>OY720587.1:5637500-10637500 GCA_963151315.1 Nymphalis c-album
AATTAAAACCCAATAGTAACAAATGTCCAAAACCATTCGTTAAATATAGGAACCGGGTGATGATCATGATAATGAGAATATCTCACGCAGTTCTTTCCTGCCTTGTCTCACACAGTATATCTCATTAATTGCCTACCTATTATTACAGATCGTTTTAACACCTTTACAGTTACAACAAACAAAAAAACACATGAAATTCACTAGTGCTTGTTCGGACTTAATTCGAAACTTTAAGTAAACATGAACGCTTCCGTTCCATTCGCTGGCTATTCTCGGACTATTACTTCACTTACAATAAATAAAGGAAGTTATTTAACTGTACTGTAGACTATAAAAGAAACATATTTCGCACACATTTTACTGGAGCGGTTGTTATGTGAGCTTATATTAAGGAGCATCAACGTTATTCGCCTTTAACGGCACCGACATTAAAGAGAACGATATAAAACACACTTTATGTGCTGTGTATGGTATATAAAGAGAACAAATTTATTATTTTATGCATTGATAGTAGCAGAATTAATAGTATACTAGTTTAAATTTATTGTTTAGTCACCACATCTATGACATGCAAATATTCCAACCTAAACCAACCATTAATTTAAATATTATTACATTTCATTAATTAAATTACATTACATCACAGAGGTTTACGAAATTGTAGGCATATAAAATAAAATTTCATTAAGATTAACAATAATTATTTGAACTAAATATAATCAATAATTTACTTATGCTTAACTAAATAACATAATACGCATAATATTACTATCTACTTGTTTCTGATTAAAATTCAAAATGTCAAAATCATTTTAAAAAAAAATATACTGTTTTTAAATCTGTCTAAATAATATATACATTCATTCATTCAATACATTTTAAATATTCATTTATAGAGATAAGATACTTAATTAAAATTGTTTCAAGCCTCGGGGTCACCGTTTCGTGCCATCGTAAAAGAAACAAATTGTTTGAACAAGGGCCGTCGTTGTAATGGAAATTGATTAATCAGATAATGTTGCGTGCAGAAACATGTGTCTCACTGTGTGATAACTCCAATTAGGGACGTTGAAAAAGTATCGATATATCGATATAACAATATTTTCCTATGATAGATATTTAATGTTTCGATTTTAAATATTGAAATGGTATGAAAAGCAAAATTTTTATCTGTCTGACTGTGAAGTCAATACTACCATGACTGATTATGTAAGATAATTGAGGTAGATTTTAACAATATAAGGCTTAACACTTGATTTAGAGCATCAATATTTCTTTTACGAATCGTGAAGACATATCGATATTTTTTATTAAAAAATATTAATATCAATATCGATATTTCCAAAGATTGTACGGAATACATTTAATCTAAATTCCAAACGGGGATTAGCTTTACATTTTATTCAATATGTAACGTGACGAATCAAAAGTGCCCTTATAAGCCTGCGTAACATAGAATTACTTAATTCAATTTCTATCGAGGCTCTTAGCACTTCCGACAACCCTAACTCCAATGCTATTAGTATCCGTTCAAAGCTTGTGTTGTTCAATGTTTAAACAAAAAAAAAACGCTCTCTTTTTTATATCTAGGGTTAGCAAGAAATTGTAATAGCTATTATATTGTTTAACAAAATTAGTTTATACTTCGTTAATACATCGTTCGTCAGTTCGGCGTAACCCTCACCCTCCGACAGATTATTTATTTATTTATTTATTTATTTAACACTTAATGCACAACAAACAGAAAAAAAAACATACAAGTAATAGGACACAATCAAACAACAAAATATGGTGCGCAAAGGCGGTCTTATCGCTTATAGCGATCTCTCACAGACAACCTTTGGTGAATGAAGCTTTGCAAGAGAACAGGTAGATGTGTTTAATATTAAAAGGAGAAACTACGTGATACATAAATCAAATAAGTTAATTATAATAAACTACACATAACTACATTCTATTCCATACATACATACATACATAAATACATACATACATACATACATACATACATACATACATACATACATACATATATATATATACCCATATATATATAATATACAAAATAACTTACTTAGATATAGATAAATAATAGCATTTTAAGCGATATTTGAAAATGTTCACTGAATTCGACTGTCGAATTTCAGTGGGTAGTGCATTCCATAGTTTTATGGTTTTTGCAGTGAAAGAGTCACTGTAGGTGTGTGTGCGGCTGCAGGGAGTAACAAGTTTGTTATCCTCTGAAGACCGCAGGTTGTGTGTGCTGTCACAGCCAAGGAAGTTAAAGCGATCTTTAAGGTACGTCGGTGTGTGCTCGAGGTATAGAACAGAATAGAGAAGAGATAAGGCGTGTAGGTTTCTTCGAAGTCTGATTGGCAGCCATTTTAACTGAGACCGATACTGGGACACGTGATCGAACTTTCGTAGACCAAAGATGAATCTTATGGCTATATTTTGAAGCCGTTCCAGTTTGCTTAGAAGGTCTTCAGTTAAATCTGTACAACAGACATCAGCATAATCCAATATCGGCAAGAGAAAAGAATTGGCTAAGCTGATCTTAGCCTTGATAGGCAATAGGTTTTTCCATCGCCTTAAGAAACCAATAATAGCATAAATCTTACGGCTCATTTCTGTAACCTGAGGTACCCAAGAAAAGGAAGCATCGAGAAGTAGTCCAAGGTTTTTAACAGTAGTTTGCAGTGGTAATATTTGGCCCTCAAGTAAAACTGGTGGAAGATGTTTATATTGAACCCTCGACAGAAGCTTATGACTGCCGAAGAGAGCCACCTGCGACTTTCTCGGATTCACTTGGAGACCGAAAGATTTACACCATTCGGATATCTTTGCCAGATCACGATTCAAAGTAGCTACAGCCTCATCGATACGGTCTAAGGGAGCAGTAACATAGATTTGAAGATCGTCAGCGTATAGATGATAAGATGAAGAAATAAGTGAAGAGAGAGTATTAATAAATATAGAAAAGAGGAGAGGAGAGAGTACACCACCTTGCGGAACACCGGAAGGAATATCTAGATAAGATGAATATTGACTATTAGCCATAATGCATTGCTGTCGGTTAAATAGATATGAGCGAAACCATTCAATGGCAGTAGAATCTATGTTTAACGACCTTAAAATTGCCAAGCATATGTCATAGTCAATGTTATTAAAAGCATTTGAAAAGTCAAGGAGAGCTAGTATAGTCACAGACTTGTTATCAATACCATAGCGAATATCGTCACATACCTTAACAAGAGCTGTAACAGTGCTATGGCCTAATCTAAACCCAGATTGAAAAGGACACAAGATTTTATTAATAGTGAGGAATTGGTTGAGTTGAGAATGAACAACACGCTCTAATACCTTAGAGAGAAATGGAAGAACGGAGATAGGTCTAAAATCAGATGGAAGTAAAGGCTTAGAGACTTTGGGAATAGGAATTACAAGAGCTTTACGCCATACAGAAGGGAAGGTACCATTTGACAGAGAGTAGTTAAATATATGACATAGACAAGGGAGAATACTGTTAAGGGTGAGAAGTATTAATTTGCGACTAATTCCGTCACAACCGACTGCATCTGATTTAATGCTCAGAATATGTTTTTTAAGTTCACCCATGGTGACAGGACTAAATTGGAAAGGTGGATAGTCAGGGATTGGCAGTGACTGAAGATGGTTGAGTGTAATGGATTTGTGCTGAAGGCTTAGAGGGGAAGAGGAAATAAAGTGTTTATTAATATCATCGAGATTGAAGTTGGCAGGAAAGGTTTCCCGCTGACGCCCAATCCCCAATGATCTCAAAAACTTCCAGATGTTAGAGGTTGCTTTGTTTTCGATAGCACCAGAAATAAAGCAACGATTTCGCAACTGTTTATATTTTATCAGGTTATCGTTACTGGGATTCCTTTTAAATCTAGCTTTCGCTGCATTACGCTTTGCCATGACTGCTTTAATATCCTGAGTGAGCCAAGGAGCTGGTAAATGCTTGAGTTTGATAGGTCTTAACGGGGCATGCACATCTAATAAATCATTTAGTAATGAATTAAAAATACTCAATTTGTCATCTATTGAGCTGGCATTAAATATTGAAGTCCAGTCGATATTATTTAGGTCGGTCATGAAATTGGGAGTGTTCAGATTTTGATAATTTCGCCTCATGACTATGGTTGGTTTAGCCCGCGGAGGCCGAATCTTATAGGATAAATAAACTAGGTCATGGTAAGAAAAGGCTTCAGCGGGAAACTGCCCATGAGCGTCAACGTGGCTAGGAGAGGAAACAATCATTAAGTCAAGCAGCGATGGTGTACAATTTGGAAAAAAATGAGTTGCATTCGTACGAAGTAAATTAAGGTTATAGCTACTAACTATATTTTTAATCCGTTTGGCGCGTTGATCATCTTTAATTAAACAAGTGTTAAAATCGCCCATAATGATTGTGTGATCAACGGCCGCACTAAAATGTTCTAACAAATATTCAAAATTATCAAAATAATTGATATTAAGGGACGGACTATAAAATACGCCCAGTAGTAGTTTGAGATGACCGAATAGGACTTCAATAAAAATATGCTCAGATGACTCACAGTATTCTGAAGGAGATTTACTTAAAATTTTAAAGGGAATATGACTACGGAGGTATATTGCCACGCCACCACCACCTTTACCTGTACGATCATTCCTGATGAGATGAAAGCCAGGCAAAGAATAAGAAGTAGAAGGTAGGCAGGGTTTCAAGAAGGATTCGGATACTAGAACGGCATGAATATTTTTATTATCAAAGGAGGAGAGGAAATCAGGGTAATGAGAAGGAATACTCTGAGCATTTATATGCACAACATTAAAGTTTCTAGACAAACCAGAGAAAGTTGTTTCTAGAACAGAGTTAAGAGGAAAAGAAGCACTGTGAAAACTATCATCACTAGAAAGCACTGGATCACTGAGATACTCGCTATTATCATTCAAGTCGCTTACATTAAGAATGCTATTCATATTAATAATAATATAATATATAAATATTAAAAATAATTATTATTGTAATATATCAAAATAGATACAAAAATATATATATAGATATAAATATATAATTAAGTTACAAACCATATTCTCTGACCCGCCAGCAGTATGTGAGAGAGCCATTTCAACAAAAATAAGGAAAAAATAAATCTAATGATCTAAAGAACAATAGCCGTGGATACAATTTTAAAGATATGTAAAACTCAGGTACAATACGAACATTAAAAAACTTATATTTACAAAAAAAAAAAAAAATAATAATAAGTATATTACAAGAAAAACTAAAAAAAATAAAAGAAGAATTAGTATGATTATTTACAGTGTAAATGTAAAATGCGAACTACAGTAATTCGTACTAAGAAACACAGGCCAAAATGCAAGAGTCCAAAGCCAAACACTCAACAAAGCAACAGGTGTCAGGTACATTACAGTACATTTGTCAAACGTCAAGTTGTTGACATAATATGATAATACCGACATGCATACACGAATTGCAAATAATGTAACTTAAAAAGCAAAAAAACAAGAAAATTAACAATCATAACTACTAGATACTAATCAAAGCAAGCTCTAATGTTTTAAAGTATATAAATAGTTTAACGCTACAGTTCGTTCAACATAACAATACTACTTTTTAACAGTTCTCTTACTTCGAATAGCTTGAGTGGAATTGGTAGGTTTAATAATTGGGACACCAGAGCTGGTACTGGGAATAGCAGTAGGAATAGTAGCCAAGGCAATATCATTCTGTGTGCAATTAATTGAATTAAGTTCAGCTGTTGTGACTAAACGGTGGCGCTTACCATCTGACCCAGTGACAATAACGACTCCATCCTTCGTCCAGCATTTTGAAATTCCAAACTTCCGTCTAGCAGCCATAAACAGATCATGTCTCTCTTTGGTAAGGAATTCCGAAAGAGTCACACCTGTATTCTTGAGAGACGTTTTCGAGTACCAGATTTTATTTCGTAGAGATACATCATGGAATTTGACTAGAATAGCTCTAGGCTTATCCCGGGAGGGTTGTCCCAATCGCTGGCATCGACTGATCTTGTCCACGGTAAACTCATGCATCTTGAGATGATCTATAAATACCTTAGACACCACAGATGGTACATTCTCCTTCGCACCTTCAGGAATTCCATGCAAGAGGAGTATCTTCCTTCTGCTTCGCACTTCCATATAGTTGAATTGCTTTGTCAGGAGTTGAACTTGCTTTTGAAGGCTCTCCAACGCAGCCAAAACAAAGACTCTAAATGAGTTAAATTGAGCCGTTATGTTGGAAGTTGGACTTGATGCTGGAGCAGCGCTCTGAAGAGATTTTTGAAACTCAGCCATTCGTGTGTTGAAGTGTTCAGTCAGGTCATCAATTGAGTGTTTGATGGACTCCATAGTGCCAAAGTGACTATATGATCTTTTCTTGCAATAAATCTGTTTCTAAGTGACTATATCCGTGTTATGGAGATTTAGCTGGCAGGTAGGGAACACAATCAGCACATTTTTATTACTGATTTTATTAGTCTTGCAATTTATTTAATTAAAATTAACAAGAGCACATACAAAAACGTGTTGACTTTTTAAAAACGTTTTTTTGACACCTTGTTGATTATATCAACTTACATACATAATATCATATTATAATTGTGTAGTATATTATGTTACTATGGTTATATTTAACCAGAATCACTACCGTTCTATTTTCACTTAACAGTTTCAAACAACTGCCGCTGCATTAGAACATTATATGTTTGGTTTTAGTTGTTTTTTTTGTAAATACTTATAAAATTTCTTATTTTTTAATACAAAACTATGTACTATATTCCATGGATTAGTTCTTATGAATAAGAAGATATATTTCTGCCGTTGTTAAAAAAGGAAAGAACATAGTTCAAGTTTTTGTTTGTTGTTGAAAGTAATGAATCCTAGCTTGAGTCTCGAGACGGTCTAAGTTTTCTTATTATGGTAATTTATTGTCATTCTTGGTTGTATTATAATAAGAAGCTCTTGAAACTTGTTTACAAATAAAACAGAAACGTTAAACATTCTCATCTGCTATACACATTTGTGAGCTTCTGATATTTTGAGTAATATATTTTATCTGTAATGACTAAATACTAATGACTCAAGCATTAAAAATAAAACTAAATAAAACTTGGTCATATTCGACTGTACTACATACATTACCTAATATTTTATAATTATAAAAATATTCATTATTATATATAACTCGTGCACTCACCTGCATCAAGTCCTGGTAGCCGTTGATACTCATGTTGTCGGTCACTATGATTTCCGACGTCTGAAAGATCGGTGACGCGTCTCCTGCGGGAGATGGTGCTGGGGAGCAAGGCGGAGTGGGTGTGTGAGCACGTAACACAGGCAGTCGCTCCAAGCGTGACGTCACACGCTCCAAGCGCTCTATCAGAGATTCGAGGTCAGCAGCCGGACTGTGAACTGCCGCTGAATGATCGACTTCACTACCTGATAAACAAAAGTAAACAAATATTAGTTAATAAATTATAAACACAATATTTAAACATTTCTAGGCGAGGTTATTTTATAATAGGCAAATAGGCTACCTGGTAAGTATTCACCCCTACCCACAGACTTTGGAACTGAATGAAATATTGACCATGCATATCAGAAATATTGTCAATGCGCCCCAAACATTGAGATCTAAGATGTTACATCTCTTGTGCCTGTAATTACCGTGACTCGTTCAATCTTCAAACCGGAGCACAACAATACTAAGTTGTCCAATTTAGCGATAGAATATACAATGATGAGTGGGTAGTACCAACACATACGACCTTGCGCCAAGCCCTGTCGCCAGGTAAATTTAGGTGAGCCAGTGGATAGTAAGATCCATTCTTTAACGAGGATCACAAGTTCAAACCGGGACAAGAACCACTGTGGGATGTCATTGTACCACATCAAATTCACTAACCCACAGCGAAGCAGCGAATCAAGTAGAATAAGCTTTTCGAAACAATATATCATTAATATTTCTATCGTCTGTTTTAATAAATACTAAGCGAGGATAAGTTTGATGCTAATTGAATGTCTTGAACACACGCCAAACAACGTGAATCAACACGATATGTTAGGTTCACGACACACGCCGTAAATACAACTAATTGATTATTTTTATTTATTATCTACTAGCTGTGCTACGCGGTTTCACCCGCGTATAATAATTAATAAAAATATAATCAATAAAAACAGCCTAGAACCTTCCTTGATAAAAGGACTTAACAACACAAAAATAATTTTCAAATTGGAACCAGTACTTCCTGAAATTAACCGGATCAAACAAACAAACTCTTCAGATTTATATATTAGTATAGATACGCCTATTGGTATGACATTGTACTCTAATGTATTGCTGTTCTACTATTCAGAATGTTGTTCCACAAGGGATTACATTTATGGAATATAATTACTAGTTTAGGTACACATTTGGTAATTAAAATATTACCTGTTTGCACTGAGCGAGCGAACTGAGCTTCATTACTTATTAAGGGACGAACAGCTAACACAAAGCGAGCGTTAATTATTTATTAACTATAGATAGTAATTATACTAACAAAAATTGACCGCTTAAATAACCAGAAAGCGTTTCAACGCGCTTACGAATACCAATCCATTAATTAATTGTTGTTAATCAATTAGACAACAAATTGATTATTGATTCGTAAATCAGTATACGTATACAGTTGTATTCGATTTTAATTACCTAGTAATTAATTATAACTTAGTGAAGTAGTCTTAAAATAAACATTAGAATCTCTTTCAAACAGAGGTAAAGATAGAAAATTCAACCGACGAGTAACTATGTAAACAAAACTTAAGTTATGACTATGAGATTATATTTCATTCGAGAAAATTAATTACATTTTGAATTAGGTAAAATAAATTGGTAAGACCAATTACTGTTAGATTTATTTAACGTAATTAAGAAGAATATATTAACAACTATGAAATTTACTTGGAATATATTTCATATGTAAATAAATAACCATTTTTTTGCTGACAGTATGACTTGACACGAAAGTATATACATAAATATTCGTACCGCCGTTCGATAGATCATCAGCTTCATTTTCCTGTTGATTAGACTCAATAAGAACTCTATTGACCGCACCCTCTTCGTCCGCCATGTTTTTACGAGCCTCGAACAGTTTTATTAGATGTTTCATATTCTTACTTCCACTTTCATCCATTGCGAACACAAATATTAAATCAAATGTATTTTAAAAACGAATATTTATTAATATTACTTTATTGGTCACTCCTAAACGTATGTAGCGTCAATGGATTGTTATTATCTAATGACTAAGTTGCAGATACGGTGCGATAATACCGAGTATTCTACAAAAAGATGATAAAGCAAAGCTAACCGATACGTTCACGACGTAATTCATTTGAAATGAAAGAGACAAATAACAATTACTTGGTCATATGATTAATATTACTTATTAAATTACAAGACCATTGCAAAAGTCACAACGATAAAAAATATATATCTATATTATTTCCAGCGTTTCCAAACAATTGCTGCGAACTTAAACGGGCAGTCTGCCAAAAAATGTTGTTTGGTTCATCCTTGATTTTATTCGAGTCTAGGGCGAATGATTCTACATTTGTCTATGTCAATGGAAAATAGAAAAGTATCATATTAATGCAATAATATGAATATTGGCTACTTATACGGATTCAAATAATATGTGTAAAGATTAAAAAATAACAACTAAATTTAATTTACACTCAGCGAAGCGAGTAAACTTCGGAACTAAATACAACTGCTGAATTTAAATAAACAAATATATAATTCGTATGCAATCATTCATTACCGGTACATTAAAGAGTCATGAGATCTTATCATGTCCTGTCATCGAGCAAAACGATAAACATTTACGCACGATAATTATTCACTTCGTTAAACAGAAACAGTCAGCGAGAAATGACTTAGAACTGCTATAAAAAAATTCATCAAGGAATTTCATTATAATCTATTGTAAGGGAAAGTACAGTAATAACCAGTAAATGTCCCGTAGGTAGGCAAAGGCCTCCTTTCCTCCTGAAGAGGTTTAGAGCGCTTTCCACCAATTGTTTATGGATACTCGATACACATGCGGCAGAATTTTATCCCACACATGCAGGTTAACGCAACTAAAACACACCAGCAATTGCTTAAGATTTACGTGTTCTGGTCTGGAGAAAAAGGTCTCCTCTCCTCTTAAGAATATGGTATGGAGCAGATTCAACGCGTGTTGGCAGATATACATATTGTGTTAGAAATGCATTTAACGCACAGAGATGAATCATAAACATAACTTAGCATTGGTTTAGACTTTTTACAGAGCTGTAGTCTATGGTCGAAGGCAGAGCGCTATATGTAGGTACTTCATGCAAAAATACGATTAATTTATACATGAAAAATAAATAAAAGCAAATTAATAACTAATAACAAATTTAAGTATAAATGATGTTACATTATTTTTATTTGATCGTAACGTAGTTGATTACCTAAATTAATGTAACAAACCTCTGAGGGACTAGTTCAAGGGTATAGAACTATAGAGACTATACATATGTATATCTAATATTTTAGTCGAGGTCTATAACCACTACAGAAAGTACGAGTATTATGTCGGTGATGAGACATTTCACCTCGAAAAATAAAGTTTAGGTTACTTATCTATGAATCATTGAGTGATTACTTCTGAGCGATCATTAGTTATGGAAACACTAAAACATCAATAGACCCTAGGTTTTGATGATAAGAATGATGTGGTAGAGTACGGTAAACACGCTTGGAATGTGATTGACTCTCAACGATAGCTCATTCTGATATGTATTTTGTATTGACTAGTACGCGGTCAAAAGAGTTTGAAAGCCGCCTACGACGTCAACTTAGCGTTTATAAGAGATCACAAGTCCACAACAGTACATTTCTATAGTAAGCATCGTGACGCGACGTATGGTGACGTTGTAAGTGGCCGATGAACAGGAAAGACCACAGGCTAACTGATTAGGTTGTAAATATTTATTTATTTAATATTATATAGTTATTCAATTATATCAAAATCCCAACGACAAATTGTATCCAATAAAGCTTTTCTGTTTCAAGAGTCATGTATGTCACCGATAAGATTTTTTGTCTAGTTTCAGCGAAGTGAAATAGGTAACAATAAACGTTGATATAAGCCATTATAAAGTTTTCTTTAACTTATCAAAACGTTTAAATTGAATTTGCGTAGAATTACTGTTATTTTTGTGATGTATAGTTTTTGTTTCACCATTATGTATCTTAAAAAAATATTGAAGTATAATAAAAACAATTAGTTAATCGACAAACGCCGGACGGTAGCTGAGTTTCCGTTAGTGTGAATTATAAGCTTTAAATATAATTACTTCCTTGATTTCCTTATAAGTACATCCGAACGAAAACGTTGCTAAAATACAAATAAGTGTTGTCCGCAAATTTAATTGTAATACATATTTATTATATAGCAATAATTATTATACGCTAAAAAGCCGAGATGGCCCATTGGTAAGAACACGTCAATTTAAACCGATGATCGTGGATTCAAACCCGGGCGAGCACCACTGAATTTCATGTGCTTAATTTGTGATTATAATTCATCTCGTGCTTGGCGGTGAAGGAAAACATCGTGAGGAAACCTGCATGCGTCAAATTTCATTGAAATTCTGTCACATGTATACCTATTCCACCAAACCGCATTGGAGCAGCGTGGTGGAATAAGGTCCAAACCTTCTCACAAAGAGGAAAAGAGGACTTAGCCCAGCAGTGGGACATTCACAGGCTGTTACTTACTGTTATAAGCTAGTTCGTTCGTTTATGACATATAAATAAAATTGACCTATTTAACATCTCGATCGAACTACGATACTTATTAATTATAGCTAAGTAATTAATTTAACGACAGCTCTTGACGTCTAAAAGGGAAAATGAAATTTGTACTCACTCACTCACTCTCTCACGTTTATTTTCGTGCCATCGCACGGCCAAGGCCAGTTTAAAATGACTAACGTCATTACGTAATTGTGTATACGGAGGTAAAACAAGATCCACCATCGATAGATTCTTTGGTGTTGTGTTTATACTAGTAATACTTTAATAAACATTACCTATTATAATAATAATTGTTATTATAAATATTAGTTACAAATACTTATTTAGGATATCTGAAGGTCATACTACAAATTTAAATTAATTCTCAATTTGATATGTATTTCATAAAGGAATAATATTGATAAAAAATGTGGTAAATTTATCTAATTTGTATAAAAACAATTCGTGTGCATTAAATACACTAACGGCCGAATACTGAAACGTCATTTAAATATGATTGGGACTTAATTAATGACGTTCCAAATAATTAAGTCCCACTTCATTTTGAATGACGTTTCAGTATTCGGCCGTAAGATATTTATAAAAAATCGCATTAGAAAATAAAAACATGCGATACAAGGTGTGACTTTTTTATTGTATAGGTAGACCACCAACGCCCATAGACAATGGAATTGTAAGAGATGTTAACCATCGCTTACATTGCCAATGCGCCACCAACAACCTTGGGAACTAAGATGTTATGTCCCTTGTGCCTGTAATTACACTGACTCACTCACCCTTCAAATCGAAACACAACATAACGGAACATAATAAGTGAGGACAGTCTTAATTAATTTCGCATTAACATTTTGACTAGATAGGTATACTGTATACATACGTCAAAATGACGATAATGATAATAGAATTAGACGTGAATAAATAATTAATGTATGAAATGCACGGAGTAGTCTGTTAATTAATGTCGAGAAATATTGATTTATAGATGAAGTACACAGCCACGTCAAGCTTGCACAATATCTTATATTGACCACAATGAAACAATTACAAACCACATATCAAACGTATATCGAATTAAAACTGTAAAAGAATACGCACAAAAATTATGTATATGTATATATATATAAATAATTTTAATGATATTATCGTCTGTGCTTTGTACCTATATATATTTTTTTTTATTGCATAGGAAGGCGGACGTGCATATGGGCCACCTGATGGTAAGTGGTCACCAACGCCCATAGACATTGGCGTTGTAAGAGTTGTCAACCACCTGTTACATCGCCAATGCGCCACCAACCTTGGGAACTAAGATGTTATGGCCCTTGTGCCTGTAATTACACTGGCTCACTCACCCTTCAAACCGGAACACAGCAATAACAAGTACTGCTGTTTTGCGGTAGAATATCTGATGAGTGGGTGGTACCTACCCAGACGAGCTTGCACAAAGCTCTACCACCAAGTAAATAATAATATATTTTAAAATAAATCTATTTTGTAATAAATAATATTTAATACAAAATAGATACTTGGTAAAAAAGAAACAGAATATATTTGGTGATAAGGATTTTGTGCTAGTCGGTCTGGGTAGTTACCACCCACTCATTAGTTATTTTACCGCTAAATATTTAGTGCTGTTGTTCGATTTGAAGAGTGATTGAGCCAGTGTACAGGAACAATGGACATAACATGCTAGTCGTACAAGGTGGTAGCGCATTGGCGATCGCCAATTCTTAGGGTCAGCGTTGGCTACTTACTATCAAGTGATAGTAAGTACCCAAAAATCCGTCCGCCCCCCTATTTTAAAAAATATATATGTATATCAACATTACAATTTAAGTATCTAATTATTAAAAAAATATACTTCGACTATAAAAAAATGACATCATTAATTTGCAAACAATTCTATATTTACTTTTGTATTGTAGTAAGTATCATCATTAGATTTATGTTTTTCATTAGAGGCCAGCGTTAAATTTCAAAAAGAATTTAGTAGATTTTTACAATCATTATTTAACTTCATTGGTTATTGAAATAACCAATAATACTTCAAATTAAAGAAAAAATAGATCAACATATTTTCCGAAACTGGAAGTACGTGCTGATCGCATTAACGACACCCACGTGTTGAGAAGAGGTGACTCCGTTCCACTCTAATTTCAGTTCCTCTTCAGTTCCTAATTATTTTGTAAAAAGTCGACATTGAAGATGAATTTTAGTTCAAAATGTTCCCAGAAAAGTTGCAGTCAGCTAATAACATCTTCCGTCACAATTCTACATCTATATTTTGACGTTTCGATCTACTGAGCAATTAAAGTTGCTCTCAAAGTTTAATTAGTGTCACAATTAGTCGCAGCGCCAGTGCATATTTACCTTCTGTGTGACGGTCTGTGTATCCACTATGATATTATGCTATGACATAATATCATAGAGTTTTCATATTTATTGAAAGCATAAATGTAAGCCTTATACTATGACAAATCTTTAATGTGTCGTACACGTGTAAGAAGAAATATCGCAGATCTTAATTGTACTAGTTGATATTTAAAAAAAATGTTAATCCTCTTTAACTTTTACAATAGTGAAAACGATGTACATAGCTCTTCATAAAAATTAAATAGAATCATCGATAAATAGCTCCGTTAATGAGATCAAACTAATTAAGTCTATTTTTAGATGAAAAGTCTGCATAGTGCAGAGTGCTTTTTAAATTGTCTATTTTTTGCAAACACTTAATGAGACTCACCTAATTAACTGGTACAGCAGTTGAAAATTTTATTCTTTGTTAAAAACTTCATGGTGCATATAATTAATAAAGTTTGAAATCAAATTACCAGTACTAGCTACAAGTATAGGTACTTACAATAATTAATGATACTCGAACTATCGTGATTATATGAGTATGGTAAGATAATATATTTTTAACTTTCCCTAGAACGCTGTAGTTGGTCTATTTTTTTGCAAAAAGAAAACAAACATCTTCATGTACATCCAAAAATCAATTTAGATTAATTATATGTTATCCTGTGCCGCCTAATGATAAGAGTTCTATTCAGTTAGCGAGCGTTTGGTTTTAAATAATAAACAAATTGTAAAGTACACGAACTCTATCTCGAGCGTCAAATATATTTTATCAACTGTAACTACGGACGCACTCAAATGAAATAACCATTTGCAAAGCTTATTTTATTTCGCCTGTTATGCATTAGTGGTCGAATTAACAGTTGACTTTAAGACTAGTTCTAGCCAATTTAGCACAGTTTGGATGTTGGTGACAATACTTACAAACTATTACACCTATTTACTAATATGAAAAATTAAATGGAATCATTACAATGTTGTTCCATTTTTAAATATTTTTTAAAATTAAAAGACCGTATTATGCTTATATTTTATGCAACGAATTATTGAACTGGTACTAAAATCATTAATTAAACAAGAGTCGAAAAATATTATAGAAATGTATATAAAGCATTTCCCTAAGAAAGTAGGGATTTAACCAGTAGTGGGACAATAAGTTACTTTTATTAGGAAACTATAAATGTAAAAGAAATGTAAAAAAAATTAAAAACAAATATTTGTAAATAAAACAATATAGAAACACTATAATTATCGAAGAAAAAAACTAATATCAGAACCAAAAACCATTAGGGATAAAGAATACCCACTTCGATTTCGCAAATAACGTTATTCTTATGGGAATCAAATTAATTTGACGAGGGCATGGAATATATTAATAACTAGCTGTGCCCTGCGGTATATAAAAGTATAATGAATAAAAATCAGCCTAGAACCTTCCTCGATAAAAGGACTATACAAACACAAAAATAATTTTTAAATTCGAACCAGTAGTTCCTGAAATTAGCTGAATCAAACAAACTCTCCAGATTTATATATTAGTATAGATATAAACACTTCCAAATTCCAAATATATAAAGTGAATACTTTTAGAAATTATTCAAAATATATAGAGCTTTTGGTATATTATAAAATTCATTATCCAGCTTAGATGCTGGTACATAGTACATTTTGTAACCGTATTCAACTATTAACATAATCCAAGTAACATATGTTGCTCATGCTTGCGTGACATGTTCGATACCGTCCAACTATAATAGGTATCGCTACAATACTATTAGGTCTACAGCTGTAAAACCAAGTATGTCACGCTTGACCTGCGCACACACCCATGGTATTATTGGCGCTAGATAATTAGAATATTGTATCGAGATTAAACACTTTTAAACATAAAACACTAAGACTTTTAAAAAATGTAACGTTCCCTAATCTATCCGCAATCCTGGCAAAAATGGTTTCTGATGAATAGGTAAGGAACTAGATATGCGTAAAGCATATAAAGAGAGGCCTATTAAAACTAAAATTAATAGTGAAGTATGAACCTATGTCCATACATAGGTACATCATTCAAAGTCAATTTCATTGAAATCGGTTCAAATTTAGTCAGTCATGATGAGAACAGACAAGAGTTACTTTCACATAATAGTATAGATTAGTATAATGCAAACATAAATTGTCTATTAGCAGTTCCTAATTGTAGAAAAACAGATTGTAATAGATGCGATGTTTGGTGAAACTATTCAATAGACTTCGTTAATGTATTTTATAATGATTATTAACATTATATACTACAATACATGATTGATATGCTATTTAAATATAAATTAAGACTATCTAGTCGTTATCTAATGACATATATAAAGCAAACTCTACAGATGAAACCCATTTTTTCTTAACATTTAACTTCTCACATTTTGTAAAATAACTTTCATAAAAATCTCTCATATATACCTTACATGTAAGCACCTATTCAATTTGCTCCACTTGCTTTCCCAACCTTCAACTGAGCGCCCAGACCTGTACATTTTTAACGACGGACTTTATGTCAAACAACGACGGTGCAACCGCACTCAAATTATGCAGGTAGGTTTTAAGGTGTATACATTAATTTGCTAAATCTTTTGAGCCTGACTTGGCCTTAGTATGACCCAAATGTCATTTAGTTTGTAGATTTTTGTAACTGCAATTTAAATTTTTAATGTATTCGCCACTCATGAAATTTCTAAAAATGTAAAGTTATTTAATTGGAGTCAATAAACTTGTATGTGTGAGCATTCATGTAGTTTTTCGTTTCGTTCGTTTTTATAGAATAACATAACAGAATAATATTGTAAGTACTCCATTATTTCATTGTCATTAACTTTGAACAAGGACTATTTTTATTTATTTGATAAATTGTTAGTCTGAGTAAAGATCAGGAAAACTTTAAGAGCATTTCGGAATAAAAGTTTAAGTACAATATTACCAATTCGACAAAAAATATCTTCATTTTAAACAAATTCGTATAATTTTATACCTATTGTGATAAACCCAAATCGTATAAAATAATATCAACATTTACCGCATTCAGGAAAATGAACTTGATCGAGATTTAATTATTAATCCAACTAATAGTAATGAAATTAATAACTCTAATAGCTCTATCCCCGGCTTCGTTAAGAAGATAGGATGCTTGAAAAACAATTTAATTTGATACCCATACCCAAGTAAGCCGAGGTTAGTCACTAATTAATATGACGTTGTAAACTATATTCTGATATGAACTACTGAATTGTATCGTTACAAAGTTAATTAAATGTCAAATATTATGAATTTTACAACACATCACTGATAGAACTTCTTCATTTTTAAAAGCAAAATCATGTACCAAAACGATTTGTATAGATAACAAACAGTAAGTAATCTGTATTTAGATAAGAGTTCAGTTAGAACAAAAAGCATTTAACATTTTATTTACAAAAACCTAATTTCCTAAAGATGTTAAAAAATTCTACTATTTCAACTAGACATTCGTATCTTGACGCCTGAGATTAATAATTTTATAACATAATCTAAATCGGCAGCTGTAAATAAGACAGCAGCTTAGGAGCAGTTTTGTTAAAATATAATCGAAATGTGACATACCAATCCGGCACCAAACCAACGATTTTAGTGTTTGAGATAAGTACCTATTTATATATATGTTTCAAAAATATTTTTGACAGAAACACACACGATTTTATTTATAAATAGACCTGAAGAGATAGGACACTATATTAGAAAATACATGACCACTTACCGAGGTAAAAGTTTTTTTGGAGAGCAGCTATAATATACAACTATAAAATCAGTAAACACATAACAGTTTTTTTTTTCACGCACTGATAAAATTATACATATACGTGTAGGCGTGCGCGTACGCCGTCCAACACTGACTCCAGCCAGCCCGTGAACGGATGTTACCGTGATTCAGACCAACCGGCTGTTTTGCCGGCCACTCGTTCTCTAGAAACTATACTGCCAAAGGCCAACATTATGATCTAAACGCGCCCGCTTTAGTACGGTAATGAGTCATAATTATATTATTGTGACGTTGGATCACACGTACAAGTAAAAAAAAAAATAAGAATATACTTTAGCATGACAACCGCGTCGTTATCATTTTATATTCATCTGAGAGCAATGTTATGTCTTTTATTCAAGAGATAACAGAGATAAAATTGTTTGCAGTTATATTTATCTTGAATTGACAATATCCGAAGCCCGGATACTACACTTGCACTTATATCATCTACTAATTACACAGGATAACCCGCTAAAGCGGTTCCGCCTAATCAAGTACCAGGTGTAGAACGAAACGTTATCCAAGTAACGTTGCTTTTTCGTTAATGAATGCACTATACAGTTAGTTTTCAACATTTAAAACAAGAATGTTTCGCTATAGCTTTCAACGTTATTAATCTTGAAATAACAGAAACCGCGCTCTTAAAAAATATAAATATAATACGTTCACAAAAGTATGTATATTTAGATAAATTATATTTAGAAACAACAGAATAAATTCGCCCCGTTTTAGTCGATGACTTCATGGTATTTGCTGCATAATAGAGATGAGATTATGTACATTATCTATGTTTATACTCTTTTATCTTTATCATTGCAGATATCAAAAACGTATTATCCGAGTACGACCAAATTTGGACACACTGTATTCTTTTATAATAAATATGAGAATAACAATATAACATATAAAATCAATATAAATATAATAAACACAATAAAATAAACAAACAATATAAAATCGAATCGAAGGCCATTTTATACATTACATATTATTATTATTATTTTAGAAATACTATATATTTATCAAGTAGCAAATATTTTCAATTCGATTACTTTTTGATTTTGTCGTTTCGCGTTTGATATCTAATAGAGGTATCACACACAATATAAAAATAAGGCCCATTTTAGAGAACTCATTTTTGTGTTGAGGCTCTAAAGTTGCCATTATATTATTATATGAAATTCAATATTACTATAAACTAGCTTGAAACGATAACGTCTTTGTTAGGATTTGATGAGTTTTTGGCACTTTATATGAGAATATTTTTAAATTAAGTTTATTTAATTAAAAGCAGCCATTTATGTATTTATTTAAATGTTTATACTCGTTTTCTTAATGCCACGATAAAAAATATATATTATAATTATTATTATTATTAAAAATAACAAAGAATATTCAAACTCAGCAAGAATACAACTTTAAGATAAAGCTGATGCTGGAATATCTGAGATATGAAAACGGAGCGGCTTACTTGGGCTTCGGCCAACCGCATTGATTTTTACCGTCCGCAAAACTATAGGATGGTGCTTTGAAAAACATAAACGTCCAATTATTATTCAGACGCTTTTTCACGTAATTAATTACTTAAGTAATAACACCAATGAAGCTTTTTGCAAAAATATGCAGTATAGAAGAGATTTTTGGGCTCGGACTCATTTCGAATAATAATATAGGTATTCAAAGCGAGTTGGCAATATCTAGAGAACTTAAGGCAACACAAGAGAAGAAATTGAACGAGCTGCTATGATTTTTGAAATTACATATAAAAAATTATAATAGAGAACTATTGAAATAATTTCCTATCAATACCTGACTCAGCAACTAGTGGCCCCAGAGGATCAAACCGTACGCGATGTTCCACTGCACCTCTAGCAGCACATACTAAGTCTGAAAAGAAGCGGTGTCTCCGTAAAGCTAACTCATCGCGGCCAACAGGCGTAGCTGGAGGTTCTCTGGTGCCGTCCGCATCGCTCGGTACGGAAACTTTCTCAAAAACATCGTCATCATCTGAACAAGTTTCTTGACTTACGTTCGTTTGTTTCGTTCGATATTTTTCACCCATTTCCCCACTGTCGGAAGTCGACTTGAGTATACCGGTGGATTTACGCCTGCCAATACGTGCGTCTACGTTTGTACGGGCTAATTCTTGTTCAAGATTAGCCAGATCTTGCAAAGTAATTGCATTTCTACCGCAATCAACTGAATATCGTTTGAAATCTATACGACTTTTTTTGAAATCAACAGAAAATCTCTTATTTATAAAGTCTGGTTTCGCAAACACATCATCCGTATCTTCTTCAGATTCCTCATCGAGGCAGTCAGTAGTTTGACTCTTTAAGTTTTGCTCTAACGAAACAGTGTTCGAAACAACAGGGCTATCAACTTTAACTTTATCATCTTCGGTTTTTAAGCAATCTTGAGGTGGAGTGCATGTCATTTCCGGAGATTCTTGTTTATCAATATCAATACTTAAATTATTGCTTGCTTCTATGTTTTCTTTAGCTGGTGAGGAGTTGGTAAGAGGATCCATATTTTCAGATTTAATTTTATTTTTATTAACTTTTTTACTTGGCCGCGCACAACAACTTTTAAACATAATTTTTAACCAATAATAAATCTTTTATTTTCTCTATATAACATACGTTAAAATTTTCAAATACTGTAACATTAAATAAGAAACCTCTAAGAATAATAAACAAATAATAGAACAATATTTTTTAGTTGATAACAACTCTTAAAAATAAAAACGGTATTATTAATATTGTATTTCCGTGTGATAGTAACGTGTATAGCATAACAAAGTATTGTTCGATGTAAGAGTTCGTAAGGTCGGCGGCCGGCCGAGCGCACGGCGGCGGGCGACTGGCGGCATTGGCGCAGGGCGGATGCGCCGCCCGCCTGGCGCATCCTGCCACCCGCGCCCATTTCGTACAGCTCGTGTAGAACCCGCAAAACTAACACAAGCTTCTCTATTCAAATAACGAATATTATACGAAACTATTTATTAATTGAAATACATCTCAAAATGTAGTAAAATGTCAACTTTACCTAAATATCGTCTAAATCTAGAAATTTTATTTTATTCGCTAAGTTTATCATAGACGAACTTCGAAGTTTATAAACATTAAAATACGACTGTTATTGTTATTTTTCTAAAAAAATAATATATTACAGGACGAAATGCCTGTGCCGGAGCAACAGTTTTACAGTATACTAAATAATTTAAATAATTGTATATGTTTGCTACGTTTAAAGATTGATTTAGTATTAGTAATGCAAGTATTTTTTTTTAAATAGGTTCCTGACATCTTTTTAATTGACCTGATATTTCATTCTTTCCATTTTGAGTCTATTTCATTTCATAATTAAAGTAGTAAATAAGTAATTCTTAGATCAACCATTGATAAAATAGTTGTTCCTCTAAGAGAATAGAACTGTATTTTGTATCTCATTATTTATATTAGCAGGGTAATGCTCGTTAAAAATAAATTTAAATGATAGATGAATCCTAATAGGTACTACAATACAATTGTTCTGTTAACAGTGACACAGTAAAGTCATGATGTAATGTTAAACACGAAAAACTAGAAAACTGCAAAAAATATTATGTTATTAAACGTTTCGCGGTAAAGTTAATAAAGATATGAGATTCGTGGAATGTCGTTATACTAATCGCTAACGCTAAAAGATTTATGAAGTTCCATACAAATATTACTAACTATCATTGTTGTCAGTTTGAAAAGTCAGCATTGTATTTGTAGAGCTAATTAACAAAATTAAGGTGAAATCAAACATGCATAGAACATTTGAAAGATAAATAACGTGTTGTTAAATTAATTATACGATATTATTGTTCTGTTTAAAACAAAATATGTACCTTGAAAACGTTAAATCATAGGGAAGCGCGGTAATGTCTAAAATAAAGATATTAATTTATCTATTTCACACAGACATCTTGTTAATTTGTCAAATTGAGTTATACATTGTAATAGTTAACCTTGTTAATTCTGCATAGTCTTAGTTATGTATTTGAATACAAGAATAAATAAAATTATATTCCATGCAATAATCTGCCAAGAATACAAATTAAACAAGACTCGGTAACAACGGGCTATTTAAAGACGCGGATTGGTCAATAAATTTGTGGCAAGCTAGGTGATATATACAAATATATCGTAACTACTGTGGTTGCCTGCAAATAATTACTCGGCTCTGGCTGCAAGAGTACCGCGCCTGCGTATCTAACAGGATAAAAATCATGTAGGTACACATAGTCGCCCCGAACAAGCATATGAAATAAGACTAACTAACAAGCATATTATGAAATAACTTATTAGTAGATTTAAAAAAAAGCGAAATTTGTTTCATATAATTTGAATGTAAAAAAAAAAGTTCATTTGTTAGGACTTGGACATACTATTTCAATTATATGAACTTATCACAATTTCAGTACATTTTAAAAATATTCTATTATTAAGAATTATTAATCTGATTTACATATTACAAAGATCACCAGTATCTTCATCAATTAAACTCTAACAATGAAAATTACTTATAAGAAACTATAGTTGTATGTAGTCAGTAGTAATATTGATTATAATTATGGTGGTTGCGCTTTAAGCATCAGATATTCTACTGCAAAACAGCAGTATGTACTACTTAAAACTTGGTATTGTTGTGTTCCAGTTTGAAGGACGAGTAAGCCAATGTAATCACAAGCACAAGGGACAGACAGGGGTTGAGTTTAATATTTCAATGACAATATCTATGTGCAGTGGTCACCACTTAGCATCAGGTGGTCCATTGCTCGCATGCCCCTATTCTGTAAAAAAATATATAATGTTCTAAGTTAAAAATAAAAGAATTTAGCCATAAAATGGTATTAAGAAGTGAAATGGTAATCTAAAAACATGGTTGGATAATCAACCAACACCAAATCTACTCTTATTTGTTGATACAAACAATGCACACACCAATTTTTGTAGACTGCAAACAAAAATATATTTTAATGAAATCATTAAGTAAAAATAGTTACTTGATGATTTTTATGAGTAAAGATTTCTTGCAGTAAGCCAAAAACATAGCATAATGAAATATGTTATTAAAACTGTTAAATGAGTAAAAAATATGGTGGTTGTCATTCCGAAAGACCCAAAAAGCACTTAAAAAATAAATTGTAGTTTTGGCATTCCATAATGAATATTGTCTTAAATCTAAGTAAGATCGCCTATGTTACTGGCTAACAATAACACACAGGAAATCTGCAAATAAGATTAGACAAATGAGAGAAGTATTAATAAAAAAATTAGAAATAAGTTGTGGTCAAGCCTGATAATTTAGAAACAAAAATGATATATCTACTATACCGCATTGAAGCAGGGAATGGAATAAGCTCCAAACCTGAGTGGAAAGGAGTGGAGGGATTAACCCAGCAGTGGGACATTTGCAAGCCATAATTGTACTTTTTTTTATAATTAAAAATCTTATCACAAGAAATAATTTAGTTAGGCTAAAAAATAATCTTAAATTTACAGGTCACAGATTTAAGAATGGAATTGAAGAATTTGGTCCAATTTCAGAACTTTTAGCCATCCTGTTTTAGAGGCACCTTTACATTATGAAAGCCAAGATGGACCTGTGGTAAGATTGTGGGTTCAAACCCGGTCAAGCACCACTGAATTTCATGTGCTTCATTTGTGATTATAATTCGTCTCATGCTTGATGGTGAAGAAAAACATTGTGAGAAAACCCGCATGTGTCAAATTTCACTAACTTCTGTCACATGTGAATTCCACCAACCCACATTGTAGCAGCATGGTGAAATAAGCTCCAAACCTTCTCCTCAAAAATAGGAGAAAAGGCCTTAGCCAAGCAGTGGGACATTCACAGGCTGTTACTGGACTGGATTACATTATGAAAAATACCAATATGTATATGAATGTCATTGTATTTGATTGAAGATTAAAATCTACATTCTATGATAAAACAATATTTTCAGATTCTAATGATTTTAAAAAATATTAAGCAATTTATATTTCTTATTAAAAATTAAATACATAGCATACAATAGTCAATGTAGTTTTTTTGTTAAATCAACTTCATAGCAGCTCAAAACTATGTGTATGCATTTAAAATTTCATCAAATAAAACACTTTTTATTCCATTCTGTAAGTTATCAACAAAATGAATACAAAATTGGTAATCTCTATATTTTTATCAAAATAATAAATTCAGATGCTTTTCGGTTAGTTATTCATATTTTAAAAGCGGTTTGAAGAAACCAGTTACTTCATTTATTATTATTATTAAATTATTGAGGTAAAGCGTAAACGAAACATTTGGTTTTAATTAATTTAACCTACATATCAGTTTTACCGTTAGAGCAAGCTATATTGATTTAATTTCGAAGGTAAAATAAACAATAAGTAACTACAATACTGCAAGCTCCTGTATCACAATAAATTAATCATAAGCGGTGATGTCAATATAAAATGTATATTTCCTTTTATAGTCATGAATGTAAAAAAGTTTGTACTTACGATTAATGTGAAAAAGTTAATATGTCGTAGATGACTTCGAGCCCGTTATCACTTAATTAATTATATATTTTGTTCGCTAATATATAAAAAAAAATCAGTCTTTAATAGATTCAATAGGTTACTTGTCAAATAATTACAGCTTAGTTTAAAAAAATTGCAATCCTTGCCATGATAAAATTTAATCATATTATTACATCTTGCAACCGAGTCGTATACAGATAGCGCAAAGCGTGTCAAATAAACTTTTAATTCTTCTTTTTCACCTATATCTGTAATATCATCGTTCTTATTAATCTTTTTTATACCTATTGTTAATAAATTATGTAAATTAAGTTTTTGTTGATACACTTAAATTCCTTTACCCAACACAATAAACATTCAAGCGTCTCGATTACAGCACGAAAATATATATAGCAAGAAATATTAATATTCGTGGTATTAAATTTCTCCAACCAATTTTCGCAATTGTTTTTAGCAGCAAGAAAGCCGTTTATCCCGCAACAGAACTCTTCCAGTAGTGTCGAATTACCATCCCATCGGATTATGAAAGTGAGTGCAACGTTATTGGTTAATCTCCCTAGAGATTGGCCGCCGTGGCATAAAATCGGTCAAAGGAAATCATCAATCATTAACCGTAGTTGTGGGTTGGATCCCGGAACCAAATAATTAAAAGTATCTACCGAATTTTAAGTTATTTTCATGCACGGGTTACATATACCTATTTGCTATATATTAAAAAAAACCGTACAACCTTATCTAACCCAACTGCTTCTACTTAAATACGTGACCAACGACCGCACATAGATCTTAACGTCCATTCTCCACTTTACTGCTCGCTTCATTTATTTCACTTCTTGTGTATTTCTTGCACAGCCATTGTAAAATTAAATAATACACCTACTTCACTTTAATTACTGTTCTTGTTTAATTGATTTAGATACTAACATTTAAACTTAATTAAACTACTTCTGGTTTATCATTTAAACCGGAGGAATTTATCCTGCGGCTCGCCGGATTCATATGGTTTGTCCACTTGATGTTACTTGACTTAGCACTATTTTTCAAAGGTTGTGGCGGACACTGCATTGTTTTAAATGTCATGAAATGATGTTTGCGGCCCGTGACACCATAACTAAGGTCCTCCAGACCGATTTCGGCCACGGCGGCCAATCTCAAGAGAGATTAGACATGCACAACAAACACGTGTTTCTGGCCGCTATAAAGAAAAGGTTGAGTATCGCTGATTTAAACTGACCAAAGCAACCACGCAAAAGGTTTATTTGAGTAACCGTAAGAATTTATACTTAAAGTGAAATAAGAATAAGTAGCCAGCTTTACACTCAACGTTTGGCTTCGCAAAAACGTCTGAAGTTTGTCCTGTAGTAAACTGAAAGCGACTTCGAATATATGTATAAGTATAACATAATAAATTGAAAATAAAAGACTATTTCTAATAATAAACTATTTATTTTTTCATAAACTTCAGTGCCATTAAATTTGTAATATTACTAAGTAATTTTATTTATAAAAAGTGTTTACACTATTGCTGCATTAAAGGCACAACGAAATTGTTTATTCCATATTTGTTTATAATCTATATCGCTTACCCGCGTTAATAAAAATCGTTAATGGTGACTGAAAATGCTAGCAAAAGATAAACATAACATATTATAAAAAGATAAAGATAATATGGATAATGTAAATGAAAATATTATTACATATAAACACGTGGTATACACATATTGAAAATATAACATATAAGCGGATGCATTTTAAAATCGTTTTTTGAAGTGAAAACTTCTTTAGCATCGTTGTGATTTGAAAGTCGATGAAACGAAAAAGCGACAGTAAAAAGAGACAAGACACATAAATTCATAAGATTTAACGTGGGATAAAATGAGATAGAAAGCATTATACAGTTGAAGCCAAAATTTTTGAAGGTTTCACTTCTACCACGTGTGAATTGCGCACATGTTTTTTTTGATGGTCACGGGTTCATAAATTGCACAGGCCTTACATATTATTTATTGCTTACAAATGAAGTAATCGATTTCTTGGTCTCGGTTGTTTTCTGTAAAACCCCAGAAGAAAAACATTGTTACTCTACTTTTAGTTATATTGCATTAATTTCGTTGTCTTGAAGACAATGTGCACAAGCAACATTTTTCGTTCCAATTAAATATTCGATCAATTATCAATTAAGTCTTCAATAACACTTGTGACTGTTGAATCCGCGTGAAAGAGCTAGCTCGTCGCGAGCCATGTGCAAGTGAAAATACGTAATCAAATCTATGCCATAGACAAATTGTTTTTGTTTGTGTATATACACATACTCTATATTATATAAAATAAATACACAAATAGTTTAAAAATTTACATAATTGAAATAAATAGTTTCGTTTTAGAAAAAAAATGTTTAGTTTTTCTGCTACCATGAAATAAGTATTATATATTTCTTATATGTTATTATAACAAAAAATAACTTTTAAACAATAAAAATAATACAATAACATATTTTTACAAAAACTGGAAAAAAATAAAAATAAACATAATGGTGTATTTATCACAAAAATGTAACAAAAGAAAACAACAAATATACTAAATTCAAACTTACAAATAAATTTTGTTTATAAAAAGGTTCTAATGTATTATAGTAAACAGATTTTTATACTATTTGTGCTGTTATAACTTACAATAATTAAAGAAAATAAACATGATTACAGATTAATTAAAATTTCTCATAAAATTAAATAAAACCGAAATGAATATCAGTTTATTTGTTTTTGTAAATAAAATTCTTATTGAGAACTGTTATTCGCAAGAAAAATTGACACAAATTATGTGACTTCATAAAAGCAGACACTCGATGTTTGATCCGGAGTAATCACAATCTAAACTGATATAATCAAATAAAACTTACTTATATTTATTTATTTTTAATTTAAATAGTATTTTTATTAATCTGTACCAAAATTATAAAAATTGTACATTGTTTAATTATGAACTGTATATATTATACATCTTTTATATATAATCTAGATATACTTATAACTACATTACCCTATAACTAAACTTCATAAGTTAAAAAAACACTGATAACAATATAGTCCAGGACTTTAATTTTTAGTTTAAAAATGTTTGTTATTTTTGAATATTGTTATATAAAAACATAATTAAAATTATTCCTTATAATAAATCTTATAACAAAAAAACCATTATGTAAATATATTTAGTCTTTGAAAAGGGAATAATGTTACATTCTTTGTAACAATCATCATTCATTGTTTAATAACTTATATATGAAATTAATGAAAAATTTATAAAATCCTTACTGTTGAGGCTTTAGTATAAAAGATAATATTTTAACTGTATATGAATAGATTCTATTCCCAAATATCGGTATTCATATGGGAATTATTAAAGAACAATCAAACAGGTGCTTAAATGACCACTTCAATCAAGCAATTATTTATAAAACATTAACATCTTAAGCTACTACTAGTTATTAAAGGCCATTTTTTATTACTAAAATTATGTTGTTTATCATAATATTCTTATTATTTTTAAATATTATTTATAAACCCAACGAACCAAGTCTGTTCATGTTCACGCTAAATATTTCACACAAAGTTACAAATATTTAATCAATAGAGTTTTATAGTTTTATTAAAGGCTTTTATTCCATTAAAAATCAAATGTGTCTGCTTTGAATACTCGAAAACATAAAACAAGTACATGAGCTGGTATTTTATTTTATATGTGAGTTTAGTCATTATTAGGCCCGGTCATTTGACAATCTATTAAAATCGAGACATGCATGATAACCTTTAATAAACTTGATGTTGCTAAATATAAATAAATGTATATCAATTGAGGAAATATGCTGCAACCTGCCGCGAAACTGCGTATGGGTCTTATTTATTGCAAATAGGTGATTTTCAAACAAAGATAAAGACAAATCACAATTATTTAGGCAAAAATAATTGTATTTTTGGTTGTCATATATTTCATTCTGACAAGAGATCAAAACAAAAAAAAAAAATTTACCCTTCATTCTTTTAGAAGATTAGTATTTTCTATAATTAAATAATAAATAGCCAGGCATTCTATATAGAAACCATCATATTTACTATAAATAATGAATAATTCTAAATATTTTCAAAATAAATTTCGTTTTCTCAAATAAAAATATTGTTATGATCTTTATAATATGCTAAATTACTTTAACTTGGTATTACATAATGGCAATTTGAATCATTAATGGCATACTTTTAAAACAATTTTGACTAGTAGTCTTAAGGCTTTAGCAATACTGCTACACTTTTTGTTTGGGTTATTTATCACAGATGAAAAAAATTTTTAGAACTATTTTGTTCATATTTGACCCAATCTAATCGAAATGTTATCTTAAATGTAACTTTTTTTATAGATGTATATAATAAATATAGTCTAAGCGACCATATGCTACTAAAAGTTATTCTCGAAACTTATTTACTTTTAGCTTTATATATGTGACAAATTACTTCTTCAGGAAATATATTGTAAATTTTCTTGTACTATTTATTATAATATAAATAATTTTAGAACTGTTTTTTTTTTACATTTTCAGTGATATATAGTAACATTTACAAGTATTATATATTAAACTATATCCCATATATAAACACTAGTACCTTCAGGAGCGGATTACCATATAGGCCGAGTAGAGCCTAGGACGGCCTAAATTTAGGGGGCGGCCAAACTTGCTGACATTTTTTTAGTAGTCGCGTTCTGTGTGTAGCAATCACACAGAACGCAAAATCAATTTGTAAAACTAAAATATAAGTCCAATGCATAAAGCAATAATAAAATACTCGTATGAAGATTTCAATGAATTTAACTATAAACTTATAGTTAGGACGGCAACTTCCATCGGTAACCCAGGTATGAATCCGCTCCCGAGTACTTTCCTTTCTTACCTTTATATTACATTACGAACCACCGTATAAAACTGAATTAAAATACTTAAATACATCGTGCGCTCTTAAACTTAAAATGGAAGTTGAAAGCATCTTAAAAAATTATAAATAGATTTTTGTTTTTTTTTAAGCCGTTTTTCAGTGAATCCAATTAAAACAATTCGCCGATTGGTGCATTCTGTAGCCACAGGTCGTGTATGAAGTTGTAGAGGTTATCACTCACAGCCACCTGAGAAGAATAAATGAATAATTCAAAATCAACAAACAAACAAGTAAACTGAAGATGAAGAAGAACAAGATACAAAACATGCAAAATATAAACAATCGGATCACGAAAAATATACATAATATGTAGACATACAACAATGCCGTGGAAAGTCATCTTCAAAAACATTTATTTTTTTCAATGACAACAAAGATTAACAGAATGCATTGCGACAAATGCACTTTTTTTTATCCATCTGTCGGTCTACCCTCTGAATTTTCTAAAAGGATTTTCTTGCGGTTTTAACAGATTTGTTTCAATGCAATGGGATAACTTTTTTTTTTATTTAATCTATCTATCACAGAAAAGAAATATTTCAATTTATCAATCATTATAGCATTACAAAAAAGTCACTGAGGTTTGTGTTTTTATTAGTAATAGATTTTTTAAGTGCGAGGGCATAGAAAATAGTTATTATTTAAATTTATTTAAGTATTTATTTAAATTTAATTCTTAGAACAGCGAGAGAGACATTAGAAACAATTAAATATAATTTTATCAAATAACTAGTGTAACGCGATAAGAAAAGAGTAACAGAACACGAAAATGGATTTTATTAATTAATTGATGTAGCAATAAAAGCAACTTTAACAATAACAACACGCGGACGAAGGCGACGACACCAGCTAGTGTATATTAAACGATATTGTAAATATATCAACAACAATCTGCCAATCTGCAAGAACATAATATTCCAGGGTCTGTTTTCGAACCTTATTTCAGTACTAACTTAAGTTACTCTACTTGGTGGTAGGGCTTTGTGCGAGCTCGACTGGGTAGGTACCACCCACTCATCAGATATTTTACCGCAAAACAGCAGTACTTGCTATTGTTTTGTTCCGGTATGATGGGTGAGTGAGCCAGTGTAATTACAGGCACGTGGGACATAACATCTTAGTTCCCAAGGTTGGTGGCGCATTGGCGATGTGAGCGATGATAACATCTCTCACAACGCCAATGTATATGGGCGTTGGTGCCCACTTACCAGCAGGTGGCCCGTCCACCTTCCTATGTAATAAAAAAAAAAAAACTAAGTTTCAAACTTCAATACGCGTTATATAAGTTTGCCGGCCAATAAATATTATAGTATAATAATTACCGAAAACATTAAAACAACGTTAAATTTTATCTTACCTACATGTAAACAACAAGCAATTATTATGTGCTATACTGATAGCATTTTAAGATACTGTTTTAATTGCATTAAATTGCACTTATTATTCAAGGGTGTATGATAAGAGGACGTTCTCTCTTATCATACAATGATTATATTCGGAAAAAAATAATTTCACACTCACCTTGTATGGAGTAGGATTTAAATTTCTTTTAATATCCTGTCTTAGAGTCCGTAAAGATGTTTGCACTCGCTCTCGTACCTCTACTAAGGGTTTCGGAAAAGTGCATATTTTTCCTGCATTCCAGTACACCTAGAAAAGTAATTTGCAAATATTAACAGACTTAATCATTCGCGTGCCCTTATACCACTTAATTGGGTACGCAGTGCATTTTTATCTTCTACACATTTCTAACACAATTTATGTCAGTTACAACAAATTCTAGAATACGTCATCTGACTTGTACAGTCTGTGTATCCTTCTTTTTTATAGCTAAACTATCCTTGTAGGTTGTCACTATCCCGTCTGCACATTATTTAATATCAATCTTATAATATTAAATGAGCAATTATTGGGTATATAATATTATAAATTTATTTTCTTTATATTAGAAACGACTAAAGATTTGGCTCAAATTTGTGCTCATGTAGCGTTTGCTTTTTATGTTTATATATTTTGTATCTATATATGTTCGTTGCTAAAAATGCAAGTTTACACAAAAAAAATATGTTAGTACTATTATTATTAGAGCCGAGCGAAGTGTGGTCGCTCAGGAATCGACTAACAGTTTTCAATATGGATTCTACCGCGATGAACTAGCCCGAAACTTACATGATGTTTTGTACACAAAACTTTATTTCTTTAATCAATTGTACCTTATAGAGATGCTCCACCTTGCTGGGTATGACGTACGCCCGTTTAGATTCCTGGAACGGATGTCGACACAACACTTTCTGCCCCACCTCCGGGGCGGGCTCGGTCGAGCGCTGCAGGAGATCTATTAACGCGTGTCCGTCCGCGCCGAACAATCTGTAGGCCTGTGAAACAAAATGTTATACAGTACTCTAAATAATTCTAGTAACAAATGATGTTAATATTTTAGGAATTATTGTTTAATTTCACTTTCACATATATTTTTAAATAAATGTACATCACATATTTTGTATTATATACATACAATCTATTTAAAATGACTATTTTGTGTACGAATACACATTACGTACAACTTTACCACCTTTTCCTTAATTTATTGCATTGCAGTCTGTCGGAATTTAGGCCACGGCGATTTGTCCCAAGGAAAATCAAATCACGAGAGATTATAGTGTGACGTATGCGAGCAAGCTAAACTGCGTTATATCATCTTACTTTTACAAAACGATGGGAAGGCTATAACACGATAGGAGTTCAGCCCCAAAACCAACGCTTTAAGTAGTCTGGGATATTTTTCAGAGACCCGACATTTAAGCAGTCGTCGGGAACTGCTGTCTTATAATCCAACTCCTAACCAGACGAGGCAGTCGATGTTATACAACAGAAGCTTAATGCTAAAAGCAATCATTCCCTACTATTTTTGTAAATTTTATTTTACTATACAATCTTTTTTAGACAATGATACCTTGTTAATAATTTTTTAAATTAACTATTTAATTATATTTTTTATATATTAGGTAGGCGGACGAGCGTATGAGCCCCCTGATGCTAAGGGTTCACCAACGCTCATAGGCATTGGCATTGTAAGAAATATTAACCATCGCTTAAATCGCCAATGCGCGACCTACTTTGAGAACTAATATGTTATGTTCCTTGTGCCTGTAACTACACTGACTCACTCAACCTTCAAATCGGAACACCAATACCAAGTACTTTTGTATTACTTGATGAGTGGGTGGTAACTACCCAGACGAGCTTGCACTAAGCTCTACCACCAGTAGATTTAATTAGTCACTTATTACCTCTTTATGACCAGGAATGGTGACTTTCCCGACGTCCTGACTAAGTTTAATACGAGGCTGGCCGTTTATTTCAACTAATTTATATACACAACCCAATGCTGGCTGACGCTGGCAGGTGACTGAAAAAAAGTTAAATATTTTTTTGTTAAGCCTTGTATATACGTACTTTAAAGTTTCGCAATATTTTTACCATATATGATATTATGTATGAAACATTATATCGAGTTTTAACTACGATCATATTTTTTAATTACTTTGTCCGTGGTTACAATTGCAAATGAATTATGTATAAAATGATTGAGCATTGTATAACAAATTATACGATCCTGAGTTGCGATCATTTCAATTGTTATCACGCGACAAAAGAAACAAAGATTTATCTAACAAAGAGAATATACATACGCCTGATAAGATTAAATTAAATATTGGTTCAAGGTTTCTAACAAAAATAAAACAGATAAATATTACTTTTTACATTAAAAACAAATCACCTAAGTGCGTCCCGATGCCGAAGCAGTCGATTGCGTGCCCTTGCTCGTGGAGACTCAGTATCGTCTCCTCGTTGATATCATTCGACGCGACGATCGTCAGTTTGGCGAACCAGGGCAGGTCCAACTCCTTCGCCACTTGGTTGAAGGTTTCCCTCGCGAGTACCGACAAGTACGCCAGGTCGCCGCTATCGATGCGAATCCCGACCGCTCGATACCCACACTTGTTCAGCGCTATGGCTACCGCGCAGAAATTCAAAAGACCACTCCTGTTGGGAAATTCAAACTTGTAAAAAAATTTAATGTACAATATTTTTAAACAGAACATATACATTCATTGTTAATCAGATATTAAGATTATCGTGTTAGTAATACCAGTATGTAATCAATAAGTAATCGTATCGTTTTATACTTTCACCTCTGTAAAATCATTTGATTACTTTTCAGTGCATTAGAAAACAATTTCAATGAGTGATATCAAACGGTACCGATGAACAGCTAATGTCAATTAGTTTTTGCGCTGTTATTGTGTATTAATGGTTTCGTTTTTATTTGCGGCTGACACTACTCACACTAAGAGTTATCTCACATCTCGACTACATCTCTACTTGAATTCGTTTAAAAAGATCAACGTACGCGTATAAGTGTATGAACCGTGGGGTCACCTTGGTGTCATTGAAGTTATCGAATTGTGTTACATCGTGTAAAGATGTCAACAGTTACAATTAAATTAATGATACAACAGATACCGAAGGAAACAATTTGTTTTATATTTATATACATCGCTAAACACAAACATCATTCGAGATAATACTATACGTCAATCGAATCAAGGTTGTGAGAACTGTAAGTAATAACAAGTTTTATACTATGTGTTATTCCTGACTTCACTATTATGCTACCCAAATATGGAGCGTGTATGATATTCATGCATATATGTTAAAAGTAATGTGAATGTGTGCAATCCCTATACAATGCAACTGTGCCCAATGACTAGAACTGTCCCTATTCTTGCAAGTTCAGGACAATACGTCACACTGAAGCAAAACGTAGGTCCTGGGGACGTGTGTCTGGTATGTACAGCCGTCGCCGGACAAGCGTGTGTGACTACTGAGTGTGACCCGCCGAGCCCGGTGAGTATGTATGGGTGGGCAGGCGGTCGGCCGCAGGTAGTAGGAACGGATATCCACAATTACAAATGAACCAAGGACGAGCGATGGGTTACAAGTTATCGGACACCAAATGTCAATGCGAGCGGTCTCGCAGGTTTACCTCAGTGTGCGTTCGAACGTGCTATATCCGCGCGCGCTACGGATAGCCGAGAGGCTTCGAATACTACGACCATTGGATCCACAGTTGCTATTGTAGCCAGAATGCCCATTCGTACGCTGCCCGTGTCGTGACGGTAAGCCTTGTATATTATACCTCTTCACATCGTACGTGTCCACGAGAGCCAAGAACCCGGCCGGGAAGGCTTGGGCGTACGACACAAGGGCGGCCAGTTCGCCGTCGCTGGCTTCCTCGGGAGACACGTCTAGGATCTCAGAGACGCGTTTCCGGCACTCGAGCACCATCTTTAGGAAATCGCACTGAGTCTCTTTGTCTGCGTGTCTGAGCATGCCCGAGTGTATGTCGTCCAGCGTACTGAATGACGTCACGAACGAGTGCGCGTGCGTCCCTCTGACGGGTATGTCGAACATCTTCCCGGCCAGCACGTTACTCGTGCCATCAAAACCACCTGGAAACGTATTATTGTCTATTAACAAATATATTAATGTAGTAGTAGTACTTACAAACTTACGGAAACTAAACAGAATCGACCTGACTTATAAACATAAGCAATGTTTACTTATGTATAATAGCAATGATTTTGCTCTTTCTGATATTACTTATTTGATATTTGAAAGAAGAAGACAGCATTGTTAAAATAACCACCCGTTAAATAACGTAAAAGCCGAATATTATTTACAATAATTATATATGTATATGTAGCGACCTACAGGCCTACGGTGAACCCTGGCCAGATCACAGATAATCCGAACGAGCTAGATAACTTGCGACTTATTTGAACCCAGTTCATTGATACATGATTTGAGTAGGTCTTGGCCCTTAGAACCGAGTGGACAATCCTTATGCTACACAGTTTGAAGGCCCTTGTTTGAAAAAAACTATATGTTCTACAAGATTCTGTTATTATATATTATTTATTTGATAACATAATAGATTTAAATTATTTTTAAAGGCAACAATATATGTACATAACTTGATATATCAAGACGTTAATTGAAATGTAAATGTAAGTCTCTTTCTATATTCACGTTAATTTAAACCAGTTAAGTGCCGCACCGCCCTTTTGAAAAGATATTAAAAAAGTCTTTAATTTATAGACGCTGTTTCGAAATTCATTACGGATGAGAAATGGGTAAAGTATTCAATGCCAAGGTGCTTGCATGATAGTAACAAATTAAAGAAACTTATTCGTTATTCGGGGCTTCTTGTGAGTCAATGGCGCGCTGGGCGTGTTATGTACAAGTTCGAAAGCCCGTGCCTGGCACCGAGCGGTTTGGTTTCACAGCAACACAAGCTGCAGGATTACGCTAATATAATCAATAACTAGAACTTCACGCTGTAACATTATACCACGGTTCGGCAATAACATACGAAAATCGAAATGTTCTATTACACTTTCCTAATATCTAACAATATTTCTTTTGTAATCGAAAATGTTTAGAATCTTAATCCATATTAAGCGAGTACATTAACTTCGTACAATTTACATACATAATTATCACCATTAGTTGATTAATTGGGAACTAAAAAATAACGGAGTTTGTAACTAATGTTAACATATATGGAAGGCAAAACAATTGTCATGTCTTACGGTTTTGTAAAGAGTGAGAAGACATCTTACCGACGTAGGCGTATTTAGAAGCCGAGAGACCGCCGTCCGGCCCTTGCGCTCTTCGTAAGCCGAACTCGAGCAACGATACATGCTTGCCGGCGACCATACGATACCGAGCTGCGTTTGTCGCCATGAGACTGGAACAGATGTTGACATTTTTTTTATGTTACAGGTAGGCGGACGGACAAGTGGTCCATCAGCTGTTGGCGATGTAAGAAACATTAACCATTCCTAACATCTACAATGCGCCACCAAGCTTGGGAAATTGTTATGTCTCTTGTACCTGTAACAATACTACAACGATACTTCGTATTGCTGTTTAGCGGTAGAATATCTGATGAGTGGCTGGTAAATACTCAGACGGCCTTATAAAAGCCCTACCACGTAGTAAATTAAGCTATCACTATACTGTTTTATTAACATAACTTATTTATAATAATAAATTAAAGTAACGTAAAGTAAAATAACATGCTGTGAATGTTTCACTGCTGAGCTAAGGCCTCTTCTCCTTTTTTGGGGAGAAGGTGTTGGAGCTTATTCCACCACACTGCTCCAATGCGGGTTAATATAATAAACGTGTCAGAATTTGAGTGAAATTTGACACATGCAGGTTTCTTCACGACGTTTTCCTTCACCGTCAAGCACGAGATAAATTATAAACACAAATTAAGCACTTGAAAATTCAGTGGTGCCTGCCCGGGTTTGAGCCCACGATCATCGGTTGAGATTCACGCTTTGTAGCCACTGGGCCATCTCGGCTTTTTTATTACACAAATTATTATGTAACTATTTTTATAAAATACTTATAAAATAAGCTAAGAAAATATATTCATTTACAAACTATAACATACCTACTTGTATGTATCTAAATTCTAAATACGTAACAATGACGCGACTATTTTTTCGATCAAATTTTAAATTCGATTCAATGAAATACAAAACTTTTATGTTGCTGTCAAACCCATAAAATTGTTGAATAATTTCGATTTTATCTTTGTTTAAGATAAGAATCGATACATTATCGTAAGTTGGTTATATTTCATTTATGTTATATAATATTGTCCTCCAGACCGATTTGGCCAAGGCGGCCTTATAATATATAGGCGGCGACATTATAGTGCACAAACACATGTGCATAATCCGCTGAGAAGGCAATCCGACACGACCGGAAAGAGTTCAGACTAACGGTTTTACGTGCTTTCCGAGGCACGGGAGTGTATTCACTTCCAACTTCCAGACACCGGACTGCTACTGAGAATATTCCACAGGAAATCCTAATAATTTTTTTTTGCCCGATCTGGGATTTTAACCCGACCTCGGGGTCTGTGGCCTTATATCTAGCCACTAAACCAACGAGGCAGTCAAGACGTATATTTCTGTTATATATTAACATGAAGTCAGGGTTAGGTATATGATTTACTAGTTACCGCCCGCGGCGTCGCCCACTTGCGAGGTTTGGGGGCAGGGTTAATGATGATGGTCGTTTGAGTAAATAAGACGTAATAAACATAAACAAACTCATTTTCGCATTTATAATATTAGTAATTATTGAAATTTAATCATATTTCAGATCGTTTATATAAAATACATATGACCTCAGTGGCGTTGCTAGGTGGACAAGGGCCCCGCATGGAGAAGGAATGGGCCCTCACCCCCTCTTTCCACGTAGCTTGAACTCTTTCTTTTATGGTCGTCTCTTTTTAAAGCATAGGTTAGAGGGCCCCCTGAGCTCCGGGGCCCTGGTGCACTACATCGCCTGGCCCTACGATAGCTACGCCACTGATGACAAAAAGTGAACTAACAGCCTCTTAACTTTTGTCTTTCGCCGCTTTAGTTTAGACTTTAGGTAATCGCTTTCAATGTTAAAAATATATTTTAACAATAGTCAATTCGTTCCGTTCTATTTTATCGAAGTCATCAATTACTAATCGAACAAAAATTGCGTAAAATAAATGTTTCGTTTTATTCATCACACTGCATTTGCATAAGTCATTTTGAATAGTTTAATATTTACATAAAGTGAAAAACCAGTCACAAAAACAGAACGGAACCCACAATGACGTTGTAGTTACCCACTATTTAAAAATACAGAATTAATTCTAATATATATTTAATTATATAATTCTATGGACATTTGTCAGATATATATTCCAGCACCTGGACGACCGAGTTACCTACCGCAAAACAGCAGTACTTTGTATTGTTGTGTTCGGGTTTAAAGGGTGAGTGAGCCGGGGTAATTACAGGCACAAGGGACATAATATCTTAGTTACCAAGGTTGGTGGCGCAGCATTGACGATGTAAGCGAAGGTTGACATTTCTTACAATGTCATTGTCTATGGACGTTGGAGACCACTTACCATCAGGTGGCCCATACGCTCGTCCGCCTACTTATACAATAAAAAAAAGTTACACTCGGCCCTAATCATAATAAATTATAGTTTTTTGATTGAATTTCCTGAAAAATTGCAATTTGTCAAGAAATACGTCTACAAAAAAAAATCAAAAACAAATCATTAATTGCTCATTTAATATTATAAGATATAATATTCAAACTAAATTAGAGTAAGCATTTATTATCACCAACATATTCCTATAATTAAATCGCCTAGCCGAGCTTGACTGATAAATGAAGATAGCGCTAAGCGAAACAAACAGAGCTTAACTGCACTTATATGTAAGTAAACAATATGCTATAATTTAATAAAATAATAAATAAATAATTAGCGTTCAAACAAATCAAACTCAACTCAACAAAAGAGAGAGAGAGAGAGAGTAATCAGTAAATCAGTAGGTGAGTTCTGGAGGACGACTATTATTTAGACCAGCACAGCAATGTTCAATGCCGGTAAAATCACGCGGAACAGCTAGTGTAGAATAATTTAAATTGAGCATTAGAATGTTTTTATAGATAGGATGGCGGACGAGTATATGGGCCACCTGATGGTAAGTGATCACCACGGTCCATAGGCATTGCAAGAAATGTTAACAAATCTGCCAACCAGTCAAGAAATGCATCGCCAATGTGCCACCAACCTTGGGAACTGTGTTAATGTTATTTCCCTTGTGCCTGTAATTACACTGACTCACTCACCATTTAACGGTTTAAACGAACACAACAATATATAATACTGCTGTTTAGCGGTAGAATATCTGATGAGTGGGTGGTACCTACCAAGACGCTTGCACTAAGCCCTACCACAGGTGCTGGGTTTATTGATATGGTGCACGTACAAAATAATTACCATAAGCGAATCAAATGCACTAATTTCCTGACTAAAATAATAAATTTAGAAGTTAGGGTATTTGTAAACGTATTCAAATGAAAGCGATTTCAAATTCAAAAGGCAGACGAAAATATTTAAAACGAGGGACCGATTTTTTTTTCATTAATTCATACAAATTTTGTAAAGGAAAGAGACAACAAGCATTGATATAATTCAGCTTTAAAAGAACATTGCTAATAAATATTTGCTATTAACTAAGAAACTGTATTACAACGTTAGGTATTGTTTTCTATACGTCTGTACTAAATGTCAGAAGATTCTAAATTTATCTCTTTTACCTGTGACAAGTTAAAATAGGTCGAGATCTTATGTCACAATTGATGTTTATTTTTGTTTAATCAACATAGCGAACATTATTAAAACGAATTAACATATTATATTCAATCAATACAAAGTAATTAATAAACCTAAGATGGCATACTTATGTAGATATATATATATATATATATATATATATATATATATATATATCATAGAGAAGTAAGTTATTTGTATGTTTTTTCAATTTATTTGTTTTTTTTATATGAAAATTTTAAACTAACTAAATCTGAAAAAAATATCTACATAAAATCTTTAATAGAACGACAGTTTATGTTTGGAAAAATTAAATAAACGAAACCTTCAGTTTATCTGTCACGCGGTATTAAATCTTAACAATGAAACATTAATTTTTAACTTTTAATCAAATTAAAATTGCCGTACACATTGAACATTGATAAAGTAGGTAGTTTAATATATAGCTAATGCGGTAATTTCAACATTTCGTCACCACGCGAGGGAACAGGGTATCCAGCTACATGACAGCTACAAAACCTGCCACAGTATCTACCTTTTACATATATCATTTGTATTTTTTTTTATAATACAAACGATCATTACTTTTCATAGACATTGTATTAACAAAGAAATATTAACCGTTCTTCGCCAATACATCGCCAATGCACCAACGATTTTAGGAACTACGAGGTCATGTCTCTTGTATCTCAGATTGGAGTGAGACAGTTAAATTGGCTCACTCAAACCGGACCACTACCAATATAAAGTAGTTTTGTTAACGTAAGAATAAGTGATAAATTGGTGGCACCTACACGGTCATCAACAAAATATATCACTAGTCACCTCTAAGTGATATTTAACAAATAACAATGTTTTATTTTATACCTACTTCAATGTCAAAGGGAAAACATCAAATATCCGTCGAAATTTTGTTTTATTAAATTTTAAGCCGTAATTGCAGGATTTATCTGAAAGAGATGGCTAAAGTGATTGTCCGGAAGATATGGCTAATTAGCCATAGGCCGTTGAAAAACACATCATTGTACAACCGTCTATGTTTCTGTAAACGTGTATGCGTTGTTGGTGTACAAAAAGATATTCTATTCTATCATTAATGTTTTTTTTAATCGTAATTATTTTCTTTATTATAAGTTTGTGATGTACGATAAAGTACATATTATTATTTCCGAGTATCATGTTCTGTTTTATTGATTAATTAAATAGGTAGTAACCGTCACTACGGCACTTGTTAGTTTTACCGAGATTTTGATGTTGGATACTAGTATTGACACAATTTACACAATTATGACGCAAATTATATAATATTCTGGATCAACTAACAGCTCCAAAATATATTTAAAAAAACTCTAGACTTGGTAGGTTTTAAATCTGAATTATACTTGAACGAAATTATATGAATATCGTTAGGAAATAAGGTCAGATTACAACATATATACCGAGACGTACTGACACAAAATTTCGGCCATTTATACCAGTATGGCGACTCTACAGGGGTCTAACTACGTTATGACGTAAAAGAAAAAATCGTTTCGCAAAAAAAAATACTTCTTTGAGGCGGTATGGTGACCATTTGGAACCGTCGAAATTTTGTGTCATTATCTCCCGGTCCAATATTAGCATTGTAGGTTTAAATAAGACGTTATAAATAAACTAAAAATTAAACCTGATTGCAATTAGCTTGTGTTATAGTATTCGCAATAACAATCCCTAGTTATCTACTGTATTATTTTAAACGAAAGTGTGTTAGTTCTTATTTCATACAAACTTTTATTTCTGCTTTGTAGACCAGTTTATTTAAAACATTATCTTTCAAAAAAAACCTAGGAAAGAAAACGCGTCTAAAACTAAGTAATAATTTAAAAATACAATTGTATACCTATATAACATTTAACTACTTTGGAATTCCATCCATCAAGATCGCAACGTAATTGTTTATCAGCAAATTTTTCAATTATATTTAAAAATAATGAACTTTATTAATGAATTCTCGTTAAAATCAAAATTAGGATAAAACAGTATGTATGTACGAAAATATGCAAACCTAACGCGGTTCTACAAAGTAGCTTACCTTGCGAAGTTAACTAGAGTCAATAACGTTGTCTCCAGTAATTGCGCAATTATGAGAGGGCCTTCCACTCTCAAAAGAGGAACTCTGAAATAAAAAATGGAATGAGGACCAAATAATACTTGTTTTTATCACGTGGTATATAACAAGTTTAATTAATTAATCGCAGGAAGATACGAAGTATTATTATTTCAAAATTAAAACGTTTTATTTTTACCAATTTTAGGTCAATACGAAGCTACGTTATCGTTTACAGAATAACTAATTACTTAATAAAAGAATAAAGTAATATTGATATAATATTTCGTTTTTATTACGACAAAACCATATTTAACAAAATAATAAATTAAAATATTATGAGTGAGGTTATGGTATGTATGGCGTGGTGTAGACTTTTGTTATTCCTACATAATGAACCATACCTGGGTACTCAATAAAATGGGAACTATGTGAACTCGTGACTACATATCGATTATAATTAGGCGTAGTTTTCTTTATAGATACTTAATTATATACATGTAAATATCTGGCAACGAATACATCTATTTTCGTAAGACCTAAATTTATACAATGAATCACTATACTTTTTATTTTCTTTTGTGACATTTCTTAATGTATTTTACTGTAATTGCATAATATTTGTAAGTTTGTAACCATATGTTATTGGACACTTACAAATTGCAGTTCCTAGACATATTATAACCATTCAATAGGAATTATTTTGTGTCATCAATAGTTATAATAATTGTTTTTTTTTTTTAAAACAAAAAACTATAAAAATAGATTTACTTCTATATGTTTAATTGATGTTATATAATTTGATGCCATGTTAGACATAAAAAAAAAATATGATGATGTGGATTGTTTATATTATGATGGCATTCTGTTAAGCTTGTCAGGCAATGTATCATTTACTAATGATTATAAAATTCTATTATCATACAGCTGATGGAACTTTATATTTCTCAGTTCTGGATTTTGATAGACAGAATAATTACTGACCGAAGGGACATGATCCCAAGTCACATATATTTGAAAGGAGGTCTAGGAGGCCAAAATGAAAATTAACTTACTATCAGATGGCTCATTTATCTGTCTTCTGTTCTATAATGAATAAAAAAATATTTTTGGCATTTATTATTCCTCATGACGAAAGATTGACTTTTTCTTTTTTAAATCTTTGATTTCTACACAAAATATTTGATGATAAGCATCTTCAATTATCAATAAAATTAACAAATATTTATGTTATATTAGGTTAGATTAATTTTTATCACGGGTCAATTTTATTATGTCAAAGAATGGGGACATTAAAATATAGTTTTAGTTTTTGATAAATATGTTTCAATAAAATTTAAATCTCATAAATAGATATTTAACTACATCTATATATAATTCTTAATATTATATCTAAAAGAAACAGAATGTATTTTAATTTGTCATTTAAATACTATAAAAAGACAGTTATGTATTCTTATTCAATGCATAAATTATAAAAAAATTATTGAGTTGCTGGCATTTTAATTCACGTAATGATACCAATCAAATGACATATTGATTTAGTACTATTCACATAAAAACAGTTATTATATTTTTATTTTAATATAATTTTTAAATTGTACTGCCACAAGACCTATTAATTTAACTTTAAAGAACTATTAATTACAAATTACCTTGGAAAAACTACGGACCCTTCTTCAATAGCACTTAATTTAATGTCCTTGCAAGTTAAATCTTTAAGATAGTCATAAAACTCATCTTCTATAGTTGGAGGCAATGTTTGCTTCAAATATTCTATGTCTGAAAATATAATAGAAATTATAAACTATTTGTAAACAGCTAACATGTAAGAGTTGACTGCAACATACCACTGTCCGAGTAATGAAAGTTTTCTAAGAATTTAAGACACTCTTCGAGTCCAGCAAAAATTGTAAATTCTCCTTGGAATGGATTTGTACGGAAAAACAAATCAAAAACAGCTGTATCATTAACTTTCCCTGACTTCCAATAGGCATAGGCCATGGTTATTTGGTATAAATCTGCAAAGAGTTGATATATATTTTAAATATATTATTCAAACTACTAAGATCTAAATAATTATCTAAGATTAAATAATTTTAATACGTAACATTTGTTGTTTAGGTCTTAATTTTTTTTTTGATATTTCGTAAACTTATTACAATACATTTACATTTTAATTCCAATTATATTTTTATCTTTTTTGTTTTTAAGAATAGGTTAGCAGATATCATCTATCAAAATATCTAATAAGGTGTAATCACGAAATAATCTAACAATAGTAATTTTGAAATTCGCTCCAAAATATTTTAGATTTTACTTACCTGTTAATAAGGGTTGAACAATACCATTTTGGCGAGCCATCACTCTAATATTATTTTTTTTATCACTAGACATTTCCGATATGATTAAAAAAGTTACGAGAGTGGTAATAGTTAACGTAAACAATGTTTGATAACTGACGGGCGACTAATGAGAGAAATAATTTCATTGTGATCAAAGAACCTCAACTTATCAGCGCGCCAAACATGAAACACTGTTTGACGGAAAACTTATTACCTAAACCTACGCATGCGCATTCTATTTTTCATTGACCATTTAACCTTGAGGTCATATGCTAAGGTCGAATATTCAAATGGAATTTTGAAATATAATATACCCTTGCTAATACCCTTAAATATATATGGACATTACAGCAGGTATATATAATATTATAAGATTGGATAATAAGCATATTATATTAATAAGCAATCAAATAAACTTTTTTCTGATATACTAAAATGCACAATATTATGTTCATAACATTTACATATTATCTATATCACAGCACAGGATTTATATGGATGTTTTACACTTGCAAAAACTAAACGCTAATATTACTCCCGTCAGTTGTTTTAACGTTTGCAATCTTTCCATAATTTGTCCATTTGGTTATTTACTTTTTGACAACTATGGGTGAGTGCGGCAACATAATATACATCGATTTTTGACTGATTTCGATGATTATTACGCATTTTAAACTCAACTTTTACATAATATTCTGAAACAGCTATGTTCTAATTAATAAGGCAAATATCAAAAAGTGCATAGCCAAATGGTCATTGGGCATTGCTCCAATTTAGTCCGAATAAAGCAAAAAACAGGCATGTCGGAAATAGGAAATTGATTATTTTCGGTATTTCGTTAATTCTTAGGAAAATTAATTATATAATATTTTTTGTAGATTGCATGAAGTACCTACAGTCCTTGTGTAGATAACCTATTTTTATAAAAACACACTGTTTGCAAGAAAAATGTAAAATAAGCGATACTTTTCACCTCACCAAACAAAAAATCCTCCTGCTTCTGCTAAATATTCTTTTTAGGAATTTTTGATTTTTCATTTATAAGATGTCCTCCAAGTCGAGAGACATTATAATCCAAAAGTGTGTGCAAACACAGGTGCACTCTCTATTCTCTTATAACCCGAAGGGACCAGGGTCGGACCGTGAGTTAAGGGGGCCCTGGGCTAATACTACCTAATTACTCAAAGTATAGAAAAAAATAGTCAGTAAGTAGACAGTAGACTTAAATTAAACGGATTGAATAGGTTTGATTGATCGCAAGATTCGTAGGGCTGCAAATCATACAATCTGTTTAATTTAGTAAAATTATGGATTATTTTGTATTATCGTCTATTTTTAAATTTGACTTCACTTAGCTGGGGGGCCCTTGAATCCACGGGGCCCTGGACTGAAGCCCAAAAAGCCGTAAAAATATGTTAGATCCGACCCTGAATGGGACGGCATTTCGACATGACCAGAAATAGTTCAGGCGCAGGACAAACGGCTTTACGTGTTTTCTGAGGAACACTTCCAACTTTCGTCAGAAAATCTCAGTAGCATTTTATTGACCCAACTTGGAAATTGAACCCAGGATCAACGTGTCTTACATGTAACCACTAGATCCGAAGATCTATAAAAAAAAGTGTGTACATAATGGACACGTGGTAGAAATGAAACCTTCAAAAGTTTTGGCTTCAACTGTATAATGCTTTCTATTTCATTTTCTCCCACGTTAAATCTTATGAATTTATGTCTCTTTTTACTGCCGCTTTTTCGTTTCGACTTTCAAATAACAACGATGCTAAAGAAGTTTTCACTTCAAAAACATAATATAGTGTAAAAAATACGGAAGGTAGATTAAGTTTACAAATGATTTTGTAGATAAAATATATTACGAAAAAAAACTATCTACATTTCAATGTCAAACTATCGATATATCGCCCAAAAAAAATACTAATGAATATCCATATTTCGTCCGAACATCCGCACAAGTCTGTGGGTGCACCTTATAATGTGCAGAATCTGTATAGTTTTGCAGAATCTGTGTAGCTATATTTTTTGTATCAAACTCTCATGTAATCCTATTTTATTTTTATTCAATCACACAATTTTCAAAACTTAGACACCTATTAAAATAAGTTTCTCCAAGGCCAAACGAGGAGCACAGGGGAGCCTATATTTATACATTTGACTGGGGGACTTAATCATCCATCGACATAGACAGCAGATTAAGTAATAAAATAAGTTAATAAGTATATTTTTATATAGTCTTATTTACCGTGCATATTTCATTTGACACGGAGATCATCTTAACAAAAGTAAGATAATTATTTCAAATATATATATTTATATAAAGAACTATTTAAAAAAAAACATAAGTGTAAGTAGTTAGTAAGTATAATAAAATTCAATCATGTTACATACATACATACTCAATACAAGATTACATGACATTACAAAAAAGCGTGTAGTTGTTTATTTCAAAATAGGATATATTCATTTAACTTATAAATTCACAATTTTGCATTTAATTAACACACCTATGTATTTTAATAGTAGAATTTATATTCAGAAACGGTGGTAGCTCTGCATTTAACATATTATCTACAAGATATTTGTCAATGCAAAAAATCTTGTTTGAGCGTAAACACATAATTAATTTTTTTATCATATTAAAATAAAACAAATTGAAATAAAAACTTAAGAAAAAGTATATTCTATGCTACAGTATTTTTTTTCAAGTCAATTCCCTATTGTAGTCTCTCTATTTTCCTTTCAGATGTTGTTATTGATGTTGAAAAATATATATAATCACACAATGTAATGCACTTCTATTTTTTGTAAATAAAATAATTATAAAACGACAAAGAATACTAACGAAATAACTCTACTATCTCATGGCTGTTAGATCAAATCAGCAAGATAGTACCTAATTGTAGTGTAATATTTTCTGCCTAGTTTTTTTTTATATAGATACTGATACCATACAAGAGAAGCTAATAACATGGTAAATGCTCACTAGAAAGTTCATTCATGACTCATCTTATGATTATTAATTTGTACCATTGTAATTTTGAAATTATTTTTTATCACAAGCATTTTCAATTAAAGTGCTTGTTTGACACAACTCAATATATATAATATCAGTACATATATAGTATTTTGTAATAGGTAGTAAAGTGAATATTTAGATTTTAGAACAGAAGAGATGAAGTAGGATCAATAAAACAGAAATTGAAACATACCATACAGCACACACAGTTATGGTATTTTTTTCTCAATTTCAATATCTTATCTAAGTCCAACCCTTCGTTATAATAAAAAAAATAGTATATGATTAATTCTTATAGCTACGGCAATGTAAACTGCTAAACCTCATTAAATATCAAGACACATATTCATGGTGACACATAAAATTGTGAATTTTAATAAAATGATTCTATTTAAGTAAAGCATTTCTTGATAATAATGCTAATGGACGATCTTTTCCAGGATGACTTTTGTCATGATGAAGCAAAAGGCCTTTTCTAGTTACAAATTTTTCATTACAGAATGAACATTGAAAAGGTTTTTCTCCTGTGTGCTGGTACATGTGGTACTGTAAAAAAAAACATTATACTTTTAATCACAAGCATAAAAAAAATTAACTTGATATAAGAGCTTAACATATAGTAAGATGGACATGGACAAACCTTAAGGGTTTTAAGTTCAAGTATAGAACAAAACTAGATCTCTAACAAAATTGAAGAGTTTCGTCCATACAAAAATACTCATTATTAAACTGGTTCATTACCATTTAAGTTTTTTCAATATAGACTGAGTTTTACATATTATATAACAAAATTATTTACAACTTACCGTATAATTATCTCTTTTATGAAAACTATGTTCACATAATGTGCACTGATATTTGAAAGAGGCTTTTATTGTGGTAAGAGATGGCTTCGGAGCAATAAGACGTGGTTGTAATGACTGATTTTCACGGGATATTGTAGCTCTTCTTTTCTTTACTTCAACTCTTCGACCGGGGTGCATCCTACTCTTATGTGAGTAACAATTACCAGAACTTGCAAAGCTTTTATCACAGAATGGACATTTGTACGGTTTTGCACCAGTATGTTGGTTTATATGAAACTGTAAAATTAAAAAGTATTATATAATTATTATGCTAATCCTATAAAAATGAGTGTTTTGTTTCAAAATTTTCACTATTTAAAAAAGGCATTAAATATAATAAAATCGATAAAAGTATATTTATTAATAACACCTCATATAAACATTGGAAGACATTAATTTATTGTTTAATAGTAAAAAAAATATATATATATATATATCAAAATGAATATATATAAAAAAAGAATGCAGAATTATTAGTTATTTCCTTTTTTTATAAAATAGGAAGGCAGATGAGACTATGGGCCACCTGAAGGTAAGTGGTCACCGACGTCCATAGACATTGGCATTATAAGAAATGTTAACCATCCCTTGCATCGCCAATGCGCCACCTTGTACCTGTAATTACACTGGCTCACTCTACCTTTAAACTGGAACACAGCAATGCCAAGTACTTCTACTACTTTTACTATTTTTTTATTTTACTTTTGCCGTAGAATATCTGATGAGTGGTTGGTACATACCCAGACGAGCTTACAAGTAAATTAATATTTTTATACATGAAATAAAAACCTCAATGATCGCGGCAAAAGTAAATAGATAACAGATGTAATACAATGACAAAGGTCTAAAGAGATCCGGAATCCAAACACAGTCTTATTTGTACTCACAGAGTTATGAGTGGTACATTAACCACAAGGTAAACTGATATGACATGCAATTTAAATTTGAAAAAGGAAGGTTTTTATGCAAAATAAAATATATGTATATTCTGTATATTGATAACATCCTTCTTTTTTCTTATTAATTATAAAACCACAGGAAAAATATTAAATCATTATTATTAATTTCTATAAAAATTAATAAATACCTTTAAATCTTGATTTCGCTTAAAACTTTTCTTGCAAAAGTGACATTTGTATGGTCTTTCAGTGCTGTGAGTTACACTATGAGTTTTTAAATTACTGCTTGTGTTGTATGAACGACCACATACTTTGCAAACATATGATTTACTAGTGGATGATGAATGAGCTGCCATGTGTGCGGCTAAATTTTTGTCAGTCCGAAATCTACAAAAATAATATGTTGATTAGAAATATATCATCAAATTCATATGTTCTTATTAACATATCTCTAGGTTACAAGTATTTTTTTAATGTACTGTAAAGAAATTTAATTGATATTTTCGCTAAAATTCAATTTAAAAAATTCTTACATTCTTCCACAAATTAAGCACATGCCTGATGTTCTATGTTGTTTAAGATGTACCAATAATTCACTTTTGTAATCGAATTGTTCTCTACAAGAACTACATTTATATGGTTTTGGGACCCTATCGGCATTAAAGTGGGTCCATGAATGGTTTTTCAACGCTAACTCAGTAAAAAAGCCTCGGTTACAAGTAAGACATAAAAAGGGTTTTGTATCCTTCTTATCATCATTGGCCTCACAGGATTTATCTCCCTTCTTGATCAGTTTAATAGTTACATCTTCACCATCCACGCCATGTAAATATGTTACATCTACACCATCCACTTCACCTTCATCTTGTTCAATTGATTCAGAATTATTTTCTTCATTATCGGGTAAAATAGAATCTTCCGAGTTTTGTAATACCATCATAGGATCAACATTTACTTCCATAGGAGTAAATTTTACATCATCTGCATAATCAGGTTCAATTTTTGCTTTAATTGTTTTGCTGATATCCTCAGTTTGTTCCAAAATTAGACTTTGATTGTGTAAAACATCCTGTGCTTTTCGTGCAGTATCAATAAAGTCACACACAGATTGTAACTTAGAACAACATTTGACACAAATATTTTTTGGAAGCTTATCATCTTCTTCAACCTTAAAATTATTAATATATTCAATTGTATTTATTGTGTATTAGATAACGAAATTATAATGAGAACAATCAAGAAAGTTATATTTACCTCAATCAAAAGATATTTATTCAGCTTATTTTGAAGAAGCATGGCTTCAGCTTCTTTACTAAATATCATTATTGTTACTTCTTGCTCTTCTGCGCAAAGACGACAACACCTTTCAAAAGTTTCCAAAGATTCGGCCATATTCAAACGATATTATCATACTTTTTAAATTTTGTTTGTCGATAATGTTTTGGAAGTCTATGCACAATGCTACTTCGGTATCCAGTAACTTGGGTTAGTAATGATTTTTTAGCTTCCTTATGCCATACATTTATAACGCATGCGCGTTTTAAAATAGCGATGTTGAGCTCTGTATACTTCATTGTTATTGATATTCAGAGATACGGTCTGATGCTACAATGCGCAAACTCAAACCACTCACAAGTCTGAATGTATAGCAATTTTGGTTATCTAGGCACATACGTTATAAGAAGCACTGTAATACGTACTTTAGAAAATAACAAACATTACATTTAGGAATCGAATCAATGTAAAGCAAGTGAACTTAATAATTATTGCAAAAAATAAAACTGAATTTAAATAATTTTAAATAAACTTAACTTTTTAAATAGGTACAACTTTTATGTGTTTTTGAAATTTTAATGATTAATATTATTTATCAATGACAATGACTGACGGTCTGATTCTGATATCTGACGCTGGTCTCTGGCTGATGGAACAACTGTGGTCCGTGACCACAGGCCACAACACAGCTTATATTAAAGTAGGAACTAACGATCTAATTCTTATAAAACCCTTATAAATTATTATTAGTTTATCTAAAATTCTAAACTTTATAGCTATTAGCTAAATATTACGGTAAAATCTATTTTTCTGTACATTTAAAAACAGATTGACCTGATTACTAAATTTCGGCAGACGGTATTTTTTGTTAATAGGAACACTGAAAATAAAATGAAATTTAACTATTTTCGTTAACTAAAATATTAATTTTTATCATACTTAAGCCTTGGCTGTTTTGTATCTCCCTGCTTGATCGCATATTTGATTAATTGGAAAATTTGTTTGAACACTAAAAATACCTTTGAATTAAGTAAAAAAAAATAATTAAATATGAATATTCTGAGCAAGACTATTAAGTGTGTGTAAATATATTTTATGCTATACGTTAGTTTTGTGTTTTACCTCTACGAAATTAAATAATTGGCATCGAAAAATAATTAGGTATTGAATCTTTAAATAGAATTAAACAGTTGTTAGTCGCGACTATGCATTTGTTTCTTTCATATTTGCCTAAAAGCCACGGTTTTGTATACGATGTGATATGTATGTTTGTGTATGTGTGTACGACCGTGCTAAAAACAATGCAAACAATAATTGCCGGTGATAGACATAACATGTAAATAATCGATTAATTGGCATATAATAATAATTTTATTATAGTTTTATAATTAACTTTAAAACACAAATGAACGAAATTACTTATCTAAAATAATATTTTACCATGAAACTTAAAAAAATGAAGCAATTGATTTATAAAAGCTCTTTTTAATCAATTATTTACCTATGCGTTATTTAATTGACATTTTAGACAACATGTAAAAATAATAAATAAAAATAAATATGGAGTTTGAACTGAATGAAAATTCGGTTCTATTTATGTAAGCATTTTAAAAATATTATGCCAATAAATTACCCATAAAAAATATTTATGTCATTTTCAATTGTAAATGACCTCCGAGCTACCCGAGGTAAGGCAGCGCGCTCATGGGTAACTTTTGTCACGTTGACAGTTTCGTCACCCTCATCAAGTCCATGGACTTGTATGGAGATGCGTTCACGCAGCGACGAAACAGTGGGGTTGGATTTCTGTCACCGCGTACACTAGGGTTACAAGGTTTGTCACTCAGTGTTGCCAGTCTTAGCAACACAAAAACAACAATTCCGACTTAAAAACTTTGATTGCAATCAATTTGATTTCAATTTATTATGATGAATTCAATTTAAATTAACTTAATGTGATTGAATTTGAACTGATTTGATTTAATTTGGTATTTTGATTTTATTCGAACGAATTAAATCTTATTTATAATATGTAAAACATTATTAATATATATAAAGTTAAAAAGAAAAGTTTTAAAGTTCAGTTTAAAAATAGGTAAATACATACAAACAAAAAAAAAATTAGATTTATTTTTTTTACTTATAGTTGACGTAACAGTGACAAAAGTTGCTCGTGAGTGGGATCACTAAAAGCTATCGAGGGGCTGACGATGTCGCCCGCTCCTGTGTTGCAATGTTATTTTAATTATTTAATTAAATTAAATTTTACTCGGGGTAAATTTATTGCCTACAATTTTGAACTGACTAACGATACCTTTCCAACTCAATTCCATGGACTTCTATGGAGAAGTGCTCACGTGGCGACGAAACAGTTAGGTGACATTTCTGTCGCGCGCGCGCACTGGTTACAAAATTTGTCACCCTACGCCAGTGTTGCCTTAGCAAAACAAAAACAACAAATCAGACATAAAAACTTTGACTACTCAATTTAATTTGATCTAGTTTTATTTTAATTTAATATGATGAATTTAATTGGGTATTTTCATTTTATTCGAATTAATTTAATTTATAATCTGTAAAATATTATTATTGTAATTTTTATATCTTTATTATTTATTGTCTTGTATTTATATATTATATCTGTTTGGTCAAAATAAAAAAGGAGTCTTTTTTCATAAAATGAATAAAATTACAGGAAAAGCTTTTTTGGCATTGGCTAGCGAATAAACACGAAATGATTGAAAGAAACCGGTTTTACTTTCTAAACAGAAGCAACAAATAACCTATCCTTGACACATGAATAAAACTGTAAAAAAAAAAATTTTACTTAAATGGAAATCAATTATAGGCTAACTTAACATTAAAATATATAAGTCAGTTTGAAAAACAGGTAAATACAAACAAAAATAAAATAAAATTTTTATTAGATTTATTTTTTACTTATAGAAAAAATGGAAAAAAAGTTAAAATAATACTCAGTTAGTGCAGGTCCTAATGTGTGAAGTAATTCATCAAAACTTGATTTCAAAAAAGTTTTATCACTGTCACCCTCCGACTCCGTGAGCGCACTCCGCCTTAGATAGGTGCCGTGACAATGACGAAAACTTTTTTGTCACCGTGATAAAAGTCACTCGTGAGCGCGTTGCTTTACCTATCGGGTTAGCTAGGATATAAAGAAGTTATAACCTTAGTTGTCTAGGAAATTTTCGGAACTTGGAACTTCATGATGGAACATCGTATCATAGCTGTTTTTGGATTTCTTAGATTAGTTCATTACAAGAAAAGTCTTGTAGAACTTTGACCACGATTAGGTTTCAAGGCGTGATGATGAAGCCGAAAGATAGGCACTGGCATTCCATGATGGAATATCGTATCATAGTCGTGTTTGCAGTTGTGAGAAAGGCGACGAAGAGTGTTTTTCTAGTTGTTTTTAAACTATTAATTTATTTACAATTGAAAATGTCAATTAATATTTTTTATGAGTAATTTTATTCCTAGTATTTTTAAAATGATTACATAATTAGAACCTATTCACGATACATAATAACCAGTTCACGGGTCGGACAGGGGTTTTGTTACACATTACATTTTAAGCGTAAGACATTTCTTTTGAATTATAAAATAGACTAGCGTCTAGTCGTTATCGCACGGGTAGAATACGGGTCTACATAAAAATACACCTTCTCTACCAATCTCTACCATTAGTGAAAACCGTATGAAAATCCTTCCTACTACTTTTTGTTTTAATAATTATGTGACAGTCAATTTATTGATATTATAAATGCAAACCTAACTCGGCAAGGGTGGCTTAATCCTATGTATGTATACATATATGCAGGTTTCCTCGCGATGTTTTCTTTCACTGCGATGCACGATACAACTTATAAGCACATGATATTTATTATTACCTAAGTGGTGCGTGCCTGGGTTTGAACCCCCAATCATCATTTAAGGTTCATGTGTAACGTGTGATGTGTTCTAGCCATAGGACCATATTATCACCATTAACCGTCAATTCGGTCTTATGATATTAATATATATAATAATAATCGGTCTTATAATATAAATTACATACTTTTAGTATGTAATCTATGGTTCTATGATGATGGCATAGAAATATTATAAATCTGATGATGATGTTCTGGCCGATTTCGGCCACGGAGGCCAATCTCAAAAGAGATATGCAAATGGTAGTAAAAGGTACCGATAGTTCCTACCTATTGTTGTAATGTATAATATTTTTTAGCCAATAATTTGTCCAGTGATTCAACTTTCAATTACTTAATTTTTTTTTTGTTCAATTGGTGATAAAGTTCTAAGGTCCCTACTTAGATAGCTTTAAACCATATTATTACAGGTAAGGTAAGTAAGTAAAGTACTTACAAGTTGTATGAAAGTAATTAGAAAACTATTCAACAAGTTGATTTTTTTATTGAGCTTTAGTGACGGTGTAAATGCAAGTGAAGGATAGGTAGGTGAGGTAGGTGAGCTAAGCGGGTTGAGGGGCATCGTTCTCGAAGACCGGTCTGCGCGGGTGTAGCGGGTGTTGCGCGGGTGCGCGTGGGCAGGCAGGGAGCCGGGAGGTGCGGGCGGGGCATGCGTCTGCGTCAGTCGCGCAACGAGCGCTATACTACGAATACGTCGGGTGGCGCCGCGCCAACCCGTCGCGTGCTAGTGTTGTGTCATAGCGGTGGGCCAGGTCGGTTTCGAGATTTATTCGTTCCGACACAAACATGGCTCTCAACTCGGACGGTGAACAGAAATCGAACCTGGTCCTCCGCGTAGACCAGGATTCTGACTCGGTCTTGCAGTCATTATTCGATACAGTGCTCAAACCCGACTCTAAACGACCGCTACAGGTGCCTCTGCGTATGCGACAGCTTCCAAAGTCGTTCTTTAACCCGCCTTCGACCGGTTCCAAGTCGCCATCTGTGTCTCACTCACGAGAAAACTCGGCTGATTCGGCATTTGGATCGTCGTCGGCAACTGGTGCTGCTCCTGTTTCTCACTCTCGAGCACATTCATCACCAGCAAGCTTGCAACAGACATACGCAGCAGGACAACAAAATCAACAACCACCCCTACCACACCAACATGCTAAGCAAAGGTCTTACGATGTCGGAACACATATCCCAGATGATCTCGGTCCATTACCAGCTGGTTGGGAACAAGCCCGCACTCCAGAAGGACAGATATATTATCTCAAGTAAGTTTATAATTAAATAATTTTTTAATTTTTTATCTCAACGTCTATTTAAATCTATATAACCACTTAGCAGCTCCATTATTTAGTGGCTAAAATTTGAGGAAATGGTAAAACAAGTGACAATAATTAACTAATTGTAATTGTATACGAATCATATAATTCAAGAATCGTAATGAACTAGATAGCATTTTATATTCTATTACAATGATGTTCATATATTTTGATATTGTAATCCAATGTTTACCGTCGCCGAACGTATAATAAATAGGTATATATAATACGTAAAGTTGTAAGTCTCCTTTGTCTACTATTGACTGAAATTTCAAAAATACTTTCAGAAATATTGAGTTGTATAATCTGAGTAAAATTATAATATTTGTATGGTATACTGAACTAAATGGGAGTAATTTCGATGCGATAATATTGGCAGTCATTATTAACTTAATTTAGTTATTTAAAGATATTAACGTTACGATGATTATCGTAAATGTTAACTAGTAAGTAAAATCTATTTATACATACTCCAATTGTATATTAATTATCTTTATAATAATGTATATTACACTAATTCCTCTATTCATCCACTTAGGGCAGGCACTAATAGGGTTTCCTGAGGCGAACCGATTTATCCTGTACCACTGGAATTAACGATTTATATACCTCGATGTATTCGACCAACATTTGAAAAGGAAACATTTATACCATGTTTTTATCTCTGTATTACCTAAATAGTGGCCTACCTGGTTACCTAATAAGTGTAATATATAATAAATATTTTATATATGTACGTACGAAAATGTATATTAAGTATAAGATTAATTTCATGCAAGTCATCACTATCACATAAAAATTAACTAAGCCAATATTTTGTATATAATATTGTTGAATTTTAGGCCTCCAAAAGGTGGCTAGAAACGTAATAGGTCTGGAACCCGTTATTTTATTTAACATCTCAAAAACGTAATACCTAGTTTATCGCTATCTATTATACGCCAAGTCCGTAGTATTAATGCTTGTATATTTATATTATTATATTAATATAGAAAAAGAATATATTCAATCATTTAACTAACACTGCATGTGCTACCGTTACTGGTCATTTAATTTGTTTTTATAAATAAAAATATTACATCAGTAATATTTAAATTTAGCGCATTTACATCAATTGTATTCATATGTCGTATTGCGATACCTCTGTTTCTTATTAAACTAAAGCAACGACAAACATAATACTAGCCATCATTTACGTCATTATATGTAAATAGCACACATTTTAAAAATTGTTTATTTAGCACATAATACACACATCGAAAGTACTCAATAATATTTATAAATATTTTTACTAATTTCTGTTACTTTTTCAGATTATTGTCAGCCTTTTACATGATGTCATTGCCTCTTATTAGAATAAAAGTAGTAGTAGAATATTAGAAATTCATAATAATTAAGAGGCCCCAGGTAGAGCCGATATTTTAGTATCTGTCAAACATTAACATTATAATTGTCATATTCTCTATCTTAAAACACATTGTCGTCATCCTATCTTATCGTTATCGTATATCTAACGTCAAAGAGTACTTAGTGATAAAAGATAAACTAAACAAAAATGAATCATGAAGAAAACAGGACAAATGAATATATACCTAATTATACAATTTTCGGTATAACCTACTCATATTTTTTCCTATTCTTTTTAACCGACTTCAAAAAAAGGAGGAGGTTATCAATTCGTCTGTTTTTTTTTTTGTGTAATCAATTATCCTGTAACTTGATTATAAGATCGAATACAAGATAAATTATATGCATATTGTTGTGAAAAAATAAAACATTTAATAAAACCATTCGAAAATTTCACTAATATTACATACTCGTACATTACCGGGGTTACTTTAAATAATTATAACCATAATCTGTAATGGCCGTAAGGCTGGCGCCATTGCCATTATTAGGTTACGTCTCACTTACGTAGTCTAGGATCATATCGTGTAACGTGGGCGGTATTCTCTGCTTCTGCAGTTTAAGTATCTACAATAAACGTATGTTTATACCATAAGAACTTTTATCCTACTATATATTTAGGTCACTATAAATAGAATAGTAAAGAGCAAACATTTTTGCAAATATGTAATATTTCTTCAATTATTTAATTTTATTTCATTAACAAGTCATAAGTTTGGGCGAGAATGTCTTTGTAATGGATGTAAATCATCTCAATGATGTCTGTAAATCTATTGTGACATAATAAGCAGTGTGATTGTAGGCCTATAATAATCTCGTTTGTTTGGTAACAGAGGTAGTTTCACGTCGGCCGTCGATGCCATGCCGTTCGTCTCGTTGGTGGACACCAGCCAATGCTACATCAAAGCTTTTGCCACCTCGTAAATAAACTCAACCGACATTACGTCTTATATGAAAAACAATCGAATAAAATTGTCTATTATTTGAAACTATCGTTAAATTATTAAGTATTGACAAGTCTTTTTCGTTCATATTTTTTTTCAATTAATTAGGTTATAAATTTTGACGAAGTTCTGTTAATAAAGCATTCTAATATAAAAATACAAATTGTAATAAAATAGATATTATATTATTATTTTGTGAATGTTTTTTATATAGTATTTATTAATGTTAATAACACATGGCATCAATGTACCTCTTGGCTCTGCTCATGACGATCACGTCGCCCGTCGTCCGCACGAAGCACGGCGAGATGGACCATTGCAAGTGGTGCATCTCTTCCGTGTCAGCAAATAGACGTGCGCATCGTTTCTTAATTGCAAGTTGGGCCGATGTTTTATAAGCTCCATAACGGCCAGCGTGTGTCTCGCATGTGAAATGTTTGCTTTAATTATTATTGGAATGGAGGGTAATTCTCTGTGGTTTTGTTCGGCTAGACTTGGCGATGTTCCGAAATGGGTAGCGATGCAAATTGCCTTGGCGGACGCCCAACGCGGCGCTATCAGGCCGGTAGCTTTCGAGTAACACCTCACTGTTACTGATGACTCTTGACCTGAGCTTCTTTTGAATATATTTACAACAAATCAATCCTGTATAAAAAAACATATAAACATCAAGATATCGAAAGGTTTTTTTTTGTGTAATATTTATGAGGAAATAATATTCAGATTCTAAAAATCTTTTTTGATATTTAATACTAGGTACTTGTTTAAGAAATATTATTGTTAAATACGACATACATACTATTAAATTTGTTCATAAAATAACCAATGTTATTTGACGTCGAACAATATTTCCTTTTAAAGTGTCGTCCCTTGAATCGTTAATCAGTGAAACTTCTGCTTCTGAATACAAAGGCAAACTTATTTCGAAAAACCATAGCGAAGTTCATTCAACTCTATCCGATGTGAGCAATACTTTAAAAGCGCAAATATTTTTTCGAAAATCAAAAATAAACAAAATATCAATTTTTAAATTAAAATATATCACCTGGCTTAAATCTTCGTTTACAAATTAAGATTTGTATACTCAATATTGTCTAGGTTCAAATACAAAACTGTTTATTATGTGACGTAATTAACCTATTTTTGAAATTAAAAGTTTTGTGACGCAGACGGTATTAGCTAATTGTAAAGAGGTAACTAATTAGCTTTAACTTCACGACTATTTCTTAGAAGAACAGTGAAGTAGTCACATGCACAGCAAGTGAACTTATCGTAGTGTATTCAAAGCGATAACGTTTGAAATACAGCACACTATCGCCTTCTCAGAAACTTGCCCGCTTTGGCGTTGGACGCGACAGGTAGCTAACGGAACTCTGTCGACAATAAGATTTTAAACTTACAATATAAGCTAAGTCTTAAATTTAAATAGCTTGACGTTGTATTTAGCTATAACCACGTGAAGCGTTTGTTAAATATTGCGTAATTGCAATTACTAAATAACTGGCATAAGTTATTGACTCATTCGTTTTTTGTAATTTCCCTTAGTAAATAAGAGGAAATCTCCCGCGTCTTTATTGTTTATAAGTAAACATAAATAATAATAATATGTTAATAAGGAAGCATCAAAAGCATATTGCGAATAAAAATATTGTTTTTATGTTAGAACTTAAAATAGGTCGCAATCTAATAAAAATAATCTAATAATAATAAAAATAACTAATTATTGACAATGAAACTACATTCTCGATAAGAAACGATAAGTTCTTCATTCAATTAGAGTTCTTCGAAAACAAAATGTCGGTGATAATTATATTATCAAGCTTTTTACTTAATCTTATCTCTCCATGTCTTATTGTACTATTAGTAATCTCGACAACACAATCAATTTTATATATTTACAGAGAAATACGTTCTTTTTTCTCATGTTAATTGATGTAAAATGATGTTTAAGAAAAATAAGTTTATACGTTTGTTTGTATGTCGGTCTACATATGTCAACAAATGCAATTTTGTTATTATTTTTTAATCTTTGAGCATCCTTTTGCGTGTACGGTAGCATTAAGTCATATTTTCTGCAAATACATAGCCGATTTCGTTCTTATGTCAATAGCATAGAACACATTATTACTTGCAGCATTGGTAGCAAAAACATGGTACTCAGTTTCCACGCTCTGATTACTGGATGTTGGCTCTAGACATCGTCTTTATCGGAATTAATCAGAAACTATTAAGTACCAGGAACATGAACATAGATTATTATGTACGAAAATTGTAAAAAATTGTCTATTTTGATGATATTAATATAACTTCAACAGTACAATTGTAAAAAGAAATCTAAGTAAGACAGTGAAGAAAAAACTTAATAAATGTTCGATAATTGTGACTTATTGTCGTCGATAAATGTACAGTATTTTTTCTTGAAATCAAAATATCTTGATTATTTTCAACCAATACTTCTAGATTTTCATTTAGAAAACCTTAATCGATATAAAACGAAATTAAAGAAAACTATACAATAACAAAATAAAATGATGGTTATTTTTCCGTAGTTATCTAACCTGAGGATAAATAATGAATAGGAATGTTTACTTTTCTTTGTTAATAAAAATGAAACCTTCATCTTATGTAGCATTGTAACAAAAATGATATTGCAATGGAATTCTCTTTTCTTTCTCTATCTCACTCGGATTCCTTAAGTCGTCACTTCAAGGATAGAGCTTCTTTGGTCGGTTACCACATTATCGAGTTTTGTGGACACAGATGTTTTTCATCGTCTTGTGTCATCGGTATTAATGTATTCCAATAAAACATGCGATCAACTGAGTCCTTACAAATGATAATTGTGAGACGACGTATTCAGAGACCACACCGGTTGAATGTATATAAACATGTAAATTATAGGTACCATTGATAGTAATAACATAATATTATTGATCTATATATAATACTACTATACTATATATTATAAGTGGAAATGAAACTATGAAACTTCAATCCAAACATGTGACAGTGTACCATAGATAATATACGAAAAAAATATATAGCGATTTTTAAATTCTTTAATAATAAAACCTAGGTATATTATCGATTTTTTTTTACTTCTAGAGCTAGATTACATGATTCTTTAATGGAAAATATAAATTATTTTCATATTTTTCTCCCGTTCCGAACTCCTTATAGGATCATTCTTGTGTCTAGTGATGCACAGCTAAACTAATCCAACTTCGACTTTTATTTACCTTATGCGACTTGTAGATATAGAAAACATGTATTTTTTATACTTAAAACATGCCCAGCTTAAGAGATAGAATAAACAAAAGAAAAAAATAATAATCGAGCATTCAATATAAGGTAGAGTCAGTCGCTGCTTTCAATAAAACCATAACAAATATTTAGAATAAGTATTCGGAACATGAAAACGTTAATAAAAAACGTCACATTGGATTTTTCAGTAAAAAAATATCTCCAAGATAAAAAGCGTATAAATAAATGACATTAGCTATTTACGTTTGATAATCCCTAACAAATATTGTATTCCTATTTATAAAATATATCAACTAAAATAAAAATAATACTTAGTACCTACGTGATATTTAAATTAATCTTGACTAACACACTATCGCATAATTATACTTAATCAACGGCCTTACTTATAAAATTTGTTTAAGAGTGATTAGTTAAGTAATGTTACGTCTTTTTTCTTTTGAATATCGAATCAATAATGACAGTTAGATCAGGAACTCGGCGATTAACTTATATCGATAAAATAATTTACACGTAAAAGTAATGACGTAATCGCAAAACTTGAGTACATACATATACATACATATACATATGTTTAACCGTAAAACCCTTAAGAGTTAAGAGTCAGACATTTTCCCATTCCCTGCAATCAAGTTAATTTATAAGCAGTACCATAAGTACACTACAATAAATTAAACAAAACACTTAAAATTTTAATTCGAAATGGGCGTTAACGACTTCCTAGAATTAGACTTTGATTTCATTCTACATTAATTGAACATGGTAAATAAAGTGTTGTCGTAACAGGTGAATCTACTGTTGCTATAGTGATACGCCGTAATAATTGCAGTTCTTTATTATCAATGCTTAGTCACAAGTACACATCTCGATATGCTGGGAGTATCGCCATGCCTAATTGTAAGATCAAAAGGGGTCAAGTGTGTACATTGACGGGCGCTTTAGGGCCAACGTCATCTACTGATGTTCAACATTGAAGACCATCTTCATGATGATGTCATTTAACATTACTAAATTATAAACTGTAACTCTATACATGAAGACATGATTGTTCGCTAGAAATGTTTTTTAAATTTTACTCGCGACTTCGTTTGCATGTACTTACATCGTTAATGGATATAGCTATTACTTTATAACTCGTATTTTATGTGTAATATTACTTATATCCTTGAACTGGGAAAACAGAATAGAGGTTTTATTGTGTGTTTAAATATATTTAATAAAATTATTATATAACATTTTTATAGTAACAATCGGTTAGACAAAGTATTCTTGCGGTGCAGAAGAGAAAACAGTAATGTTATTGAATAGCACTCGATCCTGTTCAGTTCAAATAATAAGTGTTTGAGAACGGAAGACAGAACTCTTTCTATTACTCATACTGAACCGCAAAAAGACGTGGTAACGGTCTGATGGGAGTCTAATACCACAAGTGATTATATACAGAAAAATAAATAAAGGGAAGTTTTGTTTAGACCATTGAACTAGTTTATTTATCGAAATAATAGCAAGCATTTTCGCCTTTTATATGTAACGTAAAATAAAAAAAATCGTACATATAAATGTCGTACATAAAATAATTTTTAATATTCAATTATGTTATAAATTATAATACATATACAAATAAGGGAAACAAAAGTCAACGTCATTTAAATATTAAACATGAACAGAAGTTGTTAAGGACAAAAGTGTAATATTTGAAATTGATATAATATTAAATGAATATTTTAAAATATTATTAACAAACTAATTTAATTTACATAACAAGTTGTTATATTGGTTAATAATATATATAATTTGTTCATTTTATCATCTTCGTTTACTTTAAAGTAATTGTTAGGCTTCTTGCGTGCGAAGTGGAAAAACGCGTGCACACAAGTGGTGCATAATTGTTAAAATCAAATGACGCTGTCGTCTCGAATCTTGATGCTCCGACAGAGAAGAAAATAAAGCCAGCAGCTCCAATCATATGGACACGCTATAGTATATAATTCTTAACAACGATTATTGTGTGAATGACCTTAATTTCGCAATCTAAATATCGATCGATAATTCGTTGTCAGAATTTTGGTTTCATGCAACACGCAATATTTATACTGGTTTCATACGACATCCGGTACCAAAACGTATGCATGCCAAATTGCTAATTTATGTTTAAATATGTATCTAGGAATATGGCGTTAGGTTACCTCTACAAGTTTCAAACATAAAGCTTCTATTAATTTTAGTGTATTGTTCATTTAATCAAGTGTTAAACATGACCATTTTAAATATATATATACACAGAACAGGACAGTATTATATAACAAAATAAGGTACACGGGTAAATGGTTTAACTGATGGTAAATGATCGCACAAGTCCAAAGACCCGGCAATACAATGCAAGAAACATTAATTTTATTAAATATGCGCCGCGAACCTCAGGACCTGAAATTGTATGTGTGATAGTTCACTTCACTCACCTCACTCACCGTGCAGTCCTGGACGCAGCAACTCAAATAACTGAAGTTTTATTGTTTGTAATTGTAAGCAGCATAACGATCGATAGCATAAGATTGAAAACGGTTTGTCATGATTAGTGAAATATTATTGTTTAAAACAAGTATACTAATGCTTACTGAGTAATAAATAATAAACCCTCGCGTTATTTTCGGTACAAAGTGACAATATATTTCTTTTTTAAATTATACGTGCGATTTCATTTGAGCGCTGATTGATTGAATTGATTGACGGACAATAGTAAATTAAATTACTGATTTTACTAAGAAATCTGAGGACCTAAATAATTTTAATAAAATACATGTTATTTATAGTAAATATGTAGTGGCTCATGTTGGAATACTTTTTTGTAATACGTATTAATTAAGTGATACTAATCTATCCTTGTCAAGCAGTTTGTTATTAAATGAATTATGATAAAGTAAAATACACAAATATTCAAATTGAATTATTTGGTTTGGTGAGTAAGAAGTAAAAATCAGTCATCGTTTTAAGGAAAGTCATAGAGTAGAGCAAAGCGATTGGTCGTCGACAGCGGCACCTCGTTCCTCGTCTTGTTTACGTCTAATTTTGGCGCGAGCGCCGCGACGTCCGCCCCCGCGCCTCTCGCGCCTTGCCCATTGAACACTACGCATGCGGTTATTTCGGCATGGCGAACCCGCCGCACCGACGCGACGTGTTGCCACAGATCACGCTTGACAACGTCACATTCAGATTTTACGATATCTACTTATTATTATTTGAACATTAGCACCCGTTATATTAATTAATTTAACGGGTATAAAAAGGCTTATTTACAATGGATAAGAAATGAGTTGGGCGGTGTCTAAATTTTAATTGAGAAGGTATAACATTCGAGATGCATTCGCCATGCGTCCATTTTTCACCTCCTGGCGGAGTTAACAAGATTGCCTTCTGTGATGTTGCCGCAACTTGCCTCCGAGGCTCGATTCATTTTCTTGGAATCGACCCCACCAGTGCTGCCCCGTCCCCCGTTCCCCGCCTGCCGGTAATCGTCTCTCCATCAGGACGCTCTTTATGTCCGTTCGAAGATCGAACTTAGCTCCGTCTACAACTATCGATTATCGACATAATTCATCTTACCTGTAGAGTCTGAAAATATATATAATAATTACGTACGTAAAGTACGACGTAAAGTTGTTTGTATATTGTTAAATGATTTTCTTGAAATGACAACTTTAAAAATTAGGTACATTACTTTTATTATAAAAAATATTTTCACTAGACTTTTATATAATTTCATTTCATATCTCAAACATAATATATTTATGTATGTATAAAACAATTTATTACCAATTATATTTTGTAGTAGTGAACTAAATGCCGAACATGTAATCGATAACAATGAAGTAGTTATAATATATCTGTGTCTGATAAAATACACCACACCTCATTATTTATATCGATAAATTATGTTTGGCGCCTCCCTGCTAGTGCACTGTCAGTTCGTGTTGAGCTTATTTTATTTTATTTGGTACACCTGAGTTGTTAGTAACAAAGGGATTGATTTTTTTTCTCGGCTCCGCCTTGCCTTTTGATCCTCTTGCCGCATTCTCAGAACCAGCGGTGATCATTCAGTAATCTCCGATAGTTTATCGATAGCTTTCGAAGGGACTCGTTTACTACATCAAATATTAATGTATGTACCTTTAAAATCTTTTGTTAGCATAGATATTTTAGATACCAATAAAAAATCTGATTTGTATGCAATTGGCTCTGCCTGAAATATTTAAAGTTGCAATATTGGACTCCAATTAAAAATCAGCCCAATTGAATTTAATATAAGATAGATAGATAGATAGATATAGATATAACGTACATTACGTTTAATAGACTTAAGTTTTTGTTTAAATTGGTTTGAAGTTGATATTTTAAATATCTCATAATATTCTCAATATCTCATAATATGCGAGGCGAATAAATCTAACTAACATACATAATTATACACACATATGCACACACAGCCGATATTATAAAATCATGGAAGAAAATTATATTATAAAAACCGAGGAAGTCCAAATTTTGATTAATATATTGAGTATTGATATTGAATATTGATCAAAACATGGACTTCCAAATATTTTGCATTACATTGGAATTACTAGATTTCAAAAAGTTGACAAATTATTTTTCGTTAAAAATATTAAACCTCTTAGCGAACGGAAGGTTTTAGCTTTGTCTCCATTTTAGAGTACTTAATTTATTTTTATTTTTAGAACAAAGGTTGTATTATTCTTTTAACAACATCGTAACTTTAGTAAAAAAGGACAATTATATCGATGTCGCGTATGTATATAAATTTTGTGGGTCCTAAACATTGTGTCAGTTTGATTAAGGAACGTCAAAACATGCCTTGACACGACCTTGGTATATTGAACAATCGCATCTTGCGCAAGTGTTATTACTCTAAGGCGCAAATGATATTTAAATGACTACAAGCGACATTTTACATCTTGCATTTGTAATTGGTTACACCTACACATTTTCGCAATTGTGATTTTTACATTCTCTGTGCGATTATTATTTTTTAATCGCTGCTCCAAGATAAAGTTACAATAGCAGCGGATAGGTTTATCTAAAACACTAAGCTTATTTAGAAAGGCATAAAGGTAAACCAGTCATGCAAGCCGATGGAAATGCTCCGCTGCAGTGCCTTGCGAAACAGTGTTTTGTTTCTCTTTGTGAACAGGAAAATAATGTTATAACTTGTTCTATATGTCCTATATATAATTATGTATATAATATTATTTTTTAAATAGAGTATGTAATACCTTTCTCGAATTTTGTATGTTTCAATTCTTATAGAGGTATCTTGAGTTTTTAACCAGGCATTATTAAAACACTAAACTATCTTAACTGAATTCTCTGCGAATAATGTACAAGACAGGTTATCAAAGACAGAAAAAGACATCGAAACGATTCTAGCGGTGAGGTTAATGATGGTGGTGCAGAAGGTGCGAGTGGGACAAAGCGTTAACTCACAAGAGGGAACGAGACATGTATATCAACACTCGGGTCCAAAGTCCGCGGCCGCAGCAGGACAGTAGCCTCGACGGTGCAACAAGCAATGTGCTTACTCTTTCTACTCTCAAACCTGTTGCATCCAAGTTTGTTATTAAATAACTAGCATTCGTATGCTACACCTAATCATTATATCTATTCATACGAAATTGATACAATATATACTTATTTCCAAATTCGATTTAATTTTTGAAAGCAACGTAGATACATTGTATACTATGAAAAGAAAACAAAGATCACAGTGCTATAACTGTTTAGTTCCTGACAAGTTGCGAATCCGGTGCAGTAGTACCCAACAAGTGGCCGCGACCATTAGAACTTCCTGTGCGTTTGCTTCACTGTGAATGGGCGCACTATCCGCAACCTGGCTAGTGGAAGCCATATGAATGAGTAGCGCGTAATGCACAATGAATTATTCGTGCCAGACCGGCTTCCGTTGGCGCCGGACACATGCTCCGTGTTCTGCCTTTTTCTGATTAACGTCTAATTATAGGGCATAGCTCTCCACATGATTCCCAATGACTCAATCTACCTTAATAGCCGCACAATATCGTTTCATTTTCTACTGGCGATAGATGTACCTAAATTTATTTCAACAGAATTGATTATTCATTACCTCATGTCAACTTATACCATTTATTTATTGAAGTATTTGCATTCTTAATTTTAGATGTAATCTCGGTTTTTAATATCAATTTAAACAAATGTAAATAATGAGCATTACTATACTGAAACGCTTGCGACCACTATTTTTACGCGTTTAGGCGTTTTTGTAAAATAATATATTATTTATTATCTTATAATGTATATGACATGTACATACAAAAAATAACGATTAAACATTCCGGAAGCGACAAGTAAAACATAACCCGTGCCGATATTCCGGAAATGTACTTGGAGAAAAGTCTAGTAACGTGGAGGTCGAAGCGTATTACACCTACAGCATTACTAGTTTGCATGTTAAAATTAGGCAAATGATCTAATAGCCGATGGTGTTGAATTTGGATGTAGCCCTCATAAATGTGTGAAAAGGGATCATACATCCAGCAATAATCATTTGCTCCAATTTAATTGTTTTCGAAATAAGCTTATTTATAATATACATATAATATACTTTACTTATGAACTAATTTTAGGAATATCAGTGTATAAGTACGATTGAAAGTTATCATAATAGCGTTAGACAAATAACCTTAAAACCGGTCTTTAAACACTATTATTATTCGTATTATTCGTTTTGGAAATCGTTTGGCAGTTTTGTAGATAACACGTTCTGTCAACCCGGATGCTGTATATTACCGGGTCTGCTCGGCTCGTGAACACAAAGGCAGGTCACGACGCTCCGTCATCCTTGTCCCACGCCACCTTATATACCTTTGATATTTAGCATTCGATTTGATCTCGTGCCTCAAGCGATGTGCTTAGGAGCGTTAACTTTGTATACCTTATATTCTACCTTATATCACACCATAGGTACCAAACTATTTACTATAAATTATAATACATAATGCGCAGTTCTTATTTCAAATATGTATACTTAGTACAATATACGGCCTTATGCGAAAATTCCTTGAATATGTCGCGACTTAAAGCGCTTCTTGGTTTGTGGGTCGCTATCAGTTGCTTCAGCCCAAGAGAGTGCGTAAATTTCTTTAAGATAAGACGAGTGTGTTATCTGGTTACTTTCTAAAGTCAGATGAGAAACATGTTGTTAACCTCTGGCAGCGAGCGGCGGACCACCTAGCCGCAAGGCCGACTAGTCCGCGCCCGCTCGCACTGCCTTGTATTCGATGCTTGCCGCCTACCGCTCGCTAGTCGCTACTAGGTAGAGTTACCTTACAACGCACATTGACATTTATATTTATTACTGTCAACTACCTGCGACTACGTTGCTATGTCATTGTATTAAAAAACACACAGATACTACAAAATTATCACAAATTTGAACGCTCCGTGATCAAAGTGATTTTTATTGAAACAGATAAAATATAGTTTTGCAACGCTTATATAGACGACTGGTGAATGGAACATGTTTGTAACAGCTGGTTCTATCGTAGCAATTTAATTGTCAGATTATCATATCTGCTCATTAATTCATAATGTACCTTAAATATTGATTTATATTAAAATTAAAATATATTAATATATTTTGTTATTTTGAGGTGACGATGTTGTTTGGTTCGTTATATACGAGTCAATGCTTAAAAAATTGCGCAATAACAAAAACATGTGTGTCATTATCGTTTATAACGATGAGAACCAATCTTTCAATTGGAAATCAACGTTCGTTTAGTATTCAATTAGAAATTAAATCAATAACTCCGTTTTTTTTAATAGGTTTTATTTTATGGTTTATATAAAATGGCAAACATATATTATATTTTACAGATTTGTACTCCATAATGAATATATTACAAACAAATACTACAAAATATTTGTGGTATTTTTTGTTTGTGGTACTGGTTTTTATTTATACCGCTTTTATATGAAACGATATTGATTGAAACTTGAAAGCAATTCAAATCGCTCGAACAAGACACAATCAAATTGAACTGAAAATGATTCAATAGAAGTTCCATCGTACAAATTTTGTTGAATCGATTTCAAATATCATCATATTTTAAGCCTTCAACGTACGGATTTCTGAGAAACTTAAAAAATACAATCGTTTTGTTTTGTTTTTATTTACTCAGTTTTCTCAAAAATACCCACAATTCAATAATGTTGTACTCGGAAATAATTCTCTTATAATTTAACTTTTATATCTAGTCATTTTTTTTCTTTTTGTAATTTTTTTTTACAAATGTTATAATATGTAATTTGACATGAGAATAATACTCTAATGTCCTAAAACCTAACCAGAAGGCTTAATTTAAAAAAAAAAAAACCGGTGTAATTGTACATTCATATCGAGATCTAAAACATTACATTCTCATCATCTATCTGCGACATACAGTGTTACAGTGTATTGTTGTGTTCCGGTGGGAAGGGTGAGCCAGTAATTAGGGGCACAAGGGTCATGATATCTCAGCTCTCAAGGTTGGTGCATTGGCGCAATGGTTAATATTTCTTACGGCGTCAATGCCTATGGGCGACAGTGACCACTTACCATGGTGGTCCATTTGCACTCTCGCTTCCAATTTATTAAAAAAAAGCTATTATCGATATAAAACGGTCATAGTCTTTCTAAGGTTCTAAATAAACTGTTATTATTTTATTATACTTACACCCTTCGTCTCTTTTTATTCTTCTTAATTTTTTATAAAATACCGTTGTGAGTGCATTTGGCAATTTATTCGATTAACGATAAGTGCGATAACTTGTTATTATGTAAATACATACGTAGTCATATCTAAATATCTTTCGAACAGTATAATTTTAATCTAAAAAAAACAACTGAATTGTTCGTTAATTTTCGATGTGAACAGCTTTCATATTTTGAGAAGATATTGGAAAGTGTTAAAAAAGTAAAAACGGAAATTGATATTTTTTTCGTAAATGGTTCACTGAAATCACTGCGAACCACTTTGTCGAATTCTAACTGAAGTATTTTCATGTTATCTTTACTCGGTGGTAGAGCTTTGTGCAAATTCGTCTGGGTAGGTACCACCCACTCATCAGATATTCTACAGTAAAACAGAAGTACTTGGTATTGTTGTGTTCTGGTTTTTAAAGGTGAGTGAGCCAGTGTAATTACAAGCACAAGGCACATAACATCTTACTTCCCAAGGTTGGTGGTGCATTGGCGATGTAAGCGATGGTTAACATTTATTACAATGCCATTGTTTATGGGCGTTGGTGACCACTTAACACCAGGTGGCCCATATGCTCGTCCGCCAATACAATATAAAAAAATATGAGTTGTTATGTCGAAATTTTCTGTGTAAATTTTTGAGAAATCATTTGACAAGACGAAATGTGAGAAACAATAATTTATTTACGTACTATATACAAAGTAAAAACTAACACAGACAAAATAGACAAAACACTTATAATATTAGTAGGACAGTACGAAACATTTGAAATGCATCAATTATATAACATAAAAATATCCTACGGTAATAGAAGAAAAATGTACATTGACAAATTACCTAATTATTACCAACAGAAGTAATTTTTTTGAAGTTTAATAAAAGTGGTTCTTATACAAAGTATAATGTATTTAAAAAAAAAAATTAAAACTGGCAAAGATTTCTAACATACACATTAGACACAACATATAAACAGAAATCAGCACATTTGATAACCTGTAGACGTTATAATGTCGGCTACGTTGTTATGACAACTAATTACACTTTCATCAATGATTTGTCTTTCAAATGTTTTCAATGAAAATGAAAGTTTCACCTTTATTGTCTTATAGAAACATAATATTATTTAGTACGATTCTTATGCCCTCTCACTCTCTCACTGTAAGGTGCAACTGTTGTTTAATACGCGTAAATAGTTCGAATACTAGAAGTTATTAATAGGCTAGTACCTACCATCGTATCAATAAAATTATTCTAGGTATATAATTGTCACTTTATCGCAATCGAATTGAAACGTCATCGTTTTCTTATTCTACTAACATGGCGATCCAGAACTTGCAGTTCGGTCGAATTTGGATTAGAATAGAATAGAATATCGTGACCGTTTTATAAAATATAACTTTATAATATGTATTAATATAAATATATTGTAATACTGCAGGTAGGCAAGAAGTTTGTTAATATATTAATGTATAACGTACAAATATCTATACAGTTGTATTAATATTGCAGTATATATAAAGATATAAATAAATCAATCGGTCCTTTGTCGCGAGTAAGAGCGATCTGGCGCCACTCACTCGTAGATGTAACCTTTTGTTTGCTCGTGGCTGTTATACATACATCATTTTGAGAAAAGATTATTTCTATATAAACTATAACACTATAAAGTATAAATTGTAATTATAGTTACAAAAACATGTAAAATGTAATTCAAACACATCTCAAATATACATGCATTTGTTTTATTTAACGTCAATTATCTGTTAACATTGAAAATTACATAACTGAGTACGTACACTAAAATTATTCTGACTTATGAAAATTATTCTAATGAAACTACGTTAAATATCTGCAGTTTCGCTGGAACAGTAGATCCCGTAATAAAATCATCGGCCGGAAGTCGATGCGTCATTCGGGCGTTTTCGTCCACTTCTGTTTGTGTGGGTAGGTACACATATGTATAATTTTCAGCAACGACGACAATAAAATAAAGCTGGTGATAACAAAAAAAAAGGGAAACTTAGTACACGTTTTAATATACCGTTTTTATAACAATGACATAATACACATCATTGTTAAATGAAATTAATTGAGTAAATTTTGTGTTATATGGTGTTACACGTTCCTCTCGTTTGTATAGTGTTACTGATTACTTGTGTGTGCGTTTATTTACGTACGCGAGCGCCGACTCGTCCGAGATTCAAATTTAGAACGCCGTCTCCGCCATGTTGCTCGGGGAAAAACCTACGATCCATCTCGTAGAAGACGTGGAAGCATCACATAGATTAAAAATTAGGAAACGTATTATAAATTTAACAAAACAAATAAAATCGAAATGACATGAATCTAGGTGCCTTGGTCAGTAGAGCAGTAATCATTCATTATTTGATATTGATATTGTAATATTAGCTTTTGTTTAGTGGAACATCACAACTCTAATGTGATCTTCAATGCCGTTAGCGTAAATAAATTTTGTTGGTTAGTAAAACGTATTCATGTGAATGAATGAGTCACGGTCAGAATTGGTTCATTTATCCACCCGATTGTTACGAAGTACTATCATCGTTCATTTCAACTTTTTGATCGCCACAGGACATTTATATAGTACATTTGAAAATGAAAAATATCTACCTATTTTATTTCACATAAAAATACATAAATTTCCCGCATGTACAAGGTCTTTCAAATATTTAACTAATAATTCATTTGTTGCAATAACATATTTTTTACTAACTTAATTCAGCACATAGTACCACTTGTTTAAAAAAATGAGTGAATTTTGATTTTTATTTTCTGGCTATAATAGAGCGAGGCAGTTAAAGTACGTGGTGTGTATAATGGAATAAATAAATGACTACATAGTGATACGATAAGGAAGTTTTACGCAGTTTTACGTTTTCTCAATTTAATCCTATAAAATTGCGCTCGTGTTGTCGCTGTCAAATTACTGTTGTTATAGGATCCTAAGAGTCTTGTCCTGATTATTTTGTTTTCCGGGGTTTAAATTGATGTGCTGTAACCGCACAATTTATTCGGTTACGTAATCAAACTCGAGAAATAAATAAGCTTTGTTTCGAGGTTACGCGCTGGTCTGTTCATTGTGATATTTATTGTGTATAGGTATTGGAAGTCAAGTGTAAAAGGGGAAAAAAAATATGTTTAAGACGAATGAGGATGTGCGTCCGACGTGACGTGCATCCGCCACAACTCAGCGCCATCTTAGGAGCGATCATTTAAATCAGGTGCAGATACTATTTATTTGTTTTAATTAAATATTGTTTTACTATTTAACTTATCGGGACGATGCATTTTTATTTAGTTATGGATGGGGTTCAGCGTTAAATTGTATACAATAGTAAAAAAAAAACATGCAAATTAATTATTGTTTCCGTAAAATTTTTAATAATCGTATCGAATATCGAATAATCGAATTTCTACCGCTGAGCGCACCCTGGTATTAAATAAAATATTAAAAAGAAATTTAGGTATTCAATACTTCATATGGCTAATATAAGATTCCCAGTCGCCTATCCTTCGCCGGGTTTTGGAACATTGACACAAAAGGACGACAACTTCTGCTATATATCTCATCTAATCATTATTAGAAAATTTATGTGAATTTATAAACGTGATACAAGTAAATCGCAAATATGCATATTTTACCCGTAAACAAAATATAATTGTTTCTAATATATTTATTACAAAGAAATAGAGGATCTAAGCCTATATAAGTCAATACATATAACGCAGAAGATAGATTTGAAGGTGCTCTTTGTTCGAAAACAGGCCTAGCAGTATAGAGAAACTGCAAACGCAATTGTGTAAGAGTGGAAGGCCTTCGCGAGAGAAAGACATTTTGTTTCTCAACACACCTTGTCACCTGGTGATTGTTCACTACCTCTATTTATATTCTAATTTCCCTACGCGTATGTCATGCGATATGCATATTCATTTGCTGTATAATAGGCTCTGTTCTCGAAGCCTTCTTGTGTGCTAATATTTTAATCATTTAGATAAAATATTAAGAAATATGATTTTTATTATTTTATTTATATGTTACTGAATGGTGACTTCTTGATATTTCCTGTTTATCTTTTCGTTTTTAAAGATGTAAATAGTAAGGATTTGTCTTTTTTTAAATTACGTATTTTCGAAAAGACTAAATGTTATGTTATTTGTTTGAGTTTATAATGTGATAAAATATTTAGTCTGTAATTTGTATTTTTGCAATCAGTACACACCATTAGTACCTTAACTTGGTCATGGTACTAAAGAGTTTACTACGCATATAATCTTCTGAGAAGGGCTTAAGTTACGTACAGAGTATTTAGTGATTGTCATGATTGTGTACAAACATGACGGGTGCAAGGCTTGTATAACAGTGTGGCTGACGTTATGCAACACGGGTATCGGCGCGGGCGCCGCGTCGGTACTCGGTAGCAGCAGGCTGCGCTGTAATTACACACGCCCCGACCCCGCACCCCGCATACCGCAACTCTCGCTTCACGTGTCTTCATCACGTATTTACGACGTACACGTATTTAATTACATTACTGAAATATAATTATTGATTATGTTGATTAATGTATTTTTATTTCACTGCAAGATGTTATGTTCGTGATCATAATAACTGCGACATCGACACCATATAAAATCTATAGTAATCTGGGTCTGTAGATAAATGAAATACATTGCGATATAACCAAATTTTGATGTCTTTTATAGGGAATCAGTTTAAGTAAACATCGGTTACCTTTTGTACAATTGCTGTGATTTTAAAATTGGCAGACAATTTCTTTTACATTACAATTAAAGCAAAAACTACATACACGTGGATTTTTTTTATTCTGGTCTCAATGCCATGCGAAATGTATACTATTCTTTTGATAATGTTTCTTACGATAGGTACTTGAAATGGGTACGTAATGTGTGCTTTTAATAATTTTATGCTACGCTTTTTGCATAAAAAATCAAGATGGTTATATACGGATGATTATAATATAATTTCAATTTAAAATGAAATAGGATATATGACGGAAATCAGATTTACAAATTGTTATTTAATATGTTAAGCACTTGCTATATTCATTCGATGAATAACAATAGCCATTCTTTTACAAAAATAATAAAATGAATATGTTTTTAATAAATTGTTATAATATTGTATGTTTTGAAAGTATTTTATGTATAATAAGAGTTAATTAAATCACTTTCGAAGCATCAATTTTAATCAGAACTGTAATTCAAAATCTTAATAAATTACTTTTTCTTCGGAGAATGTTACTAGCTATGAAGATATACATTTAATACGACGCGTATTAAAAATAATACCAAGTACCAACCCTACTATGTAAGTTTGTAAAACTTTAAAGATGTTGGACATTTAGTTAATAGCGATGATATGTACAGAAAACAATGATAAAAATAGTAATGCAGGTGCACATTTATAATAGCAAGAACAGTTTGTTAGCGCGACATCGACAACAGCTGATAGTGCGGCCAAGTTCATTAACGCCCCGAGCGAATCGATTCATCGTGGTCGTGCCCTCGTCCGCTTTCCATTGCTAAATAATTTCCTTATCTGTACTTTTCGTTATGTTATAAACCTTCTTTAAAATTTATTTAAGATCTCAATAAAAATGTAGCAACACATTATAAGAGAAATGTCTGAAATTTCTTTTTTTTTTCAGACATTTCTCTTATATTGTGTTGCTAGGTGATAGTTAATTTTATACGTTTGGATTGTGTTATCGTAGTGCAATATTATATTAATAGAATACGATTAATTCGTGAGAGTTACGTTTACTTTCTAAAATGTGTTATTATATTAAAATAATTATTTTTTATCTATTTAAATGAAATATACTGCACTACATTATATGATACTATAAGGGCAAGAGGTGTGCAAGCAACCTGTTGACTATCTAAATTTAGTGGAAAGAAAGTAAAAGAGCCATTCATCATGGCGGACCGACTGCTTATTCACTAGGTCGCACTGCGCACACGCCGCGTCCGGCTTACCTACAAATTGGTCACATCGACCGCTAAGTAGGGAGACTCGACTCACATGATGGCTGTTACCAACGGCCTTTTAATTGTAAATTGCTTGCGTGTAACACCCGGAGGCGAACTTACGGTAGTACGTAGGACCGACCGGCTCTTGCAATATTTTAATGAGCAACTGTACATATTTGTTCACAAAAGTAAAAGTTCGTTTAAGAAATCTAGTTCATTTACTCCGCGAATTTTAATTAAGATCTCCACTGTTGTTTAACGTTAACATTCGTTTTATCTCCTGAATAGTAAAGCTTTTTGATCATTCGATTAGTAAGTTAATTATTATCAAACATCATGAGAGAAGCCTGTTATCTAGACCAATTAAATGCTCTCTGCTTTGCAAGGATTAATTATTATAATCGTTAATATACATTTTATTTAACGATGCCTTTATAAACTCTTTAGAATCGTCAATTAACATGATTAAATGAAATGTTAAGTTATCACTGTTTAGAAATGTAGATTATATTCATTTTGACTTTTATCTCGAAGTTTTAGGAACAAAGTTTTATTGCACCAACCGACCCCTCCGCCTGTCCCCTCAACTCAGCCAGCTTGTCTGTTCCTTTATTGTATGGGACATATTACCTAAACAACTAAATTAAAATAGTAGTTTTATTTGAAGATGCAATATTCTTATAGTAAATATTTTGTTTTGATAAGTATTCATATTTTATACAATTTTTTTTAAATAAATTAACAGCTTGTTAATGTACTCAATGTACTCTATTTGAAAAGTCCTGAAGCTTTTTCCCTATGATGCTCAAATGCAAGTTGTTCAATACACTTTATTGATACAAAGGACTGGTCGTATTATATACAACTTATCTGTTTATCTTAAAAGTATAAACTATTATGATGTGAAAGTTTCATGTGGATTGGTTTAGTAAATGTCTATCTCAAAACTATAAACTATGATGTAATTCTTGAACGTAATCATTGAAAAAATTATTTAAATTTTCTTCTTAACATAACTGAGACGTCTGTAAAAGCGACCTGCGGGTCAATATTGATCCGCCAACTCTACCAGCAGGTAAACGGCTAGATATGCTTGAAATGGTCGTGACACTGTGTTTTATATAATTTAGTTAAAATTTGAAGATCCTAAGTCCTAACCCATCTACTGTAATTTTCTTATTGTATGAAGTTGAATGATTCAACTGTTAACATTTCCTTCATATGTGCTTTATATTAATTAAGAATTAAATTCTATATGAAACAGTGCTACTTTCAAATTACAAGGGCGTCTTATAGCATATTTTTTTTTTATAACACGAACCTTTTAAGAGGTAAGTAAACTATTTAAAGAAATAAAATATTTTTAATCTCTGTTCAATGAAATGTGGTCCAACATGTTCGTATTGATAACTGGATATTTTAAAAACTTGCTTAATCGGTGAAAGCTAAGATTTTTAAAATTTTTGCTTGTTATAGTAAATAAAAATAAATTCAGCTGACCTGAAGACGGATGGGTAATAAATAAAATTGACGTCTTCGTCGACGGATAAATTTAATTATTTTTGGAATATGTGTTCGTTTACGCAACTTTACAATTGAAAATTATGAATGAGTTTCTTTATCATCAGTGGACAGATTATATATTTAAGTTAAAACCTTTTTATTAATAATAGATAGAACATTGAAATAAGACATTATATATATATATATATATATATATATATATATATATATATATATTTTAAATTATATGTATATCGAAGGTATCGAATTCTCTAGTTAAAGTTCATCGACTCTCCATTGAGTTTATCATGAAGTCGTTTAGCTATTAGTTTACCGTATTAAGTGTTCATTTGCAGAACAATGTTGTACTTTCGCTGTTCGTTAAGTGGGTTTGTTTATTGTTGTGTCAATATAGTTTATGACGTGTGGTCTACGAGTCTGACTAACGCTAATGAGTGTTTACCACAATATGAAATATTTTTTTAATGTGGAATATTTTTCTATTTTAAAAAACAGCTTAGAAAATATTATCAAAAACATTGTATAAATAATTTTCTGACGAAAATCAAATACTCATTTTAATTCCTGTAAAAATACGTATATCAAATTAAAACAGTGTCCTTAAAACAATATTTTTTTTCTGTCTCGAGCAGATATTTATTAAAAGCATTAAATTAATTATTGCACTGTGGTTTATGACCGACAATGCTAATTAATATGTGTATAACATTCTCTTTCTTACCTCGAATACCGTTCTGTGATTGGTCCTGGTCATCGTGGCCACCTCAAGGAGCACATAATATAACTATTATGCAATGCATTCATTGCTTAAACCTCAACATTTGGAGAGACTAACTAGAGTATGATACGAACTCGTTTTTGTAGGAAACTTTTAATTGATTATGGATGGCTATATAATAAGTAAGAGCCTGTAAACTGCTAAGCAAAGCCTTCATTAGAAGGTTTTTAGATCTTATTCAACTACGTTGCCCCATTGCTGAATAGTTGATACAAACATGACTTAATATCATCCCACGTATTGTAGAGGATTTCTTATTACTATCTTTTTAATTACCCAGCACGAGATGACTTATCAACTACTTATTTATACTATTAAACGACTTATACAAATAAGCAGTATGTGAAATAGTATTAAAAAGCTTTGGCATATATGTTAATATTATTTATTCTTTGTTTACAGTCACATAACGAAGACAACAACATGGGAGGATCCCCGCAAAACTCTGGCTGCGCAGACGGTGGCGGCTGGCGTCCAGCACCAGAGCGCGGAAGCGTTACTCACGCAGACCCCCGCGCCACAGCCTATACCACCAGCGACACCAGGTATCTTTTTTTTTGACATTACTAAATTTCTAATGAGTAAGAATATTTCGCATGCTATTATTAATTAATTACTAATTATTCTGCAAACGTTAGTTCTAACTAAGTTTAGTACGATGCGATTATCGAGAGAAATATTAATTTATAATGTTCGCCTAAATCATACATGTCGGGAAAATTTTATTTGTGACAATATAATGCGACGTTGTATTTACATAAAGTTATTATAAATGATGTTAATGTGCGAGGAAATATTAGATCATTGATATTTCTTTGAAGCAAAGTAAGTGCATAAAGTATATAGTACGGTTATTACGTTTAAAGCAAACGCATTACACGATTTCGTTTTCACGTGATCTAATTGGCTTCGGAGAGACGTTTAAAATTATCATGGAACTAAAATAAAAACAAGTAAATAACCCGAATTCTAAAACTGATTTTATGACGGGAATTAACGCGTTGTTTCCGTCGGTCGATGCGAGACGAGCGTTGAAAGGTGTTCGGAAAATACATTGGTGTGTCGGCGCCAGCGCAGCGGCCCTGGCGGCGCCAGCGCGTGGCTTTCAGCGCTCTTGCGACACGTTCGCGTTTAAATGGTCTATATGGATCTATTTTTCATCCTTGTTTCGTATTTCATTTGATTCTAGGTATAAAACATCATATTGTTTCCATTTGATTCAATGTTCTAGTGTTTCATAAATCGTATAACTACTACTTTTTAGAGCTGGCATAAAATAAACTAATTCCTGAGTATTTTATTAAAATTTTATATCGTTCATTTAATTAAGAAAAATAGGTTTGCTTTCGTAGTCGTTTTGGCAAGGTGTCATATCTATTTTTAGTAAGAAAGCCTCTGAGAAGTGAGAATTCAATACTACTAAAGAATACGCGAAAATATCGCATTAAGGTATAACGATGATGTAACCTTGAAAGCAGATAAAATTGAAGACGATTCATATTCTCAATTCACTAGACAATTAATTACGAAAACATTCGATTGTGATTGTTTTATATGTTGTTTATTTTCTTACTGTGAATTTTCGTAACTTTCATTGAATGTGTTGAAAACAAAAGCGCCTTCGGACACTAAACAAGGACAGTTAGCCAAATCGAAGACGCCATACAGTCACGTGTTTAGATTTATTTATGCGTTGTCTTGTGATAGTTTACCTCAGAACGTGCTCTTGTCACGTTTTGAAACTGTGCACCGCAGACAACTCTAAATAGAGTTCATAGTTTGACTCGAGATGGTCTTATCTACATTTTATAACATGCGCAAACAATCCCATTCTTTAGATCACCTGACATACGAATAATGTTTTTATAAGCGCATTCCTCTTCATAATCTGATGTCGCGATAACATATTACCTTTCAAATATGAAATAGTTTTCTTATGACGATATAATATTGCATTTTGTACGGCATGTTTTCTTTGAACGTGTCGTCTTTCAAACTTTATATTTACTGCGATTTCAGCGTTATTATATAATGTTGGACATTTGCTCGCTGGTAACGTATACTTTAATAATCAATTTAATTCGAGACTAACCGAAATATAATGTTAGTTGAATACTGCACTTCTATTTTACTTTATGCTGGAGAAATTGCAGTGTTAAGTAACTATTACTGCAAATTATCTTTAATTATATGGCTATTTATATTACGCGATGCGGGCGAAACTGTCTTAAAAATATTTACGTATGATTTTTACTGTAATATTCGAGCATAATTTAACTTGATGACGTGTCTTGATATTCGTTTTGTAAGATTGGAATAAAATTTTCGAATTTAAAAACAATTTTTAAATCAGTTATTATTGTCAATAATATCTCTTATGAGATAAATAATGATGTGAACGGTGCATTTTAATATAATTATAACTTAATAAACCCTCTAATTAAATGTGTATGTAATGATAGGTTTAATCATGTATACTTTGTATATAAATTATAATTATATAATGTCTGTTGTTTGTGAATGACTGCTTATTTGTTACGTGTCGCATACCTCCTCAGCGCGAGATGATCGTGAATGTGCGAGGGTGAGTTGGCGTTGCATCCGTTGCACGCGGTGATTCATTTTATTCTTCGTACAGAACGTCAAAACGAAAGTGTTTGCGATTCGAAATAATACTCCTGTTTAAAGTACATTGCAAAATCTTCGAGGAAATAATTATAATACGTTTCTATTGTATCATTTATTTTTATATTTCTGCACCCTAAAATAACATAGAGCAAGGATTGTGGTCTACTGTCGCTGAAAATAACTATATTAACTTATTATAAACGCACGGTTAATAAACTTCCCCGCTAGCTTGCAACTAGTCGCTGTTGAGTGAATTAAATACCGTTTGTCAATAAGAATTACGATTTCAATCAATTGCAAAACTCAAACGCGTCTAATTAATTTCAGCAGCGAAGAGTACAAGCACTAACACGACGACAGATCCTCTCGGGCCATTGCCAGACGGCTGGGAACAGGCCACGACACCAGAAGGGGAAATTTACTTTATCAACCATGCCGCCCGGACGACATCCTGGTTTGATCCTCGAATACGTAAGTCTAAGTTAAATAAGGGTAGGGATATAATAAGATACAAGCTGGTAAGAGAGACGTTTATATTGTTATGTTTTCTTATTTCCAGCACAACACTTACAGCGCACACCGGCGGCCGGCGCCAGTGCTGCGGGCGGCGGTTGGGCCAACGCTTCGATACAAGCATGCCAGCAAAAGCTACGCTTGCAATCCCTACAGCTCGAACGTGAACGGCTTAAGCAACGCCAGCAGGAGATACGGCTCCAGGTAATTATCCTAATGGTTCTTGACTGGTGATTTCATTTTAAAAGATTTGATAATTACCTGACATCCGTCTTTTCGTTTCATAAAAAAAACAAAGCTTTGAAATTTTGGGGGTGTGAGGAATAGGGACACACCCCCATTGAAAAGGGAGGATCCTCCGACCAGACGGGTGTTGTGTCTGGTGGGCTACTGCCCGACGATTGTTGTCGGGTTCTTGTATTTATGTTCAATCGCTCTGATAACTTTAATATCGCGATGTAGGATACGTCTGTTCATAGTTCGTATGTCGCAAGATAGATGTCGCTACAAAATTATCAGTATAAAATTTTGCTATTTAAAACTGTACCTAAAACATTTTTTACTCTACTTTACATCTTCATTTAAGTAAGTCATTTTAATTGCAATCATGCAAAAATGCGCAATCCCGATGAGGTATATTCATGAAAAGGTATTTTAACAAGAACTAAATTTGAAGTATTATACTAAACTGACTTTTTTAGTAAAACTGAATAAAAGTATCTTGTTAAAATATAAATGTTTTTTTTTTTTTTAAATTATTTATCAATGTATCATGTCGTGTCGTATGTATGATACTCAATAACCTATTAAATACCTTTGTTTACTTTATTTGCATCACCTATCTTCTTCAAAGTATGATAGAATAAAGTTTTGTGTTTAGATAAAACGGTGTCAATGTATTAATTGCTTAAACAGGAAAATGCGATTTAAAACAGCTCTTTAGGCCGCAAACACTTAAACCGTAGAATATAAGTAACCTCTGCGTCGAAAATATAGATGTCTGAACTCAGAATGCATGATAACTTCTCCAGCAGGAACTAATGGCGCGGCAGTCGTCGTCTATCGTGTCGTCACTAGCCAGCAGTACCGGCACGGCGAGCACTGACCTCCCCCTGGACCCCTTCCTCTCGGGCCTGACGGACCACCAGCGGCAGGAGTCTGCGGACAGCGGGCTCGGCATGGCGGTGACGCAGTCATCTTACTCCATGCCTCACACGCCGGAGGACTTCCTCGCCGGCATGGACGATCGCATGGACTGCACCAGCGAGGCCGGCGCGAACCTCGACACGGCCGACATCACGCTCGGCGACACCGACGACCTGGTACCCTCATTACAAGTAAATAGTACTCTTTCGTGTGACCTTCCTATGTTGCAACGAATGTGTAACGGAACCCACGAGAAACCCTCATATTTTATCATCATTTTTTATAAGTCTGGGTTTTCTATGCCACTGAACGATCGCAAATATGTCAATTAACAGTAGTCATTTTTCATAATAAAACTAATTATATATTCAAATGCATGTACATCCGGTCATTGTTTCAAATTTATTAAATTAACTGAATTGCTCGCTAGCGTTGTATATTTTATGTATAATAATCTATAAAGAGACAAAGAAATTGATAGACTTCTATTATTTTCATAACATTTTATTAAATTGCATAAAATAATAATAATAATAATAATTAATTTCAGCTGGGAGAGTTCACAAACGACATCCTACTGGACGACGTTCAGTCGCTGATAAACTCGACGCCCAGCAAGCCGGAGAACGTGCTGACCTGGCTGTAGAGACACCGCCGAGTGCTCACGAACTTCACGTATTGCGTCAGAACACGGAGTACTTACCGCATCATACCATCGACCAGTGTCGGTGACCGAACGGTATTGGTGTATATTTTACTAAGCAAATGACAGTAAATAGAGTAACGTGTGTACATGATCGGACGGTTCGAGTGATTCCTGTGTGGTCTGTGTGAATTGTAATCGATGCTCGACATTGCCCGTGTCGATGAGAGCTCACAGTTCGAGCTGGCGTTCGTACGGCCGGTGTCCACGGTCGCTTATTATTCAGAATTGGTTTTCATGTCTCGGCATTTATCTGAATGAGATAGGAACGAAAATTCTGCATGATAAGTATTCGATAAATGTTTATACGGCTTATTCTTCTTGTATAAACGTGGCGTATCGCCTGTCAATTAGTTGATATAAATATTCGTGTACCTTACATATTTTTGATGATATGCGGGCATTCAATATACCAAAACGTCCACTCACTCAATATCATATTGTTTTTCTTCATAAAAATACTTCGATTTGAAAATGAATAGTTGAAATCAAACCATGATCATTATAAAGTCTACAGCCATGACTATATTACTGGCTAGTCATTAAATAAGTTCTACTGCTGGGTAACCGAACGCTAAGGGCAAATGCACTCGTTGCAAACCTTCTTTTAATGGAAGAAAGAAGAAAAGTTGCAATAAAGTTAGCTGGGCATGCTAGGTTTCCCATACTCTTTAAATCTAGACTATCGGAAATCCTACCTTCCAATGAATTAAACGATGATGTTTTTTTGATGAGGACGATTTGTATAATTTAATTGATGTAACTTAGATTGTGATAACACCTTGACTTATCAGTGCCTTATTGTGCCTTTATACAATTTATTTATTGTGTTTAAATTAAGGTTGATATATTTCTACACATATGAATGGACTATTGATATACATATATATGTATTCATATTGAAACAAATAAAACTACTTATGTACTTTATTGTAGTTATGTGTTTTGTCTACTTACACCGTCCTTGTGTATTTTCGAGATTATGTTAGTATAGTGATAGGTTATCGCGACCTAGTTAGATATTTTGGCAACTATTAAGTTTACTTATTATACATAATGTTTGGTTCGAAATGTTCGATGTATTTTTGCGTGTGTATGGGTGCCGCTAGGTAGTAACCATTAGACAGTAAACAGTACTCATGTAGTTGCCGCGACGGAGTGCTTTCATGTTCGAAACAGGACTTTATGTTTCTGCGAGAGTATTAGTTCATTTTTGAGTTGTGTAAGAGTTCAACGCATCCTGCTGCCTGCAATTACTCCACTCAGTAACGCTTGGGCGTTTATGTATAAAACTTCTCCACGTTGTAATGTTCATTAATTATGCGATTTATAATTGCGGTTTTATTCTATCCTCCAATATTTTTTTTATTATTGTAATAATCTGTTCAAAATTGCGTTTTAGCCCACCTAGTCTTTAGAATTTGTACGAATTCAGTTAGATTGTTTGAAAATAATGTTGAAATTAGGCCTTAAAATTAAATTTAAAAATACTACATTGAAAACTTTGCCATATTAGTAAAAGTACTTTATTCTTGTAAGAATTTATTGTAATTTTCAGCTATATAAATAGCAATAAATAGAAACTGTAACTATTATAATTAGGTGTAACGGTGCTGGGTTAATAATACATATTATTTTGTATTCTGTTGATAATTCGTGCTACTCTATTTTGTATTTGTCGTGTTTTATTCTTGTACTTTTTAAGTAACAAAGCTTTTCATATTGTTCGGTTCATTATTCAATATTTGCTTTTTCCTTTTACCCTTAGATATTAATTTGTATTGAACTGTAGCGTCGTTTATATATTTTTTAATGTGGCTGCGTCTATTTTGTATTTATTTTTAAGTAATAAACAAAACATGCACTACATTATGTAAACACACGAGAAAACATAGTAGGAATTAACTGTGATGAACTCGGTTAGTGCCGATAGGTCGACTTCTAACATTTTTAGGAATAAATATTTGTATATAATTTAGTGCATTGAATTATTAAAAAAAAAACTAACTTTGACGACCAAAGATTGACATCGACTTAATAAAATATAAATCAGTTCGATTATGCTCATTGAAAGAATATTTCGTGCTTTAAATGTCATTTCTTGACTATATTTAATACCAAAGTATCATATTATTATTAACTATTTTGTCTATGATTACTTAAAGTCGATTTATCGCGTTAACTCGAATACGTGCTATGTTTTTGCTGCAATGACATAATGAGAAACATTCCATGTTTGCTAGCCGTCTGCGCGTCGCCGGCGCCGTCTGTAGGACGGGCCTCTGGGACTCACACCCGAATAATATTCTGAACAATATTTTAAGTGTAAACTATAATATGGTTTATTTCTTAAGTATAGCCTATAGTATTTTACAAACATATCTTTTCAGTCTGACACATGCAAGTTTTCTCTGTAGTGTATATATACCACGTGTTTCAATGTTATAACAATGAAATTATAATTATCATTATAACTAATTTGCAATAATTTCATTGTAAATAATTTGATATTCTTATATGAACTAAATAAATATTTGTTTTAATATCCATTATCGTTTTTATCACGTCACCAATATTCCTTACAGTTCGTCTCTGTTCTTCAGCTTTAGAAAAAAGAAATTAAAAAAAATAATAGTGACTATTGTACCTTGTATCTTTGTAACAAAACACCATAAAGCATATTTAAGAACTATGTACCATACTAAAATTGATTTATATATAATATATAAATTTTATATTTTTAAGTATAGGTTATAAAATAAATATTTTATAACCTATAATAATTATAAAATAAATGAGGGTTAGTGCCGTTACCGATTGGGTTAAATTAAATACGAAAATATAATGATAATAATTTAATACAATTTAAGTACTCGCTGATGACTTGATGAATCATGCTTTAGATGCGCCGCCGCACCTGTCGAAATATAAAGCCCATCATGCACAGAAAGGTAGCGATAGTAAATAATAAATGATGATAAAATGGAGTAAATGGTATCACTAGTGTTTATTTATTATAATATGTATTTGTGTTCATTGCAAAACTAGTGAAAAATAAACTACCGATTACTGCACAAACTAGCCTTACTCAACCCGCGGCACGGAAAACGTTTACTATTGGCCTGGTAGCAGATATAAAACCTTTGTGGATGAAATTGAAAAATGGCCGCCAATTATCTTTATTATTTGAGTCCACAGGTTCGTAGGGCCTATAACCATCTGTTCTTGCCGTCGTCGATCCCGTCTACAGATTTAAGAATGTATGAGTTTAATGTGATTTCACAGGAAATAGATCCAGATGTGATTCACATCTTTATCTCGAGAAACAACGAAGTTGAGACTGTACGAGTTTTATATCTATCTACATATTATATAAGTACTAGATGTGTCCCACGGTTTCACCCGCGTATAATCAATAAAAATATAATAAATTAAAATAAGCTTAGAACCTTCCTCGATAAAAGGACTACACAACACAAAAATAATTTTCAAATTCGAACCAGTAGTTCCTGAGATTAGCTGGATCAAACAAACAAAATTGTTCTGCTTTATATATTAGGATAGATATAGTATATTTTATGGTAATCGTTATATTTTTTAAATCGTCAGTAATAGAAAATTGTTAGTACTATTTACAACTACGATTTTTTGTATTATATTTGCAGTGTGAGTAAATACATTCCGGAATAATCTAGAAATGAGCAAAAATGGTTAATTATACCATGTTCAGCATATGCATATCATTAGTAAATCTTCTAAAATAACCATAAAAGTCTTATTATATGAATAAACTTACAGCTGGATCTTTGAAGCGGTCATCTTCTGGAAGTTCACGGGTGGCAATGAGCTGTTTGTAGTAATCGGCGGAGAGTTTCGGTGTTCGTGGTCGTTCCGGGTCAGTTATGTCCACGTAGTACAGACCGAAACGTTCCCTTAAAGAGTAACAACATATTAACATAACATAACATAAAGAGTTATATCTTCGATCATTAAATATATTTCGGACCAAATAAGATAGGGGATTAAATTTATAATAATAGGTATAACCCGATTCAAACTTTATAACGGCTCTGAACTTCGCGCGAAACAAAGCGCAGGACACAAAATTCGGTATTAGTCGTATATCCGACTATACTGTACATTCGCGTGCACGCACTTGCAGCTAATATCCGAGCCATCATAAAGTTTGAATAAGACTGTACTATTATTTCTCTTGAGCTAGATTTAAACTTGAACACAAAGTACATAATTATTTAATGACTACTTGTGCCGCGCAGAGTCACCTGCGTATAATTAATAAAAACATAATGAATATAAAGAAGCCTAGAGCCTTCCTCGATAAAAGGACTATATAGCACAAAAATATTTTTTAAATTCGAACCAGTAGTTCTTGAAATTAGCCGGATCAAACAAACTCTTCAGCTTTATATATTAGTAGAGATACAAATAACCTCGCTCTAGATTATTTTCAAACAGTAAATAAGCATGGCCTCGCTTTTAAGGAAAAAATATAGTGTCTTGATTACTGTACTTATTACAGAACGCGATTTTAATCATCTATTAAAATAATGACGGCGGCGTCTCTTTTCAGGCTATTTTCCCTAAAGAAGAAAATTTTCTAAACGATACAAGTTTTGTATTTTAGGTTAGATTATACATCCAAGCGATTTTCTAAAATACAACTCAATCCGATCAGAAAAAAATAGGTCTGTAAAATAGGTGAATACTCACGAGAACCCAGCACGCCATTCAAAATTATCCATAAGAGTCCATAAAGTATAACCAAGAACATTGACCTCATCTTCGTAAATTACATGCAGAAGTGCTGAAAGGTAATCCTGAAACATAACGTGCATATACAATGATTTTTCACTTGAGACGTAAAATATTTATTATAAACCTTTGGTATTGGGGGTACTTACATTCAAATACTGAATACGTCCATAGTCGTCTAAAGTACCACGGTCAGAGAAACCGTTTTCGGTTATATAAATGGGTGCATCATTGTAAGAGCTCTTACACCAACGCAGTAAGTTAGCAAAACCTGTAGGAACAACCTTAAACAGAACAATGTTATGAACAGAGTATTATATAACATATAAAGTGCATTACGTAATATGAGTTTAATATATTTACCCTGAGCCATTCTGAAGCCGAATCACCGCCAACGTTCATTGTAGTAACCGCGCCAATGTCTTTGAGCCAGGAGGGAGATTTTGCTATTGGGTCCACACCAGGTCCAGTTACCAAATGTGTGGTGTAGTGATTGATACCAAGAAAATCAGAAGTGCCTTTGATTCTTTCGAGCCAATAATCATCGAATTGTTCTAGACGAGGCTTAGGTAGACCTTCAGCTTGGCTTTGCTGAGCCACATTTTCAACCATCACCGCTGGATAACCGCCCTTTTCAGTAAAAATAGGATGCGCAAACCATCCAAACTAAAAAGATGAAATATGATATGAGAGAATCTTATTTTGAATCATAATACAAAAAAGAAAACTATTCGATATGTATTTACTTTAAATTGGTTAGCCACTTCCGCAAGGGCAACTTGTTCTGCGTTTTCCGGGTCGCTGGGCTCGTACCATATAGAGTTGATCGAGATCATTATCCTTCCATTTTGTTGTGGCCTGTAGCTATCATTATACAAATGGTACACTTCAGCGTGAGCCTTGAGAAGATTATCACTGCATAAATAGTTTCCAACACCATGGCTGTCTATTGCGGGTGCTTTTTTGTCGTCTCCGTAGGCGTCTTCACAGATTTCATAAGGCTCATTGATGGTGATCCAGGATTTGATCCTATCACCAAACTCTCTGAAGCATACGTCGGCGTAGTCACGGAAGTAATCGATCATTTTAGGGTTAGCCCATCCTCCTAGATCTTGAAGTGATTGCGGCAAATCCCAGTGGAATAAAGTTACCTGTTTTTAAGGAAATAAAAGTGATTTTAGACTTTTTTTTAAATATTTTAGTAAGTAATTTTATACAAACAAAATAGGTTCGACAAACAATTTCAAGTCGGCAGATTTTTTCCTTATTTTTTTTCTTGAAGCTATACAATTGGGATGAGCAAAGATAATAGTATCCACTTCGACGTCCATACGACACACAACCGTAGTGTGCTACTTTATTAGCTTACATGATCATCCATCATTTCATTTTTTCCAATCCAAAACACCAATGAGTTATATTTACGTGTCCCGGTGTAACGAGTAAGAAGATCAGTGTAGGACGTGCACAAGTTTAATACATAAAATCATAGTTGGCAGGCTTGGCGGTGGAGTAAGGACCACATACCATCAAGTATGTAAATTGAAAAAAAAATGTAACTATGAAATCAAATACAACCAGAAAGTAAGTAACGTCGTAAATTATGGTACATTTAATAAAGCCGGTAAATACACCAAGACTGCTCCAATGTGGGTTGGTGAATATACATGTGGAAGATACACATTAACTGGTACTGGTGAAAATATGGTACTACCGGGCTTGAACCGGATATTTATCCAACAAAATATGCGGTTTAAGCGAAATAACATTAAAACATATTCATTATGAAGATGACTTTACAGTTGAAAGTATATTTAGAGCTATTTAACATTGGGTGTCGCACGTACCAGAGGCTCAATGTTTTTCTCTGCCAAAGCATCGAGGAGTGCGTTGTAGTAACGGATTCCATCGGGATTGACGTGATCAACACGACCAGTAGGCAGAATTCTTGCCCAGGAAAGAGAGAATCTATAAAAGTCCACGCCAAGGTAAGCGAGACTGTCAACGTCCTCTTGATACTTGTTGTAAGAATCACATGCAATGTCGCCATTTGTTTCATCAGCAACCATCCAGGGCCGGGTGTGTGTCAAGCGATCCCACACATTTTCCGACTTTCCTAAATAAAAATGTATGCAGAATAAATAACAGTAAGAATACTTTGAAATTGACAATTTTATTTAATATTAAAGTAATGATAACATATTTTTTGTTACTAGCTCGTAGATAAATCTTGAGATAGGCCTTGTCTCGATAAAAGGGATTATAAAACTTCTTGGGAGTTTAGATGTTTTTATGATAAGTTTGATTGACATGGATACGATAGCTTTGAGATACATTTTAAGTTTGATAAAATTATAGAAAAAAAAACAATCATTTATTTTCTCCTTACCGCTGACATTCCATGCACCCTCAATCTGATGGGACGCTGTTGCCACTCCAAATGTAAATCCTTCAGGAAATTTTGTGTAGTGTGCAATTCCCCTAATAAGTAATAAAATTACATTATATATCTTTTTTATCATACATTGTATATTGTTTGATGTATTATTGTAACTTTTATGGTAGTTCAATATTAAATAAATAAATAAATATAACAATCGTAATAAAGAAAAAAAAATCGCAACGTAATGACCAATTGTCATTTAAGACAAAGTTAGAAATTAATAAAATCCAATGTTACTAATAGATAAAACGTAACTTGTTTATATACGTTGGTTTATTACATATAAGTTATTATATAATCCATGTATTGGAAATATCTTTTTACAAAAAAAATATAATCCTTGCCTGAATTTAGGTACACGTCAAATAAAAGCTTAACATTATCAAAAACCACATAGGGAGCTGAATACAAAATAAAACAAAATAAAAATTAATTCATTTATAAGTTATAACTGGACCAACATACATATAAACTTCATGCTACTCAGCTGAAGCAAACGTTGACTCTGATAGTTTTGAAGATTATTTCGTTTGTGTTTTACGGTATATAAGAAATAATGAAAACTTTCACTTATATAAAAATAGTTAAGTAGGTACATAATATTTTTGAAAATAATATGTAAATTTTTGTGTCATCACTAAATTACAATAAGTATCTATTTGACGTGAATAATTCATATTATTATTTAAGTAATTTCATTTTATTAATTACCGGCCTGAATTCGAGAAATGATAACATAGAAATGATAATATACAAAAAAAATGTAAAAAAAATTGTCATCGTCGAATGTATTTTACATTACAAGTTGCTGAAACCGTATTTGATATCAGTTCTTTTAAACCAAATTTATTTCCCAGCATGACATCATATGACATGACGTATTTTAATTTAGGTATTTCAAAATTAAATATTCAGGAAATAGTCATGACGGTTGGGCGTCATGGCGACAGGACTTTAAGATCTTCAGAAAACCACACAACAAACAGTCTTAAAATCGTTCATCATGTTAACTACAATAAATTCATATATAAATTATATCCAAGCCTCGTTTTCTTAATGGTTTTATAACGAGGAAATTTTCTAGAAACAAATGTTCAATCAATTGCTACTTACAAAGCGTACTTGGTACACTACTGGAAAGTAGAAGAATGAAGCTTCAAAATGTTATTTTTTTATACCGGTATCACTATTTTTTCACCGAGATACAGCCTTCCAACTTTGGTGACAAAATGAGGATATTTTCTTGTTCCTTAAATTTGGTTCCAGTAGTGTATATAAATATTAAAATACGAGAATACTTCTTAAAATACGAGAACTTATTCAGATTTGATTACAACTCACAGCTTTACTAAAATTCAAGTCATTTAACGAAAGGTTGTCTGAAAGACGTTTATTACTATTTTTTATTTTTATTCTTTGGTGTGCAGTAAAGCTTATATGTATATGAATTCCTTGCAATTACATTGATATGCTATTTTATATTCATTCAAATATATACTAGCGCTGTACACCCGGTTCGTTTGCGTAATTTAGAATTGCTAAATACATATAATTAAGAATTTTCATCACAGTTTCATCCCTTATATTAAAATTTTGAAAAATCCTTCTATAGTGCTAAAAGAGTAGATTTTTTAATTTAACAAAATAATAGTATGAATGAATATTATTTTTACATTTTACGTATATAATTACCAATTTTTTATGTCTTTTTTTACTTTTGCCTTATAAATTAAAAATCCTAGTATTTATATTACTTAATTAATAATACGTACAAGATTTTTTGCAATGACCTAGACATTAATTATTTAAAAAAAACATACGAGTAACATGTAAAACTTCTCTTTACCGAATTCCAAAAGTGATTTTAATTTAACACAAAACAGGTTTTAATGTACAAGGTATAACTAAACACGTTATTTTATTAACACTGAACGATATGTAGATATTAGCAAAATTAAGTTATAACCAATAAAGTCAATCAAGTGTTATGTTTTAATAGTAAACAAGTATGTACTTACGAGTGGGTAATAGCCAGAATGGCGATAATGACTGCGGTGGCCATTGTGTCGTGCAGCGATGACGACTCACTATGGCTTACTGTTGGCCTGACGGCGTGTTGTTTTATTTTTAACAATACTTCCAGTTAGCGGTAATCTGAAGTGGTACCCGCAGTTGGCACTATCTTGAGAAGATAAACGTTAGGACAAAAAAAAACTAAAGTTATCCATGGTTATATAAGTACTTATTTATGTATCTTATTTTTTATTTGGCGTCTCGTATCATTACATCACATTAATTTATATATTAACTAGTTGTGCGCAGCGGTTTCACCCGCGTATAATTGATAAAAATATAATAAATATAAATAAGCCTAAAGCCTTCCTCGTGAGGATTATACAACACCAAAATAAATTTTAAATTCGAACCAGTCGTTCCTGAGATTAACCGGATCAAACAAACAAACTCTTCAGCTTTATATATTAGTATAGATTTGTTGGTATGAGATACAAATAAAAAAAACAAAACGCATGACGTTAATATTTAAACTCCTTAAACTTGGTTGAGGTTTTTCTATACCTATTTCGACCCTAGTAAATAAATAATATAATCTTATAATATTAAGTGATAATAATTGTATATATATTTGTAATGATATATATAAATTTATTAAATGTATCTCGGAAACGGTTGCAACGGTTTAGCTGTTTTTTTTTAAATTTAAATAAGGATAATTGCTTTTTTATTTAATATATATATATTATGTATTTCCTGATAAAACGCAATTATGTATTCTGAAAAAAGTGTAATTTGTCGTGTCTGACTTACGTTCATGTTATGTACACCAGAATATTGTAATATCGATAGATATATCGATATATAGTTGAGTTGAGTCTAGTGGTCAGCTAATTATGAACAGAAAGGTATACATAGTGAAAAACTAAAAAAGAAATACTTATCGATTTAATTACTTTAAGACATATTATCTGAGCAAGGACATAAAGGCATTAGGGGAACTAGACATTAGTCCTCTATAAAACCGGAATAACTTTATTAAGAAGGTGTTGTATTTGTATTATTAGGTACGAATAATTGTCAGATGGGAGGTGGTAGTCACTTTTCATCAGGTGAGCCTCCTGCTCGTTTGCTCCTAGTTACATAAAAAATAACCAATCACATACTTACTAATAATGAATTCGTTAAGTCTCATCAAGGAGCCCCTGCATCACGCATAGATAGTCCACAGAGGTTGCCAGTGAGTGTATGAGAAGAATACCTCGTGTTAGAACTTCCCTAACTTTCCACACGTCGACGGGATGACAGGGTTGGAATATCAATAAGAGTGCGCGCCGTAATATATTTCTTGGCTGAAATAGTTGGGGCTGGTCTAGCCACCAGCTGAGTAAAGAGTAAATTATGTTCCATATAATATTATAATTTGTTTTTATTTAATCTACATATACTAATATTATAAATAGGAAAGTAACTCTGTCTATCTGTCTATTACGCTTTCATGTTTAGTTCACGTAACCGATTTTGATGTAATTTGGTATACAGCACCCTACAGCTTAAACCCCAAGAATTGATATTATATTCTTAAATACCTGCCACCCCCATAACACGCGGACGAAGCCGCGGGCAAAAACTAATTTCTAATATATTATTCGAAAAAAAAAACATACCGCAAAAAACATAAAAAAAATTAATCCCTATTTCAAATACATAAATAAACGGAACAAACTTCAATTATTAGTAGTCTTTGCTATACAACTTAGGTACGTAAGAATAACGGTTTACAAACATCGTGCCGAGATAGATCCACTGGAACAAGTGGATGTTTTTTTCGAGTAATTAATGTTAGTAACCGGAGGAGATCAGTTGGTCTCCCATCAGGTGCAAATTTTCTCCTTAAGAAATGGGGGCTTTGCCCAGGAAAGGGACATTTTTCTCACCAAAAATACATTAAAAAATGTTTAAGCTAACTAATATTAATTAAGCTAATATATAGTTTTAAAGATATACCTTAAAAATAGGCTTTCGTATGTGAAATATGTGATCGTCAAAATGAAGAGTGGATATAGTAACGGCATCATAGCTATAAGGCAGAGCAGTAAAGTTCCAATTAACTTCAAAAATGTTGGAAACGGTGCACCGTAGCGCCATAGTGAGCGGACGTCCTTAGCGAACTCCAGTAAAAGTAGGCGAGCTCTCCCGAGACCGCTGGCTGAACGCAACTGTTAAATTAATATATTAACGTGCATTTCAGAAGCTTAAATATTTAATTTGATCGTGACTTCACCCAGTGGCGGATTAGGTTTATGGCCAGAGTGGCAGTTTTTAAGGGCGCCCCGGCTTCGTCCGGGTTGAACAATCTATCTTACTTAGATATTATGTAGGTATAAATTATTTTAAAACTCAGTCATTTATTTCGATAATGCCATTTATTATTTTGATACTAAATAGTACATTTGTTATTACAATATGACATTATCAAAACAGCACTTGTAGTTGAAAACCCGAGATATGCATAAGTAGGCTCTTATGTATGTTCTTATTTGTTAGGAATATGATGTCAAATCTGACTGCCTCGTTGGTCTAGTGGCGACATGTAAGGCCGCAGACACGGTGGTCCTGTGTTCAATTCCCAGGTCGGGTCAATAAAATTTTATTGAGATTTTCTGTTTAAATTTCTTAGTTCCAGCCCGAAGTCTGAAAGTTGGAAGTGTGCACACTCCCGTGCCTCAGTAAGGAGGTAAAGCCTTTGATCGTGCGCCTGAACTCTTTTCGGTCGTGTCGGATCGCCGTCCCATCGAGTTATGAGAGTAAGGGAATAGAGAGTGCACCTGTGTCTGCGCACACACTGATTGTGCACTATAATATGTCCTGCTCAGTTGGCTAATCTCTCTTGAAATTGGCCGCCGTGGCCTAAATCGGTATGGAGGAACATTATTCTTGGAAAAACATTGAATAGTTGTAAATTGTCTATGGTTTTGTTATATTTGATGAATTTATTGTTTATTGTCAGTAACAAAGACTGAGTAGGATCTATGCCTGTCATAATTGATATGTAATATGTAGTAAATTCCTAGACAAACGAGACTTATAGTGATGACAATACATTGCGGTGATTGATTGCACAGAGCTCCATAAAGGAGACAACTTTAAGCATGCTTTGTTGGCGGATCTCTGGAGTTTGGACACCACAGGAAGTGTTTGGCGGAAGTTACGGCTAAAATCATGTCGCATGTCGCGCCCTATGATTTTGTCTGAATTGGTTAAGGCTTCTATATGTGAGCAGTAGCTCATCGTACAATCGATTGGAACAGAAGAAGTTGGCCCAACAGCCCGTCTTCTCCTTTGGATACCGAACCGTACTGTAGTATTTACGAGTATATTGATTTAATATCCTAGGACATTATTCACCCAAGGCCATCTGATCCCAAACAAAGCAGAGCTCGTACTATGGAAACCAGACAACTTTATACAAGACGGACAACATATGAGAATGGCCGTCGTGTCATCTGTATTATTCAGATAACCATTATCATATAAAATTAATGTAATACACATTAATATTATGACTTATTGTTTATAACGACGCAAAATAGGTACTTAGTAACACAGGCACGACTAATAATATGAACAGCGAATTAAATATAATCTATTCGGTGAGAAAAGAATGTTCGAGGTGAGATTGTTTTTGAAAATGAATAGAGTTCAGAATAGACATTGACATAGACATTGTGTGTTAAACAATACTCTATTAATTTCTTATTCTATTCAAAAAGTCGATGCACTTACATACACTTATAGATATATATATATAATATATTTATATCCATAGAGTATACAATCTCTACATCCTATTTTCTCCCCTCATTAAATGTAATTCACTGATGACATTAAATAATATATGATTCAATTACATATTAAAGTCTTAATTGCCCGTTATGAAAGAAGGTATAGAATTTTTTTTTATTATTTACTCATTAAAAGCATTAAATAATACCCATGAGACCAATAACTTTTTTTTTATCTTTGATCTACTTATTTAAGGAATAAAAGCAATGCTTGTTTTAAGGCATTACCAATACATATTCCAATTTACCTCTCTAATTAGGCCCGTTTTGTGTTACGTACGAGTAACGACGATAATAGGGGTCAGTAGTGGTCCTTAAAGCCATGAGATTAGCCAACTGCGCAGGAGATATTATAGTGCATAAGTGTATGCGCAAACACAGGTGCACTCTCTTTTCCTTAGCTCTCATAATCCGATGGAACGGCAATCCGACACGACCGGAAAGAGTTCAGGCGCAGGACCAACGGCTTAACGTGCTTTCCGAGGCACGGAAGTGTGCACACTTCCAACTTCCAGACTCCGGGCTGCTACTGAGCATATTCTGACAGAAAAAAACCAATAACTATTTATTAGCCCGACCTGGGAATTGAACCCAGGAACACCGGGGCTGCGGCCTTATATCTAGCCATTAGACCAACGAGGCATTGAGAAATATAATGAAGTAAAAAATCACGCCAAATAATTTGGAGCAGTAGGTAATCAGCTTCTACCCAGTGTTGTTACGACTTGTTGTATTTGTTATAGGTAGATAGAAAACATATAGTAATTCTGTTATTCTAAATAACAACAGTGGTATATATTTTTAATATTACTAATTCCATAGTCTAAAAATACTGTCTTAATAACAATATAGATACATAACAAGTAACAACATAATGCTTACTTGCAACATAAACACTTTATTTGTTCTTCGATATGGTTTCATTGATGATTTCAGATAGAAAAGAACTATTTCATGTAGTTTGGATAATTTCAATATTTGTGCAACTTATTTTTGTTATTCATTTTTGATATATTGATATATTTATATATCTTGTTATAACTTCTACATTTTTAATGAATTTAGATGGTTATATTTACATCAATGTGACATGTCACTGTTTAGAAATATAGGTAATAATTAAGGATGAATGAATTTAATCTGCGAATATTATTAAAACCTTTTTGTAATTCATTGTTATAAATGAGATATTCATTTGACAGGCCAGTGATGTATGGAAGGTTTAACAAGGTAGCCGCGACGGCGCGGCGTAGCTTGCAATTAGTAAGTCTTGCTCGTAGTGGTTTGATTTTAGTAATTCCCTTAAAATGACATCCGAAATTATCTTTAACACATTATGTTTGACTGATTTTTTATTAGATAATTCTTAAATTTTTATAACCTTAAAACAAATTAGAAATTTGCTTATTAAAAAATAATAAAAGCGGCGATGGGCCTGTTGTTCGAACACGTGAGTCTTAACCGAAGATTACGGGTTCAAGCCCGGACCAGCATAATTCATCTCTTGCTCGGCGGTAAAAAACTATCATGAGACCTGCATTTTTCAGATGAAAATCTGCCAAAAGTGTATCCACCAACACGCATTGGACCAAACCTTTGATCCAAACCTTCTTCTCCAAAGAAGAGAACACTTAGTTCAACAGTGGACCTCACAGTTAGAGACACTAGCAGACCCGAGTTTAGTTTTATAATAATAAGATTTTTAACTATGTTTCTAATGATTATGTAATTGATTATTTGACATGACATTACATACGTGAGCCACAATGTAGCATCCCCATAAGCTCTATTAAGATAAAAGTATTTTTAGTTTAATTTTTAAAATTTCCCGGTTTTAGACATAATTTTTTTTATAACTCTAAATATTGCTTTTACCGTTGCAACATTATTTTTATGATAGGGCAAAGACCTCTTGTACAAGAACAAGACTGAACTTCGCACATATATGAATACGTAGATCAGTTCAGTTATTGAAAAAATAAGTCTTATTCTGTTTTCTAACATTTATTTCCAGTCACAACTGCAGTCTCTGTTCACATCTCTTTTTTAAAATACTCTCCTATTTTTTGTCTTAACGTCGTCTTCATGTCATTTCATTAAATCATTTGAAAACATAATAGCACCTCTTATGATAATTCGTGTCCGACCAGTGAAGTGGTTATTACTTATTAGGTATCGTGACTAACAATACCTACTAACTATAAAATATAACTAACTATAAAAAAGGGTTTTTGTTACATTCTGTATAAAGAATGACTATATCAACCGTGATACTGCTAACAATTAAATGAAAATTATCATATATGCATTATTTATACATTATATATATATATATATATATATATATATATAATTATATATATATATATGTTCCTATAATAGTATAAGAAATTTTACGATTCTTGTATTTGTGGAAACTAAAACAGGCTTAGCTAAGATATTGAAATTTACTATTGATATAAAGTGATCTTTAAATATTATATACATACATACATTCGTATCTGTCCGACATTATCTAATCACCTTGAAGAGTTATTCATATCTCAATATTTTCACGTCAATCAAATACCTGTTTATCTTCTTAATCTATTGAACCCCCATGATGTGCCGTATTCCGTATCATTGTTTCTACTCGTACAAGTCGTACAGATTAGTTTTTATATTTATTTTATTAACTTATGTTTATTATTATACCTATATATAGTATCCAGGAGTGAAACTGAGTTTTTACAGACCTCAAACTGGTCTTTTTAAAAATAGAACACCCAATCCTATAAATTAATGGTAAAAATTCTATCAAATCTTTAAAATCCAAGCAACACATTTGAACACATTCACAGGTCATACCAATAATGAATTAATTATGAAGTAGTAGATTTATAAAAAAGTGAGAGGTATGTATTGACTTTTACGACAATGTGTGAACCAAGTGTGAACATATTTTTATATAGTTTTGTTGTTTGTTATCGATAATAATTTATTAATATTGTGACAGGTCAAAAACTTGAAAATTTACGTTTTGTTACCGGTCACGAAACCTTTATTGTCGACATTGTCTACTTGGTGGTAGAGCTTTGTGCAAGCTCGTCTGGGTAGGTACCACCCACTTATCAGATATTCTACCGCAAAACAGCAGTACCTATTATTGCTGTGTTCCGGTTTGAAGGGTGAGTGAGCCAGTGTAATTACAGGCACAAGGGACATAACATCTTAGTTCTCAAGGTTGGTGGCGCATTGGCGATGTAAGAGATGGTTAACAGCTCTTACAACGCCAATGTCTATGGGCGTTGGTGACCACTTACCATCAGGTGAACCATATGCTCGTCCGCCTTCCTATGCAATAAAAAAAAAAGACCAAGGGATCCTATTTATGTCAAATTTCTAAAACGATAATTAATAAAATAATAAGTTTATCCACTTCTTTATTTTGTAACATATAAATAATGGTGAAAAATTGATAAATAATCTTATGACTAAATACAAGATTTTACATATACAAATAGATGAAGACAAAACTTTTTCTCCTCTGTTAACAGATTTTCTTTTTTATTGTTTGGTAGCTATTGACGTAATTTAGTGCTATCAACTTACATATTATATACTTATATATTACTGAAAATTATACTACGACTACGACTGTATAGTATAAGGTATAAAAGCGAAAAGTTAGGATACAAAACTTGAATGGCATAACATTACAACTTGACAATGTAACGTTGTGAGTTGAGTTACTACTAAGTTTTTTTGTCAGTTTTTATTGGTAGAATTAACATTCCAATCTGGCGGTAATTTTACGTTCAATTTTATCTTCTAATATATAAGTATATATATTTTTAATATTGTCTGACCCTGACTTCATCCGTTTTGAACATTTATCTTTTACGCCAATCTGTCTAATCTTGTATACTAATATGGCACTCTCTATTCTCTAGCTCTTATAATCCGACCGAATCGGACGATAATCCGACCGGAATGAATTCAGGCGCAGGATCAACGGCTTTACGTGCTTTCCGAGGCACGGAAGTGTACACTCTTCCAACTTTCAGATTCTGAGCTGAGCACTTTCCTTAGCTTAGAGAGATCAGAGAGTGCACCTGTGTTTGCGCACACACCTGTGCACTATAATATCTCCTGCCCAAAATTGCTCTGTATCTCATAGACGGCGTGCTCGAATTGAAAATTATTTTAGTTTTGGATAGCATATTTTAAAGAAAGATTTAAAAGCTATAAATTAATATCATGTTAAAACCAATAGGAGCGGAGCAAATCATATAATTTACTTGCTATTTATTAATTAAATTATAAAATTAAACGTTTGTTTCACGAATTCCAGCTTCATGCTATTTGGATGATCTTAAATTCTATCGAACTATTTCCTCACCCAGGGACGTAGTTTTACTTCAGGAAGATTTAGATTGCTTAAATACTTGGTGTGAAGATAACGGCATGAGTCTTAATGTTGATAAGTGTATCTTGATATGCTTCAATAGACTCGAAACCATTATACACAGATCATATAAATTAAAAAATTCAATGCTTCGGGAACAGAGTGACGTTCGGGATCTCGGGGTCATTCTTGATCATATATACATACGTTTCCATTTCCATATTGACACAATCTGTCGAAAGGCTTTCAAAAATTTAGGTTTTATATTGCGCAATTGTAAGGACTTAAAAAAACCCAACCACCCTAATTATTTTATATAATGCTTTCGTCCGCAGCGGTCTGGAGTACTGCAGCGTTGTTTGGAATCCCTTCTATGATGTTTATTCCAAGAGATTAGAAATTATTCAGAAACGCTTTTTGTGGCATCTATGCTACAAAAACGGTTTGGCCGAAAAAATACCTAACTATAGGGATAGGTTAATACATTTTAAAATGAAATCGCTCGCTGATCGAAGATGCTTGCTACACAGACTTTTTATGTATAAACTTATTAATGGCATTTTGGACTGTCCACAACTGCTGTCACTTGTAAGTATTTCCGCCCCCTCAAAATGTTTACGTTCGAACCTAGGACATAGTTCACCTATTAACAGAATTATAAGGACCTGTAATTGCTTGGATACGGACAGGGACGTTGACATTTTTACAAACAGTTTACATAAATTTAGAAAGTCCATAATGCCATTAATAGGTAACACTCAATTAATTAATTAATGATAATTGTTGTTGTTGACAAACAAACTCACCATCGCATCTTTAATATTGGTTGGGATGTGATTTGTATACCAATGGTTTTTATTTGAATTTGTTAATATTTGAAACAAATAAATTTTTTTTTTTTTGCAAGTAATTTATAATTTCGCTTTAAAAGGTGAAGAAGAGGAATATATATATCTTTAAATGTGTATCTTTCTCTTTTGTATTTTTTGATGTAAGGTTCATAGTTGTTATTTAGTTACTTTATTGTTAATGTTGAGTACGTCTGTAATTGTCACTCATATCAGTTCTCCAAAATATTGTTTAGTATTATTTATCAGTAAGTGTTATATAATTATGTGTGATGTTGATGTACCTTTTTAAATAAATAAATAAATTAACATATTGTCTGTGAATAGCTATGGCATTAATGTGCACCACAATATTATATCTATTCGTCCATATTTTACTTACCGTCTTTTTACGTCTTATTATTGTGGCTTTATTAAATAATTCAAAAGTTATGTGTTGCATATAGTTACTTAAATACCTAATCAAATTTTATCACGACGGATGTTGTTAATTATGCTTGTATAAATATAGTTTTTTGTATGTTCAATTGCAATTATTTATCTTAGTTTTATCTTTAGGAAATAATTAGATATTTTTATTGCAAATAAAGCTATGCATCTGAAAATGAGACATTTATACTAAGACACACGGCAGCGAGAAGTCGTGTTTACTTTTATACTAGGACGTTTACTAATACTTTTTTTAGGCCTGTACACATATTAATAACATTACATGAATTGTATTATCAATTGTTCGATGTTTAATTTCGTCAATCATTTCGTTGGAGTCAGTTCACGACACATGATAGCGAGAGCTCGTGTTTACTTAAATAGCGAATTAAATTTAATGTGTTATTCTTGATAAATCACATCGTGGTTAATATAATTAAAATCAAAAATGTTTTTGCTTATATTGTTATTAGTGGTGTCTTTTTTATTGTTATGTTATTTTATCGATTATTTGTTTAGAGATGAAAATTTTGACAAGATTCCAGGACCCAAAGGGATGTTTCTTTTTGGAAATGGATACGACTGCCTATTGGAGTCTGGTGAGCTTTAGACGTACAGATTTATTCAATAATTGAAAGTTCAAAAACTCAGAAGACACTACATATTCTGTGCCAACAATAAAAATAAATCGAGACATATATTGTTAATTTATAATTATTTAATAACAGATCTTTGTATGGTCATTTGCAATAAAATTATTTTAATGTTATCTTATATCATTAGATAATTAATACTTATTATATTATTTTTTTAAATGTTCTCATGATAAATATTTAGCTATATTTGTAATAAAAACATCGAAAAATTAAACATTTATACTGAATACTAATAATTATCATTAAGACCTTGTTATGCAGATAAGTTTTAATCAGCATTTCATAATTATTTATCTTTTTAAAATGATAACTTAAGCATCTCGTCTAGTAATTGATTTACAATAATTTTCCATGCTAACTGTGTTCTGCGAGCTACCCGCTTAATTTTGGAATATATACCGCTACCTCGCTTGCATTAATAGTTACTCCTGGTCCGGGAGGTAGCGTTGCATTTACAAAAGACATAGTAAGCCGGCTGATATTCACATATCACTTTATTACACACTATTTATATCAACATCAGCTCGCTTGCTATGACTTTTGTATTTGCAACGCTACTTCGATACTACTACGACCGAAACTTTAGTGCATTGGCTGACGGTCTTTCCACCGCTACCCAGGCAGCTGACGTGTTATCGTATTGTCGAATATGTAAGCAATGAGCATAGTTAAGTTTCATCTGGCTTACTATGACTTAATTTTTCACAATGTTTTAAAAGCTCAGGCGGCTGGCTGACACTTGCCGCGTCAGCAAACTCCTCCACTATGCAACTGACGGTTATTTTCCAACTCAGTATGATGTTAACTATCCATGAAAAAAGATTTTAGCCGGCGTATTATTGCTTTTTTTTCTTCTTAAATTCCCAACTTTCGCACCCTCCCACAGCCAAACAGACCGCGGGTGCGTGAGCTGACGGTCGGTTTACTTATTAGTCATACGAGTTCTATTGAAAATGACGGCAATGAAACGGCTTAAAATCACTACCTAAAATGCAACGCTACCTCCCGGACCAAACTCCACTCCCATTTTATTTATTTTTTCTAATCTAACTTGTAGATTTTCTAAGCTTAGCGCGTTCATCTATATAAAATATACGGGTTTATAGTATATGTAAGAATTGGTTAAAATTTTGAAATGATATATAAAAAACGTTAATTTTCTTTGCAGCTCAATTTTTCAAGTATTTTCGCAAGTTAGTGAGTGAATACAAGGACATCTGCAAATTTAAAATATTTAATATAAAGTTCGTTCTTATATACAACCCAGAGGACATCGAGGTAAGTGTTTTAGAATATTCATAACTTTGTGTTCACGTTTGCGAGGAATTTAGACTGCTTTAAAATAACTGTTGTTTATTTATATTAATAATACCAGAGAGGATAACGAGTCACAGGACAATCTTTTGAGGGACATGTATTTTCTAAAAATATTTATATTGTGTCTACATACTTTTTTATTTCATTTTATTAATTTTTTAATAGTATAATATTTGAGTAATATTTGAAATAATTATGACTTATTTCAATTTGAATGTTTATTTAAAAACCTTTTCAGACGATTTTGACGAATACAAAATACAATGACAAAGGATTTATTTACTACTTCCTTCGACCGTGGTTGAAAGACGGCCTGCTCGTAAGTGATGGTAATATTTTCATATATATGTACAAAAAAATCTTATAGGAGTAAGCTCTTTTATGTAAACTCGAATACTAACGATATCATATACTTAATTGGAATAAATATAAAGCTAATTATTTAAAAAAAGATTCTATTGGGGTAACCGGTATGTAACTCAATAATATATAAATATATCCTCAAACGAAGTGATACATACATAGTCAAAAATATTCGATTAAATTTATATATGAAATCAAAATCCCCGAATGAAAATAAACGAATAATAATGCCACTTTGTAGCGTGTTCTATATGTTATTGCATTGTGCACTAAATCTCATATTTTATTATTTTCAAGATAATGCACAGAATAAAAAATATTGAGGATTTTTAAAAGGAATTGAATACTTTGAGTAGTTTCTTACGAAATATTGAATTGATTTTGAAGAGTCAGAAACTTACTAACTTTGTTATTCACTTCATCTATGTACAATTACATTATTTAATTCTTTCAAAACTATCTGTATAGGTAATATATGTACATACATCACAGTATAATCTAGTTAATGCTACCTATCTTATTACTATTAGTCAGAATGGCAGTCACCAGTTATTTTAGAATGAAAACATATTCAATATCTGTAGCGTTATACCAAAGTAATATTATATTGTCATATTAAAATACACAAATGAGCTAATCGAGCAGTATCAAAATCTACTAATTTTTTTGCTTAGTTCTGCTAACGCACCAAATAATACCATATTAGGCCTAGTGGCTAGATATAAGGCCGCAGACCCGCTGGTCCTGGGTTCAGTTCTCAGTAGCAGCCCGGAGTCTGGAAGTTGGAAGTGTGTATACTCCCGTGCCTCGGAAAGCACGTTAAGCCGTTGGTCCTGCGCCTGAACTCTTTCCGGTCGTGTCGGATTGCTGTCCCATCGGATTATGAGAGCTAAGGAAAAGAGAGTGCACCTGTGTCTACGCACAAATATGTGCACTATAATATCTCCTGCGCAATTGGCTAATCTCTCTTGAGATTGGCCGCCGTGACTCTGGTGGAACATCCATTTTTATAAGATAACAAATATTATATCACAACACTTATACACTACAATTAATTAGGTGCTAAGTGGCATCAGCGGAGGAAAATTCTGACTCCAGCATTTCACTTTAACATACTCCGGCACTTCAGCACCATATTGATGGAGAACAGTGAGATGTTAGTGGAAAGTCTTCGTCCAGAAACGGAAAAGTCAGGCACGGATATTTACCCTTTCATCGCGGCCATGACATTAAATTCTATATGCGGTGAGTTGCGATCTATGCATTTATTTAGTCTGTTTTACTAAATTATTGGTTCGGAATGAGTTGTACAGAAAATTACGCCAAACATATATATATATATATATATATATATATTATTTAATAAAATAAATACATGAGTTAAGATAATGGATAAAAGCACTGTTATCTCATATGTATATATTTTAAGTAAATATTGTTTTCAGAAACGGCAATGGGTACGTCTTTAGATAAGGAAAAAAAAGACATCGGAAAAAAATATAAAGACGCAATACATACACTAGGAACATACATACTATACAGAGGTCAACGATTTTGGCTTCATCCTCTAGCATTGTTTAACTTAAGCTCCGTTGGGAGAAGTCAGAAGAAATTATTGAATGAAATAAGTTCTTTTCGGGATCATGTTATTAAACAGCGACGCCAAAATGGGACTTATATGAATTTGTATACAGACGTTATGAACGAAAAGGAAAATGATTTACCTGGTCAAAAGAAACGATTGGCGATGTTGGATTTGTTATTAGAAACAGAGGAGAAAGGAAAGATAGATATTGAGGGGATTAACGAGGAAGTCGACACTTTCATGTTTGAGGCTGGTATTCATTTACGAACATTCCATTCTAGTATATAACCAACTAGATATTTGCTATCAAAATTGTATAAAATAGAATATATTTAAATAATAATAATAATAATATCCTGGGACATTATTCACACACGGTCATCTGATCCCAAACTAAGCCGAGCTTGTACTATGGAAATTAGACAACTGATATACCTACTACTTTTCTTTTGTAAATAGTACATACTTATATAGATAATTACACCGAGAGTAAAAAAGTAAACATAGAGTTCGCTGAATATATTTTATGGACAATTAATTATTGTTATTCTTGAAACGATTTCACTTGAGTCGATTGTGGTATATCCATAAATGGTTTTTTTGTGTATTTTTCTTTGACGTAAATTTACAATTTTTCAGAAAATTTTGGAATATATTTTTTATTACTGTCATCGATGTATGCTTAATGTGAAGGAGCGACCAATTCGTTGATCTAGTGCCTAGATCAACGAAGCGGCCTCGAGGGCCTTGGTATCTGATACCTAAATGTTTATTAACGTTCTTGATTCGATTACGATCCAGCTTCGACTATTACTATAAAGCCGAATCAGTCTGATTTTACCAAATACAAAAGCCAAAAATCCATGTCAAAGTTAAACTTAATTGTTAACATTTGACGTTCCATCAAGGCCAAATCGAATCACAACTGTATCTTTGTATTATTAGAATAGGGAAAAAACTAAAAGTCAACAAGTCACAACTCAAAAGTAAGAGTTTTTTAACATTACAATTAAATTATATTTCTCTCATATTTTTTATTATCGCGTTTTAGGGACACGATACAACAGCGGCTGCACTCCAGTATGCGTTTATGCTGATTGCGAATCATCCAGAGGTTCAGGTAGGAACATATTTCATTGACATTTGTATAGATCTACATTTTAAATTATTTTTATTTACAAATGCTCTATTCAATTTTGTGAATGCAGTTTAGATAATATTTCAATGGATTAAATATTTTTCAAATAATTGTATACTTGAACAGTTTCATAAAGAGCTTATCATCTGTTTAAAAAATAATATATTTATTTAAATTCGTAATTTTAAATATTATAGGATAAAATACTTGAAGAGTGCAGACAAATATTCGGCACATCTGGTCGGAAGCCTACGATGTCTGACTTAGCAGAAATGAAGTATTTAGAATGTTGCATCAAGGAATCGTTAAGGCTCTATCCGTCGGTGTATTGCATCTTCAGATATTGCAAACAAGAAATCAAATTGAGTAAGAATACACTTTATGCGTAACAATGAGATCGTGGGGATAGGTTTAACCAAAGTAATGTCTACTTTTAGTTGAGGTTCTAATATGTCTTGATATCCTTCGCCATTTTGTGTATCTGTATTCTGTAGTATATACAAGATTTATTGTATACTAAAATTTATTTTTAGAAAATTACGTGTGCCCAGCTGGATCAGACTGTTCAATTCTAATCTTCGACTTGCATCGACGTAGTGATCAGTTCCTCGAGCCTCTCAAGTTCCGCCCGGAGAGGTTTCAGGAGGAACCTACTTGGCATCCTTTTGCTTACATACCATTCAGCGCAGGACCTCGCAACTGTATTGGTAAAACATAACCTGACTTTAAATATATACTTTTCTATTGTATTCATTATATGTTATACATATTTTATGACTACTACATAAAATTACATTTAAACAAGACAAGAATAGTGGCAGCTTACATATTATATTTACTCTGCTACTCGGGCGAAGCCGGGGCGGGTCGCTAGTTTATACTATAAAATACATAGGACTTAGTAGATAAGTGCTATTAATTATTTCCTTTTTGACAGGTCAAAAATTTGCCATGATGGAAATGAAGTTGGTGATATCTGCTGTTCTTCAACAATACCGTTTGTTGCCAGTCACGAAACCGGAGGACATCGTATTTGTCGCCGATATCATCTTACGACCAACGGATCCCATTTATGTAAAATTTGAAAATCGCTAACACGATTACATTATATTTTTTTATTATATTCCACTTATAATTTTATTACTGAAAATATAAATATTATTAATTGTCCTTATCTATTTATTTACATTAAAGCCTTAAATAAAAAAATTAAAAAAAATGCCCAGTGGTTACAACGCGTGAATCTTAACCGATGATCGCGGGTTCAAACCCGGGCAGGCACCACTGAATTTTCAAGTGCTTAATTTGTATTCAACTGTTCGGTGAAGGAAATCATCGTGAGGAAACCTGCACGACGTACCCTAGTTCGTAAATTTTTAAATTTTGTTTTAATTAAAATTGCATATTTAAATTTATTTAACTACGTTCCTACTAATACCAATTCAATAGGCATAAAACAAAAAGTGTCGCTTCTAAGTGACAACTCATCTATGATTAGTTATCTCCGCCTCACTCGCCCCGCTCTTCCCCTCGGTTACTCACATTTTTTTCCTGTCGAGCCTTCTAGTACGTTAGTAACTTAGTACATATTATTTCAATGTTAATAGTGTTAGGTTAATTTATTAATTGTTATCCAATAGGGTACAAATATCAATATCAAACGACGATTGACTTCTTAATATTTATTTTATTCATTGTAAGAATATGTATATTTGAATAATAAGTTTTGTGAATATTTATTAGGTAATTGGAATTGTTCAATAATTCCATAATAAAGGTTTGTAAAGTAACTAAAGAGCTTTTATTATCATAAGATTCTGTTTTCAAATGAATTCATGAAATTACCTTAAGATAAAAATGTAGCGATTTGTAAAATAGACGCGAATAGAGATGGCAATTGGGAAATAAATGCTAGAAAATGGAGTAAGAGTTGTTTTTTTCAATAATTGAACGTATCCAACAATAGGTACTTAATTTATTAATTATTGGCGCGACTTGTGATGAGATGTGTTATTTGGATTTAAAGAGTAATTAAGTGAGTAATTAACATCAATTAAATTATGCTAAGCATATTCTATTTTTGCTAAGGTACAAAAATGACCAAAAAAACCTCTGTTAACCAAAATAAATGGTTGTCTGTAAAGTCAGTTTACGGACGATAATTTTACGTAATACCGTCATAAGATAACATTGATGAATACTCGGACGCATCGGCCAATGGAGTGGAAAAGATATATACATATGCGTCACAAGCCGAACGCTTAGGCCGATCGTGGCTCTCTATCGCTTGTTCCGGTCTCTCGCTTGCACATTCGGCACAGGCGGAACGTGATAATGAGTAATTCTTTTTCTTGCGTGCAGCCGGCGTCCGTCGATTTATAATACGTTATCATGTCAAAACAAAACTGATAACTAAATTTGAACACTATTGCTATTACAATTAAATAAATACATATTTGCATTCTTAATAGTAGCGTATCATGAATAAAAAAAAAAAAAATAAACAAAGACTTTTTACATATTTTAATTTTATAGATACTTAATATTGTGAATAATAAACGTATTTTTTAATCACGAATGTCTAACTCCAGACATTTCGTAGTCATCCCCATTCTCAATTTCATCCGTCAAAATATAATTTAATATTAATGAAAGTTACTAAGGAATTATCATCATCATCTCTACCCTGAAATTACTTTTCCTTTCCATAGCGTTTAGACTAACATTTCCACATTACACTACCGCTGTTGATGGCAAGTGCACATTTCGCATGGCATATTGCATCGATATTTTGTACTTTTTGTAGATTTAATTAAGTCACGTAATAACACTACCACCGTTTCGGAAAGCATTCTCAAAAGACAATAACAATAAAACCCGAGTCGTTCTTTTAAAATGAATCAGATTCACAATTATAATTATTGATCAGTCACGCTACGGAACCCGAGCTTAAATCCCAATTTTAATCCAATTTTTATTTTATTATAATGAACAATAAGATTAATTACTTAATTGTATTTTAATATTATAATGCTTATTCAAATAGTATTTTTGAGAATTGTTATCTTACAATATCGTTGCAGTGATGTGAGAAGGTGTTACATGTACTAGTAGAATAAAAAAACATATATATTAGTAAATATAATAAATGCTGCTAGTAGTCTTGCCACCATTCCACGCGGTCACGCGGACTTGTATAATAATTATTTTTAATTTTTATTTGTATTTAGTTAAGGTTTTACATAAAGAAAAACAATATAATATAATCCTATTAACGTGTTTCGAATTTAACGTAAACGGGATCCTTTGTACGTAGGACGATATCGGCGATAAAGACGAGGTCCTCCGGCTTCGTGACTGGTAGCAAACGGTATTTCTGAAGAACCGCAGATATCGCCAACTTCATTTCCATCGTAGCAAATTTTTGACCTGTCACGTAAAACCAATTCGTTATTTATGGTATACCTCCCATATTTTTCCCATATATTTAAACATTTTGAAACATTTAATTTGTTACGCTCATAAGGACATTTCAATTTATTCAGTGTGTAATAAAACCCCGTTCAACCCGAAATTGGTGTGTTATATATAGACATTACTAAAAATAATATGGTAATTTAATACACACATTTTAATGCCCTATTTCCCCAACATCAAGCAAGTTTTTTGAAATGTGACAACACCAAAGTCGTAAGGCGGCTCCTTTGAATGCCCTTGAAACGCCGCTGGCACGTGTAAGGTCGTGTCACTACTGCTCAGCTGCGACCACTGCAGACCTTACAAGCCACAAATCACCTTGCTCACAGTGTCAGTAAGCGGTTTGAGCCAATGGAAACTTAGTGATTTTATACTTAAAAGTAAGACATATTTTATTCATGACACAATAAAGTTTCCACGACTTATTAGAACATTTAAGCATATCGCCTAACCTAACCTAACCTAACCACACAGCTTATAAGAGAACAAGAAAAGATAAAAATATAACGTCATGTGAACCTTATCCTTAAACTATCACGACCTTGGAATATTTTATTACTTTTCGTTCGCAAAAAAATATTTTTGTTACGCCGGTTCATGCTAGTACCTATTGCGTGTCGATAGTCCACTATCGATAGGCAATCGATTATTTATCGATAGTTAAGTTGTAAGCAATGGTATCGATGTTTATCGATATTATTGTCACATTTGAATACTGTCGATAGTAACAATAGTATCGATAGGTTTTGGTTAAAACTAATGGGTTTTGCAATACTACCATTACTACCGATACTTTCGTTACTATCGAAATAATTAATATTGATAGTTTTGCTATTACCAATGGTATTGTTTACGGTGAGCTATCGTTACTATCGATAGTATTGACAGTATTGGCAGTAGACAATACTTTCGATAGTACTATCGATTGTTCTGCAGAACTAGTTCATGCCGGAATTCAAGGTCTCGGCTTCTTCATAGACGCGGCGGGGCGGGGCGGGCGTGAAGCTTGCGTTGCCATGTGATTTTCGTCACTTAATTAAATTAAATATTAATTTTCTTCGGGGTATTTTTTGCTTAGTATTTTAAAATGATTACATAAATAGAACCGACGCACGACACGACGGTTTTTGTTACACACTGTATAATAAAGTATTTGAAGTCAAGTTTATTCGGTGATAGAGCTCGTCTGGGTAGGTACCACCTGTCATCAGATAATTTACCGCAAAACAGCAGTACTTTGTTTTGTTGTGTTCCGTTCTGAAGGGTGAGTGAGCCATTGTAATTACACGCACAGACATAAACATACACGAACATAACATATTAGTTCCCATGGTTGGTGGCGCATTAGCGATGTAAGCGATGGTTAACATTTCTCACAATGCCAACGCCCATAGACAGCGGCGTTGGCAATCACTTACCATCAGGTGGCTCGTATGCTCGTCCACCTACCTATAAATATACAATAAAATAAAAAAAGTAATGTTCTACCAATGCAGTTGCGGGGCCCTGCGCTGAATGGTATGTAAGCGAATGGGTGCCAAGTAGGTTCCTCCTGAAACCTCTCCGGGCGGAACTTGAGAGGTTCGATGAATTGATCACTACGTCGATGCAAGTCGAAGATTAGAATTGCACATTCTGATCCGGCTGGGCACTCGTAATTTTCTAAAAATAAATAAATTGTGCGGTCAGGAACGAAGTTCTTTGCGATATTTTTTCGACTCAAACCATATTTTAAAATGTAAATTTTAATTGATTATGTTACTCTATTGTTGTCACACCTAATAAGACCTCGATCTCTCTAATCAAAGATTAAGAAACTATTTAAATTTTTAAATTTAATTAACATTTTTTTTTATAATAATAGCAATCCCCATAACTAATTTACTAATATTTTAATAATTTATCCCTCAAATTAAACAAAGGGACTTTTGCCAATAGGTCAAGGTTCGAAATCGGGACTTGCGTGGGGTGTAGCCGCAGCACTATTGGTCCTTATATGGTTATGTATTACCTTTATATATTTATTTTTGACTGCCTCGTTGGTCTAGTGGCTTGATATAAGGCCGCAGACTCGATGGTCCTGGGTTCAATTCCCAGGTCGGGCTAATAAATAGTTATTGGGGTGTTCCGTCAGAAAATTCTCAGTAGCAGCCCGGAGTCTGGAAGTTGGAAGTGTGTACACTCCCGTGCCTCAGAAAGCACGTTAAGCCGTTGGTCCTGCGCCTGAACTCTTTCCGGTCGTTTCGGATGGCCGTCCTATCGGATTATGAGAGCTAAGGAAAAGAGAGTGCACCTGTGTCTGCGCACACACTTGTGCACAATAATATCTCCTACGTAGTCGCTAATCTCTCTTGAGATTGGCCGCCGTGGCCGAAATCGGTCTGGAGGAGGACCTTATTTATATATTTATTTTTGTATATCCAAGAACGAACGTAATTTTAAACAAAATCAATACTTTTGATAGAGTTTGCTTATATTTAATAATAAAATGGTAGGCGCACTATACAGTTCAAATATCGTTCGGCGTGGCTGGGCGCTCAAAAATTCGGCAAACCTGGGCCACTGCCATTTCACTCTACTTTAAGCCACGTAAAAGAACTACGTTCCAATAAGTAAAAAGTCTTCGTGCCTTATTCCAGCCACAACGGCCATTCTAAGCGGACGTTATTATATAAAAACCACACAAGTACACTCTCAATTCCCTTGCTCTCATAATCCGATAAGGCAAGTCGACTGTTATTTGTTCTACTACTATTATTGAATTTTATTTTCAAGTTATTCCAATGAGTTCTGAGCGGTTGGTATACTTACTCAATTTTAATTCTTGTTTGCAATATCTGGCAATAAAAAACACCGACGGATAGAGTCTTAACGTTTCCTTGATGCAACATTCTAAATATTTCATTTCTGCTAAGTCAGACATCGTTGGTTTCCGGTCAGATGTGCCGAATATGTGTCGGCACTCCTCAAGTATTTTGTCCTAAAATGTTTTATGGCACAAATGACACTAAATTATTTATTGACATGTGACCAACTTAGGTCCGATATATCGCTTATTCATCAGAGATCCTAATTACAAATTTGGTATCCGACTCGTGATGATTAAGTTCTCATATAAAAGTTGACGTAGTGTTTATTATGTCTATGGGCAATAGTGAACACTTACCATCAAGTGGCCCATTTGCCAGTCTGCCAAACAATTTGAATAAAATAAAGACCTGTACCTGAACCTCTGGATGATTCGCAATCAGCATAAATGCATACTGAAGTGCTGTCGCTGTTGTATCATGTCCCTAAAACAAATCATACAAAAATAAAAGGATTTGATTACATTTGTAGTTTTATACTAAACTATGCATGTTCATAGTTTCATACTATGGGGTTCCCCTTAGTATGAAACTAAAGCTTTGTGTAAGCTCGTCTGGGTATGTACCACCCACTCATCAGATATTCTACCGCAAAACAGCAGTACATGGTATTGTTGTGTTCCGGTTGAAGGGAGAGTGAGCCAGTGTTATTACAGGCACAAGGGACATAATATCATCCTAGTTGCCAAGGTTGGTGGCGCATTGGCGATGTAAGCAATGGTTAACATTACTTACAATGCCATTGTCTAGGGGCATTGGTAACCACTTACCATCAGGTGGCCCATATGCTCGTCTGCCTACCTATCCATGAAAAAAATACCTTAATTTATGACCACAGTCCAATCGTCTTTGTTCTTGTAATTGTTATGAATTTGATATGTTACTAATAGCTTACCAAATAACCAGCAAACTTCATATATATTCAAATATATACGACACTGTTAGCAATTATCCAATCATACACTAATGGCCTTACTTAAAAACGTTGCTTAGCGGATGTTTACTTGAATACTAATTTTGGACTTTGTCATTTTGTGACATTCGGAAGAAGATTACAAAGCTTAACAGCTTTTATAAGTAAGAACGAGAAGTTTAATATCGAAAGTTCATAAATAAATATAAGTAAACCTCAAACATGAACGTGTCGACTTCCTCGTTGATCCCCTCAATATCTATCTGACCTTTCTCCTCTGTTTCCAGTAACAAATCCAACATCGCCAATCGTTTCTTTTCACCTATAACGACATCATCGTCCTTCTCGTTCATAACCTCTGTGTATAAGTTCTTGTAAGTTCCATCTTCTCGCCTCTGTTTAATAACATGATCTCGAAAAGAACCAATCAAATTCAATAACTTCTTCTGACTTCGCCCAACCGAGCTTAAATTAAACAAAGCCATAGGATAAAGCCAAAATCTTTCAGCCCTATACACTAAGTATTTTCCCAGTATATGTATTGCATTTTTATAATTCTTCCCAATGTCCTTCGAATTCTCATCTAAAGCTGTACCCATTGCTGTTTCTAAAAAAATAAATAATAGTTGACTGGATTTTTTTGGATACATTTTATAATTGAGAGTATAATAGATATTAAAGTCTGTGTTATTCACTCTATAATTTTTAATCCGATAATAAGCGATACCTAGGGTAGGTATCATTATTCTCTAGTAAGATCAGACTCATTTCTGTCTGTCTGTCATAGCCTATTTTCTCCCAATTCTACGGGATAAAAACTGTTTAAATTTGGTATTTATATAAAATTGGATGATCCGATCGTGAATTATGGTTTTGAGAGATATATTAAGCAAATGGACCAAGAAAATTATGTGACATATCAAATGAAATAGCTTATGAGAAATAGAATTATTATTTTGTTTCAACCGGCGCGGCGTAGCGTAAAATATAATCAAAAAAAATATCTAGCCTTGAATCGGTCATTTCTCCTTGTCGTTAAAACTGCTGAGCCTACAATAAAATAAAATACGGTTGTCCTGAAACTTATTTGTATGCATTCGCGTTGAGCATTTAATTGCACGTTTTATTCACTTTTTTATTGTTTCAGTAATACTAACGCCGTTATTAAATTATATTTTTCATAAATTTTAATTCATATAAGAATCATTATAATTCATAATATATGATGAATAGAAGTTACTATACAAATCATGCCCATGTGAAAAGGTGGATAGAATGCTAAAAGAATTTCACAGTTAAATTATCTGGGCAAAAATGGAACCAACGCTAGTTTGTTAAATAAATAAGTAGCTATGTGATTTTCCAAGTATATTTGCTCATAACTCTTGGCTAAAACTTCGATTCGGACTTTATTAACCTTTGAATTTTGAACCTTTAAATTTGAATTTAAAATATGATATTAATTAACGAGTAACGCGTGCATAGTTACATTTTATGGCAGCCGTCAAAAAATAAATAAATGAATGAACCGAGTTATTGTTCTTTACTCTTGGTTTTAACTTAAATTCAAAGATTTTGACTTGCAGATAATCTTGGACTCAAGATACTATTTTTATTTCCTTTTTTTATTAATTTACAGAAACTATATTTACATGAACTCCAATTATTTTTATCATATGATCGATTTATCGTATTTCGAGAAGTGTCTGAGGTTGTTTGTTATGCACAGGGCACTTCACTGCACGTCAATAGAGTACAACATTTATCTCGTACATTAATCTCAAAAATGGTATATGGTAATTTATAGGCGTGAGCTGTCAAACAAAAAATAAATGGTTGGACAGACTATATATAATATACAAAGCTTTGTTTGTTTGATCCGGCTAATCTCAGGAATTACTGGTGCGAAACTTCGAATTTAAAAATTCTTGTTGTGTTGTATAGTCCTTTTATCGAGGAATGCTCTAGGCTGATTTATATTTATTATATTTTTATTAATTATAGGCGGGTGAAACCGGGGGGCACAGTTATTTTTTTATAAAGCAAATTTGGATTTTCTTATAAGGACCACGTGTCGTTACTCAATTTGCGATAATGAATTTTTAAAATATCTAACAAAACAGAACATACTACTTAGTAATAGGGATAAAGTATTTCCAATACTTTGCCTACTACTACTGCAAATGTCAACAGATAATATTCTCATTTATGTACATATACACAAGGTTATTCTGTAGGTACGAGAAAAAGTGTCTGGATTGCGAATGTAATGCCTGACCTTAGATAAAAACAAGTAATAAATTTGCATACATTAACATTGAATGTCAAACTAATTTTAAATATAGTGATCTAGTGCACAACTCGTTTGCGAAGCAATGCGATGTCTTCTACTAACGCTTACTCGATCCGAGCTGATTCACTCACGTAGAAAACATTTTACACTCGTTCAAATATATTCAACAAGATTTAAACTCATAACATTTGAAAGATAATTTATTAATGAATAAAACAAATACAATTTCTCTTTTAAAAAAAATAATGATTGAAAAAAACTAAATTGTAAACAAATCCTGTGATACCGTCAGTATGTATGGATTTTGGTAAACACTTAAACACATTAACTAAAAACATACACATCTATTTTTTTTTAATTTACTTGAATTCTTAAAGAAAAAAACAAGAAAAATTTCACGTCCAGCAAAAACTACCGAATAAAATTAGTTAAAACTAACTTTATACGATTTTTTTATTATCATTATTATTATTATCTCATTCATTGAGTTGTGCGCGTTTGGATTTTCCAATTTTTCTTTAACTTACAAAGCACAATTACTACTATACATTACTAGCGACCCGCCCGGGCTTCGCCCGAGTAGCAGAGTAAATATTCCTAAAACAAATATCTGTCATAGTATTGTATAAGCTTTTAGCCAGAGTGGGCGACAGCGGGACGCGGGTGCGCGCAGGCGGTTGCATCACGCTAGTATGATCGATGTGGGACAGCTAGAATTTATTTAGTGCGCGATAGTTTTAACATTACGATAACTCCTAAGATATTAATTTAAATTGGGTGGTGTAAAGGGAAATTATAATATACATGGAATGCTTAAAGTAATACCGTATTTAATTTGATAAAGGTTAATATCATATCCGTTTTTATAGCTTTCCAATTATAACATTATTATGTAACCAGTTTTAAACATTAAAGTGGGTATAGTTATTCTTAAAATATATGCCACCTATGCCATCACGGACTTTTCTGTAGATCTTAAAAGGGGAACAATTTCACCATACATTATTTTGTTATAATTCAAAGGGATTTTACAGCGTTTTCGTTGAAAGCTCCCAATCTGCTCGTTTTATTTTCCGACTTCTTCAACAATTATCGTCATATGCCATCGCGGGGGACTTTGTTTTATAATATGTAGTGATATGTATGATAATATTGAGACATCACTATATATAATTCTATTTACTGAATTAAATAAAGATATAAGATATTCGTACGTACGTGGTCGTACGTTAAACAACAAATAGTTAATTGTTTTTTATTTGATTTGCTATTTAAATACTATGATTTTTATTCTCATTGAAGAAGTATACAAAATCGTCGCCGTCGAATTTATTGGAAGATTGTTAACATTTAAATACTTTCCATTAAATACGTAATATAATATAACAAAATATAATCTACGTAACCTTTTGCTTTTTAATGGCACTTATAATACCATAAAGAAGATATTTAATTGACTACCAATAAGTATAGATACTTACATACTACATACATATATACATACGTGATTCAATCCATCGTTTTGATTCATATATTTGTTACAATTTGGATTTTTTTATTCATGCCAATTTGATGTTAATTGTTAATAATATTGCCGAAAATTGAAATTTGAAGAAGCTTAATTTGTATTTATAATTCATCTCGTGTTTGACGGTGAAGGAAAACATCGTTAGGAAACCTGCATGAGTCTTCGCATGCATGAAATTTCGCTGAAATTCTACCACATGTGAATTCCACCAATCCGCATTGGAGCAGGGTGGTGGAATAAGCTCCAAACCTTCTCGTCAAAAAGGAGAGGACGCCTGAGCCCAACAGTGGGACATTCACAGGCTGTTACTGTACTGTTAATACTGCTGTTGCGGCTGTTACTGTACTGTACTGTAAATAATATACTGATAATGTAACACAGATTAATATATACAAAGATCGCCACTCACCACATATAGAATTTAATGTCATGCCAGCTATGAGAGGATAAATGTCCGTCCCCGGCTTGTCTGTTTCTGGACGAAGACTCTCTACTAACTTCTGGCTGTTCTCCACCAATATGGTGCTGAAGTGCCGGAGTATGTTAAAGTGAAATGCTGGAGTCAGAATTTTCCTCCGCTGATGCCATTTAGCTCCTAATTAATTGTTAATCAAAATTTTTAATTGTTTCGTTTAAGTAGAGTTATTCTATAAGTACAACTTGAAACCCACCAGGGAAAACCTTCGATCAATAATGTACTAGTTAGCGGTAAGCGCTTCAAAAACGACCCGAAAAGTAAGAACACCATGACGTTTGTGAGGTTATTTCAAATTAGTATGGTCCAATCATAACTTATTGCTAAGGAAATAAGATTGAATATGGAACAGCCGTCATTGTACATTTCCTGTCATTCTGTTATTCATGCCGCAAGATCGTAAGTGAATGTCAATACAATCTAAACCGCACTTAATTGCTCGGGAACAAGGCATAGTTTAGGTTGAAATTATTAAAACTTTACATCGTTTTTTCAGTTATGGTTGGTGCCACATTTGACGCTTTATCTAGTAGTATTGTTGATCGAAGGGGAAAACCGTTAATTGTCATAAGGCGGTATTAAATACCACTCGTTACGAGATGGCCTTAGCTATCCGCCTGATTGACTTGAAATTTGTAACAGTTACTCCTTTCCCGAGCTAGACTAATAACGGATTTTACGCATTACATAGGTACCTATATATTCCACCGTCAAATAGTAATACACTCAGTATTGTGATGTTCCGGTGGAACTTCAGGAATTACAGACAATAATTAACATAAAAGGTTTCACATTCGCATTATAAGGAATGGTTAATAGTTCCAACCTAGACTAATAACTGATTTAACGCACTATAGACATATACTCTCCGCCAGTATTCACTCAGCGTTGCTGTGTTTCGGTAAGGAGGTGAGTGATCCAGAGGAACTTCAGGAATTACAGACATAAAAATTAATCCAATAGGCACATTGGCGATGTAAGAAATGGTTAATATTTCTTACGGCGCTGATATCTATGCGCGATAGTAGCCACTTACCATGAGGTGGTCAAATTAATCGTCTGTCTACCTACATTATAATAAAAAAAACATGCAGAATAACCTTCAAATAAGCATTAGTTAATGTTCAAATACTAAAAACGGTTCCAAAAATATTATCTCTTAAGCACAGTTATCTCCTGATAAATAAATAAATAGTAAAAATATCATAAATGTTATAATAATAATAATAATAAATTAACAATAAACTTATTAACCCTTATAGACTTCAAGAATTAAAAGATGAAATTGCAATAGATTTGGCCAGAAAATCTTAACAATAATAATATAAATTATTTTAGATGGCACCAACACACCTGTAATATCTTAATTGAAAAAATCTCGTATCACCTTCAGTCGGGAGAAATAATAGAACCCGTAGATGAGATATCTGGATATAAATACTAAGGCTTCAAACAAACTACATAAGATATTCAACACACATCTAAACGCCCGAAATACTATAAAAGCACGTACGTTTGCCATCCCAACACTATCATACTCATTTGGTATAATACACTGGTCAAAAACTAATTTAATAAAAATTCAACGCCTGATAAATACAACACTAACAAAATATAGAAAACACCATCCGCGGCGATCTTTTTCCTGAAACAGAGGGCTTTATGATGGTTATTCAGGATCAAATCATACACACTCGAAACTATAGGAAACACATCATCAAAGACCACTGACTACAATCAGACCTTTGCAGACACTGCCGCAATAGCTTCGAAACAATACAGCATTTTACGGGAGCCTGCAGTTCAATAACACAGACAGACTACAAACATAGACATGATCAAATAGCTGCCATTCTTCATCAATACCTCGCATTCAAATACAAACTTATTAGTGAGAAAACGCCTTATTACAAACCAGAAATCATCCTTGAATCGCTCGAATTTAAGCTGTACTGCGATAAGTTTTAACTGACAAGACTGTGCACTTTAATAGACCGGACATTATGCTGCATGACAAGAAAAATGAAACAGTATACCTTATTGATATCGCCGTATAATTTAGCCTCCAGTTTCACCGAAAAAATTGCGAAGTATACTGATTTGTCTATTGAAATAAAATCTCAATGGAAAGTGAAAGATGTAAAAACTATACCTATTATCATCTCATCAACTGGAGTCATACCTTATTCACTATTTACTAGTTTAGAAGCACTCAGCATCCACAAACTAACTTTTATTTTATTACAGAAAGCAGATATTTTTATCAAATGAATAGGGCAAATTCCTGCCGTCTTTTGTTTGGATAAGATCCCGCAAAAACAGAAAACAAACCTCGGTAAAACGAGAGCAAAGAAAATATAAAATAAAAACAATAATAATAAATGACAATTTATTTTTTGTTAGATTATTTTATTTCATATTATTAACTTTAAATTAATATAAAATATTACCGTCACTGACGAGAAGGCCGTCGTTTAACCACGGTCGAAGGAAATAGTACATTAATCCTTTATCGTTGTATTTTGTATTCGTTAATACTGTCTGTAAAGATAAATAAATGGACATTAGAATATTTTAGTTCTATAATTTGTAGTAAACAAAAGCTTAAGGCCTTACTGTTACAAATAGTATTTGATTATAACTGATATTATTATTATTGATACTGATATTATTTTGAATATGTAAACCGCCTCGCAAACGCCAAAAAACAACAACGGGTATATAGCAAGTTATATACTTAATAAAACGATGAATACACCAACTATGATGGACAACAAAAACATACATACATACACAATATAATACCTAAATTAGGAATACGTACATACCATTCCATTATGATGTTGTATAATCATACAATTTGTATGTTGTATAATCTAATTAATAAATTCATACCATTTTGATGTATAATCGACTCACCGTTATAGCGACGCTTTTATATTTTTTTATATAAATAAATTTATAGGTAAATTTAAATTGACAAAAGATACAATGTATCTGCCCATTAAATATAAGAAAAAAAAATAGCTACATTAGTAGTTTATAATTATAATTACTGTTCCTTATATAATGGTAGGTAGGTAGGTTTAAACTAGTTAAGAAGACAAAGCCTAAGTTTAATGACTTAAATAATGTACATAAAAATGTACAGGGCTTAGGTGGCAAGGATTTAGAATTTTGTAATGATTTGACATATTGTAATAAGAGTACAAATAATAAATCTGTTAACCTGGTGAACCAAAACATTCAAGGAATGTTAGGTAAAGACTTAGAAATTGAGCTATTCATTAACAGTAATGACATTGATATTTTATGTATAACAGAACATTGGCTCTTAAATTACCAATTTATGTTTAACTTTGATGATCACCAGTTAGCTAGTCTGTTCAGTAGAAAAAAAGCAATACGCCGTGGCTCATTAATTCTTATTAGTAAAAATTTTAAGTTTAAAGAACGTAAGGATATTGTGAGCCTTTCTATTGACAAAATGTATTAAATTCAATGTTCCCAACGTGAAATTGTAAAAACGAATGTACTTCTCAATGAGGAACCCTTAGATTCTGTAGAAGCCACAGAATTTCTTGGTATCACCAAAGATTCTAAGCTTCAATGGGGCCCTTATATTAATAAATTGGAAAATAGACTCAGCTCTGCAGCTTTCGCGGTAAAAAAAATTAGAATGTTGACTGATGTTAATACGGCTCGCCTAGTGTACATCAGCTATTTCCACAGTATAATGACTAATGGCATTCTACTGTGGGGTAATGCAGCTGACATAAATACGATTTTTGTACTGCAGAAGAGGGCTATTCGTGCAATTTATAACCTGGGCCCGAAAGATTCATTAAGATGTAAATTTAAAGAAATTAAAATAATGACTGTCGCTTCTCAATATATATTTGATAATGTTATGTATGTCCGCAAAAACGTAAAAGATTTTCCCAGAAATTGTGACGTACATACTGTTAACACCAGGAACAAGTATAAACTTACAACCACTAGTACTAGATTACACAGGGTTAGTAGATATTTTATGGCACAATGTATACGTTTTTACAACAGGATCCCAGAAAGCGTTCAAAAATATTCAATTGTGAAATTTAAAAGAATGGTTAAGGAACGCTTGTGTGCTAAAGGATATTATACAATCAATGACCCTGGGAATGAAACGATCGCCTCCAGGTTGTTTCAAATAAATTATTATTTTATTGTTATTATGTAAATCTATAATTGTATAAATGAGCTGAAAAAACAATATCAATCAATAATAAAGTGTAACATATCAACATTGAATAAAGATATTTGAATTTGAATACCTAAAATATAATTTGTTAGCATTTTTCTAACAAATTGCTCGCAACCTTTTACATCGTATGATAATGTCGATACATTACTATCGTAAGTACAACGTGTTACTAAAATTAAAACCAAGAACAAAAAATTACGAATACGTGAGGCTTAATAGGGTACTGAAAAATTATGACTCATAGCTTTGTGAAGAACAACAAGTAATTTGTTTGAATACTTTAATTTGGTTATTCTTATACACATACCTCAATGTCCTCTGGGTTGTATATTGCGACTGCCTTTTTATTAAATATTTTTATTTTGTAGAGGTCCTTATATTTATTTGCTAAACTACGAAAGTAGGCAAATAATGGAGCTGCAAAAAATTGTTACGTTTATTTATATTATTCTGCCTTCGGAACGATTAAAGAGCTCAAAATAAAGAGTATGAGATAAATCTGAACCTTCTCCACACTCATAAAGGCCATTTAAAAAAACAAAATAAAAATAATATAAGTATAATTTATTATACTTTTATAAGGTTCCTTTGTAAATGAACATTTACCGAACGCATCATTATTTAATGTAATTATTAATTTAATGCAACACTTTTAAAAATATAATATACAAATAAACTTTTGTATTTACAGAAAACTAAGCGGTCTATTGTAACTAATAGCTGAGTTACCTAAACATATGTGTTGAGATAACTTATTATGAGAAGGTGATTATAATTTATCTGCGTAATAGGTTAGTATTACTACAATACATAGATTCACTTTATACCCGGATGTAACAGTATTAAAAAAAAGTGTAACAATTATTGTCCAAATATAGTAATACTAACAGCCTGTGAATGTCTCACTGCTGGGCTAAGGCCTCTACTCCTCTTTTTGAGGAGAAGTTTTGGAGCTTATTGCACCACGCTGCACTAAATAATAAAACTAAAAATAAGCGATTGCAATTAAATATTTAATTACATTAAATAATAATAATAATAATAATAATAATATCTTGGGACATTATTCACACACGGCCATCTGATCCCAAACTAAGCAGAGCTTGTACTATGGAAACCAGACAACTGATATACTACATATACTACTTTTTCTTTCGTAAATACATACTTATATAGATAATGACACCCAGACTCAGGACAAACAGACATGTTCATGCACACAAATGTCTGTCCTGGGTGGGAATCGAACCCACGACCTGCGGCGTGAAAAGCAAGTGTCTTACCAACCACGCCAACGGGCTCGTCAGAAATAAAACATCGGTTGTAATTAGATAAGAAAGAATACATTTTTTTTTAAATGAATATAATTATATAAGTCTTACCAGACTCCATTAAAAAATCGAGTCCATTTTCAATAAAGAATATCCCTTTGGGTCCTGGGATCTTGTCAAATTTTTCATCTCTAAACAAGTAGTTGATATAATGATAAAATATAAATATTAATACTGGCAATAACAATAGAGTCCAAAACATTTTAATTTTTAATTAAATTCACTAATAATATTTTTATCACAATATGAAATAAAAACGTATAAATAAAGACGACTGATCTCTGTCGTGCACTGACTCCAATAATGATAAACGACCACGAATGGTGGATATTTTTATATGGTATTGTGTTTATCAAAATTATTAATTATGTCTGTTTGTCAGAATTTTCTAAATCTATACTTCTACACTAATACTAGCGATTCACCCGCGGTTTGCTCGCGACAAAATCAAAAATAATAAAATACGTTAATTATGAGCTATTTTAGCTGTGAAATCGGTAGATTTCAAGCAGATCACACCATTTTTTAAGACTAATGTTTCCGACCCATTTGGGGTTGTATTTTCAAAAATGATAAAATACGTATGCATTTGTTTTTGCTCAGAATGCTTTGAATTATCTACCCCTAAGAGGGTGAAATTGGGGTTGAAAATTTGTATGGAAGTCCGTCATTTTTTAAGTAAGAAACATGGAATTTTATATACAAGCCTCTGGTTGGAAATAAATAAAAACGTATCTCAGGGTTTTCTAAAATCTACTCCCCAAGAAGAAATATGGGGCTGAAAGTTTATATCGCGGTTTCATCATTTTTATGTAAGAAGACATACATACGTATGTCTTCTTGATTGCTAACAAAAAAGTCCGCGATGGTGTATGCCTATCTATTATAGTTAAGCCATAATGACAGTTTTTGTTTAAATTATTAAGTTCAAATACGGTGGAATAGAATATAGGTGACATGTTTATTAATCTTTATCCATTTAAATGGTTTGATATAATTAAGGATGATAATTTACATGTAAATTCCACTTTAAATGATCGGGATCGGACTTTTCGTTAAGAAGTTATGACGGGTATAAAATTCTCTCAGAAAGAAAAATGTCACAGTTTGAACAAACTGTAACTGTCCTACGTTTAGTTTATTATCAAATACTAATTTGCGTTAAATAATAGTTTTTAAAATTTTCGCGGACGAAGTCGCGGATTAAGTGCTAGTGTTTAATAAACAAGTCGTTTTTCATTTTTAGAGACTAGTGACCTTATAAAGCCAAGCGCTTGACCAATTTTAAGTTTAGCAATGTTGAAAGAACAATCGCCAACTTAAGTTTTACTTTTTAAAGCCAATAATATGTATAATTTTTAAGGAAACCTTAATTTTTAAGAAAACCTTAAAAATTATACCGCTTACAATTTTTGTTTGGAGCACTAGCTTAATAATAATAATATTAATTAATGTTTGAATGAACGTATGAAATCAATGTAGGACGAGCTACCAAAATGAAACAAAAAAAAAACACTCATATCATAAATACGAAAGGTCGAGTATGTTGTGATTATTATTTTTTTACTTTACAAGCTTTATCACAATTAAAAGATTAGGTACATAGTTTAAATGGAGTTTTAAATATATTTATAGTCAAGTTATGTTTTATCGAGACAGTTACGAAGTCCTGCGCTGAATGGTATGTAAGCGAATGTGTTCAAAAATTTAAATTAAAAATTCAAAAATCTATATTTAATGTAGAAGTGTTACACTTGCTTATTGATTGTCACAAATCTACCACCGGTCAGAAAATAAACGCTTCAGACCTGAAAAGAACCAGCGAAAGAAACTCAGCGAAATTATTTTTTTTAACTCATCCTTTACAAATATAGGCGTTTTACACAATAACAAAATAATATTCTTATTTATTTGAAATAGCCTTGAGGCGATCGTTTCATTCCCAATCTGTGTAATCATCTAAAAAGTCATTGATTGTGTAATATTATTGTCTTTAGCACTCAAGCGTTCCTTAACAATTCTTTTAAATTTCACAATTGTGCATTTTTGAACGCTTTCTGGGATCCTGTTGTAAAAGCGTATACATTGTCCCATAAAAGACTTACTAACCCTGTGTAATCTAGTACTAGTGGTTGTGAGTTTATACTTGTCCCTAGTTTTAACATTATGTACGTCAAAATATCTGGGAAAATCTTTTATGTTTTTACATACATAACATTATCAAATATGTATATAGTGGTAAGCGACAGTCATTATATTGATTTCTTTTAATTTACATCTTAATGAATTTTCTGGGCCCAGGTCAAAAATTGCTCGAAAAGCCCTCTTCTGCAGTACAAAAATCGCGTTAATGTCGGCAGCATTACCCCAGAGTAGAGTAGAAATGGCTAAAATACACTAGGCGAGCCGTATCAACATCAACAACATCTATGGTGATACCAAGAAATTCTGTTGCTTCTACAGAATCTAAAGCTTCCCCATTTAAAAGTACATTCGTTTTTAAAAATGAGTTTAGTGAGGGAAAATAATTGAGTGAATGGATATTGAATAATTGATAAAGTATGAAATGATATATTTAATTCCTTTAAAAAAATTTATTAAAACTATTAATAATTTTTTTTTTATTTTACCTATAATCCATATAACATATACCTATTAAAATTAATATAAAATTACGTTTAAAAGGAATTAAATATATCATTTCATCTATCGTAAATTTTGTAGGGTCCGAAGTCGTGGTATCTAAGATGCCATCCAATTTTTTCATCTTATAAAATATGGTCAATGGACCGCAAGCTCTTATGATTGTCAATAAATTTATAAAGAGGTAGTTATTTTAAGTAATAAATCATAGATACACACTCCATTTTTTTATTTGAGTAGAAAATCTATTTCTCACAATAAAAATAAAAACGTTGAATGTTATAATATATCGTTATGTGACGAATATTATAATGTATCTTTCAAAGGAAACTATTTTTTTCTCAAATCAATAACACTATGAACTTTAAATAAACAAAATTGAAATATATTTCTTAGTTTTCAATTTTAAAACTTCTTAGTTTTCAATTTTATATAAGTATATAATTAAAACTAACAACTCACCTTAATCTTCAAATTAAAATTATAATATTCAATTAGCTTAGACCGTGTTGTAGGCAAATCAAAAGTCAGTAGGCAAAAGCAAAAGGTCGAAAATACAAAATCGGGTTCAATCACAGTCCGTTTAAACAAAGTCAGGTCGTAATAAAAAACTTTTGATAATTCCGAATAAGCACCCGTGCACATGATACGAAAGATCAGAGACGAATTCTCGTCTTAATAAATTCTCTTCTTACTTTTGTGTTATTTTCAAAACTATAAACTGAGATTTTCTTTGCGTAAAACTGATCTATATTTTGAGATTTTAATTTTTTTATTATTTTAAAATTCAATAATTATAAGGGTAAAAGTCCATAGTCGTGCGACACGAATTTGAGGTGGAAATGTATTGTATCTGGTAGAGCTTTGGTCCCTGATCATTTAATGTTCTTACTTACATTATCATAAAATGCGCCGTTTTTGAGAAAATTAAGAAAAACTGTTCAACCTCGAAATTAGTTAAATATGAAAAATACGATATAATATATCACTGTAAAAGCAAATTAACGCGTAAAAATAGTTATATATAAGTTAATTAAAGTAAGACTTCAAGATCAGTGTTTAAAATAACAAATAATCACTTAATCACTACGAGCGTTGTTTGCATTCAAACTTGTCATTAAAAACTATTGTCAATTTTAGTTGCCGCTTAAAATTCATGGGCACAGATTATACATCGAGAATAGACTTTATACACCGGTCTTTAACATACAGCCAAGAAGTCTAGATTTTTATGAATTATTTTATTATTTAATTTTAAATATTGCACAATTTATGAAATTAATTTTTTTTCTTGAATAAGACACCTAATCTCAATGTTACAACATTTTTACCAAAATTTCGAATTGTGACGGCTCCGGCTCTAAAAAAACACTCTAGGGGTAAGATAGACAAGACTAAGTGGAGTCGGGGTTAACCGATTCGGTTTTGTAACTACTTTAAAATCCTCAAAATAAGACAACAGTATAAAAATAACATAATTGGCGGGAAACGTTTTGTTACATGATCATAATTATTTATATTATTTTTTATCTATGTTATGTTTACCGTAAATGACAGTAAATTCGTATAAAACCCATTTCGAGTTATAAATGTTTTTATTAATTTTCTCAAAAATAGTGCATTTCAGTTTACTGTGAGTGATATTGTTTTGATCAAGGACCAAATTATATGTGTTAAGTTGCTTTTACAGTGATATATTATATCGTATTCTTCATATTTAACTAATTTCGAGGTTAAACAGTTTTTCTTAATTTTCTCAAAAACGGCGCATTTTATGATAATGTAAGTAAGAACATTTAATGATCAGGGACCAAAGCTCTACCAGATACAATACATTTCCACCTCAAATTCGTGTCGCACGACTGTGGACTGCCGCCAATAAATATCTATTTAAAAAAATCTAAACGAACTAAAATAATATATTTTTTATCTGTATAAATTTATTCATTTTCTATTCGTTTAGCGAACATCCTTATTCGTCCGCCATTTTACTTGTTCTTCATCGAAAAAATGGCGTCTTGAATGTCGGCAAAACTGTTTTCGTAACTTTGGAAGTAAAATTTAAGTGGATTTAATTAGTTAAGTGAAATATTGTTGTGTTACAAATGAAGATATATTAATTAAGAACTGTTTGTAGTGCATGATATAGCGGAGTTATTAGCAAATCACTTGGAATATTGAAAAGTACGGTTTGTTTACATTTATTTCTATTCTCATTGAAATAGACTATAATGACGTAGTTTCCTGATCAACGTTTCATGTTGCACACAATCAAAAGCCTTAGATAAATCACTTTTCCCAGGCTCTGTAAATATTTTGAATGAGCTCGACACCAGCATCGGTTGTCAAGCTACTCCTTGTGTAGCCAAATTGTTTGTTGTGTAGCAACTTGTTTGTGTCAAAATGTACTAACATCTTATTGAGCATTAATTTTTCAAAGATTTTACTTAAATGGGTCTAATGGGTGGCTGCCAAGTGGGCTCCTACTGAAACTTTTCCGGGCGGAAATTGAGAGGGTCGACGAATTGATAACAACGTCGATGTAAGTCGAAGATTACAATTGAACAGTCTGATCCACCTGGCCACCTGGAATGGATTACCGAAAATGAGAATGATATGAATGAATGAAAAGAATCGATACATAATTTGTGATTTTATTATCATTCAATTTTACTTATCCCATTTACTTGAAGTCACATTGAAGTCACATGTAACTGAGTGAACCCACTGCACATGGTTTCACTCAAAAGAAGAAAGCGTCTGAAATAGGATAAAATTAATTTCGTATGTCGATTTTTGTATTTAATATAATTTTTTAATATGCTTTTAATCCTTGCATAGTATGTACTTGTACACTTATATCGTCTCCATTTCCTCTGTTAAGGCTGCCTCGAAAAGATCGCTCTTTAGCGATAAGGTCGCTTTTTGTAATATCATTTATTCTTTTATTTTGGCCTTGTTGTGCAATAAAATGTATTATTTTTATTATCCTTGATATATAAAAAAATATATCAATCCTATGCAACTTACTGTCATCAATACGCGATGAGAACAAATTACCAGTTTTAATAAATGCATAACAAATAAAATGTAGAGAATCGCATGAACAATATAATTTAAGTACTTATTATTTTTGTCGGTTGACAATGACCAAGTTATTAACGAAAAATGGTAATAGGTACCTTTAAATCAAGATGGTGGCTAACGCAGGTGTCGATTTTGGTTGCCATTTTGAGCTTAGCTTTTTATATCAGCTTTTTATAATTATTTATCTTATTAAAATGATAAGTATTTTTGCAATTTAGTGAGTGATTACAAGGGTATCTTCTAATTTAAAATATTTAATATAAAGTTTGTCCTTATATACAACCCAGAGGACATCGAGGTAAGTGTATTGAACTTAATAAAAAACAACTGTATTAATAATTTTGTATTTACGTTTGCGAGGAATTAAGACTACTTCAAAACAACTCTGTCGTCCTAAGAAAAAAACACATGTAATATTTTGTCTAAATTGACTTTTTAAGATTATTTACTCTGGAATTATTATACTTCTGGAATTTTTATCATTTCATAGGTTCATTAATTTGCAGTTTTAACCAATTTATTGGCTGGATGATCTGGACCACCAAAGCTGCACGATCGTGATAATTATGTCTGATAGTAATTTGCGACATTGATTTAAACTAACATTTAAAGGATACAGGCATAAGCGTAGCGTATCACCGTAAGTCGGAATTCGACATTACACAAGGGATATACCAAGTGATGTCATATAGAATAGCGATAGCTGTAAATAATTAGTATAGCGTCGAACAAACAGAAATAAATAATATCTACTGGAAAAATATATAAATATATGAATTATACGAGTATATAGTTAGGAAACTCCTTGGTCAATACAACAGCATTATAAAAAAAAAGCGCGCTAATTTTAATCGCCGCCATCTTGTTAGTGTATAAAAATGTAACGTAATTAATTAATTACTGGCGCGAATTATGATTTGTAATATGTTCAATTGTGTTATTTGGATTTTTAAAGAAATTGAGTAAGTAATTTACATTAATTTATATGATTTGGTGTTCTATTTATGAATAAATCAATTCGAGGTCCTTATAAAATCAATTTTCACTTCTGGATGCTAAATATATACATGTACTTTTAAAATGCTAATCGACCTGTTGACAAAAATTAAATTTTATAATTTAGTGAAATTTAAAAACCTTTTTTTTATTAAATACTAGCTACTGGCCCCCATTTCGTACTTATTGATAATATTAAATAAAATGCCTATCTTATGTAATGTTATAAATATATTTTTTAAACGTACCTAATATCATATAAAGATATTAAATTCGTTGTGTTTTCGTTTATCATTATTTGAGTCGGAGACGAGTCTTTATTTGTACATTTTTATTTAATATTGCGATAAAAGTATTATTAGTGACTTTAACTGAAATTTAAAATGTTTTTTACTCTATTATTATTGACAGTATTTGTATTAATATTTTACCATTATATCAATTATTTGTTTAGAGATGAAAAAACTGACAAGATCCCAGGACCTAAAGGGAAATTCCTCATTGCAAATGGACTCGATCTTTTAATGGAGTCTGGTAAGACAATGGATGTAATATACCGGGAGAAAATGACACAAAATTTTAGGCCATTTGTACTACCAGTATGGCGACTCTTCAGGAGTCTATTTACAAAATTAATTTGTATAACATAACTTTAAAACTGCTACACTAAATTATAATTACATAAGATAATGATGGGTTCTGTAAACGTTTATTTATAATATATTATACTTATATTTTATATTTATTTTATAGTAATATATAATTTAATTCCGAATAATATAAATGGATAACAACATTTTTTGCAGCTCCATTATTCACTTACTTTCGCAGTTTAGCAAAGAAATATAAGGATATCTACAAATTAAAATTATTTCTTAAAAAGGTGGTCCTGATATACCACCCAGAGGATATCGAGGTATGTATATAAGAAATTATAAATTAAAATAATATTTTTTTTATATTACGTCTGACGTATTCGTTTTGCGATCTCGGGTTTCTTTTAGTAAAGTAAAGAATAGCCTGTGAATGTTCCACTGCTGGGCTAAGACCTGTTCTCCTCGTTTTTTGAGAACGTTTGGAGCTTATTCCACCACGCTGCTCCAATGCGGGTTGGTGCGGGTTTCTTTTAATATCACTTGTAATGTATGTAGGTAGAGTTTATCAATGTCATCATGGTATGTAAATATATACTAATGCTTACATGCATAACTCATATTATAAAGAGGAAAGATTTGATTTTTGTTTGATTTTTTATTACGAATTAAATCAAAAACTACTCGACCGATTTTAAAAATTCTTTCACCCTTAGAAAGCTACGTCTTTATCAAGTAACATAGGCTATATTATATTGTCAAAAACTTATAGATCCCTTCTTACAATGGAGCAATGTAACCCAACGTATTTAACTGTTGCCTATAAAAGTTATTATTTCGCGTGCGCTGCGAAAACTATTGACGGTATATAAAGAAGTGTTTTATACAATAGTACTACAATTACTTGATCATAACGATGTTATGGTTGGTGAATGATAAATCTAGATAGCCTATAAAAGATTCGGCCGTGTATCGTTAATTTGCTACTAAGAATTGAAGATTTCCGTTACTTTGTCATGGATCCTATAATCAGAATCTAACCAAACTATCATAAAACAACCCTTGAAATATACTCTTTCCAATAAAAAAAAATCATCGAAATCCGTTGAATAGATATCGAGTTATTCGTCCATTTGTCGCGCACATACCCATGCAAATTTACGACTTATATGGTTTTCTCATGGATTCCACTGTCAAAACTGGACCAAAAAAAATGGGACCAATGGGAAAGCACCACCTTTCAAATAAAAAAAAAATCATCGAAATCGATTCATCCAGTCGAAAGTTATGAGGTAACAACACCAAAAAAAAAAAAAAAACATACAGACGAATTGATAGCCTCCTCCTTTTTTTGAAGTCGGTTAAAAACTGAGACTCACCATTATGTCAAGACACATTTTTGTGTATAAGATAAATTATTGTTTACAATTCTAATTGAGTACCTATATAGTTAGAAGACTCCTTAGTGCATACAACAGCGTTGTTAAATAAATAAAAATTTTAACAAAACAAAAACCGACTTCATAAAAAAACAAATTAATATGCACTAAAAAGTAAAAAAATAATTGCGTATTCTTCTATAATTTGATAATTAACTTACTATTTTCTACTCATCAATATGTAGGTACGAATGTGTTGTGTGGTTGATAATTTATTTACAATTATTGTTACTTTTGGAGTCGATGTCAGCCAAGGTGGGCTTATAACTACATACATAGTTGTAGGTGAGATGTGCTCGTGTCGCACGCGCAACTTAACGAAGCGAATAAAAGTCAATTTGTAATGTGTATGTTTTTAAAAGATTCCCGTATTATTATTGCTAGGTATATTATAGTGTTTCCTTAGCTGACATCGACTCCAAAAATAACAATAATTGTAAATAAATTATCAACCACACAACACATTCGTACCTACATATTGATGAGTAGAAAATAGTAAGTTAATTATCAAATTATAGAAGAATACGCAATTATTTTTTTACTTTTTAGTGCATATTAATTTGTTTTTTTATGAAGTCGGTTTTTGTTTTGTTAAAATTTTTATTTATTTTTCGATTTTTAGTGAATCTGAAGTACACTCACTAATTTGTAGAATATGGATAGACCTACTAAACGTGAAGCTCATATGAGACAGCGCCGTTTATATTATTATTTAAATATATTAATCTAAAACAGTGAAACGTAAAGAAAAATGCATTTTGGTACTTAATTAATAAATATTAGTTAATATGGTTAAATGTATGAATATAAATTAACATGTTTTGATTAAATAGATTTAGTTGGTGGGCTGTTGGGCAGCCATAACATAATCAAATAATTATTTCTAGTAATAATTAAATAAACTGTATGTTTATAGATGTTGTGTTATACCATTCTTCACCATAAAATATGACGGAATATCTGTATATTAAAAAAAGGGGAAGTATCTATATTATCCTAACTAATATTATAAATGCGAAAGTAAGCTTGTTTGTGACGCTTTCACGCCTAAAACACTAAGCCGATTTAAAAAATTTTCTTTCACCAATGGAAAGCTACATTATCAGGGAGTAATATAGGCTACATTTTGTCCCCATATTCCCACGGGAACAGGAACTACGCGGGTGAAACCGCGGGAAAATGGTCCTCCTGACCGATTTCGGCCACGGCGGCCAATCTCAAGAGAGATCAGCCAACTGCGCAGGACATATTATAGTGCACAAGTGTGTGCGCAAACACAGGTGCACTCTCTATTCCCTAACTCTCATAATCCGATGGGACGGCAATCCGACACGACCGGAAAGAGTTTAGGCGCAGGACCAACGGCTTTACGTGCTTTCCGAGGCACGGGAGTGTTCACACTTCCAACTTCCAGACTTCGGGCTGCTATTGAGAATTTTCAACAGAAAATCTAAATAACATTTTATTGGCCCGACCTGGGAATTGAACCCAGAACCCCCGAGTTAGCAGCCTTAATCCTAGCCACTAGACCAATGAGGCAGTCAAACCGCGGGAAAAACACTAGTAATCAATATATAAATATACATAAATATAACATGTATATAAGAGTACTTATACGATTCTATATATATATATGTATAATTTTCAAAATTGGTCTCAACTGTTAGGAGATGTTCAAATATGTTTCAATTACAAACATATAAATATATACTAATGCTTACATGCATATTATAAACTCATATTATAAAGAGGAAAAATTTGATTTTTGTTTGATTTTTTATTACGATTTAAATCAAAAACTACTCGACCGATTTTAAAAATTCTTTCACCCTTAGAAAGCTACGTCTTTACCAAGTAACATAAGCTATATTATATTTTCAAAAACTTATAGATCCCTTCTTAAAATGGAGCAATGTAACCCAACGTATTTAACTGTTGCCTATAAAAGTTATTATTTCGCGTGCGCTGCAAAAACTATTGACGGTATATAAAGAAGTGTTTTATACAATAGTACTACAATTACTTGATCATAACGATGTTATGGTAGGTGAATGACAAATCTAGATAGCCTATAAAAGATTCGGCCGTGTATCGTTAATTTGCTACTAAGAATTGAAGATTTCCGTTACTTTGTCATGGATCCTATAATCAGAATCTAACCAAACTATCATCAAACAACCCTTGAAGTATACTCTTTCCAATAAAAAAAAAATCATCGAAATCCGTTGAATAGATATCGAGTTATTCGTCCATTTGTCGCGCACATACCTCATGCAAATTTACGACTTATATGGTTTTCTCATGGATTCCACTGTCAAACCTGGACTAAAAAAAAATGGGACCCCATGGTAAGCAACTCCTTTCAAATAAAAAAAAAATCATCAAAATCGATTCACCCAGTCGAAAGTTATGAGGTAACAAACACAAAAAAAAAAAAAAAAAAAAAACATACAGACGAATTGATAACCTCCTCCTTTTTTTGAAGTCGGTTAAAAACAAGAAGCGCGCTACTTTAATACCGCCGCCATCTTGTTACTGCACAAAAAGGTAAAGTACTTAATTTATTCATTATTGGCGTGACTTGTGATTTCTGATATGTTCAAATGTGTTATTTGGATTAAGAGTAATTGAGTGAGTAATTAACATCAATTTATATGATTTGGTACTATTTTTGAATCGACCAATTCGAGGTTTTTCTTCAACAACAAAACCTCTGCCCAAAAAGCTCAAGTAAATTTGAACAAATAAAAATATTTTTGCATTCGTAGTGGTAGCGTATAGCAAAGCATCAGCAATATATAAACAAACAATTTTTTTTTACATGTTTTTATTTTATAGATACCTACTTAATAATGTAAATAATAAACATATTTTTAAAACATAAATGTCTTTAACTCCAGACATTTCGTAGTCATCCTTATTCCCAATTGAATCCGTTAAATCATAATTTTTATTAATTATAGTTCTACTGTATACTGCCTCTTTGGTCTAGTGGTAGATATAAGGCCACAGACTCGGTGGTCCTGGGTTCAATTCCCAAGTCGGGCCAATAAATAGTTACTGGGTTTTTCTGCCAGAAAATTCTCAGTAGCAGCCCGGAGTCTGGAAGTTGGAAGTGTGTACACTCCCATGCCGCGGAAAGCACATTAAGCCCTTGGTCCTGCGCCTGAACTCTTTCCGGTCGTGTCGGATTGCCGTCCCATCGGATTATGAGAGGAATAGAGAGTTCGCCTGTGTTTGCGCACACGCTTGTGCACTATAATATCTCCTGCGCAGTTGGCTAATCTCTCTTGAGATTGACCGCCGTGGCCGAAATCGGTCGGGAGGACCTTATTTCTTGTATAGGCTGATATGATGAGCATCATCATCATCATCATCTCTACCCTTAAATTACTTTTCGTTTTTTAAGACTGTATTATGAAATTGTAATCTTATGTGGCCTTATCTATTTAGTCATAAGTAATAACTGTACAATCATTGAAAAAAACGCTGTTGATTGCATGTAAAAATAAATAAATTAATTAATTAATACTTTGAAAAAACTAAAAAAACACGCTTCGTGGCCTTTCTCAAAAGTGCAAATACGATTATGATACGATATTCCATCATGAAATGCCAGTGCCTTTCGGCTTCATCATCAGACCTTGAAACCTAATCGTGGTCAAATTTCATTACAAAAGTTTTCTAAGAAATCCAAAAACACCTATGATATGATGTTCCATCATGAAGTTCCAGTTCATATCTTCCGGCTCCATCATCAGATCAGTTCGACAGTACCGTATTATTGTATTGTCACCAGAACTGCCAACATACCGCTGCCAATTTTCGTTACGCTACGATCCTTGAAAGATGGTTAAATTAGTTAACTTAGATTCCATTACATAGTTAGTTACATACAGGTCGACCTAATAAAAGCGTGTTAATAGCATTTAGACTAACATTTCCACATTACACTACAACTGTTGATGGCATGTGCATATTTCGCATGGCATGTTGCATCGTTATTTTGTACATTTTGTAGATTTAATTAAGTCACGTTATAACACAACCCGTTTCGGAAAACATTCTCAATAGACGAGAAAAATAAAATTCGAGTCTTTCTTTTAAAATGAATCAGATTCACAATTATTATTGATCAGTAACGCTACGGAATCCGAGCTAAAATCCCAGCCTTTTAATCCAATCTTATTTTATTTTAATGGACAATAAGGTTCACTAATTAATTGTATTTTAATATTATAATGTTTATTCAAATAGTATTTTTGAGAAATGTTTTCTCACAATATCGTTGCAGTGATGTTAAAAGGTGTTACATGTACTAGTAGAATAAAAAAACACAAATATTAGTAAATATAATATAATCCTATCAACGTGTTTCAAATTTAACGTAAACGGGATCCTTTGTACGTAAGATGATATCGGCGATAAAGACGATGTCCTCCGGCTTCGTGACTGGTAGCAAACGGTATTGTTGAAGAACCGCAGATATTGCCAACTTCATTTCTATCATGGCAAATTTTTGACCTGTCCCGTAAAAAAAAAATAGTTTTTTATGGTATACCTCCAATCTCATATAAAAAGTAGAATCATTCCATTCAGTCCAGTGTAAAAATAATTTTAAAAGTGTCCATTAATGTGTCCACAAATATGTATTTGTAGTTGAAAGAAAAACACAGTTGTATTTACAAATCACACACACTATTACAATTGGTAGGCTCATGTTTTACCAATACAGTTGCGAGGTCCTGCGCTGAATGGTATGTAAGCGAAAGGATGCCAAGTAGGTTCCTCCTGAAATCTCTCCGGGCGGAACTTGAGAGGCTCGACGAACTGATCACTACGTCGGTGCAAGTCGAAGATTGTAATTCCACAGTCCGTACCAGCTGGGCACACGTACTTTTCTAAAAAATAATAATAAGTGAAATGTCCTCGTGACCTATCCCTGTCGCAGCGGCGCTATTATATAAAAGGTACACAAGTGTTCCCAGGCACAACTACACTCTCAATTCCCTTACTCTCGTAATCCGATAAGACAGCAAGTTGATTGTTATTTGTTCTACTACAGTTATTCATTATTTTCAAGTTAATCCAATAAGATCAAATCTGTTAAAAGTTCAAAGTTCTGAGCAGTTGTAATACTTACTCAATTTTAATTCTTGTTTGCAATATCTGATAATGAAATACACCGAGGGGTAGAGCCTTAACGTTTCCTTGATGCAACATTCTAAATACTTCATTTCTGCTAAGTCAGACATCGTTGGCTTCCGGTCAGATGTGCCGAATATGTGTCGGCACTCCTCAAGTATTTTGTCCTAAAATGTCGTATACCACAAATGTTATTAAAAAATTTAAAATAAATTATTTAGTGACCTATGACCACTTAGGTTACATGTAGGTTAGATATGTAAGTAAGGTCCTCCAGACCGATTTGGCCACGGTGGCCAATCTCAAGAGAAATTAGCCAAACGCGCAGGAGATATATGATATTATAGTGCACAAGTGCATGCACGTGTATCTCTTTTCCGTACTCTCTTTTCCTTAGCTCTCATAATCCGATGGGACGGCAACCCGACACGACCGGAAGGAGTTCAGGCGCAGGACCAACGGCTTAACGTGCTTTCCGAGGCACGGAAGTGTACGCACTTCCAAAACCTAGACTCCAGGCTGATACTGAGAAATTTCTAACAGAAAAACCTAATATCTATATACCATCGGGTCTGCGGCTTTATATATCTAGCCACTAGACCAACGAGGCAGTCAGGTTAGATATATCGCTTATTTAAAGATCTTAATTACAAACCTGGTATCCGACTCGTGATGATTAAGTTATCATATAAAAGTTGACGTAGTGTTCATTATGTCTATGGGCGAAAGTGAACACTTACCATCAAGTGGCCCATTTGCCAGTCTGCCACACAATTTGAATTAAATATAGGACTCGTACCTGAACCTCTGGATGATTTGCAATCAACATAAACGCATACTGAAGTGCAATCGCTGTTGTATCGTGTCCCTAAAACAAATCAACAACAAAAAATAAATAAAAAACTTAATTACATTTGTAGTTTAAAATTAAACTATGTTCATACCTAAACCTATAACAACAATTCAATCCTCTTTGTTTTTTGCAATTGTTATCAATAGCTTACCCAATAACCAGCAAACTCTTCAAATATATAAGACATGTTAGCAACTATCCAATCATACAGTAATAACGGCCTTACTTAAAATCGTCGTATAGCGGCTGTATACTTGAACACCATTCGTAAGAAGACTACACAGCATTGTTTAGCTAATCTTAAGCTTAACGAAGTTTATAAATAAGGACGAGAAGCTTAATATCGATAGTACATAGTTAAATATAAGCAAACCTCAAACATGAACGTGTCGACTTCCTCGTTGATCCCCTCAATATCTATCTGACCTTTCTCCTCTGTTTCCAGTAACAAATCCAACATCGCCAATCGTTTCTTTTCACCTATAACGACATCATCGTCCTTCTCGTTCATAACCTCTGAGTATAAGTTCTTGTAAGTCCCATCTTCTCGCCTCCGCTTAATAACGTGATCACGAAAAGAACCAATCAAATTCAATAATTTCTTCTGATTTCGCCCAATGGAGCTTAAATTAAACAAAGCCATAGGGTAAAGCCAAAATCGTTCAGCCCTATAAAATAAATATTTTCCCAGTATATGTATTGCATTTTTATATTTTTTCCCAATGTCCTTCGAATCTTCATTTAAAGTTGTACCCATTGCTGTTTCTAAAAATATTAATAAATAATTATTCACTAGAATATTTCGGATAGATTTTATAAGTAAGAGCATAATAGATATCGAAGTCTGTGTTATTCTCTCTGTAATTTTTAATCTGATGAAAAACTTTACTTAGGGTAGGTAATAGGTATCATTATTTTCTATTAAGATCAGACTCGTTTCTGTCTATCTGTCACAGCATATTTTCTCCAAATCCTACGGGATGTAAACAGTTTAAATTTCGTAGTTATATAGAACTGGATGATCCGATCGTGACTTATGATTTTGAGGCGCAATTATCAAATTAAGCAAAAAAAGTCAAGAAAGTTATGTGGCATGTCAAATGACATGGATTACGAGAAAAAGAATTATTGTTTTATATCAACTTGCGTAAAATATAATAAATAAATATCTAATATTTCTCCTCCTTGTTGTTAAAACTGCTGAGCTTACAGTAAAATAAAATGTGGTTGTTGAAGAAACTTATTTGTATGCATTCGCGTTGAGCAATGAATTGCACGCTTTCTACATTTCTTTAAAAGGGAGAAAACGCCTTAGCTCAGCACTGTTACTTACTTACTTACTATGTAAATCAGGACCTCGTGAAAAGGTACGTAGAGTACTGCAGAACTTCTACATAGTAAAGTTTTTTTTATTGTATAGGAAGGCGGACGAGCATATGGGCCACCTGATGGTAAGTGGTAACCAACGCCCATAGACAATGGCATTGTAAGAAATGTTAACCATCGCTTACATCGCCAATGCGCCACCAACCTTGGGAACTAAGATGTTATGTCCCTTATGCCTGTAATTACACTGGCTCACTCACCCTTCAAACCGGAACACAGCAATACAAAGTACTGCTGTTTTGCGGCAGAATATCTGATGAGTGGGTGGTACCTACGAGCCTGCACAAAGCTCTACCACCAAGTATAAAGTGTTTCGAATACATTGCTTATTGCTACCTTAAATTTAAAAAATAATAGTATTGACATTTATGTATATAAACACAAGGTCTTACACAAATCTTTACGTGAAAAAGTATGTGGAATGCGCATGTATAGTCTTACCAATCAATATATCTTAGACAAAAACAAGTAATATATTTGCATACATTAACATTGACTTCAGTCATATATTAAATTTAAATATAGTGTTCTCGTTATAACTTACAAAACTACGTCGTATATAAATTTATGCGTGGAGCGTGACGCGTTGCTAACTTATACATAAAAGTATCGATGTACTTTTATTTTCAATTCTCGATGTATTTCTTATCGATAACAGAAAATTTCTCTCTGTTATTATACTCTATGGTTATATTTAGACATCAATTATCAAAAAAAATTATAAGATATTTTATTATGCTAAACAAGTAATTGTTAATAATTATATTAATAAAAAAATGTTTATTACGTATTTGATAATTGATATGAATATATACCGGTGGTATTCGGTACTTACTCCTAACCAATAATTTTGTAACACAGACTAAATATATACAAAGATCGCAACTCACCACATATAGAATTTAATGTCATGCCAGCTATGAGAGGATAAATGTCCGTCCCCGGCTTGTCTGTTTCTGGACGAAGACTCTCTACTAACTTCTGGCTGTTCTCCACCAATATGGTGCTGAAGTGCCGGAGTATGTTAAAGTGAAATGCTGGAGTCAGAATTTTCCTCCGCTGATGCCATTTAGCTCCTAATTAATTGTTAATCAAGTTAGTAATAGTTTCGTCTAAGTAGTTATTCTGTAAGTACAAACTTGAAACCCACCAGGGATAACCGTTAATTGTCATAAAGCGGTATTAAAGACTACTGGTTACGAGATCGCCTAAACTTGACCCTAAGCCCGATTGACTTTGTCACATTTGAATTTGTCACAGTTACTCGTTTCCAACCTAGACTAATAACTGATTTAACGCACTATAGACATATACTCTCCCGCCAATATGCACTCAGCGTTGTTGTGTTTCGGTAAGGAGGTGAGTGATCCAGAGGAACTTCAGGAATTACAGACATAAAAATTAATCCAATAGGCACATTGGCGATGTAAGAAATGGTTAATATTTCTTACGGCGCTGATATCTATGCGCAATAGTAGCCACTTACCATGAAATGTTCAAATTAATCGTCCGTCTACCTAAATTATACTTAAATTAAAAAAAAAAAATTGATATAATTTAACAAATATGTTAATTTATTTTAAATTCATATATTATATTACCGTCACTCATGAGAAGGCCGTCGTTTAACCACGGTCGAAGAAAATAGTACATAAATCCTTTATCGTTGTATTTTGTATTCGTTAATATTGTCTGTAAAAACAAATAATTAATAATTTTAGTATTACAATTTCTAGTAAACAGAAGCTTAATTACGCACTGTGATCAGTAGTATTTGCAGTAGTAGCTGCTTAGCGTTTTTCCGACCCAGTAACGCCAGGTTCCAGTTTCTACTTCTATTCCTCCATTTTGTCCGATCTAACGATCTAAAGCTACATCGCGAACGCCGAGACTGTCACGGATATGTTCGTTACGAATGCTCATCGCGTAACGCCACACATACATCGCATCTTCATATCGCAGCAGACCTGTAGTTGGACATTTCTTGCGAGAGCAGGCCACGTTTCGCTGCCATATAATAGGACTGGTCGGATGATGCACGGATGATGCACTTGTGCACAAGACCCTTTAATTTCAGCGGTATATTATGAACACAGATTTACCCGGTGAGTTCCCGCCATTTGGTCCACGCTGCGGTTATTTGAGCTCTGACGTTGTATCGATTGCACCAGACTCGTGTAGTACGGACCTGAGGTATTTATTTAAACTTTTCCGTCTTTACGGTCATAATGTTTTCTCCGCTTATGTTTATGGGCTATACGGCATCCGTACTGCCACATGTCACATTCTCGGTCATGATGTATGCTGATCATATTGCACTGATAGAGGAAGATATGCTGGTAATGGAGCAAAAGGTGAACCAATGGAAGGGTGCGCTAGAGAGTGGCGGTCTGAAGTTAAAAGTCGCGAAAACCGACTGGCTCATGAGCCAGATGGTCTCAGAGGGAGACTGTTCATGTTCACGGTAGCTTGCGCAAGAGATCCCGTGGAGTTCCCGTTAAGATGTAAGGGTACTGTTTTAGTGGGTATTCTGATGACCGGGGTGCACGCGGTGCCCTGGACATACGGCGAGCCCCACATACCCCCCCCCACTGTTCTCGTGGGAAGAAACGTGGAATGCGTTTTTCTAACGTAAACAAAATGGAAGACGGTTCATGATCCTAAGCTGTGACAACCTCAAGCACGACACTGAACAGAAAGGGGCTCAGGGCCGAGCCTTGGTGGACACCAACTGTAATCGGGAAAGGACGTGTGCTACTAAAGGTGGTCCTTACTATTCCGATAATTCCGAATTATGTCTCGAACAATGTCAATATAGATTTGTGTATTCATCCTCAAGGCCCCCAAGACAATTTGGCGAGGGACGTAGTCAAATGCCATCTGCAGGTCTAGAAACTTTGTGTACAGTGGTTTTTTTATTTTCCTATGGGCCTCGGCCAGTATTCCTAGAGCAAAGATGCGGTTCCACAGCCTGGGCGAAACCCTTATTCACATTCGAGACAGCACATTCTTGCCGGAGCTGGAGCCTTGAACCGATTATGCGTACGAAGAACTTCATTGTAATATGACACATGTCCAAAATCAAATCAAAATCAAAATACTTTATTCAATATTGAAGTATTACACTTACTTATTGATTGTCAAACTGGAAACTACTACCGGTTCGGAAAGAAACACCCAGCCCTGAGAAGAACCGGCGAAAGAAACTCAGCAGGTTTTCTTTTTTTTTTTAACATTTTTGTTTTTTACAAAAAAAAAACGAAAGAAATAGCCATGCGGCGATCGTCTCATTCCCAAGGTGTGCTATCATCCATAAATTAATACCTTTGCCTTTATATACTCGAGTAATGTCGACCACCACCACGTCTCCTTGTCAAGCACCTGCTTTCTAATGGTGTTCGCTGCTCACTGGATTGACTGATATCCAATGAGTATCGACTGATTTTTCTGCGTCAGTGCTTAAGTTGGAGCGATATAGTTACAGAATTCATCCTGTTTTGGACCATTCAACAGCCACCATTTAATTTTAGGTCTGTGTCGTTCGGGCATTTTCTTACTTGATAGTACCAGCATGTCCATCAAGGATGTGGTGTCGTGTTGTAAGGCATTTCCAGGCATTATCGGTTGGTCACTCTACCGATTTGGCTTCTTACTTAAAAAAATTACGAATACGTGAGGCGTATAGGGAACTGAAAAATTATGTCACAAAGTAATTTATTTTGATATTTTAATTAGTTAATTCTTATACACATACCTCAATGTCTTCTGGGTTGAATATTACGACTGCCTTTTTATTAAATATTTTTAATTTGTAGATATCTTTATATGTGTTTGCTAAGGTGCGAAAGTAAGTGAATAATGGAGCTGCAAACAATGGTTATGTTTAATTATACTATTCTGTGATCTCGATATTAATAGTATGAGACATATCTGAACCCTTTCCACGCTCATAAAGTCAATTAAAAAAACAGAATATTTATAAATATAAAATGCGGACAAGTGCGAGTCGGAGTCGCCCATCGCTACAAATTTGTAGGTACTTAATTATTATCAAAAATTGATTTTATATTCTTAAATATAAAATTGAATCCAGATACAAATATGTGGTGACTGAAAAAGGAATAAAGAGTTGTTATGTTTAATTACAAAATTTTTAATTAAATATGCAGGTGTGCATAACAGAGCAAACTGTTAGGTTACTTCATACACCAAAATTATTAGGTACCTACCTATACTTACAAAAAAATGGGTTAGGTTTTTTTATATTCTTTGTAATAAATCGAAAACTATAATATATTATAAAAATAATTAAAAAGCCGTCATTTCCAAAGTTAGAAGTATGCTATTTCATATTATAAGCTTTTGGTTCGAAATAAAAAAGTAAGCAAAGCAGAGTTCACCACCTAAGAGGGTGAAAAGGAGGTTGAAGTTTATATGGGAAGTTCGTAATTTATGATGTAAGAAGCATGAAATTTTATATACAAGCTTTTGGTTAGAAATAAATAAATATGTAATTCATGATTTTTGAACATGTACCCCCAAAGAGGGTGATATAGGAGTCAAAAGTTTGTAGGGGGACTCCGTTATTTTTTAAATTAGAAGCATGAAATTTTCTAAACAAGCCTCTGGTTGTTAATAAATAAATACCTATTTAAAGGCCTGCGAAAATCTACCCTCCAAGAGGATAGGAAAAGAGAGGTTGAAAGTTTGTATGGCGGTCTGTCATTTTTGACCTAAGAAGTATGATATTTTATATGCTATCTTCTGTTTTGAATTAAGTAAATTTATTTTTCAGGGTTTTCGAAAATCTAACCCTCAAGAGGGTAAAATAAGAGTTGAAAGTTTGTTTAGCGGTTCCGACATTTTTATGATAAGAATCATGAAATTTTATATACAAGCCTCTGGTTAAAAATAGACAAATACGTATTTCAGGGATTTTGAATATTTATCCCCAAAGAGGAGTCATTTTTGATGTAAGAAGCATAAAATTTTCCATACCAGAGTCCGGTTAGATATGCATAAATACATATATCAGGGTTTTTTAAAAATTATCCCGCAAGGTGGTGGGATAGGGGTTGAAAGTTTAAATGGCAATGGAATGAAATTTAATTTGAAAGCTTTTGACTACAAATAAAATACAGACGTATTTTGTCAATTTTGAAAATACAACCCCAAACGAGAAAAATGGGTTGGAAACATTAGTATGAAAATGAAAAAATAGACCATTATTAACATATTTTTATTATTTCTGATTATGTCGCGGGCAAAGCCGCGGGTGAACAGCTAGTACTTTTATAAGGTTCCTTTGTAAATAAGCGTTTACAGAACGCATCGTTATCTAATGTAATAATTTTTTAGTGCAGCTCTTTTTAAAATTATGTTATACAAATAAATTTCTTATATACATAAAACTGAGCGGACTATTGTAACTAATAGCTGAGTTGCTTAAACATATGACTTGAGATAACTTGTTTATAAAAAGTTGATTAAAATTTATCTGCGTAATAGGTGTTCAATATGTGTCCCAGTCTCAGGTAATAATAAACAAATTAGTATAATGAAAATAAATAGATTCGCATCATAGCTGGATGAAACAATATTAAAAAAAAGTGTAACAATTATCGTCCATTTAATAAAATAAAAATGGGTTTGCAATTCTAGATTTAAATTTTTATAATTACATTAATTAAACTATCGGTTGCGATTATGTCTATTGTTGTTTTAATAAATATAAATATATATAAATCCATTATCTTACCAGGCTCCATTAAAAAATCGAGTCCATTTTCAATAAGGAATATCCCTTTGGGTCCTGGGATCTTGTCAAATTTTTCATCTCTTAGCAAATAGTTGATATAATGACAAAATATTAAGATTAACACTGCCAATAACAATAGAGTCCAAAACATTTTGAATTTTAATTAAAGTCACTAATATTTTTTTATTACAATACTAAATAAAACGTATAGATAAAGACGACTGGTCTCACACGTGCACGGACTCAAATAATGATATACAACAAGGAATACTTTAGAGATATATTTATATGATATTATGTTTAACAAAATTATTAATTATAATACATATGGTCAGTTATGTGTGTCTCAGTTTTTTTTTAATGTTTAATAAACAAGTCGCTATAAATTCCTAGCGACTAATGACCTTATAAGCCAAGGGCTTTACTAATTTTATTCTTAGCAAAGTTGAAAGAGTTTGGTTTTACTTTTTAAAGCGTTGCTTTAATGATTTTGCCGCTTACATTTTTCATTTGGAGCACTAGCTTAAGAAATATTAAAAAATGTTTTAATTGAATTAAACGTATGAAATAAATGTAGCACGAGTTACCAAAACAAGCCTCATATCAAAAATATGAAAGGTCAAGTGTGTTGTGATTGTTAATTTATAATTTTGTTACTTTACAAGCTAAACATGACATAATTAACATAATATTTTGTCCTTTTTATACCGTTTAAATGGAATTTTAAAAGCATTTAAGTCGTCATGTTTTACGGATAAAGTCTTGCGCTGAATGGTACGTGAGCGAAAGGATACCAAGTAGCTTTCTCCGGGCGGAACTTGAGACTGATCACTACGTCGATGAAGTCGAAGAATACAATTGAACAGTCTGATCCAACTGGCCACCTGGAATTGATTTCCGAAAATAATTAGAATCGATACAGAATTTGTGACTTTATTATCATTCACTTGTACTTATCCCTTTTACTTGGAGTCAGTGCAATGGGTTCACTCAGTTACTTCATTCTTGCATCATAAGAAGAAAACGTCTGGACCTGTTCCAGACGTTTTCTTAAGTTTCAAGTTATTTTTATATATCGATTTTTGTATTTAATGTAATGTTTAAAATGTTTTCAATGTCTGGTATCCTTGTTCATTATACTTGTATACTTGCCGCCAAAAAACCATTTCCTAAGCCCTAAGGTTGCTTGGAAGAGATCATTCTTTAGCGATAAGGTCGCCTGTTGTAATATCATTTATTCTTTTATTTTGGCCTTTATGTGCAATAAAGTGTATTATTTTTATTATCTTTGATATATAAAAAAATATATCAATCCTATGCAAATTATTTCTGTCATAATTACGCGATGAGAACAAATTGCCAGCTTAAGTAAAGATTCTTTTAAGTCCTATTAGAAATAGATGTATTATGATACAATCAATACTTCACATTTATGATTTTTTTACGTATTTGTTATTTCTATTTGAATACAATAAAATTATTAACATTTATTTTTACTTTGTGTTTGGTAAATAATGCTAATTTTATATTAAATAGCTGTGACCTCAGGGTTCACCCGCGTATAATTAATAAAAATATAATTAATAAAAATCAGACTATTCCTCGATAAAAGGACTATACGATAAAAAAGGATTTTTTAAATTCGAACCAGTAGTTCCCGAGATTAGCCGGATCAAACAAACAAACTCTTCACCTTTATATATTAGTATAGATTTGTAGGATTAGTACAAATACTTCTGAAAAATATTTGTCATTTCATAGGATCATTAATGTGTAGTTTTAACCGATTTATTTGCCGATCATGATATGTCTGATAGCAATCTGCGAATTTGTACTTGTGAATTGTGAGCGAATTTGCGAAAATTAAATATAGTTATATAATATTTAAAAGATACATAATATAAACATAGTGTATTATCGTAAGTCTGAAATCTATTCTATATGAAATGTAAATAAAAATGTGTAATATTATATATACTAGCGAACCGCTCCGGCTTCGCCCGAACAACAGAGTAAATATTTCTAAAAAAAACTGTCGTAGCTTATATAAGCTTTTAGCATCAGTGGACGATAGTGGGACGTGGGGGAGCGCAGGCGGTTGCATCACGCGTTAGTATGATCAGTGCGGGACCGCTTGAATTTATTTAGTGCGCGATAGTTTTAAAATTACGGTAACTCCTATTAATTTAAATTGGGTGGTGTAAAGGGCAATTATAATATACATGAAATGCTTAAAGTAAATAATGTATTTAATTTGATAAGGTTTAATATCATATCAGTTTTTATAGCTTACATATTATAACATAATTATTTAACATTTTTTTAAACATTAAAGTGGGTACAGTTAGCTATTCTTAAAAGATAGACATAATATGCCATCGCGGAATTTTCTGTAGATCTATGAAAGGAGAATAATTTCACGATACATTATTTTGTTATAATTCAAAGGTATTTTACAGCGTTTTAGATGAAAGCTCCCAATCGGTTCGTTTTTTTTTTGACTTCTTCAACAATTATCGTCATATTTCAGCAAATTTACAGAAAACATTAATGAATTATACACGAAAACCTTCCTCTTGAATCACTTTGTCTATTGGTGAAAACCGTATGAAAATCCGTTCAGTTTTTTTTTGTTTATCGCGTTCATACAGACATACACCACGGGGGATAAATATATATATATCACTACATATTATAAAACAAAGTCCCCCGCGATTTTCCCGCGCATTTTGTTATTTACACTCATAATTTTGGTAGCGCATCTACCACGTTACGCCGATTTTAAGTGAGAGAGTGGTACTTCCGGCCGGGCGTGCCGGCCCATTCCGCACGCATTTCCAACCCAAAGATATGCAGCCTGGCACTATAAAAACCTAACTATTAAATGTCATACCGGTAAAGTGCGTCTTTAAGCAATCGCTAGGGACTTGAAAAATCACAAAACGGACAACCATCGATGACGTCTGCCTGCATGCGGGTCGCACACCCAGCGATGAGCCGATGACTAAATTCTTCTCCCACAGTGTACTGCTGCATAGTGCCGCGCACTCACTTTGTCATCGTCGTAACTTTTTAACCGACTTAAAAAAAAGGAGGAGGTTATCAATTCGTCTGTATGTTTATTTTTTGTGTTTGTTACCTCATAACTTTCGACTGAGTGAATCGATTTTGATGATTTTTTTTTATTTGAAAGGGGGTGCTTCCCATGGGGTCCTATATTGTTTTTAGTCCACTTTTGACACTGGCATCCATGACAAAACCATATAAGTCGTAAATTTGCATAAACGTGTGCGCGACAAATGGACGAATAACTCGATATCTTTTCAACCGATTTCGATGATGTTTTGATTGTTATTTTTGGAGTCGAAGTCAGCCAAGGCAACACTTAAATATACCTAGCCATAATAATATGGGAATCCTTTAAAAACAAACAAAAACTTACACATTACAAATTGACTTTTATTCGCCTCGTTAAGTTGCGCGTGCGACACAATCACCTATAACTATGTTTGTAGTTATAAACCCACCTTGGCTGACATCGACTCCAAAAATAACAATAATTGTAACTACAATATCAACCACACAACACATTCGTACATACATATTGATGAGTAGAAAATAGTAAGTTAATTATGAAATTATAGAAGAATACGCAATTATTTTTTTACTTTTTAGTGCATAATAATTTGTTTTTCCTATGAAGTCGGTTTTTGTTTTGTTAAATTTTTTATTTATTAAATATTTGTCCAAATGATATAGTGGAAGAGACAAAAGTTATCTTTTTTATTATTGGAAGTGATAATATTAGTTATTTTATTATTTTGTTGACATGAATGAATTTGTTTATACAAAATTTTCGTTTCGGAAAATAATATAAAATTTGATTGTATTTTCGATTCACAATTTTAGCGATAATGGCGTTCATATAAAAGATAGATATAATATTATGCTGTCGCGGATTTTGTTGTAGAACGATATAAGAGTGTATATCTCTTCTATTTCCACCATACATTATTTTCGTGTACCTTTTACGGTTTTTGCAGGGCATGCCAGAATGGCTTGCAAGTAGAAGAATTTTTTCCGACTGTGTCACGTACACTTATATTTTATTGTATTATATTTTGGTCAATTTACTCAATAGCTTTATAAAGTATAGTCTATTTGTTATTTTAATGTACGAGCTATTGTAAAATTCCATTAAAATCCATTCAGTACTTTTGCGTGAAAGTGTAACAAACGTCCATACATCCATACAAAATTTCAAATAATATATATAAAAATATTAGTAGGAAGTAGAATTATTAAATGCCCTGTACTGAACACACATACACTGTACTGTATGGGCGAATACATCGATTGATGAATAGAATAGAATAGAATATGCTTTATTGTACACATACAAGATTACAGAAACATACAATTATAAATGATATTTAAGAAGAGTAGTACAAAAGTACAAAAGGCGGTCTTGTCGCTAAAAGAGCGATCTCTTCCAGACAACCTTTGGGTAGAGGACACGAGAAGAATAACGCGGTAAGGAGGTGCACAGGATCAATTTTACTTTTTAAATAAATATGTGTAAATAAATATTCATGCATTGTATACTATATATTTACAAATGTCTACATAAATATATATATATATATATATACATATATATATGTAAAAATAAAATATACCTATATACATACATAAAATATATATATGAATAAAAATACGTAATTAAGATAATAATAAATAGCAATAAAATACGACAGTTGATAAAACAACATCCGAACTGGCAATTATTGAGACAAATAATATGTCTTGAGTCTGATTTTAAAAGTTTTTATAGACTGGGATCGTCTTAAGTAAAGTGGTAAGGTATTCCAAAGGCGAACTGCTTGGACGGAGAAGGAGTTAGTATAGAAGGAAGAAGAGTGAGAAGGAATTTTAAGGATAAGATTATCACCAGATCGCAGAGTTCGGCCGTGCGAGTCCTTAAGGAACTCAAATCGGTGTTTAAGATAGTGAGGAGAGTTGGGATGAAAAAGTATAGAATAGAGAAGAGAAAGAATATGAGTATTCCTGCGAAGACGGATTGGGAGCCACTCGTGTTTTTTGCGAAATTCGGAAATATGGTCATATTTACGAAGCCCGAATATAAATCGAATGCAGAGATTTTGAATACGCTCGAGTTTATTTAATTGCTCCTCTCTAAGATCAAGGTAGCAGGAGTCGGCATCATCAAGGATGGGTAGGAGAATAGTTTGAGCTAACGCAATTTACATCTTATTGATTAAAAAATGCACAGGATAAAATTCTTATTTTACCCGTACGAAGTCGGAACGGGCAGCTAGTATATAAATAAAAAAACTAAGTATATAGGTACATTTATATATTAGTGTATTTATATATTGACTATATTATATCCTCCCCTTTTCTTAATATACACACATTTCGTCATATTTTATCGTGAAGAATGGTATAACACAACATCTATAAACTTACAGTATATTTAATTATAACTAGAAATATAATAAATTTGATTATGTCCACCAGCTAAATCTATTTAATTAAAACATGTTAATTTATACTCATACATTTATTCATATTAACTAATATTTATTTATTAAATACCAAAATGAACTTTTCTTTACGTTTGATTGTTTTAGATTATGTTGCTATAACATTACAATATACCTAGCAATAATAATCCTTACTAATATTATAAACGCGAATGTAAGTTTGTTTGTTGCGCTTTCACGTCTAAACCACTAAACCGATTTCTTTCACCATAGGAAAGCTACATTATTTTGTCCCCGAATTCCCACAGGAACGGGAACTCCGCGAGTGAAACCGCGGCCAAAACTCTAGTACGATATATTTGTATTAGTTTATCAGACAGACAAGAAACGCGAGGGACTTTGTTTTATAATATGTAGTGATAATTTCCAAAATTGGTCTCAACCTTTAGATGTTCAATAACAAACATATATACATACATATGTACTAATACATATTAATATGTATAACTATGATTCTAAAAAGGAAAGATTTGATTTTTTTTTTGTTTGTATATTACGATTTAACTCAAAAACTAGTCTTTAGAAATCTACACCTTTGCCAAGTAACATAGGCTATATTATATTTTGAAAAAAATTATTGAACCTAAAATGGAGCAAGATATCAAACTGTTGCCTAAAGTTTACTTGGCGTTCGCTGCGAAAACAATTGACGCCTGACGTTATGTAAAAAAGTGTTAAATAGTTCTACAATTACTTGATCATAACGACGTTACAGTAGGTGACTCAAATATCTGGATAGCCTATAAAAGATTTGGCAGAGTATCCTTAATTTGCTCCTAAGAATTGAGAGTTCCATTACTTTGTCATGAAACTACCATCGAAGTACATTCACCATTTCCAATAAAAAACGTCATCGAAATTGGTTGGCGTGATATTGAGTTATTCGCCCATTTGTCGCGCACTTACTTAATGCAAATTTACGACTTAGCTGGTTTTCTCATGGATGCCATTGTCAAAACTGGACTTAAATAAAATGGGACCACACGGGAAGCACCACCTTTCAAATAAAAGTCGAAAGTTCTGAGGTAACAAACACAAAAACATACAGACGAATTGATAACCTCCTCCTTTTTTTGAAGTCGGTTAATAAAGGATAACATTTATTGCTTGGTACTCTGCAATTCTACGAGTAAGTGCCACCAAAGCAAACCATGTAAAAATAAATAACAATTTTAATAATTGGGATATGACTATTGCTTCTATTAAAAATACACTTATTATTAATTGTTATAGTATGATTGTTCGTATTACCAATTATCCATAACTTTTAACGACATCATTATGGTTTTAATAAAAATGATTAATTTTCCAATTACGGAGTATTTTATTCAGTTTATCTATTTATTTTGATATACTATAATATTTTGACTAGGCCATACCAGTTTATCCCAGAGTGAGTATTAATATCAGGATCATCTAGTTTGGCCTAGCCTAATCTGGTTTATCCTATCGGGCTTAGGACAAATTAGTTTGGACTAGGCTACACTAGTTAATCCTATCGCGTATAGGAAAAACTAATTTAGCCTAGGCAAAACTAGTTTGTCCTGAAATCGGGTTTGGCCGGTAACATGTCTACAAAATTTAGTATTGAACTTTGACGTAACATTTAAATATGTACATACTCGTATTGTATATGGAAAACCAAATTAGGTGGTTTTACATATGAATTAAAAAAAATTGTTACTGTAAAGTCGGTTTCTGTACAGGGTCGATACTGATTTAATCATATTCATATTAAGGATTTATTTCATATTTTTAAATATTATTTAAATCTAGCTGATACCCGCGACTTCGTTTGCGTTGCTTGATATATTAACAAAGTTTTCTTATTAAGGAAAAAAAACATCAAAAAGATCGCAAGCAAAAATATACTTTGCTTAAACATACATCTCTGAACACGCATTGCATATACAAATCGTTGTTTCTTGAAACTTTAATAACTTTTTATTAAATGAAGATATCGCAATATTTTTTTATTTTATAAGGGCCAAGTGTCTTAGAAATAAAATTTAGAATTTTTTATTGAAATCTATCTAGTGATGATGTGATCTTTTCCGTGATGCGCGTACAACTGCAGACCTCTATCATTTTATTTATATAGATGTTAGTAATTAGAACGAAGTGGGGGCCACTAGCTAGTATTTAATACTCTTTTTTTTATAATACGCGCGTGTTCCCGAAGGAAGTGACTCACCAATCCTGCCAATGTGCTTCGACTTCGCCTTGGCAATAACACTTTTGAAAGACCTGGAGGCAGAGTTGTATTCCTTTTTGTGCGCTGTTAAGTGCGCTGGTATTTACATCATGAGATGCCGATGCTTCATCCCAGGCTTGATAACATTCTACCTTTCAGCGCGATGCTGTTTTGCAGAAGCGACCAAACCAGGGCCGGGATCTGCCGCCGATGGGTAATGCTGAGTACGGAATGAAGAGTTCCATACCCTGAATGAGCGAAGAATAGACTCTACGAAAACATGGTACCCTTCCGCCTATAACTTTCCGGATGAGAGGTCAGCAGAGTGTCTAACGGGGAAAGTTTATGATCCTCCACATCTGAGATTCGCGTTGGCGAGGTAATCAGCTGTGTCAGATCAAAAGCCAAGGCAAAATCGATCTTAGATCTTCCCGCATGATCGGTGGTACGTGATCCAAGCCATTCGGCGTGGTGGGCATTAAAATCGCCAAGAATCGCGATTTCTGCGGATGGGATCTGCTGCAGCACGGACTCTGTAGCCCGTTTGATGTGCTCAACGGGCCGGTCAGTTTCGGCTTCACCGCTATGGGGCCAATATAGGCATGCGTAGATTCGCGGATGACCATCGCAGTCTACGCGCAGCCAGAGAATGGATAGGTCCCACCCCTTCAAGATGAGCATATATCCTCTCTTACGTAAACACACACCCCCGCCGGTGGTACAAAGGAATGTTCCAACTTGTACCCCGGGTAAGAGAGGAATGAGGTCCCCTTATGTCACAGAAGTCCACAGCGAGGGTGGAAGGGGCCTTGAGAAGCCTGCTCCATTTGCCCCGATCATTTATGAGTGCAAATTCCCCCCCCCCCCCCCTCAGAATTCGAATGGCAGCCTGGGCATCCTTGCTCAGGTGTTTGTCCTAAGCATGGATGTCCAGAGAGGGATTGGCCACCGCGGACGCAGATGGTACCCTCCTGGGGTAATTGTCTCGTATTCTGCGCACTCATTTTGTTGGGCGGGAGGGATTTGGTCCTCCGGGACTCTCACATACCGAACAAAACGCCTTACCATGGAAGTCGCCTAAGGAAGTCATAAGATCAAGTCGAGTGACGTAGGCGAAGTGAAGTGATTCTGCCGTTTCCCGTGCTTTTATACACTCTCGACCATGATGGGGGGAGAGGGGCACTATTACTCTGGTATGGAAGAGATTTCTAACAAAAAATAATTATAAATTTACTAGCTACCGTTCGTGGTTTCTTCCCCGTAAGAGAACTATCCAACACAAAAATATTTTTACAATTTGAACCAGAAGTTCCTGAGATTAGCCGGATCAAACAACCAAACTATTCAGCTTTAAATTGTAAATCTAAACCATTCTCGAATCCACCTGAAGGTACACAGAAAATTTCATTTAAATAGGAGGAGTTTAGTGACAAACCCACGCATAGAAGAAATATATATATATGTATATACATATATATAAAGATTGTATAACAAAAACTGAATAATATATATTTTTTATATATTATTATCTAGATTCTTATAAGTAACACAAAATTTAATACCAAAGGATACATAAACGAATGTATCAAGCCATGGCTGAATGAAGGGTTGATTCTTAGCGGTGGTGAGTATTTGTCTGAATACAAATATTAAGCCCATTTGGATGCATATACAATACATTTGGGTACAGTATTTCTGGATTAGCTTAGAAATAAAAAGAAAATGATTTTACAAAAGAATGAAAGTCAGTAAAAAATACCTAATGCATATTCATAGGCCAAGATTGCTCATTGATTAGAATACTCAAATGTTAATTATGATTGCAGCTTCAGACTTGGACAAGCACAATTTAATTTTGCTACCAAATAAACCATTGCGATTAAACCATATGTACGAGTTGGATGAATATCTGACGTATTTGAATCGTTATATGTATATGCATATCTACTAAGCCGCATTGGCGCAGTGTTAACTTACTATTCAATAGGAGAGCTAGCCATAAGGCCTTTGGATAACCAAATATTTGAGCGCTATTACTTTTGAGCGTTTTTACTTTTTATAGTATATGCTTGAATCCAAAACGTATTCGAACACGATCGAATTAAATAAAACAATACGAATTTAGGTGACAAATGGCATCAACGGAGAAAAATCCTCACACCCGCTTTTCATTTTAACATCCTGACCCATTTTAATTCTGTCTTGTCGGAGAAAAGTAAAGATCTAGTAAAGAAGCTTGAGTTTGAAGTAAATAATCCAAAAACAGACCTTCATCCTTATGTGACGGACCTCTCACTCAATTCTGTTTGTGGTAAGTACCTCAAATATTTTATTTATGTTTTATATTTTGTACAAACTTAATTCACTTTATGTTCTGTTTATGTTCCGGCAATTATAGAATCTCACTCAAAATTAATAACTTTACGTTTGACTAAATAATAAGATTTTTTTTATTTTTATTGTATTAGGTAGGCGGACGAGCATTTGGGCCACCGGCCCATCCGCTTACTTATACAATAAAAAAAAGGTGTGTGTGCGATTCACACACGATAGAAGTGAAACTTCAGTAAATCGACAAAAGAAATAATATAAAATAGTATGTATATTTCTGTCTCATTCTTTGCTGGCTTCATCCTACACATTTTTGTATTTGTGTCTCTTACCTGTCGTTTTTTCCGTTGCATCCGGTTTGAAATCACAACGATTCTAAAGAAGTTTCACTTCAAAAATAATAATAGTACAAGTTACCATACTATTTTTTAAATATTGATCGGTAATTTAAATTATTTCAGCAACAGTAATGGGTATATCCTTAGATAAAGTAGCTTCTGACTTTTCAAAAACATATAAATCTGCTGTACATAAATGGGTACATATTTATTCTATAGAATATAAAAAGTTTGGCTTTATCCAAATATATTTTTTAATCTTTCTCCCGTCAGACGGAACCAAATATATTTACTGGATCTCTTAAGTTCAATTCGAAACAAAGTAATTGCCAAAAGAATAGAAAGTAGCGTTGAGTGAAAAATGAAGAACACTAATGTAATAAATGATCACTATCATAGTGTTGATACGTTCGGAACAAAAGAGAAACGGTTGGCAATAGAAGCTGAAAAAGAAGGTAAAAATTCGAAGTCGTTTTAAAGCTACAGCAGTTTGAAGAAGCAGGTGATCGGAGCGCTTTTTTGGCAGTCGGAGTCCGGGTATATTGTGTACTTCGAGACCATTCTCAGGTATAAAGACCTATACCTGAGACATATATACGTTTATACAAGTTTTGACAAGTTGCTACAGGCTTAAAAGGGAATTTCAATAATTATTATACACCATAAGTCATTCTGGAAGTTCCGGTAAAATGGAAATAAGTGCCATCACACAAATATCTATGGAAAAAAAGGCGTAAAGAATCTTACGTACATCGGCGATGGTGACAGTAAAATTTTTAAGGGGATCCTAGATACTAAGCCGTCTAAAGATACTTTAGTAACAAAAAAATAATGTGCGGGCTACGTAAAGACAATAGGATTAAGGGGTGTTAAAAAGCATAAAATAAATAAAGCAATCGGCAGCAAAGGGGCAGGTAAATACTGACAAATTTATTCAAGAAAAACGAAAACCTACGGGTTAGCTATTGGATGTCGTCCAGATTCGCTTGAAGATATGAAAAAGGAAGTTTTGGCAACGTATTATTACAACTGTTCTTCAGATGAAAACCCTCATCATCAATTTTGTCCAGAAGGCGAAAACAGTTGGTTTAAATGGCGCAAGGCTGAAGGGTGAGCTCGACCAATTTCATCACGATAAACCATCTCTAATACTATAAGTACACACAGTTATCAAACCAGATTTCGAACATTTATCAAAAGATGAATTATTATTAATTCGTTGTTTAGGAGCTGGACACAAAACATTTACGAATCTTTGAATTCGTTGATTTGGACTTTTGCTCCTAAGCATTCTGGCCCCAAGATCGTTGTAATTGCTACCTACTTCTCAGTCATTTAAGAATCCCACATAACCCGCTACAAAGGGAGACGGGTACTTTTCTGAAGATTTCCACTGCGTGAATAAAAAAAGGCATCGCTGATTGAGGGTAAGTTGAGATTTTCATAGTTTTAACCGGACTTGTACCTTAAAACGCGATTTTTCTCGAAACTGTGTCTTAATCTTAATCCATCGTATCTCGAAAACGGCGTGACCTAATGACTTTAAATTCGTACAGTACATTCAGCATATCTAGACGCATTGAATAATATTATTAATTATTATCAATAAAATGTACAATTTTTTGTTCAACTGTCTACCAAAACTCCAATATTTAATAATATTTTCATTAGGTGATAGTCCATTTAAGCATACAGACGATAACGAATTAAATATGATATTGAGTGCGAGATATATAAAATCCTTGTTTGAGAATTTTTATCATGCTGATCTCAGCTATTATTGAATCAGCTCTACGGGAATTGTCAATTTTATTAAATACTAGCTGTGCCCCGCGGTTTCGCCCGCGTATCATTAATAAAAATATAATGAATAAAAATCAGCCTAGAGCCTTCCTTGATAAAAGGACTATACAACACAAAAATAATCCGCCCCGCCTTTTTACAGCTTCGGCCGCGAGACGCGTCGAGCGCCGAACGTCGAACGTTCGAGACCGGCCGCACTACGCGCTTCGCGCCTAGCTGCTAGGCCGGTCGCGAACATTCGAGAATGTTCGTTTTGCGAAGCTACTCTCTAGGTGACTCGCTAGCCTCTAGGCGCCAAGCAAGCCTGCCTGTGCGTTCGCGAACTTATACAAAAATAATCCTTATAGCATGGTTCAGTATTCACGCGCGATGGCTTATTATTAGCGTATTTCATGTATAACTTTGGTGTTTCTATACCGATTTCTACGATTATTTTTTATGGAATAGTTAATAATGTTAACTTTTTTAATTAGGGATGACTGAGAGTGTTATAAGCGTAAGAATAGACAAATATAATCAGAAAGCTTCGAAGTGCTAAGCTATCGGGAGTTAGACGTGTTATTGTGAGTCAACCATAAAAGATAGACATAATAATATGCTGTTGTGGGATATTTTTTATATAATTTTAAGGAGAACATTTCCGTCATACATGTTTTGTGTAGCTTTAACCATTAAGATTGCACACGCGACGGAAGCTTAAAAAATGGAGTAACTTCTCCCGTTATCCCAACATTTCCCTTCACTGCTCTGCTCCTATTGATTGTAGCGTGATGAAAAGTATACTATAACCAGCTCAGGAGTATGTACCAAGTTTAGTTAAAATTCGTCGAGTAATTTTTGTTTCTAGAACGGTTCTACAGATCGACAGACAGACAGACAGACAGACAAAAATTTTACTGATTGCATTTTTGGCATCAGTATCGATCCCTAATCACCCCCTGATAGTTATTTTGGAAATATATTTCATGTACAGAATTGACCTCTCTACAGATTTATTATAAGTATTGATTAGCTTTATTATAGCTTATACGTTATAAATATATTTAAAATCAATTCTTACAAATTATATTCACGAATATTAATACGGACAAAATAACACTATTTAATTTCTATAAGTAACATATCGTTAACACTTTATTATTAATATTATTATTTTTATATGATTCAAATACTTTGTATATAACTAGTATGCACATAATATATATTATATTATAATACCCAGTTGATATAAGAAACAGTCTTTGTCAATACTCCACATTGGCCAGACATATTAATATATTAAAACAGTGTGATATATTTATAGTGTTTATATTGCGGGCGTAAACAAAATGCTAACGATAATCTTATTTTTGATTTTGATTTTGTGCTTACTTCATTTTATATTCTATCACAATAGTTTTGCTAAATCATTACTGATCGTCCCCGGTCCTAAGATTAAATATTTTTTTGGAAATTCCCTCGACATCTTGTTGACACCAGGTAAAGTAATTATTTTCGATCTCTTGTTATTATTTTTGAGTCATATCGACTTGTGTATACCAGCGGATCGCCCGAGGCTTTGCGCGCGACATCATCAAAAAAAAAACTTGAGAGGTGTCAAGGGACACCCAGATGGAACGAAGTTCCTTTCGATTAATTAGTGAAGGAATTGTAATGAGAATTTTCTGACAGAAAATCCCAATAACTATTTATTGGCCCGACCTGGGAATTGAACCCAGGACCGCCGCGTCTGCGGCCTTATGTCAAGCCACAAGACCAACGAGGCAGTCAAAAAAACTATAGCAAAAAGTGTCGTTACAACTTTTGGTCTTAATTTTTTCCGTCTTTTTTTTTTATTGCATAGGAAGGCGGACGAGCATATGGGCCACCTGATGGTAAGTGGTTACCAACGCCCATAGACATTGGCGTTGTAAGAGCTGTTAACCATCGCTTACATCGCCAATTCGCCACCAACCTTGGGAACTAAGATGTTATGTCCCTTGTTCCTGTAATTACACTGGCTCACTCACCCTTCAAACCGGAACACAACAATAGAAAGTACTCCTGTTTTGCGGCAGAATATCTGATGAGTGGGTGGTACTTACCCAGACGAGCTTGCACAAAGCTCTAATACGAAATCGCCATACAAACTTTTCATTTCACCATCTTGGGCGGTCGATTTTTGAGAACCCTGAAATACGATTTATTTATTTCTAACCAGAAACACGTATATAAAATTTTCATGCTTCTTAGATGAAAAATAACGGCATATAAACTTACAACCGCATTTCGTATTGAGAGGTTTGTATATAAAATTTTATCTTAGAAACATTTACTTTTACTCGGCGGTAGAGTATTTATTTGTAGTTGCTATTGTTGTGTTCCGGTTTAAGGGTGAGTGAGCCAGTGTAATTCCAGGCACAAGGGACATAACATTTTAGTTCCCAAGGTTGGTGGCGCATTGGTGATGTAAGTGATGGTTTAAATCTCTTACATTGCCAATATCTATGGTTGTTGGTGGCCACTTAACATCAGGTGGCCCATACGCTAGTCCGCCTTCCAATGCAATAAAAAAAACTTAAAAAAACGATGGACTTCGATACAAACTTTCATCCCCTATTTCACCCCCTTAGGTGAAGAAAATCCAAAATTCCACGAGTGGGTGTCCCCTTAATAAAAAGACCCTACTCCCCAAATTTCATGGCCCTTACTTTAATAGTTTACGCTCGGCGATGATCAATCAGTCAGTCAGTGAGCAAGTCAGGACTTGTTAATTTATTTATATAGATATCTGCAGTACAGAGGAATTATTGTAAAATAAGTTGTAAAATTTGATGATTAACATGTAAAATATGTTAATCATAAAATATATAAATATTAATCGTGATGTATAAAAAAATTTATTGAAATGTTAATTTAAATACATAATTGTGAATTTGGTTATATTAGAAGTGAATTCGTATAAGGGTCAAAAGAGTATTGCGTTTAAATAAAATATATTTTGAATAATTTTTATTTTTATTGCAGAGCAACTGTTTACCTTAACATATAGATGGGTCTCTTTATATAAAGGTTTATTTAGATTCTACGCGTATTTTCATGGAGCTGTATGTATATATAATCCAGAAGATATGGAGGTAAATTGCATTGATAATTTAATCTTTTCTTAATAATAATTGTAAAAATAAATCAAATTATGTTCCACTATATTCTAACACAAATTTGAAACGTACTTATTAATTAAATATAGAATATTCAAGAACTACAAATTTATTTGGATGATTTATCCTGATTACTTATATTTTCAAACTAGCTGTGCCCGCGGTTTTACCTGCGTATAACTTAAGTAAATTACACAGAGCAGCAAATGCTGTGTTCATTTCTTAATCCGGGTGTGTATCCGGCGCGGTATTGTGTATACTGAAATAAACACAATTGTGTTAACATTTTTAGTTTTCTTTTCGTTTATTTTATAAGTATTTATTAGTTTTCGCCGCACCAGTATCGGGCAACAAACCAAACCTTTGGCCATTAGAAAAACAGCAAAAAAAACAGCAGCAAAACTGAAAAGAAAATTTGTTTATAAAATCTGGTACTATCAACTAACCGACTAAGTATAAATTTAACAAAACAATGAGAGAAAATATGCCGCGACGGAACGAAATACCTATGTATCTAACCTATAAACTTTAACTTACTAATAAATACTTAAGTATGAGTACAACAACCTATTTCACTACCTTTTTTTGCTCGCTGGAAAAACACGATTACGCGTTTCCCCCGCATGAAGTGTGGCTTACCGGCGCTGAAGGGCACCAGGATACCCACTAAATGCTATCGTGACGCCATGATGGCCAGCCCGCCCGTGCGCGCCTCCATTTTTAGGGGATTCCCGACTATCGCCACCAGGGTATGCCTCTGAAGCCCCTACAAAATAAATACCGATAAATATTTATAAATCTGTGATTAGGAAGAGTTGAATACGGGAGCCGAGATGGTGGTAACGCGTGAATCTTGACCGATGACCGTGGCAAACACCACTGAATTTTATGTGTTTTGTGATTATAACTCATTTCGTGCTCGACGGTGAAAAAAAACAATCGACGTAAGGAAACCTGCATGTGTCCAAATTTACTGAAATTCTATCACATGTGTATTCCACTAACACGCATTGGAGTAGCGTGGGGGAATAAGCTTCAAACCTTCTCCTCAAAAAGAGGAGAAAAGGCCTCAGCCCATCCGTGGGACATTCACAGGCTGTTACTGTTACTGAATAAAGGAGATTGGGGCGCTTTTAGTGTGAATTAATACAGTAACATAATCAATTAAAATTTACAATTTAAAACGCATATTGATTCGAAAAAGTATCGCAAAGAACTTCATTCCTGACGTGAGTCCCCAGACCGCACATTTTTTTATTTTCATCACTGTAAGTTCACTGATGAAAAAAAGGCAGTAATATACTTTTTTTAACCAGAATGACATTTAATGCTTTTTACTTTAAAATAACAGACTTACATACAATACTTACCCATTAACTACACCAAAGCCGCGAGCAATAGCTAGTTAAATATGTAGTACCTTCATCAAAAGAAAAGTGTATTAGATATATCGGTATGATATTTCTGTAATATGTATAGCTTTTTTTAATAACTTACCTAACTTAACCTACCCAAATTATATAGACACAGGTATACCACGTCCATGTTTAATGTTTTCAAAATAAGCCCGCACAAAGATACTGACAAACAGAAGCCTATGTTTTAAGTTAAACCTCTAGCAATACATCGGTGAGAACCGTATTCAATTCTGAGTAAATTTTTTTGCGTGATGCGGATACAAAGGTACAGATAGACAGACAAACATTCTAATAAATATTTTTTTGGCTTCTGTAGCTTTAATAAAGACTTCCCTATTTAAGTTTTTCTCCAATATCTTTTATGTATAGACATCGACCTATATATATTAAAATAAAAATGCATTTAAGACGTAAGTAATAATTATTTATATATTATAGAATAAAATACGAACGATAACATTGTTGAGAGGAACTTCATTTAATATGGTACTGCTAATTACTCTTTTATGATATCACTTGGACTTCTCCCGCGACTTCGTCCACGAAAAATTAAAAACTATTGTATAACGGACATTAGTATTTGTTATTAGACTAAACGTAGGACAGTTACAGTTTGTTCAAACGGTGACATTTTTCTTACTTAGAGATTTTTTATATCCTTATTATTATAACTTTAATTATTTATCAAATCATTTAAATGGATAAGGATAAATATCATGATTCCAATATCTGGTGATATTGGAAGATGGGAAATTTTATACGCTACAAAAAAGGTTATAATGCTATCGGAAAATCTAGGAGCGGGATTTTTTAAAATGATTTAATTGAATTATTTAATTTGTTTACTTAATAAAAAATATAAGAAAAAGTTTTTCAATGAAACTAAAATGTTACAGACAATACTTTCAAGCATGAAATATCACGAGAAAAGTATGATATATTCGTTCTTGAAACCGTGGCTTCGAGATGGGCTCCTGTTGAGTCATGGTAATTTATTGTTACTGGATTTTTATATGATTAATTTAAGCAATGATAATGACTTAGTACGTACCTACTAGGTTCCAAGTGGCAACAACGAAGAAAAATATTAACATCAGCGTTTCATTTCGATGTTTTGCAAAAGTATTACCCTGCGATAGAAGACAATAGTCAGCGATTGATAAAGAGTCTAGAAAATACAAATGGGAAAAGTATTGATATAATACCTTTTTCATCTGAATATACTCTTAACACAATATGTGGTAAGTTAAATATATTTGAAATATTAAGCTCAGAATCCAAAGGTAAGAGGACTACGAAGCTAAATTTCATTTAAATTTTAAAGACAAACATGCAAATGACTCGCAATTAATTGCATTAAATGAATGGGTTGTCGATGGCAAAAGGCTTTTCGTTAGAGGCTTTTCCTTAGCTTAGAGCGAGCTTTATATCTTCTCCTATAGGCTTCTCCTATAGACATTTGCACCGCAAGAAGTATACGCCAAACATCACCCCTACAAAAGCCACTCTTTTTGCCGTCCATATCCTACCAAGTGTGGGGTTAAGATCTCCTCTTGTGAACTCTTGTGTCTTTACTACACTGACTCACTAACCCTTCGAACTGGAACACGAGCAATACAGAGTATGGATATTTGGCGGTAGAATAATAATAAATTGATAGGTCAGTCACACTCGGATGAGACTGTACAAAGTCCGACCATTGATTTAAACGAATTTTCGGAGTAATTTGATTGGTCGCTGTATTTTTTTTAGTCTATGTATAATTTTTGTATTTGTGTGTATGTTTTCCATATTTTCGTTGATTGTGATCTGAGGCCCTAGCCAAGTTGACATTCTACAATCGTAAACGCTAATAGAAAACTAAAAATTGTATGAGAATGACCACGTGACTTATCGTTGAGAGATGTCATTCTCATATAATTTTTAGTTTACTATTAGCGTTTACGATTGTAGAATGTCAACTTGGCTAGGGCCTCTGATTAGTCAAGGCAAGGAAAACAAAACGTGTCTATTTATATTTGTCTTTTGCTTTATTCACATTATATAAATAGATTTATTTACCTTGCCTTGTCAGAGTAGACTTCAAAAATAAGTGATTGAATATAACTTTAAATATTAAACATCAATAACTGGATGTTGTTGTAGACCTTATAAAGTATTCCATTTTTTAATTTTTTAGTTTGAATAAATTTATTATTTTATGTTTTTAAATGATTTTCTGTGTACGAAAATGAAGTGTTAGTTTATATTTACAGAAACTGCGATGGGTACACAACTGAGTGAGGAAGCAACTGGTGAAGGAAAATTATATAAACACGCAATACATGAAGTATCTAACATTCTAGTACAAAGATTTACCAATTTATTTATGCATTTGGATTTCGTTTTTAACAAATCTTCACTTGGAAAGAAACAAGCGAAATATCTGGAGGTTATTCAAACGTTTACTGGAAATGTAATAAAAGAGCGAAAAAAAACCATTGTCAATCCAACAAAAGCAAAAAAGGAAAGCGATTTAGATGAAATGAAAGAGAACGAAGATTACCTTCTTAAAAATAAAAACAAAAGGAACGTCATGTTAGATTTATTGATTTCGGCTGAAAGAGAGGGCTTAATTGATGATGCCGGCATTCAAGAAGAAGTGGATACGTTTATGCTCGAGGCAAGGCGTTTAAATATATTATTAATTTTTATTATACTGTTATTTTACATTTCCTCTCCTACGAGGTAACATAAATCTAAACACGCGGGCCGTAGCCAAGCGCGAGTAGATGCTAGGTGATCGTGTAAGCAGATGAGATGGATGAAGTCGTAAGGAACTTGCGAGTGAGACGACATGTGTTGAGTATGATTGCCTTTTGGAGTAAATGATGAGTGTTTTGAGGAACCTGTAACATATCAAGGCTACGTTGTAGGCTTTTAGGCACGACTCCAGTTGATGATATGACAATGGGAGCAATATGGATGGTGGTCGCTCGCCACTGACGCTTCAATTCGATAGCTAGATCTTGGTATTTACTGAGCTTTTCCGAAATTATGTTAGGGATCGCTATATCAATAATATAAATAGTTTTGTTAATTTTGTCATGATATGTGATATCGGGTCTATTGAAATGAATTGTTTTATCTGTAATTTTAGTTCGGTCCCAGTATATCCTGTAACTATTATTTTCTAGTATTGTGTTGGGGTTGTATTTATAATATGGAGTCTTCTTTTCTATAAACTTATGTTTATGCGCGAGATGTTGATGTATGATGGCGCTTACTTGGTCGTGTCGATGTTTATAGTCAGTTTGTGCTAGGGCTCTGCAGGCGGAAGTTATGTGTTGGATAGTTTCAGAATTAGAATGACAGTGTCGGCATGTATCTGATTGGAAATTAAGTGTGCGTGTTATGTGTTTCTGGTAGTTTCGGGTGTCGATGACTTGGTCTTTGATCGCTAACATAAAGGCTTCCGTTTCAGGAAAGAGTTCACCACGCCTCAGCCATGCGTTTGACGCTGCTTTGTCAACATATGATTGTTGTAAGTCGTGGCGGTGTCTTCCATGAAGGGATTTCTGTTGCCACGTGACAGTTTTCTCATTCACGTTGGTAATACGTTCATTTTTTTTTTGATTTTGGTCTTTAAGGTTTAGAGGGGTGAAATTTTTGTCTGCGAGTGTTAATGTTTCATGTAGTTGAGAGTGTTCCGAGCGTTGATGAAAATAGTGTCTAAGAGATGTGATTTGTTTGTTGTGTAGGTTAATTACATCGATTAAGCCTCGTCCGCCTTCACCTCTGGGAAGGGTCATTCTCTGTACGCAAGATCTAGGATGGTGTTTTCGGTGGGCAGTTAGAGAAGTGTTTATGATACGTTGTAGGTTGAGGAGTTCACATTGAGACCATTTAATTATGCCAAAAGAATATGTAAGTACCGGGTTTGCGTAACTATTTATTGCTTTAAACAAATTTCGGGAGTTGAGTTGAGACCGGAATAAAACATTTAAACGATGTCTGAATTTAGTTCTAAGGCTATCTTTTGCCTCTTTTTGGTTAATATGTCTAGCTTGTTCAAAACCTAAGTATTTGTAGGTAGCGTATGGTTCTAGAGGTAAATTGAATGGTGATGATGTCGATGGAATAACTTCATTAAGCATATCGGAGTCCTTTTCATCTTCTGCTGGAGTCATATCATGAGGGCGAGTCGAAGGGGTAGATAAAATTAGTAAATTTGTATGATCGCCCAAGGGATCGGCTGTAACTTCTACGTTGTGAGTCCGCCTGTTCAGCTCACAACGACCGGCTGTAACACTTTTACTGGTGAGTGCCCGCCTGCTCAGCTCCTCACCACCGATGGATCGCATGCTGTAGCATCCAGCATCGGCTCCAGATGCGCCCCGGCGCACCCCGGGAAGCGGCCGTAAATTGTAGATTCTTTTATTCATCTCCATTTGGGTCTGGGACCGTTAATTGAGAAAGACGTAGCCAAGATGTTAGTGGTTATTAAATTTCGTGTATCACCTGTTCCACTTATTTAACAGGGTAAGGTCAAGATCAAGAGACCTTTCATGTCTTCTCGTAAGCCCACCCCACCACGGCAAGGTGGTCCCCTGAGGGGGTTATTATTATATGAAAGGCAGGATTAGCTTGTATGTATGTAATATGTATGTTTCTTTGATAAGAGTTAAGAAGTAGCCAGTGTTACGTACTCAAGTGTTTCTTAAAGCGCGTATATCCAGTCCTGCACATTAAATCTTTACGCTTGTGTTGTTGACCTCATCTTCATAAGATTATGAACATGAGGAAATACAGAGTGCTTATGCACTTACAGTCGCAGTGGCAAATTTTTGCAAGTGAACTTCATCATATTTATTAAACATTGTTTCAGGGATATGACACGACAACGACTGGACTAAACTATTGTTTGTTGACGTTAGCAAACGAACAAGAAGCTCAGGTTTATAAAAATCTTATACGCTAATCTATCATTTAATAATAATTATCTCAAATACTGTTAAATCGTCTTAAATCTTTACTGTCCATACAATCATCAATCAAAAAAAAAAAATTGGTTGCCTGTAAAGTCGGTATACGGGCGAAAGTTTTACGTGACAACGACTTTGAGTGGTAAAATAATTTTAATGTGAATATTCATTCGTATAGTAGGAAGAAGGATGAAATAATAGTAACAATTTAAAACATTTATTTATACAAAGAATTATATTTAAAACATTAATTTATACAAAGAATCTCGCACTGAATTTCACTTTTTATGTCTGTCTCTCTCGCTCTTAGGCGGGCTAACCATGCCCGAGTGGAAGGAACGCGTGCCTCTCACTCGCTCTCATTGTGAGCGCATAACGTGAGCGGAGCGTAACGCAGTTTCTTGAAGTGTCACCCGGCAAACCAATTTATAAGACGTTGTCACGTCAAAAATTTAGAAAAAAAATGCTTTTTTACTTGTTAATTTTTTTTTATCTATTGATTTAAAAATACAATTTGATTATAATTGTTATTATATTTTTCTTGAATACATTAACTTATTTTACGATATTTTAACATTTACCATGCAGGAAAAAGTTGTAGCAGAGCTGAATGGCATATTTGGAGATGACAAACGCCTAGCCACCATTGAGGATTTGAACAAAATGCGCTATCTAGAATGTTGTATTAAAGAATCTTTACGACTTTATCCACCTGTACCCTTTATAAGTCGTAAAATAAATGAAGACACTGTCTTAAGTAAGTTACTAATGTCATTCGTTTTATAAGACAGCTTTTAATTATTAGGCAGAGATGGCCCAGTGGCTACAACGCGTGAATCTTAACCGATGATCGTGGGTTCAAACCCGGGCAGGCACCACTGAATGTTCAAGTGCTTAATTTGTGTTTATAATTCATCTCGTGCTTGACGGTGAAGGAAAACATCGTGAGGAATGTGTCAAATTTCACTCAAAATTCTGCCACATGTGTATTCCACGAACCCGCATTGGAGCAGCGTGGGACATTCACAGGCTGTTATTTTACTTTTAATTATTACTTGCTATAAAAATATATATACAAAAAAAAATCTAGGTATATTACAAATTCATCAGAACAAATATATATTGTTGTATGGAAGATTTTCTTTAAGAAAAACATTGGTGCTGATCTTAATCGATTTACCAATTTTGATACCGATGGTAAGAGTGGATGGGACACTTGGTACATTCATTTCCTTTTTTTACAAAAAAAACCTAGGAAACCAACGTAGTATGACTCCATATTGGAGCAGCTTTATGAATAAGCTCTAAAAAACCATTTACGCAAGTTGAGAAGAGACCTAAAGCCAGCAGTGAGTCATTTAAGGCTGTTGCTTTTCAGTACTCATTTTCAACCCACATTGAAAATAAATACTCACTGCTATTATAAAGTATTCAAAAATAGCATACAACGGGCACCTTCCTCTCTGATCCATACCGAGAACGGCCGTCGCAGTGGTTTTAGTGGGTAAATCCCACAAAACCCAGTTCACTCTCTCCCATGAAAACCGGGTATATCTCTGAAGTGTAATTTCACTGCGTGAAAAAAATAAGTGTAGAATAAGGCAATAAGACGAAATCGACTTAAATCACCTTTGCGCTAAAAATGCGTCTTGTCCTCCTGTTTAACTAAACAGTGCAGATTACACCTAGATAAGCGCCATGACAAAAATACATTCATAAGAAAATAGGTAAGACTATAATACAATTTGACGTCTGTTCTTTGTTTAAGGTGGGTACAAAATACCAGCCGGTACATATTGCCACATACATATATACCACTTACATCGCCACGAGAATTTGTTCAAGAACGCTCTTAAGTTCGACCCGGATCGATTTCTCCCTGAAAACAGCGTAGGTCGTCATAATTACGCTTATTTACCATTCAGCGCAGGACCAAGAAATTGTATTGGTATGTAAATAACAAAGGTCGCAATAAATGCGAAATTATATCTTTTATATAATTTGAACAAACGTACCTCTTAAATATAATATAAGTGAGTTTTATTTTTATTTTATTTTTTATTGCATAGGAAGGCGGACGACCATATGGGCCACCAGATAGTAAGTGGTTACCAACGCCCATAGACATTGGCATTGTAATAGATGTTAACCATCGCTAACATCGACAATGCGCCACCAACCATGGGAACTAAGATGTTATGTCCCTTGTGCCTGTAATTACACTGGCTCACTCAACCTTCAAACCGGAACACAACAATAGCAAGTACTGCTGTTTTGCCGTAGAATATCTGATGAGTGGGTGGTACCTACCTAGACGAGCTTGCACAAAGCCCTTCCGCCAAGTTTTTTTATCTTTAAAGGTAGAAAAACTAAAGGATCTTTAATAATAAATTATCCAACTAATTTGGAATCAGCTAAATGCGTTTTAAAATATTTCAAGAAAACGAATTAAGCCGTAAAAATAGATGATAGACGCTGATGGTAAAGAAGGATGTGATTACAAAATTCCCTCAGCCAGTTTAATAATAAAATAAGTAATTAAGTTAACCCTCTATTTAACTATTTAACGAAAACCAGATTTTAAAAATGCTTGTTTATTTTTAGGTCAAAAATTTGCTATGATGGAATTGAAGTCGGCTCTTTCTGCTATATTGAGGAATTTCAAGCTTATCCCGGTCACAAAGTCCACTGATCTTCGTTTCGCTGCTGATTTAGTATTAAGAAGTATAAATCCCATTTATATGAAATTTATAAAACGAAGTTCTGTATAACTGTATCTTATATAGGTTGAAGCTCGTGGTTATGGATTAGGTGTATACATAATTAGAACACCTAACCTAATTCTATTAATCAACCCTTATTTCCTTGCAGAGGAAAAGTTTTATATTTAATTCGTTATACAGATTTTTTAGTTTTCATTGTATTTAGGACAATGTGTACCGCAGTCGATGTTCTAAAAACATCATTGCTAATTTATTTCGAAGTTAATGGTCACAATCATATAATCTAAGGGAATCAACTTATAAAAAGATTCCCGTCGCAGTTCTTGGCACTCCTTGAAGTAGTATTTATAAGCTACACGCTGAAAATAATGGTTCAATACAGTGTGAGTGAAGACAGCGTTTGCAGCGTACTACTTTACTATATCCTATTGTACATTCAAAGCGATCACGTGTTTTTAACGTAATTCTTATGCGTTTTCTATCTATGTGCAGCTTTGACGATTTTATAATTGGTCATGTATGTCTATGGAAAGTGGTCATGAGTTTGAGGTAAATTGTTATTATTTCGATATTATTTACTGTTTTATAATTGGATACCTTTTTTGCGTTAAATAATAACATTGATTATTATAGTTTAAAATCAAGTAGTTACAACAAGTTACCTTATACTCTGTTGTATTCATAGTTTTATATAGTATACATATATATTTCATAAATAAAATAATTGGTGATTGATATTTTTGTATTTTTTACGACTTTATATGTATATATATTCTAAATTATATTTGTTGATAAATATCAACAAATATACTCCCTATACGCATATAACCTTGTTTAACTATTATATTTTCTATTATCAATATAAACATAAAACTGTTTCTTAATTTCTATAATTTGCTTATTATTACAAAACTGATTTGGCTGGTTTATAAACAGCCACGTGAAAGTGTGATGTCGCAGAAGGAGGCCGCGGAGCAGGAACGAGAGGAGAATGCCGCTGCAGACCCGCTCCGCCGTAGGGGGAAGGAAACGCCGTTTTGCACACCTTCTCCCCCCACCACAATAGGCGCCGCCGGGACTAGGGAGAGTATACATGATAGAATTCCACACGCAAAAAGAAAAGGGATCGCAAGAGTTCGTGTATAATAAATAGGTCACTCATCATCGAGTTAGTTCGTGTAATTAAACCGGGTTACCCTGTGCCTAAAAATAATTATAAATTAATATATTAATTTTTAATTAAATTTACACTCAGTTTTTAAAATGGGTAGAAAATGGAATCAAACAGACAACAGTTCACAGTTATATATTATTATTCTTGATCAGTCATGTTATGGAACCCAAGCTTGTCTCAATAAGGTTCATTAATTAATTGTATTTTATTATTTTTGAGAATTATAGTCTTCGTATAATATCGTTGCAGTGATGTGAGAAGTGTTACATGTACTAGTAGTATAAAAAATATAAATATTAGTAAATTCAAAATTCAATTATTATAATCCTATCAACGTGTTTCAAATTTAACGTAAACGGGATCCTTTGTACGTAAGATGATATCGGCGATAAAGACGAGGTCCTCCGGCTTCGTGACTGGTAGCAAACGGTATTGTTGAAGAACTGCAGATATCGCCAATTTCATTTCCATCATAGCAAATTTTTGACCTGTCACGTAGAAAAAAATATGTATGGTATACCTACATATTTTAGACATTGGTAAATTTAAACATTTTAGGACATTGTTTTAATTTGAACATTAATGTGGACATTTCAATTTATATAATACAGTATTTAAAGTAATATTTTACCAATACAGTTGCGAGGTCCTGCGCTGAATGGTATGTAAGCGAAAGGGTGCCAAGTGGGTTCCTCCTGAAACCTCTCCGGGCGGAACTTGAGAGGTTCGACGAACTGATCACTACGTCGATGCAAGTCGAATATTAGAATGGAGCAGTCCGATCCAGCTGGGCACTCGTAATTTTCTAAAAAAATAAACAAATAAAATGTCTTTGTGACTTATTCTGGCTGCAGCAACCAGTCTAAGCTGATGGTATTATATATACATAAAAATTTTAACAAAATAAAAACCTCTTCAAAAGAAAAAGAAATTAATATGCACTAAAAAGTAAAAAAATACGAAAAAATTATAGATTTCTACCTAAAATGGAGCCATGTAACCCAAGGTATCAAACTGTTGCCTATAAAAGTCATTACTTAGCGTGCGCTGCGTCACTGTGGTCGGTATATAAAAAGTGTTCTATACAATGGTACTACAATTACCTAATCATAACGTAGTTACGGTAGGTGACTGAAAAATCTGGATAGCCTATAAAAGATTCGGCCGAGTATCGTTAATTTGCTCCTAAGAATAGAAGAGTTCCGTTACTTTGTCATGGATCCCATAATCAGAACCTAACCAAATTGTCATCAAACTACTCTTGAAGTACACTCTTTCCAATAAAATAAAAAATCATCGAAATCGGTTCACTCGAAAATTATGAGTCAAGTTAATCCAATGAGATCAGCTCTGACAGTTCTGACCGATTGTTATACTTACTCAATTTTAATTCTTGTTTGCAATATCTGATTATAAAAAACACCGACGGATAGAGTCTTAACGTTTCCTTGATGCAACATTCTAAATACTTCATTTCTGCTAAGTCAGACATCGTAGGCTTCCGGTCAGATGTGCCGAATATGTGTCGGCACTCCTCAAGTATTTTTTCCTAAAATGTTTTATGCCGCAAATGTCACTAAATAATAATATGTCTATAAAACGCTTATTAGAACAACTTGGGGTCGGAAAAATCGCTTATTTAAAGATCTTAACTACAAACTTGATATTCGAGTCATGATGAAATATAAGATAGACTCGTACCTGAACTTCTGGATGATTCGCAATCAGCATAAACGCATATTGGAGTGCAGTCGCTGTTGTATCGTGTCCCTAAAACAAACCATATATAAATCAAAAAATCTACTTACATTTGTACACCACCATCTTCACGGTTTCACCAGTGATATCTTCAAATATATTCAAATAAATAAAACATCAATCATATCTAACGGCTTTACTCACAAACTTCGCTAAGCGATTGTTTAGTCAAACAGCGATTTCGCTCTTTTTCTCATTATTAATTTAACATTCGAAAGAAGGAGACAGCATTGTTTAACAACCTTTATAAGTAAGGTAGAAGTACATTCGAATAGAAAATAAATAAATATAAGTAAACCTCAAACATGAACGTGTCGACTTCCTCGTTGATCCCCTCAATATCTATCTGACCTTTCTCCTCTGTTTCCAGTAACAAATCCAACATCGCCAATCGTTTCTTTTTACCTATAATGACATCATCGTCCTTCTCGTTCATAACCTCTGTGTATAAGTTCTTGTAAGTCCCATCTTCTCGTCTCCGCTTAATAACGTGATCGCGAAAAGAACCAATCAAATTCAATAATTTCTTCTGACTTCGCCCAACAGAACTCAAGTTAAACAATGCCATTGGATAAAGCCAAAATCGTTCACCCCTATAAAATAAGTATTTTCCCAGTATATGTATTGCATTTTTATATTTTTTCCCAATGTCTTTCGAATTTTCATCTAAAGCTGTACCCATTGCTGTTTCTAGAAAGAATAATAATTGATTCTATTCAAAATATATTGTCATAAGTTCACTGGAATTTTTCGGATAGATAATAATACTTTGACTACTGCTACCGCAAATGTCAACTAATAATATCCTCATTTATGTATATCAAGGTTATGCTTTACGAAAAATAATATCTGGATTGCGAATGTGAAGTGTAACCAATCAATATATCTAAGACCAATCTCTCACCAATTGGATCTCAAACCAAATTTAAATAATTTATTTTTATTTAAATAGTGTTCTCGTGATAACTTATAAAACTAACGGGAGTAGCATGTTTTTATGGCATAGGTTGACGAACGCGCATATGGGCCACCTGATGGTAAGTGGTCACCAAAACCAAAGTGGTTACATCGCCTATTCGCCACCAATCTTGGGAACTAAGATGATATGTATGTTACTTGTACTAATAAATAAAATGCATCTCAGCAATGCACAATTGTTTTCCACTTTCGATATTTTATCAAAAACAGAAAAAAAATCTACTATTATACTCTACTAGCACTTTGCCCGCGACTTCGTCCGCGAAAGTTTAAAAACTATTCTGTAACATAAATACGTAAATTAGCATGTTTTAATAGACTAAACGAAATAACGAAATTGTCACGGTTTGGAGAAACTGCTCTGCGTTTAGTGCAGTAACAAATGTCAATTTACGTTTAATAAAAGTTTTCGCGGACGAAGTTGCGGGCGAACTGCTAGTTTATTATATATAAAATAAATTAATAATTTAAAAAATTACAACTTTTCACTATATCTACGTAATCTTTTCTTATAATTCTAACTTATAATATTATAGATATTTAATTTACTGCCTATATGTACATACTTAGATATATTTTTGCTTTAATACATCATTTTAATTCATTTACAACTTCATTTATCTCTGTACAACTCTTTCCGAACCAATGATAAAACAACTACAGATTAAATAAATATACAGGTCGCAACTCACCACATATAGAATTTAATGTCATGCTCGCTATGACAGGGTAAATGTCCGTGCTCGATTTGTCTGTTTCTGACCGAAGACTCTCCACTAATTTCTGGCTGTTCTCCACCAATATGGTGCTGAAGTGCCGGAGTATGTTAAAGTGAAATGCTGGAGTCAGAATTTTCCTCCGCTGATGCCATTTAGCTCCTAATTAATTGTAAATGAAGTTAATTAATTATTTCGTCTATTCGTAAGCAGAGCTATTCTGTAAGTACAAACTTGAAACCCAACGAGGAAAACTACCGCGAATCGTCAATTGGCGGGATTGACACCTTTAAGGTACAAATTATATGTATATACAGAATCTGTGTATATACAGGGTTATTGGTAATTCGACGTATTCCCGTTAGGAAGTGATAGGGGTGACTATTTGCGATACTTTTAACCCCCATATGCATAATGCAAAAGTGACCAAATTCTCAAAAAGATATTGAAATAACATCGTTTTTCCTCTCGCATTTTTAAATTTGGACCGATAATTGTTGTTTTAATATTGGTAAAGAACAAGTGCTTAATTGTTTAAACAAATCAGAAGAAAAAATGAGGTTTAAATTGAAACTGTTTTTTAAATGTTTGATGTTTCATTTTTGACTTTTTTTGAAAAAAGCTAAAACACATGATAACTCAAAAGTGAGCCATTTTCATGGCTCATATCATGCAAACATGATGCATATGGGGGTTAAAATGATGAGGTTAAGACCATGAGATGGTCCATGTGCCGGTCTGTCTACCTATATTATAATAATTAACATTTTCAAACACAAAAAACAGTTCTATAAATATTACCTAACCGCTTTGTTACCTCAAAAATAAATAAATAATAAAAATATCATAAATGATAATAATTTAAAATAATATCTAAATGTTATTTATTAAAACATTTTATTTTAAGCTATTAAATTTTAATATATATGAATATTATATTACCGTCACTTACGAGAAGGCCGTCGTTTAACCACGGTCGAAGGAAATAGTACATAAATCCTTTATCGTTGTATTTTGTATTCGTTAATACTGTCTGCAAATATTAGAATATTTTAGCTCTATAATTTTTGATACATAAAAATTTAAGGACTCACTAAGATTAATAATATTAGGTTATAATTGGTAGGTATAGATATAGGTATAGTATTACATAAACACTAGGTTTTCTCCGTGGTTTCAACTGCGCAGTTCCTGGTCCCTTGGAAATTCGGGGATAAAATATAGCTTCCTCTATGTTCCTCTGTGATAATGTAGCTTTGCTATTGGTAAAACAATTTTCAAAATCGGTGGTTTAGGCGTAGAATCGTAACTAATAAACAAACTCACGTTCGCATTTATAATATGAGTTAGTATGTAACAAACATTTTAAATATGTAAATTGCCTCGCAGACGCAAAAAAAACGAGTTATACGTATAAAGCTATGATGGCAAAAACATAATTACGAGTACATATTTTCGCAAATAATACTTAAATTATGAATACTTACCTACCTAAAATAAACAAAGTTAAATCTAAAATCTGATTTAACAAATTTCAATATTTTATAAATGATAGCAAAACTCGCAATGATTTACATCATATGATAATATTGATACATTACTACAGTAAGCACAACGTGTAACTAAAATAAAAACCAAAATTACGAATATGTGAGGTGTAATAGCGAGCTGAAAAATTATGACTTAAAACTTGAGATAAACAAAAAGTAATTTATTTAAATACTTTAATTTGTTAATTGTTTGACACATACCTCAATGTCCTCTGGGTTGTATATTAGGACCACCTTTTTATTAAATATTTTTACTTTGTAGAGATCCTTATATTTATTTGCTAAATTGCGAAAGTAGGTGAATAATGGAGCTGCAAAAGATTGTTACGTTTAATCATATAATTCTGCATTTGAAAATTTTAACGAGCGCAAAGTTCAGAGTATGATATAAATCAAATTTGAATTGTAAAAATACAGGCTACTATTAATAAATAATCTACTAGACACTCACGAATGACATTTAAAACAAAAACCACTGATATTGATAAGCTGCCTATAAAATATAATTATAATATATTACTAACTGAGCGGTCTAATGTAACTAATAGCTGAGTTACTTAAACATATGCATTGAGATAACTTATTTATAAGAAGTTGATAAAAACTTATCTGCATAATAAGTATTCAATATGTCTCGGTCTCAGATATTAATGAACAAAATTAATATTTTGTTTTTTTCAGCTTATTGCCGTCCACTGCTGGACGAAAGCCTTCCCCCAAAGTACGCCAAAATTAATATAATTACAATATATATGCACATTATATACGGAAGAAAACATTATATAAAATTAATAATAACAATTATTGTCTAAATAATAAAACAAATCTAAGCGTTTGCAATTGAACATAAACATTAATTAAACTATCGGTTGCGATTAGATAAGACAGAACATTTTGTTTTATTTTTTAATGAATATAATTTACGTCGTTACTTCCATTATCTTACCAGACTCCATTAAAAAATCGAGGCCATTTGCAATAAGGAATTTCCCTTTAGGTCCTGGGATCTTGTCAAATTTTTCATCTCTAAACAAATAGTTGATATAATGATAAAATATTAATATGAACACTGCCAATAATATAAGAGTCCAAAACATTTTAAATTTTAAATGAAGTCACTTATAATATTTTTATCACAATTAGATAAAAACGTATAAATAGAGACGACTGGTCCCTCGCGTGTACTGACTCCAACAATGATAAACGAAAACACAACGAATAGTTGATATATTTATATGATAATAAATTTAAAAAAATCATACATTACATACGGTAGGCAACTATGTGTGTCTCCGATTTTCCGAATATCATTAATGATCTATATTCGGGCCTAGCGACTAGTGACCTTATAAGCCTAGCTAGCTAGGCTCTTTACCATTTTTATGTTTAGCATAATTGAAAGAATAATCGATAACTTTAGTTTTACTTTTAAAGCGTTTTCTTTAATCATTACGGCGCTTACAATTTTTATTTGTAGCACTAACTTAAGAAATATTAAAAAACATTTCAATTAACGTATGAACTAAATGTAGGACGTGCGTTATAAAAGACATATGAGTGAAATATATCGCCAGGGTCGATACTGATTTTATCATAATCATATTATGTGTTTATTTAATATTCTTACATATTATTTAAAATATCAGTAATTTGTAACGAAGAGGGAGCCAGTAGCTAGTATTTAAGAAACTCTTATTTTTAAACTATAATAAATTATAAATTCTGATTTTTTGTCAACAGTTTTTTATCGTATTTACATATTATTTTAAAGTACATCTATATATATATATATACAATGATAGAGGTCTGCAGTTGTGCGCGCATCACGGAAAAACTACTGGATAGATTTCGTACATAAGAAAACTTTGTTAATATATCAATCAACGCGGACAAAGTCGCGGGTATCAGGTAGTGTTATATAATTATACTGCTGTATACTATTTGTATAACGTCAGAAACGTACAATCAATCACTTCGTATCTCACTTGTGAAATATCGAATTCCGACTTACGGTAATACACTTTGCTTATATTGGGTATCCTTTAAGTGTTACATAACTAAACTAATGTTGGAATTACTATCATTATCTTCGAATAAATCGGTTCAAAGTACACATTAATGAGTCTATGAAATGATAAATATTTTAGAGGTATTTAAACTAACCTCAAACATTTAATATAAAAAAATACAGACGAATGATAACCTCCTTTTTTGAAGTCGGTAAAAAATTAGCATTATATTAGCATAATATTTACCAAAAACAAAGAAAAAAATATGTTAATTATGTCATTGTATTCAAATAGATATACCAAACACGTAAAAAAACTTCATTATTGTGAAATATTTATTACACATTTATTACATTACTACTTACATTAATACTTTTCTAAAATAGCATTAATAATTGTATGTTTCTGTGATTTTGTATATGTTGTACAATAAAGCATATTCTATTCTATTCTACATCTATCTCTAATAGGACTTAAAAACATCTTTACAAGAATTGTAAATTTGTTCTAATCGCGCATTGATTATAATAAATAATAATGAATAATGACCTCTAGACCGATTTCGGTCACGGCAGCCAATCTCAAAGGAGTGCACAAATACAGGTGCACTCACTATTCCCTAGCTCTTTAATTTTCTGACAAAAAAAAAACCAATAACTAATTATTGGCCCGACTTGGGAATTGAACCCAGGACCACTTGCGAATTTAAATCTAGCCACTAGACCAACGAGGCAGGATCGACATATTTTTATATATCAAGAGGGTCATAAAAATAATTAGTGCACATAAAGGCCAAAATAAAAGAATAAATGATATTACAACAGGCGACCTTATCGCTAAAGAATGATCTCTTCCAGGCAATCTTAGGGCTTAGGAAATGGTTTTTTGACGGCATAAGTGCACAAGTACAGTGTACAAGGATGCCAGTTATTGAAAACATTTTAAACATTACATTAAATACAAAAATCGGCATACAGAAAAAATGTATCCTATTCCAGACGCTTTCTTCTTAATGCAAGAAGTAACTGAGTGAGCACTTTGCGCTCTAAAAGGAATAAGTACAAGTGAATGATAATAAAGTCACAAATTCTGCTTAGAGATTAAAATAAGAAAATAGTTTTCCTTGCTTTTTATAAGAAAGACAGGACGACTGTCATTAAGTTAGTGATATAAGTAGCCCAGTCGGGTTAGTCGAAAAAAGGGCCGAACCTTGTATTAATTATCAATTTTATAATATTATAATATTCTCAAATTTATATAGATAGTATCAGCTTGGGGACGTTTTTGCGTTAGCAATAGTGTCGTATAGCGCCTAAAACTGAAACAAACTGGTTTGAACTAGCTAGTATAGTAGCTAGTACATACTAAATAACAAAAAACAAACATACATAAATAGAAGAAGCTTCATTTTGTTTTTGTGTTAATAATTAGCTTATAATAAAATATGTGAGGGAGATAAAATATACGTCGGAAAAGTGTAGGAAATGAATATAATTCTATAATAACATAAGCTGAGGAAAATTTTTCCTCTGCATGCCATTAATGTAGTGGAAACAAATTTGTTTGCATGCTGAAATAAGAAGTCATTTCAGGGTGAACAAAAGGCCTTAGAATGGCCTTAGATACAATACCAGAAAGAATTATAAACGAAATAAATTACATTTTATTTCGTTTATAAATTATGAAAACTAGGATAAGGATGACTATGTCAGGGGTTGTAGACGTTCATGAGTAAAAATACCTTTATTATGTACAATATGATGAATGTAAGTATTTGTTAATATTATCTGCTGAGGGTACACTATTATATAGCGAAAAAGTTTCTAAATTTTGTTTATATTTTAAAATATAAAATTATTTTAAATTTATATTACTTTAAATTTTAAAGTGTCTCTGAATATTACTTAAATACAATATATGTATTAATATTACAATAAATCTTTCTCACATATTATACAAAAACTAAGATAAAAGCGAGCCGCGGTTTCAAGTCGTGGCCATATTTAAAGCAAGGTTTATTCAAATTCGAGTTGAGTCGTAGGATACATGTGCTTTGGTATCATATATTTAATATTAAATAGTGTTAATTGTATGAAATAAAATGTTTTATATATTAATATTAATATCTATAGTACTATTGACTTTGTTACTTCTCGATCGAATGGGTAAAGATGAAGATTTTGATAAGATACCTGGTCCAAAAGGATTATTTCTGTTTCGAAATGCTTTTGACTTCTTGGCGAATTCAGGTTTGGTTATAAATAAATTGTATATTATATATATTTTAATTATTGACTGTAATTAATGTAGTTTGACGCGTTTACCTTGAAATAACATTGAAGTAGATTTACTAACTTTACTATTTTATATTCTGTTATAAAATATTATATATATGTTATGCTTAAGCGTAAAGTAGGTATATACAAAAATGTTTTTTGTCATAAGCAAAGATGCCTTAAATACTTTACGAGAATATGTATAAATCGGTATACTTTTCACATAATTCTTAATACAACGGCGAGATCTGTCAGAGAACCACTGACAGATACGAGTACATAGATGTATGTATCGAACTTATTTATAGTTGATAAGTTTCGAGAACAATCATTATCAACATTTTTTTAACGAGCAGATACCGAGCCAATTAATTACATTTTTGTACTTAAGATATTTTTATCAATAATTAAAATATATTTGTTAATTCATTACGATATAAACAAAAATTTTAACAAAATAAAAACCGTATTTAAAAAAAAAGAATATTAATATGCACAAAAAGTAAAAAAAAACTTTGGTTGCCTGTAAAGTCGGTATACGGGCGAAAGTTTTACGTGACAACGACTTTGAGTGGTAAAATAATTTTAATGTGAATATTCATTCGTATAGTAGGAAGAAGGATGAAATAATAGTAACAATTTAAAACATTTATTTATACAAAGAATTATATTTAAAACATTAATTTATACAAAGAATCTCGCACTTAATCGAGTGGAAGGGACGCGTGCCTTTCACTTTTTATGTCTGTCTCTCTCGCTCTTAGGCGGGCTAACCATGCCCGAGTGGAAGGGACGCGTGCCTCTCACTCGCTCTCATTGTGAGCGCATAACGTGAGCGGAGCGTAACGCAGTTTCTTGAAGTGTCACCCGGCAAACCAATTTATAAGACGTTGTCACGTCAAAAAATTGCGTATTCTTCTACAATTTGATAATTAACTTACGTTTTTCTACTCATCAATATGTAGGTACGATTGTGGTTACAACGAATGTAGTTACAATTATTGTTATTTTTGGAGTCGATGTCAGCCAAGGAAACACTACTATATACCTAGCAATAAAAATACGAGAATACTTTAAGAAATATTTTTTACACAAATTACTTTTATACGAACGACAATTAATATACTGTGAGTACTGGGACAGAATACCAATACCTAATTAAACCCATTTTCAAAATAACTTTTATTCGCCTCGTCAAGTTGCGCGTGCGACACAAACAAATCTCATCTAAGTGGTATTCTGTCTTTCTTACTTGGCTCTTCTGTATTACTTAGCGTGCGCTGCGAAAACTATTGACGATATATAAAAAGTGTTCTATACAATAGTACTACAATTACTTTACCATAACGATGTTACGGTAGGTGACTGAAAAATCTGGATAGCCTATAAAAGCGTCGGCCGAGTGTCGTTAATTTGCTCCTAAGAATTGAAGAGTTCCGTTACTTTGACATGGATCCCATAATCAGAATCTAACCAAACTATCATCAAACGATCTTTGAAGTTCATCCTTAAAAATAAAAAATAAATCATCGTAATCGGTTGGCGTGATATCGAGTTAATCGTCCATTTGTCGCGCACATACTTAATGCAAATTTAAGACTTATTTAGTTTTCTCATGGATGCCATTGTCAAAACTGGACCGAATTGAAATGGGACCACACGGGAAGCACCAGCTTTCAAATAAAAAAAAAACGATTCACCCAATCGAAAGTTCTGAGTCAGCAAACACAAAAAAAAACATACAGACGAATTAATAACCTCCTCCTTTTTTCGAAGTCGGTTAATAATGATTGCGTTACAAATAATCAACACACAAACTATACATATAAATAATATTAGTAACAAGAGGTTTATAACCTCTTTATCTTCTATTTTAATTATCTATTTGTTTTGTTTCTAACATTAATTAGTATCTTGTTTATTTTAGTTGAAATCATCTTTATGAACGAACATAAAAAATCTTTATGTTCGTTCGTGGTAAAGCTTTGGGCATTCTACTATGAATAACTTTAATTTTAATGCTGTAAAACGGTGAACAGTTTATGGGAACAGTGGGGGGAACGTGGGTCTCGTCGTTGTCCAAGGCACTGAGTGAACCTTGAACATCGGAATACCGGCGGTACCCATTTCGAATTAATGAGAAGCGTCACAGAATCGCTTGCGCTTGCTACCGCAACAATTGTTATTTAAATATCTAGTAAATATACATTTTTATTTCGCACCATTGCGTAGACACATGTTAAACACCTCCACTAATATTACTTAGTTTTTATACCAAAAGATTCTTGGGTAAAGTGTGATAATAATTTCTGGCACATACTTAACAGAGATGGCCGAGTTGTTCACATGTGAATCCTAACCGAAGGTGGCAAAACTTTTGAATGTTAATTTTCTAGTACTAAGAATTCATCTCTTGCACGGCGGTGAAGTAAAACATCATGAGAAAATTTATATTCTTCACACACCAACTTGAATAACTCCAGTCCCAGGCGTTCATTATGAACAGGCCTTGTTCCAGCAGTGGGAGAGACATTTCGAACTAATATACATTATTTTGTATGTAATATTATAAATACATTGTATATACAACCCTAACTAATTACTATATTTTGAACGAAAACTCATCAACAAATCATTTTTATTTTTTTAATTATCATCTAGATTCTAATAAGTAACACAAAATATAGTAAAAAAGGATACATATACGAATTTGTCAAACCATGGCTGAATGAAGGGTTGATTCTTAGCGGTGGTGAGTATTTCACTAAATAAAAATATCATGTAACACGAGGCTGCATAAACAGTATATCTGGGTGCAATATTTCTGAATTAGTTTAGAAATAAAAATAGTTATTTTAAAAAAACTAGACTCAGTAAAAATACATAAGGCATTTACATAGGTCATAAAATTGAATTATCTCAGTGGTAAGGATACGTAAATCTTCATCGAAGTTTGTGGATTCAGACTTGGACAAGCACTACTGACATTTTTGCGAGGAGACCACGTGTACGTTTCGCATGAATATCAGAGGCCAAACGACAGAGGGTAAACGCTAATAGAAAACTAAACACATGTATGAGAATGACATCTCTCAACGATAAGTCACGTGGTCAAAACTAAACAAATGTATGAGAATGACATCTCTCAACGATAAGTCACGTGGTCATTCTCATACATTTGTTTTGTTTCTATTAGCGTTTACAATTGTAGAATGTCAACTTGGCTAGGGCCTCTGAGAGGCTGCGGGATCGTGTTGATATAACACATCCCGAGCTGTGCTCTGATCGTACCTCGGCGATGCTCTCTTACTCTTACTGCTTGGCGAACCCTTAGCCAAGCAGGATAATATTTGTGCGCTATTTCTTTTTACTTTTTAATATGTGTTTGAGTAAAAAAATGCCTTTGGTTTGGAAATGCAGGTGAGAAATGGCATCAACGGAGAAAAATTCTTACACCCGCTTTTCATTTTAATATCCTGACACATTTTAATTCTGTCTTGTCGGAGAAAAGTAATGATCTAGTAAAGAAGCTTGAGTTTGAAGTAAATAATCCAAAAACAGATATTTATCCTTATGTAACGGACTTCTCACTCAATTCTATTTGTGGTAAGTACATATGTTTTGTACGAACTTTATTCACTTTATGTTCTGATTACGTTGTATAATTATATAGTATCTCAATCATCATTCAAACCCTTAACGTTTGATAGTATACTTACATTAAATAATGATCAGTAATTTCAAATTATTTCAGAAACGGCAATGGGTATATCCTTAGACAAAGAAGCTTCTGATTTTTCAAAAACGTATAAATCTGCTATACACAAATTGGGTAAATATTTATTCTATAGAGTACAAAAAGTTTGGCTTTATCCAAATAAAATTTTCAATCTTTCTCCCGTTGGACGCAACCAAATATATTTACTGGATCTTTTGAGTTCATTTCGAAACAAAGTAATTGCACAAAGAATTAAAAGTAGCGATGAGAGAAAAGTATTCGCAAATATAATAAATGAGGACTGTCATAATGTGGATACGTTTGGAACAAAAAAGAGAAAATTGGCAATGTTAGATTTGTTGTTAGAAGCTGAAAAAGAAGGTAAAATCGACAGGGAAGGGATTCACGAAGAGGTTGATACTTTTATGTTTGCTGTAAGGATTACTTCTGTTAATTCAGTGTGGTCTTTTTTTATTTTATTTTTTTTATATATTTTTCTATATAAATTTATCTAGGGATATGACACTACGGCGACCGCTCTACAGTTCGCGTTTATGCTTTTAGCTAATCACGAAGAGTCACAGGTAAATTAAACAATATTTATTATTTATATTAAGCAAAATAATATATTTTGATGATAATGACATTATGTATATATATATATATATATATATATATATATATATATATATATCTACATCTCTTCGTTGGGGCTATGTATATATATATGTTTGCATTTTCGGTAAGTATAATTTTAAAAAATAATTTTAAAATTGATTCTAACGTATCTCGATTTTAATTTGATTAAACATTTTTTTAACGATCATTTTCTTAAGACGCGCTTGTTTATTATGCCAGCTATGTGCATGTATCTTTGAAAATATATAAATGTCATTTATCACATTTTATTTACTTGAAATAGGAAATTATATAGATTTTTGTATGCTATCTATAATAAAAAAATTGTTACTTATCCAAAAGATTACAAATTCTTTATTACTTTGAACTCGACTCGCGGCTCCCACCAGTTAGTAATTTTCAATAATATGGAATAGTAACATTTCTTTTATAATAAATAATATATTGAATTCTTTATTCGTAAATTAAAATCAAACTTATAATTGTATTCTTATCCAGGACAAAATTTTGGAAGAGTGTGCTCAAATTCTAAGTTCCCCGGACAGTAAGCCTACCACGAACGACTTATCACAGATGAAATACCTAGAGGCTTGTATTAAAGAAACGTTAAGGTTGTATCCTCCTGTTCACTTCATTAGCAGACAAAGTGACCAACCGGTGCAATTTAGTGAGTAAATGATTTAAATAAATCAGATATCAGCGGATTTAGATAAGTTATATACTGATATATTTGATTCTAATAAAAAAATATACATATATACATGAAATAATATGATTATATTCAATAAAGGTGATTAAATAGCAGTTAAATGAATATTATTAAATTAATTTCAAGTAACAGAGCTTTAATTATTTCAAATCGTTTTAATACTACTGCATATAAGCTGAAACGTTACAGCAGCGATATATTTTTGGAACGAAGTTCTTTTATGCGGCTCACCTTAGTTGAAATGTTAGGAAATGTTGCATAACGAAATAGCGTTAAGCCTACCTAAAAAATGCTACGAAATGCGATGCGTCGAACGTTCGAATTCATAGTTCAGCAAAAATAAAATTTTACTTTGCACTAAATTTCCAATCCAATTTTTTTTTATATGGTTTAGGATCCCTTACTGAGCATAAAATCACAAAATGACAGATTCAAGCGTCGTCTTGAAAAAAAATGCACTTTAGGGCAAAAGTCATAGAAACCATTATTGTAATAAAATTTCACATTTTTGGTTTCCAGTAAACTTTTTTGTAAAACTTACCGTTTACGATTTATGACCCATTTAATGTACCGGTTTTTCTATCGCGTCCAATAACTCTTGAAATATTAGATTAATCAATAAAATGCATCAATCCATTTTTAAAGATGAGTTTATTCTCTACAACTTTGGTTTTAAACTTTTTCTAATGTCCATACTTTATGAGTTATAGGACGTGTAATGTAGAAATCCCGACGCTTGACGGGTGACTTCAGCCTTCTACCGATTGCTTCAACATCTCCTGCTGCACCTTCCAGTCTACTGGAGTTGATTTCCTGTAAATATCACACTGACTGTGGAAGAGCATGTGGGTGCAGGAAATCAGGCTTAGACTGCACTGTGAATGGCACGGCGGAAACTTGTACAAATCAACCGACAGTGAACCTCGCCTCCAACGGGGAGTCTGTTGATGTTGTCGAGTTTGACCACTAGAGCGAGGCCGTGCAAAGTGCAAAAAGAGTAATAAATGTAGTATAATAAATGAATGTAAACAAACTCAATCAAAAGAAATTACCTAACCTAAAAAATACAAATATATATTTTAACCTATTGTCACAATTAGCATCATAAACTTTGTTTAATTGGATGGAAAATTACTAAAAATTCTTAATATAAGTAAATTTCCTAAAATAGGGATTGCTATTATTGTAAAAATGTTAATTGAATTAAAAAAAAATCGTAACTAGACTTTAAGTCACTTTTTGGCGTAGCAAAAATACATTGATCAATTAATATCTATATTTTAAAACACGTTTTGAGTCAAAAATATATCGCAAAGAACTTCGTTCCTGAAGGGGATTATAGCGTGATCTGTAAGGGCAATGTAATCTGATATTAATTAGAAATATTGTTTTCAGAAAAATATAAGTGTCCTCCGGGAACAAATTATGTTATTGTAATATACGAATTGCATAGACGCAGCGATCAATACGAAGAACCTTTGCATTTTCGACCAGAACGATTTCTAAAACCTCCAACTTGGCACCCTTTTTCATACATCCCTTTCAGTGCTGGACCCAGGAACTGTATAGGTATGTTTTATTTTTTTATTTTTATGTAAGAGGGGGTAAACGAGCAGGAGGCTTACCTGATGGAATTGAAGTTGTTACTACCACCCGTAAACATCTGCAACATCCGAGGACTTACAGGTGCGTTGCCGGCCTTTGTTTTTTGTTTATATGTAACATTTTAAACATTAATTAAACCTACCTATTATTTATATATTTTTCTTTTTAATAACAAATATAAGATAGTATTAGTATATAACTATAAGAAGTATTTACTAAGGGTTTGGTTTGGTAATTTTCGTTCCCAATAAAAAAAATGCTTAAAAAGATGAATTAAAGAATAGAGTAATTTTGCTTTATTTTAAATAACCAATTCATTTTACATTCGTTTGTTTATTACATATTTAATTTAAATATATCGTTGATTTCAGGGCAGAAATTAGCTATGATCGAGATGAAGTTGGCTGTATTATCAGTTCTTCGTGTATACCGACTTTTACCTGTCACCAAGCCAGACGATATCGTTCTATACATGGATATGATACTGCGCTCAACGGAACCAATATACGTTAAATTCGAAAAGAGAAATCTATACTAATAATAATACTAATTTATAATTAAATTGAGTTTATTTAAATTCAGCATTGTTGTATGTTTGGTACATAATCTTAACATATTTCAATCACTACCTTTATTATTAATATATGAATGTCTGATAAGTCAATTAACGGTTCCTTCACTTTGTGAACAAATAGTACATACAATTTTAAGTTATAATATTTCAAATCTATAAACTATAAAAATGTAAACAAACTATAAAGTATGGTGAAGTCAAGTATCTTATTGATGGAGGGATTTTAATGATCACCATTATTTTTGAAGTTAGTTAGTAAAATAATATTACTCGATTTAATTTTAAAATAAATAATAAATGTTTTACAATGAAAATGTATCTACTTTTATTACTATTACCTTAATCGATGCGAACGGCGACGACGAAATATCAATTCTGGAAAACAAACGAAATGTGATTAGACAAAATATTACATTAATAATTAATAGTTTAAGAGGTACCAACATGGAGGTACCAGCTTGCCATTAGACTGATGTGGCAGTGGTCGTTTGACAAAGACTGAAAAAGCATTGGAGCTGATGAGAGAGCCTAGGCGGAAGACAGGATATTGGAAGTTTTGGCATACCTTCTCAAAAATTACGTCGTTAATTTTTAGTGGAAATAATGTCTATACTGCGATGCTGCGGTATACAAACATATATAACGATTAACGTGTTACACGTATTTACGAATTATAGACCCCTATTTACTTGTCAGAAAATTACAGATTCAAAACTAAATATTTTAATATGTAATTTTAGTGTTATTTTTTAGTTGCCCGACTTCGTACGGGTGAATTAACAATTTAATTTATTATTTTATTTTATTGGTAATAAAATTCTGTAACCGAACTGAAAAACAACTGAACTAAGGTTTTGAGTTAGCTTCTGTAGTAATACTGGGAAAAGACTTCCTTGTCATTTAAGGCAAAGGCTGTTAATCAGCAATGATCTACTCGAAAAATTGAATTTATGCTTCGGCGGCCGCACCATATTACAATAAACAGGTACCTATTAAAACGATGGGCTTAGAAAATATTCCAAAAACGTCTAAAGAAAACTAAATCGGTGGGATGTATGTCATTAATTAAGTATGATAATTATTGAGTGCGAGATATAAAAAATCCTAGTTTGAGGATTTCAATGATGGTGATCCCAAACCAGGGGTTCTTATCTTTGACTTTGATTACACAGGGTTAGTAAGGCTTTTATGGGACAATGTATGGCTTTTACAACAGAATCCAAGAAAGCGTTCAAAAATATTTAATTGAAAATTTAAAAGAATTGTTAAGGAACGCTTGTTGCCTGTTGTTGGATATTACGCAATCAATGACTTCTTAGATAACTGCACACCTTGGGAATAAAACGATCGCCTCCATGCTATTTCAAATAAATAAGAATATTATTATTATATATTTAAGAATAAGAATCAGCTAAAAAAAAATCCCGCTGAGTTTCTTTCACCGCTTCTTCTCAAGTCTGAGGTGTTTGTTTCCAAACCGGTGGTTGATATATGACAATCCATAAGCGAGTGTAACACTTCTATATTGAATAAAGATATTTGAATTTCAATTTAATTTGAATCGGCTCTAATTTAGGAAATAAGAAAAAAAGTCAATTTCAATAAATAAGAGCTTTATTTTTGACTTTTACATAATAAACACACCTAAAATCAATTGTTAGAAATTATATTCACGGAAATTAATACAGACAAAAATAACACTATTTATTTTCTATAAGTAACATATCGTTGACAATTTATTAAAAACATGTTATTTTTATATGATTCACATACTATGTGCATAACTAGTATGCATATAATAAATATTATCTTATAATACTATTTTCATATAACAGTCTTTATCAATACTGCACATTGACCAGACATATTAATATATTAAAACAGTGTGTTATATTTAAAGTTGTATATTAAGTATAGTTATATATTTTGGGTATAATCAAAATGCTAACTGTAATCTTATTTTTGATTTTGATTTTGTGCTTACTTCATTTTATATTCTATCACAATAGTTTTGCTAAATCATTACTGATCGTCCCCGGTCCTAAGATTAAATTTTTTTTTGGAAATTCCCTCGACATCTTGTTGACACCAGGTTAGTAACTATTTTCGATCTCTTGTTATTATTATTGAGACTCATATCTACAGTAGAGTGGAATTATTATAAAATAAGTTTCTAAATTTTATGATTTGCATGTAAATAATATTAATCAATAGGTAATTTTATTAAAATGTTAATTGATATACAGAAAGGTGTATGTGGTTCAATATAAGTTAGAAATGAACTTGTCGTACAAGGGTCAAAAGAGTATTGCGTTTAGGTAAATTACGTTTTTAATCATTTTATTATTTATTTCAGAGCAACTATTTACCTTATCATATAGATGGGTCTCTTTATATAAAGGTATATTTAGATTCTACGCGTATTTTCATGGAGCTGTATGCATATATAATCCAGATGATATCGAGGTAAATTTCAATGATAATAATTACTTAACAATAATAATTGTAAAAATATGTGTTCCATTATATTCTGGAATAAATTTTTAAATGTGCGTAATTAATAATTAAATGTGTAATGTTCAAGAACTACAACTTTATTTGGATAATTTCTCCTTATTACTTATATTTTCAAATATTGCAAATGCGCACTATACAGTAATGACAATAATATACTTATATATAAAGCTGAAGAGTTTGTTTGTTTGATCCGGCTAATCTCAGGAACTACTCGAATTTAAAAATATATTTTTAAATAATATAGGATAGTCCTTTTATCGAGGAAGGCTGTAGGCTTATTTTTATTTATTATATTTTCATTAATTATACGCGGGGGAAACCGCGGGCCACAGCTAGTCTTAATATAACATGCAATTAAGACGTAAGAAATCAATATTATTTTTATATTATAGAATAAAATATCAACGATAACATTGTAAAGAGGAATATGGCTTATATGGTACTGCTAATTGCTCTTTTATGATATCATACCTAGACCCATTTATATATAAATGATGAGGTCTTCATTTTCTTACATTGTTGCAACCCTCGGTCGGTAGGTTTTTTCGAAAGGTCTTCGCGTATACCTGATGTATTTAATCATTCATTCTATGATGCTTTTACCTGCTAGACGTGAAAATGTATAATTTTAAACAATAAAAATTCTTAAACAAATAAATAAATTAAAGCGTCTGTATATATCATCTAAATAAAATTAGCCTCAAAACAGCCTCCATGTCTGTTAAAGATTGTTAGTTACAAAAAAATATGAATGTATTAAACGAAATTGTAGTGCTCCAGTATTATTTAATAAAGATTTTGATTTTAATATAAAAGTTACGTTTAGTTATGTTTTTTTTTTTAAAATAAATAATTTGATTTGTTTCCTCAATACAAACGTTACAGATAATAGTTTCAAGCATGAAATATCACGAGAAAAGTGTTATATATACGTTTTTGAAACCGTGGCTGCGGGATGGACTCCTGTTGAGTCATGGTAATTTATTGTTACTGGTTTTTTTTTAATGTTTAACTTAAGCTATGATAATTAATCTTACTATGTACTAGGTTCCAAGTGGCAACATCGAAGAAAGATATTAACATCAGCTTTTCATTTTAATGTTTTACAAAAGTATTACCCTGCGATAGAAGACAATAGTCAGCGTTTGATAAAAACTCTACAAAATACAAATGGAAAAAGTATTGATATAATACCTGTTTCATCTGACTATACTCTAAACACAATATGTGGTAAGTTATTTAAATATATTTGTAATATTAAGCTCAGAATCCAAAGGTAAGAAGGACTACGAGGCTAAATTTAATTGAAATTTTGAAGGTAAAAATGCAAATGAGTCTGAATTAATTGAATTGAATGAATTGGTTGTTTATATTACAGTGCCAATGTATATCTACCATATACATTGGCACTGGAGGAAGTATACGCCAAACACTCCAAACACTAGCCCTAAGAACGCCACTCTTTCCACCGTCCATATCCGTCCAAGTTTAGGATTAGGATATGATACCTCTTGTGTCTCTATCACACTGACTCACTAACCCTTCGAACTGGAACACAGCAATACAGAGTATAGATGTTTGGCAGAAGAATAATAATAAATTGATAGGTCAGTCACACTCGGGTGGGACTGTACAAAGTCCGACTATTGTATTAAACGAATCTTCGAAGTAAGTGAGTAATTGATTGGTCGCTATATTTTTTTTAGTCTATTTGTATTTTTTTATTTGTGTGTATGTTTTCCATATCTTCGCTGATTGTCAAGGCGAGGAAAACAAAAGCTGTCTAGTCATATTTATCTTATGATTTATACTTATATTTATTTACCTTGAATTGCTTGCCCTGACTTCAAAAATAACTAATTTAATAAAATTTAAGATATCTAAATATCAATAACTGGCTGTAAGTATTATCCTTATAAAAATATTCCATTTATAAATGTATTTATTATTTTATCTCTTTATTACTACAACCTATAATTTCAAATTATTTTCTCGGTATAGAAATGAAGTGTTTGTTTACGTTTACAGAAAGTGCGATGGGTACACAACTGAACGAGGAAGCAGCTGGTGAAGGAAAATTATATAAACAAGCAATATATGAAGTAACTAACACTATAGTACAAAGATTTGCCAATTTATTTATGCACCTAGATTTCGTTTTTAACAAAACTTCAGTTGGCAAGAAACAAGTGAAATATCTGGAGGTTATTCGAAAGTTTACTGAAAATGTAATAAAAGAGCGAAGAAAAACCATTGTAAATCCAGCAATCGCAGAACATGACAGCGATTTAAATGAAACAATAGAGAAGGCAGATTACCTTCTTAGAAATAAAAAAAAAAGAAACGCCATGTTAGATTTGTTGATTTCGGCTGAAAGAGAGGGCTTAATTGATGACGTCGGTATTCAAGAAGAAGTGGATACGTTTATGTTCGAGGCAAGGTGTCTAAATATATTTTTATATGATGTATATGGCGGGATTTGTTTGTATGTATGTGTGAATGAAAAGAATGCATCTTAATTGTCGTAATAGCAGCCCAGAGTTAAGAAGTAGACAGTGATATGCACTATCGTGTTTCTCGAAGAGCGTAGCCAGTTCTACGCATTAACTCCCATGTTGATCCATTAGATTATAAATATGAGGAAAAACAGAGTACACCTGTGTTTGCTCATGCACTTACAGCCGCTGTAACGCCGACTACATTATAATATTTACTCAACATTATTTCAGGGATATGACACGACAGCGACTGGACTAAACTATTGTTTGTTGTTGTTAGCAAACGAAAAAGAAGCTCAGGTTGTAATCAATTATTTACTATCATTTAATATTAAACATATTTTTATAGCATATAAAATTATCACAAACCCTGTTAAGTCTTATTAAATCTTTACCCATGGAAGTAACAATCTAAAAAACTATTTTAGAAAAAAAGTTTGCTTTTTTACTTGCCAATCATTTCATAGATTCAACAAATATAATTTGATTACAATTGTTTTTAATGTTTTTCTTGAATACATTAACTTTTTTACGTTATTTTAACATTTACCATGCAGGACAAAGTTATAGCTGAGCTGAATGGCATTTTTGGAGATGACAAACGCCTAGCCACCATTGAGGATTTGAACAAAATGCGCTATCTAGAATGTTGTATTAAAGAATCTTTACGACTTTATCCACCTGTACCCTTTATAAGTCGTAAAATAAACGAAGACACTGTCTTAAGTAAGTAATTAATGTCATAAGTTTTATATGATAGCTTTTAATTATTACTTGCTATAAAAATTAATTACAGTGTAATTACAGGCACAAGGGACATAACATCTTAGTTCCCAAGGTTGGTGGCGCATTGGCAATGTAAGCGATGGTTAATATCTCTTACAATGGCAATGTCTATGGGCATTGGTGACCACTTACCATCAGGTGGCCCACATGCTCGTCCGCCTTCCTATGCAATAAAAAAAAATATATATATTCATTTAAAAAATATAGGTATATTACAAATTCGTCAGAACAAATATATAGTTAATGTTCTATGGAACTGTTTCTTTAAGAAAAACATTGTTGGTGCTCATCTTAATTGATTTCTCGATTTTATTAGAGTACAGGTGGTGATAAGGTTGTAAGAGTGGGTAGGGGGCTGACGCGGACGATACCAATATTTTTCTTTTTGACTAAAAAAGGCGAGGAAAGCATCTAAACATGGATGTCGAATGGCCAAACCACATTGGAGCAGCTTAATGAATTAAGCTCTACAAACCTTTTCCCTAATAGGCCTAAAGCCAGCGTTGATCCATTAGAGACTGTTGCTTTTCAGTAGGTAGCCACACATTGAAGATAAGTCTTTTCCACGATTATAAATTAATCGAAAATAGCATACTACGCGCACTTTCGATGATGACACTACCACCATAGTTTCACACAGTGACCCGATAGAGGCATTTGAATTTCTTCAAAAAGGTCTGGGCGAAATATCAGGTTGGTTTAAGAAATGCAGAACCAGCCAATGAGACGAAATCGGTTTATATCACATTCGCGCTTAAAATTGCGTTTTTTCCTCCTTTATAGGCAACTTGGATTAGACCTAGATAAGCGCAAAATACATCATCCACCATAAGAAAATAGGTTGGACTATAGACCACTATTATATTAGTTCTTTGTTTAAGGTGGGTACAAAATACCAGCCGGTACATATTGCCACATACATATATACCACTTACATCGCCACGAGAATTTGTTCAAGAACGCTCTTAAGTTCGACCCGGATCGATTTCTCCCTGAAAACAGCGTAGGGCGTCATAATTACGCTTATTTACCATTCAGCGCTGGACCAAGAAATTGTATTGGTATGTAAATAACAAAAATCGCAATAAATGCGAAATTATATCTTTTATATAATTTGAACATACGTACGTCTCGAATATAATATAAGTGAATTTTATCTTTTAATGTAGAAAAACTGAAGGAACTTTTAATTATAAGATATTAGATAATAATTTATCTCATTAATTTGGAATCAGCTAAATGCGTTTTAAAATTCTACAAGACAACAAATTAAGTCGTAAAAATTTGCCAATTGCTTTTTCTTGGTAATTGCTGATGGTATAGAAGGATGTGATTACAAAATTCCCTCAGCCAGTTTATTAATAAAATAAGTAATTAAGTTAACCCTCTATTTAACTATTTAACGAAAACCAGATTTTAAAAATGCTTGTTTATTTTTAGGTCAAAAATTGGCTATGATGGAATTGAAGTCGGCTCTTTCTGCTATATTGAGGAATTTCAGGCTTATCCCGGTCACAAAGCCCACTGATCTTCGTTTTGCTGCTGATTTAGTATTAAGAAGTGTATATCCCATTTATATGAAATTTATAAAACGAAATTCTATATAACTATATCTTATATAGGTTGAAGCTCGTGGTAATAGATTAGAACCTAACCAAACCTAACCTAATTATATTAATCACCCCTTAGTTCCTTGCAGAGGAAAAGTCTTATATTTAATTCGTTATACAGATTTTTTAGTTGTTATTGTATTTAGGACAACGTCGCAGTCGATGTCCTAAAAACATCATTGCTGATTTATTTCGAAGTGAATGGTCACAATCATACAATCTAAATATAAGTTGATTCCCGTCGCAGTTCTTGGCACTCCTTGAAGTAGTATTTATAAGCTACACGCTGAAAATAATGGTTCAATACAGTGTGAGTGAAGACAGCGTTTGAAACGTACTACCTTACTATATCCTATTGTACATTCAAAGCGATCACGTGTTTTTAACGTAATTCTTATGCGTTTTCTATCTAAGTGCAGCTTTGACGATTTCATTATGGAAAGTGGTCATGAATTTGAGGTAAATTGTTATTATTTCGATATTATTTACTGTTTTATAATTGGATACCTTTTTTGAGTTAAATAATAAAATTGGTTATTATAGTTTAAAATCAAGTACCTTTTACTCTGCTGTATTCATATATTCATTTCTCATAAATAAAAAATTATTGGTGATTGATATTTTTGTATTTTTACGATTGTATATGTATATTCTAAATCATTACATTTATCAACAAACATACTCCCTATAAGCATATAGCCTTGTTTAACTATTATATTTTCTATTATTAATATAAACATAAAAAATTCTATAATTTGCTTATTATTACAAAACTTATTTGGCTGGTTTATAAACAGCCACATCAACATATTAAAAAATCTAGACCAAATGGGTCGTTTACTGCTCTCTATCTGGACGATCTTTGTTTAAAAATATACAAAACAAATACATGAAAATTCGTGCCAGTCTGTTTACTAAATATCTGTTGTCAAATACATCCAACGAAACAATGTGATGTATGCGCTCAATTAAGTACAATTACATACTTTCAACCAGTAACGTATGGTAAGGAGCGATATTATATTCAAGGAGTTATCATTTAAAGTCTAATCGTAAATTTTTATTTTTTTATTGCTATCAAGGACCGAAGTAACTAGCCATGTTCACCCCAAATTCATTACGTGTCCCTGGATACGATCATATCGTATATAAATTTTATATTTTTTTATTTTATATTTTATTTATTAACGGTGTATAGAGTAGCTTAAATGGCTTGGACATATTTATAATTCTTGCTGTGCCAACGTGAGATTTACCATTGGGTGAATAAATGGAATGTGTTTATCTGCTGTCTAAAATATTTAAAGAAGAAGTAACACATATGAAACAAGGACTTCTAGCAGATATGTTACATTGCAATTTGATCCACAATATTTCAAAAATAAGTTATAAATTAGAATCAATCTCTCGTCGATTAATTTAACAACTTAATTTTAGAAACCTTTTATATATATACATGTAAGTTTATATAAAACAGTTTATATAAACTTACATGTTAAAATATCTTCTAAGTGTTTAACATATGTTAAACATGAAATCCATGCATCGTCTATTAAGTCAAGGTAACTTATTTATCAAAATCGAAAAAGAAAAATTAAAATAGTACCTAACATAGATATTCATAGGCACATACAAAACGAGATGGTAAGTTATCTCTTTTGGGCTAGCGATAGTTGATTAAATACGATATCATATTACGAGTCGAATATTCCATGTTGATCTCATGATAGGTATTTGGTACGATTTAGCCGAAAATACTGACCAAACATTTGTCTGGGAGCGGTAGTAACGGTAAACAGTTACAGTCTATGTATAGGTTTTTATCGATTTAACTTAGTAATGGTATGGCAACGACACTCTATTTTGTTGAATATTATGGTTAGTTTAATATATATACAATACTTAAAATTGCTGATTTATTATTCAACAGCAGATTATTGTACAAATGACTTGAGATTAACTTAAGCGTTACTAAAATTAGGCTATCAGCGTACGTATGCGTTATCAAATTAATACTGTTTTTTTTTAATACTGTTGGTGAAACGCTAAATTCTTTAATCTTTAATATTACTTGAGCTATATTTGTTGTTTTTTTTTTTAATTTCTTTTTTTATCATTAGAGGTATATCGTGAAGTTTTGGTTCAATAATAATATTCATATCAGACTGATACTTTCTGTGGTTATCGTATTCAACCATACAAACTGTAATTTTTTTTTATTTGTACACTGTGTAAACGATTGAGCTGTAGTTTTACAAATACTTTATCTACCAATGATAATATACATATTGTGTAGATGTTAGAATATAACCACTTAAATTACAATTAATACATTTTAACAACTAAATACAATATATAGGTAAACTTAGTTATGTATGTATAACATACGTAATTTATAAATAAAGTGCAAGGATTGTTACAATCATATATATTATGTTATCTATACTGCACTTGCAATCAAAGATAAATTACAAGGAAACTAAATAAAGTCGCGTTTTAATATATCTTTCATTTTATTTATAAAACTAAAGATTTGTATCCAGCCTCAAATTATATTAGAAAAAAAGGGAAATTTTACAGTGATATGTATCTTGTATGATTATACCTACATAATCATAACAAAATATTTTCACTAATGTTTGCGTTATACGTAAATTCACGTCATAAACGAGGTAAATAACGTTAGTTAGATAAATGTACGCCACTCGAGGGGCCGGAGCGACAGTTGGCGCGTGCGCGTTGAAGGTGGGCTGTAAACCGAGAACTCGTCCGTTCATTTTAGCCCGCCGTCCGCCGTTATGAATAGCCGTCAGCTTCGTAGGCTCGCTGCCATCAGCCGATCCCTTTACGAACATCCAACAGCATGCATCTGCTATCGACATTACAGTCAAGTGAGGCCCGTATATGTTATAGAAAGACCTGTGAGTGTCCATTATATTATGCTTTTATTCGTTGGAATAAATTTGGGGTATATGTGACTGTGACGATAACTTGTAAAAGATATGGATAAAGAGAACATATCAATAATTGTATGACTCAAAATATGGGTAAATAATATTTTATTTTATTTTAGAAGTGGCGTAATTCAGCTCCGAGTTTCTACGCCGCTCAGTCTATCGATATGAGGTAAGAAAATATCTATATTCTATAATCATCAAGATGTAGGTATTTCTAGATTTTCTAACTGAACAGTTCGTTAAGGCATTATGTAGAGTAACGTGAGAAGTGTTCTATTAAAAACCAATTGTTTTTAATGACACACATCGACTCCTATTGATCTATATTAATGTCGGGACTCCGGACGTAACAATTTTATCGCAGACGCTGTGCGTCGAGACCTTGTTCAATTCACCCCTGACATTTCAAATGCACACCATACGGATAATGATAGAAGCGAACAGAAATTACCCTGTAAATAAAGCAATGAATGGAATTGTTTTTTATCATATATTAGTATGCATTAGTTTCTAACAGAATATTATTGTGTTCCCGTTTCATGGTGCAGAAACTACTCATTCGTGCACAACTTAGATCCAGCGTGAGTACCTCCAAGCACGGGTCACTGCATGCTTTTTATAGTGTTTTAAAATAAAAGCAGATACTAGTTAATAGAATAATAATTAAGAATTCCGATTTAATACACAACATCCTTTACATGCTTAGTCTGCACTCTTTTTGTTTAGATTTAGTAACTACCTGGTCACTGAACTTAAAATTCCTGCTTTTAATGCAGACATGAAAAAATATGTTAAAATTCTTAAAATATTATGGTATTGGATGATCAATCGAAATTTTTATTTTATAGAATTTGTTTCTTTTACTTAAGTGTAAATTATTGAATTTAATAGTATTTCGCTTGTAAGCTTAATTATGACGTATTTATAGAGCTTATTTGTATCAAATATTACAGCTACTACTACTGTACTCTGTAAACGGCTGTAAATATTATGCAAGGTAAAAAATAAATTTAGTTCCTCGAATATTATGTAAATCGTTGAAGAATTTAAACAAAACCACTCAAAAAATATGCATACTGTAAAATATTTATGTCATGACGTGGTAATCACCTAGTTTCACAGTAATTATGCTTGTTTTTTTTCCACCTTGGTCGCTATCCAAAAACCATCCTCGACATGTGATTGTTGACTTATTTCCGCGACATATCGCTACGTCGCAGACACACCCGTCTGACGCCTCTATCTCCTGACTAAATATATAAATAGATTATGACGAAAGAGTTAATTTACACTATCTCGTTCAGTAAATATGTACCTACGTAGTTTATGTGACTAATCAATCAAATCCTTTTTATCGTTTCAATGCTAGCTGCCTGAATCCATAGTTTTTTGTGTGAATGCATGAGACGCTACTTTCGTATCTAAAATAGTTTTTGTTATAAGCGATCTATCAGATTTTTTTTGTTTAGAGTACGAGAAGGGTCACACAAAAATGCGGATGATGTCCTCTTTGATATGTTTAAAAATGAAGACACAGGCTTACTTCCAGTGGGAAAATTTTTGGCCGTGCGTATAAAGAAATTAATTTCATTTTTAATTTTATTAAAGTCGAAACCAGAAATAATTTATCTTTACATTTTAGGCCTTGAGAACAACTGGCATTCGAAAAAATGATCCTAGAATAAAAGAAGTAATGCATAATTTGTACAAAGTACACAAAGATTCAAACTTCGAAGGTGGATCACCAGAAACACTAAAACTTGATAGAAAATCATTTAAAGAAGTAATTTCACCAAACATCGTACTGATTACTAGAGCCTTTCGTAGTCAGTTTGTTATTCCTGATTTTCAAGATTTTATTAAGGACATCGAAGAAATGTATTGGTCGGCCAAAAGCAACACGGATGGCAAAGTTGCCAGCTATATCCCACAGTTGGCTAGAGCAAGTTCAGAAAATTGGGCTGTTAGCGTCTGCACTATCGACGGTCAACGCTTTTCCATTGGTAAGTTGTCTATCTTATAAAACTTTAACACATTCGTGAAATTGTCAGATCTTTTAAGCGCCTGTATTATTTTTCTTTTATCAGGTGATGTGAATGTTCCATTCACTCTCCAGTCTTGCAGCAAGCCCCTGACTTATGCGATGGCACTCGAGAACGTAGGCCCTGACGTAGTGCATAAGTATGTTGGCACAGAGCCTAGCGGACGTAACTTCAACGAACTCGTCTTAGATTACAACAGTAGGTATCATTGTATTATATATGTCGATTTCAAGATCAAAATACTTTTATACTTTGTATATCTTTAAAAATAGATTACCGACGTATTGAAATTAACAATACTTTCAAATGTTTATCTGATATATGAGTGTAATAAATATGAACAATTTCCATATTTATAAACTTGATGAAAGAAAGTGGCTTTGAGACTTTGAATGCGTTGTTGTCTCATAGGTCTTGATCTCAATTGAACCTAAAGACGATAAATTTAAATGTATCCGAGATTTAAAGCAGTAGGTACGTAGAATCTTTAATTCTGGTTAAGTTTCTGTTGATTAAAAAGTTACCGAACACATCACGAGACTTCAAAGTATGTATTGTAAATATATATTTTTACAGTGAAACCACACAACCCTATGATCAATGCTGGTGCGATCTTAGTTTGCTCCTTATTGAAGACGTTGGATAAACCAGAAATGACACTAGCTGAAAAGTTCGATTATGTCATGTCATTCTTTAGCCGCCTCGCCGGTAATGAAGCATTGGGTTTCAACAATGCGGTATTTTTATCTGAACGCGAAGCTGCGGACAGAAATTACGCACTGGGATTTTACATGCGCGAGCATAAATGTTATCCGGAAAAAACGAATTTAAGAGAATGTATGGACTTTTACTTTCAGGTACATTATTTTTTTTAAATTGATTATTATTAATGAAATCTTTTATTTATTTTTAACGTATGGTACATGATTTTTCAGTGCTGTTCGATGGAGGCCAGTTGTGATATCGTGTCAATAATGGCAGCTACTTTAGCTAACGGGGGTATTTGTCCAATAACCGATGAAAAAGTACTTCGTCCAGATTCCGTGCGCAACGTTTTATCTTTGATGCACAGTTGTGGAATGTATGACTATTCTGGACAATTTGCGTTTAAAGTAGGACTACCAGCGAAATCAGGAGTATCCGGAGCTATGCTTATCGTGGTTCCAAATGTAATGGGTATTTGCACGTGGTCTCCACCATTGGACCCACTCGGAAATAGTTGCAGAGGTCTACAATTTTGCGACGTACGTTGTATTACATTTTATAAATTTGATGCCTATATTTGTTGTATGATAAAGCTAAAATTTTCAATATTACGTTTTACGTTTTCAGGAAATGATCGAGCGATTCAATTTCCATAAATATGACAATATTCGTTATGCGAGCCATAAGAAGGATCCCCGCCGTTATAAATTCGAATCTACTGGTCTCAGTATTGTTAATCTCTTGTTCTCGGCAGCAAGTGGAGATCTAAGTGCTCTTCGCAGGTATTTTTTTAATTACATTTAAAAAACATAATTTCTCTTGTGCTTAAGTATTTGAGATATCAATACTTACCTACACGAATTCAAAATATAAAGCTAAAGTTTAATTTGTATATTTTATTCGGTACTACAGTACTTCGGATTCTGCTGAGGAATCTCAACAAGAAACAAAAGGAAAACCTACATCGACAGAATAAATATTAATAATCAAGTAAAACTGCTGCTAAATAAATTAATTACACACATTGCTAATCTATACGTGCTCAAAAAATTAGAGCCGTTGATCATTGTTACTTATTTGAATTTTACTCTTGACAAAGTCAGCTAGACTCATTGTTTTATTTGTTGTAACGCATTCACATACATTTCGTGTCATACTTGTTGCTGTTACACATTCATATAACTGCTAAATTATAATAATAAATTGATTTATTTTGCAGTTGCGTTTGATTTGATTAAAAGCTTAATTAAATTATTGCTTTATTATATTTTTGTTGCAAATTGTAGTAGATTAATAAGACTATTGTAAATAAATAATTGATTGTATATAACATATAATAACATAATTTGATACTTTCAGACATCATCTATCAGGTATGGACATGACTCTATCGGATTATGACGGTCGTACAGCTCTACATCTCGCAGCGGCGGAAGGACATCTATCTTGTGTGGACTTTTTACTTGCACAATGCGGAGTACCACACGATCCACAAGATCGCTGGGGAAGTCGACCACTCAACGAGGCTGAGACTTTCAATCATTCCGCTGTTGTCCAGTATTTAAAGGAGTGGGAGTATTCTCACCCAGAAAACAAGCAACTTGAACAAAAGCCTGACACGGTAGATCAGATACTCGAAGTGAAACCAGACGCAGACGATGCTGTAAAAGACCCCAGCATACAAGAAATAGTATCTAGAAATGGTGACAAAGTTCTGTAAATATTTGAATTTATTATTCATTTAGTAGGTGTGTTGCAACATCAAATATTATCAGTTGGTATTTATGTATCTTGAATATTAGCAAGTTTATATATAAGAAAAGCAAACAAGACGTAATATACTGTCACAAGTAAAATCGTGCATTTGTGTCGTGACTCGTGACGTTCAGCTTGTTAATTGTGGATCTTTCAATGCGTTTACTTAAAAAGTTATATTATAAAGTAATAATTATTTGAAAAATGTTTATTACTATAGGTGTTTTAAAACATAATCATAAAACTGTAGTAAATGTTCTGCTGTTGATACCAAAATTAATAAAGAAAAATATTTAGTATATTTACCGTTAGGTATATTATCTGAATGATTAATATTCTCTAAGACGTGTGATGAAAAATAAGTATTTATCCCCCGTTATTAAATGTTATCTATCAACTTTAAACAACTTAAATGTTAACATTTATCAATTAGTTCATTACCTACTCAAGTAATGAAGAATCTCATACTTTTTCACATAAGTTATTTATGGTATTTTTTTAGCAGAATCTATTATTCGGACGTGTAGAGGCTGTGATACTTTTAAGTCGCATTAAACTAAGCTTGATTATAATTTTTCTATATATAATATATACATAGCTACTTGATTTTAAGTTCCTCCTTATGAAAATAAACAATATTTTATATTATGAAACAAGGATCATTTTGTTTTCAAAGTCACCAGAGCACAATCATGTTTTAATTACACGTTTGATAATTAATTAGGTACTGAAGTTATATTATCTTTGTAAGACTACTTGACTTGAAAATGTGTGCACGAATAACTGAAGGAAACATAAAATTATTTCTCTTGTAAAACATGGAAACCATTTTTATATCTTTGACATTCCGTATTTATACCCAATGTTCCTTTATATTGGTAAACATTATGTTCCTTCACATAGTAACGGCATGAGAAACAATAAATTAATTTATTCAAATTAATATAAATTTACGCTTGTTAACATTTACTGCTAGACAAAAGAAAATGCTGCTTTAAACAGCTATTTTATCTCAATGTGACAATAAAACTTGAAGTTGTGTAGTAGATTAATGAAGTATTTTTGTCTGTTTTTATGTATGTCAATTAAATTGTTAAAATTATATATTGTTTTATTATTTTGTATACATGTTTTCATGTTAGGTAGAAAAGAGATCTGTACAACAGCTGGGCAGAGGCAAATCTTTAATATAAAGAATATATTTGAGGATTAATATAAAATAAAAATAATTATTGAAAATAATGACTGTCGCTTCTCAATATATATTTGATAATGTTATGTATGTTCGCAAGAACCTAAAAGATTTCCCAGAAATTGTGACGTAGGTACATACTGTTAACACTAGGAACAAGTGTAAAATTACCTCTATTACTAGATTACACAGGATTAGTAAGTCTTTTAGGGGACAATGTGTACACTTGACAACAGGATCCAGAAAACATTCTAAACTATTTAATTGTGAAATTTCAAAGAATTGTTAAGGACCGCTTGTGTGCTACACAATCAATGACTATTAAGATGATTACACACCTTGGGAATGAAATGATCCCCTCCAGGATATTTCTTTCACTGGATCTTCTCAGGTCTGAGGTGTTTATTTCCGAACCAGTGGTAGATTTATGACAATCAATAAGAAAGTGTAACACTTCTGCACTGAATCCAGATATTTAAATTAATGGATTAAAATTGAAAAATAAAAAATCTATTACAAATATATATTTTTAACTTAAATTTATAAAAAAAAGAAGTACAAAATACTTTATACAACTCTAGGGAGTACAATGGATATAATAAAAGTTTAATCTATGAAATTAGGACTGAACACTATAAATAAATAGAATGAAAGTTATTTTACCTACAAACAAAGTAAAATTTATTGAAAATTTTATTTAAACATATTGTAATTAAATACAACGACAAACACATCAAAAAGATTTACTATGAGTTGATTTTTGTTTGTTTTCAAAAATCAATTGTTTAAAATACTCAATTAAAATAAAATATTGGGATAATTTTGATTTTAATGTAGAAAATGAAACAGTAAGAAAACTACTAATTTTCATTTTATTGACTATTTACAAACACTTATACTCGGATTCTCAACTACTTTTTTCACTTGTTGTTGGTCTAATGGGTGAGGATACAATGCCTAATAATTTGCAATCAGCCTCCAAGAGTGTGAGATCAGTGTTAGACCCAAGAAATCTGGAAGATAGCTCAAGATCTTTTATTTGAATTCTAACTCTTGCTCCTCTAACATAGTCATCTTTTCTGTTTGTAGGTCTTGTGCAAACACAGTGAAATTTCCAACCAAAGTCAATGTACAAATCATCTTCTACAACATGGAATATTTTTCCAATAACAATTTTATCTTTCGGATCTCCCAGCTGTAAAAATATATATAATTTAGGAAATATCAAATAGATGTAAAATATGTAGAATTGCATACATTTATTTAGATATTATTCTATTTTGCTTACATCAATTAATTTAGAATTGCGAAGTAATGAGGCGAAGGTATGTTTTGGAACGCTTTCTTCTTGAAGTAATTGTGTTTGTTTTTCAAAAGATTTCGCGAAGCCGCTTTTTTCTGAAGTGGTTGAGGCATCAGATGTATTTGGGTTTAATAATTTAGTGGATACACTAAAATTTCGTTTATAGAACAAAATATTACAAGATTTTAAGGTTTTACACATTGATACACTGCTTAACATGATTACTAGCTATGTAAAAAAACTGTTTTAATTTAGAGTTCTTAGATAATTTTAATAAATATTCTAATATTATTCATAACCTTAAAAAACAATCGTCAAAATGACGTTTCTCTTTCTAATTCAATTGAAGTTAAAAATTTAAAATTCAAGGCTGACATTTGCTAGATAAAAGCAGAAAATATTTTACTGAAAACCGATGTGTTCTTTAGAGGTCTTTTAAAATTAAAAAAAAACTTAAGTAAATGTATTTTTGAATTTAATTCACGGTATTTATTTCGATGTTTTTTTATGTGACACGATCTTAAATAAGGTTTAAGATCTTTCAGTGCTAATATTAGGCTAGTTATATAATTATATTGAAAATCAGTAATATTCCTTTACATTAACTTTTTTTACTTTATTTTGCTTATATTATTTCAATTAATTGCTTAATGGCTTATTAAATACAAAAACGTGATAACAGGCAACAGATAGTTTCGGCAATTTACAAAGATGGAAAGAGATTAATAACTTGAAGTAGCAGTCTGTTATATCCGCCGTCAAAGTCAGATTTGAATGTGTCAAATTATCAACACGCACCAAAAACGTCACAGGTGTACCAAGATTTTTGATAATGTTGAACAATTGAACTACTTAAACAAAAGGCAGGACAATGACTGAAGATCAAGATGTTAAAGATTCTCAGTCTGATTCAGGCAGTAAAACCTTTATTAGCAAAAACAAGGACAAAAAAGCCAAATCCCATCGGCCACTGACAAAAGTAATTTGACATTATTCTCATAACATTGCGTTATTTTTGTATGAACATACGTCAATGTATTTGTGATTATTTTAACATTTTCATTTTAGATAATACTTCGTCGTTTACCACCTACGATGACTGAGGAAGCGTTTTTAGAACAAGTTTCGCCGATACCGGATCATGATCACTTTTATTTTGCAAAACCTGACCTTTCTCTTGGCAATAATCTGTATTCAAGAGCGTACATAAATTTCGTCAACATTGAAGATATCTATCTCTTCAGGGATAAATTCGATGGCTATGTATTTTTAGATGAGAGAGGTAATCTAAAGTTTAAGAAAATTAAAGAACTATGAACTTAAAAACATTTTTATTAAGAAGAGTAACTCTCACTGTAATTATATACACTAATATAAAGATTTTAAATGTAATTGCAGGTGTTGAATATGTGGGTATTGTTGAATATGCCCCATTTCAAAGAATACCTAAGAAAAAGAAGAAAAAAGACCCTAAATGTGGCACAATTGAAAGTGACCCAATATATCAAGAATTTTTAGAGAATCTCAATAAAGATCAAGAAACTGAGAACCAGCCAAAACTTGAGTACTCATATCCTGTTAATGATAGTAAGTTGTTGAATAATAAAAACTGCATATTTGTTATCAGTTTATAATAAATGTATACTTTCAAAGTCATGAAAGTGGCACTCAAAACTATTACTTGATGGTAAGCGATGACCTCCATACATAGATATTGATAGTGTAAGTAGTTAAAAGCTAGCTTTACTATGGAATCAGGTCAATATTGCTTAATATGCTGTTAACAATAATAATTAAGATATGACAATTCTGTTTACATACAAATATGCGTTGGTTCACTCACATTTAACTGGAATACAAATAGAAAGTGTTCCTTTTTTGACAGTAGTTATTCCAGTGAATCTACAAAGTCTTAATATTTAATAGTAACCAATAATTTATAATAAATATACATAAAGTTTACTAAAAGTATATATGATCTTAAACTAATTATTTTATTTAAATAATGAACTCAACCAAGCTGATAATTACTTTGCCATTTAAATATTCTTTTTTTATTTAAAAGACAGTGATAAGAAAGTACAGTCAACACCTCTGCTTGAATATCTTGCTGCAAGGAAGCTAGACAAAAGAGGAAGGGATGAACGTCGTAGAAGGGAAAATGACAAGAGGAAGATGAGAATTGAAAGGAAAACAAAAGATCCCATTAAGGTATGTTAACGTTTTATTATCAAATCTAAATGTCTTCTAAACAATCAGTGAAAAACTTTGTAATAATTAGATGTGATTTACATTATGACAAAATGATTTATTGATTCAAATCAAAGAATTTACTTGCACATAACGTAAAGTATGTTGGAATTCATATATATAAAAAGTATCCTACTTAAAACTTTTCTAATCTAAATAAAATACAGAGACCATGTGACTTATCGGAAGATGATAACTGTGATGATTGCAATTACAAACATAGTAGACAAAATCTTTGGTACGGCGAACAAAGAATTTATCATAAAAGTAAAACAAGCTCAGTTACAAACACCGATATAAAAACAACAATTGGTTCAGATGAAATAACAAGCACGGATTCTGATTGGGACAGTTGCTATCCTGCTCTAACTGTTAAAACTCATAATACGTTCACTTTAACTACTAGTAATGAATACAACAAAAAGTATATCGAAGAAACAACACTGAAAAGTGGTGGTGATACACAATTTAAGGTTTCATATAGTAAATTTTACGTATTTAGATCTGTATTATGTACGTTGTAGCTAAAATTAATAGTTTTGTATACATTAGGCAAATCAGGCTATTCTGTAAAAATACCAGTCGTTCAATATTATTTTTTTGTATTTATACGTAACATTAAACATTTGTAGACAAATTAACAATGAAATGTTTTATATATTATAGGAGGAAGATGGTACTGAAAATGATGTTAAGAAAATTAAGTCCCGAGAAGGAGACAATGATGTAAGAGATGATGATACGAAAGTGATTGATAAAGATGGGGCTGTTTTTGAATCTAAAACCTATAAAGATCAAAGAAAAATTGGTATTAGCCTAACTGATAAAAAGAAAAAACTAGATGGAGAGAAAAAAGATAGTTTAACTAAAGAAGATGATCAATTAGACGATGCTGATAAATTATTTAAAAAAGATAGACGTGATAAATTTAAAGAATCTCCACGTGAACAGAAAAGTAAAAAATATAGTGACACAAGGAAAGAAAGGTTAAAACAAGCGGAACAAGGAAAGTCAGACAAGCAATCAGCGATTAATAAAATTATGTCCGCCGATGGTAAGTCAAAATCATTAAATCATGACGACATTAAACCTTTTACTCAATTACCTCAAGTGAAGACTGAAGATTTGACCAAATTGATAGAAGATATGGATCGAAAAGTAAAAATGGACGAAGATGCTAAAAGCAAGGACTCATATCATAATAAATTTAAATTAAATGCTAAACATGATTCAGCTGATATCTCGAAAATGAGAAGAAACAGTATGGATTCTGGAGACGTAACATTTAAAGAAGAAACAACATTAAAAAGACAGAATTCTTTAGACGACAGGAGTAAATCTAGTGAAAGAGAAGGCTCTGAGGAGAAAGATAAGAATGAGAGCTCAGAACGTCGATCAGAAAGAAGAATAAGGAATAAGGTTATTATCAAAATATTATTTATCATTGCAAAATACATTACAATTACCAAATCACATGTTCATTTGTGCTGTATAAGAGAACCTAAACTCATTTAGAGGTTTTTTGTCTTACATTTGTATATATATTTATACAATTGCCAGGATTTTTAAGGTAGGATTTAAAAAACTTAGGTAGTGTGCATAATAGAGAAGTTTGTAGGTGTGTAAAAGTAATATTAATTAATTTAATAGAGAAACAATACATACAAGTTTATATAAATAAATGTATATATGTGATGTAATAAATATCACATGAAAATGTTTTATAATGTTTGTTAAAAGTCTTATGTGTAGGAGCTTTTCTTATAGGCACCGACACTTCAATGGTTCTCTTTATACTAAGACTAGAAAATAAGTAAAATAATACATATATATAGGCTATATCTAAAGGCCAAATTATTTAAATTAAAATATAATTAAATATATTTTCATAATTGAAGACACTTACATTGATTTAATTATATTTAATTAATATATCTGATTGATAGTAAATAGTAATTTTTGATTAAGTTATATAATAAATAACTTTTTTTTAAATGAAAATTAGTATTGTAAATTTAAATATTCAGGTGTTGTCTAAGCTATGTATTGTCTCATGTGTATGTGTAAAATGATACTTTTAATTGTCTATCTTGTTTCTGTGGTACTTAACTATCATTATAATTTATTTAAATTAAAATTATTTACAGGATCGTCCAAGCCTCGTTATTTATCAACCGGGCATGGGTAAATTTAGCAAGCAACGTCTCGCTAAGGAGAAAGACACGCAGCCATCTATTGGTAAATCGGTGAACGACAGTGAAAAGAAAGATACTTGAGATAAAAATCATGACTCCCAGTATTCGGACAACAATCAACGGAATTACCCTAAAGCTGGCAATAAACGTCCTTGCAGACAGTAGCAGGGGGACACTTGAACGTGCCAACTGAGGGAACGTGTGTTTACTCAAACCTGTCGTTATTTACGCGCAAAATAATTGCCTTCCAAGTTTTTTTATTTGTTATAAAAATCAGTGTAAAAGCATTCAATGTTCTATAGTTTTAGCTTGTGACCATTTAGTTCTGTTTTTTTTTATTTTATTAATTTCAATTAAATATAATTCGTTTTAAACGGGTGTATGTTTTTTTATTTATTTAAATTTTAAAGATGCATTTATAACATTTATCAAATATAGCTTATGAAGAGCAGTACGGATATGTATTTGTGATCATAGTTTATTAATATTGAAGATCTTGAAAGATTGCTTATACAAGCTTATCTGTGACGAAGAGAAAGACAGCTTTTATCTTATAAGGATAAATAGGAATAGTAGGTATCAAAATGTAATCATATAACGCGTGCTAATAAATATGTACTTCAAATCTAATAATAATAACTCGTGCCATCTCACTTGCTCATTGTTGCCTTCTGACTTGCACACTATTGATATTTTAGTGTTGTAAACATGTCATGGATTTGAATTTCAAGCGTAATACAATTTACTTACAATGTAATAAAGTTACTTTGAAGAAGAGTTTGACAAAAGTTAAAGTTTTCTGTTTATAGGCGTGTAAGTAAGGGTACTTTTTACCATTTATAAATATTTTCTATAAGAATTGTAAATTACGTGGTCATGTTTTATGTATGAGTTGTCATTGCCCGTCGAAATCAATCAATTCTTAAAATAATTATATTGATTTTTAAAATTATTATTTAGATATTTTGTAAATATAATGACATAATACTTTGTTGTAGTCTCTTACTCACACGGAAAACAAGATCATACATTAGGCCTGGCCAATTGAGAACGTTGAATCGCGTTATCCACATTTTACGTAAGTAGGTATGTACGTAAAATTTAAATTTACCAATCAAATCAAATTTTAAGAATCCCTTAAAATAATTTTATAAAATAAAACATTGTTAATATTTCAAAGATTTAATCTGTTAATATTTTTATATCACAGTGCAATAGATAGTTTAAATTAATGTTTTTACATTTTATAAAAAAAAAAATTTTTTTAATTATAAACGTAAAAATTAACGACACCTAAATTAAAAAGTTATGATAAAATTAGCGCCAATAAAACAAGTGTTGTCGAAAATACCAGCTTATTTCAATAGGTACAATTAACGATCGTCCATTCTTGTCGACAACAAATCGTATGCGTAGGTACGTAGCTTTATTAACATCGTTCGATATCTTTGTCAAAATCAATACAAATAAACCGATTCAAGCAAACGTCTCGCTTAAATTCGTTTTGAAAGTTTATTAGAAAATAATTTGCATTTAGTATTTTGGAATTCAATATATACCTACTTAAACAATTATTATTTTATATTCTTTGAGAATATAACCTTTTATATTATTGTATCAAAATATTTTATTTATAATATAATTTTAAGCTATGTGTTTATATGAAATTACAATGAATTAGGTATACAAACAGACATTAAAAAAATTCACAACTTTTGAATCTATAACGAAATCATTACAAATTTAACAAACAGCTGTCCAGAAATTTATAATTGGTAAATCTAATCAGCCTTTTGAAGCCTCCTATCGTATTCTAATACTATATAATATACCTAAATGTAAATATAAAACCACTTTAAATTAGTATTTTTTAAATTTGCGATGAACACCATACCTACTTTTATATAATTTAGATTTCATAGTAGATTACTTGATAAGAACAAATTAACTTATGTAAACATTCTTATTGTTAAAAATTTAACTCTATGGAAGTTATCCAAATGACAGTTAATTTTAAAAAAAGACAATTTAGTTGCGTTTACGTCGTTCTAGTACTATAGATAGGCCAGTCAAAAAAGGGTAGGTACCTATGTCATTTTGTAAGGCTATTTTTTCTCGGGAAGATGAAAACGATTTTATATCTTAATTTGCGAGTATCTTGAAATTTGCAAAATACTAGTACTAGCATTAGTATCTCAATACCGTAAAGTGGAGTTCTTTTACTAATCAAAGACAATGAGTTGAAACCATAGACAATGAAGGTCTTAAACCTGCGCTTCTTTGTAACGTCTGGGCGCTCTGAAGACAAACTTTCTGCGGCTCAAAATGCCGCTTGGCAGCGTGGCAGCTTTCCCCAGCTTCTTCTTAACTACGAGGGCAAGAGAGACGGACGTTCCCCAGCGTATCTTAACTACGAGAGCAAGAGAGACGAAGAATGTCGCCAGAGCCGACAAACTACGAACTAAACTGGGGAAACTCCACTTGGAATCGGTACACGAAATCCATAAGAACTGCGCTTCTATGTAACGTCTGTATTCATTGCCATAGATCACTATACCATAGATAATTCACTACTTTTTTGTAATGGAGCTTATGATACCACGCTGTTTCAATACGGATTGGTGGATGGTCAATAATCAAACCTACAATATTCCATTAAATATACCATTACATTTTATAATAGGTAAATATTTTTTTTACAATACCTGACAGTATGTTTGTATCTACTCTTTACTTTAGTTATAAAGTCACCTCATTTTACGTTAGGTGTACCGGTGTATCGTTTAAGAATCTAACCCATCTTGGTATAAAATGACACCAACCATAAAGTAGAAATGAAACTTTTTCAGCTGTCAGAGAAATAACTAACTTACATCATCTTTGGTTTATGTTGCCTGGCCCAATAGGCTTTAATATAAATTTATTTTAACTTATACTTAAATGAAAGCTATTACTAAACGGTGGCTACTAACGATCGCATTATTATTGATAACATAGCACATAAAGTAAATATACATTGTAAAAAAGCTTATTCCTGAAACCTATCTTCCAAAGATGTAATTTTTAACAAGAGTTTTCTTTGGTTTCGGGTAAATGATAAATGTAACACACATATACCTGAGATCTATGGTCCCTATTTTTAGACTTAGTCAAAGCAATCCTAATTATTCGCGTTGCAAACTAACAATTTTAAGCATATTCAATATGAGGTTTCATATATAAAAAGCTGAAAGCCTAAGATACGTCATTAAGCAGTACAGCAGTTGCGTTTTTGTCGTCGCTTGGTGGAACTTTCTTGACTTCTTTTATAGCTCTCTTCGTCTGCGCAACGTTATGTCGGTGCATAATATATAACAATAAAACGAAACCGACTAGAAACCCAGCGAGACCGCCACCAATGGTCATCCATGTGCGACGCGATGTTTTTACACTTTGTATCTGAAAACAAAAGTTGTATCAAATAACTGTTTATAAGAGATAAATAATACAGTAACGAGTGATGAGACCCGAAAAATCTTAAAAATTTTGTAAACCGTAGTGTTCATCGTGACATTGATGAAATTTAGTGGTAGCTACTGAAGTTAAATCTGGATCGATAGGATAACGTAAGTATGGTAGTACAATTGTTTGTCAATCATTTCATTCATAAGCTTCTCTTACTAACTTTTCTCAAAACACTCTTTCGCTATATTTTTGGTATCATTAAAAAATCACGACACTCTTTTTACGCATAGGTATCTTACTCAAATTATCGGTTACATGTAAAATGTTATGCATATTGCTGTTCCAGCTTACCTCGGTATATTCCATTCTACATTTGTTATAGGTGGCATTGAGTTTTTGTGGTATATCTATTCTAGGACAATTGTCGTATTCTGTAAAAAAATATGATAATATTAAAAGGAGTTTCTAACAATCATAATGAAAAAATATCCTATAATATCACGCATGGACATAAACAATACTAACTACTATTTTGTTTATTATTCTACTTACAAGGCGACAATATTTAAGTCATAATTGTTTTTTTTTTTTGGAATAGATATTATCATCAGAAAAGGTTTAGTATTAAGCAACGAAAGCAAAAAATCTGCTTGTGCATCGAAACTGTGTTAACTGGTGCAAGTATTCATGAGTACATGTTTATTAAAGTGTGCGTCAGAAGTTTTATCAAAACTGGGAGAGTAGCTTTATACATTTGTGATCCAACATTTTAGATCTTTCCATTGGACAAGAGGCTAACTGCGACGCTTATTTTTTAGAAGTTACCATTACCTACTAGTGCTAAGAATGTAACACATAGCGTGAAGGAATATATAAAACTTACCTCTGGAGTTAAGCTTAGTGTAATCACCCAATTGAAAATATATTCCTTTCTCTTGGAACCACGTGACACTTAATTTCATATCGCAAAGTCTGATTTTGTCGATAGACTCCGTTAAATCTACTTTCGCAAGTTTGCACATACCACTAAATGATTGTGCATCTAATGACGTCAACGGATTGTGAGATATATTATATAATAACAATTGTGGAAGTATGCCCAAATCCGGCATCTCTTTGATCTTACAATCTGATAAGTCCAAAAGATCTAAGGGAGCCTTTATAGGTTTGCTTATCACCATAGTACTTAAACTTAAATGTAATAATGGATTGCCATTTAGATACAGCTTTCGCAGTGACGGCAATTGAAATATTGTTTCTGGAAGCTGAAATATAACATTTTTCGAGAGATCAAGCGTCTGTAGGCTTGTCAGGTAAGAAAATGCGTCCTTGTCAATTGAATAAATCTGATTTTCGGATAGATACAAATATTGGATACTTGTATAGTACGATAGTGTGTCTGCGTGAATTTCTTGCAATTTATTATCACTGAAGTCGAGAATCTGTAACAAAAAAAGAAAATAATTAATAATAATATTATGTGGTCGGGGAACCCCCTTCAGGAACGAAGTTCTTTGCGATAATTTTTCGACTCCAAATTCCGTGTTTTAAAATATAGATTTTGATTGATGTTACTGTATTTTTGACACACCACAAAGCACCTCAAGTCTCAACCTCCTTTATGCAACTCTCTCTAATAAAAGATTAAGAAACTATTTAAAAACTTTTAAATTCAATTAACAATTTTATATAGGTACTAATGGTCCACATTTTAAAGAATTTACTAATACCTAAATATTATTTTAATGATTTCTTCCAATTAAACAAATTTTATAATAGCCCAAGGTTCAAAACTAAGACTTACGTGCGGCTCATAAGCGGTAGCGCTATTGGTCCTTATAATATGTTTTTGTAATACATTTATATTTTTGAAAACGTTAGGTAAGTATTTTAAATAAAATTAATTGTTTTGATTGAGTTTGCTTATATTTAAGTATTTAACTTAATCAATAAACGTTGTTTACTGTTTATGCGACATGACCCTTGGCCACTACCATTTAACTCTACTGTAAGGCGCGTAAAAGAGCTTCGTTCCAATAACTTGGTTGGAATTATGTTTGATTTATCTAAGTAATTGATCTTTTAACTTTTACTTTCGACAAGTATATCTAGCAGTAGATATTTTGTGTAATAAAAACAATCTAAAATATATAATAGGTACGTCATACGCGTTTCAGTTATATACTGAAATATTTAAAGACATGGTTTAGAGTGTTTTACATAACTACGATAGAATGTAAGTCGCATAATTGCATAAAACATACTTGGTTATTTCGAAAAAAAAAAACATTTTTAAATATCTTACTTTTTAAACAACGAGAACGTAATAACCAATTAAAGTTGCATGTAAGATAAAAATGACGGATAAGATAATTATTTCTAGATTAGGTATACTGACTTTTGTTTAAATATATTTATACCATCTAGATAATACACAAGTATGTGATAGGTCGTCGTATTGAGTAAATAATGATCAATGCTAATTGCAAATAACATTAAAATACATTTGCTACGTACATCAACACTCATAGCGAGTATTATTAGAGATAATACTTTGATCCATGGATAAATAAGTCGTTAGGATCGGCGTTTTTTTATAACTTTAGTCCAAATCCTGTCTTTACATGGTATCGATAACGCTTATATCGTAATACAAAATATGATAAATACTTTGGTTAACGCTACGTACACCATCAAAATAAACAACTTATGTACTTTACTCCTTTTAGTGGTAACAGTTTTTTTTAGGCAGACGAGCATATGGGTCATCTGGTGGTAAGTGGTCACCAAAGCCCATAGACGGTGGCATTGTACATTTCTTTAAAAAAATATATATCACCAATGCGCCACCAATTTTGGGAACTAAGATGTTATGTCCCTTGTGCCTGTAATTACACTGTCACCCTTCAAACCGGAACACAACACTACCAAGTAATGCTGTTTTGCGGTAGAATATCTGATGAGTGGGTGGTACCTACCCAGACGAGTTTGCACAAAGCTGTACCACCGAGTAAACTCAATAGTAATTTTATTGCCCAAGCCAATGTACAGTCCTGGATTAGCCTATAAGCTATTTAAGCAATTGCTTAGGGCATCCCGTCTAGGGGGGCACCAGAGACGACCGAAAAAATTAACGAGCACACGAAAGTTCACGCACACGGCGACCGAAGCGACACGCGGACGACAAGAGGCGATTGTTTGCGTTCTGTCATTTATATATCAGTCGAATGTTTTGATTGAACGCTTGAATTTCGTGAAAATTTATAATGATAATAGTGAATCTAATCTAACTAAATAATGTTTTAACAATTATTTATATTGTTATGTGGTTTGAATATGTATATACATAGATATGCATGTTGTTAGTAAAGAGTACTAAAAGTTCACAGCAATATTTCATGCATTAAATTACCCAAAGTTTTGTTGAGAAAAATTGAGTTTTAGTTTAGCTAAATCAACGGGTACCTATCGGAATAATTTTATGTACAGATATAGTTCATTCACACACCAACGCATGCACTTGTTTGTGTTACACGCCGCGCCGTACCTACTTACTAGTCCAGGAATTTCAGCACCAAACATGTGTTCACCCTGCATAAAATCCCGCTACTCGATTTTTCGATTGGAATATGGGCACCCACCCCCTAAGTATGAAACCGAGTTTTGGTCATCCCAGACCGCGAACGACAACTTGAAAAACGTTTTTTTTTACAAATATTTCGGAAACGGTGCGTTTTACGTTAAAAATAATAGAAACCTCTTTTTGTAGAGGATAAACTTCCCATCTTTTTTATTTGGATTTTTTTCTCTATTGTTAATATTTTCCGAGATATAGGTTTTCGTATTTCCAAAAATTATATTAAATTATATGATATTTTACGAAAACCAAAGTTCGGTGATTTTAACTAACTATATCTCGGTAACTATTATATATAAAATATTAACAATAAAGAAAAAAGTTTCAAATAAAAAAGATGGAAAAATTTATTCTCTACAAAAAAGATTTCTTTATTTTTAACGTATTATTTACCATTTTCGAGATATTTGCGAAAAGACGTTTTCCAAGATGGTGGCCAACGCTCGTGGTCTGGGATGACTAAAACTCGGTTTTATACTGAGGAGGTACCCCTAATATAATGAAATCGAAAATTTGAGTAGCGGGATTTTATGCAGAGCGAATGTTTAAAAATCTTGGACTATACGGCCTACGTGTGTAACGTAGCACGCACAAGACCACAAACTAAATAGCTGCACCATCGAATAGAAATTCAGATGCACTGCCGAGATGTTTTTCGTGGGTATAATGATAATGGGTAAATACCTATCATTTGTTAGGTATAATATTATTATGTACCTATTACTATAAAGTTTTGAGCCTTCTGCGTCGGAGTAAACTTAACCTACATTAAGCAAATATTTCGGCAGCATTTTTATTACCCACATCTTACGAGATAAGATAGAAGATCTTTACTCGGTGGTAGAGCTTTGTGCAAGCTCGTCTGGGTCGGTACCACCCAAAGTTAACAAGATATAAAAGTTAACAAGCTTTTTCCGTCCTACACCTGACATTGAACCATCAACTTCAAACGAAAGCGAAGAAAATATTACGTTAATCCTAAACCAAAATTCGAAATAGTTGATAATAATTAATTTTATATCCATATTATAGGAATGCATTAAAAATGACTAGTCCGCCATCTTGGGTGTGCCACCTTGTTGGATTTAGAAAGACATTGTCATCCAAACTGAACGTGTATACAGTTTCATATCAATCGGTTGAAGATATTTGCTTCAAAATTGAGTTGCAAGATTCCTCCCGAGCAAATAACATATATTGCAAGTTAATAAAAAGCTTGTAAAAGTTCATAAAATGAAAACTACTAGGCCAAACTATGTTAATTTTTTATGGGACCAAATGGCAACAATTCCGCATCAAACTAAAGAAGAATCATGTAAATCGGACCATAAATCTCAACGTAATCGCCGTAATCGGTGTACATACATAAAAATATACCAATCGAATTGATAACCTCCTCCATTTTGAAGTCGGTTAAAAATGTTTTAGTTTACTCTATTCCTACTCTACCTATATATCTTTTACTTGGTGGTAGAGCTTTGTGCAAGCTCGTCTGGGTAGGTACCACCCACTCATCAGATATTCTACCGCAAATCAGCAGTACTCGGTTTGAAGGGTGAGTGAGCCAGTGTAATTACAGGCACAAGGGACATAACACCTTAGTTCCCAAGGTTGGTGGCGCATTGGCGATGTAAGAGATGGTTAACAGCTCTTACAACGCCAATGTCTATGGGCGTTGGTGACCACTTACCATCAGGTGGCCCATATGCTCGTCCGCCTTCCTATGCAATAAAAAAAAAAAAATATATATATCTTTTTCGTCCTTCTTATGTATACTACGTAATACACATTCTGGTGAGCCCGTTGGCGTAGTTGGTAGTGACCCTGCCGGGGTCGTGTCTTCGATTCACACCCATGGTCAAATGTGAAGAAAACATATGTTGGCTGTGTAAGGTGTTCCCGGGGTGATTTGACTTCAGGTAGAAGGTAGAAGGAATAACACATACAAATTCTACCTATGATACGTATTCACATTTTTTTCAGTTAATTCTTTGTAGTTCACTTAAGGATAGGGGGGCCCACAGGGGAAGATTGCTTAGGGCATCAAGTTACCTTTATCCGGCACTGCCAATGTACCTGCCAATATTGTTTAGTTAATGTTTGAAGTACGATCCAAAAATCGTAGCAGCTCATACAAGTATTTACAACGGCTATTACACTTTGCTCATCATTTGCAATTACGTTCTACTACTAATTAAACAAACCTCAATTCCTCCTTTAAGACTCGGTATCTTGGTGAGTCGTAATCCAGCACAATGCGCTCCGTACATGTCATACGCGTATTCGTAGGTACATCGCGTCGGTAGCGATTGCAACGCTTCAATATCAGTCATCTCTTTAGTGTAGCTAGTTTTAACGACTAGCAGTGCTAGGAACAAGCAACAGCGATATCTGTAAATAAACAAAAAAACAATTATAATTTAATTTAGTACATAATCTGTGTAAATACGGACACGTTTGAATTTTTTACCAAATCAATCATTTCTGATCGTGAAGACTTTCGCTTCTACGCGTTTATTAATATAAAAGTCAAAGCCCTAGGTAGCTGCCTTTTGGAGTCTCATCGTTTCCAGAAAGATTCTGATTTTTAACATCAGAGTATGCACCATGAGCACATTGTTTTTTGAAGAGGTGCAACTCAACATCATTATAATTGAAAACGATGTACATTATTCTTACTTGTTAGGCACTTGAAAAATATCAATAGTAAATACACAAAGTTTCAACCCAATCGGATAAACTATGAACGCATAGAGCACGAATGTTTTTTTCTGTATGTATATACATAAGCCTGTGATATTAAAACAATTTAGTATAAATTAATATGTATACAAAATTGAAGAATATAAACGGACACCACACATTACGTTGTTTATTCATTTATCTTCGTGCATATAAGTATCTATTAATTTAATGTTATCAAAGAGACTCTTCAGAAGATTATTTATTTTCTCTTAAGGTTATCGTACCTCAACCTTTGTACTGCTCCTCCATTCGATAACGAGGAATCTAATTAGAATTTAATATAAGAAATGACTGGTCACGATTATGTTTGTATTGAAGAAAAATGATCTCATTGTGTTTTCTGAAAATCCTTCCTTTGTTAAAGTATGTTAAACCATGCCTTTTAATCATGAAGTCGAACATATAATAACCATTATATGGTATACATACTTATACTTACAAATTAGATTACCTTTACTCACTTAGGTAAACACTATGCTACGAAACTTAATATTCATGTTCTGTGTATAAAACGTATCATAAAGTACATACAATGTTTACAATGCGTGTCTATGATAAAATTGACGCGTGATCTATCGCTATCGCCTGCTCTAGTTGTTCTTACATTGCATAAGTTTCGAATTCCAGCAAAGAAGTCAAATAGCAGTTATATTTTGTCAATGTAAGAGCTTTTGAATTTAAATTTTATGATTTCTTTCAGCTTCAGAATGTGGATTAATGTGGATAACTAGAATAAAAGCAGCAAATAAAAGCAGATTGGGGGTAAGATTATGAGTTTTGGTAATAAATATAAGTATATACATAAGTAATCTCATCTCTATTACTTCTTTGTGATTACTATGAATAGGAATTTTAAAAACGACAAAATTATAATTAAATTTTTAATTCTATACCCCCTTTTCATGCATAAAACAGTAGCTGAAATACAAATGTTTATCTCAAAAAAATACTGTGAATTTAATATCAATTTATATAAATTATAGTTATCTATATTTCGCCTATAGTATTACACTTTAGACTTATTTTGTTAACATAACGTGTACAGTATAGCTAATAGATATGGTCACTACAAATAGTCATAGGGACTATACTGTATTATTTTGAGTTTTATGTCAATCTGATTACTGTTCTTTTGGGAAATCGGATACGAACCTGTAATTGTAAATCTAGTACTCTAATCAGATGACTCAAACTAGTACAAACTACGAACACTTGTTTAGTTTCCTTTAAAGATAAAATATTAATATATTTTTATATAGGCTATCACTATCAGAGATGTGTCTCCGTCAAGCTAGAGCACAAACGCATCAGCTATTTGCACTGCCTACATAGATAAAATAAGCAGTGCAAACAGGTAATTAAGATTCTGTCACAAAATTGACGTAATTTATCTACTTGCTTTTGTACCAAATATGATACAAAAGATATAAAAAGTTTTTACATACAAGTGACAAGATGTTGACGTGACACACTAAAGGTTGATAAAGTGATACTTGAGAATAGTTTTTCATAAATGCAAAACACTAGTTACATATGTTTAGTAAAAAAAAGACCAACGAGAGATATTGAATTCCCCAATGCTGACCAAAAAGGGTTTCAAGCGGTTAGGATTTTAAAGGCCTTCGGTTCTCTTAAGCAGAAGGTTTTTTTTAAAGTAACATGTCTATAGATCTGTGGTCTGCACCTTTGAGGTATCTATCTATCCATTATTTTTAGTAATCTAAGATGTGCTTGTGAAGGGGGTTTAGCTTATATAACGTCGCTGCCACCATGGTTGGTTGCAACATGGTTGGTTCTTTGAACACCTCCACGCATATATTACTTTTATCGAATACAAATTAAGAACATGAGAACTTATGTGGTCTTTCCTGGATTTGAATGGTGTAATTTACGATTTCTAGCCGTTGGACCACATGTCTAATTCTTCGAGGCGTCACGGTAGTAATTTCAAGCGATCTCGTGCCGATTCCCCGAAGAGACGATGAAGATACGCTGTTTTTAACCGACGTCAAAATAAGGAGGAGGTTAACAATTCGTCTGTATGTTTTTTTTTGTGTTTTGTACCTCATAACTTTCGACTGGGTGAATCGATTTTGATGATTTTTTTTTTATATGAAAGCTGGTGCTTGACTTGACTGACTGACATCGACTCCAAAAATAACAATAATTGTAACTACATTATCAACCACACAACACAATCGTACCTACATATTGATGAGTAGAAAAAAGTAAGTTAATTATCAAACTATAGAAGAATACGCAATTATTTTTCTTCTTGAAGTCGGTTTTTATTTTGTAAATTTTTTTTAGTGAATAATCCGGCGCCTTCACCACCGACGAGCCCCCCCCCCCCCCCTATTCATTTGGAGGAAACGCTTAAATAGGTTTTTCTAGCGAAATAAAAAAATACATGCCTAAATAATTTGCAAATTAATTATTATTATTTCAAATAATGTAAAATAATAGTAAAATTTTCCACATATAAATAATAAAATTCATAAATTAAACAATGACAATGTCATTTATATCTTGGAATACAGAAACTATAATTTAAACCGCTATATATATATTTAGCTAAACGTATGACGGCCACGTTTAAAAACATTTCCTGAAAACGTATGGCATTTACGTTGCGCATACACCGCACCTATAATTTTCCTAGTCATGTGGTGACAATGTAAAACAACTTATTTACTCACTAGTTACTCCTAATGTCGGTACATATAATGAAAATAATTGAAGTTAAATTAATAGCAAATTAGCCAGTCTAAAGTAATGCAATAACAACTCGCAGTACATAATGAGAGTCATCCTCGTGATACGACAATAGGTAAATTCATCTTCCCACTTATACGTTCACTGAGAATGAAATATTTTATCTGTTCTACAATTCTACATGTTTTAATTTAGGAAATACTATTGACCGTGGAACTTAATGAATATTGTCACTATTTATTTATGCAAGTAATGCACGTAGTCAAACTTTTCTCAGTTTTTGCACGAGATTAGAACAATTTTATGCACATCATTAAAATAGTTCCATGATATGACTTTTATTATAAATATTAAAATAATTTACGACACTTTTCGATATATACGAATTATTATGCAAATAGATTGATATGCATATTACATTACCACTTAGCGTGCTTAAATTTGGACTCTCCTACTTACCATCAAATGGAGTAGAGTCCAATCCAATGGAGATTTACCCTTTCTGGTTTTATAAACAAAAAACATTTATAATTATGTATTTAAAAAATATTAATTGCATGATTCATATTACATAGATATGGGCTAGTTTTTAATCTTTAAAAAATATTTGATTATTAATTTGTATCTGTAATTGCTTAGATTATAATATAGGGGATTTTATTTCATAATAAATAGTTTGTACTCAATTAGGTATTAGTTGTTAACAAAAAAGTTTATAAAATAATATCGTAGTAAATTTTTATATATGTCGCTCGAAGTTCAGCTTCCTAGCTACACTAACACTAGTAGTACACTACCTATCGATTAATGCCATATTATCAAATTTTAGGCAAGTTTGATACAATAACCCATAACAAAGAAACACTTTCCTTTTGATGTTCTTAAAAACAATGAGCATTTTCCTTATAAAATAAACGAAGATGATAAAGTGCATCAATTTCATAATATTTTCAGTAATTGACCATGCCCCAAATAGCATAGATAGAGATACTCCATCGGCCTATCACTATATTGTATTCGCGCGTCTAACGATAAACGTACCAAGGTTAAGAAAATATTTTTAATTTCACTAAGCTACTTATTTAATGAAAGACTAAACATATAATTATGTCTCTTCACAATCCTGAGTATTGTACAATGACTTTTGTTACTATGTTAATATTAGATATCGTTATTGCGTATAAAATACGTTTATCGACTTTTATCAGATCTACCTAAAATATGCGTCACACTACACTTTTTGTATGATTTTTTAAATGGCCTATTTCAAAAATGTCGATAAATCTATGATTAAAATATTCGATAAATTAAAGACCTTTAACGCATGACAATATTTAATTCTGGCGAAAAATAATGTCTTAAGAATCCCAAGCCAGTTTAGGATGTTGCAAAGTTGTTTGGTATAGGGGTTCCTTCTTAATTGGTAGAGGTCAAACCAATTTCTTTAATTGTTGACTTGGACTCTTGGCTCCTATTAACGTTCGCTTCGCAGAAATGTACTTGCAATAACTAACATCTTACGATGAAGTCAACGCTTTAAATATACCATGTTTACAATATCCAAAAAAAATGAAAATAATGATATTGTTTGTTAGCAAAAATACTTCTGGTATAGTTTGATTCCCCGGGGCTATTGAACGGAAGCTGTATACTTATTGTGCGGGACACTCCTGCGCATCGTGCGTGTCGGCCCCAATTGTCTGATTGATCTTTATGATGTGTCCACGCCCCTGACAATGTTAATCGAAAGAAACATACATATATATACATATATCAGTAGATAGTCTTGGTATATCATCGATCTGATATAAATCTGTATTACGATTATACTCGTATAATAAATGGTAACTAACACCTACAATAGCAAAAGAAATATACCTACAATTATTATGAGCTTTGTGTTCAGATCTTCAGAAATATTATTTATGGTTGTCGAAATTATGAAATGTGTGTTAAGTTGCCTGTATTATGTTAATAAATTTAATTAATATGAGTAGGTACAACTGACGTGTACCTAATCTGTCGTAAATAAAGGGTGGGTATAATATGTGTGTAAAGTAATATGAAAATGATTTTTGTTTAATTATGTTTGTTTTACCAGCACACGCTTGAACTAATAACATGAAGTTAATACATTTTAGATTTATATCTGTCCTTTATCTAAAGTCCATGACGAAAATTTTAGGAAAAGCGGCAATCGGCTATTGTTTTTTTATTCAAGTGGATCGATTTCCGTCTAAGAAAATAGTTTATTAAAACATTTATTGACGCACTTTGAGATATCACAATAATCGATTTCGAAACTCTTGAGTATATTAATTCGTCATTCCTTATAGGAGTATAAAAGCCCGCCCGCCCAATTAAAAATCCCCTTTGTGAATAAAAATTATATATATTTTCAATTTGAAATTTCGATGCATTCAATCGATGTTCCAAATCACCTAATTTTCCTATTGAAAAAAAATTAAAATTTATCAATCAAAACAAAGATAAGGTTGATTCATTTTAGTTTTCTATGAAAAAATATTGGTTTGATATTATGACTAATGTTTAAAACAGTGCGTAGCTATAACTTTGTCTCTATATGAGATTGTTAGAACTTTGTCTATTTTTCATTTTGTTTTATTGATAATCGGTGCGCTTAGCAGAAGACTATGGAAATTGGTACACCAGACAGGCCGCTATAGCAGTGGATTAATATGGGCTGAATTTTATAATTATATTTTTATATTGGCTTGGAAATAGCGTTACGATCCACAAGTTCACAAAGTCTACAAAATGTTTTTTTCAAATGTATATTAAAATTCAATAATAGACATTTAAAAAACGATTTTAAAGCAATTAGTAAATATTCACAATAACTGCACATTTTGCAGCTAACCAATTAATTTCCTTAATTTAATTTTATGTTACTCATTTTTATTTAAACGTGACTTAATGAACGTACCTCATCAGTTAAATTAATGTGAATATTGATGATTCAATACGATTGACAATTAAAGATATAGTTATAATGAGTTGTTTTACTTGAATTATTTACTAATTGATAAGAATATTTTCGTTAGCAATGGAATAGCATAGCAACTTAGCAATTATGTCTCATGAAAATTTTCAGTCTCATTTTAATCGATAAAAAGGTATTTCAACCTTATTCTATATAATGTTCATATTGTGTTATAAAAAAAATAACTAAGAGCAGAGCAAGTAAGAACCACGGAAAGTCACTACTCCCCCTTTTTGTTGATATATTCTTATTCTAAGAAATCGACATAAGTTGAAACTGAGAGACGAAAGTAACATATTTCAATCTGTACCTACTTTCCTCCTGTGTGTACAAAACACCAAATGTTAGTTAGTTAATGATGTTATATATGATTATATACTATATAATATACTTATCATGACTTATGTATGTACCTGAACATTTTGATATGATCACTATTAATCCAATTTCATCGAATATCGAACTCTGAAGTCGACAGCACCAACATTTACGTTTAGGAATCTTTCAAACACTCTTGTAACCACTGATTTATCACATACACTTCCCGACGAAATCAGCAACGGAAGGCGTTCGTTGAATTGATTCAATTAATCCACTCCTGCGCAATGACTGCACTCCTTATTCACGGAGATGTTTTTCCCTCGGAGGATCAAATGATACTGTCGCGGTAATCTTTTATCAGCGTTTGTCCTTCTATAGCCCAATATCTACTCGAGCCAGCTTGAGACAATGGATACGCGAACAATCGTCGCTGCCGAATATCTAGTGTAATTGACGAGCTCCTATCAAAATGCTCCGATTGGCTACATGATTATATTTATTCTTGAAATGTATTCACGATAAGTAAATGACTGTCTTTGTTTGGTAATATTAATTAACTATAAGAATAATTGAATATCGTAAACATATTTTCATTTAACGTCTTATTAGCTAATTAGGTATATATTTTTTAATTACATACATAATAATAGTTAAGTATACCGATAATACACAAAGTTGAGAAACATTATTAAGTAACTTTTGAATGAATGCTATAATTGGTTTGTTTATGATAGTAAGTAGCGCTCCCGTCGAAATTTTTCATGATTCAGATAACTACCCTTTGCCTCAAACGGAGGTGAGTCCTTAGTCCAGCTGTAGGAAAATTACAGGATGTTATTGAAATTATTAAATGCTAAGAACACCAGAGCAAAATCAATTTAATGCTTTTCAATAAATTTACATTAGCATACGAATAGAAACCCTCAAAAGAGTTTTTCATATTATAAATATGACAGATAAAATTTTCGCCATTTTGTTTGTTAAATATCCAAAAGCTAGTCTTGAAGATTATGCTGGAAATAACAACACCGTCTTTCCACACTCTTGCACTATATTTAGATATTTTAGACGGTAAAAAAGACACATTGGTTGAAGGTTGAATTGTTTTCAAATATTATGGTATTAGATAAATCAATTTGATTTTGATTAACATAAAGCGCCTGTATCATTTTAATAGCAACCTATAAACAACCAATAAACAAAATCGAATTGACGCGATATCATTGGTCGAGATCTTGAACAATAATTCATTATGGATTCGGAAAAAATTACGACTTCATGTCGCCAAAGTTATTCTCCTGTGGAAGTTAAATTAAAGTATACGATAGATATACAAGTTAAATGGAATGGTGTTGATTTATAAATAAATAAAAATTTTAACAAAACAAAAACCGACTTCATAAAAAAACAAATTAATATGCACTAAAAAGTAAAAAAATAATTGCGTATTCTTCTATAATTTGACAATTAACTTACTATTTTCTACTCATCAATATGTAGGTACGAATGTGTTGTGTGGTTGATAATTTATTTACAATTATTGTTACTTTTGGAGTCGATGTCAGCCAAGGTGGGCTTATAACTACATACATAGTTGTAGGTGAGATGTGCTCGTGTCGCACGCGCAACTTAACGAAGCGAATAAAAGTCAATTTGTAATGTGTATGTTTTTAAAAGATTCCCGTATTATTATTGCTAGGTATATTATAGTGTTTCCTTAGCTGACATCGACTCCAAAAATAACAATAATTGTAAATAAATTATCAACCACACAACACATTCGTACCTACATATTGATGAGTAGAAAATAGTAAGTTAATTGTCAAATTATAGAAGAATACGCAATTATTTTTTTACTTTTTAGTGCATTTTAATTTGTTTTTTTATGAAGTCGGTTTTTGTTTTGTTAAAATTTTTATTTATTTTTCGATTTTTAGTGAATCTGAAGTACACTCACTAATTTGTAGAATATGGATAGACCTACTAAACGTGCAGCTCATATGAGACAGCGCCATTTATATTATTATTTAAATATATTAATCTAAAACAGTGAAACATAAAGTAAAATGCATTTTGGTACTTAATTAATAAATATTAGTTAATATGGTTAAATGTATGAATATAAATTAACATGTTTTGATTAAATAGATTTAGTTGGTGGGGTAATTTAGTTGGGCAGCCATAACATAACCAAATAGTTATTTCTAGTAATAATTAAATAAACTGTATGTTTATAGATGTTGTGTTATACCATTCTTCACCATAAAATATGACGGAATGTCTGTATATTAAAAAAAGGGGAAGTATCTATATTATCCTAACTAATATTATAAATGCGAAAGTAAGCTTGCTTGTGACGCTTTCACGCCTAAACCACAAAGCCGATTTAAAAAAATTCTTTCACCAATGGAAAGCTACATTATCAGGGAGTAATATAGGCTACATTTTGTCCCCATATTCCCACGGGAACAGGAACTACGCGGGTGAAACCGCGGGAAAAACACTAGTAATCAATATATAAATATACATAAATATAACATGTATATAAGAGTACTTATACGATTCTATATATATATATGTATAATTTTCAAAATTGATCTCAACTTTTAGGAGATGTTCAAATATGTTTCAATTACAAAAATATACATATATACTAATGCTTACATGCATAACTCATATTATAAAGAGGAAAGATTTGATTTTTGTTTGATTTTTTATTACGATTTAAATCAAAAACTACTCGACCGATTTTAAAAATTCTTTCACTCTTAGAAAGCTACGTCTTTACCGAGTAATATAGGCTTTATTATATTTTCAAAAACTTATAGATCCCTACTTAAAATGGAGCAATGTAACCCAACGTATCAAACTGTTGCCTACAAAAGTTATTATTTCGCGTGCGCTGCGAAAACTATTGACGGTATATAAAGAAGTGTTTTTTACAGTAGTACTACAATTACTTGATCATAACGATGTTATGGTAGGTGAATGATAAATCTAGATAGCCTATAAAAGATTCGGCCGTGTATCGTTAATTTGCTACTAAGAATTGAAGATTTCCGTTACTTTGTCATGGATCCTATGATCAGAATCTAACCAAACTATCATCAAACAATCCTTGAAGTATACTCTTTCCAATAAAAAAAAAATCATCGAAATCGGTTGAATAGATATCGAGTTATTCGTCCATTTGTCGCGCACATACCTCATGCAAATTTACGACTTATATGGTTTTCTCATGGATTCCACTGTCAAACCTGGACTAAAAAAAAATGGGACCCCATGGGAAGCAACCCCTTTCAAATAAAAAAAAAATCATCAAAATCGATTCACCCAGTCGAAAGTTATGAGGTAACAAACACAAAAAAAAAAAAAAAAAACATACAGACGAATTGATAACCTCCTCCTTTTTTTGAAGTCGGTTAATAAAGATATATTCATCAAGAAATGTAGTGCATAATATAGTAGAGCTATTAGCCAATCGCATGGAATATTTAAATATAAAATTTTTGTACCTATCTATATTCCTTCTTCGATTTTATTAGGTTATAGGTATGTTTCTTGAATTAGCTGCTATTATCGCTCTGATATAGTGATTGAGAGGACTATAGAAAAAATTGAGACTGCGTTATGTAATATTCGTCATCGTGTATTATTTAGATGAAAGCATCACACCTTGGAATCATTTATGAAGTTAAATCAAGAAATATTAGTAGGTGAAACTTCAAGTTCAATGATTTTATTCTAAAGCATCAACTGTACAAATCAGCTTGTTTCTACAAGCTTTGCTTCCGCCAAATAACTAGTAATTGATTGATTGGTTTAATAGGCTAAAATAAAAATCTTGGGCGTATAAAGCAGTATTGTGACTGTAAAATAAAATACGAAAGTCTCGTCTAAAAACGTGCTTCTTGGATCATCAAAAGTATACTTCAAATATATCATTTGGTGGGTGCATTTTTATTTTATTCTGATAAGACCTATTATTTGGCTAAAAATTACATGAACTATAAATATTATTTAATATATCATGTAACATTTCATATCACATGGTATAAAATTTAAATTAATATGGAGTAGGTACGGAAAATTATAGCGACTAATTGTACCACTGAGTATTTACATTAGATAGGTATTATTGTATTTATTTATTGAATAAGACTTAGGAACTGGAGTACACACACAAATTTAATTACTAAAAACACATTAAACATTTTTATTTGTAAAGTAACCACAAAAATTACTAAACACTAAAATACATTTTTAAGTTATTCAAAATCATGAGTAAAAAATGAATAAAAAGGCTACACATGCTAAGTTTTAAGTTTATTAAGGTATTAATACCTAATGTATTTCTTCAATTTTGTAAGGTCATTAGGTAAGTTTATATTGTCGATTATGGTTATGGAAAGAAATTAAAATATTTTTTTATTTGCTTTGTTCATGTAGTATTTATAAAATATACATAATATAATATAAAATATAATAAAAAAGATTATGTCAAGCCAATACTATGTATAATTTTTAATATTTTTTTTTTATCGTCGGTCCGTTTTGCTTTTTTATAGAATAAGCTTATTACAAATCTTGTTGTCACAAAGACAACAAACTTGACATAACACAAATGACACATGACAGTTTTGACTTTTGTCTAAGCGTTTGCGGCTTTTTGCCTGTGTATTAATAATATTTTGGTGTAAACAATTAAGTTAAAACATTAATGTTAATAAAAAAGTTTTTCAAATGAAGATGAACGCTACTAGTTTGTATGTTTCGACTTGTCGTTTGATAATTCTTGCTGATGCAGCAGATAAAAGTTCGTGGACAGACTTGTTTCGTTTGGTTCCTTATTTAAGACAATCTCTATCGTGTACTGTGTGTGGAAATTTATTAAAAGAGCCCTATACTCCAACGAGCTCTGCCTGCCAACATCACGTCTGTAAAAATTGCAAAGGCGGGAGAAAAAAGTTAAAACCATCCTGTAGTTGGTGCAAAGATTATGATAACTATACCGAAAATTTACAGTTACGCATACTTCTGCAATGTTACAAAAAACTTTGTGAATATTTTATGGGCACTGAAACGTACAAAACGCTATTGGAAGAAGATGAGATAGCAGCGGGTGTTAATGGTGGTACAGTCGCGAGTTCGGGCTTAATAGATTTAATACAAGAAGGAGCGGGGTTTAACGACGACTACAAAAGTACGGCGGGTCTTTCGAAATCTGCCTACAGTATATTGCCCTGTGTTTATACTAACTCAGCCTCTACACAAACTCAAGCAGCATCAACATCAAGTAATTCTGATTCAAGATCATCTAATAAAGATTCACCAAATTCTAGAGCTATTTCAAATGGGTCCCCACTTTACTCTGTTATGTATGCAGGTTCGGGAAATAAAATCACAATCAAAAGGAAAGCAGTTGATGAAACAGATTCAACACCATCAGAAACCAGTCCCAAAGAGAGTAAAGTGAGTTGGTTAATATAACTAACAATATTTAAATATACCTTATTGTAATAATAATTTGTTTTATTTTCAAATTACAGTCAAATCAGCTTGGTTTTAAAAAGCCATCAAATAGAACAAGAAGTTCATCTAGCAGTAAGAGAAAAGGATGTAGATGCGGCAATGCAACAGCCACACCAGGAAAGCTAACATGTTGTGGACAAAGATGTCCGTGTTACGTAGAAAGTAAACCATGTACTGAATGCAAGTGCAAAGGATGTCGGAATCCTCACAGACCTGATGGAATGAAGGTATTTTAATATGACCTATAGTAAATTATATGTTTTTTCTTAATTGATCTGTGATCTAAAGTATAAGCAGTGTATATAATTAAAATATTTTAACAAATGTTAAAAACATTAACAAAACTAAAACATTTATTTTATTTAATAAATTAGTTTATATTAATTCAAATCTTTGTTTAAGAAATAAGAAAATTTGTTTCCAATATATTCACAAAACTGACAGCAATATTCACAAAACATTAAACAAAATGCTAATGAAAATAAATTTACTTTCTAGGTCAGACCTCATATACCTCAAATAGATACATTACAACTAACACTAAACAGCAACCCCGATAGTTCACCATCCTGTTCAGGCTCAATAGACAGCCTGGATACGGACACCCTCACAATGGAAGCCATGGAAGAATCTTTGACTTTCACCACCGATCTAAAATCATCTGACATTAAAGGTATATTTTATCATAGTTCAATAAGGAAAATAGTTTTTATTGGCATATTTTAACAGAAATTATGTCTAACAGTTTTCATATGTGATTAAACAATATTTTAAAGTTTAAAGTGGTCCTTTTAAACAAAATCAAATAAGTAGTAGTGCATAGACGTTGTAGTAGACATAAATAAATCTGCAATGTATTTTGGATGTATTCTTACAAACAATTTTTTAATGTAATCTGTGACAGACATAATAAAATATAATTCGTTTTTCCTTAGTGTATAAATGGCCTATATTATTTTCCAGTATATACCAGTCAGTTGCAAGAAGTATCACCTTCATTGCCAGCTACAATAATGATGGACGAAGAGTTGCCCGGGTCACCTGAGGACGACATGAGCTCGCCTCATGATTACTCCCAATGCTCTCCAAGGGATCATGACTTTGACGCTGGATCACCACAATCAACAGAAACTCATGATGTGAATAGTGATATAGAAGTTGATATATGACAACAACTGTCTCTTGCTGGTGACTAGAACTATTTTACTTCTTGGTGCACAAAAACTTTGGAAGGTAATCCACGGATGTACGTCAAGACATTATATGTGGAACTAGTCACCAATATTTCATGGAACAATTGTGAATGTGAGTGTTTTAATTTAAATATGTCAAAAATTCGAATAAAATCACTTCACTTGATTTAAAAGTGTTTAGAGAGGCTTTTGGTCTAGGATTGTATACAAAAAGTTTGGAATTGAAATATCACTAAAATTAATGTATCCTTTTATATTTCTCGAATTAATTGCACAGATAGAATTTATGAAAATAAATGTCAAATATTTTAAAGTTGGACTTTAAAAGATTGACCAAGTATGTGAGAATCTCACATAAGTTTTTAACTTATTCTTAATGTGGGTTTTAGTCTAATGCAATAATTAGCTACAAATAGTAAATTAAATTAATTTTTTGTATGGATTGTATGTTGTATTCTACAGCCATTGTTGAATGTGTTCAATTCTTTACTTGTTTGATAAGTCATTTCAATATGATTCAAAAACAAAAACTTCAAAAATTAAAAACCACATGTTTTAAAAATGACACAAAAATTATGTCTTCATGCTTATATTTCAAATGTTTACATATAAAACTGTACAAAGTTCAATTTCTTGATATTCTCTTTAATCTGAAAAATAATTTGGGAACGAAAAATCTTAATTTTTCTTGGCTTTAACTACATACAAAAACTCCTGTAATATCTAAAAAAAATTTTTCTACTATGAATACAAGAATTTTGTAATTACCCCTTTATTTATATGTTGATTTGCAAATCTTAAATTGAAATGAGAAATATTTAGTATTTATAAATTATTTTACAATGTGTTGTAAGAATATATGCAACGTCCATTTGAAAACGCATTTTAACATATTTGAATTATACATATAGCCTATTCCAACCACAACAGGAATAAACATAAATAAACAAATTTGACACCTAATTAATGCGATATTATTGGTCATCAACGACATCAATTGGTAATCTATGACATTCACTATGGATACGCAAAAATATAGCGTTTTCAATGTCCGCGAAGTTGTATTCGGAACTTTGGAAGTTAAATTAATGTGGTTATAACTAGTTAATTGGAATAGTGCTGTATTATGAATAAGGGTAAATTAATCAAGAACTGTTTACAGTGCATAATAATGCAGAACGATTTGACAATCGCATGCAATTTGTAAATCTACGGTGTGTTTACATTTATTTCTATTCCCATTGGAATAGGGTATATGTATAATTACTTTGAACAATATCCATTTCATGAAATTTCTTTTACTCTTATGTCAATTGTAAGATGATGGAATATGGATGCACTAATACAAAAAAACCCTAAGTCGCACTGAATGAAGTAGGACTTAGGCATTTTTGGAATTGATGCCTTCATATTTTCTAGTATGGTAATAAAAAAATCATATTCAAGCTCAAAAATCCTGCACTTAATAGATTTAATTTGTAAATGTGCGTTTAGTAAATGTTTAATGATGATTGTTTATTACTTGTAAATAATAATGATACAGTACGTCGAAGCGACCCAGTCTCGATGCAATAATTAATATACGAAATACAAAGGGTCCTAATCAATCCTTACATATTTTAAAAGAAGTTTACATAAAAATGTATATACGTTTTAGAATATAATTTTAAAGTTTCTTCTTAAAATTGGTCTGTTATAAATCTATAATTAGGTTTTATAATATTTATTGTTTTATATTTTAATGTATTTTCGTGCAATGAGTATTTTTTACTGGGCCTTGGCTTATTTTAAAATGTTTTTTTTCTACATGTAACCAGATGTTAATTTTGAACTCAACAGATGAACCCATAGCTTGTTTTATTATGGCTATTCAATATAATGTGTACAAAATTGTATGTTTGTACGGTAATATATTTTTGTTTTTATGAAGTTTAAAAAAATCATATCATTTTGGTTTCATTGTATTATTCATGTGATTCTAGTGGAACACTTATTAGTTCTTGTGATAAGGGGACAATCAAGTATAACCTAAGCAATTTAAACCTAACCTTTTTTTCTATAAAGCTTTAAAAAATAAATAATTAAATAAATAGTGAATAAAAAACATAAGATTTAAGAATTATTTACGTGAAATTCTAAGAACACTCATTTATTTCCAATAGAAATAGACTATGGAAATAATTTTATTATTTAATGAGATTTTTTTGAAATAAATTTATAATTTTTTTATATGTAAGAATTATTAAAGCCTTCTTCCTGCTACAATATTTAAAAAAAATGCTTAAATATTACTTGAATGTTCCCTTACATAATTGTTTAAAATTGTACTGATTATATTTATGTTTATGATAAAGGTTATTTTAATAGGCATTTTAATATTGAGCAGTAGCTTTTAAAAAAAAACGCAAAGGCATTGGTAACATGGCTGAGTACTTATGTATATACCATACTCATATAATATAGCAGACGTTAATAAGTCATTCGAATTTCAAATTGATTTGAAATATAACAGTGCCTAGTAATTAGAAAATAAAAAATTAGAAAAGATTAAATAAAATATTTGAATTATGTATTTTTCAAATTTTAATTAATTAACTTCGAAATATGTCGTGATTCAAATAATATATTATAAATTTAACATTTGAAACTTTTTTATTATTGTAATACATTCAGTTTTAATGGTGAGAAATATCAAAGTAAGCTCGGCCAAAGACGATATATAATTATTCATAGCGTTGTTTTTATGAATTAGAAAAAAAATAATATTTAACCTCACAACTACGTTAAAATAGAATAGCATAAGTAAAAGTGTACATTTTAATGCCAATAAATATAAAATATTAAAACAAATACTGCTAGCTGTAAGTATATGTGACTCGACGGACACAAATAATATTGAGTATTATGGTGTGGAGTGTCAACTATAAGTGAATCTGTGATATCATTATCACCGAAATTAATTTTAATAATTTTGGCGTTTTTAATTATTAATAATTTATTTTGGCATATACAAAGCACTCAAGTACAAATAAATTTGTATAAGATAGTAATCATACATTTAATTGTAATTACGTTATTAATAATCATCAATGCCACTATTATCTTACTTTGTGAATGAAATAAAAACAAATTATTTTTGTTAATCAGAACTTTTATTTATATAAAATTCAGTTATGTTAATTAAAAAATACATTTTGATCAAAATTTAAAAGACGGTCGACGTCGTATTAAGTAAGTATTCATTTAAACGGTTTTTTGCTTATTCACTTGACTGTTGTAACATTTCTCAACATTGTCGTTGCAATTCCAAATTCTATCGAATTCTCGTTTTAGAACCGATACGAGAGCATATTCCGAAGTGAGAAGTGTATTATCTCTGCTGCAATTAACTCTATTCACTTCGTAATCCAAGGAGCCGACGATTGCCAAAGCATCGTGGCAATTCGCATCGATTAATGAAAATTCGTGTTCCATTTTGACTTCTGAATTAATAATTTTGACTTCTATACCACAGTCGAGGAATGATTGCAAATATACCAAATCCTTACTGCTATGAACAATTATTCTTACTTTAGTGTGGTTTTTCTGGTGTACGTTTAGAAGACATTTTGAAATGGTTTCGCTTTTCAGGGTGGGCACACACACATCAACAGTTTTGCTCGCGTGAATGATTATATAATAAATACAGAAAAGATTATTTAAACCCACTTTCTTGTTTTGTTCTTCATTTTCTGATCCATAAAATAAAATTTCGTTTATTGTATCGTTTTGTTTGTTAACACTTATGACGTCAGTGATTTTAACGATTTTCGCGGCTATCCCCGATAATATCGAAGTACTTCCGAATAAAACACTTATCCAATGTGCTGAATTCATTTTTATAATTATGGAAATGACGGACGAATTATTATTTGCTGAATAACAAAATGTTTTTATACAAATTATTTAACTACCTCATAATCTTGTATAATAATACCTCCTACTTTAAAAAAGACACTACGTAGGGTAGAACCTGGTTGATATTAAATAAGGACTTTCCTAAATTATTTTTATTAGGTTGTAAACAAACCGACATCTATATGGTTGTAAGACGGGAAAGATATCACTTTTCATATTCTTCCACCAAACAGCACTACTTATTGATACTGTATTATTTTTAACCGACTTCCAAAAAAGGAGGAGGTTATTAATTCGTCTGTATGTTTTTTTTTATTAGATACAGTTAAGTAGTAAAGCTTCGACCGGTTCGTCTTATAGATTTTACCAAGAAGATAAAATAGTAGCCATCTAAGTGGGTATATAGTTAGTCTTTGTAACAATTTACATATGATAATAAAATACATTAAAATTATTACCTATCTATTATCAACGTAAACTAAATCCACATGTGAGTTGCGACAAAGTAGAAATAAAATGTCGTTATTTTGACAGCTTTCGGTGACCTTATCCGCTATTTCCGAAATCACAATATTCATTACACTCATCTCACTAATATCTATAAAGCACGGTCCATCGCGATTCTGCCGTATGTAGGTAACTTAAGTAATTCCATCATGATTATAATATAACGTCTCAAACACCAACATACAACCAAATGTAGACGTCCTACACATTACAATCCAATGCAGTCGACTGAACCACTTCCAGTCTTCTGATTTTAAATAATAATGTCCTCTCGACCGATTTCGGCCAAGGCGACACATCATGAGAGATTAGCTAACTGCGCAGGAGATATTATAGTGCACAAGTGTGTACGCAAACACAAGTGAACTTTATTTCCTAGTTCTCATAATCTGATGGGATAACATTTATAAAATAGCATTTATATTTTTTCTTATAATTTTATTATATGCGGCACATTCTTCGTTTCTTTTTTTAAAATAAAATCAAATTCGACCCTCTTACAGCCTACGCACAAGTAGGTACTAGTCATTGATGTTTTGAAGACCTCACGTGAGAGCTATAACATTTTATACAGGCGCTTGATTTTTACGTCTGTGCTGACTTAGCGAACTATTAATTGCAAACGACGTAGTCTGAATGTTTCCTCGCTACTGTTCAAATATTAAAGTGAACTGAATTTTAATCATGTGTCAGGCTTTAAAGTGTGTGCTGGTTGGTACTTCAGTCAGCTAATTATAATATAATTAACCTTTAGGGTAAGGCCAGGCAAAGCGGATACCCTCCATTATTTCGAAACGGCAGGCCCTAGTGCACTCCCATCGCGTCACGAGGTGCTCCCCGCGCTCTTCAGTTATAAATAAAAGGGATAGCTCGAGTCACGCGTCCTTTGCGAAAAAAAAATAAAAAAGTGAACAGCGCTTACGACTTCAAGATACGTTATTCTGTAATTTCTCATGTTTATATAGTATTACTGTATTGGTTTGATTCTATCTTCAAAATGCATATTTTCTTGTTGAAATATTCCTAGTTTCATTGGGAATTAGTTTCTATATTTGGTTTTAGGTTAGTTTAATTCAACAAGTACCCGCTGGGCAAAGTGAACACGGGCAAAGTGGACACCGAATTAACTTTACCCAAAAGGTGTTCGTTTTGCCCGGTATGTGTTTTACAAGTTTTTATTGAGTTTTTACTGTCCTGTTTGTCTGTATGTCTGTCTGAAATGCAAGCTTGCTAGATACATTTAACACACTTGCCCGTTTCCGACCGATAAGAAATTTTCCATGAATATTATTTTTTCAAAAAGTTGTCATAAAATTGGAAAAGCTGGTGATTTAGCACTCCTGAAAAAAATAGCTAAATTTGTTAAATGACCAAATGATTGAGAAATATTGACAAAGATTCAAGAAATGTTGACACTACCGAAACGACCAAAAGAACCAAAACTATCAAAATTGCTAAAACGAACATAAATGTTAAAATGACCAAAATTATTAAAGCTAGGATCTATGGACAAAGAAAATGATGAAAAATGTATGTATATAGCTTATCGTTAGTGTGAAATCTTGCTATTTTCTAAATTGAGTCGGCTAAGTTTAGTCATGTGCGAAGTTGGTCTGTTTCCTTAAGCGTTTTTTGAACATCTGTTAAATAGTTTTCCAAAATCCAGAAAGTAAACAGTAGGTATAATAATATGATATTAGCTTTACGTCCATTCATTAGTACTACAAGATAAGCTACGATAATATTATGAATCTATATAAAATTGTAGTAAATGAGATATGAAACAGGTATGATGCAAAGAGTATGTAATAAACGACAACTATTTACTACGTTTTAAGGTTGAAGCTTAAAAATATTCATTTTGTGTTGACATTTCATGATTTTTATGATTTTACAAAAGTCGAAGCAAATTATTTTTGCATTATAGTCAATAATAATTGATATAAATAAATTTAATTGATAGAGCTCAATGTCAGAATTACGCCAGACCGTTCCAAGTAATGATGCAAATACACGCCAAACTATAAATTCTAATAAAGCATCAGGAGATGTACCCTCCAAAAAAAAAACTTCAAATCATAAAAGCAAGAACAGTTTACCTAAAAATCTACGATACGATTTGGAAAATGCTTTAGTTGGGGTAAATATTATAATTTCATAAATAATGATTGCTGCTATTTAACTTTATAATCCGGCCTTTGTAATTGAAACCTAAACGAATGTTTTATCTAACATTTTTTTTCTAGTTGTGTGACGTATGGTTTGAAGAGATAAAACCGTATTTAGTGCGCAACAACATCAAGGTGCACGGCGATGCCGGTGGTGGAGATCTGAATCGTTCGTCTGCGTCACCTGATTGCACCCACATCGATCCAGGTAGATCTAATGTACGAGCCTCCTTTAGCTCTTACATAAAATTTCATAACTTACAAAATTTTGAGAGGTTAATCTGTATCTATACTAATACATAAAGCTGAAGAGTTTTTTTTTTTGATCCGGCTAATCTCAGGAACTACTAGATCAAATTTAAAAAAATGGTTGTCTGTAAAGTAGGTTTACGGACGATAGTTTAACGTAACAACGTCATAACAAAACATTGATGAAATTACTGCAATCGAGTGAAAGAGAGATAGATGCGTCGCAAGAGTACAATCAGCGTAACGGGACAATAATCCTTTTTCGTGCATGCAGCCAGCGTTCATCGATTTATTAGACGTTGTCGCGTCAAAATATTTTTGTGTTGTATAGTCCTTTTATCAACGAAGGCTCTTGGCTTATTTTTATTCACTATATTTTTATTAATTATACGCGGGTGAAACAGTGGGACACAGCTAGTTCTAAATAATACTTAATGCTCAAAACTCCAAACTAAAAGGCTAGCTAGGCTTAATCATATAATCCAAATCTTCGGCACTACATTTTGAACATGTGGTAGGTTTAATAATTAAACTTGTAAAATACTGTTTCGAAAGTGCTTGTAGAATCCTGTTTCAATAAAGTACGAGTAGGTATATGTTGATATTTGTATTTTAAACGAATTATTAATATGTGAGATAATACCCATGACACATAAATACGCAGTGCATTCAACAGTCACTATATATAATATATTGTAGTAGTACAGTAGCATTCATAGTATTATTTGCCATCGTTAGCATCATCGGCGACGGAATGCAAGTTATGTAGACTGCTCTTCAATGCGGCTAACAGCATCGAAAGTGCCGTGTCCCAAGCATCCAATGCCGCTCCCTGTTGTGCTTACAGAGAACCAATCATTACCGGTAATAGAATGACTGTTATAATAAATTTGTAAACTATAATAATTGGATTACAATTCTCTAGTGTCAATCATACTACATTATGTTATAGATGCAACGACATAACTGGAAAAAAGAGACAGTACGAAAACCGCGCAAACGACGAAAGTGCAAAGCGCAAACTGAACCTAGACCACTCATACCACGCCTCTGTCGTACCTGGCAGCAATGTACAGAAGCAGCTTACACTACCATAGAACCTGTGACGAAAGTACCTTTACGTTCGGTCAAAGTTAGTACCTATATGATATTTTCAAGTGTGTAATGTAGCGATTTCAGTTACAATATGTTTTCAATATAATCTTTTGTGTGATAGGTATCGGTATTAAAACTTATAGACATATATTCAAATTGACTACATTTCAGACGCAGTTTTTGCATACAAATATTTTTCAAAAACCAAAGAAACCTCGTACCATGGACACGTCGACGCAAACTGACGAACCTGTTAAATATACAAAAACCCATAATGAAACGGCAAAAACGAATCCTACGGTTTCGAAGTGTGCGCGATGTCCTTCCAATACAACTTTTTTAATTCCAAAGAATAAACAACACAATGAAACCCATTTGTTTAAAGATGTTAGTATACTTTGTTTATTTCAAACATTCTTTTTAAACACGTTTTTTTTGGAGGTTCAGTGATTTGTAATCGAATCTTTTATTTTCATTCGAATGGAGATTTTATTACATAGATTTTTTTTCTTTATTTAATTCCCCTCCCCGAACCAATAACAAGTGAATACACTTTATATCTATGTATATACTATGCTTATGTTTGTATGACAACTAGACACTACACTTATGGGTCCTTGGAGGCTCTAGGGAAACATTTGACGAATATTTTTCGAGTCTTGTATTGGGCGAAAGTTGTGTTAATAGTTGTTCACACATCTTCGCCAACTTGACACCGAAATGAAAATGTTTCTATTATAAATGTATGTTCTGTCGTACGACGTAGATTTTACATATTTAAGATGATGCACAACTTATTATAATTAAGACATTTATATTTATAATTTTTTGTAATCTTTTAAATTAGTGAGATTTTAATTGTAATATTTTCTTTAGGATCTTATCGACATAATAGCTGAAAAGAATGATAAAGTACTGAAAGTATTGTACACGAGTCCAAGAAGACAAGATAGTCCGTCTGTTATGAATTTATATACACCATCGGAAAGTCGTCAGAAGAAAAGTCGTAAACAGCAAAGAAATCCTCCGTGGAAATAATGCTTTAGAAAGCTTTCTGGAAAGTAATTTATATTGCTGCAAATATTTGTGTATCTGCCATGGTTCATTTATACATATAAATAGGTATATTGCTCTAATTTTTTTCCATGTATTTTCAATGTAGGTTATATTAGAAGTTTGTGACTAAATATTTTATTGTTTAAAAACATTGTTTTATTTTATTTTTACTTAATTGTTATTTAAATAAATAAACAAATATGTTTTACAAATATTTTAAAATAATTTAAATTTTGTGTGTATTTAAAATAATTGAAAGTACCAGGTAATCTTAAATCTTATGAAAAAAATAATATCATCACTCGCACACGCCATTTTATTGGTATACAACTTACGTCTATCTCTTATCTTACGACTCTTTACAAAATTACAACAGACATATCGACTATATAAGGGCAGTACAGTTAGTGTTTCCACACGAATAAAATAATTTACAAAAAGCAGTCGAACATATACATCACACGTTTTAAATTACTAAATAAATAAGTCACATGTCACCGAGCTTCGATCGCAACCGCGACAGCTGGCCGCCGTCCGGCCGGGGCCGATGCACGCACGCTCTTTGGATCCGAGAAGAGTTTATGGAATGTCCACGCATCACATTCACGCCTTCTATCGTCGTTAGTTCGTATGCTTCACATAATCAGTCTCGAAGTATGCGGGGGTGCCATGTGCGCCCTTCCTATCGAGCGCACGAACGCGCACGAAAAGAAACGCGGCTACCAATGATGCTACCACCAGCACTAATAATAACATAACGAGACCAGCAACGAACGATGGCACGGACATGCATATCGTTTCTGGATCAGTTGCTGGAGACTGAATCACAACAGTCTCATTGGCTGCGGCATTATTTAAAGCGAAGTTCACGTCGCCTGGTGCTACTACTTGAATCGTTCGGCTCGTATTGACATCAGTCATCTCTTGAGCATCGCGCTTGTAAATTCGTGTTGATGTTTCACGCTTCCTTCTTATTCCAAGTAAGCTCTCTGGTAAATCTTCTACAGAACGTGGACGTCCGCCGAGTGTTGCAAGGTTTCCATGGCCTTCGTCTTTCCTCTTTACTGTATTGTAAACTCCGCGACGACCCGGTGGCGGAGGTGGGGGTAAGTTTACATCGTCATCTTCACGATTTGGTGCGGGCGATGATGGGCTAGGTGCATTAGGTGTAGATGAAACTTGTGCTTGAGGGGGTGGTACTGCATCATCCCGTTTTTCAGAATATGCGCCTGCAACGTCAGCAGGATGCCGTGGGTCTGGGAATGCAGGTGGCACTCCATATTCCGAGTGTGGTGCAGGTGGAGGCGGTCCATATTCACCGTGAACTGCATTCGACAATCCATATTCTCCTGCTGACAAGGCATTACCACCCAGTAACGGGACACCGTAATCAGCACCTAATCCTCCACATTTTGGCTCAGGGCAGTTGTATCGACAAACTTGAATTACACATTGGAAGTGAACATTCATTGAATCAGGGAACTTAAATGCTTGGAAGTAGGCAAACGATACAACTGAGGCCGATTGGCCAAAGTTTTTAATTTTCTGGAACTTGCTCATAATCTTAGGCCTTACAACACATCCATATTGATCAACCAGTTGTATAGGCGCTCGCTTACCATCATGTGCTACACAGTTTCTTACGAGCATGTCAAATTTATTTTCATCATCTTTAATAGCGAGAACCATTGTCATGGTTTGACCAATTTTCACAATACCCGATACTTCCGAAGCCCAAGGCCCTTTACCTACTTGAATTTGCATCCAGCACTGCAAGTTGTCGCCGAGAAAGTTCGCTGTAACAGCGTGTAACATATCTACTTGGAACGGCCTGAAGGTGACTGCTTTTTCATAAAAGTCGTACCAAGTACATCTTAATTTCCGTGCCTGATCCCATACCTCTTGAACATACGGGTCATACTGAACTATGATGGTGTTTTCGACATACGATCCACTTGGAGTAGGACTTCCATAAGCTGCTACGTTATGGTTAGCAGAACTTGACATACCGCAACTATTAAGGAATATTTCGAATGTTGCGCTCAAATGGCCTGTACCGGGCTTAAGATGCATGCAGTGAGGATCACTATAGAATCCCTTCGAGAATATCATGCCATAAAATGGTCGATCGAATTCGATATTTACTCTCATGTGAGTTTTTTCACATTGTACTTGTAGATGTTTTATTTTCGGGCTGTCTGGTGTTGCGAGTGGCCAAGGGTCATCTGTGTGTGCTGCAGGAAGTGGTGGACCATACGCTCCGCCTCGATGTTCTAAGGGAAGTGAGGCTGAATCCACGGGCGGTTCGCATATTGCATCCTGAAATTAAATATAAATATAGGTCAATAGATTGTAAAGAAAAATAAAATACCTCAAATATTATTTTATCCGAGTAACTAATGGAACTTTTGAATTGCCATGTCACAGTGTTGAATTTAATATAAAGCTAACATATTACTATATAAGTTAATAATATATCAAAACTCATAATAATGACAATTGCTTATCGATTTATGATTCACTTAGTTATTTATGATTTAAGGCTAAAAGCGTTAGTATAAATGCTAACGGAAATAATTTTATAATTAGGTGGTGCTATATGATATTTGCAAAAACAGACACATGGTTTATTTATGTGATTTAACAGTAAGCGTTTTAACGTTTATAATGAATGCATCGTTGGGTATAGAACATTCCAACAGCACGGGCGCGTCGCACTCTACTTGGCGGCACGCGCGTGCGACTTGCCCGGCATCTCGCGATTGCTCATTCTTTCCGACTTTCTACACTGATGGATAGCTGGCGAGATCAATTATAATATTAATCAGCGCAATCACACTACTGAGATGAGTTCCAACGGCTTTCTATATATAAGCTTTAACTTGGTTTTATAACCTTTTATCCAAATTGCAGAAATTTTGTTTTTAATCAACCGGCAGATTTTAATTAGAGATAACTGAAATTACATATTTATAATAGTTTAAAAATTAAAAGTATGTGCCGATGTTTATTTGTAGGTAACTGACTAGTTGTTCCGAAATGTTAATTTCTCATGACAGTTGTTCCAATTACTATACAAATATTTTTAAAGTTTCAAATATAAATATGACTTAGACAAGCCCGGGGCCGTGGTATTGCTGTCGTATTTTCTAAACCGGTTAGAAATTACCTAGTGCTCGAGATCGTTGAAGAAAGCACCGGACCTGCGCAAACATGCGCATGTCTAAAAAAAAATATAGCTTTCTTTAGCTATCCGCAAATAAGGGCATAGTTTTATTGTGAGATCAGTTATTGTAATATCGAAAGTTGAAAGTAGAATATTTTAAAATTGATATACAAACTTGCATTACGAATACATATATAAAAAGTGTGAAAGCATATAATCGAGAGGCGTGCGCGATGCCTGCGTGACTTTTTACTAAGACTGTGCTAAAGATCCTATTGTCGATAAGCATGTCATCTCTTAAACATCCATATTGTTAATATAGTATTGTATATATTGAAGCATTATTTTTAAGAAAAAGTAACTGTAAATACCAAAAAAAGTATATACATTTATATAATAACGCTGTTTAGTTTATACATTTTAAATTAAATTTGTATTAAGATTTTAATTATTAAAATTTAAATGAGCGACGTAAAATAAATACGTAATATATTAATAAAATAATTAAAAAAGTGTTTAATTATTTCAGAGACCGCTGCGGATAGTTGTTAGGTATTATTATTTTTTAGCTGTACAACAGTCTGTTATCAGTATTTCAACATTTTTAATAGTAGAGCATGCGTACTACTAGCTAATAACTGTTTATCACAGCAGTTACTATAGATTTACTACGCTATTTTGTAGGAATACGATCTATTTGATTATTTCATAATTTCTGTGAGTGTTTCACTACTAAGAGTAATTATAGTTATCATACTTTATTATATATAAACCGGCCATTAATAATACATATCATACACATTAACAGCTCAATCTGTGAATGCTAAACGTAATAGCTTTTAATTTTTTTATTGATTTTAATATCAAAATAATATAAACGTTTAAGGGTGACAAAAAGGTTCCACATTATTTAATAAAAGAATCGGTTACAATCATTCATTCGTTCTCTTCTTCAAAACTACGCGCGGGATTTTAATAACTTTTCACTTGTACATATTATATTATATTCAAAAGGTTTTAATACGTAGTGTTGTATATTTAAAAAAAAAGTGGTATAAATATTAATATATTTGAATGAAGTGAAAATCGGTAGACATTTATTACCGAATTACGAATCTGAGGAACATCTACAGAAATATAAATATATCATGATTGCATTTTAACTCAACTTAATAATAATAATAAATTGAAAAGTTATCTAATTAAAAAAATAAATGACTAAATTACTTAATTATTATCGGGTAGGTATTTGCATGCTTTTGTGCTAAGTGCCTACTTATTAAATCTAAAAGACACATAATAGATCACGCGATAACAGGAAGACTCAGTGACTGTCGCATATTACAAATTAAATGCTTAAAACGTATTTAAGCGTCATGAGTAAGTGCGTTCGCGCAGGTGAAAGCATCCGTCTTTCTTCCACATCCGTTTCCACCGAACATGATCCTCTAGAACGGCTTATTTCCGATAGTATCAAAAGTGGTGACGAAACAGTTTATCAATTTATTTATTTTTTAATTTAAAACAATGCGTAGAAGAGGATCTCGTTATTATTACTTTATTACTTTAAAGAAAAGCAGAATTACGTTATTCAAGTATTTTTTTATATATTTTATTATACATCCCGTATTGTAAGGTTGACTCTGAAGAGATCCGTATTTGGAAGTCTTTGGATTATTTTAAGTTTTCTTATTTGATGTTAGCAATTAAGATAAAACACAAATGTATTTACAAACTTGGCCATCGTAAATTTTGTACTGCTATTTTATGAATAATTTTGAAAAAGTATAAATTTTCAAATTTTCATGAGAATCAGGCCAATGATTATGACCAGAATGGAAATATTTAAACTTTCGCATTGATAAAAGTGAGGTAGTATTTAATAGGTAAAGGTCGTTCACGAGATTGAACAAGACATTCCGATAAAATTTAGTACACCGGAGATGAAAGTTGTTGAGACCGGATTTTGTTTTCGTTTACATACATTGTTTGTGAATCCTAATAAGTTTTTATCGTCATGTTTACATTGACCAAAATTTTCCTTTATACAATTAAATTTTGAACATTTTGAACTAATCAAATTTCCTTCATTCATATACAAATTAAAATGCCAGCGAAAGTTTATCTAAGAATGTTTTTCTTAAAACTGTAAATAAAGCGAAACAAACAAGCATTTTTAGAAAATATACCTAAATAGTATTCAATTACGATCTAGACTTGCAATGAACTAAATAACTTTAAGTTATTATTTTTACCAATTAATTCTTATCGAACTAGCATAAATAAGATATATAAAATACGATAATACGAAATGAGAAACAAAAAAAATTGACGAATTACGGTATGTTCATAATCAAAACTAAGTATGACCCACAACTTAACAGATTAAGGACCGCTATTCTAACTGTCTACTCTACAAAACGAACGAATACTATTTTTTTACCTCAATATATAAAATCGAACGTTTATGCAAGTTATTAAGTTTTTTTGTGTATAAATTATCAATTGCAGCTCGGAATTAGGAAGTTGTTAAATACACGTGCGTCGGAAAGCTCCTGGTCGTGTAGGAAGGCTGTTCCTTTGAATTATTATAATCAGTAAGGGAATAGAGACTACATAATATGTGTTTGTGTCTAACGCACACACCTGTGCACTATATGCACATATAGTAACAGTAATAATAATTAATCCGGCAATATATTTGTATGTCATTGGTATTTATAGAAATGTATGAATGTTTAATTACACCCATAATATCAATGACATATTTGATTAAGAATCATCTTATGCAAACGTTTATACATTTACTTCTCTAATTAATCCTCTCATTGTTGCGCTATATACTACAACAAATACTACTTTGTATTGCTGCAAGTGAGCCAGTGTAATTACGGATTTAAGTGACTATAATGTCTGGGTAATAACGGGATAATTAGAGGATAATATTATTTACTAGTCTTGTCTTGTCTTGCAGGGAATACAATCGAATACTACCAAGTATCTCATTTATCCGTCTGCCGTTTAATTATAAATAAAAATATAATAGTCTATGGGATTATCATCAAAATATTAGTACTAAGTAATTTATTGTGTATTGTTTTTTTTTTAAAGTCTCCTATGAATATGTTTTTCTAGAAGACTGCTTATCATAATGTATAAAAAAATAAAATTATAAGTAGGTCGGCGTGAATCAAAAAAGTTTAAACATAGGAAATTCTATTTTTAAAGTTTCATTTCATTTAACCACCGAGATTTACCTTGAACTTTGCGGACAACCGCTAATAGGTATGCGTGTATACTTTCCCTTGAAACCTCATTTTCAGTTTCATTTTCAATTTTTTTTCCTATTGTGTTATTTAATTCAAATAATAAATAATTAACAAAGGATTAAATCCTATTTCGATTATTCAATTTGTTTTTTTTTTTAATACAAATGAATAGAAAAATATATTTAAAATAAATTAACAATATTTAAATAATGCTAAATAGTTATTTTAACATTAAAAATATTATACGCTTGAATATAAAAATATATTTATGCTATATTTGTATTGTTATCTGTAAATCTAATAAACGAAAGTGATCTACAATTCATTGTCTTCGACAAATTGCTGTTTAAAAACAAAGTGCTGAAATTTCTTCTCTTAAACAATACAATGCATAAAAACATCTGCTTAGTGAAAACTTGCGTACCTACTTAAGTTTCTAATTTAAGCAATTTAATTTTACGCCCTCGTACGTTAAATTAACATTGGCTACACATTAATTTGTTTGTATTATTATGTTTATATCAAAGTTAATTTTAATATTTAAATAAAAAATTTAAAGCACTTTATTATATTTGCTGCTTCATATTTATTATCATTACTGAGTGTACAGCTTTATTTATATTTTTAATTTCACTTAGTACCTATTAATTATCTTTTCGAACATATAAATATTTGTTGTGACAATTCGACGTTAAATATTGTTGATAATGATTATTCAATTCGATTATTACTAAATAAAGATCACGGTTCAAAAGGAAATTGCCCGCACGAAAGTCTTGCATCATTGTAACTACAAATTTTATCTGTAGTGAAAGTGCCAACTCTCAAGGTATTGTGGCGTTCATTGACTCTACGTGACACCCGTAATCGTTTTAAATATCGCGTAAATTATTACGCAATTTATTATACGCCGTAAACTTTTTTTAAAAGTTTTATGACTTCCAATCGAATATAAAATTTACGTACATTTACGTATTGCTATTTAGTATTTATTCTATATTTCGCAATTGAGATGTACAATATATGAAGATCATATGCAGTTAATTTCCAATGGTTCACTGTTTTGTAGATGTGCTAACGGCATCATTAGCCTACTTGCCAGGAACGCGAGCGGAAAAACTGAATAATGTGGAAGTATATTGCACATACATATATAGATACATAATATTACGTTAATAATTAATGTAATTAAATAAAATTATATCGACTAAGAGAGTTTAATGAAAATATGATCATGCAAATATGATATGATGATGTATATATATATCTATAAGTTTTAAGAAATTAATTTATTTAAATTTTATGTTGCAATTGCATACATCATATAATATACACCTATTTTATATAATATAGTACTTTTAAAATAATAGCTTTATAATAAATAGCCTATTGCGAGATACGTATAAATTACAATAAAATAAATGAGGTATTACGTAGATATCAGGTAGCGTTTGAAAAAAAAACGTCATACGGATTAACTCTCGTACAAATTTCTATTTCGTGAATTTATTTTACATATTAAGCGGATAGAGTTTCGTTTTATCGTTAACTCAACTGCCATATTGAGTGATAGTTACAAAATGCAGCTTTAATGTTTTTAAATTGTAAGTTCTCTGCTTCAACGGGACATCGACTCGATCAACCGAGATTTTCTTATTTTTGTAATGAGCCTACATGACGCGTGGATAGTGGATACATTGATATAAAAATGATTGTAGTTATTGCGGTGAAATCTAATGGTATATTGTTCAGTGAGCGAATCAATGACGCTGCACATATAGTAGAAAGGCAGTTAACTTTTACAATTAATATCGATTTAACGGTTTCGTTCTAATATTTTGAAATTGCTATCATCAGCAAATATTTCATTTAAAAGCTGCTATTTTTTCTTGATAATAAAATAAAAATAATTTCGGTGAATTATATTAGTTTGTACTTATTCTCATATTTTATTTTAATAACTACGGCTACATTATTTTAGCCATGAAATCAGATAAAAATTAAATATCGATATAACTCACCTGTAACAGGAGCGTCGTGAAGACCAGCAATAACCTGATCCTCTTCATAGTCACAGTCCAGTCAATCAGCGGCCTGCAACCAACGCGACACATTGAGATGGACACAAGAAACGGCGCACGCGGCGCTTCGCAATGCGCGGGCGCGTGCGCTAGTGGCGCTTTGGTGGAAACGCAAACGCACCGTGCATGGTGGCGGAGACTGGCTTGTGCGGACGCATTGACTCGCGAGCCCCTCTCAGTCCCCTCCTAGACGCGCGTGGGGCTGACCTAATGACCGAGTGCATCGTGCAGCGCCGGAACTGCACCGACTTACATCTTTCACTGATGCGCTCCCGTAGAGACGAGCGGAAATCGCGTGGCCTTCACCTTACTAGTAGCAAGGTCGCCTTTTATAAATACAATTGAGGTATTTAAAAAAACTAAATGTTTTATGTAAGTGATGCAGCTTAAAATAACTATATAATTTTCAGTTTGACTATTTCACTTAAAAAAATATAATTTATCTTAATGATTTAAAATGAAAACTATCTTAGTGTACAATTGTTAAAATAACAGTCATTTGCTTAATTATACATCCATTTTATAATGAAAATTTATAAAGGTATAAAAGTTTTCAATAGTTACGGATTTCTTTTATATATCTATGTACCTATAAGCATTCGATTTATATTTGATATTGCCACGATAGCGAGCGGCCACTTATCCGGCACGTAGCGCACGTGTTACGCAGCATGCGGCCTCTACGGTTTTGATAACATTTATAATTTTTTCCCCTTACAAGCTTAGAAAGTTATATCTGATAATATCTGAGACTTACTAGTTTTATTTCATATTACTATAAAATAAAAATGACGTATATTGCTATATATTGCTATATATGTATATTGTTTTTGCTAAACAGTTTACTAGGCAAGTATATTACTTAGGTACTTCGTTTGTTAAATAAGCTTTCTGTAGTAGTGACACTTGAGACCCTTTTACATAATTGTCTATGATTATCATCCTTAAATTCGTATGTTTTATTTACATGAGTTTTCAATCAATCATTATGTAATAATTTATCGCTTTTCATTATCTGTATTGTCCTTTTAATAATGTTCGAATCTTATATAATTCTTTTTCCTTGTAATCTATACGTTTATATTTTCGTGTTTCAAAGACAAAGCAATTATTTTTTTATGTTGCCGATCAAATCGACCGAAACTAGGCTATGCGTTTGCAAGAAAGTAGACTCTCGGGCATTTTCTATTTTCATATAATCTATAAAAGATATTATAGTAATAGTTGGCGTGGCAGGTGCTGAGTTCAATTAAGCAGAAAACAAGACCGAAGTTTATATAGGGCGACGCTTGGTTAATCAAAATCGACCGTGACCACAGAGTGATCAGCTCTTTCTATAAATAAATACCCTTTCGTTGTTTTCATTATAATTCTATATTATATGTATCTAAATACTAAGTATATGATTAATAATATTAAACATAAAACAAATCTCCAAATACGTATCTAAATGTGACTTTTTATTTGATTAGGAAACTATTTTGATTTGTTTTTCACATACGCTATTAACATACATAAGTAAAAGTCGAACTGTTATAAAAAAATTGCGAATTGTTCAACTTGCCATTCTAATAATTAGCAATTTAGTGCAAAGACAAGATATGAGAATTAGAAAATTCGCGAGTATAATAGACCTTTAGAGTAATCTTTAATAAAACGATTAACAAGAAATGTACGTTGTCAAAACAATGTAAACAACCTATTGTTATATATATATTCATCAACGTCTTTTTTTGTTCACAGTTAAAGACTTTCTTCAAATCAATCTTATATGTCCTGACATGTATGAGATTATATTCGATTAAGGCTGCAAATGTTTGAAGCAAAACTTTTTCTAATTGAACCATTGTACAGAATGCCTTGGGCGACATGCAAACTAGTAAAATCGTTTAATCTTGATTATCTTATTGTTTCGTTAAAGCAACATATTAATTATTTAGCATAAATAACGTTTATAAAAGTATGTATAACTATATATTCAAACTATAATTTAGTATGAAGGTTTCATTTTCAAAGTGAACCGCGATTACTAAATACTAATTATCATCAAACCAAAACCGTATTTATATAAGCTTAGAAATCGTTAGTTCTAAAATCTATACTTATTATTATTTATTATATATTTGTAAACCTGAAGAGTTTGTTTGTTTGATCCGGCTAATCTTAGGAACTTTAACTTTATTGTTGTATAGTCCTTTTATCGAGGCTGATTTTTATTCATTATATTTTTATTAATTATACGCGAGTGAAACCGCTGGGAACAGCTAGTTGTATAATATAAGGAATATCACACACATTACAAAATAGTTATATAAAGATTATAGAAATTATGAATTAATATCAAATAAAAATGCTATGAATACTTTATATCCGGTAGAAACTATAGTAAATTTAATAACCATAAATAATCGTCTAGGCACAAATTTCATATGAGATGGTTTAAGAAAGCAACATGAGTTGTATCTTTGGTCAATACTTTCGATTTCTCTGTATCAACTCTACACTTCAGTGCAGCCAATGCTTAGAAACTACATTTATCTGATTTTATAAATTTATATACTTACTCATTTTTATGTTCGATCGTCGCTTCACTATAAAACATAATAATTTATGTAGTATTAAATGATTTTGACACATTGAAAGCATGTTACTGCGAAAAATCTGGTTCTTTTTATAATGATTGATTTGAGCGCGATTATATGTTTGTGTGTGATAAAATATCATGTTTCCAAATTAACATTTTATAATCTTTATTCGAGGACGGCAAAAAGAAGAATATTATCAATTCAACCTTATTTTTTTTATTTTTCTGTACTCAATACCTTCACCGATTGGGATCCGACTTTGACAATTATTTTCTTATTAAATCGGCCTAAATATCTCTTCACTCTTGTTACTTAAATTGGCGAAGTAATCGCACCATATTACTTTTTATTTTATTATTTGGATTGGGATTTGAAATTGAATGCATAATTAATGATTTTACAAATGTTGCCCTAAAAAGAAAAAATCCTAAAAAAATTTGGCACCGTCTCAATTTCATTTAAAAATGATTTACAATTTACCACTAATAATTAAATAAATAAAATTAATTATAATTTCAAAAATAATTTATTAGATATTGCATATAATATATCAATATTATTTTAAAAGTTTGCAAAACATTAAATTTAAATATTTATATATTTGTTAAATATATCATAAATAAGAGAACATCAAAACTTGATTTGTTTCATTTAAAAGAAAAACATATTATTTATTCTTAGAGAACAAAAAATATTTATGAATCTAAAATGACGAGAGGGTAAATCTAGAAAGTGTTGAAAACGAGATATCATTATATTTTTTCTTAAATTATACATTACACAAATTCGTAATCTTCTTAAATATAAAAAATGAAATTCAGTGAGTGATACGCGACTTCATCTAATTGGTACGATGATCATAACCAAGTCACTTTCGGCTCTGATAAGCGACGTACACCCAAGTGCTAAGACTTTTAATTGGTTGGTTACAAGCACAAAGTTTCACTTAATTATCGGATGACTTTTCCTCTAAATTATTCTTAAGATATACTTTTAAGTCTGTAGAAAGTACGACTATTAAACGTTCGTATAGAATGTAGGTACGGCTTACATACTTTAAGCATTCGTCATCATCAGAAACCATCTTTGACAAGTCGTCGTCCTCTAACTATAGAAAAATACATTTATTGTAAGAATAATAAGATCGTCTATTTAAAAATATAATTCAAAGCAAAAATCAATATCTACTCCTCACATACTCTACTAACATCACACGCTACAAGATTTCTCTAGAATTTGTCGTCGACTCTCCGATGAAAAAAGAAAAATAATCGTACTCTATTGAAGCGTTACAAGAACAGCATAATTTACGAACGTTCCACTATCGAACAAGAATTGAATTATTCTGAGACAAAGATATGAAGGCATTGTAATTGTTTTACCAGCTTTCATTTCTAAAGAAAAACCACCTACACGTCACTCTCATTGTGCAGTGTTTCATTATTTACCAATTTTCATTCAATCTTCGAAGCCATCAGTTCGTCATTGTTAACACATTTCATTGATAAATGTTACCATAATCATTTATCGTATAAGTATCTTAGTTTTTAGTTCTAATAGGTCACCGAACTGGCAAACGGGCCACCTTGTGGTAAGTGGTCACCACTGCCCATAGATATTGATACTGAAAGAATATTAACCATTTAAACCGTCAGTGCACCACCGACCTTGGAAACTAAGATGTTAAGTCCTAATGTAGAATATATTGTATTAAAAACATCATTTTTTATAGATACATCATTTTTTATATAGATTTTACAGAAATAATTATATAATAATATTAAAAATGCCCTCCAGACCGATTTCGGCCACTGTGGTCAATCTCAAGACAGATTAGCCAACTACGCAAGAGATATTATAGTGCACCTGTGTGTGCGCACTGCGCAAACACAGGTGCACTCTTTATTCCCTAACTCTCATCCGATGGGACGGCGATCTGACACGACCGGAAAGAGTTTCGGCGCAGGACAGCTTTACGTACTTTCCGAGGCATGGGAGTGTACACACCTCCAACTTCCAAAGTCTGGGCTGTTCCTACCCATAACATTTTATTGGTCCGATCTGGGAATTTAACCCAAGACCTCCGGGTCTGCGGCCGTAGATCTAGCAACTAGACCAACGAGGCAGTTATATCATTTATGAGAAAAATATCATAAACCATAAAATTATATTTTTAATATCTATCGTCGTAAAAAATAGAAATATTTATTGTAAATTATTAATTAAAATTATGATCTATTTCTTGGTACTTTGGTGTTCCAGCCCATGTCACGTATAAAGTGCAACCACTTTATTATAATTGAAATGACATTAGTAATCGAATACGTTTGCATATAAGTATAAACGGTATTAAATTAATATGCAATTAGTTTATCTATTTTGATCTTGTCTAGACATCAGTACCTGATTTAACAGTTGTTTTAAAAGAGATTTAATGTGATTCGAAAAACTAGTTTAATTATATTTATCCGATTATGTGCTACACCTGCACACGTTAACAATTTGTATTGACATCTATTATATGATTCGGTGACGAGAATACCCACGCTGTGGCAAGGTTACACCACGCAACACTTTCTCCGCTGGCCACAGTTCGTTGCTCTCCGAATTTTGCATCTTTATATCAATGGAGAACTACCTAACTTTAAAACTATGAAACTCTTATTTTAAACTCACGTAAATTGAATCTTAAATAATAAGAAATAAAGTTGAATATAAATTACAATTAAGACTGGAGTTAGTAACCGTCGATGTTTACGTTCAATGCCCATGTTAATGGCACTGAGAAACGTAAGGTGGCCCACTTTCTCTTTTAAGCACACGTAGTCTTGCTCTTACAAGCAAACTCCATACATGGCTGAGCGAGATGACGGTATATTTGAGAGGTACAACCACAGCAGCTCGCTTTCTTCGCCGCACTTGGCATTAGAAGAGCGCAAAGTCCGGTAACTTTCGTTAGTATGACAACGTAGATTCTGCGAGCTTGTTTTGAGCACTACGCCAACGCAATCAATTCTATTAACCAATCTGCCTATTATTACGTAATAAAGTGATTAGTAAGTAAGAGCACGTTTATTATTATTTAATATCACTACAAATTAACATACAATAGACATATTAATTCATATCGTGTCCTTTCTTATGTAGAATAATTATGTTTATGCAAATAAAACTGCCCCTTGAGAAAGCATGATATTACAATGTACTAAATTGATTTTGCTTTAAAATTGGCGATTTTTAAATTTAGTTTTTTTAAGTTATTCCTTTTAACGCATCAGCTTTGATAAGGAATGAAGGTATTTCTCAAAATAATGTACTTTATTAGTATAAGAAAAACAATATTCCTAATTAGAATTTTGATTGAATTACAATTCTTAACTTCTTAGAGAGGAGGCAACAAAGCTATCAATCCTAATAACGGAAATCCTTTATTTTTGTTTCGTGTCTAATTATTTATAATAAAAGCTCAAGAACTCAGCTGTTCCAATCAGTGAAGCTTTTCTTCAAGTTAACGACAATCGAGGTTCGAACAGTCTTGATAAGTTACGTCCACGTCACTGCCTTTTTCCGTCAACGATTGACGGCAAAGGCAGATTTTCTCCGATTCAAGTCCAAACCAATCGAAGTGATATATTTTCATACGTGAATACTTTAAATCTTTACTTATGTTATAATTGCAAAAGTAGCTTTATCTGTCTGTTACGCTTTTAAGGCTAAACCACTAAACCGATTTTGATATGGTATGAAGAAATCTTGAAGTCAAAGTACGCACATAGGCTTCTTATATACAATACCCTCCAACAAGAAATCAATTATATATAAGTAGTAAAATCACATATCACATTCTGTAAATTAACGTTCGAGTTCGAGTCGACTTCCGAGCTTGTTTTTGCAGAATAGCTAGACAGAAATTAAATGTGACTTATCTTATTTGATTGAGTTTCTAATAAACCACTGACTTCATTCGAACTTATATTAACTTTTGTGAAGTAATTAATATTTTTAAATATGTAAACATCGAATTATTAAAAAAATAATGTTTTAAATAAAGTGTACATTATTAAACCTGTCGCCTCTTTTCTCACTCGCATAAATTGCAGCAACCTGTTTCAACTGATTTACTTTGCGGCTCGGGCTTTAAAACATCTAACTAGGGTAGCGAGTGAAGTTTGCAAATAAAGTGCACTGTCAATTAATAGGTAGCGCTTTCCAATGTCAAAACTGTGTTAAGCCTAAAGACTTGCTTCCGTATCTCCAGGAAATTGGCCCGGTTTCCCTGAGAAATTTACATAACTCGTATATTAGACATGCTATGTGTATCTACTAGTTTATTTTAATAATTTATTTAAAAAAAAAGTACACATACTACACCTAAGTGTAACAAAGTACAGTAATGAGTTTGCAATGTATATAATGGCTTGGGGCATTTTACGTATACGAATATATATATATATATATATATATTCGTATACGTAAAATTTAAGGACGATGTAAAATGGAATTATTTATATATATATATATATATATATATATATATATATATATATATATATATATATATATATATATATATATATATATATATATATATATATATATATAAATAATTCCTATCTAAAATGCTTTACAAAAATATTTACTTAAATAGTAATCAATAGCAATACTAAGAAGAGAAATGGAACGTTAAAGTAAAATTGTTGGCAAAATGATTTAGCGAGAATTAGAAATGTGTTAGACACGGCCCGGTTCTAGATTCTCTCCTCCCAATATTTCCATTCTCGCCCAGCCGGAACTTACTAGCGGAGAAAACTCGCTACATCACTGCACCGCGCAATTTCGCGACATCCGACTCCCGGCATCGTATAACAACAGCATTAGATATCGATCGTTGCTATCTATAGAAAACACGTTCAGCCTTCAGAAACTGACATAGGAAATAAGATTTTCGAAAAAGCTACATGATAGATTAAAAAGAAATATTTGTTGTACTTATTGTCAGTCTATTTGTACCGCACGAAACTAACATAAATAATTTTAATATATTTAAGCGTCTGGGGAGGGTCTATAAAAAAACAAATGTATGTATTTACTTCGCCAGTACATAAATAAAGAAATATTTTTTTGGTTTTTCAAAATGTATTGTTATTGTAATATCGAATGCACCAATCAATTCTCTTCGTGTCTTACTTTGTATCATTGTCAAAATAATTGAAAAATAAAATAAAATCTTTAGTTCTCAAAACATAATTATTTTTAAAATGAAGAAGTCTGTAGACCACTGTGACGTCGCAAAATATAACACAGAATACGTTTAATTCAAATCAATTCATTAATTTGCTTTAAACATAAAATACATGTTAAATCACGATATTTATGACATGCAAATAATTTGGCTTATGTCCATGACATTAGTAATCATTATAACCAATGCTGGTTTCAGCGTTCGCCTTCCTAAATACGTAAACGGCCGTCGAAAAAAGTGACGTGAAGGATAATTAATAACATATTTTATCCTTTGTAACCTTAACACATTATAGGGTCAATAATCAAAATTAGGTCCCAATGATAATATTTATATTTAATATGTTTTGACATAAGGGATATAGAATTTCTTCCATAGTATATAAGGATCAATATTTAAAATGGTTTTATATTTATAACAAGTCATACGCCTTTATTGGAATGTCTATAACTTACTTATTTAAATATTAAAAACCGTAGCATGTACATAACTACATACAATGTGTCTCATTGTTAATAAATTAACTACAAATTGACATTAATGCAAAGTTCCTTAATAAATAAATAGCAAATATTCGAACTTACTGGAAGTAAGAAAATCTTTGTAACCTTAATACATTATAGGGTCAATATATTTTGGGTACTGTCCAGTACAATGAACGTGTCGGTAGGATGACCGAGATAAATGCGTTCGCCTCGGAAGAGAAAGTTAAAGTTGATTTATACTTCAAGGACGAGGGCGATGTCCGAGCTTGCGCAATACCGTGAGATAATTGATGCGCTTGAAGCCCTCCGACCGTTTGTGTCGAAATCACGGCGGATACCAATTTAAGGACGATGACTTCAGCGCACCGCTTTTTGTTACTCATTCGTAATAGACCAAACTTTCACCCGACGTTTGTGTAAATTCGAAAGATTTATTGAAGCGGTGACTTCTTTAACATCATCTTTAACTATACGCTTTATTTCAGTTAGTAATATTTAGTTTAGAATTGGAAAAATGAACCTTTCTATCCGTAGCTTTGCTATGTAATTATTTATTTTAACATATATAAAAAATATGTAAGTATAATATGAATCCTCTTGAATACTTTAAATCTTAATTAAAATTTAAAAAAAAAGATTTACATACAAAGCTTTTTTTCCTTATATTAATATTTGATTCCTTAAAACTTATTTCTTATCAACAGTAGGATGTCGCGTTCACCTAAGGAATGTTAAGAGTATTACTAACAACGATAAAAAAAATATAAAAACAAAAATATCAACTATATTTTGTTATATAAGTATTTTATAAATAAAACAATAGACACAGAACTGGTCGCATTACAAGCATGATCCTTCAGCGAGCACTTTCACTGGCACGCATCGAGCTTACATTACGGGCTTACAGACGCGTTGCGTAACCGCCACAGTCTCACTTAAGTAATTACAAGCGGAGAAAGTCGAATATTTGGCAAAGAAATGATCTACCGCACATGAAATATAGCAGCTGTTTCCGCGTCTTAACGACTGTTGCGTAATTCAATTTGTACATAATAAGGTCGATCGAAACTAAGCGGGAAAGTCAATCGATAATGTTTAAATCAATGTTAATGGTACAAGTTATACTTACAGAAGTATTTATCGGTGTCATAAAGTCTCCCAATATAGTTGAGAAAACCTGTAACAATTCAAAACACACATGTATAATTATAACCAAAGAAAGGTAAACAAAAATTATATTATGTACTATAATGAATCAATTACATTATGTATGTATTGTAAAGTTTGATTTTACATACATATTGAACAATAACTGTTAATCAAACGTTATGTCAAGCTCGTATAAGCCGTCCTTGGACTGTCAGAGTGAAAACAGCACAATGAATTATTTTCGCGATAACCGGGCTTCCCGTATTACCTCGCTCACGGAAATGAAAGTGAAAGCATTGATAAGTATTGTCAGAAGTAACAATGGTGTATTTAACATAGGATAATAAGGCCTCATTAATTCTATTATATTTAAAGCGTTTTATATAATACTAAAACTATAAAAACGTTCTTTTGTTTTATGCTCCAAGCTAATATTACTTTTATGTCTAATGTGTACTGTTTTATAGTTATGTGACCGTTGACTTAGTTTAGTAAGTAACAGCCTGTGAATGTCCCACTACTGAGCTAAGGCCTCTTCTCCTTTTTTTGAGGAGAAGGTTTGGAGCTTATTCCACCACGCTGCTCCAATGCGGATTGGTGGAATTCACATGTGGCAGAATTGACACACGCAGGTTTCCTCACGATGTTTTCCGTCACCGTCAAGCACGAGATTAATTATAAACACAAATTAAGCACTTGAAAATTCAGTGGTGCCTGCCCGGGTTTGAACCCACGATCATCGGTTAAGATTCACTTGTTGTAGCCACTGGGGCATCTCGACTTAATTTATGTTTAATTAATTTCAATCACCTTAAATTTATCGATATGTATAATGTACATATATATCAACTCGCACAAGACGACGAGGCCAATTCCACTAAAGTAAAACGTTTATTAACGCTCTCGATTCGATTCCAATCCAGCTTCGACTATACCTCATTAAACTAGCCATAGCATATGTAACCATATACAAAAGCCAAAAAAACCATGGGCCCTAGACAAGTGGCTTTTACGTTAAAAGAATAGAATAGAAAACAACAACCAATGTATGGAGTGACATTCGCGTTCGACTCGAAACGTCTCGAAATGGCGAACGCGAATGTCAATCTCATACATTGATTATTGTTTTCTATTCTATTCTATTAACGTTAAAGCCACTTGTCTAGAGGGGCAGGACAACTCAAACGTAATTGTTAACTTTAGACTTTCCATCAAGAACCAATCGAATAGGGAAAAAGCTAGACGTCAACGATTAATGTTTCGTTTCGATTCCGATAATATGACAGCTATGTTAGTAGCCTCTGGTGTGATAAGTTTTAATCCATTTTTCCGGCTAAGGACTGTTATTATTTACTGAATTAAAAATGTAATAAAAATTATATAACTATAAAATCTAGTTTCAAATTTTGTAATATATTTATTTATATTTTATTTATTTTCTATGTTATACATTCATTTGTTTGTGTGCAAAACAGTTGTGTATATATGTAATATTAATGTACCTTATGAATAATAAACTCATAAATAAGATTACTTTGAGAAAGTGTTTCTATTAAATATCTGTTGTTGCTTAATTATTTGTTTTACTCATTAGCATATATTAATAAATAAATACGAATACATTATTTACGTCAAGTGAAACAATGTCTATTTCTAATGTGTTTTAATGTATCATATAATTAACTCAAAAGTACGAATAACTTGTTAGTAATAGATACTAAATAGTTTATGGAATAGATGATATTTACTAGTGCGAATACCTACGAGATGAAAGTGGTGAAATCTTGAACAAGTCGCGAGAAATCGCTGCCATAATAAATAATGCACTAGTTCAGTCAAGACAGCCCTTCGCCCAAGTCTACCTTCATCTAACCTAACCAGTTATGTATTTGAGACGTAACGACAAAACATTTAAATAACATATTCGTATCATTTTAAATTATGAATTAACTGGTTTCCGACTACGGCTTCGCCTACTTAGAAAGGAGAGTTAAAGGCTGATGTTATGTACCATATGATCTATTTTGTACCCCTGATAATTGAGTAGTAAATAAGTGAAAATGTAACACAAAACAAACATACAAATAAAGTAAACAAACTCATGTATCATTTCAAATATTATAGTTAAGATAATTTAATATTTATACTTAGCATGGTTCCTTTATTAATTATTGTACATCATTTACCAATCGTTTTTGAGTGATATAACTTTTTAAGTCACATATTTATGTACAGTGGATCAAAAATTTACGGAACGTTTTTAATTTCGCGTAGTAAGTAATTCGTGAGCAAAACGAATCGTTTGTTAAATATACATAGTATACATTAATCATTAATGTGTTTCATATATGTGTCTTATCAGTCTATGGTAATTAATTTGATATTCATATTTTGTCTCGATTTGAATTTTTAATCGATTTTTAATATTTACCAATCGATACATCGATCTTCAAATGTCGTAGCGGTAACTTATAGATCAATCTATCTATATATATTTTTTAATCAATCGTTCCTTAGATATTTCGTGATCTTAGTGACCATAATAATACAAATAAGTTTTTTAAATTTATTTTAAAAAAAATGAAGACTGTCTACAGAGTAATTACATAAACTTACACAAATATATCCAAATGGTGAAATAATATTCAATCTATAGTTTTTTTCTAAATAATGTTAAGCTACAAACACTATCCTCGAGAACGAGGAGGGCTTTAGTCCAGCTGTGATACATGACTGTTACTTTACTAATAATACTTTAATTATATTTTATGAATACATATTTATATAGTTAAATTATTATAAGTATAGTAACTATATACGCAGCTGTACATTTATAAATATAACATGACCATTAAAATGGTCTTAGAAAAAGCTTATTTCAATAAAATATATTTGATTTTAAATGCACTAAATACAAAGTTATAGAAAATGTGACTATTCAAAGAATATGTTCTTGTTACGTGCATGTAAAAGTTATAACAAACATTGTACAGAATTAGATATATTAACCTCAAAAATTAGCGAATTTAAATTTAGTTTACGTCATATATTTAAATTACAGCAGTTTCACTTGCATTTTGTGCTTTCTGTTTTTGTTTTTATTTTTAATATAATATGTCATTTGTTTGTATTAATTTTAAGTGGAAACTTGATTGATTTATGTTTTTCTTTTATTTGTTTTTTATTATTAAGTGTAATTATAATTGTTTGTTTCCCAAATAAATAAATAGAAGAATATAAAAAAGGAAATCAAAAATGCGGAAAAAGATGAATAAATCCTCAGTTTTCTTAACTTACATTCATAGAAAAATGAAAGTACGATTGTATTTAATAAATGATAATTGACGTATCAGATCTCTACATATTTAATGTATTGCAAACGATCGATCTCCTCTAAGACTAATGTCGCGATCGCGTGTTTAATGGCCTATTTGGATTAAATTTTCTATAAATCTATCATGATTGACAGGATTGTTGATTGAATATTATCGTAAAATTAAAATCTAAATGTTTGTGTATGTCATATTGAAAACATTATTTTATTAAACAGAACAGTTTTATGTACTAAATTACAAAAATACGTACGTACGTAATGTACGTTATCAATTCATTCATAATTCTCAAACTAAAAGTACTCATGCGTCGTTCGTATAAAAAGAGTAGAAATTATAGCACGAACACTTTCATATGTTTAATATTTTATAGTAATAAAAAATATTTTTTAAAGACAAACATCCGTCATAATTAGAGCAAAATGAGCATCAGCTCACTTTCTCCTTGTTTCTTTTATTAATCTTCAGAACTCAGAATATATAATACATACAATCATAGTGAGAATAATTAATAGCATTTAGTTTCTCTTTATTTTATATTAGCATCTCTCTTGATGTTCCTTATGTAATATGGAAACTTATTTTATTTATATCTTACGTCAGATTTTCATATAAATTTATTATATCGGAATTGTCCAAATAAAATTATCACTCAAATTACTTTATATTTATCTTTACAAGATGAATGAACGATTTTGATTGTCAATTATAATTTTATTATTCAATTAATATAAATAAAATGTAAATTACATAAGAAATTTCTTTTTCTTCTTTTTTGATATATTCCAACAAAATTTTGTACGCACTTACATTAATGATAGCTATTTATTTATTATTATGAGTGGACTTTTTTTTAATGATGTGGAGGTAATACTTAATATGAAAGGTGTACTTTTATACCTCCAGTTAGCGAAGTGAAATCAGTTAAATATTCCCGCACCAAGTATCAGGCGAGATTGCTGCCACATGGGGGCCGTATATTTCGTTACTGTTGGTATTTATACGGGCACACTTTACTTACACCGATTAACATATTACGTTCGTTGTTGGCGAAAATTTGATTTGTGGGCACACTTTCTAACAATTTTAATGTTCATTTGGTTTAATCATTTTAAAGAAGGGCCAACGAATGTATGATTTAATAATACGCAATTTCTTACTAAAACTTTCTTTAGAGATTCTATATTTACATCGTAATTAAAAAATGTTTTCGTATATTTTTAATAACAATGATTAAAATTAGGGAAAAGTATGTAGTATGAATAATTATAATAAATCATACAAGTAGATTGTCGGTCATGTTAGTTTATTAATACAGGCTGTGGCTCATTTCCCAAGCAAAAGAAAGGAGTTCCACTTCTAAACTATGCCTTATAACAATACCGGCTTGCTCCCGCGCGCTGATGTGATCGCACTTGACGCGGAACAATTACAGTTTTTCCATAAGATCACTGTGATAGGCGACCGAACAGATCTATGGAGATGCAATTAAGATAAGACGTTTCTTTCGAGTTTAGACAATTACTTTGATCGACGATTGTCTACATATTTATATTATCTTAAAAGGAGAAATGGACAACTTTCAATACGGTCGAAATAGAATGCAATAGAAACAGAACTATTAAAAATTCAATACTTGATTCAATGACGATTTACTAAACTAAATAAAGTTTTTTTCTGAATACTCAATGGATAACATTTTGTAATAATATCGATTTGAATAGAAGGATATATAGTCATAAAGACAGCATGATATTCATATATGTATATTTTTTTGTTACAACATTTGATATAATAGATAAAACTTAATAGATACCACATAATAAAATTTGTATACTTCAAATTTTACATAAAGTAATTAAGTAAGAACATTTATCAAGTCGCACATATTGTACCTCATGCGTTAAATAGTTGTTCGATGGTGGTCTCTGGGACACCGGACCAGATAAGTTGAGTAAGTTTTTACACACTTTTATACGTCTACTATGGCGAAACGAAACAGGAATTGTACTAACATAATATTCAAAGTTTATGATCATTTTTAGAAGGTGTTGTTTGTTTATTATAATCTTTATTTAAATATCTGATTAATCCAATTCCCCCTATATTTGTTCGATATATTTTTCATTAAACTTTTACAATTATAAAAACACTAAAATGGCAATCAATCTTAAATAACGATAATTTATAAGTCGATTGCACGTATCGTAAGCCCCAATACAATAAGTGAATAATAATTGTAACAGAACACGTGTATTAGTTGAACGAATCAGGTGTAAAGATGGCAATAGGAGTGGCGAAGCTGGTCTGACACACTGACTCGCTTTCCACTGACGCGCTGAGCGCCCGCGCCGACTACATGCCACGAAACTATATAAACTACTCGTACTTCCAAAACTAATACTTCAAAGCATCTTATAAATAAATAATTACTTATATTTATCAAGATGCACTTCGTACTCCTCAAGCTATTAACGTTAGTTTTAACGACGAAAAAACCAAAATTTATGGAAGTGATGGTATCTGTCGATTATTTCGAATGATATGAAAACTTTTATAGACACAATATGATTATGTGATTAAACTAAAAATCGCCATTGTCCTATCGCTGGCTAACGCATTTCCCCTTGAGTTTGGAGCTTTTTACTGTTCCACGGGAAATTATTTGTTGAATCTTATAACTATTTAATATGTACTATGATACATGGTACATAGTTATAAACTTAAGCAACTATGCTACATATCAAATAGTTTTGTAGTCGACATCATAATTTATTACCTTAATAGTTACAAGTTAACAAGTTAGGCTAGAGGAAAGAAAAGAATGAAACATTTACGAACACATCTACAATCATACGCGCGCGCATAAACGCAAGTATAAACGCACAGATTATGAATTTCTAAAAAAGATATGTGAAAGATACTATATTTTTAATAGGAGAAGTTATACAATAAATTATTAAAAAATATAGTTACGAATAATTATAAAAAATTACTAAGCGCTACGTCTCTTTATCGCCAATGACTACGGCTTTATATTGTATTTAGTAAACTACAATATATTTAGTGATTGTTTTCTTATTAGATATTATTATTAATAATAAATAGTAATTATTCTGAATATAGGTTATCGAATGTATTTAAAAATATATATGAAAATAAATAAAACTTAAATATTTTAAAAATTGTAATTTACCAACCCAACAATTAATAGATATTATATTTTAATTGATCGTTAATTAAATTAATGATAAATGTAATTTTCCCCTAAACAAAATCAGCAACAAATAAGTGAAAGACAGATGAGGTATCAATTATATTTTAAGGGAAAAATGTGTAGTATTTTCTATTTCCCATTAGACATTCTTACGCTTAATATATTCACTATGCTAGCACGGATCTGTTACAATTACATATTTTAACAATAATCATGTATATCGCATCTAATTTTCGGTGCAACTTTTAAGCAAGTAAGTCGTATTACGGAAATTAAAACTGAACGTACTCATTAACGCTTTCACCGTGACATTTCCGTTGTATTCGAGAATTTATCTCGCAAATATGAAATCTATAAAGAGAGAAAGTGAACATTCATATATTTAATATTGAAATAATCATGTTGTGATTTTCATTATTGTAACTCTCTGCAACATTTATAAATAACAAAATATAAACTGCAGTAAAAGTTTATATTATAAGTAAAATGTTTTAAATTGTGAAAATAATTTTGTTACTGTTCAAATAATGTGCGCATGAATAATGAGTGATGATAAGAATTATTTCTTATAAAGTCCGAGTCATAAAGTTTAAATGATCATTTGTCATTTGTGAACATTTCAAAATATAACGTCAAATTATTTCTCAACAATAATGATTCATTGAGATGCCAACCACCGGAACATAGTTACGAAATTTAAGTTTTCTGAACAATAGAATGGGATTCCCTACTGGAAGGAGTTTCGTAATCCAGAGCACTTCTGTAATATGTTGTTAAAAGTCACATCCGTTAAAATATATAATGAAGCTGTGTTTCGTATTCCGCGTTAATGACTAAAACGTTTTACTTTAAGTTGTCTACAAAAAGTTGTTACAACTACATTCGTACAAATTTGTCACAAAAATTGCTAATTTACAAATGCATCATTGTTATGAAGACAACTTTGATATGTTAATAATGATAGTTCGTAGTCTGTTCGTTTTCAAAAAAACTAAATCAAAACAAGAGAACATCATCAATTATTTGAATGAAAACTTAATCTATACAAATCTAGATACTGCGTCTTTTTATCTTGCTTTCTCAATCAATTGTAGTGCTTACTCGTGGTAATTTCACATATTATTAAAGTAAACGAGAAACCCCGCAGTATACCTATAAAATGCGAGCTGTGTGACGTTTGACCTACTTTCCACACCGGGCTTCCACATATCGCTTATAGAGGATCTGCTCGTAATTATTGCTTAGCTCTTATTACTTCCACGTAAATACTATTTTCCAATAATCCGAATAAATAACAGCCGGCGTTTGTCATTAAAAGTCGTTAAAACCATGCAAATATGTTTTTCCAACGTAGCGAATAACTTACAAGTTAATTTTTGTAGTAAGTGAAAGTAAAATTACGCAACTTTCTAAAGCCGATTATTATCAAAATATTACTGATATAATCGATTGATGATTCTATAGAAAAAAAATCTTTATTGTAATTTAGATATTATACAATGGACATTAAGATTTAATATATGTTACACAAATGTTAATGTCTTTATTATTATTATTTGTCCAGTTTTTTATCATATATGTAAATAAATAAATATACTTATTTTTATATTGTGCATTAATTTACGTATTTAAAGATTTTGTGAAATGATTATCCTGGTTGCCACGAATCGTTTACATAGATCCTTACTAAAGTGACGGATTAACACATGCACTTTTCAATCACAATTTTCATCTAAACACAAATCCATATCCGTACCTTTTCAGGTGTGCTTTCAATGCGGTAAGAGACGGAAGAAACAGTTCCAGGAGAACACAGCGAGCTACCGATCACTGTTCCAGTCACACAATCACAGTATCACAGTCTGAAGGGTACAGGTATCACTTTCGTTTTCGCGGATGCGCGAGCGCGGGTGCAGTGGTGTCGGGGGACTGGTCGCGGCCGCCGGCGCCCGCCGCGTTTTATACACGAGAAAGTTGCGTCTACACCTGCTAGGTTTTCACGAGGCCTCTATCCCGGATCGAGTGGTTTTGGCTCGGATTTGGATTTTGAAATTATGACACCATTGACGTCAACGCGATGACTGAGTTCGTGTAGGCATGAATGAAGTTTCGTAACTTTGTGTTTTTATTTGACTCAGCAGAGGCCAGACTCATTCACTAAGACTTCCTTCAACTCTTTCTACATATTTTGTTTTATTTTTATTCGAAATCGAGGTATACTTTTACATTGTATGTAATATTTAGATACATGTTTTTATTCCTCAAGCAGAATATAGACCAAGTGTATTATTAAACTGTCTGACATTTAAATATTTTGAATCAAAAAACCGTATTACGAATATAAGTGATGCAGCTCGATAAATTTTATTAAGTATTGATTTAGTGTTTAAAAAAAACTGAATTCAAATAAATTTCCAGTCTATATAAAATATTATCATATTTTTTCGCCCTTAGAGGTGATATATTTTTTTCAAATTTGGAAAAGGGCAGGGTCGTTAACCAAAAAAAAATCCAGACTCGAACCGATCTGAAAAATCGATTAGTCATAATGTAATTTGTTACAAACATAAAAAATACAATCGATTTGAAAACCTCCCTTTTTTGAAGTTGGTTAAAGGTACCTACGTAACCAAATGGCAAATGATTTATTTTTTTAACAACATAGTAGGTAATCAAGCTATGGGCTGTAAACACTGATGACAAAATATTAAATTTTAAAAACGTGAACGAATTTTAACTTAAATAACATATTTTTAACTTAATTTCTAACTCAAGTATTAATTTACAAAACATATTTCGATTATTATTTTTGACAAATTGTACCAGATACAATATTTTTATTAAAACAAAATACTTTTATGAATGAGATAAATAACAACTAAAAAATTTATTTATGAATTTACTTATAATTGTTAAATGGTTCTCAAGTACTGTGATATTTTTTTTAAGATAAATAAAATCGAAGACGATGTATATCTAAGTATTTATTTGGTATTGGTTATATTTTTAGTATGTACTTATAATATATATCAACAATTTTTCCTAGTTTTGCTATAAATTCAAATCTAGGCTAATTACATACAAAAATTTGTTTAATACATAAAATAAAATCAATAATAATAATAAATAGGTAATTTTGATGTGAACTTTGAATACCGCTTCCTTCATTTCTTAATACTTTTAGTTCTACTAGAACTACATGTTATAATACGTATCCATGCGATATGTGTATATCGCATAAATAATTAATTAGTTGATTAAATAAACCCCCGAGGAAATTAAACGGTAAAGTTAGGTTTATTAAGTATTATTTTCAATAAAAATTTACAAAAGTTCCCACCATGTCCCAATGGGCTACATATCATTATAATATAGGTAGGTTTATTGAATGAAATATGCCTATATATCATATATATTATATACGTGAGATCATCACATCACATCAAATCATTATATCCATGTTTTGAAAAGTCAAGTCAATCTTTGTATTTGATTGCAAACGACTGTGACGTGCCAGGACTGTATGATCGCCTTGCTTTACATTAACGTAGGAAATCATAAGGCAATGTGATAAAGATTCTGCTAAGTTTTATATATTCGGTGTCGTACCAAATCCAAGGTACTATTAATTAAATTAAACTAAGCGTCTGTTTTTTTACAGAGAGCAATTTGTTTTTTTTTTCATAGGTAGGCGGACGAGCATATGATGGTAAGTGGTCACCAATGAACATAGACATTGGCACTATAAGAGATGTTAACCATCGCTTAAATCGCCTATGCGCCACCAACCTTGGGAACTAAGATGTTATGTCCTTTATGACTGTAATTACACTGGCTCACTTACCCTTCAAACCTGAACACAACAGTACCAAGTACTGCTGTTTTGCGGTAGAATGTCTAATAAGGGTGGTACCTACCCAGACTAGCTTACACAAAGCTCCAACACCAAGTACTATTATTATTTAAGCTAATAAAAGCATTTTATTTCAATTATTAATACAATAATAAAATTACTAAATCAAAGATATATCTATATGTAATACCAAAACAAGTACCTATATAACGTATCTGTAGTTTCTAAATAGTTTATAAAGTCTAGCATATAGATAGCCTAAGCCAGTTTTGTGATTCACTTAATAAACAGCTTGAGGCGTTAAAGTAACTCATATTTATTTGAAAAATCTTGCTTTTCAGTACAAATTGAAAGCAAAATATTTTAAAAATATTTACAGGAAGTGTTAGTGAGTCTAAACCGACTGGAAATTAAACTAAAAGTCACGTAACATTAAGAAAGTTAGTTTTATCTATAACAGATTATTTATTTAAAATTATGTAAGTAGATTAAAACTACTTTGATGCAGACGAGATACTATACTCCTGTCGATCGCTAAGTATCAAGAAAACAATTTTTATTTTTTTTTAATATTTTTATAACGGCTCATATTTTTATCTATACTTAACTTATATGCAACCAATAAACTTATAAAAATATATTTTTAAACTGTAAGAATAATGCTTTTGTATGTAGGTATATAAGTTATTTACAATTGCATTATATTTTTAACGAATCGCCGCCGCCTAATAAAGATTTCAACGCGAGTGAAGTTGATGAGACAAAGACGATGTTTAATGTATTCAAATTAAGTTACAATTTCGTTTGAATTAAGAAATCCCATAGTCATCGAACATATCTAATAGTTACATATATCTATAAAGAGAAATGTAAAAGCAACACCGGCACTAATCACAGCGAGGCGGCGCGGGCGCAGCGGCATAATCTCGTATCATGCTGCCACTGCGCATGTCGAGATTAAAACAGAAAGTAATGCTTGCCAAATTCGTGCACCTTACAATGGGCAATTTATTCGATTTCACTCTTTCCGTAAATTTCATATTTCTGTGCGGGCGCAGCGGGCGATTACGAGGCCACGTGTGATGGGATGAAATCATTCTAATTGTTATAATTACGCGTATGTAATTTTCTTTATAAGTGTAAAAAAATTCAAATGAAGTAATTGGTTCAAATTGAAATAAGAAACGATGGCAAGATGCAGTTGGCCCCGAGGTATAAAACTGATCTTAACCAATGTTCACGGTTTCAATTCCGGGCTACTACTACTACTAGAATTTGCTTGCTTTATTTTTATAATTATTCGTCTCCTGCTTGGAAACATCATGAGAAAACATGCAAATGCCAATTGAAATTTAACCTGTCTCACCGTGCGTTGTAGAGAAGCGTGGTGTTATAAGTTTCAAATCTTTCTTAAGAAATACTCTTTTCTTGGCCCAGAAGTAAGACAACTACAGGCTGTTACTTAACATTTACCAAGTACAATATATAGGTTACTGGAAAATCATTACGAGTACCTCAGATAATTATTATAAATTTTCAGAGCTTAATTATTTTTGTAAGATATTCATTTTTTTTAACTATAAGCTGATTTATCGAAATGTATTTATTTATTCAAATAAGTGCTTAATTGTATTGCTTATATTTAATTTCGATTACAATAAACACATTCCAGTCTACTCATATAATCAAATTGAATGTACACTTTTATACGTGTGTTACACCATCACGGCCAGACGTATCTTAATGAAATTAACCATAGGTAAATAATATCCATTATAAAATTACAAACTCTTAGACAACGCATAGATATATTTATGACTAGCTGATAGCCGTTGCTTGGTATATTAACAAAGTTTTCTTATGTACGAAGGAAAAAACATCAAAAAGATCGCAAGCAAAAATATACTTTGTTTAAACATACATCACTGAACACGTAGTGCATATACAAATCGTTGTTTCTTGAAGCTTTAATAACTTTTTATTAAATGAAGATATCGCAATAATTTTTTTTGATGCCAAGTGTCTAGGAAATAAAATTTAGACAATTTCATTGAAATCTATCTAGTAGTTTTTTCCGTGATGCGCGCACAACTGCAGACGTCTATTATTTTATTTATATAGATAACAAAAGTTAACAGAAGATAAAACTTTAAAATGAAATCATGTTTTGTTAATTAATTATCATTATATATTGCATTTTCGTTACTATTAATTTAATACTTGCCCTTTAGCTAATACGAAAACTTGTCTAACCACAATTCACAAGTTATAATTTACTACGGGCCCCATAATCTGTGACAGTAAAAGTGAAATCAAAAGCGAAATTGTAATTTTGAACAACGGCTATAGAGTTCTAAATACAAACAATCTAAAATATAATAAATACATGGAATCATATTCATTAACGTACAAGTATCTTTATTAAATCATAAATATGTATTTTTTTTAATTGCCTCGGTGTAGAGCCTATTTCTTTTTATTATTTAGTATTAAATCTCTACAGAGTAAGCATCCGTGTTTAAATTAATTACTATGTAAGCCGTTACTTAGGCGGAGATTAGGTAAACAATGCTGTGTGTTCTTGTTTTGAATGTCAGATCAATAATATCAGAAAGAGCTCCGCGCGGTTTCGGTTGATCATAGCATAATGTTAAACTTTTTTTTTATTCGGACTCATATTTTAGCGCATAAAAACAAACTTACAAACTCTTTAGCTTTACAAAATAGTAATAAATAAATTAAAACTATTCAACAGAAACTTTCATCCCTCGTTTAACGCTTTCGGAGAAATTTTTTAAAATATTCTCTCGTAGTGTTCACCTACGTTGCATAAGCAATTCCTGTACAAAATTTCAGTATGGTAAACCCACTGGTTATGGATGTGCATTGTATGTTACTTAGGCATATTAATAAACCGGGAGGAATAACCCAGTTGGACAAAGTAAGAAATGAGTATATCAGGGGGTTCGTTTAAAGTACGCTGGTACGGCCACATCCTGAGACGTAGCGATGACCATCCCATCAAGAGGGTCTTAAATATCCCGGACCGACCGCGGGGTAGAGGACGACCGCCCGCAACCTGGTGGTTAAACATACAAAAGGAGGCCCAGAAGAAGAATCTGAGTGCTCAGACTAGCCGGAACAGAGCTCTCTGGCGCAGACGCACAAGGATACCCGACCCCGGCTAAACTGGGAAGAGCGATTGGACAAAGAAGAAGAATAAACTGATAATTCTATATAAATTCAAATACCTACTAAATACTTTCAAAACAATTGAACAAATACCTTTCAAAAGTAACACACAAAAGCAAAATATTTTTAACATATTGTAACGCAACGAGCTTCGCGGTTCTTCAGATCCGCTTTGCATAACAATTGTATGTCACAATGAAATTGGGTCAAATTACTCACCAAACTCAACTTGTATGTAGTACAGTGACAATATTATTAAAAACGAATATGGTTAGGGATTAACACACAATACTATAATAATAATAGAACAAAAAAAATCGAACAATAATATTTTAAAGAATTAATATTTTTGATAACCTACATAAAGTACTTTGAGTGTTTAAAAGTAACAGAAGGATTAACATACAATATATTTGAATCGTACCATATGATGATGAATGATTACAAACCTAAAAATAAATGAATACGACTAAGCAACGGTCTAAAAAGTTTGATCGTAGATATTACGCCCTACGTACGTGGCTGGCGTAATGACATGCCATTGACCCATGGTCAGAAATTATGTATTGTGTAAGTCTTATACGTAAAAGGAACCATTAAAATGAAACAGGCGTCTGTTATTCAACGTACTTAATAGCCGGTGTGACGCACATGCAGATGGAATGGCGGATTTAAAATATTTAATAATACACCCGAGATATTAGGAAAGTAAGAGTCCTAAACGGATGTGAAGAGAAAAACTACATATTTGTAAAGTTTTTAGTCTGAATGAAACGAAATTAACTCACTTAATTCTGTTGTATGAATAATAACATTAAAATGTAATCTCGGATTTCTAATTTTATTTAAAAGTTTCATATCTGACTTCATAGTTTCGTTCGTATTCGAGTCTTCAAAGCGGAAAGTTTTATAGCATTGTAAATTTGTAACATCATAACTTAAAAACTCCTTGAAATTACTACAAATTTTACTATAAATGGTAAATCATTCAATTCATATGAAACTAGACACCATAAAATATACATTTATATAAATGTTAAATAAATACAATCGAACCAGTTAATAAAATCATTGAAAATGTAAATTTATTTTTATTAAGTTTTTATGCACTTATTATATATGTATTTATATTATGGCCGTTTGCTAAGATTTTAAAATTTTCACATGACTACAAAATGTAAAACCACTTTCCCCAAGTGAAGTGAACTGAAGAACGAATGTAGTCACAAAACGATATCTTGTTATTGTGTGCAGATTAGTTGGAAGGCAGACGGTCTATTGTTTCAAGATAAGCTATTTATTTCCCAAGGAGTTGTTTGTCTAATATTAATTAGTCGAACCTTTATCTTTAGCTTTTTAACTCTTACTGGCTTAGCGTAGATATAATCAAATGTAATTATGTTTTTCTGTCTTTTGGAATAGACCGAATTAGTTAATAAACGTAATAATTTTCTAAGAGATTCTATGATAATATACATATTAACTTGTGTATGCCAGAGATATATAAGTGAGTAGAGTCTATGTATTTATAATATTAAATACATATGTTTAAATAGCATTATTATATAATCTTTGTCAAGAAACTCTCAGGGGGTACAGCAGTTTGCAATGTCATCCCGTACTACAAAATGCAACGAAATCTTACGCGATATTTCGCTTTGTTTTCGCTTCTTGAACGATAATTTTAAATATATATTTTGATGAGAACTTGAGGATATATATACTAATAATTGAAGAGAATTTCAATTAAAACTAACTTAAGAAATCGATAAATCTGTAGGCGACATTTTCACCTACAATATTGATGTCTTCGTTCGATAGATTTTCGATTAAAGCATAAATAAAACCAAATATATATAAACCGCATTTAAAATAAGAAACAGCCTCCCTTTTTTAAAAATATTTTATTGTTTTTAAATATTTGGAATTCATACTCCTTCCTTACTTTTACAGTGTTACTATCCCAAATCCCAATTATCTACCTACTAATACTTATCTCAAACGTGTTGCGGGGCAAAAAAAGCGTAATGTTATTATTTAAATGATATTTGTTGTATTTATCATTGTTCTTTATATCATTTTTATTACAAATTACTTCGTTCACTCTCTGTATGTTACGGAAGAATACATGAGAAGTTTCGGAAAATCTATAGCCATCATCCATGTCGATACCAAAATCGCTATTGAATATTAATGCTTTCCGGCTACCGGCTATGTAGTACCAGTAGTGTTTGTATATTAAAAATAAAAAAGAAAGTTAATGAGAAAACCATTAAAAACCCTAATATCAAGTCACTTTTATTTTCGAATTCATACTTCCTGAGCTTAATGCGATAAAAATCAGGTTCAGCTAGTCATCGAGCTCATATATCCATAATTTTATTGACATTAATTTACATAATTAAATACAATATTAATACTTGTTTATAAAATTATAACATTGGATAATAGCTTTATTTAAAATCTGTGAGAATTAGTTTAATCGGTGTTACGACTTGGGTATACGTAGAATTGAATGAGACATTATGAAAAACCAAGGAGTAGGGACACCTCTTCTGACACAGGATCTTTTTGTAATTGCAAACATACTTGATTTTTACAACGAAGTATTATGTACATACTAAAAATACCTCAGTGGATTTTTAACCATTTATGAGTGCTTGTTTTTTGTTTTGTTTATTTATTAGGCACGGAAAGTACCCTTTGATTCAATCATCTTCCCGAAAACCACGAGGCTTTCAACTATTTTCAAGTTACTTGGATTAATCAAGAAAAATAAAAATTCTGTGTCAATGAAATAAGGAATACCATCAGATCCGTTTGCTCTGCATTGATGATGTTGAGTAACATTACCTCAATAATAACAATCCGCGTCGTATATTATATAATAAATAATAGAACAATAAAGAATTATTGTAATATGCGATAACACAATGGATGCCTATGCGACGGACTGACCAAATCAATTCTGCGGTGGGCGGACCATTGTATAAATGTTCTAGGATGACAGCTGTCAGGGAGAGATGGCGTAACATCCTGAAGAGAGTAACATCAGCCACATATATCATGAAGACCACGAGTCACGACCGCTGTACTTGGTGGAAGGGCTTTGTGCAAGCTCGCCTGGGTAGGTACCACCCACTACTATTCTACCGCAAAACAGCATTTCTTGGTATTTTTGTTCCGGTTTGAAGGGTGAGTGAGCCAGTGTAATTACAGAATACATAAGATTATATAAGATCTTAGTTCTCAAGTATAATAGTGCGTTGGCGACGTAAGCGATGGTTAACATCTCTTACAACGCCAATGTCTATGGGCGATGGTGACCGCTTACCATCAGGTGGCCCATATGCTCGTCTATCACCCTATGTTAAAAAAAGCGTGTCGATTACGAAGAAGAATAACACACCAAATTTTTAAATAAATCATTATCAGTTTATTTATCAATATCATTCATTAACTGTTTTTTTTATTATATATTAAATTGGAAACGTACTGCACGAAAAATATATTTCGAAATCAATAACTCTCATTATATAATAAACAGACGACCGTTTTAATGAATCATTGTTATTATTTCATTTTAAATGCGGACGTGTTACACAATACTAATATTGTGCATTGAGAACGTAGGTCCTGGCGACGCAACAGCTGTGACTCACAACGGAGAGTGAAAGTGGCACATTTTACTTAACTAGGCATGCCATCCGCCCTCTTTTACCCGGATACCAGTTGTCAAGGTTGCACAAGGATGACGTACTCATATAATATCAGTTCCTGCTTACAAGCTGTTCAAAATTTATAAAATATTTTGTATTTACTTGGTGGTAGAGCTTTGTGCAAGCTCGTCTGGGTAGGTACCACCCACTCATCAGATATTCTACTTCAAAACAGCAATACTTGCTATTGTTGTGTTCCGGTTTGAAGGGTGAGTGAGCCAGTGTAATTACAGGCACAAGGGACATAAGATCTTAGTTCCCAAGGTTGGTGGCGCATTGGCGATGTAAGCGATGGTTAACATCTCTTACAATGCCAATGTCTATGGGTGTTGGTGACCACTTACCATCAGGTGGCCCATATGCTCGTCCGCCTTCCTATGCAATAAAAAAATAAAAATAAAATAGCAAAAAGTTTAGACGAATTGTGAATCTTCTACTTTCCAAAAGTCGGCGATTAAAATATTAGAGGATGTTAAAATGAAACTTAAATTTTGTTGAGTATTGAAACATGAAACAAAGTTGTTTTTTTTAATGTGATATCAATAACGAAAGAGCGAAATTAATGTTAAAATAAACAGCCGCTAAGCAACCTTAATACTTGTAAGTAAGTCGTCCTTTTGGGTCTTTCATGTGAATTGTTTGTTTGACCACGAATATCTTGAAATGATCGGACTATTATAATATTTATACAATATTCACCTGTATATATTAATAAATGATCTAATCTAATATCGATATACAATTTGTTAATTTGTATATTATCAGTATTTATGTATTATAAAACATCTTTTTTATCATTGATTGAACAGAATTTTTATACATAGTATAAATTGGTCGTTCTTCATCAAAAACGCGGTGATTATGTATATTTTTTTATATATATAATAGTGTAAATTTCTTGAATTTCTTGAAATAGCTGTGTATTTCATATATAACTCATATAAAATATAACAGAACAATAGAATATAGTAAGCATGTAGATTCGCAAGACGCAGTATCATTATCATATTATTGTAACAAATTATTAAAAGAAATTATCATTTATTGTTTTTCGTTGTAATTTATAGCATAGAATGATACGTTATCTGCGAGTCAGACTTACACGGGCTAATAATTTAACATTGAATTTCACTTTCATACGAAAATTAGACTGAATAAATCTATGTGGAATTTCGAAAGTTATATTTTCCAAATGTAATATTTAACTTTCACCGGTTTGCGTAATCTCATATATTTTTACAATATAATATAAATATATCCTTAAATTATTGTCAATAAATTATACAATCGCGCCCTACGGTCTGTGTTCGCCGACACTTTCTCTGATACAATAGAAGGCTTTGCGGCAATTGTTTACGCCTTAATGTGCCTTTTCTGTCACGAGATGTATCCGGCTGATATAGCGGTCGTTGACTCTAAAAAGACAAGCCGTAACAACGCGTATGAATTATAACCAGCGCACTGGAGCAGTAGATTCAATGAAACTACATGTAAGACGACAAAAAACATTTATTATAATAATTCATTTAGCCCTGTTTAACAGCCTGGCTGTATGTGTAAGGACGAATAGGGCTGGCCTTTCCTTGACTATCGTAAAAGGTAATTAGTTGCTTGACACTTCCAGGACCAGGGGTGGTGATGGGTTTAGCGGCTGGGGTAGGATTCACTGGTTTTGGAGTAATTAGAGTAGGAGCTTGAGTTGGTACTTGCTTAGGTGGAGCAACAGGAGCCACTGTAGTTGGTGTAGGATTCTTAGGTTGAGGAGCTGGTGCGGGTGCTGGTGCAGGTACGGCTGGCTTAACTGTTGTCGGAACCGGAGACGGAGCCTGCGCCGTGCCTGGACGAATATTATTTGGAGGTCTCACTCCTCCTGCCTCCATATTAATAAAATCAATATTAGCATTTTTGTTTATCGGCACGATAGCTTTGCGACCTGTAAAAAATATATATATTTTTTTTTAATTACAAATATGGCAGCAATATATTGCAAACAATATAAACTGTGTTTTATCTACATTGCATTATCTCTTATACTTATATATACAAACATTGCGAAATGAATATATAGAGTATATATAAATGATGTTAAAATTGTTTCTTATATTGTTGGACTTAAAATACATTTCTTTGAAATAGTGACAAGCAGTTAGCCAAGCAAATAAATCAAAATAACTTACATTCGACTGAATACAAACAAAATAACAAAATGAATGCGTAGATTCTCATTTTTTAGCACTATGATGAAATTGGGACTTTACACTAAATAAATACAAAACAGAGAAATATTTTCGTATTGCAATGAATATTTGTGGATGTCCGCTTAGCGTTCTCGTAACACTGTTCAAGCTGTATTGCCTGTTGCCTTTTCGTTGACCTTTGCTAACGTGACCTCACGATAGCATGATTCTTGATATTGACTATAGAGGTTGAATTTTAAATGTTTTAATTTGAATTAGATATTTCGTTAACATTTTAATGTTTTTTTAATACTTGTTTAAAGACACTGAAGGTAACACGGATAAATAACAAATCTGCAATATGTTGGCACATACATATTATCTAAATGGTGAAAAGGTTATACATCGATTTTTCTCTGTCTCTCATCAACCATTTGACATTCAACAGAAGAAGACAAAAGTATTATGTGACTATATTTATCCACTATAAAACTCGTGTAGAGTGGGTAGTGTTTCCCTTGGAAATTGTACAGACTAAATGTTCGTCCTTTGTATTATTTCCTTAATATAGATATTTTAAACTATAAATACCTACTTACATTTTTAAATTATATAATAAACATATTTGCGTTTTTCATAAACAAGATCTTCGATATACATATATACGTTATATACCTGTAAATTCTGTTTTTTAAGAATGTATGGAACTCAAAAGAAGTATTCGTCCAAATTTGTTCCTAATTATTATAGATGTGGTATTATAATATATAAGTGTGTATGTATTGTATGTATTATTATGTATTCTAGATAACAATGATCTCATTCGCACCTTGACATGACTACGCTTTAAAATCGGAAGTCTCTATGATGCTGCAAGTAAGGATATAAATAGCACGCGTTGTAGCTGTTAATCATACACATGAATGTCGTCGCATATGCGATTACATAATCATAGCAAACTAGAACACAATTCACAACATTTCTTTGGATTCTACATTATTGTTATCAATGATAAATTCACATCAAACAATTTAATTTTCAATTTGAATGTTCACATTTTCTTTAAAGTATATCCTTGGATGACTAGCTTATTAGGACGCGGATCCCGATGTCTTTCGTTCAAGTGGTGGGTTAGGCCAAAAGTTAATGGGCCTTCGCGAAATTATTATTATTAAAATTGGTTGGTTTAGGGCCTAATCTTAGACAAGATAATATTTATAGGCTACGTGTGAGGGTCTATGTCGGATAATTCTCTCATAATTAACACAAACCGGAAGGCGCAGCGTGGGCAGGTCCCCTACAAGGTGGATCGACGATGTTTACACTAATATCGTAGACAAGTGGCTTTTACGTTAATAGAATAGAATAGAAAATAATAATCAATGAATGAGATTGACATTCGCGTTCGACTCGAAACATTGTTTGTAAAAGTCACTTGTCTAGATGGGCTGTTATCGATATTAACACATACGGAACGGTAACTGTGTGTAGCTCTCGGACACCACGATGGTCGGGTGATGCATAATACATAAAGTAAAATACAATTTTCCCGCAACGCATCTGCGAGGCACGCAACAGTTGCATTGCACGTGTGCACTCGCCTGAAACAGTTTGCTGAACATGTTAATGATTCTTCTCTGACTTTCTTTTAGAATTCTATAGTTAGATTTTGAAACGCATAACAGTATACAATACACTTTATTATCATATTATGTAGAAATTGCTTTGATTAATAAATAATGTATTTGATATTTGTGTAAAAAGTTTAGTATTAATTGATTTTCATGCAAGGCCTGCATACATTTATTTGTATATGATTGATGGAAAAGAGTAGTTACCGAGTGTCATATCGGAATTAAAAAAACAAAAAAGTATATTTTGGATTTTGATTTATATCAATATAAAAAACAATCTATCAGTCATAAGGTATTTCTTAATACCAGGAGATGTGTATTTATGACGATTTCTCTGCCTTTACGCAGAATTATAAATTAATACAATAAAGCGGTTACTTCTAATACAATATCAAATAATTGGAATGGACAAAATATTTTTGTTAAGAATACAATTATATAGAATGTAAATATATATTCATTTAAAGAAAACATTTTAAAGTCCGAAAATAGACATTTGTGAAATTGAAATAAAAACAAAAAACAAACACAATGAAAATAAACTAATTTTGCATTGTATGCGACACAACATTTCAAATATGAAATGTTGACTCAGATATTACGTAAACAACTACGACGTGATTCCAGAACTATCACTTTCCTATGAAAACTCAAATATATGTAGTTTCAAAATTCAAACTACTAATATTTTTTCTTAATCAAATGAATGTAAGGTATAAATATTATGGTAGGGCAACGGTGTATTAGAACACGGCGTCATCAATCCTAAATAAATAAAAAAAAATAATAATCTACACTTACATAAAATACTAGCATATTATAGCTGTGTATTTTTATCTTTACATAAATTAGCTAAACTTGCAACTAGAGATCGTACATTGTTAGTTTCCTCATCTGAATAAGAACCTACGCGCAGAAATTCAATATGGCTAACGAACGTGATATTTAATATCATTCGTTTAACTACCACCAAATTAAGCATGGAGGACAAATTTGTTTACCGTGCCAGAAAGGTAGCATTTAGCATCAAACATTCAGGACAGTCACCGCTTTTAAAACTGGAAATCCGCAGTTTGAATCTCAATAACATGCCGTATATCGTATATGTACGATGACGTCACCCAAAGGTCGTGTTGTATCGCTTGCTCGGTTTGGCCTCAGAGATCACTAGTGCGCCGTGATCGCGCTACTACTCCAAACGTAACACTTGTCCAGGATGAAACTGACAATAGCTCTCCTACTTTGTGTAGCGACTTGTCGCGCTGACGACATCGCATCAGCAGCCGGTCAGATATTCAACAGCATACTGCCGAACTTGATCAGCAACTCGGTAACCGGTCAACAGGGCAACACCGCTTCGAATACATTGCAACAAATCGGAACTGTCGTCGGTGGAGTCGTCGACTATGCTCACAAGAAGAGTTACGAGGACATGTTGCGTCAAGTACAAGACTCGACGACTGACGATGACCTGCTCCGTATCAGTGAAGAAATGTTCAACGCGGATGTTAACAACGCGTTCAACTACATTCAGGTCAATTTGCAAGGCAAAACCAGTCCCATGTCCAAGAACGACGAAGCGCAATCGAAGTAAGCACTATTAATATGTAAATAGCATAATCGAGTCTTTATAAATAGCGGCAATCACATCATGTTCATTGTTCCTTTAATACACGTACCTGCATACGTCATTTTTAAATCAAACTATCTTAATCATAACAGATTATTACAATACTTTGAATCCACATATTGGCCGTAATAACGTTATTAATTAAGCGAATGAGAGGTAATATTTGTTTTTTAATTTCAGTCTCAAGTATTATTTTATAATAATAACATAATTATCCCGTAATAGCATAAGCGGTAAGTCATGTCATTTTGTGGTGAGGCCACCACCGGCTTCGGAATGTTGTTTCTACCTAGACCTGAGTGAATGAGAGGACCTGAATAGTTAGATTAATTATCATTATGATCTTTTATCATATCGAACACTATATTATAGATTCAAATGTTTTAAGTTATGTTTATTTCTCACTCATAATAAAAACCTCAATTATTTATGGTATATAAATAAAATTTCAAGTTTATTATAAAATTAAACCAAAAAAGATTTTATTAAAGTACAAAAAACAAACACTTGATTTTTCAACATTAATGTTTGCTAATGCATTACTAACACATATACATATTTCGCATAATATAATTATTACACAAAAAATGCTTATTTTATTATTCTAAGTACAACCAGTACAGGTTGTCATTAGAATGGAAAATAAGCATTGATACTGTAATAGCCCCGGGTAATAAGATCGAATCCTTGACTTTCACATAGCCAAATACGATTGAGCTATATTGACTTAAATTATACTTACAGTTTCATTTTTATTTAAGACAAATACGTAACTATATATTATCTAAATAGTATTTAGTTTAATAACCAATTCTCAGTAAATAATACTCTTAACAGGTCACAAGGGGTTAGCAGAGATAAACATATCATTCACGATTCCAATTATTGTTGATATTTAGCCTAATTTTAAATAAATAACAACTAAATATTATGATTTCATTTTACCAGCTTATTGTCGGTTCCCGAGAACGTATGGAATGGACCAACAATCAGACCATTTACTGCTCTCTTCGACAATTATCACAAAAACGTGATCAGACCTGAATTCGTAACACCTAATGTAAGTATATATATATTTTTATGACGATTTCTCTGCCTTTACGCAGAATTATAAAATAAGACAATAAAGCGGTTACTTCTAATACAATATCAAATACATTACAGAATACAATTATATAAAATGTAAATACGCCATCATTGTAAATTATTGTTTCCCTTATATAATTATAATAACACGTAAGTTTACTGTGTTTGATTAGTTTTCGAAGATATCCTAAGCAGTATACGTACCGTACGTGTCCAGTCCTTATTATTGCATTTTAATTAAAAAAACTTAACACGTACATCGAATTACGTTATCTCGAGCTATGAAACTCAAAATGCATATTATTAGCCCTTTAAAATAAAACGTATTAACATTCGGAAAATAATAATTCTAGATATTTTGCGAATTATCGAATCGATCTTAAATGTATAAAGTAGATAAACCCAGCCAAACTGCCATTCAAAATTTAATTAGGTATTGTATACTTATAATAAACTGTTATTGAAACATAATTAATTTATTTATCAGGATAATCCTTACGTTTTTATTGCAGGAAGAAACAGAACAGATGACGTACATTAACACAATTCTGGCCACTGGGCCGATGAGAAGTCTAATGACATTCCTCACCAGTAAAGGTGAGCGATGACTATTATTATGACTAAATCAAATCAACTAACGCAATCACGAGAAATAACGACTACTTATAATAATACTATTAGTTTTATTTTAAAAATTTCCATTAGACAGATTTTTGTTCCAATTTTAATGGAAAATTCAAGGATACATATATTTTTAATACATAAGTAATGCATTATACATAGTTATATATCTATTGCTATATTTTTAAATACAGTTAATATAAAAGTTATGCTTTTATGAAAATAAGCAATAATACATTTATTGAACTTATTAGGTAACGACTATATATATTATCGTCTAAAACGAATATTTAAGATCCCTATCACACATTTATATATTTTTTACACGATTTAAGGTTTGAATCAAATGAACGAGTACAAAGAACAAGTGGATTTGTTAAAGAAGATCTGGTTCACGAAATACGCACGCCACTGGACCGGCCTGTGCAAGTGTAGCTGCGCTTTTGAAAACATTTTCATGGCCGAACTTAAATCAAATGATGTACTAGGTATAGTTTGATTGTTACATAATATATGGTATACAGGTGTAACAAAAATCCCGTCCGAATAGAAAATGTATAAGCTTTTGTAATTAAGCCACTTTAGTTTCCATTTTTATCATTTTAATTGTTTTACAGGTCTTCATAGTTGGCTGTTCTTCGCTAAACGAGAAATGGACCGCAAAGCTAACTACTTGGGTCACATCGACAAACTAGACCTTTCCGGGGTAAGTTGTTCGAAAACGACGACAACTACCATAAAATGGTTTATAATCTAACCTGGTACCTCAAATCTGAAATTCATTATTTCTTACAGAAAGGCATGATCCTCAAACAGCATTCCATTCTGAGTGAAACCAAAGACGCGCCAGAGCTCATCATGTTCGTGGGCACTTCTCCCGAGCTGGAAACTGCTCTGTACACGCTTTGCTTCATGGCGCGCCCCGACCGCCCTTGCAAGTTACGTTATAACAACGTACCCTTCACCATACAAACCAAGACGCTGAAAGCGGATAACGTTCTCCTGATTGACACAGCTTACCCAAGCTTTTAATTTTGTATAATAGAGTTTAATTTTATTTGTAATAAAGTATGAATATCACTCATACTAAGAGGTTTATCGTATAGTAATATTGATTTTTCTCAACACATGAATCAATAGTATTTTTTCACAGCCAACCTAACCCTTAAGCCGCATAATTATTACACATTTTGATAGCTTAGGTACTTGTAAATAATATAATCGATTGATTCATCATAGTACTTTTTGACTGGTGCCCTTTCAAATAAAAATACTGTTATACGAACAACCTAATATTTTGTAACAATTTGAACATGACATAGTACAAATAATAATTGTAATGTTATTATTTAATTGCTTTATATTTATTTTTTCATTTGGAAGCTTAAAAATATTAAATTAAATTTACATTTTTTAAAACCTATATTTTTTTTGTAATGTTTAAAATATATTATATCCTTATTTAAATAAATTAGATGTCATTAATTAAATCAATATACCGTGTTCGTAACTTCTACCAAAGAGGGCCATATAATATTTAAAAGGTTAACGGTATATGATAATTATGGTACAAATAGAAATAGGAATTATTTCGTTAAATAAGATAAATGTCTGTGCTACGCATTTATTCAAACTAATTAAATCGTCCAATATTTTGATAGAAATTAATGCGAAACTCTTTCTTAAAAATTCCAATAAAACATAAATGTAAAGTAATTTTGCTTATTTGTTCAACCTTAATTCAAATTCCTATATTAAATATAGGAGAATTATACTTACTTATTAATTGTTAGATTCAAAACTACCACAGCTTTGGAAAAGAAAATACCATGACCAGAGAAAAACCGACGAAAGAAACTCGACGAGGTATTAGGTATATCGTCGGTTCTTGTACCTAATTGATTACTTTTCAGTATAAAGAAATAGCCAGAAAACGATCGTCTAATTCTCAAGGTATGTTGTATTGCATAAACTCACTAATTTTATAATCACCTTTTACACATAAGCATTATATTATTTTTCTTTTTGAAATTAAACAACAGTTTTAAATTAAACAATTTATTTTTGAACGTGCTCTGTACATTCTTATACATTGCCCAACATAACTGTTACTGTACTGAGTTACTGACTATGGGCCGGCGCTCACTGACGGCGTGGCACGGCATGGCACGGCAAGTTGAGCTGCGGTATCCCGCGGCGTTCCATGGCATGCCGTGGCATCCCGTGGCATCCTGTGGCATTCCGCGGCATGCCATGGCCTCCTGTTGAAAGCCCAGCCACTCTGACATCAATCAGTTTTGCTCCGTGCGGATTCGTAGTTGGTTGTATCGTTATGGTTGACTGGGATATAGTATTGATAGCACTCGTAGCTGAAGATTAAGAGACAAATAAGAAGTGCTGATTTGACGAAAAGACAATTCTGGGTGCATAATTTGTAGAGAACAGGATCTACAATCTTATTTCAATGAGCTTAGAATTCATGTTACTTATATCGATACCACGCTGCTGCGGCATGACTCGACGTGCCGGCTAGATGAGGCGCACGTGGCATCACTGATTTTTTGATATTTCAGCAAACCTTTATAACTAATTACTTGTCATCGAGAATTGATTAAATTTAACTACAGTTTAAAATTACGAATCGTTATCTATTTTTTTATTATTTATATTATGAACTAGGAAAACTAAGATTATTGCCGGAGACCCATCAATAATCTTAATAGAAAAACCAACAACCATACAAACCACCACTGTTCGCAATCTAATTTATTTCCTTATCATACTGTAATACCATAAACAATACTAGGCCAACAGTTTTACATGGCACGTTTACGTTATGATCGTAACCTTATTTACGTTATGATCGTAACATTATATTGAAATCGTTAAATAAAAATACATTTGGTTAAACTTGAAGTTATTTATTGTCAAGCCATTGTGGGTATACAATATTCGCAATACATAGTACTTAGCAGCAGTAAAAAATACTTCTATGTGAGGTCTTACACTCATTCTGTTTAGTATAATGTAAATTGTAAACACAAAATATAATAAAAACGATACTTATATTTGAATAAAAAAAAAACATTTTTTTTTTTTTTTTTAACTAAAACACTAGTCACTAAGTTTGGATCTAGCGTTTATGCAATGGCAAGATAATATTGACATATAACTAATTAAAAAAAAAAAAACAACATAACAACCAAATTTAAATGCCTTATAAAATAAAAACATCTTACTATACAAATACTATTCTTAAAGTGTTTTAACTTTATGAGTAAAAAGAATAATCTAACAAAATACCAAAAAGTTCATTGACCTTTAGATTCTACGTGTAAAAAAAAACATATAGAATAATTCTGTAGATAATAAATACAGTTGACTAGACTCTATAACAGATGAATACCTCGAGTTATCTTAGAACTGTTATTACATACAATAGCATATGATATTCAAGAAACAGTTGACCTTATTTACTAATAAATATTTAACTACAAAGATAAATTCTATATTTAAATATAATTAACAAGATAACATGATAAATAGGATTCCGATTACAGAATTGAAGTAAAAACATTATGGCTGTAACAGAATCTAAAATGTTATTAAAAGTAAAACTTTACTGCGAAGTATATTTCTCGTGACGTCATACTGATCTGGTGTAACAATTGAATACTTCAACCAATGTAACTAATCTAACATCTCAAGTTTTAGTTCTTAGTATGATTAAAACATTATCTTTATTTGAGCCGTAATTGGTTAAAATCTATTACAAATTTGACTCTACCATAAGCTTGATTATGGACATATCATTTCAAATTATCTTATTATATTTTTAAGTTTTCTACTAATAGGAAGAGTAACTTGAGATTTATTTGAGTAAGATATATTCCTTCCCCACATAATGCTTAGGTCAGTTCAAATAAGGAACGCTTTGTCGAACGTCAAAAACCAAATTGGATCAAATCATTCTTAAGAACTTGACCATAAAAACTATTTTCCACTTTAATTTGTCGTTAATTTCTAGTATATTTAGGTACCTGCCAAAGCTAGGTGCTCAGCCTGCGTTTTTACCAGCCTGGTTCATCCAATCCAAAAAATGCCAAGTCAATTGCTTGGATTTGGCTATAAGTATCTCAATATAGTAGTAGCTTACGACTCCAAACACAAACTGATCCAAGTTTTATGTGGAACAGAAATATTTTTCTTACAGATTTTGTGCGCATATATAGCGATCCAAGCGGTATAGCATCGCTTGTCAGTAGAAAGTAGAGTACGCATAACAATAACAAAAAAAATATTCTGATTTTGTTAATTCGACATGATATTCAATGTTTTCATTTCAAAAGATATATTTAATTAACTTTTTAAGAGACTATTTATTGAAGTACTTAATGAATCTTGATATTTTGTTTTCTATTCAATTTTAATAAAATAGTAAAGTATGAATAAAATGTTTGTTCTTAAATTTAATTTAAATTATTATGATTTTGCTTATCTTTATAATACATAAAAAAATTGTATAAGAAATGATATTAAATGAGATATAACAAAAATCTCTTAAAAATATAAAATAAAAACTTCTAAAGATATACTGTTTAAAAATTGAGGCGTTATTGACTTTTAACATTAAACATGCAACATTTTCCTTATTCTATACAAAATAAGATCCATACTCGTGTGGCATCACACCTCGTCTAGGATAAAAGGTGTGGGATAATGAATAGTTTAATAAGTTCCTTATATTAGACGTGTAAATGTCTGCAAATCTAAACAAACGCCTTGAAAAATATGTCGGATTATGATATGTTCGGAAAACACTACCAAACTGACGATTAAATACTGCCTTTGTTGAGTTGCTGAAAAAAAAAAACCATTTAAATGCAACATCATCTGTTCGATTCACCAAATTATAATACTGCTTTTATTTTTATATTTATTATTTACTTTGATTATATTCAATTTATCTTAAGAATTAAATTTATCTCTGGGCAATTAATATACAAACAGTATTTTTACGTTAAAAGTTTAAATAATAATAATAATATACAATTTGATTTTTTTTATAGTGAAATACCTTAAATTATCCTCTCCAAAGTCGCAGTAATTGGTTTTGCTATAAATGATGAATGTTATTTTAGATATCAAACATCAACTGCTGAACTCCGTAAATGCCGAATGCTCTACTGCATTATGTTATATATGCAACCTTCTCATAAATTATTAATTTTATATACCCCTTTAATTAATATTTTATTATTTCATAGGTATCTCATGGGTACCTTTTCCTAGATGTTTCGTATATGATAAAGTGATTTACATACCGCAGGTAGTCCCGTTCGGCCATCCATTCACCGATCACTGCTAAAGCCTCTGGTTCCTTGTAATCCTGGTAGTCCTCGATAAGCTGTGTTAGCATTTGTAGCCAGTTAGCATTCTCTTTGAATGACTGTGTGTTCAGAGTATTAATCTCGTGCTGAAAAGTAATAACAATATTGTATTATCTTTCGGACATTAATCTTATTTAATAATTTGTTAACAAATATTGTTATACACTATAAAATTATGTATGTATTTTATTTATACACTAAGAAATAATTTAAATGTATTTTATGTGTCACTGAATATAAAATGAAAAGCAAAATATTTTTATTTATATAATAGATTTTTACAAGTACCTACTTATGAATCCCTACCCTACCCTGCCCTACCACAGAATATAAAAAACATTAAGCATATTCATTCCACCTAAGAATAATTGTCAAATTAGTATTTGCTACTTAATAGGCGAATAAATAACGTGTTAATACTTAGTCGTAAGTTCGACTGACCGTGAGCTCGTTGATGATGGCCCCGGTGCGCCAGCCGTGCTCCAGCGTCACGTCTGCGAGGTCGCTGTACGGGTGATCTCCGAAGTACAGAACCTGGTGTCCGCTCCAACCTGTCAGATCTTGCAACTGCTTCACCGTGCCCTGTTGGAATTATTATTAATTATTGTACTATCTGTATTAATCAACCGGATACGTCAGTATATAGCCCATTCCAACCACAAGAAGAGTAAACCCAAATAAACATCGATATCAATTGACGCCATATTATTAGTCGACATCTTGAATAAGCTATAATATTCACTATGGATTTTCGGAATTAACTAGTTATAACTACATTAATTTAACTTTAACTTTCGATAAATTAATGTGGTTATAACTAGTTAATTGGAATAGCGTTGTATTATAAATAAGGCAAATAATAGACTGACTCGTTGGTCTAGTGGTTACATGTAGGGCCACAGACACGGTGGTCCTGGGTTCAATTCCTAGGTCTGGCCAACAAAAATGTTATTAAGTTTTTCTGTCGAAAATTCTCAGTAACTGCCCGAAGTGTGTACACTCCCGTGCCACGGAAAGCCGTTGCTCCTGCGCCTGAACTCTTTCCGGTCGTGTCGATTGCCATCCCATCGGGTTGTGAGAGTATGGGAATAGAGAGTGCACCTGTGTCTGAGCACACACTGATTGTGCATTATAATATGTCCTGCTCAGTTGGCTAATCTCTTGAGATTGGCCGCCGTGGCCGAAATCGGTCTGGAGGATTTTTATTATAAATAATATTAATGAGTATTGTTAAAATAACATACCTCATAGTAAATAATGCCCTTTTCCAAGGACGTCACTTTCTCCCATATGTGCGTGTTGGCGTTTTTATCGAATACACGTATCGGACGCGAGACCTCCGTGAAGAACTTCGGTTTGTTCGCATTCACTATCACCACATCGAAGAACTCACGCCAGTCTGAACCGACAAGCATTTCCATGCCTGCGTTACTGTCGAAACAAATGAGGTTGAATTATAAGTTATTCATTCATTAATAACTCAACCCAATCACATCAACCAAGTCTATTATCAACCCAAAATAAATATTTTGTAATGAAATATTTAACAGTTGTATAGCAGAAGTACATTGAAATACATTTATAATAGCCATTTAACTTTTATATTTCTGGCTCTATGGCTTTGTGAAGTTATGCCAATGTCTATGGGCGTTGACCACTTATCATCAGGTGGTCCATATGGTCGTCTACCAACCTATGCAATAAAAATAAATATCCAATTAGAAAATTAGAATACATAATTATATTCTTAGCGTATGTAGATATAGACATTTTCTCTCGAATATAAAATATACATATTTACAATAATTTGATGGTGATAGGATTGACCATCTATCACATAATTCAAATGCTTCAATATTTATTAAAGAAAATTTAATTTTAACTAAAGTCGAAAACAAAGCATGTCTACTCATTTGCGTAGCATTAATCAACACGTCATTAGCACGTGACATAGAATTTTGGTACTAAATTTAAACACATAATAACTATTAAAAGAAATATTGAAATTAATTACTACATTGAAATCATGTACTACATGTACATTTTTACAGTTATTGAAATAATTAAATATTTTAATATGCTGTCAAAATAAAAAAATAAAAAATTAAAAAAAGTATATTTACTTTCTTTTTTTTGTAACTGCACAGTAACATAATAAATATGTATGTTTTAATTGCAATTTACTAATCCACCTGAATAAGAACTACATACTATGTTTAGTTTTATTATTATGATATTAGCTGCTGCCTACAAGTACTAAGTACTGCCTGTACTACTTACACAAAATGATATGGGCTGTTTGTGACTAAAAACAACTTTTTATCACATTCCTGTAATAACTGGAAGTACTTCCTTAAATCGGAGTTGGGTCTTATATATTCCTCCACGTTTTTAGCGACGATCTGATGCATTATTGGATGACAGGCCTGAACTGAGTTCTGTAAATTTAACAAAGCAAAGTCGATTTAATTTAACTTTCTGTTCTCTCTACTCTGGTCTAGTAGCATGTAAGGCCGCAGATCCGGTGCTCCTGGGTTCAAATCCCAGGTCGGGATAATTACTTCTTCTATTAACTAGTTTAAAAAAAATTCCAAGCATTATAAGCATTGATCAAATATTATAGTTTAATAACATCAGTTAAGTCTTGTTAAAACACAAATATATATGTTTTCGAATATGTTGACTAAATATAAATTTACTGGTTGTAAGTCTCTGTGCAAGCTCATATAAAAAGGTGCCACCCACTCATTAGTTTATTTTAAACTTTGTGTAAATTGCTATTTGGCGACAGAGTAACTGCCACGCGCATTGACGGCGTAATATATTTACTTCTTACAGTGACAATGTCTGTATGCACATTTAACAATAATCTAGCCTAGCATAAGTAGCCATAACATATTGAGGTTTGCACAAAAATCTTCCATCTTTTTTAATATGCAGGAGTTCAAGAATACATCCCAATCAAGCTTATTATAATTCAGTGCCACTTGCCAAGTTTTGAAAGTTAAGATCTACATGTCTTATCAACTATTCCATTGTCATCTTATTAACAATCTAACCAACTTTTCTTCATCTGCATTTTGAAATGACATATTGAACCTAACTTGCAATATTTAGGTAGGTTTTTGGGTAATTGTAAGAAAGCTACTTTGAGACATGTTGATGATTAAATAATTAATTAAATAAAAAAAATTATCCCATAAAATGCATTTATTCTGTTATCAATGCTTGTGAGAACTTTTAAAAATAAAGACTTGCGCTTATTTTGTAAAAGCACATTTTTTACTTACCTTAACATCCAAGAACAATATTTCAGGATGATAATCTATTTGATTTCTTATAAAATATTCCGCAACATTGCACATCAAACCCATCTCTGGCACTGAAAATAAATCTGCCAAGTGAACCATTTTTGATCTGTTTGCCTGTAAAACAAATAAATTACATTAATTTAGTTAACCTATCTTGATAAAAGAACTATTTAGTGTAATTATATTGTAAGAAATTTATCACATTATCACAAATTTCGCTGTAAATTGATTTACAATGCACCAAAAATCTTATTCATAAAAGTACTCTCATTTTTCTTTTTTACTTCCTTGATTTAATACGAGTATAAAAGTTAATTATAAACCCTTTTCTACTATTATATTAGAGATTTTCAGAGTCACATTTCTCGTAATTAATAAACATTTATTAGATTACTTGTAATTATATTTTAAGCCAAGATGGCCCAGTGGCTCGAACGCTTGAATCTTAACCGATGAACGTGGGTTCAAACCTAGGCAGTAACCACTGAATTTTCAAGTGCTTAATTTGAGTTTATAATTCATTTCGTACTTGACGGTGAAGGAAACCATCGTGAGGAAACCTGCATGTGTCAAATATCACTCAAATTCTGCCACATTTGTATTCCGCCAACCCGCTTTGGAATAGCGTGGTGGAATAAGCTCTAAACCTTCTCCTCAAAAAAGGAGAAGAGGCCTTAGCTCAGCAGTGGGACTTTTGCAGGCTGTTACTATATTTTTAACTAGCATGTGTACCATTACCTAATTTACAGAGAGATTTGAAAAGAAGATAAATATCATATTATATTTATTTCCCCATCTATACAAATTTGTATTGAATTTAAAATACAGTCACTGTCAGCCAGTTACATCATTATTTATGTATACATTATACAAGAGTATTGTTTGTACTCTACATCAATAAATCGTCATGTGTTGTGGATTATTTGCTAACGTAGCTAGCTAACACACAACCTTGTAGGAACTAAATGACAATTGCTAGGGGAACATATAAATGAATGATTGCTTACAAGTGCCCCGTTTATTTTGTTTACTATATACAGAACATATTTTATGGAAATTTATTAGGTTTAGAGGTTTTATATTTACAGATTTTGTAGTATGCACATCTTCCATACAAAATATATCAATATAATATACTATTATATATTAATATATTTTGTATATATTATATTAATATAATATATTTACTGTTGTATGTTCATTTTAATATAACATGGTATTTTCTCAAACAAATTTCAAAGCATAGAATTAATACGATTTTTTTTTGGTATATTACTAAAAGACAATTTCATTTATACTTAACTCTTTTATTAATTGTTTGTCTGCCTTTTTTCTCCTAGAAATATTAAAAATTAAAACAATAAATAATTTTGAAATAGTTAAGGTAAATACTATATTGATTGTTAAAAATAAATGCATTAGGCCAAATTAAAGTATCAGACAGGATGTAGTTTTTTGAGATTTTTTTATATTGTGCTTTCAGTCATTCCAATTTATTTTTTTCCATGTAACCCTTAAAAAAGCTCACACTCAAAAACCTCGCATAGCAGAAATGATATATATAAATCGTTATAGGTATATATATAATATAAGGCTGATCCTTGGTGAATATATATGACTCTAGAATAATTAGACCAATTTGCCATTTTTTAGTTATCCTATAATCCAAAAAAAAAATCCCAATAAATTCCTATTGTTGATTGCATAATAGTTTTCTTAAATATCAGGCAATAAATTGCAACATAAGCCCCTTCATATAACTCCTTGTAACCCCAGGTGTATGCATACCACTTAATGGGAAACTGCATTATAAATACTGTTTTTTTTTTTATTATGATCATGTAATACCTTACCTTGTGAACTCTTGTATCTCCCTCCACATATGCTATTGGTATTATTCTATTTCTATATATTTTAAGAACTTCCTCTGAAGACACAGGTGTTAGACCTCTGTAGACAGCACCAAATTGAATTTGGAGAAATGAATCCAATTTTAACAATAAACCTTTTTCAATATCATAGTGTAGACCTCTTACTGCAAAATCGGGCTTGTATTCCAATTTTGAAATTTCTGATGGATACTGAAAATATTTATATATGTAATGTAACAGCTAAGTAGAAAGAATATCTTTACTCTATATGAGTCAAGATAAAATTTACTCTTACCTTATATTTTTCTAATAGTATATCTCTTCCGAGATTATATAGTAAATTTTCTAAACTCGGTTTATAATGTGCTAAAGTGTAATCATAATCAAAACCATACACTTTGACTTCCGAAAGGTCCAACTCATTACAGGCAAACACTCCTTGAGGATTAACATCTTGAGGTAATTTCTTAGCTAAAACCCACAGAAAGATGTTTATTTTTTTTTATTATCAACGACTACATATTTTTGATACGTTATACTTACATCTACATTTTAATTTTGTGCGACAATAAGCTTCTTTTAAAAGTTCACGAGTAGAAAAATTACTGGCCTGTAGTAGAGAAGTATTTGTAACATTTTTATGTGATAAACTACGATTCAATTTTAAAATCCTGTTGAGCAAAGTATTGCACACACTCATTTTTGTAAAATTCAAAAGAATTACTATTATCAATTATGTGAAGCTAAAATAACTCTTTAAATACACCATTATATTAACACATTATAAATAAAATGAACCGAGCAGTTAACATTGCATAATTCGTAGATTTTCTATAAAAATCATTCTTATTTAACACGTGCATTTACACCGTACAATTTGAAGTTACTGAGTGACGGGCGACGGGTGTTTTAAGTGACGTTTCTCATTCGTCATTCCTGTTTTGACAATTGATATTGACATTTGACACGAATAAATACAAGTTGCTAATCGATATTTCTTTTCGATTTCTGCTTGTATTCCAGTCATTACGCCGGGAAAAAAGGCATATAAATGCAAGTGAACCGAGAATTCAGATAAGGCAGATATCTATGTAGAGGGGGCTCAGAAAACCTTAAATTCAAATTGTCGATTAAGATTTCCCATGAGCTTTCGCCGTTAACTTGAAAAAGGGTGTAATTTAGTTTTTCCTCGATAACTATAGACTCTCCGCCGCGATACGAAAAACTCAAAACCCCTAAGTTAAATACAAAAAACTATTTTATCGATAGATACCTGTTGTGTTGATTATATGAGATTCTTTGCAATCTATGTTAATAGCCTAGTTTTAGTTGCTCCCAACTTAAGGTTTTTAGATAATCGCAAAATTGACACTTTTTGTTTTACTTTATTAAAGGTACATTTAATAAACATAATTTCTGCGGTTCTGAATTGTCATAATGAATTATAGTCGATAAAAAGTTAACAGGTGGTATTTCATTTTAAAATAGAACCATATTGAGGGATCTCTTGGTTGTTACAGACTTTTTAATAAATGAAAGACATTTTAATAATAATGTTATAAAAATTTAATAAAAGTATTATTTACTTAAATTGACTTCATATTTATATATTTTTATATTCTTAATATTATATCTGTGGATATGCACTGCCGATGTAGTTTTTGCTGCGGTATCTAAAGTTATGTGTAACGATTTCAACGTCTTTTGTTCCAAGTTTTAGCTTACAGTCTTTATCAGCACGCGTAATGAAACATAAAGTATAAAGTGCCATTTCCAATTCAGGCGATGTCCCTATGAACATACTATCTACAGGCTTGTCGACACCTTGTTGGTTGAAGTGCATTTTGAGAACAGCGCCTTTCTGAAATAGGAATCCAATTCAATCTGTATACATTGAACGAAATATAACGTAAAAAATATCGTAATTTAATAAACTTACACCATTAAGTTCTGCATATTTCAAGTAACCTAAATAATTGATTCGGTTTGCTAATTCTTCTTTCGAGAAATATATCCAATTGTGTAAACCTATAATAAATATAGTTTATTAGTATTCAATACATAATATTTAACTCCTTAATCAATGCGATAAAAAACATTACCTGAAACTTCATTATTTTTAAGCTCAGACACAAATACGTGTTCGAAGCCTGAACTACTTATTTTTCCTTTACCTCTAGAATATAACCCGAACCACATTTGCTTTATAAAATCTCTTTGTTGTTTGGGATCTGGGTTGACATATCCTGAAATTAAAATATTTTTTCTTATTATTTATTAAAACCCACTTGTGATCAGAATGGGATGCGAGCGATTCGCGCACTCCGCCCGATAGTTGTAGTCGGCTAACTTGTATCGATTAATCGCAAGATGTTGTTACTCAATTTTTGCTTGCGATTTGCTACTGAGTTATTTATGGATTTATGATTGTAATTTATTTTAGTGATAAGAATATTATAATAGGAATGTAAGTAGTAGAGAGGTAACAATTTGTAAAGTTCCCTCCCATTCTCATATACCTTATATTTACTCATAGGGGCTTACACAAAGCCCTACCAATAAGTAAATTAGAATTAAAGTGATGTGACATAAGTCACACTTAACCTAAATACTTTTAAGTAGTTTTGTCTGATTGTTTGATGTTGGTTATAATTTCAATTTTTCTTTGATAAAACCGCCTTGTTATTTCGTAATTATAACATTGAAAAACTATTTCTACATTTGTGTTGGTTTTACATTCTGACATGATGAAATACATAAAGAAGTAAAAAATACTTTTCCCATCTCTTGTTTGTTGAAAGTACCAGTCTGAAAGATTTGTTTACAATTTTTTACATAGAATATCATTTGATTAAATACATAAGTTTAATATTTATTGCTGTAAGCGACATACAATTGGATATGATTCTATTATTTTTTTTATTTACTGAGGGCAATATACCGATTATAGCAAGCGAAGCAATAGGTAATAGAGAAATTAACTTTTTCTCGGAAAAAAAGATCGATTTTACCTTTATCTTTTAAGAAATTCATCAAATGGCGAAATACACTTGTAGCCATAATTGCGTCCATGAATGCGTTTTCTTCATTTCTCTCCTGTAATTCAAATGTAACATACATTTGGATAACTGAATTGATTTGATTTTTTCATAGAATTTTTCAGTCTAATAATAATAATAATAATATCTTGGAAAATTATTCACACAAGGCCATCTGATCCCAAACTAAGCAGAGCTCGTAATATGGAAACCAAACGACTGATAGACATATTAATTTTCTTTTGTAAATACATACAAAAAACTATTAATAAAGAAAAATAATTACACCCCGACTCTGGACAAACAGACATGTTCATGCACACAAAAGCCTGTCTTGGGTGGGAATCGAACCCACGACTTGCGCAGCGCGAAAGGCAAGTATCTACCAACCACACCAACCGGCTCGTCATTGTACCCGTCTTACCTGTGATGTTACATATTCATTGACTAAAGTATCTCTTTCGTAGTTATCCAATAGAGGTGTGAATTTTTGTACTGTCGGAATATTCCATACTTCGGGTGAAATGGAGAGTAATCTGCAAACAAAGATAAAATTAACAACATAACTTGATTGATTAAACCTGTTTTTCCAGCACCGGCGTGACGTACTTATTTTAACTACGTACTTACTCTAACTATTATATTTATTTCTATATTGTTTGACGACTAAAAATATTTGAGATATTTACTCGGTGGTAGAGCTTTAGACATAACATCTTAGTTCCCAAGGTTGGTGGCGCATTGGCGATGTACCTAAGCGGTGGTTAACATTTCTTACAATGCCATAGTCTATGAGCGTTGGTGACCACTTACCAACAGGTGGCCCATATGCTCGTCCACCTACCTATACAATAAAAAAAGAATCTGACAAAGCTCGTTTGAAATTTCAAAATACATAGATCTATTTTATGAATGTTTTGCTTCGATCAAGAATAAGAATGTTTTTAGTGATCGAAGTTATTTTGTCTAATAATTAACGATTCGCTTCACTTGGTGGTAAGGATTAGGTAGGTACCACCAATTTATCATTTATTATACCGCTAAACAGCAATAATTAGTATTGTTGCGCTCCCTTTACAAGCACGAGGAACTTCGCTTCCAAGACTTATGGAAATTCCAAAGGTTGGTGGCGCATTAACAATGCAAGGAATGGTTAATATTTCTTATAATACCGATGTCTATAGTTAGCGGTAACCACTTACCATTAGCTGGCAGATTTGCTAAAATATAGGGAGAGATCTTGTTAATATTCCTATTCGTAATGTTTATAAGTTAGGACTTAACACATTTCTAGGTCACTATTAATTACTTACGGTGAAGGAGCCTTATCTTCTTTCGAAAGTGACGTTGTTTTTTCTTGATAATTAACTGTTACATATTTAGCTGCATTATTTATATCTTTACGGAGCAATTCCTCACTTATAGTTTGTAATTCCGCATCGGTTGGATTATCTGAATTTGCGCCTTGACCTTGATTACTAATTATGGAACTAGGTAGAACAGGGCTCCCTGGTCGCTTTGTAGGTACATTGTTATTTCCAACGCCAGGTCTTCCAGCAGCAGTAGCGGGTGTCGTAGCTTTGTACGTGGAAGTGGGTTTATTCGAACCTGATACAACTGAACTGAAACTCATCGGTTTTGGAGTGTTAACTGTAGATGATGTTGGTGTTTGGTTGCCTTTAGGTCCATTTATAACGGAACTGTAGCTTGGCTTTTGTTGCGGTCCACTTGGGGGCTTACTATCATAAAAGTTAATGAGATCTTTGACTTTTCCTGTCGTTGATTGAGCGTTTTTGTTATTCGAAGATGGTAGGTTTGGCGCAACATAGTCTCTTTTAGGTGGAGTTGAAGGCAGTGGGGTCGTAACAGAATGTTTTGATGTGGTGCCCAGAGGCTTTAAGGTAGGAAATTCAGCTACGTAATCCCTTTTAGGAAAATGCGAAGAAGATCCAGAGTTGGTAAACGAATTAATAGGAGGTTTGGACGTGGAGGTCGGCAGGGTGGATGGACGTTGAGGTGCAACATAGTCACGTTTACCAGATGATTGGGGTTTGGTAGCGGGAACATTGTTGATATTTGCGGTCAGAGTAGTTTGAGTTGGTTTTGACGGTGATAAGCTTGGAAAATTCAAATTATAACTGTTTTTATCATTCGATGGAACTGCCCCTGCTTCGTGAAGTAAAAAATCGTTGCTAGGATTATAGCGGTCTCTACAAACGCCTGGAAAAAGAAAAATTGTGCAATTCATTAATTAGTAACAATTAAATTAGGATATTAAGGATTTCTTGCAGTAACCCGACTAAATAGGCTTTTTTCAAACCGTTTAGCACCGCGCCCCCAAATATAGCGAAAAAAAATCGATTACTGAAATGTTCCTATCGTTATTTAGATTTTTGTTTATTGATATATATGATTTGATTGTTTATTACATAAGTACTTATCTCTCAAACTACGTCGGCCTCTTAAATGTAGACTACGTATATCTCAATTTGTTTAATAATGTGCAAATTATTAAAATACTATATAGCATAATTATGCTTTACACCAACCACAGAAAAAAGACAAATGAACAACTTTGATCTTGAATTCTTTGTATATATTCGTAAAAAATGGTGTTTCGACATTCAGTCGACAAAGTTTTTATCGCATTCAGAAGTAAAATTAATGTGAATGTAAGTAATGATACATAATTCGAGAATTGTTTACGGTAACAGACTGTGAATGTCCCACTGCTGGGTTAAGGCCTCCTCTCCTTTTTTGAGGAGAAGGTTTGGAGCTTATTCCACCACGCTGTTCTAATGCAGTTTGGTGGGATACACATGTGACAGAATTAGAAACAAAATTAGACACATGCAGGTTTCCTTACGACGTTTTCTTTGCCGTTAAGCACGAGATTAATTGTAATTTAAGTGGTGCTGGCCCGGGTTTGAGCCCACCGGTTTGAGATCATCGGTAAAGATACACGTGTTCTTACTTCTGGGCATTCTCGGCTTTTTTTTTGCAAGAATTGTTTGTAGTGCTAAATATAAAATCGAAACAGCTACAAACTGCGTAGAATTAAATCTAAGCTTTGTTTATCTTTACTCGTTCTTTGATTCGAAAATATAGATATTCTATATCCGTTCTGAAACTATTAATTAAAATAATCAATTCTATATCGATCGATTAAGCAGTTTTAGCATGATGTCGATAAAAACAAACAAAACATACATCCATACAATATAAGCACAGTAAATTGCAGTTTAATAAGCAGATTTTTATGCTGACTTTTAATGTATTATTTTGAGGACTGCAACTATCTTACACATAACCGTGCTCGTCTTGATTGTCGTGACCTCAAACATTGACAAACGATGACCTACTAATAAGTACAATACATTTTCTAGAAAACCAAAAATCTCAGTGATTCGAATAATTTATTAAAGAAATGTCTTCAAATAATTATTAAGTACGATTTGAATTAAGAAATACGCGAATATTTTATGTTTTTTAATCCATCATTGAACAATAAAGTAGACCTTGACATCTATTGACTATCCTGTTTGGTCTTTAATATAGACGCTAAACTACTAGAGAAAATGCTTTAAATAATGAATATTAACCGACCACGGACCAAGTATAAAAATTATACGTGGGTAAGTAAACTTTCTAAATAAGTTTCTGCATATTTTAGAGTGTGGTGCACTTATAAACATTGAATAATTGATTAATTATTTTTCTTATGGTACCTATTTATTTTAAAGTATAAATATTAAGTTTAAGTATAATTTTAAGTGTTAATAGTAAAAACATTTTTCAAAGACACATATTTACATTTGAGCTAAATACCCTTGACTTTTTAACATTTCTAATCTTACGAACTGATAAACTGTTATTCTAAATAAAGCAATACATACTTACATATTTTTATATGAAAAATAAACACAAAGGCAATACAAATAACTCTTCTAATTTCCATGATTATTTATTATAAAAACCAACAGTTAAAACATTGAGATTTTTTTTAAATCAAAATCACTCTTTGAACGAGAAGTAATAATAGTTTAAGAGTGCAGACGGAGTTTGTTTACGTAGCGAGAAGATATACTATAACTGTTAATTGGGAACTTTTGGCGCTTGTGAATTAACTTCAAAGTCTTACATCACTTCGTTTCTCTCAGCTGTAGCTGTCACCAAACTATACGTATACATATACAATCACTATATTATACATCTTCTCTATGAAGATAACTTAAAAATATATTTTTGCAAGACCTTACAAATTGTCTTTTCCTTCCATTTGAGGTTTAAGGTTCCAATGAAATATGAATATTTTTTATTAATATTAGTTATAAAAAAAATAAAAAAAACTTGTGGTAATATTTTTTTACCTTAAAAACAAATGAGTACATAAGATGGTGGCATTTTAAATAAACCATTTTTTTCAAATACGAGGTACTAACGGCGCATCATATGTGAAACATGTAAGAATATTATTAATCTTTTTAACTATTTTGAGTGCTTTTTTTCGAGATAATCTGTTGAATATTATGTAATTCGTATGTGGTGTGATCACGGTCTTGTATATAGGTCTAGCGACCGAGTCCAATTTCAGCGGTGAGAGTTAGGCGCAATTGTGTTGCAACTTTTACTTCGCAGTGGCGCCCGCTGTACGTCGCTGCTATCGCCTATCGAGTATCGCACTTGGTTGAGTGACGCTCGTATTTTTTTCTCTCCCAAGTATTGACTTATTTAATCATTGTTATATCTTTTTGTTGAGTTTTGCTGATTTGTTGTTATTTTGGTTTTGTTATTTAATTGTTTTGTTTGGATTTGAAAAAGTGCTCATTATATAATAAACACATGTTTGAATATAACATTTTGAAAACAATATTTTGAATATAATTTTGGACGAATAGTATAGTTTTATCTTCCACGTACAAAAGTTTTTTGAGTATATCCAGCACGCGACTATCGCTATGCCTCTTGCGGCCGTAAATTGAACTGAATAGCGTCATTAAGTCAATGTACCCCCACTACTGATGTTGCAAGACCTGTATACAAGACCGTGGGACCGTATGATAATACCTCAATAATCCTTTTAACAATAATTACGCTAATCATAATATAATGTAGGTACCCAAATACAGTACGATAGTGTATTTACTTATAATTGTACATACTTCGGTATTAATATAATAAAAATTGAGAATATATTTGTCGGATTATTTTATATACAAATATGGAAAATACCCGAGATTTTCAGGAAATAATATAAAGTGGTTCTGTCTATTGTAATTTCGCGATGTGCCATTGTAGTATATTTATATACACTTCTTTAAAGAAGAGTTAATTTCAATTCACCTAACTTCATTCACGCATATTATAAATACATTTAAGGTATTTCGAAATTGTTTAAATAAATAGTTATGAAATGATTATTATATTTGACGATTTTTCGTAGTTAGTTACCGGTTTCATCACGATTAGGTACATAGTTTTGTTTATTTTTTGGTCCTACCTTACAGGTAAGTTATATTAAAAGCACATGTACTATACATGTGATTTTAATATATTTTGAATTTTTAAAAGTTTTATAATTGTAATAAAATACAAAAATTAACATTTCCTTGAGCGCGAATGAAGACCGTTAGCATTGTGTTAGTTGCTCAGTACTAATATTAAGAGAAATAATTGTCAATGTCAATTGTCATTAAAAATTAACCTCCCACTTCTAAGTCAAATTTTGTAACAGAAAGCCGGCAAAATTAAAAAAAAAAAAAACAAGTAAAAATTATATTTACATCTTTACAGCTTTTGGGAAATGAAAATGATTAAAAGAAATACACTATTACATTCATGATGAAATATAATCTTCCATCTACAGAATTATACATTTATTTTTGTATATGGATATTTGCGAATTTATACTCTTTATATAAATTAATAGAAGTTCAAACAGGTATATTATTTAAAATATATTATATGCATAGTATAACAGTAAATGTCTAGTAAATTTAGATTTTTAATTTATTTCCTCTAGATATTTTTGAAAAAGATCCACAATTACTACTCAATTTAAGTGATTTACAACAAGGCTGGAGTTCCCTATCGAGGCTTAAAGATGGCTCTGATATTGAATGGAGCAGCTGGAAATACTTTCTTAACACTTCCTGGCACTACTTAATATTCCAGTTTGTAATTTCTGAAGTAATACGTGAAGCATGTAGTTCCTTACTGAAATATTGGTATATATTATCTAGTATAATTTTCATCACAAACTACATGGGATTTAGACAATTAGTAATAATTTTTGCTCAACCTTTTATATATGCTATGATATTGATTTGTGGAGGGAGAAAATTAAGTATTTGGATTACAAGCATATTATTACTATTAAGTTACAACTCTTTAAAATATAAATATTATTTTTGGAATTTTTTGGACCATGAAGAAATGCAAGATGAAGAGGTATATTTAATTCTATTCAGCGTAGCCTGGATTGAACTTCGTTGCATAAGTTATTCTTTAGACTATGTTGAAGATAAAACTACAACAGTATTGACTTTAAACGATGCAGTAAATATGTTTTGTTATATATTGTATTTACCTCTGCTATATATGGGACCAATTATTCTATATGAAGATTTTCAAAAAAGTTTTATAAATAAAAGAGAAAGATTAAAAACAAGATTAAAGAGATTTGCTATTGATATAACAATTTTTCAATTTTACACATTTATTTTGGATTTAAGTTTTCATTATATATATTTCTTTGCAATGCAAAACAATATGCAGGTCAGTATGGAATTGATATTTTATATGTTTTTTTTTTCACTTTTATTACAAGGCAAACATATTATATAGGCCATCCTGTTGCAACTTTTGTTAAAAGCCATATTTTCTTGTATTTTATTGGGTGGCTAAACAAAGTACATGATTTTGAATGGTCGCTTTCCATTCGCTTTAAATATATTCACTACAGCTTGTAGCCGTAAAGTTTTGCTCTTTGTCAGTACAATAAGGGTGGGTTTTTGAGTCTTCTATCAGTGAAACCTCTTTTTTTCCAGTTGATAAGAAAATTACCAACAATTGCTCTCTGCGGTGGTGGACTCTGGATGGGTTTAGAGTTCCACATGAAATATTTAATATCATATGGCAGTACAGGAGCATTTTCTAGACTTGATAATATGGACCCACCGCCGACACCTAGATGCATTGCTAGAATTCATGTTTATTCTCAGATGTGGAGACATTTCGATGTTGGTCTCTACAGATTTTTAGTTAAGTGAGTACAATGTTTTTATACTATGTATAATTGTATATTGTGAGCAATATAGCAGACTGTCTTGTTAATAAGTTGGGATGATATATAGCTTCAAGGTTGCTCAGCTACATAAATATTCTTAATGTAAGATAATTTGAAATGGAATTTACTTTTAGAGAAGGCAATATCTAATTAATATTATAACATTATTTTACAGATATATATACAAACCTGGTTATGGGGTGTTATGTAAATTTGACTTATTACCAAAGATTGTTTACAAGCTGCTAGCATCACTTGCTACATTCCTATTTATTTTCGTGTGGCATGGGACTGTGTGGCACATACTTATCTGGTCTGTATTGAACTATTCAGGGGTCACATTAGAATATATAGGTCAAGTTATTTCAAAACATAATATTTATGAAAAATTTAGAGTAAAAATTTTAAAAACTCAAGCCATGGAGGTACGTTTTATTGCTTTGTTATGTTCACCATTATTAGCTCTTTCAGCCATTTCGAATTTCTATTTATTCGCTGGGAGTGAAGTTGGCAATTTATTTTTTGAATGTTTTTCTCAACCATCACTTTTAAATTCTTTTATATTAATTTCATCTTTATATTGTTGTTGTCATGTTTCTATGGCACTGGAAGATGTTCAATCTAGAGGCAATTGTGTAAAAAACAAATAAAATATTTTTTATATATTTATTTTATTTAATTTCAACTTATTCTATTATCTTTATATGGAATCTCTATTTATGACTTGGGTATGTTTTTAAATGCTGGTATGTAAATTGGATGAAGTATATGACAAATCAATTATTATGATGCATGCATTACCAATTTTCATTTCAACATCGATTGATTTTATTAGTTAAGACAAATGTTATTTTTTGCTGGTCATTTTAAGTACAATATAACAGCAAATCATGCAGTGTTATACACAAATATCAGAATAATATGTATGATAAATCATTGTTTCGTCATAACGAATACAGTTACTTTGTTATTGTCGTTAATCAATCAAATTGTTAATTACATGGATCACTTAAAAGTCAAGAACAATTGGAAAATGAAAAATTCTTTTTTTAAAGTAACAATAAACATTTTATATGGCAACTAATTGATAAGTATTGGATTCTTTTAGTAGTAAGTAGGAGTGTATGTGCATTGCTTCTATTAGGTCATGTGGGTCGCCAGCAATAGCAGCCGATTTATGTATTTGTATCAACTCCTGCCTACTGAATACATCTTTACTCAATTGGTGCGATCGACGTCTTAACACATCTAAAAATCTTTTAACCTGAAAAAGATGATGAAATTTAATTTCAAATATATTTATTTATGTTTTCAATTTAAGTAAGAGATACAACCTTTACAATTATTACTTCATATTAAGATCTAACAATAACAATATAATAGATGTATACATCAATAAAATTTTCGATTGATTAAAACAACACCTTTCATACTGAAATACTGATATGTATATGATATCTTTAATAGAATATATTTGACGGCGTCGCCACCTTGTTATAAAAGCAGCACGTGCAACTGTCAACTACCCACCACTAAAACCCTATAAAAAGCAGGTCTCGACTAAGCGAGCAGCCCCCCACCGACTACGTCCTGAGCCGAGGTGCGATCTCATAGGAGACACCCTCAGGAGGGACGTCAAGGACGCTCAAATTGCAAGGCGGAGTCTCTCGCCCCAACGCCCGGTGACGCTGTAAAGGCCAGTAGGGCCAACAGCATACACTCATTCAGGAAAAAAAATAATAATAAGCGAGCATTCATTCTTTCGACATCAGTCGCCCGGTGCACATCGTGCACTACAATTATAAAGTGTTGCTGTGTTTTATAAGAAGAAAGCCTTCCCCCTGTGCCGACATATTCAAATTTATCAGAAATACCTTATTCCGAGAACTAACTCCGGATCCGTTGATTGATCGTGATAGTTCTATATTACCAAATTCATCACTAAATGTGTCCATCAAGCTGTGTTTTACTAAACTTATTACATCATTAGCATCTTGAACTGTTGCTTCTTCTCTTAAGTCGACTCTAGCTCTAGCCTGTAAAACAAATTAAATATTATATTTATACTGTCTAACTAAGTTCATCTCTAATGAAATATTGTGAGATATGCTGTGACTAAGCTGCCATAAGCTCTACATCTTGAAAAAACAAAACTGAAAAATTAAGTTCTGTTACTTGTATTATTTAAGACCATAATTAACTAATTTACAGTATATTGATTTAAATTAAAAGTAATGTTGCATGGTATATTGTAGAAAAAGGTACAATAATAACATTTACAACGAATGCCATAATAACATTAATAAATTATTAGATACAGCGCCGACTCTGGTCGTTGTTCTTGATCATTTCAGTTAATTTTATATAAATAAAAATAATATCCTGGGACATTTTTCATACAAGGCCGTCTGATCCCAAACTAAGCAGAGCTCGAACTATGGATACCAGACAACTGATGTACTTACATATAGATACTACTTTTCTTTTGTAGATAATTACACCCAGACTCATGACAAACAGACATGTTCATGCACACAAATGTCTGTCCTGGGTGGTAATCGAACCCACGGCCTGTGGGGTGAAAGGCAAGTATCTTACCAACCACCCCAACTGCCTCGTCAAATAATAAAATAACTACTTTTATAAAAATAAAACAACGCTTATGTACATCCCTTTAAATTGTTTTTAACATAGTATCTTTGCCACCAGGTGCTTAGAACGATCGTTCTCGCTCTACATGAAGGTCTAACTGCTTACATACTGTTTCTTTTAATATTACCTGTGTGAGTCTTATACAAGCTTCAAGTTGTCGGGTTGTTATGGGTGCACCGTCATTGCTTTGATGTTTGTGACGTAGTTCTAAATAGAAATCTTGAAGGACATTCGCGGCGTCCGAGCTCAGTTTAGGATGAACGTATCTTCTCGCGTAAGCAATATACTTCCGTAGTAATACTAATGGTAAAGTGTCCATTACTTCGCCAGGTTTGAGGCGTAGTTTTTTACTGAAATATTTTTTTTACCATAATATATAATTTGTTTTAACTAGTATATGTAAAATATAACCTGTGCCATTAAAGAAATTATTATAAACGGTGGCCGATCTCGTGCCAGATTATTGGCACATTCTCATCGAAGTGCGAACTCTCTATTGATATCGTAATAGTTAAAATATCTCGTTTACAGGGCCATAGCTTTGTGTAGTAATGCGGTAAGTTGAAATATCGGTCAAAACAAATTTTTAATGTAATTAGTTCCTTTTATTCACTACTAAAAGCTAATTGAACATCGTCAAACACAAACAGACACAGGTCAACCCGTTAGTCTCATTGCCTATTTAAAATAACCGAAATAATTTAAGAAAATATACAATGTTTTTTTTTGCTGTCTGTACTAACAAAGTATACAACCATGTCATTTATAAATGTTTTCTTTCTTGGGAGCAATTATTATATGAAAAATATAATTTAAACGAGAAATAAAGTTTATATTTATTGATATTGGTAATTTACCTCAGAGAAACTTCACCATCACTTTGACTGGAGTCTATACTTAAATTAATTTTACTTGTTTCAGCGTCTGCCATTTTCTTTCTCTTTGCTCCCGAATGTAGAGCCAAAACATGTTCCGATAACATTGCATCAATTTTCTAAAATATATTTTTTTATGAATAATAGCTATGCCCCGCGTATAATTAATAAAAATATAATGAATAAAAATTAGCCTTGAACGTTCTTCGAAAAAAGGACTACACATTACACAATACAAAACGATTTTTTTAATTCGAACTAGTAGATTTTTTATATATATATATATATATATATATATATATATATATATATATATATATATATATATATAAGCAAGTGCTTGACTGTTATCACACCTGATAGGAAGTGATGATACAGCCTAAGGTGGAACGCAAGATTAGCCGGATCAAACAAACAAACTGAATAGTTTTATATATTAGTATAGATAAATAAACATGATGAAATCATTAAACGTTTACAAGTTCTTTACCTCATCAGGTTGATCTAGCAATATGAAAACTAGATCGAATCTTGATAATAGCGCGGAGTTAAGTTTTAGGTTTTCAGCGACTGTCTTTGATCTGGAACAAGTTAAAGATATCATGCAAATATATTTTCTATTGCAGTGGACGCAGAGAATTATTTCCTATTCTAAAAGATCCTAGAATAGGAAACATGTTTTATAATGATTACTTGGTGGTAGGGCTTTCTGCAACCGCAAAACAGCAGTACTTACAGGCACAAGGTTGGTGGCGCATTGGCGATGTAAGCGATGGGTAACATTTCTTTCAATGCCAATGTTTTGGGCAGTGGTGACCATATACCATCAGGTGGCCCATTTACTCGTCCTTCTACCTATTCTAAAAAAAGAAAAGTATTGGAAAATATAGTATATTTCCACCAGCCTTGTCCCGTGTACCTGCAGTAGGAGCCGGCGCGCGGGTTGGCGGCGGCCAGCACGGTGGCGCGCGCGGCCAGGCTGCACACCACGCCGCCCTTGGCCACGCTCACGCGCCGCTGCTCCATCGCCTCCAGCAGGCTGCTGTGGTGTGCGCACATCTGGAAAATATTTTTTCGATTTGGTCGTAAAACGGAGTCATCGGTCTCGATGGGAGGGTGAATATTATGTCGGAACTCAAGAACTCACCTTGTCCAGTTCGTCGACACAGCAAACTCCTTTATCGGCTAATACCAGAGCACCAGCCTCGAGGGCGAAGTCACCTCCGGGTTCTCGGCCCAAAGCCACGGTTAGACCTCCGGCTGAAGCCGATGCCCCACACACGTAGACACCTAACGTCAAACATGAATACTAGTATTTAGTTAATCTTAACAGTTTCTAATCAAAAGTGATTATTAGAGCCTAAAATAAAAATAAACTTGATATATTATATACAAGAGCGTATCTTTAGAATTAGCATGAAACTATTATTGTACCTCTAGGTGCAGCATGCGCAGCAGCTTGCAACAATTGTGACTTCCCTAGTCCAGGATCTCCGACGATTAACACGTGAGGATTTGACCTCGTGCCATTCTCAAATTCGGTTCCGCCGAAAAGGCCTAATATAAGACCAGCTTTAACGGCCTCTTGGCCGAATATTGTAGGGCACAGAGAATGAACTAAAAGTCTAAATACATTGTCCGAAGCATGAATTTCCTGTAAAACAAAACATACAACCGAATTGATAACCTCCTCCTTTTTTGAAGTCGGTTAAAAATGATACTAATAAAAGATATAAGATGACGCCATAGATAATTAACTACTTTTTACATGAGATTTTATTCCGAAACATTTTTAGTCTTTATATTACAATATAGATATATATTGGAAAAAATAAATAAAAAATATACAAATTTGTAAATACCTGAATTGCATAATAATCTTTTAAAGTAAAAGATAATGTTGGATTACTGAGATTTCTCTGACTATGTATAGAAACTGCCTCTACATACAACTGTAGTAGTCTAGCAGCTCTTCGGCCGTCTTCACCGCCCTTGCTTTCGCCACGAACCTAACACAATGTTACAACCTATATAAGATTATAATTGACTTTGTAATTCTAATTTTAATCAAAGCTATTTGTTATAGGATTATTTTAAAAATTACAATCACATCTTCATGTTTTGTACGTTTTTACAAATTCATGCAAAATTTACTAATCAGATTGATACAATTGAAAGCATTGTAACAAAACGTAATAATTAGTTAATTATATTTTATTAATATATATGAAATAATTTATTATCATTATTATTTAAACTTTTTTTTTATTTAGCTCTACCAAAAAGTAAAAGTAACTTATTTTTAAGTAAGACATAATATTGTTTTGTTTGAATGTATGTTTCATAATATTATTAAAACTATACCTGTACTATGCCAGTAACGCAGAGGACATCTCCAGGACATGCACTACCAACCAAATCACCTTGAAGTTCGATCTCTACAGTTCGAGGTATAGTTCCCGATAAGCTCTGAAATTGTTAATGGTTAATTGTAAAATGTAATCACTCATGTGTCGAAAGTTATCTCTCAAATTATTTTTTCTATGTAAATTTCAAAACCGATATAGAATAAATCTATTGTGATAATGTATTAGCAGCTAGCACTCAGATACCTTCATTTGTGGTTTTTCAGTTTGAAAGGTGAGCCAGTGTAGTTACTGGCTCAATGGATGTAACATTGTAGTTCCCAAGATCGGTGACTTAAGGAATGGTTAATATTTCTTAAAGTGCCAATGTCTATGGGCATTGTTGACAAATAAACATATATAATGTTACACACATACAAGCATAATATATGTTGATAAATAAATCTTTTGCCTATTTACTTTATAAAAAACTTTAAGCATGGTTTATATAACTAGATAACTATATATTTCCAACCTGTGATTGTATCTCTTGTATTTTAGCTATTTGCCAGTCGGTGGTATTAGTGAATGGTGAAGATTGCAATGGTTCAAATTTATGGCCAGTCTTACAACTTTGGCAGTTATTTGGAGCTGTAAAAAACCAAAAACAAGAAAAAAAACCAAACTTACTATTATAAAATAAAAAATTGGGTATGAATTTTTTTTATTCTTTATATATAAATTATTTCATATTTTTCTGAATATTTCCAGATAATCTAACTTAAAAATCATAATAAAACTCCTTTAAGTTTCTTTGTAAAAACATACACACCAGCTGCAAAGATGTATCTCAGGTTATAAAAAAAAAAGAGTTTCTAAGGTGGTGAAGATCAGTAATTGAAATCAGTTAGTTTTTTTAATACACTCTATGCCATCTGAGTGATGTTAGAGGGGGCAAACGAGCAGGAGGCTCACCTGATGGAAAGTGACTACCACCGCCCATGGACATCTGCAACATCCGAGGACATGCAGATGCGTTGCTGGCCTTTTAGGAAGGAGTACGCTCTCTTCTTGAAGGTTCTTAAGTCATATCGGTTCGGAAAAGTCGCCGGCGAAAGCTGGTTCCACAGAGTGATTGTACGAGGCAGGAAATGCCTTAGAAAACGGGCTGTTGTGGACTTCCAGACATCGAGGTGGTGAGGATGGAACTTTGAGTTCTGGCGCGATGTCAGGTGGTGAAACTCAGCGGCCGGGACTAAACCAAACAACTCCTCAGAACACTCCCCGTGATAAATGCGGTAGAGGATGCAGAGAGACCCTACATCTCTACGCAAATCCAAAGGATCAAGCCGGTCGGTAATAGCCTGATCGTCGACAATTCGAACTGCTCTACGTTGAATACGGTCAAAAGGAAGAAGCTGGTATTGCGGAGCTCCCGCCCAGAGGTGAGAGCAGTACTCCATGTGGGGCCGAATTTGCGCCTTGTAAAGTTGTAGGCGATGGGCCGACGTGAAGTACTGTCTCGCCCTGTTGAGCACTCCAAGCTTTTTAGAAGCCAATTTAGCTTTAGCTTCCAATTGACCGCGGAACTGAACAATGTTCGAAATCTCGACGCCAAGTATCCCAATACTGGCTGTGGCAGCGAGGGGAGTATTCTCAAAATGAGGGGATATGACAAAAGCAGATATTTTAGCGGTTAACGCGCAAACTTGTGTCTTATTGGGGTTGAATTGGACTAAGTTTAGTCGGCCCCAGTCCGAGACTTTGGTTAACAAGGTCTCGACTTCAGACACAAGTTTGTTCCGACACTCGTCGACGTGTTCCCGAGAAATATTGCTACGGCCGGTGTAAAGAACGTCTACAGTGCTGTCATCCGCATAGCAGTGAATGTGAACTTCATTGGCTTTAGTACTGATAACTAAAGTGAGCAGTCATTCTAACACTGAATGGAGTCTTTCGCAAATTGATGTAATAATTGACATACCTGTAAATACACCCTGAGGTTGCATCACAGCTTGTGTACGATGACAACTAGAACATTCAAAGGCCATTGAAGTACATATAAGACCAACACTGCCTACCCTTATAACAGTGCCTTTTATTGTTACTAGTTTTCCTAAAAAATTGACATGTAGTGAGAAATAAATTAACATAAAAATAAATAATTTGAACTTGTAACATGCTAAGTGAAGATTTTGAATAGATAGATGTAGATCTTGACCAAATAGCACAGATTAAAATCGAGATTAATACCTTATCCTTGACCCGAGTAAAAACCTTTGATCAGATTTTTTGGGCTCTTACTTTACTTATAATTGTGATGTATTGTAATATGATATACATACCAAAATAATTAACTTTTAAATTTGCAATTGGAATAATTGGTTCATAGTTCAATATTCTAACTCTTATACGAGATTCACATTTGAGTGTCTGTAAATACAATAGATTATAATATATTTAATATTTAATTAGAAATATATAAAAAGAACGACAGAATTCAATACCTCATGTAAACTGTATTCCAAAATCCTAAGAGTTGTCTCTGGGTTTTCAAATAAATCATTTTGAAAGGAAGACCAAGCATCTTTAAAATCTGTGTCATTTATTAAACTTTGAACATCCAAAGACACACTGCGTGTTTGGTCAATTTTTTCTAAATCAAATAAACTTCTGTTTTTTTCTATGTATGCGTGAAAGCTTTCTATATTTTTAGCTATTTCCTGATTCGAAGATTGCTCTAGAAAAATACATTATAAACATCACTGTACATTTTATTGAAGTCTAATATTATACACAAAATTTTGATTTATACCTTGAGATGGAAAATATAGTTTCCAAGCATTTTTATCAGAGTATATGGGTATAACAATAGGCAATTGATTTGCTGGAGCTCTTGAAGACCTAGATGAACTTGATACCACTAAAGACGATGACGTTGAATTGTTTTGGCTGCGGTTGTCGGAAGTATTATTAGTCCTATTATTTCGGCTCCAATTGTTTTTATAACGACCCCTCCAATTACGACGCATATTACGAAATTCTAAAAATTTACAAATAAACAAAGGCTTGTTTACATTTTTTAACTTGACAGTTTTACCCGCGCATCAAATATCAAGTTGACTGTTGGTTGTGTTGACATTTCTCCGGTTTCTCCCTACGTATAAAATTGAAAGACAATAAATTAAATTTACCGAATACAAGAGAAAAGTTTATTAAATAATTTAAATATCTAAACTAAAAAGTAATTTTTTGTGTTGCCTTAATAATAATCGGTTAATTACTATAAAAGCTTTATATTATTAGTAAATCAATGGACTCACAAACATTGGTGATCAAAGTCAAAGCATACACTTGATATTTTTCAGAAATTCTAAACATTAATTTGTATTTTTAAATGAATGTGTCAATTCGATAAAAATAGTAAATTGTCTATGGTTTATATTAGATTCGTATAACGGCCGGTTCACACATGTCTCCGTTTTACTGTTCCGTTTTATCGTGTACGTTTTTTTTTCGTCGATGGCGTATGTAGTTGTATGAGCGACTTCACACATGGCACAGTATTCTGTATACAGTAAAAAATATCGTTCCGTAAAAAAATTACATTCCGTTTTGTCATCGAATACTGGACGACGGAACAGTAAAAATATACGGATACGTAGAATTTTAACGGATAGGTACTGGGTGCGTGGCGAGCGGCACCCTCTCTAGATCTTTGGGCCATAAGTGGATGCTGCCAATAACGTCGGTTCCTTCTCCGACGATAGTACCAATACAACACGACAGCGTCCATCCTTGTAGAATAACGGCGGTATACTGCGAGAGTTTTCTGTTCACACATAGGATCCAGTAATGACGGATCCGTTGAACGTTATACGGTGCCTATGTGTGAACAGAGCATAAATTTATGACGTATCCGTTAAAAACGTACAAGTAAAACGGACTCCCATGTGTGAACGGGCCGTAAGTTTTAACTTGTCAGGTTTATAAGAATCATATAATATCTAGATTAGAGACGTAATTACGTGTATAACGTACTGTCATCGTCAAATAATAATTAGTAATTATGTTTTATTCATTGATATTTGACGTTTTACTGATGTTTATATAGGTATTTACTAAATTATGTATATTTTGCAAGGTACTAAATATAAACTGTATTATTATTTCTGATTTAAAATACAATTTTATAAGCAGAAAATGTCTCTTTCCGAACGTCATACATCAAGCTGCTTGACAGATTGTTTTTAAAAATTAATTCACTTTTGGCGGGAGGCAGCGCGGAATACGGTCATGCGTATCACTGTTATAATATTATATTGTAATAATACTCGTAAACCAGATTATGATAAAAAATAATAGCTATTAGTTCTTATATTTTTCTAATAATTATTAAAATTAGTTTGGTTTTGTTTATAATATATACTTTCTACTAATGATTTTAATAGTAACCTATTTAATATAATTATGATTATGATTAACATTAATTATTTGTTTAATAATAATTTGAAAATCACGTGTTTGTTTTTGTGGTGATTATACTTTTTAAAATATGTTAAATAAAATATGACTTAAATAATCGAATCATTACATATTTCAAATTTGGAATTATCAGAGGAGAATAAACTGTCAATTATAATTATCAAAAAGATCAAAACGTCTTTTAGTGATCATTTATAAATATAAAATAAAAATAATTGAAGTAATTTCATATTATATTATATAAATATTTAAAACAATGTCCAACGAAGCTGAGGAACATCCGCCAGAAGCCCCACCTGATGGTGGAGCTGAAGAAAAAGGTGCGGCAGCTGCTCCTGCTGAAGGACACGCGGAAGATGTAGAGCACACTACTGTAAAAATAGACGAAGTTTCGAGAAGAATGTCAAGGAAACAGTCCATATATCCTGCCACACCTGGAACATCAACACAAGTGGTTGATATAGATCGGACTGCATTAGACGCTATTCTGGACGTCTCATCAAGACTGAAAGACATTCAGAAGAAAAGTAAAGTTTCAATGAGTACTTTGAACTTAGCTCATGAATCTTACAAGGACAAACAAGTAAATAAAGTTGTCAATTAACTGAATGAGTTTCATTTAATTATCCTAGTTGATTAGTTTCATATATTTCATGTAGTTCTTAAAACTATACATATATATATATTTTAGGCCAAAGCGAAAGAGGCTCGAAATAATAGAGTAGGTGGATTGAAGTCTCAGAGTAGATTCTTAATGGAGAGTGCAGCTGCGATGATAAATAAACCCGTTGATTACGTATTGGTAATAACAATTCTACACTAATCATGTAGTCTATGGTCTATTTGAATTTGTTATACAATTATAACAAAATGCTAATTACTTTTACAGGAAGGCGTGTTTGATGCTGATATTCATATCGATATTTTAGATAGTGTTTTAGCCGAAGGCGGTAGGAACTGTTGCGTTCTATGTGATGCTTTTCTACCACCTTTGAAAATGGGTAAGATATATCAATATAACCAAAACAAAGACATTTTGGACATAAAACTAAAACTAAAAATTGTTTACCAAAACATATGTATATGGTTAATTTTAAAATTTTAAAGTCAATACGACTTATTGATTGGTGATTTAAAGAATCTGGCAGATACGTTCCTAATCAAAAGGGCTTAATGGAGAGAACATATATTTCTGATGCTGCAAAAATTGGAACGGAAGGGATGTGCGTAGCAATGTACAGACTTAAAACTAAAGCTGTTGACATGAAAACAGTAGCGGACGTAAGAAAACTTTTACCTACAGTTTTAAGACCTTCAGAAAATTGGCGAATTTCTATTATACTCGTGACAAGTTACTTTAATTTGGAATAACATTCATTTATAATTAAAATCCATATATGTTTATATAATACCTATACTACTGTGTTTCGTTGATTTTTGTGATTATATTTTTCTAGGATTTTTTTCTGGTTATATTTGATATGAATCAAGAAACTGAAAACGTAGTCTCTGGTATATTTAAAACCATGCAACGTGTTTACGTACCAGCTTTACAAGCTTGCCAGGCGTGGGGAGACTTAAACCCACCAAACCCTAAAAGTGAAGATATCATAAAAACTTACATATCCAAGATCATGTTGTTTATTGATTATTTAGCAAGTAAGTTAATTAATAACTAGAAACTTTTATCAAAAATATTTCATAATATTTATTAGGGAGTCAGTTTTTGTATAGAAGGCAATATAGGATTTACTGATTATTCTTATTTTACCAGAAACTAAAATTGATTTGGATTGTTGTACGAAATTTAAAATAAATTTAACATTATACGAGGAAGAACTGGCTGATCAGGAAAAAATGAAATTAGCAGTTACGAAAACGCATGTGCTAGAAGAAATTTGTTCTTTCGTAAAACAGTGGGTGAAACAGATAATGATGGTATGCTCTTGATACACGATAAGAAGTCTTTTGTAAGAGAGTTTGACTAAATATATTTGTGATATTAAAGGATTTATATGTTATTAAACATTTATTATGTGTTTTTATATAATTTGGTCATGTGGTCTACCGAAAACTGTATAATAGGAACGTATGTCAGGTTTTTTTTACGTATGTAGATTAAAAACGTTTCTTCTTGAAGTGATGTTTAGTCCATATCCTATTGATATAAAATATGAGCAATTAAAATCAAAAGTTTATAAACAATTAAATTAAATTGAAATTAATTGTATTTTATTACATGGGCAAGTATCTGTATCCAGGGTACTGTATACATACTGTTTTACCATCATATAAGTTAAAATATTCAGGTGTTGGTGCAAAGTCAACAACTACGCCGTGAGCCGTCGAACATTGGACCTTTAGCTGAGCTAGATCATTGGCGCCGGCAACTTACTTCGTTTACGTCGATCATAGAGCACATCAAATGCGATCCCTGTCAGATGTACATACATACATTGATCCGAGCCAAGTCTAAGCTTATTAAGGTAAAATAGTTGGAAAGAAAATTGAACTTTAAATCAACGTTCTAAAAGTTAATTTGCAATGCAAATTAATAGTTTTTAATAAATTAATTTTAATTTAGCGTACGTTGTTGTTTGGGACAATATTCGATTTTAAACCAATTGGTTGTCGTTTTATTTCAGTGATACTAAACACTAGAATGCTTATAATATTATTTTTTCCTTATACATATAAACGGCGTTTTAGGTTCCAGTGGAGTCACGAATCATAATTTGAAAAATGATGGTTTATTTACATAGATTTGTAGGAAGTAGCAATATTGTAATATACCTACATATTTATTAGTCTCCTTTGTAGCTGATTGGTTCTTAAATAGTTTTTTTTAGAATTCCAAAAAAATTGGTTAGCTTAGTTAAACATACAAACTTTTTTTTTTATTGCATGTTATTTTTCAGAAATGGAGACTCATCGACAATCAAGTAACGGATTATTATAACGAAGCATTCGATAATGTAAAATATTTATATGCTTTGGAAAAATATTGTGAACCACTTTATAGGTCGGTCGTTTGTTTTTTCCTTTCATCTTAAATCACGTTATGTGTACCATTGATACAGAACCAGTATTTTTATTCGGCTGCCTCGTTGGTCTAGTGGCTAGATATAAGGACGCAGACCCGGTGGTCCTGGGTTCAATTCCCAGGTCGGGCCTGAACTCATTCCGATCGTGTCGGATTGCCGTCCCATCGGATTATGAGAGTTTTTGCACTATATTTATATATTTTGTCTCCTGTTCAGTTGGACAATTTCTCTTGAGATTGGCCGCCGTGGCCGAAATCGGTCTGGAGGACCTTAGTTTAGCTTATTTTTATTCGTTTAAAGGTGCGATCCACTGACAATGCAGCAATTTATTCCTGGACTCTTGTACACGGTTCGAATGGTATACGCGACGTCCAGGTATTACAATACCACCAAGCAGATATCGACCCTGCTCGTAAAGGTCACCAATCAGATCCTGAACATGTGTATGGATTACCTAACTAAGGGCGATAGAAAGACTATTTGGAATCAGGACAAACTCAGGTTTATTAAAAAAGCTAAGGTATCTGTTATTTTTTAATGTTTGTTTTTAACGATGGGTAACTTTATTTTGTAGTGTTATTGTTTGTTACATTTGACTGGCTCATTGGCACAGTTGGTAGCGACCCTTCTACTCCCAGATCTAATCCCGATTCGAGTCTGAGTGTATTATGAATTATGTATTTATACAAAAAGTTTTTCTTAAATGTTCTTACTTAAGCAATGCATCTTCAAAACTCAATGATGACAGACATCAAATCTTACCTATATTGTAGGTCGTTATGTTTACAAAGTAAAGATTTTATTTTGATCATGACTGCACGGTGGCTGTGGTGACAAAATTGGAATTATTCTTTTCTATTCTATTTTGTTTTTTTTAACCGACTTCAAAAAAAGACTCCAAAAATAACAATAATTGTAAATACATTATCAACCACACAACACATTCGTACCCTACATATTGATGAGTAGAAAATAGTAAGTTAATTATCAAATTATAGAAGAATACGCAATTATTTTTTACTTTTTAGAGCATATTAATTTGTTTTCCTAAGAAGTCGGTTTTTGTTTTGTTAAAATTTTTATTTATTTTAACAGGAATTGTGTATAGAATTGCGTAGAAATCTTGATAGGAGTCAAAAATAGTGTCAATTTGATTATTATTTCGAGAAAATAAAAAATTGATCATATTATTTTTTCGCGATTTCAGCTATGTTTGGACCTGTACAACTTTTATCGGGAATGTTATAATGAGACTCAATTAGAGATGATGGAGGCGGCCGACGAACGGCCGTTTGATTGTTCCGAAATGTATATTTTTGGAAAGTTTGAAACATTCCGGAAAAGATTGTTGAAGGTATTCAAGTTACTTAATAACGTGATTTACTTTCTCTGAAAATATGACAAAAAATATTGAAAAAAACCCAAGTTCTACTACTACGTCAGTTGTTCCTACATAAAATTTATATATTTTTTCGATTTGCTTAGTTTACAATAAAAAATCCTTATTATGACTAGTTCTTTATTTTAGTTTTGTCAATATAAAAATATTTTCATATAATTAAGAAAATATATTTATGAATATATTCGCGGCTCGAATCTTGCTCTACATTCGCGGCGCGAATTCCCTGGGCCCCAGTTGGTGTCAGTTTTTAATCTCGACAGAAAAGTTTCGCGTTTGGTTAACCTGTTTACTTTGAATGAAACCATTAACACTGCGAGGGTAGAGACTAGAGGGTCATATTTTTCGCAGTAACAGTTCGCAGATGTGATTTATGAGCGAACGTTAGAGCCTATATTAAACATTTCAAAGACAAGAATTCCTCTATAGTATAACAATAATAGTTGAATATTTTTTAGATTGTAGACCTGTTTCAAACGTACATAACATATTATGTTCTTAACAAGACAACTCTGGAAGGTATTGAAGAGTATGCGGTAAATTTTAACAAACTTTTTAAGACAATTTCGTCAAAAACGTACGACGCTTTGGACCACAGGTAATAGACCACAGAATAGGTGTAATTATATAAGGTCCTCCAGACCGATTTCGGCCACGGCGGCCAATCCCAAGAGAGATTAGCCAACTGCGCAGGAGATATTATAGTGCACAAGTGTGTGCGCAAACACAGGTGCACTCTCTTTTCCTTAGCTCTCATAATCCGATGGGACGACAATCCGACACGACCAGAAAGAGTTCAGGCGCAGGACCAACGGCTTAACGCGCTTTCCGAGGCACGGGAGTGTACACACTTATTTAAATGTAATGTTGTAATAATATAATAATGAAGGAATATATATTTATTTAATAAAGATATGTGGATGGGTAGGTGGGCAACCTGATGGTAAGTGGACTTAGATATTAGCGCTGATAGAAATATCAACTGGCCTTACATAACTAATGTGCCAACAACCTTAGTACATATACCACCAAGTAAAGTAAAGCAAAAATATATGTATTTCTGTGTACCGCTAGTGATTGTATTTTCATTTAAGGCGACCGGATTTCGACAAAGATTATAAAGTTTACAAAGACAGTGTTGCTACACAGGAACTACTGTTGGAGAATTTTATGATAACGGTAACTACTTCCTTTTAATTATCACTTCTGTAATATGTCCATTGTACGGTTGTTTTTTATCCAGTTTTAAAAGGTAAGAATTTTTTATAGATAATAATTATGTTATTATCTCCTAAATGGAAAATAATTTTCTTATAATTTATTTTCTAGTAGTAAATGGTACAAAAATATAATAGCCTATAAATGTCCTTTTATTGGACTACCTCTTTTTTTGATAAGGTTTGGAGCTTAGTCTACCACGCCAATCAAATTCGGGTTGACGGTTACACGTGCAGTTTTCATATTATGCAGGTTTCCTCACGATGTTCTGCTTCACCGCTGAACACGAGATGAATTATAAACACATTAAACTCTTGTACTCTGAATCATCGGTTAAGATTCACGTGATTTAGCCACTGGGCCATCACGGCTGAGTAATAATTATTATCGAACATCTGTAAACGTCTGTAATAACGACCATCGGTCGATGGATAAATCATTTTTTCTAAAACGAGATAAAAAATCCCATATATACAATACTCGAATCACCGGTATTTAAACTACATATTGCTGTTTCCTTTATCTATATATTTAGTTTATTATAAATATATTAATAAAGCGTACTTTGTTTGATATGGTAAATAATATTTCTTGATATAATGTTTTAACTTTTCAGAGTGTGAACAAGTGTCCCACGACAGAGATCGCCTTACACTTGCTTGAAAGATTTAAAAAGCTTGAGCTTGACTGTTTGTATTTAGAGGATCAGTACTATGATCTGATTAGCAAGTACACCGGTGAAATCGAGTCTATACGTGACAGGTAGGTTACTTATAATACCTTCTTTACAAACGAGGGTAGTTTTTATCGTATTCCAATTTCAAAACAATTATACTGAAACTTATTTACCTTCGGTTATTCCACAGATAAAATATTTTTATGCTATTATTGATTTCATTTAATAATGTTCTAGGTACAACGAGGAACGAGAAAATCCTGATCTACCACGTAATATGCCTCCAGTTTCCGGTAGAGTGATGTGGATACGATTTTATGATAAAAATATTAAATATCCCATGAAAGAGTTTATGAAACATCACGAAGTTATCACGCATATGGTAACATCAGATATTTAAATTGATCGAGTTGTTGTTTTGAATTTGAATTTTGACATTGTTCTTTTTTTTAATTTAGAACACGCAGAGGTGCATAAAACTGTTCAACGTGATGTGCATAGTTTTCACGGAGTTTGAATATATATATCATTATGCATGGACTGAAAATGTCGGGCAGGTGAGGCAATGAATATTTCCAATAGTCTTCATCAAATGTCACCAAAAATTAAAAAAAAAAATTATGTAGGTGCGTTTGGGTCTGGTATCGCCTCTTCTGATTCGCCACCCAGTGACCAATAGGTATATTGTAAATTTTAATATTTACATACCGGAGTGCATTCGAGAAGTCGAGTATATGTGGCAGTTGGGGCTCAGTAAGTGCAACATTAAATATGTTATCACATAATGTACTATGTAGTCAAGTCGTAAATTAACTATTTTTTTTTATGAAATATAGAATTCGTTTCAGAGCACATAAACAACATGCATTGAATGCTTTATAACTTACATGGCTTTTATTTGTGCGGCGTTTTTTTGACAAAAATTTAAGTTATTTTGTAAATTTTAAGGTGTACCCGACACAGCTCAAATTGTTGCTTTCTGCAAAGAGAAGATATTTGGAGACTACGAACGGATCAAATATTTGGTGGATCGTAACGATCAGATTAGAAGGTAAATATTTATTAAAGTATGTTATAACTTGAATCACGGGATTCGAACCGTACTCAAGGATGTTTTACTTTCTTCTATCAATAAAGTCTCCGAGATTCATATTTGTTTTGACAAATGAATAGTACGAAAGGTTACCGTTGTATATTTGTGATGATATTATTTCGCTAAATATTTATAGTAATTGCTAGTATTTAAACTAGCATAACTGATGTAGGTATGCGCAAACGTAGTCTCGCTAGACCAGGGGTGAGTCTGGATGTGAGAAAATGTACAACACAAACAAAATTCCATTGTCATATTACTTCGATCAAAACTTTGCACAATTATTGTTAAAGTAATAATAATTCAAATAAAAATAGTCAGCTGCGTTTACATTGTTGGAATTTATTAAATATCATTGAATATTAACTGTACTGTAACTGTAAATTACTTGATATTTTTGTTCGTGACTTCACGAGCTCATGCAAGCGTTCGTACATTCCACCGCCATTAATGCAGCTGACTTATTTATTATTATTTAGAATTTTATTTTACGTTGAATATCTTTAACTAATTATTCGAGAGGAGTAAATACGGCGGCATCAAATGATCTTGTGATTTTGAACGCAGTCGCTCGATCCATACAATATTATTTTCTCCGGTTATACCATGGACATATTATTTAGACCTTTTTAAAATAACAATTGCAGAAGTATGCCGAAACTTTATCTTCCTCTATTACGCGCCCAGTTGATAAAGCTGGATAGTGCGTTTCAACCAGGCCTGTCAATCATAACTTGGACATCCTTAGAAATTGTTTCTTATTGTGAAACTATTGAACGAATATTAGACGAAGTGGACCTTTTTGTTAAAGAGGTCTATAACATTGAATTTTAGTATTTAAGTATAAATCATTAAATTATTCACATAATAATCGTATACATTTAGAAATTCTTAATTATTTAAATGAAAAGTAATTTAGACAAGATGAAAACTATACGAGAGAAATTGATGATATAATTAACTTTTAACAGGTAGTGGATATAAAAGAGGCTCGTATCGATGCTATATTACAATCGATAACTAAAACTTTATTAGTGTATCTTCCAAATAAAGCTGTCGATCCGAATTCGTTTTATGAAGATAATCTCATAAGGCGAGACGAAATAGGTGAGATGAATACCACTACAGCTTTTTTTTTTATTGCATAGGAAGGCGATGAATGTCACCGACGCCCATAGACATTGGCGTTGTAAGAGATGTTAACCATCACTTACATCACCAATGCGCCACCAACCTTGGGAACTAAAATGTTATGTCCCTTGTGCCTGGAATTACACTGGCTCACTCACCCTTCAAACCGGTACACAAGAATGGCAAGTACTGCCGTTTTGCGGTAGAATATCTGATGAGTGGGTGGTACCTACCCAGACGAGCTTGCGCCTTGCACAAAGCTCTACCACCAAGTATTGACTGTATTGAAGTAACTGACTCTTATAGTACTTCTGTATAACGTCATGTATTTTTTACAGCACTGGATTTGCAACAAAAGTCCTGGAATGCGGAAGTCGCTGTAATAGAACTTATAAATAAATTTTTGAACAGTGTTCCATCGCAGCAGATTCGCGATCTGAAAGATAACTGGTGAGGTTTACCTAACTGTTACCTTGAACATAGAGTATTTAGTGTTGTATTTACACTTTTGTTTTTCGTTTGCTCGCATTATTATGAATTATGTACTTTTGGAAACTGTATTTGGTCGAGGTTTTGTCTTTGTAATTCTTCGTATAAATGTGTCGCTTTGCACTGCTTGTGTCCTAAATAAAAAAATAAAAAGATTTAATTTAAATTAACGATTGTTTATTATTTATTGTGTATTTTAGGTTGGATATAGATAAAGCTTTGAAGCAAGTCACTTCAGCCACGAGAGTGTTTCCTGAAGATGCTGGTACTATAATTTTAGCACATACGTATATTGTTACATAATTTTATTTAAACCAAATCAATAGTTTTTTCTATTTTCTGTAATATAGTTAAATATTTCCCAGAAAAGTTTAATACATTGAAAATATTATAATTTTAACCCCTTAGCTTCAGTAATACGAGTTAATTAGTTATCAATATTTACATTTTCTAAATAGCGTTCATGGAAATTGAGAATCCGGATCGTTTTGATACAACACCAGCGATTAACGAATGTAATGAACTATTCGCCTATTTCGCTACGAAGTGCTTAGAATCTCTGATAAAATGCACCAGACAGAGTCTAGATTTATTGAGGAAAAGGGCATCAGTGTCGAGGTAATTGATAGCATATTATATGTACTTCAATTACTTATTATCAATTACTTGGAGGACCCAGTATGGACCGTTTTCTTTGCACATCTAAATAATCTTGGATTAATTTCGATAAAGCTAAAGTTTCATAATTGAGTAATTTAAAATTATTAAACGATTAAAAACTTTTTTTACAACAGATATTTCTTAAATTGTATCGCTTACTGAAAAAAGCTGACAGTGACTCTTTACAAATCTTTCTATTTTATTTTATTTTGTTATATATTTTGATTTAATATATATTTTAATATTTATTTTTTTGCAAATAGACATTTTTTCGTGACATGATTTAATATTTAAGCTAGTTCTTATTTTTTATGAATTGATTACACTTTGTGAATAGTTCGGTGTAGATTAGATTAAAAACATCCACCACTAAGAGTGTTCATATCTATACTAATATATAAAGCTGAAGAGTTTATTTGTTTGATCCGGCTAAGCTCAGGAACTACTGGTTCGAATTTAAAAAAATATTCTTGTGTTGGATAGCCTTTTTATTAAGGAAGGCTCTAGGTATTTTTTTAATTTATTATATTTTTATTAATAATATGCGGCTTAAACCACAGGGCACAGCTAGTGCAATATAAAAACTATAACAAAATAACCTATTTTTGAAATCGCTATTAAATATAAAAATGTCGACTCCTAAAGTATTACAGTTAATTATGTGTCATCTTAGCTTCATTTTAAATTACCCCTGATTATCATGATAACTTACGCTTTAGACGTTATATATCCAGTTAAAGTTTCATTTCCTTATTTTGTCAAATAACAGTTTTCTAACAATGACTACTGATCCCGAAGAGCAAAAGAAATTAAATCCACTCATGTTGACAATGATGTTTTTGGAAATTCCAAAGATATTGATTAAGCCGTCTTTGGAAGAAATCCAATCTGCTTTCTCACAGGTACTCTTAACATTTTTATTTATAAGTTTAACATGGATTTAATACATAGTTTGCTTAAAATAAGATAACGTTTTTTTTTATTATGAGATACATAATTATTTTTTGCTTTTGGATACTCGGATCGGATTGTTTATATAAATTGAAGAGAATTTTGTGTAATACAAGATTGTAAGGACAGGTTTTTAAGCTTCCGTTTGTATAATATACCATCAGTTTGTACAATATAATTCATAGATATATTTTTTTTATTAATTCTTAGGTTGTGTTAAATTGTATAATGGACATACATCGCAGCGTGTTAATGTGGGGTCAGCAAGATCAAATTAAGAAGGAGAGAATGAATACGAATTCTCTTACGGCAACTAGAAGCGTTAGCGGTAAGATAAATTAATTCAATTCTTATTTTTATGTGTTTTAGTTTTGCCAGGGGTACATATTTGGTAATGTCACATACTATAGGAACATAAAGACTTTATAAAATAAAATATAAATAATTTATTTTATTAGTATTATAGTATTTTGCATGTTTTATATTTAGATTATAGTTTACTATATTAACTATATATGTATAATATAACGTGACAAGTTATATGAATGCAATATTAGCGATGCAAAATCAGAACTACCGTCTGTTATATCAATGTTTTTTTTTTTTTTTAAATATTTTTTTAATTCTTTCCATGATATAATTTTCTCATGTGCAGAAAAAGTTATAAAACTAAATATTTTCCCTATGGTTCGAATGGATAGATGTCGTTTTGACATTTATCTTTAATACATATTGTTGCATTTAATTTTCTATATCTTATCTTATATAGTGACATGTTTTTAGCTGGGTCGAGGTCTGGTTCCAATATGACCGGAATTAGGAATTACTTTCGAATGGTCTCCGAGCACAAGGACATTGTTAGGGCGGTCATGGCGTTACAGGGGATGATGTACATGTTTAAGCCAGACATCGAGAAATTGTTAACTGTATGTATCATTCTACTATTATGTGTAGTTAAATAATGAATAAATTATTTATATAGTGTCTTATTCGATTCGTTTTCGTCGTTCTTTTATTTAGGGGTACACTAAATTTTCACACTTGTGGGATGAAAAAAGGGTGCAAATAGTTCAAGATTTTGTCGATACGAATCCTTTGAATGTAATCATACGAGATATGTTCAAGAAGTACGAAAACCAAACAGAGGAAGTACTTAATTTGCCCGAGAGACACATTATAGGATCTATACAGATAGACATGGGTACCGTAAATTTAATAACGAAATATGTATATGATGTAACAGATGTTTGAATGTGAATTATCTTTTAGATAAAATTAAATTAGCCCTACATATTGAGTCTGTGGAGTGGAAAAGAATTCTTGGTAAGCTACTGAGTCATGCTTACAAAGAGAGGGTGCTTAAATTGATGCAATTTATAAAGGACCGTATGAAGACGATGAGCAAGAAGATTAAAGATCTGGACGATGTCAGAGTAGCGATGTTGTGCTTGGAGATGATTCGCGAGGAATTTATTGGGTAGATTTTATGAATTGTTTATGTATTATATCTCGTATTATGTATCATATTTAGAACTCGTTAAGATATTTGGCTTTGAATGATATGAGATGATTATATCATTGAATTTACTTGGTGGTAGAGCTTTGTCAAGCTCGTCTGGATAGGTACCACCCAGAAAACAGCAGTTCCAATACTGTTGTGTTCCGGTTTAAAGGGTGTGTGAGCCAGTGTAATTACAGGAACATGGGATATAACATCCTAGTTCCCAAGGTTGGTAGTGCATTGACAATGTAAGCGATTGTTAACATTTCTTACAATGCCATTGTCTGTTGGTCTGTGGTGTTGGTGACCACTTACCATCAGGTGACTCAAATGCTCGTCCGACTACCTATACAATAAAAAATAAAAAGAAGGAATTATATATTTATCTGAGAACACGTTAAATATTTGCCTTTAAACTATATGAGATTATTTTATCATTGAATAATAAAATATCAATTTTAGAGTTTTAGCTAATGAGTACTGCATATTGTGAGCATTGTGTTGTTGTGATATAAATATTAATATTAAATTATTTATCAATGTCAATTTGCCAATTTACCGAGCTGGTATTTGTACAATATATTTCAGAATGGATGTTGAATTAGATTTAATTGAAGAGAGTTACGGTACCTTTAGTTATTTCAATGTCGATATACCGAAAGAAGATGCTGATATGGTGTACGGATTACGATATTCCTTCCAAAATATGTTAACAACGGTCAGTTTGTAATTATTAAAATAATTCATAATTTAAAATAATTTTACTTGGTGGTAGAGTTTTGTGCAAGTTCGTCTGGGTACCACCCACTCAACAGATATTCTACCGCAAAACAGCAGTAGTTGCTATTGTTGTGTTTCCAGTGTAATTTGAGGCACAAGGTACCTTAGTCAAGGTAGGTAATCTTAGTCCCCAAGGTTGGTGGCGCATTGGTGATGTAAGTGATGGTTAGGATATGGCTTACAATGCCAATGTCTATGGGCGTTGGTGACCACATACCATCAGGTGACCCATAAGCTCGTCCGCCTTCCTATGCAATAAAAAAAATAAACTTAATATAACACGCGTTTTAAAAAAATACAATGGAGCCACGAAACTATATAGGACAGATCATGGGGTAACTTAGAAAATGTTTCATCTAAAAAGTTCTATGAACCGATCAAAATCTTGTCGTAATTGTTACGATATTATCAGTTATATGTCTATTAGTAACTTTCATAATATTCGATCAACGATACTACCAAATTAATAATGTACTCCATATTCCATTGAAATAATATCACATATCTTATACAGGCTGCTCAAGTCCAACAACGTATAGTTGATATGCAAGGACCTCTCCAAAAGGAACTGACTGATGGCGTTTCAGCTTTTAATTCAGATGTGCTCAAGTTCGATGCTGATTACGATGCGTTTGGACCGATGACGCCTGGACTTACGGCGAGAGAGGCTAGTGATAGGTACATTTGTAAAATGGAAACTTGACTCACTTGTTTCATTTACATACATTCAATTAGAATGGATATTTAGAACTCTTCGGTTTCAGAGTTATTATGTTCCAATCAAGATTTGATGAGTTATGGCGACGTTTCGAAATGTATTCAAACGGTGAAAAGTTATTTGGTATGGAAGTTAAAGATTATCCCATACTTCACGCGAAGAAGAAGGAATTTAATTTACTCAGCAAACTGTTCGTAATTTTAATCTAATGCCCTTCTTCATATTCAATCATTTTATAATATTTATATAAAACGCTTGTATTATATTTTGTTGTATGTATTATTACAGATATAGTCTTTATTTGTCTGTGATGAACTCTATTGACGGTTATTTCGAAACTCCATGGGTAGCCATCGATATCGAACAAATAGTGTCGCAATTAGCAGAATTCGATCTAAGGTAAGAACTCCCATAACTTTACCTTTATTCAAAAAAAAATACTTTCTTAAAAAAATGCGAGTCTGTTGCGTAAGATGAGTTTCAAAATGTAAGTAAAGTATTGAGTATTTTTTTTTAAATCATATATTTAAATATTTTAATTTATTATAACTTTAAATTTAGATGTCGAAAGTTACCACGAGGAATGAAAGATTGGCCGGCGTTCATTGATTTGAAAACTAAAATCGACGACTTCAACCAAACTTGTCCTTTGTTAGAATTGATGGCGGATAAGTCCATGAAGGATCGACATTGGAAGAGATTAGAGAAATTAATGAGTTAGTAAAAATATTTTTTTGTAAATTATTTTTGGAACTAGTAATTAATCCATTAATACTATTTTACGCACTATTTCAGACTGTGTCCTGGACGTGGAATCCGAAACATTCACTTTAGCTAATGTCATGGAGGCTCCTTTACTAAAAAACAAAGAAGAAGTTGAAGTAATTTTTATATCCATAATACTATTTTCACTTTTTATGTTCTTGTTTAACAGCCAAAATTATTTATGTTATCTCCGTATTTCGAGCTCCATTTCCATTTTCAAATCGTTGTCAAATAATAAACATTTGATAGATGACTTAAATATGCCAATAATAAAAATATAGTGACACATCATAATTACATGACTAATCAATTAATTTTAAATAAATTACACTCTTACATGTTACGAAGCGTTATGTTTTTATCGTGTTATTAAATCGGTAGTCTATCTTTAATATTATAGTTTAATATGGGATCTATCATAGTCAGTCATTTGGAGCTGAATGTTTAAAGTATATAATAGATATTCTAGTGTTACAATGAAATTCCTTGAAACTCAATAGAAATAATTACCATAATAATCTACGATCCCAAATTATTCATTACATAGGATTGACAGATCGTTTTATTAATCTAGGGTTTGAATCAGATTTATAGTTTATTAGTTTTGATCATAAATATAAATTAAATCATATTTAAATTATTCAAAGCTGTAAAAAATATAACTTGTGTTTATAGGATATATGTATCAGTGCGGTAAAAGAAAAAGATATAGAAGCAAAATTAAAACAAACTATAGCAGATTGGGCAGTTGTAGACCTTACATTTGCTCCATTTAAAAATCGAGGAGAACTACTAATTAAACCTCAAGAGACGCTCGACATTATAACAATGCTGGAAGACTCTTTGATGATTTTGAATTCATTAGCGTCAAATAGGTGACTGCATTATTTTATGAACATAGACAGACACCATTTTTTTAAAGTCACTTTGTATATATTTATTTTGATAAGGGCTGAGCGAGTTAAAATTTGAAGTATTGTTTTTCCATTTTCTAAGGTACAATGCTCCTTTCAAGAGAGATATATTGCTATGGATAAATAAACTTGTTGGCACCACAGACATCTTGGAGAAATGGCTACAAGTGCAGAATCTGTGGATGTACTTGGAGGCTGTGTTCGTAGGCGGGGATATTGCCAAACAATTACCGGCTGAGGCTAAGCGGTTTGGGGTATGATATTGAGCTAAATTAGGATTCTAGTTGTCTATGTATTTATTGATTGACGAAAGACTATTTAATAATTCTATTTTTCTTTATTAGACGATAGACAAGACGTACGTAAAGATCATGTATCGTGCACGCGATATTGTGAATTGCGTGGAAACGTGTGTGTCAGATGATACACTGAAACAACTTCTTCCACATCTAATAGAGCAGTTAGAAGCTTGTCAAAAATCTCTTACTGGATATTTGGAGACGAAACGGCTCATCTTTCCGAGATTTTTCTTCGTTTCGGATCCGGTGCTTCTAGAGATTCTTGGACAAGCATCCAATCCTCATTCTATCCAAGTATGTTTTGGCACTTTTGTGGATGTCACTTGAATGGCTTGTGCTAAAGATGTTATGCTAATTGTTTGAGTAATTTTTCAGCCACATTTACCAAGTATTTTCGATGCTATGTACTCGGTTGACTTTGATGACAAAGATCGTATAGTAAATATGAATTCAGATAATGGAGAATGTATTCCTTTGGATCGTCCCGTTAGTTGCGTAGGAGGAGTTGAGGTGTGTTAAATATTTTTTTCTTACATATTATATTTGACAATGTATTAAAAATTGTTATTTATACATTGTGGATACATTAAAATAATTATATATGTATATATATTATGATTTCTCATATTAACGGTTTTGGTGCATATTTGTATGACCTGCTCATGCTGATATGTCATTTAGGAGTGATGCAATTTGTAATATTAGCTTGAAAATTTACATTTACTCTTTACTTAAAGAGATCATTAAAATGTCTAATATTAATTTCACTTCGAGATCTGTCTATCTGTCATTTAACTCTTATAAATCTATTTCCATAATATGTAAAAATTAAAGTAAATAAAAAGGGTCCTTTATATTATGTGATTCTCTTTACCATACTCTTAAAATTTACTAATAAAGTGAGATATATAGGCGACAAGCCAGTAACGAGCTTTTAAAGCCATTGAAAAAAATATACCTGTTGTTAATTTATATGATAATTATGTCAAATCACGATATCTGTATACAAAGTTTGTTTTTGTTCTATATGATGCGATTATATTACTTTTAGCATAAAACGCGCAAAGATAGATAGATAGATAATATTGAGTAAATCATCTTTATTGATTATTATGTCTACCACGATTAAACTTACTAATTAATTCATACGGTACACGCGGTGACAGTTTTATTAGAATATAATATTTATATAGCTGAGATTGACAGGTTAATGTGAATTTCGATCCAAGCTGACGAATATAGAATACCTTTACGAGAAAATACACTATCGTCATAAGAGATATAAATGCCAGCATTTATTTAAAACTAAATATACTTTTACTTTTTTAATGGTGTAATATACTTTTTTATGGTCATATAAATGTACGTTATGGTGTTTTTAGATATGGCTTAACACTTTATTGGACACGATGAAGGATACTGTAAGGAATATTATCGCTAGTATTGCTCAAACGATGGCAAGTGATCCAGAATTTGAATTTTTAGTTGGATTTTGGAACTTCCCTGGACAGGTTTGTTTTATGATATTGAAAGTTATACTTGATCTTCATCATCACTTCGTCGTCCACTGCAGGATAAAGGCTTCTCTAATGGCTAGCCACTGAGCTCGATCTTCAGCTCTCAATCTTAATTCGCCAGCCACTCTGCGTATATCGTCACTCCACCTAGCTGGAGGGCTCATTTTACGCCACGTTGTCTAGCCCACTTCAGCTTACTAATTCTTTGATGTGCTGAATAATTGATTTTTATTTTTCGTTTAAGGCAAGTTTGTTAGGAATGCAAATATTGTGGACGAGTGATGCAGAATACGCTTTGAAAAAGGCGAGAGTTGATCGATTTATAATGAGACTTACTAATCAAAAGAATTTGGATTTGTTGAATGGGCTTATCGATCAAACAGTAAAAGATTTGTTGCCTCTTGATCGAACCAGAGTCGAAACTATGATTACGATTCACGTGCATCAAAGGTAAAGTAAAACAAATGTTATACAAGCATAGAAATCTGAAATTGATGTTAGATTCGATTGGGTATGACTCAAAGTCGGTTATTTTTTTCTCCTATTATTTTAGAGATATCTTCGACGATCTAGTGAGAATGAGAATTAAGTCTCCAGTCGATTTCGAATGGCAGAAACAAGCTCGTTTCTATTATTATGAAGACAGCGATGATTGCGTTGTATCCATTACCGATGTAGATTTTATTTATCAGGTAATTAGATATCTAATATTTTATTCACATCACATATTTAAATTTAAATAATATTACACCTTAAACAATATTAATTGTATGTATGTTTTATGTCATTATCTTAGATATAGTTCAGTAAACGCAAACTATTCAAAATAAAAAATAGTTAAAAACTTACGGTTATTAGGGTTAAAGCGGTTGAATAAAAGATTCTTACTATACTATCATCAAAATTAAATAATTGTCAAAGGAGTCGTATTCCACATATTTTTTTATATCTAAATACATATACATATATTATAAATCTTCGTACTGACTATTGCAATTTGAATATTTAGATCATTACCCTTTGAAATTAATTCACATATACCAGCTTGTCATATTAATATATTATAATACATTTATTCAGAACGAATACTTGGGTATAACGGAACGTCTTGTAATTACTCCACTGACGGATCGCTGCTATATCACACTGTCCCAAGCGATAGGTATGAGTATGGGGGGAGCCCCCGCTGGACCAGCTGGTACCGGCAAGACCGAGACGACCAAGGATATGGCTCGGACATTGGGGAAACTAGTTATAGTATTTAACTGCTCTGATCAAATGGACTTCAGAGGTACATACATCTGTCGTACCACTATTATATGCTCAGTTTTGCATTTAAAAATTTATATATTGTGTGTTTAGTCAACTATAAAGAAAGTTTATTTAGTGTTTAAATCTGTGATAGTAGTACAGTGGTTGAAATAAGCATATTAAACAAAGTTCACGGATTTATATGCTAGCAAGTAAAGTCGTTGTATTTAATCAAATCTTGCTTGATGGTGACAGAAAACTCGTATGTAAGTCCGTATGAGTCAAATAAAATTTGGATACATTTTGACAAAATCAAAAAACATGTAGCATGGTGTTCTTATTATGAGCTTTTAGTGTTAATGTAATGTGTGTCTCGGTAGGTGTGTCATAACAAAATATTGTTACAGGATTGGGCCGTATCTATAAAGGCTTAGCTCAGTCTGGCACATGGGGATGTTTCGATGAGTTTAACCGTATTGAATTACCCGTGCTCTCTGTAGCAGCTCAGCAGATTTATATTTGCCTTACAGCGCGAAGACAAAAGAAAGATTTCTTCATTTTTAGGTATCGATATAAGAAATAAAATTTAATGCATTACTCATTCTTATGTAAAATATGTTTACTCTATATAATTCTGTATTTAGCGATGGCGATACGGTGAGTTTAAATCCAGAGTTTGCCTTTATCATCACAATGAACCCTGGTTATGCTGGTAGACAAGAGTTACCCGAAAACTTGAAGATTCAATTTCGATCCGTGGCCATGATGGTACCCGATAGGCAAATTATTATCAGGGTGAAATTGGCCAGTTGTGGTTTTAAGGAGAATATATTATTGGGTAAAATTTTATTTGATAAGACTATATTATGACAAATCGTTATTTTTTTGTATATACTTATTTTTTCCACTATACTTACAGCTCGAAAGTTCTTTACATTGTACAAGCTCTGTGAAGAGCAGTTGTCAAAACAAGTACATTACGATTTTGGACTTCGTAATATTCTGTCCGTTTTAAGGACGATGGGCTCGCAGAAACGGGCAAATCCAGAAAGTACGGAAGAAAACATTATGATGAGAGTATTGAAGTAATTAACACTATTCGTTGTTTATAAAATAGGAACTACATACAATTTTGTCTTATGTAATAAAACTACTATATATATTTATAGAGAAATGAATGTTTCAAAACTAGTGGACGAAGACGAACCGTTATTCGTGTCTCTAATTGAAGATTTGTTCCCGGGAATTAAGCTAAGTCAAACGTCACACAAGTAAGAATGTTTAATATTTTTTTACTTTATTTAAGAACAATTCAATAAGTATAAGTGACTTTTAGGGAGATGCAACGTGCTATTGGTATAGTAGCTGATCGAACGGGCTTAGTCAATCATCCGGAATGGAACTTAAAAATAATTCAGTTGTATGAAACGTCGCTAGTACGTCACGGACTTATGACGATGGGTCCAACCGGATCTGGGAAGACTACTTGTATTCATACATTGATGTCAGCTTTAACGGAAGTTGGAAGACCTCATAAAGAAATGAGAATGAACCCTAAAGTAAGATTTATTTCCTTTTTATTTAACTTTCATATAATAAGCTAAAATCTTTTCGTTTTATTTAGGCCATAACAGCTCCACAAATGTTCGGTCGTTTAGATGTAGCGACAAACGATTGGACTGATGGTATATTTTCTACATTGTGGCGAAGAGCATTAAAAGTCAAGAAATCAGATACAACTTGGATCGTTTTAGGTAAGATACTATTTATATAATCTATTATTTGATTAAGAAACTCGCGGTGAATACTATACTCAAGGTAAATTTTTTAACTTGATGATAACTTTCAAGGTTGTAAATTCTGAGGTCACTGGTTCATATCTCACGCGGGCCGGGCTAGATACTTTTCAATAGCAGCCTCAAGATAAAATATTGCCTATATCAAGCGTACACTCCCGTGACTCGCAAAGCACGTAAATTCTTTGCTCTTGCAAATTATCTCTCTGTGGTCGTTTTAGGATACCACCAACGAACAACCAGATGAAAAAAATAGAGAGTGCACCTGTTGGCGCTTACTTTTGCTTATTTTGATATCTTGCGATGTGTAGTCATTTTAATTATTTTATTGTGCCATAAATTATATGTCAAAAAATGAGGATTACTTGTTAAAAATATACATATATACAAACGCAATTCAACAGATGGGCCAGTGGATGCTGTATGGATTGAAAATTTAAATTCAGTGTTAGATGACAATAAGACATTGACACTGGCAAATGGTGATCGTATATCAATGGCATCGAATAGTAAACTGGTATTCGAGCCAGATAATGTGGACAATGCTTCCCCTGCTACCGTCAGTCGTATGGGCATGGTTTTCTTATCCTCTTCTGTGCTTAAGTGGCAACCCATCTTGGAAGTGAGTGTAGATATTACAGATATTATAAATAGAGTTAAGGATTGTCGATAAAACACTATAAATAATAAAATAAATATCCTGGGACATTATACACACTTGGCCATCTGATCCCAAACTAAGCAGAGCTTGTACTATGGAAACCAGACAACTGATATACTACATATACTACTTTTTCTTTTGTAAATACATACTTATATAGATAATTACACCCAGACTCAGGACAAACATACATGTTCATGCACACAAACGTCTGTCCTGTGTGGGAATCGAACCCACGGCCTGCGGCGTGTAAGGCAAATACTACTGTAAAATTTTTAGTTTAATTAATATTTTTAAGGAATTTTATTATGATAAATAAATAATTGGTTTAATACCAATTTGATATCACGATTCGAATACTGTTAGTTATTTATGCATATTTTTAGGGATGGCTAAAAACAAGATCACAAAAGGAAGCGGATTGTTTTAGAAGTGCTTTTAATAAGGTATATGATGAGGTCCACTCCTTTGTACAACAGAAACTGCCAGCTAAAATGAAGTTACTAGAAGCTATATACATCAGGTTTGCATATGACAGTTATTTCAATAAAGAAAAACGTCGTTAGAAAAACTGCTTATCTCTGGTTAAATTTTGGACATATGTATGGAATACACAGTGGGGCATAAATATTAATCGTATAGGTGATTTACTTTTCAGACAATGTATAGACGTCTTGGTGGGCTTATTACAAATCGAAATCCCTGGCGGCAGTAAGTTATTATGACTTTAAATGTTTTATTTTACGTTACTTCTCTGTCTATTCTTGGTCTCTTTTGTTGGATAGTAGTATATATAGTATTTTAAGATTGATCTCCTAATATGTTTAACTGTTTTATACTAGAAATGCACACGGATCGTCACTTAGAACGATTGTTCGTATTCGCGATGATGTGGTCACTGGGGACAGTTCTAGAGCTGGACGCTCGATACCGAATGGCGGAATTTATGACGAAATTACCTGTCCGTATGGATTGGCCTGGTGCACGCTCAAAGGAATGGGTAATGCCCTTCGAATATATGGTGAATGAGGTCGGAGTCTGGCAACATTGGTGAGATATCCTCTTAATAAAAATAATCGTAACGATCATCTCAGTTAATTATTTCTTTGAGATATACAAGTAATTAAATATTTCAGGTCTGAGAGCGTCGAAGATTTCATTTATCCACCGGACAGCATACCTGAATATGCGTCTATTTTAGTGCCTAACGTTGATAACGTTTGTATATCGTTCCTAATTGATACGATTGCTAAACAAAACAAGGCAGTTTTATTGATCGGGGAACAAGGAACCGCTAAAACAGTGATGCTCAAGAGTTACATGGCTAAGTATGACAATGAAGTGAAATTATTTAAGATGATAAATTTCTCATCCGCCACCACTCCAAATATGTTCCAAGTAAGTTAAAATAAGTTAAAATTATATTTACTTAATGATGGCAATAGACCATTTTATACATATATTATAAGTTGTAATATATTTATATCTGATCTTGTTATGTGTTATATGCTAGAGATACATTGCTCTCACCTTCAATCTTCGCCTTTGACAACTACTTATACATAATTCTTCTATATATGATGTGTATATTTTTGGCCTCTAGAAGCTAGTATACTCAAGACTTAAGTATAAACTCGTCATTTGTTGTGAAGTGTTTATTTATTCATTTATTATGTTTATTAGAGAATTATCGAGTCCTATGTTGAAAAAAGAGTAGGCATGACTTACGGTCCACCCAGCGGAAGGTCGATGACAGTTTTTGTAGACGATATCAATATGCCTGTCGTCAACGAATGGGGTGACCAGGTATTTACCAGCTCAGTTTCATATTAAGTTTTATATATTTTTTTTGTACTTTTAGTACCTATGTAATAAAAATTATCTTAATTATTTTATTTTATTATTACGGCTTCTTTGTGAAAAGCATAATAGTATTTGATTGGCAAAATATTTTTGTAGTAGTTTGTGCCAAAAGACTTTAAAACATGGAATACATTTATGTATATTAATATGGTATACACTATAGGTGACGAATGAAATAGTGCGTCAAATGATGGAATGTGGAGGTTTTTATTCATTGGATAAACCCGGGGACTTTATAATAATTGCTGACATACAAATGTTTGGAGCAATGATTCATCCGGGTGAGCTGAAATATAAATTTACAAAGAATCTCTAAGTATTAAAATATTGATCAAAATAAATTCGAAGGAACTCACTTCTTCAAATTATTTTTATTATGCAAACTGTATGTTATATAATTTTAATATATTCTTTGGTTATCCAGAAAATCCAAGTTTGAATGATACTTTATTACAGGGGGTGGACGAAACGATATCCCTCCTCGATTAAAGCGCCAGTTTAATATATTTAACTGCACGCTGCCAAGCAATGTTTCTATGGATAAAATCTTTGGTAAGTACACTCTGATCTAGTGATTTCTTATAATTTAAGAAATATTTTCATGAAAAACTAAAAATTATCTACTAAATATTTAATTTTTAATAGAAACTATAAGTGCTGGTTACTTTTGTAAGACGCGATTTGATAAGAAGATAGTCGATTTCATGCCGAGACTAGTCCCTGTTACACGTGTTATGTGGCAACAGACGAAGGTAAGAATAAATTATGTATAGTGAAATAATGTAATGGTAATATATTATAACCGTGTTTGTGAATGAACGAGATTGTATTGTAGGTAAAAATGTTACCAACGCCAGCGAAGTTTCACTACGTGTTCAATCTTCGTGATCTGTCCAGAATTTGGGAAGGTATACTCACTATTAAGCGTGATGAGTTGCAATCCATCAAAACTGGGCTTAAATTATGGTTCCATGAATGCTTGAGAGTAATATCAGATAGGTAATATTTTTATTTATATAGCATTTTAATGAATGTGAAGTGAACATTATGATTATCAATTTTTGTAGAACTTTTACCAATTGTAAGAAAAAATAGTATTTTTTTGGGATGCCTTGTGTTTAATCGTCTTTTGCTTATGTGTATCTGTTATGTGAACCAGTTACTAATTATATGATGATATAAATTAATTTTACATCTTTGTTCAATGAAAAATAGGTTTACGACATTTGACGACAAAGATTGGTTTGTGGCCAATTTTTGGAAGACTGCCACCCAAGAATTGCCGGACTTAGTCAGCGAGTTCCCTGAAGAAGAAACGTACTTCGTTAACTTCTTACGAGAACCAGTCGATCCAACGGGAGATGAAGAAGAAGACTTTAGTACTGATGCTCCTAAAATATATGAAGAACTGCCTTCGTTAGTTCACTATAAATATATTTTAAAATAAAAATAGTTTTAAAATTGTTACTCTCATACGAAATATATGTGATGGTTGATTGTATTACCACAAAAAATATAGAGAATAAGTTGGTTTATTTCATTTATAAAAATAAGATATTATTTCAGGTGGGATTTCGTGTTAATGAAACTAGGTCAATTTCAAGAACAGTTTAATGATGCAATCAGAGGAGCCCATTTAGATTTGGTATTCTTCCTCGATGCGATGGTCCACTTGTTTATCATATCGAGAATTATCAATACTGCACGGTACGTTAGTTCCCGCTGTAGCGTTGAGGCTGCCAAAGTTGTATGCTAATGAAGTTTAATCCACGTGTTATATAATTTTTTGGGGTTTACAATTATTGTTTTATTTCAGTGGAAACGCCTTACTCGTAGGAGTTGGCGGTTCTGGTAAACAAAGCTTAACAAAATTGGCTACATTTATTGCCAATTTTTCGTTTTATCAAATAACATTAACAAGGTACGATGCATCATATTATGTATTTTATTACTTCTCTATTATTAATCATGCGTAAAGTTATCATATTCTATTGTTTTTATTTAAGGGCATACAATGTAAATAATTTTATGGATGATATAAAAATTTTGTACCGAATGGCCGGTCTCCAGGGACAAGGTGTCTCGTTCATATTTACGGACAACGATATCAAAGACGAACAATTTCTTGAATTTCTAAACAATATCCTGAGTTCCGGTGAAATAGCCAACCTTTTCCCTAAGGATGAAATGGGTATTAATGTTAATAAATTGTATTATAAATTGCATCATCTTCATCTAAAACACCATTATGTTCATCAGTATATAAGTAGGTTTGGATAATTGATTGAATGATATTTAGAAGTTGAAGTACTTTTCTGTTTAAAAAATAGTGAAATGTCTAATAATTTTCATTTACATAATCTAATTACATAAAAAAGATTTATTCTTACAAATATTACAATGTTTTGTTATTTTTAGATGAGATACTTAACGAGTTGATGCCAATCATGAAGAAATACGCTCCAAAAAGAATTCCAGTACCGGACGTATTGTACGAATACTTTATAATGCGGTCGAGAGCAAATTTACACGTTGTCTTGTGTTTCTCGCCGGTTATATAAACTTTTTTTTTAAATATTTTCTGTAGTTTTCTATATAATAAGCAATTTACCAACACACAATATATCTTTTATAGGTTGGCGAAAAATTCAGAAGCAGGGCCATGAAATTCCCTGGGCTGATTTCTGGTTCAACGATGGATTGGTTCCAAAAATGGCCAAGAGTGGCGTTGATTGAAGTCGCTCATCATTTCCTGTGGGATTTTAATGTTAGCCATTTTCATATTTTCAGTTAAATTTGCGTTTATTGCCGTAGAATTGATTTTATAAGCAATTATTATAATAGCAACTACTTCTAGGACATTTTTTTCTATTCTACATTATCTAAGACGCTTAACATCAATATTCTGTCCATAAATTATAGATATTATATATACATATAAACATAACTAATGTAGAATAGATTAGTTTTTAACATAATTTGTAACTAATTTTAATCTATTTTGCAGTATATAAAAATGTGATTATTTCAAAGTAAGGTATGATATTTCTTTGAAACCAGGTGGTATGCTCAACTGAAACGAAACAGCAGTTGATAGAGATAATGGGTATGGTGCAAGATAACGTGGCTGATACATGCTCTATGTACTATGAGAGGTTTAGGCGACAGACACACGTCACTCCAAAGTCATACCTATCGTTCCTCGAGGGATATAAGGTGTTGTATAAGGAGAAGCACGTGCAAATAGCTGAACTGGCTAGAAGGTTAGTTGTTTGATTTCTACCAAAGTAAAAAAAGTTAAGAATAACAGTAAAATATTCTGCTTATTGTTTCTGAGTTTTAAATTTTTTTATAGAATGACAACGGGATTAGACAAACTGGTAGAAGCTGCGGCAAGTGTGGACGTACTTAAAAAAGAGCTGGAAGTAAAAGAATGTGAAATAAAGGAAGCAACAGCTAAAGCGGAAGAAGTAAAGTATAATTTATTTATAAAATAGGTTTTCTATAAAATCTTTTATAACACAAAATAACTAGTACAGAAATATCAAAGATAGAAGTTAATTATTAACACTGAGTTAATATCGTCATGCTAGTGTTTAAGCATTCCAGAATTAATATTCTGAAGTGGTTTTTGTTTCTGATTATTCGTTAGGTAAATTACTAATAGATTCAAAATTAAAGTATTGAAGCATAAATTAATTGTTTAGTCGTATAGCTTGATATGCGATAGTCTTGAATGAATGCTATTCTACATTTGACTAGGTTTTAGCTGCAGTAGCGGAGTCTGCAGCTGCAGCTGAAGTAGTAAAGGCAGAGGTGTTGGCTGTAAAAGATCGAGCGGTGAAACTTGTGAGCGTAATTGCTGCCGAGACCGCTGTTGCTGAAGAAAAACTTGCTGCAGCTAAACCAGCCTTGGATGCTGCTGAGGCAGCATTACAGGTATTCCACATTAACAATAATGGGCTACTAAATATAAACTTTTTATCCTGGGACATTATTCACACACGGCAATCTGATCCCAAACTAAAATGTCCTAAATATAAAGGAGAAAATTTTGCAAGGGCCGTATTCCTTGTATTTAAATGCTTAAATTATTTACATTCAAACCTAGAGATATAATACTAGTGCAACGACAGATGGACGATTTCATGTTGGGGAGCGGCGGGTTTTCGTGCGGCATTAGGGAGCTTGTGCTGAACAACTATTATTGTTTACTTTTATTACGTTTTTTGAAATATGCTGTGATTGTTATATTTGTGAATTTTAATATTTTAGACTATAAACGCAGCTGATATAGCAACGGTACGAAAATTGGGCAAGCCGCCGTATCTTATTACTTTGATTATGGATGCCGTCATACTTCTATTTAGAAAACGTATCGACCCAATAAGACCTGATCCAGAAAAACAGTTCCTGACTGCATCTTGGGCAGAGTCATTGAAAGTACGTTGTCAAGATAAAAAAAAACATAGTTTAACAATATAAATATTAAAATGTAATTAATAATTACCAATGGCGTAGGTCATGGCGGATGCAAGATTTTTGAACAATTTAAAGTTTTATCCAAAAGATGAAATTAATGCCGAAATGGTGGATTTGCTGCAGCCTTATTTTAGCTTTAGGTATTAAATATATTTCATGATTGATATTCTATGAAACAATTATAAATTAACAGTGTTTGAACATAGTATATAATATTTTTCAGTCAATATACATTCGAGGCAGCTAAGATAGCTTGCGGTAATGTCGCCGGCTTGATTTCGTGGACAATTGCAATGGCTCAATTTTACGCCGTGAATAAAGATGTACTACCGTTGAAAGCTAATCTAGCTGTGATGCAAGGCAAATATCAAGCTGCTAAGAAAGAACTCGAAGCGGCTGAAGGATTATTACAGGCAAAAGAGGTTAGATAGCAAAAAATAATTGCATAAAAAAAACTTGGTGCCGTTATGAAACAGTGATCCCAAACGTAAATTAAAAAAAAAATATAATAAATTAGTTCAACATTTACCTATCAATTTAACTACTCTCATTCATCATAGCGAGAACTGGGTGAAGTCCAACGTCAATTCGAGGAGGCGATGTCGTTGAAGCAAGCGGTGTTAGACGATGCGGCGAAGTGCCAACAGAAGATGGACGCGGCCACGGCGCTCATCAACGGCCTCAGCGGCGAACGAGTGCGCTGGACGGAACAGTCTGCTCTCTTCAAATCAGAGATAGAGCGACTCGTTGGTGATATACTCCTCCTTACTGGGTATGTTTCATATTAACTTACGATTACGCCCAAAAATTTAAAATAATTAGTCAAAGGTTTTTGTACTTGAATTATATAATAAAATAAATTTCAGATTCTTATCCTACACGGGACCATTTAATCAGGAGTTCAGAGTACTGTTAATCCAAAATTGGCTGCATGAATTATTGCGAAGGAAAATTCCAGTTTCTATAAATTTGAGCATCACTGATCAATTAACGGATGCTGCTACGGTATGATCACAAAACAAAGTTCATTTTATTGTTTGAAATTTAAACAGCAAAGGACTAGCTTAAAAACATTTATCTATCATAATTTATTATACAAATGGTATATTTCATTATAACAGATCAGTAGGAGAAAAATTAATATAATTTAATTTTAATCAGGTTGGTGATTGGAACTTATGCGGGTTACCAACTGATGAGTTGTCGGTACAAAACGGTATTATTGTGACCAAAGCAGCCCGTTTTCCGTTACTTATTGACCCCCAGACGCAAGGAAAGAATTGGATAAAGAACATGGAGAAATTTAACGATCTCATAGTTACTACTCTCAATCATAAATATTTTAGGTGTGTATTGTTTAAGAGAATATAATTATAGTAATGGACATAATATATTTAAATTTGGAACACCTGTTTTTTACTGACAAAATAACGAACTTTCAGAAATCATGTTGAAGATTGCGTGTCTCTTGGTAGACCAATGTTGATTGAAGACGTAGCCGAGGAACTTGATCCAGCTTTAGATAATGTTTTGGAAAAGAATTACATCAAAATTGGTTCCTCATTCAAAGTAAGAACTTCTGTTTTTAATATTTATTTAAATCTTTTACTTAAATCCAATATTAGGAATTCTTTTACTATATTGGAATGTGTATAAATAATAAAAGTTCTTAAAAAAGACCTTATTGTTTTTGTAGGTAAGATTGGGGGATAAGGAAATAGATGTTACCGCGGGTCACAAAATTTATATAACGACGAAGCTTCCTAACCCTGCATACACGCCTGAAATATCTGCTCGGACTTCCATTATAGACTTTACGGTCACGATGCAAGGTACAGTATTCAAGAAATTACGCAAAGTATTTCGTAATTGTCAATCAATTTTAGAATCATATTCATATGTAAGCGAGAATCAATTGTTATGAAAACAATAAAGATTCTTAAACTATATCATATGATTAAAATTCTTTGATGCGTACACTCATAAATGCATTATCGCATCAATCAATGCAATAATCTCTAAAAAATATAACATTAAAGATGTCGATTTATAATTTACCAATAATAACGATATTAACCGCGTGATATGTGTAATCGTATCTCTTGATTAAATTGCTAACAGCACTCCTAGACGTCTTATCCTAAAATTGATTCGACTTGGTAAGACCGCGCTTATTATGCGATATTTCCTTATTTAGGTCTTGAGGATCAGTTATTAGGACGTGTCATCTTGACGGAAAAAGCGGAGATGGAAGCGGAACGTACTCAGTTGATTATGGACGTAACCGCCAACCGTCGTAAGATGCAGGAGCTAGAAGAGAATCTGTTGCATAAATTGACTACGATACAAGGGTCTCTCGTTGAAGACGTGTCGCTTATTCAAGTATTGAATATTACTAAGGCTACTGCGACGGAGGTATGACTTTAAAAACTTTTTACGATAACTGGGAACATAAAATTATTAGAATAGTTTTTAAATTAAGAAAATTAGCATTTGATTAGAATCCAATCAGTTTTTCAAGTGTGATTGCTGACTTCTGACGCTTAAATAAAACCAAATTTTTGTGATCACGCGTTATTGAATAAAGTTGTTAACATAAATCACTATAATCACAGGACATACTTAGTAATTGGTGACTGTTTCACTGGAAATTATATTTTGCCTTTATAATAATACTTCTTACTATAACCCTAAACGGAAATAGTTATATTATTGTTAATCAGAACAATATTTGTAATTAAGTACTTGCCTAATATTAAACAAAATTTTTGACAAGTTGTAAAATATCAATGTTTATAGTCCAAGTTGAATTCAGATTCTTGATGATGATATTCAAAGGGTAGTAAATGGATTTTCGACTTGGATCTATCTTTCAATCCCGTATGATGTCCAGCAATATGTAAATCAATTCAAATATAATGTTAGGTCAGAGAGAAGCTAGAAGGCGCGAAAGAAACCGAACAGAAAATAAACATTGCACGTGAAGAGTTTCGCCCGGTGGCCACTCGCGGTTCAGTCTTATATTTCTTGATTTGCAACATGTCGCTCGTGTGCAACATGTACCAGACCTCGTTGGCGCAGTTCCTTGAACGATTCGACATATCCATGGAGAGGTCGCCGCAGAGTCCTATTACGTTTAAAAGGATTGGGTTCATCATAGAGTATTTGGTATGTGGATTTTTAACATTAAATACGGTTTTGTTTTAAATAATTTATATCGGTCATATTTTACCGTTTAGACATACGACGTGTGGAAGTACATAAGTCGGGGTTTCTATGAAAAACACAAGTACCTGTTTACTTTACTACTAACTCTGAAGATCGATATTCAAAGAGAATATTTATCTTATGATGAGTTTCAGACATTTATAAAAGGTACGTGGAATTTTGTTTAAATGCAGCATTACAAATGTTTGATAAAATAAACTAAAATTACAACAAATGTTAATGTATACGTAGGGGGTGCTGCGTTAGATTTAAATGCATGTCCTCCAAAACCATTCAAATGGGTAACTGATATGTCTTGGCTTAATTTGGTACAACTTTCCGGCTTAAGACAATTCACCAACATACTCGATCAAGTCTCGAATAACGAAAAGGGTTGGAAGAACTGGTGAGTTTAATTAAATAAAAACACTGTAGTAGAATACCGACTATGTAGACTGTTGAGGGTCCAATTGATAGTTAAAAATGGCACACATGGTAGAATACGGTAGGTACGGCTGAGTCGTAGTTGTGGAATGCCGTATCTTCAAGTTTGGACATGAGTTTAGCTGATATTGCGTTCTCTGTTAACTCATTTCTGTATTTCAGTTTATATTACGATTGTATAGATGTTTTCATCCATAGATGAATAAGCTCCAAAACCTTCTCCTCACAAAGAGGAGAAGAGGCCTTAGCCCAGCAGTGGGACATTCACAGGCTGTTAATAGATGTTATCATCAGCTGTTTGTACATATTATTATATATACCGCAACTTTTAAATATTCTAAATGTTTATATTTTACAACATCATATTTTCTTTTTGTACAAAACATTATAAACTTAAGGTTTGACAAGGAAGCTCCCGAAGATGAACCTTTACCAGACGGATACAACAGTCTAGATGTTTTCAGAAAACTTTTAGTGGTCAGATCGTGGTGTCCTGATCGAACATTGGCGCAGAGTCTGTAAGACAGCTTAATTTAATCTTAGTTCTCATTTCCTTAATTTACGAGATACAGAAATAATTAGTACGTGATTTTAATATTATACAGGAAATATGTGATCAACTCAATGGGTGCCAAGTTTTCTGAAGCCGTTATTGTTAACTATGAGGTAAATTTAAATTTATTGTGTCCTCTTTTTAGGGTTCCGTAACCAAAGGGCAAAAAGGAGACCCTATTACTAAGACTACGCTGTCCGTCCGTCCATCTGTCCGTCTGTCCGTCTGTCACCAGGTTGTATCTCATGAACCGTGATAGTTAGACAGTTAACATTTTCACAGATGATGTATTTCTGTTACCGCTATAACAAAAAATACTATAAACAGAATAAAAGAACTATTAAATAAATCCCATACATCTGACATGTTTTTTTTTGCCGTTTTTATAGACATTGGTACGGAGCCCTTCGTACGCGAGTCCGACTCACAGTTAGTCGGTGTTATTTAAATTAATCTATGTCTTTTTTATATAAACATATAAAATTACAGCAAATGGTCGTGGAATCACGACCGCTGGTACCACTTATCGGGTTCCTCGCCATGGGATCTGATCCAACACCATCTATTGAACAAACTGCAAAACGACTAGAGTGCTTGTGTTCCTCTATATCTATGGGTCAAGGTCAAGAAGTCCATGCAAGAAAACTTATTGATAGAGCTCTTAAAGAGGTATTTTTCATTCATTTAAATTCAAATAAATTTTGATATTTATGTGTGATTTATACTGTATTCATGTGATATTAAGGAAACAGTTTTCATAACAGTTCTACTTGATATGTAACAGTAAACATAGTTGTATTTATTAAATTTCGCATTTAGCGTGTATTGTAAAAATCGATTGTTTTCAATGTAGGGGTTATGGGTGTTGCTTCAAAACTGTCATCTTGGTTTAGAATATATGATAGAAGTTATGGAACAGTTTGCGGAATTGGAGAAGGAACCAGAGAAAGTTCATGAAACGTTTAGGTGAATAAATATTTTATTATGTCTATGGCATTATTTGATGAGCCGGTTGACGTGGTTGGTAGATACTTGCCTTTTACGCTGCAGGTCGTGGGTTCGATTCCCACCCAGGACAGACATTTGTGTGCATGAACATGTATGTTTGTCCTGAGTCTGATTGTAATTATCTACATATATGAGTATGTATTAACAAAGGACAACTAGTATATGTAAGTATATCAGTTGTCTGGTTTCCATAGTTCAAGCTCTGCTTAGTTTGGGATCAGATGGCTTTGTGTGAATAATGTCCCAGAATATTATTATTCTTATTAGTATTTAATTTGGTGCAGTCTTAACTTATTGAGCCACCACCGTATGCTCATTTATGAATATGGGTTTTCAGAGATTAAAAACCAGTAAGATTTATGTTATATGAATATATGACTAATATTTCGATGATATTTGTTACCCAGTATTATTAATAAGTTCTAAGTTGTAAATTTTTCAATCGCACGTATAAAATATTTGCTATCTATTGTTTAAACATTGTCTATATTTTCAGAATATTTAATAATCGATAATTTATTATTTTAAATAAAATACAATTTCTGCTTTCTAGGCTCTATATCACAACTGAAGTTCACGATAAGTTCCCTATAACTCTCCTCCAAATGTCTATCAAGTACACGTGCGAACCTCCATCGGGTATATTATTGATTTGTATTTTTATTTAAGTAATGAAACATATATTTGTGTTCATAATAATATAATCATAATATTGTTTTTGTTGTAAGATTTTTTAATAATAATTGATTGTTATAATTTGTTTCAATATTGATAATCGTAATAACATTCTCTTTGAAAGAAAATAAATTGGTCTATTTTTATTTTTAGGCATAAAGGCTGGATTGATGAGAACGTATGATTCTATGAGTCAAGATTTTCTCGATTATAGCGACAGTCCGTTCTATCTTCCTCTCATATATACGATATCTTTCCTCCACACGGTCGTTCAGGAAAGGCGAAAGTTTGGTCCATTGGGTTGGAATATACCGTATGAGTTTAATTCAGCGGACTGGTTGGCTTCGTGTATGTTTGTTCAGAACCATCTGGACGTGCTGGAGCCTGGACAAACCGTTAGTTGGACCACAGTTCGGTTGGTGCAATGTTTTTGTTTCATATATATTGTAATTATATATTGTTTAATGTTTGCGGTCTAACTTGTTTTTTTATCGAAATTTAAATAAGATAATTATCTTATAACGTTGATATACCCTTTGATTACATATATAGTAATTGTCAATAATTAATATCTGCGATCCCTTAAGTGTTTATTAATTTGTATTCATTCATATCTTGTTTACAAATTCCTGTTTACGGTAACGAATTCCTTGTAAATATATTAAAAAAAGCCGAGATGGGGACAAACGGCTTCATTACCCACCATTCCACCAATCTGCAGTGGAGCATCGTGTATAATGGTGGAATAAGCTCCAAAATGTTCTCCTCAAAAATAAAGGATAAGGAGGCCTTAGTCCAGCAGGACATCCAGTCATCCAGTAGGACATTCACAGGCTGTTACTTTCTATATTCAAATATATAATACAAATTGCGCGTCTTATATACATATGTTTGTAAGGTTTTGAGATATTTTAAGAATAGGAAAACATACTTGTGGATAGAAAGAAATAGATGTAGGTAGTAAGTTTTAGCGCTAGTTTGAAACTTTCGTTCTAGATACATGGTGTCGGCCGTACAATACGGTGGTCGAGTGACTGACGATTACGATAATCGCCTACTGGGCACATTTTGCAAGGTTTGGCTAACTGAGCAGTTATTCTCCGACGACTTCCAATTTTACAAGAGTTACGGTATCATGAAGTTCAGGAACATACCCGAATATCTTGAAGAAATTGAGAAAATGAAAACTGTGGATCCTCCTCAGGCTTATGGTTTACACACCAATGCCGATATCACGTATGATTTAAATTATTTGATACACTTTCGGCTGAATACTGAAACGCCGTTGAGACGCCGTTAATTACAAATTTAGAATGCGAAATTTTAAATTAACGGTGTCTTAAATAATTAAGTTCCACTTAATATTTGAATGACGTTTCTAATGCTAAACGTTTATAATGTTTTTAATACAGTTATCAAAGGAATTTAACACAAGAGCTTTTGGATACAATTTTATCGATTCAACCGAAAGAGTCGAGTTCGGGTGGAGGAGAGACCCGTGAAGCGTCAGTGTACAGACAGAGTAAGGAAATGTTGGATAAAGTACCACCTAACTTTGATCCTCACGAAGTTAAGGAAAGGTAAGCTATCTTTATATTAGTTTTATTTTAATTGTACTTATGATAATTATGGTCATATGATTCAATGTCACAAATCTTTTTCCTTCAATCTAGGCTAAGGTATTACGGGATGCTGAATTCGATGGTTATATTTTTGCGGCAGGAAATTGATAGAATGCAAAAAGTTATATCTTTAGTGAGATCTACTCTGAGAGACTTATTACTTGCTATTGACGGAACAATTATTATGAATGAGGTAACTATGCCACATGAAAAGTCACATTTAATTCGAATCTATAATTCCTTATTAGGATGATGAACCCAATTAAATATAATGTGGACTAAATTGATAATATTACTCCTAAAATAAAAATATAAATTTTCTATGTATTGAGGCTTTAAATATTCTTTAAGAATATATTTTTGTTATGTGTATTTATATAAAGAATGATACGTCTAAAACCTATTAATACAACATTATGTATTCGACGTGTTATTCATATTTCTTGGAGTCATCAATTTAAATGTTAATTAAAGGCGTTACGAGATTCACTCGATAACATATACGATGCGAAAGTGCCGAACATCTGGCAGAAAGGTTCGTGGTCATCGTCTACGCTCGGTTTTTGGTTTACGGAATTTTTGGAGCGGAACATTCAGTTCGCGACCTGGTGCTTCCAGGCCAGGCCGAACTCATTTTGGATGACTGGATTTTTTAATCCACAAGGTATGAATAAAATCACACTATCTTTAAAGTTTCTTATATAAAGTATAAGTGCTGTTAATATTTTTCTATATTAATAAACTCATTTTCTAATTCCAATTTTGACGAGCCGGTTGGCGTGGTTGGTAAGACACTTGCCTTACAAGCCGCAGGTCGTGGGTTCTATTCCCACCCAGGACAGACATTTGTGTGCATGAACATGTCTGTTTGTCCTGAGTCTGGGTGTAATTATCTATATAAGTATGTATTTACCTAAAAAAAAATAGTATATGTAGTATATCAGTTGTCTGGTTTCCATATTACAAGCTCTGCTTAGTTTGGTATCAGATGACCATGTGTGTAATGTCCCAGGATATTTATTATTATTAAGTAATTATATCTTTATATTATATGTATGTTTGTGTAAATATAAATCATCAAATTAACTAATTCAATTGTTTGGAAAGGGTTTTTAACGGCTATGCGACAAGAAGTGACCAGAGCTCATAAGGGTTGGGCGTTGGATATGGTAGCTCTACACAATGATGTCACTAAGGCGCTTTTTGATGAAGTAAAAGCTCCACCTCCGGTGAATAATTTGAATTAATATATTGAGCTAATTACCTTATAATATAATTTACAATGAGAGTTCAGGTTATAATGCAGAAGTTAACGATGATAGGCCTTTATGCAATCCTTTCTGAGTGGGTATCACCCATTTACCAGTAATTCTATAGATAATCCTTTGAATAGTGGTGCTTACAGGCATGAGGAGGAGAGCGTATTCATAATGTAAGAAGTGCTTTGTACTTCTTAGTATTAGGATCTGTATGCAGGCGACAACTTCTTGAACATTGAATGCTTATCTTTATAAAAATATGCTAAAAAAAATATCGTATTTTATTTAAAAAAAATAATTAGATCTTTCTGGATAACTAGAACTATAGGATAAAATTGATAATCGTGATAGTTATTTGTAGTTGTTGTTGTAGTTTTACTTTTTGTGTTTCAATAGCTTAATATTCATTAAATGTTGGGTTTTAGTTAAAATTTTGTTTAATTGTTCAGGAGGGTGTGTTCGTGCACGGTTTGTTTTTGGACGGCGCGGGCTGGGATCGACGCAACCAGCGGTTAATCGAATCTACGCTAAAGGTCCTGTACACGGCATTACCCGTTGTGCACGTTTACGCAATCAACTCTACCGCCCCCAAAGATCCTAAGCTCTATCAGGTATGAACAGTATGTAGAGTAGTTGCTGGTGTCTTAAAAATTGATCTAGGAATGGTCTTCTGTAATACTAAAAATATCCATAGAAATTATTAAATCATACAAATTCATATTCTCACAGTAGGACGCAGTATTGACACATTAGAATTGATGAAGTTTCGGTAACATTCGTAAGTGGAACTAGCATAATTGAGAGTGATCGCGAGTTTCATTTCATTCATGCATAGTATATAATAATACAGAGCCGATATGAACTTGTAGATATAAAATGTTATTACTAAAATCAGGAATCCTTCTTAGTATACAACAGCGTAGTGCAAACAACCAGCACCATAAAGATCATATAATGCCAATTTTGAATAGGATCAGTAACGTCATCATCAAAGTCTGCTTAAATTATTGTATACCTATGTAAAGAAATGTCCATTTTCGCTTCTCAGTGTCCAGTCTACAAGAAACCGCGTCGTACCGATCTCACTTTCATCACTCCTCTATGGCTGTGTACCGTCAAGAACCCGGATCATTGGATTCTTAGAGGCGTTGCTATATTATGTGATATTAAGTAAATTTCATTGGAAGAAGTGTGATTTTCAAACGATTACAGCTGTGCCCTATATCTTTTCGTAATCTTCTTAGTAATTATCAGATACTATATTTTTTTATTATTTTATATTTTTACTTTTAGAATATTTAATTAATATAATAAAAGACAATTCATATTCATAAATGTTTTATTTTCAACTAAAGATGTGGAAGCATTGGGTGGTACCTTAATTATTTACAAAATATAAAACTAATATTTTAACAATACTGTCGTTGAAGTACCTTAACGTTTAATTTCGTTCGTTTTGGATGGTATCGGTTCAATTGTATCGTTTTAAATATCGTGTACTTGTCTCCTACGCCGGTTGTGTTGCCAATGTTTAAATTAATAAATTGTAGTCGACTCTCTTCAATTACAATGGACGGAGCAGATTCGCCGTTAGTTTTGGACCAGCGGCTTGTGCACAGCAATAGTGTTTAAAATTATTTAAATAATATCCACATAATTACTAAGCTTTGGTTGTGAATATAGTTACAAATAAATGTTATAGAAAAATTGTAATATCAGTCTATAATTGTTAAGTTGTCTATTATCATAGTCAAGATATAAGTTACGGTGTACGCTATTATTTAGCACCTAATGAAATACGTACAATTTATAGCAAGTAACGAGATCTAGCATTCCTAGCGGGATATTATAATATTATATACTTAACATAACGTTTAGAAACTGTAGAAATTACTTAGTCTTATGATATTCACATTATAAATACCTATCAACATTTAACATTAAATATCGACACATATATTATTATTTAAGACAGTAGGAATATAAAATTGCGTGTTATATACATTATATTTTAATAAAGCTGACGATTAAAATCTTTCTTATTATTTAACCACTTCAGTTATCAACACGATTAAGAACCTAAGTGGCGGCAATGACCACGTGATCTTATATACTATAACCATAGTATAGTACCACGTACTCTTAGATAACTATAAAGTAATTTACGCGTAAATAGTAATATAAATGTTGTTCGCCTTTGGCCTAATAATAAAGTAAAATGTTATTGCACTCAATGAAACACGTTTGTCTTTGGGGCTTTTGGCTCATCTAGCATTAATCTCTTTTGCCGTCACTGCGAAAATTACCAAGAGGTTCAACAGATCTTGACCTAGGAGCTCTGAAACAAATAATATACACATTATTATATTTTACAACTGTATTATAAGGAAAATTAAATGAGATAAGAAATTACCTTCTTCTTGAAAGCGTCAATTCTATTTTTCCTTCTTTTACTTGCTTAAACAACGAAATTGCACCAGCGTGGCTGAGTCCACGCGTTGGAACGTTGTTCACAGACAAGATCTCGTCACCTAAAAGTTTAATGCAAATGTTTTGATTTTCGAATTGGAAACATGAATATTTAAACCTTTTATAAATAGACATACCTTCATAGATAGTTCCCTTATCTGATGCTTGACCGTTTGGAAAAACTGTCTTAACAAATATTCCCATTTGCCCTTTTGGAGAATCAGTTCCACCGACAATACTGAACCCGAGACTCTTTTGACCGTGTCCTTTCCAAAATTCAGCTCTGTGCAAAGTATTATAAGAAGAATGCATGTTTTCCTGTCTAGCATATTCTTGATGGCGGGATACATGCGAGCTATAATTAGGCGGACATCTTTGCGACCCAACTCTGTTGAAGAATCTACTACGGCTGCTACTTCTTAATTGCTCCGGTATGCTCTCAAAAGATCGATTTTGGTATAACCGCTGTGCATTTTTAATATAATGCGAAGAATTTTCCTTTATTTCATTCGTTGCATTATCGTTACACACCGGTAAACCAATTAATCCCTGGGGTCGTGAACTGTGAAGCGATATTGGTCTATAGTTATTGCTATTTGAATGTCTTGGAGTTGGCGACGATCTCATTGAAATTTCTATATTTGTGATATTTTGTAGAGACGGATGAGATTGCGTATAATTGTTTCGCTCTAATAATTTTTCGTCGTCACTTTTTTGATTTGATAACAATAGACTATTGTTTACTTGCACTCTTTGATTTGACTCTGATTTTTCGTTAGAATGCTCATTGGAACAATTTCCACTTTGTGAGTAATGATCTTCAGTTGGAAAATGCGTTTCTATTACAATTTGGCTAGAAGACGTTGGTTTATGTACCGTTTGCGATATAATATCCGGTGGAATGCTAGACATTGAATGCATTGAATTTTGTTCAGAAGTTTGATTGTTTATAATTCGACTTAAGGTAATTGGAGAAATTTCATCATGCGCCATTACAAGGTCAACTTGGTACCTCTGAAATAGTGCACCATCCTCAATCGATGCTTCAGTAGAACAAGAATTCACTATGTGTTGTACGTCTCGTAAAGAAGAGAGCCCCCGCAATACTTTGCCATTAACATTCACTATTTCGTCACCTATTCGAAGTCTTCCATCCCTGTGAGCTATGCCGTCAAAATCCAATTTTACCACAATATATCTTATCTCATAATTAGAGCCGCCACTATCAAAATCTACCCTATGCTGTGCTAAATAAACTCCCAAGCTTTCATCGAGTCTTGATTTTAAAAGTCTTATTTTTCTGAATCTTTTCGTACAAGGACCTCTACCTAGAATGTCCGTTTCATGAATTTGTTGTGCGTCAATTATGTCTTCAGACATATTTAACAAATTTTCACTAAGATTCGGCGTTGAAGAATGATCAATAGATACCAATTGTGACTGTAATAATTTAATTTTTCTAGTTTGCACTCGTTCATCTAAAGTGATTGTTTTGTAAATGTAAGGTATCTTTTTATTGATGGTTTTCTTTGGTAGGGGTGGTGGTTTAGCATCATTATAATCAACCATAATGTGATGATTTAAATCGTTGTTTCTGTATTTATTCGTATTTTCATTTTCATATGATATGTTTTTCTCAATTGGAAATAATGCGCACGGAGTAGAACTTCTCCTTGTTGGGACTTGAGCTCTGTTCATGTTTATCTTGTGATTTAAACTTAACTGTCGTGTAAACGTACTGTGATTTAATTCTCCATTTACAATATTAGAAGAACTTTTCATATTAGAAGAATAACCTGGAGGAGAATGATTTATGTGCTCATCCGTGGGTCTTCCATCGCTGTCGTATCCTGATTCATTTGAGCTAACATAGTTGCTAAGACGGTGAGTTTGAAGCACTTCCTGGTGTATACTTTGAGATGAAGATGCAAGGTCTGGTTTCAAATCTTGTGAAGATCCTAACGTTGCATTATATTCATACACCGGCAAACTATTTCGGTTCCTCGGCATTAACATTGGATCATAATCAAAAGGTCCCTTTTGGGATATCAAAGATGACCGCCGAGTAATATCTTCGATACGTCGTACTTGATATGGGTTTATATCCGTGTCATGGATACTTCTCATTGAACTTCTAGCGAATTCGCAATTGCTTCTGAGTCCGGCATTCATAAGTATGCTTTCTTCATGGACGGATATATTATCACTGCTTTGGTATCGCTCTTCTGATCTGGAATTTGGCAAATATATTCTTTCTCTTCGAAATTTCGGAGATTTGCGATCAATTCTTTCTGAAAAGCTCTGTCTGACTGATACAGATCTATGTTGTGAAGCCATACTATTTTCTTCAGGTAAAACCGATAGCTTTGATCGTAAAAATGCGTATGGAAAATTAGGTTTTTTACATGACCCTGTACTTTGGGATGCATCTAATTTATTAGGAATATTATCACAACTTATGGCTTTAGCTGAGGAGCCTACTAAACTGTCCTCGGGTAAGTTATGTTTTTGTTTGGAAGGAGATGTTTTATCAGGATTTGTATTTTGAAGATCTATATCATCAGAAGGGTCGTCGGCTTTAACGTATGTAGATAAGTGTGACGTAGAACAACTGCGGTACAGCGAAGGACCATTTGTAAGAGAATAACTGTCAGCCTTTTGCGGTGTATTTAAAGATTGCGTTTTGGAACTATTTAACATTCCAGTTGAACCCATTCTATGAAAAAAAGATTTAAAAGGGCTAGGTGATCTATCCCTCGAGCCACTCCTTATAGAGTCAGTGTCATTATCTTTTTTTAGCGATGCAGAGTCAGAGCTACTTCTACCCATTTTCCAATTTCCTTTTTTTTTATACTGCCCAGTACTTATCACGGAATTATCATCGTTTACGTTTTCATGTTTTTCTAATTCCTCCGAAGGTTCTTTTATATCAGCTTTTTTTAACATGTCCAGTTTTTTACCCATGCGGCGACCCCATGTTGTAAATACTGAAAGATAAAAACATCATAAGATAATCATACGAATACGAATATGTTCCCTAAAAGTTATGACTTTTTACTTGTAAATATTTATTAAAATCGATTATATATCTACCTTTTTTCATATCGTTGACGTCGTCCTCCATGACCATTGCGGGGAGTGCGGTGACAAGCGTATAGTTGTGCGGGGTGTGCGCGGCGAGGTCTCCACGCGGAGACGTCGCAGCCTGCGGCCCGGTCACTTCCCTGCGCTTCGGCCCGCGGAAGAGGCGCATGATGACCGATCACGCATCCATCGCGCGTGCACTACACACTTCAATCTGTGAACAGATAAGTCTTATTTAGAGTTTTGGAGAACTATTATTAGAGAAAATTACTTTACTCGAATTACGTAATTTATGAAAACAAAATAAAATGATAAGGTACGTAAATTGTAGTTTCAATTTAAGTTTCAATGAGCTCCTCCTTATAATAATAAATAATTAGAAGATGAGATGACTCCTTATAAAAATATAATATAAATATCATAATATGTGTTATTATAAAATCATATTGCGATTTCGAAGTCAAACACCATTTTTATATCGTTATAATCATTTAGCTTTTACTACACGCTTCAAGTATTTTAAATATACTAATTCGTTTTATTAGCTAAAATGTGTACATTTCTCAAAATAACGTAATTTCGGAATTACATCAATCGATTATACAGTTGTTCATGAGTTATAGTATTTTGTAACTTGCGTAATACTGATTATACTCGATAAATTATGCAATGATAAACACGCAGAAAGCAGTTCAGTGTATTCGTGTTTATTGTTTACACGCGATGTTTTCATATGCAAATATAACGCGTTTCTTATACGAATATCATCGCACAATAAGGTCCCTACGTATGGTAATATGGCGATGTTTGTTTATTTGTGTATACATAATTCATTCATACTAGTCTTTAACTAGCTGCTTGATTGATTACTTAGTGATTTTTTTTTCCTTGCAATGAGAACACTGTTTATTTTTTTTGTCAGTTAATTTTTTTGACGTGACAACGTCTAATAAATCGATGAACGCTGGCTGCATGCACGAAAACGGATGACTCCTTGTCCCGTTACGCTCATTGTCCCGTTACGCTGATTGTACGCTTGCACCGCATCTATCTCTTTTTCACTCGATTGGCCCGTGCGTCCGAGGAGAAGATTGTTTTGTTATGACGTTGTCACGTTAAACTATCGTCCGTAAACCGACTTTACAGGCAATTGTTTTCCTAATGAAGTTGCTCCCGCGGCTTTACCTGCGTGTGAGGAATGGGCAACTGATAACGTGTATGCAGAATTGCATGATCATCGGTCGAGTTGTTAAGATGTACTTTCGCATTTATAACTCAATCTAGGATTGTTAACGATATGAATAAATTGAATTAAAATATTATTTGGAAAAGTACAATTGGGAATACAATTTAATAAGAGATTTTTTTTGGTTTTATCTGTCTTTATGTGTGTTTGTTTAGCGTATTATATAAAAACTAGCAACAGCATGGAACTAAATATGTTTTTATTATTAAATTAAACCATTGTTAGTAGTCACTTCTCAACTGTTTTTGTTCTTCTTTAAATTGATTTCATAGCCTTGACGATTTAGATTCTAAATGTAGTTCTCACACAAACAAAGGAAAACTAACAATTTTCATAAATATTCACGTTTTAAATTATCAAATTATCTATGAAACGTGTATCACTTATAAAACTTTATAGTTATTATCGTATCTGAATTCGTTTCTCTGTCTGATCATCGCTATACATTCAACATAGGTAGTACAATTATTAACGGCGGTATTCACCAAATCCAGCTAATGAAAATTAGAACTAAATTTGAAATTCTGATTTCTTGCATTTGTATCATACCAAATCAAAATATGCTTTATTCAAATAGGCGAGCATTTTTTGATCGTCATTATCACAGGATTAAATTAAGTTGATGGCTACCGGAATGTAGATTCTAACGAGAAGCTCACTATTTAATCTTTTTCGACAATCAAATATATAAATAATTCAATATAATTGAATTATTATGTATGTATGTATGTATGATGAGATGGCCCAGTGGTAAGAACGCGTGAATCTTAAACGATAATCGTGGGTTCAAACCCGGGAAAGCGCCACTGAATTCCATGTGCTTCAATTGTGATTATAATTCATCACGTGCTTGACGGTGAAGGAAAACATCGTGAGGAAACCTGCAAATTATGTCACATGTGTATTCTACCAACCCGCATTGGAGCAGAGTGGTGTAATAAGCTCCAAACCTTCTCCGTAAAAGAGGAGAAGAGGCCTTAGCCCAGCAGTGGGACTTTCATAGGCTGTTACTGTTATTATGTATCATGCATGGAAATCAATGAATACTTATTACATACATTTGTATCACCTTTATTCAATAATACGGCTTATTAAGTAAATATTTCTTCACATGTGATTTAAAATTATTACTTGTTAGAGCTATAGTATTATATAATAATATTTGCGGATTTTTATCATAAACGCGAATACATTGCCCCTTTTATTTTCTTTGGTTTTAAAATCGATCCTACGTTATTTTTGATTATGTTGGCCTGTGCTGTGTATCTATTGTCTTTCATAATCTTATGGAACGGCGAACCGACACGGCCGGAAACTGTTCAGAAACTAAAAGCATTACGAGCCCTTCGGTTGGGAGTTAAAACACAGCCACTTCCTGGCTATTACTCAGAAAACCTTGTCAGAAATCCTAACTGAGTTTAATTGCCCAAACCAGGATTTGAAAACAGTCCTTCGAGATTTGAAGCTTTATAAGATAATCACTAGAACTAGACGAGGCAGTCGAAATAAAAATACGTTATAATTCGCACAAATATTGTTTTAATGATATAATGCATATCATCTTTCTAGTGGCAAAAATGGTTAAAACTTGCCATAAAATATCATACCTCCTTTAAATACAATTATGTATAAATTCCCTTAAGAACCTTCATAGTAATACAAAGTGAATAGATTCGATAAAAACAGCGGCTAGTATTTAGTAGTTGGAGCTGTCGGCTAGAGGACAAACAACGGTAACATCGTAATTGCGACTCATTTGAATCTATCATTAGGTCCTTCTGTTTGACGGACACGCGTAACTGCTGTAATTAAATAGTAAGAGATACTCGTAGTTACGTTTTAAATATACATTTGGTATTCTTCTTAGTTGTGTGAATCAGTGTGGGTTATCAATAGCGGTTGGACGGGTTGGCCGGAAATCCGTGCGGCTTCTAAGCGCCAGTATTATTAATTATCCAACCTTATTATTATAATCGTTTGCGTTATTATATTTTCAACTCGATGTATAAGGAAGCATGATAGTTGTTATTTTTGATTTACAAGCAAGTATTTTTTTAAATATTACATGTGATATTATGTGGGATAATGTATAACTTGTAAAAGCTTAGAAAGCGGCTTCTTCAATGTGGAATACGGTTTGTGACGAAAATAATTTTCTATTTGCATTTCTAATTTTTTGATGTTTCGTAGATTACCCCGGACAAAAAGACAGATGAATGATGAATAAACAAAAATAAAAAATCACAGACAGGCACTGCAATTTTATTTATTTGTATATCGTATATATATTTTGTCATTCTGATTATAATTTTATATAAATGTTATTATTGTTAAGTTATTTAAACCCCTTAAAACCCGCTGCTCAAATGATACGTATCGTTTAATTCGATTCGGTATTCATTTGCAATCCTTATGAGTAATTTTTTTCATCGAATTTAAATGAGACCACTCTAAAAAAGTCCTATTATGATTAGCACAACCTAGCTATCGCATAACATACGCACAAAAAACGTTTTTTTTCATTTGTTAATAAAATGTGACGTAAACTAAACTACCTTTTTTATAGCATAGGTTGGCGGACGAGCATAATTATGTGCCATCTGATGGTAAGTGGTTACCAACGCCCGTCGCTTACATTGCCAATGCGCCACCAACCTTGGGAACTACGATGTTATGTCCCTTGTGCCTGTAATTATACTGGCTCACTCACACACAACACTACAATATAAAGTACTGCTGTTTTGCAGTAGAATATCTGATGAGTGGTACCTACTCAGATGAACTTGCACAAAGCTCTACCACCAATAAACTACTACCTACCTATGATAAGTACGTAAAACTGTATATCAAAGACAAATTCATTTTTCTGTATCATTCATAATATAATATTTATTTTAAATAACACGCATTATAATATACTTTAAAAACGACTTTTATTTAAGAAAAATTAATTGGTTCGTTGTCGAGCAATTAATTGTTCTTAATTGGAAAATGTTGTTTCTAATTATGAAGCGAAACGTTGCCGGTAGAATCACTGAAGTGATAGATAATTTATTATTTACTACATTGCCTGGAGCAGATGTGGAAAACATAAACATCACGGACATCTTTGCATGCACTAAAAGAAATTTAAACATACGTTCTCTTCTATATTTTAAAACGAGTCAATGTTTGTGGCCTTTGAATTTACGAAACTACTTATTGGATTTCAAAAGCTATTTTATCAATTTATTAACTACCAGTATAAACATGACCTTATTATCCTGTTAAAAAAGAGTTTTTAGTGGAGATTAATTTAGCAATGTAAGTCGAAACAATGCGACGAAAAACGATCGAAATAATAAATTGTTTTTTCAAGATATATATGAATGTTTTCTTCACAAAAATTGAGTTTTAAAAAACTGGTAATAGGATGTGCGTCGACGTATGTACTACTACAGAATATGAAACATATATTTCAAAATAATTTAGACAAGACCACGTCTACCGAGTTTTGCTAGTAATTATATAAGCACACATTATTGTGTATACAAAATTACTTTAACAACGGTTAAAACAAACAAATAGAGATTACATAGAGTTTACATTACTGAACTAAATTCTAAGTACGTCAACGACGACTGTCCGTTCTCTGGTAATTGCATAATTCGAGGCATTCGCGCTACACGCACATCTGACGGACCCAACGAATCCTACCGGCTTAAGATTCCTAGATTACTGTACACTTAAGATTCCTTTGTGCGAATGGAAATACCGTGCACGCCATCATTCCTACAGTCGATTTGTTTACGTGCTCAGTAATTACGTTCTTCTTAATGGCGCCAACGCAACGTGTATTAAGAACATCTAAGTAGGCAATGGGCACCTATGTGTTATTTCGCTACTAGATTTGATAACGGGTTAAATCACTACCGGAAGCCTCCTCTTCATATCATGTATCATGTGTGAAAATTAGTAAGGACACAGTTGATAAATAAAGGTTACATTGCATTCGTACAAATATAGTTTAATTTAAAGAAATATTTTGTGAAATAATAGTGTAGTAATTAAATAAATTCTTAATAATAATAATTCTACAATCACTTGATTTTTATCATTTCAATATTGTTGATTAAAATTTTTCATTGAATACGAATCCTCCAATAATATGTTTTAATGTATAGTTAATGTAGTTAAAAGTTTATCACTGGAAATGAGTATGTGCTGAGGGATGTGTTATGTAATTAGGTAGTGTTTGCACACACAGCTTATGTTTGTTATATGTGAGTGGAAATGTATAAGTAGTATAAGCGTTTGACGGGCATTGACATCGAGTTGCGAGGCAGGTGCGCCGCACAAACAACACATAGGCTCGGGGATTCTTTGCTAATAGTCAGCTCACGCACAAGTGGACTAATATGTGTAAAGCACTCGTATTACTCACAAAGTTTTTGTATATACCTAATTAAAATATTAATAATATATACGCGGATCAGTAGAGACATTTTTTTGCAAATTAAATGTAAGTCCCATACGCAAAGAAGCAATTTGATATAATTATTATCGTAATTTTATATTCCTAATAAACGGTCCGTTGACTTTTCTGACATCGCGCGTTACTTTTTCGCGTTAACTTATTGAACGATAAATCTTAGTATGGTGTAAACATAGAGAGTGCATAGTTTATAAATACAGTAGCATGACTCACCTCATACCAGGAATGCTCATGGAGCAGACGGACGGCGTGCGCAGGCGACGCTTGACTGAAAAATGAAACAAAAACATATTTCAATGACGTACTGTTTATTTATCAAATTAGTAGCTCTAAGTTAATGAACATAGTGATACTTTGAACGGAACGATAATTTTCATTCAGTAATTTTCAATATGTTAAATAAGAAATTATTAAAGCATAACCAGCTAATAATCGGCTTATAAAGACTCTATTAATCTATGTGATTATTTAAATAATCATAATTCTGTTAGCGTGAAGAAATCGGATATATAAAAATTCCATCACGTAGAGAATTTATCGCCATCCACGCAGGACAATAGGGCGGTGGCAAAGACGTTTCTAATAGCAACCAATGAAGATCGGGATCCTATTCGCTGAGCACGACAGACAGACGACATGAGTAATTACATAGTTATTCATTTTAAAATATATTGCTCGACGAAAAAGTACTGTTAAATACTTATGTTTATTACGTTGCTATACTTGTTTAGGTACTTGGATAAATATACAGCTTAGTTTAATTAAAATATTTTGAAAAAAGGAATTTAGTTAAAAGGGGAATTTAGGTAAAAATTTATAACAATTTAATGTTTTAATTAGTCGCATTTAACAAAGAATATAAATATATACAAAAAAGCGTAGGTATAAAAACTCGTTTATAAATTATATTTAAAATTGTGACACGGCAGTAAGGACACCTTTTAACCGCTATAGTAAAATGTTCTAACAAGATCTTTAAAAGCAGTTTCTAACATTTTTTTAAAACACATTTAAACAAAGAACGTCGTTGGTAACTTCAGTGGGAGAGAGAAACGCTTTATTGAAATTAAAAGACCAATGCAAGGCAAAATAAAAATAAATAAAATATATAAGTTACTAGAAGTGAATCTGTGCTAGGCGTTCCCCGCTCATACAAAATTAGTAGCTTTGAATACAAAGTCTTAAATAATAGGAAATTATTCTTCTTAACTAGGATATTAAGAAACTAGGCATTGTCTAGTAAGTTGGAACTGGTTAATAATGCAATACACTAATTTATTTATATAATTATTCTGTTCAGAAATTTTCAGTTACACTCTCGTACATTGAAAAGTGCGTAAAATCGTTTGTTTATGCGCCTGACTTCTGTCCGGTTGTAGAGTATGATTTCTTATATCTTTATTATAGTAAGATTCAGATTATTCTGGGAAGGTTTCGAATCTTTAATATTCAATATTGAAACAACAAATATTTATTAAGTAGTAAGTAAGCAAAATGTTGTAAACCGCCCGAATACCGCTATAATTATTATTTTGATATTTATATAGAATTTCATCATTTCATTATATACAATGTCATTTGTGTTTACCGGCGATTGCGACTAATTTTTGGTCGATTTTTTACTTATTTTATACATAAACGTTTCTCATTATCGAATACGTTTGTAGTTTATCATTTGATCAAATAGGTGTTGAGGCCGTATTTTATTCATGTATTATTTTTAGAGCGACAAGATAAATTTTATGGAGAATAAACATTAGGCCGACAGTATCAAGTGATCTCGCGCAAGATTGCTCGCTTGAGTATGACAGGCACGCTAAAAATGAACTCTTATTATCCTGGCGCATTTACTTAGAAGAAAAATGTCTCGGACGGCCTTTGAGTGAGAATGCGTTGCAAATTATACGGGATTAATTTAATTAGTTATCTTCTTCGAACACTCAGTCTATAAAGGGAAAATATTTCTTGTCTTGTCAGGGCAAAAAACTACTATCAAGTGACCTTATACTTTTTAAGTTTATTTTTAATAAAACATGCAAATTTTATTTGGTGGTATTTTTTCTCGTATATATTTGAAACTTGTTATTTCGGTGGGTTTTTTACTTACTTTTTTTATAAACGTATAACGATAAACGATTTAAGAATATTTCGGCTGTATATCTCATGTGTTCATTTTGCGACATTTATGTAAATAATGCACTTTTTGATAAACATTAGCGTATGCTTTAGCCGTCCTTAATACTAATAAAGTAACAAAAAGGAATTACATTTAATTAATCTAAAGTTATTATAGACTATTGTTAAAGCAAGTTATACAGACAACACGCGAAGCCTCTCGATTATTGCAAACATCGGAAACCTTATTAGCTTTTAACAAGAACCTTAACAAGTTCTCGGAGAAATCAGTATATACAGCTTACAGCTAGCAAACAAACATGTAAGTTCAAAGATTACTGTCATCGTAGTACTCATTAATTAAAAATAGTTATATAAGTAAACGAAATATTTTATATCGCTCGTTTGCAGTTTTTAAATGTCACGAAATAAAAGTTTCTTTAAGACATCGCGTGTACATCATACTCGTAGCTACAAAACATATGTGTATGGCATAATGTAACAGCAAGTTTCTTATTGAGCTATAATTTTATATAGTAGTGAATGTAATCATATATTAAAAAAAAAATCTTTTTGGTATATTAATTGCAAGGGTTCTCAAAGCATTAAATTTACGAGTATTTGACAACGCAAACACAAAAAGATGCCTGCTTTAAATATCCCTCTGTTGGCTAAAGGCGTTATCTGCTTTTGAAGCTGTTTAGTGCTAATTCCACCAAGTCTCAATGCGTTCCAATTGACGGTGCATATGTGGTAGAATTTAATTTGTCACGTTATTATATTAAAGTATAATTTCGATCATGAATATAGTAATTTTTATATAAACAAGTGATGCAAACGCTCACGCGGTGCTATCTCTATTGCAAGTAAGAAGAAAGCAGACTTATTATAATAAAAGGGCTATCATAGTTATTACACAGGCAATTTGTCGTAGGTACTGTTAAGCGAACAATTTATAAGAGCGTAGGCGGGCGGCCGGCGCACGCGCATCGTAGGCGGACACCGCCATTGACAAGAAATGCCCTTCACGAGTGCTTCCACCTACTCATAGATAAGCCTTTTACGATCTACTAAAAAAAATGACTTAATAAAAGTATAACCTACAATAGCATCTTTTGAAAAGCGAACAAAGAAATTTCATTTATAAACGCAATCAAAATTGTTTATTATTTTTGTAATAGTACTAATGTGCCGGCTTTGGAACTGAGGCTCTTTGTACATAGGTCATTGTACCTCGGAGTTGATTAGATATTTTTAAACCCAGTATCAGAGCTGAGTGACTTCGCCCAATACTATGGAGGTAAATCAAATGCGTCGAGCTCGAAGTTTAATTACTAGTAATAAAGTCAATGCGACCGTCGTTAACGATATCTCCGACTATTTCCTGTCACGAAAACGTATTTTAACTTGATCCGGTTAAAGTGATTTATATATTTTTTGTATCCGTATCAAATATTACACACAATTTAAACTTGATTTTTTTATTGCATCAATGAATCCAACTAACATGTGAAAGGTTGTATATTGGTTATTTTATATAGATAAATATTTTTATATAGTATTCACTTAACGCATAGGCTAACACTTAACTATCACGATCTTATGTCACATGGCCACGAGCAAAACCGCGGGCAAAAAATCGTTTTTTTGACGTGACAACGTCTAATAAATCGATTAACGCTGGCTGCATGCACGAAAAAGGACTCATTGTCCCGTTACGCTGATACGTGAGCTTGAGAGATTCTTTCACTCGATTGGCCTATGAGTGCAAATAAAAGTAAATTTATCAATTAAATTGCAGATTTCATTTCACTCCTTCTTTGTATCCATACAGAATAATGATAATTCAATAAAAATGATTCAATTTTATTCATAAAAGTATGCAGTCATTTCATCAATGTTTTGCTATGACGTTGTCGCGTTAAACTATCGTCTGTAAACCGACTTTACAGACAATCATTTTTTTTAATAAATATACTTCTATCGCTGCAAATAGGTCTTATATGTTTTGTATAGCATATTGATCAGATAGTGACGGCAAATGAAAATGCAATTTACTTTTACAATGCTAGTAGATCAGATCACGAGATATACTCATCCGGAACTCGCGTCGGTGATTAGTCTCACATGTGAGGAGAAGAATCCAGCGATTATGGCAATTATCATAAGCCGTTCGTTACGCTTCATGGTCACGGAATGAATTGAGTTTTTAAAAAAATATTTAAAACCCTTCTTAATTACTTATTAATTATAGACACGTTTTCACTTTTTTGTTAGTGGTTTTTATAGCAGAATATTCAAGTGACTATGTTATTAAGAAATACTTTCTTCGTTTTAAGATTATAATTAAATTATAAATACGTAATTTATATACCGAGTTTCTTGTCTTCTTTTTTTTGGTAGAATATACATTTCGATGTCGTGTTGATTTCAATTTTTATTTAAATTATTACGTATCATTCATGCATCTATAATAATTGTTAATTAAGATAAACAATATTAATATTTAAATCGTAGTGTTTGAGTCTATGGTAGTTAAATATATATAAACTAAAATTAATTTTTTTATTATAAATAAAATTGTTAATAGTTATATTTTTTTCTAATTAAATAAATAACCTCTGTATATAAATGATGTAGTTGATTTTTTGTAAAATTTAATTTAGAGCCAAACCTATTTTGTAATTAAAATCCACTGATTTATAAATAATCTTTTTTTTGTGTAGTAATTATAAATTATAAATTGCGAAATAAATAACACTTAATAGCTGTTATGGCAAAGTATTATTCATTAAAGAAGGAGTGTTAATCGTTTTATTTAAATGAACCTTTATAATAGGCCAAGAAATGATCGACTTCAGTTACCTAAAAGTTGCGTGATGCTACAATTACAACTAGTACCTATTAAGTGAAAGCTATATTACTCGATATACGTAATAGATACGAAAAATAATAAATTCGTCGTCGTCTATCGTCGACATTAAAATCTGAATAATATTTATATATAAGGTCATATATCATTATTAAAATTGAAACTTCAATTAATTCTCATGTGTTTTGAATCTGTGGAACCAGTTAGCTTCCGGAGTTACACGGAACCAGTCTGGTGTTCACAATTCTTTTCGTTTTGAATCATATCATATGTTGATATATCTCGCCCACAGAGCCTCATTATGCAAAGTAATTAAATAAATTTTCAAGACCGCAGAATGAATAGGTATTTATATACTTTTAATGCAAATTGATTGACTTATAAATTACTGAGTTTCTTAAGTATTTAACTGCTAATTGATATTGTGTTGGTAATAAATATGAGAATATACAGCCGCCTCCTACAATGTCAAAAGTAAAAATGTAAAGTTAGTAATATTATTCTTGTTAAATGGAAATACGGTGCTAACTCACACGATTTGTAATTGCAAAAGAAACTTATGTGGAACCGCATATTACTTACGACTTTACAAAGTAACTATTGGTTATAAAGTTTCTTATTACTTTAATATATATTTTTATATTATTATAGATAGTTGTTTATTTAACACTTTGCTAAAAAACAATTTAGCTCTACTGATTGTAAGTAATGTAAGTACGAACGAAAGCAAAAAATGTTCTCTACAGTTACGGTCCACGTAAATAGGATTGCATACAAATATAAATGTGTAGTTGCTAAAAAAAGAGTCTTCTTGTTTAGTAGTGGTTTTCTTTAAGATCAAACTCGACACTCATCGCAGAAATCGGTTCTGTACGGTCAGAAAGTGATATACGATATTGACAATAATAATTATAATATTTCATGAAAATACGTATCAAAATAGTATATTAACATAAGTTGTCAACATTTCACGGATGAGTATAGAAGTGAGTTCTTACGGTATAGCATTGCTGCATCGCTTTCAATATGAGTGATACCGATTGTTAATATTAGTGGAAATAAGCTTTAACCGTCCTGTTATTTTCTATTCTATTTTAGTTCCTTCGTACTATTTGTAACTTGAAATTTTTCTCATACATAAAGTTAAACTTGAAAGATGCTCTACAATTCCAGAATAAAAAATACTGAATAAATAATGCAATATTATACGCAACAATGTATTTTACTGGTTGTGGGAATGAACAGACTGATAAAACCACTTAATATCTATTAGTGATATGTTGACTACTTTCCTTATCAAATTTATATGTTTATATTATAGTCATATGCCGTATGTATTTTATTTTGCACTCTTGCTTTTACCCGACCAGTCTGCTGGACGATAAAGTAGATTAAATTAGGATTGTTTTATCGTTTAAAAATGTACATACAGTTTTACCGTTTTCGCGTGATAATACAAGGAAATTAAATGATACCATATATTTATTAACATTTCGATTTACTAAATGACGTCAACTCGTCATTGTCGACACGTCTATTTATAGTTTATATTGTTTTTTGTATAAAATTTCATTATCGTCTGTAAGGGGACGTGTCTGTCGCGTCGTAGATAATATATCCGTTCCAAAAAAGAAAGCTGAAAGTCTGCGTTTGCATAAATCACGTAAAAAATATTGAATGAGTTTGAAAGACCGAGGTGGTACGATGAAAGTTTAGACTGTGCATTTATTTACTACCGTTGATGAAAGGGTTATTAGAGGTTACTGACCTTTTATATTTAAAGGTTTTGTTATAAGGATTAAAATATAAAGCATCGATAATATTAATTAAGAAAATTATTTTACTAAAAAAATAATAGTGAGAGAACCTGTTGTAGCTAAGTAGAACAATAAAAATAATGGCAAAATTAACACTAGTCAAATATATGAATATGGAAATAGCAGTTAACCATGTAATGCATTTATGAAATCTGAGGAAATTTATTATTCTAGGAAAATAAGCCGCTGGAGAAGAAAAGAGTAAACTGTCCGAGGTAAAACAGACCTGATGTACTTTGGACCGAACATTAGACAAATAATAGTAGGGGATTATGACGTCACTTGACTATAATGGCCGATCATAATATCGTAGTTTTAATGAACTAACAAACACTAAGATAAATAGTAATATTTTTAAAACAACGTTGTCCTAGCCAGCAGTCTCTTGTTTTTATATTCCTATTTATCAATCGTATCATAGCAGATTAAATTTTAAGCAATAAATCTGTAAAGTTTTTGCTCAATTAAATATCGTTTAATTTTCGTTAAAAACAAACAGAATGGTTTACATTTCGTCAGATTACTGTTTTTACCATATATTGATGTACTAAGATGGAAATGCAGATAAAACCTTTTTAATACTTTTATTTATAATGATAATCAAAAAGGTAAACATAAAGTGCAATAAACTCAGTTTTTGAAGAAGGCATAATAAATTAGGGTTTTTTTTGTCGTCACTGAATCGGTGCCGGCGAATCAAAACTTATTTCATGTTAGAGTTTACGATGGGTACTTAAAAGTCATAGACAAAAGATACTCTTTGGTAATAATATAAAACAACAGTAAATAAATAAATAAGAAGCTATCTTGTTCATCTACTAAGATCGCTTCCTATCTAATTATTAAATCCAAAAAGAAAATCTTACAAGTACTTAATATTTTTTTTATATTCGTATATAAAATTGTAGGTAGTGGTATTTTATTTTATGTATTTGAAAAGTTAACAGCCACTTTTTATTATACACTACTCAAATGTATAATAATAATTAAACATAAAGATGCAAGTAGATTATGCATGAGAATTTCACATATATTTAAAATAATTACATACATATAATGCGAGTAACTAGGGATTTCTACAAGAGTAGGTACATATATGTATTACGTATTAAAATGTGAACATCAAAAAATGTTTTAACTGTTTATCAATTATTCCATAGAATTCTATTACATAGAAGTAAGGAGAGAAACAAAAGACAATCCATAACACGTTGCTAAATAAATTCATGTATTTTCGTACAAAAATCTATACTAATATTAAAATGCGAAACTCTGTCTGTATGTTATGCTTTCGAGTCTTTTTTTGTATTGTATAGGTAAGAGGACGAACATTTGGGCCACCTGATGGTAAGTGGTCACCAACGCCCATAGACAATGGCATTGTAAGAAATGTTAACCATCGCTTACATTGCCAATGCGCCACCAACCTAGGGAACTAAGATGTTATGTCCCTCGTGCCTGTAATTACACTGGCTCACTCACCCTTCAAACCGTAACACAACAATAAAAAGTACTGCTGTTTTGCGGTAGAATATCTGATGAGTACCTGCCCAGACGAGCTTGGACAAAGCTCTACCACCGAGTCTAAGCTACTAAAGCGATTTTGCTTGAACCCCAAGGACAGACATTGTTTTGCCTAATATTTGCCTTCTCCTAACACCGAGTGAAGCCGCAGTACAAATGAAATGGCCTAATTTCGATCATACCCCAAACTAGTTTTAATACATTTCGCCGCAAAACATATTTTCTATTTTATTCCGGTATGACGAGTAACTGGTGTAGTAGTAGGCAACCTTCATTCACAGTTTACAATTAGATTATATGGATAACAGTTACGAACGATATCTCTGACGTTGTCTATACATCGCCATTTTAAAATATATGGCAAGATATTACAGAAGAAAACTTAATATTACATGAAGATGATATTACATAAATGACGATGGGTTTAATCATAAAAAAATTATAAAATCTTAAAAAGAAAATTTTCGTATCAGATTCTATTGATCTTAACTAGCTCGTTGGTCTGGTCTTACTAGTTTACACGTCAGACCACGAGGTCGTAGGTTCGATTCGTCGCTAGTCGGGATAATAAAAGTTATTAAGCTTTTCTGGCAACATTTGACAATCATGGCTAGCTGTTTGTCCTGTGCCTAATGTTATCTATCTTTTCGCTCAGGGAATAGAGAGTTCACATGTGTTTGCACATACACGTGTGCACTACGATATCGCTTGTGCAGTTGGCTAGCCATTGAGATTGCCCGCTATAAACATTATTTTTATAAAATCATATCATCAATAAAAATATAAATACCTTATAATATAAAAATAAAAATATAAAATCAATCAAAGCATATTTAATCATGCCTAAATTATGTATATGCTAATTTTGAAATTTTCATAAATCAAATTAAAACGAATTAAAAACAATCAGAGGATAAGATATCAATAATTAATGTACGTTTTCGAATTCAACTTCAGACACGAACGCCTCCAAATTAAGACATTAGGAGATATCATTTATAGTTTTTTTTTTAATACATTTCATTCTATAAACACTTAAAGTTAATTGAAATAGAAATATACGTTTTTAGTATTAAATAGGTTTGCTGTCAAGATATTCATAAATATTTAATATCTGAATGAGTAATGGAATTAAGTACCAAGAATGTTGGCCAGCTATGCTTAATAACAGCCGCGTTGATGTAGTGACCGGATTATTTCGTGCAATGGTCGGGTGGCATCCAGGTCGCATATGCGCATATGCGTCCGCGCAGTGCTGGCTATCGCGGGCACATCTTAATGTGCTCTATTTTGCGTTGAGAACACTTTTTTGTCAATTATAATACAAGCTCAATTAGTTAAAACAAGTGATTCTTACAATTCTACAGCGTTTGTATCGAAACAAATCATTAAACATTTCATAAGCAGGTTCTTTAAAACTATTTAGAATCATCAATGATTTTAGCTTATTTATTGTAGCATCAAGTAGTCATATAACGGTACCACAGTAATCATTAGGTTTATCATTATTTCATATCATTAGGCTTCCGTACTTAGTTGACTTTATATAAAAACCCCGTCGTGTTCAGAAACCTGAGACTCTCGGTAGGATAATCACGGCCATAGTAGTTTATTATAAAGTATAGGCAGACGAAGTCGTTAGGAGTTCTTCGATAAAGGTGTTATCACGTTGTATTCCCGACGATAACTTTAATTTTATACGTGTGATTATGTATTTATAATGGCTTCTATGATTAATTTTCATAATTTAATTATTTTCCCATTTTATAATTAGTCTGATTTTGGAGATTACTTAATAACAAACCAGTAATGAATTGTAAATAATAGGAAATATACGGCCTTACTTATAAACATTGTTTAGTGGGTGTTTAGTTAAATACGATTTTTTCTCTTTCTATCATTAATGATTTCATATTTGAAAGAAGAAGACATAGCATTGCTTAACTAATCGGCTAGTGAACATAATTATTTAAAGATGACCGTGTTTTTTTTATTTTGGATATAAATCAATTATGATTAATCTATTCATTTTGAGGTCGATAATAATAATAATAATAATAATATCTTGGGACATTATTCACACACGGCTATCTGATCCCAAACTAAGCAGAGCTTGTACTATGGAAACCAGACAACTGATATACTACATATACTATACGATTAAATTCAATTGTTTTAAAGGAGTAAGTATGTGGTACGTTTGGTTAGTGACTACCTCGTTAATATAGTGCTAGATGCAAGGTCGCTGATCCCGAGTTCGGGACAGTTACTGGGTTTTTGTATTAAAAGATTCTCAGTAGTAGTTTGCAGTTTGGAAGTTCCCGTGCCTCGGAAAGCACGTAAAAGCTGTATGTAAAACACGGATTGCGGTTTTGTACTCTCTTTCGATTGGCTGCCGTGGACGACATCACTGATGATTGTAAATTTTAAAACATCTGGCATACTTTGAATACGAAATATACTTTTATTGATCTAAATTAATTAAATTCAACATAATTAATTCAATTCTAAATAAATATAATCTTTTAAACAAAACACATAACATTATATATGCCTATAATACTACATTTAAAGTATTTCATTAATATCAATGTAAGGTTCATTAATTTCTTTTGGTTGAAGAAAGTTTTCCTAATTACGTATCCTATACTCCTTGCTGAAACTCATTGTTTCTATTCCAGTTTTAGCACTAAAACGAGTAAACAGAGCAAATAGCGTTGACTGAAAACAGCTTGTTTTATACACATCTGCTCATTCCTTTTCGGTAACTCTTTTAATGTTTGCGTTTGTGTGTAAAAATACACGCGGTTTTTTTTGTATCCTCTGCCTGCTTCGAGCGGATATGTCTTTTGTCTCGACTAGACTTGGAACTAAATATATTTCTTTAGACTCCTCTCGATTCTTTTTTGTGACATTTAAAAAAATATATATCTCATTTTGGATGTACCTTATTAAAACGGTATATTTTTACTTTATTAAAATGTGTAATTTTTTTAAAAACAAACCTTATATTGTTTTCGTGACGAAGGATTAAAATCAGTCAATTATTTTGAACATGATTGAGTAACAACAAATATATAAACTGTCCTAATTATAGTATTAATTATTGTGAGATGAATTGTATTGATTTTAATTAACATGAACGAATATGTAACCTTTATCTTAACACGGAAATTCAAGTTTCATGGTCAGTGTAAGAAATTATCACAGCGACACTTGATTGGTTTTGCTTTACTTACAGTACTTGTAGACATTTATAAACACATTTTTTTTTATCAAGCGAGTATTTGTTATCTGTATGTTTAGGTTAATGAAGTACAACAGTACTAAACATATTGGTAATCAGAAAGAAAAAGGCGGCAAAACTAAGTTTTATTGCATAGCGAAATATATAATTACCAAATAAATAAGTGATGATGAATATGATTTTTCATCAAATGTATCGTAATTGAACTAACATTATTATTTGGTAATATTGAGTGTAAATAATATATTTTTAAATAAAAAATGATAAGTAGACATTTTTCTTCTTTTAAATAAAATACAATTAATAATAATAATCGTGTAAAAATTACGACTCTAGTAGTTTCTCTAGATATAGAGTTTTCTTTTCTTCACTTATTTATTTGATTCATAATTTAGTTCATAAATTGTACTCACTGCTGTACTTGTAATGCGATGAATCAAAACAAAAATCGTAAACAATAATCCGATAACTGATAATCACAAGCCATAAGTCACAACACTGTTTGAACGGGGCACTGGAGCCGCAACGTCATCCGGGGGTCGTACGCGTTATCACGGATAGCGTAGAGACGTGCAGATCGATCCCAATGCGGGAATGTTTTGATAAGGGCGGTTGCGGACGTGGAGGATGGCGCTCGGCGAGAGAGGAGCGGAGACCTCGGTGCGCGCGGCGCGACTGACGGACAGACGGACCCGACCATCGCTCGCCTCGACACCTACAAGCGACGCGATGGCGCTGTGCTACCTTCTCATGTAAACACTGTAGCTGTATAAATAAATGCTGCAGCGAAGGAATTATGTTACAATTTTTGGCTACGGTATTACACCGCGACTATGCACCGACGTTATACTACATTGGTGATAAGCGAAGCCGCATACGACAAGTGCATCCATTCATTCCCTTTCCACCGTCCACCGGCTCGCTGGCTCGATTTAGATACTGCGAGCCACGAATCACTGCACTCATGTGGTATTGAAGACAGATATTTTAATACAGGGTTATTAATAGGTGAACTTTAGATGCCTACTTGTAACGAACGTCTCTTGGTTTTGAGTTGCATTTAGTAGTCATGGTTTTTAAAATGTATTTAGCTCTACAATCGTATCATCGTAGTGTTAAACGATAAAACGAATGTCAAAAACCTTAGAAAGCGTAAAAGTGCTCCATAAAATTGGCAAATTAAATTCTAATAGGCGTGAACAGATGATTAACGACTCTTTAAAACCTGCAATTTACATTTAATATAAGTAGAACATTTTCATTAATAACGCATTGTTATTCAAATTGAACTCTACTTTACCACACATAAAAATGAAACTATTAAAAACATTCATCAAAATGTTGTAAAAGTATTTCAAACAGTTTTAAGAAAAAAATTGTAAATGATTAAATCTTCTGAAATGACATTATACGAATTTATTTCGCTAAATAACTTTTCTTATTACACAGTTATAATTCGGACTTTTATTTAGTTAATTGTTATTGTTATTTAGTATTATTAGTTTTATGGATAATAAAACTATTTTGTGTGTAGTTTAATGTGTAGATAAATTTATACGGTACTCCTAACCATAATTAGACGCATCTACATATTTATCCACATATTTTTTATAAGATAATCGATATTCAATAATATTAACCTTTTAGTAACTACAAAGTTAGTAGTTACAAAGAAATAAAGCGCAAAAAATATATGAATAATTTTCGATATAAATTTTATCAATTAATAATTGTTATCATTTACAATTATAGTTAATGTGAAATTACATTAAAATCAAAAATATTTCTGATTATTCAATTATTTATATTCCTAGACAATAATGACTATGAATCATCCAATGCAATGGCTACCATTTTAAAGTGGGCCACAGGAAGCTTACTAAGCTCGTCTGATTTTCAAGTGGTAAAGGTCGCTATGCAATTCGAGTTAAAGATTAAAAAAGGGCTTTTGGGTTTGAAGGATGGTTTGTGGTTCGATTCTATTTTTACAAAGGTTTCTTTTGAAGTAGACAGATTCTGAATTATACAAAATGAGACAGAAGAAACGAATAGCTTACAGCCTAACTACCATTATTTGAGATAATTTATTTAATTTAATAAGATAATGTATTTTATATTTAGTTTGAATTATTATAATTTACATAACAATTTAATTTTTCATGGCAAATAGTTAGTGAGTAAGATTAACATTAAGGTCTCTCCTCCTCTTTTTGAAGAGAAGGTTTGGAGCTTATTCCACCACGCTGCTCCAATGCGTTGGTGGAATACATATGTGTCAGAATTTCAGGGAAATTTGACACATGCAGGTTTCCTTACGATATTTTCCTTCACCGTTAAACACAAGATGAATTATAATCACAAATTAAGCACATGAAATTCATTGGTGCTTGCCCGGGTTTGAACCCACGATCATCGGTTAAGATTCACGTGGTCTTACCACTGCAATATGTTTGCTTGGAGGAGGAAACAAATTGGATAGTTGACTGTTACTTCTGCTTTAATAGCCGCGAAACAATACTTCAAATTATATCTTTACGATTTATTAATATTCAAGCAAACTAGGACAATGTACAAAGAGTTTTTTTTTATTACAAAACTGGCTATTTAGCATAATAATAAGTTTTGTAATATCTTGATTCACGATTAGAAGGGACTATCACATTGAGAGAAATGTTAATATAATTGTTTAATTATTTTAAAATATTACAGTAATTATAATTATTTAATTAAAATGTTAACGAATTACACACATACTTTGTATATTTATTTATATTATAAAGCTGTTATGTTTGGATGAACGTGCTAATTTCAGGAACTGGTAGTCAGATTTGAATAATTATTGTTTGGGTTACATTATACATAGCCCGTTTGTTGAGAAAGTTATAGCTATAGGCTATATGACATCACGCTGCGTCACTTAGTATTCAATTAATTGGAAAAGACAAACTGTAGTTTTATTTATTTAAGGAGATTCTTCTTGAAATGTATTAATTTTAACATAAGTATACGCACGGCTAGTTTGTTTTATATAGCTGGAGAGTTTCTATGAAAGCACTTATCTCGGCAGCTTATCGGATTTAAATAATTCCTTTGCATTGATTAGCCCGTTTATTGAAGGAAAGTTATATTTATTAACTTTATGAACTTCACTTCCCTAATGCTCATAGCAGTAACTAAACGTTAGTCTATCTGGCAAACTTTAATGGTATATAATAATACATTTCGTTAATGAGGCACATAAAGAAATACATAGCTGTTTTAAATTGCAATATAAACTTTTAAAATGTATATATATTATTTTTCTTTGTTCCGATTAAATGTAAATGGTCTGTCCTTTAAGTTAATAATTAATTCACGTGGTATTACCCATTCCACTTGTGGAACAATTAAATGCATATTATTCTAATCGACACGTGTTCATTGCATTGTAACACTTGATTTTATATTTGTGTATGTATAATTGTGTTTGCTTTTTAGTATTTATGCAATTAATAATTAACAAATTATTTATAGTATATTTATATATCTTGCAGTTATTTATAGAAGTTAAGATATGTATGTAACAAGTATGTTTTAAGAAACTTCATGCACCAAATGCAACCGCAAAAACCGTCACGCTATAAAGTTTGAATAAATGACAAAAAAATATGTTTAAGATGATAAATTAAAAGTTGTTAAATTTCGCAGTTTTTTTCTTTTTAATATTCAAGTAATTACATTATAAACATGTACATTTAGTAGTGTGCAACAGCGTATTAACCTTGCTCCGGTATGTCGGCGTATATGGTAATAATACTTGAAAATACGAAAGGTTTCCTTCGTCATGATAATTTTAATCTGATTGTGGGAGACAGAAGCCGATATTCGTGATTCATAAAATATTGTTAAACGATGTTTAAGGAAAGTAAATAAATGCTGGATAAAAAGTCCTTGAATTGAGAAAGTATCGAACTGAAACTTCCACTTTGTTCCAGTGTCAAATACGCATGAAGTACAATATAATACCGTGCACCGTTGAGTATGAGATGAATTAAAAACACAAATAAATCACATAAATGTCGCTGAAGTTTGTGTGATAGTGCTTCTTTAGAACCTAAGATCTAAGTTTAACCAATTAGCGTATTCCATCCACCGTATCACCTAGACTCCTATTGAGATTTAATTTAACTATAATAAACTAATTCCATAAAATAAATAGTGAAAGGTATTGTAGTTTTTATTGAATATCTACAGTTTTATCTGCAGCTTGGATTCCTTATTTTTTTTTGGAATAAAAGCTTACGTCACACTCCGGCCGATAAAAACTATCTCAATGGAAAAAATAGCGTCATCAGTTTCTCTATTTCTGTGATAAAAAAGGACAACTCAATAAACAATTATAATATTGAGTGACTATACTAACATTATAGGTGAAGAATTTGTTAGTTTGAACGCTTCTATCACAGGATCTTCTAGTCCAATTTGAAAAAATGTTATTGCGTTAGATAGCCCATTTATTGAAACATTTAAAGACTATCAGACATCATTCATGTTATAACGCATGGGGGAGGAGCCGTAAGATTTAACGCGGAAACCGTATTTTTGTTCTATATAGGTAAATATTGTTGACTTAAGCACAGCTTCAAGATAACCGTATGTGTATACATTCAATGTAGCGGGCTATATCGTTTTGTTTGGTGTTATTATAGTTCTGTTGGCAGTACCAGGCGCAGGTTGCTTCATCGTTCCAATAAGCTAGTTACTACGTATTTATACAAACAAACTAGCCCCAATTTTCGATCCGATTTAAATTTACATTGTAAGAATTGTTATTAAAACAAAACTGTTATTGGCGTTAAACAGAAATTCAACACAGAGAATGTTTTACTTGTGCAATACTTTTGTTTTATACTTTAAAATCCTTTAGAGGATATTATTATAATTTAATTTGTAAGTTTTTCATTCGACTTTTTTAAAGTATTATTTTCTTTCATCTCCTCGTTCTTTCGTCCTTATTTTTGTAAATAAATACTTTACTTCTTATAGAAAAATGGAGTCTTCTGAAACACAATGAGTAGTGACAGACGGGAACCTTTAAGTTTACGAGTAAGACTGTATTTGTTTTACAGACTGTAAATTTATTTGTGAATAAATACGTACGTATGCTATTTACGTCAATCACTTCGCCAATTGCAATTTGTTTCGTACGAACCCACTTTTTATCACAATTGTGAAGTGATGAAAACCAACTGAACGCGATACGCTATTTTGATGCATATATCAGTTAAATGTAATAGTTATTATAGTCACTGTCGCATAACACTTTCTATCGGGACCATGATAGTCGAAACATGTCGAGTACCTATTTCATATTTCAACAAACGGCTCATTTATAGAATATATCAAACTTTACTAACTTTTCTTCAATTATGTTATGTTTTCAATATTGAATGAAAATATTCAGCTATTGAGTCGTATCCGTTCAGTAATTGCGATTTAAATATAGTTTATTGTGTTCATAGGCTTAAGTAGAGCAGTTTACAAGCTTAAATGAGCCACCGATATTACGAAAGTGGACCGACAGTGAGGGTAATTAGTACGATATCACGGAATAAATCATTATTATCAACGTTAAGACTAAAATCTTAGGTTGGTTAATCAATTTATAAACAGGATGAGTGAGGAATGTGTTGCAGCGATTGACTTAATTTATAGGCTGATAAATATTTGATTCACATGATAAGGAATATATGAAATAAATAGACAATCTATCATGAAATATAAATCAATTATTGTAATGAAATATTTATTAAAAAACATAACATACTGTACAAAGCACGATACTGAGTTCCACCAGATTGATACAATCTTGATTGGTGGATTTTGATCCAACAAGTGCAGGTCTTCTCACAATGGGTTTCTTCACCGAGCTCAAGATGAATTATAAATACAAAATAAGCGCACGAAAATATATACAATACATATAATATATTATAACAAACTAATATAAGTACTTATTACATATGTACGTATAACAATATTTTACTATTTGTTTTGTCATTCGATTAGTATTTCAAAGTTTAACAATGAGTCTCAACCCTAAGTTTATTAGTTATTATAAATAGTTTGTAAAGTTCTAGCATACTACGGCGTAATTTATTATAAATTAAGTTTCAATGACTATGTCCATTTACTATGATTACAATTACTGATTACGTAAAGTTATAGGAAACGAAACGAGAAGAAAACACCATCTGCCTCAGCACCGTTACGGCAAGATTGATGTTCTTACGTAAAAATGGATCTTTAAATATCAAGATTTTAATATATACTTTTTTTTTACTATTTACTTGCGTAAGTGTGATTATAAAACTATTGAGTTACGCTGCATAAGATTTCCACTTAGATATAATTTGCTAACATAACGAATTATGTCTTAATGACTTTGCAATACTATTAGCACGCAAGGCGCGTAAACAAACGTGGAATCAAACGTTAGATGACTTAGTAAGATAACGAAAACAAGGTAAATAACGGGTAAAGGTCGAATCACACCCATAGCTTTAGTTTTGTTGTCTGAAGACAAAAAAAACACGAGTGGTCAAACATTGCAGAAGAGAATGTATTATCTATTTAGAAATTAAAAAAAATGTGTAAGTGTATCAGGTATGGCAAGTGTTGGTGAGTGTGAATCGATCTTAATGTGTTGCATGCATCGTTTTGTAAAGTCCCCGCGTATATTCTATACAACTATGCCGTCATGTTAATAGATACAGACGGACACTCCAATGTACGCGATCTTTAAAATGATATTTAAGAATTAATATAAATCTATTTATGGTATGAAAAAGTAGTTTTAAATACTTCATTAAATAAATAATATTCATAAAATCGAAATTCTAAACTTCATTTATTTACATTAAATCCTTTACTAAATACAAATAAAAAATAAACATAATTATTATACAAGTCGTGACCGCGTGGAATGGTGGCAAGAATGCTAGCAGCATTTTCCCTTTGAATCGCAATTCCGATTCTCTGCGCGAAAAATAAACCAGCCCTCCTATCACTAATGGAGGCAATAAGCAATTTACTTCAATTTACAAATATTTCAATATAAAAATAATAATTGTATAATCATTATGAATGGTCGTGAAATACTCGTCTATAAAAAGTGAAGATCTTATTATGAAGTACATGTACTCACCGTGAGAACGAATACAGGAGGGCGGGGGAATGCAAGAAACAAATACAATTATTTTGTGAGTGGTATGTGGCTAAGACAGGTGTGCGAATGTCAGCAGGATTCTTGCACCCGTCCGTCAAAAAACTAGAGTTTACATGCGGGAACGCTCGTCTCCACAATTAACCGGCTGAAAAATGTCACTCCACATCCTCAGAAATTATCGGCCCTAGACACCTGTCTGAAGTTATAGAGGGATTTGTAAAAAAACCTTCAAGTCCCTTATTAAGCCTGCAACGGGATCAACATCTCTGCTTAAGTATTTCTAATTTTTTGCAACCTCCATCTCAATGTATAAACAAACTAAAAATAAATATAATTACAAAATAAATGAACTTTGAACGATGTTAATTTTAAAACAAGAATGTTTGTTATGAATTCATTATAATTTATATCGCTTGCAAACTTCAGAGCTATCGAGCCTAATACGACAAGACAGGATTTTTAAATAACTAAGAATATTTAATTGCGTCCAATATATTAGCAGCGAACATAAATTGTTTTTGTCGTGTTATAAAAGAGAGAAAAGTATTCATGACTTGAATTTATAAATGTTAAATAAAGTTTATCAAATGCATCAGACAAGATCGAAATGCAGTAAAGTACTCAAGAGTCCATCTTTTTAATTTTTACATTTTATTTTATAAGTATATTGAGTTGACAAAGATGGTGATGGTGTCTGACTTTGACAAATCGAAAAGTGAATATAATGCGACGTCGTTTGAGGTATTTCCATTTTGTACTAGCCTCGTAATAAAGACCATGTCAGTTGCATTGAATGCGAGGCTTTAGTCGACGGTATCTCGGCGATCACCATTGTAATGTGACACAAAAGTCATCGAGTCTTGGAGGAACAAACATATATATGTTTCAAAATGTAATTAACGTTTTTTGAAGGAACCAACAATATATTATTTAAATAAAGTTTGTAATTAATATAATAAGTTAATATAAATAGCATAATGTTGACGATGAGCAGCTTCCGAATGTCATGAAAAAAAAAATAGACATATAATATCAATTTTATAAATATACAATAATAATGTTGAAATATAAAGAAGGGTCAAGGACGTTTTTGCTTCCCTAAACTAAGCTGAACTCAACATACTATTTTTTTTAAGTAAAGCTGGCTATTGGTTTGGTATTGGTGATTTTCTCGTTCTCGTGAATTACTTCTCAAATTTCAACTACCTAATAACACATTTGTTGCAAACATATTTGTTGAAAACTATTTTGCATAAAAAATCTATTGTTTATATTATTAAGACTTGGTATTGTACCATCGTAAAATATCTACATACATATTATCGGTAACTATTTAATAATAAAAAAATAGCTATTTAAGTTATCTATTTTTTTTTATCACAAATAATTATCATAATCCATTAAATAACTGTATTTCCATTAAGTACAATGCCATACAAGTAAATAGTGAATGAAATTAATAAATAACACCGATGGCGTTGTAATTAATTAATTTTAAAGTTCAAAACGTAGGAGTTAGGTGGGCGATTAATAAATTAATCGCAGATATTTTAATTATTTTCTCGTGCAAACTAAGCTAATAGTTTCTTTCCTCACGGTGGTAAGTGTCACCGTCGATCCAGACCATAACTGCAAGAATTTCTAGTGACTGGTCGCACCTGCACAATGAGATTACATGAAGACCTACCGCTGACTTTGTCATGACGTCAATTCAATAGTCTTAAATTAAATCATTCAAAACAATGTTTAATGACGTAACGATTCATTCATATTTACAAATATATCTGTTTATTGTCTTCGATAAACAATACTATATAATATTGTCAGCATATAAATGTATGTCAATGTACGTTAAGATTATTCGTATAGTTGCTTTTATTCGCGACTTTGTTTGCGTGGAATTTTATTTGGATTTTTTATGTTTTCAAATATTTTTATACTAAAATGCATTTATGCTTTTCCACTTCAATATGGGGGTATGTGTAACACTTATCGATGCCTCCAGTTTTAATTAGCGGTACCTTCTTCAGTATGATAGTGTATTACGATTGCTTATTTTATCTGTGCAAGTGTATAGTAATTTTTGCATATAAAATATAGAATATCCTAACATTAAATTTATTCGCCCGCGAATTAAGGGGTTAGAAAGTTTGGAACCTTTATATATTTTCTGTATTCCTAACTATGTGTATGCAAAATTTAATCAGTGCATATGATCAGTTGAACAACAAACAAGCCCACTTTCGCATTTATAATATTAGTATGTATATAAGTCAATAAATAAAATGCTGACGGAATAAAAGGAGAATGTATCTGTAGGCGAATTTATTTCGTTAATACTAAAATGAATAACGAAATGAAATCGCAGATAAGATCAGATATATAGTTTAGTAGGTCGTACCGATGGAAATACGGAGCTTGTTGCTTTCATAATAATATTTATTTATTTATTGATAAGTCAAAGATCTCAGTGTGAAACATTATAAATGTGGTCGATTCGGTACAATTCACGTATTCAATAACGCTAACTCTTGGTTGTGACTTTTCTCGCTAGTGTTTGATATACTAATAAATACTAATATAATAATTAATGAAAAATAATAGACTTTATTACACGGGCATTACAAATAAACATTAGTTAACAAAAGTCACTTTCATTTCAGAATCATTATTGTAAATCTGCCTTATAAAAAGGAAAATGTATTCGATAAATTTAAATCCTAATTTGTTAACATTTAGCATTAATTTCGTCATCATGTAAGACTGAAAACATCTTTCTGTTTCTTTAGTTTTTCTAATAATAGTAGAAATAGTTACGTTAACATCAAACTAGTTTCATGCGGATTGAAATCGATAATGTTTATTTTTAAAGTAACTTCGACAATGAATGAATTCAGAAAATAAAATACCTTTGTTTTAAACCTTACAATCTACCAGTACACATTGTTGCATTGTAAACTTGTGATAAGGTTGAACGAACCAGTTCTATAACAAGCACAATATAGCCCATGCCTAATTCCGCAAAGCAGTTTTCAAAGATGATCGCTTAGAGAATCTAGTGTTAAGGAGGTTTTGAGTGTAGAATGAAAATTGGCGGATAATTTTTTTTAATGTGGACTCATGACTTTTATATGAAAATTATTGAAATCTACATAAAATGATAAATTGTACCGAAGATTTTGTCACGGTTTTCGAAAATGCGTCGCCGCAATGAAATCTACGCTGAAAATTGAATTGCTTCATCACTGCACATGTTAGAAAGACCGAAAGAAAAACGTTCACCAAATGTAAACGTCTGACGGCACACTCTTTTATCTAAAGAATATTGTAAATAATATCGTTTACTATTTTATAGCATTAAATAGATCTCCTTTTACGCTGTAAACAAGTTTTGAAAGCTATAATAGCAAACAATCATTCCACCTAACGCCGCCGTCACAAACTAGACAGGTGACATTGAATTGCTGCTCGCGTCCTGTCGCTCACGTAACGCTTCCCAAAATGGTATGCGTGCGCGCAGGAAGGGCCACTGACTCAACGACCTCATACGATTGCGATGTAAAGCCACCACGCGCCTTTCACGATAATGAATACGATTCTATGACGCAACGTGTTATGATTAGCATACATCGATACTATACCATAATCAGATCTTCATGTAAAGCAGGTGCGCTTGCAATGTCATTAAAATGCCTATTGATATGATTGTAGTGCCTACACCACTAAGATACATTTGCATTTATATTTGTAGGTCACAGGAGGTTTTCATCGCAAACTCAATTGTTCTTATGATAGCGATACGGTACGGTTCATGACCCGTCGTAATCGTCAGCGGTTTGTTCTATCACTTGAAACCTTTCCTTTCTAATGTGTCCTTTCGGATTTTCGCAGTACAAGCATTGAAGAAATAAAAATTTCGAGTAAAGGCCCAGAAATGGAATCGAGTATGTACTACATTATCTTAACGACGTAAATGATTATATTATATAAAAACTTCCCAGTGACAGACATGATTCTAATGGAAGAAGTAATTGGAAATGAAATCACGATGAAGGAAGAGAAATTAATAGCTTCCTAATTATGTAATTCGATGTAATCTCATTTTGTATTCAGCTAGGTATCTCTTTGCGGACATGTCAGAGGTCTCTTCGACATCTGAACATTCGATATCTGTCCGTATTGAATTGTGATTGTGATCTAACCTTTATGAGCGAATAAATAACCGTAATCGCTAATTAGGCCCGAGAAAATAAATATAAATCTTCTTTTATATCTTGACAAAAACTGTCGTTAAAATAAGGATTTTATCTTGTGTAAGTTTTGAATTAATGAGATGTAAGCATTCACCTTTCGGTTTCGGTTCGAGTTGCAAAGTGTTATTGTATTATTTATATAAATAAAAAGGTTTAATTTTTTTTTTGACAGGTATTAATATCATTATGCCACAATTTTTTTTCAAAATGTGAGTATCTGTTATAGTTATGGCAGCGTTCGTTTTAAAACTCCCGACTTTAAAATTTGACTCCAACCACGTCGGCATATTAAGAAATATCTCCTGAAATAAGCAACAAATTAACATACTATCTACTAATAACAATGGTTTTGGCCTATCATTCGAATTAGTTTTTACGTGAAACCGGAAATCACAAATAAACAAAGCTTTGTCTCTTTAAAATATTAGTATGATTATGAATAATGTTCTTCTCATTGTGTTTATCTTTGGCGAGTTCTGTGCGTTGATGGCATACTATAACCAAATTTCGACTTTGGGTTCTACTATTGTATTACGAATTTAGCATCACAGAATTATTTTGATGTGGTTCTAAATTCGTAAGCATTTTTTACATCCATGTTCCACATAGTTTGTTGCACTCTTTGGTGATCGTTGACACTGAACTGTTAGCGCCCTCGCGCTCCGCTTGGACTTTCTACAGCGATGATTCTCTCCAATTAACGGAATGATTGGCGGACGAGCATCTTTCTGCGCACGCGCACGCAACACACTTTGCTTTTGCTCTTGTTACGAATCAAGCAAAATTCACAAACTAGCGCAGTGCCGGAGATAATTATGAATAGAAATGTCGGAACAGAGTACACTCATTGAATATGCTATTTTACAAAGTAATGTAGTTTATGTGTTTGAGGTTGATATTAATTTTGAAGGTAATGTTTTAATTGTTTACTTCATACATATAGTATTATAAGGTTTTTCAGAAATGTATGAATTAAAATCAAGAGGTTTTTATGACAAATGATCATTCGTAACAATTTTCAAACAATCGAAAAGTTATTTACTGTAAATAACTTTTAGTCCGGTTTTATTTTGAACGATAAGTCGCTGAATGCTTACATAACTTAATAAATCAAATAGAAAGCAGTTAAAATTAAGGATTTTTGTATTTGTAGCTACTGTTTTATACGAATTATTTTCTAAGAAATTTAATCTTTAATGATATAAATAAATAACCTGACCTTAAATATAGATATTACATTACCTTCTTTAGGATAATGGGCGTCAAAGCTCTTGTATATATATGTGGCCTTGTAGTGGGCATTAAGTTTTGGATAGATGACAGGTAATGTGGGAGTATTAATATAGGATGAGCATGGCCCTGTTCATAGCCTTCGATAACCAAATCTGTTTATGATGTACTGTTTTTGCTTCTTAAGAAAAAAAAATCTGATGATTAATTGAAGAGCAACACAGAGTACTGGGTGAGGGCTGTATAATTTCTGCAATTCAATTAAATCTAATTCGATTGGAGCAAATCCAGAAACTCAAAGCGTTGTAGGTTAGGTTCGTAAACATATTAAATACGTAGCTTAAAATATTAGGGCAAAGGTGTATTTCGTGGCAATTTTGAGAAAGCCAATGGATAAAACTTGCCAGTTAAGTAGTTCTTATGAGACGTTATTTATGCGAGTACACATATTCCAATTCCATTTGATCATAGATAATACCAATAGTATTCCATTCGGAGAAAAGCTACATCGAAATACGAAAATGGAAAAATAGGCTAACGTGTTTGGTATCCATCCAAATTAACTTTTCGTTGAATACAATGAATATTATGTATGTTTAGAAAAAAGGATAAAAAAATATATTTAAATATAGAATATACTAAACTCGCTTTATTAATAATAGTAGAACCAAAGTTTGCGTTTATTTTTTATACTGAAATGTGAGCTCTTTGGCTCATTCTGTAAAAAAGACTTAATTGCTGACTATTATGCTCATATAGTACATAAGTTGTATTATGTATTTTATGTATTATGGTACAATTATGAAAGTAACTTTATTTTTCAGTTATCCACTGTTGATTAAGTTTATTAACCGTTTCTCGTTAAATTGGAGTTCAAATTAAGAATGTTATATGATGTTTGCCTTTGAATTGCCGATATGGCCCAGTGGTAATAAGACGTAAATCTTAACCGATGATCGTGGATTCAAACCCGGGCAAGCACCACTGAATTTCATGTGCTTAATTTGTGGTTATAATTCATCTCGTGCTTGACGGTGAAGGAAAACATCGTGAGGAAACCTGCATGTGTCGAACTTCACTGAAATTCCGTCACATCTGTATTCCACCAACCCGCATTGGAGCAGCATGGTGGAATAAGCTCCATACCTTTTCCTCAAAAAGAGGAAAAGAGACCTTAGCTCAGCAGTGGGACATCCATAGGCTGTTACTTTACTTACTTTTACTTTTATATCATGTTTAAATAATAGAAAAGCTTAAAAAAAACAAACATCAGGCAAAGTGAATAGGCATAATGTGCATTATAACTATGTAAAGAAATGTTATTACTTATTACAAAACAGTTGTTGTGTATTCAAACCTCGTACCTTCACGATGGTTATAAAATTCCCTTCTATTATATATAGTTGTGATAGAAAATATTTGTCATACATTGCTCATATTGTTAGTCTCGTTTGTAGTAAAGCAATTGTCGGTTAGAATATGATTTCAAATTAATAGAGCCAAGCGGTAATTAGAAATAGCGCAGTTAATGTGTACGCAAATGTGGTTTGAGTGACTTCGCATTTGCAGTGGAATTCTTTAGAAAATCACATAACTTGTGGTTTTTAATGATGATCTTCCGCAGAGTGCTGCTTTGCGGTACGAAATAAATTTTTCCGCAGATGGCTAAGTACTCTCGTACAGAACTACGAAAAATTATGAAGTATTTATATTTTTTTTTATACTCATTTTACTGCAGCTGAATGTGCCTCGTGTGCCGTTTATTTAATTTCCTCTTCATATCGCTTAAAATCTTGTCGGTGGTTATTTTGATGGAAGATAGTTGATTATCTAAAGTCAGTGGGCCGTATTATTTATTTAGAAGCCCTCGGTCTATCGCTCATCGGCCGAGTGGGCCGTGGAATGCTATAGTTTCCTGAACAGGTCACTGAACGCTATTTGGCAACCTCGTTGTGTTATACTTACAATAGTAAGTAAAACAATGAAAATATAAATATGATTATTATTACGTGATGTTATTAATGAAAATTAACTTTGTCGCTAATGATATAAAATATTAAGTTATTATGTCGAGTTGTTATGCTGCGTTATTATAAAATAAATTTATTTCATGTAATGGTAGAAATTAAGTTAAATGACGACTTTTTATATGACACACCTAAATGTTGCCATGTTGAAAAGTCCAAAATTACACCCATTCATCACACAAGGGAATGTTAGCGGATTTTGTAATAATTACTGGTCGGAATGGAAATTAGTTTTAAAAAATCAGGGAAATTATCGTACATGACTATACCGTATCGAATTTTTAGACCGAAATCAGGCGTCAATTATCCGTCCTAAAATAAACAAATGTATTCGATATGGCAATACTTTCGTATTTTCATTATGCAGGCGATTTTAGCAAGAGTTATTAAATGTAAATAATTCAATTTAAACTGGTACGTGTTCTAATCAATAATTAACCGCGCGGTCGGTCAAACGGTATGCGGATATACGCAACCGCGCCAGAACGTACACTACACGTCCTTCGAGGTCGTTAGTGCAGGGCGACCGCACTGTATCATAGCGGCTTAGACTCAAAAGAGTAAACGATTCACTTGAAACAACACATTATTATAAAATATTATATTAATTCTGGCAAGTCTATGAGTACATACATTTTGGGTAATATAATTATAGACCATATCAGGCTACCAAAACAACCTTACTCAATTGAGAGATTTACCAAAACCTTATTCAGAAAGACCTTTCATACAGTACTTTACTGTTTTTATTTCTAGTAATAATTAATAATCATAGTTATATTATATTCTGGTATTTTTCTTACATTTACCTAAATTCTAAAAAATGGACTAGTAAAAATTATATGATGAGATATGAACAGTTGAGCACTTATGAGGGTACTACATGATGTGGGCTGACAGAACATCATTACTAAATAATTCTTTGCGAATTTCAAAAACGGAATAACGTAAATAAAGTATTATAGGAATATTTAAAGAGGTATTTAGTGCTTGTTTGTTTTACAATTCGGAAACATTAAAGGATGTTCGTAAAAAAACAAATTAACAAAGGCCGTGGTAAAGTTTATTGGTGCGATAAACTGGAGCCTGCCTTGGATGCGGACGAAAGCTTGCAAGCAGCAGGACGGTTATTGTAACAGGTAATTAGGTTTTAAAATAAATATTTCATTATAAGATTATCGGAGTGTCAATCGGTAGAACAACCGTAGTTCCTAACATAGATTATAAACTGTCTCATGAGCGTACACATTGGATATTTCGGGCTTTAATATTCATAGGTTTACTTCTGAGTAAGCCCTAAATTTTTAATAAACCTTAATGATTATTACCAGTTCAACGAATACACCATATGGTGTACGTTAACACAAAATGAAGTTCGTAGTATATATATCGGATAAACCTCCCGATTTTGCTGAGGTAAAATGTAGGGTTGTCCCAAGAAATTTGTTTAAATTTAAATAATAAAAGAAGCATCAAGACAAGCGCTTGTTTCGTCTTTTTACATCTCACCACAAACCCCCGCGTGTTTTATTCGATTATTCAAATGTATATTAAGTATATCCCATACTCCATATTTCAAAATATAAGTAGAAATCTGAATTTACAAAAATCGTTTAAGATAAGTATGTTATTTATTTCGGTGTGACAAATAATAAAATATAAAGCCTTCTTTGTTGCTTTTTAAATATGATAACTGTTTCTAATAGAGATTGTTTTGCGGACTTTTCCAAAGGCGTTTTGAAAACTTAAAAAAAATAAGATTGGTACTTAAATATGTCTTTCATCTGTTTTAGATTTTTTTTATCATTCGCTTGCAAAGAATTTGGATCTGCAGTAATATGAAAGAAAAAACAACAAGACGTATCTCTTTATAATAAAGTATAATAATAACTTCTCGTTTAAACATAATAATTATGAAGTTTGTTCCTACTAGCTAATATAATTCAATATTTTTTGTGATTATATATTGGCGTCAATACATCTGCATATTTTAAGTTATATATTTAATGTTTGGAGTCTCTATAAATATTATCTTCAAATAAATAAGAATATTAAATGTAAATTTCATATAACTACGTATAAAATATATTTTTTTCGAATTAATTGTTCTCATATATTATGTAGAGTATCTTCTTATTTATTGCATCCAGTTTTTTGAACGAATTAAATAGAAAACACAAGTGCAATTTCTATTGCCTTTCCTATAACCCTATAGGACGGCAAATCCGAAAACCGGAAGGAGTTCAGGCGCAAGACCAGGAGCTTTATGTTCTTTTCGAGGCACGGAAATGTAAACAATGCCAATTTCTAGCCTTCGCGGTGCTATTGGAAACTTAAACGACAAAACTAATAACTTTTTAATGACGCGATAAACACCCCATGTTTGAACCCAAGACCTCGGTATCAACGACCTTTTATGCTAGTCACTAAACCATTGAGGCAGTCATTATGTAATACTGTATCGACATAATAATAATTTTATAACGTCATCCCAATTATACAAATATTATACAATTATACATAGACCGAACCATTCCAGTTTAATCGTCCATATACATATGGACATATCTTAACGCTTAATTACTCTACAGGTGCTAAATAAATTCTGATGTTAATTTGTCGTTGCATTTACGCTAGAGAACTGGTTCTGAGTTATTTTGACACTAGATCCATATCAATATTCGTTATGTATTAAATGATCCAAAGCGCTTAAGAGCGCTGCAGCGACTGATTTAAGAATCAAATATATATTATATGTATGGATAACATGCGACTGAGCATGTTGCTATTCGCAAAAACAAAACGTATTTTTTTATTGTTATCAATATAAAACGAAAGAGTTGTATAAAAAAATTCACGAGGCAGTCCTCGATTATTTGTAAATATAATTCATTAGGTACTTAGTTTTTGTCTCAACAATATTACGAATTATTAATATAAATAAAAGATATGCAAAGATAAAGCATTTTGTGCTTCTTTTTTTATCGAGAAAATTTTATTCTTTATGTTTCTAATTTGACACAACCCTTGAAACGTAGTAAGTTTACTATTTTGTTTTAAACTTAAACTTGATTTACCCAGGCAAAGTCATAATAAGCAATTTTGCTTTGTAACCCCATCTTAAGCCATTTAGATTTTATCTTTTATCACATAATAATATTATTTAACACAATAGATTTGACTACATGGCGGTATTTTTTTTGCTGCATATTTCGGCGTATAGTTTTAGTGTGCGTTTACGTGCACAAATGCATTAATACATAGCACGGCTAAGAATGAGTATTATTCAACAATTTCTTTACGAATGCCTTGCGTGGATCTATGAAGGTTCAAGTTTTTGCGTGATAAAACTCGCAACGTGTATACGTGCTCTTATACGGCTTAAGTTTCTTATTGCCAGTGGGTACCAGGAATTATGAGCAGGCACTGTTTATGTAGAAAGTTGGTTCACATTGGTTCTATTTCTTACGTTGTCAACAAAACTTAATAGAGTAACGGTGATGTTTTGCTTTATATATTAATGTTTTTTTAAAACGATTGGGTCTGGAATTTTATATACAATATAATGCGAAAACATACGTGTACTCTTTAATGCCTCTCTCATAACCCAAAGGGACGTCTAAATATATTTCTTTAACCATCGTCCAATTTTCAAATAATTTTTAAAATTTTATAGATGTATTATACACGTACATGAATACTCTAGTACGTGTAAATATATTTTTAATCTCAACAAGAAAGTGTTGATCGTTATACTACGAGCCATACATCGCCTTTCTATATACGGAGATAAATAAAAAGAAAATATGTTTATCGATATGTTTGTTTATCTACGGCAAAAAATATTTCATTTATATACATATATCTAGCTGTATTACAGAGTTGTAATGTAATGGTCATTAGAAATGCTGTTAATTAATGAAATAATAATATTAATGATAAAAATTTGGAAGGATGTAAGAAGGATGTATTCAAAAGAGAACCTTTTTATATAAAATTCTTTATATAATAACATTGGTTAGAAATTTTATGTAATAGATTATATTATGAGGATATTTCTTAATAAAGGTGTGAGATTTATAATGGAAGTAATAATAAATTGTGGCAAAATATATCTTTGAAATCGTTGTCAGCGATGGTCGCCGACAGATTGCGTTTATTATGTGAATTACGTACTGATGACGATGATGCAACTGTGAGACGCAGGTAATGGCGGCTTAAGATTACTTTTCGACTAGGACCGACGGGCACATCCGCAATCAGATGTAATTGGTCATTCACTTGTATTTTGAACGATCTCACGGTGTATGGGAATCTAGAATTTTCAATTGATCTCGAATGTATGGTGTTTGAAAAATTCTATTTTTTTATACCTAATTACCTTGACCCACAGCATTAATTAGATAAATTGAAATGTAAGTTATTCAATGACTCATAATATAATATTTTGTGTTTAAAATAAGCTGTGATGAGCTGCTAGTGAGTTGAAATTAATTTTATATTTATTCATGAATTAGCTAGCACCTTATTTATTGTATCCAAATTTCCGAACGACAAAAAATAATACATATCAATTAATATAAAATATTTCAATCTTTAATATTTAAAATGATTATACATTTGATTATGAAATGAACTCAATAATCGACATACGTATTTCTTTTTTTTTAAGTTTAAGCGCTCAGTTCTAATTAAAAAATATATATAAACAGCGGACGTTATATGACCACAAAATGCGAATGCAAATATAAACTGATTAAAAAAACAGGCCCCTGTGAAACACAGTAGTTAATCGATAATTTTATTTTTAGATATTATTGAAACGTAACGCATAATGTACTTAATTAAATTATATCACTTATTTTTTTAATGAACTTCCGTATTCATTAAAATTAATTATTATTTTTCTATGTCTCCATGTATATATACATAATTATGTATCATCAAAGAATGGTAAAATGGGCTTGTTCAAAACCTTAGTTTTGAAAAATATGCTATCATATCAACACTAAAACAATAATTGCGTATTAATTTGCCGTGTCCGTATTCACCTGCAAGGTGTCAAGTTAAAGTACACGCTGTGCGAAAAAAAATCATTACGATAGTCGATCCATATGTTAACATTATTATGTACACGTTTCACGATTTTCGTATTGTTAAAAATCACGAATTTTCTTCGTAATAACTGTATTGTATGCAATCAGTTATCATGTATTGCGTGTCACTGGACCGAAAACCACACGAATTTTTCCTTATGAAAACGGTTTATGGCGAAATAAACATAATAAAGGTATGTCAATATCGATATATTATATAGATATATGAATATACTATATATATTGTATACTTATATGGGGGGATGCACTACAGAATTAAGTGCATTCGACTGAATAATTAAATGTGTCAAATAAAGACCACGTGATAAACTTTTTTTTAGTGTCGTTTGTATGTCTGTTTTGTATGTCTAAACGACATCGACGATCACTGTGTGACAGTACTAGTCTAGTCCGATTATTTTTAATCTCATTGCAAGCTAACGGCATTTTTCTCCAAATTAGCTCTAAAAATATACAATATGTACTACACTATCTTTAATTCTCTATTGACACAGCTCTTACAATTTGGAAGACTTATGACAATCGGATAATAGTTCTTAGTAATAACCGGATAGTATTATTTGCATAAGTAGGATTAAAAATATATCACCTTTATAACAAAAAGTCGTATAACTTGATAGGTATATTTGCATAGTAGAATTTTAGTAACGAGTAATAAAATTAAGTATAGGTATCGAAATAAATTTCTCATATACTTGTAATAGAGAATACATTCAGGACAAAATGTATGTGAACGTTATAAGTTTACGTTTACGCAATCGTTCGATAAATTTAACTTTTTACTATTATTAACTATAATCTCATCGAAGAGAATTAGTGACACGACCCCTCGTCGTACTTAATTCAAGGATTAAATTTGTGTCATATCATGCAAAAGTTTATTAAACTACTCTTTCAAGTGTCGTACATACAATAAAATAGTGTGTACAGGAATACGCACTCTATTGCACTATAACATATTATAGGTTTTTCTTTAAACAAAAATCGTTTCAATATTGCATAACGATACAGTGATGGATACTTACGTTATATTATAGCCTTTTCCAATCACTGTATGTAAGAGTAAATATAAGTAAATAACGTTAACATTGTATTCACAAGATATCATTGGTCGACATTTAGTTAATGTATGCTATTCATAAATTAAATATAACTTCACAAATTTACTAATAATATGCTTATGCGCCCTTGAGGCTTGAACTGTTAAGAATCCAAATTTATCCCAAAACCGAAACTATAAATATTTTTATTTAATGAAATAGTGAGTAAATAAAATAAAAGTCACTTTTACAATAGTCAATAAGTAGTTAAGACTCGCCAAATATATTTGTTATAGACATTTATGAATGATTAAAATATAGTAAGACTAGCGCTTGACCGACATAATTCGGAATTTCAAATACAAAATTTCCATAGCTCTGTCTTAAAAAATGAAGGATTTTCAGACACATTTTTAAGCAATGTTATTTGTAATACCTAAGTTGTTTTTATATGTAACAAGCGCCTTTAATGGTTAAATACTTAAGAATTACCGTAAAATTGTGTGTACATATAAAGCTAAAACAATGTGTTGGTACCATCATAGCGTAATTAAACCAAAGAACCGGCTTCATGATCGGATGGCTATTCATCGTAAATGAGGTCCTTTCTGATACGTGTGCTGTTTCGCTGTCTAATGTAATCGCTATCAGTGATACCAGTGCAATGTAACATTTCCCACCAGACATTTGATATAATGCAAATATCGTAAAACGACACGAGTATATTTTAGCTGAATAGCGTGTAACGAATCGTTTATCGTGTAATTGTAATGAACTCGGAAAATAAAGTGTTTATTTTTAAATCGTTTTATAAAATAAATATCCAGTGTTTACATTAAACTAACAATTTTATGTAATTATTATAAATAACAAATATTTAATAATGCTAACTCTATATATGTACAATGACATACATTTTGTATTTAAGATATGCATTTATTCGTTAGCAAAACGCTCTTTATCATATCATTAGATATCATTTTTAAAATTTTATTTTATGTTTTTACTTATTGTTAAATGATATAAGGCAAAATCTGTGAAAAGTTTATCTTTTGAACAGCTTTGTGACATGATTGTGGCAACACTGATCCCTGGACCTGATCCGGGACGCATTCCCGATTCGTTCCCTGTTGTTTTTGCGGCTAGGCACTCGCTAATGGGTACAGGTTTAAAGCCGGCAGGAGCTCCTAAGTTGTCGTATAGTCCTAAGACAGGATAGCAACCTCACTTAAAAACATTGATGATTCTTAAACAGTTATTTCTATGTAATTTATTCTACTGGTAATGTCTTTTGTTGCGGTTTATTCAAGTAGCGAGTTTTTTGCAGTTAAACATTTTATGATAATGGCTAGGCTTTTACGTAGGAAACTGGAAGTTGAGTATAATGGAATACGATCATTTTTTTTTTCTGCCTCCGTACTCAAAATGTCTATACGAATAGTGCTATGGTATATATTTCCACAGAAAATAAATAAATATGAAATTGTGATGTATTCGTTAAAAAAAGTTAAATATTTTAGTAAAATTTGTTCTTTTTTTAAAAAATGATGACATTGTATAATATTGATCGATGCCTTATTCTATTTTGCAATCGTGCAGATAACAAAAATTGAAAAGTGAAAGTTACTTCTGCTTGAAGATTTACATCGAAAGCGAAATTATTATTGCAGTAAACGTTTATTATACGTCATTAACTATATTGTACGTTTATGTTTGACAATTTAAAGATACATAATTTATCTGTTTTTATTAAAACTATTCTCGCTTTGACATTTTTATAACTAGTATATGCAAAGTTACATTGAAGAGTTAAAATGGTTTTCGAAGGACGTGAGCTCTTAAGCCGTCTACAAAAATGCATTGTTGTAACTGTCAGTTTTTTATTTATACGCGTTTATATAAAGTGATACTAAGCTATAAACAAAGGTCGTAAATAAAATAATGTTTATCTTTCTTTTTATATACAATCGTCGCGCCGTATCAAACACTGCGCACATAATATCTACTTTCTCATTATGAAATATTGAAGTTAAGTAATTAATAAAAAAAAGATACTACGTCATTATGAATAAAAAAGTGAGTTTCTACCGGCTCGTCTGTTTAGGTTTCAATGGTTATTCTACTGCCAAACCACAATGATTCATATAATTGGTATAAGGCTGTTAGAGCTAGTTTATTTACAGACACAACAAACAAATGGTTGGGTCCAATGGTTGGCAAAAATTGGCAAAGGGTTGGCTTATAAATTACCAATTCGTAATAAAATAAATAGTATTCTAAGTTTGAATTTATATTTCCATATTATATTTCATCATAAATAATATCATACTTTGGAGTAGCTGTGAATAATTATTATCAGTGAATTAAATTAGATATGCAATTCCATATCCTTTATTATTAGGTGATTATACACAAATTGAGATATCCTGCTGGGCTCTGACTCTGTTTATTGTAAGCGAGACTTATGAATATTAATGCGATTGTTTTCCCTTCAGACAAATTAAATATCAGAAATGACATCAAGTATATTGATGGATTGAAATCATATAGAACACGCTATATAGTGTATTCTATATTTAAAATTACATTTTCTACATGCTATACTTTTTTATCATATATATTCCTTATAACGAAGATAAATGCTTTTCGCTATATTATTAATACAATGTATATGTATAGAAGCTTTAAATGTACATAAAATATTAATTGCTCCTCGAAACGATGTTTTATTGGTACTATTCAGTTTTATGGACTAGGCCACAGAGCTATCCGTGTTACTTTAGAACTCTATAAACTGTCATATAAATAAAGTTTGAATTTGTTTAATAATACATTTACATAAAAAAGATTTTTTAATAATGTTTGATTTATAAAACAGATTAAAAATAAAATTAAGGTATTCAGTAAATGAATATCTTGTGCTGTTCTGAATAAAAAAAAATATTTTACTGCTTCATTAGACTTCAAAAAAAGGAGATTATTAATTATTATTATATTTTTTTTTGTTGATAGAAATCTGTTATTTTTATGTATATACTTCCTCTACTTATATTTATATCAAAATGCAGTTTTGATTAGAGGATTCAATAGGAATTGAGGGAGCTCATCATACATTAATCATACAAATCAAACAAGCATATCAAGCATTTGCATTCAGAAGTATCATTCGGCCATCGAAGTTGTTTTTTTTTTTGGGAACGTTATATATAACTATATTATATTTATATTATAAAACTGGTGTTTATATACGACTGAACGCCTTCCAGGAACTACGAGTTAGATTTTAATATTTATTTCTGTGTTAAATTCTCCGTTTATTGAGGAAGGCTATATAACTTCACGCTTCAATCAGAAGCAGCGGAATAGTAACCATAAACGTTTACAAACATTGCAAGCTGATTGAAACAGACATGTATAAAATACACACAAATATTTCTTCAATATGGGCTTTCATTGATGCTTAAAAAATGCATGAATAAACATATCCTAAATTATCACTGACGCGATTTAAAAGTATGTTTTATTTTCAGAGAACAACAAGTTCATCCAACGCTCGACAGTTCGCGTCCGTTTAGAATTGGCGATCTAAAAACATTCGTTGCGCCCTTCCGACTTTAACTGAGTTTCTAGGTTCTTTTTGGGAGAATCTACATTTCGAACCGGTGCCTAACATTCAATTAAAAACTTTAAAGTGAATATTGAAAGGTGCTTTCATGACACTACTTGATTTAAGAATATTTAGATATTGATATTGAATTATAAGTTCAAAACCAAAAGATAACTAAATGTTAAACGCTGTTACATTATGAATTGCAAAATAAACATTTGATTAATAATGTCAGCAGTAATCCTACAATTTCGATTGTTCATGTTGACTGGAAATAATTTCATGGCTCATCGGATGAGCCAAAACACGCTCGTGGTTATTTGTCTATTTATAAAAGAAAAAGATAATTAATAGCAAATTCATTTATTATTACGTTATTACTTATATTTAGGATTTAAGATAGGTAGGCTGACTGGTAAAAAGGACCAAATGGTAAGTTGTCACCACGCCTATGGACAATAGTGACACAACGAACTTGAAAACTGAGATTTTTTTGTCTGTCGTTACACTGACTCACACTTCGAAATTGAAACGTAAAGTTTCTATATTCTAACGCCAAAGAATTGATCTTTGGCGTTAGAATTTACTGAACTAATTAATATGAGTGGGTGGCACCTACCTATACAAATATGCAACTATATAGTTCATTTTTAAAGTCGGTTATTTAATCTAATTATATAAAATGCTTTTACAGGAGATCTGTGTTGTGATCGCGGGTTGTAGAAATCTGACGTGCGAGTATGTAGATTGTTGATATCCGTACTTAATTGATTCGTTCTGAAGGTAAACGAAGTCGCTTTTCGTGATTAATTATGTTTTAGCATGTTGTGACTTCACGTTTCGTTCGTTATTAAACATTTTAACATTATTACGTATTTTTATTATTTATTATGTGTCTTGATATGTATTACATAACATTACAAGCTGCCCGTACCAATTTATTACGAGTAAAATTCCTACAAAGTAATCCTACTCCCTCCTTAAATTTTTTTTACCTAGCAATATAAAAAATAAAACCGTTTATAAAACCATTTGTTCCTAACAGCTTTCTAGATTCATTAGTGTTTGCTGTGTGTCAGGAAAAACTATTTTTGTAAATCTAAAGATTACTTGTATCAAATTTATACGAAATTATTGTCAAAATATATAAAACCTACTTTACATTAAATTATATAATGTTTACAATATATTTTTTACAAGGAACAACGACCTCGATTCGTGACTTCCTTTTTAACATTGATTGAGTGGGAAAGTGTTGAGGAATTAACAGGAGCGTGGCGAGATCTTTTGTTCCTTACCTGGAACAAATCCACTCCAGCGCGCTTTAAATGAAGACTCATTAACGAGCCCATTATTACCATAGAATATTTTTGTTTATATTACCATTTAAATAAAGCTGATCTTTCGAGGGAATTTACTTACTCAACCGTGGAGTTTTAGCTACATCTTTTAGTTTCATAATTGTATTGGTACTATTCGTAATTGCCCCAGCGCTGGGTATAAATGGTGTTATAGAAATTTGCTAGTTATTCCACAGCAGTTCTGCGGGTAGTTGGATGTAAACTTAATAAAAGAATTATATACACGAATTAAAAAAATAATGAAAATAAAGTTGAGCTTGCACGAATTTGAACTAGATATCATCTGGTAAGTATGCACATGTTCTATTTAGTCGGCCATCTGGTTTGATATGATTCAGTGTTACACAAAATTATTCTTACATTTGGTAAAACTGTGATGAGAAGGTTTGGAGCTTATTCCACCACGCTGCTCCAATGCGGGTCGATGGAATACACGTGTGACAGAATTTCAATGCAATTTGACACATGCAGGTTTCCTCATGATGTTTTGCTTCACCGTCAAGCACGAGATGAATTATAATCACAAAGAGGGGAAAAGGCCTTAGCCCAGCAGTGGGACATTCACAGCTGTTATACTTTACTTTAGTTAAACTGTCCAAGGCGTTTTTAGATTTGTTAATAATAATAGTAAGTCATGTGTTACAATGAAACGCACTTTGTTAAGCATTATTCGGAACTATATTTCAAGTGATCGAATTATAATGTGCATAACGATGGTAACCATAAAACGTCTAGTCATCTGCGCTAATAATCCAATAGTCCTGTTACATCGGCCCGTGTCATTGTGCTACAGAAAATACACAGGTAATTACTTTTATGAAACAGCCGACTAGAAAGTGTTCGCTCCATCCGAGTGCTTGCTTTTTGATAAGTTCTTGATAAGAGACGGTATTAAGTCACTTGCTACGAGCAGCTATAGAACCGACTATTACTGCTGATGTCATTGACCTTTAAATTTCGGAACTGTTAAAAGTAAACATATTTTTTTTTAAAGATAACATAAATTTTTAAACACGTGCGAGAACGTGGGGGATTTTTTAATATAAAAAATGAGGTATGTTTATACAATTAAACGGCTGGTAGGAATGTATTTCATTATACGCTTGAATGGTAAATGAGTCATGAAACATGAGTGTCTGTTTTTAATATTGAAATAACCGCTTTTGACTACATGCATATGAATATATATACGGTACATACACCAAAATAACATTTTTTACAATTTTTGTCTATCTGTCTGTCTGTCTGTCTGTTTGTTCCGGCTAATCTCTGAAATGGCTGGACCGATTTTGACGGGACTTTTATTGGCAGGTAGCTGATGTAATAAGGAGTAACTAAGGCTACTTTTATTTTAGAAAAAAAATGATAAAAAAAATAAAAATGCAAAAACCAAAAAAAAACTAAATAAACTAATTAACTTTTTTGTTAAACTCCACGCGGACGAAGTCGCGTATTAGCTAGTGCTGAATAAAGTGCGCGTTCAAAGTTTCCATCAATAAATATTGATCACGTTTTGTTTGCTAATGATTAGTTTAAAAATTTCTTACAGTATATTTAACCTAACATAGCTTATTATATTTGATAAAGATAAAACAATTATTGTTGGTGTTCGGTGATAATGTTAAGCTATTGCTTGTTACGATTGCAACGTTTGGATGCGTTGTTGATACTATTATAAATTCTGTGTAATAAAACTTTCTTATTTATTTTTTAAATCTTTATTTGTTTCTCCACAGGCTATCACTTTATTTTTCCTCAGTTACATTGCACGTAAATTAATAAATAATTATTTATAAATTAACTTAATTGCTTAAACACGACTGTGAGTTTGTGTCGCAGCTCTTTATTCCGCACCAATGGGCAATCGTAGACAGATGAAATATTTTCTGAGGTTAATTCTTTAATCAACCAATGTTCCTAATGTTCAAAACAGTTAAACGGTACATATATGTATGTATGTTTAGGGATAAGAGGATTACATATTTTTATATTATTATATTTTATATAATATTACTTTTTCATTGTAATAACTTCAAATAATGATTAAGAGCGTATTGATCAGAATAAATTAACTAATATTTCTTGTACTTCGATAGTTCTTAGAAATATGTACTATAACTATGTTGCGGTTACTTATTTGTACATAGAACATTTAAAGGGCAGGCATTATGTAGGTTAAATAAAAAAGTAGCTTAATTTTTTATAAATTATCTATTAATTTTTATGAGGTTATTTAATGTATTCATATGAAACAATTGAATATAGAGTAAGCATTTACAAGCTAACAAAGAATTATACTAGTCTAAAACTAGCCTCAGTAACTCTGATATTAATAACTAAATAACGCTGCAATAAATACTAGAACAGCTAATTATATTAAATGTGAAACAAACTAAGACTTAAGAGTAAGAAAATAAGTACATCAGTCTAATTCACTTGAAAAACGAATAAGTAATCGAAGCTAACGATGTAAGGTTATAAGGCGTTCACTCATTTGCACAACACGAAGACAGGGTGGCTCAAATTACGATTATACATCGGTTGCCTTTAATGTGGTGCTTATAATCGAATAAATTAGTGTAGTAGGTTATTCGGAAATTAGTTTATCCTTATTCGTTGGCAACAGTGCGTCGACCACACTCGGAGCAAGCGTTGCGTGGTGAATGAGGCGATCACTCATTTGCACTAATCGGAAGCATTGGGGCTCGGATTACGATTATGTTTTCGTTAACTGCATGTAAAGCATTCATCGACTGTGTGTAGTTTAACACATTTATTTTGGAGATAATTCGCGTAGTATTACAAATTATATTCACTTGGTGTTAAGTGTTGCCATATCACATATTCTATCGCAAATGTGCACTTAAAGTATATTTGTGTTATGGTATTTTTAATATCTATGGGTTATGAGGACCACTAACCATCAGGTGGCAAATATTACCTAATTATATTATACAAAAAATTAAACATAATATTGTCCGCTTTTTTTGTCGTTAGATCGCCATTCTAATAGCAACAGTTTTTTTTTACCTGAAATATACGAAAACGTGTATATATCAAAATAGTTAAACAACAAAATAAAATACAATTTAAGCAAAAAGTTTCTAGCTGTAATATATTTGGATAGGTCTGATTTTTTTTTAATCTGTGCATTCGTTACGACACTTGAGATGGAGCGACGCCAGATGTCCCTCGGCCGTGTCTTTATCAGCGTATGAGATTAGAGTGCACTGGTTTGGACCGTTTTAAGTTACTTCTCTGTTCCGATAACCGATTCTTTGTATGCTTAACCAAGATAATGGTGGTAATCGATATGTATTTGTACAGCCATATTGAAGTTAACTGGAATTTAAAAAAGAGTTATGGATTATTGTATTTAATATACGTTAGGCAAAAACGCCTACAAATATGAATATAACATAACTTAATTAATTCGTAAATATAAGTATTCCGTGTCATGAAATAATGTTTTAGTAAAGGTATTATATATGCAAAATAAATTTAATTCTTGTTTTAACGTTTCTAAGATAATGTATAGTTTCAAATATATTTATGTTCCGCTATAAAATTTCTTAGCGATGGTAACGTGCGTTTCACAACGGATTCCACGTGTACGTATATAAATTAGGCTGGGACAGTTGTTTGAACAACAGTTATAACGACATCAACTGCTAATATTGACACAGCGGTGATGGAGCATGTAAGAAGACACGGTTATATTTGGACAAGTTATTCTCTAATTACGGAACAAAGTTTTGAAACGAGAAAAACGTGTCGGTACTAGATAGAGTGCCAAGAACAATGGAATTTATGAATAAAATTAAATAACCAGAACCAGGAACGAAGTTCGAGTGAAGAAATGTACATTTTAATTGATTATATTACTGTATTTTTGTCACAATGAGAAGGCAGGGGAAGGTCCTTCTTTATATCGACCTCCTAAATTCGAACGCATCGCATTTGGTAGCCGCAGTATGAACGCTATTTCGTTACTCACGTGACCTTGGGCAGCTACATTTCACTCTACCGTGAATTGTTCGAAATCCGAGCAAGTACCATTAAATTTTCATGTGCTTAATTTATGCTTACAAATCATCTAGTGTTCGGTGAAGGTAAGCTGTGTGAGGAAACATGCTTGTTTCCTGCACGTGTCGAATATTTATTAAATGTGGATCCACCAACCATGGGAGCAGGTGGTGGGATAAACTCCAATCTTTTCCACAAAAGAAGACGAAGATTTAAACCAGCAGTGGGACATTTACTGGTTGTTACTTTACATTTTATTTTGGAAATAGTAAAAATAAACATTTGTATAAAAAATCCATCTTGTAGATTGTTTTGATGTTTCTTTTTAATTAATGAGAATTCCAGTTGAAATGTCTCTTTTAGATAAATAAAGGTCAGACTATAGAGAGCAAAAAGTTATTTCTTTGGTTAATTATCATGTATCGCTTTATATTAAGCGCTTTAATAAAGAAAAGAACAGAAACAAATATATAACAGGATTGTATTTCGAAGCAAAGACAGTAAAGCGTAAAGCAACTGCCGCGCTGAACGAAAATGGTGCCAAAAAAATATAGGAAGAGAAAATTTTGGCAGAAACGTTACATAAATTTCACGAGCGTCATTTATTCTATTGAGCGGGTGTCCCAAAAAGGGAACTTTCTCGAAAATAGGCCAGAGGGAACGGTTGATTTTGTTAGAAATTCCTTGTAACTTTTCCTCAGTTCGAAAGATTTTGTTTTGCTCATGTTAATTTTATATTCTGCGACATGTTTTCTCTAAATTGCAGTGAAAACATTATTAAACAAGCTTTAATTTGACGGAATTTTTGAACTAACTTTAACTAAAGCTTAATATTGCTTTAAAAAAGTTTTTAGTACAGCGGCTATTTGTGACTAATTTATATTCTGAAGCTATCAGACAGCTTAATAATAGTATATATAAATATAATAAAGCAATTGTATAGTATAAAAATAGTAAATTATAAATAAGATATACTTAATACACGTATAACCGTAAAGGTACAATTATAAAAACAAAGAACTAGTATAATGTAAGAAATATTGCAGGTATAGAGGTCATAAAAAATCAAATTTGTTATATATACGTATGTTATATATATATATATATATATATATATATTATTGTATAGGAAGGCAAACGAGCACATGGGCCACCTATTGGTAAGTGGTCACCATCGCCCATAGACATTGGCATTGTAAGAAAGGTTCACTATCGCTTACATCACCAATACGCCACCAACCTTGGGAACTAAGATGTTATGTCCCTTGTGCCTGTAATTACACTGGCTCACTTACCCTTCAAACCGGAACAATACTAAGTACAGCTGTTTTGCGGCAGAATATCTGATGAGTGTATACCCAGTGGTACCTACCCAGACGAGCTTGCACAAAGCTCTACCACCAAGTATATATTGTATTGTCACTAGCATCGACTTCATGTCATTCATGTTACTTGTTAATCTGGCTTAAATTTTGCAATAATAGACCCTCTCATACTAAAAACCAAAGTTAAACAAATGTTACCCCCTAATGGCCGAATACTGAAACGTCATTCAAATATGAAGTGGGTCTTAATTATTTGGAACGCCATTAATTTTAAAATTTCGCAATTAACAATTTAATCATTTAAAAATTTAGAATATCTTGCAATTAAATTAAATTACGACGTATTTATTTTAATAACATGGTTGTTTATTGAATTTATCAATTAATTAATAGAAATTACGTAACTGTATCCGCGCTTGTAAAGAAGGTCATGGCGTTTGAACGGTTAAACAAAAGGCCTTGACATTAAAACAGATAATAAAACCCTTTTAAACTGTGCACCAGCTACAGTCGAGTCTGTATTAAGTAATTCATTTCATTCGCTCTAATTAAGATCGGAAATGTGATGAGAGTATACTCATTAGTTTAGCAGCTCGTAAATATTACAATGTTGAGCAACAACTTCTCTTTAAGGTGATGCATGACTACACTGCTCCCTTTCAGGATAGTAATTTTTAGCAGAAGGGGAATTTTTAACACAAATTAAGTAAGAAAAAACGCAGTGATTCGCCCGGATTTTTTTTTTTATGTAGGAGGGGACAAACGAGCAGGAGGCTCACCTGATGGAAAGTGACTACCACCGCCCATGGACACCTGCAACATCCGAGGATTTGCAGGTGCGTTGCCGGCCTTGGAGGAAAGAGTACGCTCTCTTCTTGAAGGTTTTTATGTCATATCGGTTCGGAAAAGTCGCCGGCGAAAGCTGGTTCCATAGAGTGATTGTGCGAATTTAACTTTAACTAATTAAGACCTATAGAAAAATGAAGACCTAGTTTAATCTATATTAAATTGTGATGGCCCCATTTTTCACTACGGGACTCTAAAAATAGTCAATAACTCTCCTTTATAGTAAATGAGCTTACTCGTGTACTAATTACTTATACATGTCCATGCTTAACGCAAGCTTAATTTAAACATTGTGTGAACAACATTGTAAAACGAAACCGTGAAGATATAACTGCGTGACTGCGTTATTAAAACGCATACGTGTTCTGAGGTGTTCAGCTCCTAAGAACAGGGAAATTTCGAAGTGTCACGTGTGTGAAAAAATAATTTGATAAAAGTAACGGTACTGGTCTTTAGTATGACATATTGATAAAGAATGAACTTGAAACTCGACGTAGAGTTCGATTTTTAAATTACATAACGAGTGAAAGAAGTGATAGGCGATAATGAATTCAATCATTACTACATTTAAAGGATACAGGAATCAAAATAGCGTATCAAAAAAATTCAGTTATCTAAATGTTTGTACCTAGCGATGTCATGTTAATTTTTTTTATACTATTATATATTTAGCATTAAAATGTTATTTTAAAGTAAGTTTTTTTAATTAATACCTTTACTTTCGAGATATACTTATTATGATAAAGATATTTAACAAAGTCGACCTCACTTGTCTCTTAAATAAATATATGAAAAATGAAGTTATACAATGTGAGTTCCACTTATTCTGAAACATCAAATATAAGTCAACTACGATTAATGTATTATTAAAACAACATTTAAATTAATTAAGATTGTACGCTTAATAAGTTTTCATATGTACCTTTTCTTTTATGAATTCTGTTCTAAGTACCTTCGAATGTTTATGCAATTGTTTAAAGAAAAGTACCGTTTTTATTTGACCTACAGGGCCAAATGTTACCTGCACTCATTCCTCTTACAATATTGATATATTTTGTAAACAGTCCCATACAGCTTTTGTTTGAGTAAAGATAGTAAATAAGCTGAGTAAACTCAGTTGGAAAACGTTATTGTATTTTTAGATAAATACCATTGTATTTTTATGACAGTCCTTAAAAAGAGACAAGATGGCGACGAACAAGAGAAACCAGATAAACAGCTTATAATATGCACATAATAGGTTACCGTCGAACTAACCGTAACTTTTTTTTTATCTAAAATAGTCGGGAAGACTGGCATACGGACCACCTGATAGTAAGTGGTGTCCACCGCCTTTAGATATTGGCAGTGTGAGAAATGGTAATCATCTTTGCCAATACTCTACTCTGTCTCTTGTGCCTATAGTAACACTGCTTCTCTCACCCTACTAACCGAAATGTAGCAATACTAATGATTTTTATTCATTAGGAGAATATTATATGATTGGCTTGCACAAAGCTCTACCACCAAGTGAAACTTATTCAAAGTTAAAACCCTTTCTAAGTAAATCTGGATTGGAACTTTTGTGTTGTGTAATGTATAAGAAAAATAGACCACAAGCCGACAGTGATCGTTATAAACATCGTCATATTGATTACAATTTGACTCCCAAGTAATTTAAGTTGTTGCATTCCTTTTGATTAAATAATTTTAAAACATTAATATTTAATGATTATTGTTATTTTATTTGTCATACTTATCACGTTTTTAGATTATTTTATGTTTCTTTTGTAATGATTTATTCGCTAGTGCGGTTATAATGTGAGTGGCGGAAGGATGAACTACGTTACATACTTGTTATTCAATACTGGTCATCGACGGTTGGGCTCGATAGGTTCCTGGAATGTTTTCTATACAACAGAACAGCAATTTTTACATACCTACCGTCTCTCCATTTTAATTTGAAATGAAACTGTTACAATCACTTGACATATCGTAATTATCAACTCAAGAGTTTTAGGTGTCTTTTAAGGACATAATAAAAACAACTTACTAATGGGCTATTTCTGGAAACTTCTTGACAAAATCCTGGATTTGGAATAAAAGTCTTGTATTATGCTGCCTTATAATGTCACAACATAAACATATTATGAAGAGAGAAAATGTTTTTAATATGTAGTTCCATAAATATTTAAGAAAAAAATAGAGGATTAATTTCAACTAAGTAAATTAATAATTACGCTCTACAGTTTTATACACAGCGTCTTAGTACAGTAAAGTAACAGCCTGTGAATGTCCCACTGCTGAGCTAAGGCCACTTCTCCTTTTTTTGAGGAGAAGGTTTAGAGTTTATTCCACCACGCTGCTCCAATGCGGGTTGGCAGAATACACATGTGGCAGAATTTGAGTGAAATTTGACACATGCAGGTTTCCTCACGATGTTTTCCTTCACGGCAAGCACGAGATGAATTATAAACTCAAATTAAGCACTTGAATATTCAGTGGTGCCTGCCCGGGTTTGAACCCACGTTCATCTGTTAAGATTCACGCGTTGTTGCCACTGGGCCATCTCGGCACAGCGTCTTAAATCACAATTTATTCGCTTATGTGCCGGACCGTTTGTTACAATAATTAGACAGTACAGTGCATAATCAACGGTTAACAGCCAAGTTTAAACCTCAAACTCACAGTAAAAATATTTATTCTCATTTTACATATTCAAGGTAAAAGGAGAGTGGGTCAATGAATTTTAAACTCATAGTGCCCTCTCGTCAGGTAATCAGTTAATGTTAAATCTAATTTGGAATCGAATACAATCTTCTTAATTTTTCTTTCTTCCCAACCTATAGAGAGCACTTTTAATGGTGGTACCAGCTTCAACTGGTAGGACTTTGTGCAAGCTCCTCTGGGTAGATACCACATCAGATATTCAAAACTGCAGGAATTGGTATTGTTGTGTCCCGATTTGAAAGGTAAGTGAGCGAGTGTAATTACAGGTACAAGGGACATAAACTCTTAGTTCCCAATTTCCAATGGTTTGTGGCGTATTAGCGATGTAAGCGATAGTTAACATTTCTTACAATTCCAATGTGCCCATACACATTGGTGACCACTTACCAATAGGTGGCCCATATGCTCGTTCGCGTACCTTCTATAAAAAATAAAACTTAAAGGAGTCAGTCCTGCCTCGGATCTCTTTTCAGTTAAAGTGGATTGCCGTTTCATTAAACTATAAGAATGTAAAGTGTGTCTGTGTTTGTGCATACACTTGTAAATTACGAGTGTAAGGTGTCCTGCGCAGATGGCTATTGATGTCTTTGCAATTGACTGCTGAGTCGCAACTCGGTCAGGACATCTTATTACACATTAAATGTTTTGTTTTATTTCCTTAATAAGGTCATTTTAGAACAACTTTTACAAGCTAACAAAGATGATGACGTGAAAAAACTTTGTAATAAGATTTTTGTAACAATTTCAACATTCTGTTATTTTCAAATCATAATAAAGACCATATTCTAGAAACAGCAGGAGCTTAAAATGTGTTCACGATATTAAGCTATGAGGCAGATATTGGCCGTCGTAAAACTGTAATACAATTTACAATATACCTTCATAAGCAAAGTTACTTGAAGATTATATCGCGAGAATACTATAACAATATATAAATAATCAGATACATTAACGTGGTTAGTAAAATGAACATAAAAGTCTAACTTATAAGGCAGTATAGTGCTCCAGTTTATACTTGCTCGTAGAGCTTTGTGCGAGCTCGTCTGGGTAGGTACCACCCACTCATCAGATATTCTACCGCAAAACAGCAGTACTTGCTTTTGGTGTGTTCCGGTTTAAAGGGTGAGTGAGCCAGTGTAATTACAGGCACAAGGGACATAGCATCTTAGTTCCCAAGGTTGGTGGCGCATTGGCGATGTAGGCGACGGTTGACGTCTCTTACAATACCAATGTCTATGGGCGTTGGTGACCACTTACCATCAGGTGGGCAATATGATCGTCTGCCTACCTATGTAATAAAAAAAAGTGTAGGATGGTTAAATTGTGTTAATATAAGATTTAAGTTAATAATCCACTTGTATTCCCTTAACGATATTATAGTTATGAGTCAACAGGATACGAATGCGCGTAGGAACACTCATCCGACAGATTACGTTCACTTGTTATTTTGCAATTTCTCTTCGTTTTAAAGCTTCAAAGGATTCAATATTTGATTTAAATTTTGATGCGAGGTCTCTCACGGATTAATCTTATAACTTTCGCTGTTATTTGAGTTTAAGTGATAAATAAAATTGTGAAATTATTACCTTTACCTAAAAATAAAGATATTAATTATTTTCGACGAGTGTAGAAACGAAAGTAGACTGTTGTTTTTACAATATGTCACAGTAATTTAAATTTTATGGTGTTTTAAAATTTGATAACTAGTAATAAATCTTAAGTCTTCGGTTTTACGTTCGAACAGATCATAAAAATATTATTTATTGAACTATTTACTCGTCGTAAATCGTTCATACCTTGTCGTATATTATATTATATTCTTTCTATATATATTTGTTTCTCGTGTTTTCGATATATATATTAATGTTTTGTCTCTTAATGAAATATTTAACGTGTCTGGATAATAATTACAATGATATATAATATATAAAAGTTCTCTCGCCACGTCTGTTTTTTTGTCTGACTGAACGCAAGAAACTCAAAAACGATTTGACGGAGTGATTCATAGGGAAAGTTTAAGTGTAAAATTAATTAGGGTTTTTAGTAAATTAGCTAAAATATGATGCTGAAATATGTAATGATACGTTGATTGTTGAAGAGGTTGAAAAAAATATACTCAGTGGAAGCTTTACTGGCGTGCCTCGCATAAACCAAAATATAGATTCTTATTCTGCTCCTGAGAAGCAGGGACAATTACCTAAAATCTAATAATTATGTATATATTAACTCACAATCGTCCTGTTTCTTTAAACTTTATCCATATTATGTTACTTTTTACATCAGCGTTTTGCGATAGTTACAGCCATACAATAGCTATATCTATTTAAATTAAATGAGTACAAGTGTATTTGTTGAAATGTGGCATTTGTGCCTAGACACAGGATCTTCGTGGGAGGAATAATCACAAGTAATTGTTTTACAAATTGGCTATCTAGGCAAAAGGAATACCTACTTCAGCAAAAATTTTATTTACTTTCGCTTACTTTTATTTACTTTAATATTTATAGTATAAAAGTTTTTTATTGCATTTTATGCGATACTGTCGTGTTTTCTTTAATTGTAAATTTAGTTCAGCATATATGTGGCATATTTGTAAATGTGAATCTGACTATTATTTTATATTTTATTACAGAAGTTAACTTTAAAGACACACTAAAAATAGTTGTGCATGTTTTTGTCTCAAAAACGAGGAGCTATGGATATCCTAGATGCGTCAAGAGATAAGGACATGATAAATAATTATCTGATACAGTCCATTTATTCCTTTCGAAGTCAGACGATCTATTTTAGTCACAGCTAAAATAGTCAGATCTAAAACGTATGGACTATTTCATTTCAATTATCCGTGTTCCTTTGATATAAACATAATGATAATGAGTATAATTTTTAAAGATCATAACGATAAATAAACATCTCGTAAAATGAGTTATATATTTTTCTAAATATATATTATCTTGGCTTATTTAAAGACTGATCTATTAACGCAGACACAGCACCGATTGATTTAGAAACTGTTACTACTGAGAATTTGAAGTCATTTTATTTATTGGAATTACGGTGATTGGTGTGAAAAACAAAACGACATAACTCACAAAATGCGTTTATTCGCAAGTTATATTCATATACAAGTTGCTTCGCGCGATTTCATACGCGTTTAACTTTACTCGTGATTTTATGAATTCACAATAAACAGGCTATTTAGCCTTGTTGTATTGCTTAATATTTTTTTTATACAAATTGGATCGTAACATAATACAAACTAACCAAATTTTCAACTTTATATAATACTATAGATTCAGAATATTACGTAGTGACATATTAATGTATCAATTATAATGATTAATGTTTATAAATGTTATTTAGTGGGTGATTAGTTACATAATGTTGTCTTCTTCGCTCAATTGTAAAATCAATAATGAAAGAAAGAGCCATATCAGTGTTTATATAAACGGCAGCTAAGCATCGTTTATAAGTAAGGCCATTTGGTATTTGAAAGGATGAATAATATTGAAAACAAGAATTGAGTTTGTAAAACACAATATATAAGCTCAAAGTAACATATAATTGATAAATGTTTACTATTTAGTTAAGAAGGTTTTTAAAAACTCTTACCACTTACTTTTATTACTTTTTAATGTAACTCTATAGTTGAACATAATATTAGACGTTTAATTTTAGATTTACATCCGCCGCGGGTTTCACTTTCCTGTCACTTTGTACGCTACTGATATACAAACGAACCTAATGACATATCATTAGTTGAATGTTAAAAGAAAATTATTTAAATTGTAATATGTGATAATGAAGATTTTTTTACTAGCAAAGACCGCTTTGCCAGCGTGAAGTTCAATCACAAAATTCCTTTAAAAATCTAAAAGAAAATAAAAAATAAGTTTATTTTTATTTAAATATAATCCGAGATGGCCTAGTGGCTAGAACGCGTGAATATTAACCGATGAACGTAGGTTCAAACCCGGGCAGGCACCACTGAGTTTTCAAGTGCTTAATTTTAGTTTATAATTCATCTCGTGGTTGACGGTGAAGGAAAACATCGTGAGGAAACCTGCATGTGTCAAATTCTGCCACGTGTGTATTCTGCCAACCCGCATTAGAGCAGCGTGGTGGAATAAGCTCTAAACCTTCTCCTCAAAAAAGGAGAAGAGGCCTTAGCTCAGCAGTGGGACATTCACAGGCTGTTATATAAAATATTTATTCGTAAAAAGCCTTTTTCAATGAAATAAATAAAATGAAATATTTATTACTTTATTAAAAAATCGAGGTGGTATTATCTTGCTAAATGATACGAAATAGCTTATAAGATATTTCCTGAAAGCTCATATTTTTAATAATTAAAACAGTACTACAGAAAGACTATTCGCTAGAGTTACACAAACGACTGTATAAGGCTGTAGTTAGGTTACAAAAACTTTTTTTTATAGTCATGTATATAGAATTTGTCCATACTACTTTCTTTAACCTCTTTCTTAATTTCGTTTTATTTTCCGGGAACGCCTCTCAGATCTTGAGTCATAGTATTATATTATTACAAATGACTGGTTTCTTCGTAACACTTGCGCAGACAATTTTTTTATACATTCTATAACTTCCTTCCTATGACTATATAACTCTGGAAGCTAATTGGAACCATTAACAAATTATTTTAAAATATATTTCATTAAATATTTCTTTGCTCGCTTGCTTTTTTACTTATTGTTAGTTTACTTAGTCCATAATATCGAAGCTTATATTATTTAGAATAGCTATTTCGATTTGTAATTTTTTTAACTAGTATATACATATGTATTTATATTGAAAATAAGCCAACGTGATCCTTTTAGTTCTTCAATATCAGAATTATTCATTGGAATGTCTTCACCGTTAGTGTAATTTTTATGAATAAGTCCTATATCGAGCATATTATGGAGATAACACACCGAGTTGCATTCGATTAGTCTAATGTTTATTTATTTATTACGGATACTAGTAATGTCTGTTTGTGATAAATTATAATATTCCTTTTTGTCTTAATTTGTCAATAATTTAAGGTATTAGGATCGAACCTTTTATATAGCGTTGATCTATTGACTCTTTATTTGTAATTACCCAGAGTATCGTAGTTAGCAGTCCTCGTTTTCATTGAATGTTAGTTATTATAAGAATACAAATTCATAATTATTTTCAAATTTATATGGTATCTGTGAGGAATGCGCGTCGAATACGCAATGAATGTTCAGATGCGAAGCCTTCGCGGGAGACTTCCGATTGATTTTGTGCTAAAGCTCGCATCGCACATGTCGCAACGGAAATCACGTTTTTGTTCCTTCCTTTGTTCCTTTGCTGTTTTATTATATTTAGGGTTCCGCAAACTACGTAAAAGTATTTTATTGTGTAGCAATATACATAATACATTTATTTATATATAAATAAATCGTTGACGGAGTAATTATTTCTAACAAGCTGTAAAACATTTAAATGTAATAAAATAAAGTAAAAAAATAATTATTATTGACATATTATCTAAGCGATCTTAATTTAGAACAAAAGGTTTAGGATTAAAGTTCTTATACGTTATATATACAAGTAAACACACAGGCGGTCCTTCGTTTAAACGTGTACACACTTATTGAGACACTCACATGTCTTAAGGGAGGTAAAGCGTCTATATATGTATAGGAGTTTTCTCTTCGCTGTCGGCAGTTAGGACTAGGGGCAAACAAATAAAGATCAATGACCGGCTCCCAACATCACCACCTGATCCTACGATTAAGGCGCTCCCTTATCTCAATTTTAATACATACCTCGTCGTATCTTGCTCATTAAACGGCTTTATTCTAGAAACATCTTGAATATACAACGGTTTTTTGGAATTAAGAAACCTTATCCGTTTGTTATATCCGATGTTATCCGCAATAAAACAAAAATTTCGACATTTAATACTTAGTCCAGCTGACTTGAACGCATGTTCCGAGAAATAGAATAACATTTTGACATTACAGGCTTTTGTAGAAGCCTTTGATAGATAAAGGAGTAACGCTCGATTGGTATAAAAAGTCGATTTTTATAGTTCGGGGTCAAATCCGGTCAAATACTATTGAATTTTCACGAACAAAACTTGTTTATAATTTTCGTGCTCTGCATTGAAAGAAAAAATCGTGAGGATATTGGATGTGTTGAATGAAATTATGCCAAGAGTATGTTGTATGAACTCGTATTAGAACAGGAGAACCGGAAGAGTTCTTAGTCCAACTGTGAGACATTTATGACCTATTACTTTTACTTAAAGTAACAGCCTGTGAATGTCCCACTTCTGGGCTAAGGCCTGTTCTCCTCTTTGTGAGGAGAATGTTTTGGAGCTTATTCCACCACGCTGCTCCAATGCGGGTTGGTGGAATACACATGTGACAGAATTTCAATGACATTTGACACATGCAGGTTTCCTCACGATGTTTTCCTTCACCGTAAAGCACGAGATAAATTATAATCACAAATTAAGCACATGAAATTCAGCGGTGCTTGCCCGGGTTTGAACCCACGATCATCGGTTAAGATTCACGCGTTCTTACCACTGGGCCATCTCGGCTTTTACTTACATTCTTCTTAAAAGTCTTCATCATTTCAATCGCCAGTCCCTCTTTGAATATTATATGATCTCATATACCTATTTTATACAATGACAAGTCAGGGACGGTGATTTTATGTAATTGGATAACGATTTACATACCACGCGAAATATTTGCTATCGAATAACAGAGCAGCGTAAGTACGCTCACTAGACATTTCGTCACAGACATTCACTAGACATCGGTTAATTTACTGATCTTTCTATAACGAATTAAACATTTTCTATTGAAAATATTATTCGAAAATTTAATAGTACACAATGAAAAAAAATACAAATGTTTTATGAAATATTGCGTTCAACCGAAATTATGATTTTCCCTCGCTCTTAACATTCAAGGGCTGTCCTCTCAATAAATCGGCGGTTCATATCTGTGGAGCAGACTGCGGTATCGACCCGCCCCGACGCGTCGCGACGTAGGTCTGGTGGAGCCGTCGCTCGCGCCGCCGCTGTCGGTACCTATTGTAAAGTTTTGAATAAATAACCTTTTTAGTTGTAGACAATGCTTTTAGATACATGATAAATTTGTTAGCTTGCTGTTAATTAGGTAGAGAGATATTAGTGATGGTATTTTAATTTTTTACTATTTATATAATAGGTACTAAAAATACTTGCATTTCTATAAAAGTATATAAATTAACTGAAATAATATTTTTTATTTAAAATTTCTTGTAAATTAGTCATGAAAACATAAACAACGTAAACTTACTACTTACTTATTTCAAATATTAAGTTTATTTAAAAATACGAGTAACAGTGTTTAACCTAATTATATATTTGTCACAAGGTATGGAAACTATCTGGTCTCGACTATCGTTGTTCGAGAGTACGTATTACTTTAATGCGAGTTGTACTGCAGATTGACTTTAAATACTACAGCACGACCGCAGTTGTTAAATGCTAAATGTGTGATATTAAACGGTTGTCAGTACGTATTGATTATAATATCACTCTCACGCAAATGTCAGACGAAACTCAGCTGTTCTGATTCATCGCACACTCGCCCACATCGACGAATTAATATCGGGGACGAAATTATTCATCTCAGATATATTTTGGAGATGTTACATCGAGTCGTTTGATCTATGAATCAGTGTTATTATTTGAATTTCAAAACATGATATGTAATATATTAATCTAATTCTATGTTTATGTAATAAATAAAGTTACAAGAAACTAATGTTAGCCCTCGGCTTTGTCCGCGTGTTAGAGCGAGAAGGGCTTAGGTGAAAAGGGCAGCACATGTCCGTTCTTAATGTTCAAGCTTGCTTGGCACCAAATTTTATCAAAATCGGTACAGTGGTTTTGCCTTAAATCGTAACAGACAGACAAAGATACTTTCACATTTATGATATTAATACTATAGATAGGTTGCGTATTAAATACATTTTATTCATATTATCGCATGTATTAAGATTATCGTCGGTTCCACAGTCATTGGTTCAACTGCATCCTTTTTACTAATAGATATGCATATCAGGCTTGCATATGCGATATGTTTTATATAATATCCAGCAGGCCGCATGCCAGGAGGCTGTCATCGGGTGGCGCAGTTTATTTATTTGTTTGGTAGCGGATGTAATTACATCTCACGAAACAACCACACCGCTGGACCTGTTCGACTGGTTCGTGTTAATATTAATCTGATTAACTAGAGCCCCATATTAGTTGTCACACTATATCACATATGTTAACGTATATAGGTACAGTTATGTGACACGCGGCCGTGTGTATTTATCATTTATAATGATGATCTGCTGTTAATTTTATGATGGTAATTTGTAGTGTGATTGAAGTGTGAAGTGTGATTTAGATTATTTAATGTTATGATTTTTAAAAAAAAGGTTTACCGTCACTAGAAACTCCTTCACTTTTAAGTCGCCTAAACTAAAGACAATTAATTTTAACAACATTTTATGCATGTAAATAGATTTTATTTGCCATCCGATTTTTAAAAATTATTATTTCAGATAATATTGACAATACCGTAAATTAAATTAAGACTGCACTAAGCGTTATCAAATAACATTAATAGTTTAATTGGATTGACGAATCACATAGCTTAGACATCCCTAAAACCAATACTTTTTAATTATTAAGATTTCTCAGTTTAGTTCAGTTTAAACTACTTAAGTATACCAATTCGATTGTCACGTTGATTATGGAATTTTATTGCTTATTATAATTGCTATTTAAATATAAATAATTGATTTGAAACTAGAGAAATATCTTCGACAGTGTTCAACAGGCTTAACGTATGATATCTATCAATTTAAATTTTATTTGTTTTGTCAATGCTAAATAATAACGTTGATAGCGGAAACATAAAGTCGATGAGCAGCATTATCTACTGATTTCAATTTTATATTACATTGATTTAGTTAGGATTATATTGTGTAGCTTTTATTATAATTATGTTCAAGCGGTGTTTTCTCTTATTGAACGTTTAATAGGATGTTTAAATAGGTCGATGTTGCGGAAATTATTTGCGTTTGTTTTTATCAAAAGAATCTAAGAATTTTTTAATATTTCCTTTACGTTACATCAATTTTCCCTACAGTCTTTTATTGCACAAAATAATTAATGTTAATTATTGATACAGAAATACTAATATATAGCTTTACGGTCGAATTTCGGCAAAGACTGACCATCTGCGCAGGGTGTATTATAATGTGCGTGTATCTGTGCACGTGTGTGTGTGTGTGTGTGTGTGTGTTCTTTAATCCTCTCTTATCGTTTGAATTGGTCGGCTATCCATCACAGTCTGAGGGAATCAGAATCAAAAGATTTACGTGCTGTCCGATGCACTGGAATGTGTCTGCTAACGTCATAACTTTGGATTTCTATTGAGAATTTCTAGAAGAATACAAACTCAGGGTCTCGGAATTTGCAGTCTTATAAGTTTATGTTTACCCACTAGATCGACGAGACAAACACAAAAAACTTCATAATAACATAATTACGATTTATATTATAACATTAAAAAAAAAAATTAAATAGCATTCATAAATCATGATGTAAGTGGTTAATAATTAAATTTAAATATTCGTATTATTTAAAAAAGCGTTTTAGTAATAAAAAAATATATTGAATACCTAAGTGACCTCATTAAGTAACTCCATATTTAGCGTTGAACAATTCACTAATTGCAATTATTCAATATAAAAAACCATATAGTCTTAAACTTGCACAGGATATTATGTTTCTTTTTTATTTTTATAAATTATTTGGTTTTTGTGAGTTCATAACTGTCTTTGTTCTCAGTAGAGCCAACCTGAATGTATGAACTTAAACCTCACAGTTAAAGGAATACGATCGTGAAAAGTCAGTCATATGCAACAATAAATATATTTTTGATATATAGTTCAATTCCCACACAGGACAGACGCTGTGTGCATGAACATGTCGGTATCTATATAAATAGATACCGACATGTTCATGTTTTTGTATATAGGTACATGTTCATGTTTTTACAAAAGTAGTATATGTAGGTAAGTATCGATATCGGTAGTATTGGTGGTCTGGTTTACATAGTAAGAGCTTTGATTAGTTTGGAATCAGAGGGATTTGTGTGAATAATGTCCCAGGATATTATTATTACATATTTCGTATTTCGTCAAATCGTTCTGCATTATTATGCACTGTAAACAGTTCTTGATTAATTTACCCTTATTCATAATACAACACTAATCCAATTAACTAGTTATAACCACATTCATTTAACTTTCAAAGTTCCGAATACAACTTCGCGGATATTGAAAACGCCGTCTTTTCGCGTATCCATAGTGAATGTCATAGATTATTCGAGATACCAATACCAATGATTTCGCATCAATTCGGTGTCAAACTTGTTTATTTATGTTTATTCCTGTTGTGGTTGGAATGGGCTATAAGTGAGTTGTCATCAATTCTCGAATGAGATTTAACAGAAAGAGTTTGAACAGAATAGCAATGCTGTTCTATAGTAAAGTTAGTCAATTTGCGTCTTGATGTTTCCTCAGTGAAGTGTGACGTAGGTTCTATAAACACTGCGGTAACTGCGTGCATCTGACGATACTGAAATAGACGCGAATGCAAATCGCGCGCAAGTTCATCATCCGTGCCGCTATTCTAAGCATGCGATAGAGGAACAGCTTGTCAATTGACAAATAGTTTTAGATTATGATGAACTATATAATTATTTTTTCTTTAATTAAATTACTGAATAATATTGTTAATTTTTTAGTTGTTTTTTGTACAGACCGTTTACTCATTTCCTTTATATCTATATTCTGCTTATCTAATAGTTACCTAGTAATATAATTAGCGGCATTTACACGACTCATCGTCAATAACATTTATATAACATCAATATACTATTTATTTTTATTTATTTTATAGCATTGGAAGGCGGACGAGCAAATGGGCCACCTGATGGTAAGTGGTCACCAACGCCTATAGACATTGGCCACCCACTCATCGGATATTCTAACGCAAAACAGCACTATTTTGTATTGTTGCCAGTGTAGTTACAGGCACAAGGGACTTAGTATATTAGTTTGACGATGGAAGCGATGGTTAACATTTCTTACAATGCCATTGTCTATGGGTGTTGGTGACCACTTACCGTCAGGTGGCCCATATGCTCGTCCGCCTACATATACAATAAAAAAAAAATCTGTTAAACAAATATTTGCATAAACGTATTGTATTGTCGCTTTCTACAAATTATAAGTTGTTGGAGAAGACAATAACTTTGTAGAAAGCACAATAATTCTTACCGTCTATAAAAGCCTTTATTATAATAACTATTTTTACTTTAGTTTAAATTTAATGTAATTAATCTCTAGCTATTTTTTTAAACGCAGACCGAAATTGAAGTTAAAATCAACACTCCTCAGTGTTACTCGAAGTAAAATATCACAAACACATAAACAATACACAACGGACACTTGTTATTACGATGCTTGTATGCTTAACTTGTTCAATACATAAATTTCTCGGAAGGGTTAAAAGTTTACAAATTTGCATTCACGGTTCGAAGCATCGGGAGGTCTTATTTGAATTTTAAATTAATATTTTCGTAATTTTCCCTACGTTACGTTGCCCTTTCGTACGTAGCACAAATTGCTTAAGTAGTATTAGGTACTTGAATTTCAAATGCTTGTGTATTGAAAAACAGAAAATACATTATTAATATTAACTGTTTTTCTTTATCAAACTAAAATCAAGTACTTCCAATAATTATAAAAAAAATAGTTCACCTATATAAAATGAAATCTGATAGCCAATAAATTATTGCAACTGTGCTAGACAAAGGTCGTCCCGTCTTGAGGTTGAGGTTTGGAGTTTATTTTCGGACACTACTCCTCCATAAATTGCTACCTATTCGACGGGCTTAATTACCATATTTTGTATTTTATTTAAAATACTTTAAAACTCAAGAATGCCCCGTTGTATGATTATGTGTATTGCTATTTTGCCGTAGAATATGAGATGAGTAGGTGGTAGGTACCCACCCATCCAAACGGACTTACACAATGCACTACCACCAAGTTAATCATTGGTAAAATTCACGTATTCCACCGAGCTATACAAGTTACCTAGTTTCAACACACTGAGATTAGAACATTTTATATTAAATTCATAATTCAATTTAGCTAATTTCTTGTTACGTAAAATCCGTGTACTTAACTAATTTTACGAAACGAAATCATAGTACCTATATAATTAAAAAGGAAAATTGTTGCGGTGTTATAAACAAGTGCTATTAGAGGCTGTGGTCTAGTGGCATTTCACGATCTAGGAAACATTCCCATGTAGGTCAAAACTGACTCAGATTCCATTAAAAAACACCCAATTATCCGAACAATTTCAAGATTTAAACATCAATTTAATATTGTCAGTGAAAAACGGCTCGCTATTTTAACTGGATAGCGTCAATTAAGCTACTTTACTATCCACTATGTTGAAGGGTTTTCAGGTCATACAGTAACGGGACTGTTGAAAAAAGGAGGGAAAATTATGTAACGGCAATTAAGGATTTTTTTTTAAACATAAGGCTTTCGTTTTTTGAATGAGTAAGTGGTTTTGTGTGTGGTAGAAAATTAACCTTTTTCGTTTCGGCAGAATTCCTTTTCAATTATATATAATGTTTTTTCGTTCTTTCAAAATACGTCCAAACTAAAAAATTACAACAATTTTCTTTGTTCACGTACTACTTAGAAATTGCCTAAAGTTAAGTAGACATGAAAGACAATATCGACTACATAGTTAATGTATCGAAAATATTCGTTTTTGATTGACACAAAACAATGTTTTTAGGAATTTTAATGTGGTTAAATATGATAAATTCACGTTGTTAAAATACAGAAATAACAATACTTAGTGGTCTTTGTGGCTGTGAATAACACGCATATGTTCATACTTCATACCACAATACAATATAAGGGCTGTCAGCCTTACTTATTTTCAAGCCATATAAATACAAAATAAGAGTGAATGTGATAAAAACAATTGAACAATAAATTTTTTTTAGCAAATTATTTCAAATATTTTTGTACCAAAGAAATAGTTGCAGACTAGTAGTTACATATAGTGTCTATATTCCAAATATGCAATTGTACTTCCAAAGAAGTAAATGACGTCTGGACCACATTTTTTGCAACCAAGTTCTCCATCTCGTTTTATATAATGTGTTTTGTATCGCTTTAAGTCCTTACTAAATTGCAACATGTCACCAATGTTTGATACAGAATTCACCTTGCGCCAGAATGTATTATTACTTTTCCATCGCCTCTCTTTGCGAGTTACCAAAACCATAACAATCATTTATTTTTATTATTGACTGTCTCAATAACTTAATAATAATCTCCTTAATTATATAAAGTCGTAAAAGCCTGAGAATGTCCCACTGCTGGGCTAAGCTAAGCCTCTTCTCTTATTGAGGAGAAGGTTTTGGAGCTTATTCCACCACGCTGCTCCAATGCGGGTTGGTAGAATACACATGTGACAGAATTTCAGTGTTTGAGACATGCAGGTTTCCTCGCGATGTTTTTCTTTACCGTCAAGTACTAGATTAATTATACCCATTTGAACCCACGCTCATCGGTTAAGATTCGCGCCTTCTTACCATTGGACCATCTTGACTAAATTATATATTTGCTTTAAAATGTTTAAATTATATTATAAATAATTGACATGTAAAAGAATAAGACGAAAAGAGTAACTACCGAGTCGCTTAACGTATAATCTACATCCCGTACATTAAATTAGTTTTAATAACATGACGACCAAATGTTTTTTATAAAATTAATGAAGAATAAGTATTTTAATTTTATGACATAATATATTTATTTCTATTTTAATTTAATTAAAATAAATTAATTTAAGACTGATACAAATCTGCACTTTTTCTAGGAGAATCTCGTTGCCAGGTCCGGTTATAAAAATATCAATCTACGAGTAACGTTATCAAAGTGAGCAGCGGTTGAAGACATTTGCATTCGGTGCTTGCTTACACTTGTTCTTTGCATTTTTATCCTATCGCCGAGGCAGACGTGTTTTGAAACTAAACGAGGAGACGGAATGATTAAAGGTGAAGGAGATAAAAAGTCTATAGCTTCAGACAAACTATGTGTCGTCCTATGAAATTATTATTAGCTATACAATTTACACTAAGTTATTTCACCTGTGATTTACCAATTATTGCTTAAGAAATTGACCAAATTTTCTTGTAAACATCTTAGCAGTATAAGTTACATTGCTCTTGTTTTACAATAGACACTAAAATGACAATAAATCAAAATCCCATTGAAGAGAAACAACATGGAAAAAGTGGTGAGTTGGAATGTGTTACGAATATTTAAATATTTCATTTAATTATAGGCCGTTAAAGTCTCACTTCGTTAGCTTTAGAAAAAAAAGCTCAGCGACAGCACATCAGCAAAAAAGTAACACAATTATGATTTCCTTAAGTGGGCGCCACAATTTTTTTGCCCGGGCTGACAGTGGCCCTGTACTGCATATTATTTATTTAGAATATTGGCTGGAAATTAATATAATATCATCAGTAATATTTTTTTCATCATTTAATTTTTTTTTACATTTTTATCATTATAAAAATCTGGTGGATCTGGTGGTTGATTTCATTATTGTTATGATAAAACATTACCATTTCTCTTTATTCTCTGAACGAAGAATAATTGAGCGGCAATAGAAAAAAATACGTTACTAATCCCGAAGTCCTTAGTCTTGAAGACTTATTGCTATTACGTCCAACGGTTCCCCAATGTTCTGAAGACGTACAAGAAATATCGGAGCTAGTATAGTTGGCGGTTTTACAGTTGCGCTACGAAAAACGCAAACGTATATTATATTAACCAATACAATAACTGTATAATATGCACAAAAAGCCATGGATGAAAATGTATATAAAGAAAAAATATATGTATAATTATATATCAGCTCATGAAGGATTATATAGATTATATACAGTATTAAAGACCATGGTAATTGAAATTAAGCTAGCATCCCTCGTCAACTCATAGCATTTCAAATTAATTCACAATGGCATCACTTACACCTGCTTTGTGCATTCAATTTCCTACATACATAGGAGTTGGTTTCACACTCAGACAATTTATGTTTGTTGTTAGAAATTATTCACCCATAGTAATATATTATAACTTACCGCAACTTACGAGTACAACTATAAATTCGTACGCCAAAGACGCAGCCTCCACAAATTTTGACATTGTTCGGCTTGAGTTATTTGCGTAACCATGAACCTAATTCCGGTACATACGGCTTGGACCTCAAAATTTATGCCATATCTACACAGTAACAAGCAGTCTGCCGTGGACATAAATTCATTCAAATAGTCAGTAGTAGTAGTTATCTGTCAATTCTAAAAAAATGTTGTCTATAGATATATGTGTGTAGACTCATATAAATACATGTTTTTTTATTTAAGTTGCCACGAAATAAATAACATACTAAAATATAACAGGTCAACATAAATTTTTTTTTTTTTTTTAATTGTCTTTGTACTTTTTCTTTCAGTATTAATATTAGCAGAATACACAAAAACAGTGTATCAGTAGATTATATTAAAAATAAATACTATAATAAGTTGTAGGTATTCACGATATTTTTTGTTTAATTTATTTAACACAGGAAGTCAAGAATATACATTATGTTTACTAAGTGTTAATTAATAGTACGTAGATCAAATTTACAAAATGGACGACACATTGTATGTCCATTTAAGGGCTAACGTTGAGTTAAAAAACAAACGTATATTATAGAAATATATTTTACTGAAGAACATTTCAATCGCTTTACTTTAATTAAGCTTTGACGGAGGACAGGATTATACAAAGATCGATTACAGCCTTACTTCATCTGTAATTGTAACTTCGAAAGACGAGTAGATTCATTTACTTACAATTCAATTAAACGATTTTCGAATCTTGTTTCAAGCTGGTTGACGTTATACATTTCTATATACATTATGGATTCAAAGGAATAAAGTACATATTTATTTCATTGGAATTTTATAAAAAACATTAGTCTAAATATTATTCAATATGTAAACAAATAACAATATTTCCGTTAAGCGCGTGTATTACAAACGACCTGTTAATGTTATTTCATTAATTATATCTTCCTGCGAGCGGTTTTGATCGTAAAACACAAATAGGCGAGGGACACACGAAAATAAAACATCTGTTTTTGGTATCAACGGCGGCCATCATGATAAAAACTCATGTTGCGTTCACTTTGCCCTACATCGCGCCACTTTTGTTACAACTTATAATAATTCCAAAATAAATATAACAATATACGTGTTAACTAAAATGCTTAATTGAAGTGTGTACTTGAAAAAGCTAGTAAGGAATTACTTTAATCTAGAACGAATAATAATTTCATGTTTTTTAATATATTATAATGGAGCTCAAATTCAAATCGTTCAAAAAGGCCCAAATAGCCTTGTGAAGCTTAATCTTAAACTTTTACTTTTCTTTAAAAAAATACAATCATTATGCATATTGTGAAAAATAAAACGAAGATAATTGTAACACCATTAAGCTTTTTCAACGTTATATGTATGTATCGTAAGATTTTATAGCGATAAATGTTTTTATACTATCAACATATTACGATATCAGTTCTTCGTAAAAAAAAATCAAAATTATAATTGACAGAATATTTTGGACACTTATGACAACTATGAATCCAAAATAAACAGCACAGACACGTGGTTGAAAGTCATAAATGCGTTCTTCTAAGCTTAATACCAAATCTTAAGCTTAAAGAATCATTTACACAATCAATACAATCCTTCATTTGTGGACACAATTAACAATGCAAGGAAATGGAATCGGTGATACACCTCAATGATTTCACATTGATTTGGAAATCTTAAGGCAATCTGAAGGAAGAATAATCCGATGATACTATTATTGTAGTAATTCACTTAAAAATAAAAAATAAATAAATTTGACAAAATAAAAAATAAATGGTTATTGGATTTGACTTGAACAAACACTTTTTCGTTATTTCGTTATATATAGGTGCACCTGATTTGCATCATTTAGCGATCGTCACCTTGGGATGTATTTTATACCAAGAATAACTGGCATGAAACACAGTAAAACCTCTCTCCAACTCGTGTCCGATGAAAACAAATGTTAATTTGAAACGTACTTATAATAACAATATTCTTTAAATAAATAAGACAATTCTAAGAAAAACAAAGTAATTTTTTTTTTATTTAATTAAATTTAGAAAATTTGACGATTTTTCTTGCGAACGTGACAAATAATAATTATATCAGAATATAATTAGAATATTATGGAATTCAAACAATTAAATAGCGTTAAATAGAATAGTTTCACTCGATAATCATGTTATTAATTTTGGTATGCAAACCTTTAGCCTGATGGTATGATACTTTTGCCACGCCCAGTCTGTAGTTTGGTTAGGCCTGGATGACATTTAGCCAGTGAGAGGTAATGGTTATCCAGCAAACTGCTGCCTTAAACGTGCATTCACCGACGAAGTTAATGCAGTCCCTTGTTGCATCATATCTGTATTAATGTATTATTTGATGAACGACTGGATATATTCTGTTGCAACGTAATAAGTATATAATATTAATCAACGCAAACATGATATTAATATAATAAAATAATTTTAGTGCGTTCAAGCAGTACTCGTAACAGAAGCTTTATGAACAAACTCGAAACTTATCCCAGAAAATGTTCGACATTGATAATAATAATTATAACATTACGTGAATATACACATCAAAATTGTATATCACCATAAGCCGATTGTCAATATTTCACGGGCGAGGAATGAAGTGAGCACATAATAGCACTGCAGTGACGTCACGGACCAACATTTAAGATCAGAAGACGATAGTCTATGGTCTATATTAATTATAACATTTTTAAGTTTCTCGAGTGAGATGAGTGAGTAAACTGAATAGCACTGTAGAACAGAATTACAAATTCAACCTTTAAATATTTCTCTTATCGTGCCCAAAAAAAGTTACAAAAAACTAATACGAAATAAAAATAAGCATAATAATCTTCAATCGATTTTATCAAATAATAATCTGCAATAAGAATAATAACCTTAAATGTTGATAAAAATTTAATTTAATAAAATAATCTTCAATGTTTTAAGTGGGTACAAAAAGTTATCGGGTTTTTTTTCAATCAATTCTAATATCGATTTTCTACTCGTGATCTGAGTAAGGTGTGTTGTTGACATGTCGGAAAATTACGTACAAAATACGTTTACTTTATATAATTTTTGACATAACTATTTGATTCGTACTTCATAGTAAAATTACTAACAAAATCGTTGACAATTCATTGTTTATCAACTCAAGTCAAACCAGCGCTATAGAATTTGTGTAAAGTCATGACATTTTAAACTTCAGCGATATGGTACATCCGGCAGTAGTGAAAACGAACCTCTTTAAATTATACGGTTTAGAGTTTCCATTCGTGACCGTTCGCCTTGAACGTTGATTCTGTAACCAGATAACCACGGCGGAATATTAGCAAGGTGTGCCGATGTTTTGTCTAAAGGGCATCGTTTATTTGTTTATTGATCAAATTGTAGTCTCTTATCGTTTCACGTTGTCTAGATAAGTTTACATTAAAACTTTCTGTTTAGATTAACTTGAAGGTCGTTAATATTATAGCTACGTAAAGGCAATTTAATGCATTAAATTTAAATGTTTAATAAAATTGCTTTTGAGGATGATTCATTATAAATGTCTATTATCGTGTTTATAGCACCGTCTCTATTTAAAATAAAGGTATAGCTTCTCACAATATTCTCGTAATAAGAAAATTAAAGCTCAATGCGAATGATTTATAAGCAACTTTAAACGTATTTAATTGAATTATTATGTTTATCGATGGCGGACAATCCATGCAGTAGCTGAGTGGACCTCTGAAGTCGTTTATTATAAGCGATAAGAGAAAATATTGAAGCATAAAACTAATTTAATAATTTCCATAACTCATCGAAAGTTACGGTTACGCGATTATATTGTAATTATGTAAAACAGTTAAGGATAATGGGTTATTCCTCGACACGTTATAGCTTACAACTGATTTTTTTAGCATTCTATATTCAAATAATAATAAGGTTTTATATTTTAAATATACTCTGTTGTCTGATGTTACGTCATTGCCATATGATTTTTTTATCTCTTATTTAATTTTTATAATGTTGTTTTTTTATTAGTAAATGTGCTCTTATATTCAAAATGTAAATAAACAAAAATAATTATTACGTCTTTATGGATGAAATGACAGCTGATGAAACAATCGAATAAGACCCATAGTCTACATATCAACGCTTTCATTAAAGATTACGACAGTGGGTACACTACAGTACCCACAAGTCATATCGATGTCTGCATTCCATTACACCGTCTACAATAATAAAAAATACGATCGAAAATAGCACTTATTGTTTAAAGTATAAAAGCTATTGTAATATACGGCCCTAAAAGGCTCGTACCTATTATTTTATTTCGTCAGTTGGCGGAAGCCATTGCATAGAACATTCAGCATACGCGGGCAATATTGCATATTTCCAGTAATAGCTATAAAAGATAAGTGATTTTGTATCGAAACTAAAATAATATTCTGTTATATGTTTTATCAAACAAAAGGATTATTTAATTGCATTATACAGCGTACCATGGTGTACCTGTTCGAAGACGATTTATATTCTGAGATCTTTAAAGTTTGATTATTAATGTTGACATATATAACAATAGTCGTAAATGTCTCGGTGATTTGTAAATATTTTATTATATTATCAATAAATTATCTTGACTGTTTTTATTGATTTTTATAATCAATTTTGATTCTATATGGGTTTATGAAGGTTTTATGTTATGAATGCCTTAATTGACCGCCATAAAAGTTAATATACATATAACATATGTATAAAAATACTTCAATGAATCACATGGCATGGATAATCTTTCTAGTATTATATAGGTGTACGATTATAGTTAGTGGTTTTGAATTAAATTTATATTCAAACATATTGTTCCTTAGGGATAGAACTTGATAAAATGTTTTGAACATGTTTTTTATTCATAACAATAAAACGTATCAAATTTAATAATTAAATTTATTTAAGAGAATACACGTAATAATAAAGGTAGTAAAATAGTCTAAAATAAAACAATGATTGTTTTAATTTTGGACACTCGCCATAGCCAATCGCCATATGAAATCAAAAGGAGACATTTATGTTGAAATCACAGGCACATCAATTTTATTTATTCGTATAGATTAGTGTCTGGTTATGCGTTCAATGCGTCGACGCACTGAAGCATATGTGTAAATAAGTAACCTCAGTGATGACACCAGACGACATGCTCTGTTATTCTGGAATGCACAGTTGAGTAATTATACGTCGATTTATATACCGATACTACGACTTCGATTCGGAAAGTGGAGCAAATTTGTACAACAAACAGCTGTTTGCACGTTTATTGTCGAAGATTGATTTCATTTACAATCAGAACATAACAATACGAAGTAAACTTGATTAATATAATAAATATACATACAGCTGTTAGATGGACCTAAACAGATACCACCCACTCATCAGATATTTTACCGCAAAACAATAATACTTGCTATTGTTGTGTTCCGGTTTGAAGGGTGAGTGAGCCAGTGCAATTACAGACACAAGAGATAGACAAGCATAAAATCCCAAGTTGATGGCGCATTGACATTGATGTAACCGATGGTTAACATCTCTTACAATGCCAATGTCTATGTGCGTTGGTGACCACTTACCAACATGTGGCTCGTATGCTCGTCCACCTTCCTACGCAATAAAAAAAATTTAAAAAAAGAACTAGATCCGTCTAACGCAATAGTCCACAGCAAAGAGGAGTAACTGAAATCTATCCAGGTTTCAGTTTTAAAGGATCCTTATTTAGGGAATACTTACTGTTGTCTTATCCTGTGATCTATATTATTATTCAAATATAAATTCATATTCAAATGTCATGACTGAAAAATGGGTCACCTGATGATAAATGGTCATCATTGCCCGATAGATATTGGCACTGTAAGAAATACTAACCATTCCTTACATCGCTAATGAACCACCAACGTTGGGTAGTCCCCAGATGTTACGTCCCTTTTAGAAGTCGTTACACTGGCTCGTTCACACTTCAAAACACAATAATACCTACGTATTGCTGTTTGACGTTAGAATTGATATGGTATAATGGTACCAACCTTGAGGTGGTACCTACTTACCCAGATGCACGTAATAAATAAATATAAATAATGTTAATTATAGAGTATATTATATTTTATTTTATTTCTGAAACCGAGTATATTTTAATATTAAATGACGCATACACTTATCACGTTCAATTAATCTACTTAATGCGAAACATTTGCTTCTTAATTAGAGTCGAGTCTAAATATCGGAGATCAATCTTAGTTTTAAATGAACTATATAAAAGTAAGTCTTATTGTATATAAAATAAAGAACAAAATGCCTTGAAACTTGCTCTCCTATCCATGTGAGGGGTAATGCGAAATCAATACTATTCGCAATATCAATTCGTCTTCCTTCGACTTATTTTTGTACCAATAAAAACATTGCACTGAACTTGCTATCTTATGATTATCATTACGACATAATAGTCTGTACTATGAATTCTGTATTATATTTTAACATGTTATTTAAATACACCTAATTAACATAATTAATAAAAAGTAGGTAGTTGGTTTCTTCGGTCCATTAAAAAAAGTATTACAAAAAATACAGGGAATTATTTCAAAAATTAAATTTAGAATTATAAAAATATACCAAAATTTCATAAACGTTATCTAGTATATTATGATGTGATAAAAACAAAGAATTACCAATTAACCATTTGTATACTAATGTTCAATTGTTAGCTCAGTTTCCATGTTTTTATGTAAGTTATTTTGGTGTTTGTTAATGTCGTAACATAGATAAAAAAGTAATAGTCATCTTGACCGCAGAAATATTTTGTTACTTTAGTTTCAAGGACGTTTGGGTTAATGTGATTGGATTTATGTTTTTTGTGGTACTTAACCTTCTCCTTCAAATAGATTTTTTTTCTGACACGTGTCCAATGTCGAGTTTCATTAAAATTACTATTCATACATACAAGAACAAAAAAAATGTAGAACATTTATATATTCATTACTTTTATTACTTTAGGTATATTATAGCTATCTAAAAACTACTAAACGAATACCAGTGGAAAAAGTTGCTCATGACGAAGGTATAGTTGTATAAATAATGAAGGTTTCTGTAAATTGGCTGAAACATGACGATGATTGCTCTATTGGCGTTCACCGCGTGAACCAATAGAGCAATATAAGCTGAGACGCGTGGCTAGTACAATATAACTGGTCCTTCTGATCGAATTTCGGCCACGATTAATCTCAATAACTAGCCAACTCCGCAGGAGATAATATAGTGCACGATTAGTATGTGCGCAGAAACAAATGCTTTCACTAATTCAATTTTAATGTTTGATGAGACGGTAATCTGACAAGAGAAACAATCTGGAGAAAACGTTGTGAATGTGTGTTGTCCTGTGCCTGATGCACAGGACAACACACATTCACAACGTTTTTGCCTGCTTTCTTAGATACGGAAGTGTAACTCTATTAACTTCTAACACCGGGGTGTTACAGAAAATCTCGCGAAAGAAATGCTCAATAACGTGGACTAACCTGATTCGAAACCTGGGCATTATGACCTCCAGCCCTATTAGCTACTATTAAATAGTCATTACGAATAAGATGTTATATACGTTGCCAAATAGATGCCATCTGCAGAAGTCATAAGGGTTACATGAGATACTGACAGAGTAAAATACTTATCTCAATGGTACTACACAATAATACTAAACATTGTTTTATAACCATAAAATAAACGGTGACTGGGCGTTACCTATCTAAACAGATATACTAGGCGTAATAGTCGATTATTATAATTACACTACCTAGTATCAATATTTGAAATTACTATTCTACCGTATTATTATACACGCGTTCTGTTATAATCGACAATTGCTAAAAATATGTTGTAATTATTATGTAATTTAATCCAAAAAAATACGTCTGACGCGTTACAAGATTTAAGATGTAATTCTAAAACCGCATTGCGTAAACCTCATAACTGTTTCAGGGAGTGGAGCGATGTCCCTTTTATATTAACGGTTAATGTATCTCTTAATGCATGACAATTTCCGTTGCTGACGACTTCCTCTGATATCAGAGGCATTAGTGTCGCAAAAATATCATTCGAATATCGACTAAGCAGGGTTCTTAGGCGGATGCATGTTTATTACTATTTGAATAAATCAAACCAGGGTAATGCGTTGAGATTGCTTGATTCATTGTTGGTATTGCATTTCATTTCTTGCATTTCATTTCTTGCATTTCATTTCTTGCATTCGAAAGTTGTTAAATTGTTTTGCAAGAAAGTATTGTCATCGCGATATTGACATTGAAACCTGGTAAAGTGAAAGTATTTTTTTTTTATTGTATAGGTAGGCGGACGAGCATATGGGCCACCTGATGGTAAGTGGTCACCAACGCTCATAGACAATGGCTTTGTACGAAATTGTAACCATCGCTTAAATCACCAATGTGCCACCAACCTTGGGAACTAAGATGTTATGTCCCTTTGCCTGTAATTACACTGGCTCACTCACTCTTCAAGCCGGAACACAAGAAGACAAAGTACTATTGTATTGCGGTAAAATATCTGATGAGTAGGAAGTACCTACTCAGACGAGCTAGCACAAAGCCCTACCACCGAGTAAAATCAGTTAAAAGATTGGTATATTATAATCACATGCAGGCACCAAACAAGAGATTAATCATAAAGACAAGTTAGTACATTTATTTATGTATTTAAAAATTATTTTAGCAATTCCCGTTTTAAGGAAATTAGTATATATAGTAAGCATAAAGCTTGTGTTAGGAGTGGAGATGACTATAGCCTTTGGACAATTTGGACAACCTGCGCCTTTTCTAGGCCATCGTGTACGGACGTACACGATTGTTCTATTGACGCTTCAATGAACATGAAAACTTAGTGATGCTCAGAATGGAGCTCTTGATGACGGGAGGCATCTCAAATCTTACGAAAATAATTAAATAAATTCTATTATTTTTCTCAAGATAACGTCGAAACTTCAAATCTAGAGAATATTATTATACTACGTTTGATGTATAAATGCTAGACTTTAAGGGATACCCTTAACTAAACTTTTTCATTTTTCTTAAATTATAATGTGAGTCAAAACTTTTAAAAGAATATAATAATTATATAACATAGTCTCAAATGTCCTCTACCTTAAACACATGATATTCCTAAAAAGTTATCCGAGATACTCAGGTAGGTATAACTTTTTGCCTCGTTCAAATTGTAATGTTATAATTATTCAACTGCTTTAGCCTTTTGTAGTAAAATGTTTAAATTACTCAAATCACGTATGACTTTAAATGTAATGTATTTCAACAAAAGACATTAAGCGTTGCGCTCTCAAAAGCTATTATATATTAAAGAATGATGCTTTCAGGTAAAGCTAAGTCTCTCGGTCCATTACCGGTGAACCACCATTCGACCCAGATATCATTGTGCGGAACGTTGTGGATGACTCGGCCCTTTGTTGTCACTTTCGCACTGACGAAGGGACCGATTTTTAAGACGTACGTTATTTTGGACAGTATAAAAATTGTCAGGTTAAAACTAAATAAACAAAATTAAATGTAGTATTGTCAACAGATTTGAGCAATGATTAACATTTGCAATTTAGTGGTATTATCGAAATCCGTTTACATTTTTATTTGACCATTAAGTACGGACATCGTCACATTTTAAAGCATTTGTGCCAATTCTGAAAAACTTACTTTATCATCTTAAAGAATACTTATAATCGTTTTGAGTTAAGCTAGAAAGCTTTGACATTTTGGTAAAGAATAATAAATTAGTAAAATTACATTAATATAATTAATTAATTAATTTAATTTACGTAAAATATTGCGTTTGGTTACTTTATAGTTTATAATACCCAAAGTTATAAATCAATTTACCCGAACCAGGACAGAAACCGGCGCCCCATATTCTCCTACTAGATGCGATCAAAACTCAACTGGGGCACGTTTCATAACACTGGTCTACAGTGGTTTTGTTGCCCTAGATATGAGAATGATTTTGGGTCCATTTATGCACACAATTCATAAAATTATCAATGATTTTGTTAGATTTGCTGTTTTTTTTTTTTTTTGAAATCTTTAATTTTTATTGAACCAAAATATTGATCCTTGATCAAAAAGCCAGATTCACGTGTACGTACATACCTCAATATTGTCAAATAACTGAGATCTCAGCTGTCCTGTGGAGCAAGGGGTCTGAGAGTGGGGATCACTTGATGTTTGTATGCGCGAAAAAGTTGCGCAGAAGCCTAATCATGACTGCAAAATTAAATTTTATTTTTAAGAAACCGATAATAATTGTTCAAAATATAAGATATGCAAAAATCATGAAAATACGAGCACATTGAGAACTTTCATGAATATATTCGTAATCTGGGCACTTGAAAACGTAAAAATTTGCGATTATATCCAGGGCAACAAAAAAAAACTTTTTTTTTGTAGAGCTGTGTAATCAAATGAATAATCGATATAAAAACGTGCGCTGGTTGCTAAGCGCCAAATATGGTGTCCCCTGAAACTGCCGCCCGGGGCAGATACCCCAGTTTGCCACCTACATCTAGGATTGGGGTACACATTATGTTATTTCTGAAATAATCGCCTTAATTGTAAAGTTATTCGACCATTGTAAAACATAATTATTTATGTATTTATTTGAATAGGACTGTAACTTAACTGTCTAGTTTATTTTAATGGCAACATCACGAAATTTATGTTCATCGTTCTGAGCTCCGGTTTTATAAGATCGTTTTTTGTTTAGTACGTACACACCGCACCGTGTGCGTCAATTGAAATTGGTTTTGAGAATAGGTTCCCATAAGCGTCTATTGTTTGAAACCAATTTTGTATTGCGGAAGAGTACTTCCTTCAAGAATATAATTTTGTGTTGACAATATTGTCAGATTTGTTTTTTTATTACATCATTGAAATTACTATTAGGTATATACAGCAACAATTTTTTAAATCTAATTTTGATAAAATTATAATTTTTATGATTACGTAAATCGGTATTTTTGATCATAAAAAATATTTAAATGTACCTACTGATTAAACACTAACCGACTTATATAGAATAGAAAATATAAAGCAATTCTTAAAGTCATACTAGTTTCTATCGAATATTCTTCAGTATCTCATATCTTCTCCACGAAACTATACTATGTAGAAACTACGTCCCGACGCCCGCCTCTTTCATAATATATTTACGTGCGCCACGGTTTGACCCGCGTATAATAATTAATTAATAAAAATATAATGAATAAAAATCAGCCTAGAGCCTGCCTCGACAAAAGGACAATACAACACAAAACAAACTAACATAACACAAACAAAATCTTCAGCTATATAAATTAGTATAGAATTATAGATATAGATAAAAAAATATAAAGCAATTCGATTCTATAGCATATATTCTTCAATTTCTTCAGTATCTAATATCTGCTCCACGAAACTATACTGTGTAGAAACTACGTCCCGACGTCCGTCCCTTTCATACATTTGCATTTTAATTGTCTTGTTAAATAACCATGAAAAAAAAAGTTTTGAAAACTAAGTTAAAGCGTGATTTGATTCCATTTGATAAAATGTTTCCGATAACCTTAAAATTAGTTAATACTTTTATGTTCATAATTTAACGTGACATTGGCTGAATGTAAGAAGATTTACGTCAGTCATAAATCTGTATGAAAATAAAAACATATAGGTACATAAATAAGGAATAATTTTTAACGCTCTAATAATAGCATCGATTACGTGTGAATATTCAAAGTGGAAGGCGTCCCTTGATTGATATCCTGGAGGCACGCAGGAATCGCCATTATTGGTTTGCTACGCGTCATTAGCTATTAGCTGGATACCAATTATAATGTAGAACTAAGTAATTGTATAAAATATTTATTCATAATAAATACACCAGTATAAGCAATCAATTTTATTATTTGTCAATTTTATTATCTTTAACTTCTGAGATATTTATTAACCAATTAAACAAAATATCATATTTCGATGATTCGGTGACAGTTCGTTTAGTTCTTGTTTAATTAAGCGGTTTAAGCTATTTATCTCTGAAATCGATTATGTTTTTATTAAATCGGATACAATAACAAAATATGTAAGAATTAAATATATTAAAAGGAAGTACATAAATAAGTATTTCTAACATTCGTATATTATATCATAGAATTGTAAAAAGTTTTAAAAGGGTCAATCTTCTCATTTGATTTTTTTCTCAAAACGTCAAAACTACACAGATTGTTTTGATTTACGTCATTTTTATGCTGTGGGCAAATAAAAACATTTTATTACCGGGCAGCATGTATCTTATAAAGTGTTATTTATTATAATACGAATTTTAATTGGACTCTTATGTCGTAACATATTTGTAGGCGAATGTCTTCTATTGCTATTTTATTTATATTTACGACCTTTCGGAATTTTGTGTCTTCCTTGAAGGGGTGTTATATTTTTGAATTTGGATCGATTTTTTAATGCAAATGTGCTTGTAATGATTTATGAAGATGAGTTATTAAAACAGCAGTACTTGGTATTGTTGTGTTCCGGTTTGAAGGGTGAGTGAGCCAGTGTAATTACGGGCACAAGGGACATAATATCTTAGTTCCCAACATTGGTGGCGCATTGGCGATGTAAGCGATGGTTAACATCTCTTATGATGCCAATGTCTATGGGCGTTGGTGCCCACTTACCATCAGGTGGCCCATATGCTCGTCCGCCTTCCTATGCAATTAAAAATTAGTTCTAAAATGCTTTACCTACTTCTGCCTGTTAAATAACATGTTCACCTTACAATCGAAACAGATTAAATGTGTGGCGGTAGTAATTGACGACCCTCGATTATACCATCGGGTATAATTCCCACGATTGTTATTTAATTTTGTTATTATAATAAATATGTGTTTGCATGTATGTATTGCACCTATGTTCGGAAATCAGTAAATATCTTAATCAAACCTTGACGCAAATTTCGAATTTCACTTGAAACATATACCTACATGTATAATAAGGAATATTTGATGTTAGCAATGATGTTTAATAAAATTCCTCAAGATACGGTATTTATTTATACGTAGTATCGTTGAAAATTGCGAATACATTTAAATTAATTTATATATAAATAGCATTTTATTGTCTTAGAAAATTATGGTTCGTATAAACTACGATTAAGGAAGTTATTGAAAGGAAACATAAAACTCGTTGGCGAATGGAAGTCAGGAATTGACCGTAGGATATTGCTTGTAAAGATGGAATCTTTCTTAACGTTGACTACTGAAATAATATTATATTCAATTTTTATGTATAAATCGTATATCGATATAAGTTTACATATTTACATTAAAACCTTAAATAAATACAAAAAAATAATATACAAGTCGTGACCGTGAGTCGTGGAATGGTGGCAAGAATGCTAGGCTCTGAGCGATAAATGAACCAGCCCTCCTGTCACCGGTGGAGGCAATAAGGGGGAGTAATATTTTGGATGATTTTTTTGGCACTATTACTCCAAGGTCCAAGCGTTTCAACTTCAAACGGAACAAAAATATAATTTGGAACAAGACGAATATTTGTTACATTTGTTCGTTTCAGCTTTTTCCGCGGCAGCTCCGGCTTTTAACATTGTTTCCCTGATAGGAGACGGGGCCAGTGTGTATAATTTATAATATATATAAGTTTAATTTATTGTAATGATTTATCTTTTCTAAAATAACCTATTTCTATCCTGATTCCTAAAAATATTATAGTAGCTAATGTCAGGCACACGTGGTACATGCGTATATCTTGGCACTACTATATTTTTTTGTGGCCACAATGACGCTCCAAGCAGAATCTCAGCGACACAACTATGTATGGCTACATTTAATAGTTGGACTTCCACAAAAACCTTCAAATCTCTTTGAGTTACTGTTGTAATAATTTAAATAAATTGTAGATATATAAATGAATATATATGAGAAAAGTAATAGGAAATACTGACTTAATAGAGACCCTCCTTCCTTCACAGAGGGGTAAATATTAAACATCCTACGGATATTACAATCCTCTAGACGACAATACATTGTAGGGACCAGCCTATCTTGGAGCTCAGTAAAAGCATTTCCCTGTTATTATGTAATAACGTTATGAAAGGGTTGCGCTAAAATCTTATTACGCCTGAAACAGTGAAGATAATATTTTGGAAACAATCATATCTAAATAAAAAAAGAAAAATTTACACGTTACCGTTAAAAATGAATAACGCATCGTTTGCACAGGAAAAGTAAATAATAAATAAAAATTATACTATGTTTGAATATTGAATATATATATTTATGTAAAAGGAAAAATGCGGTAAGGGGATGTACAGATCACATCTCCTTAACGCTTTATTTATATTGTGTCCATCACCCAAAGGTTGTTTGGAAGAAATGGCTCTTTTAGCGATTAGACCGCTTTTTATGCACTTATAATTTTTTAAATAGGTACTCTTTATAACAGTATATTTCTGTAAACATGTATGTGTTGTTGATGTACAATTAAACATATTCTATTCTATTCTATTCTATAAAGAGCCTTATTACGTAAAATTATAAATTCTTTTACAATACAAATGAGTGCAACAAACGCAGAAAAAGTGTTTCATAAAAAATGTTTTCATGTTGATTTAATATAATTATTAATTAATTCATATAATAGCATTGATTAACAAGAATATAAAATATAGGTTTTCATTCGTGTGTACTAATCACTGCTTTAAATATATATTTACCTACAGTTGAAAGCAAAAAATATTTTACATGAAATATACATATGTATATACTAAACATATAATCATTAATAGTAAGATAAGCAAGATGTATGCTATAAAATATACGACATGTATGTATATACCCTAAAATATATAAGTATGATAGAGAGTGACACGTAAATATCAGGTAAACAAACAGTAGTCCGAGAGGTAACGGTCATTTATGGGTTGTTTTTATGTTGTTTGTTTCACTCATTTACTGACTAAATAACTAAATGAATATTTGTTGCCTAGTTACTTGTAGATTTAGAAGTATCCAATCATTTAATTTAATCAATCATTCAATCATTAAGACCTCTTCGCTATAACGTTATTATGAATTATTTGTAGATTGGCTGATGTCGAAGTCATATCATATCCGTGCTTCGAAAAAGTTAGAATTAATTTAAATCATTAGCAAATGAGTCATACGTTAAGTCATAATATCTTCGCGTTTTTACTGCGAAAGGAATTCCTATAAATAATCAAGCGACTTCAAATTATTTAGTATTTTTCAAAGCTGCCACCTGACCTTATTATGTCATTGATAAAAGAACGTTGTGACTCGAGAGATTGTAACAAATAAAAGATAAATTTTCTGACAGTGATGCTGTAAAAGTAGTGCAAGTTAAAAATGTTTACACACGACTTAAAAATTGTGATGCAAGACGCATTGTTGTCACATTGATAATACAATCTCGAGTTTGTAGAATAGTTGAGAATACTCTTTCTAAACTATTCCATAAGGACAGTGTTTTTGGATATTGACTTTGAACATCTTTTGGTGCGCCTTCAGGATATGACCGGCTCGTACGCCGTGAATGCATGATGCTCTCTTCGCCGTTGGGCGTACCTGTCACGTTATTATGTATACAATTTTACACCTGTACTTTGTTATTATGTATACAATTTTTTATCATAAATGTATTTTTTTTTATTTCTTTCACTATATATAATATATAATTGTTTGTTTTATGTTTCACATCTGACAGAGGATTTTGCAATTTTTATAATCATGATGATAATATGATAATGATATTTTAGGCTGAATAATTGGTATATCTATAACAATTATATAAAACCTGTTATATGGTATAACAAAAAAGCTAGTGACGTCTATAACTGAATTTAAGATTTCGATTTTCGCGTATTTTGCATTGTTTTTTTTAAACGCTTAATAATATGCCTTTAATTAAACAAATTTTAAATAGTCATTGTTTTTAAAATCTACGACAATAATTATTATCCCCTGCGTCATCTATATCGCGTGATGCTAGTTTTTCCTAGAAGTATTTATTTTAGATAAGAGTGAAAGTTTCACACCGTAGATAGAATCGAAAAGAATCTTATTCAACCATGACGCGATCGAGATAAACCAAAGATTACTGATATGAATGCAATACAGATAAAAATTGTAAATAAATTGTAATAGCGTTTTTGATTAAAAACAGAACAGTTATTTATTTAAAAATTGACAGCTTTACATAATCCGCGTCTGTGAGTCATTCTCACTGTTTATGGCCTCCTGGTACTTACACGAGACATTCGCTTCAAACCAAGATTAGAGTCCCCTGCGTTCGGTGAGGCTTTCTCACTATTTATGGCCTCCTGGTACATGCTACACTCGTTCCAAATCAAGATTGGAGTCATCTGCGTTCGGTGAGATCTTCTCACTGTTTCTGATCTCCTGGTACATGAGACACTCGCTCCAAACCAAGATTGGAGTCATCCGCGTTCGGTGAGGTCTTCTCACATCTCATGGCACATGAGACACTCGCACCATGTACAGACAGCGATAATAAAAATGTAACTGATTTTTATTATACGCATAGATCATATTTATCTTCCTATTAATTGATGTCTAAAACAATATCTTCTCTCTTTTTATTAAACCTACACATACGACCTGCACCCGTGCCCTTGTTTCACTTAATTAAATTCGTTAACGGTAAGTAAATAGTATTGAATAAATTGCTAATTGCTGTGTTTAACTATAAAAATTGACGTCAGTATGTGTACTCACGAGGAACGTAAAAACTTGGATGCCATGGTTGGCATCACATGTAAGGAATAAGTCTTTTTTCTAATTTCTATGGAAACAGTTGACTACGTATAGTCTTCATACAACCCCTTTGATTGGCTACCTAGCTAGCATAATATTTGGTTAAATATTATATTGTTTTCGTTTTTAAGATTGAATTACCAAAATCTTGCCTTTAATAATTTAGACTTTTTTACGGTAAATATGTATAAGGGTGAATAATTTGTAAGAACTCAATAGTTCTTACAAATTATTCAGCCACAAAAAATAGGTCACATCCTTATTATATAAAAAGAAACTGAATTAAGTAAGTATTTCAAGTTTTGATTTATAATTAATTAAATCCTGGATAATAACAACTATATTTTTTGCACATTTATTATGTTAATGCTGCCATCTATTGATAATACCTTAAAATGCCTAATAAAAAATAGTAATTAACGCCATCTAGCGAATAACTGTTTTACTAATTCGTTTCGTAAGATACCTTTCAGTACAAACGTGCGAAACTAGATGTCGCTGTATTCTATCATTCAAGATTTACAATAACAAAAACTTGCAACAAATGTTAAACTTTATTACTATTAGTATCTATAACAAAGCTGGGTTTCAGAGAACATTATAATCGAGAGATGATAGGATATGCAAAATAGATACGATCTATTTTACTATCTAACTAACCAAATCCGCGACTTTACCAAAATGGAATTTAAGAACGGCTGGGGGTCAGTTTGGAGTTTTGGACCTTTTTAAATTATTGTTTTTATTATTTGTATTAAATTAAGTAAAATAAAACCACATATTATTTCAAGGACATTTTAAAACAATTTTATTTTCACAATTATGGTAAAATAAATGATATGTACAATAAAATAAGCTTTTAAGAATTTAATTCTACTTATATAACAGTTTCTAATAAGCTTAAGCATATTCATTATTTAAATTTTATTAAATAAAATAGGATATTATGGATGATGCAGGTATTCATATTGTTTACATTTTCAAAATGTTCTTTTCATAGAAATATTTATACAAAAACCAAAAAGTTATAAAAAATAATAAAAACATTGTCAGTGTTTTGTTTTAATTTTCATAAATTGGTATGACAGTTGTTATTTCTTATTAGAAACCATATTTCAAATAACTACAATCAATATCAATTAATGTTTCTTTTAATTTAATTTGTACAAATCATTAACAAATTTAAACTAAGAATATAAAATTCCTATTTAATCTTCAAACTTTTGTTCTATTTAAGACATTCGTCATTTTTGCTTTGCAGGTACAGATATACCTACAGATGGTAGACAGTTCACATGCCCAGTCCTATTTTGCTTTATTGTATTCGAACCGATACAAACTATCACAGAAGTTAGTCAGATCATAAAGATAATACACATTTCACTATATGTAATTATTTGTTCAAATAAAATTTATTTAATATTTTATTGCATTTTGTGTTCACTATATTGTAATCTAATTACAGAACATTAACAATCTAATCTAATGGACACCGTCTAACTTCTACAAATGTTTAAATTTTAACTTTTATATAATTTAACATTATTCTTTATCAAGTGCAACAAATAAAATTTCAGACAACTTTTCAGCAACAAAAAGTTGTTTACAAATTATTTAATTTCTATAGACACTGTTTATTGTTATTTTACTTCATCTTAATATTTGTATAACATATTAAATATACAATTTGCATTGTAAATAATTAAACAGCACAGTCTTAAGAAGCCCTAAAATTATGAGTAACTAACTCCATTTAAATATATAATTATTTAGAGAATATATCGAGTTTTATAAAAATCGATATTTTCTGTAAATGAAAAAGGTTAAACGATAGTTACCTAATTTTATCTTTGGGATTAACCTTAATTACAATGTGCAAGAAGATTGAGCTGCTGTATTTAAAAAAAAAATCAGGTACAGTTAATGACGTACAATTTTGATAAAATAGGATATTAAATTATAAATAATTGTTTGTTGACAGCGTGCTGCATTATATTATAAATGGCACAATTGATACAAAATTTTAAATATATTATTCAAATTAAATTAGCATAATAATTGTATATAATTTTTATGTAACTACATAACACAATTTTGCAGCATTTAATTGTATTTTAAAACTTAATGTATTTTTTCACAAGACTATTTCGCTTCATCTTTTAATTATGTAGCTCAAGACTGAAATTTTTGCCATTCCCTTCTCACCTGAATTGAAATTTTCCACAGCTATTTTGATGTTTCTTAAAATACAATGTAGTAGGTACATTTAGCGTAAGCTTAGAAAATGTGGCAAAATAAAGCTTGTAAAAAAATTATTCAGTTTTTTATTTTGCACAAGATATTGTAATGTCAAAATTTTAAGCTAAAATACTATTTTTTTGATCTAAATATTAATCGAATATAATAGGCTAATTGAAGATACCATTTACATTGTTGAATTAGCTTCAATCGTCGTCATTAAGCAGATCTGTGCAGGATTTTGCTTTGGTTGACCTGAAAAGGCAGAATTATCAATACATTAAAAACATAATAATATTTTATGGTAAATGATTGTAATTAATGGGTTTAAACATATTTTATATCGATAAAGCACAACGATTGTCTTATTTACTCCATTTATTTTCTTTTATTGTGACACTATCGGCTATAATTTATATCAATAATTGCAAATGATGTCATGACGTACGATTACAGAATGTTGTTCAAGACACATTATAAAGTTATAGGTAAACAAAAAATATACTGGAGGGTACAACACAATGTATTTCCAATTTTAAATTTTAATTTTATTTTCGAAAATAATATCCTTATGTTTTTTATTTCAACTTAAAAGAATTGGGTTTTTTAATGCCGAAATTAATTCTTTATCTTAGTACATTTGAGTAGATCTCTAATATATCTATAGCTTAAACTTTAAAGCAATATTTATACGTACTGGCTCTTTACTCTGCGACACACTCTCAGCTCTATGGACCCCGTTCGCACAGCTTTGAATAAAGCTAGTGCTTCCACGTGAGCTAACTCATGACACGCTTGTCCGTTGACTGCTAAGACCTCATCACCTGAAAATGAAAATCATTTCAAAGGATCAGAGCGAAATAAACACTCCTGTAAAATATATTCGCGTTAATGTAATTAGTTTATTTTATATTTTTGTATTTTAACTCAACTAAACTCTCATTGAGTAAACTCGCATTGAGTTTATCACTATTACAATATTGTGCAATCGGATGTTCAGCGTCAAGCTGCGTTGAATACATTTTTGCTCTATAATAATGTTCAAATAACTCATTACTTTAATTCGAATCGTAATCAAAATATAACACATACTTCATAATAACTGTGTAAACGATTTTGATAACTAAATCCAATTCGAAACTAAGTAAGCACCTCAACATATAAGAATATGTTTTACTCAGTCATAATACAGGAAGTATTAGTCTATATAAAATGACATTGCTCAATGGAGTGTAAAGCAAACATTATAGTCTAATTTACTCAATGAATAGATGTTTGGCAACTTACCCGCTTTGAGTCTGCCATCGTCGATCGCCTGACCCTGGGGAAGGATGCTTTTTATAAAGATTCCCAAGGGGCCTCGAGGAGAGTCGCGTCCTCCTACTATTGTGAAGCCGAGTGGCTTCTTACCATGACCTTTTTCAAAAGTAATGGTGTGATAAGTATGTGTCGGTGCACGCGGCCTTCTTGGTAATGTGCAAAAGTTATTGGTATTTTGGGTTTGAATATCACTTTCACCGTCATTTTTTTCCGTAGTCCGTTCAACACCGTCCGGTACATCAACGTCAACGATATCGCCTGTACAACTGAGCGTTAGTCCGTCTTTATTTGCACCGCCGTAACTCACGACCTGCCGACGCAATAACTTGTTGTTCATACTGCTATAGCTCGCGTTCTGACCTTTCAGGAAGCGAGAATGCGTGTCCGCAGGACCATCCGCTTCGTCTGTCGCTGATAACGATGCGCGATTACACGAGGATTCGTCCTGAGTGTGACGTGGATCTATCCTGATGTCATACTTATCATTACGCTTTTCTTTACCTAATATTATTGCGTTTTCATAATCTACGGAACTTTCTCGCATTAACATGATGCTCTTCTGCGATTGTTCTCTTTGTCTTGTTTCAATTGTAATTTTTTCACGTTGCCTACAAATTACAATGTCGATTTCGGATGATCCAGATCGTAATGCTTCTTTAGCTTCTGACATCGTAAGATCACGAAGTCTTCTACCATTTACGTTAAGAAGTTCATCCCCAATACGCAATGTTCCTTCTCTGTAAAAATTAAAAACGAAATGATTTTATTTTTAATCACGTTTTAAAGCTGTTATTTTTAATCAAAATTATTATCAATGAAACAATCGAGTAATAAATTTTACTTACCTATCTGCTAATCCACCAGGAACCACGTGTGCTACTAAATATCCAACATGGCCTTCATCTACGAGCTTTGTTTTAGCAATAAATATACCAAGCTCATCACAAGGATTTTTTCTCATAATTCTGACAACTTTAAATTCTGATTGTACTTTATTAGAACTATTTTTCGCGGGTTTGCGACAAGGCGGTATTGGAGGTATTCCACAGTCTCCATGACTAGCATCTCTTTGTCGCATCTTCTGTTTTTCTGTTAACTGTAAAAATTGGGGTTCGGCATGATCGGGATTTTTAGGCATTCGTCTAAGTATTTCTTTTCGATCTAGAGACAGAGCTCTTTGATTATGACGTAGCTTAGGCTTAGGGTATTCATTTTTTTCTCTGCTCCTTCTAGTAGAAACACGTGCTTTTGTATATGTTTGATCTCCCGAAACACTTCTGTTGTGACAAGATGCTTGTGGAATCGAATGAGAAGCAGAACTTTCACAGCGAGATGATATTCTATCGCTATCAAATATAGATGATGCTGCTGATTCATTGACTAGAATACCCGAATCTGCGTCTTCACAGTCTTGTATTAAAACGTTTTCATCATCACATGAAACCTGATAAACATCGTCATGAAATACAGAGTTATGGCCTTTTTGGAATTCATCAAGTCCAGGCAAAGCTCCATAAGAGAAGCTACGCAGTTTTGCGCGCACTCCGCCTCGTTTTTTCCGACTTTTACTTATTGCACTGGTTGACTTAACTATAGTATCATTTTCAACATGCGTTGCATGGTCGTCATCGCCGGCTTGTTTATATAACTTTGAAAAAAATTTATTAGTTGAAGATTTCAGATATCTATCCGACATAGCGCGCAATTTAGCTGAAAGACAAGAACTCGGTCCAATCGTATCTTTTTCGTCCTTATGTTTAAGTTTATCAGTCTTGTTATGGGAACTTAAGGTAATTGGTTTGTCGTATACTTCGTAGTCGTCGTTAAATATTTGATCACTCGATTTTGATAGTTTAGTACCGGCTTTTGGTATGACATGATATCTATCACATTCTGAACCTGAACTGTAACATCTAGCACCTCTGTTAGTAAATGATTTTCCTTCACGCCAACTACATTCCACTGGGCTCTTCGCGAAGAAAACGTCATCGTCATAATTCGGCATTTTGACCCAAGGGTTATGATTTTCAAATTCCGTGTGTTCTGGGTAATTTTCTGCGTAACGGCAATTTGTTATTTCTTCAACGTGTCCAAATCCACTGCAATCGCTTCCTGATGTCGAAGCAGCGTCGTCTCCGTGGCGCATGGGGGCGTTGGACTTGAAGCAAGATAGTTTTGTATTTTTAACTTTATCGAGTAACGGATTTCGTTTTTCTCTATAGACAACGTACTCCTTCTCTAAAGAGCCTCCGCGGTTTTTGCGACTAGTATTGCAACTTTCTTGCGGTGAAGTGGGCCCATTTTGCAATGATATTCTACGAGTTACTGGTGTTTCACAACTTCGATGGCATGGATGGGGAGATTTTTCGACGATTATTATTTGATCACTTAAATTGTAAAAGTTTGTTTCCACGGAACTACTGCTACTTTTTCTGTTGGGATAGCGCACTGGAGACATATCTGGAACAAAATTGATATTTTATTTATATATTTTCACAACAGCTTACAATAATCAGAGGTGAAATAATGGCTACGATCTTTACCTATTCTAGATCTTCGCGTAGATCTAGTTTCAGCCTCCGGCGAGACAGCAAGCAGCCGCGGCGGCTCACCTTTTCTGAACCACCGCATCTTGTTTCGAATTATACCATCTTCAATGTGTTTTCGCTGAAACAAATTAAACAAATTAATTTCATTTATTCCGTCATACACTACCATAATTGGTAATTATATAAAGAAATACATTTAAAATACTTCGAATATATACACATAAAGTTAACCTAAAGTTGTTGTCATTGAGTATGACTATGTAGGCGACAAAATACATAATTAATGAGATGTTGTCACATTGCAGTCCCTGTGAGTTCGTTAACTATCAACAGGACTAATGAAATGTCGTTCTTCTCCTTTTACGAGGTACTAAACTATGCAATTGCTAAAAATATAACTTGAGCGCCAGAGTCACCTGCAGTCTAATAGCGGGTCGGTCTAAATGCAAAAAATTAAGAAATCTAACAACCAGTTTATCTAGTTGCTATTAAACACATAGTATTGCAAGATGTTAAGGCAATGAAGTGTTTATCTTTTTGATATGTAATTTATTGTATGTTCTTCTATCATGGATCTTGGATCAATTTTTGTTAAATAATAAGATTTAAGTGAATAATGAATAAATAAAATGGGTTATTATAAAAAACACTTAGCACGGAAACCAGAAATCCGTTCAACAAAATGATCAAACTAATAATTTAAATGACTTTGTCACATCGAAGTTGTAGATGTTATCGATATTTTATTTAAAACAAAAATATTTACTGATAAGCTTATCTTGATGTTTGAACATTCAATATTATTTAGTAGTATTTGAACTTCCGACATTTAACAAATTAACCTATCAATACAACATTCATAAGATAAGCTTGTTTGATAATATATAAGATTAAAATGAAAGAGTGGAATTTGAAGAGATATTGATAAATAAATAAAAAACTGTATCTTTAAATAAAGATCCTCGTTAGTATAATATTTTGACTCAACACAGTTTAAGTCATTGCAAAATTGCAGTATATAAAAACTGGATCGCAAAACAGGTCAAAATACAAGTTTATTTATAAATAATTATAAATTCTGATCATCAACGTAATTAATTAAGATACAAGACAACTTTCCATCGTCGCAAGTATTGTACACTGAATCACGTAACGATTCTCAGCCTTGCTCGTGACAAAAGTGCATTGTGTAATCGCCTTTATATGCAAAGCAATCGAAATTTCGATAACGATATTTCTTATCATATGGAAGAACATCTAAATTAAGCGATCGTTTATAAATGGAATTTCTAATGGCGAGTGTTGCAATCTCAAAAAATAATCGTAAAGTGCTCCAACGGATATTTTAAGCTGACATAAAATTAAAAGTAACATTAATATTATCTACGGTGCGGTGTACTTGGACGGTAATTTTTTTTTGCACGTCAACCGCATTGTGCCTTTGGAATGTTATAAAAATGTACGATAATTCGAATTGATTTTTACTTATTCCTATATTTTTATATAACTATTCTTAAAGTGTTGAAGCGAATTTATTTCTATTGAGAAAATTATGTAGTCACTGATAAAAATTGATGACATAAATCCGAGTAAATCAAATTGGCGCCAGGAGTTCGTCGACCTTTGATCCCATGAAATGAGTCGCTCCTCAGCATCATATGTGATAATTTATTCGTCTTGCACAAACGCATATGCAACCACATCGTTAGGATCGAGACCGGGTTATCGAATGTCAAATGTATATCGACAGACGTGCAGTTTTTGCTTTTAGATTTCCTAATGAACAGTAATATGATATATGAAAATATTTTCAACGTTCATTTGATACTTTATTTATGTCCAAATATTATATCTGTGCCCTTTATTCACGTTTGAAATATTTTAAATATATATTTTTTTTTAATTTTGCTTAAAATTGTAGCAAAATAATCTATGAAACAAATATTTAAATACAAATATAATTTAAATACTAAAATATTTAAATTCTAATATGAATATTAAGCATTAAAATTTGATGAATGTTATACTCAAGTTTCGAATAACACGAGTCAAGAACTAGTACACATAACCACATCCGTTTTATTTCAACGAAACTCGAAAGGCGAGTACGTTTAAAGATACAAGCCAAGGGACACCCGGTACAGCGTGAACACTCTCACTAATGACATTCAGTATGCAGGTAATGTTGCCCTTACGTATTTTCCGTGTAGATTCCGGCCATTCAAGTGAGGACGCAAAAGAAAACATACGAGTATTTCCAATTCGTTTACGCAATACAAATTATTTTTAGTTCGTTTGTCTATTAAATATATATTATATCTATATAATAAAGTGATAACTGTTACATATGTATAATCTTTGAATTGTGATTTAAATGTTGATTTTATATTGAATATTTTAACTAGAAGACTGGTATGGTATTTGGTAAATCACGATACAAAAAGAAATACGTTTAACCTTTATGAAAATAAATACGAAAAAACATTTAAAGTATGGAAAAAATAAAAAGCATAGAAAAATAGCACATCGATTGTGGCGATATATTTCAACTATACTTAAATATCATATTATATACTTTTTATTTAAGTCATTATATAATATATCATCATATAAAATCTTAATTTTATCCGTGCGACGTCTTGACAGGGTACTGATAATGTATATAACTATAATTTGCATATCATAGTATAAACATTTTATCTACAATAAATCATTTTTATTATTATTTTTATTATGCTATTTATATTCAGCTTTATTAATACCTAATGTAACTTATAGAGCTATTAGTATTGGTTTTGACCGATCAGAGTTTATCTCATTGCCTTTAAGATATAAGGAAGAAGTATTTAGTATTTTAATTATTTGTTTATATAACGAAATCTCATTAAGGGAATTCATGTTGAATTCTCAGTTCAACTCATGGACGGACATTGAGGACCGCGGAAGAAGTTAGCTTCCGCGTCTGTAAGTACGTTATGAATCATCGCTCATAGTACTACGTCTTTGTGACAGGTGGCGTAATCTCTACTAACAATAAAATAGGCATTAGTCGTCTGTATTGTATATTATTATACTGACATAGAAATTACATTAAGCTTATCGATTTAAACATATAACGAATAATAAACTATTATTTGTCCTAAAATTTTAAGCAGACAGTACTTTCATATTGATTGAACATTTGGAGGCGAATCTTTACCGAAGATTGAAGGTTCAAACCCAGGTGCTTAACATGTGCTTAATATCGTTAGGATACTTGTAGCCACCTGCAATGCAGCGTGGTGGTATAAAGAAATAATAATAATAAATAATATCCTGGGAGATTATTCACACACGGCCATCTGATCCCAAACTAAGCAGAGCTTGTACTATGGAAACCAGATGACTGATATACTTACATATACTACTTTTCTTTTGTAAATAGAATCTTATATAGATAATTACACCCAGACTCAGGACAAACAGACATGTTCATGCACACAAATGTCTGCCCTGGGTGGGAATCGAACTCACGACCTGCGGCGACAAGACAAGTGTCTTACCAACCGCGCCATCGGCTCGTCCAAGTATAAGTTCCAAACATCCTCAAAAAGAAGAGAAGAGGCCTTTGCTTAACATGAAGTATTTACAGTCTGTTAGTTTAATTATTACATAGACAATTCAATTCAATTTCGATGATCAAGCTCTCATACCTAAAACCAAATATTACAGGAACTAAGACGCTTTAAGACTGTACAAATATTTAGTATAATAGTTAAACCATCATGAGTAATACTAACACACAATGCACCTCGCATCACATTACCCATTATCAACTGCAACCGGAGATGATAAGAGCGTTTGAGTAAACTTAACGATATAAGATAGTGCGTGGGCAGATATTTTACACACGAGATAATACAATACTGGTACTTGCAACACCATTGATCAAGATACCTATCGTAAATATTTTACGTTACTAAAGATAAATTTATGTTAAAAATAATTATAATTTCGACATTGAAAATTAGTCGTACGATCGCCATATAACTAAAAAAAGTTGGCGTTTACCCAACATTCTTTGATGCGGAAATCGTGATTCTTATTTGATCACATTCGCAAATATCAAACACCCATAACATGTTTTTGATATTTACATATTTTAGCGTAGCATTAATTATATTTACTTAATTATGTGAAAATCGTCGGAATTAATCCAATAAAATCACGTCACTTATAATATTATCGTTGATCATCAATCAATAAATAATCGATTCTTGATGAGTTTTTATTTTTAACCGACTTCAAAAAAAGGAGGAGGTTATCAATTCGTCTGTATGTTTTTTTTTTTTTTTTTTTTTATGTTTGTTACCTCATAACTTTCGACTGGGTGAATCGATTTTGATGATTTTTGTTTTATTTGAAAGGGGTTGCTTCCCATGGGGTCCCATTTTTTTTTAGTCCAGGTTTGACAATGGAATCCATGAGAAAACCATATAAGTCGTAAATTTGCATGAGGTATGTGCGCGACAAATGGACGAATAACTCAATATCACGACAACCGATTTCGATGATTTTTTTTTTATTAGAAAGAGTATACTTCAAGGGTTGTTTGATGATAGTTTGGTTAGATTCTGATTATAGGATCCATGACAAAGTAACGGAAATCTTCAATTCTTAGTAGCAAATTAACGATACAAGGCCGAATCTTTTATAGGCTATCTAGATTTATCATTCATCTACCATAACATCGTTATGGTCAAGTAATTATATTACTATTGTAAAAAACACTTCTTTATATACCGTCAATAGTTTTCGCAGCGCACGCGAAATAATAACTTTTATAGGCAACAGTTTGATGTTTGACGTTTGGTTACATTGCTCCATTTTAAGTAGGGATCTATAAATTTTTGAAAATATAATAAAGCCTATATTACTCGGTAAAGACGTAGCTTTCTAAGGGTGAAAGAATTTTTAAAATCGGTCGAGTAGTTTTGGTTTAAATCGTAATAAAAAATCAAACAAAAATCAAATCTTTCCTCTTTATAATATGAGTTATGCATGTAAGCATTAGTATATATGTATATGTTTGTAATTGAAACATATTTGAACATCTCCTAAAAGTTGAGACCAATTTTGAAAATTATATAATATATCGTATAAGTACTCTTATATACATGTTATATTTATGTATATTTATATATTGATTACTAGTGTTTTTCCCGCGGTTTCACCCGCGTAGTTCCTGTTCCCGTGGGAATATGGGGACAAAATGTAGCCTAAATTACTCCCTGATAATGTAGCTTTCCATTGGTGAAAGAATTTTTTAAATCGGCTTAGTGGTTTAGGCGTGAAAGCTTCACAAACAAGCTTACTTTCGCATTTATAATATTAGTTAGGATAATATAGATACTTCCCCTTTTTTTAATATACAGACATTCCGTCATATTTTATGGTGAAGAATGGTATAACACAACATCTATAAACATACAGTTTATTTAATTATTACTAGAAATAACTATTTGGTTATGTTATGGCTGCCCAACTAAATTACCCCACCAACTAAATCTATTTAATCAAAACATGTTAATTTATATTCATACATTTAACCATATTAACTAATATTTATTAATTAAGTACCAAAATGCATTTTTCTTTATGTTTCACTGTTTTAGTTTAATATATTTAAATAATAATATAAATGGCGCTGTCTCATATGAGCTGCACGTTTAGTAGGTCTACCCATATTCTACAAATTAGTGAGTATACTTCAGATTCACTAAAAATCGAAAAATAAATAAAAATTTTAACAAAACAAAAACCGACTTCATAAAAAATCATATTAATATGCACTAAAAAGTAAAAAAATAATTGCGTATTCTTCTATAATTTGATAATAAACTTACTATTTTCTACTCATCAATATGTAGGTACGAATGTGTTGTGTGATTGATAATTTATTTACAATTATTGTTATTTTTGGAGTCGATGTCAGCTAAGGAAACACTATAATATACCTAGCAATAATAATACGGGAATATTTTAAAAACATACACATTACAAATTGACTTTTATTCGCTTCGTTAAGTTGCGCGTGCGACACAAGCACATCTCACCTACAACTATGTATGTAGTTATAAGCCCACCTTGGCTGACATCGACTCCAAAAGTAACAATAATTGTAAATAAATTATCAATCACACAACACATTCGTACCTACATATTGATGAGTAGAAAATAGTAAGTTTATTATCAAATTATAGAAGAATACGCAATTATTTTTTTACTTTTTAGTGCATATTAATATGATTTTTTATGAAGTCGGTTTTTGTTTTGTTAAAATTTTTATTTATATAAAATAGGCTGGTGAAATGCCACTGCCATTAAACATTGGCCGCCACCAACCTTGGGTACTAAGATGTTATGTCACTTATGCCTGTAATTAAACTGTCTGACTCAGCTCACTGTTTAGCAGTACAATATTTGAGGAGTCATTGGTACCTACTCAGGCAGATAGGGCTTGCACAGAACCATACCGATAAGTGCCGGAGTTGACTTAAATCAGATAACTAAGTATGTAGCAATCTTAAGCAGATATATCAATAATATACATATTTAATATTAAAGGACTTCGACACACTTTAACCAATCACCATGAAGTTTGGACATTAGCTATAATATTTTGTTTAAAGATTAACATCAGACTTGTTTCCTATTTAATGAATACTTTTTATATAAATGTGACTCATCGTCAGACAGTCACAAATAAAGCGCAAAAAATAATAAATACAAATTATACACATTTAATACGGCCATTAACCGTTTTATGTTTGAAGACATTTTTAATTTTCATGTTCCTTTATAAAATTTACAATTTATGTCTCATAACAAAAAACGAGTCGACAACATCTACGTCGGTGGTCGAAAATGGTTTTATTATGATTCGTATATCAACTAAATAAATCACGAAACATCTGTACTACGAAATTGAGTAACTGTAATCAAATAGCGTAGGTACAACATGACACAGGCTTACTCACGTTTCAGTTTTTATATGACTAATCATTGATCGAAATCCAATCGATCGAAATGATCCGTACAATCGCTTTTCAATCAGTTGTTGCTTATGATGTTAGCTATCTAGTCCTGTGAGGTTGCTGGGTCGTTACAAATAAACCTGTATATAAAACCGAATATGAATTAAGTAATTTATTCAATCTCAAGAGAGATTAGGCAACTGCGCAGAACATATTATAGTGGACATGTGTGTGTACGCAAACACAGGTAATATCTCTCTCTCATAATGCGATCCGCATTCCGACACTACCGGAGAGAGTTCAGGCGGAGGTCAGGATAGAAAAACTTATTATTGGCCCAACCCGGGATTTGAACCCAGGACCTCGGGATTTGCGGCCTTATATCTAGCTACTAGACCAACGAGGCTGCAACACTTACTAATCTAGTAATACTAATATTATCCAGTGAAATTTCACGAAATTAAAATGGATATATTTTACATTAATAATAACAAATGTAATTACTCAACTTTCACTTGCATTTTTGAAATCAAATTCAAGTTTTAAGTACAAAACGAATAACAAATACCTATGTATAATAAACTACAGACGTCTATTACTAGCTGCACTAACTAACTCTTCAAGCTGCAAATCATTTAATAGCCGTAATATGAATTCCTTGCAATTGCTAAATTTAATTACTAAATGATGATTTCATTAATATATCATGCCACATATACGTGCAGTTCGTGTTATGCGGAAAACATTAAGATATAATGCGAAAAGTAGTTCACGTTGACAGTTTTTCAAATTAGTCGGTGGTAATAACTGTGCAAGCAGCATAACTGAAACCCGTAGAATAGAATACTGCTACATGGTCATTAAAGTAACAGCCTGTATATGTTCCATTGGTGGGCCAACGCCTCCTTGATAGGGAAGATATAGGGCTTAGTGTAGCAGTGCTATTATGTAAGAATTCGCTTCGTATCCACTAGAGAAGTTTTGAAAACAGCCTTATAAAATGGTAATACGCTAGATGCGTGTCCTGTCACTTTGTGTTATATATCGTAAGTTAAATAATTTTAAGACGTTTTATTAATACGTTTATTATAAACTCAATCTGTCTTACTTAAAAATGTCGTTAAGCAGGTAATTAATTAAACAATTATTTTTTCAAACAATAAATTTATAAAATTAACAAAGACCGAAATCACATATTAGTAGCAGTTATTGATTAAAGTGAGCTCAAAATTGTGTTCGAATTATAGAACAGTTCAAAATGGCGTTGCAGACAGTTGATAGCGTTCTAAAAATAGGTTTAGAAATAATTTTCAACCATTCCGATCCCGTGTAACCTAGAAACATAATACCTATATTTTTACCTATTATATGACTATATGACCGCTAATAGGTACAAATTACTTGTATTTTTAAAGATCACCTTACAAAGTCAGAGGATACTAAGTTACACGTAATTGTTCTAGACTACTACAATAAATAAAGGTAATCACAGACAATTTAACTTTTAATAACTGTATTAAATGAACTTATTATTTACAAAATAATAAAACAAGATAACGTAAAAAAAATATTGGAAATATAAAATGAAATAAAACAACATTAATAACAATTGCTAACATTTAACTATTAATTATTTATTTTATTTTATTATTACAAAGTCTAAGAAGTTATATGTAGTGATTAAATTGATGCTTTTAAAAAGTAAACGAACTTTGCTTTGGTTGTAAGCAAAATGCCTATTCACAAGAATACATAGCTGCTATCTTCTTCATCATCTTATGCCATTAATCATCGCTTAATTTTTGCGCCAAGCGTATAGTATTAGCATTTGTATCCTTTATTTGGCTTTATTCCAGGGTAGGGGTAGGCTGAGTCCACATAGAGTTTCCCGTTTCAAAAACGCTGAGCAATACGGGCACTGAATATGGAAATTTTACTTGGCTTTTCCTTAACATAAATTTATAGATACGTATCTTATGTTTTTTTTTATATTCGTCTTACACTCTTATTAAAAATTAATATATGATGGTGGGCCGAGATGACTGGTTCGAGCGCGTGAATCTTACCCGGTTATCGTGAGTGACAAACCCGGGCATAGCACCACTGAATTTTCATGTGCTTAATTTGTATTATTGTAATTCATCTCATGATTGACGGTAAACGATAACATCGTGAGAGGAGGCCTTAGCCCAGTAGTGGAACATTCAGTCGTTACTGTGTAGAATACATTTATCAAATACTATATAAAATATATATGTTTTATATGTGTTATGTTTAATCACTTGACAGTGCAATAAAGACGCAAATAATCATCCGAAGTTGAATAAACGTATAAACTCTCGTAATTGTAGCGATAAAGAAAACGGTTATTGTACAAAGTAACTAGCTCTTGAGTAAAGGCCGTCTCTCAGTCGTCTCGTCTTCAGGAAGAAGGAAGATAAACAGATTGGACTGTCGTTTATTAGCTGTACGTGTTGCAGAATCGTGCATACGTAAGATTTCTCGCAAAGTAATTCTATACCGTCGAGTACGAGATGAATAATACACATTGAACATGTAAACTGAAAAAGTGCTTTTCCGAATTCGAACCCACGGTCTTAAGTTAAGAACTCTCTAGATTCTTTATATACCGAGCCTAATAAGAGTAATTAATGTTCGTTACTTTCAAAGCCAATTGTCTGTGTTTAATACGAGTTACGATCTTAAATTTATAGCGAATTTATTATCATTCAACGAGATGATACATTTCAAACATAAATTCTGATTAACTTTTCTCCCTCATGTAAACTTTAATGGTTGTGTTCGCTAGTTCATGTTCTGTATATTTGCTATGGAACACTTCGTGTTTTATTTTCCATAGGTAATTTGTATGCGAAATTATTAATTGGCACGGCTCTTGTCATTGCGAAGTCATTAATTAAAAAAATTATGCTGGATTGAGTTTGATATATATTTTTTTAAATATTGATTAGTTATAACCGAGAGGCAAAGATAAAATGATTTATTAATGCAATACATGTAATAAATAAAAACTTGTTTGTAACTTATTACGAGGTTGCTTGAAGTAATAAGGCCTCCTTAGTACAGGCTAACTTTGATAAGTTTATTTGTATAGTCTTTTTTTGTTTTACCTTGTTTCCTAACACTTTATTTTTCCTTCTTATATAAAGGTTTAGTATATAATAAGAATAAAAATAATGCATTTATTGATACGAAGTGATTATTGAAACGATATATTTTAGTATTTGTTTATAAGGTAGTGCAATTTCATGTTACATAGTCTGAATTCTAATGTAGGTGGTAGATTTTCCTCGGTCATATAAGGCCTCCTTTTACTCGGAAAATAAAAGATCTCCCAGAGGACAGTAAAAATTTATACCTCTGACCTTTGTATGCATGTGTTGTTACGTTTTTTTTCGCCGAAACGACGGATTTGAATAAAATGAATAGAGATAGCTGACATATTTCATTTTGATATTATACAATGTATATATTTATTTCTTAAAGTTTATAAATATATATTGTGTTGTGTATATGTTTTAGTTATTTAAAAACGTTTTGGCTAAAAACTAAGGTTAGGTTTATGTTTTTAGGATTCATTTTTGGTCTTTCTCTGTTCTGTTCGGCCTGTTTTGCCTTTCAATTATAAATGAAAATGATAATTAAATGTTGAGCATAAGGTTAATTCATATTCATAAACACTAGAAACTTATAATTGAAAAAAACTAACTGTACAACAGTGTAAATATAAAATGAATATATTCATGAATCTTTGAATACAAATATATTTTTTTCGTTTTTATTCTAAACGTGAAAGGGAAGAGAAACCACCTTGTACGGTATAGATCACGTATGCAAGTGATCAGTATTTACGTCGCGATGAGGTACGATTTCGAATACAAACGTGAAAAAAATACGGATGTTTGAACACAGACGCACGGCCGTATATAGCCTTTATCCGCGGTATTCATTGATAGTTACAACGAACTAGGAAATATATTTATGGAATAAGTAACTTGTTGGTGTTTGACAACTCGTAAATGTACCTTATTTGACATATTTTTAATTGGATATTTTCTTAAGGCAGACCGACAAATTGATTGTACTGTGTACGTTTTGACGATATGAGTAAAAAAAATTGTATTTTAGAGGTTATATCATGGATAATGATTGAATCAAAAATATAACGTAAATATAATGTATAACTTTTAACATAACTATGAAAATGATTATATAATTAAAAGAAAAGTGAACATAATTCATAACAAAAGTACCCTACGTACTTAGTTATATTTAATTAAAAAATAAAATAATAAAAATGGACTCTCGCTCAAATTATTTGGGTTATTTAATAACAATGACAATAAAATTACTGTTTTTATTGTCATTGCTCATAATATCAATTCATTACTATAAATGTTGTATATTCAATTATAAAAGTTCAAATTGTTAAACGATACTATTCGATTCAGGTTACATAATACGTAAAAAAAAAACGTTTTATGACAGTGTATTGGCTTCTCCTTATACAAGGGAAGCCAATTTATTGTATAATGTTGTAAAAATAGGCCTTAGGCTATGATCGAAAATCACGGCACTTCTAAATATAGTTTTTATGTCATTTTTAAGTAACAATCGGTTTTTCTTTGAGACTATTAAATTAATTGATAAAAATGATAAACCGCTATCGTTTTCGATATCTATAAATTCAATAATTCAATTTTATAATATAAATAAAGCAATTGCGGTTTTGACACTATTTGATTTACTTCTTGTGATAACACTGTTGTAATACAATTCGCAATACTAAACTTTTTAAATTGGCCTCCTTAATGAAATATCATAGAATTCTTTATTTTTATGTGAAAGTATGATATCTGTTATCTGAGAGTTGTGATCGTTATAATTAAGATGTTACAAAATTTGAACTTATATAATTTATCACACTTTGTTTTTTAAATTGATTTCATGGCGTGTTAGAGTAAGTCCTATCTTCATAAAAGAGTTTTAATGTAAATTCACAATTGTTCAAGAGATGTATTCAGGTCGCTTAATCCGTTACAGCCTTTTAGCATTAAATCTATTGAGTTGTATGGAATCAATGTACGATCAACGTGGGTTGAATTCCTAAGATCTATAGTGCGGTGATCAACCGCAGCATAACTAACCAATGTCCGGTATCATTTATCTTTTAGTATAAATTCTCGATCAGAGTCTATGCTTGTAACTTTTGAGAATAGAACTATAATGTTCTATTAAATATAACAATTTACAAAAAAATACTATTTTATTTTTATTTAAAATAAGTTGGCAATTGCCGCCTATTGACATTGGCATGATAAGAAATATAAACCGTAAATGGTCAATCCGCCTTACAACACAGGATGTTTTCAGATGTTGTGGTTGTAATTACATTGTCTGACTTACCTTCAAATTGATACACATCATTACTAAGTATTTCTATTTGGCGATTGAATAATAAGTGTGTGGTACCTACCCAGACAGACTTGCTAAAAGGCACCACCAAGTAAAATAAATCAAAATGCTCAGATTAAGTTTAGCGGAGAGGTAAACATTGCCTTGTGTAAGACTATAAATTTGGGTTTTACGTTATTTACCCGTGTTGCCTTTTCATAAGAAATTCGTTAAGCAAAAACATAAAATGAAATGAAATTCTTTTTGTTCCTCTTTCATTAGTGTTTGGTGCGGTTACAATATAACGAGTTAGTTAAATCGTGACCGTGTAGAGGTCAACTCGAGTGACGTTAGCATCGAGGATGGCTGAGATTAGCGATGACGCATCGAATACAGGCTTCGTGTCAATTTATTTATCAAATACCCGGTGATATATGATGCTTACACTTTCGATATTGGATATTCCAAGCCTTAATCCGTACAAAATAAAAAGATACATTTATATACTACACAGATACTGTAGAGAGAACATTTTGGATTCGGCCGTTTTATACTCGAGAACAAGCAGTCGAATTCACAAAAGCGTCTGGGCAAAGTTTGAAAAGTTTTAAAATAAGCAAGTTACAGTTGTAATGGTGATGATGTGAATCTTCTCCACTTGTTTCCAAACTTTGTTCAATTTTGTTTAAATCTGACGCGAAACAATCATGATGCTCATTTCGTAAGCTCACAGAATTAAATGCGTTATGACATCCCCATATAATAAACGTATGAGAGAAAATGATGGATTTACATGAAAACGCACAGTCACGTGATAATGACGTAACGACAACGCATGCCGTATTATATACAATCTTTAATATTTGTCACTTTTATAATTCGATGTACACGCATGATCAGCACTCGGTGATTATGTGTGATTATGATCCGTTATTATGGTGCGTTTCCACTGATATAGTTGGCAACTTCTGAGTTTCCAACTGTGATTAATTCTTTAGAAAGTCCACAACAATTACACAACATTGGAATTTTTTGCCAACCTAACGTAAGATAAACTTAACCAACGTTATTGCGAACATAAAAATCCATTTTATCTCATGTGGATACTGTTTAATCCATTTATGTGTTTGTTAAGAATTCTTTAATTAATAATAACATACAAAATGTCATCGCAATTTTAAGTTTCATTAAATATTAGTACAATACATTTGCAGTTATTTTTATGCAACGATAAAATAAAAATAAACAGTTGAATGAAAGCAATAGCAATTAAATATAAATCAATGGGGACAACTGGAACAGGAGGGGGGGGGGCGGTGCTTTTCAATGAGTAGATTGAAGTGGTGTATTATTCACCAATGCGGTTGCTGTCTTTATTACTGAATCGGGTTAGGCTTTCACGCGGTGGAACTGTGCCTTTTTCTTAGCTTCTCAAAGCGGGAGCAGTTCTATTGAGTGTCGGACTCACATAATACCTCAGATTCAATGAACTGCAAGCTGACGGTTAATAAAACGAGCCAGTATTTTCTTTGAGACGCAAAGGAATTCCAGCTGGATTTCAATGAGGTTTATTGAAAAAAAAAAACTTTTTGAATGAACATTGTTTTTAGAAATAGTTTTAAGAATCTTGACCTTTGTATTATTTAATATAAATAATGGTTCAGTCTGTTATTAGCAAGTTTTGATAATATAGGAGACTAGCTACCCATTCCTACTTCGTATACCCCTTGAATAAGAAATTTCGATTTTTTTATGCAGAAGCTGTCTTTTTCTCTTAGTGAATGTTTCGTTCAAACACGGTACATTGTAATAACTTAACGTTCTAAAAATAATGGTCTATAAACAATAAAAGTAAATAAGATATGAACGTTATTATTATCGTAAATACAATTTAATGGTCGATTAATAGTTTCTATAAATAACCTTAATAAAAACATATGGGTAATAAACATTAAAATAACGGTAAAAATAATTTTATGTAAAATAACATTTAGGTAGTAAAGTCGACAAACGATTTTTGTTTACGATACTGTCAATGTTATAAGATTGAACACTATAAAACTTTAAGGGAAGCAACAGTAAAATTATCCATAAAAGACGATAAAATCTCAAAGGCTCCAATAATTACTTTTAAATAATATATATTTTGCGTTTTTATAGATAAACTTAAAAAACAAAACCTTATTAGGATACAAAATTTGATTCTATTGGCGAGCTTTAGTATTATCAATAATAAAAAAATTCGAAATAAGGTCAGTAAAACAAAATTCGAAGCATGCAAATTATGTAATGGCCGTATCGACCATTGGACGAAAGTTAGTATTACTAATTGATTTAAGTACTGGAGGACAATTCCACTAATGTAAAACGTTTATTAACGTTCTCGAATCGATTCCAGCTTCAACTAGTGATGTAACCGAATCAGTATGATGTTACCATACACAAATACCAAGAAACCATGTCAAAGTCAAACTTAATTGTTAACTTTAGACGTTCTATCAAGAACGAATCGAATCTCCACTGGATCGTTGTATTAATAGAATAGTAGAAAAGCTAAACGTCAACGATTATGTTTCGATTCGATTTCGATAATGTGACAATTATGTTAGTAGAATTGGTCTCTGGCTCATCTCGGATCTCAGACGTAAACGTCATCCATTGTGAACTTTAAAAAGTGTTTATGACTAGTATTACTTACAACAGAGTTGACCGAGTGTTATTTCAGGTTAAATGACATGCAGTATACATAATGAATATTCATTGTTTCGTAACGTTACTGTTTAGTAAATAACTTTTGAGTTCCAGAGAAATTGTCAAAGGCGAGTAAAACATGAAATATTCACAAGGCGCTTTGTCTTACAAGATTGTAAACCTCGACCGTAAATATGGACATTTAAAACATAAAGGATGTAATATATTCACAACAATATACAAAGTTGAAGTAATTCGAAACGTAATATAGAGTATGTACTATGTTTTACTAAATAATGACTTTTGAAGAGGTCACAGCAATTAACTTTTTAGACGTTTATTTACTTGAAAATGTATATAAATAATTAATACGTAAAACATTTTAACTGGTGTCCGACCGTAGCTTCGTCTGTCTATGAGGAGGAGTAGGTGTTAGATACATAGGTACTAACTTATTGTCTATGGTCTGTAAAGTCCTGACAACGTGTATACCAAAACTCACCTTCGCATTTATAATGTTCGTTATCATGAAACACTAATTGCGTTATTATTGCATTTAATAAATTACATAAAGTAAATACTATTTGCGATAAATTATCTTTTCAAAATAATTAAATGTTAGTTTAGTTGAGTCCGAATGAAATACAGTTGATACCCGCTAATCCCGTATCAGCGAGTCGGAAATAATGTGAAATGAATGGGCATCGGCAAAGTTCAGTGATCTCTATCTTCCCACCGGCACGGTAGGTAACGTCGTTCTAAATGGTACAATAGCTTGCTCACCATTAAGTGAGCACCAGGAAATAACTAGAATGTAACTATAGGTTATTGAAGAAATAAATGATAATGCTTAAAAATTGCAATGTTTTTTAATTGAGGCACAACGTGTCGGTGATATAAAATTAGTTTTAAATGAAAAATATTGCTTTATAAACGTTTCACATTAACCATTGAGTTGAGAGTTTGTTAGCGAATATAACTTTGATTAGTTAAGCTTATCTGTTCACGTGTCAAAACTTGTAACGTCTGTTAAATTAGAATTTACATTAGAGTATCGTAGGGTTGCCAGCTAAAAATATTGGAAATATTTATATGTAGAAAATTCGCAAGCACTGAGTTTTTTTTAAATGCGAACACTCAAATTGTAGTAAAAATTAAAGTTTTACATTCTTGAGAGGCTACCAATATTATATTAATTTTAATGACTATATTTATAATATATATAATTTTAAAACAAAAGTCCCTCCTTATAATGTCGATGAAATTTAAAGCCAAAAACGTGTCTTGGGAAAATAAGACGGCTAGAAACCTTATATTAACCGACTATTTTGTTAATAACTTAAATACAAAACCTTTTAACCGTAGTCTAGTCTTCTGTCTCGTCAAGACTAATATGGAAACGTTTAATTTTATTTCAATACGAATTTCAAAAATAGAATCGCTTGAAAAAAAAGTTGAACATCGAATACCTTGTCGTTAATTATAGTCGTTCAAATAGTAAGTGAATGTCATATCCATTTAATTATTTGAAAACCAGTGATATTACATTCTTGGGCCTTGTAACTAGTTTCAAAGCAAACATTTCGACACCTGACCGCACACCTGGGCACACGGCTATAGAAAATACACATCAACAACATAACTTATAACATAGAACGCAGCAAAAAATATTCATGAGAATCCATCATAATGTTAAGAACAAAAAATAAAAAGACAGAAATTTAATTTGAAATTTCTTGGTAAATACGCAGAATAATAATTATAAATAACATCATTAAATTAAATAACATAGAATTAATTATATTTTTAATTAATTATTCATGAAATTATAAATAAATATTTCTGAATAAAATTAGTCACACGATACTTGTTACTAACCGCGATTTAACATTAACGAAACAATCCTGGGACAAAAGCTTTCCTATAAATCATTAGTATATGATAGACGAAAGCATTTGAAAGTAAAGATAACTAAAGAATAATATTATCTGTAGATATGAAGATTGTATCAAGATTACAATTATCTAATGAGATTATTTTATAGAACCGCACGATCTTAACGATTAGATGCGATACGGATTATGTTCCTGTAATATTAGTCGTGATGTGTGCTCAGTGAAAGTAATGGCTTAGTCGTACTTGTAACTGTCGGATCATTGCCTCGTAGGTCTGGTGGCTAGGTGTAAGGCAGATTCCGAGGTCCAGTGTACAAATCCTAAGTCGTGCCAGTTGAATTTTAAGGGGTTCTGTCAAAAAATCTCAGTAACAGTCCTGCGCCCCAACTCTCCGTTCGTCTCGCATTGCCGTCCCATTAGGTTATGAGAGTGAGGGAATAGGGAGTGCTACTCCAATGTCGATTGATGTACCTATAATACACGTACAGCAAAATATTAGTGAATTTTTTTCTTCACCACCAAGCACGAAATGTACTAAAACCATGAAACATGAAAATTCAGGAATGTAAGCCTGGGTTTGAACCTGCGATCGTCGGTTATTAGAGAGCCTAGATGGATTACATTAATGACAATATCATATGTACCTATCTCACGGTCAAATATGATGTCGGTCTTACGTGAGCATGTGTCGTTGGGTTTATTCGTATATGCAAAATTGAATTGAATTTCCTTGCAAGGACGTCAACTATAATAATAGTGTTTTGTACTGATATTATTATATAATCAGTATTTATATAAGTGTACCTTAAGTTTTTATATACTCGTCTATAATCTTTTATAAAGGCTTTATGAAAACGTTGGGTAGATTATGAAAAAAACTGCACATCGTATTGTAATGGGTTGAATTATTTTTAATGTCGTTTCAATTACCTACAATTACTACGTAACAGCATCACCCAATGTAGGTAAATATATATTGTTCTTAGAAATCATATCGCGTTATTCGTATTAAGTTTATTTAGTTAAACAAAACGCATACCTGTATCGTTACCGTATTTGTCTATGTATTTCGTAATCATAATCCATTGTCTTTATAAATATTTATTCGATATCGGATATTTGAACAAATTTTTGGATTAATGTCTAATTCGAAAACCAGATGTTTAGCAAAACCTGTTTATAGGTAACTTTATATTCCAATTTATATAGAGACCCAAGAGAATTGACTGTTTAATATAATTCCGCGCGGAACATAAATCTCTATTATATTGAATAGGGAAATATATATTTTATTTACCATAACAAGTTTGGGTAAAGGATGAATATATACGAGACATATAATATGTCAACTATGTCGTCATGCAAGGCCAGTTTTATTAGTGATTTTAATACATAATAGTACCTACGAAGCATATTTTAACGAGTATTTTTTTTTATTGTATATTTAGGCGGACGAGCATTTGGGCCACCTGCGCCACCACCCTAGGGAACTAAGATGTCATGTCCCTTGTGCCTGTAATTACACTGGCTCACTCACCCTTCAAACCGGAACACAACAATACAAAGTACTGCTGTTTTGCGGTAGAATATCTAATAAGTGGGTGGTAGGTACCTACCCAAACGAGCTTGCACAAAGCTTTACCACCGAGTAAAATAATAACTTCAAATAACTGCTTTGATTAAAAATGAATAAATTTATAAATTGAGCTTTACTAATCAACCTAAGCGTGAGTGCTGCTAAAAATAAAAGTTTCACTGAATATTTTAGCTCTCATGTATATTTGAAAACGTCTGCTTGTGCATAGGCATTAAAATGTTATTCAGGTCGAATGTTAATGAGTTTTTAACAAAAGGAAAAATACATCTGGATTTCCAAAGGAAAATCTTTAACGAACAGTTGCTGAATAAATTGTTGATAACAAATTATAAATAAAAAAATGTATTGAGATGAGATGAATAAAATATCAATGTCATTATAATCTTGCCTTAACTTATGCTTGAGATAAAACATGATAAGCGTTGAAATTTCGTCATAGTGTTACATCTACCGGCTAATCCTACCAACACTTCATACAAATAACAGTAGGTATATAAATCTACCACTTATTACTTCTCATATGTAATATTTACTTAAATAAAATCTAACATCTCGATAATATATATTTTGATTGTATAAAAGCTGTTATAAATTATATTGTGACGTCACACTTAAAAAGTTTTTGATCAGGGAGGTATAGTTAAAAATGGACTGACACTTTGTTGTATTGCAAATAGAATAAGTAAGTATATATTAAATACATTTTTTAATCACTGTCTCGACATTTAAATAATGAATATAATATAATCAAATTCACATTTAACATTAAACATTCGTAAAATCATAAATTCAAGTTTCTTTGGATCAAGTTACTTATATTTGCCTAACTTATAAATTTCTATTAATTTTATTATACAATTGTATTACATTCTGAGTGAAAATATTTCTTTTTTTATTAGCTTTAAAACAAAATAAACTCTATTCACTTCACACTTTTTTTTTAAAGTTACTTCCGCTTCGGAATAAAGACAGAACAACCGATGAGAAAATCGGTAGTTACTTCTTGTAAGAACAAGTAACTACAAGAACTTGTAAGATCATTTATTCTACAGAGTAATGTTAATTGAATACAATTAAATTATTATTGGTATATTTAATCCTGTATAAATGATTACCTACTTGATTACTTGTCGATTATTGATTATTTAATATAACATTAAAATGCATTCATAAGTAACTGATTTTTATTACAGATACAAATTCCCCAAGGATTATTTATTGACTATCAATGTAATAGACATCTAATGCAAAATAAGTGTCTTAATTGTCGACTCTTTGTATTCAATCGTTTTTGTAATTTTCGATTTAAAATATATGTCATGTAAATATAATTAAAAATGCAATAATATAAAGACCGGACAACAGCATTGTTTATTTATGATTATTATTTTACTTTACGATGAATCATGCGACGGTGTGCATAGATGTGTCGCAGCCTTCATTGTTTCGTATTCTAATTTAAGACTTCTTGAACGAAAGAATTGATTTATTTCTAAACTATTTATAACAATCAAAAAATTCAAATCTCATATTTAAAACCTTATTTTATCTTACAGAACCATTTATTTAAATATCCAAACTTGAAAGAATGTCAGTTATATTAATAAAAACTTAATCACTTAGACATTTAAAAAAAAAAAATCACAAACCTTTAAAATCCACAAACGTTGTACCGAAAAATGATTCTATTACAATAATCCACACACTGTATACAGTTTATTTATAGCCGAAATATAATCACTAATCAGATGAGAATTATTTAAATAAATGTATCACTCAGAAATGTAACCGCGTTCACTCGACAGGAACGCCGAACTCGACTGAAGTAATACGGCGTCGCATGGCATGCACGTGAGACGCTTTCCTGATACAAGTATCGATAAGTTTTTCATTCATTTCCATCTCGCCTTGACTCACAAATATATCTATGCTTATCTACGCGGCTATGGATGTTATCATCGCATTGATAGACACCCAAGAAACATAACATAAGCTAAAGTCAAGCGGGATTTCTCGCACGTAAACAAATTCGATTCAAAAATGAGATTATAATACCCAGGTGAAATTGTCGAAGCGTGTATATCCCTGTGGTTATATCCCGTGTAAATTGTGGGAAACATTTTTGAAATTGCTTTTAAATTTATATCTTCCCATCATACTTACTACATAATTTATCTTGTACATTCTTTAAGTGTATGAGTATGTAAGGATAATCGTATTTAATAACAAACAATTTGGCGTTGTGCTTTTTAATTGTGTATTATCGATGGCTGGATGGATTGGTTCATTTTGTCTATTTTGGTTTAAGTTTTAAAGTAGATTGTTCCAATTAATAATAATCAGTACAAATACCTAATTAAAAAAAACTGTTGTCATAGATTTATCACAAACCATTATTATTTATAAGTTATGCCATAATTTGGTATTTTAATGCAATAGATTATTGATAAAAGTATCAAAATCGGTTATTTTTTATGTCTGTTTGTTTGAAAAATGTATTTTCATAAAATAATAAAATTTCGTCGAAATACAAATCGCAAACTATTATTATATATAAATGACGAGTTGAGTACGTGACCGATACGTGAGAAAAGAAGTAACGGCAGACACATGAACATATCAAGTTAACAGCGTAAACTGCCAACACCACGCCACAATTGTTTTTCTTAATCATTTATAAGTTCCAAGAAACTGGTCAAGATGTTACATAGCAGCGCCTTGTTTTATTTAGCGATGCTAACTTGTTAATTGTTTTCGAACAAGGTATTATTAGATACGGAATACAAAGTGTAGGTAAATATTAAAAGTATTATTGAAATACTTTAAATGAAAACGCGTTAAAACCTACTTTTAAATTTAGTAGGGTTATTTAGTAAGCTATGTAGATAGCGTGTTGTTAACTAAGTCGTACGGGCACTTTTTCCGAGCTACATCGTGTTCATTTCCAGAGAGGAAATATGGAGCGAATGAAAGCAAAAATAAAGGTTCATTGAGTTTGCTCGTTGATTAAGCTGGGTCACTTCCGGGAATGGCGGGGGAATGGACAGGAATCCGATTACCTATAACACCGTGTTTATTCTTCCGTTCGGGCCTGAACTGTTTTTGTTACTTTTGTGCAATTAAAATATAATCTCCCTGTTTTTACAATACTTTTTTTAAATATGTGTTTGTATGTCTCTTGATGGCCTGGGTTGGACCCTGGTGAAACCAATAAAGATGTGGTTTTTTAAAAAAATGCTCAGTAGCTTACCGAAGTAAGGAAGTGAGCAGTGTTTACGTTTCCTTACTCTGAACTACACTTGGAAAGCACGTGAAGCCGTGTGCCGCACGTTATTCTTGCGCTTAATCTCTTCCGGTGTTGTGATCTCAAAAAAGCAAACGCAGTTGACGTGTTTCCTTGAGAAATAGCAGATGTGGCAGAAATCGGTCAGAACAGTTAATTAAAATATAAGTACTATTTTTTTTGTTTTTTTTTGGATTCCTTATTGTTCATAAAAGGTTTTTGAGAGAAAGACACTTATATAGATTATTTATGAAGATAAAATGTAATTATAAATTTTAACTTAAAGTAGAAACTTTATTCCTGACTGACACCATTCGTTTTACCCGACACTGTTTGTTTAATGAGTTTTGGAACCACGAAGTCTATGATGGAGCGTTCAAACCACCAGTTTAACTAGAAATGTACCCGACTCTTCTGTATACGCGACAACGAGGTCAAGTTGAAAAGGTTTATAATCTTTTCTCTTACGTCACTGAAAGTAGGTTGTAATATTCAACCTTTTCGTATTTCCCACATGATGATGCGCAAGCGTCTTTCATAATAGTAATGATTTCTTTTTTTTAAATAGCAGTTACTATTCGTAACTTAATTGGTACCTAGTACATAATAATCGTATATACAATTAAGAAAATAATCTCCGAGATGGCCCAGTGGCTAAAACTCGTGAATCTTAATCGATGATCGTGGGTTTAAACCCGGGCAAGCACCACTGAATTTTCATGTGCTTAATTTGTGTTTATGATTCATCTCATGCATGGCGATGAAGGAACACATCGAGGAAACCTGTATGTGTCTTATTTCACTGAAATTCTGCCACATGTGTATTCCACCAACCCGAATTGGAGCAGCGTGGCGGAATAATTTCCAACCTTCTCCTCAAAAAAGGAGAAGAAACTTTAGCCCAACAGTTTGATATTGAATTTACAATTAAGAAATCACTTACAAGATCTTATTTTTTGACTGAAAAATATGTTTATGCTAAATAAATGTTACTATACATTTAACTTTGAAGAGAATTGTAATAAGCCTTCATTTTCTTTTCCTTCAATAGATGGAACTTTGTTTCCTAAGTTGTTTTGTCGTTGATATACAAAAGTCGATGAAACCGCAAAACATAGGTATTTATCTAAAACTTTTTGCTGACTTAAATTATTGACGTCACTGTTATTGTCACAATTATTGTTTTATTATAATACTAATAATAAAATAATATTGCATTTATGTTAAAATAATATAAATATTATATAAAAAGTCAAATGTAATCGACTACAAAAGCTTGACGTCCTCCTGTCCGATTGGCTTATAAGACTATTTATAATAAATACATAATAAAGAAGAATTTCATTCTTGTATAAAATATTATTTAAACAAATAATCATATTTCATTCGCTTACTTATACGAAAATACAAAACAAACATGTATAATTAATCCTATTTCCATTTTCCAGGTCGAGCAGTTGTTTCTATTATTCTGCTAACGAAGGTAAAAGCCTGCAACTATAAAGGTATAGGTTTTCCTGCTCAATTAGTTAAATGTTTGCTAAGTAGTAAAGTACTAACAAGAATTTGCACGTTTAGACGCACGTGTAATATAAAACCAAGCTGATTACGTAAAAGGGAAAGCCTCGTAAGTTTACTTACTTAAAGGAATATGTCGTTATGTATTTTGTATATGTCGGCGCATCCTAACTAATATTATAAATTCGAACGTGACTATGTTTGTTAGTTACGCGTTCACACCTAAACCACTAAACCGATTTGAAAAATTCTTTCACCAATAGAAAGCGTGTAACATAGGCTACATTTTGTTCCCGTATTCCCATGGGAACGGGAACTACGCCGGTGAAACCGCGGCCAAAACGCTAGTGTATATATATTTGTAAGGGAGCCTGACTGACTTACCAATACAGTACTGACTCGTTGCTCATCTAGTTAGTAAAAATCTATAACTACACGAATATTCTTTTAATTTCTCTCGATACATGATCTCTGAAGTCTGAACCTTACTGCTTTACTGCAAAACTTAAAACTGATCGCACGGATTATTCAAGTCCTGTTGAAGATTTTTCTAAATTCATATTATGTTGGCGTAACTTTCACTAGATATATTGTATATACATACCTATATAAGTTTCGAATATATTTGAATATAACTTTTAATTTTAGAATTTTACTTTAAATTAATGCAAAGTCTAGATTTTTCAAACACATTTTAAATAAAACTTTTGATGAAAATCCAATCAAGTCTGTAAGTATTACTTCAAAGTTCAACGCAACGCTAACAGGCTTGTATCTTAAAAAAATATCTCATTAATTTGACTCAATTTAAGAGACGTTTGTCAAGCTAATTGAATTGTCTAAATAGCTAAAACAAATTTTCAAGACATCAAACCATTCCCAAATGACAACGCTATCTTATTAGCGTTTCAAAGAATTAATCTATATTTGGTGCATAGTGTTTTGACAACTGTTCCTCGTTCTGACTTGAAATATTGAACTTTTAAAATATCTGAAAATAGATATTTCTCATCAACAGCAAGAAAAGCTCTTCGTGCTGTCACCGTGTCTCTTCCAAAGGCTCTTGAGAAGATTGATTAAAAATTTTTTCAACGACTCATTATTTATTTTTTACTTCACGATCAAATATCGTTAACAACAAATTACTTCTGAGCATTTTATTTTTTGGTGATATTATTTTAACTCGTAGTATAGTAGTGTTACGTGGGCGAATTTTGCTTTCGTTTTTAAGCTATATTTGAGCAATTTTTGTGCACACTTTTGGCAAAGTAACGTTCGATTGATATCGATAAATTGAAAAAGGTTACAACAAAAACGATACAGTATTTTTCACTAATCATTTATGAAAATTTAAAAATTATTTTATCCTCGATCATTTTCCATTTTAAAGTTACACATAAGTAATAATAATTTACATATTTTAATGATAACAATATTAACTTATCTACCTATATTATAATTGGTTCGTATGCATTAAGACTCAAAAGTCACAAAAGTAAATACCGCATAAGTGATAAATTTCGTTTTATGGTACAGAGATCTCGTAACAGATGATCGTGAAGAAACCGCTGCGGTGACGAATAGGTCCGAGTTTCTTGACCCCTCAAGGTTATGTACCAACTTAATAATGTCGAACATCGACATCAAACTCATCGTCGTACAATTACAATCCAATTCATTACAAATTTGGATGAGGAATGTTTATTGTTACGTGTTATCGCGGTAGGCGTCTGCCTACAAATCGTTGCTGATGTTGACACAGTTACTACATTATCGACATCGATTTATTTGATTATATTCGTAATTCAATGAGACATATTTATGTCAAACACGTCACCGACTAACATTCGTTTATTTTGATGATTGATATTTTTATGGCTTCATCTAGGTCTATTTTTTTTTTTTTTTTAGTAAGTATAGGAAGGCGGACGAGCATATGGGCCACCTGATGGTAAGTGGTCACCAACGCCCATAGACAATGACATTGTAAGAAATGTTAACCATCGCTTACACCGCCAATGCGCCACCAACCTTGGGAACTAGGATGTTGTGTCCCTAATTATTTTGAATAAACGATCACAATACACATAATAGAATAGATACAATAAAATAATTAAATAAAGAACAAATGTTGAAATGGCATTGATAGTGAATTGAATTTAGTAATTTAAGTAAGCGTTATTTTAATTATTAAACCTAATTATCTTATTAACAACCTAAATGCGAAAGTAAGGATATTTTCGACTCAATGTCGGTCGAACGTCTGCGTTTAACGGTCGATAAAATTTCGTTCAGACGTCGATTATGACGTGAATCAGTTAAACAACAGATAGATTTTTTTTTAAATCATAGATTAAATTAAATATTCATTAGGTAAGCAACGACTAGTAAAAACAAAATAAAAAAAACTAAAAAAACGTTTTAATGTCTTTGTCAGGTATATCATTTGTCAGTCTGTAAGCATATATTTTATACCATGCTTGCATAAAAGTAGTAATTAGTGTGAAAATCCCTTAACAAGAGTCTCGGTGCTTACGGAGCGCCCTTCAGGGGTTGCGAGTTCGGCTTCAACACAACGCTATGGTGTACCGCTTCTAATGACAGCTATTTATTTTCAAAAGCCTGGTGTCAAGAGAGATGCTTAGCTTTACCGTAGACAGGATTAATTTTTATGTACTTAAACTGATTAACTCCTTTTAAAGTAGCTTTTATATTCTTATAATAATTGTTATCCATATCTATATAAAGCTGAAGAGTTTTGTTTGTTTGATCCGGCTAATCTCAGGAACTACTTGTTCGAATTTAAAAAATCGTTTGTGCTAAGCTTTATAAAATCACGCTACGACGACGAAAAAAATGCACGGGATAAAATCCTTATTTTATCCGTACCAAGTCGGAACGGGCAGCTAGTTCTTTATAGAATTTATAGATAGGTGCATAGACGACCAGTATTCTCATACCAAATCCCAAACAGACAGATAGATAGATAAGTAGCACCACACATAGGGGCTTGTCTGTGAAAAGATACAAAAAGATATTGTGCTATTTGGCAAATACACGTTTGTTGAATCTATGAAGAGTTCAAAAACATAAATATTCACAGGTAAAAGAATGACTTTTTGAATTTATCCATTGAATAAAGATAAAAGAATATAGCGTGCTGAACTCTCATAAAAACTAAACTTCGTCTAACCGTTCAATATGTCTCTGCTCTTTATATAATGAAACGACCTTGAAAGTATCTATCGCTGTATTTTATAATACAAAACGCCGCCGCTATCTGTCTATATGCGTTAAAATAACAAACTACCGAATCGATCGTGGGTTCAAACCCGGGCAAGCACCACTGAAATTTATGTGCTTAATTTGTGATTATAATTCATCTTGTGCTTGATGGCGAAGGAAAACATCGTGAGGAAGCCTGCATGTGTCTTATTTCACTGAAATTCACATGTGTATTCCACCAACTCGCATGCGCTCGCAGCGTGCTGGATTAAGCTTCAAACCTTCACCTGAAAAAGAGGAGAAGAGGCCTTAGCCCAGCAGTGGGATATTCACAGGCTGTTACTGTCCCTACATGCGTGAAGTAGGGAGTTCTAGCTAGTGTATTATAGTTACCATCTATATAGTAAGCATCTGCATTAGACAGTCCATTAACTTCAATATATCTAATAAACTCACAAACATTGATAGTAATTTTGTTTTGGAATTTGAAATGTTACCATATAAAACAGTTTAATTGTACAAGTAACTGGTCTAATGTTACAGTTAAACTAGTAAAAACAGTACAACACAGGCTTAGGTATGCAAATGAGTTAAGTTTGTAGCGTAGCTTAAATCGTCCCAGCGTCCCAGGCTCCCCTACTTGCTCTTAACAGTCTTATCGGAGGATCACTAGCCAAATTGCTGTCTGGAGCTCATGTATTATAAACAATAAATAAATAATTAAACTGGGGCTCATGTATTATAAAATATAAACAAAAAATGCGTTTTATTACTGGCATCTATACCTAATATATAAAGTTGAAGAGTTTTTTTGTTTGATCCGGCTAATCTCAGGAACTACTGGTTCGAATTTAAAAAATATTTTTGTGTTAGATAGTTCCTTTTATCGAGGAAGGCTCTAGGCCTTTTTTATTTTTATTATATTTTTATTAATTATACGCGGGTGAAACCGCTGGGCACAGCTAGTATTATATATAAATCTATGACTAAATTGTTTATTATATTAAATTTTTGTTTTAATTAGGTATATATATGATATTTTCTTGTAAATCATACTGATTTGTGTGTATTGAACAATTGTTACATAATACAAAAACAGTATGTTAATATATTTTGGCTTTCGTTTTTAAGAAGGAAGTGCCAACAACTTACATCATCGATGTTAACTTTACGATTTTCGTTCCCAGAGAAAATTACAAGGTAACCATTCTACGGCATATTTTATTGTTCATAACAAGATTACTATTACGAAAGAATATAACTACAACACATAATTAATCTACTTTATTTGTACTACTTTCAATTATATTACTCTTTATAAATAAATATAAACTCATACCTATTTTATAGTTGTACAATATTGAACAATACTTTTCTATAGAACACAACTAACGGCCACTAATGACTTTGTTTTCAATATAAACAACAATTTAGTTTTCGAATGTGTTCTTAATTTAAAAATTGTGGAACTAATTTTTAATTAAGGATCAATCACACTTGTGCGACCAAGCGAAGCGAAAGCGACCGCGACGCGTAAACATCTGTAATGCTACGGTTATACCTGCCTAGCCAAGCGATATGGTATAAGAAAGTGACTTTGCAGTTGCTTGAACGCAGATGTGACCCTACAAGACCGTTGCGAATCGCTTCAAAGGCGAACCGACCGGCGTTATTTTACTTAAAATGTATTTATGTACATGCTTACTGTTTTTATTTGTTTGTATGATATTTTTTTATGTTACAACTAAGAAGTCCTGCAGTAAAAGCTTATGTCGTTTTCCAAAGGCTTTTTCACATACTTTAAGGAAATTCTAGCAGAAGGGTGAATAGACTTAAAAATGTCGATATTGCTATTATTGCCGGCTCTCCCAACATTTCGCATCCTCTGTGGTCAATCATATTTGTTATGGCTATCACAGCAGAACACGATATTAATTATAAAAACATAAGACCCGGCATCATCTTCTTCGTTGTAGCCACTGGACCATCACGGCTAAAAACGAATATAACTATAGTCTATACCAAAACAGACGAGAAACTTGCCGTTAATGTCACACGTACTCGTATTTGAATACGCAATTACCACAAAGTAGACAGGGCAATGCACGAAGCTATAGTATTAGCCCCACCCAAAAAGTCGAAAGAACATACATTTTATATTTTCAAAATTCTTAATAACTTGTATTTTTTTGTAAATCTAGAACAATATGATATAATGACATTTAGGATAACAGTATTAATTTGTTGGTAAAGCTTTGTGCAAGCTCTCACCACCATCTCATCGAATATTCTACCGCAAAACAGCAGTACTTTGTATTGTTGTGTTCCGGTTTGAAGGGTAAGCCAGTGTAATTACAGGCACAAATGATATAACACCTTCCCAAGGTTGGTGATGCAATGGCGATGTTAGCAATTGTTAACATTTCTTACAACGCCAATATGTATGGGCGTTGGTGAGCACTTACCATTAGGTGGCAGAAATGCTCGTTCGCCTACCTATTCAATAAAAATACAATGTAGTCCTATTAAATTAGGAATCTCAGATTGAGAGAATTTTTCGAAAATTTAATGTATAATTTAAAAAAAAATTTCAACATCGAAGACAATCGCGACAAACCGAATTTTCTGACCTTTGACATTGAATAAAACACGACGCAAACACGTGACAACAACTTTTTTGACAACTTTTAGAACGACAAAACGATGCACACGAGTTTCACGCTTATTATCTCCAATGACTATTGCTATTCTAGTGTGATTCGGATAATATAATACAATAAGTTAACGTCAAGATATTTATGTATCTAAGTAATATTCCCAAAGTAAAGCGATTAAAGCATGATCTTCTACTTTATTACCAAGATGACTTGCTAAACATAGGTTAAAATTTAATTTAGCTTGACGTTTAAAGCGCTTTTTGAAGCGTAAAGAATAAAGGATGAAACGATCCCACGGTGTAATAAAATGATTCATAAAACTTATATTCATAGAAAACCAGCTTCTAGAATATTCCAGCGAATGTGACCATAATATTAAAAAGTTTACAACTGTTAAACAATTTTGAGAATTAAAAAGATTAATTATATATATTATTAGTCAACTTACGGTCACACCATCAAATTGAATATTATGTAACAGGCAGTCGATAGAATTAGAAGGTATCTGCGTTTTTGTGACATTCCTTTAAGAGGCATATTACCAAATTTCGTTTCTCAAAATTAGGTATTTACGCACGACGACGATTCGATCGGGCTCTTGAGTTTACGACACTGTACTGTCGCTGAGACTAAGCAATCTTGATACATTTTCTATTATATATTTTTTTACTTATATTTTGTAATATTGTTCATTTTAATAAGCTATATTTATTTTATTTCAGTGTTTGTGTATGTTTTTTTCATTTTGTGATTTGAGTGGGTTGTTGTGTAATTAATTAAAAAAAAAAACTTTCTCGGCTCTGTCAGTGCTGCGGTATCCAGGCACTCACTGAAACCGACATTGGTTCTCGGTGACTTCAACGCTAAATCGCGTGCGTGGGGCAATCCTGCTACGAATCCGAGGGGAAGGGCTGTCCAGGTGTGGGCCCTACTCTCCAGCCTGTCCCTACTTAACAGGGGACAGGTGCAGACCTGCGTGAGGCATCAGGGAGGTTCCGTGGTGGACCTGTCGTTCGCCACCCCTGCCGCTGCACGCAGAGTAAGAAATTGGAGGGTTGAAGAAGAGGTGGAGACTCTTTCGGACCACAGATACATCCGATTTGAGATCTCCAACTCTCACAACACAGCGGAACCGCTACGGGTGCCAACCAAGCTCCCTAGGTGGTCCTTAGGCCAGCTGGATCGTGAGCTGGTCAGGGAGGCTGCCATCGTGCAGCGGTGGGGTTCTTCGGGAAGGAGCCAGTATGCCAGCGTCGAAGAGCAGGCGGGCCGCATGTGCACCGCTCTGCAGGAGGTGTGCGATGCGGCCATGCCGAGGACCCGGCGAAGGACACCGCGACGTCAGGTATACTGGTGGTCGCCTGAAATTGCAGAGCTTCGGGCGAAGTGTAACCGGGCGCGGAGGGCCTACGTCCGCTGTCGAAGGCGAAACGGCCTCGACGCAGACCTGGAGGAACAACTGCTGGGCGTCTATCGCCAGTTGAAAAAAGAGCTGCACCTGACGATATTACGGGCCAAAGAGCGAGCGAGGGAAGAGCTGTTGGTGGCTCTAAATAGAGACCCGTGGGAGCGAACTTACCATGGTGTGCGGGGAAAATCCCGCAATCATGGGGCTCCCGTGACGGAAACGCTGCTACCGGAGCTCCTCCTGCGTCTGATTGGGGATCTGTTTCCCCACCCAGGCGAGCACGTCCCACCACAAATGGCTCCTTGCTCCATGATTGAAGAAAATGTGGCACCACCACAAGTCACGGAGAGAGAGATGGAGATGGTCCTCGACCGACTGAGAGCCAGAACCACAGCACCGGGTCCGGACGGGGTCCCGGGTCGTGTTCTGCGCGTCGCCCTCGAACACCTAGGTGGGAGGCTTCGGGAATTGTTCGACAACTGTCTTCTCAGCGGGCAGTTCCCAAAGTCATGGAAGGAGGGCAAGTTGGTCCTGCTGCCGAAGGAGGGACGTCCAGTAAATTCTCCTTCTGCTTACAGGCCAATTGTACTACTGAATGAGACGGGCAAGCTCTTCGAGAAGATTATCGCTGCCCGTCTTACTCAGCACCTCGAAGAAGTGGGACCGGACCTTTCAGAGGCTCAGTACGGCTTTAGGACGGATCGTTCAACCATCGACGCTCTGGACGCCCTGAAGACCCGAACCACGAAGGCGGTGGCCCGAGGGAACGTGGTCTTGGCGGTATCGCTGGACGTGGCAAACGCCTTCAACAGTCTTCCTTTTGAGACTATAAGAGAGGCACTCCGATATCACAGGGTGCCTTCCTATCTCAGAAGGCTGCTGGGAGCATACCTTCAGGATCGGGTGGTCCTATGGGAGGGAGCTGATGGGCGACTTGTCCGGCGTAAGGTAGGCTGCGGCGTCCCACAGGGGTCTGTTCTCGGCCCAATCCTATGGAACATCGGTTTCGACTGGCTCCTGCGAGAACCCGTCTTTCCTGGAATGGGCGTGCTATGCTACGCAGATGACACGCTCATCACGGCGATTGGGCGGAATTTCGAGGAGGCAGCCCGCCTGGCTGAAGTCGGAACGTCGCTTACGGTGGATCGCATAGGTATGTTGGGCTTGAGGGTGTCCATCGGTAAAACGCAGGCTCTCTTATTCCACGGTCCACGTCGGGGCCCCCCGCGTGGAGCACGTATTACTGTCCAGGGGACGGTGATAGAGGTGAAGGCTCAGATGAGGTATCTGGGTCTGATTCTCGACGGTCGATGGAGCTTTGGGCAGCACTTTGTCCAACTAGGTCCGAAGCTCATCAATGCTGCTGCCGCCTTGGGCCGCCTCCTTCCCAACGTAGGAGGGCCGGGATCATTATGCCGGAGTCTTTACGCTGGAGTGGTGCGCTCTATGGCACTGTATGGTGCTCCCATATGGATCGACGCTCTCAGTGCTCGTAACAAGACTCTTCTGCGGAGACCACAGAGAGTCATAGCGGTGAGAGCGATACGTGCCTATCGTACGGTGTCGTGGACGGCAGCGACACTTCTGGCAAGTGATCCACCCTGGGAACTCCAGGCTGATGTGCTCGCGGAAGTGTACCGGTTCCGGGTGGAAGCCAGGGCGAATGGCGACCGTCCTGGATCAGCGGAGCTGGGGCGAATCAGGACTTTAGCCCAACAAGCCCTGATTCGCAGATGGGGGGAGGACCTGGGGTCTCCATCGGCAGGGCTGGCGACAGTGGAGGCTATCCGGCCCCATTTTAATCGCTGGGTAACAAGAAGATGCGGCACACTCACGTTTAGGCTGACGCAGGTGCTTACCGGACATGGTTGTTTCGGTAAATACCTTCATGGGATAGCGAGGAGGGAGGCATCACCCTCCTGCCACGAGTGTGGTGCGCCACTGGACACGGCGCTTCACACCCTGGTGGAGTGTGCTGCGTGGGGGCCCCAAAGGCATTCCCTGGCGGCGATAGTTGGCGCAGACCTCTCGCTGCCGAGCGTGGTTAATGCCATGCTTGGCAGCGAGAAATGCTGGACGGAGATGGTCTCTTACTGCGAGAGCGTCATGTCGCAGAAAGAGGCCGCGGAGCGCGACCGTGAGGCATCTGCCTCCGCTGATCCGCTCCGCCGAAGAAGACCGGGGAGGAGGCGTCGGCGCTATGCGCACCTTCTCGCCCCGCCCTAAGCCGCCAGGGCTAGCTGGGTTCTCTGTACTGCGGGAACCCAATTATGAAAGGAGGCCCGCGTAATCGGGCCAACCGTCGGGGCGTCGCGGTAGTATGCACAAGCGATCCCGTGCCGCTCCACCAAAGACGATAAAGGTACGCTGGTTTTTTAGTGGGTATTCCGGAGCCTTCAGCAATGGCGAGCCCCACATACCCCCCCACTCCATGTGGGGGAAACGCGTAAATGCGTTTTTCCAGCGAAAACAAAAAAAACAAAAAAAGGGTTGTTGTGTAATTGAGTTGTTATTCCTTCACGTTGATGCCCCTAGCTATTCGACCGCGGCTTCGCTCGTGTATACTATTTTTAGAATGATTATGCATTAGCTATTAACTTTGCTTTATGTATTTTTTAAAATCATTAGGTAGTACCTAAAGTATTTTAAATATTTTTTTTATTGGTATTATATATTAATTTATATATTTTTATTAAAAAAAAATAAAAACATCTATTAATGGCATAGATCTGGCTTTTAGAGAGACGATTATTTCAGGAAGCATACACTCATTATAAAAACGCGTTAATTTAGGTAACATTTCGGTTTTCCAAAAATTATCGTCCTTATTTATTTATTAATTTATATATGCTTTATTGTACACTCAGAGATACAGAAACATACAGTAATGAAAATAAAATAATATAATATATTCCTGTAGCACAAAAGGCGGTCTTATCGCTAAAAGAGCGATTTCTTCCAGACAACCTTTGGTAGAAGGACATGAGCTTAATAAAGCGGTGAAGGTGTACAAATCAAATAAATAAAATATTGTTTTATTTTAGTACTATACATACTACTATTATACTATATATATATATATATATATATATATATATATATATATATATATATATATATATACATATAAGTAGCTACACACATACAATAAACTATATACATGTACATCATTACATAAACTATATATAAATAGAATAAAATAATAATAATAAATAAATAAATATGTAAGTAAGATAATAAAAATAGCTACGACAGTTCTAATAATAGGCAATAATGCGCGAAAACAAATAAAACCACACCGAAACAGATAATTATAAAGTTAAATAGTTAAATAGCCTTGAGTCGGTTTTTAAACGTATTGATCAATTGAGATTGTTTTAAGTGAAGCGGTAAGGAATTCCAAAGGCGAACTGTGAAATTCTCGTCCTTGTGTACCCTGACTATTTTTAAACGATGATCCGAGCCGGTCCACACCGCAAATAAGCATATATTTCTATCTGCTATCTGAAGCTACATTCTAGCTTAGTCGGATAATAAAACAATTAGTCAGTTTCGTCAAAAAGACGTACATACAAACATAGTCTTGAAACACACAACCAACATTCAAGCTTAGTCGGATAATAAAACAATTAGTCAGTTTCGTCAAAAAGACGTACATACATACATACTCTTGAAACACACAACCAGCATTCTAGCGTAGTCGGGTAATAAAACAATTAGTCAGTTTCGTCAAAAAGGCATACATACATACATATATACATACATACATACATACATACTCTTGAAATACACAACCAGCATTCTAGCTTAGTCGGATAATAAAACAATTAGTCAGTTTCGTTAAAAAGACGTACATACATACATAGTCTTGAAACACACAACCAGCATTCTAGCGTAGTCGGTTAATAAAACAATTAGTCAGTTTCGTCAAAAAGACGTACATACATACATACTCTTGAAACACACAACCAGCATTCTAGCGTAGTCGGTTAATAAAACAATTAGTTAGTTTCGTCAAAAAGGCATACATACATACATACATACATACTCTTGAAACACACAACCAACATTCAAGCTTAGTCGGTTAATAAAACAATTAGTCAGTTTCGTCAAAAAGACGTACATACATACATACTCTTGAAACACACAACCAGCATTCTAGCGTAGTCGGTTAATAAAACAATTAGTCAGTTTCGTCAAAAAGACGTACATACATACATACTCTTGAAACACACAACCAGCATTCTAGCGTAGTCGGTTAATAAAACAATTAGTCAGTTTCGTCAAAAAGGCATACATACATACATACATACATACATACATACTCTTCAAATACACAACCAGCATTCTAGCTTAGTCGGATAATAAAACAATTAGTCAGTTTCGTCAAAAAGACGTACATACATACATACTCTTGAAACACACAACCAGCATTCTAGCGTAGTCGGTTAATAAAACAATTAGTCAGTTTCGTCAAAAAGACGTACATACATACATACTCTTGAAACACACAACCAGCATTCTAGCGTAGTCGGTTAATAAAACAATTAGTCAGTTTCGTCAAAAAGACGTACATACATACATACTCTTGAAACACACAACCAGCATTCTAGCGTAGTCGGTTAATAAAACAATTAGTCAGTTTCGTCAAAAAGGCATACATACATACATACATACATACATACATACATACATACTCTTCAAATACACAACCAGCATTCTAGCTTAGTCGGATAATAAAACAATTAGTCAGTTTCGTCAAAAAGACGTACATACATACATACTCTTGAAACACACAACCAGCATTCTAGCGTAGTCGGTTAATAAAACAATTAGTCAGTTTCGCCAAAAAGACGTACATACAAACATAGTCTTGAAACACACAACCAACATTCAAGCTTAGTCGGATAATAAAACAATTAGTCAGTTTCGCCAAAAAGACGTACATACAAACATAGTCTTGAAACACACAACCAACATTCAAGCTTAGTCGGATAATAAAACAATTAGTCAGTTTCGTCAAAAAGACGTACATACATACATACTCTTGAAACACACAACCAACATTCTAGCTTAGTCGGATAATAAAACTATTAGACAGTTTCGTCACAAAGACATACATACATACTCTAGAAATACGCAACCTACATTCTACCTTAGTTGGATAATAAAGCAATTAGCCAGTTTCGTATAAAGAAAACAAAATTATTTAATATATACAAAATTAGAAAATTACTTCATGATATTAATATGATCTACAATAGGTAGTCGTCGCACTATACTCTTTACGTACGTATCGTGCGGCGCGCACAAAATCGACATAGGTCCTACCTCTATAAGCGCTCGCGCAGTACTGAAGTCTGAATTCGAATGTTCAAAGCATCGCATTTTGTAGCAATTTAGGAGTTGTAATTATGTTATTTTTAAAGTATTTTAATTCGTTATTTTTTTAAATCATTTAGAAATTTAAATTCTTTATGAAATAACGTTAATTTTGGTATATTATTTTCCTAATAATAATTATTTATTAAGGAGAAATTCGAGACTTTTTCGGAGCGTTTTTAGTAGTTTTATGCCTTTTAATGTAATTTTTTTTCATAGTTTATTTATACAAATATCGAAATTTTGTAGCCTCTACGGAATAAATCACTGTTTAAAGTATATTATGTAATTTTTCCATTCAAATTGGTCAACACTGTAGTTCAATCTTCTTACTCAAAAAAGTGCATTCGCGCATTTTTCGTCAAACCTGCCTTGGGAATTGTTATTTTGTATAAAAAAGCAAAGCCTAAATACAAAAAAATGAGCCGCTATGGTTTATACTAATAACTGCTCTTCATTTTTCAATAAGTTCAATATTTCAAAGTCGTTTAGTTTCCCAGAATAGGAACGGCGAAATATACCGTTTAATGAAGAAATGACGGTTAAAAGGTAATATGAGCCTTAACATTAGAGTACTACCTATTTATACAAACAAATCCATAAAATAATTCATATAAAGATTGATTTGTGTCAATAATTTATCTCGTGTTTGAAAGTGATGGATAATACAGAAAGAAAACCTGCATAACTATTTCGATCACAAAAAAATAACTTAGTCATACTAACACTGTGAATTATTGTTTACATTTATTTACGACTAATATACTATAAATACTTCTTTACTTTAATTCATGTTTCTTTATAAACATTTTTATTTTCGATATGATTTAAAAAAAAAAAAACAAAAAAATTAAATGGAGTCAGCAAAACTAAATTTGTATAATTGCATGATAAGTTAGCTAATAAATGCGATTTATGTTAGTAAATGTCATTATTTGAAATTGTTGTTTTTTTAAAGGATATATACATATCGATATAAAAGATATACGACCTTCCCTCAATCAAAATTTCGTCAAAATCGGTTCAGTGGTTATTTAAAATATTAGTCTAGATATATACATCATAAACAACAATGCTATTCTGTAAGGATTCACTTTGTATGAAATTTCAAGATACATATTTCAATTCACGGTTGTATACTAAAACGATTTAACGTCAGCATTAAAATTAAATCGAAATTGTGTTTAAATAATATGTTAATAAATATAAATCGTATGGAAATTTTCGAAATAGCTACAAAAACAAGTTTTCTTAAGTATACACTAGACTAGTCCAATGACTAGACTGTGTATACATACTTTAGAATTTTTTTACTTTACTCCTTTACTTTTATTACTTGAAATGGAACGTTTTCCCTAGAAACTATATAATCTTATCATCAAAACTCCATACGTTTTGTATGGAATTCACGGATACCTACACTTCTTACTATATAACAAAAAAAAACAGTGAACACATCGTCTATTATTTCGTCTTCCTGGAAATGTCGTGATTGCGTCATTTGAATTTTGTATAATAGCATCATCAAAGTAACAAATAACAATTAAAAAGTTCCCATCTTGTAGCCCAGTTTTTAAATGTCTTAAGTGTTATGTTAAGAATAATACAACATGTCATAAGCGCGTGATTTCTATCTTGAAGATATAAACGTTCGGAACTAATAGCTGTGTGAGTGAACCTCAGGTGTGGGGAAGGAAACCTCGACAGTCGGCAAAGTTCACTGCTCCTTCAGACGCTCTTCAGAGTAACGATATTGTGAAATCTACTCTATTACGTAACAATTAGCTTGCTTTTTGTTAAACAAACTTTTTTTTTTTATTCATGCAATCTTAAAAGCTGATGGATCGAGACCACCATCAAAGATTAGTTATTAAGGACATAGTTAATGACATCAAGAACGCGTTAATAGGCAAAAGATAATTAGGCCCTTATACTATACACTCTATTAACAAGATCGTTAGAAGGTAATTTGGACTAATATTTAGTTCACTATAACAGTGGATTATTTTAAATGAATCAATGGACTGTGAGTATGATGACGTAGTAGGTTTTTTTAAACCAATCTCAGTTTGCTTTTTTATTTCGTGGTTGGCGACTTAGATACCGTAAGCCAAAGTACTGCAGTATTTGTCGGGCATTCTTAGAAGTTGTTTCAACAAACCGTTTTATTTACGTAGACTTGTGTGACGTCATTTTTGCAACTATTTAAATTGTTACCACTACATAATGTTTACTGCATATTTCTTTTAATGTAGTTGTTATATGAGCTCTAATATAATTTGTCTACTAAAATTATAATTTCATTAAAATAATGAAAATTGAATGTAACAGTAACTACAAAGATAAGTCAACATTTTAAAAAAACCCTATACATTACAATTTTGACGTTAATGTGTGATATAAGACTGTTCGTGTTCGCGATGACGCTTTGTTGTTTTTTTCATTTAATTAACAATTATGTTGACACTGTCAGTTAGGTATCTGAGATATTATATTGAAAACATTGAATGTGTTTGTGGACGTGGTGTGGTTTTAAATATTTTCATTGATTTCGTTACCGAAGCAACGGTTTTCAATGCGGCCAGTTGTCAGCACTCCCACGCTTGCGCCTGCGCCGTTAAATTAGCACATTATTTATAACTACCCCCCAGACCGTACAAACTTGCTTTGTTTTATGTTTTCTAAACGAACAAACTTTATTAGTGTAAAATTGTAATCGCATGCAATTTACTCAAACAATATATTTGTTATTTCAGTAACTAAATCGTTTTACGTGAATAAATTAAATCTGAAGGTATGTCAATATATTAAACATTACAAAACAAAAATATATTTATATTTTCCATGGAATATATTACACTTAATATACAAAATATTACGTAACATAAAACTTAACATTAATATATCGTTGCTATTTCTCTTTATCGGCATTAACTATATTTTATTTTTGCTTCACTACTACAAAATTACTGTAAGCTTTAATAATTAAAAAAAAAACAAATAAATCTCTTATTTTTATTCTGTCGAACGCAACTAATTTAATGAGGGTTAGAACAAGCTAGTTAACGTTAAATCTGTCAGAAAAAATACATATATTTAGTGAAAAAAGGAAGGAACACGGTACAATCATCATATCTTAATGGCTTCCAGACGTATACATTCGGGTCCAAGTCCCGTCCCTCTCCACTCTAAAGGGATGTTGGCGCATACAAGTATTGTGTATAGTTCATAGACTACATGCGAATACGTTGGTGGGGGAGGATTTTGCTGAACAATTAATCTAGTGGTATATGTATTTAATATTCATTATAATACTTTTTTTTGTTTACATCACAGGAATTAATTTCATTAAAATTGTATCAATTAATATTTAATATGCGAGACATTTATGTTAATGCACAAATATACCACACATATATTTATTTAAAAAAATAATAATTCTAAGTTTCTTAAATATCGTTGATGCATTAACCAAAAAGTAAACAAAGGTAGAAGTATTTGTATTCAATTTTTAGTACACGGTAGCTTATCGTGATAATATCTCCTTATTTCGTACTACGACCATTTGAATTCTGCTGATGTTGTAGAGAAAAGGTCGAAATTAACACAAAGCAAAATGGAAACGTGGCGTGCAAACGGTCATAATAAGCAAAATTCGTTGAGTATATTTGCTGTCTCATACCAATTATATGCGAGCGTGTTCTGGCACGAAGTTTTTAGGACGGCGTTACACATTCAAACTATTTCGTTGACTTCGGTATAAATCTGCTGACTGTTAAAAAACATTTAACTTCAAAATAGTGTACGGAGTCTTCGCAAACATTTTTGAACACTGTATCTTCTGTTCTATTTGTATGAAACTTCTTTTGACTTCTAATGTACGGGCCCTTATATATATATGCGTGAGACTTCGCATTCATTTACTATTCGCGGATACCGTACCTTAACATACGTCATTATGGTAATCTTCCTTAGACCTTATCGAATGTGTAGCGTTGCTTTTATAGAGCCATTGTTGAAACGGACATTCTTAACTATTATCAAATGGGGGAATAAAATTAGTATAAACTTTGTTTCAATGGCATTTTTATTAATAAAAAATTCGTCATATGTAGGTACGTATTGAATATGAATTAACTTTTATCATTACCTAGCGAACATGTTACTTTTATTTAAGCAATATAAACATAAAAATTGTAATCCTACCTTACGAATATCGTGGCCATTTCTTGGTATCCACATAAACTATATTAAACAGAATTAGGTATATATTTTTTCAATTATTATAGGTTCTCTTGGCGATTGCAGCTCTTAACTCGTAAATATCAATTTAGTTCCATTGCGAATAATATTACTCTAAACGATCCATTTGATTACAAGAAATCGAGGTTTTATACCTGATTGTTTTATTGTATCGTTCAATAATGTTTTTAATATTAGAATTATGTAATATAACGTTTAACTGTTATTGAATGATCCGTTAAATCGTATTTATTTTTTTAAATTATTGTCAAGCGCAAAAATTTCATCAATTTTGTTATAAATTAGATTAGGTAGTTAATATTTGGAAAGTAAACGCCTAACCGCTTTGTTATCAAGTACCCGTAAACGCCAACTAAGCAGGCTGTAGGTACATTCTCATAAAGGACATTACCCCGCGTTATCAAGGCTTTCTCCTGCGTTCTCGTCGCGATGTAATTTGTTAATATTTATTATTTCCTTTGCCGTAAATAGCCTTCGAATAACATATCACTAGTAAATATCGTCAATACTTTATGATACTATATGATAGTGAGCTTTGTTTGCACTAGATAATTTTGATTTATAATTCCGGTAGTCATTTATAGATATGTCACGAAATGATTTACTAGTCTTCGCCCGCGGTTTTGTCTGTGACGGGGGGAGGGAGTTTGTAGGTAGTATATAAAGCCTTATCCTTCCTTGAGATTTGTGTTTGCTTTATGCATACCTACTTTTTATCAAAATCGATTTAGCTTTTAAAGCCTAAGCTTGTAATTAATAATTGGACATTTATTTTTGTATTCAGATTTTTATGGAGAACTTTCAAATGCTGAAAAATGTTATTCAATATTGAAATGTGTTAAATCAAAGTAAATCAAAATAGTTCACCATTTTGCCAATCACCGAACTGTAGTCGTATGTTGTGAGTATATTTAATACATATTACATACTTATATTAGTTTAACTCATTGATATAGAATAAAAGAGAGAGGTTAGGTTATAAAAAAATGTTATGAAAGTCTTTGCTTCAATATCAAAATGTAAAATTATTTCATGTCGATGTCCGATTTTAAATCGAGGCGATCGCCGGAGTGAAGTTAGAATTTTAATTGATTCGAGTTGATAGTCCCGGCTCGGGTAATTAATTCAAGCTATCCATGGGGACAAATCGAGTTTCTTGATGTTTTAATTTGTCGATAAATCCCTGGGGACTGGTACGAACTATATTTTTAAGTAAACGTAATATATAACATAATAGTAAGTGTATGGAACTTTTTTTCTAATTTAAGTAGACGGACGGGCAAATGGAGCACCTGATCATATGTTGTCGATATCGACCATAGATATTGGCACTGTAAGAAATATTAACCTTTCCTTACATATCCTCATCATCATTATCATATTACACTGACTCTCTCACTCACTCACCCTTAAAACCAGAATAGAAACTTACTTAGAATAAGTATTGGCGTTTGGCGGTTTACCGCCATACTTTAGTATGTGGTTGGAGCACTTGCACAGGTGGACTTGCACAAAACCCTACCAGAAAATGAAGTAAAGCTTTGTGACGGAAAGTCGGTAGAGAGACGGTCTTTTTTGGGTGAGGTTAGTATATATGATGGTAATTTACTTCTGATTGATTTCGACATTCGATAACCAAGGAGGGTTAGACAATCCTCAGGATATATAGGTAGTACACATGTAAATGAAAAACAAGTGTGCTGTAGTCTCCTTCAATCACATAATCCCATATTAACCATATTGGATAACGGAAGGAGTTCAAGAGCAAGAATAACGGCTTTACGTGCTTTAAAAAACACGCCAAACACTTCAGGATTTGCGCCTTTATAAACTAACCTCTAGATCAGCGGTACTCAACCTGGGCCCGCCGGCCTTTTGTGGTTGGCCCACATGAGGTTAATTTATTTTAAACAATTTTAATATGAAACGTCAAAAAAATGTTTGCGGCCCTCGACACCGTGACTGAAGAAAAGTTTGAGTATCGCTGCTCTAGATCAACAAAGCAGAGCAGTTATGATACTCAAATTTGATAACTTTTTCTAAAACACATAAGTGATATAAAACTTAAGCTCCATATTAGGCACAAATTGGCAATTTATGTAATGCTAATGTCTTTGGTACGGCCGTGACCAGCCATCAGGTAGCTTATTGGGCCATCCTTCGATATCTTATACAACTATTAAATAAAAAAAATGTCTCATTCATTCGAACTGTTACACTATATTTGTATACGTTTGTGATTTGTTAACTAATTGAACAAATAAGTCTTATTGATTGATTATATTTGAACCAAATTCTTTCGTCAAAACTTTCGTTGTATGTAAGTAGTTATTAATAGAGCATGTAAAATAATTTCTGCAATCAAATAATAACAGTATTAGTTATAGGACTTCGTTAATATAACGAATTTGTATAAAAATGCTTTCGAAACGAAAGCGTAGACACCATTTCTGATCAATATTTTATGACATTCCTTACAAATATTTCCATAAATATAAAAAGCTGTTATGTAAACGATCGAACCAAGACCGAGCATAATATTCTCGCAATATCTGGTCATAGCTATAAGCTAAAAAATATATAATTAATGTAATTAATTATCATTACGTCTATTACATTCGTATAGTAATTCTTTAACAAAATGATCGTTAGCCGTTATGCAACAATTGAAGCGTGTAGGGTATACCGTCTCGCCCCACTTGTTACGTCGATATTATGATGGTGTTTCGAATATTCGACACTTAAAGCGCAGTAACAGCTTGAAACCGAGTTTCATGATCGCTTTAAAAACTTTTAAAAGGTCGCCAAAAGCGCTGGTATTATTCAGGATACCGTACCGCACTTTAAGCAAACAATAGGGGGTTACATTGCGGATCTTTTTAACAAGTTACAATACACAGGTTGCGGGTATTGAATGGAATTCTTAAGTTATTTTTATTGTCTATTGTATTGTAGTTATTATCAATTTATACATCCTGTATAAATTCTCATCAAATCAACAATCAACTGCAAGGGTTACAAGTAATAGTTAGATTTTTTAATGGGATTCGTATCTGTAGGGTCCGGTCGGCAAAAAATAATAACAAACTATCATCTGAACGAAAACTGGTTTGAACGGCGGATGAGGCCGCTCTATAGGAATAATACGCGGTGCTTCCTTTTTATTGCGTGTTGAAGAGAAATAAAATTTTATTGATATTTATAAACGATGAACTCTGATTCCAATGACGAACTATATTAACATTAGTAATTTACTAAATAACCTACAACCATTAAAATGTCTATAAAAATGAGTACGTAATAACTATACATGAAAGAATTAAAATTGATATCATAGTGTTAATATTGTTGAGCGTTAATGAATAAATAACATTTGAACTAAAATAACTTTGCTTACCTCCGCAAACAGCAATTAGTGCACCGGCAAACAAACGGGGCCGCCGAAAACAAATTCAAGCTCCGTTCGAATGATTATGTATAAACAACACTTTTATAATATTTATCTTATATAATTGTTCGTAAATCGCGTTATATTCACAAGTTTCACTCCACTTACTGTCACAATGTGCGACGAAGAGAATAAACTTAGCGGCGTGAATGAAACGTAAGCACCGATCGCTCGTTCGTTTCCGACTGGCTCTTTCGGACTTCGGCGTTCGTGCGACGCCATTGCTCGTGTTTGCATTACGAAGCCCTAACTAAGCTCAATAGGGTGGCGAACTTAGCAACTTTTTAGCCGCTCACCCTGCACGCCCCCTACCAATTGTTTAATTGTTCCATCTGTTTATTCGGGTGCATATCTAATTAATTCGTTTTTCGTTAACTGTCAAACTGCCACAACTGTCAAATTTACGTTGTGTTTATTTATTTTTTTAACATAATTAGCGTACACCATAAATACGACAAGGAAGGCAAAATTCAGGATAGCAATTACGATTCCAAAAACACGAATAGGATTTTTTTTTTATCGTTACAGCAACCTAATTAAAGAAACATTAGCGCTAACTGTCTTTTCGTTAATGATAAACTTTAAATTATAATCTTGTCAATGTTCATAATAAATATTTAAAGCACAAATAAAACTTCTATTTAAAAGCATAGCGTGTGGTTTGTAAAGCTTTGCTTGCGCCGGATACCGCACATGTGCACGATGCACGTAAGAGTGTACGCAAAACCTTTGTTGACGTCACTACCCATGTGCGACAGACAATAAACGCATCCATCAATGTCACACTTAGCAAAAAGTTTTTATTCTATTTTTTTATTTTTGACTTAACTTTGACCGATCGCATAAAGATACGGTATAAGTACAACATCGTAGATAATTTGAATAATAATACAAAAAAAGTTAACAATTGTTCGCGTTAACCGTACTTCCCTTTGGTTATTCTTTAATGGAAGTCTGCACGTTTACCCTGTTAATTGAGTTTTGTATAGCTTGGTTATAAAGAGCGCTAAATATAAATTGAAAAAAGGAATATAATGAGTTTGATCTTCTGTGGCAAAGTAATTCGAAATGTGCAAGAATTTTCTGAAAAACACACCAGCAATAATTTCCGTCAGCCATTTATAACAAATATTTCAATAATATTTCAATGATAATTGACATTTAAATAAGTTACCTCATAAAACAAAGTTTAAGTTTAGCATTCATTCGTAATATTTATATTATATACTTATGAGATACCTATGAGGAATGTTACAATGTTTGAAAATATGTCAAAGAGCTCCATTTGTGTGTACATATTTCTTAGTATATCCTTGGCTTCACTAAAGATTTAAAATGGTCATAAGACCGTTGAGTGAGCATGTTAAAACTATTTTAAAGTACACAGCTCAAGTCCAAATATGAATCTGGTCCTTAAAAGCTATTTGCATTACATTAGTCAAAACTATACATATATGTAATTTTATTTAAGTAAGTTACTTATAAAATATTTTTGTTACGTCAATATGTTTTTAATTTAGTGATGTACACTGTCGATATGTATTTTAGTATCGACACACATTACCTCGTATCATTTGTAAACTGAACCTATAAATAATGCTTTCGCAACTGTTGTTATCGTTTATCTTTGTGCTATCAAACCTGTGTTACCGCTTAAACGGGTCAAGTCTAATTTTGATTGTATATGTAGGTTACGGTACGGCAGACAATATTAAAAACATACTATTTTTATCGCCTATCAATAATTTTATGTATGGCGTACAGTTGGAACTTCAATACTTATATACTTATTATTATATTAACATACATACTAACTTACATACTGTAGCGTTGCGGTATATATATTAGGTTCGTGTTTATTTTAATTATATCAAAGAAAATACATTCTGTAATAGATAATAAAGAAATAAATACTCGATCACAGGAATAATGGAATTTATTTTTTTGTAAAAGTTTAACTTAAACACAAATATAAAAGAAGTTAATTGTTTTTCTAAAATAAAAGTATAATTGTGATCAGTGTGCGTGTAAAAATAATATGTATATAAATATAAAGGTGTTCGTCTTCTGTTAGATATTGTTCAGAAAGCGTTGAAAAGAAAACCTTTAATGGATCATGTCGAAGAAACTGGATAGTCCACTTGCTCCATATAAACGCAATTTAGAAATAAAAAAAATAAAGCATAACTAGTCTTTGTTTTTTCAAAATTTTAGTAAAAAAATCATCACTGGTAATATTAAGCCACACTTTTTATAATTATAATGAATTAATGGCTTACAGCAATTCAATTATAAATGAAATGAAGATCAATAAAAGACTTTCATTGACTTCAACAGTCAGCGATTGTGAATACTTTCTCGCCCACATCTCAAGAAATCATGAATCGATCGAGTTATTAGTGATAATACTTTGTTTATTTAATATATTTTAATATATTTAACAGAATTAATATTTGAGTGGAATACTTCCGCAATATAAGCAACCATCTTACATTGAGAAACACAGGGCGATCCAAGAAATTTCGCTATTATCCGTTTGTCTAAAGAGAAGAAGAAGCAAAGAAGTGCAGGCGTCAGAACAATATAGTTAGAGTCGACCTTTTTATACGTTTATATTAGACCCATTTTGTGTTTCCCGTGGTAAATAAAATACTGATATCTACCTAATATTAGTGGCTACAACCCGTGAATCTTAATCGATGACCGTGGGTTCAAACCCGGGCAGGCACCACAGAATTTTCAAGTGCTTAATTTGTGTTTATAATGCATCTCGTGCTTAACGGTGAAGGAAAAAATCGTGAGAAAAGCTGCATATTGTGTCAAATTTCACTCAAATTCTGCCACACGTTTCAAATTCCACCAACCCGCATTGGAGCAGCGTGGTGGAATAAGCTCTAAAACCTTCTCCTCAAAGAAGAATAGGCCTTAGCTCAGTAGTGGGACATTCAAAGGCTGTTACTTTTATTTGTACTCTGAGCCGTTTTGTATACCTGTTTACATATCGAATATATAAGACCTGCTCGTGCTATTCAAGAACGAGTTTTTTTATATTGTAATTTAGTCTTATGTGCTTATGTATTCATATTAGATTTATGTCAGTAGATTTCAATATCGATTGCCAAGTCATAACATTTTTTATTAAATATATTTTTTTTTTATTGCATAGGAAGGCGGACGAGCATATGGGCCACCTGATGGTAAGTGGTCACCAACGCCCATAGACATTGGCGTTGTAAGAGCTGTTAACCATCTCTTACATCGCCAATGCGCCACCAACCTTGGGAACTAAGATGTTATGTCCCTTGTGCCTGTAATTACACTGGCTCACTCACCCTTCAAACCGGAACACAGCAATAACAAGTACTGCTGTTTTGCGGTAGAATATCTGATGAGTGGGTGGTACCTACCCAGACGAGCTTGCACAAAGCTCTACCACCAATATAATTATTAGTACAACCAAATTAATAAGACAGTTGGGAGCGAGTCCAGTTATCATTATATAAAATTAAAAAAAAAACCTGTAAATACAGTTTTTGTAGAGATTTTTACAGATATTATTGAGATTGTTGGTCTAAGTTCCATATTCGAAAATATCTATAGGATGTGATCGTCTGACGTCATTTGATTTTACCATCTGCCTTCTAGATAAATTTAAAGTAATAACTCCTAAGCAGGCGATTAATCAGCAAGTTCATTTGGTTCTACAGTTGGACCTTAAGAAATAAACTTACACATACTTACAAATTTCTAGAAAACAATGTCTTGGGCTGTCTGAATATTTATCGTGCTTCGAAACTAAAATTGGTACACTTTTTCAAATGGCTATTGTGAGTTTTGATGTCAAGTTCATAAAACTTTTAATAACAGAAAAACTTATTTCGTAAAACATTTTGTTCATTGACCAACACTTTGAGAACTAAATAACAAATGTATTGTTCTTATTTGACATACAATTTCGTTATCTGTACACTGTTCGTGTATTGGTAAGTCTATGTACACCAGTTATTCAGTTGCATTTTATTGTTTTTGCAAAAATATGATCATTTTTTTTGGTTAAATTTAATTCTAACCTTTTGTCTTCGCCGTCAGGCAACCGTTGAATATGTGACATATCTCTTGGGCCTGTAAGATTGACACACCCACCCTTCCAACTGGAGCACAACAATACTAAGTGTTGCTGAACATATGATGAGTGGGTGGTATCTATCTCGACGGACTTGCACAAAGCCCTACTACTAACTTAAAATATTTGTGTTAATGTTTAGATAATTTATCCTTCGTATAGAGCCTCAAAGTAAGGTTATATTATACATGAAATGACAATATAAGGTCATAATCTTTGAATTGCTATCGCTAATAATATTTGAATTGCACATTCACAAAGAATTCATAAATTAGCAGAAGTATACTCTCTGACTCTATACGTCTAGGAGGGGTAAATTTTTATGTATCTCTGTAGCACTTGGTGGTAGAGCTTTGTGCAAGCTCGTCTGGGTAGGTACCACCCACTTATCAGATATTCTACCGCAAAACAGCAGTATTTGGTACTGTTGTGTTCCGGTTTGAAGCGTGAGTGAGCCAGTGTAATTCCAGGCACAAAGGACACCTTAGTTCCCAAGGTTGGCGGCGCATTGGTGATGTAAGTGTTGGTTAACATCTCTTACAATGCCAATGTCTATGGGCGTTGGTGACCACTTACCATCGGGTGGTCCATATGCTCGTCCGCCTTCCTATACAATAAAAAAAAATGTATAAAAATACATCAAAATTGAGAACCTCCTTCTAAACCACGAAACGGATTTTGATACGGTTATTGCTAATAGAAAAATATTATTAATTTGTATCTATATTGTACAAAATGACTGAACACATCGAATGGCAATTGTTTATATTTTATTGATTAAAAATACAAGTGATAAAATGACGAATTCGAGACGGACAGCTAATATTATTATAACCTAAGAACACCTTGAAACTATTATTTATGTAATAATAAAATTGACATACAATTATTATATTATTAGTTTTTGCTACACAAGCAAACAATAAATTACTTTATAATAAAATGGCTCTATTTAAATATGGAATGTTAATAGAATTATATTTTTTTAATCGAAAGAGGTTTTACTATGCACCACCATCAATAATATCGGTTAACTTTTCCTCATCACAGAGGACAATAGGCTAATATGCACAGAATAGAAATATAAAAAGACGGATGTTACGAGTGAGTCGTCGAGGATAATTATTTATCGATGGTGACGTTTGATTATGATTTGTCATCGACATTAGCTCTTGGTGTCTTTAGTATTGTTATAGAGTAAATGCAATACCTAACGTAATAAACTGTATAAGCTGTTATAAACGAAACATGTTCGACTAAGCAGCGGAATAAACAAATTTTCAACCAAAATGTTTAGTCATGCTCCCAAAACCCATTATTAAATATTACCTTTGTCAGTTAATACAGAGCAAATACATAATTTAAGCATGAAGTTTCTAATAAATAGTTCAGGAAGGTGAAATTATTTTATAAAAGGCAAAGAAAAAAAATAAAAAAATAGTAGTGCGTAAATCCTGCCCAAAATCTTCCTTCTCGGCTTATTTTTTAAAGCCTTATCCGATTATATTTACTACACTGGTTCTGTTCAGATTAGGCACGTGTACCTAAATTTCATCAGATTCGCTAACGATGTTGTTTTCTTGCCAGATAAATTATTATAAACAAAAATTAAATCACTTGAAAAATTAATTGTTCATTTCATTACATTAATTCAGAGATTTTTTTTTCCGGTCAAAATACGTGTAGTTTTTTAATCGACTGGTTATCGACATTTATTATTATTTGAATATATTTCCAGATATATGAATATTACTCTACAATATATACAAAATCGAATAAATTCAATTGAGCACGGATGAAACTGTGCAATTAAAACAATTATATTCACTAGCTCAAACGAAAATGACATCACATAATGCATAATAGCAACAATTCTAGCCATTGATACGTCTGTAGGTGTTATTTTGTAATGCTTACAAAATATCATCGACCGTCTTGCTTTAGGTATCAATCATATGCATAGCGTGTTGCTTAAATTCAGTATGACATTGGCCTAAAATATATTTTTGTCAAAGCATCTTCGACCTTAATATAGGTGGAACAGTTTCAATACAATGAACTGGTTTCTTTAATTAATAAGACAGTGAATGCAAAAATAATAACTTAATAATTAATCGTAGTATTTACTTTATTTATTAATTCGCATGATTATTGAATTTCGAATATCGTTTCGTTTCAATTTATTCTTTAACAGTGATCACGATTTACAAGATATGATTAATTCCTCGTTCAGAAACGGGATCGAATTAGGCCATTTACTTTTAGAGGAAAGTCCGAGTCGTCTCCCCTAAAGCAGGTGGATCTATCTACGTATAGAAAGTTTTGTATATAGTTTCGTCACTGATGAAATAACTATGTAAAATTATAGTTTTTTTTTATTCCATTGAGGCTATGCAGTGCCGGGTCTGAATTGCCTAAGGTTCAATAATTCAGGTCTAGTGATGTCCCTCAATCTGACAGTCCAAATAATAATAATAAATAAATTTTATAGAAGTCTTATACTGTAAACGTTTATCGTAGAAGTAGGTATATATTAGTACAATTCCATAAAGTTTATTTATATGCTTGCTTTCCTAAATTCAGAATTGGACTGGGTGCGCTTAGTCTACCCACACTATGATCCCACTTGACGCCCTTGGAGAACTAGTGCAGTTCAAATATTCAATTATATTTAATTATAACTTAAAAGGTCATTTTGCCATTCTTTTGGTGACGATATTGCAAGCAAGATAAGCTAAAAACTTCCGAAAATAAGATTCGTGTCAAAAATTCCAAATTTGAATTTTAATAATTAATATGTAAATAAGATATTACAATTATTATTTATGATACAGGCGTAAGTGTATAATTATTTTGTATTACTAAACTAAATAAACTAAAATAATTTGATGTATAATAGAACAAGATTTTTTTATCTACTGTATTTCCAATGAGGTATTATATAGCTTGGTATTAGCTTGCCTGTTGGCTGTCAGCAACAGTTACATATATCTTAGACAGTCATCAGTGTTGAGAAATTGTTTATTTATGAGTAACCTTTATAGGCTAGACATTTGTTAAGACATCTACTACGAGAATACATAAACAATACAACGTGATTCGAACGCCAACCCAAATAAAATCTAAGCAATATCTATGAAGAGAAAGTGATGTATCGCTTGTAGTAGCTGTTATGTAATCAAAACGTGCTCTTAAGGATGTTATTGACCGATTACATAAGTGGTCTAATTTACTCTTTCGTTTATTTAGATCGGTTCTGTTAGCAATTGATTTATTCGCATCGATTCGTTAAGATCGCTATGAATCGATGTTTTTATAATCGTCGATTGTGAAATTTTGGTTCCGATTTTCGATGATGTATATGTGATTATATAATATATATGTTTCTGTGTTAATGTGTAGTTTTTTTATAATTATTCATGTTGTTTAAATCGCAAACATATTCAAATCAAATAAGTACGGAAATATTTTTATAGATTTTAATATTTATTTATGTATCTACAAATTATTTACAATCAAGAATTGAAGACACCATTTTATTTATTAAATATTCAAGAGAAGAAAACAGTAAGATTTAATCTTAAGTTATTCCTTAACATATAATATAATATATTTCCGCAGCTTATTAACATACATTTAACAAATAAACACAGTAATGTTTAGCTAGCAAAAACTTTTATTGCACTTAAATATTGTACGTAAATAATTAATAATGTTTACATTTCATTATTATGTATTATATATTTTATCTTAGTATAATTAAAAAATACATGAATATTCATAATACAAATCATTTAAATAACAACTTTTTATATTGAATCGGGACATAGGACATAGCAGCTATGTCAATGCTATAGTCTCTTCGACATCAAAGGCTTATAGCCGTCTCGAACAAGTAGCAGACAGAAACCTCGCACTTGAGTCAATACAGGGGTTCAAGCACCTTCTCGCTATGGCTTCAGGACTGAGCGATGCTAGAAACTCATTCCTTGAACGCGTTCGAAAGGACCACTTTAATACCGAAGCGCACTGAATGTACTAGAACTATTTTTCTTCATATTGGGAAATTAGGCGATTATATTGGTTATTATAATAATTTTTATGGTAGGTTCTTAATGCTCTTTTTATATTCAGTTTTATATCATGTTTCATTCGGTTTTGCTTGTCTAATCTCTTTATAGGTATTGCAAGTCCATACCACTACTGTGGTAGAATAAAAGTGGGTATCCTAATATCTACCCAGACAGCCTTTCAATTAACACTAGGTAAGGATTATTTTACAATATTTGTATTTTTGTAATTAACTTTAAAATTTAAATTTTAAAATTCAATATTTAAATTGGTACTACTCAATTTCAATTGGTGTCAATTTTTTTTTTTCGTTTTAGTCTTTCGCTAATTGTTGCTCTTGTCTTTGTTGTCTTTGTTGTATAAAAAATATATAAATTCCTATACTTCACAATCAATGAATTTTGTAATATTTTTCTTAAGACTTTTTTAAGTAATACAGTAAAAAAAAACATTTGACTCACACGGTAATAATTTATTCGTAACTTAATAACGTATAATTTCTTAAGGCGGTTCGCCAATATTAAGCCCGTGAAATGTTAGCCAGTCAATTTTGGTAGGTCATCAGATAATATCCGAGGCGATATCTTCTTACGTTTATCTTGATAGCTCGAGTAATAACATTTCGGGATCTTTGTCTTAATATAAATTGTAAGTTACAGCATCGGAATTACGTTGGTACGTCTTAAACGCTATTACTCGGATCGTTGGCTGTGTCACGTAATCCAAATGATGTTTTATACCTCAGTAGGTAAACGAATTATGGAAAATGTTTACATCATGAACATAATATTTTGCAACCTCATACGTGCCTCATGTCAAGAGCAATTGATTACTGAGATAAAAAATGCGAACATAAAGCGGAAAATATAAGGAAAACATGACATGACTGTTATTATATATAAGAAACTAATTTTGAACTAGTTTTGCATACTAATTTTGAAGTAGGCTATTTTAACTAATATGTTTTTACTATTTGGTTTAATTATACCTACGTAGTTCATTATGAAATTAATAATAATACATTGTAATGTTTTTTTAACTTGCAATTTTTTGGTTATAATTATAAAATATATATATTCGTTCTGGAAGGGTAGATAAATTAATACAATGGCCCCTATTTCTTCTAAAGACCCGCAGAAATGCAAACGCGAAAAATTATCAGGTGTTGGCTTTGTTGTGACGATCTGAGGCAATCTTTTTTAATTAAACGTTTTGCAGTTTTACAAAGTATATTAACAGCCTGTAAAAATCTCACAACTAAATTTATGACTCTCATTTAATATCGACTGTGGCTTTAATGTTCCATGGTAACTTTCTTAATTGGCTTCGTTGTTCTAATGAGTAGTAATTTGTCCTGCGTTAAAATCTCAGTGGTCAATAATAAGGTCAAAATACCTGAAGAATAGAAATTGGCTGTGTTTTCACTTCTCTGGCTCAGATACTCTCTTCGCTTCTCTCGGATTACTGTTCTATCGAATTATAAGAGTGCATTGAATTTAGCCTACACTTGCTCATTCAAAATCGAGATTAACGAATAGTCACCTGTAAACAAGGGCACTTTATTAAGGCAATTATCTTCTATTCTATCAGCTCTTACTTATGATACAAGTGGCAAGCCTTTATATAATTTCGTCAGCGTAGGTAGTAAACAATAGAATGGGTAGTCATCAACTATTCTACGGTCACACATTGTGTTGTTGAGTTCCTGTCAGTGACCTCAAGCGGATACAGGCACATTGGATATATCTTAGATCCTCTGGTTGGCATATTGACGCTTTTTTTTTAATTTATAGGAAGGCGAAAACGTTAACCATCGCTTACATCGCCAACGCGCCACCAACCTTGGAAACTAAGATATTATGTCCCTTGTGCCTGTAATTACACTGGCTCACTCACCCTTCAAACCGGAACACAACAATAAGAAGTACTGCTGTTTTGCGGTAGAATATCTGATGAGTGGGTGGTACCTACCCAGACGAGCTTGCACAAAGCTCTAACACCAAGTAAAGGAGTTTAAAGGAGGAGCTGTAAGGAGTTTTTGTGTTCCTCTATTATATTATATATAAAATGTGAAAATCATATAAAAAATTAATTTAGTGCTATAAAATTAAGGTATACCGTATAAGTATAGGTATAGGAATAGGATTAAGGTATATATGTCAAAAAATAATCTCTTCCAGTCAACCTTTTAAGTAGTCGGTAAGATAATTTCTACCACTCGGAGAAATAGTTTGTATTTCTAGCAAAACCAGTGTCCATGACTGATAACTTAATCGTTCACTAGGTAACCTAACGGCTTATATATAAAATTATAACATTATATATTAACTTACTTAATTTTACTACAAATAAATAAAATTTATTATATGAAAAAGTAAAAGATAGTAATCAAAGTTCAATTAGTTTAATTAAAAATTAAAGCAATAAGTATAGAGATTCATATACATTATATTGTGATACCTATCGGCCATAAAGCATAAATAGTTGCCATGAGTTTATTCACTGGTTTTGCTTTATAATCTGTACACTATAAACTGTCGCGTAAATTGATTTAAAATTGTACAAAATACATATAGCAATACAAATTGTAAAATCCAATCGGATTCGGTCGGATTATTTTAGACTCAGGTATAGTTCTGTCGAAAATTGTACACCCAAATATAACATATTATATCCAATTATAGTAATCTAACAAATTTATCATCAATCGGTACCGAAAATATATGAAAGTTTTAACATCGTTACATTTACGTAAGTATTAGATGAAAACAAATAAAAACCAGCATAATAAGGTTAAAAGTTGGGCAAGGCCGAAATATAACTTCCCGAAAGTCACGCCACGAGCGAAAATGTAGATACATTTTATGCAGGAAATGTTATACACGCGTCAGCTGGATATCGCCCAACCCCACCTTAGCGGCTTCCACAGATCAGGTTTAATATAGACAGGAAATTTATAATTAATTAGTATTCTAGATACAATTTCGCGAACGTATTACGAAACAGATTAGCTGTATTTTTTTAATTACTATTTAATATTTTCTTGGCAGGTTTTTTTTAAATATTCAGCCACAAAAGCTTTAGTGTTTTTTTATATTATGAGTCTGGCACGTGTTCTACCAACTTTTAATTAAAAAGTAGGTATTATTAGTAATATTGACCCGTCTTAAAGACAGACAAATTGTCTTATATCAAACTGATATTATAAATGCAAAGGTAGCTATGTCTGTCTGTTTGTTACATAATCCTGAATAAACCGCAAAACCGATAATGATATGATATAGAGGCAGCCTTGGTACCCGGATGTCGACATGGATACTAATAAATATTACGTGAGAAAAAATTAATTTGAGTTCACTTCAAAATACCTACCCAATTGTATTATTAATTTATTTTTGTTAATAGTTCGTTTAAATAATCATTCAAATTTTATAAGTAATTAAGTACCAACAATATTTATGTATATATCTAGGTATTTTTATAAATATTATATGGTATAAATTAGCTTGATTTTTTATTAATTTAATATATCTTTTGGTTTTTAAATTTTTCATGTTCAATCTACCTTGAATATTTTGTTTTTTTGACGTTTCCGTTCAAGAACTTGTTAAATTAAGGTTAATAATTTTATATAATACTATTTATCATTGACCAAAATAAATTATGCAAAAACACTGTTCCGTCGTACTTATCCAGTGTCAACGTAACTCTGTCTGTATGTTATGCTTTAAAAGCAAAACTACTGAACTGATTTTGATAAAATTTGGTATGATAGCTTGAACACCAAGACGGATATAAGTTATTTTGTTTACCTAATACCCGCCCCTGTCTTCTTTACACGCGTGCAAAGCCGCGGGCGAATACTAGTTAGTAATATATACGAACTATCGTAACATTTAAAGTATTAGTATTTACGATAATGTGCAATTTTTAATTGATTGGTCGTTTGTTACTCAATCATGCGAAAAAAGCTGGAAGTATTGTGATGAAATTTGGAATAGACATAGCTGATGACTCAACACAAAGACTATACCTAACACCTGCCCTCTCCTCACACTCGGACAAAGCTAGTATTTATATTGAAATCGCACTTTAGACTAGTGATATTAAAAGCTATGTAACATAATCTTGAGAGATTCATTGATTTAACAATCAAATTTGTTTAAAATAAACAAGGATCGCTATCAGTAAACTTTCTCTCTAAGCACTTAAAAGTTATCGATACCAAGGATTTACCTAGGCAGAGTTCAACTCGGAACCTGACACGCTGGTTAATGAGGACGTGACTCCATCCGGTCCTCCTAAGGTGCACTCACTATCGAATACATAGCGCAAAGCCACGCGGTAAAATATACCGAAACAGTACCTAGACTATTTTGATTGCTGTGTAACAGGTTAAGAAAAATATTGAACATGGGAAACTTAGTTTGTTGGTTTGTTACGCTTGTCACGTATTCATTGCTCAACCAATCACCATAATGTTCTTCATATACGTTGTCAAGGGGAACAGTAAAATTCAAAGGGTATCTAACACCGTAAGACGAAAAGCCGCGGGTGGCAACTAGTATTACCGATATATCAATTATATTAACTGTACTGTTATTCGCTCTAATATGTCGTCAACTAATTTTTATATTAGGTATTCCACGCGGTTGTTTTTAAGGGTATTATTAAGTGGTCCGTGTAGACGTGATCTGACCACCTCATGGTAAGTTCAAAACCGCCCATAGATATTGGCTTTGTAGGAAATATTAACCAACTACAATCCTTGTAGTCTCTTGTGCATGTAGTTACACTGGCTCACTCACGATAAGTGTGTGGCATTTACTCAGACGTTCTTACACAAAACCGTTACAGCTCCCCCTTGTGTTTTAATTATGATATATATAGCCTATAAATTTATATAATTATTATTTGCTATCTAACTAATTGTCCGTCAGCGTGTATGCAAAATTTCATGGTGGTCGGTTGAGTAGTTAAGACGAGAAAGTGTAACAAACAAACTCACTTTTGCATTTAAAATATAAGTAAGGATTATAGATTACTAGCGATGTTCCCGTTCCAGTGGAAATACGGGGATAAAATACATTATTTTAATCGCTGATAATGTAGCTTTCCATTGGTGAAATATTTTTTTAAATCCCTTTAGCAATCTCACCTTCCGCACCGTCACCTTCGCAATTATAATATTTAGGATAAATAGTTAGGATTTAATTATAAATAATTGATATGCAAAATCTGAAATTGTTCATCATAGTTTTAAAAGAAAAGCTGAAGTAAGCTCCGAGTCAGTTCTATTTAGCATAGGTCAACAATAGGAGAGCGTGACATCGCATATCATTGTATCGTATCGCGCTATACATTTAGTGGATAGTTATAGTGCATTGAGAAAGACGATGCTGTATGAATATTTAGGTTACGTTTGACACGTGTCGTTGCGGTTAAGGGCTGTATCAGATTGCTAGCTATCTCTTTGCCTTATTCGCTTTATACACAGACAGATTATTTTGGTCAGTTTTTTGACCTAAATGTGAATTGAATGAATGGATTTGATGACAGTGCTTAAGGCTTAGTTCATAATGAATTTATAACAATGACACTAAACTTTATTAGTTTTTTTATCTATAACAAAAGTAACAGAACTGTCTACGTGAATTTCTATTATATGCATAACGGCAGACGGGCAAATGGGCCACCTGATAGTAACGACCGCAGTGACGTATTTACCCTATGGCCAAGTAGGCACGTGCCCGGGGTGACAGGTTTTGTAGGGGCGGTAGTTACCTTTTTTTGTTACTTTTTTACTTGACTAATAAACCTCACATAGATACTCTTAAACTCATTATTAGTTACGTACCTTACCTACTTTTAGTTAATCTATATTTAATAATTAACAATGTAATATGTTTTTTACTTAAATTACGACCCATATGGTAACACTAACCGAAAGGCCAGATATATTGGCTTTGTAAGAAATAATAACTAACTAGGTACGTCCCTTTTATCCCTTGTTGTCTCTTGTGCATCTAGTTACACTGGCTCACTCACCCTTCAAACAGGAACACAACATAATATTATATGATAAGTGTGTGGTATCTACCCAGCAATAGATATTGAAACAATTGTAAGAAATATTAACCACTAGATGTGGTCCGCGGTTTCATCCGCGTATAATTAATAAAAATCAGCCTAGAACCTTCCTCGATAAAAGAACTATATAACACGAAAATAATTGTTAAATTCGAACCAGTAGTTCCTGAGATTAGCCGGATCAAACAAACAAACTCTTCAGCTTTATACAGTATAGTATAGAATTTTTAAATTGCCGAAGCGCCCCCAAACTTGGAAACTAAGATCTGATGTCCATTGTAGCTCTAGTAATACTGGATCGTTTACATTTTCAACCACAATATTAAATCCTTATCACCAAGTCGTCTTGAATAACTGTATTGACGTACTGACGTTATATTGGTAGCTTTCTATATCTGATATAGTTGTCCAAAAAGTTGTCCCTTCATAACCATATTACGGTTAGCTTTTTGTTTAAAAACAATTTTAAACATGGAATGTCTTGAGCAGTTATAAAGTTAACAGTGACAAAAATAATCACTCGACGTTTCGATCTGTTCACCAAGGCTAAAGACGTCGGCAAGGCAAACATTTTAGCTCGAAATGTACTGCAGACACGAACCGGACCGTTCCCAATCGAATCAAAGTCGATTATTTTTTTGTTTCTTTGAACTCGACAAGGTTGTCTAACTGCTTTAAGCGGATAACTTAAATACGCTATTCAACGTACTCTCGGTGGTGTTCGTTTCACATTACAAGTACAACTGTTTCGTGGATAAATAATCCTCATTTAAATATAGATTTAAACGTATTCATAAGTTTTTGAATTAAATATACATATACATATATATATAAAGTGAGTTATTGGAGTTATTGTTGGTAGGACTTTGTGCAAGCTCATTTGGGTAGGTACCACCCACATATGAGTTATTCTACAGCAAAACAGCAGTCCTAATTATTTTTGTGTTCTGGTTTGAAGAGTGAGTGAGCCAGTGTAACTACAGGTACAAGGGACATAACATATCCCAAGGTTGGTGTCGCATTGGTTTGTAAGCGATGGTTAATATTTCTTACAATGCCAATGTCTATGGGCGTTGGTGACCACTTACCACCAGGCCATCAGAACACTTGGACCATAAGTGCGAGGTCTTTGTGTTGTATTTAGGACATGACAATAAAAAATACTTTTATTTTGACAATAATTTATTTGTAGTACCACGGAGTTAGGATCTTGAAACTGATCTCTCGTTTCGGATTGCCAACATCGGAATATGAGAGTGAGGGACTAGAGAGTGCACCTATGAAAGTGCACAGAAACACTAGGATTTTTCGTAGTACTTTGAGCACAACTAACGGAATCAGTCAGGCTATCGTCACGTTAATAAATAAAAGTATATTATAAATATTGCGCATTAAGTGAACCCTGGAGTACCTAATAAATTTGTGTATGCTTCAACGTTTAACGAATGTTTTTAAAAATAAAAAGATAATATAAAAAATCATTAGTAGGTTAAAGTCCAAAGATAAGGGTACTATTGGTCATTGAGTTAAGAATCCACTAGAAATATCCTCTGTCCATTATTATACTTTTCATTTAATGATTTAAATGTACTTTTTATTTTTGCTTTTTATGTCTAATGCAATGGATAACCCATTTGGCAAAAAAATATCTGACACATGCAGTAATTCGCACAACGCTATCCTTCATCACCGAGCATGAGGCATATAGTGCTCATCTAGTTTTGAACCTGTGATCACTGAGCTATCTCGGCTTGCAGTTGATGTCGATTTTATAATCGACTCCGTACCTACTCTATACTCTCACAAGGAACCCTTATAATATTCACCCTCATAGTTTCTGGAGTTTTTTTTTAAAAGGTACAATTCATTCTTAATACTGATAATGCGTTACTTGTGACGTTAAAATTTCAAAGTACCCGCATAAAATTTAATTCCAAAATAATGCGTCGCAACCAATACACGATACAAGAAACGTAGGTATCGATTAAGCTATCTTACCACTTAGTTTAAATACCTACCTACTTATTCATATACCATATTTTTGTTATATTTGTAACTAATTAAAATTTTAACTTAATTAATACTAAATCTATATGAATATTATAAATGTTAAAGTAATCATATCATATTATATCTATAAAAGCTGAAGAGTTTGTTTGTTTGATCCGGCTAATCTCAGGAACTACTAGTTCAAATTGAAAAAATATTTAAATATTGTGTTGTATAGTCCTTTTATCGAGGAAGGCTCTAGGCTGATTTTTATTCGTTATATTTTTATTAATTATACGCGGTTGAAACCGCGGGGCACAGCTAATCATCGTGTAAATTCATATTTGCAATTTACTACAGAAAGATTTGAATGAGTCGTGTAACTATTGCAGTAATAACTTTTTACAACTGAATGCTAAAAAATGTCAAGTAATATCATTTTCACGCAAAAAAAATACAGCTTACTTCAAATATACCTTATATTTGAAGTAAGCTTCCAGACCGATTTCGGCCACGGCGGCCAATCTTAAGAGAGATTAGCCAACTGTGCAGGAGAAATTATAGTGCACAAGTGTGTGCGCAAACACAGGCACTCTCTTTTCCTTAGCTCTCATAATCCGATGGGACGCCAATCCGACACGACCGGAAAGAGTTCAGGCGCAGGACCAACGCAACGGTTTAACGTGCTTCTTCAGCTTAACTTCAAATATATCTCAAATGGCAACTGTATACAACGGAGGTGAGAGATTTGGGCGTGTACCTTGATTCTAAATTAACCTTTAATTTACATAATAGGTATGTGACTGCAAAAGCCTATCGCCTGCTTGGTTTTGTGCTCAGAATAAGTAAGGACTTTAAATATATTTCAACTTTGGTCCTACTCTTTAATTCACTCGATCAGTGTTGGAATATTATCAGTGACAGAAAATTCGTATTTAACGTTTTAAAATTAAACAACGATCATGAGTCTTTAACTTAATATTATATACAGTTGAAGAAAAAGTTGCATAAGATTATGACAGTTGGTATTTTCACATAAAAACCACATACCGGGTATCAAGCAGCAAGAATTCCCGTCATACAGCTTCCTTTGCTTCTATTAAGTGTTTTTGTGATACAGCTGCATCCTCGCGGGAAGCATTTAATAATTTTTTTTTTTAAATTTTGTAATTACTTCTTTACACACATAGTACGGTGTACGTGTTTGAATATCAATATATACTTATAAGTTGTTGTAAATGACAATGAGATATAGAGGATTATATTATGCATAAGTTTGATTTTTAGATATTAGGTACCTATCCAGACGAGCTTGCACAAAGCTCTGCCACCAAGTAAAATTGTTTTAAATACTGATTATATAATATATGAATATTTTAAATTTGTAAGTAACTCTGTCTGTTACGCTTTCACTTCTAAACCGCTGAACTAATTTTGATGAAATTTGGTATTAGGCACGCTTGAATTTCAAGAAAGGACATAGTGCTACTTTTTTATCTAATCTCTTCCCTCTCCTCCTAAAACGCGGGCAAAGCTGCGGGCGAAAACTAGTACCTACTTAATAAAGACCCCGCGAAGATCATTTGCATATTTCGTAGTTTCACTTTAAACAGAATCGTACAAATAATGATAATTACCATTATAATTATAACCATTTTGAATACATACTAGTAATTGAGTAGGTGATAAAATAACAACATTAAAAAACCGCGTTCGAATTTTAAAAGAAAAGGTCCCTTGTTGTATCTGGGATAACTCAATCAGAAATATTAATCAACTTCTGACAATACGCTATCTACGGGTCGCTGGCTCCATTATATACCTATTGCTAATAGAAAAAGGCAATTTACTTTTTTCCGTCGATACCAACACCCGCATTTTTCCTTAGCGTCTAACTAATAAAAGTTAATGTTTATCGTTTATTATATCATTTCAATCTCAGATAATGTTTTTACTAACCGCAAATAAATCAATGTATAGAATACATACATGGTATGCATGGTACCTACGCGTTGATCTTGAATTATTATGTTATATAATTTTGTCATTATTGTTAATGTTAATTCAACTTATTTCGTAAATTTTTCAATAAAACATGATAAATTATTATTAATGATAGTAAAATTTATCTGTAGCGACATCTATTTAAAATAAACAAAATTATTCGTAGAGAAATATTTGTGTGTGATGACATCTAGCGATGAAATATTGCAACGCTTAATATATAGTTGCGTTAGTAGTTTATACAAAAAGCAATAGATGGCGCGTAACATTAAAAACGTATCAGTACTATGGGATGTTATTATCAACAAAAGTAATCTTATTTTATTAATAGGTAGTATGTACTTTTTGAAGGCATTATAAAATTATTATTACTATAGCACTTAAGTAAAAAATATTATTTAGGAAGTGAGTTCTTGAAACATTATTTTGATAGAAGATTTAAAGGCGATAAAAGTACATTGAGTAACATTTTTTTAAGATAAGAAAAATAAGAGCAATTTCTCGCGTCATTGGCAATACTTCCGATTGAGTCTAGGCGCTCGGCTCTGCGCTTTGCCCATTTATCACGACATGAAATGCGAAAAAAAATCACGGGCTTACTGACCCGTTCCATTTCCATTTACAGAGTGTTCTCCTTTATCTCATCCGTGTAATACTCTTTACCTCATCTGGATAAGGCGCGATGTTTCTAGAATACAGATAACGTTTTTTGTAGCGGAAAAAGAATTGAGTAGGTACTTATTATGTTAACAGTTGTACAAAAGTTTATTTTTTATTTCTATTGACTACAATTATTATTTTACGTTTACATTTTTGACAGAGGGTTTATTTTTATATAAACTAGCTATTGATTTTAATTGCTTAAGTTACAGAAATTTTATAGAGTATTAAATTATAGGGTCATTTATAAGGTGACGGTGGTGTACTTCTTATTATTTGAGCCCTTAAATAGGAAGGTGTTAGTTATAAAAAGCCCATGTGTTGTCTAGGAGTTCTTATTAAATTTACATAACAGATAATCTTTATATAAACATATTAACTTTTTAATTATAACATTAAATTAACTTTACATTATGTGCACATAATTAAAATAATCTTTTAAATGTTGATAAAACTAAATAACAATAATATGTGAGTATTTTTTCATGTGCAGCTTATAGTAGAAAGTATAAAATACGTTTTTAAAAATCAATATAGATAAGTCTTTTCTAAAGGTATGGTATATGCCGCAGTGGCATTCAGTGCAAAAAAAGATGTCACCGCAACAGCTGGCACTATTACAGATTATCTATGCCTTCATTAACAAAGAAAAGTTTTTGTCACTAAATCGTATATTTCACATTGTACATTTTATTTAATTTTAAAATACCATCTTGTGCAATGGTTACTGTACTGAAATTGACTTATGTACTGCAATAATTACCCGTCGTCTAATATCAATAACTGTCTGCGTAGGAGATAATTATTATGTATTGAATAATTAGACGTGTAGGGAAAGCTTCACTCCTCTCATGCTCAATGTTTGAAGGGTGAGTGAGCCAGCGTAACTACAGACACAAGGGAAATTACAACTTAATTCCCAAGGTTAGTGGCGCTTAATCGTTTCTTTTATCGTGTTTTATGCCGGCAGACGGGAAAATGCGCCATCTGATGGTAAGTGGCCAAGCCGCCTATATCGCCAATGTCTATGGACGGCGGTGACCACTTATCATCTATATCATAAAAAAGAAACGACTATCCGACCCAACCGGAGGACAAAGGCTAAGTACAAACGGCTTTACGAACTTTCCGATGCTCTGGAGTGTTAGTGTGTGTTTTGAATGAATGTTACTCTTGTTCATCAACAGAGAAACCTAATAACATTATATAGATAGACTCTGGATTCGAACCCGAAACCTTGACATCTGCAGCCTTATAAAAGTAGTAGTAGTTACTAGCTGCCATCGAGGTTTAGATCTTGTATACAATAACTATATTAAGGAGTTTAACGTAACCACATTTAAACGAAGAACAGTTGACAATTACGTGACGAATCCTTAAAAGGGAAATTCCCGCGAGGATTAACCTTCACGATAAAAAATAAATTATCAAAAATAAAAAAATCGATCACAATCGACAAACATGTCGCGTAATATACACATAAATTACAGAAGCAAATTTGATCTTTCCCTTTTCCTCATATTGAATTCCTCTTTTGAAATTGACTGAATAGGCAAAGACTTAACTGGCTATCATTAGCATCGACAATGAGATATATACATATTATATACTCGTAGAAATTTCAATATAGTCTCAATAATCCTACCTTGATTACGTAATGTAAAAGCGCTTATAAAAAGGTTTCTGTGAAGATTTCATATTGAGGGTAGTTCTGAGGCCCTAGCCAAGTTGACAATCTACAATCGTAAACGCTAGCAGAAAACTAAACAAATTTATGAGAATGACCACGTGACTTATCGTCTAGAGATGTCATTCTCATACATTTTGTTTAGTTTTCTATTAGCGTTTACGATTGTAGAATGTCAACTTGGCAAAGGCCTCTGCAACTCTTTCAGAATTTCATAATGTTATTTAGCTTAGCATTACAAGTCCAATAGATACGAGTATTATTTTATATTGTTTACTATTGGGTATATACTTTTCAAGGCAAAGAAAACGTACTAAAATAGAAATAGACACCTAGTTGTGTTTGAATGATATTGATCCTTGACACAAACAGTTATAATTAATGAAACATATTATCATAATTAATTACTTAATAATAATAGTCCTCCAGACCGATTTCGGCCATGGCAGTCAATATCGAGAGAGATTACCCAACTGCACAGGACATATAATAGTCACAAGTGTGTGTGCAAATACGGGTGCACTCCCCAACTCCCATTACCCGATGGGACGGCAATCCGACACGACCAGAAAGAGTTCAGGCGCAGGACCAATGGCTTTTAAAGGGCAACACTTTATTGGCCCAACCTGGGATTCGAACCCAGAACCACCGGGTCTGCCTTACATGTAGCCACTAGACCAACGAGGCCGAATTAATTAAATATGTTATATAATATTGTAATATACCTACATGTTCATAACAACGAGTACCAATAATGACATAAAAAATGAAAAAAAAAAACAATCTCCTGTACAACAAAATGATTTATTTTATACAACAAATATATCTTTAAGCGATATCTGAAATCCAATTTAAAATCTGCGTGTGCCGCCAGCTGAAGCCGCTTGTGGAAATATTGGAACGATAGTATAAATATGTATTAAAAATTACGTGCCTCGTGTATTGGATATATGTATATGTATTTTTATACCTCGCTTAAGTGATATACTGTTTAATGCTAGCTATATATTACTATAGCTTTCCTGTGTAGGAATTTTATGTTTTAAGAGAACTAACCTAAATGTAATCAACATTAATCGCTTTAAAATTTATTAACATAGATTATATAGAGGAACGTGGTTTCTACGCAGCCGTTTTAAGTTTGAAAATGTTTTAAAATTATACTTTTAAATGAAATAAGGTGAAATTATTTAAAGAAGAGTAAAACATTCATATCAGTATGGTATAATAATATGCTTAATTCCCACAGCTGGGTTAAGATTCTATCTTTTATTCTGGGTAAAGATTCTTATCTATTATAAATAAAAATTTTAACAAAACAAAAACCGACTTCATAAAAAAACAAATTAATATGCACTAAAAAGTAAAAAAATAATTGCGTATTCTTCTATAATTTGATAATTAACTTACTATTTTCTACTCATCAATATGTAGGTACGAATGTGTTGTGTGGTTGATAATTTATTTACAATTATTGTTACTTTTGGAGTCGATGTCAGCCAAGGTGGGCTTATAACTACATACATAGTTGTAGGTGAGATGTGCTTGTGTCGCACGCGCAACTTAACGAAGCGAATAAAAGTCAATTTGTAATGTGTATGTTTTTAAAAGATTCCCGTATTATTATTGCTAGGTATATTATAGTGTTTCCTTAGCTGACATCGACTCCAAAAATAACAATAATTGTAAATAAATTATCAACCACACAACATATTCGTACCTACATATTGATGAGTAGAAAATAGTAAGTTAATTATCAAATTATAGAAGAATACGCAATTATTTTTTTACTTTTTAGTGCATATTAATTTGTTTTTTTATGAAGTCGGTTTTTGTTTTGTTAAATTTTTTATTTATTTTTCGATTTTTAGTGAATCTGAAGTAAACTCACTAATTTGTAGAATATACCCATATTCTACAAATTAGTGAGTGTACTTCGGACAGACCTACTAAACGTGCAGCTCATATGAGACAGCGCCATTTATATTATTATTTAAATATATTAATCTAAAACAGTAAAACATAAAAAAAATGCATTTTGGTACTTAATTAATAAATATTAGTTAATATGGTTAAACGTATGAATATAAATTAACATGTTTTGATTAAATAGATTTAGTTGGTGGGGTAATTTAGTTGGGCAGCCATAACATAACCAAATAGTTATTTCTAGTAATAATTAAATAAACTGTATGTTTATAGATGTTGTGTTATACCATTCTTCACCATAAAATATGACGGAATGTCTGTATATTAAAAAAAGGGGAAGTATCTATATTATCCTAACTTATATTATAAATGCGAAAGTAAGCTTGTTTGTGGCGCTTTCACGCCTACACCACTAGGCCGATTTAAAAAAATATTTCGCCAATGGAAAGCTACATTATCAGGGAGTGATAAAGGCTAAATTTTGTCCCCATATTCCCACGGGAACAGGAACTACGCAAGTGAAACCGCGGGAAAAGCACTAGTAATCAATATATAAATATACATAAATATAACATGTATATAAGAGTACTTATACGATTCTATATATATATATATATGTATAATTTTCAAAATTGGTCTCAACTTTTAGGAGATGTTCAAATATGTTTCAATTACAAACATATACATATATACAATGCTTACATGCATAACTCATATTTTAAAGAGGAAAGATTTGATTTTTGTTTGATTTTTTATTACGATTTAACTTAAAAACTACTTGACCGATTTTAAAAATTCTTTCACCCTTAGAAAGCTACGTCTTTACCGAGTAACATAGGCTTTATTATATTTTCAAAAACTTATAGATCTCTACTTAAAATGGAGCAATGTAACCCAAACGTATCAAACTGTTGCCTATAAAAGTTATTATTTCGCGTGCGCTGCGAAAACTGTTGACGGTATATAAAGAAGTGTTTTATACAATAGTACTACAATTACTTGATCATAATGATGTTATGGTAGGTGAATGAAAAATCTAGATAGCCTATAAAAGATTCGGCCGTGTATCGTTAATTTGCTACTAAGAATTGAATATTTCCGTTACTTTGTCATGGATCCTGCCATGGATATAATCAGAATCTAACCAAACTATCATCAAACAAACCTTGAAGTATACTCTTTCCAATAAAAAAAAAATCATCGAAATCGGTTGGCGTGATATTGAGTTATTCGTCCATTTGTCGCGCACATACCTCATGCAAATTTACGACTTATATGGTTTTCTCATGGATTCCACTGTCAAACCTGGACCAAAAAAAAATGGGACCCCATGGGAAGCAAACCCTTTCAAATAAAAAAAAAATCATCAAAATCGATTCACCCAGTCGAAAGTTATGAGGTAACAAACACAAAAAAAAAAAAAAACATACAGACGAATTGATAACCTCCTCCTTTTTTTGAAGTCGGTTAAAAAAGAGGATTTGGAGAATGAGTTGGTGTATAATGTGACAAAGATATTAACAGGCACGTGCTGACTGTGTGATGACTATTTTATATTATCCCTACGAACTAGATTTGAACGATAATACCATTAAGCACATGAAAATTAATTAATTATTTAAGTCCATCTAATCAGGATTTAAGTCCGCGATTTTCAGTTTACAACTTATATTATCTGTTTTTCTATGGAGTCATTTCAGTTCATCAATAATTAACTTTACATAAACATTGATAACGCTAGGAATTTATATTTATAAACTGTTTTTTTTTTAATTATTATTATAACATTCGTTTTAAAAGACTATTAATATGACAAGCATGAATTTATTGTTGTATGTAATATAATTTCAAGCTTATCCTCATAAGCTACTATATACATGTATGAAGACGATCGTGGTATCTCAGAAAGTGATGTGCGATATTGACCAAAATAATGATACAATTTTAAGAATGCACACATCAAAATAGCTTGTCAACATTTCACGGGCGAGGAATGAAGTGAGTTCTTAAAGATTGCTAGAAATAAAAATATCTCTATAAAATAAGTAACCTTATAAGTATCTAAGTATGATGACGTAATAATACACATTACAGAAGACTTGATGACATGATTTTTGTTATGTGAATATCAATATTTTTATAAAATAAATGCCCTCTCTCTCAATAAATAAAATAAATAAAAATAAAAAATAAAAAAAAATAAATAAAAAAGCCTTTTATTTCTTGCTTTCCGTAATAAAGCTTCAATAACAATGCGCATGCAAAAATTGTTTACAATTTTGAATTTTATAACAACAAATTTTAGTGCATTTAAAAAGATATTAATGATAGTATGTTTAATTCTCTCTCAATAACAAAGCTTTAATATATATTATATTCATAAAATATTTCACATACGAAAAGGTATCTATAACAGTTTCCAATTAAAATATATTTATATAAAATTGTGCGTTCGAAAGTTTTAATGATTGTATCAGCTGTCCCTACAATGTTTCCGAACAGACCCGTAATGACTAGTAATCTCCTTTGTCAGGCTTAAGGCTGACAGTACATAAAATACTTATTAAATTTTATAAATCGTCGATAGTTCGTTGATTTTAAATAATCTGTATTTAATTCATAGATTACAGAATATATTCTTTAAATATATAGAGAAAATCAAGTGTGAAATGTTCCATGTGACAAGAAACATTCTAGAATTAAGGGCATTAAACTACTCATTATTTTTTTATCTAAAAGGCACCGTCCCAACTAACAACCGCAATTAGAAGGGTCGATCCGTATTTGGTATAAAAACTTATAGTCATCAGCAACGGATTTACGATCTATTCGAGACACCATATTCTAAGGCCCACCGTAACTATTAATCTATGAGTCGAATTTTCGACATTGGGCCAACAGCCTTATAAGATCCAACGAATCCAATGAACGACTAACGCGTTGAAGATGAACAATATCATAGTTTGCGATAGTTAGATTATTATTTGTCCTTAATAATATAATATATGACTTAATACATGCAAACTTCCGAATAGGAAGTCAATGTTTATTGATATCTTTCGATGTTAATAATAACATATATGTATTTGGATTTTACAAAGAGTATAAATAAATAATATAATGTTACTTACATTGCCAATTCAAATCGAAGAAGGAGTAAATATAAACAAACTTTGTATTTATATACTACATGCGATCTGCAAGTAACTCGGTAGAGTTAGTAATGCTATTCACTAGAAATAGTTCTTGATATATATTTACGTATAATACAACAATATTCCAGTGAACTAGTTATATCCACTTTCCGCGAATTTAGCCATTTTTTAACTGCGAATCCATAATGAATATTCAAGATTATTCAAAATCTTATCGGTCGAGATATAGAAGATATAGCTTCGCTTCATTGTCTAAGTTGTTTATTTGTTTCTGCTCTTTTGTGGTTGAAATAGGCTAAGAAATCCAATTTATTTTAAGGAGAAAGTTAACATATGATAAAATGTCAATTTATTGTTTGAGGTTATGAAATAAGCGAGGGTCACATGTTACTTTGAAGCTAACCCATAAAAAGGTTAAAGGAGAAAAAATGCGTATTTAAATACTTTATGTATTTTAATGTTTTAATTTTGGAAATGCTGCTAGCATTCTTGCAACCATTCCACGCGGTCACGACTTGTGTAATAATTATTTTAATTTTTATTTGTATTTAGTTAAGGTATTAATATAAATAAATATATAAAACAGTAAAAAAAAAATATTCATAATGTTATGTTATAATATGCATAAAAAGTTATTCATAACGATGTTCTTGCGGGCATGGATGCAAATCCAAACAGGAAGTCGGAAGTAAAATATTCACCAAAAAATATAAAACGTCCCATACAAAGGACTACATTGCCACTTCATATCCGGCGTAATGTTCTGAATCTTAAAACGAAAAAAGGATAGTTTCAAATAAGCACCTCGGAAGATCCCTTCGTGCGTGCTGTTTCATAACCCCTCGGAGATATTTCGTACTGCAAACGAGCGTCAAGAAAATATTTCATTTGCCCCGCGAGCCGGCAAAGCTAGCTCTGATCCTTTTTATGACCTCTTACGTTACTGGCTCGCCGGCCAATGAATGTCGCGGAAATGTGACGTTTACTGTAATAATAGTGGACCCTGTTGTCAGGAGCTTTTATCTAAGATCTTTAATTAAAATCTTGTTAGGTCATTTTTCATTTTTTGGGTCGAATTAATAGCGGATGTAGGCTTTGCTTTTATCTATTCTTTTCTCTTCGTTTGCTCGACGTTGGTCATGTTGGTTTTAGCATAATGTGGTTTTTACTAAAGTTTATAACCGAGAAAATCTAAACGGTGTTACAGGTACGTTTCTAAAATCGTACTAGAGGTCTTTCAAATGGTGTCAAAAGCAAAACAAAAAGATCAAAATAAAACTCGACATTCATTTTACTTGGTTTGCCAGCTAGATACAATTAGTCCAGGATCCAGGGTCCATTTTTGCACTTGATTACTATCATGCCAATTTTCCGTGAGTAGCTTCATTTTGATGAGACGCCCAACAATTTCCTGTACGAATACTCGAAAACGATTGTGGTAGGTAATAGGTAGGTAAACTGGGGTAGCAGATATAAAGTATGTTGATTTGATGATTCTCAAAAATTTATCACTAACTGGTTTTTTTTTGTTAAATCTGATGATAATGATCTAAATTATTCGAACAAATATTTGTCCTACAAAATGTACGGTTTGATCAAAGAGTCCCCTCCGTCTCTTGAAAATTAAGCTACTAATGGAAAAATAGCATGATAGTAATCAAGTGCAAAAATGGACATTGGATCCTGAATTAAATAACATAAAATGAACAAAACATATAATGGTATCTGTGTTCAGCAACATATATCAGTTTAGAGAATATAATTCAATAAAACCTCTTTGTTTTTTAAGTATATGAATTAATGGTTCCCTTGCTCTGAAAAAATAATATTATTATAAAATTGTAAACTAAGATCATTTGAAAAAGACGACTTACAATTTATTCAAAGTTATAGTTGTGCGGGATTACGGTAAAACGAAATATGTACATTTCAAATTAGATAGAATATTTGAACTTTTATTCTAATTATTATTTATTTATTAGTCTTCACGTCTGCGCCAGTTAGCATGGATTAACGCAATTATAAACATTTTAGCGGAAAAACCCTTACATTGGATTGACATACATAGATTTCACTTTCTGACAACTTGGCAGGGTTGAATCCAAGTTGAATCAATCAAATTGAAACGTGATCAGAAAACATGTTCAGGCACATCGTTTTCAATTATTTGTGAGGCAACAGATATTGTTAATATAAATAACAGTACTTCAGGAACAGGCATACTATGTGAATAGTACCGTATGAAATCGGTGTGACTATAAGAATACTTCTACACAAAAATACAGCGAAAACAATTTAACATACGTGACAGAAATAAAAATATTCATGCAGCAGAAACAATTCTAAATTCAAGTTAATTAAAAAAAAGTAATTTAAATAAATATACTTACGTCTGTAAAGCGACTAAAAGCAAAACAAGTTTTTATTTACAGTAACAGCACAGTAACAGTCTGTGAATATCCTACTGCTGGGCTAAGGCCTCCTCTCCTCTTTGGAGGGGAAGGTTTGGAGCTTTGAACCCGCATTAGAGCAGCGCGGTGGAATACACATGTGGCAGAATTTCAGTGAAATTAGACACATGCAGTTTCCTCACGATTTCCTTCACCGTCAAAAACGAGATGAATTAAAATAACAAATTAACTACATGAAAATTCAGTGGTGCTTGCCGATTATAACCATTAGAATTAGAAACCATTTATATATATTAAGAGAATATTTTAATAATTATTATTCAAACAAAAGTATTTTATTTAGTGTATCAAACATAACCCATTATAATACATACCACTTTCCGCTCGGAGTAATCTAAACCAACTTAGACAGGATAAACCCTCACTTGAGCACATCTACTAACCAGAACCTGTTGTTTTAGAATGCTCCGCCGATCTAAATCACTAAACGTTTAATATAATCCTGTTCCTTACGGTATCATGGTGGAATTTCGTTGTACATTTTAAAAATGCTTCTGGAAATAGAATTAAATGAATTCAAGAAATATAAAGCTGAATTTTGGGTAAAAATCTAAAAGCAAAAGAAATGAAAAATTAGAGAAAGAATAAGAGAAGTAAATAAAAATTTAGACCCTGCTGGACTTTCTGTTTTCTGTATGGGAAAGTATTGGAGCTTAACCCATCACGCTGCCCTGATGTCAGCTCCAAAAAACTTTATATTTTTATATTAGGAAAATATAGTAAGACTGGTGAAATGGGTAGAAGTTGACTGGAGAGATTGATTGGTTTCCCTGCCGTTTAAGTTGTTTAAAGGTATTTTTTGTATTAAAATGTTTTTGTTAGAGGCGCATTGAGATGAAATGTAAGGAACAGTTAATATTTCTTTTAGTGCAGTATTTAAAAAGTGATCATGTACCTGATGCTTAAATTGTTTGTCATTATTGAAAAACAAAATTTGTAAACTATGTTAAAAATACTAGATACTTAAAATTATGAACTAATTGTTCGAATAACGAAAAACAAACGAACACTATTCTTTTTTATCTTACTCTTATTTTATCACTTTAATATTGGTATAATATTATAATAACCAATGGACAAATGAGAAATATTAATACGATACACATTTGATACCAGTTATTTACAAGAGCTAGGTACTATAATTTACGGTATTACCGTCATGTGGCTGTTATTACTCGGATATGAATTACAGCTGTCCAATCATAAGCTTTAATCGTATCTCGATAGCGTTTCATTTCACGTGAACCCAACATTTCTTTATTACGTAATTATTTTCACACATAAACACCATTATTGTTTTATTTTAGTCTCAATGTACGTGAGAGATATCGCTGAAAGCAGTTTTATCTCGTTGCAATCTCAGGGGTATCGTAAGCGCCGTTGTTCCTAGTAAATACCCATTTTAAAAGCCCAACAAAATTATCTTTGGGGAAGATAAAGTCTGTTTATAAAATCTAATATAGAAACATTTTGTTGCAGAAAATTCCAGTTAACTTTCCTGTGAGCTTAAAATATATTTTTTCTCATTTGAACGACCTAATTATTGAGTCGGGAAACCTTTTCTAATTAAGTAAATTTCTTGGTATTGTTTAGTCCGTATTACGTTTCCTGGTATTGTTATGAACTTTAATTATGTATCTAAATAAAATTATAATTTTATTACGTTGTATATAATACAAAAAAATTAAAAATACATACGTTTTTAAGAAAAGATATGGAGTGGACAAAACGCTCAAATATCAAATGTGTACAGGGTTATTTGTAATGACCCTGTAAAAATCATCAGTGGCAAGTCAGTGGCGTAGTGCCCATTTGTACTGAATTTACACAGAAACCTAATTTATAAGGAACGTTTTCGGTGCTGTATATTACAGCTGAGTAAAGTAAGTTAAGGTTAAATAATATTTTGATTTTTTTTTTTAGTTTTTCAGAGTAGTTGAGAAGAAATCACCAGCTTTGATTGCAACAATACATACATAACGAATATTTAAGATATTATAACAGAAATAATATAAATTCCATGTAGAATAAATTGATCCACGACGAATTTACTAACAAGTATTGAGTTTGTTCGTGGAATATTCATTTATAAATTGAGGTTATCCGTTAATATAATATCTTCTATCACAGTGTATAAGGAATGAACAGAGGAATTTGTGACGTCAAAGTAAACTAGCTTTCAATTATTATCTACCAATTACGATTTTCCCTTGAAATATCAAAACATAGATCCTAACTAATATTAGAAATGGTAAAGTTTGTTTGTTACGGTTTCACGTCTTAATTAATCAATGGATCATGGTTTAATTTTGAATACGCTTTTTCTCCTCACACTCGGGCGCGGCCGGAAACTAGTTGTCAATATAGCAAGATAGAAAGTTTTTGAAGTTGTTAACTAGAAAAATTACTTCTATTTTTAAAAGTAATAGAATCCTTTTTCGAATTATTTCAATGATTAAAAGTCAAAAACGTTTTAAAAAGAAATATTACTGACATTGTTTGTGATGGGCTCTAATAATTTATGAAAAAATGTGATTTATCTTGCAGTTCAAAATGTTAATTTGTCTTAAAAATTTAGTTAGTTACTTCTTTTGTTTTTTATTTAAATTATGTTTTAAAATTTAATTAGTTAACTCTTCTTGTTTTTGTTCTTTTTATTTGTTTTTTTATTTTTATTTGATGTGTATAATTTTGTATACTTCTATTTGTAATTGTGTGTGAGAATGGTGTGTTCTCCTGTAATCGGTTGTTCATAGTTAGTTTCATAATGGCGAACGACTCGAGGTGCCTATGTAAAAATCATAACTTTTTTGTAAACGCGTATCAAAGTAAAATAACAAGGAGCATGTTTACGTATTCTAAAGAATAATATGGAAATATGAACATTATATGACTTCAAAAGTAAAAGTAAAATAAAAAAAAAGTAATGCAGTAAACAGTAAAAAGTAAGAAGGATATACAGAGTTCGCAATTTTATAAAACGTGTCGGAAAGAAATTTTGAATAAATCAAAAGTTGTATCAGATTTTTTCGACCGCCTCCTTGACTTTCATCACGTAAATTTAAACAAGAGACTTCTTAAATATTATCCTTAAAGATATAAAGGCTTTGAAGGTAAGATTCTTGTGAAGACATCTACTATCTCTTTGACATTCATCTAAGCATGTTTCTTCGAAGTTCATGAATTTGACATAATCTTATGCCTTTCTCTAAAAGCTAGACTACATCATCTGAATACTTGATAGTATAAAGTTTTAACAGCTCCCTTCCTGGGGTGAGGGAGATATATATTTAAAGATAAATATTTTAAATTAATAAATTCCATATATAAAGCTTGACAAGATTGGAGCAGGTGATGATGTACTGACCAATGTCAGTCACGGCGGCCAATCTCAACGAAGATTAACTAACTAAACAAGCAACGATATCGCTTCCAATATTTTATTTGAATAGCGAGTGAGCCCGTGTTGTCACCTCAGCCCATCTAAAATGAATTAGTTTTAATATATTCATCAGGAAAATAAATCGATTACAATGTTGAATGTTTGCTTGTATCATGGGGAATGTTCTGAGGAATTGTTTGGTTTAGTCCCGGCCGCTGGATTTCACCACCGGACATCGCCCCAGAATTAAAAATTCCATCCTCACTACCTCGCCAGCGGCTTTTCCGAACCGATATGACATAGAAACCTTCAAGAAAAGAGAGAGAGAGACTATTTCCTTAAAGGCCGGCAACGCGCCTGCAAGTCCTCGGATGTTGCAGGTGTCCATGGGAGGTGGTAGTCACTTTCCATCATAAAAATACTACACATATTGTTTGGCTAAAATCCAAGGTAAAGTTAAAGGAAAAAAAACTTGACCGTTTAAATATTTGATGAATTGATAAATAATTTGTTTCATCATAAAATATATTTAATGAACTTAAACATATATACAGTTTTAATTAGAAAAATACTGTAAATTTTACATGTATAATATTTGTTTATTTACAGTTTAATTAGTTAGCTTCTCGCGTAAATATTGCAATTGCAAAAGGGTTATAATTTGTTAAATTTAAATAACTTTATCGTTTCCGATGGAAATCAAGAAATTATTTTGTTATGTACATAAATATATAAGTACTATTTCAACTAAAGGCCGTGACGCTAAGTGAGTTATAATCGCATGGCCATAAAACAGTTCAAATGAAGCGTGATAAAAATGATAACAAAATTAAGTTATAATTTAAGTTAAACAGCGCACTTTTTGATATTGTTTTTGGTATACTTACTTGTAATTAAGTCCCGGACCGTTATAGAAAGATAAAAGTATTTTGTATTAATTTTAATTATTTAATAATTAGAACAAAGTATTTCGTTTACATCATACTTTTTCTTTTGTACGAAAAAATGCTCACAGCAATAAAGGCGCAGAAATTTACTGTAAAACTTTTCTAATAAAATAATAATTGCCGAAATAAGATAAACTCGAATATCTTACTCAAAACTCTTTGTATTAACTTATTATTCTTTAGATTCATAGTTTCAAAAGAATTTTTAATTATAAAGGAGAAAATCATTAAATCATTATTTTTCTTTACCGTTATTGATATAGGGCTGAAATGTTTTATTACTGAAAATTTGTTAATTAATTTTATTATCCATTTGAAAGATTATAATAGTTTGGAATACGAATATGTTTATGATATGCATATCATTTTGTATAAAATACGTAATCGTATAATTTGACCAATAATTCCTTTGGAATATATTTGTATTAAAATTACATACGCATGTAAAACGTACTACACGTTGATTCAATAGTGATGTTGAAAATGAAATTAATTTCTATTATTTAATTTTATTTGTAATATACATACGTCGGTTTATACTTCGTAGTTTATATATGTAAATGTTTTAGGCATGTTCAAAAGTCGACTAATAATTGCACGTATTATAATTATAGTCTTACATATTTCAAATTCAAACGAAAAGTCAAATGCCTGTCGGATCTTTATTATATGGATCGAGATGACACAGTGATTCGAACGAATTTTAACCGTTAATACCAGGTTCAAATCCAGGCACTACTGAATCTTTTTTAGCTTAATTTTGTTTTTTATCAGTCGATAATAATCGTGCTCGGAAGGTGTAAAGGAAAATATCTTGAGGAAACCTGCATGTGTTAGACATAATTTTTTGATATGGGTTTTCTTCAACGCCACATCGCATTATGGCCGTTTTTATAAGAACCGTAACACGAATTTCGCGATGTGACCACAAGTTTTTGCGAACTGTTTTTTTCGCTGATGAGCGTTTTTGTTCATTGTAAAACATATCCACAACCCACGTTAGAGCAGCGCCGTGAAATAGACTTCAAACATACTCCTCAAAAAAAGGGCGAGGTCTGTCAATATAAGTGGACTAACTGAGTAATGGGAATTGGGATATGACAAGCTTGTACTTAATAAGTACATAAACGTATTGAACTGTATAATATCTTTATATATATATATATATTTCTTCTGTGCGTGTGTTTGTCACTGAACTCCTTCTAAACGGACCGATTTTAATGAAACTTTCTGTGTACCTTCAGGTGGATTCGAGAATGGTTTAGATTTACAATTTAAAGCTGAAGAGTTTGTTTGTTTGATCCGACTAATCTCAGGAACTAATGGTTCAAATTGAAAAAATATTTTTGTGTTGGATAGTTCTTTGTATCGAGGAAGGCTCTAGGCTTATTTTTATTAATTAAACGCAGCTGAAACCGCGGGGCATAGCTAGTATCTATGTAATAATTGATAATGAAATATTATTATGCTATAATTATTCGAATGGTAACACAAGTTTTTTATTCTAATTAGAAGTACTTTAACGCTTACGCTAAATTAAGATCCAAAACTACATCATTTTAAAATATAAGTAAGCAACTTATATCGATTTTTGTATGGCATTGTAAGATATATTTAAAAAGACTGATGACCCATAAGTTTTGAGATACCTTGAACAAAATCTTAAGTTGTTACTCAGTTAAATTCAAATTGGGAAACTTTCATAATTTATGGTCTTAATTTTAAGCCACCTATTACAGTCACGTTAGTCGTTAAAGCATATCTCAATTTTTGTCTTTCGAATTTATAGTACAAGATTAAATGTCTATACGTTTTTGATAATTTATATTATATTTACATAATAATTGAAGTTCGAAGTTATTTTACGTGGCTTACAGTAAAGTAATATGGCAATAGCCCAAGATTACGTCAGAAACGAAATAGCATTCATACTGTGGGGCGTACGAATTTAGCCGCGCGGGCGCTTCTGGAGGTAGAACTGCAACTTTTTCTTCTACGTCATGTCGCTGTCGCATATACTAATTATATTTTTCTCACCAATTACTATGATGAATATTTCATTAGGTTGAATGTTTTAAATACAAATTTAAACTTCGTAAACTTCAAAAACAATTTTGGCTGAAGAGAAACGCTGAACCTTGGTAACCCAATCTCATTTAAGATAAACGAGTTGTTCTTAATTTATAATGAAGGCCTCGATGAGGAAACTTACCTCGGTTAATTAGTTCGTAATTTGACTAAAGAATGAAGGTGTACTTATTAAAAAAACTCGTATTTTTTTTTACAAAATTCTTATAAAATAATTAAGATCCCTATTCTAAGAAACCAATTACGTGAGATTTCATTTCATGGATAGTTGACTGGAAGAAACTTGAGCGTTGCGAACATCTTTTGAGTATTTGTAACTTTCAAAAGACCGAACGTTCGATTCGAGGGGATATCGAGGAAACATTTCTTTATATCTTCTTTTATAGCATTGAATGGTAACGAAATTAGATTCACATGATTCAGTTTGAAGTTTATATAATTTTCTTTTCACAACTAAGATTTGAATTGAAATAGATGGAAATGTCTGTGTTTCCAATTGATCAGAGTCAGCAAATGTTTGTTTCCATATTGTCTACGTTTTAGTTTAATTAGTCGATCTACCTTGTCCACGCTTACACGCAAAATAAAATAAATTAAAAATAAACTGCTCAAGATGGCTCAATTAATGAACAGGAAACGTTGATATTATCTATACATTACCTTGTATTAATTATTTATTATTGATTATTTTTAACATACTATTTTAATTTATTTTATTAAATTAGGTTTGACGAGCCGGTCGGCGTGGTTGGTAAGGTACTGACCTTTCACGCCGCAAGCCATTTATGACAGACAGGACAGACATTTATGTGCATGAATATGGCTGTTTGTCCTGAGTCTGGGTGTAAATATCTAATTATAGCTATCTTCTATGTATTATCAACTTACAATAGAAAAGTAGTTTATGTAAGTATATCAGTTGTCTGGTTTCCATAGTACAAGCTCTCCTTAGTTTGAGATCAGATGGTCTTGTGTGAATATTGTCCCAGGATATCATTATATTATTATAAAAAACACAGAACAATACTCTCATTCCTTTAATATATTTACAGCCTGAAACGTTTTTAACACGCTTTTATTAGCTTGACCTGTATGTATCTATGTAACGGAATCTTTCAATGCAATTTTCATCCACTTCAAGACGTCCAATTGATTTCAAAATTTGCATACGTATTAGAGATCAATGGCGCTACAAAAATTTAACTGTCCCCTTACTATGTGACAACGCTCCCACCCACCCCAAGTGCGTTATAGTGCAGCCGGGCCGAGGTCAAGCCGCGTGTTTTTTAGTTTTTTAAAATATAATTTATTAAAGGTACGTTTTCAAACTTTACACGATTCATGATATGCGATTATTTATTATACGTTAAAATTGTTGCAGAATTTATTGACAGCTCAAAAGTTGCCAATTTTCTTTTAGTGGAGACTCAGCTTTAGGTTGTATAGATATTTTAAAAAGAGTTTTCGCAACACTGGGAGATAATGCGTCGGTTAATGGAGTGTCGCCGATGCAGCGGTGTTGAAACGCTAAGCGACTTTCACCATTATGGGATTTGTATACGTGAAATATTATGGACTTGTAACGCGGAAAACTAAAACATTTTATTTATTTCCGGACTTGAAAATGTGGTTTTTATTATCATACCTGTAATAGTTTTCTGTCATGCTAAGAGTGTAGAAGAAAATTGCAATGGATGCTTAGGAAATTATAGTTTGGTACTATAATCTATATAAATAAAATGATAGAGGTCTGCAGTTGTGCACGCATCACGGAAAAACTACTGGATAGATTTCAATGAAATTTTCTAAATTTTATTTCTTAGACACTTGGCCCTTATCAAAAAAATAATTGTTGTGATATCTTCATTGAATAATAAGTTATTAGTTTCGAGAAACAACGATTTGTATATGCACTGCGTGTTCAGTGGTGTATGTTCAAACAAAGTATATTTTTGCTAGAGATCTTGTGATGTTTTTTCCTTCGTACATTTCGTAGAAAACTTTGTTAATATATCAAGCAACGCGGACAAAGACGCGGGTATCAGCTAGTACAGTATAATTGAGATTATCGTCTACTCCTCGATTTCATCTCTTCATTTTAATTTTCGAGGTATTTTAGTGATTATTTCTTTTGATATAATTGAACTAAGTTATATAACTTTCAATACAATTAACAGATATATAAAATAATTTTAAAGCAAAATTATTTTGAAAATAAATAGAAAACCTTATACCGTATATTGTACGGTCCAGTATTTATTTCTTTCAAAATATTTACAATCTAATTGAACACTCGTCTCAAAGTTACACTTCAATACTTAACAATAGTAATAATTCCAGTTTAAACAAGAAACGTATAATCAGATTACGTACGATGAAACCTCTCGCTTCCAGAATACGGCAATGATCATATTTAAGGCCTCACTAGATTTCGCCTAAGCTCCTTTGAGCATAGACGATGTCACCGCCACAAGGGATACTGTCCCTTTAGTTAAGGTCAAAGCAAACAAGACGGATTAATGCTTACCTTTTAGAATCAAACCCGCACAATATAGATATTAAATTCAATATTATATTAGTTACTTTGAACAACGGTCTGGTCTTGATACTCTGTAAGCCCTAAATGTAATCCTTTATAAATTTATTATGAAGAAAGATTAAATTATCTTATGTACGTAAAACTTTATTGTTTTGTTTATTTTTCAATATGATAGTATTTTTTTGGGTTTATTGGAATCAACCAAGATATTGATGTGTAAAATTAATGTGTAGTAACAGCCTGTGAAAGTGTCTTTGCTAAATTAAGGTATTTCCTTTCGAGGAGACAGCGAGGAGCATATTTCAGCACTGATTCGATGCCTGATATTGGATAGACTTGTGGCGAATTTTCATCAGATACAAGCAGGTTTCTTCTTGTTCTGAATTATAAACAATAATTAATTTATTATATTAATATATTTTCTATATTAAAGAGATATTCAAACTAAACAACCAATTAATTAACTAAGTATTTATGTCTGGTTAATACTTATTTGTTTTTTTTTCTATCCCTTATATTATACATAAGTAGTAGTGACTGCCTTGTTGGTCTGGACCGGGTTAGTGGCTACATATGAGGCCGCGGCCTCGTATTGCCTGGGTTCAAACCCCAGGTCGGGTCAGTATAAAGTTATTGACGTTTTTGTCGAAAATTCTCAATAGCAGCTCGGAGTCTTGAAGTCCCGTACCTCCGTACGAAGCACTTTACGTGCTACGTGCGTTACGTGCTGCTCCTGCGCCTGAAGTCTTTCTAGTCGTGTCAGGTTGCCGCCTATCAGAACATGAGATCTGGGGAATAGAGAGTGCACTTGTGTTTGCGTATACACTTTTTTTATAATTCCCGGGAAGGCAAATTACTCCACCTGATGGTAAGTGGTAGTAGAGTCCAAATGCGACGACGGCTAGTGCAGTCAGAAGGAATGATTTGCACTAGCCGCCCCGCCCCGCCTTGCCGGCCCGCAAGATGCCTCTTGACGCCTCGTTTGAAGGAACACAGGTCATACGAGTGCTGAGCTGAGAATTGACATCGAGAGTGAGCATGCGTAGATTTGTGAAGGAAAGGGGAAGCAGGAATAAGGGAGAATAAGTCCTAAAGCTCTGAAATCAAATATCGGTTATCAAAAAAACAAATTTCTTTATCTAATTTCACAAATTAATAATGGGGTAGCTGCGTGTGTTTCAATTTACAAGCGAAAATCATATTCAGCGGTTTCGAAACGTCTGTATTGCAAGATAACGCTACAAATGTCAATCTCCGTAGGTATCCTTCATTTCGGGAGGATCAAACTTAGGGTGGGGATTATAAGGGTCTAAGATAAGCTTATTTTCAAATGGCTAATTTTATACCTAAGGTTTTAGTTGAAATTCTGAGCCCTGTCTAAGATTTCAAGTGACGTTCGTCTTTTGCGTTTATAATATTTTAGATATAATTATAATTAAATCGTTGTACTTACTTCTCAAGAATATTTCATCGTATTTATAACAGGCATATCGTACTTGAATTTGATTAAACTTTAATGTAAGGTCCTCCAGACCGATTTCAGCCACGGCGGCCAATCTCAAGAGAGATTAGCCAACTGCGCAGGAGATATTATAGTGCACAAGTGTGTGCGCAAACACATCTGCACTCTCACTTCCTTAGCTCTCATAATCCGATGGGACGGCAATCCGACACGAGCGGAAAGAGTTCAGGCGCAGGACCAACGTGCTTAACGTGCTTTCCGAGGCACGGGAGTGTACACACTTCCAACTTCCGGACTCCGGGCTGCTACTGAGAATTTTCTGACAGAAAATCCCAATAACTATTTATTGAACCCAGGACGACCGAGTCTGCGGCCTTGTATCAAGCCACTAGACTAGACCAACGAGGCAGTCAACTTTAATATGAACTGAGAAGGCCCAGTGCTCAGAAAGCGTGAATCTTAACAGATGGTTGTGAGTTCAAACCCACCACTAAATTGACATCTGATCAATTTGCATTTATATTTCGTGTTCTGCTGTGAATTTCAATGAATTTCTCCAACATGTGTATACACTAACCCCTTAGATGAGAAGTTACTTCTTAAAATAAGCTCCAAGCCTTCTCCTCTAAGGAAGAGGAGGCTTTAGGACAGCAGTAAACATTCACAGATTCTTCTTAAATTTGGAAAACTATCTTTTATAAAAGAATTAATCGAATAAACGTGGATTATATTCACAGAAAACAATTTAATAATAAAAAAATACGAGAATCTTAAACGCTGAACTTTGTGTTATTTCTCAGACCACTTACCTTAACGAAACGGGAAAAAGAATTTCGTTTATGAAAATGTGAGTTAATTGCTTCATAACACGTTTACTCGTGACGAGGGTCAGGGTAAGATACAAAAGCGTCTCCCCTAAAACCTTTTAACGAGCTCGTTAATCTCGTATAGCATAATTTTTGACATATCATAAGTACTGTTTTTATCTGAATGTCGTTATAAAATCTTCATATCTTTTATAAGAAAACCATTGAGCGTTTTTTCATATGAAATTTTAATTTTAAGAACGTCGATCGAGTATGTATGTAGTATGTATAATTCGTAAGGTATCTGATGTCCTTGTCTGTAACCTCAGCATCAGGTTTGCAAAATTTCACCATGATCGGTTGATTAGTCGGTGATGTTAGTAAGGATTATATTACGTACATATATATTTATAAGAATATAATAATTATCATGACATGACAGTGCCTTTAGAATAAAAGGACTATTTGTTTAATTGTATCTTCGAATGAAGCGAGTAGCGATCCATATAATAATGATTGAACTTCACTTCAAGATGTTCGTCTGATATTCATATATTAGCTTGATGTGCGGTGGCCACGACAGTCAAGCAAATATATTTGTAAGCAAATAATTAATATTAAATACAAATCACATTAATAGTACTTTAAAACAATGTATATAAATAAAATTTAAAGTTAAATAGTCCACTAGTAAAAAGGATTTCAAAATAGACTTAACGTAATTTTTCAAAGGTTTTCTTCTAGAGTACTTATTTGAAATCCAAAATAGTATGTTTTAATATTTTGAAATGTGAAATTTCACATAGAAAACGATTATATTTTATTCTGTTAAGTAAGGACTAAGCCTAACGTGACGAGTAAAGCAATGTTGGTTAATATAAATTAACAAATTCACTATCTGTGTAAATAGAACTGCGAGACTTGTTTCCAAGTTAAAATGGAAAAGTTTTAGCTTTAAAAGAGGCAGACGGAGTGCACTGTTAAAATGTTAAAGTTTTTTTTTTCCTTGCAATAGCTACAGCGTATTTTTAACATCGGATCCTTTTAAATTGTGGTTTTCATTTTAAATTCAGATTGTATTTCAAATCGCAAAGCATATTTTACTTGCTGATGAAAATGGTGAAAATGTATCTTTTTGTAAAATTAACATGGGTCGTTAAGAGTTTTCAATTCCTTATTTCTTTTTCATTAAAAGGTAATATATTTTTTTCTTTTGTCCGCCCTTCATTTCTTAATCGTTTCATACAACAACGAAAACAATAGACAATTTCAGAGAACACTTTTGCCTTTTGCAAAGTTTTCTACCTGTTGATTACGCGATAAAATTATAAGCTCTTATGCAGCTCTTTGAGTAAGAATTGCAATACGATATTTTGATGTCTGGCCTTCAGAAATGAAAATGTCTTGAGATATCCCTTAATAAGTGTTCATAGGTCAATGGGTTGAAATGATAAACATCACTTACGACGTTGAAATTACCTGATATCTGCTTTCTCGGCGAAATTCTATAAGGTCAATAACGTCCCTAAGACGCCTGGAGCGGTTTAAGACGCCTGGAGCGGTTTTATGGGAATGAGCGCAGATATTGCATCCAGCGAATATTAGTGCCTGCTATTTGATCCACCGAAGTGCCATCTTTTACCATCTTTTTCCAATATCCTTGAATATCGACTGCGTCAGTAACGACTAACATCGTCGGCAACTTGCCACATAAAGACGATCGTACACTTCGTTATTGTTTTCTGTATTCAACAAGTTTAATGTGATTTTGTTGAGGCAAAGTGTATTAAAATATCTATATATTTATAAACTAAAGTTCAAAAGTTAAGAAGTTGCGAAGTGTTTCAATTACATCAGATGTATGTAAGTTAAGGAATTGAGAGTTCATATAATTATATATCTATCATAATATCTCTATAGTTACAATATATGCGTTATATAAAATAAATACATAATTATTTATTTTATATAACGCATCTTCAACTATTCAACGACAATTATTCCATTGTAAGTAACATCCTGAGCCTCTCCTTTTTTGAGCAGCAGGTTTGGAGCTATCTCCACCACGCCGCTCTAATGCTGGTTAGAATACACATATCGTGGAATTTCAGTGAAATTAAAAACAAGCAATTTTTCACGACGTTCTCCTTAATCTTGCGAAGACATGAAAATTCAGTGGTGCTTCCAGGGTTGCACCCACGATTATCGGTTAAGATTCACGCGTTCTAACCACTGGGCTAGTCAATACAATTGTATAAATATTAATATAATTTAATTATTTGTTAATATATTAAGTAATGTTAATAACATTACTACTAGGTTAGTTTTGTTCTCTAGTAATTGGGTGTACATTTAAATATTGTCCATAAATGAATGAATGAATGGTTTATTTGCATAAAACATTGAGTTACAGATGGTAATCAATGCAAATATTGTATAAATAATATATAGCTTCTTATATAAAGGATAAGTAATAATCAGAATCATTAATTGATAATAGATATTGAATGTTAAATATTCATAATTCATAATTATTCACAATTATCTTCAATTGGAGCTCCTAATTATTGAATAAATTAATTAAAAAATGTTGTTCAGTTTGTTTTAATGGCTGAATTTTAATCTTTAAGGAAATACAAAATGTTTTTACCTTCATTTCTCTCCTTTATATAAGAACTTGTATTAGCAATGCAAAGATCATTGCGCACGCCCGCGCCAAAGGGATTAAGATTATACGAAGCAAAAGTTAACTGCTGACCGAGTTTTGTTGGACTACTGGAAACTAGAGGCTGCCCGTGACTTCTTAGACGAGATGCATATCTTCATTAATTGACAATGAAGAAGAGATGGAAACATTACATTTAAAATTGTTTCTATATACATCTTTCTTTAAAATAAAAAAGTGAATATGTGCACAACGTTTGCTATAAAGATTTTTTAAAGCAATATCTATTTTATTTGTTATAAGACGAGATCCTTGCGGTGTCACAGTCCATCCGCATGTTGTAGTCTGATCTTATATTTTAATTTTCCTCAATAAATAGACAATATCTTATGCTAAAAGTTTTTTTTCAAATCAGGTTGTTATGAGATTAGCACTTTCAAACAAACACACAAATAATAATAAGTAAATTTATTCCGACAATTATCGTTGCCGACATTTGTCATGAACGTTTCTTGTTTAGTACCGTTATCGTATAAATAATAATAATCAATACGCTGTAAAGTAAAAACAGGTTTGTTCCAAGATCATTATACAAAAAAACAAGTATTTACTACTAGGTATATACATCAAAAATACTTGCAAGACTTGTTTCAGCTATTGTTAAAAAAATAAACGAATAAATAATAATAATCATTCAAAAATAGTGTTGGCCCACGGCTTACCCACGTGGGTATGTAGGGAGGGGTTATACAGTAGCCTATGTCGTCGTAACAATTACATCAAAATCGTTTCAGTGTCCTAACCTTGCAATCGTAACAGACAGATATAGTTACTTTCGTATTTATAATATTGTAGATATTTCTTTTGTTTATTATAAAAGTTGCTTAGTGGCTGATAGGTTAAACATTAATTTGTCTCCTTCTGATATTCTTCGACATCTGAAAGAAGAATACATAGCGTTGTTTACAAAAATCTGTTAAACAACTTATGTAAGTAAAGCCGGTAGTATAACATTAATAATTTCAATAAAGAAATTCCATTACTTTATTACGATAGTCAATAGCTTTAATTTAAAGTTAAATGAGTTTCTATTGAAGTAATGTCATTCAGTAATTTTAAGCTGTCAAGTTGACAATTACTTTAAAATATATAATATTGTCTTCGTTGTTTCGCTGTGTCAGTCGGTATTATCTTTTAATTATCAACATGATACTGGCTAGTCTCTTTATTAAAGCCAAGGTAAACTATTGGTATAATTTATAATGTAATACTATTGTATAATTTAATTATACGAAAACGATCCTATTGTTATATGATTATATATTGGTGGCAGGCACCTATATTTATTATTATCGTGTCTGGAACACGTTCATAGGGTGAGTGAGTCAGTGTGAATATGAAAGAGATATAACATCATTGTTTTTTAGTTTGGTGACGCATTGACGAGGTAAGGAATAGTTAATATTTCATAAAGCGCCAATACCTACGGGCGTTGGTGATCATTTACTATCAGGTGCCAGCTTGTCTGCCTGTTTTCAATAAAAAATATTTTAATTGAAAGTGTAATTGCTTCAGTGTTTGTTTGTTCAGTTTCACAGATTATACAGAAATATATCAACATCGAAATACTTTTGGAGTGAAGAATTAAATGTTCATCGAGACACTAAAGATAATAACGCCAACACACCCTTTGAATTCTCCGACGCGAATTTAAAGGTATACAGTTCATGTTATCTTAGTCAATTCATTAAAGATATTTTATTTATTACGTCAGTAGACTACTTATAACATAAACAATAATAATCATTATTGAATCAAGCTTTTTATATTCCAAGATTTTTAGACGTTTTACTTTTGGTTTTCGGAAAAAATCTTAACTTTTGGAAATACCAAAAACCCGAACTAACTGTACCTCGAAAAATATAAACAATAGACAAAAAGTGTCAAATAAAAAATATGGGAAATTTTATCTTCCACAAAAAAAAATTCTATTATTTTTAACGTAAAACTCACCGTTTCTGAGATATTTGCAAAAATACGTTTATCAAGATGGCGGCTAATGCTCGCGGTCTGGAATGACAAAAACTCGGTTTTATACTTAGGCGGTACCCCCTAACATAATCCGATCGAAAAATCGAGTAGCGGGATTATAAGCACAGCGAACGCATTTTTGGTACTAAAATTCCTGGACGCTGTGATCCATCCTCACGTACTTTGCTAACATCTCATGTATGTATGTATTTACAAAAGAAAAGTTGTATAATTATGTAGTATATCAGTTGTCTCGTTTCCGTATTACAAGCTCTGCTTAGTTTGGTATCAGATGGCCGTGTGTGAATAATGTCCCAGAATATTATTATTATCTCACCGAATTCATACTTTCATCGGCCCGCAGTACAAAATACAGATATTTTTTATTGACAGAAAGTACATTGTGACAAATAAATATATATTTTTTGTAATTATTATTGGGTTGGTAGGAATGACTTTTTGGGTGACTTTTATTACCATGGATAAAAAAGTCCTATATTATATAAATTGTTTATTGCGATGGTATATTTTTTTTGTCGACATTCAATATTAAATTGAATATTACTCGGTGGTAGAACTTAGTGCAAGCTCCTCTGGGTAGGTACCACCCACTCATCAGTTATTCTACCGCCAAACAGTAGTTATTTGTATTGTTTTGTTCCGGTTTGAAGGGTGAGCCCGTGTAATTACAGGCACAAGGAACATACCACCTTAGTTCCCAAGGTTGGTGGCGCATTGGCGATGTAAGCGATGATTAACATTTCTTACAATGCCATTGTCCATCGGTATTGGTGACCACTTACCATCGGGTGGCCCATATGCTCGTCCGCCTTCCAATACAATAAAATAATTTAAAAAAATAATAATAATGGAGAAATGAGCATTGACTAAGTTCTGTTAAAAACTAAATGTGTCTTATCGTTCTATCTATAATAACTACCATATGGAGTAATTTTGTTGAAGAAATAAAATGAATGTCAGCTTTTTTAGGAATTAGTTCAGTTCCTATTTACCCCTCCAATTAAGCGTAAAGCTTGTGTTATTAGTGGGGACGACAACAGCCCAAAGGGTCAGGATCGAATATGGGTTATTTACTCGTACATTGCTAGGCGGCAAAAATATATTTTCAAAAGTCGTACAGATTAATAAATAATTATGTTTATTAAAAACGATTTTTTCCATATCGAGATTAATTCAATCGTTCAAGACATTCGAACACATTATTAATTTATTATGTAGTTTTTTAATAATAGAGCAAATGTTAAATGAGTCACTGGATAATAAATGGACACTTCTGAATATAAACATTGTCGTTGTTATAAATATATAACCGTCCCAACACCACATGGGGCTTAGCCCAGCCCTTTATCCAGTTTTGGGACATTAGCTCCCAATTTATTTATTTAAATACCTTTATACGTAATATATAATATGATTCCATAGTCTCAATAGGATATTAGATGTTAGATGCAAATCCCAACTATGCAATACTCTAACAATAGTGTTGCCTTTTAGAGACTGACAGCTATCATTCAGAATTATCCCGAGGGATTTCAACGATCTGCAATGAGCGCTGCTATGGACATCGTACAAAGGCAGATAGGATGGGTCCCAATATCTGCTATGCACAAAGTGGCTGAAGTACTCAATCTGCCCAGGATGAGGGTCTACGAATGGGCTACATTCTATACAATGATTAAGAGGTTATCTTATGTATAAAACTTACTTATTTGATAGCGTTTGAGATTCTAACTATTTGAGAATAATAGACTTACAATATGTAATAGATTACATTGTTTGGTAAGTTCTTTTAAGTTTGTTGAAGGTGGTACATGTACGTGTTTTTTAAAAAAAAAGGTTTTATATCTTTATAAGTTAATCGCCAATAGATGGCGCTGCAAATTATCAACTTCTCGACGTTTTACGTCAAACAAATTTATAGAGGCAATAGAACATGTGGCGAGTAATAGCTAATATATGTATGTACAAATATAAGAAACTCAGACGTTCACGAAAGAAAAGGAAGATTTTTATCAACTCGGTGTCTGTTTGGGCACTTAATCAGTAAAAATAGTGTATATCTCAAACCAAAATATACACGATTTTTATTATATATAATTTTTTATATTACGTACCATTATTAAAGAAAAATAAGATAAAAAAAGATAAAAATACAGCTTTATTAATTGTTTTTTTTTTCTTGGACTTTATAATTAATTTACCCAATTACATCTTGTCGTTAAAGTTAGATTCAACGTTTTCCATACAGACGATACAGGGGAAAGTTTAATGTAAAAGTTTGCGTCACAACACCTTGCATGCTTCGTGGAGCGGACACCATTCTTCAGGTGGTAGAAGAGACCACATTATGCTGTACCGGCGGCGTGTCTGCGGACGGTATGTTTGGAGTGGATATTGTGCAATGTCAAGGTGCCTGTGTTAACGCCCCAGTTATAGTTGTGGATGACGATTATTACGTACGTATTTCGATGTTTTTATTTATTTTATTTATTACGTGAAATTCTAAAATGTAATATAAATTAGGTTAAACTTAGCACAGGGTAGTAACCGAACAAGAATAACCCCTTGTTGTATTTTGTGTGTTTCTCTATAGTATAGAATATAATTTTATAAATAGTAAGAGCTCAGTAAAACATTTTATAAATGTTTCTTTTCCTGGGTTAACGGCTAAGGCCTCTGCTATAGAGGTGAGCGTTTGGAGCTTATTCCACCAACTCATCCTATGCGGGATGGTGGAGATGTATACATAAGACAGAATTTCATTCGACGTATACAGGTTTCCACACGATATTTTCCTTCAAATAAAGCATATAAAAATTCAGTGGTGCTTACCGAGCTTGCAACCGGCAATCTTCGCTAAGATTTACGTGTTTTAACCACTGGACCATCTCGGGGTCTTGGTTTTATAAATTAAATTTGTGCAAATATACGATGAAGCTACCGACTCATTAGTTTTTAATTTTAGAATGTTTATTACTTTCCATGTAAATAAAATCATAATGTTAACGCGTGGAAAGATTTTAATATAGTTTTCGGACGAAATTGATTATACGATTCGTCTGATTAAATGTAGGACATGAATAGGCTCAAACGATCGTGCATGTATCCAAAATCAAGCCGTATAATCTCTATGGTTATCCAATGAATTAGCAAGGATTTCAATTTCCGAACGTATAATCAGATGAGATGATATACTCGCCTTAGTAATATATATTGGAGTAAAGTTTATTTAAAATATATATCGTAACAGGAGGACGTCAATGAATGCGATGTACATAATATAATCCAAACGTTGAAATGTGGAAAAATTCCACCGTGGGGCCCTCAGTAAGTTTCATAAATATATTTATAAAATATCGTATATTTTCTTTTTAATTACGAATTAATTAAATATGCCTTCGCAATTAAATCATATAACTAAATGTATGAGATTAATTATAAGTCTTCCTTCCTGTTAATATGAAGGATTTGGAGTTATTAAAATAAAAGTTATATGCGTAAAAATCAAGAAGGACTTGTTCGGATTTAATGTAACATTACTAATATTTAATATAGTTCTGTTACTAACAATATATGTATATGTACTACGTTCTTGTTCACCATATTTTCGGGTAGTTACTTTGATGAGTTATATGTTATAATAGATCGGACAGGTTTGCCTCCGAACCAATAACTGGCATGACAACTTTAATAGAAGATCCGCCTCCGCCTGGGTTTGGTATACAAGCGGCGCTATTAAGTCCAGTTTGACCCTGTGTAAGCTAACGAAATTATATATAATATCTCTTGAATAAAGTCTAGTTTTTTGTATTTTATTTTATCCTCTTATTATTAATGTATTTCTTTTATTTTATTTTATAGGTATGCAGTCAGGCTACCTGATGGTAAGCGATGTTTACGAACGCCCATAGACAATGGCATTGTAAGAAATGTTAACCATCACTTACATCGCCAATGCGCCACCAACCTTAGGAACAAAGACGTTATATCCCTTGTGCCTGAAATTACACTGGCTCACTGGCTTCAAACCGGAACACAACAAATACAAACGACTGCTGTTTTGCGGTGGAATATCTATGTATGTAGTTGTTTTGAAGGTTCATAGTAGTACATACACGTTTTTCAATACGTATGTATATACAGCTAGTTGGGCTGTAAAGATTGTTGAATTTAATTGTAAATACAGATTTATCTGGATTGCTATGTTTAACGAATTGTTATTGTACGTAAGTGACCGAACGTTTATGAGTTACGAGCCGTTAAAATCGTGCCTAAACATCACATACATGTGACTACGAAATTTACGAAACGTTTTTAAATGGACGCTTTTTCAATACCCTAGTTGTCTTACGAGTATATAGGGACCGACCATAGTATATAAGTGTTTCACAGAAACCATATCAGGTTCTGATACCATAATTAAAAACAATACAGTAACGACAAATAATAATTATTTATTACGTCGAACTAAGCCTACGCTCATCCCGTCCTATTATAAATCATTCATTATTATAATAGAAACCTTTGAACTTTTTGGTAATACAAATTTGTATTTCAGAATAATCTTTTAAGATAAATATATCCAGGATTTCTCTGGAAATTAATTTCCTTTACCAGTGTTTAAAATTAAACTAATTTGAATACCGCGTGATTTGAATTCTTTAATATTAACGAATGATTACACGAAGAAAATGATGAAAATTTTACGATTAAATTTATGTCTATAACACTACAGTACAGTACCAGCCTATGAATGTTCCACTGTTGGGTTAAGGCCTCTTCTCCTTTTTTTAAGGAGATGGTTTGGAACTTATTCCACCAGGCAGCTACACTGCGGGTTGGTAGACTACTCATGTGGCAGAATTTTAGAGAAATTAAACACATTCAGGTTTCCTCGCGAAGTTTTCGTCGACTGTTAAGCACAAGACGAATACAAATTAAGCACATGAAAATTCAGTAGTAGCTTGCCCGAGTTTGAACTCATGATCATCGGTTATGATTCATGCGTTCTAATTACTGGGCCATCACGGCTATCTATAAATTATTCTGCAATAATTTTAATAAAAAACGTGAAGGGAGTGTTTAATAAATATATAAATTTATATCTTGTCTTGTTTTATTTGAATTCTCAAATCATCGTGCTACGTGGTTATTGAACTGTATTGCTTATTTAGGTAATATTCAAATAACGAAATTTAACTAGTAATTGCTTGAACCAACAATTCATCAATCTCAATAACTGTAACACGGATTCATTAAGTTTGTAATGACAATTGATTAGGATCTCTGAAAACGTTATAAGTATACCAGTGGAGACTTAGATCAAGTGGGGTCAAGAGCAGTAAATCTTTGGGGCCACTCTCAAGGCGAGGTCTCCGATAGCTTCCCCCGGGAACACCCCGTCCCGTAATTAAGTAGTTCCCGGCAATCACAACCGATATTATCTTACCCGCAAAGTTTAATTACAGGTAAAACTATATGTTACGTAGAACAATGAGTGTTTGTTGAGTGCTAGTGTTTAGATAATAACATTCGACAGACCGACGCCCTGGGATTTTGTCAGTAAAGGCGGGTCTATATAGTAAGGTATATAAGATATTTTCCTTAGAATTTTACCTAGAATTCTCTCTAGAATGTTTGCGAAGTAACGAGATATGTTCGTGAATGTTAAGTAACCCTATGAGACTTTATGTTAAAAAAAGTATTCATTCTAGACACCGTTACAAATGCAATATAAAAATGTTGTCTTTGAAAAACCTTTAGCTATACAGGCGAAATAAATATACAAAACTTATACTTGGTGGTTGGGCTTTGTGTAAACCCTTCTACGTAGGTAGTAGGTACAACCAGTTATTTTACCGCTTGACTGCCTCGTTGGTCTAGTGGCTTGATATAAGGCCGCAGACTCGATGATCCTGGGTTCAATTCCCAGGTCGGGCCAATAAATAGTTATTGGGGTTTTCCGTCAGAAAATTCTCAGTAGCAGCCCGGAGTCTGGAAGTTGGAAGTGTGTACACTCCCGTGTCTCGGAAAGCACGTTAAGCCGTTGGTCCTGCGCCTGAACTCTTTCCGGTCGTGTCGGATTGCCGTCCCATCCGATTATGAGAGCTAAGGAAAAGAGAGTGCACCTGTGTCTGCGCACACACTTGTGCACAATAATATCTCCTGCGTAGTTGGCTAATCTCTCTTGAGATTGGCCGCCGTGGCCGAAATCGGTCTGGAGGACCTTACTTACTATTTTACCGCTAAACAGTATTAATTAGTATTTGTTGTGTTCTGGTTTAAAGGGCGAGTGGGTTGTATTGAAATTCACTTATAAGTTGCCAATTTGGGTGGCGTGTTCAATTACTTGCATTTCTAACAGCGCAAATGTCTATGGGTAGTTGTGACCACTTACCAGGTGGCCCATTAAGCAGTCCACCTACATATCTATATACGAATAAAGATAATTAATTTTCGTTTTATTGAATAACCAAATTATTCTTACATAATCATATTTCGTTTGTTTTATAAAACGTATTCAATAAAAGTGATGAATTGAAAATACTAAAGATAAACGAAATATATTTCGAATTCAATACAATATGATAAAAACAAAATTCCATCGAGACGAGGTACTCGTCATCGCTGATAGATAAATTGTTTTTCAACAATCGTCCCAGGCACATAATTTCAGAGAGCTGTCGTCTCTTTTGCCCATGAGACCGATTTATATGTCAGCAAGGTTCCACGATACGAGATTATATCATAACGCTATACGGAATTTTTCCTACTATTACATTTTTCTGTCCTTCAATTGTTTTATATTAAATATACACACATGTCAATATTTGTTTGATATTAGGAATTGTTGGACTATGGCTATAAAATATGTGTGTGATGCATATTTTAACACAATATTTGAACCTTCTTTTTATATTTAGGTGAGTTAAATTAAACTAAATAAAATAATTATAAAAATACCGATTTAAAATGAAATTTATGAATATCACAGTAAATGTCGCAACAGTTCCGCACCGAAATTCTTAACAAAAGTAATTTCAAGTAAGTCTTTAATTGACATATTTCAACCAGCCGTTGCGTTCAATTCACACAAATATCAAAATACTTACAGTTGTATGTTAGTGTTATGTTATGTTAGTGTGTAAAGTGTTAGTAATCAAGTTTAGAATAATGTTTAATTTTAAAATATAATACTAATTATTAAAAAGAGGTAAGTTTGGTTTGTTAGTTATTTCGGGTTCAGGACAAAAGTTTTGTGCTGATACAATTGATATGAAAACTTCATGGTATGGTCCGCAGATGTGATGGGACTGCATTAGGGTGTAAAAAGTTGTAATGCCACGGCATGACCAACAATATAAATACTCTAAGAATGCGTTGCTGTCTATATGATATGCATCTTTTAAAGACAAGCTACGCTAAGCTACAGTAACTAAATATTTTTAGCTTTGCTTATAAAATTTATTATTATTATTAGTTAAATAATGTTATCTTGTTTTCTTTCGAATTTGAAATCAATAATTATAGTGTTTACATAAACAAACTGTAGCTAAGCAAAGTTTATAAGTCCGTTAATTTAAAAATATAAAATAAAATAAACCTTTATTAAAAAGTTAATTCATACGTCACGTATAAATAAATATTAATAATAAAATATTGAGTGTTTTATGTAAATAAAACTGCTGTGCGGTAGTATAACACAGTACGTTAACGATTACTTTTACTGGATACAGACTTCATAATGTTTGTATAGTCTATGTGTGTATTTAAAATTTTCATGCATTAAAATCCTAATTTTATCTGTGCAAATTACCGGTAACTAATAGTATAACGACTCGTCCCTGTTACAGTTTTTATGATCGGTATAAAATTGACATTATTATAAAAGCTATATTTGTAATGATTATTATAAGCTATTTTACATTCACTGTTATGAGTAATTAAAGTAGTTATAAACTAGAATTTAAATATAATAATGTGATAGATTTTATTTAGTGGTAGAGTTATGTGCAAGCTCGTCTGATATTCTACCGCAAAACAGCAGTACTTGATACTGTTGTGTTTCGGTTTGGTGCTGGCCCGGGTTTGAACTCACGATCATCGTTTAAGATTCATGCGTTATTACTACTGGGCCATAGTGATGACTTCTAAGTGTTTTTTTAAAATCGTAATTACAATTCCGGCTATAAATTCTTATTTTTACAAGCCTTCACTATAATGTTATTAAACTAAATGTTCATTGAATTAAAATGTGTGTATAAGGCTTTATATATATTGGAGATTGCTTTAATGGTTTTAAACCACTAATATATTGTGTCACGTCGATACTATCTGCCACATTACAGCTGAAACAGCGACACTAAATGGGTTCTCGTTAAAATACAGGACAATTGGAATATGTACTGTCAAAATACTTAGTTAGAGACAGTAAAAAAACAATAGTTTTTTTTATTTTCTCTTTAAAGACTAGACGAAAACAAATCGTTGACATTTTTATATTCGATATTAGAAAGACGATTTTAATCAATTATAAGAAAACAAGTTTGATAGAAAGCGTTATAAAGGGGGGGGGGGAGGTCAGAATAATAAACTGATAATTATAAGTAAATGAAGGCGAAGGCATATCGACTCGTTACTTAGGTATTAAATAATCATAGTAAATTTCATGACTCTTTTCACAACGTATGTTTGTCCCTCTGAACCTGTGGTTAAAGTAAACTGTGTTATAGCTCTTATAACATGTTAACACGGCTTAGATTTGTGTGACGCCTCGATGGCTTAGGCTATTCGGTTATTGGTTTGTGGATTAATATAGAGTAGAATTTAATCTGATATGTGGCAATCTCCTCAGAATACTTTTTCATCCTCAACGAGTGAGAGGTTGTTGTAAACACAAAAAATAAAAAAAACCAGAATATTCAGTTGAGCAAGTTAGGTTTCGAACGCGCGTTCTTCATTTCATTTATTACACCTGTAAGCAATTATTTCTAACATTATATTAAAATATTTCGAGGTATATGTAGCTAATCTATATATAAAAGCGAAATACAACTCATTACGAGATAACTATTCGCCCGATTGGCTTAAAAGTTACTCCTTCCCCGACGTAGACGCTCACAAAGAACGGATTTTACGCAAATCCTATCCAAAATACATTTTATCGTCTTGTGAAATTATCAGAGGAATTAAAATGTAAAGTTTTTGATATAAAATTTTGTAAGTATACACCGTGTTATTAAATAATAAGCAAATATCTGAGGGAGACGTGATAATGCAATGGTTAATGGCGCTCCGGACGTCGTGGCTTCGCTTTTATTACTTTAGGAAGCTGTGATGTAGAGCTGAGATGTGTTTGTATGAGGCAAAACAAAAATCTTATAATACAAATTTCGTTGTCTTTATTACAACAAGCAAACAATATATAAAAACGAATGTTTTAACTATTTGCTTAATATATGGAAAAATGTATAAATATTTTTATTTGCGTCAAAAATGTTTCCCAGGTTTGGTTCTTAAATTATGTAATGATAAATGTGTGAAAATATCTTTATAAATGTTACTAGCGTTTTGTCCGCTTATCCATCCGCATAGTTCCAGTTCCCATGGGAATACGGGTACAAAATATAGCCTGTAACTCGCTGATAATGAAGCTTTCCATTGATGAAAGAATTTTTAAAATCGGCTTATGGACTTAGGCTTGAAAGCGTAACAAACAAAGTCACTTTCGCATTTCTAATATTAACTAGGATTATTCTTAATCGGAATTTAAACAACAAACGTAATCATGATTTATACATTTCTTAGTAACAAAATACATACGATAATGATAAATATAAGAGTGAATAAAGTTATTTAATAAAATAGAAAAGTATTATGTATTCCGAAATAACCACCGAGGTTTTATAAGTACCATCAAATCTACTTGAATGGGCCTGAGGGTATCTGTTCTTTATTTAGACAGCTCTTGGAAATCAATCGTTTTCGTTCGGATCACTTACAATATCTGGTTGCTTATTTGATCTTTGAAATCGATCAAATGACGTATAGAAAAGTTTTAACCTCCCATAAAAAGGAAAGTCGTTACAAGTTTGAGGGTTGTTTTATGGGAAAGTTGATGGTACGTTTGTCATTGATTAAATATTGCGGAAATTTGTTTTTCAAGTTTCTCTTTGAGATTTATATAACATTTATTAGTTTAGAGAAGAATAACAATCGACTTTATAGGAAATCGATATTAGATTTACATGACTGAAGTAAGTTAAAAGAAATAAGTTTTATATTTTGTTGAGTTTTATTTCAAACCATTACAAAATTTCATTGATGCAGAGATTTATGACGTCACGATCAAAATTATTTAGCAATTGCATATATAGAGCGTTCGAAAATTTAAATCGGGATTATATTTACAATCTTCGATAAAGAAATCATAATTTGGCTACAGTTATCTCTATCAAGCCGAGATGGCCCAGTGGCTACAACGCGTGAATCTTAACCGATGATCGTGGGTTCAAACCCAGGCAGGCACCACTGAATTTTCAAGTGCTTAATTCGTGTTTATAATCATCTCGTGCTTGACGGTGAAGGAAAACATCGTGAGGAAACCTACTTGTGTCAAATTTCACTGAAAATTCTGCCACATGTGAATTCCACCAATCCGCATTGGAGCAGCGTCAGCTCCAAATCAGCTCCAAACCTTCAAAAAAAAAGGAGAAGAGGCCTTAGCTCAGCAGTGGGATATTCACAGGCTGTTACTTTACTTTTACTTTACTATCTAGAATCTTGCCTCAATTTTATTTTATGTATTCGATACTGAAATGTTTTCAGATACCAACAAATACGACATTGTAAGATACGACTTAGGACAACGGAAATTGAATAAATCATATCTCCCCTGTTGTCAATATTCGTTTTAATAATGTATTCCGTTATCCAGATTAAGAAAATTGTTACGTAAGATTTATAAAGAGAATTGTTTAAGCGATAGGCATTTCATTACCTCGTTTTTCGAAGGCTGTTCATCGTTAATCTTAAAAACAAAAACAGCAAGTTTGGCGCGTCGGGCCCAGCTATATTTTACGCGAACAAGTGCGCTCGACATGCGGCCGTGCTAGTTCTGTACACATTGTCCCGTATAAAATTTTGTTTACATCGTTACCTGTATTTGTTCTTGTTGGCATACGTTTTAAACGTATATTGTTTAAATATATAAGCAGTTTTGCGTGGATCCAAAAATATCATCAAGCGAGTTTTAGAAGTTTTTTCATTAAAACAACTCTTAATTCTTACTTTACATATTACCTACTTAATACTTAACTGTACACCACAAATAACAAAATATACAAAACAAGGATATAACCTAAATATCAATTCCAAAATTATTTTGTAAATGTATTTTCTAACCGACATTATTAGTCAAAAGTCGAAATGTTATCATTCCAGCCCAAACTATTTACTAAATTAAGTAATTGCAATGGTTTAAATATAAGTATAATAAATATCTTAATTCAGCTGAAATCCTATAAAATCATAATATTCTTTCTTCAAGTTGGCTCGTTTAAACACTATTGACTCATCGTGTTATATCGTCGTCGAAGTATATTTTCTTGCTGGAAGAATCTGCTAGTCAACTAAATCATCAGTAAGGTAATAATCAACGAAGATGAACTCAGTGCTTTTTATCACATGTAACCTTATTCTTGTATCGTGTTATCATTCTTATCTATTAATGTTTTTTTTTTTAAATATGTACATAATCTTTAAATAATAATTAATCGCGCAGATAACTCAAGCAATGATGTATTAACTTTGCGGTTTTGTAATACCTTGAGGCCACCTGATGGTTAGTGGTCAGCAGCCCATAGACAATGAAACCGTAAAAATTATTAACCAACCCTTACATAACCAATGCGCTACCAATCTTTGGAACAAATATGATATGTAGTTACACTAGCCTTCCAACTGGAACACAGTTACTGCAATCCTTAGTTTAGTTGTTTGATTTCGTTAATATATTATTAATTTAAATTGTATACCTTACCCAAATGACGTCTATACGCTGACTAGTCTTTTTAAATAATCTGGGCAATATTATAAATTGGTTCTTGTTCGGGACAGGTGCTAACATTTAAAATAAGATAAGAAAAAAACATTTAAAATAATTACTTTTCAAAGACGTACTCGTATACTGGAAAGCGCTTGCTCATTCTTGGAACCATCTGATGCAGAACTGATTCTCCCCAGTGCGCGCACTCACGATTTCAAGTGACGTGATAAATGAATGTACGTGGTTCTACTTCGGAAAAATATTTTATATATTTTTTATATACTGTTTTACTTCAAGAAATTGCTTCTACAAAGGTATGAGTTTATACGGTATTTATGACTTGTATTTGAAAGATGATATAATTTTTTTACGCCCGTGCAAAGCAAAATGTATGTATGAGTTTTTTTTTATAATATCCTTTATTATTTGGGCTGATGTCATCCAAGATGATGATCAAAACGATGAAGATTAAAAAGCTGACATTCATTTATTTCTTCCACAAAATTACTCTATATGGTAGTTTTTATTTTTATAGATAGAACGATAAGACGAGTTTAATTTTTAACAGAACTTAGTTAATGCCCACCTCTCCATTAATTAAGTATGAAAAAATTATTGTTTTTTTTATTGTATTGGAAGGCGGACGAGCATATGGGCCACCCGACGGTATGCGGTCATCAACGCCCACAGACGATATCATTGTAAGAAATGTTAACCATCGCTTACATCGCCAATGCGCCACCAACCTTGGGAACTAAGCTGTTATGTCCCTTGTGCCTGTAATAACACTGGCTCACTCACCCTTCAAACCGGAACACAACAATACAAAGAACTGCTGTTTTGCGGTAAAATATCCGATGAGTGGGTGGTACCTACCCAGACGAGCTTGACTAAAGCTCTTCCACCGAGTTCTTGATAGAGTGATTTTATTTTTGCAAACACTACGGCAGTTTGTCGCCAAAATTATTTTTAACAATTTTAAAAGGCTATTATATCTCTGAAACTGCATCTGCGCTTTCAATGAAGCATCGAACAACTGTTTTGTTTCGACATCAGTTTTTATTCAAACACACATTTACATACAGAGAAATTAGCTTGTAGAGGTTTTTGCGTTTGTTAGTAGTGTTGTGTTACACTAATAAAAAAATAAATTGATAAGAAATTGTTTTTAACGTTTTTTTATGTATTATTATACAAGCCTTTTGACATTGATAAGCTTATTTGGATACTATATTACGATATTGGATATCATGAATTTTACGATAAATAACAATGCAAAATAATATAACAATTAGTTAATTTTAATTAATACGAGAGAAATACCAGTTACTTTATAATTAATTATGGCATCTTTTCCATGAAACCATAAGGTTGCTCGCTAACATACTAGTATTAATTCAATTTTTGACTGCCTCATCCACTGGCTTGACATAAGGCCGCAGACTCGGTGGTCCTGGGTTCAATTCCCAGCTCGGGCCAATAAATAGTTATTGGGATTTTCTGTCAGAAAATTCGCAGTTGCGGCCCGGAGTCTGGAAGTTGGAAGTGTGTACACTCCCGTGCCTCGGAAAGCACGTTAAGCTGTTGGTCCAGCGCCTGAACTTGCGCACACACTTGTGCACTATAATATCTCTGCGTAGTTGGCTAATCTCTCTTGAGATTGGCCGCCGTGGCCGAAATCGGTCAGGAGGACCATTATTATTTTTATCTTATTACTATAAATTAGAAATAGATTTGTTGCAAATTTTAACGATATCAATTTTTTTTTATGTAAAATAATGTACATATATGTAATGTATATAAATATAACATTGAATATTTTATCGATTTATGTAAAAAAGAGGGCTCGAATAATCTACTTGTGTCCATTTAAGTGCAAATTCGGCTTTTCGGAAACTGATGGGTCTCCGTACGAGCTATCAATCAAGATTCGGAACTTCGACTCCCTTGTGCCTGAGTAAACCTTGCAAATTAAATAAAAACATCCACGATTGGGCTGTAGGATAGGGAAAATGGTTGAAATCGAATGTTATTATTGATTTTGTAAACAGTCATAATAATAAAAATTAATAAAATATTCGAACTTTATGTTTCTGATGGTTTATTTGAAATCTCGAAAAAGATAGATGACATCTGTATTTGCATTCTGCTGTTGAAAAATCGATTTCTTAGATTGTTTTTTATTGTTTTATTAAAGGGCAAGCGGATAAAATAGGTGTACTGTTATATGAAAAATAGCTTTAACGTAAATTTATTTAAGTTTTAAGAAACCTTGTAAGTCTATATTTGTCATTAATATTCTTATTGCTATATATTTTTGCCGCCTAATTATTTTCTCTTTTATTTAATCCTTACTTACTTCATGTTTCAATGTAAAAGTGGAAACTTTGTTGGCTTTTGTAAAACTTATTTTGTTATCAAATGTTTATGTATTATATTATGCTGTAAGTATCCTAATAAATAACAAATGCTTCCAAATCTTAACACATAATATATCATCAATGCAGCAACAATGGTAATTGAAATACCCCACGGTAATAATTTGTACTGCTGTGTTTCGGTTTGAAGGTTAAGTTAACCAGTATAATTTAATGGCGCAAGGGACATTTTTATTCGGTAGGCGGCGTACTGACAGTGTCTATGGTTTCTATTTTTAATTGTGGTTATAGAGATATACCATTAGCTAGCCTTTTTTCCAAATAATTACCTTGATGATGAGCATGTGAGGATCAAAGTTGTGAAATGAAATTAGCTTACTATCTTCAATGAGAGAGTATATTATATTTTAACTAAATGCGTTGAGAGTGACAAAATTAAATAATAATATACTAGATCATTCATTAAGAGATATTTTAATTTCAAATATATAATATTATGAACACTTTAGTTAGAGACAAACACTTTGAGAAAGTCTGCATTTGTCGAATGAAATACTGTCACACTCACCTACATTCCATTTAGCAGCTGGACGCTAAGAGCTCTGAAGCTATGGGAATAGGACTCCCAAAGAAGAGACAGGGCTTTGTTCAGTAGTTTAATATTTGACAGGCTCATATGATAACTCTTTAATCTTGATCGTCCCAACGGTCGGATATATACGGATATAACTGAATGCTAATATTTTTGAAATTAAAAACAATACATGCATTGAAAAAATGTGCTCATGATGAAATATTTAGTAAAATTTGATAGTATTGACCGGCGGCTTCGCCCGCGAATAAGGAGGAATGGAGAAGGTTTCAGGTAAAAAGTAACCTTTTTCCTCCCATAGAGTTCTAGTTGGCCTTATATTAAATTTCATCAAAATCGGTCTAGTCCGAAAGAGAATTACTTTGACATTATAAATATAACTATTGATATTTGATATATTTAAATCTTAAAAAATCGTGTCAATTTACGTACAAAGCGAGATTTTAGTCAATTTCGTAAAGTGATATAGGCTGAAGACGCCCCAGCTCAGAGATTGATCGTGCGAAATGGTTTGTGATGCGAAGCGCTCCTCGTGATGGCCGGAGGCGGCGTGCCGTGAAACTTTACGAGGACTCGCTTCAATGAGGGGAGCCGAACAACTGCCCATATAAATGACGCTTCTTGTAAATAATTTCAGGGAATTTGATTTTAAATAATCGACTGTATTTTAAAGTACCACTGACTCATTATATTTCACTAAAGTACATATTGTTACTTTGTTGATAAATACTGAACAAGTTGATAGTTTCTGCGTTACTTTAATTTGTTTAGATGTGCCATAGATAACATGTTTTTGATTAAAAATTATTTATTTCATTAAAAAAAAACGAGTCTATTAATTTAGATACAAACAGTTGAATATAACCCATAAACGTAGTTAGCCTTTAATATTTTTTATTTCAGTAACCTATTAAACATAAAAAAAAATTATATTTAATTTTTTGTTAAAAAAATTATAAAATAGTTAAACGAAATTTCATAATCATAATATAATTTTAGAGCGAAACTCTATAAAACACCTACTTATGACCGTGGAGGCAGTAAAAATGGTTTCAGTGTGGAATAAGTCTCGATATATGAGTCTATAAAAAGCGAGGAAACATAAAAATTTTCAGTAATATATTAGCAATTTCCTATATGGGGCTTATAGCGCTTTGCGTTAGAAACCAGCGTTTTTGCCGTTAAATGTGTCTACTTAAAAATTTATATGCGATTACCGCATTAAATAGTGATGGGTCAAATAAAAAATTCATCGACTACGGCGTAGACGTGTTTGGTGTGGTGCTACGGTAATATTCACTTACCTGATTGATTTTCATTTTACAAATGGTTTTATATTTACTTTAGTCCATTGTGTATTTATATTTATGACACAGAGCTGGTTTGTTCTAATAATAAATAGGCAAAGAAAAGAGTTCAGTACTTTTTTTGTGTTTCATTTGCGAACCGAGTTTTTTTTTGTTATTAAAAAGAGTAGAAAATACTAAATGCGTTTTTTCCAGCGATAAAGAAAATAGATTTATTTGAAAAATAAATGGATAATAGCCCCATTTCCTATTAATATTATCTGCTCACGGTTTCATACGCGTTAAATTTTTAATGGCATATGGCTTTAAATAGAACTATGAGCGTCTCGTCTAGGATGCTATTATTTATATTATGTATGGATTTATAATATATAAAATAAATTTGTATGTATAATCTTTAAAATTTGGCCGTTTGATTTTTTTTTAATATTTAATTAAATATTAAAAAAAAATCAACCAAAACGGCCAAGTAATATCATTTAAAATTACATTTTATATAAAACGAAAATGTTACATAGTATCAATCTCACTACAGTATAGTCAATATCTCGAAATGTTGAAGTTAAAATTCAGTGAGAAATAGCGATGATAAATATTCAAATGAAAATGTTCTGGAGAACGTCGAAAATGTGTCCGCATTTGGACAAATTTCGGTGAAATTTAACCTCAAATGTAGAAACTGAACGAACGATCCCTTGCAACCGTAATATTGTATTCAGGACTTCTTTTGGAATATTGAATGTGTATCGGCAAAATAAATGAAATACATATTTTGATCGAAAGAGTATCGTCCTTATGGGAGAAACCTCATTATGAAAAACGACATGTTATTGATCTTTTTTCCATTGTGAATAAAGGTCTTTCATATTATTTTCCAAATTAAATGACAGAAATAATTATATTATTGTGTAGACAAATGATGATTCCATTTTTTAAAACTTTAACAATTAATATGCCTTAAGTAAACGTAAATATATTAATGTTTTAAATAAAATTAAAAGTAAGGATAATAAAAATATTAAATACGGGCATTCGACAAAAAGCTTTTAAAAAGTAAAAAATTATGGCTACGCTGCAGTCCGTCAGTCTCCCAGTAACTAAAAGACTTTTTTTATCTTTTAGAGCATTTATATAATAACTCTTTTATCTACTCAGCTTTCGAGCGCCGCATTTGTTTTCAAAAGTGAGTGTTAGTATGATTTTCTAGCATAGTTGTTTGATGTTGAAATTGTGAATAATTTCATTTGTTCTATCACTTACTTTTCAAAACCATAGAAAAAAGTCACCTATGTAAAAATTATGTAATAAATTTTCGTTGAATAATTATAACCCTAATAATCACTTTAATATTTCATTTAGGGCCAATTTGGGTGTGCCATTTAAATCTGTCGTCTTACACTGTTACTGTAACGAGTCGGCGGGCAAAGACTTTTTGTTCCTAAGATTAACGACAAAGTATGGGTCACAAAAAAAGCGTCACCGACTACGGAAATTGCCAAAACTTCGTGTCGAAGCCCGAAATTTTCTTGTTCTAAATGTCGTCGTAAATGAATGATGGCTCTTTTAAAATCGGGAAAGAAATTAGGAACAGACGTTTTTGGGATTACGAGTTTCGTAACAACTTGAAAGTCGAGTTTTTTATATTTTCAAATAGATCAACGTGGTTAACATGCACCTTGATTCAGAACGTTATTTAAAACCGCAGTTGCTGCAGTATTATGAATGACAATAATATATACGACAATTTATAAAGAATTGGTAACATAGGATCACACTTACTGAAGGACTTATAGATCATAAAAAAATACTTAATAAAAATATCATTTATGCAGTCTCGTGACTTCCAATAGTGCAGTAATTAGTGCGTGTCGTTAAGAGTATAGCGTATATTTTTAATTAATATTTAATTTGCGCCTGTGTCATGAGTCGTAGCAGCCGTTCAATTCATCTGAGCACGCGCGCATACGTGACGAGCCTGACAACCTTCCAGATAACAGATCTATAAATGTGAAGACGTGTATACATTAAATACGTTTGTAACGACAGAATTATGAACGAAACCTTTGCGCACTCCGTAAATAATAAAATTTAGATTTAATATATAGTAATTCTAGATAACATTCTACCGCAAAACAGCAGTACTTGGTACTGTTGTGTTCCGGTTTGAAGGGTAAATGAGCCAGTGTATTTACAGGCACAATGTTGTTTACAGGCACAATCTTAGTTTCCAATGTTGGTGGCGCATTGGCAATGTAAGCGATGGTTAACAGCTCTTACAATGCTAATGTCTGTGGGCACAAGGTGACGACTTACCATGAGGTGGCTCATACAGTATATACTCGTCCGCCTACCTATGCAATAAAAAAAAAAACATTCTAAGCAAAAAGGGTCATTGAACCATAACATTTAATTTTCAAATAATTATACAAAATTCTAACTATTGACAGAGCAATGTTTTTTCCCGATCATCCATATAAGAGGACGACTCAATAAGCCACACAAATATTTATCACAAAAACACGGGTTAACTAATGTGGGACGCTAAATTAGGCTTACATATGAAAAGTTACGTAAAGGTTATTTAGAAGAATTTCGGCTGTGTGGGCAATGCGGCGTTTCTCTGCTAATGACGACCTCCGGCCCACGATAAGGGTTGTCAGTCAAATATTTGTCGAAAATTATAAGAATACAAAAAAAACTACAAAAACATATTGACACGATGACTCATGGGCTTAAGATAAAATAAAAGCAATTATAAATAATCATCGTATCCTCAATGGTTATAGCTTTACTTTATGTTTTTACATTCGTTTCGGTTTCCATCAGTTGGGCTTTTAATCATAAATTGAAAATGTCCAGCCGAATATCGGACCTGGCAACCCTGCCCACGACGTATCTCTCGTAGTTAGGCGCAGAAATCACGGCGACTCGTGCGCTTGATTGAGTTTTCTTTTCCATTGTGCTCCATTAACAAAATAGCTTTCTCCCCTATGCTCTCAGGACGCCATGTGTTCGCGGAAAATTATATCAGCAATTTTTCTTCCTCGTCGTAATAGAGGCCACAATACGCAGTTTTTATTCACATTATGCTTTATATTCAACGTTGCTTGTTAGAAATTATACGTTAGTTATTTTATATAAGAACAATGAGTGACAGATAATGAATGTTTGCAAATGGTTATAATTAAAAGCGTTCACATTGTGAATAATTTCATTCTGCACTACATGTTTAAATCATTCCATTGTTGCTTTGAATAATAAATGAAAATAGAAATAACTTCACATTTGCATCAACAATATATTTTCGTAATATATACAAACAAATTTTCGAAATATTTTCAAAACAAATTGTTTACTACGTTATCATTTTATCGGTACTTTAATTAAAGTATGTTTATTATAGTATATTACAGTAATAAGTGTATATTAATATTTCTCTCTAAATAGAGCTAGAAAGGCGCTTATACTAAAGTAAACGAAAGCCCAAGTGCTCTTGTAGTCTACCGTCTAATTAACGACGTATCTAATTATACCATCGCCGAGGCTCCGGCGAGGAGAATTTACCAAATTACTTATTACGAAACCTAATTACAATTAGGGGTTAATGCTCCAAGACACGTATATACTCAACCTTATGATATATAACCTTGATCCCTATTATTTTATATTTTACAATCAGTATTTGAGACGTGAATGATTATTGTATTACTCCTATAATGTTATTTGAAAATATCACACTTTATTTATTTTAATTTATTTGAAAAGTCACGTCTACAGTATATATTATATAAAGGACTTATGTATTTGAAACCAACTGTGCCCGCGGTTTCACCCGCGTATAATTTAAAGAAATCACTAAGAGCAGACTTATTACATTATGTATATTGTACATATTATAATATATACAAAAAAATATGTTTTATTTTCATGGGATATTAGTATTTATTAGTTTTTGTGGATCCGGGATTAGATAGGGTGACATACAATTATTGGACTGGATGGAGAAGAAAAATTTTCACATAAATCTGTACCGACATACTTAAATGTCTTTCCCTGTGCTTTATTTATTGTGCAAACAAGCAAATTTGATTACCATGCAAAGGTTTATAGTGAGTCAATCTTAAAATATAGACTTAATTATATCTACGCATGGGCAAGTTAACCAACGTATATCAGCGTAAGCTATTCTATTTAATATGGTTATTCATAAAGATCGAAGCTCAAATTACAGTGGAAATGTCTAATTCTCTGAAACTGACAATTTTAAATTTCGTTTTGTTCTTATAAACTTTCAATCTTCAACATTTTACAGACTATCATTTATAGCTTGCTGAAGTTTCAGCCAATTTAACAGAACAGTTATTTGCTGGAATTTTTATCGAATAAATTCTCGACGTGACACCTTAAATTGACATGACTTTATTATTTAAGAACCGATTGAAATAAAATAAACACTAAATTTATAGTGAAGTTAGCCACAAGACATTAAAATCACACTTTCGTACATTTACATATAATAAATATCGAAGTGAAACATCCATTGGTGCGTTTTGGGAGAAGACCGAATCGTATGCCGTGACGTGACAACGCTATGATACCGTTATACGCTTTCCAATCCCATATGGTAGCTTTACAATTAATATAATTCGGTAATATTTTTTTATTAGAAAGGTGCAAATCAATCTAACTCCACAAATTTCCAAGATATTCGGTCACTGTTGTTATTGTCATTTCTTCTTCTTCTTCTTTGTGCGCTTCATTACTGAAGGTCGTGCTGGCCCCGAAATGCTTTCACCGATGTGTGACTAGCTTCCTTCACACCACTCTGCCCTCGGCTTGTCTCAGTATGGAATACTATTGTCATTTACTTTTTATAAAATTTAAAGTTATTTCTTACATTTTAGATGGGCTGTAGTGACTTGCTATCAGATGGTCCATTTGTTGCGTTGCTTTCATTCTATGAATAGGAAAATGCGGTCTACGTAAATAGTAACAAAAATAAAGAAAACTGAGTAGGAAAGAAGACGTACTTAAAGCTAATTTTGGTTCCCGCGCGGCGGTCATTAAGGGGTATTAGAGCACCTTTTACTTTTTCCTTTTTGCTAATTGTTACGTAAACCAAAGAAAATACGGTATTTGTGGCCGGTCTGAGTACCGCTTCGCTGTTTCTTTGTTCGCATCAGACTGTTTCGTGATGAGAAAAAAATATAACGTTTTAAACTGTGTATTTAATTTTAACGGAATATTCTATAAAATTTACATTTTAATGTTTTTTTAAGACATTATGAATAGATAACATAGATCTTAATTGAAACTTGCGTATCCATTATGCCAATGAAACACCCCAGTGTGTATGGCTACAAGCCTTCTTTTTAAGATAAGGAATAAACATTTTTTAAACTTACAAACCCTTTTAGTAATTACTAGCTGATACCCGCGGCTTCGTCCACGTTACTTGATATATTAACAAATTTTTCTTATGTACGAAGGAAAAAACATCAAAAAGATCGCAAGCAAAAATATACTTTGTTTAAACATACATCACTGAACACGCAGTGCATATACAAATCGTTGTTTCTTGAAACTTTAATAACTTTTTATCAAATGAAGATATCACAATATTTTTTTTTTGATAAGGGCCAAGTGTCTAAGAAATAAAATTTAGAAAATTTCATTGAAATCTATCCAGTAGTTTTTCCGTGATGCGCGCACAACTGCAGACCTCTATCATTTTATTTATATAGATAACGTTGTTTATAAACTAATTTTATGATAAAAGAATACTATCACTAACAGTAAACAGTAACAACCTGTGAATGTCCCATTGCTCTTCTAAGGCCTCCTCTCCTATTTTTAAGGCAAAAGTTTGAAGCTTATTCCACCACGCTGCTCCAATGCGGGTTAGTGTACCACTGTACGCTGTCACTAATAAATTAGTAATACAATATAATCAATATTCGCACTCCTTCCAAGAATATTAGATATTATTACTAAAAATTGAAACTGTCAAAACTGTCTAAGTACTAAAGTTTTCAACAAGGTTTTCTAAAGGAACTAAAGACTGTCGATAATATCGACCAATATTAGTTTAAAGTACTCTTTCTGAAGTTTTTGAAAAGGTTCTTAACATAGTCTTATTTCATTTTTCGTTCAAAAAATATGTATTTGATTATCTACATAGTTAGTAGATATATGTTTTGAATATTCATTTAATTATTTAATTGACTATATTTAATTTCAAATATTAAAAAAGTCAACGAGTATAGGCAACCTATTTCTGGGGTTTCACAAAGTAGTGTTCGTGGACATATACATACAATTAACAAGGTGCTTAGGTAAAGATGCCGATGATATGTATGTATGTATATATATATATATATATATATATATATATATATATATATATATATATAAAATTTCAATAATATATACTATATGTTATTGAAATTTTAGATACGTTATCTGTGGCATCTTTACCTAAGCACCTTGTTAATTGTTAAAATATTGTACTTTTTCATTCTATATAGTCAATTATGTTCGCAGCATCATCGATAATAATATGATATATTTTTACTGAGGTGTATCGCAATGATTTAATCACATTAAACTCTAATTTCTTGAGTTATTTGAAACGGTATTGTTGGTTGAGCTTAGGTAAAGTTATGTGTAACTGAGGCTGTCAAATATATATGGATTTCCCTGCTGACATTACCCTGTTTCTATGACAGTTCTAAAATTCTTTGGTTACCTTTAACTTTGTATAAGCAGTGCTTACTTAAACAAACATAGCAGCTTCAAAAATGAATACGTCGCTTTTATAGCGCCAGGACGATCGGTAAATTTACGTCGCGTCTCTCTGGGACATACAACCTATGCAAACTGGGCTAGGCTAGGTAAAGATGCCAAAATTGTGTCAATTTTACCCCGCTTATACTTTTGGTTATTAAAGCGTTTCTATGTAAGATTAAGTAGAGTTCAAAGGTTCAAATAAAAGAGGAACACCTATTTAAGCTCCATGTTGGAGTAAATTGCAAATAAAAATATGGTAATGTTGTCACACTTGGGTATTACTTCAATATGTGTAGATTTTAAAGACGAACTAAAAGATCTACACAAATACTATTCTCAATCGATACGGTTATTTATATTATTAATTCCTAATGTTCTAATTTAGATAAATAATGTTAGCTATTAATATAGTATGATACAACGTTAAGCCCTTAGCTTAATAGTTATATAACCACGAGTATGCTTGCTCGTTAGTCAAACAAAGTTCGTTATTTTACCTAAACATACAGCGAGTGTGCGAAAATAGAACTTTGTCAGATTCGGTGATTGATTAGATTTTGTAATGGGAATGGTTCCTATTTAATTTCCTGTGAGGATGTTCAGCTGTCAGATATACATTTTGTTAAAATTAAAGGTCTTTTGATTTACAAATTTGCGACTAACATTTTGTTAAACTATGTTCATATACCAAGAGGCATCATTTTTAATTTCAACCTAACTTATCTGCGTATAATATCAGCGTAACATATATTAATGGTAAATCTAATCGTTAATAGTGACTTACCATTTATCAGCAGTTAATTCAGCAGCCCTAGAAAATAATTTTATATCAGTAGATTTAAACATGTAGACGACATAATGTGAAACAATCTCTCGCAACCATAGCGAACAAACAATATCATCACATCGCAAAAGTAAAAAAAAAAATGCAAAAAAAGTCACGGATGCATAGAATTTCACGAGTAATAACTTCTTACATTTAAAACGTGCGCGTTTTCGCTTTACGAATTCATAAAACGAAACAAAACAGCGGTATGTAAAAAATCTACATTCTAAAAAGTTGTAATAAAACAATCTGAAGCGGCGGCTGTAATGCGATGAAAAATGAAATGAAAAAAATATTTAAAATGGCTCGCATTTATGGAATACTCGAATTTGAAGCGAAAGTAAATAATTAGGTAGATGAAATCTTGTTTATGTTTTCATTATATGCAACTACATACCACATAGGTGTGCAATCTGATTTTATATAAGATTTATGAAATAAAATGTTTTTAGTAATAATTACTAATGTGTTTTCGATAAACTTTGAGCATTCCGTTATAAGCCATTGGTAACGACTTTTATTTAAATCACTAATACAGCACAATAAATTTATTGTTTGTACTATATCCCTGCTTCGCGGGGGTAGTTTCTGACATTAGCGTTTACATACTTAAAGAAATAGACGCGGACAACTTAAATTTATAATATAAAGACGTCGCGGATCCAAATGGATTGCGATCACAATTTTCGTCCAACCATTGCCATTATCGTCCGACATGTTGATTTTATAAGGTCAGCCAGTACACACTTCTAACATGGATAAATACAGATTACTGCATAACTGCCGGTGTTTTTTGGGTATGATAATGTCTCATTAATCAACCGAGTCCGTAGATAAAGAGAAAAAAATGTTTCGTACATGAATATGTAATTTATTACAGGTTCGCTAGCGTCATCAGTCAGAATTAGAATTACCAGTTTCCATAGCTCTTTCTTCAAAAATAAAAGATTTTCATGCAAACTTACGTCACCTTTCACACTTCCTTAATTGTTAAATTTTCAAAAATCCTAACTTTCTAACTTAAACTTGCTAACGTTCTTGGTAAAAGGACCCGCGTATACTAGTTGGAATCCGTATTATTTTTGCAAGCCCATCTGCGTAGGTACCACCCATTCATCAGATATTCTACCGCAAAACAGCAGTACCTGGTATTGTTGTTCCGGTTTGAAGGGTGAGAGCCAGTGTAATTACAGGCACAAGGGACATCTAAATTCCCAAGGTTGATAGCGCAGTGGCGATGTTGTTTTTTTAAGTAATGTACAAACCACTTTCCATGCGTTAGTGACCACTTACCATCAGATGGCCCATAAGCTCGTCTGCTAACCTGTACTATAAAATAAAAATATCATAGTGCTAGCCGCAGTTATTTGAGCTGTAAGTATATATGACATTCAGTCAGTTATTTTTTTAATATTATACTTATAAACTGTAAAGTAAATATTTATTATATATATTTTATATACTGTAAAGTTTAGTTGTCTATATACGAAATAAGATTTAAAACATAGACAAAAGTGTTCGTTTAAACCGTTCAGATATAGGACTCCGATTAGACATTCACTGTCCGCTTCCAGCAACAGGCAAGTCAACATAAACACAGTATTGCAATGCAAACCGCAACCCTCAAGAGATTCGACTCGGTCAGAATAGTAGCTTTGTGTCGTATTCCTTTGTCTTTAACTGAACCTTCTGCCTTATCTCCAGACTCGGTTATATCTTCTGAATTGTCTTTTGCACCATGTATGGTATAGTTTACTGTTTACTTGCCAAGTCGACTCAATCATGTTCTATTACTTAGTCGAGTTACATTTCGATTTAGATATTGTTCATGTTCAAATATATATTTAATAGAATATAACAATGTAATGGGTAATGCTTGATTAATAAATAAATATATGATTGTATGAGTGCAGTCAATATGGCATAGTGGCTAGAGTATCTAGGTCTTAGTTTGAAGATTGCAGATTTAAACCCGGGTAAACGTCGTGAGAAAACTTACTGTATCCACCAAACCATATTTAAGCACTGGTGATATAAATTCAAAACTTAAGAGAAGAAGATGCTCAGCGGTGGGCTGTAATAAATACAGACTCTCTATCTGTAATGTAATAGATCGTTAGAGATAAAATGTTGGGCATAAAATGAAATGCCATTTTCAAATTCAAATTTATGCCCAACTTCCTTGTCGTTGAGGAAGATACACAAATCCATCATCTAATATTATGGTCAATTCATAACATTATTTATTTTATAGAATAGGTAGGCTGACGACGATATGGGTTACCGAATGGTTATTGGTCACCAACGACCATAGACATTGGCATTGTAAGAAATGTTAAACATCGCTTACATCGCCAATCATCAAGCTTAGAACTAAAATATTATGTTCCTTAAGCCTGTAATTACACTGGCTCACTGACCTTTCAAACCGGACCACTAAGTACTGCTGTTTTGTGGTAGAAATCTGATGAATCGGTGGTACCTATCCAGACGAGCTTGCACAAATCTCTACCACACAGACTCGCTCAACTAGAATGCAACAATCAGCAATACTTAGCCGATTGCTGTTTGTGGTACAATATGTGATGAGTAAGTGGTACCAACCACCAAGTAACTTACTAAATAAGTAACACATAAAATGCGCTGCCGGTCTTGGGAACCGAATGACCATGTGCATGTAATTACAAAAACTCACTTTTCCCTGATACAACGCAATCATTGGTATTAAATTGTCATTTAAATTAACACCTTTGGTACACTCTTTAAACACTTATCATCCGTAAAACACTTTGTTTTGCTCCTAAGATATTTATTTTAGAATGCAAAATGTAAGAAAAAGCAAACGGTTCGTTAGGGAAAATTCAGTTGAATATATTATGTAAATAAAATCTTTTGCTCGATTTGCAATTCATATCCTAAATTAACGACCGTAGGCCTAAATAATTCAATTTATTTCTAGTGCTATTTGAAAATTTGTATGATTTATTCTTTTATAGAATCCTCGTGGAAAAAAAGTATTGATTAATAAATCCCTAAGCCTAAAGCCCTAAACCTATCCAGGTCGTCATATATATGACGTCCCATCAGATTATGAGAGTGAGTGAATAGATACTGGTTATGTTTGCGCATACATTTGTGTACTATAATCGAATTGTCATGAATAATGTTAATAAATTCAGGCTAAACTTCATCCTAGAATAAATCGGCATAGCACTAACTAAATATAATAGTAATACCTGTTAAAACCGCACACATATGTATATAAATCCTTTCATTAAAATATTAACTAATCAGAAAAATTGATTCCTGAATTACGAAAAATGTCTGTAAAATTTAGTGCATTGTTTTTTAGTAAATATAAGTTATTCTTCTATGATATTTGCTTCTTTTCTTGTAATAAAAGCACAAATATTTTCGAAAACACGCATAATCTAATACGCTCTCCACGTTAATTGGTTCCGCTTGCGATGCGGCGTTTATTTCAACCTGAAATGTATTTCGTTATTACAAAATTAGTTTACCAGATCCACTTGAGTTGTGATAATTACATTCGGTTGCTATTTTATTGGTGTTTATAATTATATTATAGTACATTTACATAATACTTTGTTTTGTTTTTAATTTAATAACAGACAGAATTAAAGTCATTTTGTGGTTTTTCAACTAATTGTCGTATTTGTTTTTATAGTGCTTAATTAAAATAGTTATTAACTAATACTAAATTATAATCTTCCGTCATTCGTTTATCTTAACTTTTTACATTTAAATTTACCCCATTTTGTTTTCCAAACACTTAAACCACAAAATTTTGATTTATTAAACTATTAAATGTGTAATTTTCACATATCTACACATTTAGATAATTTTTTCAGCTTTAATTACTGTGTAGTTTGTTTTTATTTCACTGCAATATTAATTTAAATTTAATTTAAAGGCAAAAACACAACTACAAATGCAAAATTTTATTTAATTCTCCATTCGAATACAACAATGTCGATTAAATGGCCCTTATTAATTCAATTGAAACATTTCACAAAATTAAACTACGGAAAGTAGGTACAATATTTCAAATAGCCAGCATATTGAAATATAGCGTGCACACTGCGCTCCATGAATACAAAAACAATAAAAACGTCAACACATATTAGACGCTTTTAATATTCATTTTGAACACGAATTAATTAAAACCCTCGATACAAACATAATTTAACATTAACATTATTCTGAAAATGTACAATTGAAAGTACGTGAAAGTAAATCGAGTACGTCATCCACGGTCCTGAATATTAATATTGCTCTACCCAGGGAATCAAACCCTTATAATCTAACCCTTCAGACTTATCCCGGTTTTCGTCCAGCGTGTGATTGACGTCTCGGTGGACGATTATTCCACGCCCTTACGGATTTGGACCGTTTCGGTGTAACCCGAGATTATGTACAGTGACTTTAAAGCGAAATTAGTTTGCTTTGTATTAAAACAACAAAGGTTTATTATTAGAGGACCTGAAATATTTGTTATCCTTCTATACATCAAGATACTCTTTATAGTTAATTACTGTCTATATTTTCTTTATGAGTTATGTTAGAATGAAGAAATAATATTATAATTTATTCTTTTTTACGGATTTAGTTTTTTTTTATTGCATAGTTAGGCGGACGAGCATATGGGCCACCTGATGGTAAGTGGTCACCAACGCCCATAGACATTGGCATTGTAAGAGATTATGCCCCTTTGGAAAACCTTTTGCTTGATGGTAGAGTTTCGCCTGGGTAGGTACCACCCACTCATCAGAAATTCTATCCCAAAACAGCAGTACTTCGTACTGCTGTGTTCCGGTTTGAAGGGTCAGGGAGCCAGTGTAATTACAGGCACAAGGGACATAACAGCTTAGTTCTCATGGTTAGTAGCGCATTGGCGATGTAATCAATGGTGCAGCAGGTGATGCAGCTTTTAAAAATAGAACAGAACATCTTTGCTTGGATTAACATTGCTAACAAAAATATATTAAAATAATAATAATAACACAGCAACCGTAAGTAACTTATAAATAAGGTTACATTTTATTTGCACAGCAGTCACATGCAGGATAGCCACTCAGCTTATGTTGGAAACCTAAAAGCTGTAAAGGGCTCTCGAGTTCCATTGCTGATTTTCCGTTTGCTAGAATTGATTAATACAAATTATAGTCAATATTTTATTTTGAGTATAAATATTATACTCATACTTATAACAATGGATATACTAGATAGAATATACTTTATATACTTATAAAGAACGTGACCCAGACCCTGGAACAGAGTGGACACGACCTTCAGCAATGAAGAGTACGACCGAGAAGAAGATAACAATAGAAAATAAACATGTTTAAAATATTAAATATCAAATTTAATGGGCCACTTGATGGTAAGCAATCACTGCTGCCCATAGATAAGGGCATTGTGAGAAATCTTATCCATTCCTTACATCTCCAATGCACCACCAATATGTTTCGTGAGTATTTTATGAGAAGGTGGCACGTATCCAGAAAGGCTTGCGCTAAGCAAAAAGCTACCACCGAGTAAAATTATCAACTAAATGTATAAGAAATAAATTGTAATCATGTATAATTAAAATATTAAAATTAAAATTGACCCCATTTTGGTTTCCAAACACTTATAAAACAAGAATATGATTTCTTAATCTATTGAATATTAAATTTCCCCAAATTATATTAATTATAAAAATTATATTAATTATTTATACTTAGACGGCATTTTCAGCTTTTATTGCTACCAAATATTTATCAAGTTGAGTACATTATGTAAAATATTCACCACTTTGTTTACATTAAAACCTTAACTAAATATAAATAAAAATTAAAAATAATTATTATACAAGTCGTGACCGCGTGGATTGGTTGCAAGAATGCTAGCAGCATTTCCCCTTTGAATCGCAATTCCGATTCTCTGGGCGAAAAATGAACCAGCCCTCCTGTCACCAGTGGCAATAAGGCGGGGAGTAAAATTTTGGTTGATTTTTTTGGCACTATTACTCCAAGGTACAAGCGTTTCAACTGCAAACGGAACAAAAATATAATTTGGAATAAGAGACGAATATTTGTTAAGTTTGTTCGTTTCAGCTTTTTTCGCGGCAGCTCCGGCTTTTAACATTGTGATAATCATTAGTATTTAGAATAAGTATTTTTGATTGTGTATGATGTTGTAGGTCTCTTAAGTTAAACTTGTTTGTAAAATGTACGTAATTAATATGTTTACATTGAAGTTAATATAAAGAATTATCGTTATCAAGAATTTCGTCTGTATAACTAATATAAGTATATTTATAATATTGACCTGGGTTCCTTCAAACGAGGCGTGAAGTGGCATCTTGCGGGCCGGAAGGCGAGGGCGGCTAGTGAAAATCATTCTTCCCGACTGTACTAGCCGTCGTCACGTTTGGAATCTCCTACCACTTACCATCAGGCAGAGTAGATTCATTTGCCTTCTCGGGTAATATATATAAAAACAAATTTGCAAATACACAACAGCTATGTGAAAAAAATTGCGACCATAAGCTAGTATAGGGTAGTTTATTTTTAATAAAGGTAAAATGAATATAATGACGTTAGGACCGACGCATTTGTTTATTTAATGCAACTTGCTAAAAAATATAGTATATGATCGTAAGTATAGCGTATTGTGTGATAGCGTATACTTCAAATGTCTCGATAGTTTAGCTTGTAACCTGAGTAGCCTGAGTTCAAATCACGTGTCGGGTACAAGAACTAGTGGAATATTCCCTCAAGAAATTGGCAGTATTAAATTTCCGTGGTTAGAGAGCGCGTTAAGTTGTCGGTAATGTGCCCTATCTTTATCTCTGGGATTTTGAGTGAGGGAATAGTAAGCGCACTTGTGCACTAAAATGTCTTCTCCCAATTGATGCTTGAGAGTGGCCGAATAGCTTGGAGGACTTTCTCGTTTATGGCACTCCTTTTTCTAAAATTGACGGATAATTTCTATGATGGGTTTTTTAATGTTATTCCTAGGTTAATAAAGAATATCGATTACTTTTCCGTAATTTAATGTATTTCAACTGATATCAAACAAAAACTAATAAAGTAATTATTACGTAGTATTAGTAATTTATTTACGAGTGTTTGTATAATGTAAGATTTTCTTTCTTTCAGAAATCCAAGCTAGATACTTGAAGGAATTTCAAAACAGATCCACATGACGTTGGCAATTATGAACACTATTAACGATCCTGTTGTGAATATTAAAATTTGTTGTAAATATTGAGATATTTTCTGCGACGACTATTAAATTATCAGAATGCAAAAAAATTAATCTTAGAATGTCTAGAAGCAAAATATTCATAAGACAACATATTCTTATTACGTGGGTACGAGGGCGGCAGGTTGCCGTCGCTTTGCCGCATAATGTGTTACAATATGTTTTGAGGTAACAAACTGAGCTTATGAGGTTCTTGCGGTGCCACAGATAAGGCACGAAAGAGGCTTTGTTAAGGTGCTCATATAATGTAATAAGGCGGTCACGGTAAGACGGAGATGCTCATCTATTTCACACCTTTATAAACAATCTCGTGCGTTAAATTCCTAACTTGTTCATCATTTAATTCGCTTGCTTATTCTTCTAGCTACTCTGAACTTGTTTAATTACTAATTATATGTGGAACAATGTAATATGTATCAGTTTAAAATTTAATATTGTTAACGTATTAGTGGTTTTTACATTTACGTTGATAAATTTTTGAAAGTTATTTGAAGTCTGTTCGAGATGATATTGCAATTCATTATGCTTGCAGAGTTGAGAGTACGAGGCGGTGCTCCAGTAAGAGGCAAGTTTTAATAATGTAGGGCGGTTGGCAAGGCTGTTTCCTTCCATTCATCTCTCCCCTTTCCGGTTGGCGCAATTAAAACGGCGGCTTGTTCCGGCACTTAAAAAACTTCTAAAGTATAGGCACAGACAATTTGAAACGGTATATTTTTTGCGCTACGCGATACAATCTAGCGTGCTTTCTTTTAAATATTTCATTTATATAAGGATTTTGTTTTTAATTAAATACTTTAATCGTTTTATTTATATATCATTGATATGTATGTTTATATATTTATCATTGATATGTAATAACATAAGCCTTATATTGCTCTATTATTATCGCTGTTTTAAGCATTATTGGTAGTTTTATTTCATACATTAATATAATCCATTTACTGAACGGAAATTTAATTTAATATTTAAATACTCATATCATATATTCTGTATTATTATTTTATATAAGAAATCTAATTATATGATGATAAAAGGTTTTTTTTTATCCGTTATAGGCTTGCGTTTGACAGTAGTCTTGCCTGATGGTAAGCAACGACACGGTCTACATATGTAGCACGCTTGCCTAGAAGAAACCTGTATATATATATATATATATATATATATATAATTGTTTCTATATTATTCAATAGGAAACTACTAAGCTAACTTATCGATAAAAGAAAAAAGTACCACCGATTTGGTAAAGTACACGCGAACTGATTGAAGCCTCAAAGTTAAGTAAAATGTACAGGATGTACAAATTTTATGTACGGAATAATTTGGCGATAATCTTTTCACAAATGTTTCTATATTTGTGCTGTCACCTATAAACTAACCATATAACATTTAGCACACATAACTATCGTTACATTTTCATAAAATTCGTCATTAAATTAAGATCGTTTTTAATTTTCTGAGATTGTTGTTAAACCATATATATATATTTCTTACCAAAGATTAACGAATGAAAGACTGTATGCAGTCGACGAAAGGACGTAACGTATATGTCTGATCCTTATCTTTATTTTATTTGTGTCATCATTGTTTAAGACTTTGAAATATACCGTATGCACATTAAAACAGCCTGTGAATACCACTGCTGGGCTAAGGCTGGGCTAAGAATTTTTTAGGATTAGGTTTGAAGATTATTCTGGTGGAATCCAATGAGGGTTGGTGTAATACACTTGTGGCAGATTTTCAGTGACATTAGACAGATGTGAGTTTCCTCACGATGTTTTCTTTCATAGTCAAGCACACGATGAATTATAACACAAATTATGTTCATGAAAATTCAGTGGCTTGCCTGAGATTGAACCCATGATCATCGGTTATGATTCACGCGTTCTAACCTATAATAAGGTTAAAAGGAGAGATTAGAATAAAATTAAATTGTTAAATTAGATTTAACACCAACTGTCACTATTTTTCCATCTCTTCTTTCTTCTCTATGTTCCTAATGAGCTAATAAATTCAACGCAGAAAAATAAATGTATTTCTATTCAAAAGTAATTTAGTTAAAAACAATAGTTAACTGGGGCTTATAATCTATGGTATAGTTCATCATCAAATATCCTCGAATATTCATTATAATGGTTTCATTGCAACGTTTGGGATAGCGATACACTTCACGCAACGCGTTTGACTGCCTTCGATCAGGATAGTGAAACGTCTGAATCATTCGCGTGTGGCCGACGCTATTCACGACTGCGCTGAAGTTCGCTACGCGTGATTAATGGTCTCGCGTTCCCTCGACATTGTGTTTTTGTGATGCAAATAACTCGAGCCGTCGGAACAAGGAAAATTGAGTGGGAGGACCGAGCACTACCGCAGTTTCAATTGCTTCGCCGCTGAATACTGATGAACCATTTCGGTTGGTATTATCTCTGCTGCCGTAAAGGCGAAAAGCGTTTGATACTGGTAATACGAGTTAAAGCCTTGTTTAACCGCTCTAACGATCTTTGATTGCAATTTCTGGAATTGTACATTCATGTAATTTTATGGTATCAATTTGAATATGATTTGAATTGTCGCTTTCGCTTTGCTTCGCATGTATTTGATATTATTACAACGAGATTTTAATTACGACTTATGTTTCAAAGGTTAGTTCTAGTTTATAAGCCTGTATACTTCAAGATTTTACACTTGGTAATGGACCCCTTCCGGCTTACGAAATACGAAAGAATAGATATTATAGCTATGTTTGTGCACATATATTTATAAATATATTATATGTATATAATATACCTATAGATATGTATTTCGGCTGAAATGTATATATATAGACCACGATCCTCAGCCATGAGGGAGCGACCAGAGAGACAGAGAGAGTATATATATATATACATTGCAGCCGAAATACAAACAGAAGGACGATATGATATAAAAGGAGCAAAAACTTCTTACCGTAGAAATAATGTATTCATTTACCTTTGAAGAACCATTATAATAACAAGACTACATATTTTAAATAGTCTTCAGAACACTTATTGCATTGAAAACATTCCTTTGTTTAAACCTTCCTTTAAAAAGCATAGTTAATATTTATTCGGCTCGGCATCTACTCAAAGCGAAGTTGAAGAAGCGATCCTTTAGAATATAACGAAACATCATCATAGCATTTTTACTTATTAAAAATAATTAATGAAAGTTATAAAATATTCGAACAAGAATGTGTATGGAAATATTTAACAAGGTTATAAGATATATCTAATCGGGCATTCTTAGCGGCGTTCATTTTAAGTACGAATTCCTTATCTGCCTAAAAGGCGTTCGTAAGAAAAACCTTTCGTAACTAATTAAGAAGTTTAGGAAACACCCCTCATTGGCATACTTTAGGCTTGTAATACGCAGTTAATCTCAGCACAAAAAGTTGGCGCTTTCTGATGTTATAATTCACTGGGATCTCCCTACGCCAGTTTCAAGGGTGAATTTTTTATGAGGACGACGCGTATTTGTCACAAGTATAAACCTACTTTACAAACATATATTTGCGAAATCCTTCAATATTCTTTTAAGGTAATCTCAAGAATTCTCATATTACTTAGTGAAAGAACTTCTTTAATATATTTCAGCAAAGGATAAAATTAAATATCAACATTTCTGTCTCGTAATAAAGTTGGTATTATCTTTCCCAAACACAGAAATTTCATTACGATTATCACAACTTCATTCCGTCGCTAAACGTAAACTTATTCAGTCGCACGGGACGATCTATGCTCTGAATTAAATATTCTTACACACACTGAGTTATAAGCAATTACTGCAAACGAAGGACGTCCTACAAAGAAATGTCTGTAATTCACCAGCTTTACGCGATCTACAGTTTCGTCCTTACAGCAAAAGCTTTACTGGAAATGACGTAAAACTTGATACCTGATAAGATTGGCATCTGATAGTAGTCATTGAAATTGTTTTTTTTATATATATTTTATATATTTTTTTTTATATATACGCTGGCTCACCCACCCTTCAACCAAGAACACAACAATACCAAGTACTGCTGTTTTGCGGTAGAATATCTGATGAGTGGGTGGTACCTACCCAGACGAGCTTGCACAAAGCTTTACCACCAAGTGAATGTGTCCGGTTCTTTTCTATACCTCGGTTCGGTTGAGTAGTTAAAACGTAACAAACAGATTTTCGTATTTATAATATTACTAAGGATGACGGTTATAACTTTTATGGTGTATTTGAATTATTATTTGCGAACTTATTCACAGAATACACAGTTTATTCGCTTTTTCTTTTTCCAGTCTTGGGGAATGACTGTTGGTACTCAAAATAATAAGAAAAACATTCCAGTGTCAAAGAAAGCTCGTATGGGGTCGTGTTTTAAAAATTAGTTAAGATTTTAATCGTCGAATACTATAGACACAGCAACAAAATATAAGTAGCGGTTGCGAGGAAACCCCGTTGCAATAAAGACAGCTTTGAAATGTATGACTAAAGCCTCTCTTATAGTCTAATATTTGTTTAAATATGTCAATGCGACACCTACCTTGTGACCTACGACGTTATATATCTTTGGCCTACAGTTAATATGATGACTACATTTCATAAAAAGGTAATTTATATTAGACCAATCAGATCGTATTTTCATATAAAAACATTTTTATTGAGATATGACTAGTTTTAATTTTACTTACAAACAAGCCACTTCTAAAAGATTTCTTGTTCTAAGGTTATCTCCCTCTGTTATGCGACGTTCTTAAATCTCACCCGAACTCGAATGCTAGATGTTCACTCAGGAAAAGTTACAAAGCTTTATTCAAAAGACAAATGACTACATTACTTTGATGTTTCATTAGAATAGTATATTAGGTACTAAGTTTATACGATAGAGTCGATACTTATATAAACAGATGCCCTAGCCAAGTTGACATTCTACAATTGTAAACGCTAATAGAAAACTGAAAATTGTATTTAAATGACCACGTGACTTTTCGTTGAGAGATGTCATTCTCATACATTTGTTTAGTTTTCTATGAGCGTTTACGATTGTAGAATATCAACTTGGCTATGGCCTCAGACTTTCCAATGATATAGTAATTCTTGTTTATTTAGTTAATATGTGTTAAAATAAGAAACTGTATTTAGATATCCTATTGCTACAAAATTACTGCCAAAAAAAACACAAATCGACTGCAATGGTTTTTGGATACAAATGTGACAGAATAGCAACTGAAATATTAAGGTGACCCACGATGTTTTCCTTCCTTAAACACGAATGTAATTACGTATAATCACAAATTAAACACAATATGAAATCCCAGTGCTTGTCTGCGCTTCATGACTATTCCCTGCCTATCGTAAAGTAACAATGAATAACCCACTGCTGAGCTAAGGCCTCTTCTCCTTTTTTCGGGAGAAGGTTTTTGGAGCTTATTTCACCACGCTGCTCCAATGCGGGTTGGTGGAATACACATGTGGCAGAATTTTGAGTGATATTTGACACATGCAGGTTTCCTCACAGTGTTTTCCTTCACCGTCAAGCACGAGATGAATTATAAACACAAATTAAGCACTTGAACATTCAGTGGTGCCTGCCCAGGTTTGAACCCACGATGATCGGTTAAGATTCACGCGTTGTAGCCACTGGGCCATCTTTGCTTATCAAAAGTAAAATATAGTTAAATATTCTAATATTTAAATAATGGATTCGCTCGTGATTTTTTCTCTTTAGTCAGGATCTATTTAATATTGTTTTTGAAATAATTACGGTCTTTTAGAGCATCAGGGAATAAAAGTTCAATATACCATTAAATAAAACCATTTTTTTTTAGGTTAATATCGATTTAAATAAGTTTCAACCGACTATCGACTAATCTATTCGGTTAACGGTCACGTGTTCCAGCTGCTGGACTATGTCGACTCTTATCTGTTAACCCATATTAAAATAATGTACAAGTTTTGTAAAAGTAAACGTATTCTTTGCTTGATATATTTATATCGTTTAAGTACTATCAGTAACTTGAGTTATAAAAAGGGTCTCGACCCGACTAATACCCTTGTCATGTCTGGATAAAATTAGTTCAACTCGTGCAGCTGCGTCTTGTTACCCCGTTACGTTGTTTGTCCAAAATTTAAACTGACATCATTATACATGACGTTCTGAACTCTTACAACAACATGAACAATGTTACTCAATATGTTTGCTCACCAATGATTGTGAGCTAACAATAACGTGATTTGATTACCTCGATTACACAATAATGGCTTACATACGACTGACAACACTGAGAGCAAATGTAAATAGCGCCTAATAAATTCATAGTTCATCATCAGATAACAATGATGTTTGCGTATTTCAAAGGCTCTTCACCCAATGACGAGCCGGTTGGCGTGGCTGGTAGAAACCTGCCTTTCACACCGTAAGTCATGGGTTCGATTCCCACCCAGGACAGACATTTGTGTGCATGAACGTGTCTGTTTATCCTGAGTATGGGTGTAATGAGTATGTAGATAACATAAGTATGTATTTACAAAAAAATGTAGTATATCAGTTGTCTCGAGTCCATATTACTAGCTCTGCTTAGTTTGGGATCAGATGGCCGTGTGTGAATAATGTCCCAGGATATTATTATTATTATAATAAGCATTAAAGAGCTTTAAAATATGTTGGTTTTTGAGGAGTCTCCAATTTTTTTGAGGAGACGGCTTAGAGATTTTTCCACGACGCTGATTAATGTGGGTTGATGGAATAAACATGTGGAAGGATTTCAGTGAAAGACATATGCAGGTTTCTTAACGATGTTTTCTTTCACCGTCAAGCACCAGATGAATTATTAATACAACCTTAGCACATGAAAGTTCAGTGGTGCTTGCCTGGTCTTGAACCCACGACCATCGGTTAAGTTGATAAAGATCAATTCACTCCGAGTGCAAAACGATTGCTGAAACAGATGTTACAAATATTCATAGTAGAGCTACCAGACTATACGTAAATGTTTACCATGTAACGCATAAATTACAATAATTTACTATTTCGAAGTCACGATAATCTTAAAGAGGCATGCATGATTTGTATTAAAAAAATTGTTTTAGATTTTCATTTGAAGTATATAACAAATTTAGCTTCAAAATAAATATGAGAAAATTTATCTAAAAATAATATGTTTTAGAAAAATCTGCGTCTAGTCTCTATGCGATTTACGATTACGATTAGAAAAAGTGTTTTTTTACAATATAATATAAAAACGAAGCGAGGAATTTATTTCGACGCGATTCATTCATATTATATTGATGGTTATATGTCTAAAGCTGCACACCTAAGTTTTATCGCAATATCGTGAACTAGCTGATACCCGCGACTTCGTCCGCGTTGCTTGATATATTAACAAAGTTTTCATATGTACGAAGGATAAAACATCATAAATAAAAATTTTAACAAAACAAAAACCGACTTCATAAAAAAACAAATTAATATGCACTAAAAAGTAAAAAAATAATTGCGTATTCTTCTATAATTTGATAATTAACTTACTATTTTCTACTCATCAATATGTAGGTACGAATGTGTTGTGTGGTTGATAATTTATTTACAATTATTGTTACTTTTGGAGTCGATGTCAGCCAAGGTGGGCTTATAACTACATACATAGTTGTAGGTGAGATGTGCTTGTGTCGCACGCGCAACTTAACGAAGCGAATAAAAGTCAATTTGTAATGTGTATGTTTTTAAAAGATTCCCGTATTATTATTGCTAGGTATATTATAGTGTTTCCTTAGCTGACATCGACTCCAAAAATAACAATAATTGTAAATAAATTATCAACCACACAACACATTCGTACCTACATATTGATGAGTAGAAAATAGTAAGTTAATTATCAAATTATAGAAGAATACGCAATTATTTTTTTACTTTTTAGTGCATATTAATTTGTTTTTTTATGAAGTCGGTTTTTGTTTTTTTAAAATTTTTATTTATTTTTCTATTTTTAGTGAATCTGAAGTACACTCACTAATTTGTAGAATATGGGTAGACCTACTAAACGTGCAGCTCATATGAGACAGCGCCATTTATATTATTATTTAAATATATTAATCTAAAACAGTGAAACATAAAGTAAAATGCATTTTGGTACTTAATTAATAAATATTAGTTAATATGGTTAAATGTATGAATATAAATTAACATGTTTTGATTAAATAGATTTAGTTGGTGGGGTAATTTAGTTGGGCAGCCATAACATAACCAAATAGTTATTTCTAGTAATAATTATATAAACTGTATGTTTAAAGATGTTGTGTTATACCATTCTTCACCATAAAATATGACGGAATGTCTGTATATTAAAAAAGGGGAAGTATCTATATTATCCTAACTAATATTATAAATGCGAAAGTAAGCTTGTTTGTGACGCTTTCACGCCTAAACCACGAAGCCGATTTAAAAAATTCTTTCACCAATGGAAAGCTACATTATCAGGGAGTAATATAGGCTACATTTTGTCCCCATATTCCCACGGGAACAGGAACTACGCGGGAAACCGCGGGAAAAACACTAGTAATCAATATATAAATATACATAAATATAACATGTATATAAGAGTACTTATACGATTCTATATATATATATATATATGTATAATTTCCAAAATTGGTCTCAACTTTTAGGAGATGTTCAAATATGTGTCAATTTTGTAATTGAAACATATACATATATACTAATTCTTACATGCATAACTCATATTATAAAGAGGAAACATTTGATTTTTGTTTGATTTTTTATTACGATTTAAATCAAAAACTACTCGACCGATTTTAAAAATTCTTTCACCCTTAGAAAGCTACGTCTTTACCGAGTAATAAAGGTATTATTATATTTTCAAAAACTTATAGATCCCTACTTAACATGGAGCAATGTAACCCAACGTATCAAACTGTTGCCTATAAAAGTTATTATTTCGCGTGCGCTGCGAAAACTATTGACGGTATATAAAGAAGTGTTTTTACAATAGTACTATAATTACTTGATCATAATGATGTTATGGTAGGTGAATGAAAAATCTAGATAGCCTATAAAAGATTCGGCCGTGTATCGTTAATTTGCTACTAAGAATTGAAGATTTCCGTTACTTTGTCATGGATCCTATAATCAGAATCTAACCAAACTATCATCAAACAACCCTTGAAGTATACTCTTTCTAATAAAAATCATCGAAATCCGTTGAATAGATATCGAGTTATTCGTCCATTTGTCGCGCACATACCTCATGCAAATTTACGACTTATATGGTTTTCTCATGGATTCCACTGTCAAACCTGGACTAAAAAAAAATGGGACCCCATGGGAAGCAACCCCTTTCAAATAAAAAAAAAATCATCAAAATCGATTCACCCAGTCGAAAGTTATGGGGTAACAAACACAAAAAAAAAAAAAAAAACATACAGACGAATTGATAACCTCCTCCTTTTTTTGAAGTCGGTTAAAAATGATCGCAAGCAAAAATATACTTTGTTTAAACATACATCACTGAACACACAGTGCATATAGAAATCGTTGTTTCTTGAAACTTTAATAACTTTTTATTAAATGAAGATATCGCAATCATTATTTTTATAAGGGCCAAGTGTCTAAAAAATAAAATTTAGAAAATTTCATTGAAATCTATCCAAACATTTTTCCACGATGCGCGCACAACTACAGACCTCTATTATTTTATTTATATATATTATTTTTGGGCGCATACACAAAAATATTGAAGTTTATTTATATACGAAATAAAAAATACATAAATCTTACACATGCATACTTCCAGAGATGCAACACTTACCACATATCATTATTAACCTAATTCACAAAACATCGATTATAAATAAAACTTTTAACAAAACAAAAACCGACTTCATAGGAAAAATAAATTAATATGCACTAAAAAGTAAAAAAATAATTGCGTATTCTTCTATAATTTGATAATTAATTTCCTATTTTCTACTCATCAATATGTAGGTACGAATGTGTTGAGTGGTTGATAATGTATTTACAATTATTGTTACTTTTGGAGTCGATGTCAGCCAAGATGGGTTTATAACTACATACATAGTTAGTTATAGGTGAGATGTGCTTGTGTCACACGCGCAACTTTACGAGGCGAATAAAAGAGATTTGTAATGTGTATGTTTTTGTTTGTTTTTAAAAGATTCCCGTATTATTATTGCTAGGTATATTATAGTGTTTCCTTAGCTGACATCGACTCCAAAAATAACAATAATTGTAAATACATTATCAACCACTCAACACATTCGTACCTACATATTGATGAGTAGAAAATAGGAAATTAATTATCAAATTATAGAAGAATACGCAATTATTTTTTTACTTTTTAGTGCATATTAATTTATTTTTCCTATGAAGTCGGTTTTTGTTTTGTTAAAAGTTTTATTTATTTTTCGATTTTTAGTGAATCTGAAGTACACTCACTAATTTGGTAGAATATGGGTAGACCTACTAAACGTGCAGCTCATATGAGACAGCGCCGTTTATATTATTATTTAAATATATTAATCTAAAACAGTGAAACGTAAAGAAAAATGTATTTTGGTACTTAATTAATAAATATTAGTTAATATGGTTAAATGTATGAATATAAATTAACATGTTTTGATTAAATAGATTTAGTTGGTGGGGTGTTGGGCAGCCATAACATAATCAAATAATTATTTCTAGTAATAATTAAATAAACTGTATGTTTATAAATGTTGTGTTATACCATTCTTCACCTAAAAAATATGACGGAATGTCTGTATATTAAAAAAAGGGGAAGTATCTATATTATCCTAACTAATATTATAAATGCGAAAGTAAGGGTGTTTGTGACGCTTTCACGCCTAAACCACTAAGCCGATTTAAAAAATTCTTTCACCAATGGAAAGCTACATTATCAAGGAGTAACATAGGCTACATTTAGTCCCCATATTCCCACGGGAACGGGAACTACGTGGGTGAAACCGCGGGAAAAATACTAGTAATCAATATATAAATATACATAAATATAACCTGTATATAAGAGTACATATACGATTCTATATATATATATTTATAATTTTCAAAATTGGTCTTAACTTTTAGGAGATGTTCAAATATGTTTCAATTACAAACATATACATATATACTAATGCTTACATGCATAACTCATATTATAAAGAGGAAAGATTTGATTTTTGTTTGATTTTTTATTACGAATTAAATCAAAAACTACTCGACCGATTTTAAAAATTCTTTCACCCTTAGAAAGCTACGTCTTTACCGAGTAACATAGGCTATATTATATTTTCAAAATCTTATAGATCCCTACTTAAAATGGAGCAACGTAACCCAACGTATCAAACTGTTGCCTATAAAAGTTATTATTTCGCGTGCGCTGCGAAAACTATTGACGGTATATAAAGAAGTGTTTTATACAATAGTATTACAATTACTTGATCATAACGATGTTATGGTAGGTGAATGAAAAATCTAGATAGCCTATAAAAGATTCGGCCGTGTATCGTTAGTTTGCTACTAAGAATTGAAGATTTCCGTTACTCTGTCATGGATCCTATAATCAGAATCTAACCAAACTATCATCAAACAACCCTTGAAGTATACTCTTTCGAATAAAAAAAAAATCATCGAAATCCGTTGAATAGATATCGAGTTATTCGTCCATTTGTCGCGCACATACCTCATGCAAATTTACGACTTATACGGTTTTCTCATGGATTCCACTGTCAAAACTGGACCAAAAAAAAATGGGACCAATGGGAAAGCAAACCCTTTCAAATAAAAAAAAAATCATCGAAATCGATTCATCCAGTCGAAAGATATGAGGTAACAACGTCAAAAAAAAAAAAAAAAAAAAACATACAGACGAATTGATAACCTCCTCCTTTTTTTGAAGTCGGTTAAAAATTATGGAGACAGCCAATCGTAAAATATTTTTTTTTAATTTCCAAAAAACAGAGACATAACAATAACTATTATATAGCAATTTAGCTTTTAAAATTAATAGTACATATTATAGTTGTTTTTAATTTAACAAAGTATCAATGTAATCCTACTAATGCTCCATCGTCACTTTTATCTCACAAAACGTGAGCGTTTTGTTTTTCCTGCAAAAGTTACCAATTGTGTTCTCGCAAAATCGCTTTATCTCGTTTATTATGTGGCATACGGGCTTCGTAATGGCTTTTACCTTTAAAGCTAGTGTTGAATATCATAGATAAGCATATTTTGCAGTCAGCTAACGAGACACATTTTCGAAAGTTTTAAATAAAATGTCATTCTCTCCAATTAAAAATAGTACTGGTTAGAAACTGTATAATTAATATATTAATTTCCTGAATTATTTGTCATAAATCAGAATGGTTCAGTAGATAGAAAACGTATCGTAATATCAAATATCGATTGTGGCTTTAAATATAAAAAAAAAACAGACGAGTTCTATCAAAAATGTTAAAAAATATTATTGTGGCCGGATAAGAAGAGTGAGTGAGCAAGTGTAACTACGAGCATAAGGGACATCTAAGTTCTAAAGCTTGGTGGCGCGTGAGTGATGCAAGGAATGATTAATAATTCTTACGGCACTTACTTTCACGGGCGGTTGTGACCACTTACCATCATAGCCTGTGGTGGCCCATCTGTTGATCCACCGCGCTGCACCAATGTGGGTTGGTGACAGGATTTCAGTTTTTTTATTGCATATGAAGGCGGACGAGCATATGGGTCACCTGATGGTAAGTGATCACCAACGCCCATAGACATTGGCATTGTAAAAGATGTCAACCATCACTTACATCGCCAATGCGCAACCAACCCTGGGAACCAAGATATTACGTCCCTTGTGAATGTAATTACACTGGCTCACTCACCTTTCAAACCGGAACACAACAATACCAAGTACTGCTGTTTTGCAGTAGAATATCTGATGAGTGGGTGGTACCTACCCAGACGAGCTTGCACAAAGCTCTACCACCAAGTAAAGTAAGTGGAATTAGACACATAACCTGCATGTGTTTTCCTATGACGTGTTAACCCCTTATGATGTTTTCTTTCACCGCGTTGAATAGCATGACATTAATTATAAACACAAATTAAGCACATGTTAATTCATTGGTCTTTGCCTAGGTTTGAACCTGCAATCGGAGTGAGATTCACTCGGTCTAACCACCAGGCCATTGCGACTCTTAACGATGACATACAAAACTAGTATTATAGTTTTTCTTTTTGTTTTATATAAACGTCAGACGTAAAGATATTAAGAAGATTGGGATGTCAGCAAAATTAGAAAATATTTATCTCAGCAAAATCTACTGAAGCACATAGACAAAAAGGTCTTTGTGACTTTCTGAGATTTGTAACATTCCCTAGAGCTATTTACTGAGCGACAAAGAGAAATGACTCGAGAACGTATCTTACTTGAGGTAAAAATATTTAATACGATAGAAATACTTGAAAACAGGTAACGACTAAGTACTTAAAATTACTCTTGTATTGTTTAATTACTTTGAGTGTAAAGTTCTATCAGCGCAGCGCAAGGGTGTAGACTTGGAACAAAAACTAAGGTGTAGTGGAAGCTTTATTTTAATGTATACAAAGACTAGTCGGTGAGGTGTTTTCGTCGTTATGGTAATTTTGCAATTGTCAGAATAATACATAATATTTAACATAATAATATAATACTTAACATTTTAAGCCGAGATGGCCCAGTGGTAAGAACGCGTGAATGTTAGCCGATGATCGTGGGTTCAAACCCGGGCAAGCACCACTGAATTTCATGTGCTTAATTTGTGATTATAATTCATCTCGTGCTTGACGGTGAAGGAAAACATCGTGAGGAAACCTGCATGTGTCAAATTTCATTGAAATTCCGTCACATGTGTTTTCCACCAACCCGCATTGGAGCAGCGTGGTGGAATAAGCTCCAAAACCTTCTCCTCACAAAGAGGAAAAGAGGCCTTAGCCCCGCAGAGGACATTTACAGGCTGTTATTATTCGTATAATACTTAATCCTCGGTATATTTACACACATACATACATACACACAGACATACATACAGGTATATAAATGTTTATAGTAAAATTTACACGAGTCGTATATACCGCGTTTCTTATCGCATAAGTAACGGACTCGCTTAAGTCGCCGGTCACGTAACGACGTATAATATTATTCATCTTAATATCAACATCGTTTCTTATTCACGTTGACACTTCACATTTACAGAGAAAACATGAAATCTGAAGTAGGACTATTTTGTATGTACACAGCAGAAAACAGTCGTGAATGTCATAAAGTGATATGCGACATTGATCATTATAATTATAACATTTCAAGAATGTACTATAATAAACATCAAATCATTAATCATCTACATCAATGCACCGATGCGCCACCAACCTTGATAACTAAGATGTAATGTCACTTGTGCCTGTAGTTACACTGGCTCACTCAGCATTCAAACTGGAACGCAACACCAAACCATTACCGTGTCAACACGGTAAATATTGACTAAACAGAACCTTGAAATTATTCACATTTGCAATTTTAATCTTGTTCGTAGAATACCAAGGACAAACAGATATAAAAAAAAAACTAACTACAATGTTTTACACTGTTGTTATAAAAATAATAATCAATAATATTATGGACTAGCTGATACACGCAACTTCGTCCGCGTTGCTTGATATATAAACAAAATTTTCTTATGTACGAAGGAAAAAACATCAAAAAGATCGCTAGCAAAAATATACTTTGTTTAAACATACATCACTGAACATGCAGTGCATATACAAATCGTTGTTTCTTGAAACTTTAATAACTTTTTATTAAATGAAGATATCACAATAATTTTGATTTTTGATAAGGGCCAAGTGTCTAAGAAATAAAATTTAGAAAATTTCATTGAAATCTATCCAGTAGTTTTTCACTACTTTCCACTTTCTATGCAGTCACAACTGCAGACCTCTATCATTTTATTTATATAATACATATTGTTGTCAATTGAAGCCACCGTGAAGTTGAAAATAATCCGAACCTATCGGGGATTGAAAATAGCCGTAATAGCCTTTTAAAGTAATTATTTAAGTTTCTATATTAACCATTTCAAATTAAATAGGCAATTATTTTGATATAGCGTAATAAAGCTTAACGCTTACTCTAAAAACGGAACTATACAACGCTCCTAATATTTTATAATTTCCAGTTTTATAATATAAATATATACTCGTGTAATGTATTTACTATTTGTTTGCGTTATAATATATAAAAAAAGCTTAACTTATAAGTATTTCACCTTCAATCTTATCTATATATGTCTATATTACTATATAAATATATGTATTGGTTCTGCCTGTCTGTCTTTTCTTACCTAATTTTGTGATAAATAATCAATTCATATTGCAGTGATTCACGTTACACTTTTTTAAAATTTTTGTCTGTCTGTCTGTATGTCTTCTTATAACTCATGAACGGTTTGCCCAATCTTGATGAAAATTGGTACACACAAAGAACATGTGATGGTGTAAATGTAAGTCCATATATAAGATCTGTAAACCCTACGTTATCTTATGAAATTTAATTTCAAATCGTTAATTACGTATTTCTTTACCAGTAGCCATATGTATGTGCGTGTGTGTGTGCCTGTGTGAGTGTGAGTGTGTGTGTGTGCGCGTGTGTTATTGTATATATATATATATATATATATATATATATATATATATACAGTACTGGACATAAAAAAGTACGCACCGTTCAAAATTCAATATTGGAGATATAAATGTACGAAAATATATGAAGGAGTATTACCAATGCAGTTTCAACGATAGTTCATAAGTTCATATTCGTATTTACACGGGATCATCACAAAAAAATAAATCGAATGGTGATCGAAAACCATTTTAATACGTAGAATGCCAATTTTAGGCTGGACAAAAAAAAGTACGCACCCAAGAAAAAAATAAAATTTATGAACACACCGTTCATTTAATATTTTGTGTGTTCACCTTTTGCTTCGATAATAGCCTGTTAACGCCGAGGCACACTTTCCACTAAATTGCGAATTTGCTTTTCGTCGATTTTGTCCCAGGGCTTTTGCAAAGCATCAAGAAGTTGTTCTTTGTTTATTACATAGCCTTTATCAACATTTCGGTCTAAAATAAACCAATGATTTTCAATTGGGTTTAAGTCTGGTGTCTGTGCTGTCCAATCCAACAATTTGATCCGCGAATAAAGGAAATTCCCGATGATTTTCGAGCCGTATGTTTCGGATCGTTATCCTGTTGAAAAATGAATTCATTCTCAAAGCCAATTTTTGAAAGTGACTCCTCCAGATTTTCGTTTATGATATCAATGTAAGCATCGGCATTCGTGATACCATTGATTGGAACCAAATTGCCCACTCCTGACCACGTAAAACAGCCCCACAGCATGATACTTCCTCCTCCGAGTTCGACAATATCTTGAACATTTTTTTCGAGGAGCTGTTCACTCGGCTAACAGCAAACGCGAGATCGTCGTTCGTGTCTAAATAAGTCAAACTTGCTCTCGTCACTCCAAATAACTCTTTTTCAAAACGAAATCGGTTTGTTAACGTATTTTAAGGCGAATACAAGGCGCTTAATTTTATTTGCTTTGCGAATCAAAGGCTGACGTAGTGCAAAACTACTTTTGAATCCGGCCCCACGAAGTCTTCTACGGACTGTTCTGTCGGAAATATTCAGGCCTGTATTTTTAAATATAACACGACTCATAATCGTCGGATTTTTCTTTTCCTCCCTGATTATACTGCGATCGTCCAATTCAGTAGTCTTTATTTTTCTACTTCTGCCATGTTTATCACCAACTATCCTTAATTCCTTGAACTTCACGTATACGCACGTATATTTTCTGCACTGCACCTTCACTTCTCAGATATTTTCGGGCAATTTCTCTTTTAGATAAGCCTTTTTTTGGTCTTTTATCACCAGTTTTTGCATTTCAATTGAAATTTTCGTCATTTCAGTTATTTTGCTACCTTACTCGAACTAAGAATGTCAATGACTGGTCAAATCATTGCCAAAAATGAATGTTTACCTTCCTAAGCTTCGATGGAAGAGTATCGCTTTGTTTACATTGATAAGAATAAGTAAACCTTAGGTGCGTACTTTTTTTTGTCCATCGCGTAACACGCGCTTTTTGCGCGGTGATCGGTTTCTCTCTGGTTTCGAATATTTGCCACATTGTTTTAACGGCGGCGTATAGGCAAAACAATGAATTTCCGTCATGACTGCTCAAGATCTGGTATATTAATGATATTTAGAATAAAAAATATACATAAAAGAAAATTCAACGATGCGTACTTTTTTTTGTCCAGTACTGTATATATATATATACACTAGCTGTGCCCCGCTGTTTCACCCGCGTATAATTAATAAAAATATAAAGAATAATAATAATCAGCCTAGAACCTTCCTCGATAAAAGGACTATACAACACTAAAATAATTTTTAAATTCGTACCAGTAGTTCCTGAGATTAGCCGGATCAAACAAACAAACTCTTAGCTTTATATATTAGTATCGATTTTTCATTCTATCAATGACAAAAATTTATAAATAAACTTTAAATATATGTATTATATATAAAGGGATGGTGGTAATGTGACCTCCTACTTTGTTTTGAGTTATCATGTAAAAAATACTACACTTACAAATAAAGCACATATGACATATTGTTCCTTACTCATAGGCTTATGCATGCCTTACTGTTAAATAAATAAAATAACTATAGAATAATCAAAAACTTATTTGTTCTCAAAAATAAAAGTTTCACGAAATAACATATATGTGTATTAGATATTAGAATGTATAACAAGCAGTGTATAATAAATTGTATGTTATATATATGTACCTACATATTGCTTTCTATGATCAATATACACCCATTTAGTATTTGCATAATTTACCGCACTGCGTAACGAGTCCTTTGTATGTTCGACCACAAATAGTTATAAATTACGTTTAGCTTATACCATCTGCACACTAAAATCGAATAATATTTTGAACATTTATATAAATAATTCAGTCCCTGGTACAGAAACAATTGTTTCTAGTATAGGTAGGCGGACGAGCATATGGTGCCACCTGATGGTAAGTGGTTACCAACGCCCATAGACATAGCATTGTAAGAGATGTCAATCATTGCTTACATCGCCAATGCGCCTCCAACCTTGAGAACTAAGATTTTAGGTCCCTTGTGCCTGTAATTACAATAATTGCTTACTCACCCTTCAAACCGGAACACAACATTACCAGGTACTGCTGTTTTGCTGTATAATAACTGATCAGTGGGTAGTACCTACCCAAACTAACTAAAGCATGACTGTGATGGGTGATAATAGATTTTATAAATAAATGTAGGAAATATAAGACTGAATATCGAATATTTAAGTAGAATTATCTTAATTGGTTTATAAAGGTATTATAGTTTTGATAGCATATTTTAAAATATACGGATACTAAGTCAAAAGTTGCATTATAGATCAACCTTAACCTGGCCTTAATAAAATTTTATTTTGAAAAGATTAAATTAAACGTCTGAAATTTTCCCATTGCTGCAAAAGTCACCCTTCTTTAAGGCCACTATTCTTTCAAAGAGAATATAACAATTCCTTACTTAGGTGCGGGTTATTGTTTTCATATGACACATGCAGGTTGCTTCACAATATTTTAAAGATTACCAATTTTAAAATATTTGACAAAAGAATGAATTAATATACGTAAATATATGGCTTATGATGTAGAAAATACTGTAATCCTCTATAATACTTGTATTACTTTGTTATTTAGTAGTAATACTCATTTGTTTCAAAGTCAATATCTTTAAAATATGGTTTATTTCATGATATCATTCGAATATAGGCTAGAACAAAACTTATTAAAAAAATACTCGTCAGCGTAAGCGTCAATAGTTCTTTTAGATCTTTTTTTCTTCGGGGCAATTATCACCATCACGAAAATTTCTTAGGTGATTCCAAGGCGAATCCAGTTGATAGCTACGCATCTCTTGAGTAAATTCTACCGGTTCGTATACTATCTTTTTTAATCCATCGTCATATCTGACTTCAATGTAACCGGTAAGCGGAAAATCTTTTCTGAGCGGGTGACCTTGAAATCCGTAGTCCGTTAAGATCCTCCTCAAATCTGGGTGATTCGTAAAAACAATCCCGAACATATCATATATTTCTCTCTCCAGCCAGTTGCAGTTACCCCACAGGCTGACAGCTGAATGCAGCGGTGTGAGTTCATCCGTATAAGTTTTTACCCTCGCTCGTTCACCGAATCGTAAGCTAAGGAGATTATATACAACTTCGAATCTGTATTCTCTGCTCGGCACATCGACCGCAGTCGCCAAAGAGCATTGATTAAAGCAGGCATGTTGGTGATAAGCCATGAATGTCAGAACGGGATGAAAGCCTTCAGGGGCAATCAAAATTTCGAGCTCGTCAGTGTGCTGCATTTGGATCTTTTGTACATACTTTGGCATGCATGCTGCGACATATAACCCGAACTCATAAAGTCGTTGCCTCTTTAAATTGTCATGTCTCCTCAAGGTATGGCTTTCATATTCGATAGGCTTAAGACGAAAGGGGTTATCTTTCTCGTCAATTTTCGCTTTATCTTCTTCACTTTGTAGGCTGTTATTTGTACGAAAATATCGCTTTGAAGTGATCGTGAATGTTCTTACCAACTTTGATAAAGCTGTCTTCATTTTGTTATGTTTTTAGTTGAATTGTAATGTCGCTATTATTTGTAACGTCAGTTAATGATTTAAATATAAAAACTTATTGGAGATTCAAAAAAACTAAAACCTATTTTAAGCAAAATATATTTTTTGTTTCTCCTTAGTCTGATATTATATTTTCTTTCTAACATTTCTTGAGAAAGAATGTTCTTTCTTACGAAATATATCTATACTAATATAAAAAGCTGAAGAGTGTGTTTGTTTGATCCGGCTAATATCAGGAAGTACTGGTTCGAATTCAAAAAATATTTTTGTGTGTTAAAGTCCTTTTATCAAGGAAGGCTCTAGGCTTATTTTTATTATTTATACGTGGGTTAAACCGCGAGGCACAGCTAGTCTAGTATAAACTTAGTTGTTTATAAATATATTTACATGACAATTCATCTAGCTTTGCTTTATAAAAGTTGTTTAGCGTGTGCTTAGTTAAACAATACTGTGTCTTCTTCTTTCGAAAGTCTAGTGAAGCAATTAACTAAATATCCATTAAATAGCGGTAAAACCAAGACCTTATACTATATAGTAGTACTTTTACCGTGATAAATTTGATACAACAAAATTAAAAATATTTTGTTACAAACGTAGCGAAAAACATGTAACCGAGGCCTAAGCGCGTTAAAGTAATATTTTCAATATCAAGTAATTCTTCATATATCGATTATCTGTTATATTTTGAACAAAGCATGCCAAAGGTTTACTTTTTTATAAGCCACACAAGAATTTAATTTCGGCGTTCACAGCTACCCGCGTATTACATGACAAAATTCCTCGCAAAAGCTTTCAATAAATTCGCTAATTTTTGTATGAAAATAAATTGTAAAATATTTGCTTTTATATCAGCAATATAAAAACAATAAAATGTATAATATTTTTATTATATTTTAAAACGTTATCGTAAAAAGCAATATTTATTTAGTTAGAGGCTTACAATAGTAGCCTTTCGTACATAAATGTAAAAAATACTTTTGGCAAAGCAGCGTTCCGGTTCTAGAGCTGAATTTGTTGACAAGTAAACAATGGTTGAGCCGACAGAGCCATCGTCAGAACGCTCCATCAGCGCCACGCCACGATAGCCCGAACACGACTCTGTGTAACGCCCCTTGATTGCGAAATTGACCGTTGGCTTTGACGCAGCGCAATAAATAATGACCAAGAAAATTGGTACTTTAATCCTGCAACGAATAGGTATGGCAATTTTATGAAACTCAGAACATTCAAAGCGTCAGTGTGCTTTATCAGCGCTACTACACGTCAGGACTCAGTAGCTCGTATTGATTGCGAAATTGATTTCAATTTGACGCAATGCGAACGCAATAAATAATGACCAAAATAAAATAAAATCGGTACTTTAATCCTGCAATGAATTGGTATGACGCTTTCACAAAACGGCTATGATGATCTCTGAATGTGCTTTACAAAAAATTGTAAAATATTTTTTTACAGAATTATGTTTGTATATTTTTTATCGAGACTAATTAATTACTTGTTTTCTTTTATTCCGGAGCAAAATATGGTTCACGATAACAGTACTATTATTTTTGAAATATTTTTCCGTTAAATTTGTCCCATTCATAATTTGCATTTGTTTAAAATATCAGGTGGCAAAATATTAAAAAAAACTTTCAATACAATATTTTAAATTTTGTCATGTTCTATAATAACAAGTTGTCATGATATTAAATAGATCAATTTTTTAGATAATTAAAAAAGGTTTTTATTTGGTTTCATATTGTTTTCGTGGCAACGGTGCTTTCAATTTTTATGCCTTGATTAAATATTTATATAAATAAAATATTTTTACGTAGCCGCAGTTTCCAATTTTAAACAAAAAAAAAATTCCAACACTATTTTAGACAAACATCATCCACGTAACAATCACCTGCTATTGACATATAACTTATTGATTTTTCTACTGAAAACATTTATGAAAGGTTTTTTATTTAAAAGTTTCAATAGGAGTTTAAATAATGTCAATAATAGCTTCCGAGTATAACAATAGGCTTCCGTCCACCGACAGACAGCATTGTCAACGTTCAATAGAAGTCCTCTCACTGGAAAATGGCTCCTAGAATGATTTGCTTTTGTAAACTTAACGAGTAAGACATTTCCTTTGAATATATTACGCGATTAAGTCATTTTGAAGAAAAGAAAACGGTGCCATTGTAATTATAGGGAAATATAAATTAAATGTATTATAACTTTCAATCTTCGATTCTTTGCGTAATCTATGTGAATTATGATCAGGAGTATTATCATTGATATCGACCTTGGCTGTATCAATCATAATCAAAGGAGACTATACAGCTGCGCATTACACATGGCACTTTGTTCAAATACACTCTCTATAACTCACACTCTCATTCTAGTATATATCTCACATCTCGTTTCTAGGATATGGTTAAATATCATCATCATCATCATCATGTCAGCCAAAAGACGTCCAATGCTGGACAAAGGCCACACCTAAGGATTCCCATTTTGGCCAGTCTTGCGCTGCCCGCATCCAACGGCTTCCCGCGACTTTTATGATGTTGTTGTTAAATATGTAAAATGATTTACATATTTAATTATTAAAAATGTAAAGAAAAATAAATCAGAATATGAAAAGAAAAATAAATTAAATTACCAAAAGTATAAGCAACTTTATGTTCGTGCAGATAAATGCTAGAACATTTGTTATTATAACAATATATATATATATATATATATATATATATATATATATATATATATATATATATATTTTTAGCATTATTTTGCATTTTCTTCCAAAAAAAAAACATCCGTTATCACTTTTAGATAGCACTATAAGACATGACCTCTGAAGTAATAATAAATATGCATCATTTAGCATTAGCAATAGCATTTAAAAAAGGTGGCAGCCATGGGATGGATGCGGGCTGACCAAGATCGGGATGGTTGGCGTTCTTTGGGAGAGACTTTCGTCCAGCAGTGGACGGCGATAAGCTGAAAAAAAAGTGTACATCCATTTATCATGACGCATTGCATACTTACGAACTGTACAAACCGAGATTACCAAATTACAAAATATACTTTTGAACAGATTATATATAACTCAAAAAATAGGATAGACGTTTTATCACTGACAACACATTAGACCACTAGATTTACACGAAATCTTTTATTTAATTTTTTTGTACCTACAGCCTACATCATTTTGATATTGAAACTATATATGCATGCGATATTATATACGGTATTATATTTTTTAAATTACATAACTTCACAGTGCATTTTATTTAGTTTTTGTAGAAATATATATTTTGCAGATTTTATTACAAACAGATATACTTTATAATACTATATCTCATAGTCATTAAGCTTTATGCATATGCCCAACGCGTCGGAAATATGACAATAATTGTTAACTGTCATGATTATTATGACACGTGTGAAGTCGTGTACATAATACTTATTCATTTCAATAGTAAAAAAATATATGAAAGTTATTTTGATTTTTATGTTAAATTTCATTTTAAATTTAATGTTATCTGTGCTATATCATTCACGTTCGCTAAAAAAAACCAAAACAATGATAATGCGTCTTAATTATTGTCAAATTCTCGATTCCTTTTTATATAGCTAATCATAAGCTGAAGCCTTTTTTGAAAATGGTATTGAATGGTTTTTTCTCCAAGTTTATATTTTACAATTGTGGGATTTTCATCTATAGCCGAAATTCGTAATGCAAAGGATTTCACCGCAACACTGTCCATCAAAGGCCACGGTATGTCTAGAAACGTGTACAGTGGACTGACGTACGCTTTGAATTCGTGACGCGTGCTTGAGATACATAGCGAGCTATAAAGCGGCTTAGCGAGATTTCGGTATACATCGCGCGGGCCATCATAAGCAATATACGTTGAGCACGTAATATTATTAAAATGTCGGTTAAAATTTTTAAATTAATAAATTATGGTTGTGTACATACCAAAAATTTAATTAATTACTTTGCGCAAAGCTCGTCCGAGTACCACCGACTCATCAAATATTCTTCTGCAAAACAGCAGTACTTATTATTGTTGTGTTCCAGTTTGAAGGGTGAGTGAGCCAGTGTAATTACAGGCACAAGGTACATAACATCTTAGTTCCCAACATTGGCGATGTAAGCCAAGGTTAAAATTTCTTTCAATGCCATTATCTATAGGCGTTGTTGACCACTTACCATCAGGTGGTCCATATGCACGTCTACCTACCTATACTATAAAAAAACAGTACATATCTCCACGTGGAAACATGAACTTGCAATGGGTACATGACTGTGTATTGTATCTATGCATGTATTATAAAGGTGGAAGGTTAAATGATCGATGAGAACTATAACATGATTTGAAGAATCCCTTTTTCAGTTTGTCTGTCTATTGAGAAAGGTTAAACCGCATAACTACACGTATGGCCCTGAGGAGCGAACCTCAGCTTTTAACAGTTTCGTATCCGATTCGTAAAAGTTACGACCTCGGAGCTAAGTGTCAAGGTCACAATGGTCCTAAAAGATGTTTATCTATTTCTAATTGAGTTTCTGATTAGTTTAATCCTATCACGTTACAATCATGACATCCGAACGGTCTATATCGATTCAAAGGTTTTTACGTTGACTACAAAAATAAACGTGTTTTGTTAATTCCATTGCAATATATTTTTAGTAAGGCTTACTATCACTTAGCTTATATATAAAAAAATGTCTGTAATGCCTCCCACTTCTGGGAAAACGTCTCTTGTTCTGTTATAGTCTCAATATGTTACTTAACTCTAACTGTGTTATTTCATTTAAATCAAATACATTCAATGATCAGAGATGGTACAGTTGCTAGCTCACGTCAATTTTGGCTAAAGATTGCGGTGTCGAATCTTAACAAGCACTACAAAAAATTCATCAGGTTTAAAAGAATAAGTCTTTTAAACGTGATGAACTCGTGCTTGTCACTGTAAAAATTTACCGTCAGGAAGCCTGCCTGTCGGATAATACCACTCCTTGTGTATCAACCAACCAACATTGCTTCAACGTGGAGAAAAGCATATTCTAAGAATTAAGTAAAATGCAGTTATATTATTATATAAATAATACACAAAAAAACTCTCAGTCCAATAGTACAATGAAATATTGTAAAAGTAGAAAGTCCATTAATAATTTTTCAATGGATATTAATATTAAACCTTCGACATCGTCAGTTACTTTTTTAATCCTGACATTTTTGACAAGATGGAATAAGCTTGTGTTCAACGCAACAGTATCAACGTTGCATTTTAAAATATCGTAATGATTTTTTCAACGTGCATAAAGCGATCAGGTAATAAAATTGTTGTATATATTTCCATTTAAACAATATTATGTATATCAAAAGTATTTCTATCTTCTGAGAAAAATGGAGTGGTTCCTGAGGTCAGTTGGTTCACGGTTGGCCTCTGTTTCACAAGAAATGTGTCTGACCTCACTAAGACTTGCAATTAATTAGGTCGCTACGGTCCCCACAATGCGACCTAGGTTGGTTGTGGAATCTTGTCTATTTTCACTATGCCTTAAATTCTTGCGGATTCTATCAATTCTGACCTCAGTATTTTCTGCAGTTCAGAAATTTATTGACATAACTATAAATAAAAACATCAAAGCAGAACGAAATTTGCCAAATTCGAGTTTTGATTATTTTCTTTCATATTAGCTCTAGTTTATTTAGATCTCAGTTCAAAGATCAAGGTTTTTTTGATGTCTTAGTCTGTGTTAAAATTATATAATGATAACACCTACGTAATACACCTACAAACGTTTTCAAGTATTATAAATAGAATGAATGATTTATTATTTAGAAGTGACGCTTTTAGAGTTTACGAGCAAACATTACGCATACTGTTTTATGATTATACAGCGTAGGTATTAAGATCAACAGCGCCCACTCGAAGCGCTTTTCATAAAGTTATGCGTATTATTATTAACTTGAGTCCCCAAATTCTTACATACATTTTAGCTTAATAACTTTTTTCAGCATTTTTAAGTGCAGTCATACGACAGCGAATAGGATTAGGACCGATGAGAAATGCTTACTTTTCTTGTATTCCAGTAATCAAGAACACTATAACTACACCTTCAACATCACCTTTAAATTGCGTGAGTATTATTATTGTAATTATATAAAATAATATTACAGTTTTTCGTAAGTTTGTTATACTCTTAAGTATGAATATATTCTTCGTTTTTTTTTATCCACTTAGCTCTTCCACGTAGTCAAGCGTGATAAGACATTCGATTTGATCAATAGGTGTTGTATAATAAAAAGAGATCGAACTATTATATGGAGAAGCACCTTAAAATTAAAAAAAGAACTGTTTTTATTAGCCTTATCCCATTTATTCTTAAGAAGAAAAAACCAATGTGTTTTATTTATAAGTATTTTTATAAAATTAAATTAGCATATTATAAAGTTATGATACATTTTTAGATTCGATCATTCAACACAACTAAGGTGAAACTACAGGAAGAAAAACCTCACGATCATGCCAAACTTTGGGTCATAGAGAAAGGAACATCAGCTCTATTAGTATTGCTCATACCATTTGGACTTCTCATTCCGAATAGACTATTTGATTCCCTGCTTGCTATTCTTATTACAGCACATACTTTTTGGTAAAAAATATTTACTTATAAATTATATAATATTTATATAGCTTTTTTTTTCATTGCATAATATTTTGGACAGAGTATTAATCTCTTGAGTTTAATTAAATATTTTTATATTGTAATAAATTGTGGAATTTATGATTCTGCATATTTTTACGCAATTTTTTTTACCTATTGCAGGGGGATGGAAGCGGTTATGGTGGAATATGTACGGGTCTTGTTATTTGGACCTCTAATACCGAAAATTGCTATCGGATTCGTATATGGGATGACGGTGTTAATGTTAGGAGGTCTATTTTATCTGATTTTTAATGATATCGGCTTATGTAGAGCGTTTTGGAGGATTTGGAGGAATATGAGAAAGCCGAAAGACACATTCAAACGTCGTTAGATAACACCAAGATTAATTTGTATAGAAGTTTTATTTATGTTAAATTCAATTGTTTTTGTTTAACAAATAATTTATTGTTTATTTTATTTACAGTAAAATATTTTTTTTATTAATAGTCGATTATTTATAAACAATTAAAAATCGATTCAACAAACTTTTCTGAAGGTAGCATTAAGTTAATATCGAAAATGAAGGTTTTCTTTTAGAAAAGTAGGTAAGCTCGCAACGGATAATAAGTCTTAAATGATTAATGTATCTTATTTCAAGTATCCATAGAAAAGTTTTAGAAGTGTCATAAGACACTAAGGCAGCAATTCATATATCTTCGTAACTTACCTTCCGTAGCAAAAGATTTTCAAAGTTAATACGAACAAACAATAGACCGCTCCGCCTAAACTTCGAGAGAGTTTATATCAGTTCTATGTTCAAATAAAAAGAATGAACGATTTATCCTTACCTGTTAAATTGAAAAAGTTACCGAGACCACTGTAAGGGCAGATTTACGTGCACCGGGTGCTGAGTAATATCAAAAAAGTTTATCGCAAACGGTTAACGTTCACTGAGAGCGGAAATTTTAATAATTCGAAATGAATTGAAAAAAAATATAACTCCAATAACGTCAGGAGTGAAACGGAAATTTAAAAGAAAATGAATTCGTGTCACAGAAATCTATAAATTGGTTTTTTGTTCGTTCCCCAATTATGTTTTATATATATTTCTTACGGAACAAAACGTAAGAAATTTATGCGATTTGATTTAAAAGTAAAAAGGCATCCTATAGGGGATTTGAATTGTTTAAAATAGAGCGTGACTGAAATAACCAAAAACAATAAATAAAGTAATGTGGTTAAAATGTTAAGTAAAAATATTGATCTAAGATCCGGGATTAAAAAAATATACCCTCATCTGTTAATAAGATGAAACAATTTCTTATGGGCTGATTTCAATATTATGAATTTATAAAAACAACCTCTGCCACCATAAGTCTGCTGCAATTAATAATAATTTATTGACAGCTAATTTATTTATAATTTTTACCGTCTCATGTTAATTCCATGTAGTAAGCTGAAATCGTCAGTATTTTATATTATGTACCTTACTATAGTTGGCACCCATCTCCATGACTGCTATATTTACCTGCAGCCAGATGAGAAAAGGTAAGTAAATGTAGCTTATTTCCCTCACATGTTAATTAAAAAATCCATAAAGCTGAGACAAAATGCATCGCTCATTTCAATTACTTTTTCTATGTTGTGTATCTGTAAGAATCAAATACATATTTACCTACTACATAACTCAAAGAAACTCTATAATACTACAAATCACGTATTATTAAGATCGGTTTAAGGAATTAATTTAACTTAACATAAGTCCATTAAGCGCTGAGAGATATTTACAAATGTTGATTTAAGTCGGCTACTTTGCTTCAGAGTAACTAGGAACGGAGTCAATTTATTACTGGTATACATCAAGGAAAGTTTCAACGTAACTATATCGTTGAAGTGGATGAATAATATCTTAATTAAAACAAATCATTGTAATTAAGATATTCAATAAGAACTTTCAATAATAAATTCTATCGGTTCCTATAAATCCTATACAACACATTTTTGTACATTTGAACTAAAAGTTTTTGAGTAACGAGTTTATAAGTTCTTACATAACAAACGACATCGAAACTTACGAAACCTTTTTATTGTCTTTTGATTATTACTTCGTATATAATTCTACACTACGTAGAGAAAACAAATGAAAAAAATATTTTAATTATAGTAACCGGATACGAGCTGATGTATATTATCTCGCGACTATAGCTGGTAAAATAGACATCAAGAGGAAAAGATTGAACGAAAATGTGTTACCACAATTGAAGCTGGATGCCTGGCATTTAATAAAAAATAAGCGGGCGCCGCAGGCCGTTGGCAATCTATCACGCTCTGTCATAAGCTGACTTTAATGCTGGGTCACTTCAGACCTTTTTGTTGACGTCAATATAACTTAAATATTTTCTAAAAAAAAATACGTAAGTCACCCGCTTCTTCGATAGAAACGGCGGAAAGTTAAGTCATAATCCTCATAAATCATTTTTTTTGTTATAAATTAGTTTTTAATAATGTTTATAAAATTGATGTTGCTATTTATTTGCTATCGTTATATCATAATTTTTAACAGTCTATAAATAACAACGATATAAATAGTGTATGGGTTTCATTCTAACGATAACAACACTTGTAATCTATATAAATAAAATGATAGAGGTCTGCAGTTGTGCGCGCATCACGGAAAAACTACTGGATAGATTTCAATGAAATTTTCTAAATTTTATTTCTTAGATACTTGGCCCTTATCAAAAATTTATTTCTTAATTATAAATAAAGACATACACATAATATGAAAATGCTTTCTCTTCTCCGTTGACTAATGTAATTGGTTCGTTGTATCTTTTACAGTTCTACGACTATTTTTCACAAAGATATTAATTTAGATCGCACAAGTCTACATCTGATCTGAAATAACATCGTAGTGATCTTATCCTAATGTGAAATTTCGTTATCGATGTAGATTTGGCTTGAAGCCAGATTAAACAAACAAACTAACAAAACTTACCCTAATATTAGTACGACTTCCCAGCTCTATTAAAATTTCAAAGCCTTTATGAAATGTACGAGATAATAAAAATAAAAGAAACGAATACATTTTCAGCGTCTAAAAATATGTTTCACAAAATGTTTTCAATTTTCTCAAAATAAACTTTAGTAGTACATTTTCACTGTGATATGTGAAATCTTTATTGTATATAATATAATAAAATGGATAGCTCGAAGGAACATTTTACGTATCCTAATTGCATACATTACTCAGCAAGCAGCCTTCAAGATAGGCAGTAACTTAGAATATTCGCTAAGAAACTTTTGGAACACAGTCGGTACAAATGTAAATGAAGACTCAGATATTTCAGTATAATAGATTATCCGCTCATTACTCATATTATGTATATTACATTAGGCATTTATATATAACTCTAAATACCTGAGAAGAAAAATTAGTAGAATAAATTTAAATATTTTAGCCTTATACCTATTCCAAAATGTAAAATGCATGAAATTTTATTTTACAATATTATAATTAATCATAATTTATGTTTGTGCAACAGATACATCTGTACCGGTACCAAGTTTGTTATTTATAAAAATATATATTTATTATACTTATATTTATTATAATACTTATTAAAAGTATTTAACTATTAACAATTTACAAGATTCAATCGAGTCGACTAGTCTACATTGTATATAAATCGTAATGTACAATATACGCACAAAGTATCTAAAAAATAAAATATTTTTGTCTATTCGAGATATTCGACTGGTAGAACTCAGTTATTTATCAAAGTTTTTACGCATGCGCTAGCGAGAACGTGTATGATTGATGCGTTTTGTTTTCGATGAAAATGTAAAATGTCACCGAAAGTATCAATAAAATGGACGGGCAGCTGCATCATGATATTTATTCTTGGATTTAAGTTGAACACTAAGTTTTACGATTATTCAAATTCAATATCTCTTTCTATAATATGATTATATTTTATAGAAAATATTCATTGTCTGTCTTTGGTGACCGATGTGAAACCATTTTTAATTGAACCATCTTCAAGTTTTTATTCAATGATTTATTTAAAAAAATGTTGGTAATTTAAAATTAAACCATGTACTTAATATTATATCTCAACCAAATATGAAGAGTATTCAAATTCAAATTCAAAATACTTTATTCGATATAGAAGTATTACACTTACTATTGATTGTCAAACTGGAAATTACTACCGGCTCGGAAAAGAAACACCCAGCCCTGAGAAGAACCGGCGAAAGAAACTTAGCGGGTTGTCTTTTTTTATGTTTTTTTACAAAAAAAACAAAAGAAATTAAAATGCAGCGATCGTCTCATTACCAAGGTGTGCTATCATCCATAATTTCGTTTATTTAGCATACAAGCGTTCCTTTAAAAAATTTTTAAATTTAGCAACTGAAGCATTTTGAACGCTTTCGGGATCCTGTTGTAGAAACGTACACATTGCCCCACAAAAGAGTTACTGACTCTATGCAGTCGAGTAACGGGAGTAATTAATTTGTGTTTGTTCCTTGTACCAATGTTATGAGTATCACATTTTCTCACAAAATCATTGATGTTTTTCCGTACATACATAACTTAGTATAGTAATTAATTTATGTAACGAAAACTAATTTAAACTATTTCTTGAATATAAATCATAATACTTATACCATTTATATATAAGCATACAAGCAATTCATTATTACTATTTCTTGAATATAAATCGTAATACTTATACCATTTATATATAAGCATGTTAAACAGGCAATTCATTATTAAGGAAACTATGTGTACGTTAACTAATAATTAATACCATCTTGATGACTGATCACATATACATGTTGGCTCAAACCGCAAAATGTCATCAACACTAAATGAACGACACACGATTACGGTAACGAGAAACATGCTTCGGGCAGACGCGTTTCAGAAATTACATACACCGTTGACAAGCCCCGAATTAATTAAAGTCAAACAACGCGACCATCCCGCAAAATTGTCTCCTTTACAAACGAAATCAATGATTAAATTTTGTATACCTTGTTATGTAATCACATATAGTTGTAAACGCAGCATAACGCGACGTTCAAGTCCGTTAAAAACACTTATTGAAAATCACTTCACAGTTAAACACTTCGATTTAACTTGACGGTGATTTAATCAATGTTTAATTATTGTTTACAAGTATACCCAATGTAGGGAATCATTTAAAGTCTGTGTAGCATTTATTTGGAAGAGGTATAAATAAATGTTCTATCCCGTTTTTCAAATGTAGACTTACGAGTAAAACACACTATCACACAAAACGATCTCTCTGTCAGACCGAAGCAACCTCATTGGTAATATCTTTAGACATTTTTTTTAGTTTGTTCTTTTTCTTAAACACTTTTTGAATATATCATATATTTGTTATACTTTATTATACATGTAAAAAAAGTATTTATCTGTAAATTTTCACAAATTTGATTTTGACATCGACTCCAAAATAACAATAATTGTAACTACATTCTCAACACAACACAATAGTACCAACATATTGATGAGTAGAAAATAGTAAGTTATTTATCAAATTATAGAAGAATACGCCATTATTTTTTTAATTTTTAGTGCATATTAATTTTGTTTTTACCTTGAAGTCGGTTTTTGTTTTGTTTTAATTTTTATTTATTATCACATACTAGCTGATACCCGCGACTTCATCCGCGTTGCTTGATATATTAACAAAGTTTTCTTACGTACGAAGGAAAAAACATCAAAAAGATCGCAAGCAAAAATATACTTTGTTTAAGCATACATCACTGAACGCGCAGTGCATATACAAATCGTTGTTTTTTGAAACTTTAATAACTTTTTATTAAATGAAGATATCGCAATAATTTTTTTGATAAGGGCCAAGCGTCTAAGAAATAAAATTTAGAAAATTTCATTGAAATCTATTGAGTAGTTTTCCGTGATGCGCGCACAATTGCAGAGCTCTATCATTTTATTTATAAATATCTATATAATTATAAATATATATAAAATTAGTTGTATGTTGAAATGTATTTCTCAATCTTCAATTTCAATCGAATTGTTCAAATTGATATTCTAAGCAAACAAAGATATATTTGCTGTACGTAATCCGAATCGTTCGAAACACGCACAAATATAATAAATATATTTTATTGAGGTCCGCAGGCATTGCTTCGGCCTACTCAGTGCTATTTTAATATGGTATATGATATGTGTATGCGACACACATATATATATTATATATAGTAAGTGATGTACTTAGTGAATTTTCTAAAGCTGTTATAGTGAAGTGAAATTTCCTATGTACATAATAAAGTAAACATTTTCAGGGCTTTCCTAGAATTAAATGTAGTATTATAATATTCCAGGTATTCTGAATTAAGTTAATAATTAAGTCTAAGTAACGGCTGTTCACACACTATGTATATTACAATTATAACATTACGGTCTTATGTAATGTTGTCCTCAAGTTCAGGTTGGTATTGATAATACTTTAATTTGTACTAAGAAGCAACACATATTGTAAAAAAACGATTGCGTTTGTTGTCCTTTTTACTTTATTATAAGTGCTTAGTAATATATTGATACTAGCTGTGCCCCGCGCTTTCACCCGCGTATAATTAATAAAAATACAATGAATAAAAATAAGCCTTCCTCGATAAAAGGACTACATAACACACAACGATAGGATTTTGACGTGACAACGTCTAATAAATCGATGAACGCTGGCTGCATGCACGAAAAAGGATGACTCATTGTCCCGTTACGCTGATTGTACGCTTGCGTCTCTCTCTTTCACTCGATTGGCCTAAAATAAGCTGTTCGTAATTAAAATATTTGAATTAATGATTGCAAATAAAAGTAAATTTATCAATTAAATTGTAGATTTCATTTCACTCCTTCTTTGTTCCCATACAGAATAATTATAATTCAATAAAAATGATTCAATTTTATTCATAAAAGTATGTAGTAATTTCATCAATGTTTTGTTATGACGTTGTTACGTTATACTATCGCCCGTAAACCGACTTTACAGACAACTCCTCAGCAAAATAACATAAGAATGTGTAAAAAAAGCTAATAAAATAAAAATGTTTTAAATATATTTTAAATTTCCATTTAATAATAAACTTTTTATGAAATTAATATATATAAAATGTTTTTAAAAAAATTATAGCATTATGAATTATGTTTTTAAGTTTATGGACGTAAAAATAGTAATATAAATCTTTACTTCAGAACGAACATACCTATAATAACCTGAAGTGTATTGTCTCCTTTTTCGGACGTGAGAGTGAAGAAGTAAGCGCAAAGAGGCCGCAACAAGGTACTTAACCTCTTAATCTGGACTTACAAAGAAACTAAAAATAGTAAATGCACTCATATCATATAAGTCAAGAGTCCTTGTATGAAAGGTGATAACCAACGAAAGCGACTTCAAAGGTTTATATTTGTTACACAATTCATCATGTGACACGTCTTGACCTTTGATAAAAAAGTCGGGATTTGTTGATATGTATAATTGGCTATCTTTCTTTAAATTTGATTTTTAAAATTATTTAGCTTTATTCTAGGACATTATTCACACAAGGCCATCTGATCCCAAACTAAGCAGAGCTAATTACACACAGACTCAGGACAAACAGACATTTCCATGCACAGAAATGTCTGTCCTGGGTGGGAATCGAACCCACGACCGGCAGCGTGAAAGGCGTCTTACTAACCACGGCAATCGGCTCGTCAACATATGTAACCTTTTTCAACTGTACATTTTTGGGTCTGCAGTTGAACAATTACGGGCTACTGCTGACTTAATATCGTTTCGTCTGAAGGTAACGTAAATAAGTAAACTCTTTGTATAAAAATAAATATTTGGAAATATATTACTTCAGTTTTTTTAAATAGGAAGGCGGATGGACATCTACTTTGACACTGAGAAATAATAATCATTTCTACACCGCCAATGTACTACCAACCTTGCAAACTAAAATGTTGTCTTTTTGTCTGTAGTTATACTGGCTCACTCACCCTTCAAACTGAAACACAACAATGGCAAATATTGCTGTTTGACCCAGACGGCCAGACGCCAAGCCGGTAGGGCTTACTACAACTGGTACTAAGAAGTACGTAGTACGTAGTAAGTATATAGTTAATATATATGATAAATAAATATTTTCATTAAGTTATTAAAATTTTAGCTATGTATTACCGCCAGACGATTAATTTACTGACATTATCTAAAATCAAGATTTATCACATAGACTTTGACAAATTAACGGCGATAATATACGATCGATCAGATTTGCATTAATATCCTCAATAAACTGATGACAAGACCTTATAAGTCTTAATGTTTATTCCATCACGAAGCTTCAGTTTGGAATGGTGGATAATACTTCTCATATACATATACTTATCGTCGTATTAATGTCGTTCGTATAAAAGTTAATTTGTAAAAAATATATTTCTTAAAGTATTCACGTATTATTATTGCTTCCTTGGCTGTAGTGCGCACATACTCATGTATGTCATTGTGAGAACTGGACCAAATAAAATGGGGCCACACGGGAAGCACCAGCCTTCAAATAAAAAAATAATCATCAAAATCGGTTCACTCAGTCGAAAGTTCTGAGGTAACAAACACAATAAAAAAAACATATAGACGAATTGAGAACCTCCTTTATTGAGGTCGGTTAAAAAAAAATGTCACAGCAAATATCCTATAAATAAACGTTAATCCGGTATTCGTTCCATCGCAAATTGATTTGCGATCATTTAAATATTTATATTAATCCGTTCAAAAAATCCAAACATTGCGCAATATAAGTATTCTTATATAACAGCAGATAAACTAAGGTCAAGTACAATATGGACATCAGATTGATTACAGCTCATTATATTTACAAATACATAATAAAATAAGCTTATTACACATTGTATTACTGTTTTGCTCTTAAAAGTAAGTATTAACAATATATATATAATAAAAAGATTAGTGAATGACTGACATATCTGAAATGGATTTTTGAAAATTTAACCTCTGAGTGATGATAATGAAAATTGAAAAGTTTCTTTTGAAAATCTTCCAATTTGAAACTCGAGCACGTGTAAAGCGCTAGCATAAATAAAAAAAATAGTTGAAAGTATTTTAAAACGTTATTTACAAACAAAAGTACATTTATTTTCTATAAATAAATACAAGTTTACTAAGATCTCAAACGAAATGAAAGTATCAGGTTAGTAGAGTAAAATATTTCACAAATCAAATATTCAATTTCTATATTTTTCAATACAGAGATAGTGTTTCAGGAGTTGCATCAAACGTTGATCTAGAGAGCTACACAAATGTTTATTTAAGCCAGTCAATTGCGACGCCTACAGAGCACGCTACGGAGAGCTACAGACCTCGTAGCTGGTCTATCGACTTACACGAGCCGTTGAGTTGGAAATATTTACTAGATTAGAACATGTCCCTTACTAGTGAGAGAATTCTGTCCATAGGCTTTGTTGTTACCGGTTATGCTGTTTTCGTGTTTAATATTAATATTATAAGCGAATAATAAAATGAAATTATGCATGTTTTATATTTTTGTGTGTGTTTGTGTGTTTTTATGCGTGTATGTGTGAAATTGTTAGTTGTAATTCGAAGAAATAACAATTCATTTTTAAAATAACATTTTTATTAAAGGATTTTGTTGCTGCATGGCGATTCTTTATATTTGAACAGTATATTCTTGTAGCGCAAATTAAATTGTTTCGAATTTTATACGTCCATCCTTTTATTCAAAAGTTCAATGTAATGGCCCGGAAATGGGACACAATTCTTTGATACTGTGTCGAATAACAGCGGAATTACGAGTCGCGGTCAACGGCCGTACGAGTTCTCGACTCCGGCTATTTCATTGTTTGTTTCATATGACTGCCATATTTGTCATTCAAGTGTGCCACGTAGTAAATAATTATCACTCCTTCTCTCCTTTCTCCTCACTTGAAAAGTCAAACATACTCCATAGTTCATGATGCAAGAGTGCAGTTTCAACAACCTTTTGTTGGTTCAAGTCATGTATAAAAGGAATTTTACAAGATCTCGCTCTAAGCGCATAATGGAATTTCACACTGCTATGACATAACATAATGAAATAAAATATTTGCTAGCTCTGAATTTAGGAAGATTTTTCGTGGAGGATGCAAGTAAACAATATTAGGATTATGTTATTTAAAAAATAAATGTTCCATATTGTGCGTACATTTTGTCCGTAATTTCAAAGTTAATTACGACTGAATTTCAAATTAAAGTACAACACATTTATTCGTCGAGTTAGCGTATAACAATTATAAATTAAGATCATTCTTCAAAGGCTTTGTATAAATTAGTTTTCTCAAATAGAACAACACGAATACAGTAATGGCACAGCAAATGAAACAGTATTTTCAATATAATAATATAATAACTTACGTACTTACAATAGTAAAATATATATATTTAAAAACAAGCATTTATCCAGAGGAAGATTTGTAAAAAATTTCGAAATTCATTATTTACGAGTTTTATTATATTATTATATTGCCGTAAAAGGCATCCTATCAAGCCAATCAACCAGTCAAGGCAGTTGTCAAGTCATCTCGATACACTGAGAGGAGAATTAAATGAGGAAAATAGAAATTCGTATACAAACTCAATGTTATATCAAGATCAAAGTATTTTCAGTATATTTTATTTATTTTGTTCCATAACAATACACATAAGAACTGTATTTCGGGAATTGTTCACGGAAACGTCGAGAGACCGCGCCATTCAGTCAAAAGTCTTCTTCCACGTTCATTCAATAGATCTGCGATAGACTCACTACACAAACGAAATGAAACTCGCATTGTAAAATTATGGCTGAGGTGTATTTGATGTTCCAACCTTTTAGATGCTGCATTAGACTTAAATATCCAAGAACAGTACAAAGTTATTAGTTCTTCATAATTATGGTAAATTGGTTCTACTTGGTGGTAGAGCATTGTGCAAGCTCGTCTGGGTAGGTACCACCCACTCATCAGATATTCTACCGCAAGACAGCAGTACTTGCTATTGTTGTGTTCCGGTTTGAAGGGTGAGTGAGCCAGTGTAATACCAGGCAGTTTGTGGCGCATTGGTGATGTAAGTGATGGTAAACATCTCTTACAATGCCATTGTTTATGGGCGTTGATGACCACTTATCATCTATACGTCCGCCTTACTATGCAATTAAAAAAAATGGTAATGCAATTTTTTCCTTTTATATAGAATTACAAAATTATCAGTGCTCTGGATATTACGCCCATGTTAAGAGTAAGTGTCGTAATTTCGGATAATTTTAAAATCTTAAAAAATATAATTTTAAAATCTTATATTACATTACATTACATTACTTACATTGAAATACAGTCCTATGTAACATTAATAAGATTTAAAGTATATCCATAATGTAAAGCTTAAATACCTTCTACGAATGCTATCGACGTGAGGTAAACGACCCAGAGCTACGGTATCTACTCGCAAACGGGTTGAGCGAGGGGAGAAATTAAATGAAGTTGTTACCGAGGAATACTAACAGAACACTCAGTTACAACATTTCACTTAAAATATTATGTGTCATCTATATATCAACAAAATGTATATTATTATCTTGCTTGAAAATCAATAAAAACCAGCTCTACGTTTTTTTGATCTATGTATATCTATACAGGTTGTAACAAAATTCGTGTCCGACCCGTGAAGTGGTTATTAGGTATCGTTAGTCGGTTCTATTTTTGTAATAAATTTTAAAATTTTTAGCAAAATTTTACCCCGAAAAAAAATTAATTTGACTAAATAACGACAATTATATTGCAACACAGGCGCGGGCGTCAGCGCTCGATAGCTTTTACCTATCGGGTAGGTCGGAGACGAGGTCATGACCTCAGTTGTTCATGAAATTTTCGTCATTTACAATTGAAAATGAAAAAAAAAAAAAATTTATGAGTAATTTTTATGCATAATATTTTAATTTTTTTACATAAATAGAACCGACTCACGATACCTAATAACCACATCACGGGTCGGACACGAATTTTGTTACACTCTGTATAAATAAAATGATAGAGGTCTGCAGTTGTGCGCGCATCACGGAAAAACTACTGGATAAATTTAAATAAAATTTTCTAAATTTTATTTCTTAGACACTTGGCCCTTATCAAAAAAAAGTATTGCGATATCTTCATTTAATAAAAAAATATTAAAGTTTCAAGAAACAAGGATTTGTATATGCACTACGTGTTCAGTGATGTATGTTTAAACAAAGTATATTTTTGCTTGCGATCTTTTTGATGTTTTTTCCTTCGTACATAAGAAAACTTTGTTAATATATCAAGCAACGCGGACAAAGGCGCGGGTATCAGCTTGTTATATTATAATATATCCCCGTCTTATTGCCTCTACTGGTGACAGGAGAGCTGGTGCAATTTTCGCTTTTTTTCGTATTTATTTAAGGCTTTCATGTAAATAACTATTATGTTAATAAATCTATTTAATGTAAATAATTAAATTGATTTTCAATATAGATTTGAAATATATTACTTGACAAATTTATTACTATCTGTGGATGTTTATTATGGAATAAAATAAAAAATTAGAGGAATTTTAATATGTTATAACTGAACCAAATTTAATAATCACAAAATTTAGTTTCATACACTTAATTATTGTACAATAATAATAATAATTGTTCCAAGTAGAGTGCATTGTTCTCAATATACAGTTGGCACGTTTTCTTAAATTATATTTTACACATAGTTTGCCTGAGTGTGTTCCATCTAAATTGAAAAATTATCAATTATATTCGTTTATTTAAGACTATTTATATCTATTTATATATAGATACAAATAAAATAATTATCAGAGTTTTAACTTATGCGTTATATATTTCTTCCAAGACAATATTAATCCTCTACACCACAAATGTATGAGACAAAATACTCCCAAAATTCTGGTGCAATATTTTTTACTGGCAGCGCTAAGAAAATTTATTAGTGCAATTTAGGAAATATTGGTGAATACAAAAAAAAGTATGACTTTAATCAAGTGCCAGATTCCATATTATAACGTCTTTTGAACGAAGGAGATTACTCACTAGCAGTTTTAAGTTAGCTAGCCCCCGTACTTTGTTTAATTTCTAATAAGTTTGTGTTAGTTTCTGCGCGTGCGGAAGGGATTGTGAAGGTACAAATGATAAGTGGGTAGAATCAACTCATCAATTATTATTATTATCAACAAACTACTCTGTTTTGTCTCTGTTTCCGTTTAATGAGTAAGTGAGTCAGTATAGTTACTTACATAGTTGGCGGCACATTAACAAAATGTCTGTAAGCGAAGGTGTACAATAATTGAAGGTCTACGGATGTCACATTAGATTATTTTCCTTCCGTGACGATTAAAATACCTAATCTATACCAATGGTATAAATACTAAAGTAACTTTGTCTATCTGTTACGATTCACGGCTAAACCACTGAACGAATTATAATAAAAATTCGTATGAAGCAACCACAATGTAGACAGAATATTGGGGCTGTCTAAATCATTCATGAAACGTGACATTGTAATATTTTTTTAACACAATCCGCTATTTTCTATTTTGTATTCATCGCACCTTCGATATAATTATTTTAACAAAATCCCAAGGCTGTAACGAAAGACGATTTATATTCATTGATCGAACAAGGCTACGTCATAATGTAGACAATGGACGTAATATTTCATAAAATGACACCATTTCATGAATTTATCGTACACTTTATGACGTGATCAATTCTAAGATGTAGCCGCGACATATACTTCACCTTAACAATATTTAATAGCTTGTAGAATTACTGTTCTATTACTTATATTCGACACAAAATAATCAACGTTTTTGAAATTGTATCAGTTTATTGATACGATTATTTTGTTATATAAAGTATCGTAAAAAAACAAACGTATATTGATACGTATAAAAATTAAAATGACGATTCATATTTTAAACGAAGCTGTGCAAAAACTATCGGATACTCCGAGCGAAACAAATAAAAGGAATATACTGCGATAGCTCTAAAGAGAGTGAAAAATGTATTTTCTTTCACAGAGCGCATAACGTAGAGGACATGAAATATGGCACGGATTCCGCTCGGCTCAACGTGCGTTGGGACTCCTATCGGTTTTCGCGACTCGAAAAGTATAGACTTTATCTGCTGCATTTGTTTCGGTGCTCAAATTTAAAATGTGCATATAAATTTTGTTTGCAAAGTTATTTGATTAAAATTTTGTTGTTTGATTAAAATATGAATCTAAATTTAATATTTGTTATAATAAATAAATTTTATTATTTAACTACGAATATACTGCTACAATAATAGTAACGGATTAATTACTTTTTCGTAATTGGCGAAACATTAGTGATAGTAAGTACATCATTTTTGTATGTTTATTTTCTTTTGTTTGTTTATGTAGCTTATTATATATTACCTCTCTCTTGATGATCATTCAGTAATTTCTCTTATCAACCTGAACAATCTTTCAGAAAAATTTATTTAATAAAATAAATAACTACTTGGGAATAAATTATCTTAAATTTGATTAAACATGTTTGTAAGTTCATATAACGATTTTATTCTTAAATAAAAAAAAATAGTAGTGTTTTGTTATATCTGCAAATTTTATTTTATGATTAATTTAAAAAGCAACGCAAAGAGTTAAACTGTTTTCATTATACTCTAAAAACAAAAATCTCGACGACATCGGTATAAAAAAACTATTATAGACTTTTGTTGCAGGAGACGCCGATCAAATGGCGAAGTTTTAGTATCCAACAAGCCGTTGTAAGTGCACTTTGTCACTTAAATTGAAAAATATTGCTTTTAGTACAGAAACTAATGTTTGGCGTTGAAACCTTTATACTTTTTATACATTAATACTCTAAACTAAGCGAAGTAGTAGGCCTTAAGAATTCTATTTATTACTAAATATGACATAACGTAACGCTTAATTTTTAATTGGAACAGTTAGGCGGACTGACAAGTGAACCATCAAGTGGTAGGTGGGTACCACATAGATATCGACACTAAGAAATATGAACCATTTCGTACATCGTCAACGCACCACCAACCGGAACCATACTGAGTATTGCTGTTAACAGTCATATTTTGATGAGTAAATAATAACTACTAAAGACAGGATTACACAAAGCCATCAAAAGATTTCTGTTATAAGGTAAGAATAGTGTGTCTTTGTTTTTTTATTATATAAGTAGGTGGACGACCATATATTTTATTTGGTGGTAGGGTTTTGTGCAAGCTCGTCTGGGTAGGTATCACCCACTCATCAGATATTCTACCGCAAAACAGCAATACTTGCTATTGCTGTTTTGCGGTAGATTATCTGATGAGTGGGTGTTATCTGCCCAGGCGAGCTTTCACAAAGCTCTACCGCCGAGTAAACATGTTTCATGTTTTGTAATTATTCAAAAAAGTGTTAAGATCATTAATACCATCACTAATACCAACCAATTTTATAGTAAGTAGCAACTAGATTTTATCCGTAAATACCTTTCCAAGATTACATCTAGCTTCATTTTCACTTCAATGAAATAAAATTCGAAATACCCATCATAATGTAAATAGACTCGACCTTTTCGTCCAAAAATAATACTGAGAGTTTGTAAGTGTTTATTTGTAAAGTAAAATAAAGTTCCGATCTCTTTCATTCGCCTGTACAAACAATTTAATCTGGAAATCTATTTCATGTTTTTAAACTTTTTTATTAATATAGCATCTCATTTTAATCGTGTTTTTTTTTGTGTCTGTCTGTCTGTTTGTTTGTCTGCAATACACATTAAATTTTCAAGCGGTTTTCACTATTGCATACATTATAATATTACATTTTAGATAAATGTTTGAGCGTATGGAATACATTCATATTGAATTTGATGATTGAAGAAAAATGTTATATAATTCAAAGCTCGCATTCAGTGACGAGTAAGACAGAGTGAGAGTTATTTGACTAACTGAGCAAACTATAAGATATACAACAAATCAATGGTCGACTAAATCTAAGTATTTTAAAATCTCTACAAATTGTGAGCGACAACACTATATATTTGTAATATATAAAAGTCAGAATTACCTTCTTTGGGCTCTTAAAAACGGTATTAAATTAATTATTATTAGCGTTAAGGTTAGTTCAATTTATTTCAAACAATAATATCTTATCAAAATAAACAAATTTAAATTTGAAATGTTTTCAAACGCATATTTTTATTTGGAACAGTTATTTGAAATATAGTTATTTGGATAAGCGCATGTGAGGCGTATGATAAGCTGTACGGTATTGGCGGACAGATCGACTCGCTCAATACTGATCAAGTTTGTTTACATAGTAAAACTGATACTAGAACATATATGTTATATTATGATGTACTTTTTATTCCGATGGGACTCAAAATCAAATACGCAGGCGCAGGACTAACGGATTATATACCTTCCGATGCATGTGATTGTAAAGATTGTCATCTTCGAGACTTCGGAGAACTGAGAATTCTTAGAAATAAAAACTCAATAATATTTTTTTTTTCGTCCGTCCCGGTGTTTGAACTTAAGACCATGTGGTCGGTATAACCTAGCCAATAGAGCAAGAAGAGCTAAACCATTGTGGTTTATATAATATAAGCAAACCATATACAATAACGAGGATCCTACCTGGCCTGACGACGCATTCAGATCAATGACTTGGAAATATTTACTCGATTAGGCGGACGTACACGCCTTATTGATGATGGAATCTCATCCCTGGACCACAGAGTAACGATTTATGTACATTACGCCTAAAGGAAGTACCCTTGAAAGGGCTTGTTTATTTTATCTAATGTTTTCAAATTCCACACATTTCGCTGCGTTATTCAGATATATGCATCAGCCAACTTGACCATAAGTACATAATATTTGATTTTGTTAAAAGAAATTTATCTATAATAATAATAGTAATAATATCCTGGGACATTATTCCCACATGACCATCTGATCCTGAACTAAGCAGAGCTTGTAATATGAAAACGAAACAACTGATGTACTTACATATACTACTTTTTTTCTTAATACATAATTATATAGATAATTACACCCGGACTCAGGACAAACCCACGACCTGCGGCGCGAAAGGCAGTTCTTCCAACGTCGTCAATTCCTCGTCAATTTTTTTTTTATTAATTATATTTATTATATTATTGTTTAATTTAAAAGATTAAAGATGGTAACAAAATAAGCAAGTTATTGCGAATTATACATTAAGTTTCAATTATACTAAAAACTAGTTAGCGAGCCACGCAAGGGAGTCGTGGAGTTGGTACTCGTGGCACTACACAGTAATATGAAAATAAAAAATGTAGATTTTTTATTCTGTATAAGGTAAATATTTATAGAACATCGGAGTGTGCTTATGAAAATACAATTGGCATAAAAATGTCGTAAAGCAAACACAGCTTTCACTATGTTGGTTTTACGATGCTTTTACGTTTTGTAAAAATATACTCTCAGAATTACTCTTAGAATTCATTCATAAATGTGGAGTTTATTTTATCGTACGGATGGCGGATATGTCAGTGTATGACAATAATTAACGATAATTAATTGCTTTGTTTAAAAAAAGCCGACATGACCTAATGGGCAATGCGTAAATGTTGACGGAAGATCGCGACTTAAAAACCGGGCAAGCTCTACTAAGATTTTGTTTTTTAGACAGTAGCTAAAGTTAATAATTTTAGCCAAGCCAAGTCGTTAGAGCTGTTTTTGAGATACACAATATAATTTTATTAACAATAGAATTAAAGATGTATTTTAAACTTTGTAAACTTACTCGAAATAAAACAAGGACACATAAGGGTATCTATTTCTTACTTACGAGAATGCGACTACAATGCATTTTTTGCAAACGTATTACAAAGTAATACGTCACAGATGTTATGTAGGTTTCGTTAAAAATCGACACAATTTCTATAAGTGTTTTGTTAATCACTTGATTCTCTTAAGAGCTTTAGCACCTTGTTGGTCACATTCTGTTAAAAAATTACAATTTATACCGATTTCTAGCATTTATTTCAACATCCCCCTCTCTGTTCACGTTTTTTTTCAATTGATGCCATTTTGGTTTTACGTCATTTTCGTGAAACAAAACAAAATGTCACTTTTTAGTAAATTTACAACCCGCTGTTATTGCATAATTGATGATTTCTACAAAATATTTAAAAAAACTGATTATTTAATTAACATTCAGAAAAATAAAATAAACATTCAGAAGTTACTCGATGTTAGATTATGTACATTCAATCCAATCCATATAACAAATAATAAACTACTCTACAATCGGTACCGGATATATAATATTTATATCAATATTTTGAGGTCTATATATATAAGACTATATAACTATCTTGATTCGAGGACGATTGGGAAATAATTAAATAATTCAAATTCAGATTCAAATTTTGAATTTATTTTTAAAAATAGAAGTACTATATGGCACCTTTACTTTTATTTATATTTAATCTCGAATTTCAAGAACTATTTGATGACAGCAGTACTTGCTATTGTTGTGGTCCGGTATGAGTCCGGTATGGTGAGTGAGCCAGTGTAATTACAGGAACATAGGACATAACATCTTAATTCCCAAGGTTGATAGCGCATTTGCAATCTAAGCGATGGTAACATCTCTTACAACGCAAATGTCTATGGGCGTTGGTGACCACTTACCATCAGGTGGCCTATATGCTCGTCCGCCTTCCTATGCAATAAAAAAAATGATAAAGGGTTCAAAAGATATAAATTTGTTCAAGCCCTATGGGATTTTTTACTTACCGGTTATTCTATTGATACGCTTACATTGTATCGCTTTGTTCCGGAATAAGATGCAGTTTTAAGTGGTGATTATCTTGCAGTACCTGTACAATTGCTTAGCTAACATAAAAAAATACAACTGATTTTTATTTATATATAAAAAGTTACAAATATTATAAAATAAATTAACATAACATGGAAGTTCCACTTCGTTTATTAAAATTATCAATTTCAATTTTAGACGTACTCGTATTTACAAATGAGGGTTTACAAATGAGTGTTCTTTGCCTAATTAATGAACGATTTAATATGATTCATTTCGAATAGACGTCTAGAGAATTATTCAATTAAAGCCAAATAAATGTTTGATTAAGTTTGCGACGCTTCGACTCTTTAGTAGTGGATAAGTGCCGTCGTAACTGATCGACTCATTCTACCATTGATTTGAAAATGTACTTCAGTTTTATTTGCTTTGAGCTGTGATAGTGCAATTTGTTTTACGGTTATCAACCCTACTAAAGCTAATATTCTACTATATATATTATATATCTTAGAAGTTAAAGGAATTACAAATAAAAAAAAGCAAATTGACTGCCTGAAATATTTCTTCTTAATTACACGACGAGAGATTACTTAGACGTTTATTTCGATACTTGGTAATAACCGGGGTTTGAACTTGGATCTTAAGCCGTATGTTAATCACAAAACCAACGGGATCTCACGTAAATAATATGCTTATGATTGTCAGTTTCAATAAAATTAGGTAGTCATAGTTCATAATTTCCAACGAGATTTCTATAATGAATTTAGAAGAGTTATTTGATTTAACGTTTGTTTAAATGAGGACGTGGCGTGTCGAACAGTAATGAATGTTACTGCAGTCGCACCGGCTTAAGCGGAATGTAACAGTCTCGACTATTTGTCACTCGAACTCGGCTAAGAATTTGCGTCTCACAACTTAAACGAGATTGATATATTTTCATTGACATACTGATTAATGCCGGCTCCAAATTGAGACTCGAATGTTCTTGTTAGGTCGAAAATCTTTAGACAATTAGACGTTCAGTATTTTCATCGTATTTTAACGAATGCAGGTCTAACTTATTAAACATGAATTATATTATGATTAGTATATACTATTGCTTTTATATATTATAATGACGTAGATTTGAAGGCTGAGATGGTTAAAAGTATAATAGTAGTTCATTTCGGCGGTGAATAAAATATTATGTTGAAATGAAATCTACATGTGTTTCTTGAAATTCCACCGCATGTGTTTTCACGGACCCAACATTGGAGTGAGGTGGAGTAAGTTCCAAACCTTAGCCTTAGTAGTAAACAGATATAGTTATTTATTTTTTATTCAATTTATTTATCAATAGGTACCAAAAGTTTAATAGTGAGTTTAGGTTTTTTAATTTCATGCATCTATTAAGTTTCGTTGTTTACTTGGATTATCAAATCGAAATGGGTATAGGATTATTCTATTTCAGTTAGAAAAATGCACGCGTTGCGTTCATATGACACGTGTTTGAATGTAAATTAACTACGTACATGTTGGTGTTATGCGGTTTTTCGACTAAAGTTACATCAATTCAGTTTAATTAAGTACAATATATAATACAAAATAATGACGTAATATTTTGAAAATCATTTAATTTAAAAACTTGAGCATACTTTACTGCACAAAAATATAAACCGATTTTATATATGTATAGTTATATTAAAATAAAAACTTTTAAATATATTTGATTTCCTTTTCAGGTTCTGTAATACAATGTTCTTACATATCGCTTGATAGATATTTGGACTATTGAAATATAATCTTATGCTTGACCACTTGACGATTTATAAATGATGGTAAAGTACATATGCAGTTAAAGATTGATCGCGTTATAACGTGTTCACGACAAATGTTATTCGAATGAAGTACTCTCGATTAAACAAAGATCCTTTTATCTATTCAAAATCTTTGTAATTTAAAATAAGAATTATAATAATATAATAGAAAGTTAAACAAAGTAAACATTTTAGTACAACAATATTATAAAATTTTTAAATGATTAAAATTTTTTTTATTTATCTTACTCTAATCTAATAGCTTACGTATGTCTAAACATTACTTCTTTCATATATTTTAGGACATAAATGATATTCCTTCTTATATAATAAACGCAAAACCATTTTAAATAAGAAAAAAAGGGGACATTCTCATGGCGTAGATACGTCACAACCGCAGAGGCGTCAAAGGCGGTCAACGCTCGCGAAACAACCTGGAAACTCGTTCCTGGGGCAATTTCACCCTTTGTTTCAAATGACTATGAGTCGTCTCTATACTGAAGAGTGCTAGCGGGAAAGATGTCACTGTTTCACTGCTCCCTACATTCAAAAAGTCAAGCATTCTTCTCGGCTCATGATGCAAGCTGAGTGTAGATTTTTACTGCCTTTTGTTGATGCTCAACCATATATAAAAGGTAGTTTGAAAATTTATACGCTTTACACAGACACTCACTCGCACACGCTCTTGTTAAATGGATGACTGTTCTTTTAATATAATTGGTTTAACGTTTAAATATAATGTAAAATATTAAATTTTATTATATTTTTAAATTAATTAAATAACGTATAAAAACTTTTCCATATCCACACGACATTATTTTTAAAATTGCTATGACATAATTATTCAAATCTTCATTATTCTTTAATGGCAACATAATAATTATATATGTTAAATAAACGCTTACGATTAAGGTAACGCGTAACACGCCCCAAACCGACATATACTCGGAATTACATTCGCCGTTGACAAGCTTCGAATTAATTAAAGTCAAACAACGCGACCATTTCGCAAAATTATCTCCTTCGCAAACGGAATTAATAATTTCATTTCGCTTATGTTGCCGTATGACAGTGAAGTTTGCCTAATCGCGGCGCCATTACAGTTTTGATTATAATTATGTGACGTCATTTTCATGTAAATAATTTCTACATATTTTCTAGAGAACCGAGATAATAAAATAAAAGTTATAATTCTTTAGGCTTTTGTAAGCACTTTTGAATCGTTATTTCTGGAATGTAGAATGTACTGAAAAGAACCGGCACTATGGGGTATTTTTTTTATAGTACAGATAGGCGGGCAAGGATATGGGCCATCTGATGGTAAGTAATCACCAATGCCCATGACAGTCGCATTGTAAATTTCTTTAAAAAAGAAGACATCGCCATTGTGCCGACCTTGGCAACTAAGATGTAATGTCCCTTGTGCCTGTAATTGTACTGGCTCACTCACCCTTCAAACCAAAACACAACAATTCCAAGTACTGCTGTTTTGCGGTAGAATATCTGGGGAGGGGATGGTACCCAGACGAGCCTGCACAAAGCTCTACCACCACCTTTTTCATCAGTCATATACAATCAGGTATTCAATTAAATATTATTATATTTAAAAGAATCGTTTGATACGAGTGTTACATACGAAGTCGCACACATTTCCCAATAAAGCCTTACTTAAAAATATATATTGATTATGAATAGGAATCATATTCAATAGCTCTTCATACAACCAGATGCTTACTAAGCCCTGTAAATATTTTATAATTTTGTCAATAAGATGCAAGAGATAAATTTTATCGTCAGAAAAGGTTTTTTTCATTCGGGCTTTTAGTATTTATTTTGAATATTCTTTATTTAAATATATAATATATTAATACAATCATAAATATTTCAAATTATATAAATTCATTGACTTAAATTCGAAAACTGAGTGGTAATATTTTAGCTTTACTCGTCCCACCTTTATCTTTATCTATATTTTTATATAGCTTGTAAGCTTTTCTTCTCTTTTCCATATTAACTAATATGAAGAGAATAATAATATTTATTTTTTGTTCATATCAATACACTATATATATAACTATATATAGATAAATATCATTTAAAAATTATATTATATATTAGCCACCTTAGCTTATCTTATTTGCTTTAATCATTATATTATTACGCAAAAAGAAAATGATTTAATAAAGATTCTTCTGATAAAATTTGGTTAATAATTGTGTCGATTATGTAAGACGCGCGTCAAATATGTTTTAGCTTAAGAGTAATAAGGGTCGGTATTTCGTCTCCCCCATTCCGATTACATAAAGCGAATTCTTGAAATATTTACAAAACTAAATATCTTCGAAGCTGTTGGAATTATATAACTAACATAATATAATTCTGATATTTATTAGGTCGTTGTATTTCATTTAACGTATTTATGTATACAAGAAGCATATTTTAGTACGCCTTGATTATGAATTGATTGACAAAAATAATAGGAATCAAATCAAAGGAACGGAATAACGACTGTGGAATACTATATACTGACGAGCCGGTTGGTGTGGTTTGTAAGACACTTGCCTTTCACGCCGCAGGTCGTGGTTTCGATTCCCACCCAGGACAGTCATTTGTGTGCGTGAACATGTCGGTTTGTCCTGAGTCTGGGTGTAATTATCTATTATAAGTATGTATTTACAAAAGAAAAGTAGTATATGTAAGTATATCAGTTGTCTGGTTTCCATAGTACAAGCTCTGCTTAGTTTGGGATCAGATGGCCGTGTGTGAATAATGTCCCTGGATCTACTATATTAACTACGAATCGTTTTCGTGTCACTAAAGGTTTTAAGTGTGAGAAGCCACGTCATCATCCCATCCCATAGTTCAGCGTCCTGAATAAAAATAATTATGTTTTCATTCAATTTAACAAGGATACCTCTTCAAAATGTTGACATGTAAATAAGACGGTATGTTATTGACTAATTCGTTCTCTTACACTTACAGTCTATTTGGACTGACATGCTGGTTACTTAATTTCCTCGTAGATTTAATAGTTAAGAAGGCTAGTTTATAAAGTCGCAACTCCTATCCTAGGTTTTACGGACAAGGAATTCTCAGTAGCAGCCCGTAAATCGGGAGTTGTTAGTGTCGTTAGTGTTGTAGCCGTTGGTTAGTCCTCGACCAGACTGATCGCTCTCCTATGGTGTTATATTATTCTAGAGAGTGTATCTGTATTTACTTACTGTAGTTCATATCTCTTGCTAAAATAGCAATTCTTCGAAATGTTCCCTCATTTATATATGTTTGGCTAACCGATATAAATAACAAGCTTCATAATAAATGCTTAAAAATATATTGCAAACAGAAAACTAAAGTTAAATATAAAAAATAGAAATTTAACTCGCCTCTAACAAAAAATCTTACCACCTATTTATTGATCAAATTGAAAAATAAATCTATAAAATCATACTATCCATATTATTCTAGGAATAAGTGGATTAAAGTTAAAATGTTTTAATTGTATCATTTAATTCATTGATTATAGAATTATTTTAATAATTATTTTGATTGACTTATAATGATGAATAATTATATTAAGCTTGCTATGATGGTTGTGTTTACAAAGAATTATGCATGGTTTGTAATTTTAAATATTACAGCATTCTATTTTTCAGTCATTTTCGGAAGTCTAATTAAGTCAGTCAGTATCATTGAATAATTTGTATTAACAATGACGACGATTAAAATTAATTATTTTATACTATTGTTTATTTATTTATTTATTAGATCACCAACAAAGTAAGGGCTGCTAATAAAATACAGTTGATAAAGTAAATATAGAAGTGGTACCGCAACATGAAAAATAGAGGATTATGTTGACAGACTTTAACATATTTTTCTTTATACAAAGAACGACAAAGAAAAATATGTATATACTACAAAATAACATACATACTTATATGTATAGCTGCATTACATATTAATTTAAAAATAAAAATAGAATATTAGGCAGGTGTAGTGAAAATAGGATGACTAATAAATTTGTATGGTTCCCTGGCCTCGATATTGGATTAGTCTGGGGTTAGCGATGTGACCGTAACTGCAACATTTTACCTCGTTCTAATAGGAAAGTGGAACAGAAGTTCGTGTTATAAACTTTTATGTTGGTCACATTGTAGCTGAATTCTACTGTACACTTTCTCTGAAACTTGTTTAAAATTTGCTTCGCTTGCTTACACTTGAATACATTTTCAACAAGTATTTTTTAATTAGCAAGTGTAAGTAGAGATCGAGTATTTTATCCTGACTAGCTCCTTAACAAAACAAAAAGATAAATTATTTGTAATTAATAATGCTTTTAGAAAAAAAAAAACTATTTCAGACGAATTGATAACTTTTTTCGTATTAAATATAATTTTCCAAAAAGTTTATTTTGTTTTGTTTCGCTCCGTCAATTCCGAGTTGAATTCCAACCCAATGTAATATACATAGAAACAATAAATAAATAAATTATATCTTTTGATTTATCTTAACTGTTTTTATTGCGATATATATTATTTTATAATTATTAAAAAATGGAATACGTATAATATTGTAAAAACCAATTTTGTGTCGCATCGCATATAGTTATAGTAAAGATATTCGGATTTACTCGCAGATTCGTTATTATTTTTTAACGAATTTATAAATAAATATATTTATTTTTAAATAAATTTTAATAAAAGATATATCATAAAAAATCACTAAAGTTTAAAAACGTCGTTAAATCATTAACACGTCATGTCAAACTAACTAAATAATAAAGATTAAAAAATAAGAATATTATATATTGATACGTAATTTTAAACATAGAATCAAATTTGTATAAATAAAAATAAATATTATGATTCACGTGTGTTCTAAATTTTAATTGCGAATCACAGTGCATTCTTAATTATTTATAGTTTAAATCACAAAACACCATTATCGAGGTTTTCATTAACTTAAAGTTGTCTAGTCAGCACCGTTATTGTCCCGAGGTTTCCGTTTTAAAGAAACCTTTGTCTTATATTGTCTCGATACAAACCGATGGAATCTTTATTCAATCCATTTTATTTTCGAATTGCATGTAGACTAAAAGGCTTTAAAAAAAAAACCGTCATTGTTTCGGCTATGAGGCAATGCTTAACCCGCCAGTCTGGAGGCACAAAGCCACTAGAGAAGGTGAATGGGTTTTCTACCCCTTAAACTGGGCGCATTATACTTTATAGCCGCAGTATATTTGTGCCACCGTAGCTGCCTTGCATGGCGTGGCCTCACAGGAGCATGCATAATAACAGCATTCATATCTGACACCGCGGGTTCTGCCGTTTTATTAAAAACTCAGCCGAGTTTACCGGTTCTTTGTTTGAATGTGTAATTGAGATGGTTATTTGTTTTGACAATAAAACTCGCAGGGTTAATGTTTCTCGTGCAAAGCGCTTTTTTGTCGTTTCTCAAGTATTTTTATTCGTTCGCGTAATGTTGACTTTGTGTGCTAATAAAAAGTTATGCGTTGGACTTTTTCATGACGTTTGACGTTTGAGTACAATTCTCATGAAATAGCGGTGTTTCATGCTTATAATATTATTTCTTTAAGTAAAAATATACTTATTTTGAAATATTTTAATAGAACATTTAATACCAGTTTGATTGAATTTGACAAATACATTTTTGCATTTTCGTTTAAAAGTGACGCTCGAGAAATAAATTTAAATGTGCACTGTCGTTAATTATCATTACCTATTTTAAAAATTGTAATAATAATAATCACATATAAAAACAGTCATTATACGTATGTACTAATGTGTAATTTCATTATATTATCTACATATTGGAAGTGCGCCAAGCAAATCCAACATTAATAAATAACCCCGTACGTATCGCAGATATAATTACTAAAACGGAAACCATTTTAACTGCAATGACTGATTAAAATATACAGTAATACATATATAGTAAGTAAAGTAACAGCATGTGAATGTCCCACTGCTGGGCTAAGGCCTCTTCTCCTCTTTGCGAGGAGAAGGTTTTGGAGCTTATTCCACCACGCTGCTCCAATGCGGGTTGGAGCATTTTAAAACATAAAATGTAGTGTTAGTAAAAATGCGCACAAATAAATATTCAAGTATATACGATAATTTAACGATACATAAACAATAAAATCGTGCATATATTTAGTAAAATCAATTATTTTGATAGAAATACACAAACATTGTATAAGCATAAGTTTGCAACTTCGTAAAGTCAATACGGAGTCTTGACGTAGAAGCCTAAGCATTTATATTCGAACATTTACTTACATTATAAATGACGTATCTAAAATTCATTTATACGTTTAAGCCTGTCTAACTACTTGACAGTTGATTTCTAGCTTACAAAACTATTCGTTACTTTTTATATAAAAACTATAACGTTGCTTATACTTCAGTTTTAATTGTACATTTTCTCGTATATATTTTTGTAATATTAATAGAAAAACGTTTTCCAAATGTTATGTTTTATTGTATTTACATAAAACTCGGTTCAAGCGAAATATATATTCGTAATGCGATAGTGATGTATTTTACATTCAGGCCACGTCCGTCCCGTCTCTAGTATCGGTTTATCTTAGAGTCCGGTAGGATTGTTATAAAATCCATTTTCTTTTATAAAATTCACTGTAAGTAAAGCTAAATACAATTGTATTTTTAATGTTTAAATGTTATCAAAACTGTAATTTTATATTTTAAAACTACAATAATATGTTATTCGGTTATACATATTATAATGACTCCGTATACATTTGAGTTTCGCGGATTAAATTCATATGTTTTAATATTTTATAATAATTATACAATACTAGTCAGGTATTATACTGACTAGTATTTGATTATATTATATATTATATTTGATAGTTTTTTATTAAGAAAAACAACTATTTTTGCGTAAATCTTTGATAACTCGTTTATGACTTTTGGATTTCCAGCTTGCTACATATCACATTTCATTAAAATCGGTTCGCATTTTTAACATTAGTATTTTTAATATAATACTAATAAACAAACATCAATTTCTTATAGTATCCTCCGTAAAAAAACCTACCTATTCATGGCTTGCTTAGACACTTACACCAGCCTAGACTAAAACCAATTAAATAAAATACAAATAAAAAGAAAACGTTAATTAAAATAAATGTTTTATAAAAAGAAACAGTGTAGTCTTCTCATTAAACGTAATTCCCAAGTAAATGACTCGGCTGAGTTTTTTTGTCTATTTCCACTCTGATTATATTGCTACTAATATTGGATTAAGTGAATACATTAAATTATCAAACAATTGGATTAATTGGGCTTACTAAGAGCTGTCATATATCACTATAAACCGACGTAATTAGCGCCATCATTTAATTGGCTATTATAAGTATTACGCATAGTGACATTCGAAATTAATTGGTATACTTTAAAGCTTTCACTATTCTTGTATTTAATTATTTATTATTAAGTGTAATAATAAAAGTATTGTCTCATTGGAAGTATTATAAAGTGGTCAAACGACCATAACGCTCACTCGATGGAAAGTGACTGCCACGGCCCATAGACATGTGCAACATCCGAGGGCTTGCAGGTGCGTTGCCGGCCGTTAAGGAAAGAGTACGCTCTTTTCTTGAAGGTTTCTATGTCATATCGGTTCGGAAATGTCGCCAGTGAAAACTGGTTCCACAGCGTGGTTGTGCGAGACAAAAAATGCCTGCAGAAAGCCTACATAATATACGCATTACAGGGGACAAAGTAAAAGTGGCAATAAGGACGGAACTACAATTTAATATCGTCAGCCCAGATACATCATTTCAACTGATATAATTCATAAAACAACAAAATTTGGAACCGATCAATCTCCTACGTCTCTTGTGTGTAACACGACATTCGCCTATGTTGCGCACAACCAGTGTAGAGATACACATAACAAAAAAGGATAAAATATATAATTAATTTTATTATACGCTTATCAAAACGTTGAGCTGAAATGGCCTAGTGGTTGTAACGCGGGTGTCGATAGATGATTGCAAGTTCAAACCAAGGCAAAAATTACTAAACTTTTATGGACTTTCAATCATCTTATCTTGGCGGTAAAATAACAATCTTGAGAAATACTGCACGAGTTAAATTTGAAGTTCTGTTCATATGTGTACTACCCACTAACCCGCATTGGAGCAGCGCGGTGGGATAATGTTCAAAAAAGGGAGGATGCCTTAGGCCAGCAGTTAAAAATTTACATGTTTTTTACTTTTTTTATCAATACGTATATTATAGCTTGTGTTTCTGGATACATTAGAGTAAAAGAACAGGAATTTTAAATGACTGATGAGATGAGGTGAGATTGGCTGAGTAATAATAGATGTTTCGTCATTTGCATAGTTTCAATATTTAGCTTTAGTTTGTCTTATTAAGCCGTATCCTTTGAAATATATACAGTAACATATGAGTGACATTACACATGACTATATTATACTCTAAGAATAGCCTTTCACGCCGTGGGTTATGGGTTCGATTCCCACCCAGGACGTCCGTCCTGGATTTGTGTGCATGAACATATCTGTTTGTCCTGAGTCTGGGTGTAAAATATCTATAAAAGTATGTATTTACAAAAGAAAAGTAGTATATGTAAGTATATCAGTTGTCCGGTTTTCACAGTAAAAGCTCTGCTTGATTTAGGATCAGATAGCCGTGTGTGAATAATGTCCCAGGAATAAAAAAAATTATATACATATGTGGATTGTGTAACATGTATAATTGTATATCTACTCATTTAAATTGATATTAGTCTTAATTTATTAATTATGAGTAAGCAAATACGTAACTTAAAAGACAAGCAAAGTTATAGAACAAATAGTGCTAACAAACAAATATACCATTGGTGAAAGGCTCCCCCTCATAACCGGCCTTTGGGTTTTTTAGAACAAATGCTATGAATGGTTTTTAAGCTGTTCAACAAAATTGAAAACTAGTTTTAATTTTATTTGTAAGTATTAAAACCGTTTGAAGTAGGGTTACTACGAAGTATTTGTAATTATTAATAAAATAAATATAAATGGCGTCGAAACTGAGTGACTACGGCTAGGTAGTCTCAGTAATATTTAAGGATGTTTCAAACAATGATAGAGGAAAAAGCTTGGCCCGTGTCAAAATAGATTAGCACTGGGCAGACTAGAGACGGGTAACAACACTGATTGGATTGCATTATTTATTTAAGATTCGATAAAAAAAGAATTGCATTCTAAAAATAAGTATACCCAATGAAATAGGGAGACATAATGTTGACAAGGAGAGAAGATGTTGTACTTAAGAACAATTTTCTATCGTGCACTCTGATAGGCGTATTCCAGGTATTGATTTGTTCAGTATTTCTAATGCAAATAAGATCCGCTTGAGAAGCTTCACAGTGCTTAAAACAAATGACAATCGAGTGAAGACGATTCCGCGCAGCCATCCAATCCCATCAAGCAATTTACTCTAAAAATAATTTTCTATCCCTTAAGAAAATATGCACTCATGACTATAAAATGTATAAAAATAGTTTAGCCGTTTAGTTTAAGTGTTTTAATATAATAATATATTAACTTGCTATTTTGAAGATCTCTCTTAAAGTATGTTATATATAAATAATTTCTATAATTATAATCATATTTTGTAGATAATGTAATATATTTACAATTTTACAATATCATGAAATCATCAAAAGTCGCCTTTTGATTCCAGAATAGTCTGAATAACGATATTGTTTGAAAGCGGAATATATTTTGTACGCCTGACTAACGACATGAAAAAGTTTGAATGGATTTCCATAGTCCCAATAAAATACAATAAGGGAGTCATCGAAAATTGCAAATTAAAGTCCCATGGCCAATGAAATATTTCAATTGAATTTGAAATCCAATTAAATTATTATAAAAAAATATGTAATCAGTTTCTGAAAACATATTACTATTTATTAGTCCGGTTAAAATATACTAAAACAAATGGTGGTAAGCTTACAATGATGCCCTGAACATGAGTAACAAATACTAAACAAATTCAAATTCAAAATACTTTATTCAATATTGAAGTATTACACTTACTTATTGATTGTCAAACTGGAAACTACTACCGGGTCGGAAAAGAAACACCCAGCCCTGAGAAGAACCGGCGAAAGAAACCGCGGGTTGTTTTTTTTCTTTTTGTCTTACAAAAACAAAACCAAAAAGAAATAGCCATGCGGCGATCGTCTCATTCCCAAAGATTTCATACTAAAATTTTGACTCGATTATATTTTTATAAAAAAATATATAATGGCACTATCGTACAGTTATTGAAATATATACTAATATACTATGGTGGAATAGTTCGCTTGAGCGTTAATAACATAATCTACGAGTACACTTATAACATAATGCTATGACACAGTGGGTCTTGGGTGGTGGGAGGCCGCGCAGAGCAGCTAGTAAAGGTTCATTTTCTTGTAAAAAAGACTACTATAATATTTAATATCAGGAAATCGTTAGACTAAATATTAAAACTATACGACCTAGCCATTATTTTATAATACGATGAATGGCAATCACCATATTATTTAACCAGCTTTTCAAAGGTAAAATAATATTTTTATGATAACTGAATTATTATATTTCATATTCGGCTTTTATATTAAATCCTTTTGTTAATGCTTCATTCTCAATTCACAATAAAGTAATAAATATTTTAAGTTAATTATTCTTTTTTCGATGGTGCCTTTGTGTTGCGTGATATCGAGTCTGTGAAATGTAAATTTTAAAAATAGAATATTCAATTGTAGATAAAAAAATAAAGTACAACGGCTGATTCACGTGTAAGCGCGTTATCTAAGCTATCCGTGCAAATAAAAAGTGTCCAGAAAGAACTTTTAATACTATACCAAACAAATTGGAATGTGAACGATAACGCTTAAAACTTTAATAAAAGACAAATTAAAAATAAAATGAATAAAAATGTTTGAGTTTAAATTAAAACTAGTTAAAATAACAATAAAGAGAAGGTGATGCGTATTGTTATTACTTATCAAAAACTTAAGCCATATTTTAAAGTTTTATTTAATAGTTTAGATTTATAGTTTTTATCACTAGTAACAGTCGAGCATAAAGGAAATTGAATTAAATATGTTTTATGTATGTATAATTTATAGTATAAGCGTTCAATCAAGTATTGCTTTATATACATTTGTTAGAATTTAAAAAACTTAAAAGACTAAACATTAAATTGTTAAGGAACATAATATTACATCCTTTGAAAATAATCAATAAAAAGCTAAATACTACTAGCTAGCTAATGTACTTAGCGGTAGAGCTTTGTGCGAGCTCAGATATTCTACCGCAAAACAGCTGTACTTGCTATTGTTGTGTTCCGGTTTGAATGGTGAGTGAGCCTGTGTAATTCCAGGCACAAGGGACATAACATCTTAGTTCCCAAAGTTGGTAGCGCATTGGTGATGTAAGTGATAGTTAACATCTCTTACAATGCCGATGGCTGCCAAATGCAAAGGACGTTGGTGACCACTTACCATCAGGTGGTCCATACGCTCGTCCGCCTTTCTATGCAAATATACGAATATACGAACAACCGATTCCATTATTAGTGGGCAAAGTAGTAGAAAGTAAAGAATGTTTACATCAAAAATAAATAATAAAATATCTAAAGCAAAATTTAATTACTTCTAAACGAGGGCACTCAGTTCAGTTTATTAAAAATACAGTAGCTTTATAATAAACTGAACTATTTGTTTATTAGATTATATCTAGTTATTCCAATTGTACATTAGATTCAGAAAATAAAAATAATTGCTTTATGATACTAATTAAATATTTTTATGTTTATCGAAAGTCACTTAATAAAAATAAAAAAAAAAAAATTGGTTGCCTGTAAAGTCGGTATACGGGCGAAAGTTTTACGTGACAACGACTTTGAGTGGTAAAATAATTTTAATGTGAATATTCATTCGTATAGTAGGAAGAAGGATGAAATAATAGTAACAATTTAAAACATTTATTTATACAAAGAATTATATTTAAAACATTAATTTATACAAAGAATCTCGCACTGAATTTCATATTAACAACATTTTATTTTTACCTTTACACATACATACGTATTTATATACAAATATACATACAATAACTTGCAATACATTTGCGTACAATGAAACAGCGTTCTGTCTCTCTCGCTCTTAGGCGGGCTAACCATGCCCGAGTGGAAGGGACGCGTGCCTCTCACTCGCTCTCATTTTGAGCGCATAACGTGAGCGGAGCGTAACGCAGTTTCTTGAAGTGTCACCCGGCAAACCAATTTATAAGACGTTGTCACGTCAAAATAAATAAAACGGTTTGAGATAATAAACAAATGAAATTGGAATATTATAAACAAACGTCGTCGATGAAAACACAGCCGGTAAATTGTTATCGTATACAAACAACCTTTTTGTTCCTGATGCGTCATTTCATTCCCATATTATTTATATTTATTGTCATGTGATGATTTTTTCTATCGTTCAATCTCGTGTGTTATTACTTTTCATTGTGGCCTGTTATTGCGAATGAAACGCAACAGAATAAAACAATTTATTTCCCTAGCGAGGGAACATGTCCCGGCTAATCCAGTTTGTTCGACCGCGCAAGGGTTGAATCGTCAATGAGAAATTCAATGAGTAAATGTAAAAGTGTACCACTCAGAGGAAAAAGTATCGAATATTGAGTCTTTTTGAATGGGCTGAACTTTCAAATTTCTTTTGTAAATAATAATAACTATGAAGCAAAATTTATTTTGACTTCGAAGAAAGATAGCTTAAAAATAATTTCATATCAAGGCGTATTTTAAAATTTGCCATACAAAATAAATGTTCCATACAAACAATATAAATATAAATAAAATCTATATAACAAAGATATTTTATTGCTTATTATTAAGGAATATAAGGTATAATATTTATAATATAATAATAATTTAAGGCAAATCTTGTAATTATAGTGCACCAAAGTACAGTTTACAGTACTGTGCAAACAATTTAATTCCTATATTATGACACCTTTGCGGTGCTAGTTAGTATTTTTAACCGACTTCAAAAAAAGGAGGAGGTTATCAATTCGTCTGTATGTTTTTTTTCTTTTTTTTTTTTTTTTTTTGGTGTTGTTACCTCATAACTTTCGACTGGATGAATCGATTTCGATGATTTTTTTTTTATTTGAAAGGTGGTGCTTTCCCATTGGTCCCATTTTTTTTGGTCCAGTTTTGACAGTGGAATCCATGAGAAAACCATATAAGTCGTAAATTTGCATGAGGTATGTGCGCGACAAATGGACGAATAACTCGATATCTATTCAACGGATTTCGATGATTTTTTTTTTATTGGAAAGAGTATACTTCAAGGGTTGTTTGATGATAGTTTGGTTAGATTCTGATTATAGGATCCATGACAAAGTAACGGAAATCTTCAATTCTTAGTAGCAAATTAACGATACACGGCCGAATCTTTTATAGGCTATCTAGATTTGTCATTCACCTACCATAACATCGTTATGATCAAGTAATTGTAGTACTATTGTATAAAACACTTCTTTATATACCGTCAATAGTTTTTGCAGCGTACGCGAAATAATAACTTTTATAGGCAACAGTTAAATACGTTGGGTTACATTGCTCCATTTTAAGAAGGGATCTATAAGTTTTTGAAAATATAATATAGCCTATGTTACTTGGTAAAGACGTAGCTTTCTAAGGGTGAAAGAATTTTTAAAATCGGTCGAGTAGTTTTTGATTTAAATCGTAATAAAAAATGAAACAAAAATCAAATCTTTCCTCTTTATAATATGAGTTATGCATGTAAGCATTAGTATATATGTTATGTTTGTAATTGAAACATATTTGAACATCTCCTAAAAGTTGAGACCAATTTTGAAAATTATATTATATATATATATATATATATATATATATATATATATAATTATATATATATATATATATAGAATCGTATAAGTACTCTTATATACATGTTATATTTATGTATATTTATATATTGATTACTAGTGTTTTTCCCGCGGTTTCACCCACGTAGTTCCCGTTTCCGTGGGAATAAGGGGACAAAATGTAGCCTATGTTACTCCCTGATAATGTTGCTTGCCATTGGTGAAAGAATTTTTTAAATCGGCTTAGTGGTTTAGGCGTGAAAGCGTCACGAACAAACATACTTTCGCATTCATAATATTAGTTAGTTTAGGATGATATAGATACTTCCCCTTTTTTTAATATACAGACATTCCGTCATATTTATGGTGAAAAATGGTATAACACAACATCTATAAACATACAGATTATTTAATTATTACTAGAAATAACTATTTGATTATGTTATGGCTGCCCAACACCCCACCAACTAAATCTATTTAATCAAAACATGTTAAATTATATTCATACATTTAACCATATTAACTAATATTTATTAATTAAGTACCAAAATGCATTTTTCTTTACGTTTCACTGTTTTAGATTATTATATATTTAAATAATAATATAAACGGCGCTGTCTCATATGAGCTGTACGTTTAGTAGGTCTACCCATATGCTACAAATTAGTGAGTGTACTTCAGATTCACTAAAAATCGAAAAATAAATAAAAATTTTAACAAAACAAAAACCGACTTCATAGAAAAACAAATTAATATGCACTAAAAAGTAAAAAAATAATTGCGTATTCTTCTATAATTTGATAATTAACTTACTATTTTCTACTCATCAATATGTAGGTACGAATGTGTTGAGTGGTTGATAATGTATTTACAATTATTGTTATTTTTGGAGTCGATGTCAGCTAAGGAAACACTATAATATACCTAGCAATAATAATACGGGAATCTTTTAAAAACAAACAAAAACATACACATTACAAATTGACTTTTATTCGCCTCGTAAAGTTGCGCGTGTGACACAAGCACATCTCACCTATAACTAACTAAATGTAGTTATAAACCCACCTTGGCTGACATCGACTCCAAAAGTAACAATAATTGTAAATACATTATCAACCACTCAACACATTCGTACCTACATATTGATGAGTAGAAAATAGTAAGTTAATTATCAAATTATAGAAGAATACGCAATTATTTTTTTACTTTTTAGTGCATATTAATTTGTTTTTCTATGAAGTCGGTTTTTGTTTTGTTAAAATTTTTATTTTATCTTACAAATATGTAAAGACTTATTTAAAAACACACTATTGATTATTTACAAAGTAACGGTACTTTTTATAATATTGTCCAACATGGGCTTTGTCGAAGGTCACCTTGGTATGTACCGTCCACTCATCACTTATTCAGTCAGTCAGTTTAATTACAGACACAATCTCATTTCCAAATTCAAATTCAAATTCAAATATCTTTATTCAATGTAGAAGTGTTACACTTACTTATTGATTGTCATAAGTCTACCACCGGTTCGGAAATAAACACCTCAGACCTGAGAAGAACCGGCGAAAGAAACTCAGCGGGTTTTTTTTTTTTCAGCTCATTTTTTACAATATTTATATAATATATAATAACAATACAATAATAATATTCTTCTTTAATTGAAACAGCCTGGAGGCGATCGTTTCATTCCCAAGGTGTGCAATCATCAAAAAAGTCATTGATTGTATAATATCCTTTAGCACACAAGCGTTCCTTAACAATTCTTTTAAATTTCACAATTGAATATTTTTGAACGCTTTCTGGGATCCTGTTGTAAAAACGTATACATTGTCCCAAAAAAGACCTACTAACCCTGTGTAATCTAGTAACAGTGGTTGTAAGTTTATACTTGTTCGTGGTATGTGTTTTATACAGTATGTACGTCACAATTTCTGGGAAAATCTTTTAAGTTTTTGCGGACATACATAACATTATCAAATATATATTGAGAAGCGACAGTCATTATTTTAATTTCTTTAAATTTACATCTTAATGAATCTTTCGGGCCCAGGTTATAAATTGCACGAATAATCTTCTGCAGTACAAAAATCGTATTTATGTCGGCTGCATTACCCCAGAGTAGAATGCCATAAGACATTATACTGTGGAAATAGCTGAAATACACTAGGCGAGCCGTTTCAATATCAGTCAACATTCTATTTTTTTTTACCGCGAATGCTGCAGAGCTGATTCTATTTGCCATTTATTAATATGAGGGCCCCATTGAAGCTTAGAATCTATGGTGATACCAAGAAATTCTGTGGCTTCTACAGAATCTAACGGTTCCTCATTTAGAAGTACATTCGTTTTTACAAATTTCACGTTGGGAACAGTGAATTTAATACATTTTGTCTTTTTACTGTTTAACAGTAAATTATTAACACTAAACCAATGTACTATTTCAGAGAGAGCATTGTTTACCTCGTCATATATCGATAGGCGTCTTTTAATTTTAAAAATTCATCATCAGCAAACAATACTATCTCATGTTTATTATTTAAAAGATGGGGCAAGTCATTTATATAGATGAGGAACAGAAATGGACCAAGAATAGATCCTTGAGGGACCCCCACACCAACTGGAGCCCCGGGAGATCTCTTTCCATTAATATCAACCCTCTGAATCCGATCGCTCAAATACGAATTCAGAAGGCTGAGTGCTTTATCTCTAATGCCATAGTGACGTAGTTTCCTGATCAACGTTTCGTGTTGCACACAATCAAAAGCCTTAGATAAGTCACAAAATATTCCTAAGGCATCCTGTGACTCTTCCCAGGCTCTATAAATATTTTTAACGAGCTCGACACCGAATAAATATAAAAACTAGATAAGGTGCAATCACATCAATAACTGATTTGACTACCTTAACAGAAATCCCCCACAGATCGGCCGTTTTCTTAACATCCAATGAGTTGAAAGTTCTGATTATATCTTTAACATTTACAGTTTCAAAATTAAAAAAAAAAAATAACGATTCAGCGACGGTAGGAGAGGAATTTAGTGCTTTGGTTGTTGAGATCGGAATATCAACAAAAAATTTTTCAAAAACAGTAGCAACATTCTTGTCAGAAGTAACTGGCATATTATCTATAGACAGAGGGAAGTCAGTAGTGTTATTTTTGACTTTTCCAGTTTCACTATTAATAATTTTCCAAGTAATATTTATTTTATTTGGTGCGTCTACAATTTTTTTTTTAATATGCAAAGACTTGGCTAGGGAACACACTCGTTTGAATAGTTTAGAGTAGGCACTAACATAATTAATGAAAGAAAGAGACCGGTTGTAAGTTCTTTCATTATAAAGTTCATATAACCTTTGCCTACAGTCGCCCAATCATTAAATGTGAGAAAACTCTTTGAATTGACTGTCTTAGAAGTAAATATGGCATTGAATTCATTTTTAATTAATTTAAAAAAGTTGTTATAAAACACATTGGAGTTTTCGTGAAATGGTAGATATGAGAGCTTTGCCATAATATTACCTCTGAACTTCTCCATTCGATTCTTATTAATTGGGACAAATGTTTGTTTTAATTGTTTATTATATTTTTTGATTTGTGAATTAAATGAGGCCAACTGTCCACAATGATCAGAACTTAACATATTTATAATAGATTTATGATGAGGTACACAATTTGTAAATATGTTATCAATACATGTTGCAGTGGTTTCTGTAATTCTGGTTGGCTCCAGGAACAAGTTAACAAGGTTATATGAATTTAAGAGAGATCTAAATCTTATACTTGTACCACATTTTTCTAATAAATTTATGTTGAAATCACCACAAACAAAGATATGTTTATTAGAACTTGATAATTTCAACAATACATTTTCCAATATCTTCTCAAATAATTCATACAACCCACTGGGTGGTCTGTATACGCATACAACAATGACACGCTCAAGCTCTGCACAGGCTATTTCAATAGTCTGTTCAATAGAAAGGCTCACAATGTCCTTGCGTTCTTTAAACTTAAAATTTTTACTAATGAGAATTAATGAGCCACCGCGTTTTGCTTTTTTTCTACTAAACAGACTAGCTAACTGGTGACCATCAAAGTTAAACATAAATTGGTAATTTAAGAGCCAATGTTCTGTAATACATAAAATATCAATGTCATTACTGTTAATGAATAGCTCAATTTCTAAATCTTTTCCTAACATTCCTTGAATGTTTTGGTGCACCAGGTTAACAGATTTATTATTTGTATTCCTATTTGTTGAATTAACTGCTACTGATTTAGCAGGTAATAAATTACTATTGACACATTTAAAACTACAATATGTCAAACTATTACAAGATTCTAAATCCTTGCCACCTAAGCCCTGTACATTTTTATGTACAATATTTAAGTCATTAAACTTAGGCTTTGTCTTCTTAACTAGTTTAAACCTACCGTAGGTATTGGCGTGTCAATACAGTTTATATTATTATTTAAGGAACAGTAATTTCTTAAATTATTCTTCGTTATATCACATATAACGGAGTTTTGTAAATTAAAAGCTACTAATGTAGCAATTTTTTTCTTATCTCTAATGGGCAGATACATTGTATCTTGTGTCAATTTAAATTTACTTATAAATTTATTCAAATCAAATAATATAAAAGCGTCGCTATGACGATGAGTCAGATTATACAACATCATGTTTAAGTTGTATAAATTCCTATTTTGTTCATCAGTTAAATTATTTCCATATGGAAAAGCACAAATCATGAATTTACAATTTGTTTTAATATTTAGCTTTAATAACGAGTCTATACATTTAATAAAATGCTGTTTTTTTAATAGACCCAAGTACCTAAGTGTTGTATCGGCAATTTAAGAGATGGATAATATAGTTCTTTTATAACATGTCTATGGGTGGTGTTGACCAGTTAATAAGAAGTGTTCCATTTTCCAAAACAATTTAAAAAAATCTTTGAGTATAGTTTGTTTATTTATAAATACAATATGGCATACAACTAATTTCGTTTCAACACTCAACTCAACTCAAAACTTTACGTGTTAATACGATCATATCAAAACTCTCTGTATACTTATTTGAAAAACAAAATAAATATTGTTTAAGCATTCTATAAATATCAAAACATTTCGGAGCAACTCATCTACATAACTTTTTATATGAATAATGCTTAACACAAAAAACCTTAACTTCAAACTCATCACAAACGAGTTGGATGCTCCGACTGCAGGCTTTGGAGCAGAAAAACTTATGAATAAAAAATGAATTCCTTGGTTTTAAAATTAGCATTACAAAGAGAGGTAATTCTCGTACCTTTGCGCTTGGAAAAGAAATGTATAAACGTGCTCTTTGTCGTTTATTGTAAGTAAAAATCAGAGCTTTACGAAAATAATATGAAATCTCCTAGTTTTTACTTTTATTTTTCTGTATCATGAGACTTGAAGTAATTAATTCAAGGGAACGTTTGTAACTTACGATATGGAAGTGTGAACCGACAGATGAATGAAACAAATGTGTGAACCTAACCAGTGGCACAGAATTACATTGCAAAACGGGCGAAACGGGAATAGACTTAGACACACATTAACAAATACTTTCTTAACGATTATAATATAAAAATTATATTACATTTTTACAATAATGATAAGATGTATTGCATCTTACAATAATAATGAAACGAGCAAGTTTTGTGCGTAAAATTTCGTGTAAACTGTTCTTACAATTTAGCCCCAATTTCATATGTATAAATAAGGTTTTGCATTCTAACTTTAACTACATTATATTTTCTGAAAAATACAATTTGCCACATAAAATTATAACTAATAATTTATTAGAGCCGAACGAAGCTCGATCGCCTAGATACCTACTATTTATTCTTTTTATGTAAAGTAAGCTGATTTCGAATGTTATGAATTCGTAGGTTTGTGTTTGAGTATGGAGTATGGGTTTAGTATACGCCCGATGTCTTTCGAAACAACATTTTTTTGTATAAAGCATTCGATCAATTAACCGTCAATACCAATAGAAGTCTCTCAACATTCTGTGGGTTGGTATATATAAGATTAGGATATTAGTATACATACTTGTCTATGATCATGTTTTATATACTTTCTAATGTATCTGATTATTTGCTCAATAAAATAAATTACAAAATGAATGAATTATGGTGCGGTTTGATATACAGACGAGAATAAACTCTTTTATAATCAATGTTTTTTTTTCGATTATATAAAAAAAATATTTACAAATACCTATTCCTAATGAAAACTTATTTATCTTTTTATACAGACACGTTTAATTACATTGGTTTAAAATTGGCAGATTATTTTAAAATTTACCTTAAGCCCATTATAAATATAACTGAATTGAAAATTAAAAAGCTCCTAAAATAACAAAGGAACTTGTACAAAAGTCAAAACAATTTAATTCACGATTTTAAATATTCATATGTGTTGAAATATTATTAATTTGACACATACCCGCACATTCGTTAGTTACTTTGGGACAATTTTTAGTAATACAATACGTATTTTCTAGAAATAGTGTTGTTTTGATTGATATGTTATTTGGAGTGTATTTTATGACTTTTTAACTAAAATAAACTGCAGTCTAAAATTGATTTAAATATTAAGTAAAACATTAGTTGATAAAAACATAGTTTTTAAAAAAACTAATGTTTTGTGAAAAACTTATTTAATACCATCATAAAAACTTTTATTCACAGATGGAATCGTCAAAAAATTTCAACGTAAATCTCACAAAGGCTTGAAAAATGGCTGGATCTAAAAGTTCGATGGTGAAAAAATGCCAGAGGTTGGTTATCATTTTATCTCATCTACATTTGAGCTCGAATAAGTTTCAATAACCTTTTCGAAATGCTTAAAAATAAATTTCGCTTATAATTCAATCGAATATATTTAAGTTATAAAATGATTCCAACTCTAGGTGGTTACGAAATAACTTAATTCTGCACGCTATTCAAACTGTTTAAGAGGAATATTAAATCTGAACCACAGCGGAAATTTCGTTTAGTATTCCATAAAAGTTTTAAAGCCTGTGTATGGTTTTAAAAACTTCCTACTCATTGTTATGTGCATGCATATTAGACATTTTCATTTAACAAAAAATAGTTCTTAAAGCGAATATTACTGAAACTAGGTCTCGCCGAGTACAGTGAAACCTAAAATTACGTTAACAGCTACAGATTCACGAGGATTAAAAAGATTTATACCAGTCATAAAAGTTCATTTTTCAATGCGCAAGCATAGAGAAAACGTGAAGATAAATCTGGTATTCAGTGTACCTACGAATTTGTTTCACTACATTAAACCCTTCAGATTTAGAGCTCAAAATTTACGAGTTAGATTGATCCTTCATAAATCTTTAGTTAAAACTTATCTCTATTTTAATATCTGTATCCACTTTCATTTTAGTTTTTGTTTAATAAAAATAAATTGGAGGACACTAAATAACTTTATAAATAAGATCTAACGCCGGCAGATTTATTTTTATTGACATTTATTTTTCCATCCAATTTACTTTATATATAAAAAGTTAACCGAAGCTTGAATATCTACACTATCTTAGGTCTGTTATTGTGTTTTTAGCAAGACAACTCCAACGCCTCCTTTGTATACTTGCGAAGGAACGAATTGACAAGTATAGACGTTATTCGTTGCCTCCTATTACATTTGTTTGGACGGTGTACTTGTTGGTCAGTTCAGCCACATATAGGTAGTTGAGGCGTTATCGTGGTTTATAGATGGATGTGCTAAACAAAACTTCTCTTAGCTCATATACGCCAGTTATACAATGCAGGTTAAAATTGAGTATACACACACAGTGACTTAAACCGGAATAAACCAGTTTTCTGAGAAATATAAAGCCAGAAGTGTAGCGGGATGGAATGTGAATGTCGTGCCATCGAAGAGGATAATAAATACCAGGGTAGAGACAAGGATGACTACGAAATGTCTGGAGTTGAAGAAATTCTTGATTATATGTTATACTCCAAGCTGTATTAGCTGTATACATTGCCTCCTTTCTATTGTTAATATGAGTGATCATCATTATTAAAATGAGTGACAATCGTTATTAAAATAATAATATTATTAATATTATTAATATTATATATTTATTTTAATTCTTATATAGAAATCTAAGCCTTTTTGGCATTTCACCCCATGCGAGTTAATAGTAGCCAAATACTTCCTCAGTTCTAAATATCTCCATTTCCACACACACACACACACACACACACACATGTACATACGAGAATCAATTTCACATTTATGGAAATAGCGTGGACTTTCTTTACAGTTGATTTAGAAACAGCATTGAAACTGCAATCGAAAACGTATACTATAGTAAAAATACAATATAAGATCGCAGATTTATACTCTGTTACGAATTTTTCTACACTGAAAGCACTTTGTCTATATAAAATGTCAGATTTATTTATCTAACATACTTTGATACTATCTAGAAAAGTAAGAAATATACTCCATACAAAGAAAATATATCCTTTTAGCATAATCATGGAAATGTTATCGCCTCGCACAGAATCGAGTCCTTTATAGCGAAGTTACTTCAGAAACGCAATACACACTGAAGAAAAGACTAACTTGAGAATAACAAAAGAAATTTTTATACCCGGAACAAAGATTTTGTTTTTGTAAATAACGAGCGAATGCTTTTTTTATTTATAAAATTGAATTGAATATATAAAAATATTTAATGAAATAAAACTACTTCGTAATTGTAATTCGATCTCAGTAAAGTTTTCATTATTTAATTTTAATTGAGTTATGAATCATGTTACTGTGAAATCACTATCACTACATCACTACATATTATACAAAAACCGACTTCTTTGGAAAAACAAATTAATATGCACTAAAAAGTAAAAAAATAATTGCTTATTCTTCTATAATTTGATAATTAACTTACTTATTTCTACTCATCAATTTGTAGGTACGAATGTGTTGTGGGGTTGATAATTTATTTACAATTATTGTTACTTTTGGAGTCGATGTCAGCCAAGGTGGGTTTATAACTACATACATAGTTAGTTATAGGTGAGATGTGCTTGTGTCGCACGCGCAACTTTACGAGGCGAATAAAAGTCAATTATAATAGGTATATAATAGTGTTTCCTTAGCTGACATCGACTCCAAAAATAACAATAATTGTAAATAAATTATCAACCCCACAACACATTCGTACCTACAAATTGATGAGTAGAAATAAGTAAGTTAATTATCAAATTATAGAAGAATAAGCAATTATTTTTTTACTTTTTAGTGCATATTAATTTGTTTTTCCAAAGAAGTCGGTTTTTGTTTTGTTAAAATTTTTATTTATTTTTCGATTTTTAGTGAATCTGAAGTACACTCACTAATTTGTAGAATATGGGTAGACCTACTAAACGTGCAGCTCATATGAGACAGCGCCATTTATATTATTACTTAAATATATTAATCTAAAACAGAGAAACGTAAAGAAAAATGCATTTTGGTACTTAATTAATAAATATTAGTTAATATGGTTAAATGTATGAATATAAATTAACATGTTTTGATTAAATAGATTTAGTTGGTGGGGTGTTGGGCAGCCATAACATAATCAAATAGTTATTTCTAGTAATAATTAAATAATCTGTATGTTTATAGATGTTGTGTAATACCATTTTCCACCATAAAATATGACGGAATGTCTGTATATAAAAAAAAGGGGGAAGTATCTATATTATCCTAACTAATATTATGAATGCGAAAGTAACTTTGCCTGTGACGCTTTCACGCCTAAACCACTAAGCCGATTTAAAAAAATTTTTCACCAATGGAAAGCAACATTATCAGGGAGTAATATAGGCTACATTTCATCCCCATATTCCCACAGGAACGGGAACTACGCGGGTGAAACCGCGGGAAAAACACTAGTAATCAATATATAAATATTCATAAATATAACATGTATATAAGAGTACTTATACGATTCTATATATATATATATTATTATATTTATGTATAATTTTCAAAATTGGTCTCAACTTTTAGGAGATGTTCAAATATGTTTCAATTACAAACATATACATATATACTAATGCTTACATGCATAACTCATATTATAAAAAGGAAAGATTTGATTTTTGTTTCATTTTTTATTACGAATTAAATCAAAAACTACTCGACCGATTTTAAAAATTCTTTCACCCTTAGAAAGCTACGTTTTTACCGAGTAACATAGGCTATATTATATTGTCAAAAACTTATAGATCCCTTCTTAAAATGGAGCAATGTAACCCAACGTATTTAACTGTTGCCTATAAAAGTTATTATTTCGCGTGCGCTGCGAAAACTATTGACGGTATATAAAGAAGTGTTTTATACAATAGTATTACAATTACTTGATCATAACGAAGTTATGGTAGGTGAATGAAAAATCTAGATAGCCTATAAAAGATTCGGCCGTGTATCGTTAATTTGCTACTAAGAATTGAAGATTTCCGTTACTTTGTCATGGATCCTATAATCAGAATCTAACCAAACTATCATCAAACAACCCTTGAAGTATACTCTTTCCAATAAAAAAAATTCATCGAAATCCGTTGAATAGATATCGAGTTATTCGTCCATTTGTCGCGCACATACCTCATGCAAATTTACGACTTATATGGTTTTCTCATGGATTCCATTGTCAAACCTGGACCAAAAAAATGGGACCCCATGGGAAGCAATCCCTTTCAAATAAAAAAAAATCATCAAAATCGATTCACCCAGTCGAAAGTTATGAGGTAACAAACATAAAAAAAAAAAAAAAAAAACATACAGACGAATTGATAACCTCCTCCTTTTTTTGAAGTCGGTTAAAAACAAAGTCCCCCGCGTTTCCTGTCTGTCTGTATGAACGCGATAAACTAAAAAACTACTGAACGGATTTGCATACGGTTTTCACAAATGGATAAAGTGATTCAATAGGAAAATTCACGTGTATAATTTATGAAAGTTTTCTGTAACTTTGTTGAAATATTGCGATAATTGTTGAAGAAGTCGGAAAAAACGAGCCGTTTGGGAGCTTTCATCGAAAACGCTGTAAAACCCTTTGAATTATAACAAAATAATGTATGGTGAAATTGTTGCCCTTACATAGATCTACAAAAAAGTCCCAGATGGCATATGTCTATCTATTAACGATAGCTAACTATACCCACTTTAATATTTAAAAAATGGTTCCATAATAATGTGATTATTGGAATGCTATGAAAACGGATATGATATTAATATATCTTATTTAATCAAATTAAATACGTTATTTACCTTAAACATTTCATGTATATTATAATTGCCCTTTACACCACCCAATTTAAATTAATATCTTATCTAACGTAAATTTAAAACTATCGCGCACTAAATAAATTCAAGCGGTCCCACACCGATCATAATAACGCGCGATGCAACCGCCCGCGCGCTCCCGTATCCCGCTGGTGCCCATTGTGGCTAAAAGCTTATACAATACTACAACAGTTTATTTTTTACAAATATTTACTCTGCTAATCGAACGAAGCCGGGGCGGGTAGCTAGTTATTTATAAGTGCGTTTAATAAAAAACATGACCGTATGTAAAATGTAAAATATCAAACTAGTGGTTATTGAAATAATAATTTAAGAAGATCAATAACAAAATTAAAAAACGTGTGTACAAAAATAATATTAAGCTCTATATAATATTAAGCAATATTATATAGATAAACGCTTATAAGAGAAAAACAGGCAGTTGTACCATGTAATAATATTGATAAATAGATCGCATTTTAACCATCTTACTTACCATGTATCTGGTATAATATTTCGTTGAAACTATAATGTAAATTCCATAAAATTAACCTTCAGTTTCCTCATTATTCGAACAAACCACCATAGTTTTCTCTTGATTTGTAAAGTTAAAGATGTTTTTGTATTAAGAACCCTATTACACTTTAATTATATTGAAAATATAAACGTAACATAACAGTCTAGGTTTAATTTATCAACAAAATATTTGCTCGTTCATCATATAACACGTCTAGAATATTCGGACATACAAAAAGTTATTTCGTACGGGTAAAAATTTAATTCATAATTACGGCTCTCGTCAAGGCATGTCATCACAAATTGTATTCAAAAACGTTCCCCGCCCGTGATACAAAAAGCGTTGACAGCGGAATTTCTCATTACGACGCGGGAAAGATCCCCATACATCACGATGAGAAAATATAGCTTTTAACAATCCCCCTACGCCATTAATAGTGCAACATACGTATAATACCTGCGCAATGACTATCAAAAGCTGTGCAATAAAAATACACTATTTTTGCAATACAAGAAATATCTGTTTAAACGTAATTTGTATTGACGAGCCGGTGGCGTGGTTGGTGGATACTTGCCTTTCGCGCCACAGGTCGTGCGTTCAATTCCCACCCAGGACAGACATTTGTGTGTATGAATATGTCTGTTTGTCCTGAGTTTGGGAGTAATTATCTGTATAAGTATGTATTTACAAAAGAAAAGTAGTATATGTAGTATATCAGTTGTCTGGTTTCCATAGTACGAGCTCTGCTTAGTTTGGGATCAGATGATCGTGTGTGAATAATGTCCCACAAAAATTTTATTATTATATTTAAAAAACATAATCTATACATATATAAAATAATACTGAATGACTGACTAACATATCAACGTACGGCCAAAACTAGTGGTGCTACACCATGAACGTAAACGGGTTTTTACATAGTAGGTTAACACTAAGGAAGGGTTTTTTAATATTTAAACTCTGACATAGTGTGTGAAAATCTTTCATTCTTAAAAGTATTTAGCTATTGTGAATTATGACTAGTATATTATATAAATGACTTTTACATGTAACTTTACATTAATATATATTAGTATACGAGCTAAGATCAAAAGATATAAATTTAATTGAATTTATTTTATCGATATTAGTAATTAATGGTAAGCGTTGAGAGCATCGTGAAACCATTGCTTTAATTAAGAGAGCGAACGCGAGCTTCTTAGACTTAGTGCAATAAAGAGTCGTCACAAATAAGATCCGGTAATTAATCTTCAAGCGAAGCACAAACACTTGTAATTACTTCTAATTTACTAATGAAATAATTTACTTATATCCAAGTTTCGTTATTTATAATATATTTTATTAATTCATAAAGGAATTTGAGGCAAAATCGCCAAGTTCAATCTCAACAGACAGTAGTGAATTAAGCAAGGAATTTTATAGTGCACTGTGTGTTTAAGCACAGCTGTGCTCACAAAGTCACCATAATAAAAGGCACGAGTGATGTAGCATCTTAGTTACCAAAATAGGTTCCGCATTGGCAATGTATTCGCCGGTAAATATTTCTACAGACGTCAATGTGTATGTATGTTATGTGTATAGTTACTATTTGCCAATTTACCTACATCTTAACTAATATTATAAATGCGAAAGTTTGTGTGTTTGTTTGTAACGCTTTAACGCCTAAACCACTAAAACGATTTCAAAAACCTTTTACCAATAGAAAGCTACATTATTATCAGCGAATAACATCACTAAATCACTACATATTATAAAACAAAGTCCCCTGCGGCTTCTTTCTGTCTGTATGAACGCGATAAACTAAAAAACTACTAAACGGATTTTCATACGGTTTTCACCAATGGATAAAGTAATCAAGAGGAAGGTTTACGTGTATAATGCATTGATGTTTTCTGTAAATTTGTTTAAATATGACGATGTATTGAATAAGTCGGAAAAAACCGAGCCGATTGGGAGTTTTCATCGAAAACGCTGTAAATTCCCTTTGAATTATAAAAAAATAATGTATGGTGAAAGGGGAACACCTTTCATAGATCTACAGAAAAGTCCGAGATGGCATATGTCTATATTTAAGGATAGCTAACTATACTCACATTAATGTTTAAAAAATGGTTACATAATAATGTGATAATTGGAAAGCTATGAAAACGGATATGATATTAATCCTTATGAAATTAAATACGTTATTTAATTTAGACATTTTATGTATATTATATTTGCCCAATATACCACCCAATTTAAATTAATATCTTAAGAGCTATCGTAATTTTAAAACTATTGCGCACTAAATAAATTCAAGCGGTCCCACACCGATTATACTAACGCGTGATGCAACCGCCCGCACGCCTTCGCGACGCCGCTGTGGCCCACTGTGGCTAAAAGCTTTTACTATTGCTTATATTACGACAGTTTTTTTTAGAAATTTTTACTGTGCTACTCGGGCGAAGCTGGGGCGGGTCGCTAGTATTCTAAATTTTGTCCCCGTAGGGTATACGGGGACTATCTATCTTATACCCGTATTTCTTTATTCGGAAACGGGAACAACGACTGTGGAACCGCAGGAAAATCGCTAGTAGATTCAATTAAAAAAACAAAGCTAATAATTTATACTGTGCATATCTTATCCGAGGTCAGATATTATGTGTAAGGGATCTATATGGTTTTATATTATGAATTTGATAGGAGCCAACACAAATATTTAAATTGACCCTCCACAGTAGCATTGCACTACTCTTTTCTTTATGTTTTGATTATATGTATATATGGTTATATGTTTTGTGAATATGTATTTTGATTTATTTGATGCCTGGATGACGTTTCCTTTGACACTATATTTGCGAAACATCAAATACTCCCTTAAATAACGTGAACAAGCTCGGTCAAATGGTTTGCGGCCATAAGTCAGTAAATAAGTCCGTTATTAAGTAAATATTCACGAATATATTATGACTATTATTTTATACTTTATCACATAAATAACAACTTTATAATATTTTATTATAGAAACACTAAAAAAACAGTTGTTTCTTTTTCTAAGCTTTGTTAAATGGTGGCACCGAGGGTCCCCCAAACTTCGGTCGGAGGAATTACGTTTAATCTTATCATCGAAATTCAACTCACGCAGCCATTTGAACTACACCAAACCAGATGTCAATAACACCCTGCGTTTGTCTAATCGTTAGTTGTTAGACATACGAAATACCACAAATTTTCAAGTCTTGCTGAATGGTGTATATTTCCAAATTTATTATTCACATAAATATTTTTTGACTGACACGTGATACATGGACTGATTTGTTGAATTGGTAGTTAGCTTACAAGGCCGCTTACCTGAGGTCTTATCTAACAAACGTGTCGATCCACTTAAAAAAATTTGGTTTCTATTAAGAAATTTTCAATAGCACTTCGGAGTCTGGTAGCTGGAAGTAGTAACTATTTCCTGCCGTGACATAGAAGCACATGAGGATTTTACTCAGCTTGCCTGCTTACATCCAAAATCTTCGATTTACATTTTTTCGCTATTGGGCGAATTTTCACTTAGTGAAAATAATATATTAAATAAATATAAAACATACAACAAGGCATAATTTATACGAACGCGTTACTATGAAATTTCGAATTACTGGAATGTAACTGTACCGAAACTTGGGATATACGATATTATTACGGATGAAGAATTTTAATGCAGTCATCGCTATAATAAGAACACTTTGAAGAAAAATTGAAAGAGTGAGTAATGAGTTGAATTCGCACGTTTTATTTTATGTACATATTGTTGTTTGCTACCACTCGTTCGTTCGTCATTCGTTCGTCATCTGCTGCGTAACATGAGGACACACTGCTAAACAACTTACAAACGTAATTTCGCATTTACATCATTGATGTCTTCCTGGAAAGTTCGGCCACGATAGAAATTCTCGGCGGAAACTAGCCAAATGCACAGGAGATATCGTACACTTGTGAATGCGGAAACACATGCAAACTTTATTACCTCTGATGGATTGGCAATCCGACACAATCGAGGGTACATTTAAAATATTAGTAGTGTTAACGCACTGCAGCATCATTGAAATTGCATTGCACTCTATAATATTTCTTAACAAAGTGTAGAGTGATGTGAAGTGCGAGTTTTATTAAAAAATCACAAGTTCCAGTAGTTTTTAAGAGGTACATGTTTAGGTAAAAATTATTCAAACAAGCTTGCCAGTTAATGGAACCACACTATATGGACGATTAAGAAATACTGAATGGAATTTTCCGTTTTAAATATTTATTTTCGCACAATATTACTTTATCAACATTACAGAAAAAGTTGAAGCGAATAAACTTTACGTCTCGTTCCAAATTATATTTATGTTCCGTTTGCAGTTGAAACGTTGAAACTAAAAGTAATAGTGCAAAAACTTCCATAAAAATATAACACCTCTACTGAGGTGACAGGCTGGTTCATTTTTCACCCCGAGGATCGGAATTCCGATTCAAAGGGGAATGCTGCTGGCATTCTCGCCACCATACCACGTGGTCACGATTTGTATAGTAGCTAGTTTAATATTTATTTGTAAATATTTAAGGCTTTAATTTACATAATTCTTATATAAAATATAGTTTATAAACCTTAAAAAAATTATCTGCATGTATCACCGTTGGCCAAAGAACACATTTCCTTTTATGAGAAGATTAAAATTACAACGCTGCTCCCATGCGCATTGCGTTGTGTCGAAATTTCATTAAGCACATGCATGTTTGCTCACTATATTTTCCTTCATCGCTGAGCACGAGATAAATTTTGCACACAAATTGAGCAAAATTAAGCAAATTAAATACATTTATGGTAAAACCCATTTTTGACGTAATTTACTCTTCGTGTCTTTTTATACACTTAGAAATTTAAAATAGCATCATAATATACATAATATTTGACCTTTATAATTTGTAAGGCTTATAGCTCGTGACCATTATGTGGTATATTTTGCAATAACAACCGTGTAAAATATAATGTACAAATACAATGTATGAAGGTACAAAACCTTCATAAACTTATTGATGTAGATTATAAACTGTCCGTAGTGTTATGAAAGTTTTGTATAATCATTTATTTAGTTTAGGCTTTTAAAAATAGATAATTAGTAGTTTTAATTTAATTTATTTATCATATCATTATTTCTTACCATAATGACATTGTTATTTAATATTTTACAATTTGGACGAGTAAGACAACTGGACAAAACGACTATTAGTATTTATACTAACGTAATAAAAACTTGTACGCTGAATAATGTGATAGCATAAGGATATTTAGTTTCAAATATGTATAAAGATATATACGATATAATAAAAAAATCCCAGTTGATTTTTTTTCAAACTCCAACAAGATAAGTAAATTAAAATAGTTAGCTAAAAATTGTCTCAAATGAACCTTGTATTTGTAAGGTTTTCTAAAGTCTAAATCAAAATCTTTGGTCCGCTGTTTCGTATCGATGTCGTGATTCGAATCACGTATCTTAATAATGAAAGCGCACCGACTGTCGGTAGCAGCATTATTACTATAAATGCAATTTATTTATTTATAAAAGTAAATCAAATAATTTCGTTTCTATAAATAAATAAAACAAGAACGAATACATGGTCTTTGTAAGGTATAATTTGAGAAAAAACAAATCTATGTATAACGTTACGTTATGAAATGAAGCGTTTAAGAAGGAAAAAGATTAAAATTTATTTCTTTATAAATTGTGCTTAAGTTATGTTACCTATTGTAAAATGTAATATACTAAGTAGCTGCCTAGTGGAATTATAATGAGTACTAGGAAACTCAAACTAATTATGCATTAATATACATATTATATGAACATTAAAGCATATTATATAATTATATTTGTGGCATTATTTAAAAATACATTTATGTAAATTGTGTGCCCGAAATGTAAAAAAGTGCTTTTGCAAATTATTGTAATAAAATAAATGAAACAATAAGTATATTCAACATAAAAAATATATGTAAGATTTGGAACTTTATTTTCTGGCTCTGACTAGTTTAGGCGATTGTACCCATTGAATAAGTACGTAACTATAAATGCATCAAAAAGTTAAGGACACTTAAAGTATACCTAATTGTTTCTTAAATAAAGATAAAGAATACCATTTTAGAAGTAATATAAAAAAGAGAGTTTTGCTTATAATGCAACAATTTAAAAATGGCTCACTAAATAAGTCAAAACGAACACTCTAGTTACAGTTGTAATGTTACAACTTTGAATATACAGAAGTGAACACGGAAAGCGCGACCACATGGAATGTAACACGACGCTTTGTGTAGATGTCGCTAAAATAAATGAATGAATGTGATACACATAGGAATCGTCGCCAGCATATAGAATGGCGCTTGTAATTTTATCTATACAAAAAAGTATTGCTATACTTTTGAAGTACTTGCTATTTTTAATATGCAAAGTTTTGTAGCATTTATACTTGTTTTCAAGCGCGACATCACTCTCATTAATCCGCCGTAAAACTAATTTTTTAACGGTTTTTATGTAATAATTGCATTAATAGGAGTATTGGCAAAGCTAGGTTTTTTTTGAGAAGGAATATTTTTATTATATATTATATTTACTTGATTAAAATTAAATTAAATTGATAAGTTAGGTTTCAAATTAGACCAGGTTTCTTAGGTGGAAAATTGTGCTCACCCTTGCCCCGTACCTAGCTAGCTACTGGTAATTAATTTTCAGCCATAATGTTGTCAATTTACGTTATTACGTATCTTTATTATAGTTTAAAATAATGATATTAAAATAATAATGACTATATTTTTCATTATTTTTCATTTATTTCTTACTATTAGTTCTGAATTTGCACGGGTGGAATTAGGAACTCCATAAAAGGTTTGTATCGTAACAGAACACTAATTTTTTACGCGTTATAAGTTTTTTTCGACATCGTCAACGAAAACAGTATGAAGATCCGTTCGGTAGTTTTTGAGTTTATTGTGTCTAGACAGACAGATAAAGAGACGGGCACGGTAGGGGATTTTGTTAAATAATATATAGAGATTATTATTTACTATTAACCAATATGGTATAGTAGTTAAAACACATAAATGATAATTCAAACAAGGGCTTAATTAATTTTCATTTGCTGAAATTGTGTAATAATTCATCTCCTGCTTAGCCTTCGTGAAGGACATTGTGATGAAACTACATGAGTCAAATGTAAGTCCAACACATCCAATTGTTATTAGACCAGTATGTTTGAATAACCTTCAAAACAGTCTCCTCAAGAATAACACTAGGCTATACCCAGAAGTGGGATACTTACACACTTACAAGCTTTATTTACTATAATATATTTAAAATAATAAAAATGAAAATTATATCAATTTCAATAATTTACAAGATAAACTAAACATAATACGAGGGTCGGGGCGAGGAGCGTATTTTATCAGTTTTGGCGGATAAAAGCTATCAACTACACCTGAGTCTTATTTTATGCCTCGTGTGCCAATATTCCTATTACGTTCCTACGTGAATACCTGGAAGTTTCGCGGATAATTTTCTATATAAATCACATAATTCTTATAAATAGTACCTGACATTAAATAGTACCAATGACATTATTTTGCGAAATTCAACGTACCATATATGTAAATAGGCATTTTTGTGTTATTTACTCACATTTGTTGTTAATGTTTCCGTCGGCATTAAGTTTCGACATGAATGACATAGAAATTTGACTATAATATGTACGATATCATTAATTAATATTAATATTATGCTTCTTTTGTGACGAGCCGGTTGGCGTGGTTGGTGAGACACTTGCCTTACACGCCGTAAGTCGTGGGTTCGGTTCCCACCCAGGACAGACATTTGTGTGCATGAACAAGTCTGTTTGTCCTGAGTCTGGATGTAATAATCTATATAAGTATGTATTCACAAAAAAAGTAGTATACATGTACCACTTTTTTATATATATCAGTTGTCTGGTTTCCATAAATCAAAATCAAATCAAAATCAAAATACTTTATTCAATATTGAAGTATTACACTTACTTATTGATTGTCAAACTGGAAACTACTACCGGTTCGGAAAGAAACACCCAGCCCTGAGAAGAACCGGCGAAAGAAACTCAGCGGGTTTTTTTTTTTTTTTTTACTTTTTTGTTTTTTTTATGTTTTTTACAAAAAAAAACGAAAGAAATAGCCATGCGGCGATCGTCTCATTCCCAAGGTGTGCTATCATCCATAAATTCATTAATTTTATAATATCCTTTAGCACACAAGCGTTCCTTTACAATTTTTTTAAATTTAGCAACTGAATTATTTTGAACGCTTTCTGGGATCCTGTTGTAGAAACGTACACATAGCCCCACAAAAGAGCTACTGACTCTATGCAGTCGAGTAACGGGAGTAATTAATTTGTGTTTGTTCCTTGTACCAATGTTATGAGTATCACATTTTCTCACAAAATCATTAATGTTTTTCCGTACATACATAACATTACATAATATGTATTGAGAAGCAACAGTTAGTATTTTAATTTCTTTAAATTTCTGTCTTAGGGATTCTTTAGCTCCCATGTTATAGATTGCGCGAATAGCCCTCTTTTGCAGCACAAATATCGTATTGATAGCGGCCGCATTACCCCACAACACAATGCCATATGACATTATACTGTGAAAGTAACTAAAATATACAAGGCGGGCCGTATCAACATCAGTGAATAATCTTATTTTCTTAACCGCAAAAGCTGCCGAACTTAGTCTATTCGCCAATCCGTCAATATGGGGGGCCCACTGCAACTTGGCATCAACAGTAATGCCAAGAAATACAGTAGACTCAACAGGATCCATCGACTCCCCATTGATATGTACATCGGCCTTTACATTTTTTACGTTCGGCGCGCTGAATTTCACAACCTTTGTTTTTTTATTATTTAACAAAAGATTATTGACACTAAACCAATGTACTATATCAGAGATAGCATTGTTTACATCGTCATACTGTACTTGTTTTCTTTTAATTTTAAAAACTAAAGAGGTATCATCAGCAAACAATACTATGTCATGTTTGTTCCCTACAAGAAAGGGCAGGTCGTTTATGTAAATGAGGAATAGAAAAGGACCGAGAATTGATCCCTGAGGGACCCCCATACCAACTGAAACACCAGGAGATCTTTTCCCATTAACGTCGACCTTCTGAATTCTATTCTTAAGATAAGAAGTCAAAAGCTCGAGCGCACCTTCTCTGATTCCATAGTGATTTAATTTCCTGACCAGAGTTTCATGTTGTACACAATCAAAGGCCTTGGATAAGTCACAGAAGATCCCTAAGGCGTCCTGTGACTCCTCCCATGCTTCATAGATATTCTTAATAAGTTCTATGCCTGCGTCTGTTGTTGAACGACCCCTTGTGAAACCAAATTGTTTTCTATGAAGCAGATTGTGTCTGTTAAAGTGAGCAAGTAATTGATTTAAAATAATTTTTTCAAATATTTTGCTGAGGGTTGGTAGAATTGAGATTGGCCTGAAGTTATTGGGGTCTGAAGAACTACCAGATTTAAATATTGGAATTACTTTGCTATGTTTCATCAGGTCAGGAAATATACCACTCTGAACACAATTATTAAATATTATCACAAGGTAGGGTGCAATCACATCAATAATTGAATTTATAACCTTTACAGATAGACCCCACAAATCAGCTGTTTTCTTAATCTCTAATGATTTAAAAGTACTTATTATATCATTACTGCTTATACTAGAGAAGTTAAAGGTAGCACTACATTCTCTAACATTTTCTTTGATCAATGACTCGGCAACAATTGGAGAGGAAATAAGTGACTTAGTTGTCAAAACTGGTATGTCAGCAAAAAATTTTTCAAAAACAGAAGCAACTTCCCGATCATTACTAATGACTTCCTTGTTACTAATAAGAGTCATTTCGGAGCTGCGGTTATTAAAAAGTAGTGTATATATAGTACAAGCTCAGCTTAGTTTGGGATCAGATGGCCGTGTGTGAATAATATCCTGGATATTTATAACATTATTCCGACTGTAAATCTGATGGCTTATATATGACTCGGATAAAACTCCTGGGTATTAATGGTTAATTGGAGAAAGGATATGTACATCGTAAGACACCTTGCTAGTATCTTTTAAAATTCTGCCACTAACCCGCAGTACAGTACAAGTTCTAACCAAACAAATCTTTTCCAACACTTCAATAATATTAAACAAAACATCCTTTTTTAATCCTTAGAATTTTCTGTACTTACATGTATTTGTAGTGTAGATATCAATTAAATGTCACTCCTGTGGAATGTTATGATAAAATAAACACGGATTTTGTTTTTAGAAAATTTATGACTAAGATACCCTTAAACTCTCACTTAGAATAGTTCACAGTATAATTAGTTCGTCTAGTCTTTTAAAAAATATAAAACTCTTTATGAATATTACGTCCATAACATTTATATCCGTATAATAATAATAATATCTTAATACTATTATATTTAATAAAGTATTCGTTGTTTCGGTGTTTCCGTCGGCAATCAGTTTCGACATGAATGACATAGAAATTTGACTATAATATGTACGATATGATCAAATATTAATATGCTTCTTTCGTACTTATAGTAAAGGAACGTTGCCGATACGTTACATCTAGTTTCTACTATACGAATAAGCTATCCAAGAAGGTTTTCAAAGGGTATTCGTATTCGATCAATTTGCACACATCTCGTATGCACTAAGGCGTCGGATATCGCTCGCGTTCTATGTGCCCCGAATAACTCATTGATACCTTCTCTTTCATGAAAAATGTTACGCTTCGTACGAGTATGGCTTCACTATTGCGATATTCGTAAGTACGTAGAATGTACGACTGACGGAAACTCCTAAAACATTTTTAATATATTATCATTAATTTCAGTTTATAACTTATTCTAATATATTTGTAAAATATATCTTAAACATTGTATGTGAACTCAATTTATTTAAAGTATTGTCGTTTGTGCTAGCCTAACAGCTCGAGGGGTGTCTGTGTTCTGCCAACTTCCGACATACACAGGACTTCGGACAACGTTGCCCTTCGCCAACAAACAAGAGAATTGTAAAGACTGTACTAGTTACACTCAGTAGTTTTATACCTCGCATATATTCAATGATATAAACCACTCGCATATACACTATTGAATATTAAAATTTCTTTGTTATTTGCACGATGAAATTTTTTTTAACGTTTATCAATCAAAATTGTTGAAACTGTATTCGAAATTCAGCTCAGTCACATCATTAAAACATAGATGTCGCAAAAGCGTAACTGACTTCGTTAATAATGACATTGCCCAACTTTAAATGTATACTTTTTATCAATAATATCGAAAACGTGACCTGATGAAATAATCTATTGTAAGCTTAATACGTAACTATACTGGACCTGTTTTAATTATATAATTATAATATGATAACTTTTATTAAAATTTAACCTTATTGTATAAATAAACTAATCTAACTCGTCACGTATAAATAAGTTTATATCCCTGCGTATATCTTTATTACATTGTTTAATTTCAAAGCAATCATCCCATTTCTCACGGGTCAAACCCATTGCTAATACGACGTTGGCTCTTTTTCTGATATATTTTATTTTAATATTTTCGACATTGTGAACACAAATCATAAGTCACACAACATAAACGTGGAATTAAATGAGCATATTTTTTTTCGATATCTATGTATGTCACTATATATTATAAAAGAAAGCCCCGCCCCCGAGTCTGTCTGTTTGTCTGAAATAAATAAATTCAAAAACTAATTTAATTTTTTTACAGTTTTCACTAATGTACGGAGTGATTCATGAGGAAGATTTAAGTGAATAATTTGTAAGTTTTGTTGAATTGATTATTGAAGATATCGGGAACAAATATGCCAACTGAGAGTTTACCGTCTTGCGCTATGTAAACGAATACCTTTATGTATTACGATGTAAATGTTTTATGTAAACCCTTATTCTACCCGTAAATTATAATAAATACATTGTTTTATTTTTCAAACAAGAGTTTGAGCTTAATTTAACTACTATTTGTAATTAAGAGTAATTACCACAATTTATTTATGAGAAATAGGTAAATGCAAGCTATTTGTCAAGTACATTGATGTCAGTTAGTAGTTATATCTTACACAGTTTTCTAAACTCGTTTAAAAAAAGAATAACATTTGCAAATAGTTAAAAAAAAACAGTATAAGACGTGGCATTATAAAATAAACAGCTCTACCATTCACAGCATCGCCTGCAGAAAATTAAAAAAGTTTTAAGCAGAACACATTATAATTATCTTTGTATGCTTGCTAAAATAAATTACTTTTTTAACAGGTCACTGTGATTAGTTAAATATTAAGATAGATTGCAGTCCTAAAATATTTTTTTTTTCGCAAAATGTCTTCTTTGTGCGGTACTAAGGTATCCTTCAAATTTTAATCAAATGTCTTACAATTTGAACAGAGCCTTTTTAAACATTCAGATATAATATCACATTGAAATAATTACTAATTATTATTATTAATAATTTATATATTATTTAATAATTTATATTTAACAATAACTATATTTCGTCTTAAATTTGAAGAAATAATATAATAATTTACTTGGTGGTAGAGATTTGTGCAGGCTCGTCTTGGTAGGTAACACCTACTCATCAGATATTCTACCGCAAAACAGCAGTACTTGATACTGTTGTGTTCCGGTTTGAAGGGTGAGTTAGCCAGTGTAATTACAGGCACAAGGGACATAACGTCTTAGTTCCCAAGGTTGGAGGCGCATTGGCGATGTAAGCGATGGTTAACATCTCTTACAACGCCATTGTCTATGGGCTTTGATGACCACTTACCATCAGGTGGCCCACATGCTCTTCCACCTTCCTATGAAATAAAAAAAAGAAATGAATAATAAGAAATAACTTTATGTTTAATGTTGTATATAAAAAAGGTAATTAAAGTAAGTAAATAAAGTAAATTATTTTAAAATTTTACGCATTTTTAATGCAAACAAGAATTGATTTATATTTTTTTTCAAGGTATATAAATCTTAAGACATTCATCAGTTATGAAGGAGGTGATAGGATTCTAATAGTTGGCTGATGATGATGAAGAGCACATAATATGAAATAAAATATAATTTAGTCTTAGTAGCTATTTCCTCCTAGTGTGATATTAGCTAGTTTCGATTTAATATTAAAATACTAATTAATGTATATTCAATTATATGACATGAAATTGAAACAGTTAACTTTAGGGCGATCCATCAAAAAGTTTAATTTATAAATATAAATTTTAACAAAACAAAAACCGACTTCATAGGAAAAACAAATTAATATGCACTAAAAAGTAAAAAAATAATTGCGTATTCTTCTATAATTTGATAATTAACTTACTATTTTCTACTCATCAATATGTAGGTACGAATGTGTTGTGTGGTTGATAATGTATTTACAATTATTGTTACTTTTCGAGTCGATGTCAGCCAAGGTGGGTTTATAACTACATACATAGTTAGTTATAGGTGAGATGTGCTTGTGTCGCACGCGCAACATTACGAGGCGAATAAAAGTCAATTTGTAATGTGTATGTTTTTAAAAGATTCCCGTATTATTATTGCTAGGTATATTATAGTGTTTCCTTGATAAAAATCATCGAAATCGGTTGAATAGATATCGAGTTATTCGTCCATTTGTCGCGCACATATTTATGCAAATTTACGACTTATATGGTTTTGTCATGGATGCCAGTGTCAAAACTGGACTAGAAAAATGGGACCAATTGGGGAGCAACCCCTTTCAAATAAAAAAAAAATCATCAAAATCGATTCACCCAGTCGAAAGGTATGAGGTAACAACACAAAAAAAAACATACAGACGAATTGATAACCTCCTCCTTTTTTTGAAGTCGGTTAAAAATAATTTCGTTTCTCTCTGAAAATAGCATTTTGGAATTTTGATACCATCATGTATGTACTTGTAACTTAATACACATTTCACTGAAAAAACGAATTTAGTGAAATCTTTCTTTATCTTCATATTTCTTTATACTTTATTTCATTATAAATCTAAGTGAAGTGGAGGCGAATAGCTAAAATAAATTCTCTGAAGCAGTCTGGAGTAAAAAAAATATGATATCCTTTTACATTAAGAATCATTTCGGTAGCACATTAAAGCCGTTTTTCCTACGACTGATTTGAACCCAATGATAGATTACATAAATAAAAATTTTAACAAAACAAAAACCGACTTCATAGGAATTAATATGCACTAAAAAGTAAAAAAATAATTGCGTATTCTTCTATAATTTGATAATTAACTTACTATTTTCTACTCATCAATATGTAGGTACGAATGTGTTGAGTGGTTGATAATGTATTTACAATTATTGTTACTTTTGGAGTCGATGTCAGCCAAGGTGGGTTTATAACTACATACATAGTTAGTTATAGGTGAGATGTGCTTGTGTCACACGCGCAACTGTACGAGGCGAATAAAAGTCGATTTGTATGTGTATGTTTTTGTTTGTTTTTAAAAGATTCCCGTATTATTATTGCTTAGGTATATTATAGTGTTTCCTTAGCTGACATCGACTCCAAAATAAATAAATATAACCTGTTTATAAGAGTACATAAACGATTCTATATATATATATATATATATATATATATATATATAAGTCGCATCCGGTCATTCGTACAGATACTCAAGGGAATGGAAAAGCGCGCCTATGGTTGTGAGGCAGAACTTCAGGGCGCTTTCGACAGAGTCGTGAAGGCATCGCTCGGGTCCGGGCAGATCACTTTCTGCGGGGCAGCGGCCGAGTGAGGTCATGGAACTGTCTACCGTTCCTTAGTGTTTTGTGTGTTATTAGTTGTCATTATTATTACTTGGTGTGTAAGCCTAATTGTGAAGTGTATTTAAGTGTACTGTGATTATATTGACTAAGTGTTATTCATTTCACGACTACCCACTGTACGCCCACACGATGTAAAACAATAATGAGAGAAGATATGATGTCACCGCCTCCGACATATATATATAATTTTCAAAATTGGTCTCAACTTTTAGGAGATGTTCAAATATGTTTCAATTACAAACATATACAAATATACTAATGCTTACATGCATAACTCATATTATAATGAGGAAAGATTTGATTTTTTATTACGAATTAAATCAAAAACTACTCGACCGATTTTAAAAATTCTTTCACCCTTAAAAGGCTACGTCTTTACCGAGTAACATAGGCTATATTATATTTTCAAAATCTTATAGATCCCTACTTAAAATGGAGCAACGTAACCCAACGTATCAAACTGTTGCCTATAAAAGTTATTATTTCGCGTGCGCTGCGAAAACTATTGACGGTATATAAAGAAGTGTTTTATACAATAGTACTACAATTACTTGATCATAACGATGTTATGGTAGGTGAATGAAAAATCTAGATAGCCCATAAAAGATTCGGCCGTGTATCGTTAGTTTGCTACTAAGAATTGAAGATTTCCGTTACTTTGTCATGGATTCTATAATCAGAATCTAACCAAACTGTCATCAAACAAGCCTTGAAGTACACTCTTTCCAATAAAAAAAATCATCGAAATCCGTTGAATAGATATCGAGTTATTCGTCCATTTGTCGCGCACATACCTCATGCAAATTTACGACTTATATGGTTTTCTCATGGATTCCATTGTCAAACCTGGACCAAAAAAAATGGGACCAATAGGAAAGCACCACCTTTCAAATAAAAAAAAATCATCGAAATCGATTCATCCAGTCGGAAGATATGAGGTAACAAAGTCAAAAAAAAAAAAAAAAACATACAGACGAATTGATAACCTCCTCCTTTTTTTGAAGTCGGTTAAAAATGTGTACATACACATGTGCACTGTTTTCTATAATATATTCTGTCCTTTTTTTAGTAAATTTATTTCACCTCAGTCTTTTATATCCTTGCCAATTCAAGTTATCTTTTCTATTATCTTAATTTTTGGTCTTTTGTGTTTTCGGTAGATTCTCGTTTGTATCTTTGTAAGGATCCTCAAACATCGCCTTACGTGGAGCAGTTTTAGCTTTCTGGATGCTATGGCTAGACTCTAGAGTCTAGCATTCCTAGGAATATCGTGTCCTTTTCATAGCCTTGGACTTCATATAGACCCAGAATATGCCAGTAGTATTTTAATCAACTTCTACTTCAACTAAGATCATCCTTTGCCAGAAACTGAAAGCCTATCACATATTATGCGAATATAGTTGGATTTGTATTACAATATTTATCATAAGGGCTACAATCTTAAAGACATTCGAGTAAAGTAATTTTCGAATAAAATTCTAATTATCCTAGTTTTTAGAGGCGCCGACAACGTTGAATTAAATTGCTGGAACACGTCCCAGTTTAGGTTGTCCACTGTTCCATACAGCTATTTGCTTTTCTATTTACTTTGCAAACTACTTCGCCTCCTTATACTCTACATCAAAAGAGGACGTCAGATGCGGGCTCAGATTTAAACCTAAGCATTTTCCAGCCTATAGTTTTGTTATGCTAATCTGATGAGTAGTTATTTAATTTAGGAATAAAATCATTTATTTATACTAGTACAAAAACCCTAACTTTTGCATAATTATAAAATTGAACTTAAGATGAAATCATAAATTTGGATCTACTCCCTGGCTCTTATAATCTGATGGGATATAATACTGAAATGACCAGAGAGAGAAGGCACAGGTATAATTGGTTTCATATTTGAAATGTTAAAAAGGCTTCGGATCTCAAGAATGACACAAATCGACTTACCATTAGAAGAAAATTGAAGCGGTACGTAGCTGTCCGTGGTTATCTGCCGAAATGATACGACGAAACACGAATGAAAACCTTTATGTACCGTCTTAAGAAAACTAAAAACAATACAGTTCCTATTTTCGGGTATTTATTACGATACATAAACAGAAATGTTTAATTATTTTTTTTAGATTAGAATGCTAATGAAATTAGGCCTAATAAATAAATTTAATAACATCGTTCCTTCGAGACCAATTCCAGAATATTAGTAATTCTATATATTCTCTTGGCTATAATAAATATATAATACCAACGTTTCTTTATTGTTAATTTGGATCTATACATTAAAATGCATCTTAATTTTTATATTAAGAATAATTTTTACGTACCTGTAGCACCTGGTACCTGAGAATTGGCCGTCGGTCCAAGCTAGCAGGTATGTATACGTTCACTGTACACACTAATACTACGCTACTGTACATATTTTGTCCATAAGAAAATAAGTAAGGTCTGGGGGGCCTGGGATCTTGGACTATAAACAATAACATAATATATGAAACATTTTATAACGTAAATTTATTATTAAAATATTATCTATAATTCATATTATTAACATCAATTTGTTAACGTTAACTCGACCGCCAATTAATCAATTACTAAATTGACGATAAAAAATGAGTGTAAACAACGCGAATATTTTATTATTTTAACTGGATATAAACCATTAACTACACCTGGGACTTATTTTATGTCTCATGTGCCAATACCGCCATTATATTACACAATGGCTTCCAGATAATTTAAGTGACAGCCTATGAAATCTTGCGCTAGTGATATTAGACAAAACTATGCTAGATTATTATTAGTAGTAGAAACTTTTTATATCATATAAAATAAGTCAGCTATTTCGATGTGAAAGATTATGATTTATTAGATTTAGTGCTTACAATCGAATTTGCTATAAAAAAATGCAATAATAGCGAATGAACAGGATTTTGAATAAATGTAAAACTATATATTTGTGCACATATATTACATTATTATTAGATTGATACGATACTGAATCCGCAACCCTGAAGCGAAAGGCACGGTAAGTGTTATATTCTTAATTTTTTTTCACGCATTGGAAATCTTCAAAAAGGTACCTGGCTCCTTTAAGGGAAGAACCGGGTTAAATGCACTAAAACCACTACGATGGCCGTCCTTGGCACCGAAGAGACTGCGGGATCGTGTTGATATAACGCATCCGTGGCCCCTCCCATAATGTGCTACGCTCGTGGCTCGGCGGAGCTTTCCTCAGGGGTCAAAGGTAATTTCGCCACCCCACACTCCTTGTGCGTACGGCAGCGCGAGGCCATCCCGGCTGCCGTCCACCTCAGGGCCGTCTGAAATAGGACACGTGAGACCCTCACGCATCCACTGCCTCAGCGTAACACCATATCTTTTAAGCCCCGTGGTCGGGGCTGGAAAGGCAGGGTCACTGCCAACTGTGTCAACGGGAAAGTCAAAGTAATTAAGTATAGAAATCGTTGCTTTGCCGATAAAACTGACTCCTGCACCCAAAAAAGGTTTGCATATTCATATTTTTTCATATACCTTCTGTTAATATAACTGAAACTGAATGGAATGGACTGAATTCAAGAAAACATAAATAAATTGTTATAAAACTATAAACGTAATACATTTAAATGTGAGGATTTGCTGCAAAGCCACAACTCTCAGTCATTGTCACAAAAGAACAAATTAGATCTCTTCGCAACCAATAAACTTTGTTGGATTAACACTTTCCGCGTAAAACGAGGAAGTACTTGTAATTGGATTTAATACTAAAACCTTTCCACTTTGAAGTATAAGTTTAAATTGATGTCTTGAAAAGGCTAGCTAGAAACTTAACAGTACTATTAAAGATGTTTACATTAGAATAGTAAAACCTTACCAAATGAAAGGACTATTCCGTTGCATATACATTGCTTGCAATCAAACAGACTTGACATAGTCTTCGTAATTTTGTTGCATTGTACAATTGTTACACTACAATACAAAAAATCATCCACATTCATGATATCGGCTCAGTCTTATACGATTTATTTAAAGTTCGATATAGTGTTTTTCTATTCTTTTCATCGGTTGATTATGCGAGTGACGAAATAAAGCGTGCGCCTGTACTTGTTTACTATTATATGTAATGCTAAGTTAGTTGAAACTGTAAAAGATTGTAATATGAAAGTTTAATATAATAAGACTTGCAGTTTTTACGTGAGTACGATGAAAAAAAAATATTTAAAAAAATTTCATACATTTTAATTCTTTAAAAGTTTCTTTTCGACAAACGTGAACAATCAAATTTAGACAATTTAAGAATTAATAGTTACTTTATGAAATTTTATTTTTCGATACAATAATATTTTCTTTCATAGTCATTCTCTTTATTCTCGTGTTTCGCTGCATGTTCAGTTCAATCAAACAGCACATTGTCCGTTGTATTCATCAACCGGTGTTTAGTTTCGATCCTTGATTACACCGTACCAGGTAATCATTGACTGGGGCCCGATTGTGTAGTGTACAATTATGCGTACGCTTTGATACTGACCGTATGAGTAGGTTAGATTGCACAATGTAACATTTACATGTCGAATGTACACAATGTGTATAGATAATGTACTCGAACAAACACAAGCATTAGGGTGATGTTTTTCTATGGAATAAATATAAGTTGCTATAAATATATTTGAAATAGTCATATTTTTTGATAAATGCGTGAATTGTAATGTATTCTAATATTATTTATAACTTGATTGTATGTATTATTATTTATTAGTAAGAATTAATGATACTAATAATTTAAATCATACTCCTTTTATGGATTCACTATCGAGTTTGTTTTTTGTTTATTGGTCATTTTTGTTTAACTCGCTTTCACGTTTTATCTGCTCCTCAACCGAGCATGTAATTTGGCATACACATTGTCAGGGGTAGAGTTGTCTCCCTCATGCACAGGTTTAATTGCGAGTGAAATAATGCATAAACAATTTATATTAATTGTGTTCTAAAAACTTTTTATCCCAAAAATAATAATCATCTATTGTGACCACGATCTTTGGCATAAATATTCATTAAGAGAACAAAATATTCCGAGCACTTCGAGAATATTCTATCATCGAAAGATTGAGAGGAACTCCATCGCCCCCTGCTTCAAATAAACAAACCATTACACCTATAGGAGACGCATGCCGTAATGGCGTATATTTGTCGAGCAAATTGAATTACTGTCTGCGATTGCTTAATTTAAATTCTAAATATTTGTCAGACTAAGAAAATGTTTACTTGTTATGTTTAATTAAACATTTCGTTGATTTAATTTAAAAGTTATCAAATGAAACACAATTTACATCTTATCTGAAGTTTAAACTTAGTTCTTGTTGTATTACAAAACATGAAAATTCATATAAAAATAATTATAAGAAATGCTAATCAGTTTAATTTTAAATTAGACTAATACTTATTATTTTTATACTAACGTTACAATTTGTATGAAGTCGATGTCCTGCAAGCAATTCAAAATATTGGTGTTTAATAGAAGATACCTTCAGACTGACATACATAATTGCACCGCCAATAAACGGGCACCACAGAACTACCATCGGTAGCATAGTATTACTACCAGTAATTATTAAAATACCTCAATCATACAATTAAATCAAACTACATGTTCATTGTTAGACTATTTATATTGAAAAGAGCTGAATTTATTTTATTAAGTGTATGGGAACTCAAAGTAATGAAATCTTTCTCTATTTCATTTAATTAATGATAGCTTTTATATATAAACTATATTTAAATTTATTCAGAATAAAACTCCCCGACCATCAAAGGAGATATTCGCCACGGAGATAAGACCGACTCTAATTTAAGTTATCTTTAACCTTTTCGTTCATTTATTATTTTAGAATCTTAAATCTACTACATTCAAACGACTTTTAAATTTCATTGTTTTTTCAACTCTTAAGTAAATCATTTCATAATTGAAATTATTCTCAATGAACATTTTATTTTTTTAGCAAACTATTTTATCATTGAAGTTAGTGTATATTATTTCATTTTATAATGTTAATTATTTTTAATCTTTAAAACTATTATTAGCTATAGCTCCTTATTGAAATCAGTCAGGATATCATTCAGAAAATTTTACGTAAAATGAATAAGGAGCTTACATGCGAGAACAGAATTCCATGAAAAGCCATTGAAATAAACGCGTTCTGTATACATTTTTCTATATTATACATGTATACTTAATTTTTTAGTTTTATATTTTTATATTGAAGTTAAACAATTTTTGGTGCCTGAAATATAATATTCTAATTGCATTATACTACTAGAATCGAGACTTTAAAATATTACAATAATATAAATTAATATAAATAGTTCACTAACGTAGAATAATAGAACCTATTTATATATCTAGTGTGAAAGGTATGACTCGATTCATAGAAGTCATTACATTAGTTTTATTAGAGCTAAGATGGCCTAGAATGCCATGGATGAAAACACGTGGATATTAACCGAATATCGCGGGTTAAATCCGGCAGGCACGGCTGAGTTTGCACGTCAAACATCGTGAGCTTTTCTCATATTCCTCGTATAACGTCGGGTGAATTTCTGCCACATGTATATTCACTAACCGCAGCGGAGCAGCGTGGTGGAATAAGCCAAACCTTCTCGTTAATATGAGAGGCCTTTGCATAGCTGTAGGACATTTACAAGGTGTTAATAATAATCAGCCAGCCTATTTTATATTTTTGATATCTGTCAATTTATTAACTATATAGTTAATTAGTTAGTTAGTATTAACTAATGATTCGTATCCTTATGTATTAACATTGATTAGTTAAACATAAACACTGCTGTCTTCGTCTTTCGAATATCAAATCAATAATGATAGAAAGAGTGAGATCATTGTTTAACAAAACAGCCGCTAAGCAACCTATATAAATTAGGCCCGAGATGGTTCAGTGGATAGAACAAGTAAATGTTAACCGGAGATTGTAGGTTCATACCCCAGCATCAAAGAGTCTAAATGTGCTTTAATTGTGATAATAGTACTTCTAACACTCGGCTTTGAAGGAATACATCACCATATGTTTGTCCACCGTTGGGGTAGAGTCCTGGAACAAGTTTCAAACATTCAGGAGTATCAGATATATAATATCAGGAGATTTATAATTTTGATATGAAAAATGCAGCACCAAGGCTACGCAAGCTACGCAGCTGCTACAAATTAGTATCTCATACAAACTCGTTTCGATAGTTGAAATTCAAGGAAGACTTTTTGGGGACGTTAAATTAGATCGGGTCAGCACGTGATCTGCTTCCTAATGTCCACTACTCCACATGAGAGCTTCTAATTTGTAACTATTTCATCCTTTTAATACGAGAACAACAACATACGTTACACCCAAACTGTTTTTTGGGTTATATATTTCCTCAATTATTATTTATAACTTGTTGGCTAATACTATTTCAAGTATTATATAATACTGTAAATTTTATCAATGTTTCTAATAACGTATAGATTTTTTTAATACATAAAATTAATAAATTTCATGAAAAATAATAATTGTTAAGATGTTCAGTATATTTATAATTCTGTATTATATGAATATTAGGTTATTTTCTAATTTACGTATTATGAGTTAAGTGGTTTCAATAGAGTTCTAGTCCAGTCGCGTAGTTTGCCTGGAATTTTCAAAAAGCGGTGCTTATATTGTTTTTGATATGCTCTCTTCGAATTATAAATTATTTCCAATCTTTACTCTCCTAAATTTTTTATAAAGATGCCTCTTGCTTTTGTTGTTATGTTATATATTAAAATAAATATATTTAGTTATAGTTTATATACTAGCCTTTTTTCGTATATACGCTATAATTATTTATTTAACAAAAGAATCCAAGATACATAACGAATACATATACGCTACGTATGCTTGGATACTTTATTTCTCATTCAATATTCTTCTTATTACGTAATATTATATTGCTTATTTAAAAAGTAAGTTAAATAACAATAATTACTATAGCATAGTTACTATAGGACATTTCTTTCATAGTGTACACGAATCTCCAAACAATTTATTTAGTTGAAAAATCAATCATTATATTCGGTATAAATTATCGAACACAAAATATTTCAACACATAAAACCCAGTAATATTCATCAACGGGAGTCAAAATTCAGCAATCAAAGACCATAGAGCTCGTGTACTAAACTGGTAGTTAGCCGCGATCCTTGATTACGTACAGTTTGGAAACAGAGGTAATCATGACACGAGCGCTGCGTTGCACAATTTTGCGCCTTTAATACTCTAATGGGATGAGTAGATTTCACTGAACACTGATTTAGCTTTTGATTGCTCTGATATGATAATGTAGTTCGATAGTTTCATCATGATACTTGTAGCTTTATTATAGAAATCTAAATGTATGTATGTATTGATTATTTGCATACACAGATACATAACCCAATTTATTAAAAGTCGGCATTTATTTTGACAAAATAAATCAGTTTTCTATGTCATTTTAATAAAATCATTAAGTTATACTGGATTTTTAAATATAATTGTCCCAATGATAGATTGTTTTCAGTTTTCAGAAGGGAAGTTCCGAGATGATAAAAAGTCTCCAAAAGTTATGCAGATCGTATCAAACAAATGAAATCAAATTAATTACCGAAGCAGTAAATTATATCTTCGTTAAAAAAAATACGATATCAAAGAAGATACTAAAACAATTAGCTGTTGCGTTCATTAACGGAGACAAATCCTTTCATTAGTACTTCTTGTTCTAATTGCAGCATTAGGGGAGTAGAATGAGCCATTGTGGATCTGCGCGGTACAGGGCGCGTCGCTTCATCGCTTTGCGCTCCGTCGCACGGCACTTTATCATTTGGTTTTATTTTAAACATTGCAAGGGTTGCAGATTCGCGTTTTAATGTTGATTGCACACAAGATAAACACATATCAAACAAAATTTGCAATCAATTAATGTGTAAATTGTTTTATGTATTCATTAACATACTTGATATAAATCTTTTCATGTTCAGGTGCAATATATTTTGATAAAACATGAATTAACTAGTACTATGGGATTGCTCGGTGACATTTAACATTGATAGAATGGACGTTGATGATATAAAGGATATATAATATATATCCTTTATATCATTTATAACATCTTAGTTCCCAAGGTTGGTGGCGCATTGGTGATGTAAGTAATGGTTAACATCTCTTACAATGCCAATGTCTATGGGCGTCGGTGACCACTTACCGTCAGGTGTCCCATACGCTCGTATATCCCTATGCAATAAATATATATATATTTATTAGAATAATATAATACAAGGCCAGTGTATTACACAATCTTTCAAGAACATACTATAATTTTAAACTCAAAACCTAAATATATGGTACTATACGCGACTTACAAAGTATAAAATAATATTGCCAGTAAACGTATTAGATGATATAATTTATTAATAAATATAACATTTTCAAGAAATTTTTCCTTTCATTCAAAAATATTATAAAAATCCGAAATGTAATATTTTGATGAAATATGTGTTTGAAAACTTTGAAACGTGCACGTCGCGACGAAAGATGCTATGATCAATAATACAACATCGGAATGGCAAGCTGAATGCACGCGAGACTAAATGTGAGTGCATTTTGTCGCCGAGAAAACAAGTGAAGCGTACCGTCTGCATAAACACAAATCTAGAAACGCTGCTAAGCTTTTGTTACTATTTTCAATATAAAAATATTTTTGTAATTGGTATCCAAAGTTATTATTCCAAATTTATATTGTAATTGTTTACATAGCACATTTATTTGAAATTTTCACATTTCGATATAAATTTCTTCGGAGTTTTGATGTCAACTTCCAACTATAATTGGAAATCATTGATTGAGGTAGTTTTAGGCCATTAAATAAAGTTCACAAATGTATAGCAGTATTTTTTTTTTGTATTTTGTAATGACTCAATGAATATTATTTTTCATTTGCACTTTAGAATGACACTTTCGTACATAATATCTTGAATAAAATATAAAAAATGAAGCTTAAAAGAACTTAACTTTTTAATTACAATTTGTGTTCGAATCACTTGTAATTTATACAATAAAAGTAAACTCACGATACACCAGTATACGTAGAGGAAAAAGCAAAAATTATATTAATATGAATCGAAGACGTATCTCAGATTTCTTAGTATACCGAGGCAAATAAGCTTTGCGAACAATGCCCAGGGAATATACCTACCACGAAACACGATCATCATCCAGCTAATTAAGTATCGATCCTGAGATTGCGTTCATCTTCAACTATTGATACCAATAAACCATTTGTAGGAATGGGCTGTTTTCGTAAATCGTAACCGTATAGTATTAAGTAGGTATATACGTCATAACATAAAGAAAAAAATTAATTAGTTTCAGTAAAGCACGGAAATAAAAACTATAGGAATTGAATATTATAACTATTTATGTTAACTAAATAATAAATTAACACGAAAAACACATGTACATGTAAATCTTATATATCTTCAAATTAAGCAACATTGCTTCTAACAGAAGTATCTCTCTTATATGATGAATTTATTTTTAATTAATATGAAATCATTGCGTACTTATTATTTAAGTTATATAACTTTATCTATACCTGAAAACTTCCCTAACAGACCTAGCAATAATTTAACGTAATTCCTACAAGTTGAAAATTAAAAGTATATAAAATTTCAGAACAGAATGTTTTTATTTTGATTAAAACTGAACGTGTCTGCCCACGCCTCTTTCCCCAGGAGCGACTTCTGGCTGCAGCGTTTTACGCTAGCTAGTAAAGAAAGCTTATAAATACAAAATTTCACTGCACCTTTATTTTTTTATTCTCGCAGCCAAGACATAGATTAAATATTATATGTAAGTACCCACTTTTTTAAAACTTTATAAGATTGAATATCAAATTGTATTGTATTATATTCACAACAAGAAAGTAAATTTTTATTTCTCGTTGATGAAATTTCTTAAGGTTTTATGAGGTCTCTTAATGGAAGCGATTTCGCCAAACGTAACAAACTTCCAATGCCTTTTATCTCTAAGAGTAACATGTACGAAAAACTCGTGATAACATAATAAAAACGTTTTTAAAATCAGAGAACGTTTTGAATATTTTACAAAATGATGTAACAATACGTTTCACAAATGTTGTTTTAAATTCGTCCTACTTTATTTCCGGATGCAAATTCAAATTTGTGGGAAATTGTTAAATATCGTTATAATTTTTCAGCTGAAAAGCCATTGATTTATTATTGAAACATTGCTTAAGCATTTGTACTGTTTTGTATTGAATGTTGCCGGATAAAGAAAATGTTCGCTAGTTAGATACTGTTTTAGTCTATTATTATCGTATAGAATACCGAATGTTGTTCCGAATACAGTTTATAATTTAAATAATTTTACTGGTGGTAGGGCTTTGTGCAAGCTCGTTGGGTAGGTACCACCTACTCATCAGATATTCTGCCGCAAAACAGTAGTACTTGGTATTGTTGTGTTGTTGTGCTCCGGTTTGAATTTACTTGAGTTTACCATCAGGTTACCCATAAGACGCCCACCTACCTATACAATTATATATAGCGTTTCTGGGGTTTTTTATGTTAATCGCTGATAGCTTTCCGTTGGTGAAAGATTTTTTAAAATCGGCTTTGTGGTTTATGCGTGTTAGCGTAACACACAAACAAGCGAACTAACATTCACATTTATAATATTTAGTTAGGATGTACAATATAGCTACCAGCACTTTTAGCATAACTATTATGTAACACTTCTAGAAATGTCGAACATTTATATAAGTGTTTTACAATCATTTTAATGGCTTCGTACATGATGGAAAGCAATTAAAATTATTGTTGTAAACATATTAATTCGAACATTCATAAATGCTCGAGATAAATATTTTAATTAACAATTTCTGCTTCAACCACGTAACTACTAATTAATATAAAAAAGAAAGAGTTGATTTGCAATGCTACTTACTATGAATATCGGTATTGAAGACTTTATTTGTTTTTAATCCTTCTAATCTTCACAGGCGCTTAGTACCTATGGTGTATTGGTAAAGGCGTGTTCTTATTTACTAAAACAATCGGGACTACAATGTTCTTTCTTTTGTTTTGACTAAACAAATATCATGTGTAGGCAGTTGATGTTACAGTCCGATTATATCATTATTTCCGAAATATCGAAAATCTTTTTTTATTTTTGAAGTTATACTTCTTTAGGCGCGTTATGAAAAAATGATGAGAGTGAAATTTTAAGATGCGCGCGCATCTGTGACACAAAATTAACACTATGAAGTTGTCTGCTTAACCGCAAAGCTACCAACAAAATAGAAATTGAACCTCGATATTAGTCGCGCATGTTGGTACGCTCGTCACCTCTGATCACTGTTTTCATATTTATAATATTTATTATTTATCAACATGTTTCTAGTTTATACATTCACAACACGTGTTTTAGTTTCATACAAGTGCGAATTATATATATGTGCTAATAAATTATATTCAGTAGTGATTTAAGTTGAATATTTTGATTGATATTACTTACTATTTGTGAATATTAGTTAAAAAAATTGTGCTTATATACTTTTTATTTAAATAAAATCTTTTTTATCAATTTTAATATTTATCGTTAATCACTACTGCATTTTAGTTATTTTTTTTCCATACGCCAAAGAAGTATAACTTCTAACGCGTGTACATAAGTACACACACTCTTTTTTTGTTTTTATTTCATAGGAAGGCGGTCGAGCGTATGGACCTGGAATTGTAAGAGATGTTACCCATCACTCACATCACCACCATTGCGCCACCAACCTTGGGACCCAAGATGTTATGTCCCTTGTGCCTGGAATTACACTGGCTCACTCACCCTTAAAACCGGAACACAACAACAGCAAGTACTGCTGTTTTGCGGTAGAATATCTGATGAGTGGGTGGTACCTACTCAGACGAGCTTGCACAAAGCGCTGAAATTTACCAATATAACATTAAAAGCATTAATATTATATAATTTAAGAAATAAAATATTAATTTTGTTAAAAAAATAATTGATATTGGAACAACAATTAAATCTGCACATATCGCTTTCCAAGCCGTCCGCGGTTTTCACAAGTCATTAACTGTGAAAATTAAGTCAGACTCATGACACCTAGCCACGGCAACAGTCAAGTAATTAATACTTTATTTATTTATTTTTCGATTTTTAGTGAATCTGAAGTACACTCACTAATTTGGTAGAATATGGGTAGACCTACTAAACGTGCAGCTCATATGAGACAGCGCCGTTTATATTATTACTTAAATAGATTAATCTAAAACAGTGAAACGTAAAGAAAAATGCATTTTGGTACTTAATTAATAAATATTAGTTAATATGGTTGAATGTATGAATATAAATTAACATGTTTTGATTAAATAGATTTAGTTGGTGGGGTGTTGGGCAGCTATAACATAACCAAATAGTTATTTCTAGTAATAATTAAATAAACTGTATGTTTATAGATGTTGTGTTATACCATTCTGCACCATAAAATATGACGGAATGTCTGTATATTAAAAAAAGGGGAAGTATCTATATTATCCTAACTAATATTATAAATGCGAAAGTAAGTTTGTTTGTGACGCTTTCAAGCCTAACCCACTAAGCCGATTTAAAAAAATGTTTCACCATTGGAAAGCTACATTATCAGGGAGTAACATAGGCTACATTTTGTCCCCATATTCTCAAGGGAACGGGAACTACACGGGTGAAACTGCGGGTAAGACACTAGTAATCAATATATAAATATACATAAATATAACATGTATATAAGAGTACTTATACGATTCTATATATTTATATATATATATATAATTTTCAAAATTGGTCTCAACTTTTAGGAGATGTTCAAATATGTTTCAATTACAAAGTTATTCATATTTTTTCAATTACAACCTTAGAAAGTTACGTCTTTACCGAGTAACATAGGCTATATTATATTTTCAAAAACTTAATAGATCCCTACTTAAAATGGAGCAATGTAACCCAACCTATCAAACTGTTGCCTATAAAAGTTATTATTTAGCTTGCGCTGCGAAAACTATTAACGGTATATAAAGAAGTGTTTTATACAATAGTACTACAAATACTTGATCTTAACGATGTTATGGTAGGTGAATGAAAAATATAGATAGCATATAAAAGATTCGGCCGTGTATCGTTAATTTGCTACTAAGAATTGAAGATTAATTTGTCATGGATCCTATAATCAGAATATAACCAAACTGTTATCAAACAACCCTTGAAGTACACTCTTTCCAATAAAAAAAATAATCGAAATTGGATGAATAGATATCGAGTTGTTCGTCCATTTGTCGCACACAAATACATATTTATGCAAATTTACAACTTATATGGTTTTGTCATGGATGCCAGTGTCAAAAATGGGACCCCATGGGAAGCACCCCCTTTCAAATAAAAAAAAAATCATCAAAACCGATTCACCCAGTCGAAAGTTATGAGGTAACAAACACAAAAAAAAAACATACATACGAATTGATAACCTCCTCCTTTTTTTGAAGTCGGTTAAAAACAGCACCACCTCAATCAAATTTAATGTATTGCATCGTCATTCATAACATTATTTTTAACTGTATTTTTTTCTACCATTTCTTATAAGTATATAAAATTTCGAATTTTCAGATAAATTAGCAATTATTGTACAGCAGAACTCTGAGGCAGTTGGTTGATCTGTCACATTAGCTGGACTTCACTCCTAATATTTGAAATTCCATCATAATGACTTCAAAATTTTGTTCCTAGTGCATTTAAGATACTTTTACAAGGAGATGTCGTATAACTCTTATGGAACAAAATCGTAGATACATTTATACTAAGTTGTATTTTCAGCAGATTGAGTTAAATGGACTGTATATTGTGCCCTTCTTAATTAGCCGTAGAAGTTAGAAGATTTTTCGTAAATAAAATATTTATTTTTTTATGTAAGAGGGTGCTAATTGGTAGGACTCTCTTGATGGCCATCAAATATCTAATAATAAGAACTAAGTAAGCTAGTGTTATTTCGAGTTAGTCTATTTTAAATTAAAGCGTATGTAATATGTTTGTAAATAATAATTTAAAGTGATCATGATTTAGGCAGAGAGGCTTCTTCATAGTTAGATTTCATAACATGAATCAGGAATATGAAACAACTACAATGAAGTTTATTTATTTTTTTTATAATTTAAAGTAAAATATTAATATTAAAAGTGACCTATTATCAATGTTCACAAAAGCCATTGCAGCATTGAAATTGTAATAGCTATCACCAATAGTAATTGGCCTACTTCAACAAAGGACCTACTAAAAGCCGTGGCGTTATTGACGTAGCGTCATGATGCATGCTGCCCATCCATTAGTGGTTAGACGTCCCGTGGGCCACCAAACTACCAACTATAAATATATCAAGACAGACAGAAAATTAAACATATGTATAAAGTCTACTACACTACACGTATTTCGTACTAGCTACCCGAACTGGCTTCGCACGGGCAGAAGAAGAGCCTACATAAAATAACAGCTTCATCGATGTATGAACATGAACAAACATAAGTATGTACAAGCACTTCCATGATCTAAAATCTAGATTACGCTAGTGAAAGAATTTAAAGAATGAGTCATCAAAAATTCAGGTGACAAAGAACTTTCCGTTAATAAGTCAAGTAAATAAATAAATATGTACAAAATGCTTATTATTAAAGCAATAAATAACAGCCAAAACGCGTATAGCAGCTGTAACCTGAAATGGATATTTTTATTAAAAATAAAAAAAAACCGCATACACTATTTAAGCCGTCAGTCATCGGTTCCTATTAATACGTTCTATCGGCTTAGCTTTATGTTATTAATAATGTGGTGCTGTCATTAATTTGACTATTGAATCGACACGAGAGTGATAGCATACTTTTTGTTATATCACACTGGCGGAACGTCAAACGGACAGCCATATATCGTGGTTGGATGTCAACGACGGATCGGCTTTAATTTTAATTACATTTTAATTTATCTATAGTTTGTATAACAAAATAAGATGGATTTATCTAATGTACCTACTGATACGCCTATATATTAAATTTATTGCTTGTAGTTGATATATAGGTTGAATTTTCATAAATGATAAAATACGTATGTCTTCTTAAATGAAAAATGACGAAACCGCGATACACATTTTCAACATCTATTTCACCCTGTTGGGGGGTAGATTTTGGAAAATCGTGAAAACGTATTTGTATATTTCAACCAGGCTTGTATATAAAATTCATATTTATAACTTAAAAAATGACGGACTTCCGTACAAATTTTCAACCCCAAAATCCAAAATTCCTTCCTTAGTGAGTCAATAAAATGACCCTACTCGCCAAATTTCATGGCCATAACTTTAATAGTTTACGCTCGGCGATGATGATACAATCACTCTGTGGAACCAGCTTTCGCCGGCGACTTTTCCGAACCGATACGACATGAAAACCTTCAAGAAGAGAGCGTACTCTTTCCTCAAAGGCCGGCAACGCATCTGCAAGTCCTCAGATGTTGCAGATGTCCATGGGCGGTGGTAGTCACTTTGCATCAGGTGAGCCTCCTGCTCGTTTGCCCCCTCTTTATATAAAAAAAAATGAATCAGTCAGTCAGGATTTGTTATTTTATACATATTTATTACTCACAAAAATCGCTGCTACGCCAGCGTAGGATTTAGTTTAGAACAAAATATATTTCAAAAATGCCTATTTGAATTTAACATGTTTATACACATAGGTAGAAACCGAAGAATTATTTTTAATTAGCCATTTTAAAGATATCCCTATAGTTTTGGTTTTGCCAAGTAGCCAAATTAACTTAAAAGGCATTTATTTTCACAGATACTTCATTTTCATTTATTATTATAAATTGGTATACAATACAGCCTACATTTTTACTTAGTAAAATAAATCCTGTTTCAAAATATTTCCGTACAGACACAATTTCCTATAAAGCAAACTAAAAGACGTTCTTAGACGTAAGTTAATTTCACGGATACTGGATGCACTTCAGAACTCATCTCGCTCGAACAATCCGCGAGGCGGTCAACATTAATCACCACTAACAGACAAATACCATTACTTTTCCTTCGTCAGGGTGCTATTCGTTTTTCAACTGAATAAACCTAAGACGTCAAAGAGGTTCCAGTCTAATTTAATAGAAACTTTTAGAGCCGAGGTGACCTAGCGAATAGAACAGGTGGATCTGCTTAAGATAGCAGCATCCAATCCGGATAAAAACAATTTAATTTTTAAACATTCGGTACTATAACTTAGCGGTGAAGATAAACATTGTAAGAGTTAATAGTTTTCGTTTGAAAATTAATTTGTTTTTGTTGTTGTACATATTAGAACGCTTTGTAGTTTTTTGTTTTAACAGTTATTTTTGTCTCTTGCAATTTGAATGTGACAAGAAGGGATCTTCTCCAAAATACGAGGAGGTTCCACTTTTAATCGATTCCAATGCGACCTGGAACAAATATGCAGGCACATTAAAGTAACATTTATATAAATAAAAGATAAGATTCACCATTTGCACAGACATTGTCATACAAACATACAAATACAAAAAAAATACTTTTACATATTATTTATTATGGTGTTTTGTATATTTTTCATTTTACATATTATTTACATACCTCGAAGGATTTTCAGATACTATCTTAAATTATTCGACTTTTCTTATCAATTCGATATGTCAAAACGTCAGCTATATTGGAAACTCTATACTTAGAGAAAGAATAGCGACGATATTTTTTGATAAAAACAATTTGAGCGTCACTAAAGTGAACGGAACATTTCTGAACCCTTAAGGATAATAAAGAGTAGTTAGTTGGCTTAGTTACTTTCAGGCTTCCATAACTGAGATGATTAAATACTTTGAAATAGCACTTATTAGAAGAGAAAATAGTATAAACTGAAGACACTATTAGAAAATTTAACCGCAATATTAACATTGTTTATAAAGGCAATACGTGAAACACATACGAGCCGGTTTGATGAGCTGGTTGGCGTGGTTGGTAGATACTTGGCTTTCGCGCCACAAGTCGTAGGTTTGTCATTTGTGTGCATGAATTGTTTGTCCTGAGTCTGGGTGTAATCCATATATATATATACCTATATACATATACATATATAAAATACTTGTCCTGACAGACTCATCAAAGCAAGTGGGTGAAATAGGGGTTGAAAGTTTGTATGGCGGGTCCGTCATTTTTGATGTAAGAAGCATGCAATTTTATATACTAGACTCTGGTTAGAAGTGACTTAATACTTATTTGAGGCTTGTCGTAAATCTATCCCCCAGAGAGTGAAATAGGGGTTGAAAGTTTGTATGGCGCGTTCGTCATTTTTGATGAAAGAAGCGTGAAATTATATATACAAGCCTCTGGTTAGAAATGAATAAATACGTATTTGAGGGTTTTTCTAAATCTATCTCCGAAGAGGGTGGAATAGGGGTTGAAAATTTGTATGGCAGGTAAGTCATTTTTTATGTAAGAAGCTTGAAATTTTATATAAGCCTAAAAGCCTTTGGTTAAAAATAAATTAATATGTCTATCAGCGTTTTCGTAAATTATGTCGCGGGCAAAGCTAAGTTAATCATTAGTTATCTACATAAGGGTTTATTTACAAAAGAAAAGTAGTCATATTAACTTAAAAAATACAGTCAGTTTTCTGGTTTCCATAGTACAAGCTCTACTTAGTTTGGGATCAGATGGCCTTGTGTGAATAATGTCCCAAGATATTATTATTACCACATACGAGTACATGTTATTTTAATGGGTCCTACATAAAGGCTATATCATTACTTTTTTCTTGTATTTTTATCCCTACAGACTTGAGTTTCAAGCCTTTGATGTATCTTGTATTTCATTTATATTTATGGTATTTTCATATGTCTGCATTTTTATTACTAGACAACATCACAATCTAAGTTTCAGGATCAAAAACTATTGACATCGTAGAGCCCAGATTAGACTATTTTATCAGTCTGAATGTGTGTCAGTTGATTCATTTGATGGGATATTAGTAGGATTAGTAGGATTTATCTGGTCTGGATTTTGTTCGGACAGTTTTATCATAATCTGGTCATCTCTCGTAAGCTCGTCTGGGTAGGTACCACCTACTCTTCAGATATTCTACCGCAAACAGCAGTACTTGCTATCGTTGTGTTCCGGTTTGAAGGGTAAGGGTAAGTGAGCCAGTGTAATTAAAGGCACAAGGGACATAATGTTGGTGGTGCATTGGCAATGTAAGAGATGGTTAAGATCTCTTACAATGCCAATGTCTATGGGCGTTGGTGACCACTTACCATCAGGTGGCCCAAATGCTTGTCTGCCTGCTATAAAAAAATATGGATCGCCATTTTTAGTTTAGAATCTATTTCACTTTCACCAGATTGCCTTTATATTTATAGACGTAGTAGCTGTGCTCTGCGGATTCAGCCGCATATTATTAATAAGAATATAATATATTTTTTATTACTATAACAATACACGCTCGCACACACACACACACACACACACACACACACACACACACACACACACACACACACACACACACACACACACGTGCACCTACTGGTAAAGAAATACGTAAGTAACAATTTGACATTCATTTTTATAAGATACCGTAAAGTTTACCGATCTTATATATGGTCTAACATTTGCGCCATCACATGTTCTTTGTGTGTACCAATTTTCATCAAGATTGGTCAAGCCGTTCTTGAGTTATAAGAAGACATACCGACAGACAGACAGACACAGACAGACAAAAATTAAAAAATAGTATAATGTGAATCACTGCATCATAAAACGATTATTTATCACAAAATTACCAGAACCAATAGATTTATATAGTTGTATAGATATAGTTATAGATAGATAGATAGATATTGATGTGATTGATGTCAATGTGTGTACAATAATGGGTGTGTGTACTGTGTATCTATCAGCGTACCTTGGAATTATTCTGACTTGTATGCCGTGACGCCATACGGCTCATCTATACATCTATTACATATAAATAAAATTGGAGTATCTTTCAATATAAAAACCGTCCAAATTCGATGTTTCAGATCAGATATCTATCAAGCGGGGTGACCTGAAATGGCAACGTTTTTATGAATGTACTTTACTAATATATATTAGAATTTTTATAGATGCACACTATTGTATGTATTGTATGATTCATAGCGGACTTAATTTTCTCAAAAGATTTTATCAATAAGTTCTGACTATCTTATTATGAATGTATCAGTTACCTACTATTGTTATTTATTTAAAGCTTGTACTAAATTGATCTGTGTATTCTTACATTTTCACTATCTATTTTCTTCTTCAATTCAATTTCATTTGAACCAACTGCAATAACTCAGTTTGTAGACCATGTGAACAAAGAAAAGTTAAACTTATATATTCAATTTTTGTCTTACCTAGAAATGATTGTTTTAGAAACTATGCAATTTTAATATATGTGTTGTACTTACGGTACTCATTAAATTGAATAAGTTGTATATCATAATTTTATTGATAGAAATTTAAACTACAAGCAAGCAAGCACGTTTTTAATTATATAATTAATTATCATTTAAATAAATTGCTAGTAACTTGCTTCAATAAAATATGTTTAAATTCTTGCTTTTGATTATAAAACTAGTTCATCGCATAACAAATGTTTTGTACGTAAGGAATGTATTGTGATGTCATACACTCAAGACTGTCCTCGTAGCTAGTGTACTTATTATTCAGAGTTATGATTCAACCGAGAAAAGTAATTAAGTTTTCCTTAGTAGACGAGTTTTGCTTGAGGCTGGCTCACTGTTAATTAATCATCCTAGCTGTCTCTTTTCTCAGCATTCTGAAATAGGTTAATAATGGTTGTCTTTTTCGCATCCTTTCCACCGCTTCCATTATTTAATAAAGCAAATAAGTCACTGAGAATTTTTAATTTGCATGAGACTTCGAGATTTCATTAAGCAGCGTCTATATTTTTTGCAGATTTATCTTTTAGTATTTGCGAAATGAAATTTTCTTTTATTTCGTTTCTTTAAAGCGAATTCAGCGAGAGCCGATCCAGAAAATCCTGTCAGTGTTTAAGTTTTTCTCACACCAATAAATCGGGTTAAATAAGTTTCCATGTACAAATCGGTCCTTCGGCAAGGGCGAAAATTATAAGAATTTCAATTTAATTTGACGACCGATGGTTTTAAAGAAATACTTCTGGATGTTTCAATATTTTAATCTGAATTTATGTGTTGTAGAAAATATTTAAAGTTGTTACAGTTATAAATAGATTTAATCAAGAATAACTATTTAACCACTTGGAATCGGAGATGTATCAAACCAAACAAACGTTTATCACGACTTTACATTGACATCAGTAAACAGATAACATGTATTTACTTCGTATAAAATGTCTCACGGATACGTATTTCTCCGTTTAAAGATAATGAAAATACGTATTTTTACGTTAAATATAATTATGTATATATATGAAAAGAGTATTTGGTAATTTTGTTCATTTGCTTTGATGTAACTGCAAGATAAAAGAGATTCTAGAAAGAAACAAATGTGAATGAAATTTTTCGCAGCGTCGAGATTTATTTAGGAACCCCTGAGGTGCCAGAGTCGACATTCGTTATGGAGAAAGATAAGTCGTAGCCAAATTTAAATTTTCTCTCTTAACATATTCTCGTTTTTATCATTTCAAGCGATGAAGCCTTTTAAACGAGATTACTTCTTCAAATATCATTACCCTAATAGAAATGTACGTTTTGTTAACAATTTTAAACGTGTCTCAAAATTTTTAACTTTATTTATCTAGAAGAATCATAATATAAATGTTATAAAGAATAGTAACAGCTCGTAATTATACCGCTACTGGATTCACTCAACAGATATTCTACGGCAAAACACCAGTACTCGGTATTGTTGTAATCCGGTTTTAAGGGTGAGTGAGCCAGTGTAATTACATGTGCAAGGGACATAAGATTTCAGTTCCCAAGGTTGGTGGTGCAGTGGCGATGTTGTTTTTTTAAGAAATGTACAAACCACTGTCTATGGGCGTTGGTGACCACTTACCATCAGGTGGCCATAAACAATCTCGGTTCTCTTCCAATCAATAATAATAAGTCAAACGTTAAAATTATTTTATCACTGATATTCTCGCTCATTTTACCAAACAATAAATAAAACTGTAAAAATTGTCTCTCCGTAGTGACAAGCTTAGTTTAGAGCTTTTGTGAGTACCCAAAATCGATTTAGACGAGGTCAATTTGTACTCATGTTGAACCTTGTTATTTGAAAATAAGTATTATAGTGTTTAGTTTCATTTTTCATGTCAGCATAGAAATAAGCAGAAAAAATGATTACTTAAAACTGTATAGTTTTAATTTTTTTTTAATGAAAATCAATTAATATCTAATCAAGCAACCGCTCCGTGCTATTGCTCCGTGCAGTTCTATACAACTTAAAGTATGAGGCGTGCTTTACGTTTTATTAAGTGTTTTCTTTTAAATTTTATACCATATGTAAATGTTCTAATTTGTTATGAATGTAAACTGACTTTATAATTTATAGAAAACGCTACACAAATGTGGGATTTATTTTAATATAGTTAAGTTCGTTTTTGTAATAAACTCAATAGTAGTTTTGGAAGCAAGATGATTTAATATTTAACATTGAGCAAAACAAAGATTAGGAGAATACGCATACAGCCGAACACTCTTTCTCTTTCATTCTAGCAATATCTAATATATAAATAAAGGCTAATCAAACTTGTTTTTGTATCTTTCTAAAATATGTACTAATAGTTTATACATATTATTATCCTTCGACAATAATCGAACGTTTAAATCTAAACATAAACAAAACAAAAATGATAATTATGTTTGGCTTCATACTGACAATAGCTTGTTTAAGTGCCCATAATAACACAATATAATGTTTTGTATTTAAGCAATTAATTTCGAGGCGATATCAAAATAACACATTTATTTTTGGTGTGTCGGAATGTTTAGTGGTAATTTTTAAATTGAAATAGTAAGAGTGCTGCCATGTTAAATAAAATATTTTAATTTGATACATATTGATTGAAATAACTAAATTAACCATATAATTTATATAATTTAAAACCATATTGTTTGTGACCAATGAGTGGAATAAAAGATCAATCAGTAGTTAATATGGATTCGGTACTTTTAGATTACAAACACCTGTCAAATCAAAGATACTTTTAATTAAAACACAAAGTAAATACGTAATGTGACTCCAAATAGTATGGATGCAAGATGCGGAACCACCGAGAAATGTTGTAAGCGATGAAGCGTGCGCTAAGGTAAGCCAATTTAGGCTAAAATAGATTTTCCTCTCGTCATCTCGCTTCGAACTCAAAGGTACTCGTAATCCATATTTAACTGTAGTTACGAACTAAACCGACTCCTTCTCTATCCTTTAGTCAATCTAAGACAACTTCAACCAATCGTAAACGTTATGTCTTTACAATACAATCAATCATTCACTCAAGCATTTATTAAATTACGTACTCGTAATGAACATGTTTATAATCATGTTAACGATAAACTATAAAATAACTATAACGCCCAAATCGTATACAAATATATTTTCATATTGTTGAGGAACATTTCATTTCCAAAAATTAAGAATTAAACTCGAACAGACTCGAACCTTCGCTTTCTATAAAACGTTTAAAATAAAACAAATCTGCTAGAGCGACGCAACACTGGCTAGCGCAACTCCACACAGCTCATTCTACGTCCCTAATGCTGCAATTAGAACAAAAAAAAACAACTAAAAGTATTTGTCTCCGGTAGCGAAGGCAACAACTTAATTGTTTAAATACCTCTTCTTTTTTCTTATCTTATATACAATAAAAAGTAACGACGCCATTATAAGACTGTGGACTTTCTGAAAATCGATTTCAATTCACATAATATAGTAGATAACTGAGAAATTTCTTACCAAAACTAACATTTATAATAAACCCAATGGAATTGATATTATAAATTGATTTCGTTTTAGTCTCGTCAGCGAATAAACACACGACAAGTTCTTAAAGAAAACTGGATGGAATGTAACCAGTTAAATGCTCTTAGATATCCCCCGGGATTGTTCAAACACGTTTCGTTCACTCAGCACTAGAGAGGTTCCAACTCTCAAAGACAATTCCACTATTCTTTTCCTCGGCTATAGAGCTTCCAATAAAGCTGACATATAATTTCAATTTAATACGATATGTTGAACAATAAGGCTTTTAAGGTTCACGCTTTAATCCTGTAAGTGATATCAATGAAATATTTATTTTTAAATAAAAATTGTACATGGTTTTTTTCATTCGAATTACATTGCATTGCATTTTCCGTTCTTTTATATATATTTTTTTCAATGTAATTAAAGGTATTTAAAGTAAAATTCTTATTTGTAAATGCTGAATGTGTTGAAGGAATGTGCATTTATCTTGTACCGAGACAACGTGGCAGATTTATTTCCAACTCGTATGTCTAAAACTCTTTCCAGATTACAAAGTTAGATCTCGCAGCGTTTTTACAGGAAAAGTGGATTAAGATTTCCTCAGTATACCTAATATTTCACATTACGGTACGTTCGTATGATTTATAGGAGAACTTTTAAAACTTTCGCATGTCATCCACGAGCTCTTAGCAAAGTTCTGAAGAAAATTTAAACTTTTTACGTTAGATGACGACGACCAACCTACGTACATTCAACGATGAAAAATTTATGCATTATTGTTAAATATCTTAATTATTATTATTATATATAAAAATGGATCATCCTTATTTTTTTGTATCATAAACCTCTTAATAATAATAATAATGTTGGTAAAAACGTAATTCAAAAACACTTGTCCTGGTGAAAGATGGCCACTAGTGTCACTCTGACTGACTGACTGACTGACTGACCATAAGACTCATAATTCCTTACTAATTTTATAATTAATGCAAACATAAGCTTACTAATTTGTCTGTTTGTTAGGCCTTCACATCTTAACTATTTATCCGATCGTAATTTTTAATTAAAGGAATTTTGCATAATCATTGTCAAAAAATTACTTAAGACACCTAACACCAACGCGGGCCCTGATCAGACGGGAGCGAAGCAACGGGAGGAAACTGGTATTTAATGTACATTTTATTCTGGTATATTGAAATACTCCCAAGAGAATATCCATGAGTCAATATCCCGAGCCGATTTCGAACGATATCGCAGAAAACAACAATTTATTACGCAATATGAATATTTAAATTTTATATTTCGTTTTACAGAATAATTTATTTCTTTTTTATTCTTAATATTGAGTATAAAAATACGAACACGATTTAAATACATTTATCTGTGATTCAAAGAGACACTTTGATTCCGAGATCAATATGTAAATGCATCGTAAGTGCACGCGGCTCGGCGGAGGCGTGAGTGCATTTTGTCGTAGAAGAAAATCAACCAGCCGTGAATACGACCTACTGTCCCGAGCCCCGGTTGTTAGCTCGACCTCGTGAAGGATTAAGTAAAGAAAACCCCAAGCACTATGTGTATTTTCTACGTATTTGTATATATTAAGTACGGCACCATGTTTTTTAAGGATCTTGAAACAAAGATTTAACACGAGAATTTGGTTAGTGTATAAATTTCAATAAACAATCATAATTTTTAGCTGGAAAACTTTAGATAAATAATTATTATGTTTTCTAATAGTAAATGTAAGTTTTAAAAGGCAATTGGTTTTTAATTGGATTTGATGATTTGTACGATTGACTTTATAAAAAAATATAATATTTTTATATGAAAAAAATATAAAATATTTTATTTACATTTGTGAAAATGTTGATGCAATGAAAAAAACCCACATCTATTTGAAAAGGAAATTGGATTACTGGCCAGCACTATTTAATTTGAAATATAAAATATTAACAACATTTGAAAATTCAACGTTGCATGACTAAAATTTTATCTTTAAAATGTTATTGTTCTAATTTTAAATGGATAAAATAAATACATTCCTTGAACGAAAATGGTATCTGAATTTTCGGTGTAATAAATTATTAGTTCTAAACTTATATTGTAACTTTGATATTAAATTTCGATAGACGAATCTGGGAAGCTTATACTTAGGAAACAATTCAACTATCGTTATTTGTAACATAAATAATAATGTATTAAATCTCTTATAACATATTTCGAACTATTAGATATGATCTAATGTGTTCACGTCGTCATTTACCCACACAACAAAGTCAAATATATAATGTATAATTAATATGATGATTTTATTTTTTCGGAAAACAAATTTCGGTAATTAAAATGTAAGAAGATATCCTTCACAGATGAACATTGAAGTAATTTCCCTCTAATAAAGCGCTGACAATTGATAATGATGATGATCCCTGAATAACTTCGGACGAAGTGGAAAATCTCTATCTGTGATTTTCACCACCTTTATGGGACTTTTGTTGGGCTATCTATCTTTTTTTGTATAATAAATAAGTACAATATTATTCTTTTTATTCTTCAATAACTTATTGATACGAATTTAAAGAAATGTATTTAAGAAAAAAAAAATGATATTTATATTAAACTATATTATTGAATTATTATGGAAATTACGTAAGTGCTTTTAACACTTAAAAGCTTGCTTCTATATAATATTTTCTGTTATGTTATACAAAAGATATTAAAGACATTGAAAGCTTCTCGCTGTTGTGGAAATCGCTCCCGGCAACAGAATTTCCCTTCATAAAAACCGCGTGAAATTTCCTCATTTCGAATCGATGGTTCCTTATTGTTATCAAATATATATCCCATTATCATAATGGTTTTAAATTTCCGATAACCATTACGCCGTGTTCATTTATTTTAGCTATTATGTAATACTAATACGTAGTTGTATTTAAATGCAATTGATATGTTATGACTACATATATTATATCAAATAACTTATAGATAAATACTACCTCATTAATAAGTTTAAAAAAAATACTGAAATTTCCAAAAAGAAAAATATTATTTTTGTATATTTATGTACATATACATATATTGAATGATATTTTTATGAATCCAAATCACGTGTAGAAAAGGACGGTGCCCGGTAATTATCGGTTATAATGAGGTTCAACTAGCGAGATCCTACTTAAATATTATAATTTGATGTAAACACTTATTAGACAAATGCTTTCCCATGTCACTATATTAGTAACATGGGAAATGCCTCATCGGTCTAGTGGCTAGATATACGGCCGCAGACTCGGTGGTCCTGGGTTCAATTCCCAGGTCGGGCCAATAAATAGTTATTGGGGTTTTCTGTCAGAAAATTCTCAGTAGCAGCCCGGAGTCTGGAAGTTGGAAGTGTGTACGCTCCCGTGCCTCGGAAAGCACGATAAGTCGTTGATCCTGCGCCTGAATTGTTTCCGGTCGTGTCGGTAAGCCGACCCATCGGATTATGAGAGCTAAAGAAAAGAGAGTACACTTGTATTTGCGCACACTCTTGTGCACTATAATATCTCCCGCGCAGATGGCTAATCCCTCTTGAGATTGGCCGCCGTGGCCGAAATCAGTCTGGAGGTCCTTATATCAGTCAAAAATACTTGAATAAACAATGCTTGATATGCATTAAAAATTATAAAATTAATTTGAAAATTACGTTAATCGTTTGGCGACTTGGAGCGCGAAACGAAGTATGAAAAAATATTGGAACAGGCACCAAAATGTTTACATTTAAAACGTATTTAAACGTAATTAGTGTGAAATTTAAATGTCGCATTTGAGTTCTACTTTTCTTTATAACGCTATAAACTAACATTAATGATATTTCACTTCTCTTACACGCGCCGACTTGCATTGCATAATTTTCTTTTTTAATGTAAAAAGTAATATATTCATTAAAACCTTAAATAAATATATTTTTTAAATACATTATTTTTCTATCTTAATTATTATTTGGTATAGATGATTGGCGTGGTTGGTAGATACCTGCCTTTCGCGCCGCAGGTCATGGGTTCGATTTCCACCCAGGACAGACATTTGTGGGCATCAACATGTTTGTTTGTCCTGAGTCTGGGTGTAACTATGTGTATAAGTATCTATTTAAAAAAGAAAAGTAGTCAGTTGTCTGGTTTCCATAGCACAAGCTCTGCTTAGTTTGGGATTAGATGACCGTGTGTGAATTATGTCCCAGGATATTAATATTATTTAGTTTCTAATAATGGAAGTGATATAGTGGCTGATTGCCAGATCTGCGAGTGAGTATTAAATCATCGTTACTTTAATTGGTCATAAATATATAATCCATATATAGGTACAAAATTTATATATTTTGTACTATGCATGAATATTTATTACACATATTTATTTAAAAAGTAAAATACTTTCGGTGCTCCTCCTTACCGCTTTATTTGTCTCGTGTCCTCTACCCAAAGGTTGTCTGGAAGAGATCGCTATTTTAGCGATAAGACCGCCTTTTGTACTTACATTAATACTTTTCTAAAATAGCATTAATAATTGTATGTTTCTGTGATTTTGTATATGTTGTACAATAAAGCATATTCTATTCTACATATATTTATATATCATAAAATATTAAGTGTAGTGATTCAAAGATAAATAAGAGCCCGTTTGGTTTGTTTGTGACCACTTTTACCACATTTTTTTTTGTTAAAATCGGAAAGACGGAACGAACGTGAATAAAAACATTTTTGGATAATGTGTGTTGTTTGTTTAGTTTGCAAAAATTCAGGCAATCTCTTTATGTATGATTAAAGTATGCAAAGCCTATGAATAGAGCGTATAATAAAAATGTACAACTTTAAAATACTGCAGTAAATTGTTGTAGTAATACATACATTATACGTACAAATGATAAAGCCGTTATATAAATCAATTAAATATTTTTAATTAATTATTATTAGTCTAATCTGTATGAATCGTTTTATTTTCTAAAATTTAAAAAATAATAGAATTGATAATATATAATATATATGTAACTGAAATCGCAAAATTTGCGTCATTATTTTCCTCGCAGGTTCTGTGTTTCTATGTTTATATCTGTGTTTGAAGATATAGACAATCACAAGATCAATACACAATTAACCTAATGATATCTTGCTAGCATTATTCCCGTGACATACTGTTATTTGAATTACTTGGGTAAGCTTATCGATATAGGCGTAGATAAATAATTTGCGCTACAACATTTCTCGTAAAATTTATGAGAATTCTAGGACAAATCACGGCCATTTCTTGATTTTTTCTAGTAGTAAAACGTAACATTTGGCAGGAAAAAGCTTACTTGCTCAATTCCAGGCTTGTGTTTATGCAGCGGGCACGCTTCAACGATTTCCTCGACGACAAAATGCACTCACGTTGAGTCTCGCGTGCACTCTGCTTGCCATTCCAATGCTTTAATATTATCGATCACAACATAGTTTGTCGAAACAAATATTTCAAGAGTATTTGAACAACGAAACGTAATCATTATTTATTATTTTTTGAACATTTTATTGCTTATATAAGAATACATAAATAAAACTTGTTTTCATATAATATATAAGTTCATATATTTTATTTCCCTTTAGTAGCGAATCATTGAATCCACTACGCTATTTCAAATTAGTAGGGGTGCTCTAAGGATATACCACGAAGCGTTACACGCGATGGAGCGTGAGATCCCTCGCGCTAACTTAAACCGATCCTGTCTAAACGAGCTCCCCCAAACATCCGTCGCGCTGCCGACCCGAACACACTCCTACTTCTTGTTCAACTGTAAACATGTCTTCCACATAAAATCCTGAATTCACTTAAATCTTATATAATTGGTCTTTAAAATCAAATACATTATTATATATATATTTTTTTTTTTTATTGCATAGGAAGGCGGACGAGCATATGGGCCACCTGATGGTAAGTGGTCACCAATGCCCATAGACATTGGCGTTGTAAGAGATGTTAACCATCGCTCACATCGCCAATGCGCCACCATCCTTGGGAACTAAGATATTATGTCCCTGTGCCTGTAATTACACTGGCTCACTCACCCTTCAAACCGGAACACAACAGTACCAAGTACAGCTGTTTTGCGGTAGAATATCTGATGAGTGGGTGGTACCTACCCAGACGAGCTTGCACAAAGCTCTACCACCAAGTAAGTATTTTTGGCATTGACAAAAAACTTACTTACGAAATAAAAAAACATTATGAACGCTATTATAAATATCTTGTTCAATTTAATGAATCTGAATTTTGAAAACATAAACGTAGAACAGAAAATGTATGTGTTTAAATAAATCCATTTAAACGTGTAAATAGTCGAAACGTATTTAAAATATAAAAATAAACATGACGTACAAGCAGTACAAACCATTGTGTTTTCAACAAAAGTTAACCTTAAAGCGATCGAAGCCAAGCATTGTGTTCTCGTTTAAAATAAAACAAATTCGACGAAGCGCTGCAGCGTTGGCCAGTGCGACTCAATAGCTCATTCTTTGTTCCTAATGTTGCAATTAGATTGAAAAATACAACCCAAAAGATTTGTCGTTGCTAATGAAAGAAAATATTTTTTATGTTTTGTTTTGTTTTCTATAAATCTATTAATAACAAGTTTAATCAAAAAAACAATGTGGATTTTCTTATTATTCAGTATTTTTGGACTACCTTGTTGGTCTAGTAGATATGAGGCAGGTCCCAACATCCTGGGTTCATCCTGAGTCATCCTGGGTCCAAACATACTGAACTTCCGGAGTTATGTGGGTAAAAAACACAGGTGGTAGGGGTGGTTTTCTTTTCGGGTGTGTTTCCGTTACTATATCAACTACAGAAGATAAGTCATAGTTGTTGTGATCAGAATCGAAGTTGATTTCCGGAGGATTGGAACCTGAATTTTTAAAGATTGGTGATCTTTTAAAAGAACTTACATATAACACGGAGTCATAGTTGAACCGCAGGTCGAGCCAATAAAAAGTAGAAGTGTGTTCACTTCCGTGCTTCGGAAAGCACATTCAGCAGTTGGTACTGCGCGTAAACTCTTGCCGTTCCATCGAATTATGAATGTGAGGAGATAGAGAGTGCACCTGTGCTTGCACACTCACTTGTGCATTATAATAGCGTGGTTAGCTAATATCTCTTGAGATAAGCCAAAGTCAATAGCAAATAAAATAGTGCTTATCATCACTTATATCAATCTGAACATTAAATTAATCTTTTCTCCAAATTACACAAAAAACCCTAATGAAATATTATCAATCAAATTAACAAAAAATGGACGACTATGCCTTATAGAATTGAAAAGTTTATAGAATTAAAATGGATGAGGAAAAGACAACCGTTTTTCTCATTTTTATGAAAAAAGAACAAGGATGATTAATTAAAAATGATCCAGGTTCAACTGGAACTCAGCTGAGAAGGCAGACTTAATTATATTTCTTGATATAAGCAAAATACTTAAAAAATTAATCTAGATAGTTGGAAAATCTAATGATTGAAAAATACGCTTTTTGGTAAGAATCTTTTTAGCGGAGTTTTATTTAGTAAAATAAATATTATTTTAATTTTTCTGTATATATAATATAGAAAGATTAATTTTACTTTGTTTTTTTATTTAAATATGCAAAGTGAAATTACTAATTATAATTTATTAATTGCGTAAAAACATGATCCACCTACAAAATGCACTAAGGCTAAGAATTTTTAAGAATTTTTTTTGACCATTTTATAGATTTATAGACCTTCACTCATATTTGAAATAGAAGAAACAAACTTTTGTGTACCAGTAAATCATTGGCGAAGAGTAGCTTGTCAATACACATTCACCAATACTATGTACTTATTAAACAAAATTATAGCAGTGTTTGAATATTGTAAATAGTAAGGCATATGCATAGACAAGGTGCAATGAAATAATGTTTACGGTGTCCAAGCCATCAATCAATGATTGAAAATTGATTAAAAATCAACGGTTTTCATTACATAACAATAACAAAATCAATAGCTGTTACGAAATCTTTTTAATTAAAAATCATTTGTAGCCTTAGTATGTGACTTTATATTTATTAATACATATAGTAAATAATTTCTTCTAACATAATAAAGTTTTCTTCGCAATAATTTTCCCCGTTGAGCTAAAATAGTTAAAGTAAGCAGATTAAATGTAAACTTAGTTACATCTTAGTACTTATGTAGCTCGAATGTATGTTCGTTAGAGTTATGTGCACATTATATTTTGTAATAAAGTTAAACGATTACAAAATTTTGTTTTCATGAAAAAATAAGTAATATTAAAAAGCCAAAGAATACTTTATTTTTATTTCTACCAACAAAGGGAACGTAAATTAAGTTTGTGAGGTGACCAAAATGTATGTATATATACTTTTAATTATATAATCAATAAGGGTTAAACTTTAATACATTAAAAGTGGTTCACTGAGAAAATTGATTCTTGAAAACCGTTGAGACATCTAATTATAGCGTGATTCTATGGTATTTAAAATGAAAAGATTTCATTCTTGTCAGCGAATAAACACGCAGCGTTTTGTTAAAGGAAACTGGAAAGAACGGAGCCAGTTAACTGCTCTTGGATATCCCTTGGGATTGTTCAGAAACGTTTTGTTCACTCAGCACTATAGATGCTCCAACTCTCGAAGACAATTCATTGTTATTTTCTTTGAATCCTATAGTATTTAACTTCCGATATAACCTTTTTATTACTTTTAAATGCGTACCAGTACGCAGATTTCCATATTAGCTATTTTAAGTACGAAGATTTATATTTCCATGGACAATATTAACGCCAGATATATTAAAAATATTATCACAACGTAACACAGAACGCCATAATTTTTTTAAATCCTGATACCTTTGTCTGGTACTAAACACAAAGGAAACAATGATAAAGCAATAATGGCGTAAATAGAATAGCTTACAAAAGTTGGAAAAATAACAGGTTATAAATTTCACACTACTAGGCAAAGGTTTTATCTCCTCTTGTCCATTTCGGTTCTTTGAAGGTTATTTTACTTCAAATTTTTATTGCGTTTGATATATTGGCAACTGGAACTGGCATTTGGGTCTGCTGATGGTAAGGTCACCACAAAGACATTGGCATTTTAAGAAATATTAATCATCCCTTACATCCCTAATACTACCTTGGGAAATAAGATGGAGGGGAAGAGGAGGTTAAATCCCTGTGCTTGTTACACGGGCTCAGTTACCCTTCCCACCTAATCCATTTGATTATGAGAGTGAGGGAATATAGAGTGCATTTTCGCACACACTGGTACTCCAATATACCCTTTGCAATTAAGCAATCTCTAGAGATCGGGCACCGTGGCCGAAATCGGTCAAGAGAACATCATAATATGAATTTGCTTTGAATTGCTTAAGTGCCCCAGCGAGTCTAATGCTTTGGCCGGCAATTGTAATCATTTTTAAATATATTTTTTTAGTTAAAGATTTCAGTTGGCTTACCAATTAAAGAACAAAGATTTTATAAAGTACGGTATTAGTAATATAAGAAAATATTGTATAGTCAATGAAGAAACGAGAGACGTAACTCAAGACTTATTATAAAAGTTCTGAAGAAGATTTCAACTGTATGTCGATTAAGTTCTAGTCCGCGTTATCTGATCTCAAATTGCTGTGAAGCTAAATTACTACTTTTTTCACTTGACTAGTTTGAGTGCCTCGTTGGTCTAGCGGCCTTATGGCCGCAGGTTAGGTGGTCCTGGGTTCAATTCCCAGGTCGAGCCAATAAATAGTTATTGGGGTTTTCTGCCAGAAAATTCTCAGTAGCAGCCCGGAATCTGGAAGTTGGAAGTGTGTAACTTCCGTGCCTCAGAAAGCACGTTAAGCCATTGGTCTTGCGCCTGAACTCTTTCCAGTCATGTTGGATTGCCGTCCCATAGGACTATGAGAGCTAAGGAAAAGAGAGTGCACCTGTGTACTGAGCACACACTTGTGCACTATAATATCTCCTGCGCAGTTGGCTCTTGAGATTGGCCGCCGTGGCCGAAATCGGTCCTGAGGACCTTTTTTAATTTTTTCTTATTGTTCTTATTCAATTATTATATTTATTCAATCATAGATAATAATAATCAACAACCCAAACTATTTTGTTCTTGTTTCAATTCAGTCAGAACATTAAAGGAAGAAAAATAGTTCAATTTCTACTAGTGATGATTAATGCTCCCTCTCGTAGAATGTACTATCGAGATGAGTTCTGAAGCGCAGTCACTGGCCGTGAAATTAATTTTCGTCTTCGAACGCTTTTGAGTTTGCTCTCTTAAACCTTAAGAGGTTATTATTACTATCCAAGAATTTATAGTTAAATATTGGGATTTCCTTATTTATTGGAACAGTTCAAGCAAACTTTGCAATATTACGGATACAAGTGTATGTTTATCCTCAACATATTCGATTATTACGAAACTTTGGTGAGTTATTCTGCATAAGCAAAGGTTCCTTGCCTAAAACGATTCTTAGAATTTATTTAATTTTAATAATGATTATACTTTTAGTTTTAGTGAGATTTTTATGATGTTATAATTATATTCTATGTAATCTCAGTTTATATTTATTTAATACAAAAATTAAAAAGTTGAATCAGATTTTATTTTTATTTAGCATCTTTTACATGGTGGTAGGCTTTGTGCGAGCTCGACTGGGTAGGTACCACCCACTCATCAGATATTCTACTTCAAAACAGCAGTACTTGCTATTATTCTGTTCCGGTATGAAGGGTGAGTGAGCCAGTGTGATCACAGGCACATGGGACATAACATCTTAGTTCCCAAGGTTGGTGGCGCATTGGCGATGTAAGCGATGGTAACATCTCTTACAACGCCATTGTCTATGGGCGTTGGTGACTACTTACCATCAAGTGGCCCACGTGCTTATGTAATTGTCGTCCGTCTTTCTATGCAATAAAAAAACTGTATTTTTTTGTTAAACAGTGCGTGGAACGGATTTTTCTTCAAATTTGAATGTTACTCCTATTCAGAAAATTGATTCAAAATCCCTAAAAAACTTTAATATAGGTACATATGAGTGAAGAATCGCTTGGATTTCTTCACATTTAAAAGGCATCACACTCAAATCGTCAACACATAAACGAAAAGACACTGACATTAAAACAGAAAATATAAGCCGCGCCCTTTTAAAAAAGTGTCAAAATAAGGTCGTAATAATTATTTTGAGGGTTTTCTTAAGAATCATCCTTCTATCCTTATTCGCTTATCCGTACAGCTAACCAGCGGATAAATCAGAATCGAATCACTAACCCTATCTTTTGGCGGTGTGTATACTAATAATCTGTATTGACCTGAGTACTATTTCAGCTATTATGCATATGAGCGATTGTATTAAGTCCTGGCTTTGTCTGGAAACCACACTCAAGCATGGTAAGTATTAGCGTCCGTAAAGTCTAACCACTAATGGATATGCATGCATCATGATGCTTCATCAATAATGCGATGATTTTAGTCGGGCCTTTGTTGAGGTTTACCAATTACTATTGGAAATGGTTGGATGCGAATATTATTAGTTACTAATGTTCATAATTCTAGCAAACTTAATAAAGAGCTCACTAATATTTTGCCGGTAGCACTATTACCGGTACCTTGTGGTCCTGTCCCGCCAGGCGGATTTCTTACTACCTGAATTAATAATTTGTATTGTTGTACTCTGATAATAGGAACAGGAACAAAAAATATACATACGTATATATTTGAGCGCTTTCTCCAAGCTCGTCTGGGTATGTACCACCCACTCATCAGATATCGCAATATAGTACTTATATTGTGTTCCGGTTTGAAGGGTGAATGAGCCAGTTTAATTACAGGTACAAGGGACATATCATCTTAGTTTGGGAACTAAGACGATGCAAATTGGCGATGTTAGCGATGGTATCCATTTCTAACAATGCCGTTGTCTATAGGCGTCGGCGACCACTTACCATCAGGTGGCTCATATGCTAGTCCGCCTACCTATGCTATAAAAAAAAACTTCGATAAGTGTTCATGAAAGTGTTATTTTTTGCGTCCTACCTACTCAATAAAAAAAAAAAAATATTGGCCCACATTAAACATCCTAGCTCATATTAGTTGCATTATCAGAGAAATGTGAAACATTACAATCAGGCGAACAATATACTCGTATACCTTCCTAAAAAATAAGTAGTGCTACGTAAAATCGACTAGACTAAATAAATCTTGTTATGTTATTTCTATCTGTAATTACTCAGCAATAAGAACCATAATTTCTTATCAGTAGAATAACTGTTAAACGCCAATTAAGTGTACCTCTCCCGAAGGGCTTGTACAGCTTCCTTCAACCGGCGTTCTATTAAAATTTATTACATGGTAAACTTCGATCCAACGTACCATTTTTATATATTCATTCAATATAACGTATTTATTATTTAGTTTTATGTTATGTACATAGTATATATTGTTGATACATGGTAAGCCTTTTTTAAGATAGGTGTTAATATTTCAACGTAGTAGAAGAAAAAACCGGCCAAGTGCGAGTCGGTATCGCGCACGAAGGCTTCCGTACCATTGTCTATAAAAACGGCAAAAAATCACGTTTGCTGTATGGGAGCCCCACTTTAATATTTATTTGATTATGTTTTTACTATTTGTTGTTATAGCTGCAACAGAAATACATCATCTGTGATAATTTCAACTGTCTCACTATCACGGTTCATGAGATACAGCCTGGTGATAGATGGTAAAACGAACGGACGGGTTTACCCTATAAATATAATATATAAGAAATTAGAAAATGTCTAAAAGTCTATCTATATCTATAAATGAAACACGGTACTATTTTTATTTTATGTTTAAAAATGTTTACGTAGTGTGTTGCACGATACATTAGCATAGTACGAAACTACGAACGTATCGGTTTACGAATGTTTTACGAATGTTTATCTAACATTGTTTATAAAATAGTATACAAAAAATCATTATTCCACCAGTGCAAAATTGGAGCATTATATTTTATATAGGTATTTAATATAGTTTTGATAATATCAATTAATTGAATGAACAACATTCCATGAAATGTTTGAATAATTTTACAATAATTAATAAACATAATAAGTCATACCAACAAATAAAGTAAAAACAGTTGATTTAATTCAACTAGTAGACTAGCAGTTGTTAACTTAACGCTTTAACTACCCAAATAAAGATGTACGCGTTCATTCACATTGCAACTGTGTTATAAAATTTTAATATGTAAATGTAATCATTCACACAACGTGAAGGTCTGGGTATATTTGGTTGAGATGAAATATCCGACTATAATTGAAGTCGGTGAATTAATAAATATAGCATTTGTGTATGCATGACTTTATTATGACTTATAAAATGAAACTATATAGGTAAATATTCTTATCTCCCCTTATAAATAATAATTCAATTAATTAAAAAATAAAAATAATCTTTATTTAACGCTTTTAATTTATATATATTTTAAAAATCTAATTAAACCGTAGCATTATTATAATATTATAAATATATTTAAATTTAGACACGCGACGCTTGACACGCTATCCCTAACAAGAAGTAGGCTAGATTTCTTTGAAATTCTTAACAAGCTTAAAAAAACAGCCATAGTTTAAAACAAAACCATTCAACATTCAGCCAACCAATATTATCGGTTTATTTTCTTGGGGATTAACGATGCTACACCTCGACACATAAGAACTGTAAGCGAATAGGGTATTTTTGTAATTAAAAATAGTATTTTTTTATAATAATAGTTTATTGTATTACTAAATTATAAGTTGAATAGTGACACTGTAATTTAATAGTTTAACTTGTGTTCGCAATGTTCACAGAACCGAAACAAAATGGTCGCTAAAAAATAAAAATTTCAACAAAACAAAAACCGACTTCATAGGAAAAACAAATTAATATGCACTAAAAAGTAAAAAAATAATTGCGTATTCTTCTATAATTTGATAATTAACTTACTATTTTCTACTCATCAATATGTAGGTACGAATGTGTTGTGTGGTTGATAATTTATTTACAATTATTGTTATTTTTGGAGTCGATGTCAGTAACACAGGCAGTATATATATATATATATATATATGTATAATTTTCAAAATTGATCTCAACTTTTAGGAGATGTTCAAATATGTTTCAATTACAAACATATACATATATACTAATGCTTACATGCATAACTCATATTATAAAGAGGGTCTCTCTGCATCCTCTACCGCATTTATCACGGGGAGTGTTCTCGATGTCTGGAAGTCCACAACAGCCCGTTTTCTAAGGCATTTCCTGCCTCGTACAATCACTCTGTGGAACCAGCTTTCGCCGGCGACTTTTCCGAACCGATATGACTTAAGAACCTTCAAGAAGAGAGCGTACTCCTTCCTAAAAGGCCGGCAACGCATCTGCATGTCCTCGGATGTTGCAGATGTCCATGGGCGGTGGTAGTCACTTTCCATCAGGTGAGCCTCCTGCTCGTTTGCCCCCTCTAACATAAAAAAAAAGGATAGATTTGATTTTTGTTTGATTTTTTATTACGATTTAAATCAAAAACTACTCAACGATTTTAAAAATTCTTTCACCCTTAGAAAGCTACGTCTTTACCGAGTAACACAGGCTTTATTATATTTTCAAAATCTTATAGATCCCTACTTAAAATGGAGCAATGTAACTCAACGTATCAAACTGTTGCCTATAAAAGTTATTATTTCGCGTGCGCTGCGAAAACTATTGACGGTATATAAAGAAGTGTTTTATACAATAGTACTACAATTACTTGATTATAACGATGTTATGGTAGGTGAATGAAAAATCTAGATAGCCTATAAAAGATTCGGCCGTGTATCGTTAATTTGCTACTAAGAATTGAAGATTTCCGTTACTTTGTCATGGATCCTATAATCAGAATCTAACCAAACTGTCATCAAACAACCCTTAAAGTACACTCTTTCCAATAATTTTTTTTTATCGAAATCGGTTGAATAGATATCGAGTTATTCGTCCATTTGTCGCGCACATACCTCATGCAAATTTACGACTTATATGGTTTTCTCATGGATTCCACTGTCAAAACTGGACCAAAAAATAATGGGACCAATGGGAAAGCACCAGCTTCCAAATAAAAAAAAATCATCGAAATCGATTCATCCAGTCGAAAGTTATGAGGTAACAACACCAAAACAAAAAAAAAAGCATACAGACGAATTGATAACCTCCTCCTTTTTTTGAAGTCGGTTAACAAACCAATATACATACATTCATGTTAGAAATAGTGTATTCTGTAATACAATTTATAAATTTTTATTTCTGGTTTGTTGAAGTTTTTGTATTCTTTTTTATTTTTTTCATTTATAAAAAATAAACTTTAGCAGAGCGTCGGTATCACTTAAATAACAAACGAACAATATTATTTTCAGACTGTTTCAGACTTCAATAAAGAATCGTGTCTATTCCATGAAATGAGATGTTATGCATAAATCCTAATTCTCGATCGCTTATTAATTAAATATACCATATTTTTCAAATAAAATATGCATTTTGGAAACAAAAATAATAAACTTTTTATTTTTGTAATTTTTTTATTCATTTATTTTCTTTAATTAACAGTAATTTCAAAAGCAAATTAAAGTCCAAATCCTGTTTATACAACACTGTCAGTTGGAGTTGTAGTTAAGTATACACTGTCAAAATTTGTTGGTATGCGGTTATGACACAGGCTGTGTTCACACAAGTTAAATACGACTTAGGCGAAGTTCTCGTAACATTGTGAACTAAACTAAGATGCTAGATCTGGCTGTGAAACTGGCAACATTGTATTTATAAGTACTAATTTAAGTATTTATATATTTTAAGCCCTTTATATCCATCGATATCTACTTAGAGTTGCGTTTTGTTTATTAATCTTTTTATACATACAACCTCTTTTTTCTAGTCATCACAATCAGACAGACAGCAAAGATAGACGACGGCGGGAACACTATATTTGTAATATGTCCATTATTAGTTTCGAATTGTGACGTAACCATTAACAAATAACCTGTGATTATTCATAAATAACGTGTTTTGATTTTTAATAAAATATTTGAACAAAACAGTAAGTATTTAATGGGCAATGGGGAGACCGAGATAATAGCGGATTCTCTAAGGCCTTAGCCGACATATTCTTGTGAGTTATTAATACACGCTAAGTCGTAATAAGACGCCAGTGTCATGTAATCTCTTTGATATCATATGTATGTTTACTTAACATAAACATTTCATTAGATAAAAACATATCTAAAGTACGTAAAGCAGATAATTAAATGAATAAAACATGAAATATTCTTATTATTTAATTAAAGTTTGTTTGAACTATAATAAATATTGAAAAACTAAAAATTACTGACCTTACTATTATTAAATGATTAGAAAAAGCATACTTGTACTGTGTTTAATTCGTCGCATTGACAATTATATCTGATTATCAGCTGTTTCATTTCAACCTCTCTGTCATGGGGGCGACTTTCAAATTGATTTTTTCATTCCTAATTATTTCACTTGAGGATTGTAGTCCCTACAGCATCAAAGGCATTGCGTTTATTTTATCAGCTTTACAATCCCCGTGTTCGAAAGAATTATTTGAATTAAAACCTTCTCTGTTTTCTAATTGCACTTTAAGTATCGGAAACAAATTCCATTCCACCACATGGATGCCCAGTCTTATTACACCTGTTATTATCAGCCATGTCCTGGTAACTATGTTTTACTAATTATTCCTCAAAGGCTGATAAAATACTGGCAGTGTTCCCCTAGTTCTACGAATGATTATCGATAACATTAATCACTTAACACCAGGTGACCCGTATGCTGGTTCGCTTTCAAAAGAAACGTAAATGTTTCGTATTCTATACATTCGCGTCCCTTCACACCCAACTTTTCATCACGATAAATTGCATTCGCTTTTCATCCGTCACTCACTAATAGTCTAACACTCCGATCCATACATAAAAACATCAGACCGATTGCAGTTTTATTATGGTTTCCATTTTTAGTTAGGTAACTCGAATATACGCAAATACATATGAATGTGGTAGGTCAATGCATTACGACCATCTTCTTCGTCTTTCTGCCCGTATCCCACTATGTGGGTCGGCACAACAGTTATGTCTTTTCCTTCCACTTCTTTCTGTCACTCCTCATCTCATTACTTACCCCTTTTATATACATATCGTTTCTTACGCAATCCATCCACACTTTATTCGGCCTCCCCGGTCCTCTATCCATCAACATTCATGCTCTACATCACCCTTCTAGTAACATGCTTTTCATCCCTCCTCATTGCACTATCAACAACCTTTAACCTGTAAAATAAATCTGTCTCGCTAACGTATCACAGCTTCACAAAACATTTATCTGTAGCGATAAATTAACTAATGAGATTATGTTGTAAGAGTATAAAATAAATAAAAAATTGAGAAAATATTTCAAAATATATTAATTTTGTATAATGATTAATACAGGCTACAAAGTATGCGAAAGTGGGCTTATCATCGATATTACGACAGGATCATAATACGATATATTGCAACACGAGTAAAAGAGATAAGTTTTTTCAAATTTGTATTTAAATTTTAACTATTCTATATATCAAAATGATATATAATATAAAAACCTCAGTATCTATATCATGTAGAATTAATTATTAATATTTGATATATTGTTCATCATAATAAATTAAGGCTTTTACCGGCTTCATGTATTAATTAGTAACCCTTCGTAATTTTACATTTAAAAGCGTTAAAATCTTGCATCCGGAGGATTTTCAGAGTTTTACGCATAATAACTCAAGCAAAATAATCTTTGCTTCGAGGCCTTTAACAGGTATAGATGGAAGAGCCTATTTACATATATTTAAATTGCTAATAATAAAATCTGCATTTTATTCGCGAACGTGAACAAATACGAAAGAAAATACAATTTTATGCTTAAAACTTTAAGTTATTTTTTGTAATTATTAAATAAAAAGTTGGATAAATCGCCGCGTATTATATTTATTATTTATCAGTACATAAACCGATTGCATTGAAATATACATCTCTGTCTTTGCTGTGAATTCACTCAAACGATGTCAAAGTTGTTCGTGTAAGATCAATACTCGTGTTTGAAGACGCTCTACATACTTATCGGCGATCGGACGTCCAACGGATGGCGTTCCGAACTACACAATTGTTGTCACAGCAGGTACGTATCGAGACTGGATCGCAGTAAATTGTAATGGTGGCCTGACCCCTCGCAATCGGTCGAGTCACCGGGGTGGAATTAAACGATTTATCGTCACGGACTCCGATTTTCAGGGATCCCTGTCACAAATCGCAATATTGTTGTTATATGGCTCATTCTAAGCGCACATAATTTTAATTTCGTGTTTACTGGACAGTCCTTTTGAGTAAGTGAATTGGTTGTACCCTCATATTTCATGCCGGACAACGGGGGATACGATTCCTTTTTGTTTTATAATATTGGCTGTGTATTTATCAATTTTATTGAGAAAGGTTTATGTCACCTCGATATTTTTTAAATAGAAATATTACAAAGTTATGACTTATAATCTCAACCGTATTATTTACACTGCATCCTAAATCTTATATACTCAGACTATTAAGTTCAAATAATCCTGCTTTTCTATAACTTTGTTTTATGTGATTAACGTTCCACGTCCACGAAGTTCGAAAGCTCATTATTATGAGGAAAAAGAGTATCCAATAGTTCCTACTGGAATTTTTAATTCCATATTTTGGTGGTTGTTATAAAACTTTCTACTAACAAATGCTAGGTTGGGCTACAGTTTTGTATGAAGTTGGGTTGAACATTGTTGTACAATCCTTTATTTTTTTGATGTAACAAGACGAAAATACGAGTTTCTTATTTGCATTATCATTAATTAATCAGTTTATACAAAAAAGTTCGTATAATATAAACTATATATACATACCATATGTTATTACTTAAAATAAAAACGCATAAATATTTATATTCAATTTGTTCGACGAAAATTCTAATATTACATTATCTGTTGCCATATCGTTGATATTTACTCGCGAAAATTATTTATCTCGCCTTGGATTTGGAAGCTTTCAGCAATCATATTTCAATGTGCCTCATTCCGCGTGCGACTCCATAGGGATAATATATCAACCCCAATTTATTTTCTTCAGTAACCTTTCATAACCTCGTATTCTCTGTCCACTCGTGTGGTTCCGTAAGAAGCAATATGATCTTTATATAAAATATTATGAACATACTACATACATACATTTACTTGGTGGTAGGACTTTGGGCATATTCTAGCGCAAAACAGCAGTGCTTGTTAGGTTAGTGTTGCATTGGCGATGTAAGCGATGGTTAACATCTCCTACAATTCCAATGTCTATGAGTGTAGGTGACCACCTACCATTATGCTATAAAAAACTTCGTTGTGTTCATTAAAGTGTTATTTGTAGTGTCCTTAGGAACATGTTAAACTCGTTTATGTAGATCACGCATAGCAAATCTTCAAATAGAGTTTCTCAGGTAGTGTATGTGAATTTCTTCAGATAGAAACGGTTATTCAAAACACGTCTCTCGCTGCGGGGAGACGAGATACAAATCCTCGGGGATGCAAAGAATCTGTTCGCAGCGTACACTTTTATGTTCACCTTAGCCTTATTTATACGCGATTGAATGAAAAATATGTGCATGATCGCATGTCATGTTGATATCATACTTTTATAACTTCGGCTAGAAATTTTATGAAAAATGAGTATGGAAGCTTATGAAATTGTTTATTTCAAATAACGCTATTCTCCGTGTTATCACTATACGAAATAGCTTTGTATGATTAATGAAAAGAGCTTATAATTTTGTCAAAAACATTCTTTTGTTTTTGTTCATTCATTTCAGCCAATAATTAACTACAAATAGATATAATGTTGTAATGGATGTAGTTATTTAAAATCATAAACAGACTTAAAATAAATTTATATGTATAGATGAAATTTAATAAAAAATAATAAAATATTTCTTTCTATCTATATACCTACGCAATAAAACTAAAAGGTTTCTTTCTTTCTTAGAAAATATATTTTTAAGAACACATATTATTTGTAAAGATATTTTTATCGATAAAAATACGTTTCTAAGATGTTTCACAGTTATGCGTAAAACCATTAGATAACTTGAATAAAATTCAACATAGTAATAGTATGTAACATATTGGAGTACATGCCCGAAAATGAAAGCATTCCCAGGGGAAAATGAAAATTGTGTCGGCAATCAAATGAATAAAAAAGTATAAAGTCCAAGCGACTAAGTCCCGACCCAGCTCGACAAACACTCTATACAAATAGAAATCAAAGTATTTTATCCAGCTAGGCTTACATTTTGATTTAATTATAGATTTATCTCAAACCTGATCGAAATCTTTTATAGGTTTTCTATTACAAAACAACAATTAAGCTATAGAAATACGATATATTTTATATAACATTTTGAATGGAACGTAATTGAAAAACGCTTAAAATCATAAAGAGATTCCTTGATAAAAGAGAAATTTCAAAGAATGTGATAGGAACTTTAGGGTAACGAATGAAAAATATTTTTACACGAAGCGCTACTAGCTACGAGCACTTTGCTTTCACAATATCAGCTTTTAATAAAGTGATAAAACGTTTGCACCAAACACGCGATGCTCTTTATAATTTCTTGTAGCTATTTCGCACTATTTTTTCAACATTATTTTACAGTCAATAATGATGAATGAATGGATGATGGATATGGATTTTTTATAGTTTTTATGCTGGAGTGTTGTTTATAAGTTGGAAATGATTATAAAGTTTTTTTTTTATTGTATAGGTAGGCGTATCACCTGATGGTAAGTGGTCACCAACGTCCTTAGACATTGGCATTGTAAGAAAAGTTTACCATCGCTTACATCGCCAATGCGCCATTGACCTTGGGACCTAAGATGTTATATCCCTTGTGCCTGTAATTACACTGGCTCACTCACCCATCAAACCGGAACACAACAATACAAAGTACTGCTGTTTCACGGGAGAATATCTGATGAGTTGGTAGTACCAACCCATACGAGCTTGCACAAAGCTCTACCACTGAGATCATCATTTAACTTATCATAATATGATGGATTTGGTACATCTGCAATCTTAATATGATTTTAAAAAGTTACAAAATCAATTCCGATATAATCATAATATAATTTTAAACGACATTTTTTTTATGATATTCATATATTTGTAGACAAAAAAGCAGCTCATTAAGCCTTTTCAGCTTATAATAAATTAAAATTAAAAAAAATTCTAACCATTACTATAGTCTTGTATTATTAGTAACGAAAACAAAGTACATCCTTTGTCATTGGAATACAATTATTATATTTACGAAGGGAAAATAGATTACTGTATTATTACAGAAACAATAAATAAGAATTTATAAATATAATATTGTACAAACTTGTTTATATATCAAATAGGACTTGATCCTTTCAATAACAATATCTCTTCTCAATTTCTTAGAACCGTAATATCCTACATGATCCGGATCAATGAGATGACTCACTGTATCCTCTCATCATCCTTTAATTCACAAAAGGGAAATATTATATTAAGAGAGGGATTTTAAAAGATAGTATTGTCATTTTATTCATATAAATATCCACGTGTCAGATTATTAGCATCGAAAAGCATAATCTACTGAAGACTATTTTAAGTCAAAAAGGTCATCTACAAATTGAAAGTGTCATCTTTAACAACAAGACAAATAATATGGTCATCTATAGGTACGTTAAGGTTCGAGAAACATGAATTGAAAATAGCTTTTATTTAACGTCAGTGTTATATTATCTGTTCATTCTTCTTATTAGAAATTGGCAATACTATTTTATTAGGAAGAAAGTTAAATAGTTATTTTAATTCTTAGTTCGTCATATTTATATCTGGACTGGTATAAATACTTTTGTTACTAAATAAAAAAAATCACTGTGCTATTTATGTCACTTTAAACTATTTATGTTTGATAGCATAATTATTTGTACAAATTATTAAAAAATATAGTTTAACAATTATTATTTTTTATTGATTGCTTATCGGTAATCGTAGAACCACCACTATCACCTTGGTTACATCATCAGAACTGTGTTGTCAAGTTCAAAAAATCATTCAAACTTGGAAAGTTTCAAATCGATTCATAAAATTGAATTATATTAAGATCAATTTTCTATATTAATTTACGTACTAACCAAAAAGTTTTAGAGTTTTAGCCAAAATATCCAGTCCTAACACATTTTGCTTAATATCTATTGCTTATTTTCCCCTCTCATAATGCCTCGAGGGATTCCGGTGGTTCGCGTGATTTATGGCTTATGCAAAGAATGAGAGGATATTTTCTACACCATAATTCAGCCTAGTTGAGATTAGAGGCGGACCATGTAAAGGATGATATATCAATCTGTTTTATGTGTGAATATTTTTTTCTTTTGTGACCTCGTTTATTTGTTGTGGATGTTACATTGTTCGCTCTTTCCGTTAAACGTTTTATTTTATACAATTTGATATTTTACTTCAATAGAAACTCAACGACGATACGAATTGACTAAGAAGTTTTGCTTCCAAGAATTCATGATACAGGCAATTTATTGTATCTTTATTTTATTAGAATAGATAAATTATCGATATTGTTTAGTTTTCTTAGAAAAATGAGAAAGATTTTATTATATCGGATGTGTCTGTAAGTAGTTACATTTTACATTGATATATTTTTAAATAAGATTATTATTTTGTTAAATAACTTAATATACTGGATAACGTATTTATGTAATCATAATATGTGGTGTACAAAGAACTTATGTGCCTATGTGTGTTCTAATTTTATACTTAGAAAGAGTTTGCGTTAAACGTGAACCTTATACCATAGGATTTGCATATAGGAATATTTATAGTACATACATGTATCAAATTTTAACAGAACAGAATACAAATTGTAATATAACTTAACAAAAGCACTTATTTGTATGAAATAGTAACGTTTTGATATTATAAAAATAACGATTAGTTTAGCTACCCGTTCACGTTCTGCTCGCTATTTCAACAGTTCTATAGAATAAATTGGTCCACGCTGTCCCATTTCAATGCTTCAATATATTTTGCTGCGTCACCAATGCCTCGACTGAAAAGCGACTTAGAAGTCTACATAATGGTTTATTCATATAAATATAATAAAAATATTTTATTAAATTATACTGTGTGTGTGTGTGTTTGTGTGTGTGTGTGTGTATGTGTATGACGTCATCATCGTCATCATTCAGTTAACTTTGAATACATTGAGATCATAGATCCACCTGGCTGGACCGGGCACCACCGCTTGCTAATATGTTGACTCCATTACAAGACTCGTCAGCTCTGCAAACAGTCCTTCTATATTCGCGACCAACCTATGTGTTAACGTATGAAGTTGCAAAATTATTTGCGGTAAAATTGTGCCTAGGCACGCGACCAGTTTTGTTTAAAGTATGCAACACATAATAATGATGACTATTTTAAGTAAATAGTTTTGTAAGTTAGTAACTTCTTTTTATTATCACAAATAAACTAAATTTGCAACATTTCAGTATTTCTTTTCCGTATTCATTCAAAGTCATCTTTACTTGGTGGTAGAGCTTTGTGCAAGCTCGTCTGAGTAGGTACCACCCACTCATCAGATATTCTACCGCAAAACAGCAGTACTATTGCAACAGCGCTATTGTTGTTTTCCGGTTTGAAGGGTGAGTGAGCCAGTGTAATTCCAGGCACAAGGGACATAACATCTAGGGTCCCAAGGTTGGCGGCGCATTGGAGATGTGAGTGATGGTAACATCTCTTACAATGCCAATGTCTATGGGCGTTGGTGACCACTTTCCATCAGGTGGCCCATACGCACGTCCGCCTTCCTATGAAAAAAAAAGTCGCGGCCGCTAGACTATAACATGTTAATCACAATCTATAAAATCTCCTTATCAAACTGCCGATTTAACAGGTTCCTCGCAATATTACATTTGTTTTACACTAATTACTATATGATAATATTATGATATCGTATATTTTCGTTAAAGTAAAGTAACAGCCTGTGATTGTCCCACTGCTGGGCTAAGGCCTCTCCTCCTTTTTTGAGGAGAAGGTTTGGAGCTTATTCCACCACGCTGCTCCAATGCGGGTCGGTTGTTCGTTAAAATATTATCCTATATTTTAAGATCTATTGTTTTGCAACAGCTATCGCTATTAAAATCAATAATTTATTTAATATAAGCATAGCTTAAGTCTTTTTAAAGGGGCATCATTATAAAGATTTTCAAAGAATTTTAATATTATTCATTATTGTGAATTTTGAATTATTTAGTATAAAAAATCGTAGTTATGTTCTTATTATTTAGGTGATATTTTTCAAGAAAATGAGTTCCATCTTTTGTAACGTTTGTTTCAAATATATAATTATAAATAACACACATACAACAACATGGTAGGCTTTACTCACGCCTTGTTTACCTATCGGGTAGTTAAAATATCTTAATAATACCCTTTATAAACTTGAAGTCAATTACAACAAAAAATATGATAATTTTTACAGTAAATTCAAAATAGATATATTGTGATAGTACGAACTTTTCTATTGATTATATGTGTCTACGAATCTTTAACAAAGTTTTCGCGTGTTTCTTAAAGTTTTGGCAGCTTCGCTTAGAAAGGGTCCGGGCTAACAAATTTTTCTGAGACTACGTTGACTACATAAAATAACATAATAAAAACGAAAGATTATTAGAATGAAATTTTAATATTAATCGGATTTTGTTTGCAAGAATTTGAAAAAAAAAACAGCGTTACCGACTTACAGCGATCTATTTCAAACAACCGTGTCTGGCTTTAGTAACATACTTATGTAAAGTATATAAGATCCTCCAGACTGATTTCGGCCAATGTATTATATAATAGAAAATTAAACGTAAGCACCTACCGTCCTACCTTTAATAGCACCAGCTAGGTAAGTGGGCCCCGAACGCATCTTCGTAGTTTACCAGTTGCTGAAGGAACCACGGAGTGTCGTATTCACACACGCACTGTGTAATATATATAATAATATAACTCACAGAGATCACAGATTATGTGTCTTTTTATGAGAACAAGAACGAAAATATCGACCGGTCAGATCGGATATCGATGACTTGATGGTAGAGCTTTGTGTAAGCTCGTCGCTGGCTGACATCGACTCCAAAAATAACAATAATTGTTATAACATTATCAACCACACAACACAATCGTACCTACATATTGATGAGTAGAAAAAAAGGAAATTAATTATCAAATTATAGAAGAATACGCAATTTTTTTTTTACTATTTAGTGCATATTAATTTGTTTTACTTTTGAAGTCGATTTTTATTTTGTTAAATTTGTTGTTTATTGTCTAATACATAAGTAAACTTATGAGTTTACGTATGCGTGTTAAAAAAAAATTGTTTTCATCTCATTTTTGAAATAAAGAATGTATTTAATTATTATTAATTAGCGAGCAAAACATTAAAGCATTTGAAAATTAGAATTCAATTAAGGCAACGTGCTGTCATGAAAAATATTGTTTGATGGTGATGTCATATCTGCATATTCCTTATAACTAGGGCTAGAGCTGATGACTAGGTCACATCAACATAAATAGTGCACATTTTGTTAACCAATTCTCGACTATTTTGAACTGGCTTCGTAGTAATAACAATAATGATGCCAGACCGATTTTCGGCAACGGCGACCAATCTCAAGAGAGATTAGCCAACTGCGCTGGAGATATTATAGTGCACAAGTATGTGCGCAAGCACTCCCTCTTCCTTAGCTCTCATAATCCGATGGAACGGTAATCCGACACGACCGGAAAGAGTTCAGGCCCAGGAACAACGGCTACACGTGCTTTCCGAGCCATGGGAGTGTACACATTTCCTTCTTCCAGACGGGCTGCCACTGAGAATTTTCGAACAGTGAAAACACTATTTATTCGCCCGATCTTGGAATTGAACCCAGGACCGCCGGGTCTGGAGCCCTACATGTAACCACTAGACCAACGAGGCACTAGAGCAACGAGAACAACTGGCTTCATAAAAGGTCGATCTCAATTCGGTATTTTTTTCCCAGAACTCGTTATTTGGGAACCGTTTTCAATTATTTTTTTATTTGGGAGGTTATACAATCAGTTTAGTTTCAAATAAATTTGAAATGTTAACAGGAATATTTCAAAAGCTTTTTGGTGTCGATCTAAACAGGCCAGGATTTTTTTTTTAATATAAGTTAGATATATATCCTCCATTATATTTAAAAAATAGTAGTAGAAACATGGTGGGTGTATTTTAAAAGGTACGTAATATATGTAATGTTACTTCGGGAACTATATTTAATGAGTTAATATATACCCTACGGACACGTTATCTAATATTTCGTTGTAGTATCTAGATTTAGGACTGTCCAAACAAAGTAGTTATATATAGCATACGAAAAAAAACTTGAATGAAAAGTAAGCCATAGACATTGGTGCTGTTAGAACTAAGATGTTATGTTTGGAACTAAGATGTTATGTTCCTCAAGCCTGTAAAAACATTGGCTTATTCACTCTTTAATACAAAAATACTAAGTACCTACTGTGGATTGTGATGGGTTGAGAGAGCGAGAGAGAGAGAGAGAGAGAGAAAGAGAGAGAGAGAGAGAGAGAAGAGTTTTCGTGACCTACCTGAGGTAGTATACAAGAAAATCCAACAGTGATATCTACATAGACGATTTACGAAAAAAAAAACGCTAGATTCGAGAATTAAATTATTTTTTATAAGTTATATAGGTACTTATTTATATATCAATTTCGTATACTGTCGTATTTAAATCTTATATTTTTGAAGCAAGTTATTCTTATTTACATTTATAGCTTGTTTTGTTTTTCAACAAGTTTATTCATTTAATAGCAGTAAATTAAGTTGAAATTAATAAATAATTGCAATTGTTACGACAACTTAAAAATCGCCATAAGACCTTGAGCATTTGATACGCAAAAAAAAAGTTATGAACACAGAATCAAAAACAAGATTTTGATTCTTTGTTTATCCTTAATTACTTCATATGTAACAAAGAACGCTTCCAGTGAAATGAATCAAATGTCATCGTTCAATATTTATATTACACACAGGTTGTTACCTAATCAATATTATAAGGAATTTCAGAAATAAAACAAGAAAGTATCTGCAGTCTCATTTAATTTATCATTTGTATTAACTAATATAGGTACATCAAAACACACATGCGTAACGAATAAGATCGGAAGATATGTTAAGAACCAGTGACACGACATACTACTATACGTCACTTATTGCTGTACTCCAACATCATACCCGGACGAAATAATCCGTCAAACCTATTCGTAACCGTCCAAATTAAAAATACAGTGCGACAGTATAATTTATATTATATTTGTCTATCGACTATTAATGAACTATTATAACCAATATCAATATCAATCAAGGTATAACACAACTAGTATTAATATGGACATATTCTTGCAAATAGTCAAATTCGATTACACACAGTCGGTTAGAAACAGGCTTCACGGCTGGATACTCTCTGCGTACAGAGCGTAAGCAAATATCTACAAATTGATTTTCCAATCGTCCGATATATTTCTCGTACGAACGGCAGGAAGCTTAACCTAAATCTAGTATAGAAATGGTTATATCGTCCCACCACGATGCATTACCAATTTAAAAAAAAGTAACACTAAAATGATGTGTAGATATTTTAATATTGTCATTGTTTACATTTAATTAGCATTTACGTATAATATATTACATGTATACAGCTAGAGTAGAAAATATTATTAATATTAAAAAGCAATTTAAATAAAATTGAGTACAAAATCTCATTGTTATTATTATTTAATTAGTTTATGCGATATAAACCAAAACTGTTCAAATGTATTCACGAACACAATACAATATTCATTATAAATTCGTTATCGAAATACTGCATTCGAATAAATTTATCAGACTCCAAATTACCCCTTTGAATATTCTATATAGCAGTTTTAAAAAAAACATAAGTCATATAAATTATGGACTCTCAATAAGTAGCGTTTAAGCTTCTTGTAAAAAAATCTAGTCTATAACTATTTACATATATTACAAAACGTTTTTAAGTACCGGAAAAAAAGTGTAAATGTAAAATAATATAAAAATTGTTATAACCGATTTACGCGTAATACAAATTATTTCAAATAAATCTAAGCTGACAATATTGAATATTATATATTTGAATTGTTTTAATATAAGTATAATTACCTAATCAAGACTGTATGTAAATTTCGCTAATTATATTCTTTAATATATACCGAAATCCTTTTTTTATTTAAGACTATTATCAGAGTATAAATAAGCGTAAAAAATGTAAGTTTAAATGAAGAAAATATTGATTTTGAATTTATTATTACAAAGACAATGTATCTCATATTGTTTTTGAGTATCAGACAAATATGACAAAAATCAAAAATCAAATTAATATGTAAATTTGAAAAACCATATGTTACCTCCAATCATATGTTATCACTCAGGGTCATGAGTAACTTGATAAATAACCAATCCCATTTTATATTTTGGGATAATACAATTAAGTATTTTAATTTTGATTAAAATAAAAATATCCGACGGTAGATATGAAAATAACTACAATCGAATAATAATAGGATAATAATAGGAGAGCATTAGGGCAAGAACAGAACCGAGTCAGACTCGTTTCAAGCAAACGTTACATGAAATATTAAACTAACCTTTGAATTCGACTTCGTTATTTTATTCTCATCGAAAAGAAGTTTACACATATACAAAGGAACTCCAGGTCAAAACATTCAGACGAGTAACTTGAAATTGTATGGAAATGTCGTGAAGGTATACGATAATGTCACGATAATCGTGTGCATCTAACCCACGGCTGGTGAAGTATTGTCACGTGCATAATCCCCATGAATCGAAACAGCTATTAAAAAGTACTAAACGTGAGGTGATTTCTATCGCACCGTCTGAAGGTTCGCGTGACTGGAAAATGTTGCTAATCTACATTCGAATGTTGTATGGAAGTGTTTTGTGGTTTGTCTAGACATATTTGACTTTGCCATGAGACAGGCTCTACAGTCTGTCAGACATTACACAACCGAAAAACTTGACTCAACAACAACATATTCTAGTGCATTTATACTGCAAATAAACACATACATACATACTGAGAATAATTTTATTTTAAATAAATAAACGGATTTTTAATATAAAAGAGTTTAAATTTTCGTATTACTACAAAGTAACAAAAAAAATTAATTTAGAGTCTGGTTTGAAACGAAATATACCACAGTTAGTGATATTAAAAACGAAAGAGAATTAAAACATGCTTTGTTATATTTAAAAACATAATATTAATAAGCATATCATATAACACTATATCTAAAATCTAATAAAATCGTCTACTGTACAACTATGGCACTGTTTAAAGTATTATTTTATTTATATATCTTATTTAAAGTGGAATGATAACAATGGAATCGCTAAATAATAAACGTGTAGGTAGTTAGAACGGTCTTTAAAAATCTCGCCTCGTAGTCAAAAAGCATTTTAATCAGCCGCCTCTATTTAATATCAGCGCTTCTCAAGTAAATAAATATTAATAGCATTACATTAATTACAATACGGAATGTTAATATTAAAGCCTGTTTAACATTATTTCTTACTTTGAATACCCTTTCTAATATTCATTATTTATGTTCAGCTCTCATCACTCTCAGATGTAGATTAGTTGCTGAGAAAACTCGTAAGATTTCCACTAATTAAATATAATATCATAACAACACATTATAATTTCATCAGCACTTACGTACTTTGTTCACAATTTTAATAAACCTCTGATGTGTAAACCGAGCACCGACTTAAGAAATTTCAATTTATTTAATACTACATAATCCTTAAGCTATGAATATAAATTATTATGGCAACATTATCTTTTGGTTATAGATGTGAATACATTTTCTGCTACTTCTTCATATACATCAGATATATTTAAAATATCTTAAGCAATTAATACAGCTATATGATACGATTAAGAAACAGTTATGTATCGATAGGTAGATTTATGGCGTCGAAAGTCATCAATTTTTTCCGATAAAAATAAAGCTTTTTGTACACTAGATTGACGAATTTGCATTACACAGCGAAAATTAAAGTCACTAAAGGGACTCGAAGCCAACTCAACTTATATTTGGCGATATGACCACAAGATACTTATTACAAATGGCAAGCGAAATGTGTTTCATTTATAAAAGTATTTTAATACTCTTCAATTTGCGCTGCGTGGTGCTATACATTTCGCGTGTATATCCGTATACATACATACATGTATACGAAAATTTAATGACAATAAACTGTATTTAAAGTTTATAAAACATAATTTCAATTATTTTATTGATTTTGACGACTTGCTAAAACACTAACAACAATCTATACGTGCATTAATGCACGTCGTTACATAAAGATGACGGATATCTACGTCTGATATATACACTAATACTATGTAAACACAAAAAATAATACTTATTATTTCACCCTTTGAAAGATATGATTTAGATATGACAATGTGTTTTATTGAACATTCAACTTCGCTGACCTCCAACAAGATATCTTCTACGTTATCTTCTACGTAGTCATTCCACAAGTTTCAAAGAACACACTACACTCACTACTGCAAAATTAAGCAACATTGATGAACGCCCCGTTCGATTTCAATCACTTTAAATAGCGTAGTGTATTCAGTGGATCAGATTTATTTGAATTAGTCGCAATATCGTACCGTGGTCATCGGTCGTATGGGCGCCTTGACGTCAACGTGTCGTCCTCCAGACTTCACGCTCGCAATACAACCACGCAATCCCGAGTAGAGAGCCGCCGGTAGTCCCAGCGGTAGCGAAGGTGCTCCTCCTATTGAAATATTTTTTGTATATTCTATTTAAGACGGTAAAATGGGCCACCTGATGTTGGTCACCAACGCCCCTAGACATTGGCGATATAAGAAATATTAACAATTCCTAACATCGCCAATGCGCCATCAACCTTGGGAACGAAGATGTGTGTGTGTGTGATATGTCCCTAGCCCTACCACCTATTAATGTTAACTTAATTCACTTAACAAAACAAAATGGAGTGTGGAACAGGAAAACGTCCTATGGATTATTGCACGCTTTAAAAACACTACGATCAATGGTTTTTTTGTACTTTTATCTCTTGGTTGCTTTGTCGGAACTGAAGCTATAGGTTTTCGCGGATATTTAAATCGTTTTATATAAATTCGATACCGGTAAATAGCTATAAAAAACCACGAAAAGTAATTGTTTTGTGGCAAACCAGTAATCAAAATAGTAGAGTTTGTAATATAAAGATAAATAAGTGGCAATCTATTTGATCATTACAGTCAATATAATGAACGCAAGTGTTCACACAGTTTTTATAATAAAACACAAAACATAAATGTGCTCAGAACTCACCGATCCATAGTTTAGGGTTCGCTTTCGAGGGTACCAGCAGCGACTGCGAGTAGCCTCTAACCGGCGGCAGATCGTCCACTTGCAGCATCGCTAGTCTCTTGCGTCGCCTCACTACGGCAGTGTGCCACAGTCCATCGTCCACTCTATCTTGAGACTCAACACTTTGGAACCAGTCCTCGTGTGTGGCTGAGTTCTCCTTTGTATCCGTGTCCGTGTAAATTAATTGTAATTTTCCGAAACTAATTCCGAGTCCGATGAAGTCGCGGGGACGTATACCGATCTTCCTTCTCCACATCAAAAGTCCAGAGTCGTTATTCGTACGAAATTTGATCTCGTACCTAATGCCGCGGAGGCTGCGATTCCTAAAATTTATAATGTACTATTTTTTGTATCATTTCACAATTTATTTGAAATCTATTTATAATGTTTTTTAAATAAAAGAAAAATCAATAATTATATTACACAGAAAGCTTTTTTATTATTATTATTCTTTATAGTTTTTAAAGCTATTGTGAAACCATCTGTGTGCAAATAATTAATGTTATTGACATGCATAATGGAACTCAACGCAGACTCGTCTAATAGGACGCAATGTTTAGAATTTATGCTTTTATGCAAACGACGGACATAGGTTCAACTTTTATTATGGCGCCCGCTGTGATTTCAACAGTAGCAGAGTTAGGAATATTTAACAACGTTATTATGTAATGGTAAAAATATTTGCTGAATATAAATGCAAACAAGGTATTTGTATTCTCTGTTTAAATTTATTTTTCAATGTAAATTTGCAACCGTCCACTTCTTTTTGTTATAAAATAATATTTTTTCTTAACCCAACATTTAGTGGTATTATATAAAAATAAAATTTAGTTTTATACTAGCTATTTAAACGGAGTTCGCAACGATTAAGGGATTTTATTGGCAACATTGGTCGGAAATAACGCCAACAATGCAATTCTCTTTCACACGAATGCTCACGCAGATTATAATATTATCCAGTGGACGGATCGCACCGCATCATATAAAATGCATGAAAACATCCGAACGGATTTCGCGTTACGCTCCGACCGCTTCGTCAATAATGTGCGCGTCGCTTAACTAAACGTGAAACTTAATGGCTAGTGATTCGCCTTTTAATCGTATCCTGTTTTGAAATATGCGAAATAGTTAACAAAAAATCCCCTTAGAAACGTTTTGTTCAAAACGAGAACACTAGAATTGAATATTAAAAGGTCGAGAAACACTGTCTTAACGAAGTAAGTTAGTTCAGCGAATAATAGTTTGACACAAGTTGATGTCATTGAAAGGACGTTACGAGTTTCGCATATTCCAGCGGTCTGAACCGAGTCACGTACGAGCACTTTGGCGTGATCTGATAGATTCAACTCAATTTACAAAGGCTAATGAAGTCCCACTACTGGAATAAGCTTCGAATGTATAATGCGGGGAGCGATAATTCACTAAGTCGCAAACTAAATTAAACAATATGTATATTGTATTAAGACGGCGCTCGCAATATCGGCGAGTGACATTTTCAGCAAAACACGTTGTTAGTTTGAAACCATGCACTTATAGCTTATAGAATATTACACATGAAAAGTTTCGAGTTGCGAACTATGCATCAATTTTATTGAACCTTTGATAATTTGATGATGTTTCCAAATTTTAATTTTTTTTCTTCGAAGATCTTCATATTTACATAACTCAAAAATGACTAATTTCAGTGAAATTGGAAGGGATTGTATAAACTACATGCACTAAAATCGATACATAAGTTAGCATGAAATGATTGAAGTATCACGTCATTACAGTTTCGATATTTCTAGATCTTTTCATAAACGTTCAGGTAAAATAAATTTAATACATTAGTAAAATAAGTAAAAATAGCGTTATGATAAAAAAAAATTATAACTGCTATATTCGTATGTCGTAAAAATGTGCATTGTTAAAATATATGTAAAATAATACATAGAAAAATTAATTACCTAATCTATGTTATATTGTAGGTAGATTCATTAGTACTTATATCTAAAAGAATTACTGTGTACGTCCTTCAAATGCTATCTTACATCATAATTTCCTTCACCATCGTTAGTTTGTAGGCTAGAAAGAGACAAATTTAGTTAGTATATAATGAAAAAAATGTAATTTTAGCTTAGACAGAATATGTATTAAGAATAGTTAAATTTAATTTTGAAAATTAGTTTAAGGATATTATTCAGATATAGACAAAAATTTATTTGCCAGTTCTGATGAAACCTAATTAATTAACCAATAACAATAAAGTAATTGCAGCCACATTAAAAACAAAACAACCAAAGCTGAATATTATGTTTTGAAACACAAAAGATTGAAAAACAAAATACAATCAATTTGATAAAAATGATAATACAATCATCGTAAATGATGTAAAATATGATTAAATCGCACGATCGCTTATACTATTTACATAAGCCTTAATGCGATGCAACAATCATATTATATGTACATTGATTTAAGCTTCATTTTTCTGCTGCTATTACTTTATTACACCGCGGTTTCGTTCTCATCAATTCATTTCAAAATTAAACAAATCAATCGTATGACAATGTTTAATTAATTTTAACTCGACTAATAAAATAAATTGACGCGAAACAATAATGATCGTTATTGTCATAATTATTTTCATTATTGATAAAACATAACAGATAATGGGTAAAGTAATTTCGTTGCTATTATGAATATTAACTCGTTTCCAACTTACCTGCGGCCGCCCCGACTTCTGTACGAGTAATAATTATTTCCGTCGAACTTAATGGGCGCTCCATCGTTTAACATCTCCACTTTTAATTGCACCTCGCAATTCCTTCCTTGGTAACCGTCTGGGCATATACATTTGTATTCGTTGAGTAGAGGTATGCACGTGCCATTGTTTTTGCATGGAGTTAGACCTAATTACGTTTTAATAATTAAAAAACAATTCAGACATGTATTGTATGTACCTAGATTTTGATAGTGATTTAAAGGAGATCGATGTTCTTAATGATAGCTATCAAGTGAGACAAGCGACGGTCGTAAACATAACTCATACAATGCACTCACCGTCCCCGCAAGGCGGTCCGGTGTACTTAGTCACGCCGCTCGTAGCGCAAGGCAGTCTATCTTCCTCAGCCACTACAGAACACTTGGCTATATCCCCGCTGTACAACGATAGTGGATTGCCGTTCACAAAAACCTGTTGCACTGCGCCTATGAAACTGCTGGTCACCCCGGACATTTTGTGAGGACGGACGTAGGCACTGAGAAAGATAACTTATTTCAACGCCAAGAAAGAGTGTGCATCATAAATCATAAGTGAGATTGATAGCGGCTCCACTGATAATGTTTTCTATTTTCTTTTTTTTTTCTTTTGTGGTGATTCGCGTTGAAAAAAGATGTAATTTATTTTTGTGAAATGCGCAAGTAAATTAGTTCATACTAAATAATGTTTGCCAATTATTTATGTATCATTGAAACGAATAGAATAATAAAATACATTTTATATTACAACAACATTGTTTTTATTTATTTAAAAACTCGTTATGTTTCAAAGTAAAATGTACTTGACTAAAACATTAAGTCGGATTCAAGGCACTTGAATTTAATGAACGTTGCAATAAAGTAATGGAGCTAACAAATAGTACTTCTTAATTGTATTACAGACTTCAGGCTGTTATTGAATCAAATAAATGTGACATTCTAATTTTAACATCAGTACACGAACTAAGTAGACGTTAAAAATGTTATTTTAAATAGTACTTAACTGTAAATTGTTTCAATTAAAATGATTAGTTAAACATTTTACAAAAAAATAAGAGCAGATGTTAGCGAAATGTAGATTTATATCAGTTCATTTTACCGACTTAAATTCGAACGAAACCAACTACGATAAAAGCAGTTGTATTTATATTTCAACTAAATATGGTTATTGTAGAAATTTAGAAGGAATATAAACATTACATAATACTTCAGTGTAACTACTCACGGTAATGAGCCGATAAATAGAGGTAAGGTGAGTTCGAGGTGTGTGAGAGGTGGCGCGGAGGCGCCGCGCAGCGCAGGCAACTGGTCGAGCTGCAGGCTGCCGTGACGCCCCGAGCGGGACGCGCGCACCCGATGCCACCTACCTTTCGTTATCGCTACCGGAGACCTAGTAAAATAAATATTGATATATTTAGTGAAACGCATATAATAAGAATAACGTCGACCTACGTTTTAACTTACTATACCCCAACTACATGTACTGAGAGAACTTAGATATAAATAGAGTATAGCTTAGTGTCATTCAGAAATTACGATTGAATTACGATTGTGAATAGAATGTATTAATTTGATAAACAATCTTAAATATTGCTCTAAAATAGCTCAGGTCTATGACGTCACAACTATCAGTGTTTAACCTACAAACTGAGAACTTATCTCGGAGTTCAGGGATAAGTCGACAAAGTTCGTTTGCTAAGTGAAATATACTTTTATCCTCACTAAAAGTAAATTGTCTTTTAATTATCTTTACCTTACAGAGTTTTTGACGCTCTATTTAAAATCGAATAAGGTGTAACGCTGATTTTTAAAATCAAATTTTTTTACAAAAAAATAAGGTTCAATATCAAACTTGCTATAACTTTACTAGTTGGACTATTATAATAATATGCAAAATCTTAACTTATAGCTTATGTTTGCTTTAACAGTAACATTACATTACTTATAATCACTTCAGTATATCATCGGAGTTAACACAATTTTGAAGCATTATAGTCTCAAAGGTCTTTTGCGTTTATGATATCGAACGTCTTAAACATCAAATATAACAACAACTTAATAAGCATAAAGGGAATACGTCTTTGTACCTTAATACTGTTCGCATATATACAGTATATATATATTAAATCTGTCTCACGTTAGCAAAGGCACTCTAACAGCTCCCTCGGTGTAATTACAATTTGGCCATTATTCATCACGCTATTAAACTATTAATTTTCATACCATCCTCTAAACCCTGAACTTGCCAGAGATTCTATTTAGATCGAGTAATAATAAATAATTGCTCGCGGAACGAGACCGAGTTCACTTAATTCGTTAAATTAATTCTTCGGCGAGTAAGCCTTACTTACGTGATATTGGCTATTCCGCTCCCCAAATTGTACCTAAACTGTAGGTATCCATTAACTAAGTTAATCGCTATAAAATCTCCCCTGGCTTTATTGGACTGGCCGGTGTAAAGGAGCATTCCGGAAAATCGGTTCGTTAAAAACCAAATTTCGATTCGAAACGCTTTCCCTACACCTTCGAGGGGTGGCAATTCGACATAACTGGTTCCGTTGAACTGCGGTGACCAAGTTTCTTGGACGACATTTACATCTGCAAAAAATCTTACTATAAAATATCGATTATGACTCGGTGGATTAATAAGACAATGGAAAAGCAATTACCGTTATTGCACGTGTTTCCATTGGAATCGGGGTCGCCTCCGAACAAACATCGGCAAACGTGCCCGCCGTCCGGACCAATATCGCACAATAGCCCCTCATCATACCCGCACGGATTCGATTCGCAAGGATCTAATCTCTCATCACAATTGGCTCCTTGAAATCCGATGGGACAGTTACAAGTGTATTCAGTCGCCGAACCCTCGACTGCCCTACACGTGGCTCCGTTTCTACAGGGCATGCTCATGCAGGGATTAGATTGACACTCGCGTACGTTATCTATAGACACGACTAATGAGTCCGGACGACCCAATTTCTTTGTGACTTGATGACGTATTATTCTCAAGTACTTCACGCAGCCGATAAATCCATTTCGCGTCCCGATATTGTCGTAAACTCTGTATGTGAACAAATAACAATTTTTCTGTATTTAAAATAGTAACGAATATTATATTCGAAATTGACTCCTGAATATTTCGTCACGATCGAAATATATTGGATTTAATTAGCGGATATTCTTCAAGCATTACGTTGATTTAATAGTGCAAAATGTATTTATTACAAGCTATGACGTGTGTTGGTAACGATACATTTCATTATAAGTTTGGGCTTTTACCTACATGCAATTTATTTTATGATTTTAAATACTTATAATTATGTTAATACTGGTTTATCTCTCATTATGTTTTAATTATCTTATATGATCCAACATGATATTTTTGTAATCATTTGTTTGAAAATATTACCTGGAGTAATTGGTAGGAACGCTACCAATATAAGCGTCGTCAGCGAGATCTAAGGCCTTCAAACTACCGCTCGACTGACCGGCCACATCTTCCATATCGTCAACAGATAGGATCCCGTCTCGATGATATCGTTTCGCAGAAACTTTATGATACTCGTTTAACGTTATTTTTTCGAGTGACGTCAGAATTATTACACCATTTCCAAGATTGTACCTATCATGAAAATTATTGAATATATCAAATATGTACTTTATGATCGACTTTTATTTCTATAAGTTATTTGGTAAATATTCAAATACAATAAGGACAATTTAATAATATCAATAGAAAATATGGAATTTAAATTTAACATTCGTAAATCGAAATATGAATAAAAATAAGGACTCACCTGAACTCCAAATACCCGTTAACCAATGCGAGCGAAACAAAATCGCCCGTTCCGTCGGATTTCTGCTGATTGTACAATATGACCCCATTCTCAGAGAATGCCTTAAATTCAATATCGATGTTCAACTTATGGTAAGCCTTTAACGGTTTTAGGCGTATATAGGACGTGCCGTCGAACGATGGAGTTTCAATGTAAGTTGTTGGCAGAGCGTCTTTGATATGTGATTCACAGTTAACTCCGGTGTACATATCGGAACATATACATGTATACGTCGAACCGGGTAAGTCTATGCAAGTACCGAGATTGTAGCAAGGCTCGGATAAACACGCGCTGTATTCCTCTGTCGTTTCTTGTGTAATCTCCTCTGTAACAATTTGATATACTTCAAAATATGCACCAAAAATATTGTATTTTTTTATTGCATTGGAAGACGGACGAGCATGTGGGCCACCTGATAGTAAGTGGTCACCAACGCCCATAGACATTGCCGTTGTAAGAGATGTTATCATCGCTTACATCGCCAATGCGCCACCAACCTTGGGAACTAAGATGTTATGTCCCTTGTGCCTGTAATTACACTGGCTCACTCACCCTTCATACCGGAACACAACAATAGCAAGTACTGCTGTTTTGCGGTAGAATATCTGATGAGTGGGTGGTACCTACCCTGACGAGCTCGCACACCTACCCAGACGAGCTCGCACAATTGAAACGACGATTGAAAAATAGCTTCTTGTGTCTTTATAAATATTTAAGTATAATCGTCAGTAGTACAAAGGATAAAAAGTTCGGATAAAAATTTAATAGTCTCAGGTTCGATTCTGACCTTGGGTTATTGTTGTCTTAATCCAATCACAAGTTTTACGCTTAAATGGACTTGTACATATGAATCATAGTATTACCTTAAAACGGATTTTCATATTTATTTATAAAAACAAAAATAAATAATAATTTATATAATATGTACCTAACATATTAAAATGATGTCATTCAAAATGTAAAAGCAAATAGTTTAGTGAGTACATTATACGAAATTATAACGTTAAACGTATTTGTTTTACTCATCAAAATGTAATCATATTATTTTGTTTCAATTAAAATGTTTTTACTCTTAAATTTAACTTACTCTTTTACTTACTCTTACATTTGTTATTAATTACTAGCTGATACCCGCAGCTTCGTCCGCGTTGCTTAATATATTAACAAAGTTTTCTTATGTACGAAGAAAAAAACATCAAAAAGATCGCAAGCATTTTTGTTTTTGATAAGGGCCAAGTGTCTATGAAGTAAAATTTAGAAAATTTCATTGAAATATATTCAGTAGTTTTTCCATGATGCGCGCACAACTGCAGACCTCTATCATTTTATTTATATAGATTATATTTATTGTCTACGACAGTACCTTTACATAAAGTTTAAGGCGATTGGAAGTAAAATTTATTAAAGGAACTTACTAATAAATTACTAATTAATAACTAACAAGTATGTTTAATGTTTCGAGCTTTCAAGCATTACATATTTTATGTTGTTCAAATCTTTGATAATTAATTTACGAAAACATAAGGTATGTAGCGTCCATGTATGATAGTGTAACTGTCTTACCAACACAAGCCTTTCTGTGCTCTGTGGGTGTATACCCAGGGCGGCACACACATCCACCACGCGCGCAGTGTGCGCCGGGCAGCGCCGCACACTCCGCATCTTCTACGCACAGATCTCCAAGCAAAGCGCCTACCACGCCCACGGTCGCTGTTGTCGCTGTTTGTGACCCTAATATGAGTATGATGAAAATATTTAACCACCTGAAGTTATCATATACCTACCAAATGTCTATTAAATATCTATCTTTCTGTTATTTTAAACGATAAGATAGATTGGAAAATATTATTAGAAATTAAAAATTAAATAAACATCTATTGAACATACATGTTCATAAACAAACACTAATTTATTTGAAACCGTGTAACTAGTGACTCATAAAAAGCAATTATTATTATTACTTATTATTTTTCTAATATTTAATTTCAAAACGTCTATTAAACTATCAATTCACTTTGACTTTGAAGCACTTTATTCTAAGGAATTTATATAAACAAGAACACAGCATCATGTCCACATTCTACAATAACTTCATCAATAACTTGAATAATTTATTACGTACATAAATATCAGTTATTACAAAGTTACAAAAAAACTTATAGCCTACAAATGAAGTTATCTAAGTATTAACAAAACATCAACAAATTCTCCATCATTACATCGGTCCAACAAATAAGTAAGATAAATCGGTAACTAAGTTAAGGATACGAGGAGCAGTGTCACGAAGTGACAAGGGAAACTGCTCACACAACAAGCCGAACTGTAATCTCCACAAAATTAACGTGATTAAGATGAATTGAGCTGTTACTTAAATACAAGAGCCGGATGATGGTCGACTGTTAATTAAGTAATTTCGTAACTACAAATTTCAAAACTTTCGACTGCCGCGTTATTTGTGAATTCCGCAAAAATGCTATTCAAGTTTGTTATAAAAATTAAAAAAAATCAAATGAGTTGCCTACTCTATGATTTATTCAGTTTTAATAAATTAAACCAAAACGTAATTATACCAACGATTAAATATTTGGTGAAAGAGAAAATACCACTTAGCGTCGTCTATTGAGGAAATAATAAAACGTTTGAAATTACGAAATTGCTTTTGAAATGATAGACAATAGGTACCAATTGCCTTTCCTTTACTTACCCTTCAGTTTTTGTCCTGATATAATGCTGTCAAAATCACTGGGTGTCTCTTTTCTCGTCCATTCATATTTATTGTAGTACTTGTCGGGGTTGAGTAAGTGCCTCGTGGACTTGGAGGCAGCTCCATCGTCTTGCTGTGTAAACTGTATTGGGGAGGAAGGCCGCGGGGGGCCAGCTGTACCAGCTACTTCAGACAGCTTACAAGGCCCGAAGGCTTGCACAACGATGTCTTCTTGCGTCCGACAAGCTTGCAACTTTAGATGACACTCAGATTCGTAAGTTTTACCGTCGCTCCCGCATACCTGTTGATTTTTATTTGAGTGTAGCTAAGTTGGAACGAATTTAGTTTGTAAATGAACTCTAGTTGAACGCTGAGAGACTAATAAACAGTCTGCACCTGTTGCAACTGAAGATTTAAATAAACTTTTTTAGTATCGTAACTTTGACCGGACGATATTAAATCTCCATACTAATAGACACTTTCTTTTTACGTTATTTTAGTGGTAGTGACTATGACTAAAAACTGAAATATATCAAGTTAAGCCTTAATAACGGTAAGTACGAGCTTAAGTCTGATTTAGTGCGATTGAGGTTTTCTCCCAATTACTTATTTACTTAACGTATATTGCTCTCTACGGAATCATTAAGATTCTAACAAATGGATACATAAATAAGTAAAAATATACCAATTCGAATATAATTTAATTACTTACATATTGATAAATAAAACAATATTACAAACATCAGATCAGTTCTATAACTGATAATTGATATTTGTAATTATATTATTACTAACTGTTTTGGACTTTAACGAATAACTAAATTGTTGTAATTAGAACGAGCTTACTGTCAGAACACAGCGCAGTGAGTCACGTGTATCCAATCCTATTATCGTCGGTATGATTTCAGTACTGTCGTGCTCATAATAAATTAAAATAATTACTAAACTCTTATCTTGAATTAAATTATTTATGACACGGCGTAAAATAATGTAATTAAATCTTCTTTTTTTTTAGAAATTTAAAAGCGTTTTTAAAATATAAAATTTTCCGTTCTTGTTGTAATACAGTCGTGCTCATAATTATTTGATAAGGCATTGACGGTACAGATCTGTTGGATTAAGATGTTTTCAATGTAAAATAAAATAGATATATAACTTTTTACATTCATTTCTTGTGTATACCGGGGTGTAACAAAACACGTGTCCGATCCGTGAAGTGGTTATAAGGTATCGTGTGTGTCTTACCTATCGGGTAGCTCGGATACGAGGTCATGGCCTCAGTTGTCCATGAAATTTTCGTCATTTACAATTGAAAATGACAATTCATATTTTTTATGGGTAATTTTTTTGCATAGTATTTTAAAAATGTTTACATAAATAGAACCGACTAACTCACGATACCTAATAACAACTTTACGGGTCGGACACAAATTTTGTTACAAAACTGTATATGTTTTTATATACACCTTTTTTAAAAAAGATGCGTGGTAATTTTATACCCCCATTTTGTCGGTGTACAGAAAAGTAAAGTAATTAATTAATCATGGCGCGACTTTTCATTTGTTATATGAGTAATTTACATCAATTTGTAAGATTTGGTGTTCTATTTTTAAAAGACCAATTGAAGGTTGTAATATAATCAGTTTCACTTCTAGTTGCTAAGTTATATTATTTGTTACAGCTGCTTCTGCTGACAACTGAACTTCAACTTCAATACTTTACTCTCTCCATATATATTTATTATTTATGTACTATAATTACACTGGCTTCGTCCGAATTAGTATTTATGGGATTGGTTCTCATACAAAACGGCTTATTCTCAACTGCAACATTCCTGTACTTAAATGTGTAAACAATTAAATATGAATGCTAAGCTCTTACCAACATGTTAAGGTCGCTGTCGGGGCAGGCGGCGGCGGCGCACTCGCACAGCGCTCCGCCTGTCCGCTCCGTACACACCGCGCCGAAGTAACACGACAGTTCCGCACAAGACTCCACGACGCCTCCGATTTCAGCTAATTATATATCAATATTATACGAATGTGACTTGAATCTATTTATTCCGTTTTTTTTTTTATTATATAGGGAGGCGGACGAGCATATGGGCCACCTGATGGTAAGTGGTCACCAACGCCCATAGACAATGGCATTGTAAGAAATGTTAACCATCGCTTACATCGCCAATGCGCCACCAACCTTGGGAACTAAGATGTTATGTCCCTTGTGCCTGTAATTACACTGGCTCACTCACCCTTCAAACCGGAACACAGCAATACAAAGTACTGCTGTTTTGCGGCAGAATATCTGATGAGTGGGTGGTACCTACCCAGACGAGCTTGCACAAAGCTCTACCACCAAGTAACGTGTGTCGTATTCTGGGGACAGCCGAGGTAACCACAAATTCAAACATTTAATATATACGAACTTTGATAGTTACAATTGGGGTGAATTTAACTTGAGATCGGTAAGATAGGATTCGTGAACCAATGTATTCAACTTAGTATCCACGTAGATAACATATATCAAAATAAATTATTTTATCCGCGAATCTGTTTAAGCATATAACTTACTATATGTAGGTCGTTTTTACTTATTAATAGTCATAGTCAACTATAATTTAAAAAGGAATTAAAAGAATGACAAAACAATGTTCTTTTAAGATTTTTTAACCATGTCCACACGGCAAGCACATATTTTAATTTAAAAAAAGTAGTTCCGGAAATAAGACTTTTTTTATAATATAGGTAGGACGAGCATATGGGCCACCTGATGGTAAGTGGTCACCAACGCCCATAGACATTGGCATTGTTAGAGATGTTACCCATCGCTTACATCGCCATTGCGCCACCAAACTTGGGAACTAAGATGTTATGTCCCTTGAGCCTGAACACTGGCTCACTCACCCTTCAAACCTGAATACAACAATACTAAGTACTGCTATTTCGCAGTAGAATATTTGATGAATGGGTGCTACCTAATCAGACGAGCTTGCACAAAGCTCTACCACCGAGTACTAGACTAGATTTCAACTCCTATTATTATTGGAATTTTGGATATTTTATAAACTGTTTTAATTTTTTACTGTTATTTTAAAATTAATCTCTTTAGTTACTAATTATATACTGACAAATATCGCTTGAAATAAAATATTTTTTTTAGTTTTGGTGGATATATTTGCGTTATTAATGTTCAAATGAGATCGTTTTCCTTTTTGTTGCCTTCCGTAGATCCAATTACCATTATTCTCCATAAATGACTAAATTCACGCTTTATAACACCATAAATTATAATAAGCGTTACATCTTCATTCTTAAAAGAGCTACGCTGGATAAAAAGGGAATAAAAGTGATCGTAGAGGGAAGATATACCAATATAAAAAGCAATATATCAGGATTATCGCGCACTTACGATCGGAACAGCCGTTGGGCCCTAACCGGCGGCGGTGGTCGGCGCACACCGTACACTTCTGTCCCTGCACGCCGACGCGGCACACGCAGCGCCCCGTCATTTGCTCACAGTCTTCACGAACTGAACCAAACGCTGAGCAGCCGCAGGCTATCACATTTAAAAACAATGCTCAGTTATCCATACACATCATAGAACCAATGAGTCATTTGTTCATTGCTCATTATATATTTTTTAATAGATATTATTTTTTTAAACAAACCTATAACCACGACAGTTAGAATTATTATAATGTCTGTAGGGAGTTTGTATTAAGTTAAATGAGAGTCAATATAGTAAAACATCAGTGATATTCGAGGTAACTTTATATGCCCTAAACTAGAATTCACGAAAGCTTAAATAAAATTAATTATAAGAAAGCATTGAGTGTAAAATAAGTCTGCTTTTCTCAATTATATTAATATGAGTTTAAGACATAAAATAAGGTAAGATAGCAAACTCACGTATGCATCCAGTATGACCGGAGCCTATCCGGGGTAGTCCCCAATATCCGGGCTCGCATCTATCGCACTTAAGACCGCCCACGCCCGGACGACAAACGCACTGACCGCTGTCATCGCATCTATCAGACATGGAGCCGAGCCGGTTACAACCGCATGTCGAAGTAGTTACCGGACAACCGTCTTCGCCAGGACCGGTGGCCGCGGTCGAACCATCCGGACAACAACCATGAACACTTTCTGAGCAATGTGCACTTCTCCTGTCATCTACTTGTTTTGTGTCATCTGAGTGGAATAAATTATAAAAACTTATGAATAAACCTTTTTACGTTTCCGTATAAAATGCATATTTTATTCACGTTACATTTTATAAGATGGTAACAAAGGACTCAAAGCGGTAACAGCTAGCGTGATTGTATCCAATTTACTCGTAGCGTCTTGTACCTTAACCATCCTCGCTACGACATTTCATAAATAAGTAGTTGTATTTCGCTCTATAGAATATAAGAGCTTTATTATAAATTTATATAATAAACTATGTTTTGGAAAATAGTGGCCTAATAAACAATAATTTTATTATTGTTTCATTTTAGTTGAGGAAATTAATGTTCATTTATATTGTATTGACAAATACTGTTAAAACATCGGCAATTATGTTATTAATTTCTCATTTTAATAATAGTATATATAATGAATTATTATTAAAGACGTAAAATATATGTTTGAAGAAATAATGAAATTAATATTTGATGTAAACTCACTTTTAGGACAACATCTAGCTGCAGTTAACGTTATGTGGCAATAACTCCCCGGTGGGCAATCCTGACGGTGGGGGCCATTACCGCAGTCGATTTCCAGTCCCGTGGACATATCTATCATTGCCTTGTTATTACCGCACGGTCTGACTTCCATACCTGCATACAAATTCATCGATAAACTAAATATTCATAAGCGATTTGAAATTGATTAATTGTTATTTGGTAGTAAGCCCATTTCCGAAAGGAACCATTTTTATTAAATCATGCAAATGAAACGACCAACCTTTGCATAAATCCAAAGGTCTTAATCTTAGTTCCAACTGTTTCTGACAGCCTTCCTTCCGCATCGCGCACAAACTCGGGTAGAGCCGAAAGTCGGACGCGCAAACCGGAAAGTATTCATCGTCGACCGGACATTCGAAAAGGCAAGAGCAACGCGGGTAGCCGTCGAAGCCGACCTCGCAGCTGGCGTCGAAGTCACAGCGGATGTCACGGCACGCCGTAGCACTCGTGCTGCCACCGAACTCAGTCGCGCCCAAGAAATCCGTCGAACCCTCCTCGGCCTCAGTTGTGGTCATCGCGGTCGTAGCTACCCCGTGCCGAGCCAAATATTTGTGTGTTAGTCAAGCGGTAAAGCGTAAAGTTAGTTAATTGATCAGGGATGGGTCGCTTTATTGAAATTACTGCTAACAACTGGGATTGAGGACGATACGATAGTAAACATTTCCAATGTTTTACCGACATACATTTTCATATTTAGAACGATGAGATACATTTTTATATAAGAGGATAAGTTTGTTATGTTAATAATGTTAGTAGTTATTTTAAAAGGTTGACAAAAGCAGCAAAAATTGTTATACGTACTCATTGCAATCGGTGGCACGACAGCGAGTCTATCTTTGCAGTCACCGTAGAAGATGACATGAAGTTTGGCTGGAGGCGGTAAGCGGCATGCTGCTTTTTGTAGTTCACATTCATTGGAATAGGTCTGCATAGTGCTACCGCAAACAGGTTCACGCGGCGCACTCGTACAGTCGGTTGGACACAAGCATTCACCGGCCACACAGTGAGCTCCAAATGAGCACTGTACACCTTCGCACAATGCTGTAACAAAGCTTACGTTACTTTCAACTGCTAATTACACATATATAAAAATACAAGGTCAATTATAGTATGATACTTTTTTCATGGAAAATTATTCAATTTCCAATTGATAGTCCAGTGAATCAAACCTTTTAAATCGAAATTTAAGCTATTCGATTGGGTTTTTATTTTAAACCCCGCGAAAGGTGAAGCCAAATAAATGAAATATTTTATTTTATTTGGTTAACCGTAAAAGCTGAATTTGGAACTATGATTTCGCATTATAAGTTATATCAAATATTCAGCCACGTTCACGCTCATATTTAAATATAAATGTTTGTTTTAAAATTATCTTATACATATTATATCCGTTTCATTGTGCTAAAGAATGATTACATACAACTTGAACAAATCCAAAAGACAATAAAACAAAATCTATCGACAAAGAATAATCTTGTATAAAAGATAACAGTTTCGCGCTTTCACATGTTCAGAACAGTTTAAGACGATCCAATAAAACAATAAATTTTCCGCATACAACGCCATTACTGTACGAGACATGTTCTGGTTTCCATTTACTGAAATGAAGGATGAGAGAAGACAGACATCCGTGAAAATTTAATAACGATTGTTTACAACTTCAGCGCAAAATGAAAGCCTTGTAAGAGCGGTCGATTACTAGCCACTGAGAAAAGAGAAATAGGTTGCCAGAATTAAAAAATATATTTGCCCGTGGGCAAGAGAAAAGGAAAATGAAATAGGTACGGTAGCTAATTAAAAAGTTTGAGAACAACTACACTGTAACTCATTAGAATTTTTGTAACAGTTTTGAATCATATTTCCTTTACTTTTAACCTTTCGAGAGCACCTCTGTAATGACTGATATTACAGACGTAAAATTCTAACATTAATTAAAGTAAATTAATATGACGCCCTCTAGAGGATATAAGGTTTTTAATTTAAAAATATAACCTGTGTTGGATATTAAGTGAAAGAGTTCAATCAGCATATTTCAAAAAGTATATATTACCGACTCTTGCTCGTCGTTACGCTTGCGTTAAATCGATAACTTCTTGTAGTTTATAAAATTACATTGCAGACATTAATTTAAGCTGTAGTACATACATAGTATACACCTTTTTGTAACATGATATCTCGGAGATTCGATGTCGAAATAAACATTTCTTTATGTAAGAGGGTGGAAACTAGGACGAGACTCACCAGATGGAAAATGACTACCACCACCCATGGACACCTGCAACATCTGAGTGCTTGCAGGTGCGTTGCCGGCCTTTATTGAATGGGCGTACCCATTTATCTTTTCTTGATTTCTATGTTATACCGGTACGGAAAGGTTGCCGGTGACAGCTGGTTCCAAAGAGTGGTTGTGCTTTATAAAGCGCACTGTTGCGAATATCCTGACATCCAGGCGGTGAGGATGAAATTTCGAATTCTGGCGCGATGTCCGGTGGTGAAATTCAGTGGCCGAGACTAAACCAAACAATTCCACAGAACATTCCACATGATACAAACGATAGACTATGCAGAGTGACTCAACATCTCTACGCACGTCCAAAGTACGAGTATCTAGCCGGTCGGTGTGAAACCGATCGCCGACAATTCGAACTGCTCTACGTTGAATGCGGTTACATGGAAATGTCGAAACCCGAGAAATGTTGCACTTTAAAAAATACAAAACAATAAAATATTCTTTTCTGAAATTCATATGTAAAGAATTGCTATCGATAGAATTTTGATTTTTGTTTTTTTTTTATTGCATTGGAAGGCGGATGTGCGTATGGGCCACCGGATGTTAAGTGGTCACCAACACCCATAGATATTGGCAATGTCAGAGTTGTAAACCGTCACTTACATCACCAATGCGCCACCAACCTTGGGAACTAAGATGTTATGTCCCTTGTGCCTGGAATTACACTGGCACACTCATACTTCAAACCGGAACACAACAATAGCAACTACTACTGTTTTGCGGTAGAATATCTGATGGGAGGGTGGTATCTACCCAGACGAGTTTGCACAAGGCTCTACCACCGAATACCCACCACCACCAAACTACCACCGAGTTTATGTGATAAAATTTACTTACTTTCAATGTAGAGTGATTTATTTATAAGTATCCTACATCCTAATATAAAAGACGTCATAAAATTATAGCAACAAATTTGAAAGAGACTAAATTGGCATTAAATACATTTGAGAACTATGTTATTTTTATTTTTCAGTTAACCTTCACATTTTCAGAAATTATGTGTGTGAGTCACACATAGTTTGTATTGAAAATATTAGATAATGATACAGTTTTGCAAATAATAAAAAAATATAGTAAAAACAAGTGGCTGATTAATAATTATCTTTTTAATTTAAAGTATTAATGAAAGATTTTTAGAAAGCTATTATTGAATTAACAGAAGCCTTTGATATAAAAAATCAACAAAATTTGACTAGTATTTATTTAAATATTAGGTACTTGAGGTTGATAAATTGAATTGTAACAATGTAATCTAAAATCGGACATAACAGACGAGTCACTTTATCTGTCTTAGTTTTTGGGTCGTAGCTAAATATAAAACACTTTAATCCTTTATCGATTTGTACCCTTGTAAAGAAACAAGCGTTACGCTTTCAAAGGAATCCCTAACAGCCTACGACTAATGTAAGACAAATTATCTGAAATTATAATTATAAAGTGTTTTATAAGAAAAATAAATGTTATTTTTATTTTAAACTACAATATTAACAACTACAATTTTTCGAAGACATGTTTCAGAGTTAATTGATTAAGTCATGTAATAATTTATATATTTTTTACGAAGCCTCTTGATTTGTCGTTGCCTTATCATAAAGCAAATAATAAAATCAATTAGTCCCACAGACGAAACATGAACCGCATGTTTTTCAGACTATTCGTAGTTGCAAGTGCAATGATATTTAAACTGCCATTAAGCGTCTACGAAGCACGTTTCCATTAACTTGACTGGATTCTTAGGTAAAATAAACATTATATGTATGTATGTATGTATGTATACAAAACGTTCGTATAATTAGAAATAAATTCCATTCTCTTAATTAATTTCAAATAACTAGTACTCACACAGGGCTCCTAATTCGACCATAATCAATTAATTAATTGAAAATCGAATTTGGAACATTTTATTCTACTCTTACGTCCAAATTTTTTTTAGTGACAATTCTAAAGCTTATCTATTATAGCTACCGATTTAACAAAACAGAGAAGAAAAAGACACAAAACTCTTTTGTGTTTGTCTTTTTACAATTCTATTGTTCTTACATAAAAACATTAACAAACTACGTTCACAATAATTCAGTTAATTACAAAAGTGATAAGATAAAAAAATTAAGTTATGACATATCAATCATTAGAATGATCATTGATATACATTTACGTCCCGAATACTTTGTGGTAGTTTACTTCTCTCTGGGAATAAAAAACATTTTTCCAAGAGGTTATTAAAAACAGTTTTCATATTCGAAGCCAAGTGAACTGTAGTAATATCGTAAGCCTTGTCTTAAATTTTTAGTTAATACATAAATAATGGATGAAATGAAATCATTAAAACTAAATTTATTTTCAAACCAGACCTTAAGCCACGAGTACAAAGCGCTAAGATTATCTGCATCAAATTTAGTTTCATCGTTTAGTATCCCACTGCTGGGCTAAGGCCTCCTCTCCGTTTTCAGGAGAAGGTTTGGAGCCACATTCATCGGATAAGATTCACGCGTTCTAACCAAAGGGCCATTTTGTACGATTAAAATAAATGATATATATCATAACGTATTCATTAATTGATTCAATCCAGAATTTTGTTTTAATAAATCGGAAAAATGCTCAGTAGCTTGACTATGCTTGTAAGTACACACATTCGCACGTCGCATTAAATACATTTTTTATATTTTATTTCATCATACGGACTCCGAGAATTAAATGAAACTACATTTTATGTTAGGAGAATTTTTTAAATTATATGAATTATTATTTTAATTCATCTCTGTTTTATATGATACCGCATAGCTTTCGAGATTAAACATTTTAGCCTTTATTATTAAGTGCTTAAGGTTGTAGATTACTTACATGGCCTTTGATGCCTGAACATAATTAGATATTATTTCATACAGCACGTCAATCTTCATATGAAGGTCCTTTGTGCCTCAGGTCTATTATATTTTACACGCTGACAAAGTTTAATTAAAATTTTAGACAATATAGCGTCTAATTTAGTACATAAGCTTATTATTATGTAAACATTTTTTTTCGCAAATAAAGTATTAATAAAGAAAATTAACATTAAATAGTAAACATTAAATATAGACTTGCGCCGTGTGGTGACGGCGACTAATATCACCACCCCATCTCATTCAGTGGAGGGCGTAGAAACCGACCCGAGGGAATATACAGAGAACGGGCAGCAGCGTCTCTCTGAGTACTATGACTAACTTACTGCGATCGTCAACCCGCCTGCCAAGCGTGGCGATTATGGCAAAATGATTGTCACTTGCGCTTTAGATCAAAATAATTGTGAATTGTTAGTAGTTTGCTATCTGTCTTTATGTATACACTAATCCACTTGGCAATACCTGTATGAATACGATTGCCATTATTTATATTTATCCCTCTAATTAATCGAAACAAGTATTCCTATTAGATTGGATTCCTGATAGAATCTTCAACTTCTATCTGACCATAATTTTAAGTTTAGATTTTAAACTTAATTTTACATTCTTGAGTTTAGCGTTAAACTACACTCAATTTCCTTATTTAATTTGTTGTGGATCGCTGTGTAGAGTAAAAATAGCCGGTTTTAACTTATTTTACGAAAACATACGAGGCAAGTAGATTGTAAAAAGCATTTCAAGTACCATCAATACTAAAACTTTAAACTGCAACCACACTGGCTCCCTTCAAATTTGAAAGTATTTTATTATTTAGTTCATAAGCTTAAATAACTTTATCAATTACAGTAATGACTACTACGTTATTGTTATGTTTCACTAAAATCTCAATTAAATGACTCTTGGCCGAATACTGAAACGTCTTTCAAATATGAAGTGGGACTTAATTATTTGGAACGCCATTAATTTCAAATTTCGCATACAAAATTTTGAAATTAATGACGTTCCAAATAATTAAGTCCCACTTCATTTTGAATGACGTATCAGTATTCGGCCGTTAGTCGTATAGAAGTATAAAGATAAAACAACAAACTTTGATAAAATAAACATTTATATGTACTTTTTATATCAATTACGTTTAAAACCTTAACGTACTACTGATAATATATTAATAGCCATTATAATATCAATAGACGTCAATAAATCAATATCTTCAACATAGCGCCGGGCTGACTCTCATCCTGAAACGTCGGTGCAATCTATAATAATATGGATTTACTGCCGGCCTATTCTGTCAACGTGTAATGGAGCGTATATTATTAGGTCCAGCTTGACATGAGTTGTGTGACTAAGCTTGTTCAAACAGGAGCATTTGGGCGACTTAGCCACACAAATTGTGATCCAATGATGCTATTTTGGTAAACACTAACATAATAATCTATATATATATTCATATTCTTATTATCTTATTGATACCTATTATGGCTTTCTCGTCGGTCTTGTCACTAGTGGCGACATAAGCACGCAGACCGGGAGGTTCTGGGCTTAAATCCCAGATCGGGACAAAAAAATGTTATTGAGAATTTCTTTCGTAATTTCTTAGTAGCAGCCCGGAGTCCGGCAGTTGGTAGTATGTACACTACCGTGCCTAGGGAAGCTCGTAAAGTTGGTCTTGCGCATGAACTATTTCTGGTCGTGTCGAATTACCGTCTCATCGGGTTATGGGAGTTAGAGAGTAGAGAGTGCAACTGTGTTTGCGCGTGCACTTGTGCACTATAATATGTCCTGCTAAGTTGGCTAATCTCTCTTGGGATAGGGTGCCGTGGCCGAAATTGATCCGGAAGACTATTATTATTATTCCTATTTTACTTGTTACTTTATTTATTTTTAAAGTAATTTGACTCTATAACTTTTTCAGATTGGCAGACATACAATGATCAAAACAGACTGTTATTGTAAAAGGGCAAATTAACACGCAAATAGTTTTTTTTTAATATGGCATGGTTGCCATAACATACATAACTAACTTTCCTCTATAACTTAAACATCTTCGTAAGAAATGGATCCCATTAGATCGATTGATACTATTTAAGTGTGTGAAAATGAAACATTTCACAATATAGTCAAAAAATATCAAACTTATTGAAGCACTTTGCTTCGCGATTTTATGTCATCGTGCCCAGTAGAAACAGTTTGGTCAGCAAACGATATATTTAGTACCGTCACGATCTAATGAGAAACGATTTCAAGCCAAATGAAATCTACTTTTCCACTAAGCCGCGTCAGTTACGAGTCTAATTTGCCGATGTCAATTTTTTTAATACAGAACTCCGAATGGAACTATTCCTTCTGCTATAGATCATTATCTAACTGATGGCAACACAACATAGACATAAAAAGTTACCTAAGTAATATGTGGCCCAGTGGCTACAACGCGTGAATCTTAACCGATGATCGTGGGTTCAAACCCGGGCAGGTACCACTGAATTTTCAACTGCTTAATTTGTGTTTATAATTCGTCTCGTGCTTGACGGTGAAGGAAAACATCTTGGGGAAACCATAAATACAGACAGTATGTCGCAAACTCGATACAAAATTTGTTTGTATTCATGTAGTTAAGTAACATCCTGTGAATTTCCTACTTCTGGCTTAGGGTAAGGCCTCTTATTCTCATTTATTTTCACAACACTTAAATTATTTTTACTTTCGATGATTTCATTATATTAACATTTTCATGTCAGCGCAAAGCCGCTACGATATACCGGGGCAACGCGCCTAAAGATGTTTTCACTTCAAAAAAAATTGATTGGTTGCCTGTAAAGTCGGTATACGGGCGAAAGTTTTACGTGACAACGACTTTGAGTGGTAAAATAATTTTAATGTGAATATTCATTCGTATAGTAGGAAGAAGGATGAAATAATAGTAACAATTTAAAACATTTATTTATACAAAGAATTATATTTAAAACATTAATTTATACAAAGAATCTCGCACTGAATTTCATATTAACAAAATTTTATTTTTACCTTTACACATACATACGTATTTATACTTAGAAGGGACGCGTGCCTTTCACTTTTTATGTCTGTCTCTCTCGCTCTTAGGCGGGCTAACCATGCCCGAGTGGAAGGGACGCGTGCCTCTCACTCGCTCTCATTGTGAGCGCATAACGTGAGCGGAGCGTAACGCAGTTTCTTGAAGTGTCACCCGGCAAACCAATTTATAAGACGTTGTCACGTCAAAAAAAAGCTTGTAATACTGAATATTAACTAGCTTCTTTTTGTTCACGCGTCTGAAAAGAATTCAGTAATTGTACTCACCACAGTCCCCCTTGTATGCGAGTCGGAGTGTGCTCTGTTCACGACACGTCGTCAAGTCCAACTCACATCTCGACGGGTATGTCTGACCGTCATTTCCACACACCACGCCCGATTCCTTAAAAAATGTTTTATTTTAATTCTGCAGAACAAGTTACACATTAGGTCTCAGTGCACATTTTTTTATTGTATAGGTAGGCAGACGAGCATATAGGCCACCAACCTTAGGAACTAAGATGTTATGTCCTATAATTATACAGGCTCACTCACGCTTCAAACCGGAACACAACAATACCAAGTACTGCTGTTTTGTGATAGAATATCTGATGAGTGGGTGGTACCTAACCAGACGAGCTTGCACAAAGCTCTACCCTACCCCAGATTTAGAAGGTCGTAAAAAACTAAAAACGTCCAAATTTTGAATGAATAATAAATAACAAACTCGAAAGTTACAATATTTGTATGAAATATGCAATACGCGAGTTGATATTAGACCATCGACTGTGATTCAGACCGTATAAACTGACCTTTGATCAAAGTGAAGTAACAAAAACAAACTGAACAAAAGCTTGACTCCGAATTTTTATTTATGCCATCATTTATGAAAGTATTTACACCGACGCCAGCGAGAGCGTTTTATTGGTGCATTTTATTTTATACATAACTGGCTAGCAAGCTTCGCGTGGGTAATAAGGATCTACATAAACCGTTTATTGAAATATAAATATACAGAGCCATTTACTTGGTTTTTGGACCAGAAACCTCCGCCGGTATACGCACAACAACTAACCAAAATGTCTTCATAATAGGAAGAATAGTATACATTTACATGTTTTTACGTAAAAACATCCTTTTTTATTTTAAATTGAGAAGAAGATTATAAAATATAGTAAATTAAAACAATAAATTGGACTGAAAGCATTTGTTTATGTAAAGTATTTAATTTCCGCTACCTACCTACCTTAATATCACTGCTAATCAATTATTTGCTTACCAAAAAAGTTAGTCGACTTAAATCGAAACGTATGACAGTGACACCCATTATATATCTATGATAACACCTTTAAAAAAATTACATTCAATCACGTTTGTTTGGCATTGGATAAAGTTGTTGACTGCCTCGTTGGTCTAGTGGCTAGAGATAAGGCCGCAGATCCGGTGGTCCTGAGTTCAATTCCAAGGCTGGTGGACTCTATATTGCACCTGTGTTTGCGCACTCAGTTGTGCACTATAATATCTCCTACGCAGTTGGCTAATCTCTCTTGAAACTGGCCGCCCGGACCGAAATCGATCTGCAGGACTATATTATTATCATCGAAGTTGTAGAAAATTAATCTTAATATATAAGATTCATTTTCTAATGAGCGATATTTATGTTTATTTATTTATTATATAAAACCAGACAACCAGCAGTCCATAATGAGCGATATAAAAACAAAAAGGCTGATAATTATTTAAGTGTGATCAATATTACACGAACGAGTAAATAAACCGAATCTAGACAGTTAATACCAGTTAATACTGGCTCGTTTCGAACATTTACCTTACTAAATAAATATTAAATGTACAAAATTAACGTCAGTTGTTTTGCAATCATAATAACTGATCCCCGCAATAATTTTAATCCGGGAACACGAAACGCCGCAACATAATCACTATATTGGCGGAAATTACCTGCTTTTGTTTTCAAGGTTTTAAAATCAGCGCTGTATATAATTAAGGTAATACGATCAACGCTGAACCAACGAATTATTCAATGATTTCAGTTTGATTCGATATTTAATTATAAGATAATGATTAGATGGATTCGTAATTAATATTTTTTGTTTTTTTTTTTTCTGCGTAATTTTATGTCTGTTTTTTGTGTATTGTAGTCGAGATGGATCTTTACCAAATATTGTGGGTTCAAATCTAGCACGACTGAATTTTGATATGTTTATAATAATATCATACTTGACCTTACTTGACAGTAAAAGATATAACTATGTGTAGTGTGTACTATGTGTAAACTAACATGTGTCGAATAAAACGCTTTTACATGTGCTGGTATCCAGAGCCCAGGCGTAAGTACGGCAGTGGGATATTAAAAGCTAATATTTCGCTTAATTACCTGTGTTTTCGTGCAGTTATGATTGCAGTGGCAAACAGGTCGACCAGAGTCAGCGTCCACGTCGCAGTCACCTCCACCCTCGCATACGACGTCTGCACATGTTTCTGTATAAAATAAAATAACTTCATAATTTAACTTGGTTATATTTGTTTTTAATTACACATTGAAATAAAAATTTTCTTCTATCACATATTTAATTAAGATAAATCACATAACCAAATTATGAAATATACTTAAATATTAGAGGAATATGTTTGGTAAAAGATGCTTGGATTTAAGCTCGGATTCCAACGCTGATCCGACCAAGAACAATATTTAGTGATTACTAATAACATTGCAAATGTGGTTTATTTAAAAAGGGTAGCTACGCGTTTTTTTACCGTTCCTTCTCGCTAGAAGCTACTTTCCGAAATGGTGATAATTTCATGAAGATTCAGAAACGTTATCTTGTAAATCTTACTTGAATAAATACATTTGGTGTGATTTGATTTGATTTGAATGAATGAAAATCAACTTTTAAAAATAACTGGTTACCGCGTGGATTGTTGGCAAAATACTCATTGATTCTGAATTCCAATAATGGATAACAATAATATATAAATAAACGATAAACTTTATTTCTATAGTTGGTTAATCACGTTGAAAAATCTATTTTCGATAACCAATTCGGTACTCGAGAAAAACAAAACATTAATGTTTTCGCTAAGTGGATTCTGGCCTAAAATGCAAAATACTTTAATAACTTTTATTGGCCTTGTAATCCCGACAACTCGACAAAAGTATTTGCAGATGTCAATTGAAGTAATCAAATAAATTTATCGTCGAATAAAAATTTCGTAAATGAAAATGTAATTATTTCATTTTTGTTTTTGATAACTCCGCGAATTTATATAATACGAAAAACATTTGTACAGGATATCTGTTAGCTGAAGCATTTCGACCGATGAAAAACGTTTACTTCGCTCGTAAATAAGCCGTTAAGTAAATATATTTCGATATTTTTATCCCGTCCCAAGTATCCTCGCTTATAATTAATATTTTAAGACCGCGTGTTTAAGCAATTCTCTAGCGGATTACGGCGAGAGAGCTTAATCTCGATCCAGGGAATACAGTTGGTAGTAAACGATTTTCTAAGTGCAAAATTGAAATCCCCTGAATGAGATTTCATTAAAATATGAAAGCGATTATAAGGAGACATCGCTGTCCAATATTGATTCAATAACCAATAAGATTCTGTAAAATTAATCCTTTGTATTCTTCCATTAATCTCTGTCGCGTTTCATTATTCACTAGGGCCGTTTAAATCTCTAATTGACATTTTGAGCGGGGAACAGAAGTGATGAGTTCATTGTTATTAATATTCGCTTATCCTATTAGCATAATTAATAAACTTTTAAGACTTGAAGCTAAGAACAAATAACTTATAACAATACTATTCGAAATTCAAATATTTTGTTCTTAACAATAATTATCAAACTTTAAAGATCGCACAGAATTTTGACGGATTTAGGCACATGTGTACTAGATGGAAAATAGTCAAACGTAATTTTAAGGACATTTGTAAATAAAATATATAAATAAATTATGAAGATATGTTTTATATAAAAATATATAAAACACTTACAATTTCTTTCGTGCTAAAGCGATCTCGCGCTCTTTTTATTGACAACTTTATAAAAGGAAAAGACTCATCACAGAAAATAGATTGCGATTTTTCTAAAGAGGGTATTTTATAATTGATTTCATCTTTACCTTTGTACTCATTGATGTCAGATTTGAACAGCTGAATAGGTTATAAAAATACATGGAAAAATGAAAATCAATTATTTTGATTTGAATGAGATACTCATATTTCTTACGATATAAATCAAATATAATTTACGTGCTCGCGTGTTCTATTGAATCTATTGGAATATGATATTATATATTTTTGGACATGAATATTCTAGATTACCGCCAAATTTTAGGGGACTCAGAGGATGATACTTTCAAAATATTAAGGAATCTTGGAAATAATAATAAAATAAAGGAATGTCATGATTATCTGCTGATAGATTTGACCGTTTGCTTTTCTATAAATAAATAAAAAACTATACTCACGGCAAGTTCCGTTGTAAAGCACGCGCAACTCGCCATCCCCGAGACTGGTCTGGCACGCGTGCATACGCATCTTGCACTCGCTGCCGTACGTGTTGCGATCGGAGGCGCAGACGGGCGCTAGTGTGGAATCACAAACAGGACAAGAGCAGTGTGCGGCGCCGCCCCGTGTCACGCACGCACCGCCCCACGGACATGTCGCCCGCGCGCACGGATTTTCCACACCTAACGAAAAAGATGTAACTTGTAGAACGTTTGACTTAAAATCACATTGTTTACTTTCATATTGATGAAAAAAGAATTTGACTATAAATAGAAGTTCTTAACCAACTATTATATTGAACAGGTATCAAGGACTAAGATAAACTTGCGCCTACGATGACTGTAAGCGTATTTCATACCAAAATTATTAGGATAATTAAAGGATAATTTTATTATTGTCAGAAAATGTATTCTTAGATACTAATATATATGAGTCTTTGTTATTGTTATTTAAGTATTTGTTGTAAGTACTCTAAATTACATAATGACACTCTAAACTAGGTACACCCACATCTTACGCGCTAGTGACTCCCGACACAGTGATAACATTATTATACATTTATTTATTACAACGTCGACAATTTTGTCACAAGTGTACTGATTTTCATATGTACTTAAACAACTCTATAAGAAATATAGAAATCTGCTTACCACATGCTCCCATGTATGCAACTCGTATGTCTCGATTCTCCAAGCACGCTGTCCGGTCGAGCATGCAGGGGCTGTCGTACGTGCGTTCGTCCGAACCACACACGGGCCGCATGACGTCATCACAATCGGGCCCGCACCCACACACGGCTACGCCACGTACGTCCAGTGTGCAACGCTCGCGCACGCCGCATTTCACGGACTCGCAGGGATGTTGAGCTATACGAAATTTGTGTCAATTTTATACGTTTTATTTAATTTTTCTTCCTATCTGTGATATCGTTATTATACCTGGGCGTGATACGATACCGATTTCGCTGTGTCGTTTTTTGAAGTTATATTTCTTTAGGCGCGTTATGAAAAAATGATGAGAGTGAAATTTTAAGATGCGCGCGCATCTGTGACACAAAATTAACAGTATGAAGCTGTCTGCTTAACCGCTCATTAAACACCTGAATTCTACAACGTGAAGTTAGTTCTAGGTGGCATGAAAATCGATAACTATGTTCAAGTTGTATATTCTAGTATTTTTATTACGTTAATAAAACCTTTTTCATTTAAATAAAATCTTTTTTATCAATTTTAATATTTATCGTTAATCACTACTGCATTTTAGTTATTTTTTTTTCCATACGCCAAAGAAGTATAACTTCTAACGCGTGTACATAAGTACACACACTCTTACTTTTTTTTAAATACAACAAACAATATAATAAACATTAAATGATATAATAAACATGTAGCGACATCTATCTCGCCACAAACATAAAAGTTAATTTCCATAATAATAATCTAACAGACGATCCGTTATTAACTTTTAAATATTAACTTAATAATATTTATTGAACCAAATAACGGAAAATTTCTAACGTTACTATTATTTCAATCAAGCAAAGAGACGTTCCATTTATTGATAAAAGGATAGATAAAAGATAATAACCCTTCAAATATTGAGTTAATAACTCCAGAAAATTGAATTATATCGTTGCTGTCACAATTGCTTTTCGGAAGACTACGCTTCGATGCTCGTCTCCAATTACTTTCTTTAAAACAAAATGTCTCCTCAACGGGAACCTCAGCGAGGGGCCTCCTTGCGTTTCCAAATAAAGATTTAATTTTAGATTAGAAGCGAAATCGAGGTAACTACTTGTTATATTAAAAAGGAAATTTAGCACGGATCGAGTTTTAAATGTTTACAGTACTGATAAGTATTACAAAAACATTTCGGTAATACAAAAATAAGTTTTAATGTTTGATCTAAGAATCGTCAAATTAACTTATGGTAAATGGTATAAATAATTTAAGAGGATATGAATTAGTAAAATTTCACAGTTAGGCGTTATTTGATTTATAAAAGTTACATTGACATTTTAAAATACCGAATAAGTATAATTTGATCTTTAAGAAATATAATATCCTGGGATAATAATAATATCCTGGGACATTATTCACACAAGGCCATCTGATCCCAAACTAAGCAGAGCTTGTACTATGGAAACCAGACAACTGATATACTACTTTTTCTTTTGTATATCTATATAAGTATGTATTTACACCCAGAGTCAGGACAAACAGACATGTTCATGAACATAAATGTCTGTCCTGGGTGGGAATCGAACCCACGACCTGCGGCGTGAAAAGCAAGTGTCTTACCAACCACGCCATCGGGCTCGAAATATAAAATTAAAACACAAAGATACTTTCAAACACATCGTCGAGTATCATATAAGTTTATCTATTAATCTATAGGTCGCGGTGTCCGTTACGGTAACACTTATATTGATACGTCTATTAGACCATTGGTCTACGTCGACGCAACATGTAATCAAATCGATAAAAGTATTCTAATACAAAAAGCAATTTTATTAATGAAATCATTTCAGTGGAATTGCTAATTTTCTTATTTTTAATTATCCTTATCTGCATAAATTATTAATAATTATATTATGTAGATTTGCTAGTGAGTATTAGTTTATTTACTTCAATGAAATAGAACTTTTGATATAAATTCTATATTAATGGATAGTCTACGATATTTCCGATTCGTTAAACATAGCGTCGTCATAAACAAACCGTCGAGCATGCAAACATGTAAACATACATTACACATACAGTCAGTTTCATTTACAAACCTGAAGCGCATTCCCCTCTGTAAGCAATTGATAGCTCCTGTTTGGTACGGCAGGATTCTCGACGAAGCGCGCATTCACTGACGTAGTCGTTGTAGTCGGACCCGCAGACAGCAGAGCCTGGACGCACGACTAAGTCGCACGGAGGCCCACATCTACATACGGGTGCACGGACTTCGTTCAGCTGACATATACCCCCATCGGCACACTCGTGTTCCAAACATGGATCTACATAACAAAATATTTACTGTATTTTAAAATTCGCAACAAAATAGTCCAGTTATCTTTGGACCTTAGCGTATAACTCTTTTCCTCAGTAAGCATAGAGGACTGTGATGATAGCTCGTCAGCATTGTAATTTAAATAAGTAATTACTTGTCATATGCATTGCAGGTAAATTAAACCTAGCAATATTATCAATTGACTGAACAATTAAAAAAAACTAGTTACGCAATGTTTAATAGGATTTTTTTCGCATCGATGAAATGTTTTAATAAATGTTTATAGAAGTTTTCGGAACTAATAATATTTAAATTTAAAAATATATTAATATGTAAATTTAAAGCTCAGTTAACATTTAACGTTTTGAAGATCCTATATCTTCTATTTAAAAAATATTTCGCTTATAATTAAATGAGAGCTGAGCTGGCCCAGCGGATAGAGTACATCTCCACCGAAGGTCGCGGGCTTAAATCCGGTCAAGTACAGCTGAATTTTCACGTGCTAAATTTTTATGGTTATAATTTATATCATGCTCAGTGGTGAACATTGCAAAGAAAACTACAGTTATTTGTATTTTTTTATTGTTGCTGTATGATTTAAGGTATCTGCGTCTTTTATTTTAGTAGTCTAAATATTTTTTTCTTCTTTTATGTGCTAGACACTGCTGGAAGAAATCACTTCTAGGTAGCGTATAAGTGTGCTTAAGCGTGCTTTTGTAACGTATAATAAATGCATATATCAATTGCACAGGAGCTGTGGAGGTGTGGTCAAATAAACTTCAAACCTCTTTATTAGATGAATTGTCCATCTATGGGATATTTTCAGTGTGTTACTTTACTCAGACTTATTTTACTCCGATCTAAGGCCTCTACGTGTTTTGTTATTTGAGGCCCTTTAATTGGTTAAAATAATGCCCAAAATGGTTAAAATAAAAATATAATATTATTAAAGGCTTGCCTTGTACGCCTAGGCTTTATTCCTTAGCTGACTTAACTGGTAATAATCAAACACAATTAACTTATCGTTCCATGTTTAAATTATATTACATTTATTTAAAATTTGATATTCTTGAATGGAATGCAAAATTCAAGATAAACAATTTAATATAAGAACAAAGTGAGCTAGTAAAGTACACAGTGAAATTCACAAAGGATGCTGGAATGTGCGGGCATTCGGTCTTTTACAAATTCAGTCCAGATCGAATGTTCCGGGACAAGTTTTGTGAAAAGGGTTCACAAAACGTACGTAGATAGAGTAGAAGAGATTAAATTACTCTCAAAGAAAAGACTCTCTCTGTGAATTTATTTATATTCAAAAGCGACTTTTTTTCGTAATGTAATTTCATTCTTGAATAATTTACTTACTGGTTTCTTATAAGTAAAGATAATCATCTCAATCGTTTTTTTTTTTATAAATAATCAATGGTAAGGTAGTATCACGATTAAGATTTTTATACAATTGACCTAAAAATAGCAAAATCCAAGCACTAAACACGAAAAGTAATATACATAAAAAGTCATGGGTTCCCTGACTGTCCCTCGTATGTTCTTAACTGAACATTTCGGAGGTCTAGAATATAAACAAAATGATGATAAGAAGTAATAGCATAGGAATGTTCCTCTACCGGTTCTCCTTTATTTTTAAGTAAAAGGTTTGGAGCTTATTCCACCCCGCTCCAATGGATTGCAAATATTTCAGATTTTTATCTGACATGTCCCGTTTTTCAAGGTGTTTCAATTCACCGACGAGTACAAAATGAATTACAAACACAAATTAATCGAACGAAATATTGGTCGCCCATCTTGATATAGATTCATATGTTCCATGTCTAATTCTCAGCTATTATCTAATTTCAGTCCTTATTTCATGTTAAATAAGATTAAATTTACATTGAACATGAGAATAATAATAACTCGTTATGTTTAAAAAACAAATGCCGCTGTTCTTATGACCAAATTTTGATCAAATCTTTATGAAACACACGCACAAAAAATATGTTGACCCTTTTTACGTACTCCGCTCCTTTTATTAGTAAGCGACCTCATCTTAACGAGTTTCATTCACGTTTTCAAACTTGAGACGGAACAATATAAAGTCATTTGTTTTGAATAATTTCCTTTACAAACGTTAATCTCCATTATTAATTTGTTACGGTTGTATTAACACTTTGTCCAGAAATATTTCAATTTCATACAAAAACAAAGGATTCTTTTCCCTTTTCAACGTTTACATAAACAATAATATCATCCTAACCAAAAAATCAAGCAGATATCACATTAAAGTGCTACAAGTTTATGTTCAAATATGGATACAACCTAACCTCTCTCTTTCTCATAACGTAGTGCGATTTATTTCTTTCCTCGGACTTTCTTGCACTGCAAACTTCCATTTAAAAAAGGCAGGTATTGCCAAACTTTAGACAAACAACATTTTATTACGATCCCAGTTTTAAATCTTAATTGAAATTGAAAGCTTGTAATCTGAAGCTACAACATAGCCACTACGGTAACATATGGCTATATGCCTAAAATATAGTTTGTCAATCTACTTACCACATTTTCCATGATATTTGATAGTTATGTTAAGTTGGTTGTCACAAGCGTGTTTGTCGAGATGACAAGCAGATGGATACTCGTGACCGTCGCTTCCGCAAACAGTCTTCCGTCTTTGACAGCTCCGTGGACACCGACACTCAGGCTGGCCATAGGTTACTATACATCTCGCCCCCGTAGGACACGTCACGGCGCTGCAGGGGTCGCCCGCTTCTATTGAATCGGAAAAGTGCATTATGATACCGGATTTTTCATTCTTAATCTATAAACATAATCTATAATAATTGTATAATGCCAAAGTAACTATGTCTGTCTTTTATGCTTTTACGGCTAAGCCGTTTTTGATGTAATTTGGTATAATGCACGCATAAACTAAAGAGGCTTGCCCATTTTCCAAAAGGCGGGCGAAGCAGCAAGTCAAAACTAGTTATATATATATAAATGGGGCCGTCACGTGATACCTAGCAAATCTAAAATATGAAAAAATAATAATATAAAAAATAAATAAATATGGAAAAAATAATCTTAGTTTATTTAGTTAGGTAAAAATATTTTTCTTATTATCATAATAATGTATAGCAACTAAGTAAGCAGCATTAGTAATTGCAGTCGGTTAATATCCAGAACTACTCACAGTCTTTTACAATGCATTATGTAAGAAACGAGTTATTTACTTTAAAAGATAAAAATAAAACTACATACATTTCTACATAACTTCAAACGAGGTGTATTAACAAAGATAATGCAAGCATAAATAAAATGCCTGCAGCGCCAACTCTAAGAGTATTTTTAAAAATCCTATTCGTGATGTTAAATGAACTAAAACTTCAGTTCAATTTACCGTGGCAAAATACTCGCAATTGCTGTCGCGAGACGACATATTTTACGAGACGACTTGGGGTAAAGGGTTATTCATGTTTTGTTATTTACCTCCTACACTAATTTTCGTTGAAATTTATGCAGGAACGCGGTATATTTTTCGCATTTTATCCTGACATTGAGTCTTTTGTAGTCATAGTTAAAATAAATATAACCATAAAATAAATAAAAATTTTAACAAAACAAAAACCGACTTCATAAAAAAACATATTAATATGCACTAAAAAGTAAAAAAAATAATTGCGTATTCTTCTATAATTTGATAATAAACTTACTATTTTCTACTCATCAATATGTAGGTACGAATGTGTTGTGTGATTGATAATTTATTTACAATTATTGTTACTTTTGGAGTCGATGTCAGCCAAGGTGGGCTTATAACTACATACATAGTTGTAGGTGAGATGTGCTTGTGTCGCACGCGCAACTTAACGAAGCGAATAAAAGTCAATTTGTAATGTGTATGTTTTTAAAATATTCCCGTATTATTATTGCTAGGTATATTATAGTGTTTCCTTAGCTGACATCGACTCCAAAAATAACAATAATTGTAAATAAATTATCAATCACACAACACATTCGTACCTACATATTGATGAGTAGAAAATAGTAAGTTTATTATCAAATTATAGAAGAATACGCAATTATTTTTTTACTTTTTAGTGCATATTAATATGTTTTTTTATGAAGTTGGTTTTTGTTTTGTTAAAATTTTTATTTATTTTTCGATTTTTAGTGAATCTGAAGTACACTCACTAATTTGTAGAATATGGGTAGACCTACTAAACGTGCAGCTCATATGAGACAGCGCCATTTATATTATTATTTAAATATATTAAACTAAAACAGTGAAACATAAAGAAAAATGCATTTTGGTACTTAATTAATAAATATTAATTAATATGGTTAAATGTATAAATATAAATTAACATGTTTTGATTAAATAGATTTTGTTGGTGGGGTAATTTAGTTGGGCAGCCATAACATAACCAAATAGTTATTTCTAGTAATAATTAAATAAACTGTATGTTTATAGATGTTGTGTTATACCATTCTTCACCATAAAATATGACGGAATGTCTGTATATTAAAAAAAGGGGAAGTATCTATATTATCCTAACTAATATTATAAATGCGAAAGTAAGCTTGTTTGTGACGCTTTCACGCCTAAACCACTAAGCCGATTTAAAAAATTCTTTCACCACTGGAAAGCTACATTATCAGGAAGTAATTAAGGCTACATTTTGTCCCCATATTCCCACGGGAACAGGAACTACGCGGGTGAAACCGCGGGAAAAACACTAGTAATCAATATATAAATATACATAAATATAACATGTATATAAGAGTACTTATACGATTCTATATATATATATATATATATGTATAATTTTCAAAATTGATCTCAACTTTTAGATGTTCAAATATGTTTCAATTACAAACATATACATATATATTAATGCTTACATGCATAACTCATATTATAAAGAGGAAAGATTTGATTTTTGTTTGATTTTTTATAACGATTTAAATCAAAAACTACTGGACCGATTTTAAAAATTCTTTCACCCTTAGAAAGCTACGTCTTTACCGAGTAATATAGGCTTTATTATATTTTCAAAAACTTATAGATCCCTACTTAAAAAGGACCAATGTAACCCAACGTATCAAACTGTTGCCTATAAAAGTTATTATTTCGCGTGCGCTGCGAAAACTATTGACGGTATATAAAGAAGTGTTTTTTACAATAGAACTATAATTACTTGATCATAACGATGTTATGGTAGGTGAATGATAAATCTAAATAGCCTATAAAAGATTCGGCCGTGTATCGTTAATTTGCTATTAAGAATTGAAGATTTCCGTAACTTTGTCATGGATCCTATAATCAGAATCTAACCAAACTATCATCAAACAACCCTTGAAGTATACTCTTTCTAATAAAAAAAAATCATCGAAATCGGTTGGCGTAATATTGAGTTATTCGTCCATTTGTCGCGCACATACCTCATGCAAATTTACGACTTATATGGTTTTCTCATGGATTCCATTGTCTAACCTGGACTAAAAAAAAATGGGACCCCATGGAAAGCAACCCCTTTCAAATAAAAAAAAAATCATCAAAATCGATTCACCCAGTCGAAAGTTATGAGGTAACAAACACAAAAAAAAAAAAAAGCATACAGACGAAATGATAACCTCCTCCTTTTTTTGAAGTCGGTTAATTATGTATAAGCAGTAGTATGACGTAAAAAAAGACACAGATTAATAATAACTGTGTAAAGAATTCTTAGTATTAATGTATGTCTCCAATTAAACGTAAAGCATTGAGTGCGATAAAGCGTGGACAGTCGAAGTAAATATTGGCCATTTACCCCTTTGAGGTGTAATTAAAAAGTAGATGGAAACACGTATTTGCTATTTGCTATATTTGTACACGTGCAATTGCATTTGTAACATTTTCGAACAATTAATACAAATGCACGATTAAATAAATTTGTGTTCGATGAGTTACTTACCACATTCACCCTCATGTTTGATTCTTAAGTTCAGCCTTCTTTCACAGGCTTCCTTACGCAAGGAGCAATGGTTACGGTAAGTTCTACCAGCGGTAGAACAAACGGGTGCCGTTGAGGACGGACAGCTGGTCGGACACGCGCAGTGGGCACGGCCGTCGCCAAGTGACACGCATTCCGCGCCCCACCTGCAGAACGTCTTCTCACATGCTTCTAAAACAGAATCAAAGTTTAATCAACAAAGCTTACAAATTAAGAAAAATAGTCCTAAAACAAAAATCTATTTCCAGTATAATAAAAAACTCAAAGACAAACATAGTTATCCGAACAAAGACATGATTAAGGTCTAACCCTGAAAAATCACACAATTCGCAATTTTCTACCTGAAAAACGGAGTCCGTGACTAAATTATTAATGGCATCTAAAATAAGATGCGAATATCCGCTTTTCCACCGCATTGTGTTAGCAGGCTTTGGGATTACCGATCTATATCGCCTAGTTAAAATTCCGAGCAGAGATTGTCGAGCGCGAAGTCACACAACGCTTTAGCAAAAGTTAATTTACAATTTTCTTCTCGATTCCGAAGTTGAAAATGCTTTTGTTGTATTCCACAACTCTTGTTCGTTTAACTTACGTGAGCAGTAATCAGACTAATTTCAAAGTATTTGTATGTCAGTATATTTTATAAATACATAATATATTAAAAACAAAGGCATATATGATTAAGTTTAAGTTCTGCCACTTTTAAAAATTGGAGTCTATATATCTTCAAATATATATTTCTTCAAATATAAATTAATTTTATGGATAATGCTCGTATATTACTTTTATAATAAAAAATAAACTAAAATGTATATTAGGTTTCTGTCAACAGCTAACTGTTCAACGGTCAGAAATCGGTTTTAAGTCGAATGAGTTTACAACTCTGTTTCTCTCAATAATATAAGTTATTTATAACGGATGCAATTATAACAACACTAAATCACTTTTAAATTGTTATTGAATAATAAACTATGATATAGCTTACTAGTTTTCTAATCTGGTTTGTAAAACAAAAGAAAGTTAAAAATATTCATCTTCTGTTAAGAATAATAAGCTAGGACTTGTGTTAGTTTTATCTCTCATATAAAATCAATTATCAGAAAACTCTCTGAGGAGATACCACTCATCATTATGTTATGTTCTACCTACAAACAGCACTTTGAAAGTTGAGTAAGCCAGTGTAACTGCATGTAAAGGGCTCATAACATCTTGGTTCCCAAGGTTGGTGCCGCATTTGCGTTATAAGGGATGGTTAACACTTGCTACAAAACCAAATCAATGTCTATTGAAGATGGCTTGGGTAAGGATTAATACTGTGTCAAATAATTTAACCTAAGATTTATCGGAAAGTGGGCGCGTACATAAATACGTGATCCACGACCATGTAAGCTGTATTATTATATAACTAGTAAACCTTTAATCCGCCACGTCAGTAAAACAAACTTGATTTAGTTCAAATCCCTATCAATATAACTCGATTTAGTAAAAAACCGGTTGTGACTTTACTGAGAGATAAAACAAAATCTATACAAAATCCATAAAACAAAAAGCTTACATTGACAGTGTAATAAAAACAGTTTCAATAATCTAATCGTTCCAATCGTTTAACCGAATAATTAGTGAACATATACAAAATAAAAAACATGCGTTAAATCCTCAAATATTATAGATTTGAAAGTGAGTTTGTTATTTTATTTATTTCACTTGCACATCTTAACTACGTCAGTCATCATGAATTTTTGCATTTAAGTTGACAGAGCAACAAAAAAGGACATAGGATATCTAAATCACGGGAGGCAACTAGTTTATTGACATTTTCTACTAAGGCAGAAAAAACTTAAGAAAGAAAATATTTCGATGATAAATCTCAAAATATTTTTATTTTCACACCAAAAGATTTATCCCAAAAGAAAATGAGATCAAGCATCGGTATATTAACCAAGAATTCATTTCCTTTACTTTTATAAAGGCTATAGACGAATCCGCTTAAAGAAGCGAAAGCAGCCGGAAATAACAATTCGAAAGAAACAAACAAAATTCTAGAACGCGAATCGCTGTAGACGTCTGATATAAATGGAGACAAGAGGGGAGATAAAAATGATGGCGGATGCCTCGTGAATTGAAGAAAATTAGGATATTCACCGCGCTGCTCTTTCAGCCTCGCTTGAACTGTTTAAATTATCGATAAATAGCTCGCTACTCGCTACGTTTTTCGTAAATGATATACACACGGACGAATATAAATTACAAATATATACATAACTTGAAACTGTAAATAAACGATGTCTTTAAAATAGGTTTTACTAACTGATATCTGTTTCCTATTTTTAAATATCTTGTTATATAATCGATCTTTCACCTACTGTGTTTTTACAGTCTATATATTGATACGTTTTGGTTTCAACTAAATTTATAATAAAAATAGCTTACACATTATATATTTAAGGTCACTGGTTCACGTTATATGGGCCCAAAACAGATACGCCAAAATGGTTGTTAATTGTTTGCTAAAAGCACCTTTTAACGCGTTATGTCAATTGTGGTTTATGGATTAGGATTTTTTTGGTTAAGAATTTTGTCGTCCATCCATTTGAAAATCATCTATATAGTCAAAGAGTTTTTTTTTTATTTGAAAATTAAGGAGGAATTCATAAAATTCAGTAAATATTTGTTACACTTGAATCAAAATTATGATAACGTAAAATATGATATCATAGATCCATTTAATCTGCTTTGACTACAATTACTATAAATTACTTAAGTATATAAAACACGCTCAATTACTCCGACAGGAACTTTCTATAGTGGAATCATTTCACAAACAAAGTTTCAATTTAAATTTTACTGAGATATTTCATTTGTAAAAAAAAATGTTCATTGAACGTTTGTAACTTCAATCGAGTTAATAAAAAACAGGGCGAAATAAATCACTAGCAAGCAATGTAATGCACATTTATATGGTACTAGGCTACCTTTTTCATGATTTATTGCTCAATAACAAATTTGTTTCGTAGTCCCTTGGGTGACACGAATCGAAATATTAATCCTTCAACTCTAAGCGAAAATCATGAATAATTACTTTAAGTTTGACATAGTACTAGATGTTAAAATATAATATTGTGCGGACTTAGGAGGTTAATGCGGGACGCGCCCTCTCAAAGTCTGAACAAAGCAATTTTGCTGGCTCTCGACTTAGTTGGCATGTCACCCGCACAATGTACACGTGTGGACCAAAGATAAGGCTTGTGAAGTTCTAAACAGAACAGAGTTGTGGAACAGTGTAATTATGTCTATTTTTAGCGGATTATGGTGAACTTTTAGGTTAGTGCATTTGCTATTATATTGAATTTATATCGCAGAGTTGTTCTTGAAGCCGTGAAATTATTATCATTTTTAACTAAAGCCACACAAGAATTTGCTATTCGTCTCGATATCTTACGACATCAGGAACCAGTGAAATATTACCAGTTGAATTATAATTTCACTGAACACATTGTTATATTACGAACATTTATTTTTCTATTATATATGTAAATTTTGAGGCGTCAATAGCGCAATGTCTTGTACGAACCTGCGACTTTTACATCGTCAGACGGCGGTCTGACGTTCCTGACCTCTTTACGCTGATTTGATAGATAAGTAGGAATAGGTATTTCCTTAAAAACTGATATATCAAACAGTAGGTACTCTACTATATATTGATATATTTTAATTATTCATGCAACCAAGGTTTAAGTACCTAAGCTACTGGGTACAGTTACTATCAAGGTATCGACCAATAAAAACGGGCGAGTTGGGGTGATAAATATATGTATGATTAATGATTAACTTTGTCGCTAAATGTGACCGTAATATTACAATTTCACTGAAATTTTATTAAGATTTTTTAATAACTAAATACGTTACAATTTAATGTGTAGTCATTACAAGTACCTACGGTTGAAATTATACAATTGATAATCGAATAGATTTTTATGGAACTTTTTTTGACTTACCAAATGTCAATATATTATCTGTTGTGCAATTTATCATGGTACCTTTTACGTGATGTATAATACAAGTGATAGTTAATAGTAGTAGTAGTTTCAATTTGAATATAGAAATCATTAAACTGCCAAGCTTTCAAGTTATATTTAATCATATTAAAAATTAGTTTATAAAGAAGTTTCTCTTTTATAAACGCCAGTCATTGAACGAGGAATTCATCGTTTAATATGAATAGAACCTTAAGCAATGTAGTCGCCATCATCAAATAGTCCTGCCATTTATGTTAATAGAATACTTACTCGACGAAAAGCTTCGGAAAATCAAATCCAGTTAAGGAGGACAGTTTGAAAAGGTTGATCTGAATTTGTGATATAAGCTGTCTTACGACTAACTTTCGATAAAATACAACGTGATAAAAAATATTTGACTGAGTACGCAAGGTTTATAGGAACGCAATTTTTATCTTTTATTTTAAGAGGGTAGTTGAGAATATGCTTCATCTGTTAGTAGGGGCTTCGCTCATAGAAACTACAAGAAGTATATACTTCTTCTGTGTATATAATACACTTCTTCCGTTCGCCTAACCATGGTATCTAATATATTACGTCACTTGAGTTATAATTAAACTGACACTTCAAGGTGCAACACAGGTGAGTATAATAATAAAAATTCTTACCTTCCGGGGCGGGAGGTCTTGGTTGATAGTGTAAATCTGAAACAAATAACAATAGATATTTAATAATTATCAAGAGAAAATATAATATTAAAAAAAAAAGTAAAAATTATCTAATCTAAATTTATTAGTAACGAATCCTGAATCCAATAAAGGTTTTTAATGAAAAAGGGAGCTTCGAATATTAATTCATTAAATTCTACATCTAACAATAATATAATCAATCGATTGCGAGAATTCAAAACAAATGCCCGATATGTATACATTAGTTTCATTCAATCAATCAAAAAAGCATTATTATAGCTACTAAATAACCATAATAACTGTTTACGTCCCCTAGTTCATTTAGTAAATCCATTCGGATTGTTATTTAGAGCAGAAACCACAATAATCTAATTATTAAGCCCGTGCATATGCGCCACAATGTTTTAACTTTACACGTTCTATGCTCCAATAGTTTTTAGTGGTACTAAATGTGATATATTCGCGTTGGAGGCTATAGGCAGGACAATATAGACGCGAATTGTTGGAATGGAACCAGGTTTTGTAAAGATATATTAGTTTGAGTTTAAACAAATTGTTTATTTTTTGTACAAACAACAAATACATAATTTCGTCTTTTGAATTAACTAGACAAGTTTAGTCAAACAGACAGGCTTCTCAGATATCGTATTAAATGTATATTTTTTACGATAAAAACTAAAATGGTCAACAGCAAACAAATAAAGTATTCGAAATCTTTGCACTTTTCTTATAGGTACGCTATGCGTACCGTTTGCTGCTACATAGTTAATCTGTATTTTGTGACATTTTCTTTACTGGTGTTCGCAAATTTGTCCAAAACAATCATTGAAAATTTGTAAGAAACGTAAGAATTTTCTTGTATCGATGTTTCTTTTTTACTTTTTTTTTATTGGTAACACTAAAGCCCATTAATCAAACAAAAAAAAAAGATAACCGACTTACAAACAAAGCAGATACTGAACTGTATTATCTTTGCCTATTTATGTATATAATTTCAATACAACTCTTAGGTTAAATTAATAGTTTAATAAAATAAACGATGTTCCAACGTTATTATCAATGTTCTCTTTTGTTTAACATCATTTAAGTACTATGAACGAGATTATAAAACTCTCCAAACAGCATATCATCAACAAAATCTGAATGAGAAAATACTTTTATTTTTAAGGTTAAAACAGAAAAGCCAAGCTTAGTCTAATTCTGTAGTAGATTGTTTCATATATTTTCAGCAGCTCATTCTTTATTTAATAACACCGTAACTAAAACAAATACTCAAAACGGATCTAGAAGAAAATAACAGCTATTTATTGTTGCAACATGAATAAATAATTATTTTACTTTCAACAAGTAAATTAGGTCGGGGCATGTTAATTGCGGAGTGTAAACCGTTTAAAAATAATTAATAGTAATTTAAAAATGTCCTTTGTAACTACCACGTGCTCGAACAAAACCAACACAAATGTTTTTAGTCCACACGAATTAATTTACGCACACACACCACCTTAATACGAAATATAACATTTCGGAATGTGACACAAAGAGGTCGCGCCTAATGGGTTCGCAGTCCGGATAAATATAAAATACAAGAGGCTGGCAAAACGTGCGGTCATAGGCCGGGGTGTGCTGAGCGCCATATTGTTTTATTGCAAATTGGTTGGACGTACCGCGCCTGTCCTTTACATATACGAGGCTATTAAACTACGACCGGTGCCCAGTCACGTGTTAAACGAATCCAATCGCTGCACAATGTTAGACGGAGAACGGGCATCGACTCTCATGACACGTAACTAAGGTTCGAAAAAACGTTATGCAAATATCAAACTCAATTCCACGTTCAAATCTGTGGCCATGCAATCTAAAAACATCCTCTACGTTTGCCAAAAAGGTAAACTGATCGTAGTGCAGCTAAATTCATGTATAAATTAAAGAATAATATAAACTTTTCGGTTTAATAATATTACACAGCCGTTAGTAAGAAGTCGATATGATATAACCGTTATGGTCCAGTAGTTAGAACAGGTAAATATCAATCGAAGATGACAGGTTAAAAGCCCGCGCAAGGATAATTTAATTATGTGTTTATGATTAATCTTTTACTCAGCGTTGAAATAAATCATCGTTAAGACACCTGTATGTATAAGATCATAAATTCTTTCATATGTGAATCTGCCAGCCCATATAAGAGCAATGTCGTTAAATAGGCTTTAAAGTTTCTCTTCAAAATAAGTAGAGATATTATCCAAGCAGTCATTCACAGGCTATATTTTTTTCACAATTTGATTAAAATAATACTGTTTCACTTTTCAGTTAATCTGTAGTTAGAGGAATAAATTTTAGCGAAGTATCTGTAATATAACAATTATTACGATCAGTAGGTACTAATTAATATGTAATCGTTTTAGTATCTTATTCACTTTCAATAAATGTATAACTTTTTAATAATAATCCAACGATTATCAAATTGAGTTGAATGGTAAATTAAATAGATATCAGATAGAGCATTTCAATCGAGTACGAGATTAAATCCGGTAGGGACGCAACAGGAAACTGAAGTGGTATCGATTTACAAGGAATCGAGGCGGCCGGTACAGCGCCGCAACAAATTGAAATTGATATCATCGGTGGGCAGCTACCGGATATTACGGGTGTCAAGCGCAATCACGCACCAGCAGGTCTAAGTGCGATCTATATCTTCAGATCTTTAACTTGCACTGATTTCAGATATTTACCTTACTATCCTACAACAGAACAGTCTGGGCTTATTTATCGGTGTTACTTCCCTAATTGGAATCCTAATGTTATAAATGTGAATGTTTGTTTGTTGTGCTTTCACATCTTAACTACTCAACTGAACATTATGTAATTACTCCCGGCACGCAAACATTCATTCAAATCGCTTTCTTATTGTTTATTTTTATTAATAGAAATATTATTATTTACTTTATAGAAATATTAAGACTTAAATCGCTAAAATTTACATGTATGTAACTACGATTCCTACTTACCCATTTCAAAAAAACTTTGAAGGATAATGAGTTCCAGTTACCTAATATAATAAAAACTAATCATAAATTTTAATCAATGCTACTTATAATATTATATCTTAGTACATAAGCTTACCAGTTTCTTATCAATATTATTACAATAATTACAATATCTTAGTCGAAAAAAAATAAAAAAATGGTTTATAAAAAATAAATAATCTAATCTGGATTATTAATACAGTATGCAAAACTAAAACATATTAACCATTTAAAAAGTGGTAGCTTAACGCTACTTATTAGTCTAAAAACCTGCGTGTCAAGCTACCGTTTTTCATTTTCATTTTTGTATAAATTATAGCTTTATACACAATTATTGTAAAGGACACAATCGTGGCTGTGTGCGTGATTCAGAGACTTTACCCTGTCTGTTAATGATACAAAAATAAACGCCTTGGTTTAATTATATGAAAAACTATTTGTTAAAATTTACACAAACTACCTATAGAACATTAATTCTGTAGATATTATCAAAGCTTGTATTATTTTAAATAATGTAATAGAAAAACCCTATTCGTAAGTTCATTGACTGATTTATAATTTTTTAAATTTTTTGTTTTATTAGTTTGGGGTAAATTGTATTTTATAACTGTTGTTATTTATACAGTAATATTAGTATAACAACTATTAGATTGGTTCTCTGGATTGATTGGATTTAAATTATTGCAAATATTTATAAATCATTTGAATCATCTTTTGAGAACCTGCACGGTCCAATGAAAATTTGTAAAAGTGAATTTTAGTCAAAGAATACGGGTCCAAATCCGAACAAATATCATTGAGCTTCCATGAGCTTAAATTGTGTTAACAACTCATTCCGACGCTAAACATTTCAACGTTACAACGGCTGTTTATTTTATAAAATAATTTATTTAAAAAATAAATATAATTAATACCTCTAAAAAGAAGATGACAGTTATGTTATTTAGAGGTTTATTCCAATATCTTTATGTTCTATTAATTCAATAATTGTTTCACAAACATATATTTAAGAATAATCGTATAGCTTGTTCCTTATGAACAGCTCAGTCACGTATGTTCCTACAAAAACCGACAGCTTAAAAATTCATCATTCGCAGGTGAAGTGCGTTAAAATTTGAGTGATGAGTATTGGAAAAAAAAAAATTAAACGGTCTATTAAATAATTTAAACATATATTTCTGTCAAATTCTCTTTGTTGAAAAATAATTTCGCCTTTACAAGTAATTAAGTATATTTTATCGATTATCTTAAAAATACAATAATATCAGCTTAATAATAAAAATTAAAATTTTATAAGTTGTCTATATCTTAAGGTAATGGTAATTTAACCTTAAATAAAATGAAAAGGTATTAAACCTTAAAAAATATTTACGTTAAAATTTAGTCACTATTTTGTATCCATTTTTATTACACGGATATTAAATACACGGATTTCTGAATACTACGATGAAAAAAAAACCTCAGAAATTCGAAATCAATTCAAAAACACCAGATGTGTTCCAATAAATTCAAAAATTAGATTGAAAAATCGAATGATACGAAACGATGTCCGCAGTAATATTTAAAAAGCATAAATTGAATTTTCTAGTGAACTAAATATTTCCAGCCAGTTCATATATTCCTGAAGAATTTTGTGCTCGAACAGCGTGAAAATTAATCGATCGATTAGCCATTCGCTCCGAAGCTAAGGTTGAACGTGACCCGTGAATCAGTCCCCAGGCACTGCCGGTAGAAATTAATTATGTCGGAGAATTAAAAAAAAACGGTCAAGTGTATAACGAACACCGATGGTCCTGGATATACTATGTTTTATATGCATTATGACAATTAATTAGATACTTGTATTATACAAGTTTTTATATATTTTTTTAAAGCCGATATGGACCAATGGTTGGAACATCTGGATCTGGACCGATAATTGTGGGTTCAAATCTGGGTAAGTTCTACTGAATTTGAGTATGGTTTGGTGTGGTGTGGTTTTGTGTTTATAATTCATATCGTGGCTCACGTCTCATAACCTCAAACGGAGTGGTCTTAGCACAGCAGTGGTATAAATGTTTTTTTTTACTAAAATATTTATTTCTTCCCAAAGTTCTAAATTCAGGTCCTAAATTCAAGTTTAAGAAAACAGAACACCTAAAATGCTTTCGATGTCTTATCGATTAAAAATAGAACATATATTTTTGTTAATTTCCTAAACGACGTTACTATATAGGCAGCCATTGAATATCTTTCTTTAAGGCTTCTTTGCTGCTGTTTCAAATCTTGGTATACTTTATGTATTTTTAATAAAACAGTGACGTTTGTATATTATTAACAATTCAAAGGTCGAATATAATTAACTATGTTCGTTATTTTTATACAATAAATATAACTTTATTAATTCGTCCTTGTACCTTAGTACCACCGATTAAATCATGTGGTTTCAGTCACGGTAATATAATTTATATGAGGAATATTGCTAATCCTTCGGTATAATACCGTATTACTACAACGATCACTGTTTTCAGGTTTATGACATACGTTCAGTAGTTTCAAGGTGACATTACAATCTATCGGACAAATGATGATAGTTTTTATGCATTTATTGGGTTTTTTTTTCATAATATTTCCGCAATTCAGAAAATTTCCAAGTACAATTTTTACCATTTTTTAATTTAAAGATATTTGTTAATACAAATGAAACAGAGTGATAGATTTATGATGACGAGTATGTTTTATGTGATAACACCAAAGGCAAAGAATTATTGATAAGCCGATATACTAAAGATTTTCAAATGGTGATTAATCTCTCACAAAAATATTAATCGATATACTCGATATACGTCTTTTTTTTTTTAAACTATCAAAATAAAGATCTGATAGTAGAGTTAATAAATAATTTTAACTGTTTTATAAAATTCCAATAAATATTTATGAAAATATTTACATTTAGTTTTGGGCAAAAAAAATAATTACATAAAATGAATCAATTTGAAGCGAAAAATGGATTTAGTTTTCAATTTATTCCATCATTATCATAATTAATTAGTTTTTTTATTTAAAACAGTTCCGTTTTATTTTAAAAAATACATAAGAGAAAAATCGATACTTTTGTTTGCAGATTAGTAGTTAAATTCCACCCAATAGTTTCATCGCAATTTGAAAATCCTCTACATGGCGGCCAAGTGCCACTAAAATAAATGTTCTGTCAGAGAGAAAAACGAGCGGAACGTACTCCCCACGCCCTCCCCACACTCGTTCACCTCACTATTTCATTTCAACAGAATCAACTGTGAATTAAGGGCGTAGGCCATACAAACGGTACTTATCATTTATATTGCTTTGGCAATGCACGATTTAAGCTTTCCCTTATTTATGTACACCGCCATAATATTTCTGTCACGCTTTGTACTCGCTCAAAGTAAGCTTAAAGTCATACTATTAAATTGCAAATCTGCATCTATACGATTTTATATTTACTACGTAAATAATTATTAGGTTATTACTTACAGTTATTAGTCAATAAGAGCCCTGTCGAAACGCCCAACAATATTAAAAAAAATAGCAGCAGGAGAATTATAAGTGCTGGTCTGCAATAGTGAATCCAACAATAGTCTTCAGAGTTCGCTGCTTGGTCATTTGAAGACCACGAGCAGCACTTGCTACATGTTGAATCTGATGGATTCGTAGGCCGCACCACCGCACTGTTTCCTTGCTGATTAACAATCACACCCTGAACCGGAGTTTCATTTCTCTGACTGTATGTAGTACTTTTTTCAGATATGCGTGCAAAACCTGAGCTATCTTCGTCTTGTGAATTACCATAGACTCCATACGATGCCACCATATCGACTCCCGAAAGCGACCTCGTGGTATCGTTTCCATTATCTTGCACGACATTATTGTCTGATGTAGGCCAGCACTCGCACGAACATCGGTCTTCTTTTCGTCTTTGCCTAATCTGCGCCGCGTCAGATCTAGTGATATTACCATCGACTTTTTTCTCTTCCTCCTTTTTAATTTTATTGTCTTGTGATACGGTATCATTATTCGAACTATAACTTTGCAAGTTTTTATGGTTTTCTATATACCAGTGCCTCTCCTCCGCTCTAAGGGTGGTGTCGTTATTCCCTTCGTAAACGTCTGCGTAATTCGAGAGAGGGTGAGAGGAGGGACTGTAAACTGGTACAGGCGCAAGCTGTCCGTACCCTCGTTCATATTGCGGAGGCCTTGAATTCGTTGCGTAGTACGTTGTAGATACAGGCACGGTATATTCGTAGCCTGACCTGTTCATCTTCAGTCCTTATTCGCCACATTTGAATTTACTTTTAGCCAAAACGACATCACTCTCACTGGGTGTATAAGTGGTCTAAAATATATAAATAAATTGATAAATATTACGCTTTTTTCGCCAAGTGACATCATATCATATATATGATAAAATATAAACGAAAAGGTATTCGTATAATATGAAATAGGGACGATGGAAAGGCGAATATAAGTTAGAACACGAACTTTGTTGATTTTGTTATGTGTTACATTCGGAGGCAGAAAGTTATAGAGTTGAATACACATCTGTTTATCTCAATTACTCCTCTTGTTCAGCGGTGGTATTTATCTTTTGTGTTAGGACAAACGCCCCTTTCCTCGCTCGCTACAGAATAAGGTAGAACAAGGAAGTAGCAAAGTGAGTAAGCAAACATTCCTTACAAGTTTACTGACAATATCAATAAAATTATTTGTTCTATACGTTTTAGCGACTACAGTTCTTTAAATTATGACTATTATTCATTTACGATCGTTTTTAAACCAGATTTTAATTCGTGGTTAATAAAAATTAGTTAGACCGCTAAGTCAATTATTAAATGGAGTGTTAATCCCTGCGGTCAATAGTATGCTCTGTCATAATTAATTAAATTAAAAGCAAACTAGTCAACAAAGTCGTAACATGAAACTGGATTGCGTTTTGCAGACTAATATTATAACAAGCACGTGAATTTAAATAACACATTATTATGTTTAGTGAGTGTAATTTCGTTCTTCGCTATTTTCATATAGTTCCGAAATGTTATCATCATAATAAAATATTCAAAAAATTAAAAAAGAAAATTTGTCTCTATTTAAAAAATATTTCTTCTAATATTTACTTGGTGGTAGAGCTTTGTGCAGGCTCGTCTGGATAGGTACCACCCACTCGTCAGATATTCTACCGCAACACAGCAGTTCTTGGTAATGTTGTGTTCCAGTTTGAATGGTGAGTGAGCCAGTGTAATTACAAACACAAGGGACATAACATCTTAGTTCCCAAGGTTGGTGGCGCATTGGTTATGTGAGCGATGGTTAACATCTCTGACAATGCCATTGTCTATGGGCGTTGGTGACCACTTACCATCAGGTAGCCCATGCGCTCGACCGGCTTCCTATGAAATAAAAAATAGCGTAGGATTACTTTGTAGAGCCATTAACAGAATATGTTTAAGTTAAATTTAGTTATAGATAAACAGTCAGATATTTTTAAATAATGAAATATATAAATAGGAATTATTGTTAACAAGTTAAATTACGCTCTTTGATATTTTAATTTAGTGCCACAATGTTATTATCATACTAAAAATATTTAGGAAATTGAAAACGAAAATTCCTTTGATCTAAGATTTATTAAAAACAAAATATACTTTGAATTATGTTGGATAATTTCGTAAACTTATTAAAATAATTTATTAAAGTAAATTATAGATAACCATAAACATAGAAATGTTTGTAAATAATGATTACGATAAAAGATAAATCACTTTCCACCATATTAACAGTAGTAACAGTAACAGCCCGTGAATGTCCCACTGCTGGGCTAAGGCCTCCTCTCCTCTTCTGAGGAGAAGGCTTGGAGCTTATTCCACCACGCTGCTCCAATGCGGGTTGGTGGAAACCACATTAACGTAAATGTTAATTAACTATTATTGTAATTAGTCAACGAGATTTATCCTAATAAGATTTGTAAACATATTTATTTATCAAAGACGATGTTTGCTTTGATTGTAATAATATTTATGATCTAAGCCTTGTACCAATTATCCTAATTAAAACCTCCTTAGCGAGACTTGACATGGATTAAAAGTATTTGCCTTGTAAGTAAATTGCTACAGGAAATCCTTTCAGATTAAATTCACCTCGTCCTATTCGTAACATTTTATTTTATTTTGGATTTTATATAGCAAACATTAGATGTTCACTTATTTTATACATGTATACAGTTATACATATAATATAACCTATAAGTTATTATTTACTACGAAGAAAAAATATTTACTGCATTAAAAAATGTTGTTTTTTTTTTTCGAGGTTGTAATAAACAATTATTTGTTTTCAATATATGTATGTATATCGCAAGCTACTCATTTGAACGACCGCCCAATGAAGCGCAAAAAAGCGCTGAAGCTGCGTAATTACTATCATCCTAACGTACATCCTTCACGCTACCCTGTTTGCTTCCGTCACTAACCTGACCGTATCCACTGTTACGGTTAAGCTCTTGAAGCGGCAACATTTCACGCTTAGCTGTAGTTTAGAACCATAAAGGGATCTCTCGCTGCTTGCGTTAGTCATACACGAAATATCGGTCTCTGCGATCGAGGAAATTCATTTATACGCGTACCATATATACGAATGGAAATTGAATTTATTTGTAATACAATAAAATTTGTTTGGAAATTGCCTTCGCCTTAGAAAAAAATAGAATGAGTATTAAAACGAAATTAAATTTCAACTCGGTCGATACGTCTTTAAGACCAGCCTTTCTATTAAGGGTTATTTCAAACATTTATATCCTTTGTTTTAACCTTAGATTTCCAAACATTATAATTGAATTTACTTTACTAAGAATTAATAGTGTCAGAGATAGTATTCTTCAATTTTCCGATTTTAAAGTTATCTTTAAAATCGGAAACTTTTATAAGTTACTTTTCTGTATATATAAGAGATAGATAAATTATAGTGTCCCAGATTTTTTACGAAATGTTTAGGTTTCCAACTATAAATTACAATTGTAACCAAGCATACTGACAAGTTTCTCGTTAACTTCAGTGACATACTATTTCACAAAATATATCAAATTACATGAACTAATCACATATCAATTGGATCAGTAGTTAATACGAGAATACGAAAAAAAGATAAACGAAACTTTACATCATCAATAACAAACGTATAAAATTACAAGCGTGTACAAAGTAAGACACCAATTTCTCTCTTATTCTTTCATCAGTAATATGACATTAGTTAGAAGCAGATAAAACATTATGTACGAGAAACAATACAGCTATTATACAACGTTAATTAGTAGTAGTATAATATTACTATGATTGATGCAATTATTATAACAGGGCGCGTATGACGTCATAAAATAAATGACGATAAATCAATAAATATTTAACAAATGCGAAACGATGGAATAATATAAATATAGCATTTTATATTTATACAGATGCTATAGCGTAATTCAATATTTACTTTAATTCTATAAGCTGATTAGCTTCATGTCCTACTGAGGACGCGGTAAACGTGAGGCGAATCGAGTCTCGTACGGTACTCAACTTGTATTAACTCGTACTATTAATTAGTTTAATTATTAATGTTGATATTATATGTATTAAGATGATTGATCGATACGACTGAATATGAACAGATTTTGAGTAAATATGAACAAGTACAAAGTCACAATCACATCTTATAATGGCTGTGACTACATTAGGTAGGCGAACTCACTACCACTCGCAAGCATTGGCTCTGAAAGAAATATTAAAACTGTTCCTTTCATCGCCAAACTTGGGGACTAAAATGTTATGTCCCTTGTAAATATAGGTACACTAGCTCACTCAACCTTCAAACCGAATGATGATGACTTAGTAGGTGGTAGCCCTACCACTGTAATCGCAATGTTATTCTACCACCATTTCTTTCGGTACACAGATTCATCTTAAAATAATCAGCAAGTAACTCAATATTTACTCTTCTTAATTATCGAAAATACATAATAATATTAGTAATATATTATTAAAAACATATCCTGTACAAATCTGCGAATACTGAATCCTTCCGTTATTTATTAATATTTATTTTTCAAAATTCGTAATCGTTCAAATTTAACTTTCGTACTATAATTATGACAATGTTATGTAAGCGATGACTAAGCCTTTTCTCTCTATCTTACTTCAGTTTATATCTAGAGCAGGTCACGCAAAGCCATGCAAAACACCTCTAAGACTAAACTGTTGAACATGTAAAGAGGCACATTGAAGCCACCTCCTATTTACCGCAAGAGCTATTTTCTAGTGCCTTGTTTACACGTTTCACACTTTATGCGCAATTGAACTTGACTAAAACGTATTTCATATAAGATACATTTTAAAAGTATTTTATTTATCTGCTTATTTTTATACTACTATTTTGACAACTTTATGAAAATAAATTATTAATTAAGACAAGTTCTGAATTAATACGATTAAATTATTTGTTTTATTTATAACTATGCAGAATAAATGGTTCACCTGATGCTGATATCACGACCCAGACATTGGTATATTAAGAAATATTATCCATTCCTTACATTGCCAATGCGTTACCAGCATAGGTAAGTAAAAATTGATATCCCTTGTTCTTGGAGTCACGTGTTTATAATTTGTATTTATTATTAACATAAAATATATTCTCAGTAAAGGAAGACATCGGGAAAAAAACCTGCATGACCTCACCGCAATGACCACCAAACCTACTCCTCAGAAATTAGAGGTCTAAGCCCAGTAGTGGAACATTTAATACTACATTTTTCTTGCTCTTACTAGTCCATCGGTAACAATAAAACGAAATATTTGAAATAAAATTTTCAACTCTAAAAAATTTTGAAATTTATATGAAAAACTGTCTAAAGGTTCCGGCGCCACAACAATGTGCATGATATAACGTCTGTCCATATTCTTTTTATATGCAAACGGCGTTTATTTTCGCGCTAGTATTTTTTAGAAACAATTTAGTTTACTTTTTTTTCAAACCAAACATACATAGCTACACGAAGTTTGACGATTGTTAATGATTATATACAATGAAATATTGTATATCTTTCGTTATAATTAACATTATTTAAGTAATTAGTAGTAGTAATTTTAAGTAGTTAAAAAATTGAATTTTTTGGTAAAGAAATTTATAAGAAGTAAAGAAGTTTATTGTAACTGATTATATACTTATGCATATTTTAATAAACAACACAATCTGCAATAGATTGGCCAACAAATTCTTGCCAATATAAAAAAACAACATAATTTGCAATTGCATTTATACCGATTCGCACAAAATAAAACTGTACATTAAAAAGGAATTATTAAAAACAAAAGCGAATCGATTTTCGTCCGCTCATCAAACTTAATTCCTCAAATGGAATCATTTTGTATCCACTATAAATAATAATAATAATAAAATCATTTATTTCGACCAAACAAGGATCATATGATAAACAAAACATTAAATAAAAAGCCAAGAAACACAGTAATTAGAACTAAAGGGTCATAAAACAGGTCCTCAAAATACCCGATTTTTACTTCAGTCAGCAATATTAACGTGAATAAGGGGAGTAGGCGGTGGCGTTAAGTCAATAAAGTAGGGGAATAACGCACAATTCAGCAGTTTCGACGGAACGGTTTGGGTCATAGACGTGTTTTAGAACGATCGGTAGCCGCCACCTGTACGTGTAAATGTATGCAAATAGCCAAAACATTTAAATAAGCACGTAGTTACTTATTGTGTTAAACGCGTATGTGACTATAATTCAATACTAAACTCCGCATAATTCTCTTGTTTACAGAGCTTAGGATCGTTTTGCATTTGTCCGCTATAATAATTACTTAATTTGATATAACATGTTTTAGAAATAATATTATATATATAATAGTCTAAAATTTATACGAGTATTTATATTATACATATATAAATGTCCCCATATGTCTGGATCTCTTTTTTTATAGGTAGGTAGGCGGACGAGTATATGGGCCACCCGATGGAAAGTGGTCACCAACACCCATAGACAGTAGCATTGTACATTTCTTTAAAAAAAAAATCGCCAATGCGCCACCAACCTTTGGAACTAAGATGTTAAGTCCCTTGTGCCACTGGCTCACTCGCTCTTCAAACTGGAACACAACAATACCAAGTACTGCTGTTATGCGATAGAATATCTTATGAGTGGATGGTACCTACCCAGACGACCTTGCACATAGCTCTACCATCGAGTAAAAATGTCTGTTACGTAATAACTCTCGAATGACATTTTTAATAAAATGTGTTATAGAAGTCGATTATACAGTATCAGGAAGCTTTCACATGTATTTTTAATTGTTTAAAAAATGATTTTCGTAGCGGACAGTTGACCGTCCGTCCGTAATACTTAACGCAAAGATGTAATCTTTAATTTTAAGTGTCCTAATTTGAGTACAAGTATATTTTGTACGTCGGTATATTTATATTCATATACATATTCACAATTTATATTTGTAGTGCTTGAGTATATCCCATGAATATTTTATTTAGTTTCAATATATGTATATACACACCAATAAAAATATAAGATATACATATAAAAATGCCGCATGTATCTGGCTTAAAGCCAACGAATCGGTACGTTTTACTCTTGTATAATCTTACACGTCTCGTAAAATATTGCGTCCGTATTGAAGAATGATGAAAATCGTTTCTTAAAAGTGTATTCTATTTAAAATAACTTACAATACAAAATTTGTAACTATTTTTTGTTATAATTAAAACAATAGAAGCTAAAACATGTAACCCAGTTACGAAACAAAACTAAACGAAAATGTCTATTTACAATAATTATTGGGTTACGTCTTATGATTATACTTAATTTGGCTCGAACCTCGAGTAATAGTTTGTAATTTTAATATTGTTACCACAAAATATTAATTCGATTGTTCCCATGATTAAAATTTACAAAATGTCAAGGTTTGTCGGTAGTAAACTTGATGAGGCAGATTAACATATGGTTACTTTTTCTTGGATTACGACTCCATTGCTTTAAGTGTAATTACAGACACAAGGGACATAACATCTTAGTTCCCAAGGTTGGTGGCGCATTGGCATTGTAAGCGATGGTACCATCACTTACAATGCCAATGTCTTTGGGCGTTGGTACGTGATCACCACATGAACGTGGTTGGTACGAGCCCATATGCCCGTCCGCCTTCCTATGCAATAAAAAAAAGCTGAATTATGGTGATTTACTATTTTGATGCATGAAATGTTATAATTATTTTGGTCAATGTCGTAAATTACTTTCTGATATTTCAAAACCGTTTTCTATGGCGAGTTTCGTGTTTGTACTGATTCGTCTACAGTAGGGTATCACCAAAATTCGTCAGTCAACTATTTACAAAAAGTAATGAAATGACTTCTAACATAATATAAATAGCCCTACAGTAGTGTAATCAGACTATAAAGCCAGTTTATATATTTTACTCTTAATGTAAAAGCCGAGATGGCCTGACCGAGTGGTAAGACCGCGTGAATCTTAACCGATGATCGTGGGTTCAAACCCGGGCAAGCACCGCTGAATTCCATGTGCTTAATTTGTGATTATAATTCATCTCGTGCTACGGTGAAGGAAATCATCGTGAGGAAACCTGCATGTATCAAATTTCACTGAAATTCTGTCACATGTGTATCCCACCAACCCGCATTGGAGCAGCGTGGTGGAATAAGCTCCAAACCTTCTCCTCAAAAAGAGGAGAAGACGCCTTATCCCAGCAGCGGGACATCCACAGGCTGTTATTACTACTACTACTACTCTTAATGTACGTTTTTTTTCAATCGCGTCGTTATCCTAACTGATATTATAAATGCGAATGTAAGTTTGTTTGTGCCGCGTTCATGCCAACCTAACCTGGTTTTAAGTACTAATCAGTACTTTTCGTATTCCTAACGGGAAAGGGAATTACGCGGGTGAGACCGCAGGGAAAATGTAGTAACTATAAAAGTTTAAGAAAATGTAGCAAGCAACAATAGAATACGACACAATTTAACTTTATATATTTAAAAGAGTAATATACATATTTAATTATGGAGATATACGTTAAACTAAAATAATTAAAGCAGAAAAAAATATCGTTTAAAAGTTATTTACGTAACTTCCCGCAGAAAATACGATGAGGCGAATGCCGCGGGGCAAAAAGTGAAGAGAAAAAACCTAACCCTACGCTGCTGTGAGAATACCATTATTGCATACAATGGTTCTTGATTATTTAAAAATCAACCTAGTTATTTACTATTGTAAAATACGTACAGAATTTAAGTCAAACTATAATTTAAAGTGACTTTATTCAATCGCGTATCGATAAATTCGCTATATATTTAAACATAGATTTAATTTTTCTTAATATTTGAATGCAATACGCTTTTTTATGCTTATAGAGTTTGCTATTATTTAATATTTTATTTGATAATGATAGATATAATGTTGTTAGCGCTATATTGAAGTTTATTATTTGTAGTATTTTCATAAAAATAATATATAAATTAGCCTAAAAATTTAAGTTAATTTTCTATCTATTTATAATCTTGGAGCTCGCGACGGGAGTCCTCGTGATTTTTACTAAGTGGCATTTATACTTAAAATTCTGTTATCATATGTGTACATCAATATTATAGACAATAATATAGAAAATTTCAATAGAATCAGTCATAATCGTTTTATAAACACGAAAAGTAAAGGTAATCTAATAAAAAACCCTTCTTGGTGCAAATATTTTTTTTCAAGTAACAGAGAATCAATATCAAAATTACAAAAAATATGGGGTATGTACTTGTTTCTGTCTTGAAAGTCCACACCTAATTTTGATTTTTCTTAAATTTAAATCTTATGTTAAAAAGATTACTATATGGATGATATAAGGCGAGTAGTTTTTATTCTTTGATTATATACAAGTATTATGTATTGTATACAGTAAGCTGTCTTTAATTACTAAATAACTACTAAGAACTTTCATGCCGGTTTTTCTCTGTAAAATCTACAATAATATATCCTATAAAGTTATTTTAATTTCTTTATCTATATGATAAAATTATTAAAAATATTAAATTTAAAATTATGATATCAATTAAACTACCCTCTAGGCAGTTAGGAAGTAGCAACCGTAATTTATGAAGTATGAACGATTTCGAGTTGACGAAAACAGCATCGTAATATTTATAACAATATAAGTGGATACATTAAGTAACATAAACTAGGTCATACTAATCATCGAAAGTGAGTGACGGACCGCATCGGGTAATCAACCGATGCACCCATATAAACGAAACTTGTGAATTCACATATGACTTAAAACACTTCCACGCGGAACACTGAACACATATGTCCCTCATACTGTAATCATGTTGTTAAGAACTCCCTTAACGATTATGAGGACGGAAACTTCGGTTAAAAATTAAGTTGTTAATGACATGTGGTTCGCGGTCCCGATATCGCCGGAAGGCTGCGTAGCGTCGACGTAACGTCGCCGTAGCGCGGCGCGGACTGGCAGCCAGTACTACGACGCCCCCGCCCGCCCTGCCCTCCTCCTCTGTCACCGCCACTTGCCCAAATCCAGACGAGTTTTCATTAATGTTGTTATCGGTGTAAAGTTCGGCCAAGATAAACTAAGAACCTACAGCTTTAATTAAATGTCCGTGAAATAACCAAAGACAAACAAACAAAGATTCGATAACTTTAAGCGAGCAATATCAGTTTTCGACCTTTTGAATAATTTTGATCAAAATTAGTTTGTCACTTTAATATTTTCAAAATGACGAACTCGATTACAAGACGTTAATTTCAATTATCATAAAGTTTAAATGATTTATTTAGTATATGTTTCATTAGTCGTAAATAACATCGTTATACGATTGGTAATGTAAGGTAAATTATGAGTCGTGATTGATTTGTATCATCATGTATTTTGTGAAAACGTTTAATATTGATGTAGACTTTTTTATCATTTTATTTATATATAAATGAAAAAAAAACAAACATACTACTTTTCTCCGAATAAATATTTGGATATAACATTAAATGTTACAGAGAGATTTTCTTTTACATTACTGCTATATTATTCTACATAGTTTGACTTTTAATATCACGAATGCGGGTGGTCGTTATCGATTGAAAACCAGCAGAAATAGTAAGAATTATTGATATCGCGTGGGTAGCGACTCATACAAAAAGTTTGTAAAAGGAAATAGAGCGAACAAACTGGCGGGTAACAAACTTTTCTGCCGGGACGCGACGCGAACGCGGACGTTACTTATCTGCCGCTGCCGAGCTGACAGCTGCAGATGAAAAATTGAAATTGTGTGAGATAAAACTACCTAACTGCCGCTGCACTGCTGCGCGAACAATGTGATGACAACAAGTACGTAATCATTTCGCGTTGGATGTTTCCCAACTGAATTATTTCGATTCAGATAAATGCACTTTAAAGTGTTCATAAATACAATTCAATAAATTTAATAGACCGCTGTAATAAAATAATTTGTAGTAAAAATGTTATTTCGTTTAAACAGTGCCGGTACGTTTCAGTTTGGCGATCACTGAAACGCGAACAGTATGTAAATGTGCACTCGCGTTTGTCCGGATCCTATATCAATTCGGCACGGTCGATGGAAGCTGAATAGTGACAACAGCACTCGGTACTAACATACAATAATAACGAATTGTTCAAAAGTGTCAATCTTCGACCCTTTTCTATTCACGGAACGGGCTCGACGAGGAAATTGTGTGAAAATATCGCAAAAATCATACGCATAAATTCTCTTATCTTAAATTAACATTTCTCTTCCGCGTGGACGTCTGGTAGCTGAATGGATAACGTCGACCCTCCCTCACAGGATCACCACCATCGAGTCATTTGCTTTTGTTCCCGTGCAATTAATAACCGACAGAAGGGGCGTTTTCGAACAGTCTACGTTGGCCTATCGAGTAAGCTCTTTCTGACTAACGTAATATTCAGTAATATTGATTGTCATTATAATACTGCATAATTCGATTTACCTATTAGCATAAGAAACTGGACTAGAATCGTTGAAATATCCGTCGCGAATTTCAGCGAAATATAATTTAATATAACGACGCTTTGGTAAAAAAATGACAAGGGACATCATAATATATCATCGTTTGAATATTCCGTGAAGAGTTAGAATAGCTAATTGTTAAATGGCGTGTTCACTACGCTTAAGCCGTTGATTGCTACGCTAGTAATGGGTTTAATAATGTAACATCGGCAATGCATTTTTTTTTTTTTTTTTTTTTATTGCATAGGAAGGCGGACGAGCATATGGGCCACCTGATGGTAAGTGGTCACCAACGCCCATAGACATTGGCGTTGTAAGAGCTGTTAACCATCTCTTACATCGCCAATGCGCCACCAACCTTGGGAACTAAGATGTTATGTCCCTTGTGCCTGTAATTACACTGGCTCACTCACCCTTCAAACCGGAACACAGCAATAACAAGTACTGCTGTTTTAATGTTAATGTTTAATGTTAACCTAAAATCAGGCAACATGTTTCGAAATTCTGGAGTAGCGGTTTAATTTATCACGCGAAAAACTTTTATAAAACGGCGAATAAAGTTTCATAACAGAGCGTTACACAAATTTTTCAACGTGGATTTCTTTCCATTTTCCGTGTCACATTAGGTCGGCGCCGCCTAAACACAGGCCAAGTTCTACATTGTTGTTTACGGTAAATTCGGAACTTAGCTGGAACAATTCAACCCATAAATTTCGTGTAATAACAGCTTACAGTTTCTCTAGACACTTGTACAAGCACCGCAATAAGGTGCGTTCGCAAGGTAACCGACTATTACGGTGATACTTGTTTAAAGTTTAAACTATCGAATATTGAAATCACTATGTCTTCTATTTGTATATAAATAAAGAGTTAAAGACAAAACTCGAAAAACTCGACAAAGCTCAGTAAGTTTTTCTGCTCTGTTTTTTTATATCATGAGGCATATGGGCCACAGAATGGTAAGTGTTCAGCAATATCCATAGACGACCAACCTTGGGAAATGGGTAGAATAGATGATGAGTCTGTGGTACCTACACAGAAGGGCTTGCATAAAGCTCCAAATGTAAAAAAATTCACTCGAGTTTTTGACGTGACAACGTCTTATAAATTGGTTTGCCGGGTGACACTTCAAGAAACTGCGTTACGCTCCGCTCACGTTATGCGCTCACAATGAGAGCGAGTGAGAGGCACGCGTCCCTTCCACTCGGGCATGGTTAGCCCGCCTAAGAGCGAGAGAGACAGACATAAAAAGTGAAATTCAGTGCGAGATTCTTTGTATAAATTAATGTTTTAAATATAATTCTTTGTATAAATAAATGTTTTAAATTGTTACTATTATTTCATCCTTCTTCCTACTATACGAATGAATATTCACATTAAAATTATTTTACCACTCAAAGTCGTTGTCACGTAAAACTTTCGCCCGTATACCGACTTTACAGGCAACCAATTTTTTTTTTGTTCGGTAATTATTGACGATCTTTAGTGTTATCAAAAATAGAAAATGATAATTAGAGTAAAAAGCAAAATTCGAAACATATCAATTTTTAATAATGATTTTAGTATAATTTCGACCAGGACGCAAACAATAGTTATGTTATACTTAAAAGTCAATGGTGAAAGCCTCACCTCTCATAGCAGTTAATAGATATACCAGTTCATATACGTCTTACGATATAAACCTTGTTCGGCAAGCGATAGTGTATTATGAACCTAATCCTTTAAGATCAACATGTTATAATTCCGTCATCTTATTTCTCAAATAACAGGAATTGTCTCGTAATCACAAGTTCCACAATATGCTTTAAATTATTATAGTTTCATAACTCGAATCTTCAACCTTTGAAGATTCCATTCCATTATTACAATTTTTGAAGCGCTCACTTAGATGGCTTTGATATCCAATAAAAAGCTTACGTTGCTAGCTTACATAAAAGGAATTCCAGGTAAAGAATAAAATTAATAAAAGTTTGGTATGTTTTCAATTATTTTTTTGCCATAATTTAATATTTCATTATGTTACTTTACTTTTTTAAAATATTTAATTAACTTAGTAAATGATGCTTTCACATTTTAACCAATTAAGATCATATTTTATTGATTGATTTAACTTAGTGTGACGATAGCATTTACATTTAAATGTAATAAAAATAACTTTAAAGTACATATTACTTTTAACATTCCTTAGATATGATGTTAATTGCGGCAAACTAATTTACATTTATTTAAATTAACAGAAACTTTTTAACAATAAGTATTTTTTTATGAACAAAAATAGTAGCTGCATGTGAAATTTATTAAAAATGTCTATACTGCCATGAAGTATCAATTATCCACACGCGCAAACGTCGAAAAAAAAACATGCATCGTACATCGCCAAAAAAACACCATAACTTTTTCAGACCTCTGGAATTTATTACACGTGTTGTATAAAATGAAATCATAGCGTTTTTAAATTGTAGTGAGTATTATGTATAACCGGTGACAATTTTAAGTGGAATTATCTCGCAGTGCCGCCAGCAGCCGGACGACCGCAGGCCGCAGTGTAATTAGCTAAATATGACTTTTAAACTAAGAGCACGTCGACAGAAGCCTCTTCGTATTCCGAGCCTTTTCGGGGCATATTTTCGTATTAATTCTACATTTTCAGACGCTGTTGAGAACCCAATGGTTTTATAGTATACAGATTTAATTGATTAAAAGACGTTATCAATTATGGCCTATATAACTATATTTATCCTATATTACAATTACTATTATAATTATGAGTATACATTAATGATTTACTAGGTTATGGTCTTTGTATGAGCCCTTCAGGGTAAGTAACACCTGCTTCACATATTTTACCGTCCAACAACAATATTTAGTACTGTTGTGCTCCGGGTTGAAAGTTGAACACAAGACACATAATATTACTTACCAACGTTGGTGACGAATTGAAGATGTAAGGAATGGTCAATATGTATTACACTACCAATGCCTATTAGCAGTGGCGACTTACCGTCAAGCGGTCCGCTTGTCTGCCTACCAAATTTAAATAACAGTACATTAACAGCCTGTGAATGTCCCACTGCTGGGCTAAGGCATCTTCTCTTCTGTTTGGTTTGGAGCTTATTACACCACGCTGCTCCAATGCGAGTTAGTGGAATACACTTGTGGCAGAGTTTTAGTGAAATTAGACACAAGCTGGTTTCCTCACGATGTTTTCCTTAACCGTCAAGCACGAGATGAATTATAATCACAAATAAAGCACAACCCACGATCATCGGTTAAGATTCACGCATTCTTACCACTGGGTCAACTCGGTTATTAATTTAAATAAAAAAAAATTAAGATTCCCGATTAAGATTGGGAAATTTATTACTTTTTTTAGTATTTATTACATTAAATTCAAAAGGAATTAAACGTTATAATTTTACATTATTAAATTTACCTAATTAACTAAGAACAATAATAAATTATTTATACTCTGTCCAATTGGGTTCGTTGGCTTTTGACGGCGATGAATAATTAATATTTATTTTAATTTATATTTTACATACACATATTTATTATGATAAAATTTGAATATTTGGTCCCTTAACATTTATATTAAAGTTTCCTATATAGTTTTTTTTACCTATGTATAAAACGACTGTTTCCGTTTTGGATAATACATATTAATAAAAAATTGGATATATACATATTAAATAAACATAATGTAGCCCTCATACATCATCATCATCAATTTAGGATTTTAAGTTAGTATCTGTATGTATGCAATTTTTTCCATAAAAATACATTAATTAGCTATTTGTAACGGCAATCGGTCTAACAAATCGAAATATATCTCAAACATACCTATATTTTTTATATATGTAAACAAAAAAAAAATCATAAGCTTTCCAAGCTTTCCTGGGGTCTAATGATAAAATTTTAGATAAGATCTAATAATAACAAATAGTGTCTTACTTATGTTATTACGTCGACTTGAGCCAGCTTAGAGAGAAATATTAAGGTAGAGAAAAGGCAAGCAGGCTTATAACTAAACTAATGACTCCTAACGTTAACCCGGTAAATACATTCTATTTATTTTTTAATTAAAAAAAATATCTTGGATGCTTAAGAAGAAAACTTACTGTTGTGCGTTACAAAACGTAAATATTAAAGGTAAATGTCAGTACGGGCTCTACATATCGTATAAGAAAATTACTTTGACTTAATTACTAAAGTTTTTGTTATATCTAATGCTTTGAAAAACATTAATTATTTTATACACCTCTTAATATTCTATTTTTATTCGGATTTGGTTCGAAGAAGTTTAAATTATTTGTCTTACTAATTTACTAACACGGTTATTTTAATGCAAACTGTTTTTACTTGAATGACGTCAACATTTTGAAATACTTCTGCATTTATTACAAATAAATATTTTATTATACGAAAAGTAAGTTATAGGATTATGGTAGAACACCTTGGAGATCAAATCAAATCAAATATCTTTATTCAATGTTGAAGTGTTACACTTTCTTATTGATTGTCATAAATCTACCACCGGTTCGGAAATAAACCTCAGACCTGAGAAGAACCGGCGAAAGAAACTCAGCAACAGAGATGATACGTAACCAAGTCTGCTCCTGGATTTTTGTGATAATTGCCCACCAGACAAGCTTTTACCTTTTTTATTATATTAGGTAAGCGAACCGGCCAACCTGTCACCTGTTGGTAAGTGGTTACCACCGAACAAAGTCATTGACGATATACAAAAAATTAACCGTTATTCCATTGATTGACAGCGCCACATCAACCTTGGGAACTAAGATTTTATATCCCTTATACCTGTACATCTACCCTGGCTCTCTCACCCTTCAAACCATAACACAACTACACTAAAAATCAAATAAAAAAATCATAAAAAATAATAAAAAAATCAAAAACTATACTATTTGGCCATAGAATATCTGATAAGTGGGTGGTATCTCCCGGGACGGACTCAAAACCAACATTTAAGTTAACTATTAAAATAGTCAGTATATTTTTATCTTGTACAAAGAAGCGTTTCTAGCGACACTTATCTAAGTCATCAATTTATTTAATAGTTACTTAATGTCTGTGAAGAAAAAATAACAATATGTTTCTTTTGTTTAAAATTGATGAAAAAATTTGATATTTTAAGGTATGGGATACATTATAAAACAAATAACTAAGCTCGATTTAATTAAAATACCTTTGTTACCTCCTTATATATATGTAACAAATATAATTTGGAGTGAGCGTTTTAATTTCACGTCACGTACACGCGGAAAGCTGACCGTAATACTAGTTCGTGAAGTCCCACTATAAATCATAACGCCATTTCAATTTACTCTGTAACACGGTAGTAATAGGCCAACGGTATGTTCTGAAAGACTCAAATTCATATTCAAGAAACGATACGATCATTAGTTAGTGCAATTTTCTTCGCGTCCTATACACGAATACTATCGAGAGCGTTACGGACGGAATGAATAATACTTAATAATTGCTTTTGGCATCGGTCTTGGAAATCAAGTTTCGCTGGACTTTGATAATAAGCAGTACAGTTACCTCCGCTTTGCGGTCTCGTTACGATCGTCCTGTAGAATAAATTTACAGGTATTAATTAAATTCAACAGTATTTCGCTTTATACATATTAAGCGACTACTAGAATTAACATTGTTAATAAACCTATTCTTTAGTGATAATTTATCGTCCTTAATATAATTGTTGTTTCTGCTTTTTTAATACACTATTTTATTTTATTATTGTAAAATATACTCAAGAGTCCTAGACCACAACGCTGAGAGAACTTTGAAGGTAAAACATTTCATACTTAAAACTAAATCTTATACTTTATTCTTCACAAGTTCATCGACTGCTGCTATTTATAAAAGAGAACTTTCACGATTTTGACATAATTTCTTGTATTTATTTTTAAATACTTAGTTAGTCAAAATACAAATTCAAAATTCATATTTCGAACGTGTTATTAATCGACAACGGCTCAAAAAAAATATCTCAGACTCGAAAAAAACGAAAAAAATTAACTAAGCGACATATTTTTTTTCATCCATAATTTACGCTTACAATAATAAAATACCCCTTGGAACGGAGGCTCGGACCGTCACGGTAGCATGCGCTAGCGATTTCATGACTCCATCTGAAATCTGAATGTACCGCTGCTTTTTTTCGTAGTTACGCATAGTCTATCGATACGGCTGTATGGTCGATGACACTGGATTACAGAGGACATAAGTTCATCTTTATTTCTTTGTATAATAGTATGTACATCATAATTTCTAGCCACATTTTTTGGTTTCCACAAACATACATACTATTACAAAAATATATTATATTTAAAAGCGGAATTCTTCTTTAATTTTATAATTCTAATTTAGGTAAGCTAAAATTAAAATCATTTAAAAAAGTATAATATTACATTCTTATATGCATTTAATATACATATTCTCAACAAGAAACGTACTCAAATTTACATATCAATTGAACTTATTAACTCTTAATACACGGTCAATAAGAAACATCAATTCATTGCGTACGTTAAGATAAGTAAGTTCCTTAACACCTCTTAATGTAATGCTAATCGACAAAAATGTGTCTACATCTTCATATTCTTAATAAACTTGTATTTCACGACTACCAAGTAATATAATGTATTCTCTATAATTTAAAATGTACATTCAGATACTTTTAACGGGACTGCTCCAATGTTACTCTATTAATAATGCATTCGTTGATAAAACATCATTAGCGTTGTGGCTGCTTTACAATTCCACTGATTATACGAAGCTATGAGTACATAGTATTTTAAATTGCTTATTACTCTTCATACACATATATTACACGATATAACTATCTAATATAAATTCACTGTTTTTAAAGTTAATATCTAATGACAGTAACACATTAAAAACATTTGTTAAAAATTGAAAACTTGTCAAAGACTTATGAAGCTATTAACTCAATCGGGTCTGGAACAATGCCAATAAAAAGACTTCAGTAAATAAGCCAGATTTAACTCCCGTAGCGGTAGAACGAATTTCGTGTGCTTTACATTAAAATATGGATAGAAAATCAAAATTATTTTATAAGAAAAAAGTAATTTATATAATTTAAGTACAAAAAAAATGAAGATACGATTCACGATAAAAATGTATCATATTGAATAATTTAAAAACATTGTACTTGAAATTTAATATTTTTTAAAAATGTATACTTCTAATTGATAGTAATCGAAACCTCACAAATGCATCTTGAAAAGTATTTCAGCGTATCTATTGTACAAACTTAAATAATTAAATATTTATATGGCATCATCGCGTTCACTTCAGTGTAATGCGATGAGCGGTCTTGAAGCCACGGCTTCAGGAAACACGTACATGTAATATTATTGATTACAGGGAGCGGTCCAGCCGATTTGAATTTCCAATGAGCTCGTTAGAACCGGCCCGGACACGGGACTCGGACAGCCGATAAAAACTTCATTCCTTTTTAGCTGATTGTGCACGTTGCGATTCCACCGAATTACTGTAATCGTTCCCTTTTTGTAAACGATTTGTACTCTCAGGCGTTCGACCATCGATTATACGGGATTCATTTCGTATAATCAAACCAATTTCGGACCCAATTCTAGCAGCTCGTTTACATTAAATGAATACAAATTGTTAATTGTGATAATTTAATCTACAAGAATTCAACGAAGCATTTGCATAATAGTGTCGTGTTTTTATTTTTATTCGTATTATGTATGTCCGTTAATAAAATTTAAATCGAACGCGAAATATAATGCTATACAGTTATTCGTACAAGTAAAAGTAATTATATTGCAGAATTGTTTCAATCTGAAAATGATATGCCCAGGAGATATAAGTTATAACAGACTATTACTTTATACTCGACAAAGTCAAAACCTGATACCCTTTAAGCGCCAGCTTAATGGGAAAGCGTAACCGATAACCGACAATCCTCGTAGCGATACCCACGTAGGTGGTAAGGGTATCGGAGGTATCGCTCTTAATTAAAGCAAGCAAAGCCTACCGGCAAACTTCGATTGCGCTGTCAAAAATCCCAAGAATTATTCCGGCAGTATAATAACTTGTGCGATTTTAGACTTTATCGTGCAAGTTCAGGCGTATTAGCGAATTTATACGTTCGGATGCAATATGCCTGCGGATCGCTCCCGCTGCACGCAGAGCTTTTATTAAAAACAGTTTTTATTTATTGACGTTTCGAGCCTTGCATGAGTGTTACTTGCGTTACTGATTTTCTCGATTTCGCATACGGAATTTCGTTTGAAACAATTTACTTAATTTGTTGCATAAACTTGTTGACATTTATTGTATAATAAAATATCTACAAACTATATATAACTACAAACGAATTGAAACCTTAAATTTGTTAAATATAAATCAAACAAAATACATAAAAGCACACAAACAAAGTACAAAGCAATGTTTGAGTAATGTCTTAAAACAAACGTTTTGTACGTTATTATAATATTTCGTAAATAAACGGTGTCGGTGTCTAATACGTTATTTGTTATAAGTGGCATTAATTTGTATTATCCTTTTAACAATATTAATAATAATACTTAATGACCCACTTCACGAATTTCAAAGTGATTGATTGAGGCGGTCTCTGAAGAGCGTATAGAAATAAATGGCTATTCATTTCACCTTAACAAAACCCTACGTGGGTAGACGTTGATTCTGTTTTGACTATTAGCTTTCTATAACTGCCATATAATTGGATATTATTTATTTAATCCTTTTTAGAGCATTTTTTATAAAGACATTTTTTTTATTTAATTTAAAATAGCGCCACAAATCTCGTTTGATCTTATTTTGCTTATACCTAAAGTTATATACACTTGCTCAGTCACCCTACAAACTGGAAAATAACAATACTAAGTATTGTTAACAGTAGAATATAGTAGGTGGGTGCTAGACGGGCTTGCACAAAGTCCTACCACGGAATAAAATCTTGTATAATATGTTTATATGATAAATAAAGCCTTAATTAATATACATGATTGAATTATTCAAGGCATAAGTACTAATATAAATAAGATGTACCGAAATTATCTTCGGATTATTCGTACGCAAATTAAACCAAAGCAACTTAATAGGAATTTACATTTATAAAACGACTCAATCAACGGACGACCGAGTTCGTTTAATGGCAGCACTTAATTGGTTGCCATGTAAATTATTAAAATCGCTGACAATCTACAAGTACGAAACAGGTACTCAACGTGTTTTAATTCTTGCGTAGAACATAAATGAGGGATAATTAATTGAATAATTTAGAGATACTTTTATAGAAGCGAGTATGTGAACATATGTACATACATAAACTATTATAGATCGACTTTCGTATGCATTCATATTTTAAATATATTCAAAGTATATGAAACAATATATTATAAAATTAATAACATATTTTACTGAAATTTCCATCATAAGTCTTAAATTGGCAATATCGCTCGTGCGCCTCATTTAATTGCTAATGCCTTGGTGATCTAAGTATGGAAGCTTATATGGGTTAATGAGTTCGCTAGTAATTCATACCGAGGCGGAAGTGCTCCCCTGGTTATGAAACTGGTGCACGCTCAAGGCAGATGAGGCAAGTTATACAGGCGTTTGTCATTTATCAACCTTTCCTTTTAGTTGTAATGATACGTCTCATCGGGCCGTGGAGTCTCCTCTGTTATACTTAAGAGAAAATATACAAGAACTATGCACTTGATGAATAACACACTTGAGTATTAGGTTTGGATAAAATATTTTAGTATTTATTTTGTAGTGGAAGCTAAATATTATATTAGTATTACATAATAGTGTTATGAAGAAATGTGAAATAATAAGCAATTCATATTCACAAATTTTCTTTTATAGAATCGGTGACAATCTGAATAGAGTATAATACATAAGCTTATATCAAGTTTCCGATTCCGCAAAGGCAATACATCCTTCTTGGTGAAATGTATTTCTGGTTAAAGAAAGGCTTATTGCACAATACAAGTTATTATCATACAGGATATAATATGTATATCAAGTTAATTGTGCATGGCCGATTGTGAATTGAACTTTTGGATTTATTTGGATTTTAATATTAAAAATAAAACTGTTGGATTGTACGATAGCTTTTTACTTTAGACGTGAAACATATAATGGCGTATATCGAGGTGAATAAGTCACATCCGTATGCCGTGATTCGTATACGGCATAACTCGACATTATTCATCACATTGCACAAAGTCCTACCACTAAGTAAACCGTTCAGTAGACCCATTCAGAACTATCTGACATGATGAACTACCTGATATGATGTATACAAAGCCGATATGACCCAGTGGTTACAACGCGTGAACCTTATCCGATGATCGTGGGTTCAAAGCCGGGCAGGCACCACTGAATTTTCAAGTGCTTAATTTGTGTTCACAATTCATCTCGTGCTTGAAGGTGAAGGAAAACATCGTGAGGAAACCTGCATGTGTCAAATTTCACTCAAAATTCTGCCACATGTGAATTCCACCAATCCACATTGGTGCAGCGTGGTGGAATAAGCTGCAAACCTTCTCCTCAAAAAAGGAGAAGAGGCCTTAGCTCAGCAGTGGGACATTTAGAGGCTGTTTCTTTACTTTTTACTTTACCTGATATGAAAATATACACGTAATAAAGTATTAAAATAAACAGCGCTTTATTGTTATTTCAAGCGTACACATATTGAATTTCTAGTTAAAGCATAGTTATTAAATTATGTTCAATTATATACGTTAAACGAATGATGAATTTAATGTCGACTAAACGATTTGAACACAATAAATTGGTAGGTAATACTTATAAAAAAATGTTTCGAAGCGTACACAGACGGGGAGAACGTATTTATAATTCAAGTAGATTTCTCAATAGCTCTGAATTGTCCGAAAATATTTCTCGAAAAAAATATAAAATGTATAGATTTTTTTGTGTTTTGGTGAATATGTATGTAATACGCCTCAGCAACCTCCCTTCTTATATAGCACACGAGCGGAACCACGGGCGTAAAGAAGTAAATAAATGTAAGCTATCATCTTGCTATAAATGGAAAGATTCAAGTAATTTTAATGAAATAATGAATCCGAATTAATAATACATATTTACACATATTTTTTCACCAAACCAAAACACAGATATGCAAAAATTAAAACAATGACTGTTTCGTTTTTGGTGACTTGCAAATTGCAATATTGACTTACAAATATTCAGCTATTTCGTAGACATATACTGCATTATAGTTTCGATGGATAATTTAACCAAAATGGATATGAAATAAAAATAAAGTAATATTTTCATTATGAAAATATTAACAAAATTAATTTTAGAAAGGCTTGAACGTTGTTATAATTTACATAAAAAAGAGGCTTACCCTGTTTGTTATTGACTATTTTCAAGCTCGGATTTCGGCTTACCCGATAGTAAGGAACTCTTTATCAGGAATTCACGCGAGGAAAGTAATTTTCGAGGGAATATCGTCGTCACAGTAACAGATCAAGGGGCTTATTTGGGACCAGTTGAGATCACTCCCACACTTCTATTATACGTTTTAAAAATAATCTCGAGTGAGTGTTCACGTTCGGTTACGAAACAAGAGATCTACCGAATGAAAATTTTACAAAAATCCGCTTACTGTTATAGGTTTTTTTTATAGCCCGGGAGGGCAAATGGCTCTACTCCACCTGATGGTAAGTGGAAGTAGAGTCCAAACGCGACGACGGCTAGTGCAATCGTGAAGAATGATTTGCACTAGCAATAATAACGTATAATAATAATGAGCGTATTTATATTTGTGAGGTAAATATTTTCAATATATTAAAACTACGTTTACTACTAGGATATAGTTTACGGAGTAACTATTAAATGGTAATCGGTACCTAAGGGTAAGTGGTCACCACGGCCATAGCGTAATGAACGGTGAGAAATACTAACCTCATTCACCCTTCAAACCGGAACACAACAGTAATAATTAGCGCTATTTAGCGGTAGATTAAGTATATTTAATTTCCATAACGTGATAATACTGAACTTTATTAAATAAATACAACTTTAGTTATGATGGTATACAATACATAATAAATTCTGAAAACAGATGGCACAAACGAAAGCTTCGTTATAAAAAAAATGGTTGCCTGTAAAGTCGGTTTACGGACGATAGTTTAACGTGACAACGTCATAACAGATAGATGCGGCGCAAACGTACAATCAGCGTAACGGGACAATGGGCGTAACGGGACAATTTCGTGCATGCAGCCAGCGTTCATCGATTTATTAGACGTTGTCACGTCAATTAAATTAAAGCATTCATGCAAAAACTATTAACATTTAAAAATTACTTGATTTGATTTTAATTTTTATCTTATTTAATACTTTATTTGAATAACATATAACCTTATCACTGACATATTCGTTCCTTGGATCTTATAGTTTTATTTGAAACATAAAATAAATCAAGTGAAAAATATTTTAGTCCTTTTGTTTTTTAACTGATAATTTTTTTTTATGAGTCTATAGATATTAGTTATGTCACGTAAGCGTTACGTATTGCTCGGGAGGGCGGGTTAAACTTTTAATGGACGCTCTCTAACTGAGCAAGCCAAACGGGGACACGAAATGATAAAGACAGTATGTCATCCTTGTCTGAGTAAATACGTTGTACGAGCGGTTCGAAGTAAAATTTCATTTATTTTTCTACTAAATAAGGTTAATTGGTTGAAGAACAGGACATAAACAGAATGTGAATGTCCCACTGCTGGGCTAAGGCCTCTTTTATTTATTTTTTATGAGAAGGTTTGGAGTTTTTTCTACTACGCTGCTCCAATGCGGAATGGTGGAATACACATGTGTCAAAATTTCGGTGAAAAAAGACACATGCAGGTTTCCCCACGATGTTTTCTTTCACCGCCAAGCAGGAGATTAATTATAAACACAAATTAAGCACATGAAAATTCACTGGTGATTGCTTGGATTTGAACCCACGATCATAGGTTAAGATCCACGCGTTCTAACCACTGGTCCATATCGACTTTTATTGGTTCAAGATAATGAACAATTTACAAAATTGACTGAATGTACGTAATTCATGATAGGGGTTATGCATGATAGGGATGTTTCGTAAATTGTATGGGGTTCAAACTCGGGTAAGTACTATAGATTATTCATAAGGATTAACTAAGCTTGTGTTTATATTTCGTTATGAAGGTTCAATGGTAACTTTGTATGTAAATTTTAAAGCCAATTACTAATCTGCAGTAAAACAGACAAAATTTATATCCTTATGTTTGACTGGATGATTTTCATTTATTAACTAATGGCACTAATAAACTATTATTAGTAGTAAAAAGTAATATCTATACTTACGCCGCTCGTGGATAAAGGCATTCTCATCTCTCGAGCAGAAGACTTGGAGTTTATTCCACTACGCTATTCCAATGCGAGTCGATGGATACACAATATGTGGCTGAAATTTTCATCCAACATGTGCAGGTTTTCTTGTGAAGCTTATAAACAAAACTTAAGCACATGAAAATACAGTTGTGCTTGCCCGGTATTATTCTCGCCACCTTGAATAAGCTTCAATGTTCTTATCATTGGTTTGTCTGAGCTCAGTTCGGTTGTTATTAAATTACTTTAAAAAATACAAGTTCTATACTTCTTATTTAAAATGAAAAAAAAATCTTTATTCTTAGTTAGTGTATGTACGTGTAAAGATAATAATTTGCTATAATATATTCAAATACTACCTAGAGCTAAAGGCTCCTTAACGCTTTAAAAAGAGTCCCTAAAATATCACATAAGCTAAACAGAACAAAGATATTATTAATTTCATATTCTGTGAGCGCTATTTTACAAATTACTTCTGTAAGCTCTTATCACAGTAATTATCTTGAGCAATTTATACTACATCTTCCAAGCCATAAGAATATCGTCTGAGCTATAAAACGATCTCTTATAAAGAAGTTGCACTTCAAACGCGATTTTAATCACTTTAACAACGTGTCTATTATATGATTAAGTTATATCAGTTTATGCGAGCAGTTCAAAATATTGTTGGTTGTATCAATTTAATGCAATATAAATGCATTGCATAAAATTTTTCTTTTATTGTTTATGTCAACATAAAAAAGGTTGCAATAGAAGTGTAAACTTTTTAAAAAGACGCTCTTATCTAAATAACAATTTAATATACTTGATTGTTGGGCCACTAAAACAAAAACCGATTGATACATATCACAATAAACAATTGGAGTGAACTGCCTTAACATTTAGTGCAACAGTTATTTGACTCGTAACAGAGTATATTGTATACAGATACTATTTACACTGATTCACTGACCAGAAATGGTAAGTGATTACCACATCCAGTACGACTTACAATGGATGGTATTGTACATAGAATAAAATGAAACAATATAGAATGTATGTTCGTTATAAATATAAATGAATAATTTAAACCGCACTCAATATACAGCCCAATAAATGTCAAAGAAAATCGAACAAATTTATCAAGACTAGTTACATTCACAGGGAGATAGGGCACGGCAAAAATTTCTGGTATCATTAAAGAAGTCATCAGGCAGAGAGCAATAAGCAAATGAACGCGCGGTATCTTCTCAGACATTCTGTTATCGGTCGGACGCAACGCCGAGATACTATCACACTTCCGTCCTTAGGACCTCGTTACAGTAAACCAATTTCAGGATAAAACCTTCGACGAATAAGGAAGTCTTCCTAAAGCTATCTACATACTCAATAAAAAAAAATTAAATATTTTTTAAATAAAAATAAAAAAATTCACAGACTGAGCGTCCCTTGTTCAACTGCATTGCTTTATGTGTATATTTTTCAATGTATATATGTTTGCCCCCTGCAAACGAACAGGAGGCTACCTGATGGAAAGTGAATACCATCGTCCGTCCGTGAAAACGTGGGTTACCGGCGTTTAAGGTGTGAGTACGCTTTTTTCTTAAAGTTTTCTATGTCATATCTCTTCGGAATAGTCACCGGCGAGAGCTGATTTCACAGCATGGTTATACGAGGCAGGAAATTCCTTAAAAATCGTGCTTTTGTTTAATTTCATTTATATTTTATTTGTTTACGAACAAAACATTACAAGTACTTTTAATGAAACCTTGCATACAGGCAAGAATTATGTACAAGAGGCAATCTTTTAGGTAAAACAGTTGACAGTCGATGCCAGAAAACACTGCTTGAAGAGGACAAAGGACTTAAATCACTTACTATTTTTAATCCTACATAAGTCATTATTTAAACTTACGATATAATCGCATAAAAGCTATTTTACTTGTACCGTGATTAGTGAAGGATGCCGCAGCTGAACTCCTATAAAATAATATAATAAAATTATTCTGTAATAGAATCGTTACAATTGATAAATTGTTTTATATAAAATGTACACAACCGTTTGACGATTTTTCGAATATGGTAATAATCATAGCAGTTAAAACATTTTTTAATAACTGTAAATCTCTATCGGACTGACAGGAATAATTAAATATTTTCTCAAATCAAAATCTCGTATGAAAATCTCCAAAAGATCATAAGCGTCGTATCTATGTTACGTACAACAAGTACTGCAGTATTTTAAAAAACTTTCGAAACTTCGAAAAAAACGACAAAAAGGCTCAGCTCAATATACCCCACCCTTACCAATCCACCCGCTTTCCACAGCTCGCCAAGCCCGCCGACACCGACCCTGCCTAGTCGTGTTCCAGAGAATGTAACAACCCTTATCTACACTTAAACATGCAAACTCGGTTGGATCACGACAATCAATTCACTATTTCACACCAGACTTTATTTTTTTAACCAAAAACTATTTTACATAAAAAATAAAATGTTTTATAAGAAAAAGAAAAACATAAGTAATAATGAGGTAAAGACATGAAGATACGTTCAATTTAACATTAAGGGAAGTAAGAAGCATCATTAAACTATCGTGTTATACCGCCTTCGTAACATTCGCATAGTTAATTCAATGATCGTCTGCATAATGACTTGCATATGGCTAGTTTGAATGCATTCCAAACTACCTTCTAATTTGCACTAAACTAATGAAGGGAATTCACCACAGCGGTGTTTTTGTTAGCACCGATGTGAAAAGCGGAAGACGAGGTTTTTTGGCACTGACACCGGCGCGCGTTTCAACGTTTGCGCAATTTATCTTTTGCCTTCGAAAAGATTGCATTTTAAAGTTTCTGTCGGGTAGCATTTGCTTGTAATGTTTGTACAACACAACCGCCGCTACAAAATTGAAATGAAGGTTTTTTCCTTAAAACGAAATTGCTCGCAACAGTTGTACATTCATGTATGAAATGCAACGGAGTGGGCGAACCTCCGTTTATTTGCAGCTAGACAACAAGGCCAGTTGTTTTCCAGTGCACGAGAAGGGATTTTCATATCAATATTCAGTAGCTGTAAGTCTAAGACTGCTTTGGGCTACTTAGACAGCCATTTGCAGAGAGATTGGCCCGACCTACGAGGTAGATTGCTGAACTTTAGAGATAACTTCAACAAACTTCGAACATTTTGACGCTGCAATATTTGGATAAGGTAAACTAACTGCTTTAATTAAGTTAAGGGACATTTAAACGTAACTTACTAACATATTCATTGTTATTTTATTACAGACGAAGTTTGAATGTATTATTTTGTTATTGAATCACATTGGAAAGCAATTGCATAATTTTTAATGTTGGCAAGTTCATAATTTTGGGTACTACCCGCTTATAATGTATTTTACCATCAAACAGCAATGCATTGTATTAATGTGTTACGGTTTTAGTGTTTTCTTTAGTTGTCATGGTACGCAGCGTATTAATCGCTGCATATTAAATTAGATATTCATCCGCAAAACAGCAGTACTTGTTATTGTTCTGTTCCGGTTTGAAGGGTGAGTGAGCCAGTGTAATACAGGCACAAGGGACATAACATCTTAGTTCCTAAGGTTGGTGGCGCATTAGTGATGTAAGCGATGGTTAACATTTCTTACAATGCTCAATACCATATGCTCGCCCGCCTTCCTATACAATTTAAAAAAAACTACATGAATAATGTAGTTATCAATACTTATTGTAGTGATCACTTACTATTGAGGCCTGTCTCGTCTACCTTTAAGGAATAATATGCACCATATTTAAATAAACACAATCAATTAACATCAACAAATTGTACAAATTTAATCTTTTTACATTTTCAATATTTAAGTTTTATCATAATAAAACATTAATCCAATATATAAATGGATAATGAATACGTTTAATTTGAATAAACCGTTTTGCCTCGTAATAAAATAATTCCAAATAACTCAATATTAAAGGCAAATACGAAAATAATGTGTTGTTTGTATTGATATTAAAACAGCAAAAGTAAATAAATGCAGTCATTATTTTTTATGTTTATATCAATATAGTACGAGTATATTACTTGAATACATAAATAACAATTTTATTTTATTTATTTTTTCAGTTGTTTAATTTATTCGATGCTGCTCTTCACTGTTTACTTAATTGTCTTGTATTAAAAAAACCTACCTTGCTTTATATAGAATATGCTCGTTGTAAAATTATTTTTAAACTTCATAACATTATAATTACATTTGTTGTACACTAGTTATCGCTCGCGGCTTCGGCTGCGTTTCAGGGGTGGGGCGTTGTGTAGGTCAGTCGTGAAAACGGACAGACAGGCAGTGTTACTATCGCATTATAACATTAAAAATAAATATGATTGTCACTCCTATTATTTGAAATTTTGCTCACTTTCAGCATGTCTTTAATCTAAGATCACGAGATCAAATCCGGGCCTTAACCACTGAGTTATCAAATTGGTGAAATAGGCTCAAAACCTACTTATGAGAATATTGGTCAACAAATTTTGGGATTGTTACGGGCTGTTAGTTAACTTTTTTATTAATAACTTATTTTGTAGTATTTAAAATATATATACTGTCAAATCGGCCAACTGTTGTTATGTAGTAACACCTACAATAGACGTTGGAACTGCAAGAAATTTAACTATTCCTAGCATCGCCAATACACAACCAACCTTGAAATAAGAAACTTGTCTCTAAAACTATACTGGCTAATTAATTCAAAATTTATTACATAATTCATTTAATCCAGCAACCAACAACCCTAAGTATTACTGTTTATTTTTTTATATTTTGTATTATTAAAAGTACTTTTATAACTACATAAATGCTATAGCTTACGAATATCACATTTCAAAATCAATAAATGTTTACAACGTACATTTTCTCGATAAAATCTTATTTAAATATTTTAAGACTTGATTGTAATCTGCAATCGATTTGCCAAAGCACGTTGTTCCGAGCCATTACGAGTCCGCCACAAATCGATTTATATTTGCTGTACAATGGTTGCAGATTGTTGCTCGGCGTGTTATTAGTATTTCGTTTTAAATATACTGGCGCAACACATGAAAATTGCTACCATTACTTGAGTATAAACTCAAGAGAACAATTTAGCAAGCCAATAAACTTACAGAGTTTATTGTTTTAAAATAAATTTCTATATGAAGTTTGTTTCGTCTGACTTAAAAGTATTGCGAGTCAGTATATCAGATCATATTATTTCGAGTGATTTCGTATTGATTTTTTTTGAAAAAGAGGGCTAACGGTCTGTAGACTCACATGATAGAAAGTGACTACAATCGGTGCGTCGCTGGCCATTTAGAGTATATAAGCTCTTTTGTTGAACGTAAGTCCATATTATATATAGATAAGTTACGTGAGAGCGCCTATGTTTACTTGACCATGCCAAGGATTTCATACGTAATCTCCATGACAAAGTAGTAAATACCATGAACTTAGTCGTGTGCATTTACCGTACGTGCATTGTATTAAGTCATTATGCCCTGCTCTACAATCAAGTGAACTAGCTGAGGCAAGATAAGACACGATGCTCGCAACCAACAATACGCTTGAAATTGTTAGTCTTCCCTTATAAATTATCACTGGAATCCGCCTAGGCATAAGTCATACAGACATACGTACATTTAACTATTAAAATACATTTTATTTGTTGTTTGATACGAACAAGCGATTGTGTATATTTTTTATCAAAAAATCAGATATCATTCAAACATCAGAAACGCGATGTCATACGTCCGCGAGAGTTCACAAACTAAGTATGAAACTATAAGAGAAAGCGTGTCAGCATAGTCTTCTGAAAGTTAAGTCAAAAAAACAATAAATTCAAATTATAATTTAGACATCAAAACCTTCAAAGCGTTATTCTTATAACAAAATAATTGTATAAAATATTGTCAAGCCTGTAAAGAGAGGTTTAAGATCCAACAGATCACAACGCACAATGGTTCAGGATCTCATTGTGATGTACTTGAAGAAATCGTTCGTTTTAAAGCGAAGTTTTTCTTTTTGAAATTTATAATGCTCCTTATCTCTATTGCTATGAAACAGTCGATGTGATTTTCTTTTTGTTACTTCAAATACCTATTTCAGATATAAGAATATTTTTAATTATGTCATACTAAAATAACTTAACAGACATACTATAGTAATAATTAATTGTGATCGGAATAAGTAAGCTTGGAAGAAAGTTTACTTGGTGGTAGAGCTTTGTGCAAGCTCGTCTGGGTAGGTACCACCCACTCACCAGATATTCTACCGCAGTACTTGCTGATGTGTTCCGGTTTGAAGGGTGAGTGAGCCAGTGTAATTCCAAGCACAGGGGACATAACATCTTAGTTCCCAACATTGGTGGGGTGCACTGGTAATGTAAGTGATGGTTAACATCTCTTACAATGCCAATGTCTATGGGCGTTGGTGACCACTTACCATCAGGTTCATACGCTCGTCCGCTTTCCTATGCAATAAAAAAAGGAAAGATATTCACGTACGGTAGTTCCATAATTATTATAGTTACAAGGTACAAAAATAGATTTATGTTGCATCTTTCAAGGTGATCGGGTAAGCTTTCAAGTTTATTAATCTCAAACAGATATACCGACTTACATTTTTATATATTATATAATATAACGTACTTTTTGTCTTACAGATCAGTTTCGATAACATATCTGATAAATACCTCTGTTTATGCTTTTAAATAAATCATGGAAATATACTACGGAATGTTTAAATGAGAACATATTTAAATGTACAAAAGTAGAGTAGCATAAGTAGATAGGTTTTGGCGCCACTTGGCGTAGCGTGGGCGAACCCGTGTCGAACTGCGTACATCGCCTTCGCCATGCCGTAACTGCAGTGATTAACTGTCCAAGCACACTACTAGCGCGAATGGGATCGTTTTATGATTTTTTATTAACGTAATAAATATTAACTCAATATACCGATATTTTTTAGACATTAAAATGATTATTTATTCAATAGTAATCACTTGGTGGTAGAACTTTGTGCAAGCTCGTCTAGGTAGGTACCACCCATTCATCAGATATTCTACCGCTAAACAGGAGTATTTGATACTGTTGGGTTCCGGTTTGAAGGGTGAGTGAGCCAGTGTAATTACAGGCACAAGGGACATAACATCTTAGTTCCCAAGGTTGGTGGCGCAAAGGCGATGTAAGCGATGGTTAATATCTCTTACCACCACTCACCATCAGGTGGCCCATATGCTACCGTCCACCTACCTATACTAGTAAATAAAATAAAGTAAAAAAATAGTTAATATTATGCTGTTTTCATATAGATTCTAATAAAATATAATATGATATAATAAATTCTAATATACAAATACATATTTATTTATTTACGTATGTATGTGTTATTTTTGTTAACTGTATGTTTTAATTTTTCTTTTTGTTTCCTTTCTTAAAATAAATAAATATTGACCTCTACTAGTTCCAGTTTACCACTATGTCACTTTAATCTAAAAAGGATCTTGTCGTCTCTATTATGGTATCCCAGTATACCAAAATAAATATTCATAAAGAACTTTATACCCCTTGAGAGGTTCGCTGTCAAAAATTCTATCCCTTTTAACTATTTTCTACGTCATACGAGCAACATTTCAACTCAAAGTTGGAGCAGTTTGAGTTAGACAACAAAAGGTATATTTTAAAATAATAGAAACGAATATTACAATATCGCTTCAAAATATAAAATGAAACTTTTGTTCGACAATAATACCATTAATCTAACTTAAATACGTCTAACAGATTAAAACCTAATTAAGTAGTCTATTGGATAAGTAAACACGTATTTTTTTACTAAGGAATCCATTACGGAAAATTAATGAAGCTTTTGTTTTAATAAAACTTCAAGTATAGCTTAATGTTTTTCGATTTATTATCTGACTGATTAAATAAATAATCGAGAATTTAGAACAAAAACAAAATGATACAATGTCTGACCTACTGGATTGAACACGTGGAAGTAAAGTATTAAGACTCCCAATGGTACCATCCTCAGTAACGATGATCTAAGTGATCACCTAAAATCTTATTTTAATCTTAGCTTTTTGAAATTAAACTTATATGGCCATATTAAATTATTACGTAAATCAGAAATAGTTACTAACCATTTAAAAAGATTTTTATATTGTTAATTAATAAAATTAGTAAAAAGTTATCCATAAAAATAATTGTTTGTTGGAATTCTATGCGTAGGCGCACCGTCCAAACGATTGAGTTGGCTACTTGAATGTTTCGGATATAGTACAATCAATGCAATGGTAGTAATAAACATATTAATAATCAATTTAAAAAATAATATTATTCATGAATCATATTAATTAATCGATGTATACTCCCTATATATTCTACGAGCTGTGCCCCGAGGCTTTACCCGCGTATAATAATTAATAAAAATATAAAAAACTCACAAACACACACACACACACTTATGGCTATTGGTAAAGAAATACGTAATTAACGATTTGAAATTAATTTCCATAAGATACCGTAGGGTTTACTCGTCTTATATATAGCCTTACATTTCCGCCATCACATGTTCTTTGTGTGTACCAATTTTTATCAATATTGGTGAAGCCGTTCTTGAGTTATAAGAAGACATACAAACAGACAGACTGACTGACAAATATGAAAAATAAAACAGTATAATGTAAATCACTGCATCATAAGGCGATTATTTGTATAGTAGTATAGATAAAGATTATATCACATACGAGATGAGATGAATAGAATTATGCTAACTCTAAACAAACGGCCGTGTTTGTAAGCAGTCTAAGCTAGTACAGAATATGATGTAGTGCTTAGCTGTTCTGTATAGCCTAATAGATAACAATACAAATCGCATTGAATGTTAGTGATAACATCGTATTGACCGCATTGTCTTCTCAACACATATAATAATACATAGTTGTATCATTATTGTTAAGGTCGGTTCATATGTATTGATTAAAGATAAGAGACCAAGAAAAATACATGATTTATGATTCAGAAATGTTTTACTGAAAATTTGCATTACAGAAACTTAAACTTCATTTATTTGATGTTATTTACGTGATATTAGTCAATAATAAATAATATTTGACTGCCTCGTTGGTCTAGTGGCCAGATGTAAGGCCGCAGACCTGGATGTCATGGGTTCTATTCCCAAGTCGGCACAATAGTAATGGGTTTTTCAGTTTCACTGTCAGAAAATACTCAATAGTAGCCTAACCAATTTTTGTCTGACTGCGTAATGTTTCCTTTTGTAAGTAAATTAAAACTTGCATCAATTGTACGTTCTTATTCTATTGATAATAGAATCTACTGATTTTTCTTTAAAAAATAATTAAATTTGATACTTACATACTTAATAACAATTGAATTCTAGTTATTCATTTGAGGTTACAAGTTAAGTTGAATCCGCGGTACGTTAAATAAAATAACAAGACAGCTTGTAGTGTTAACTACTTTACAACAAGAACAGTAAAATGTTTTAGATACTATAAAACTTAACGTCTAATAGGAAGTTGTAAACGGTAAGCATTATGTATTTATCTTTCAAACAATGGTAAGTGTGTTTACTATTATTCTAAGTAAATATTAATAAACTAACACCAATTTCTTATTCGTTGGCTTGTTTCTGTTACTTTACTATAATTAACTGGTTTTTTTTTTACCGTTGTAAGTCTACAATGCTTAAAAGATAGTATACGAAATCCATAGACAAGTAAGTCACAATTTTATACTTTTTTCCGATTGTCATGATTTTTTTTAAATTGTTAATATTTTATAATATCTACTCCCAAGGGAGAATAGCCAACCGTGAGGGATTTAATATAGTACACAAGTGTGTGTGAGTGCAGTCTCTATTCTACCTACTGAAAATTTGACACCACTGGAAGGAGTTCAGGCACAGGTCTGACGGCTTCCCGAGGTGGAGATGTTTAAACGCTGCTAACTTCTAGAATTCGAAATGATACTGAGAATATCTCGCAAAAAAATACTTTTTATCGTCCCAACTCGTAATTAGCACCCCGGACCTCGAGATCTGCTGACTTTTATACTAGCCAATAGACCATCGTGGTAGTTGGTATATAATTTTTTTTTTTATTTCATAGCAAGGCGGACGAGCATAATTATGGGCCACCTGATGGTAAGTGGTCACCAACGCCCATAGACAATGGCATTGTAAGAGATGTTAACCATCGCTTACATCGCCATTGCGCCACCAACCTGGGGAATTAAGATGTTATGTCCCTTATGCCTGTAATTACACTGGCTCACTCACCCTTCAAACCGGAACACAACAGTACCAAGTACTGCTGTTTTGCGGTAGAATATCTGATGAGTGGGTGGTACCTACCCAGACGAGCCTGCACAAAGCTCTACCACGAAGTATAACATTTAATATCCAGCAATTTATACCTATTTCACATTATTTTACAAAGTTATAAGTTATTCTGTTAACACAAACAATATTGGAAGCCAAGTCTGTTAGAAGTTTACGTCAAAACTTAATCGAGTGCATAATTTGTATAGAAATCGCATACAAAACGTTAAGATTTTATATTCATTGAAACTGTTAGTTTTATGAGATTAATTTATGTTTTTATCGTGATCGGTGTTGAAGGAAATCATCGTGAGAAAAATTGCTTGTGACGGAAGAATACGTAGAGGCAGATTCGGAGCAGCATTATGGCTCCTAACATTTCATGCTTTTATAAAACAATAATAAATTCAAATTATTAAACAGGTAAGAAATTATAAACTAATTTAAATTTTAAAACATATTTTCCACGGAAAAACAATATGCTATTTCCTTGTGAAGTTAAAATGACAGCGAAAAGCAGAAGAAAGACGTCGCTATACAGCTCATATATCATGACAGTATGAGATTTCTCTTACAATTTCTATTACACTAAAACCTGTCCTGTCTAATATTTGCTTATATCGCGTTGAACACCGGACGCAAAGGCATAACATTGTCAACATAGCGCCGGCACACGCATACAGAAGTTCGCGAAAGCCAGCCCCCGGGCCGAAACTTATATTATTTACAAAGAGAAGTCTTTGCTTTAAACTAAACAAGCCACTTCTGGTTACGACGTCTACAATACTTAGTTACATAAAAGCTGTTTACAAAATTAACAATTTCGTCTCATTTGTAAGGCTCAAGTTGCATTGTCGTCTCTTGCTGCTCTTATTCAATGAGTAACTTCGTTAATTATCCTTATTATAAGTTTCTTATTTACATTTCTTCTTAATTAATTTTTTTTAGCTACCTATCGTTTTATGTAATATTATTATTGTTCTTTTTTAAGCATCTACATATTTTCATCCGATTGCTCTGAGAATTACTAAGGATTTCTTATTACGATCAACGTATGGGTTACATACGAACAAATCAAATAATTGTTTACAAAAAATTACAAAAAAAAGTTTCTGCGGACACTGATAGGCGGATATTGGCTATACATTTTATGAAAGCACTACAACACTATGAGTCATCATAGTATATGAGTGTAGGTACTTCGTAAATCGTAAAGTACAGTTTTTTGATATCATTTTGCATTTACTTTTACATTTCTAATGTCCCCGGGTCAGGGCAATAAAAAAATAATGGATGTTTCTGGCAAGATATTTACAATAAAAACCCGGAACAGCCCGAATTCTGAAAGTACGCAGTATTTACACTTTCGTGTCTCACAAAAAACGTAAATCCATTACCTTCGCGCCTGAACGTTTTTCAGTCGTCTCGGATTTGCATCTTATTATAAGAATGGTAAGTAAGAATTCAATTGTTTTTGTGTATACTCCTTTGTCCTGTAATACCTTCGATGGGATATAGTCCGAGCAACTGTTTAAACGTGCGAAATTGTAATTGGTATCTGGTACCCACATCACAGACTAGTGCAGTACCACTGTATGTTTTGTAACATTGTTATAACTTTGTGTTACTAAATTTATTTTTAATTTATATCTCTTACGTAGTTAGCTAGTCTCACTTGAGGAAGCCCGTCGTGGTTGAAATAGTCAGAACACCATCAATACTTATAAAAACATCTTCAAACATCTCATACCTGTAACAATAAGAAAAAAATTAATTAGCATCACCGGTTTCCTCATCCCATTACAATGGGTCTTGTCTATCCCCCGCATCATTGTCATATTTTATACATTGCGTTGTCATTTCTGTGGGCAGTACTTATTGCCATTGATAATTATTTAAATAATAATGAATTATCAACTTCATTAATCTTATTTCTATATTTTTTTAATTGTATAGGTAGGCGGACGAGCATATGGGCAACTGGTGGTAAGTGATCACCAACGCCCATAGACAAAGACATTGTATGAAATGTTATCATCGCCAATACACCACCAACTTCGGAAGTAGGATGTTATGTCTCTTGTGCATGTAATTACACTAGCTAACTCATCCTTTAAACCGGAACACAACAATACCAAGTACTGCTGTTTTGCGGTAGAATATCTGATGAGTGAGTACCTACCCAGACGAGCTTGCACAATCTCATTTTTAACCGACTTCAAAAAAAGGAGGAGGTTATCAATTCGTCTGTATGTTTTTTTTTTTGTGTTTGTTACCTCATATCTTTTGACTGGGTGAATCGATTTTGATGATTTTTTTTTTATTTGAAAGGAGTTGCTTCCCATGGGGTCCCATTTTTTTTTGGTCCAGGTTTGACAGTGGAATCCATGAGAAAACCATATAAGTCGTAAATTTGCATGAGGTATGTGCGCGACAAATGGACGAATAACTCGATATCTATTCAACCGTTTTCGATGATTTTTTTTTTATTGGAAAGAGTATACTTCAAGGGTTGTTTGATGATAGTTTGGTTAGATTCTGATTATAGGATCCATGACAAAGTAACGGAAATATTCAATTCTTAGTAGCAAATTAACGATACACGGCCGAATCTTTAGGCTATCTAGATTTTTCATTCACCTCCCATAACATCGTTATGATCAAGTAATTGTAGTACTATTGTATAAAACACTTCTGTATATACCGTCAATAGTTTTCGCAGCGCACGCGAAATAATAACTTTTATAGGCAACAGTTTGATACGTTTGGGTAACATTGCTCCATTTTAAGTAGAGATCTATAAGTTTTTGAAAATATAATAAAGCCTATGTTACTCGGTAAAGACGTAGCTTTCTAAAGGTGAAAGAATTTTTTAAATCGGTCGAGTAGTTTTTGAGTTAAATCGTAATACAAAATCAAACAAAAATCAAATCTTTCCTCTTTATAAATAAAAATTTTAACAAAACAAAAACCGACTTCATAAAAAAACAAATTAATATGCACTAAAAAGTAAAAAAATAATTGCGTATTCTTCTATAATTTGATAATTAACTTACTATTTTCTACTCATCAATATGTAGGTACGAATGTGTTGTGTGCTTGATAATTTATTTACAATTATTGTTACTTTTGGAGTCGATGTTAGCCAAGGTGGGCTTATAACTACATACATAGTTGTAGGTGAGATGTGCTCGTGTCGCACGCGCAACTTCACGAAGCGAATAAAAGTCAATTTGTAATGTGTATGTTTTTAAAAGCTTCCCGTATTATTATTGCTAGGTATATTATAGTGTTTCCTTAGCTGACTTCGACTCCAAAAATAACAATAATTGTAAATAAATTATCAAGCACACAACACATTCGTACCTACATATTGATGAGTAGAAAATAGTAAGTTAATTATCAAATTATAGAAGAATACGCAATTATTTTTGACGTGACAACGTCTTATAAATTGGTTTGCCGGGTAACACTTCAAGAAACTGCGTTACGCTCCGCTCACGTTATGCGCTCACAATGAGAGCGAGTGAGAGGCACGCGTCCCTTCCACTCGGGCATGGTTAGCCCGCCTAAGAGCGAGAGAGACAGACATAAAAAGTGAAATTCAGTGCGAGATTCTTTGTATAAATTAATGTTTTAAATATAATTCTTTGTATAAATAAATGTTTTAAATTGTTACTATTATTTCATCCTTCTTCCTACTATACGAATGAATATTCACATTAAAATTATTTTACCACTCAAAGTCGTTGTCACGTAAAACTTTCGCCCGTATACCGACTTTACAGGCAACCAATTTTTTTTACTTTTTAGTGCATATTAATTTGTTTTTTTATGAAGTCGGTTTTTGTTTTGTTAAAATTTTTATTTATAAATAATATTTAAGTGGTTTACTTGTTACTCTACTTAAATTCAAGTTGAATAACATGACTAGTAAACTATTACACAGTTATTACCTGTACTGTTGTCATGGCGGGAGAAGTTTTACTTCATAAAAAGTAGACATAACTACTAAGTAAAAATTCAGATTACCGACTAACGTGATCTTATATTGCAAGACAAAATAATAATTACTCCGAAATAATATTAAACATGACTCATTACAACCATTCTGCTTTTACACATATAAAAACTATATGAAAGTGTCGCTTTATTTCCGATACAAGTTAAAAGTAAAATACGTGATACATTTATATAATATTAATAAAATAAAATTAAAGAGAATAAGATATTAGCATTCCCTCATCAATCATTTTATTCGAGTAGAATTACGCTGCTTAGGCACGAGAATTTAAATATATTTCTATACATCATAACGGTACTACAAGCTTATAATTATAAATACTATAAATATATTACAAAAGTAGCATTCTGTAAATGTCTCAAATGGCAAAGGCCTCCCTTTTAAAGAGAAGGCTTAGAGTTTTTCCACCAAGCTGTTCTCGCCGAGCACGAGATAAATAATAAACAAAAACTTAAGCACATAATATTAAGTGGTGCTTATCAATTTTCATCATCAAATCAATCTTCATTTAACATTCACGTTATAGGCACTAAACCATACAGACTCTTATTGTATTACATGATGATACTATGCTTGAGGAACATCAATATATTAGCTTTTATAGCAAACAAAACCATCATCAAAAGAAAATACTACCAGTCTTATTTATAGACGTTGCTTAGCGAGTGATTAGTTAAACACTGATTCGTCCGTTTTTGTTAGTATCGATTTAACATTCGAAAGTAACATTGTTTAATTTTATTGTACCCCTTAAATAACGTATTTAAGTAAGAACGTACAGTACTTCTAAATTTGACTAAGTAACACTCGAGTTAATTGATTTTTTTATGATGAAATGAACTTATAAATATGCAAAGTCTATATATTTTTATCTAGTAAAATTTTACTCTAGAATAAAATTAACGACATTTCAAAATCGCTGTCATATTTCATTTGTTACAGCTTAAACAATTCATCGTATTCAATGAGAATAATTAAAAATTATATCTCAGTCTATTAATTTTATTTAAAGTTATTTAAGGAATGCTTAATTACTTATTGCCCACTTATCAATGTCGAGATCATAAAATCAGAATGAAAAAAAGAACAACAGTATGAATCGCTTTCTTTGATTAATGAACAATACGCAAGCATGTCATAATGTCAGCTGTCAAAAAGGAACCATAAATTATCCGCCAAATATAATAAAATAAACTCAATACAAGCTGTATTGTTGAAGCATTTACAAACAGAGTTTTATATAAGTTATATTGTACTGTGTTCAAAATTGACTCGTCTAAAAGAATATTTGAGTGCCACTGAGATCATTTATGCTGTTTAACAACGCTTACATTCTTTTTTTTAATTAATGACAATATCTATAGTTTGATATAAATAGGCAAACATTACAATTTGTCAACCGTTTTAAGATTTCCGTATTTAACAAAGAACCTTAATAGTTTAGCCCTGTCAGTTTGTCTGTCTTTTCGCAGCTTAGTTTCTAAGTCTCTGGACTCTTATTAGAGAACTGTAATTAAACATAGATATACATATAAGTTATGCCAACTTAGTGGATAAATTAAATCTTAAAATATATAGGCCTTTCAATTATATTTTGGCTTTTTGAAGGTATTTTTTCGATAAAGTTTGTGAAATATTCTGAAAACAGCTACGAGTAAGTAGGCTTTACAAATTTACAGTAGACCAACTAATAATTTGTACTTGGATTTCGTACATATCCCATTGAAAAATACAAATATGACGTATATATACATAATATACGTTTTTCGTTTTGTAAAAATGGAAATAAAAATATATGAATTATGTAAACGTATACAAAAACAAAATAATAGCATCCTTAACAACAATAATTCCTAAATTGCTATTTATTGTGATGGGCTACTGCAGAATACTACACGCTTAGTCCGACATGCATTTGACCAGTTTTTTCTTTTATTTTCTTTGTTCGTTAGCTATCGCCGATCTTTTATTAACAATAAAATTTGGAAATAAGAGTAAAAAAAACGAAATATGCAATTATTTAAGTATATATATTTCCCACTAATTGTCAATACAAACGAATTCGACCAACACTAGAGTCATTTTACTATGTGTTCCAGTATGTATTCAATTTATTTGGCAATTCGATTAATATCAAATGACGATATTATAGGTCATATAAATGAAATACTTTGTAATAAAAATATTGACACCAAATGACGCATGTTAACCACATCGTGAGTATAATTTTCCAAATGCCCAATCCATTTTTTACGATGACAATAATTTTCAATAAACAAGAATAAAAATCTTTGCAAAGGCAAATTAAGTAATAAAATTGAGCATTATATAAATCTCTTTTTAGTGTTAATTTGAATAGATTAACATATATCACGCGATAGGATCCAATTGGTACCAAATAATAAGGAATTGTATTGCCTCCGGAAGTGTGTGGGTGGAGACAACCGTCACCGTCACACGAACAAAAGAAAGGAATGTCGACGTACCTGCAAGCGGTTGTATTCAAATCGATTAGGATCGTTTTGAGGTAAAAAAAACCGCTTTACTAAGAATACGTATTAATTTTAAGCTTTAAAAAGGTCACTCAAAAACAATGACGTACAGATTAGAATGACGTATGTATATGAATTAGTTTTTTTACTGAAAGTTCGATCAATAATTATAACGTATTATTACAACGTCTTCTAAATTATGAATTTGTTTCACGACCAAACGCTTTTTACGTGATTTTCATATCATAACCTCAAATATTATATAATTATTACTTTTCCCTTTTCAATCTACTTTGTAACTTGAATAAATATATTATGTTTAATAGACAGAAACCTTGAATATTACGCCAATTTTTTAATGGAAATGAGATCATGTCATAGAAATAACAAACATCATGTATAATATTTGAATTCAGCTGTATTCGATGTAGATTCGCTTTATGACTGGAGCACCCTGTGTAAAACAGTTTTACGATCGCGGCCATCCCTTTCTTTTTGCCATTTCGTTTGAAAGTAAGCGCTTAAAGGACGTAAAGGTGAATATCAAATTTTCAACGAAATTTTCAACCATTGACAATTGCTTATCAAACTTTTTTATTTCCTAATAAAACCTGATGACATTTTTATAGTCGTTAATGATAACGAAGATTGATAATATATATTAAATGATTTAAAAATAAGCATTTATGCACGACATTTAGGATACTTTATCGAATTTAATAAATTTATTATCAATCTTATTTATCAAAATCGATCACCGAGTTTGTATATATATAATGTTTGGATTCATATCGTTTGATAAATGTCAGCCTTATATTGTTCATAAGATATTATTATCTACATAGCTTTACATTAACAAATGGTTTACTTCACTCTTCCCACTATATTTGTACTTACGCCACTTAAGCATCAATCTACATAAAAGTAAAAGTAAGTAAGCCGTAACTTTTGATAGCCATTTCTATTACACCATTATTTTATATTTAAATTATAATAACCATAATTGTCTTGCTTTTTATGTACAGCTGATTATGATAAGTATATAATTTCTTTCTTATTTACCTACTCATTCGATTATCTACCGCCAAACAGCAGTATTTAGTATTGTTTTGTTCCAGTTCAGAGGGTGAGTGAGCCAGTGTGACTACGGTTACAAGGGACATAACATGTTGGTTCCCAAGGTTGGTAGGACATTGGCGATGTAAGGAATGGTATTTTTTTAGCGCAAATGTCAATGGGCGGTGAATGAGATACCGTCACTGTCACATTTTGCAGTCCGTCTGCCTACTAAATTACATTACATTACATACTCAAATTTCGAACTCGTAGTCAGACAATTGAAAAGAGCTCTTAACAGTGTTTTGAATTAAGTATAATTTGAATTTTTAAAGACAAATTATTGCATTGAAAAATTAGTGATTCTTATATCATAAACAATGCGATACTTTTGGATAAAATTAACTTCAACTGACATAGTTCGAACATTTATATCTTAGCTCTAGACAGACATATAGACGTCGTAACGAAAATCGCTGGATCTTTGCTAATCTCTTTGCCTAAGGTCGTTTCTCTTAATACAAGTTTAAAGCTTGGTTGAAGTAAAACAACTTTATTTAAACTTTAGTGGATAATATAATTAGTTTTGAAGTATTTATCTCAGGCTACTTAGAATATCTGTTCACGTTTACATCTAAAAATTATTTGCATTTATAAATTTGTAAAACACGAAAAACATCTTCTGTTCATACATGAGCACTTTAGGTGTTACTAGACGATGATCGCATTAATTGAAATAAATTAAAGGGTCATGGGCTGTACAACGGCACTTAACTTAATAAGTTACGTAATTTTTTTTTTCTTGACAACTTTATACAGCGTGATATTAAAAACACTGTACAGTAATTCAAAGGTTTACATATTAATAATAAAACAAAATACGGTTATGCCAAAATGTTATTGAACAGTTACAAGTGCAATGAACAAAATGTTATATATTGAAACGAAAACGAGGTATTTCTAAAATATCTATTTTGTAAATCACTTGGAATCACATTCGTGAAATGTTGAAAACCGACTTACGATCTTTTGATGTACGTAGTCTTTAAATGTCATAATTTTATTACAGTGAATGTCGTATATCACATTGTGTTCTGCGGTGAGTTTCGAGTTGTTCTAATTGAATAGTTTTAGAGATATGACATACATTCTCGACAGGGATGACACTACACTTTTAACACGTGCTACGTTACCGCAGTGAGCGTCGTAAACTTTATTATTGAACCGGTAACCTTTGTTAGAAATTTCCTTTAGCACTACAACATAGTATGACCGCGAATAAACCAAAAATAACGTGAAAGATATTTTCATATAACAACTAATTACGAGTCAGCGTGCAATGTATGGGGTTTTTTATCTGGAAATACTCTTTACGTGTTTCCCTCATATGTATGTGGGAATACCCACTAAAAAACCAGCAGTACCCTCACCGTCTCGTCGGGGGCGACCGGGATCACTTGCCCATACTAGTATTGAATTGGCTGTTTAATTATTGATGTAGAACATCTATTGTCACGCCTTAAAGATGTAACAGGAATTGTACGACTCGTACGTCGTGACGGGAAACGGTATGATACTCTCATAATATGCTGTCATGCCTCCGGCCGACACTTTCCTCTACCATACTTCCAGCCTATATATTATAATAAAATTAATAATATTAAAAATATATTTATTTTAATCAAACCCTATGCTTTTATTAAATTTGCTTCATACTTATTTACTTATTGGTTGTCTTTAATTACAAATTCTCGATCGATCAATAACCGTCAATGTCGATGTTTCACATCTGCCGGGCTTCCAGTGACGTTCACTTTTTTTTTAAGCAATTATCCGAACGATTCGCGCTTCATTTTTTGTAAATTGGTGGTACCACACTGGAAACCTTTACGCAAGTTAACTATTTAAACATTGAACTCAATCGAATGAATGAAATAAAAATACATTCTGAATAAATCTTAATAGATTTATTTGTTTTCAATTATTAAAAGACAGATTTATTTCTTTAAATGTTGAATTCAAATCAAATAATTGAACGGATTTGGTTATTTTGTAATTTATTTTCAAATGTTTCGAAGACCGCCATGATATTAAATATAAACTATTAATTTATTGGATCTAGTTAAATTTTTTATTCTAAGACTTATATTTATTAACTGGTGAAATTAAATAATACGTCATAATGAAGGATTCAATCTTCTTTATTACATTTAAAGCCACAATTATATACATATAAATAGATAACAAAATTTTAGACACTAAAATTGACTTGAAATATGACATTATATAAACTATTTTTGTAAATACCAAACGAACAATAAACAAAAGAATTACAACGTTGAACGTAAGCTATTAGTATCATAATGCTTTGTTGATAATTGCGTTTCAAAACTTGTCATATTTAACGTGAAATATGTGAGAACTTAAGAAATACACACTTTGTTACATGAGGGGTTTCATAAAACTGAATTATAGCCATAACCCTTACTTGGTCTCGGGGATCGTCGTAAAATAACGTCTTGGGTACTCGCAGGACACGTGGAGATGACTGCGGTTAAATTTTATTGAAACGCACCCGAATACAATGGGGATATGTAAATTAGGCAAACAATGGAAAAGGATTTCAAATATTGAAAAGTTCAATTACAATATATTTTATGTTTAACCAATAGAATTTCTTAGAAATGAAAGCAATTAAAATATACAGAGTATCTTAGACTGCATGTAGTGTTTTATTTTAATTTATTCTGTTTTCGATCTACAACTGATTACATATCAAATGTGTTTTTTTTTAAATTGTTTTGAATCAATCGTATTTTATTCGAACTAACAATATTACCATATCGATTATTATAATTAATCAAACAATTTTTTTGCCATTTGCTTTGATAATAAAGGAGATAAGATAATATTTATAGAATGTTAGTCAAAAATACAGTTACATTTTACGTTCTATGCCCAAAATCTTGACGACGCTCGCCAAGACTGTGCGGTCCCGTGCATTTTGTACTACCCACGCACAGCGCTTTATCTACGGTGTTCTCACATAGAAATTTACACGTGCTTGCGAGTATCGGCGGCTCGTAATAACGCAGTCGTCGCATTTTATCAGCCAGCAGCCGCTGCGACCGGCTCAGAGTTCCCGACTCAATATGTACCGCTCCGTATGAACATTCGACAACACCCGCGGGACGTGGGCGACCTGCCGCAACCGGCGCATTTTATAACCTTTTTATTCCATTGTCACTCGAGCGTAGCGACGCAACCGAGGGAAAAATAAATTTTACTTCTTATCTAAATGTCAAATCGTTCGGTTTCGATCGAATCAGTTTCCAAATAGTTTTAATAAATCTCCTTTTACGGCGGACGGAGCGCGGGGAGCGATATCTTGAGACACATTACAGATTCATGCTGCGAGTTATCGGGTTTTATTCTGTTGTGACCGGTACGGCTGTTTGCAGTAACAATAGCTTTAATTGAAAGAGTGTCAATAAATTTGTCGCGCGCAGTCCTGACGCGTCGCCGGTGGTCCCGATAAACTCTATCATCCCGCACCACTGCGACACATTGCGCAGGAAAGGACCCTTGTATCGGAGAACGATCGTTTGTTTTTATCTAGTACCGACTTTGTCTTCATTATAATAAATCTTCAAAAAAGATCTTATCATATTACCGACAAAAGGATTTGTAGTGTTAATATTTTAGAAGGAATAAGTCCGATTGTTCATTATATTACTGTTTATAAGATTACGTTGGTTTTAGTTAGGAGTTAGAATTATTTCAACAGAATTTTATTTAAATTATAGAACGTCTGCTTTCGATATTCTCACGATGGAACCACGCCCACGAACCGTTTCTACGAATACATTTTGACTAAGGAGTGGGATTTTGTGTTCATAATTTAGTTGTTACAATGAAGTATGAGGTATGATTACATTCACGACAAATTATAGGATAATATATTACCCATTTTTATAAAACATATAAAATATAAAAAGCAGTGTAATTAGGAACTATGTCATTTTAAAATAGCGTTATTGGCCTTTTTTCCTCTTAAATAAAATTTTCATAACGGATTAATGGATATACATGTGGCGAAATAACTATAATATATTAAGCACTATTCATTATTTTCAATCCAAATATAATATAGTATAATATAAAATATCCAAGAATTAACTTACATTTTGTGTATAATATATATTTTTAGTACGTGAAATAATTCTAAGAAAACTAATCTAAGGGATTATTATTAACAATAATATTAATATTTTTGCATGTTAATGGCAATGTAGTTTACACAGACAAAATTGTTTTTAATAAAATAAAAATAAAATAATTTAATACTTAGTCATACCTTTTAAAAATTAAGCATATCACAATATTTATGTATAACATTGTATTATCCACAGATATATATCTTCTTCACTTAAGGGTTTACAACGACAGTCCACATTTGGACTTAACAATTCACACCCGATAATCATCTTTGAGATAAAAGGCCGCCGGTGTTTCACCGTGAAACATACGAATTAGGTAGAGTATACATTATCTAATTTAAAAGGAAATGATAAATTTGAAAGCGCTGCTTTAAATTTAAAAAATATATATTTTGTTCAGTTTCGTACTAGCAATTTTAAAAGTTTTGTAATGTTGATTCCAATGAGAAGAAACGGCAAGGAATTCAGGTTACCCTTTTCCAACAATGTAATGAATAAAAAATAACATGTGTAAGTAAATTAAATACAATTAAATTTATTTATTCTATCTGAAAATTAATTAATACTAACTTGATGCTTTTTTTATCACCTTTATTAATTATCCAAAAATAACTGAAATATCGCATGTTAAATAGCAATTTGTGTTACATTAAAATATATTCTTTTTTAATTAAATATGATCACTATAGTGATTATTTCCATAAAGTAAAAATTAAAGTAACAGCCTATGAATGTCCCACTGCTGAGCTAAGGCCTCTACTCCTTTTTTGAGGAGAAGGTTTAGAGCTTATCCACCACGCTGCTCCAATGCGGGTTGGCAGAATACACATGTGGCAGAATTTGAGTGAAATTTGACACATGTAGGTTTCCTCACGATGTTTTTCTTCACCGTCGAGCACGAGATGAATTAAAAACTCAAATTAAGCACTTGAAAATTCAGTGGTGCCTGCCTGGGCTTGAACCCACGTTCGTCGGTTAAGATTCACGCGTTCTAGCCACTGGGCCATCTCGGCTTTCCAGAACACTTACACACATAAAAATATTTCTTATAGGAATTTAAAGAGTATGTTTTTTTATTTATATATTTACAGCTGTAAAAAAGAAATCATTATCAATTTCTATGACAATAAACTATTGACGTAATCCTAATAAATGCGAAAGTGAGTTAGTATTTTTGTTACGCTTTCTCGTCACAACCGTCTTAAAAATTAACCTTAAATGTTTTGTAGTACTTAATTAATATTTAATCAAACTCAATACTTAGTACTTTTTGTTTGTAACAAAAATATTGAAATGAAATATTAGTATGTTACTATTAAAAAAGCCAATGCTTATTAAATTATTAAAAAAAAACCTATTCAATAAAATTGAAATACTGACAGACGTCAGGGGGCTAAAATATGAAACTTTGCACAGAAGTATTATTTGAAACGTATATGAGCTCAAATAAATTGTTTTTGTAAATTAATTCAAGGGGATTAAATATGCGCTGAAAATTCGTATAAAACTACATCATTTTTAAGAAAATATCGAAATAAATCACGAGAGTCAATTAATAAGTTCAGAAGTCACACGTTAAAAAAAAAGGTGTGTGTGCGATTCACACACGATAGAAGTGGAACTTCAGTAAATCGACAAAAGAAATAATATAAAATAGTATGTATATTTCTGTCTCATTCTTTGCTGGCTTCATCCTACACATTTTTGTATTTGTGTCTCTTACCTGTCGTTTTTTCCGTTGCATCCGGTTTGAAATCACAACGATTCTAAAGAAGTTTCACTTCAAAATAAAACTGAAAAATTATATCGAATTAATTAAAACCTAAGAAGAATTTAATAGTTATTATGTCAATTATGCTATTCCACGTCAGATGAAATTAATTCCGAGTTGATATCACATGCATTTAAGATATGCAAAACGATAGAAACATTTACGATCATGCGTACATATGTACACATGTATACCTACATATATATCCTCCTGACCGATACACAGAACATAATATTTTAATACACAAGTGTTTTACGCGTACGAACTCTATTTCTTTATTCTTAGGGGCGGGATGGGAATTTGGCACAACCGAAGAGGTTTCAACGGCGGCGATGATACGACCTTTCAGAGGCATGGGAGTAGAATTTCATGACAGAAAAACTCAACAACTTTGACAGCTGTAGTCTTTTAAGCGAACCAGACCAACAAAAGGTAATTTACGATATATTATTGAATGCATCGTTGGTCTAGTGGCTAGATTCATCGCAGATCCTGAGATCCTGGTTTCAAACCTCAAGTAGAGTTGCTAAATGTGATTGGGATTTTCTGTCGAAAAATTCTCAGTTGCAACCTCGAGTCTGGAAGTTGTGTACACTTCGCTGCCTCGGGGAGCACGTAATGCCGTTGGTCCTGCGACTGAACTCCGGTCGTGTCGGATTGCCGTCCCATCGGATTATGTGAGTATGGAAATGGGGAGTACCTTTGTGTTTGCGTACACATTTGTGCACTATAATATGTCCTGTACAGTGGGTATCTCCCTTAAAAGATTGGCCGCTGCTGTAATCCGTCCGAAGGACATCATATACTTAAAAAAAACACAAAATCGAACTGTCATTTGATATGCTTTTCGAAAATCGAACTGATTCAAATAACTGCAAAGCAAATTTCTCGTATAATTATATATTTAATATAATAATATATTTAAATGTTACTTATTTATTTATTTAATTAAATATCTCCAACTTAGGATACACACTTACAAGTACATTGAATCGTGGAATAAAATAATTTTACCTTTTATTGCCTTTTTTACTTTTCGTACTCGTTCAAAACTCAATGGAACTGGATCAACTAGGAGTTTTAAAGGTGTTGATAACGATTCACCGAACAGTATGGCCGGCCATCCTTTTGTTGCGCAGAGGCTATTCCACGGACCACCCTCGGCCAATAACGAAGCACGATTTGACGAATTCGTCGTCCTCGTCTTATAATTCAATAAATCACTCACTTCACTAATATCACCTTTCAAAATCCTTCGAATGTAAATTTTAAATACGCTCCGTTTTAACTTTTCAGCGTTTCGTTTTCTGCTCTGCACGCTTGAAATTTTTCCAGTAAAAATGTATTCGGACGCGAACACAATACTCCTCAAAGTGTTAACATTTTTAAATATTGTACTGTTGTAACACGTTGATAGGAAACTGTTGTCGGCTCTGATAACCGTGTTCCGTTTTTTAACATTTCCCTTTATATTAAACTCGGCTTTCGTGGGTAGAGATAACAAAACACATGTAAACAATATTAATATTATTGAAGCGTTTTTTGACATTTTCGATCGGTTTTTATGAATCGTTTATTGTTTATTATAAAATAACACATTATTTTATAAATCGAAGATTTTTTTAAATAACTTATAGAGCTTAATTATGTTTCATGTGTATCTGTCGATATTAATTTCATAACATGTCGATTAGGTCGAATAATACGGTGCGCGCGCGCACCTTGCCGTACCGATCGTAACTGGAGGCTTTATCGCCAGAAGTTGTAGCCTGTTTAGTTATGTTAATCTACACTGCAGTCAGCGTAAGCTTAACGTAGTAAACATGACGCGGATTCGCACTACTTTTGTTTTCATCGATTGTAAATATAAGTAAATATATAAGTTACCTTGATCCTTGCTTGTATCTGTATTTTATTATTCAATATGATATATTTTGTTACGAAGGTTCAGAAGAAGAGAACAGTTTTTATAATAATTCAAAAAACTAATTTGTTGAACATTCATAATTTTGTGTCATTAATTTTTTGTTAAGAACAATAATAATCAACTTAATTAATTGTTAAATAAAATTTATCAATGATTATTAACGCGTAAATAACTATAGTTAATAAACATTTCTACATTACTTACTATGCAATTCTTATTCGAAAAGATTGTTGGAAATTAATAAACAAGCGACGAAAAAATAAACCAATCAACACAAAGTAAATACGCGTAAGTGCAAAACATACCTAACTTGTACCTTAAATGATGTTATTGGAACCGTATACGAGAAGTGGGTTTGTTCTGAATAATTTAACGTTAAAATATTACTAATAACGACAGCAAGCAACTATTTTACACTTACAACTTTTTATTATCGATCAATAAAAAGGGGAAAGACTCCATTATAAATATAAACCGAATGTTTTACTTAATGTTATAAGCACTAAATATCTTATTTATTACTATTTTTATTTTATCATATGTTACGATAAAAATATCCCACTGGAAGACTCTCCAGGATAAGGCTTGAAGAATATTCCAGTACGCAGATCAATTGATATTTTCGAATTAGATATAAATCTATACAAACGAAAATTAAGTACATGAAACATCTTCAAGTGCAGCTTTCTAGTAACAAGTATTTAATTTTAATATCATATCGCATTGAGTTTTTACTTTAAATACTCGTTTATTTAATATGTACGTATAAAATTATGTCGTTTGAATTTTATGTGGTTATTATTAGCAGCGTTACGCGGTAAAATGTTTTAAAAACATAACGACATACAGGGTAAAAAGCTTTCGCAAATTAAGTAACGTGATATTAGAAGAATTTTGTTTTAGTTAATATTTGAAATGAAATGTCGAACAAAAGATTAAACCCTTGTTAATCTTCGCTTTAGGTTGATTGATTTCGATAATAGAAAAATTTAACGTAGTAAAAGTGCCGGGGTCGTGCTCCGGTTTTTATTTATATTTGTGTTAAATATTATAGTAAGTTATTTTTGTTACTATTTTTTTCTTTTTATATGTATCACGTACAAACTATTGCAAGGACCGTAACCATGTGATGATAAAACTTACTTGAGTCAACACACATGTACATGTCGACCGTTTTTATTATAGGGCAGAATAAAAATTTAAAAAAACCAGCCTTAGTTTTATGAAAAGGTAAAAGTTGAGACTTGAAGTACAAGGAATTTACATCAACAGAGATAACGTGTGGTCATAAACATGGAATATACATATGTTTATGACTAATATATTTAAGAACGACAAGAATAATATTTGAACTAAAATCGTAAGGATCAGAAACACTTATATAGAATATTACTAAGAAACCTGTTTAAAGGCCGTGAGATTGTAGCGTAAATACAAGATAAGGCAGCCTTCCTTATATTATCGATTTAGAATCTTTATCAGTAATACCAATCATAGGGACGTCGTGTTTGAGGTAGAAAATGGAATTTGTGCCACTTCTTTTCAATAAACCTTTAATCTGGTTTTTAACCAAAAATTTACAAATTCCATTTGCTATGCGAAGATCCTCCATCGGCCTTTTAGTATGAAAAACAGTATCGTTTTATTTTAAAAACATAAAAGTATTATATAATAGTTCTTTGTTGAAATTGAAAGAACAATTCGAGATCAACACGATTTTATAAAATTGATATTATAGCAGCAATAACTACTATAATAGTGCAAGCAGTCACACCTACTCGAATGGGCACCTCTTTCGTGTCGTATTCGCGTAGGCGAACAAGTAGACCGATACATTAGCTTAGGCAATAATCGTGACAGTTCAGATGCAAGGCCGAGCCTGCGTGCCATCCCCACTAATGAAACAGCTTAGCGAATTGTATATGTTTATTTATAATACTTTAATAAAACCAGTCAAAGCATTTAAATATTTTATCAAATCAAAATGCTCAAAATCAAACTTGTTCTCATTAAGATTGTTATATCGATTAAGAGTTATCGAACACCAACAATTGTGTTGTTACATTCTGATTGCTAAATTGCGATCCGACATGAAAATATATCAAAGATTCGACAATATAAGATAATTACTTATTTCAAACTGTAACACAGAAAACCAACTAGCATTAAGGAAAATACAAAAAAGAACTCCGAATGTTTGTTTTTATGTAATCTCGTTAATTTTTCCATCATCGGTAATGTCACTAGACCACGACGTAAGACGACAAAGCTGCCCTAATTTCGCTCAGTTTCTCCGGGGAGGTATTAACAGAAGAAACGCTTTTAGCGCCGCCGTACTGGATGACTAGTCATTATAAAACTCCCGCCGGATTAGCTGACATTTTCCCTTAACAATTTAGCTTGATCTACATCCGTGTTTACTTATTAATATCAAACAAAATATTAAAGGATATTTGTTATATATTACTAAAGCAAGACGATACCCACGGTGTAAATGTCCCACGGCTGGACTCTTTCGGTTTGGAGCTTATTCCACCACGCTGTTCCAGTGCGGGCTTAAAGAAACACTTATTAAATATTTTCATCCAAGACGAGACTATAATACATTTCAGACAATGTTTTCTGGGTAATAAACACGCACTCATTAGTTAAAATTCATTTGTTCTAACCACTGCACAATCTTAGCTCAATTAAATAATAATAAAATAATAAACATATTTATGCAACATTTCACTTTAATCGTACTTATATAATCCTACTTTACAGTCAATATAAATATTTGAATTAAATAATAATACATTATTTTTGCATTTAAAAAATATTTAATTAACAGCCATCAATAAACTAAAAGATAAATGAAAAGAAACACTGCATTGTAAATACTAATTACATTTTAAATTAAACCAAGTTATAAGATAAAGTTCTTAACTAAACTGATTAATACAAGTTTCAAACAGAATATGACTGACATAATCTGGACACAAAGACGGAGCGAATGAAAGCCATTAAAAGAAACCAGACTAATTAAAAAAAAATCCAACAAAAGAAACACTTGTAGCGACAGCTTTATTTCAATTACAATTCTATTAATATTAAATACTATGAAATGAAATGTATATAAAACGTACCTCACACTTAATACTGTTGACCGATTTTAATCGTTTTATATTTGATAATACGGCTACGTGCTAGTTATAATCGTTATTACGTAATTTGCTGCCAAAGTCCTAGTTGCTCGGGCCATTATAGTTTCATTGTGGAATAAACTGTTTTATGTATGCGCTTGGCGAGTAAGGCATGTGCTATCCGGCTGCATCAGGTCCATACAAATAGCCGAATTATGACGGTATGGGTACTTCAGTACGAATTTCCTAAACTGTGGATTGCCTGAATGGCCCAGGTCATACTTAGCCGAAGCATTGGAATGCAATTCAAGCATAGCTGCGGCAGACAGCGGTCGATAATTGCATTTTGTGGTCGCGGAACGCTCCACTTGGGGGGAACACGCGAGATCGAATGGAAGGCAAACAAACTTTAGTTTTCTTCTAGAAATTTCTATCGGATAAACAACCGGTAAGTTGGTGCTGCGAAATGCTTTCATACCTCCTCGAACTGTGTAAATATCGGGCCGTGTCTTGTTTCGGTTTGTGTTGATTAGCTGAAGTGCATGGTTTCTGCAGATAAGTTTATTCTTAGATTTCATTTGATTTGTTCTTAAAAGCTTCCTTCTAAAGCTAAATTAATGAACAGCTGAAATATGAGTTCCAATTTTATATTAAATTTGGAGTATATTACCTATATACTAATTATAAGACGACCTTATATTGTATATTGAGCGATGTTGTTTTATGTAAGAAATAAATGTTCTCTTAAGTAACGTTCTTTTCTCAGATCTCTTGCAATGAATACAAACTTTGTGTGACGACACTGCTCTGAATTTTGTATTTCAGCGCTGTGATAAAGCGCAACTCGAAAACTGCAAACGAGACTATTTCTTAATTAAGCAGTTAAACCTTTACTTTTAGAACACGGCTTAGTAATGTAATACATTGTATTTTTACTACTTGTGAAATTTATACTCGTTACGTTAGTATAAAATATTTTTGTCCTTATTTAAAATTTGTTTTAATATACTCGTGGTATGAGAAAGAAGCTTATAATAGTATATTGTTATTACATTTTATTAGAATAATAATGAAAAAAAGTACAAGTAATAAAATGATTATCTACTTAGATCTTAAAAAGCAACTGTCTTATTATTCTCGTTGGAAATATAAAATATTCGCTCCCCGTATAATACTTTTATGCACCCATTATTATGGCACAGTTGTGACAGGGAGCCGCAAGTCGTAGTTACGACGGGTATAATAATGTATAGCAAAAATGAGATGCCCACGCCCAGCCGCGAGATTAAACGCGGAGCCGCCGCCGTCGCCTGCCACTGTCATTCGTAAAATATTGCTCCGCATAGAAACGACAGTAAAGTAAACTACTATCTTCACCGATAAGAAAATAAAATACTCAAAACTTTATACTGTATATTATGAAAATTTTCGCAAATATTCAACATTTGGAATAAGCACCCTCGCTATGCAAATTATTTCAATTTCAACTTTAGCTAACGAGACAATTTCAAACGCGCTAGTTATAGACACTCGAGTTCATGTAGCCTGATAAAAAGCGAAGTGTGAAGCTCAGGGGATAGTAAGAACAAAAGGACTAATTCCGCACAGAGTCATCGATAGTTTTACGTCAGCCTCATTCGCTACGACGACACACTAGAGAAATGTACGACAAATTGCGTTCGCGACTGCAGCATCGCTCGGATACAATGCCCACCCGCTTTAATGGTTATTTTGGACTGAACTGATGATGCTGTTAAAGACTTGGACATTCGTTTGAATATATTAAAAATATATTTCAAAAATAAGTGTTTTTAATGTAAATTAAAAATAATGAATATTATTATAATTATAGTCTTTTAAGACTTAAAAATTGTTTTGAGCATGTAAACTCTGTTCTTAAGTAAGTGACTGTAATATGTCTTATTGAGAATAAATATCTTTAAACCTAAAGGTAATGTGAATATGGGTGAATACTAAGTAGGAATATCAGAATATTTTGCTATCAATAATTCGTTTCACCATTACTACGGTGGTTTATTTAAACATCGCTTATACCTACGTAATATTTTTTGGTATTTCTTTGTTTGTTATGAAAACTAAGTTAGCTTAAAATAATAAAGTGTATCCATAAATTTCTTTCGCACCAATCCGCAGAAGTGTCGCACGGCATGCGAAGAGAAATGGTCCACAAATTGCGTACGCCTGACTACGTCGCACGATAGCACTCCACAACAATTGTATATGTATTCCTAAATAAAATGATCTTCATTTCAACAATAGTTCTGAAATGTATAAAATATTATCATTTTTAAAATTCTATTGTATATATAATGTCATCAAAATGATTTTAATAATCATTTGATTCAAGTTTCTAATATGAAATTTAAGTTAAGTAACATTTGTACGGTTTTATTTAAAGTTACTTTAATAACTTTTAAATTTTGTCCCTTAACAAATTGAAGATAGCGAAGATTGGAAGAAGAATTCAGTTATATTTTTCTACTAATTTACAATTCGCGTTTGACATTGAAAACATGTTTTGTAGAATTGCAAGAACTGATATATATATATTGGATGTAGTTCTATATTCACGTATATATCAACCTACCCACAATAGAGAAGTATTGATGGAGTTAGTTCCTAATCTTAATTTAGACTGCACAGAAGCAATTAAGATATAATAAAAAAAGATCATAACCAACCTATTAATCAATTCCATTAATCAATCATAAGAAAAATCAATTAAAAGAAACATAATAGAATTAACTTTCTTTACTGTCTTTAAAAAAAACCACAAATGAATCTTCTGTTTTAACTTTAGTCTCAACTCGAATAATTTGTGACAGGATAGTCGCTTGCAAATAAAAGCAGTCTCGCTGAATGTTACGAGCGGAATCAAGGACGCTTTTAAAAATACACTCTTGTTCAAACGTCAGGACAATTTCCCAAGCATTCAGCGTCGGCATTCTCTTGGAATAAACGATTTGCTGGAGACAAATAAACATTTTCTCCTCTTGTTATTATTCCCCACTTGCCCTTTGTCCATTCATTTGAATAAAAAACGTTAAGTTGTGTTAAACTATATTACGATTGTTATTACTTATTGAATTATTTTCGTGTCAAACAAAAAGCGATTTTCCATATTGCATATTTATTGCATCTTATGTATATAAATATTAATAATAATATTCTGAGGCATTATACATAATAGGCCGTTACATATTTTTATTTACATAGTACATTACTTTTCTTTTGTAAATACATACTTATATAGATAATTAAACCCAGACTCAGGACACACAGTCATGTTCATGCACTCAAATGTCTATCCTTTGTGGAATCGAACCCACGACCTGCGGCACAAAAAGCAATTATCTACCACATATATTACAACACATACACACGTACACACAAGTTACAACGTTTCAAATTTAGAATAAAATCTACCTTAAGACTGTATACTAAATGTGTTAAAAGAGTGAAAGTTACAACTTAATCGTTTGCGGCTTCCTCTTACGTTTTAAATCTTTCGGAACAATTTAAACGACTTCAATTGCTACTTTAATGTATTTTCAGCTGACATTTGAAATAGCATTTGTGGCTTTATTTAAAATAATAATAAACGAACATAAAAAAAACATACCGTCAATTCTCCTTAAGCTAATTAAAATATAAAATCTAGGGCACTCTCAACTACTTATTGTTTTGATAAACCTAACAGAAAAGACGTGTGCAGTGACCGTATCTGAGTTAAATGTCAAAGTGAGGTTAGGCGCGAGTCGGACGCGAAATTGTGTTGACGCAGTGACCGCGTGCAAAGCTCCATCGTCGCCTCACGCCCGTGGCGTGTCGCTGTGCGGCCGGGTGGTCCAGCCCACTCAAGAACAATTCTAGTGAAGCCGTCATCCGCTGGGATAAGCGGCTCATTATTCACTAAAAGCCCACGGCGTGCCCGCTTGGGTAATTGGAGGCTTTGTTCCTTTACGTTAGACTTTAGCGCTCCCTTGAACTATAGCAATGTAACCACTCCGCTGAATTAATATTTGCACAAGCAGTGTGTGTGAGGCCTTAAATTAATCTGACGCCTCAGTTAGTTTTGAACGGTTATGATGACGGATAAAATGTATATTATATTTGCTCCAACAAATACTTTATAAATAAAAATGGCAAAAATTTATCTAAATAAGTTTTATGTCCAAGTTAACTTTATACAGGATAAAATTCAGTAAATAAAATCTTTAACTTAACGTTGTCAGTTTTATGACTGACATTAACTTTGGTGAAATATGCGTGAAATAATTATACAGATGTAGCAATGATGACAAATCCTTCTTAGATCGGTCTTATATAATTATAATAATATATAAAAACATTTAAACCAAGGGTCTTTAGGGATAATTGCCTCGTCTTTTTATGAATGTTCACAAATAAAATACTTCATAAAGCTAAGTGAAAATACCTTTATTCAATTGATTTTATGAATATATATGTTAACATTTTAAGTGCCTTGAAGTATCTTTTATCCTCACTCCAAGCGACTATTCCTAAGCTCAGTGGGATAATTGTTTCTTCAGATGACATCGCCAGTTTAATTAGAAGCATGGTTTGTAACCATACAACTATAACATAAACTAATGTTTTGTTTTTTTTATTTTTGAAAAGCTAAGACCTAAATTTGAAATGGATATTTGCGTGAAAATGTCTAGAAAATTCAATATTTAATAATTTAATTAATATACTAGTAATAACACCCTGTGAACGTCCCACTGCTGGGCTAAGGCCTCTTCTCCTCTTTTAGAAGCCGAGATGGCCTAGTGGTAAGACCCCGTGAATCTTAACCGATGATCGTGGGTTCATACCCCGCTGAATTTCTTATGGAATAAGCTCCAAACCTTCGCTTTAAAAATAATTTAATTAATACTTTTAATTTATTTAATACATTTTACGATATATATTCGAAGCGATATTTTTTATAATTATTTAAATGCCGTAGGGAACTTTACTCTAAAGTTTTAATTCTATGTAAGAGATATAGGGGATAGGGGTAGGGGATATATTTTTTATATTGTGGCTACATGTTGTATATATAAGTATTCAAAAAATATATGTGTAACAAGCAATTATAAAACATTATCGAGCGACATTTTCAATATTATTTACAAACCTTTAAAACAAATCCTAGTAAAGTTGAATATCTCATATCGTTCATCGTTATGAAAATTACATTTTTTTTTATTATTCTTCCAATTAAAATGCACGATGACTTTACACGCGTATCGAAAACGTAAGAGCTTGTCAAATAACATTCGTTAAGTCCCGTACATAAAAGGTAACCCAATCGTTATTAATTAAAAATAAAAATGAATTGCCCTGAAAAGCCAATTAAATTATTTGTCAACATATTTCAACCGACAATAACTTTCATAGAGCTCATGTATATTACATTACGTATTGATTTCGATAATTAAACTATGTATATCTTAACCATTAATTACTTTAGAAACTCAACTATACGAGGATATGTTTGAACAGCTATTAAATTTAAAATTTAAGAGGTGATTTTTAAAAGTGGCTCACTCGAAAGCTGTTTGTCGCGATCGCCGGCGCCCCGTCAACGCGAAGGCTCGTTATAGTGAGCCCCGCGGCGTCGGGAGCACTCCGACCAACTTACGAACACGTCTATCAATTACTAAAACGTGCAACTTTCGACTTTATGTCCTTATACATTTGCATAAAACACACGCGACCGATGCACTTCTAAACTTGTAAGGTTTTACAACGTACCTTCCTCATTACGTCTGTCGGCGTTATTGCCATCTCGCAACATCAGTAAATGCCGCTCAGAAAAATATTTACACACATCTCACACAAATATTTGATTTCAAAGGAACACATGCACGTTTAATTATATTTTCTATTACGTATTTTAATAACGACAAGTTATGGTGTTTTAAATTTATTTGCAAGGTTTGAATTTTACCTCTTTCATAATATTTTATTTAAATTAAGGCTTGAATTTTTTTCTTACGAACATTTAAATAATTACATATATAAAGTGGCAAACTAAATTCTTATAATATCTAATAAAGGCCAATAATGCAATACACTGTATCCATTTTATATTTATTTAAAATATTTATCCGTGAATGTAACAGGACTCCGTGATGTAACAGAACTCGACCCAGAATTAAAAAAAATGGCCATTATGATCTGATCTGAGCCATTTGAACAATCATCTACAACACATTATATCAGACAACGGATAGAAGAAAAACATTTAAATTAAATAATAGTGAATATTATTTATTTCATTAAAAACTCTAGAATTCAACCTTGTTATAGTAAAAAATAACCTTTACATTAATTTTTTTTTATAAATGAAGATTATAAATAATAATTTAAAATAAGCCTTCATATAAAAAATTAACAAGACAACGACCATGAACTTTTGTTTTTCATACTTTTTAAGTGCGTTTACCATGATATTTTACTTATTATTTATCAGTCAGATAAATTATTTTCATCGCATAATTAGCTAATTTGACTTGTTCCGTTCGTGGCTAAATAAAATTTCAGTTTTGTAATTTTGTCATTAATTATTCTTTTTGATATTTCATTTCAGTCCTAAAATTACAATACGTATTTTGTAACCTACATTTTAGAAGCTATTGTCAATTAACTCTGATGTTATGATTTAAATGTATGTACATATGTCATAATGGAAAAGCGTATTGCATTATGCAGAAAGCATCGTGGGTTATTTATAATAAATTACAAACAACATTCCCTCGTGGAATGTAGATTTTTTAATTAAATGCGCATTCATTTTGAATGCACATACTTCAATCATTTAAAAATAAACAATTTCATAAAGTAGATTGTCATGTCCGGTATAACACGACAGCGAGTTCTTAAAAACAAAAGTAAGTCCACGACCGACATAAGGTTTTAAAGATAACAAAAATAAATAAGTCGTAAGCAGTACACGGTCACAAGGCACGTAATCCAAACAGATAGATCTTACTGTCAAGCGAGATATTGCAGGGACGCAGGGAGTGCCCTACAGGACTACGGTTAACACTGAGTAAACAAACCCAGTGACACCTATGAATCATCAGTTTTAATAACAATAGACGCTCAATCTTTTATTTAGTGCATTAACCTCTTTCGTAGCGCAAGCCTGTGTGGGTGACGATGAGTACTGGTTTCGTGGAACATTTTATATGCGGAATGAAAATACCACACATTTTGTACATTTCGTTAAGCTTATCCGCGAATCCAATCCAGTTTTCTAGGTGGTTTATTTATAATCTATTTAGTAGTTCGCATTCTATATTTAAATAAGTTAAATAACCGTTCTTATGATTTCCTGTAACTTTATCTGACATTTAAGAAAGGAGTTTTTTTTAATTAAAGAATTAATTCCAATATAGAAAGTAATACAATCAGAAATATTAAAATGCATTTTAATATTACAAGGCCTTAAAATTGTTGATCCGGATTAAGGAACATGTAAGAACCTTAAATGCCTCGCATGTCTTAATTGAGACACATTCGACCTGTTTTATTCTTACAATCTTTAGCATAAGTCGATGTAGCGTGACCACGCAATTTTGAGTCGTTCGCGTCTGTAGGCGATTCCAGCGAAAGAGTTGGTGGGCGTCTATAGTCCGTGCTGATATAGTGCATAACGGTTTCGTTAGAGTGGGAGAATGACAAGGTATAGGTCTTCTGATTTATTATAAATGTCTTCAAATTTTATGGGAAAACTTGGATTTTGAATTGAATCAATAACAACTAGTAAATGTCAATAAATTTGATACCACTAACTTAGTACATCTTAGATGAATGCGTATGCGAATTATTTTATAGAAAACTTAAACAAATATTATATTTGAAATTAGATTTCTCTGAACGCTGTCGACGCTATCTCTTATAGTGCATAAATTCTAAGCAAACCGAGGTTTCTTCTCTTATCCCACACGATGGAATGACACTGTAATACGACTCGACAGAGTTCGTGTGTGAGAGTGTCACAAGAACAATGACGTAGACTCGGTCTTCTACCGATAATTCCTTGACAAAGAAATCTATACACTTTTTAATGCCCTGAACCCGGATTTGACCCCGAGACTTCTAAATCTGCAGCCTAATATACTAGCCACTAGACCAACGAAACAGTCAAACAATATAAACACCTCCATAAGTAATATAAACAGCCCGTAGACAGCTACAAAGGAACATACTCCCGTTATTGTAGAGTGAAATAAAAGAAAACTAAATATGCGCGCGTATGGTTCTTTTCAATAAAACCGGTGGCGTGAAACTAGGCTATTGGCTTTCTTTGCTAGCACCGCTTCGTAATTTGAACCCAGTATGAACGGACCTAAGCAAACATGAAAATATTTAGGACGTGAATATTCCAAATCTGTACATCGAAATGTTGCGAAAACTGTTGGGAAATTAAAATCCGTTGCAAGTTTTTAAAGATTTAGAGGATTTGCCTACAAAATATACATTTATTTTATACATTTTTTGCTTTATAAAACTTTATTAAATATTTCCCATGACTAAACAAAGTTAACGTCGCATGTGTAGCATGAAACTAACAAGATGAATTGATCGATAAATTAACATAATTATAATAATAAACAATAATATTTCTATTCAATTACATAAAATTTATGATCATCTTAAAGATTTCATAATTACACTTGACTAAAACGAAAGATGAATTCAAAACATTTCATTAATGTTTGACATTAATTAGTTAATAAATTGAAAACTTTCCTTTTAATCAAATCTCGTGTTACTCATCTTGTACAATTTTCAGAAGTATATTTGTATCAATAATTATTTATTTATGTAAAGTACAAATGAGCTTGCAAACTATATTACTGTAATAGCTTCAGAGGAAGTATAGATAACTAGTATGCACATAATTTCAGATAAAAATAATGACATATTCTCGTTATTTGATTTGGAATAAAACATGAACGCATTAAATCAGATCTCCTGATACTTTCATACTTATCTTCACTCAAGGTAAACGTTTGCCGCATCACGCCCGCACCACTAGATACACCGGTTTCACAGCTATGAAACCACCAAGCTGAATGCTAACGAAAATCATGACTCCACACAATCTACTCCATTTATGTTTAATTTTAATACATTATCATAACCATTTACATAGCAGGTCTTACGATAAATGCATCCTTCTTATTATCAGACCTAATTATTGGTCTTTGTGTTTAAATTCGGCGGGATTTTTATTCAAATTATCTTGGTGTTGGCGTACGAACAATGAAGACATCAAAGTATAGAGCTCGTATACATATAATAAAAATGTTAAGGGGTTCTGTCTGTATTTGAATATTTTTTAAAGATTAAATTGGACTACATTTTTTGTTTATTTTTGTTACATAGGAAAAGTTAAAAAATGTCTGTAAAGTCGGTTTACGGACGATAGTTTAACGTGACAACGTCATAACAAAACACTGATGAAATGACTGCAATCGAGTGAAAGTGAGATAGATGCGGCGCAAGCGTACAATCAGCGTAACGGGACAATGAGCGCAACGGGACAATTTTTCGTGCATGCAGCCAGCGTTCATCGATTTATTAGACGTTGTCACGTCAAAAAGATATCACGATTTTAAAGATGTATGTGAAGGTATTCGCGGATAGCAATACTATTGAATATAACCGGCACGTACACAAGTCATTTTTAAGTGTAACATAAAATGATCTTTAGCAAAATATTGTAACACGATTATCAGACAATATTACGTAGCCATAATTTTAATTTTATTTACAGTCGGGTATGTTTCTTAACAGATGTAGAGGAGTGCTTGCACAACCACATAAATTCCCTTGCGGCAGAAGACGTCACATAAACTTGATTTATCTTTTGTGACGTTAACTCCGTAACAAATCTTATGTTACTATTACACTTTGTTAGAAAAATATTTTCAAAGTAGAAATACTCATAAGAGAAAACACTCGTAGGGCGCTTCTGAGGCTACGTAACATCAAACGGAAGCTCAAATACATAGGATATGTGCGCGTTACGGGTGAATATAATGTCTCCTCTTTAGATGCAAGCAAATGCTCTACGTAAATATATACATGTGTATATGTACATGCATATATGTGTGGACATCGTAAAGCTAACCTCGTTAGCAGAATTATATACAAATGTTTTACAGTATACGTAAGTCAAAGCAACGTCCTACTAGTAAGAACCCTCATTTATGTGTAATGCCTCTGCCTCTTAAATAATGTAAAATAATATTTTAGTTAAGCTTCTATACATATTCGTATGCAATAATATATTCATTCGTTTCTGATATTTCACGTATAAATACTTTAATATTCAAATAATTTATGCATGAAATACAAATCGGATTTTATAAAGAGCTTTTATATAATCTGAAAATGAACAGATTATTTCACTTAAAGTATTTCAGCAATGTTTTGTGTGTTCATTTTAAAGCCTGATATTATATTCCTTGCGGGGAAAATGGAGCATTAAAACTGCTTATAAACGTCCATTTATTTTGTATTAATAACTGTGAAACATTATTTCTTAAATTTTAACGTTGTTTTCAATCGTCGTCTTAAATAGATCATTAGTGTTCAAAAACATTTCTCATTAATATGAATAAGTTAAAATTAATTGACTTACTTAACAAAAATATCAAAATTTTTGTTAAGTTTGTTCTATTTTTTTATAAATACATATGAACAATATTATAAGTAAATATAAGTATGTCAATTAATTTTAACTTAATTTAATTAGTCCGTGCAAATTTAACTTATTAAAAGTTTTAAAGAAAAGATTACATAATAACAACCGCAAAGACTTTTTTATTTTATAATTCATTGTTTAGTTAAAAATAAAATCATATACGTTATTAATACGGAGGTCACGAAGTCCCTCTCATAACTCATAATTGAACTCACGATTGGGCGTCAACTTTTTTTATTAAGTTTAACTTTCAAAAGGCATTACAATGCATGCGTGCTCAAAAGCCTTTTGTGTGCTATAATTTTTGATTTCATAGCAAAAGTGTAAATGGAGCGTGCCACGATCCGTTCCTTAATTCAATATAATGTACATTTTATTAAAGAGTATAATTTTAAACAGCAATATAAGTGTAATAACGTCGAAAATAAAGTATTGAGCGATATGTTTATTCAACATATTATACTGATTCGTTCATTTTCCATTCGTACCACGCATGATAGCGAATATAGAAACAGCGTTGTACTAGAGTCTTGTATTTATGTTAATAGTAAACATCCTGATATCTGCAGTGCCGGTACAGCAACGGGAAAGACCTGCAGTATTACGACGTACCAAAGAACTTCCTTTAACTTTTTAATATTTCTAAATCTTTTATATCGGTGCTTCCGTATAAGCGGATTAAACTCCGCTGTACCAACAAACTACTGCGATTGAATTTCTCTGTCTCTGCTTGTCTATAAACATTTCTCGTTCGTATGGAGGTATTATTTTGGTGATATGAAAAGATTTCAAATCATATACATTCTATTTTCAGTAATACTTTATTGGATTTTAAGAAGAAATATATTTAATTCTAGATTCGTTTCGAAATCGATGTTAAAAGCAACGCCGGATTCCCATACTCCCACAAATAGTCAATTTTATCAAATTAATCTGATCTTCTCACAGTTGAGTAGGCAGTGCTACCTAGCAGTAGGAACGTTAATTAATATTGCGTTTACGGTCGGCGAAGCAGATGAATATTCATGCGATATACATTTGCGAAGTCTAGCTGGAAGCAAGGTTTATCGTTATCGGCATTTTGTCACTTCGACAACACTAGCTATTACATTATATCTTCGTAATAAAGATAAATAACTTGCAGCGTTTAATTCGAATACTTTTAAAATGAAATATATGAAACCAATGATAAAAGAAAAAAATTAAACAGAACAAAATAAAAAAAACCGATTTTGTTTATTAAAAAAGTTTAATAATATATAAAATAAAGTATGTTTAAGTAAAGTACAATTATCGCGCTTGATGTTGCATAATTTCATACTAAGCCATAAATTCTTGAATATGCGAGAAATAAAAGCTGTTTATGTATATTTAGCGGCGTATGTAATCTACGAAAATCTTCCGGTTATTACGTCCGGCATAAGCGATGATTAATGATTTTTTTAACATATTATTTTGTGTATTTCAAACAAGGATTGGTCAAAAATAATAGAACATATTTTTTTAAGAACCCTTAATTTCTAGTAATACGACTTGAAATATATCTTGAGTTACAACAAGAAAACAGAAATAAACAATTTGTAAATGCATCAATATCCAATATCCAATTTATACAATAAATAATAAACGAGTTTCATTTTTAATAAAACGGTTTCCGTTTGTTATTTGCCAACAAATAACAGCTACTATTAATTTTCCTTTGAATCGTTGCTCTAGCATAATTTATATCTAAGCTTTATTAATACGTGTTACCCTTATCCAGCCCGAGTGCTTGAAATAATGTTCTCTAACGTAATATTTCTTTAAGACTGCTAGCGACTCCACCGAGCAATAATTACTTAACGCATATACAGTTTTATAGCGCGAAATATCGCGCAAGCTGAGCGATAAAATATTTTAAAATAAAACTGTCATGGAAAATATATTGTGATAATATAAAAGTAATTTATATTCTCAACTCGGCACCCACTATCCGTAAATACAGTACTACGCGACAATAGTATAAAAATCTAGAAACACAATAAAACTCCGAGTGCATTCCAGTCTATCGGATGTAACGATATGACAGCAATTTCTGCGGGATTTAGAGTATTCGTGTCAGCGACGTCTTTGCCCACGCTCTCGTACGCTCGTCCGCCTTCAACGTGTTTCTATACTGAGTGATATATAGATGGCGCCACAAGAAACCACGATCGAGCTCGTAAATAGCGGTCTCGTTGAACCTCGTTAAATGTACGGCTTAATTACATTGACAAGTGAATAAATATAATTCATTAATGCCAATGTTTTAAATCATTTATAAATAATGTTTTCAGAATATAAATGTTTCTGTTGACCGAATGTTGTAATGAAAACTTGATACCATCACTTTGACTTCGATTGCGAAAGTTTTTACTCATCACTCTAGTTTATAACAAACACAAGTTTAATCGTTCAACTTAGGGATATATTGTAACTTGTTAAAATATCCGTGTTACCTACTCGTGACTCGCGAGAAGTTGAGCTTTAAGCCATGAAGCTAATTTCAGAGTTTTGATTAGTTATTTGAAACCTATACATTTTCAAGGTGTGATGTTTTTTTATTGACTGTTAAAATATAGTAGAAAACAATACTTTTATTGTCATTGATTGTAATATTGTATTATACGAAAAGAAATGAAATATAAATATTTTAAAAAACCCGCGGCTTTGCACGCGTAAAATCGCTTGTGACTAAAACTGTTCATCTGCCATTTTGTCATACGAAATGCTTAAATTATTAGACAACAACTGTTATCTAAAATAAAATAAAAATGGTTGTTTTGGATTTGTCAACTCACAAATACTTAAATTTAAAAATAGGCAACTACATTAAAATCACTATATACAAATCAATGTATGTATATTTATATATGTATATGTATAATATATATATTGATGCTTAGTACGTTATTGATGTATTATTTGCACTAGTTTCATGTAGTCCTAATTACAGTCTAATCATTAAAGTAATGATGGCAGCGTAAATAGCGATGCCCTGTTTGTTAACCGCTAACTTAATTAAAGTGAACGATTCTCCAACCCGATAGGTAGATGCAAATTTTAGCTTTCCATATCCTCTCTAACACCAGGGTTTTGCGTGTAATACCACAGCAGTTATTAAATTTGTCGAAACGGTAGGCAAATATTACTTCTAACTTTAATATTGATACATACTTTGATAGTTTGAAAATTAATAACTTATTTAAATCATATATTCGTATAAAATATTTGACTTACATAATATGTATCTTCGAGATGTTTTATGTGTCATCTGTAGAAGAGTATGTCATGAAAAGAGTTTTAACCTCGTTCCTGCTAACTTTCACAATCTTGAGGGCCTAATAAATAATCAATTAGGTTCCTAGCAACGAAGGCACTATGTCAGTAGAAGTATATTTTTAAAATCTATTACCATAACGACGGGAGCAATTACGAAAAAATATGTTCATGTATTATCCATTGGATAAAGTTGAGTAAAGTAATATCTCATTAGCATTAAAAGCAAGGAAGCCGTTTCCTAGAAATGTTTCCTAAAAACACTTGAATGAAAATAAATAAAATGAATAATGTAATTAAAAAAAATATATATAATTTTGTATAGTAGATATTTCTATCATCATTTTTTAATTTTGGTATTGTTATTTATACATATAATTTAAAACTAAGTGTATTGATAATTATATAGAACGAAGATTTATCCAGTTATATTTCGAGACAGAAAAAAGTCTCCTGACTTTTAATGCAGTAATTGTGCGAGATTTTCTTATGAAGTTTTAATTTATTCCCTATTAGTTCCTTAATCGAGAAGAATGATCGCTGAATGAATATATACTGTGACAATAATATTGTAGGCGAAATGTAAATATTCGCTTTAAGAGGTTAACATCAAGAATAGTGACGTCAACAGTCATTACTTGGCACGCTGATCGATCCACTACCACTATGTCAGGTTTATTGGCTGTAATGTACCTGTCAGTGATAATGGATCGATCTTAGTAGAGCAATGTATTATCATTTTCGAGAACTGTTGTAGGACTACTACAAACTACACATAATAGTTAAAAGCCTCTACATTTACGAGAGAGAGACAGACTTGATTATGTCATCATAAATTACATTTGAATATTATGAAAAATCAGTGACAACAGCGGCTACAAAATTTACTCGAATTAAGATCAAATTAAGCTTCGCAACTCTCGGTTTCTGTCAGCTCCTCAAATTAAAATAAGAACGTTGAATAATCATATTTATGAAATACTTTTTTTTGTAAGCATAAATTCTAAATTCCTGTTCATATATAGATTCTTTACTATTCTATGAAGAATATCATCATTTAATTTCATTGTCAGTCAAATTCCGAGAGTTGTTAAAATCATTTTATTTAATATTATTGTTACTTAAAGCTAGCTTTAAGACGGCAGTGGCCTTGTGTTCCTGATAATGTGGTTTTTTTTTCTTTTTTTTTATTGAATACGAAGGCGGACGATAGTATGGACTGATGGTAAGTGGTCACCAACCCCCATAGATAATGGCATTGTAAGAACTGTTAACATCGCTTAAATCGCCTATGTGCCACCAACCTTGGGAACTAAGATGTTATATCCCTTGTGCCTGTAGTTACACTGGCTCACTCACCCTTCAAACCGGAACACAATCATTCCTAGTAATGCTGTTTTGCGGTAGAATATCTGATGAGTGGATGGTACCTATCCAGACGAGCTTGCACAAAGCTCTACCACCGAGTACCTTCTGATCAATCAAGATAAAGTATTCTAATAAAGAGTGTATTTTGCAATTTAATTTTAATAACTTCAAATTCACGTACCTATCAAATATAAAAGTATCTAAACAATTTATTAAATTAACAATTTAAAAATCGCGAATACTTTATAATTTTAGTAAATAGACTGATAGAATAAAAAAATAAAGCTTAAAACGTTAGCTTCAATAACCGCACCCTGTCCATTGTTACTTAAAATTTTGTACCAACTTTGATTTAGTGGTATAAAAGCCTGACACAAATATTAAGCCTTACTTAAATGGTGTCAACGCGCTATATTGCGTCGGTTAGGTCGAGATGACACATAAATGCCAACCGTTGGCATTCGCGTAAAATTCGCACTAATACGATAATATAATAATTCAAGCAAGTTCGTGTCAGGTCACGTAGATTGTTAACGTATTCATGGAAATACAGGAAACAAATTTATTTATGCGGTAATCTATTATGTAATTCGTTTGATGATAACTACACGATAACTTGGTATACCATATTATAATAGATTTCATTTAGTAAAGCAGATAATGGTGAATGTTAACTACCGTCACAAACATTATTAATCTATACTAATATATAAAGCTGAAGAGTTTGTTTGTTTAATCCGGCTAATCTCAGGAACTACTGGTTCGAATTTAAAAAATATTTTTATGTTGTATTTATCGAGGAAGGTTCTAGGCGGATTTTTATTCATATTATTTTTATTAATTATACGCGGTTGAAACCACGTGGCACATTGATTTTAATTGACATTATTAACAATATCATAAACCGTTTAAAGAGTAAAATGTCATTCATTCATAAATATCAAAACACAGTTTCAATACGTTGGCGGTTAGTTTATAAATATAGATCAATCTGACAACATTTTTTTTTTATTTAAAACATTGTAAAAGCTATCCTAAGCTATAGCTATTATTCGTCCGTGTGTGAAATTGTATTAAATAAATTACCATAAATTTAATTCTAATTTAAATTACCGTTACTATTTTAAGCAGTTGTTATAATAAGCAAGATTTTTGTTGTTATTTTCAATAAAATGCCTTTGAATGTTCAGTTTCAATTAAATATTTGAATTGTATTGTTGATTGTTGCGCGTGTTAGTAATACGTTGGGGACTCAATCAAAATTTCACTATTTCAATATATATTATTGTAATTTAATCCACATTTATATAAGTGAATTCATATATTATGATAGAATGTTAATTATTACAATTATCAAGCTGGTTTTTTCCATTGTTTGGCAAAGGCCTCTTTCTAGAACTCCCAATTTTTTGTAATACAATACCAATTTTCGGCTCCATCGACCTTTAGCAAACTGTCAGGGCGGAACTGTGCTGAAGTATAAAGAACGGGGGCCAAGGCAATATCTGGGAGTTGTATGTTAACACAAAGTCGATTCAAACGCCCATAAGTTCCTCTTAAAGCATAGCAAGATCCTTAATTAGATTTCATACCCCAGACGCTCTCCCATGCGTCAAATCAAATAATTACTTAAACATATTATTTAAATTATTACTCAAATACCACCAAACATTAATAGACTTTTGTACATTAATATTGAAATCAAAATCATTTACAACTTATTGTCACTTGAATTTTTTCAACAATGAATATTCAATATAATTTATGCCTTTAACGTATATAGAATTATAGACGTATCTCCTATAAAGTAAGTAATAGTGGTAATACACAACCATACTATATGATGGTTGTTTTCTAAGGATCCTTGTGCCCGAATCTTGCGTGTTTAGATAATATTAACCACTCAGGATCAAACTAAACTAAAAGGCACGCACTCTCATCATTAACGACAGCACTGTTACTTAATTTGGTAAACAGAAAAATATATTTTCCTATAAAAACAAATATTCCTACTAAATATTTTAACTTCAACACTACATGTAACAACGCTATTATTACAAACTGTGTATTCATTACAACAAATTGTATTATCTTCATTTATACTAAATCCATATTACAAAATAGATACGTAGACGCACGTCGTAGTCATTTTTGTTTATTAAAACAATTGATCACGTTAAGAAGACGCGCTTGAGTTAATTTATTAAATTTTCTAAAAACAGGCCACCGGCAGTGAGTTTCTAGAGGGGCTCATTTACACGGGTGATTTACGAGTTCACACATCGGGTCCGATCTCACTTAGCAATGATTTATGCGCAACATCTCCCTCTGCCGAGTTAAGCGCATTATCGGACCGCATGCCCTATCAACTTTGTAAACGGAGTGTACATAAAGTCTCATACAAAAAGGACTTCCCGATACAGTCAGAAACGTCAATTACATTTACAAACAGCTGCTTCATAAATAAATGTATATGATTGATTTGTCATTATTTCTTTTCACCTGATGTATACCATTGTATGCCATAAAGAATAATCTGACCAACATGAGATTTAACGTGTTGCTCATCAAGTGTACCTTTCCTTTCGTTGTTAACCAATAAATATTGTTAACCAATAAATCCATCACTGTAAAATATTAGTCACATGAATTCACCTTTATCAAAATATAAAGCACAATACACCTATGAATTTAAGCAAAAAAAGGAATAATATGACTTTTCGTCATATGAACAGATGAAAGAGATAATACATCTATATAAATAAAATGATAGAGGTCTGCAGTTGTGCGCGCATCACGGAAAAACTACTGGATATATTTCAATTAAATTTTCTAAATTTTATTTCTTAGACACTTGGCCCTTATCAAAAAAATAATTATTGCGATATCTTCATTTAATAAAAAGTTGCTAAAGTTTCAAGAAACAAAGATTTGTATATGCACTGCGTGTTCAGTGATGTATATTTAAACAAAGTATATTTTGTTTTTTGCTTGCGATCTTTTTTCCTTCGTACATAAGATAACTTTCTTAATATATCAAGCAACGCGGACGAAGTCGCGGGTGTCAGCTACTATCTAATATAATGATTAAAAATGCAATGTTTAATATTAGGTTAAGGTGTTGTCAATATTGATGTTGATGTTGTTATTAACATTTACAATTAATATTTTCTTTTGTTATATTACATTATTAAAATCGGTGTAAGTACACCGTGATGAAGAACCAAGTAAATTCGAAATAAACCAAATAATAATTATTAAATAAGAACATATTATCGTTGTGTGTTTCAGTTATCGCGTTGTATACAGTTTTTAAATATAATATTACGAATAACTACTTACTTGGTGGTAGAGCTTTGTGCAAGCTCGTCTGGGTAGGTACCACCCACTCATCAGATATTCTGCCGCAAAACAGCAGTACTTTGTATTGCTGTGTTCCGGTTTGAAGGGTGAGTGAGCCAGTGTAATTACAGGCACAAGGGACATAACGTCTTAGTTCCCAAGGTTGGTGGCGCATTGGCGATGTAAGCGATGGTTAACAATTCTTACAATGCCAATGTCTATGGGCGTTGGTGACCACTTACCATCAGGTGGCCCATATGCTCGTCCGCCTTCCTATACAATAAAAAAAAAAGAAACTCGTCCTGGATTTAAGGATGGCACAATAATTTTTAACATATTCTCTCAAAGAGCGGAAGTGATATACGAAACAGAAAAATACACTAAATATTATATTAAACAACATCAAAATAATAAACTTAAACGACATTCAGAATTGTTTCTACCAGTACCATTCTACAAATAATATATCCAAACTGAAAACGTAAAGCACCTAAGAAATATTGCACCCATTTATCTTAGTAGCGAAGTGGTACCGAAGTGCCTATGTAAATAGGCGGATAATTACATACAACGCACTTACGCGAACGTAAACGGAATACAGAAATTACCTAGAACAATCTAAACGTTTGTCTTTGATGTAATATCTTAGAATATAATATTATGATAATATAAACCTTCTCCATTAAAATATAATTTAGTTAATTACAAAACGTATCAACCTTGACATGAGTAATCTACGCTCGCAAATTCGACTTTGATTCGACTGCTTTTGCAGAGGTGACAGACATGTGACCCGGTCTAACGAGCCGCGACCACGGACTATTTATTTGCATACAGATATCCCCTAGATAACTTCATCTAATGTTTTCATTAACAGTTAAGATAGCAGCCGTTAACGTCTCTCAGGCCTCGTTATTGCTAAAGTTATTAGTAGACTTCCTGCAACTTTATACATCGGTCTTTTTGCTTATTAACATGCATCTGATGTTGCCAATGCAGAGTTTAATCGAATTGTTTGTGTATATCACTTATGATTTCTCTAATTCAATTAACGACACGTTACTAATTGAATCTCTTAGCTTAGAAACATACCTTGGGTGTGTTAATATTCTTCACTTACGCGGTCGTAAAAGTAGTTACCTACTGACCTGTTTATATCCGTATCAAGATCATAGTTACACGTTACAGTTCACTGTACGTTTTATATGAATATTAAATAAACTAGTAATTATTTAAATACGTGCAGAATATACGTGATAAGGTTTTAGAAAAACGTATAAAAGTAAATTATTGAAGAACATTTAGTCGAGATGATATACTTTAGAATGTGCTTACATTTTCGATTATTTAGTTATCTCTTTCTAATATATGTTTTTAATTAAATATAATATTATATATATATGCTTGATTTTTATAGTAACGACAAGCGACAAGCGAGGTATATGTAAACAAACCCGCGCATAATTCGTTACCACTTGACACAGATCGGCGTTTATAAGGCCGGGCTAATTTTCCGGGCGAGGCGGTCGGGTTGAGTGAATTCAATCAGAAGCGACACGCCAAGCAATCTCGTCAGCGCAAACGATTCGGACGAGTGTGCATTCAGTCCGACGCTGGACGAGAGGCAACGAGAGCCCCTCACCTTCAATGCCTGTGAACCCACAAAACCACTTACGCTACACCAATAACTGGAATACTCAAATATTATTTCTCTTTATGTTAGCTTACTATTTTTTTTATCTTGTCAATATGTTATATCATATGGACATTTTTTTCATTCCTTTCAGTTAGCAGTACAATATTTGATTCGTTTTTTTTTCTTATATCTAAAGTTAGTAATACGACAAATGGATATAAGTTGGCATTATAAGTCATAGTTGTGGTCTCGATAACAGATTTTTAATCATAAAAATATATACATATATACTCCATAATTACCTACATTTAAATTTTACAAGTACATTTGTAGTTGCACTTCAATTTGTTAAGTATTCACACCGAAACACTGTTAGCTAACCAACGTAGTTGTAAGTTTGTAACATTGAATAAATCACATTAATATCTCAAATTAAAACGCCCCCGCTTAAAAACCATTTATTCAAAACAGGTAAACTTCAAAATAAAAAGTACGAATCGTAAAGAACAATACAAATCCCGGTAGCTCATTTCGTTTTTGTTTAGCCTTGGTTAAACCGCGGGGCTGCGCCCGAATAATATAATATTGTGAATACAACCGGCTACCGCTTACCCGAGCTGCGGGCAATGGTTAACTGAAACAGACAGACCACTTAACCTTCATCGTGTATTTAAAGGGAAGGTGAACTGCTCAACTCGATTTGCTGAACCAATGGGCTTAAAAAAGCTTTTAACACTAAAATTTATTTCAATTTTTACAGCTCATGTGACGTAACGTCTAGTAACTATGAATTTAATCAATTATTGAAAAATCACGATTCATACTTGAATGAAAATGAAAAATGAAAAAAAATGAAATTATATTTTGAATTTCATATCAAGTAGCTTAAAAAAACATTACCATCGTAAGCTTATAATAATATCGATTTATGGTCATGCAAATAAGATAAAAGTCGTTTATTTTTATTTGCATGCCGTATAATGACTTGATATTGCATATTATAAAGCTTCATGGTATAAAAGGGTTAACAGTTATGACATTTTTTTCTATATCAAACTACTTATAACAAAAAGGTTTTATTTCTATATAGGTCATAACTAATAAATGAAATATCGCCTGTCATAAATTTAAACTTTCATTCCTTAATTCAATATTTAATTATTTCTATTTCGTATTAGCGTATCGTATACATATATACTCGTTACCCTGAATAAGTATATCAGCACGTAACGAACGCTCTCTAAATTGCCGTCAAACCGTCTGGGTGCTACAACACAAATTGAGCCAATTGATCTCTACAAAAAAAAAATGACCGGTCGTCAGTTTTGTTGCGATGCCGTACGAATACAAGCTAAATGGACTATAGAAAACTCTTTCCAATAAATATGCTCTAAATTGATGATCACCATTGTATTGTTATCCCTTCAGCTGTATTAAATGTTATATGTAAAATTGTTTTGTAAAATATTTACTCATTTGAAGTTCAATAATTTTCTTTGAAACTTCGATAATATTTTTAATTCACAAGAGATCGCATTTCAATTTCGACGAATCCTTTTAAAAGGCAAGAGACAAAATGTGAGAGAGAGCATTAGCACGTTTAGAGACAAACAAGAGCGGATCATAAAGCACCGCGGTCTTAGTAAGTAGCTTTGACGCCGTTCCCAGAGGAAAGCAATGAACATTAAACTGAACGAAACTTCAAAGGAACTTAAATTTTAAACAACTCTGTGACGAAGATACTTGCAAAATTGTCCGTAAAATGGTTCAGACAAGGGACCGTGTACCTCTTACGAACTCAATTAATGTATCTCAACTAGAAACGTAAAATTTAATTCGCGTAAAACTTACCCCGCAATATTATAATCCCGTTGTATCATAAGCAATGTACGATTAAAATTGTTTTTACTTTTATCTCTATATAAATAAAATGATAGAGGTCTGCAGTTGTGCGCGCATCACGGAAAATCTACTAGATAGATTTCAATGAAATTTTCTAAATTTTATTTCTTAGACACTTGGCCCTTATCAGAAAAAATTATAGCGATATCTTCATTTAATAAAACGTTATTAAAGTTTCATGAAACAACGATTTATATATGCACTGCGTGTTCAGTGATGTATGTTTAAACAAAGTATATTTTTGCTTGCGATCTTTTTGATGTTTTTTCCTTCGTACATAAGAAAACTTTGTTAATATGTCAAGCAAAGCGGACGATTTCGCGGGTATCAGCTAGTTATTTAATAAAAATGGAGTACAGGTACCTATTACTTTACTATAAACGAGTACATATCCTACTTCAGCTGGATATTCATAAATCAAACTTTGATTGAAAAGGAATAACTAAGACCGCACGCGACAAAACAACTTTTTTAAATATAACAGCCGATAAATGCTCAAAAATATATAAATAATATAAAATAAAATAAAAAAAAAATTGTGACAAAAATATTTTAATTTTACTAAAGTATTAACCATCTCAACTACTATTATTTAATTATAAATATTTGTGGTTTAATGATGTTTGTAATACGGCTAAGACCAACTGACACCTCCAAGCCACGTCATAGATTTAAAACAACATATCAGGATCCCAAGCTATTTAATTGAGATTCATGACCAACATTTATATGCAAAATGTAGCTGATGTCCATGTTCCATAATAAAATCGTTCAATATATAAAATTCTCCCAAATAATCAAAGTTGTAGAAAAGTAAGTTGAAAACAAGTTGTTCACGATTTCGTCATAATAGATCAAATAGATAACGCTATAAACTATTGAAATAATAAAATCTCGTAGGACAATAAAACGAGACACTAAACAATATTCGCCCCACACTGCGCGACCACCTACGATATGGTTTTATTATAGTAACAGAGTAAATAGTACGCCGTTCTGACACTAAGATGCTATGAAAAATATTAAGCCCGCGTGCATAAGTATTTGAAATGGTGCGTGAAATCGAATTTGTATTCTATGTAGCGGTACTTGTTTGCGATCATTTCTACACAAGCAATTTATTTTTAATAACGATAAAAACTAATTTTATTAAATGCTACTGAAATATACCAAAATTAACTTTAAAAAATCATAATTCAAAAACTTTCATCGCAGTTTATGAGGCTTAGAAATATTGTTATTGTAAATATATAATTAAATAACTTACAATATAACGAAAACATCATAATCTATTCGACTGTAGTCTAAAAATAGTAGTAAAGTATTTAATTATTGTGTTTTATTCATAAAAAAATGTCGATGTAGAGGTATTGATATTTTCAACGATAAGTAGCATCTTAAACATATACATTAGATAATTTTAACAAAGCATATATAACATAGTTTCTTATAAATAAAAAAATACATATTATTAATTTAATGTAGCGAATTATATTAATAAAACTACTTGGTGGTAGAGCTTTGTGCAAGCTCGTCTGGGTAGGTACCACCCACTCATCAGATATTCTACCGCAAAACAGCAGTACTTGTTATTGCTGTGTTCCGGTTTGAAGGGTGAGTGAGCCAGTGTAATTACAGGCACAAGGGACATAACATCTTAGTTCCCAAGGTTGGTGGCGCATTGGCGATGTAAGAGATGGTTAACAGCTCTCACAACGCCAATGTCTATGGGCGTTGGTGACCACTTACCATCAGGTGGCCCATATGCTCGTCCGCCTTCCTATGCAATAAAAAAAAAAAAAAAATTACACAAAATAAATCTGCTTGTAGTTCAGTTACTTGTATTCAATATTAATTTTAACATGACGTGACGGGTGTGTGTTACACAAACCAATCCGCAGTACGTATATTAATTTCGAAAACTTTCCGTGTTAATTAAATTAAACAATGTAAATTATGTATCAACTTGGTTTTATTATAAATTATTTATTAATAGATCAACTTACAACTTCAAACTTTCAATATGAAATGTTATTGAACTAACTCTGTTGTTTTATAATAAATCTTTAATTTATATTTTAAGTATAGCAGAAATATTGTTGGCTAAAATGCAATTTCATCCGTACAGTACAGGAACAGTTATATATTGGGTATAAAAATCTTGAGTATAAAACATTATTTAATCACTCTTTTTTTTAAGTTATAAGCAGAGCTCGTACTATGGAAACCAAACAATACATTTCTTTATACATACTAATATAGATAATTAGACCCAGACCAAGGACAAACACACATGTTTATGCACACTAATATCTGTCCTGGTTGGGATCGAACCCACGCCTTGCGGCTCAAAAGGCAAGTTTCTACCAACCACACAAACATGCTCGTCTGTATATATAAAATCAGTTTTGACGAAATTAATTCTGAGCGACAGAATCTTCAAGAATATTGTTAACATGTCGATAATCGATGATACCACGTTATCCAGTTTCAACAGTGTTCAATTCAACAGAGATGAGCTTGATTTTAGCTTCGACACTAATTCCTTCCAAAACATAAAGCACCTTCCTATGCATAAAAAATATATACTTACAAATTTTAATTAAATTTGACTTATAACGTCATTATTAAAATTGTATATTTTATCCCACAGTAAGCCCAAAAATGTAGCCGAAACAACCATTAGTTTACACAAACAAGTGAACTGTCTATGTGCTCACTTTCATAATTCGATGGGGCTGCAAATTTGAGACAATTTCAGTTCTTACACTGGAACTGCCGCAAACTTCCAGACGGGAAAACCCAATAACTTTTAATTGAACTTGAACCCAGCACATCCGGGTCAGCAGCCTTATAAACAAGCCACTATACCAGCAGAACTGTTCAATAGTTATAACATATAATAACTGACTAATACCTTAGGTATCTCTTAACGCATATTGGTTCTGTATAATATAGTAGACCACAGCTGTGCGCTGAAGCATTGAACATGAAATGATTGTAACGTTCAGTAATTGGACATAATCATCGTACACCGTAGACACCGTACTGCTCTACTAGTATTCTACTCCTTATTTACTAACCCACCTAATCTTCGTAACTCTCGTCGCACTATTAAATAGTAACAGCCTGTGAATTTACCACTGCCGGACTAAGGCCTCTTCACCTCTTTTTGAGGAGAAGGTATGTGTATTCCACCAACTCTTCTGTTTCTTTTTTTATAGCATAGGGAGGTGGATGATCATATGGGCATCATATGGGATGGTAAGTGAACACCAACGCCTGTAGACATTGACAATGTTAGAAATGATAACCATCGCTTACATCGCCAATGCGCCACCAACTATTATACTGGCTCACTCATCCTTCAAACCGGAACACAACAATACCTAGTACTGCTATTTTGCGGTAGAATATGTTATGAGTGGGTGGTACCTACCCAGACGAGCTTCCACAAAGCCGGAGGTAGCTCTGAGTATTTTCTGTTTTCTCGTATATTTAAATAAAAACGAAAATTTATTAAATATGTTGCGGGTAGCTAAACTTCTAAATACAGGGATTAGCTAGTATTTTCACAACAAAATAGAATAAAATGAAAATTTGTACTAGTTTCAAAGATGCAAAAAAGTAAAATATTAAATTATTAAAAAATATATGAACTGAATATTAAAGAGCTAAAAATCTTTGCATAGCAAATAACTTACCGCAAAAAGTTCGTAAGGTAAGACATGATAATGAGTAGAAAGCTTTATTTTTTATATTAACTTAAACGCAGCTATAAAAAAGTGCTATGTCCATTATTTTGCGGCGAATACAATTATTATACGAATTTAGTTCTTAGACTATTTCTAATGTCCATCGCGTCGCCTGACGTTCGCGCGCTCACCCGGCAACATTCGCAGCTCGCGCCGCGCGCCCTGGTCGCCGCTGCCCGTGGCATACTTGGTACATTTTCCTACATTTGTTTCAGTCGCAAGACACATAACCGTTCGTACCATGAAAATATTCGCTGCAGCGAATTTCCCATAACCAGGCTTGGATTGTTACACCAATCAACAGTATATATCAAAATCTATATCACAGAATTTCAAAAAGATGTATTTTTAAAAGAAATTATTTACATTAAACAATTTCAACTGTTAATTTTTGGTCAATTTCATATCACTGATGTGCACAATTTCGATTTTCACGTATGCATTTCGCGCAAAACGACAACGATTAGGATCCCGTACAAGATCTAATTCACACTTAGAGATAGCACGGTTTTAAAGTATGTAATTTATTCTATTCATTCGTATAACGGTCGGTTCCGAGCAGCTTTACGGGATGGTTTGAAGCTAACTAATTTGGTTAATGATCAAAATTTGTGCCAGAAACGTTCGCTAGCACTAATGTATGGAACTGACTAGTCGGATTTCAGTTGGGAATGGGTTTAAGCGTTTTGCACGTTAGGCTCATTTATCTTGTCCATTTTATCTTCAGTGAAAGCAATGTAGTCGACATCGTAATAGGTGTGTGATATCCTTCCCTCAGTGAATAAATGAATAACAAATAACGTCCTACTTTAAGCACTTCGATGTTTTAAAAGAGTTTACGTAAACAATTCTAATTTGATAACGACGTCGCTTGTTACCGTTCTTTGATCAGATCGGAATCCTTATGAATTCTTTATATTTAAGAAAGCTAATTTATTTCTCATTTCTTTTTGTATACATAAGCTATGAAATTTGTTTACATTACATAGCAGAAATACAAACATAATTTATTTCACATAACCTTTATATTTTCCGTAGGGTTTCTGTCTGTTTTAAGGACTCGGTATACTAATTTGATTGCGAGTACAAAGCCTTAACTACTTATATAAAATTCGCTTATGAAAATCAAAAAATTTAACTGTTCTTTTGCAAAGAGATAAGCAATTTGTCTTGTGTTAGTTTTTTAATTACTTTTTTATAGAAAAAGTAGGATAAAGGGCATGTAGGCCACATGATAGTAAGTGGTCACCAACGCCCAGAAATGGGCATTGTAAGAAATGTTAATCATATATTACAATGCCAATTCTCCACCAACCTTGAGAACTAATATGTTATGTCCGTTGTGCCTTCAATTAGACTGGCTCAGTCACCCTCAACCGGGGCACAATGATACCAAGTACTGTTGTTTTACAGTAGAATATCTGAAGAGTGGGTGGTACCTACCCAGACGAGCTTGCGCAAAGGCCTACCACCACCACCACCACCTAATAATTAATTTTATAAGTCAAATGTTCATCCCTAGTAAGTTATAGACAAGAACCATTTCTTACAACGTCGGTTCGTTGCAAAACAGAACAAAAACGGGCAATATTTCTTGTGTCTGTAATTACACTGGTTCATTCTTCCTTTTGAACTGTAACACACCAATTCATAATGTCGATATTTTACAATAGACCTGGGTTTTCTCTCCCGTATTTACCAATCCAAAGCCCTACTACTTATCAATTTAAAAAGTAATAAAAAGAAACATATTTCAAATAAAATGCAAACCTTACCCATTTCATCCTTTAGCACGTACTAATCAAAATACTTGATACAATTTTCTTTTACTTAGAACCATAATAACATGTGGTTAAGGTTATTAATAGTTCAATCCGAAACAAATAAATGAAACTACGGTTACTAATATTTTTGTCCCAAATTTTAAACATAAAATTCATTACCTACAAAATTTAATGCTAGATATACGGTGTGGTGATTTTATCTGACAACCTTTTGATTTAAAAGTACATCTTACTAAAAAAATATAATTAATTTTCGGCTTATACTTGTATTTAAATAATATGTAAATATTGATAAATTAATTGCTTTTATGAATAAATTAAAAAATGTTTTAGAAATATGTATTTTAAGCGGTACCTTATTTATTGTTTTGTTTACAAATGACTATTCCTAACATGGATGTAATAAAGCATCGAAAATTTAACATAAAGTTGGCACATTTTGCCACCATTCGCTACCATAGCTGTCAATAGTCGCCGCATCTTTTACGAGCCACTGTCCATTGGCTAATTTGAACCAGAGGAATTTATTTCATAACATTTCGCAAAGACATTTTCGAACCGTGCTAACTATTCATACTCGTAAGTTTACGTGCCCACGCATTCCGTACGTCCATTTCTATGTCGTATAATAATTAACTTTTACAATTCACTTTATTACTAATAACATATTGTATATTAGACGGTTACGTCGGTATTTAAATATCTATTTCATATAATTTGATTAATATATTAAGCTCTACTTCATTTACTGTTTTAATATTTAAAAAAAAAATAGGAAATTTAATAATTGATATCAACATCAAAAGTAACAATGGTTAAATTTTAGAATTAAAAAGAAGCATGCTCATTCACCTAGATCAATAATTAGCAAACGTACGTAAACTCATATTATATACTCATTATTTAATTATGATAACAAACAAAAATATAAAAAAATAAAATAAAATACTCTTTATTCCAGAACAATGATCAATAAATAAATAATCACAATAACATTTTATACAGAACGTTATAAAATAAAAAATAATGTGAAAAAATAACAATTCCCGTTTATTAAAGGCTTAAAAATATTGTTTACAATTCACTTTATTACTAACCTACCCTTATGTGACGTCTTTGAGTACAACCTAAACCAATGCAAGATAAAAAAAGAAAATTAGAAAATTAAATTCCAATAATAATTTAATTAAAGCTGATAATATAGATTATGATCATCTAGATTATAGCAATAACAATCTAGATAGTAATTTATTAATAATACAATAAAGAAATATAGTAGTTCATATACTTATTTCCTAGAAGTTGATTAAAGTATAAATAAATCTACATTCAAAAACTCGTAGCTGTATTACGTATAAAGTTCACTTTCTCTCTAAAGAGTCCACAAAAGGCCGCACAAAAATAATTACCTTTCATACATTTTTTTCAGCAAAGAGCTAATTCGTTTAATGGGTTTTCGTAAGTTCCGTATTTTAAGTAAGGGTATTATAATACTTTATTCTCGACATCCCATAGGGAGTTATGAATAGTGAATGACCAAACCGTAATTATAAAAGCACTCTCCATTAGGCACATCTTTAATCCGTGTTAAAAGAGGCCGTGAGTGCGACATAGAATATTTGTTTCTCACGGTCTCGCCCGCCCACTCGACGCTCTGCAAACGTGGACGTGTTAGACCTGCGACTTACTAATAATCTAATATACATTCATAAAGTCACGCCGGTTGCCGATTGCGGTGAGTCTTTGCGAGAGAAATTCTCCGTGATTGTGAAAGAATTTTCAATTTAAACACAAATCATGCTTTAGAATTACTGACATGTTTTAAGATGTAAACATGTTGGAATTATTAAAATTTACACGAAGCAATATTATTGTACGGTATGTTATATAAAAATACTAACATGTAACATATTCTGTAATGAGTTTGACTGCCTCGTTGGTCTAGTGGCTTGATATAAGGCCGTAGACTCGATGGTCCTGGGTTCAATTCCCAGGTCGGGCCAATAAATAGTTATTGGGGTTTTCCGTCAGAAAATTCTCAGTAGCAGCCCGGAGTCTGGAAGTTGGAAGTGTGTACACTCCCGTGCCTCGGAAAGCACGTTAAGCCGTTGGTCCTGCGCCTGAACTCTTTCCGGTCGTGTCGGATTGCCGTCCCATCGGATTATGAGAGCTAAGGAAAAGAGAGTGCACCTGTGTCTGCGCACACACTTGTGCACTATAATATTTCCTGCGTAGTTGGCTAATCTCTCTTGAGATTGGCCGCCGTGGCCGAAATCGGTCTGGAGGACCTTATCTTATCTTAATGAGTTTAAAGTTAAACTAACAATAAAATCGCAGAGCAGGTCATAAAAGTCTTGGAGTACATAAAATTTCAGTATAAAAATTCACATTTTTAAATGTTCATTTCTGAAATTGAATTTATATTCCCCTAATGTGTAAAATGTGGCAGCCTAAATTTAAAACGATGATAATTATCCCAGCCCCGTGTTACTTCGTAAAAATAAATGGCAGTATCTCTTCATAATATAGGTACGCGTACAACTTTTATATTATCTGCTTTCATTTCAACTACATTAACTAAGAACAATATTTAGATGCAATTCATTTATATTTATGTCGGTTACAATTTTTTCTTTGGCTGTTTCTAACCCGCTTACGCTTTTAAACTAAACTTCACCTAAGCATTGTCCTAATCTGTAGTAAAATTACTGTATTGACACCTAACAATGGCGCTTACGCCGATTGAAACATTGTAAGAGGATGATGTGAAAAGATGTAATTACGATGTTTGGTAACAGAAGCCGACACTAAGCGTGTGATCACCATATGTGATACACCACTTAGGTGCACGCTAAAACACTAATAAATTGTTTCATTAGTGAGCTGATAATAAAGCCTTAAAAGGGTGTTAGGCGAGAACAAAGTTCAACATGTTTTCTGCGGTAACGAACTTCTAGATTCCTGATGAAAAAACATAAACATTTTTTTTATGAAAAATAGCCCGTATGCATTCAATTTAATTTCGTTTAAAAGGGAAATTCTGCAAAATCGCATAAAACAGATTAATTAATATAATAAATCCAACATTCGCGCTATAACAACTAAGTAAACACCGCCATGATAAATGGGCCGCGATAGCGAAGTTAAATCTGGATGCGACAAACACAATGACCTGACCTAAATTTAGTACAGCAACAATACAGCATAAAACTTTAAAATACCAGCCGAGTTTTAAGCGCTTTCGGCTGTTTTTATTCACACTAGAAATCAGACAATTTGCATTTATCCTTCGCCGTAGTGGTAACGCGTTGAATTGTAATATACAATATATAAAAAATAAAAAATATTTATAGTCCAGGAAATATATTAATGGTATGTTTTTAATGTTTTTAATTGATTCACTTCAGAATTCACTTCAGAAACTTCTCTGAGATAAAAAATTCTCATTCAATAACATAACAGGAAAATAACGTTATAAAAACCATTAAAAAAAATCCGAGCTTAACCCAAGGCGGAATTTTCATTTTAATAATAGAAAGGAAATTTTTTATCCTCGTGAAATCACTTAACATGTACTATATAATATAGTGAATGTATATGTAGGTACATAAGCCACCGTCATAAAACAAACACCTGTTGTTCTGTAGTTTCTTGACTGAGATTTGGTCTCAGACCAGACCAGATTTGAGTATGATGTATTAGTATTACTTATCATAATATGCGTTTCATATAAATCAGCTTAGTAATTTATACTTAAATCCGTAAAAGTAGAAGAAAACGAAAGTTACCTCGGTATATCACTTCAAGAATAAAGCGTAATCTTTCCCTAAATGCCGGTAACGTACCCGAAAGCCCTCGGATGTTGAAGGCGTCCATGGACGGTGGTAGTCACTTTCCATCAGTTCTCGTTTGCCCCCTCTTACATAAAAAAATAGCTTTACCTGCATTCAACCTAATTATCAGCCTCATTAGTCTTGTAGCCAGATATAAACCTGCAGATAACGAGATCCTGGGTTTGAATCACAAGTCAAGCTAATAAAAAGCTATTAGGTTTTCTGCGGAAGGTTTTCAGTAGCAGCCCGAAGTCTGGACGTTGGAAGTGTTGCCGTCGTATTGTCGTACCATTATTATCAGATTGAGGGAATAGAAAGTGTATAATTATGTGCGAAGCCAAGGGCAAAAACTAGTACATATTTATAAAATTAAAAATAAACTCATAAATTGTGACAACTATATTACACATTACATTACCCGTCCAAATAAATTACCCTTTGAAAGCAACATCAATGGTACGAACATGCTATAAAAAACCTAATGACTCTTAAAATCTGTTCAGACCTTTATAATGGTTTTATGTTAACCACTCTTGACTCTAATCACAAACGGTATGACCCAATTCAAATTTTATAGCTTATATAAGTATCTTGCCACTTTCGTTGGTGACTCGAAATTACTACCCATACGACCACGACACACAACAAAGTTAGGCTAATCGTTCACCGGATAAAACATATGAATTGTTACTGTTATTTAACGGTCGCTCGTTATCGTCGACATAACGCTTTAACACTGCACTATAGTTAGCCATCAATTTTTCGTTACAAAATATTAAAAAAACACTACATGATTTTTCAAATAAAAAAGCGCTTTTTATTTAGTAAATACTTTGAGTTGATTATTTTAAATAATTAATTAAAGACGATCAAATGTTTACGAATAAATAATAACTATATATAAGTATGATACGTTAAATAGTTAATCATATTTTATAATGTAAAAAACTTCTTTTTTAATTTAAAAAAAATATTTTATCATTAAATATTCGATAGACATATATGAACTTAATAAAATAGCTTCATGATATTTGTGTGAAACGAACCTTATATTTCGATAGTTTAATGAATCAGGATGTTAACCTCGAGTGAAGCCGGTCCCTCGACATTTCCACGAGATGTCCCATCACTATAGGAGGTCTGTTATCGAGAGAACGTGGGATAATGCAAAAGAGGTACATTTCTTTTGATTACTTGAACAAGATCGGTGAAAATATACACTGCAATTTGCGAATATATTAAAAAGTATGTTGTTTTTGAAAAAATATCTACATGTTGTTACGGAATAATTCGTATACCCTAATTTAACTTCTAAATAAAAAAATATTATAAACGATATGTATTCATAATAACGCCATATTAATAACTTTCTACGATGTTAGAAACTTCTCGGAACATGTAGAGTATTCTTAGTTATTAATAAAAAGCTAATTTTTATTCATTAAAAAAAACGATGTAATGAATAATGAATATGACATAATTAACGCATAAAACGTATTTATAACAAAAGCAAGTTTTAATAAACGTTATTAAATATTAAACGCTCTATGTTTTCTACTCTACTATTTTAATCTGACGAATGTGATGGCCATTAAATGATTCATCAGCTGAGGTACAATTAACTGGAACAACCTCCGCTTATCGATATGATTATAGCACAAAATTATTATTACTTGTGAGTCACATCGCCATGAGAAGAATCGAGAGGTGGGCTATTCTACTACAAAGTTGTAGATCATATTACATCAGATAATAAAATTACAATTTACAATACTTTTTGTTTCAAAGATTTTTTAAAATAAATATCTGTATGTATTATACTCTGAACACGATATTTTTATTATTACCTTTTAAATTGTGCAGGTCAAAAGTCAGGTAATTCAGGTAATTCGGTGGGTTTTATTTGAAATAAATGAATATTAAAATAACAGTACTAAATTATTCAAATATTGTTTTTATACTATAATATATTTTAGACGGTGAGAATAAACCGAACGACGATGCGAGAAGGTGCGTGGGTGAACCAGTCTCGTACGCAGGCGTACTAACAAATTACGTTTACCTACTGCCGAGAAGTCAGGCACATTCGAGCCTTCGTCTGAATACCGACATAATAACAAAGCGATACACACGGTCAAGCCGTAATTTACGTATCTCACCAATGACAGCCGAGCTAATGAATCTTCCTCTTAAATCGGTAACTTTAAACGCAACAACTAAATCTTGACGGCCCTTATCCTGTAACAACATGTGGTAAATAAAAAGAAACTGAATAACAAGATAATTTATGTTAAGCCTGACGTTATTGCTACTTAGCGAATTATTAAGTAGCAATTCTATTATGAGCTAATGCCATATCTATTTCTATGACAAATCTAACAATTACTTAGAGAAAAAAATGAAATATTAATACTAAAATTATTTTACTCAGTGGTAGAGCTGTGTGCGAGCTCGTCTGGGTAGGTACCACCCACGCTTCAGATATTCTACCGTAAAACACCAGTACTTAGTACTGTTGGGTTCTGGTTTGAAGAGTGAGTGAGCCGGTGTAATTACAGGCACAATGGACATAACATCTTAGTTCCCAAGGTTGGTGGCGCATTGGTGATGTAAGCGATGGTTAACATTTCTTACAATACCATTGTCTATGGGCGTCGGTGACACTTACCATCGGGTGGCCCAAATGCTCGGCCGACTACCTATAGTCTATACAATATAATAAAATTGCTAGTTCATATGTGTAAAAATGGTCTAATCGCAAATATGGCTTCACATTTATCTGTCGTTTCATCTTGATTATGTTTTAGATATAAAGAGTTGATATTATGTGAACGGACGTATAATTTTATCATCATCAAAGATTATATAACTGATATGTAATCCATAATAAATACGTAAATCGAAAAATGCGAATGAAAATAAATAAACATACATATTATGCGTGTCGCTTGTTCATTCGTCTAAATTCATTTTTTTCTTCTTGGGTGTGCTGGAAGAAATACCTTTGAGGGATAAGGATGCCTTTTATACTGATTGATTCTTGTTATTTTTTGTATGTATTTTTTTCAATAAACGACATATACTATAAAAAAGCTTTAAATACACATTTAACTTTTAACATTTAATTTAAATATATTACTGACATTTATTTATCTAAAGATATAGACTAATATAATATAAAGATTATTCAATGTTAGCATATGATTTTAATGCATTTTATTATGATGTTTTATCTGTAGCAGTTTTTTAACTTTGTAATCGTCTTTATAATTATATTACCATGTCATTAATATTTAAATCATTTTAATATTACGGTTTTATTAAAAGAAACATTAGTAAATATTTAATAGCTGATGCATACGAATCTCAAATATGAAAAGGATAATCTTTTTTTTTATCATATTAATAAAAAAGGTTTGTACGTACAATTTTTTTTAACGAAGACATGTTCGGATATGTTACGACTTAGTATGTAATTATTTCAAATCTGCTTATTGCGAAGGACTAATTTATTTCAAGAGACAAGTCGAGTCACGATTTCGTTGAAGAGTCTTTACAGAAATAGTTTACCGTCTTTGTGACTAAGATGATACATTCCATGACACTACTTTGAAGAAAACAAACATATAACATGTAGCATAATAAATTTTAATCCAGACAATTACGATAGAAGTCGTTTTCATAATAACATTATACCGAAGTTTGAAACGTGTAAGTATTATGTTTGAAATCCATTGAAACTAAGCAATCAATTCTTAGCTTAATATTAAAAAACAAAAGAGATTGTATGTGTTTATTTAAATACAAAATATTTATATTTAGAACTAACATAAATATGTACAAATCGAAATTAAAAATAGCTACTAAACAAATCATGACCGTGTGGAATGGCGACAAGAATGTTAGCAGAATGATTTTCCCTTTGAATCACGATTCCGATTCTCTGAGCAAAACACGAACCAGCCCTCCTGTCACCAGTGAAAGCAATAAACCGGGGTGTAAATCTGTTACAATTCTTAACTTGTTTTAGCTATTAGAGCACAACAAAATATGTTTTTACTATAGAGGTTTAGTTATACTGTAATATGTAATACTTGACCTTTGTATGTGTTATGTATTCGTAAAATGTGTGCAGTAAAGAATAAATAAATAAAATACAATAGAGCGTCTGTATTCTTTATACATATATTTAATAATAAAAAAATATATCAAAGTCGTCTACGTCAGCGGCTCTGCGTCCGTATGCAAATTGAACTTTATTTTTAAATTAAATTAATAAGTCATCTTGCAGTCTACATCAATAAAGTTATAATTAAATCATATATGCATTTTAAAGTCTGAAGTTATAAAAGATATTGTTCCACACAATATTATTCAATTCTATTTTTGTATTACAATATTTATATTGTAAGCAAATGCTTCTCCGCATCTCATACCAAGCGTAGTATTTACTTGCTTAATATTGTAAGTATATTTAAAACCTTATCTTATTTTTCAATGACATAATATTAAGTGTTTTCACATATCTCATAATTTTAAGGTATAGTGACGTCAAAGATAACGACGACTATTATACTTCTGACAACGAACTATTCATACTTTTTTTTAATCTGTATACTCTGTTATTCCTTAAAAAACTCAATTGATACTCAATTGAAATTGATATGATATGTAATATATTTTGCGAAGATTATAAGACAAATATATTATCTAATTTTTTTAATATACTAAGCGAGAAATTGTGAATTCCGTTGTTATCTAACCTTGAAACTGGTTGTTCAGCTTGTAATTCAAAGATATCAATGTTAGTTTTCATTTATTCTTTGTGCGTAAATATCGTGGACTAAATATAAATATGGAAAAACAAACGAAAAGTGGCATTATTTATGGTGATCAAAACTTTTTCGTGCCATCGCATTTGAATTTCGGCGCATATCTATTGCAAAAAATTTTAACACATAACAGCGGACAAGCCGCTTTGGTAAGTGTGAACTTATATACATTATAAAAATAAGAATAATTATGGAAATAATCTATTATTATTAATAAAGCACGGTAAACATACAACATTTTTATTAGTATATAATTTGGCCTACATTTTAAGTATAAATTTTACCGTCAGCGCAAAGACTAGGGAGTTGACCGAGTGATCGACGCGGAATAGCATTCAAAAACAAACCTATTGTTAATTATTTAATAAATTAACTATTTAAACCTCACTATCCCGCGTCAATTCCGCAATACCTAGCATATCCCTGGATCATACAAATAACTATTAACCTAACTTAGGCAAATAATACTTTTACAAAAACTACCATTCAAAGCAAAAATAAAAACGTAAGCTTGTTCAGTTAATGACAGAAACAAATAAAAAAAAAACATTATTTTATTCGGTTATGAAAAGTTATAAATAAGTTTCACTATAGTTAACGAAATAAAACATAATAATCCACATCGGATTAACTTAAGAAATGTCTGTCGGACTGTAGAAAATTAATGTACACAAAAAAGAACCCTAGTACATTAGATGTTGGTGGTTATAAATTAAGCTCGGACATCTGAAAGCAAAAAGGTGCATCTAGACCGAGTTTATCTGCGTACGAATAATGACCTAAATAAAAAAAATCAGAATAATAATGGAACGTGAATGTTTTGCATTTTATTTACAATTATATGTATGGATTGTAAAGTCACAACTCTCAATTCTGATCAATATTATCTCCTCATAGCGACTGACTTAGATTATGTCACAGAAGAGGTTGTATATGATATCTATATATATTTATATCAAATAACAATCTTCTTAACATACCTACCTATTATAATAATAAACTTTATTCGTTTTATTTCTATACTTCGATCGTATCGAATTATCGAAGTGAAAAACCATTAATGTAATAATATATCAATGATCTCTGTACAATTTACTGTGTATATTTATATAAAGCAGGAGAGTTTATTTGATAGAACGCGCTAATCTCAGGAACTAGCAGTCGGATTTGTGAAATTATTATTGCGTTTGATAGCCCGTTTATTGAGGAAAATTATAGGCTATACAACTTCACGCTGTGAAACCTGAGAGTAAAGCAAATAAGCAATGACCATAAATGTCAACCAATCTTAGTAATTGTACTTGAATTTAGTTAATGTATGGTTATCATGACTATCAATTTATAAACAGACGTGACATCTGGTATTAGGTCATGTCACTAGCGGGTTCGACGTTAAGCCAAGAGGTCAGATTCGAAACTTTATAGTAATACATAAATATACATAATATAAACTAGTGTTATTTTAACTATAGCAGTTATTTTATAGTACTTTCGTATCACTACACGGACAGCATGTAACTGAACTAGAAAAAATAATTAAAAGTAGTAACGTCACATCGAATTTCATTTGTTTTTTTTTACTGTATTGGAAGGCGGACGAGCATATGGGCCCTTGATGGTAAGTGGTCACCAACGCCCATAGACAATGGCATTGTAAGAAATGTTAACCATCGCTTACATCGCCAATGCGCCACCAAACTTGGGAGCTAAGATCTTATGTCCCTTGTGCCTGTAATTACACTGGCTTACTCACCCTTCAAACCGGAACACAACAATATAACAAGGACTGCTGTTTTGCGGTAGAATATCTGATGAGTGGTTGGTACCTACCCAGACGAGCTTGCACAAAGCTGTTTCTGTATATCTTCTTAAAATAAACATTTTTATCTTCATTTTACATATTCAGATAAATGGTGCAACCGAGGAACAGATCACGTACGGGGAAATGGCGCAAAAGATAGTAAATATAGCATCGTCTCTTTCACGTCTCGGTGTCAAGGAAGGCGATGTCGTCGCTATATTTAGTGAAAACAGAATTGAATATCTACTAACTACTCTAGCGGTTTACTATTCCGGTGCTATAATTACGTTTTTCAACAATGCATATACGAAAGGTAATGTAAACCTTCGTTAACTTTATTAATATATCTTGGATTTAACCGTTCAAAAGTTTCAATAATACCTTTATATAAAACGGACTAATTCATAATATCCACAGATATAAGTGGAGAATATTCAAACATTTAATTATATTAAATTTTTGTACACTTTATATTCGCTTGACTCGTAAAAATCGACTATTAAACACTGCATATTTAAAAATAATTCACTATTTTGTAATTTAAAAAATCACAAATATTGTAACTAAACGCGTACATAACATAAATTAAAATTTCATCGTTTGTAATTACAGGTGATTTAACGCACGCTATTAGTATTTCAAAACCAAAATATATGTTTCTCTCCGGTGAAGTATATAAAACGCAATACGAAGTCATTGAAAATACAAAAACTATTCAAAAATATGTCTTATACGATGAAGTACCGCTGCGAAGTAACTGCATTTACTTCAAAGAACTATCGGAGAAACATGTTGATATTAAATCATGCAATTATTTTGATTTTAAAGGTAAGTCAAATATTATTCCTAAATCAAAACTGTAACACTAAGGTTTATTCTCCGATGAACAATCAAATAAAAAACGAATTTTATGTCATACACATGAACTTTAACACGGGGTCATTGCTGGTCAATTTTATTATAACTTTTACTAACTTATTATTGAATATGTAAATAAAATTTAAATAAATATGTCATTTAAAGGGACACCACAAACATGCATGATACTTTATTCTTCGGGGACTACAGGCCTTGCGAAGGGAGCAAAAATTAATCATCTTAATTTAATTGTATCGAGCCAGCAACCTATGTAAGTCATGTATCAATTGAACTTACACTAACAGCACTTATAATCATGTACATTGCTTAAGCTATTGATAATCTCAATTTAGTTATTAAACATTTAATGCTCTGTTACTATTTAGGAAACGTTTTGTTTACGGAATTGTCTACATTGGCTTACCTACTTAAAAAACAAGGCAAAACACATTTACCCTAAATGTATGAAAATTACAATAATGCTAATAATAATAATGTATTTATATTTCAATAAAGAATTGCAAGTTTAGACAATTTTGATATACGTGATCAATACGTTTAGTTTCTTAAAGATTTATTTGAAAATTTTTAAATACAAATAAGCTTCAAAATATTGATTTTTCGTAAACAGGATGACAGATAGAGACCTCACTCCGCTAATGATTGCGCCGTGGTCGAGTACAATGGGGATAATACGCATCCTAAAGGAAATCGCTTTTGGAAGAACTTTTGTGTTCTTGTCCAAATACAATGAGAGACAATATTTAAAAACTATTCAAAAATACAAGGTAAAATATCAAATCAAAATAACTATTATTTTGTAGCCTGAAAGTATTAAGTTTCTTGGGAAGGCTCCCAGAAGAATCTTTTTGATTTTTGTTAGTTTTCCTATATGATTCAAACTTCAGAAGCCGTGCCAAGTCGGGTGGGATAGTTAGTTTCCAAAGTTTCTATTTTCCAACTGAGTTTCAAAGTTGTGCTAGAACTTGTTATGTAATAACTAATAACCCATCGAACCTGTGACCACTGGTTCGACTCTAAATCTTGTGCTGAGGCTCCAATTTATAATGAGTAAATGAAAGAAGTTTAAGTCAACATTTTCCACTTACTTTTTTAGATTGGCTTGCTCTCTGTAGCTCCACCATTGATTGTAATGTTATACAAATCAAGTATTGTGAAGGAATTTGATATGAGTTCCGTTGAGCTCGTATATTCTGGTGGTGCACCTATTACTCCGGAAAGTATACGTCAACTTAAAACAAGGTAAATACAATTACATATTTAATATGTACTGTCTTAAATTGACTTGATAATGTTGACTGGAATAAAATATGTTACATTATTAATGAAAATAAATTAGTATGTCTCACGCGTTTGCAATCTTTGTTTTGGAAGAGTTTTTGCGGCTTATCTTATGGGCGTTTCGAGTACGCATGTGGCAGACTTTTATCCGACATAAACATTACCCTCGCAATGTTTTCCTTCAAAACCGAGAACGCAAAAACTTAAAACACAAATTAAACACGCGAAAACTCGGTGTTACTTGCCAAATAGATGATCCAGTGTTTCGTATTACATATTAGCAATTTCGTAACTAAATAAATAATATTTATATAATAATAATAAATTTTCCGAGAATCATTTCAAGTAAAATTTCCAATATTGCATGTATATCAGGTTTCCTCACATGAACGTTTTACAAGGATATGGAATGACAGAAGCAACCGGAGCTGTTACCGAAGATTTGGACACTGCGCCGAGAGATGGCAGCGTGGGCAGAATCGTTCCAGGGAATATTATTAAAGTACATATTTACTGCTCATTATATTTTCATCATATAGTATTATCAAAAGAAATATAATATCAGACGAATCATAATATTAAAATAGGTATATAATAAAAAAAATATAAATCAGCGTATCTGTAGAGATATTACCTAAATAGGTAAATTAGGTAAAACCATCTTATATTATAAAAGAAACGTAATTAAAAATAACGATGATCCGTCGATATATGGCTGTCCGTTTGACTTTCCGCCTGATTGAAATAATAATAAAAGGTATGCTATCACTCTCGTCTCAAACTTAATAAATTAAACCGATGACAGATTTTACTCGGCGGTAGATCTATGTGCAAGCTCGTCTGGGTAGGCACCACTTACTCATCAAATATTCTACCGCAAAACAGCAATACTTTGTATTGTTGTATTGCGGTTTGAAGAGTTAGTGAGTCAGTGTAATTACAGGCACAAGAGAGATAACATCTTAATTCCCAAGGTGGGTGGGGCATTGGCGATGTAAGCGATGGTTAACATTTCTTACAATTCCAATGTCAATGGGCGTTGGTGACCACTTACCATCAGGTGGCCCATACGCTCGTCCTATACAATAAAAAAGTGTCAAAATGTATCTGTCATATTTATATATGTACCTATTCTATTTTACAAACTTTTAAAACCATTTAGATTTATCTTCCTTATTAAGTGAACATTTAGATTTCAGATCCAGAAACTAATAAAACACTAGGATGTGGCGAACCAGGTGAAGTCCGCATAAAAGGCTTAGCTCTTTTTGGAGGGTATGTGGGGAGGGATATGCAAAACGACTTCGATGCTGAAGGGTTCTACAAAACTGGCGATATCGCGTATTATGATGAGGACGGCTATTTCTACATTGTTGATAGAATAAAAGAGCTTATCAAATATAAAGGATGGCAAGTAAGTGATAAAGTTGTTTTCATATTAATTATAAAGTTTATTTACAGTATTATTTTTTAATATTATATACTTCGTAATTGTATACTTATTTTATTTTAATCATTCTTATCACTTATTTTAATTGTAAAAATCTCCGAACGTTTATATCGTATTGAATGAGGCGGCATTTCTTCGAATCTATTAATAAAATTAAATGCTTTTGGTTTTGTAAAAGGTATAAATCCCAAAGGCGGTAGCAAATTAAACATAAATATACGCGTATTATTAACAAAGTTTTAATATATCTAAAACTCTTACAGAAAACATTTGCAATGATCATAAATAGTATAACAAAAATATATTTTATAAACTACCATATGCTTCTAGTCTTTAAGCAATTGCTGTTGAACTTTATGTGTGACAATGAATATAATAGATAGATAATACGTTTATTTCTAAAACGGATAGATAAAGTAACAGATTCACCGTGATTTAAAATGCAACGCTTTAAAATGAAAACATTAATATGTAGGGATTTTATTATTGGCAATGTGAATTCGATGCTGCATGTTTTCGAAAATAAATAAATGTATAAAACTTAACGATCTGAATGTAGATTTATTTTAAACGTATGTTCAATATTGTTAAACACAAAAATAAAAACAATAAAGTATGTTTGAGTAGTGATCAGTTCATATTGTTAAGGTTAAAGTTCACAAATCTTAGTACAATATTAAATAAATGTAAAAAAAAAACGTTTTTATAGGTTACGCCGTCGGAGCTAGAGGCGGTTATACTTCAACACCCAGCTGTTAAAGATGCCGGAGTGACGGGGGCGCCAGATACGTTGGCAGGGGAACTGCCCACGGCGTTTGTTGTGAAGCAAGCTGACGCTAAAGTTACAGAACAAGAAATTATTGACTATGTTTCAGATAAGGTAAACCAGTAACCATAACCATGAATATAAGTAAGACATGAATTGTGGAAGATAACTACTACGGAATAATGCAACAATTAATAATATATTAAAATATTATACAGTTTATAAGTAAAAAAATACTACAATTTGAGAACTATGGCAACATCTATTAAAAAAACCCTTAATAATTTAATGATAAAGTCATATATGCAATAAAAAAAACAATTTTCCAAAATAAAATTTCAGGTGGCGCCGTGGAAAAGACTACGAGGTGGCGTTATATTTCTTAAAGAGATACCGAAAACTGCCAGCGGCAAAATTTTAAGGCGAGAACTGCAAGCGCTCCTGTCAAAACAAAGGCCACAAAAGCTGCCTGCCAGCAAATTGTGATCGCTGTGCGGAGTTTTAGTATTGAATTATAAATTAATAATTCACAAACTTTTCCTGCTTCAATTAAAACACAAATTTCAATTGGAAACGAAATATAAAAAGCAACGCTTCATTTGGGGTTTTATTTTACAGGCTTTTATTTATCTTCACCTGTTAGCTATGAATTCAACCTCGTAACTGAATTTTAAACTAGTTATATTCAACCGATTGAACTAAATTTTGCGCACATTTTTGATGCTGGTAAAAATTAAATAGTTAATAAAAAAATGATCTTTTTTGATCTTGGATCGCGTTAGTGCGTTTTTCGAGCGAGAAAAAAGGTCTAACATCAATTTATGGGGTTCAATTATGATATTTTTTTTCAGTGGAGCGATAACTACTTTATGGACGGCTTAGAATTAATCTACAGAGATCGTTTAACTTTCACTTTGTAGCGTGAAAATAGAAGATTTGAATATGATTTCTTATATGTAAATATACAAGGTCGCTATAATCGCTTTTGTAAATACGCTTAAAGCTAATATTCTCTAAGCATATACAGACATTTTCTAACGAATATTCAAAAATGAAGTAACACCATACTTATATAATAAGTTTTTCTAGTTTTGTTTGTTCGTTCTTCGAGAGTTCACATAGAATCTAATATTTCGAATGAATTGAAACTTCAATACAACGATAGACTTATTGGCATAGACTATGTATTATGTTTAAATGTACAAATATAATTAATTATTTTGGATTTTATATTGACAAATGTGGGGAAACAATAATAAATATACTAAAATTTTATATTACACAATATATCTAGTCAAGTCTAAGATACTATACAGTCACTTAGACTAGACTAGATTAAATTAGTTACCGTTCTATTGTTCGAAAAGGTAATAGAACATATAGCTCGATTTATTTTGTTAATAAAATATTGAATAGAATTTTCTGTTAAATGAAGAAATAAAACCTTTAGAACGTTTGCTTGTTAACTTGTTAACATATCTTTATTATAATACATTATCCGCATCGTCGGGGCAAATATCTAATATTTAACAAAGGGTGTAGGACGATCCAATTTAATATAATTGGATCGATTATAATAAGCCCTCCATACATTTATACAAAACTAAATATATTCTAAGTAGGACAGATACATAACATTCATACTAAAAAAGGATATAAAAAAACTTCTTCACCTAACGCATAGCTAACTACTCCTAACTACGTGCGTATAAATGTTAATAAACCGTTCAAACCTGACTCCGCTGCTGTCAACGTGTAATTGATGGCTATAGAAAACTGTCCAAGGCACTTTCCCTTTTATTAAAACGCAATTCAGCCCATTTTCGCTTACATAAATTACAACCTCGGGTACTATAACTACCGTTTTACTTATAACTTAATGCGTATCGACATCGTGTAATGACTAGTTAAAGAAAATAATTAGATTTTATCGCTCATTATTCAAGTTTCGTTCGTTTTATTAAATATTAGCCTACTTCGTGAGTGCGGCTCTACAAGCCAAATTATAGAGTTGCTTAGAAAATCTATGCACGAAACTTGAAACCTAACCAACACACTAATAAAAACAAATTATTTGAAGGAAATAAATACACAGCTAAATTTTATTTATTAATACATGTTAATATCTGTAAAAAGTCTATAGAAATAGAAGTTGTAAAGCAATTAAAAAAAAACTCATTTAATATGTTACTATATTTTATAGCTTCAGTTAAAGAGATTCAATGTACAGAATTAACATAAAGTAAGACATTATATTGAGAACCGAAATGGCCCAGTGGATCTTAATCGTCGATCGCAAGTTCAAATCTGGGCAGCAAAACTTGCTATAATTTTTCATATCCTTAAGTTATGTTCATTTAGATATATATTCTGTATCCATCTCGTGTTTGGCATTGATATTTAAAACATTATCGGCCGAATACTGAAACGTCAATCAAAATGAAGTGGGACTTAATTATTTGGAACGTCATTAATTTCAAAATTTTGTATGCGAAATTTGAAATTAATGGCGTTCCAAATAATTAAGTCCCATTTCATATTTAAAAGACGTTTCAGTATTCGGCCATATGACAGTTATTATCCTACTTATATAACATCTACTAACCATCATTGAAGATATAATAAGCTCGAAAACAACATAAAATAGCGACGAACTTATCCCAACAGTGGGTCATCAGGTTTGTTAAATGCTAATGTACATGCAAATCTCATGCTTGAACAATCATTTAGACAAGGTGAAAGTAGCGATATCTGTTACAACTTAATCAGACTTAATTAACATCAACTAGCGAAGTGCAGTGTGAATACTACAGAGTGGCGCCGGCGCAGATAGATTGATTACACACAAGGCTATTCAGATTTACGTGTTAGATAAACTTAGTTTGGAAATAAAGTTTCATCATCAACACCGAAACAGGCGATGGAACACTGATTGATCGTAGAAACCGATTTGCATAACAATTAAATTTGATTTATAAACTTTCCATTTGGTAGTAACTTTGTAATTTTCAAATTTCGACAAATTTATTCTGACTAACGGCCGAATATTGAAACGTCATTCAAATATTAAGTGCAACTTAATTATTTCAGCCGCCGTTTATTTCAAATTTCGCATACTAAAATTTTAAATTAACGGCGTCTCAATTAATTAAACTGCGCTTAATATTTGATTGACAGCCATATAAATTTTGCAATATACGAATAAATATAAATTATTTTAAAATCAACCTATGAAGTACACGAAATATACATAATCGTGTATTTTCTAAGAAAATAACCGTAATTATATTAAATGGGTGGATAATGATGGGATTGTTAGTAGTCGTTGGAATAAATTGCATGGTGTAGCAAAAGCCAATCTCCACCCACTCTACAATCCTCGTATGGAGTATGTAATGACACTATATCACCGTTCAAGGATCAAATCGTGTCGTTTCAAAAGTTTCTATCAAACATACAATATCAAATTTTATTTAAATTGATTGTTATAATAAAAAAGTGAAGTAACAGCCTATTAATAATATTTCTGGACTACGGCCTATCCTTTTGAGAAGGCCGAAGAAGAAGTTAAGAGCTTTATCCACCACGCAGCTCCAATACGAGTTTAGTGGATACACATGTGTCAGATTTTCATCCAAAACATGCAGGTTTCCCCACGATAACTTCAACGCCGAGTATGAGATGAATGATAAATCCAAATTAAGCACTTCAAAATTCAGTTCTTATTGGGTTTGAACCCGCGATGTTATTTTAAGCCATGTGTCCGAACCATTGGGTCATCTCTGCTCCTTCATTGTTATAATATTATCTCAAAATAGTTACATATATGTGGTTATAAGTGTGAGTAGATTATTCCAGACGCGCGATACAATCTCTTTAAATGTTTTGGCAAAAAATATTTGTTACTACGCGAGCTTCATATGATACTCGTACATTGACGGTACTGTACCAGAGACCTTGATACTTGTGTCAACAACTACACAATTTTTTCACAACAACATTAGAACTTATAAAAGGCTGTTCGTTTGTTTTTTTTTTTTAAATTATATAAATTGATTATCAAACAAAACTCTTCAAATGAAAGTGGAACTACATTGACACTGGACGACACATAAAAAAATATTTCACTCAATCGCTCAGTAGCTACTTCAAATATTTGTACATCAATTAAAAATCTAGAACATATCTTCAAAAAGCACTGTTATTTCCTGATTACGTCATCAGAGTGTTTATATCAATATTTTCTTGATCAATACATAGTTCGGTGGTTAGCGAATGACTCTTTGTCTATCCGCAAGGTTATCGCAATGCTATGTCGCTTATAACCTTCTCATATTACCAAGAAAAAACAATAACGTTTCAAATTAGGTAATAAAAACACAAATGTAGAGAATACGCTTTATAAAAAATATGTTCTTTTATGTAAGTTGGGAAACATTTTTATAGAGTGATTGTTTTTTTAAAGTTTTGTTGAGTATTTATTATTTTATCTTCTGAATATATTTATATTTACTTCGCAAGTATTAACACATAAATACACAGACGCATGCACACAATGTTTTTATGTATGTTGAATAATCAGTTTTAATATTAAATTTGGACTATACCATAGTTAATTTAAATCAATATTTACGATCAGTAACTTCTAGTCGCCTGTTAAGAAAACTCTATTTTTCAAATTTTCTGTTAAGATATTTATCATTGTTGAAATTATCGACAAATAAATGCAACGAAATAGCTTATGTGTGTTAAGAGTGAACCTTTATATATATGCACAACAAATATATTTTTTTAAATGGAATTTATAAGGTCAAAATGAGATACCAAAAAAGTTCTTTAAAAATGACACATGAACATGTTATATATACACAAATAATATGAGTTTTACTCAGAAGAGACCGTGGAGACGTTACGACGAACGTAAGTTTTCGACGTGTCTGCGCAAACAATCATAAGTCATATAAAACGAAACATAATAGGATAGTAAACATTTACCTTTCAGCGCGGCATTCACTCTATCCAAATCGTAGAGCGACAGAGGAAGAGGCTCGTACAACAATCGCAGTCGCGGCGTCTTCCAACTATATTTCTCATAAAAACCATCGCTCAAAAATATACCTGAAGAATGTCTATAGAGCTTATAAGCGCACTTACGCGTCCGAAGCCAGTCGACAAACATAATCGCGCCATTCAGTGTCCGTTCGTCTCCTAAAAAAACATGACTCTTCAACTCTTCCACATCCCCCTTCATTATCAACCGTACATATAGTTTGTAAGACATGAATATTTTTTCTCTCGGTTTACTGCCTCGTTTTATCTTCCTTACGCTGAGGACACGGGCCGTGAAAATATACTTAGATTCCGACACCGCTGACGACAGAATCTCGTAATCGTTAGTTATCGTGTCGTTTAAAACACATTTAGGTGCCTTTATGTTTTTCTTTTGGTGTAACGTATCCCGTTTTTTAAAAGGCCCTCTTATATGGAAATAGCCGTGAATTGTTGTATAGGAGTATAGCAATAACACTAAAAATTGAAGCTTCATATTTTTGTTTAGCCAGTACGGACGTGTCTTGTTTTATGTGAAACATACGTTCAAATAAAAAAACATTCCAAGTATTTTTATGTGGAGAAACTTTTGATTGAAGCGGCTCGTAAATATACGCGGTGTTGCGCAAGAGTCCGAGTTGGCGCCACCGAGACGCGTGCGCAAGCTCAGACCTGCCCGTATACTGGAGGCTTCGCAATTCTATGCAACCTTCGACAACGTAAACAAACATATGATTACGTTACTTCAATCGACCAATGAGTATAGAAGTGACTTTATTGGTGGAATTTAGATTAAACAACGCCCCTAGATTGTATTAAGGAATTTGGTCAATAAAATGAATACGACTCAACTCAAATATAGAACGTATTTTAAAAATATACCTCCTCCAACTCGTGTATCATATAAGGCTCGATGGGTCAATAGAGGCACAATGGCCGGAGGGTAGAAGATAATACATAGAGTACAATATGACCCAAGTTAACAGTTATTGCCGAACGACTCGCCGCCTTACTACGCCCTGAATATTCATGTACGAGAGCCGGGCGCAGCGGTGGATCGCTCGGGATAACTACTTTTGTCGCAATATATACTATTCATGTGGTTTGTTCGTAAAACGGAAGCTCGCTGAGGGTTCTAAAAGTTTTAAAATACAATGGAAGTTGTTTTTACATAAAAAAAAAACTTTACATAGTAATGAATAAAGTTGTAGGCACTATAAGTCATAAACTGTTTTTAAAACAATCTATAAAAAAAGCATTTTTTTAAAGGCTTTCGTGTTATTAAATGCATTTATTTTCATAACATTCTGTAAGGTTTAAAATATAAAGCTGAAAATAATAAAAAGTACGTCGTCGTCGCGTTAAGCGCACGTAGATGATTGCAGTGCTTACACAAGGAATTTGGAAAGTGGTACGGGCGTGGGCGGGCGAGTCGAGGCGGTCGCTCTCTTGACGAATCTTTAACGTCGCACTTTATTATTTTGTAACATTTTTCACATATTATATCGGATTATTTAATTAAATCTCTCGCGTCGATCAATCACGCTTTGTCAATCGAATTAATGTATTTAAGCAAGTAATATTAATTTATTTTGAACTTATTAGTCGTAATGACATCATTTATACTTATAAAAACATTTCATAGCAATTACACTGAAAAAAAATACGTAATTAAATGATAAAATATTTAATCTTAAATCAAATGTCAAATACAGTTTTAATTTAAAAAAATTATACGTCATTATCATTAAAACAGATGAGCTACGTGTGGGGTGCAGTCACAACAAGACGAATGGAGATAACTATTACTTTCTCCGTAGCCTATACGCCTCTCGCGATCCGAACACCAGATATGAGCTCGCCGTTCTATCGATACGAAGTGATGACTCTTAAGATTCACTGCATATTACGACATGGAAACTATGAGAAAATAAGAATATGACTTGCATTGTCTCGCGTGCATTACTGTAATATTGTCGCCTTGGGGCTAATGGGACAGATTAAATCGCACATCTATAGTTTTATCTTTGAATATTCTCACGAACACTGCGGAGAGGACGATACGGATCGCTTCGGATTTGCGACGCCACTGCAGGACTAACTGCACGTAACACAAGTAACAAAGAGCGATGGCTCGTAATAGGGGACTGTTCGCACACAAAGACAGATTTATTGACACCATTGAAGCAATAATTTATTAAGGACTGACTAAGTAGCGTTTATTCACCGCAGCACTCCAGAGACTAGTATTTATAGTGGAGTTAAGCAGTTGTTTATTTATGTATTACAGTTAGTGCTCTATAGCCCATAATAACTTTCAACAGGTTTTCTTCACATTATAAATATTCTAACCCTTCCTTATAGTATTACGACCGACATCGTATATTTACCTCAGGTTTCTTCTTTTTTTATTTAACCGATGTTACGTCAAAATGTTTTTATTATTTCAAAAATTAATTATTGACGAGTCGGTTGGCGTGTTTGGTAGCCATCTGCCTTTCGCGCCGCAAGTCGTGGGTTCGATTCCCACCCAGGACAGACATTTGTGTGCTTGAACATGTCTGTTTGTCCTGAGCTCGAGTGTATTTATCTATATAAGTATAGATGCATTTACAATAAAAGTATTATATTTAGTATATCAGTTGTCTGGTTTCCATATTACAAGCTCTGCTTAGTGTGGATCAGATGCCATGAGTGAATAATATCCCAATATTATTATTATTTATAAGCGTTCAAAGTTAGATAAATTTCTAGACAGAGTATCGTTTAAAGAATATACCAAAAATTAACTAATCAAAGCAAATGATTATTAATCCTTACGGTACGATAGCTTAACGCATATCATAAATAGCTGTCTAATCCCAGTGGGAATCACACACCACAACATAACAACATCGCACGAAGTACATAAAACTACCCAGTGCATATCGCCGATGTAGTAGTTCCATTGAATTATATTTCGAATTAATTATATTTGATACATTAAAAAATTGTTTTAAATAATCAATCTGTGAGAACGATCATTCCATATTCCTACTTCGAAGTGGAATCATCGTTCATAGGGTTAATTTGTAATAAGTTTATATATAATTTAATTTAATTTAATATCATTTCGCTTTTCATAAATCCTCCGTCTGTCGCAAATGTAATTCACGCATTACGTCAAACAGTAGTCTTCATGTTTATTATATTAAAATTTCCCTTTATTAAAAAACATAAACAATTAATGGAAACAAAAATTCAAATATAATTCACTCTGCCAATCAGCGGAATAACGTAGCAAGCTGAGCGTCAAATTTTTAATCATTGTTTTACATTCTTTACTCTCAGTGGAGTATGGATCGTACGTATCTCGTGTACGGTATAAATTCAAATTCGCATTCGTGGTACCTTTTTGGACTGTTTTTATTAATATTATCCATTCTATAAGATTATAATTATAATAGCAGTTTATCAAACGATGTAATAATTAATGTTCGTAGTTTTTCGCACCTTAGTAATGTGTTATTGTTTACTATTGCTCTAACTAAATAAACCGAACAGACAAAACAGGGAAGGTTTAAGGAACAGTCTATTCTGCCTAAAGATACCCATCTCGTCGCATTATGCGAGGTTTAAATTGGATCTTCTTGGAATTTTTAACTTGAAATGGCGCTCGCAATAAAATTTATAGCGAAGTATTTGACCCCGGACAAAATCTATTCGTGAATCGCTCCGGATTCAATTAAAGCTGGCTTAGAATAACATTTTTAAGTGGATACTTAAAAGAGTATAAAGTTTAAGGTAAGGTCGAGCGCCATAAACAGAAAATTAAGGAATTTATATAATTTGTGTTTATATAGTAAGATTTGAATTAATCAGCTTACTTGAAAGAAAATCCTTTTGTATTTATTAACAAAAGACCAGCTACCCAATGGATCGCTAGTTAGAAGTGTAACAGTGAGAGCATTTTCTGTCTAAAAATATTTACTGTCCACACTTTCGTTCCATCAAAAATTGATTAAGCCAAGCTATTTTAAGGTAAAAACATCTTGGGTGCAAATTGCACAGCCTGTAGAAAGTGAAAGAAAATATCGTAAGGAAACCTGCATGTGTTAGTTAAATATTTGTCACATGTGTATCGACTGACCAAGATAGCAGTGTAGTAAAATATACTTAGAACATTCTCGAGGATAAATATTCCTTAGCCCAGCAGTGGAACACAGACTGCAACGATTTCTTCACTTTTAGTATTTCCTTTATTAAGAGTATACAATATCAAGAATTAAAACTCGAACGAGTTAATAAGTACTTCTTATGTTAAATTACCCCAGGCACGTCGTTTTTAATTAAAACAGGTTTAAATGTTTACTCTACATATTATACCAGAAGAAAGAGTTAATTACATTTAGAAAAAAACATACAGACGAATTGATAACCTCCTCCTTTTTTGAAATCGGTTAATGAACAAAAAATAATACTGTATTTGAAAATAATCTAAAGTAGCTTTTGTTGAATATATTTAGAAGTTATCTATTATTGTTTTAGTCAGCTATTGTTATAGAGGTTATTGCTTCGGCTGTATGTTTTTGACAGTTTAGGTTTTTTAATAAAAAAATTTTTATATATATAATAGGAAGGCAGATGAACAAAAGGGTAACGTTACTTGATTTAATTTACTCTGGCTTACTCATCGCGCATACTGAAATACAGCAATGCAAATTGCTAATTAACGAGAGAATAACTGCTCGCTAGGTGGTTTCCTACCCAGATGAGTAACTACAAAACCCTAGTTATTGCTTTGTACTATATATACTTGGTATATAAGTCTGGAAGTTGGAAGTGTGCTTACTACCGCAGCTCCGTAGACGTAAAGCCGTTGTCCTGGGCCTAAACTCTTTCCAGACGTGTCGAATCTGCTATCACATTATGAAAGCAAGGGAATAGAGAGGGCACCCGTATTTTCGCCAACACTTGTGCACTACAATATGTCTGGCGCAGTCGCCTAATGTCCCTTGAGATTGGCAGCCGTGGCTGAAATCGGTCAATCATAATAAGGATATTAATTTTTATAAAAGTTGCTTTCATCTTATTTATGCGTTATACTTATGAATGTGTATTTAAGTACTACTTTTATTATTTTGCTTATATTTCTTTTTTAATTTATATTATGATGTTCTTTGGCGTGTTATTATAAAGCGTTACTTTGCAAAAAAATACGAATTACAAAATAATGACAAAGCTAAATTTTATGATAATAATGTAATTATTTGATGATTTATTCAATTTTTATTATTTATATAATTCATTAAAAATAAATTAAAAGTATATGCAAAGCAACAACAACAAACAAAGCAAAAACAAAAAAATATAAATATTTCTCGTATATTCGATTGAACTTAATCACGCTTCGTGCTTACGTATTGGAATATTCATTTAATATCGTCAAAACCTGAAGTTCACATTATTTTGAATTGAATACAGAATGAAAATGATGTTATATGATTCAGTTATTAACACAAAGTTGTCACCTTAATTTCAACTTAATGCTTATAGCAACAAGGGCTATATACTTAAACAGTAATTTAGGCCGTGTGTGTTTACGCATTGTCGGCTGAGGCACAAACGCATCGGACGCATTCACTCCATTAACTTAACGAACAGTTGTCGAGATGTCGATCAAACCACGTCTCAATGCCTTCACAACGAACATTATGGATCCAACACCCACATATTTTATTATAATTTCAACGGAGCACAACCTATTGAGTATTTAATTTTGCCCTTGTTTAAGCTCGCTCAAACCTTTTATAGTCGCCTTTGTTAAAGTATTAACCTCGGGTATTTTATAATTAAATAAATAATACATTTTCTGAACGGTGGCGTACTACCAAAATAAGAATTCATTAGTCATTATTTAAATATTGAAACTATTAATAATTATATTGAAATAATATTAAAAATAAAAATAGAATTTAATGGTTTTCTACACTTTTAAATCGATGCATTGATTAGAATCAGGATTAAATATTTTTAATAGACTAACTATGTCATGTATTACGATACATCGATATATATTACATCAATGGCGATAATGGCTCTACGGCAGCAAATAATGAAATATTCTATATGTAATATCAGTTTTGCATTTAAATGTATCCTCCTCGATGTTATATGTTCTAGCCAACTTGTGTTTTGGTTGGAGGACAGAAGGCTGTTAGGCCAACGCTTTAACAATTGTGTCCAAGTTCCAGTTGTATTAAGTCAATCCTAAATCCTTTCATTTATTTCATTTATAGACGTACACTGGCCAACACTCGTTGAAGTCACAAGAAAAAAGGTGATCAATACATATATTTATGCGTTTTCAGAGCGGCTCATTTGTTATATCTATTCATCTCAGTAAGGTAAAAATATAAAATGGTTGTCTGTAAAGTCGGTTTACGGACGATAGTTTAACGTGACAACGTCATAACAAAACATTGATGAAATGACTGCAATCGAGTGAAAGAGAGATAGATGCGGCGCAAGCGTACAATCAGCGCAACGGGACAATAAGCGTAACGGGACAATGAGCGTAACGGGACAAATTTTCGTCCATGTAGCCAGCGTTCATCGATTTATTAGACGTTGTCACGTCAAAAATGAATATAATATAATATGAATAGTTCAATAAAATCATACCAGTGTCTATACATCACCAGGTCCACAACCAATAAATAGAATAATGCCAAAAATGATGATAATATTGATTCCAGTTTGAAATCTTTTTTAATTTTATAATAAAATGTACTAAAATCTTACCTTTCACAGCTGCATTGATTCTATCCAAATGATACAGAGTTAATGGAACTGGATCAGTTAACAGCCGTAGACGAGGAGTTGGTCCTCTTTCATTGTCAGTGAATGGGCCGTCACTCAAGAAGATAGCTGAAAGTCGCGGACGCGGAGAAGGTGAGCATGACTCCCGCGCACGAGGTCTCTCGACCATCAAAGTCGATCCACTTATTGATTCCACAGAAGGTCCATCTTGTTTTACAAACAGCCTCAATTCACTCTCGTCACCTTTCAAAACGCGTCGCATATAAACTCTATATAGATTAGATCTTTTACCTCGATTCTCTTGCATCGATCTAAACTTCTTAACCGTCAAAACTTTACCCGTAAAAATAAACTTCGACTTCCCTATCGCTTCCATCAAAGCCCATTCGTCCTCAATAAGGCTTTCGTTGAAGTTGCAAGGCGGCAGAATAGCTCTGTGTCGTCGGTGCGCGTTATTTCTTTTTCTTACTTTGCCGCGGATTCGCATCTCACCCTCGACGACGATCGCCAGCGCGATAATATAAACAATAACCATTGACGGTCTCATGTTGCCGAATCGCTGGTAAAACACTTATAAATGCGTACCTTACAACTGTATCTGTCACATTATGCAAGTTATTTATGTTCACAGGAGCTCGTAAAGTGCCGGCGACTTATAAAAAGGGGCATTCGAAATATTGACATCTCACTTACAGAAAGTCATCAATATAAATATAATATTTAAACATTCGTTTAACTAATTGTATTGAATTAGAATCATCGAAATTATTTTTGATAATAATCATACACAAATATCGATCCGGTTCGATGTTCTCACGAGATAAATAATGACGTGTTGGTAAACAAAATGTGAGGACAACGTGCGTTCGAGTGGCGCCAAACGCGTGCGCGCGCGCTGCACTCCGAAACTGACTGAAGGCTGTCACGCATCCATACGCCTATGGTTAATAAGAGGGCTCATCCAATTACTATATGAATTATAATAAAATTTTAAAAGTATTATAATCTGAATATACTATATTATATTATTATATGATTTTATAGAGCTCAAAATATGAATGATTATCGTTAAGAAGTTCTCGTTAGAAACTGTACGTTTAAAGCTTTACGTTAAGCTTATCTAACAAAATGACTATTTCAATGTTCTTATAAAAACCTACTCAAAATTACCAATATATAATATATTATTATGAATTAGATTTCAATCATAATTATTCGAATCAATCATTTAACGGATAAAAATATTTTTAAAAAGTTAAATTGATTGGACTTATAAATTTGCTACCTTTTTTTAATAAATTTAAATAAAAAAATATTAATTTAATTTATCTGTATTCCAACCGAATACATTTATTTATAATAATATATCATATAATATTATGTACAAAAACATCCAAGAAGCTATGCATAATTCAAGAGGTCTCCTTAAACTTTGCCAAGACTAGTTGAGATGCAACAGTTGCTTGCCACAAGCTTTTTAAAACTTTACCTTAAACTAGGGTCGCATCCGCTGATATCTTTAGTTAATATAGCCCTTTTATAAAAGAAACTAGTCTTATGTAGATAACTACTATGAAAACTTTGAAGAGAGAATAATATTTTCCCCAATATCATATCGTTATTTCACATGGCAACACTGAGATCTTTCTATTTTTTATTCAATAGTATCAACCCATAGTTACCAGTAAAGTAGGTTAAAAATATTTAGAAGTAGTGGTACGTTTTATGTGTATAGTTAGGTGACAAGCATTACCTGCCTCATTATAGAACCATTATAAATTATATATTTTTTTATTTCAGTATCTAGTAGGTAAAAAAATACTAAATTTAATATTTTAATTTTGACAATAATTAATCTATAATGTAAGTACAGTAATCATAAATTAATTTAAGGTTTCTATTAAGTATATCATTAGAAAAACAACTAAGGAACATTTATTTGTGTTAAATGTATTTTGTTCAAAAAAATCTTTAAGTAAGAGAAACTAACTTCAAAAAGACTTTATAATTCTTAATGCAATTTATATTAAATTTTAAAACACATTTCGTATGAAAATTTAAACAGAAAACAAACTTAAGGGGCTGGCTTTAATAACAGCTGAAAAACATTAGCGAATAAATCCGTCCGCTAGACGTATTCATCGAAAGAATTATGCATAATGCTCTGTAATGCGTTCTCAGTATGACTTAACACAAAACTTGCTACGTTCTAAAATAAATTGTCGCCAACGTAAGCCGTGTTGTGTTTACATAAATGTTAAAATTGTGTGCAGTAGTTTTACAAATAGTACGATTATGTTCGGGGGAGCGTACGGTGCTTGTGAAAGCTCGCGATGCGTGAGATGCGTGGGCGAACTAGATGTGGCGCCCGCAAACAACACTCAGATTTACTGCGGTCTAGGTAACGAACTTATGAGTAAATAATATATATTATATATTTAGTATAAATATATGAAGCAAGCATGATTTAATAGTTTCTAAATAATGTTCACTTTTTGAATATTCTAAAATCATAAAAAAAATTTAAAACGACGAAAACGACGACATAACCAGATTGATATGTCAATTAAACCATAAAACAATTATTTACGGGTCGCCTAGCTATTTAAAAGTCGCAGCTTTGATCCTGACCCGTTGTCGTCCGCACTCTTAACAGAAGCAATAGTAAATCCTTAAACAGACATGGCAAATATTAAAATAGTATAAACAAATTATAATTAACTAGGAAACATAAATAAATGTTTCAAAAAATAATATCAAGAATATTTCAACGTCCCTAAGGGCTTAAAGTGTTAGATAAATATAAAATCAAAGACCTGACTGATATTTATTAGGAAGCAATAAAAACATTTAATTGCAACAAAACAAATTGTTCCAGAAACATAAACATAAAACAGAAATGTTATCGATTCCGTTACGAACTACAACGCTAATGGCGAAACGTTGTATCCGAACGAGCTCAGATATTAATGTTAATATTTTACTGATAAATTTAATAAATACTTTCTGTTGCTGATATTCATATTATATTCAATAATTTAAATAAAGTAAATAATTATAAATAAATAAATAAATATCCTGGGACATTATTCACACACGGCCATCTGATCCCAAACTAAGCAGAACTTGTACTATGGAAACCAGACAACTGATATACTACATAAACTACTTTTTTTTTTGTAAATACATACTTATATAGATAATTACACCCAGACTCAGAACAAACAGACATGTTCAAGCACACAAATATCTGTCCTGGGTGGGAATCGAACCCACGACCTGCGGCGTGTAAGGCAAGCGTCTTACCAACCACGCCAACCGGCTCGTCTCTTATGAAATAAACATAACTAAAATATTTGAAACGAAATTAAAACATATTCATCTTCTGTTTCTCCTCTAATAAACAAGGTAAAGTATCGTAACAACCGCACTCATTTGCAGAAATTACGGAACGCAATTAACATCTTTCGCTTTTAAAATGTAAGAGAAAACGCTACTAGTTCTTTGAAGTTATGATTTTACCAGAAAGATTTATACAGAGTAATTAAATCGTAAATATTTAAACATTCGACGGGTTCTGTGTTTGATATTATTGTAAAAACCAATATGTTAACAATGTACATCGGGACGGATCATATTTTGCATAAAAAAATAATGTACACCTCCACCCACACAGCATTCGTATGTAATAATGATAGGTGCAGACATTTCTCTCGAAAGTGTATTCGCAGCTTTTGTTCCACGCATATGCGTATTCACAACATATAATTAATGCGAGCCATTTGTGTAATGAATACTTACACATCCACTATTTATGACAGACTAACAGTAAAAGTAATAAGCAACATTGGCGCACGCGTATAAATATGTACGAGAATTGGTTTTCATGTAACATTTCAAAGATTATTTGTGCGACATGCGACATGTTCGAACCGTTACTCTCGCTTCACCCGAAACTAATCCCGATTTAGTGAAACGATCACGCCGCGTTATTAAATCACTCTGTCAAACTACAACAAGCCGCTCATTAAGCTCGCCCCACTTCGTAAACACCGATACACCCCTAATATAGTTCACTAACTCAATTATTATACCATCGGACATGAAGGCTCGGATTTCGAGATAAAAAAACAAAGGATTTCCTTCCTTGGGCAACTAATAACAGGATAAAAATTCGATTCTCCGTCCTGCCAAGATTGAAAATTCAAACTGTCAGTAGCACTATACCTAATAAGAAAGCATTCTTGCTTAAAATATTCTCTACTGTATACGCGAGTCATAACCAAAGGATTATCGTCACTTAATGAAAATTTTCGAGAGCAATTATCGTAAAATAATATCTTCTGTTCCTTTTACATTTAATATTAACAAAACTGCTTAAGAGCGCTAGAATAAAAGAGGTAATTTTATAAACAAACGCTTCCAAAGTAAATATCCCCGTTGTGATAACAAATAATAATAAGGAAAATGTGTATTCTAAAAATAAAAAGAATTAAAAAAATATAGATAATTGTATGCGGGTATAAAATGCTTATAAATAAAAGCTGAAGCAGTCACCTATGTAAGCCGCTTTCGATTTATGCGCTGCTAGCAAAGCCGGTGCTGAATTGAGTGTACGAGAGCAGAACATCGCCAAAGCGCTTACACCACTATCTCCAACTCCGAATAATGCTACTGCGAAATTTAATAAGCAAAGTTGCCTCCTATTAAAGTACATACGTGTACATATTTTTTAATACAATTAGCATAGATTATGCTTATGTATATTATTATTTTGAGAATAAAATTCGTGCTTATCACGTTAATATTAGAAATGAAAACTTATGAAACTGCAATGCATACTAACTTACATAAGAATATAATATGTATACTAAAACGTTCTATGAAATGCGCTACTTCTTCTGGTATAAGTTTAATGTAAGTTAATGTAGTAGTTTTTTTAGTTTGTCATGCAAAAAAACATTAATTTTTTAGTAAAGAATTTACCCGTGATTTAAGGTATAGTTTCGATTCAATCTAGTAAGATGTCCAAACCAATGATAAAATAATACATCAAAGTGCAGTTAGTAACTGAAAATGGCTACATCATTAGTCTTGTACAAATCACGGCTCAGCAGACCAGAAACTCCTCAGAGCACAAAGGTGCTTCTTAGATCGGACCGTACTGACTGTAGTCGTTTGAACTAGCTAGAGGATTGCGTAACAAAGTTCTTGTTACATCCGAGTGACCCTTATTTTTGTAGCCATCGGATACTTTGTGAAAAGAAGGTCCGAGATTCGAAATGAAATGGATTGTAAGGCTTGGGTTACACGATTTTGCTTTTATAACGTAAGAATTTTCGAACGAGAAACCCTTCAATATTTTACATAATATATTAAATAGCAAAACAACACTGATATAATATAATAGTTATATAAACATAACGCATTGACATTTCGACAATATAGGAAACGTGAATCTAAGTTCGTCTGTCAAAACTAGGGAAGTCAGTTCAAAATTGAACATTGCATGGCGAGCGTCGAACTTTATACTCATATGGACATCTCATCAATAATTCAATTCGGTGGTCCAGTGTCGACTGTGCACTAACTTTTATGAACAAATTGTACGTAAGATTGGCACGTCTGGCTAGCCGACGTCAGCGACATTCGTGGCCATTGTACTTTGGTCATAAAATAGGTTCAAAACTGCAATTCATCTCAAAATATGAAAACCTATTTTACTCAAATCTCAAATATATAAAAAAACATTAGTAATTGTCTTAAGATAAATATGTAACAAATTGAAGCATTTTCTTTTAACAATTGGCGATTAAGAAATATTCTGAGCTTAAGCGCTTTGCATAATAAGAACTGGATAACATTACAGTAGCTAATCCTCAATTATTCTTACTTTACTAAATAAACTTCTCTTGTATAATGTTGTTAATTAAAGTAATGATATATCATCACGCTGTAATGGTCCTAGCGCTGCATGCTTTAACTACCCTCGGCTAATAAGCAAACAAGAGTCAGTTAGTAAAAACAACAAACATCATAGAGCTGGATTTAATTAAATATCATTTATTGATTGATATCTGCGAATCTTATACACGATATAAATTTTAATGTATGCTTTTGTTTCATATTATATGCATTCACGCATCCTTCATCCGATTCAGTTGACCCTTTGTTTTGTTGTCAATTGCGTAAAGATATCTGCCATAGAAACATTTCGTGCAGTTATACTTGACACGCTATTAATATTGCACATTTACAGAAAAAATAAATAACTCATTACAATGTATTTCGATTATTATTAAATAGAACAAAATGAAATAGAACGGGATGAATGGAGTTTTGCCTATATTTATTTAACCAACAAAGGAAATCAAATGTGACGTGCATTCCATCTGACTTACTAATATCATGAATATAAATTGAAACATCATGGATATTTATGCGGGGTTGGCCGTAGATATTGCTCGCAACAGCGATACGCGACGGGCAGGTGTTCAGACAATGTGCCCCGCGGCAATAGATTCCTGATATCAATATTTATGCCTATTACCGTACTGATCGCAACAAATACAATACTATAATTTGATATCATTTCGAAACGTTAAATCTTTTATCGGAAAGAACATTATTATAGTATTTTCGGTTACAATTTAATTCCGATATCCGTATCGAATGTAGCAATCCCGCGTGTGATAAAGTGACAACATAATACGGATTTAGCAATTTACAAGCTCTAAAGCGTTTATAAATGAAACTATTTTACGCTTATTACTTCCATCAAGCTGATATGTATTTCGACGATATAGTGGAATTGATGAAATGCAAAGTAATATCAAAATCTACTATAACATATCATATGATCGTAATTACTACGGTTGAACTATACAATAAAATTGAAATAATAAAGCTTGTTGTAGTCGTATCTGTTAATTGGAAACATGAATTCAAAAGAGACACAGACGTAGCAATAAGGAATTAGTTCTAAATTATCAGCTTCCATAAAGCTGTATACCAAATTCATATATTACATACTTGTAATATTTTTTGTGTCAATCTTGTCGAACTGCAATTTCCAAAAAAAATGTGAAATAGGTATGTTTCAGTTAGTTAAAAGGTGTTAGTGTAAGGTAGCAGTCTATACATATGGGTAGAGAAACAATTTATTTATTTATTTATTTATATATTTTTTGGGAAACAAACAGTTCTGCTATACATATACAATAAAAAACAATAAAATAATACATAAACCAATCAAGTTTCCACAAATATACAACACAAATAAGAAGCAGAGAGCAAATTATTACAAAGACAAAAATAATTATAAATAAAAACAAACAATTTTACTAGTTACTTATAAACAAAAAAATTATATAAATATTTAATACAAAACAAAAATTTCAATAAAAGTAATATTAAAAATAAAAAAAGTAAAAACAAAACAAAAATAGACAGACTGACATTCACTGATTGAGTACTTCAATAATATTATTTTTATAACTTAATAGGGAACATGAAAATATATCAATATCTCTAAATTTTTCATTATACATTTTACACGATCGATGAATTATATTATTTTTGGCATATTTAGATTTCGTACACGGTAAATCAAAAAGAGCATGTTTACGCTTACAAAATTTAGGAACATTAAATTGTAAACAACCTAATAAATAAGGGCTATCAATGACATTGTTTACCAGCTTAAAAAGAAACATTTGATCACTGAGCATACGTCGAGCTTCTAATGGTGTGATTGTAGGCGGACTTTGACTAGAATTATGAAACTTATATTTTACATGTTTCATAAACTTATTTTGCACCTTCTCGAGAGAATTTATGTGGACTTTATACTGAGGGTTCCAAATGGACGAACCAAATTCCAATAAGGAGCGTACCAAGCTATTGTACAAAATAGTAAAAGTATAATAATTTTTAAATTCATTACTAACTCTCAATATAAAGCCAAGCATTCGATAGGCCTTAGCAACAGTATGGTCTATGTGAAGCTTAAATGTTAATTTATTGTCCAGGTAAATACCCAGGTCCCTCACCTCAGTAACGCGGTTAACAATGTCATCTTTTAGTCTATAGTCATAATTAATCGGTGTTTGTTTACGTGAGAAAGAGATAACGCTACATTTTTTTACATTAAGGGAGAGAAGATTCTCACTACAAAATTTGTTTAAGCTGTTGAGGTCTTCTTGTAACAACAAACAATCCGATCGCCCGGAGACCTTCCTAAAGATTTTCATGTCGTCTGCGAATAGTAATACTGACGAATGCTCAAAGATATTAAGAATATCATTGATAAAAATATTAAATAGTAAGGGACCGAGGTGAGAGCCCTGTGGAACACCTGATGAAACAGGTACAAATGATGAACAAAAGCCCTTTATCGTCACTGCCCGACTTCTATTGTGAAGATACGAGGAAAACCACCGAAGTAGATCACCGTGTATACCAACTTGCTCCAATTTATTCATTAGGATGTTATGAGATATTTTGTCGAAAGCCTTAGAGAAGTCGGTATACACGACGTCCACCTGATCACCAGCATCCATGGCTTTTGACTCACGATGAACCAGTTCACACACATTTGTTTCGACAGATCTTTTACTGATGAACCCGTGTTGTTCATCAATCAGAATACCCCTTATAATGGGAAATATGTTATCATAGATAATTATAGATAGATCTCTACAGGGCGGCAATGAAGAATGATCCAACACCCTCGCCATACAGGAGGCATAGGGACTAGATCACGAGACCGTCATCCTCTCGGATATGCCACGAGAAAGGTACAATTGCATGATAGCGTAAACCACGCAGTGGTTACAATATCGCGCCATACAATAATCTTCATTTTTGCGCCGACAACAGCGAAAACGGTGAAAAAGATTCTAGGTTACAACTTAAAAATTGCCATATTTATGTAGACAAACAAAAAGCTACATAGAAAAACCGATTGTGGTCAGAGCAGTAGCTGACGCTAGCCTTTTTTGCCTCTTTATCCCTAATTACCCTATTTAAAAACTCCATAAAGTATGACATTATTGAACATCAAGCATAGTAAGTGAGAAAACTGCGTTATATAAAGCTCCTATAAATATATATTGTTTTGTTTTGTCATTCAGTAAAATGTGCAAAACATTACGGTAACTTATCCACCAGTCACAATACACATCTACAACCCCTTGATCTTGACGATATTTTGGTTTTTATAAGTCATTGAGAGTTGTTTTTTATATTCCTTAGATTTTGTGTAAATCCTCCGTTAACACGTACAAACCTTCCCTTATGTGGTAAAGTTTTTACGTCTACAGTATTACGGACGTTTACTTACTCATTGCTTTAATTTCAACCAACGATTAGGAAAAAGTAAAATATCCGATCATACATCTAATTTGCCGAAGAAATTATTGGGAAATGTTACGATATACATAATTTAAACGTTTTAAAAAAACCGAACTATTGGAACGCAGAATGAAATCGCAAAATGCAAAACATAAAATCTTTACACTTGTAAAATGTTGGTACCCATTAGAAAGTTAAATTATATACGTGTATTTGATGAACAGTTTCAAAGCAATCATGTAACATACCCACACAACACGGCGCCGATGTTAGATACGCGGTTCTACGCGGACGGCACCTACGGCCAGATTGCATTCCGCGCGATAATCACTATCGCCGTATCACGCTAATGTAGGCGGTAATAGATGGATAGTGTCCTAACCAGATATGTGTAAATATAGTTAGCGAACAATTTCAATTGACAGTCTAATGATAATACATCGCTTCGAGTTGAAATAATAGTTTACATGGATTATCATCATTTGCTGACTTTTCTTAGATTGCGGAAATTATATTACTACATACATTTAATACTCATTATAAATTAGGCGGATATTAATTTGTAACAAGTATATCTTCTACCATGAGTATCATAAAAGTCAGTTCTAAGGGGGCTATTAAATTTATATAACTAATTAATCGTTCCCAAACGTATTCTAAAACTTATTGTTAGGGAAGCGATGAATCCATACGTGAACACGTTTCAACTCCCACACAGAATCCTATGTAATTAGCAGTCTGAGACGATTGAGATGCCGGCTAAAGACGATGAATTGGAATCCACGAGGACCGTAAGCTTTGAATAATAAAATTGATAATTGATTCAAGATTAATAATTAAAAAGCGAGGTTGTTACTAAAACATTGTAATTATAGTTCGATTCAATTATCGTAAAAGTATAAAATATGCAAATTAACTCTGCAAGTCATATTGATTTTTCAGATTTCAGATTCAAGTAGATTTAACTGAAAAAGCATCTATTTGTGACACATCTAACTAATTCAACGAGACTCATTCACCGTAATGGCTTTCGTTCATTCCGCACACAGTCCAAAGATAATATTTTATTTTGGCTCGTGTGTTTAGTCGCGTCAGATATTCAATTATGTTAATTGATGAGAGACATTCTACTGCATTTCTTGTCATTGACGCGTTGCGGACAGACACTCGAGCCACAGCAAATAAAGTCTGAACTATACACGCGGATGCCAATAAAATGGAAACGATAAACATTTCACATATTTTTATCGCGCAATAAAAACTATTAAGTTATAGTTATGTTTTATAATGTTAAGTTAAATTAAAAAGATAACAATGATAACAATTAATTTTAAATGCAATACCAGGTGATAAATAAAATTAGTATAGTGAAGTTTTTGGCACCATTTTAATAGTTAGTAATTGCAAACGAAATTTCATTTTGTAAACGGACGGCAATATGATGTACCTTATGGTCAGTGGTCACTCACTATCATACACTTTGGCACCGTAAGTTATGTATATGAACCATTGCCAGTAAACCTACCTACCTTAGGAACTAGTTGATATGTCCCTTGTACCTGTAATTACCTTTCGAACTTGAACACAATATTACTTTTTTACTATATGACGGTAGAATATGTGATGAGGCGATACACTATCCAGACGGACACGCAAAGGCCGTACTAACAAGTAAAGAATACAGAAGAAAATGAAGACACAGCTAAAATAAAAGGACATAAACGAATCAATAAAAAGCCGTGCGTTAATCAAACAGTTTCCGCCGCTCTGTAAATAATTAACTTCACGTACATACACTGTGTCAATGTATTTGCGCAGGTTCGCGTTATGGTCTTTTAATATCGTTTAAGTTAAGAAGCCGCACCAAGTTTTACATAGAAACTTCATTTAGTTTATAACATACAATCCCATTAAGAATAGTTCCCTGAGAAACGGAACGGATGTTAGCTCAGTCAATTTGCTCTGAATTTACTTGAATATTACGAGCTTGTAAAATTTACTCAATTGATGCTTTGTACAATGTATGACGTGAACATCAAAATGCTATTAGTGAACCTGTTCTATAATATAATTAAATTGCGTTACCTAATCTGTTAATATATTACAGAGGATATTAAAGTGATAATGAAATTATTTCATATCATTTTAATTTTAAATATCAACACTATTCTATAGCATGTTGTGTTCTCCAGTAATTGGGGGTACGTCTAACTTTGTGTAAATGCTTGTACCTTTTGTAGTTTTATGTGTACTTCTGTTGGAGTTACTTAAATAAAAATAATAAATAAAATATATAAATTAACAAATAAAAATAATTGAGAAGTAATTTTCGATGTTGTATATAAAAGTGGTAGTAAATCACTTCTAGCATTTTACAAGATTACCAAGCAAGTAAACAAACTAAGTTACTAACTTAACAACGTACTAATCACCACATAAATGAATATTTCAAAATAACAAATAATATATCTCTGACGAAAAATCGGTTCTACATAAATATGCCGTGGGAAACAATTTTTTCAAATTTAAATTCAAATATCTTAATTCAATGTTGAAGTGTTACACTTACTTATTGATTGTCATTAATCTACCACACACATTTGTTGAGGAAGTTTACAGGATATATAAAATCAAACTACTGCCGTAAGAAGCGAATCATTTCATTATTTATAGCTTTATGGCATAAAGGTCAATTAATGTGACATACTGTATGAAACAGGCAATCATCTAAAATCTAAATTAAACACGTATGACGTCACACAGCTCAGCTTGCCATAAAGCTTTGCTGAAATTAGTAACAGATTCAAATGTTATAACGAACCGCCTCATTAACGTCCTTAATATATATCACAATATATACTTTTTTTTAAATAATAATAATAATAATATCTTGGGACCTTTTTCACACACGGTCATCTGATCCCAAACTAAGCTGACATAGACATACTATGGAAACCAGACAACTGATATACTACATATACTACTTTTTCTTTTGTAAATACATAGTTATATAGATAATTACAACCAGACTCAGGACAAACGGACATGTTCATGCACACAAATGTCTGCTCTGGGTGGGAATCGAACCCACGACCTGCGGCGCGAAAGTCAAATAATAAAATCGTTATAACGTAAACGTTAACAAAGCAACGGGTGTAGAACTAATGAGAATGCCCGCCTAATGGTGCGCGTGAGCATCACGCTCCACTAGTCTAATTATCTACGATATTCTATTGGAAGGTTTTGATGTTATGTTATGAGTTTACTTTTAATAATTTTATATTTAAATATTTCACAATCATTTTTACCATTGAAATTAATGTGAATCTTTAATATACTGATTAAATTCTGATTTACGAAATTATTATAAAGCCAGTAAAATAGCAAAACATACAAAACAATTTCTGTTAACAAAACCCTTGTGAAAATTAGGCTGGTAAATTGTTTAAGTAACTACAAATTCATGCAGATAGCTATCAAGTAAGAGCCTTTTAAGTAAAACGTGTTTAAGACGAAAACAAGGCGAAAACGACACTAGTACTAACATCTGGGGCCTCTTACCCGAAAGTGTAAACATCAACGCGACGGTATCGTGTCTTCATTTGCATGTTTCACCGCTCTGCAACCCCCCCCCCTTCCCCCCTACGATGTCAGTAACTCATATTGCCAATTTTTATTAAATATTCCTTTTTTAAATAACTCTGAATATATTTTCTTTTGAAAGAGCACGTACCATTTGTCAGACTCGCGACTGAAGGTCGAAATGAAACGTCGCAAAAGTAATTTAATAAAAACTTTTCTTAACGTTCTGAATACTAAAAAAACTCACCGCGACTTTGACAAATAGCCATTGTAGCTATTTACTTCCACTTAATTTCACATAAACTAAGTAAACAATACTAATTAGGTACCAACATTTTGCTCAAATTGAGAAAGCGTCCTATGAATAATATTTTGAAAAAAAAAACACAAGGAAGAACGAAATCTATAAAAAAAAATAAACGTACTTCTAAAAAAAATCTGCTATCCATATAAAATGAAAACTAACATAATTGGATTTTTATATTCAAGCTGTATTTTATTTGTATAGAGTCTTTGTTTGTTCAAATAACTTCGTATTTATATTTCGTATTCATATAATGATAATTAATCTTGTTATCGACACACACAAATATGCAGTTTCTACATGAGGCTTACAATAACATTAAAAAAATATATATCTTCAGCTTTACCAGTGTAACAAGAGGCACAAGGGACATAACATCTCAGTCAATATTCCTCACAATGACAATGTCTATAGCTGGTGGTGTTCACTTGCTGTGTGGTGGCACATTTGCCAATCTGCCTTCCTATTTTACATAAATTTTAATTCTTGCAGATATAAGTCTACATAAAAAAATTACTTAAATTGCATACTTTTAGAGATCAACTCATTTCCTTTCTTTATTAAATATTTATTTAAATTGTATACATACATTCATTATTATATATTCGTACCTATATTCTGTGGAAGTGTACCTTCTAAATAAAATATGCAATATTTGCAATAAAGTTGCCAGGTTTCGAAGACTTTAATTTTATGATAAATTCATAACAGGCTGCAGTACAAGAACTTACAATAAGTAATGCGGGGAATCTACAAAACAAAAGTTCTCAAACCAAAATTAGCACCTCTGCGACCGCAAACTTCGTTATAGTACATACTTTGTACATTTTCCAATTTACATTCCGCTTCTATGTCTGCATTTATGAATCTACTTAAAGTGCATACTTTTAACTAACAATAGAGTACAGTAAAGTCTGTGAATATCCCACTGCTGGGCTAAGGCCTCCTCTCCTTTTGAAGAGAAGGTTTTTGAGCTTATTCCACCACGCTGCTCCAATGACCCGCAATGGAGTAGTTAAATAAAGATGCAATTAATTTTACTTTCTTAATTATAATAAATATATGAAATAATTATACTCACAAATGTCCAAAACGATGTCCTAAATAAGGGTCTCAATTAAGGTTAATAGCTTTCTAGTGCAAAGACAATATTGATACAGGCAATTCTAAAAATGGAGCCAAAAATGGAGCTACCGCCTGGTTCTGTAGACTAAGTACGGTGTTCCTACAATTCAAAAGCGCAATCAACTTTGGTAGTCGTTTTGCTCGACGATATTGCGACGCCGGTTAAATCGATCGCTACAACACAATGGACGCTCGTTTGCTAGCTCCATAAAACTAAGATGTAACAATGACCTCATAGCTACAAGCGCTCTTTTCGAATGAAACTCGAGAACCCACCAGCGCATACTCTGATATAATCCCTAATCTATTCATGTTATGGGACATAATAAGACCGCGGCCGTAATTCCTGCAATTTATAAGGGCCCCGCGATCTTGCAACACAAATCAACCGATTACACTAATTTGCGATATTGATGCAGCCAGATGTTCGATAAATTATTCAGAAAAAAAACTCTACAGTACCTGCACTACTCTTCGTCCTTATGAATGCTACAATATCTATTAAATCGATAAAATATATGGACATTTTAATTATATTTGCTTATTCATAAGCTGGTTAACCAATCGGCTCTTTTGTATGCAAATATCTATTTTAATGATTAAACGAAAACAAAGGACAGCTGGCGGCTCTGACAAATTTTCCAATAATCCTTTAGCACTGTAAAATAGTATTCGTGTAAAAACACTGAACCCTGAAAAGCGAATATGTCGCCATTACATACACTTTCATTACTCTTTTAATTTTTTTTTTTTGTTAAAACGCTATTCAACTTTAAAACGCCTTTAAAAAGCTTTTTAAAAAATTAAACTAAATCAAAATATAAATAAATTTTATTTTAAATTATTATAATGTATTTATTAAAACCAAACCATTATAACGCATTAAAATATAACATTAATTATAAAATACACCATAGTAAGTCTCAATTAAAGTGATCAGATTAAAAAACAAACTCACGTTTAATTAAGGAAATGTCAATAATCGCAAATAAACACATATTATGTGGTTCGTTAAAGCGGCGACTATAATTAAACTTTCAATGGACGACACCTGAGATCCACCCCTATTTAATGACCTTCATCCTGCACGCGATGTATTCGTTACCTACGCGTTACCAAAGCCGGAGATAAATTGCACGCGAGATTTAACAGATGCCACAATATTACTTAGTTTCTGGTTATGTCTTATTTGCGAAGGATTCCAGTACCATGAGTTATGATAGAAGGAAATTGTATTATCTACATGAAATTACAAACACGTGTTTCATGAATTTTGTATAACTCGATAACTATCCCAACTTCGCACGGGTAGTATTCTATACAAACAATACAATCAGTATCGAGACAAGCGATCTCCCCCTTGTACTCTGCTGCTTTATCTTACCGCACACCACGCTCCTTTTTTTCTCTAGCCTTTATTACAATATCTTATTCTATCTATAAACTTCAGTTCCAAATGACAAAGTTTAACGACAAATTTATTTTTAAGAGTACGTTTACAATAAATATGTTATGTGAATATCTATGAGAATGACCACTGCGACCCATGAAAAATATATATAAATCCACTGACTTTAGACATTATTATACATAGATCAACCAATCTCTCATACAAAGTTCTAGTTTATTTGTTATAGTTCTGGCAACGTCCGAGAAAGCGCTGAGAACGACAATTTGCTCTCCGACTACGTTAAGCATTATTGCCGTGTTATTGCTATGTCTATAATAATACAGTAACAGCCTTTGAATTGTTGAATTGAATCCACTGCTGGGCTTCGACCTCTTCTCTTTCTTAAGGAGAAGGTTTGGAGCTTATTCCACCACGCCCTAATGCAGGTTGGTGAAATACACATTTGACAGAGAAATTGTTCAGTGAATTTTGACATAATATGCAGGTTTCCTCACGATGCTTTCTTTCACCGACGAGCACGAGATGAATTATAAACACAAATTAAGTAAATGATATTCAGTGGTGCTTGCCCGGGTTTGAACCCACGATCATCGGTTAAGCTTCATGCGCTCTCACCACTAGGCCATCTCGGTTTTAACAATATACAAGTGACATCAATCGGTTTTATAGCTGTTGAATCGAAATAAAAATAGAATTCCTTTATATTTATTGTTGTTCGCCCAGTAGACGAAATTAGACCATAATAACTTATATCAAATGTTCTGAACGCTAACAGAAACGATAATAAATCACATTGGTTTCTAAGATTTTTTTATTGATAACAATAAAGCTCATCAATTTAATTACGATACAAAACAAAACAAAAAAAAACTAAATCGCTTGACAAACAAAGAAGAAAAAATCAACTGAACTGTTTTTTCTTTGTTTATTTCTACATAGATTAGCATAATTAATAGTCGATCCAATATATACAATAACAAAAAAATTTAAAGTTTTTTTCGATAAACTAAGCAAATTATATTTTTCATAAAAATAATACTTGTAAAAAAAAAAGTTTGTTTAAAAAAGGACTGCATTTCATATTTTTGCTTTTACTATTATTCTGTTTTTGTCTATATTGAAATACTTATAACTCATCGTCCTTACTTTTAACTTTGCTTAGCGATTGATTACTTAAACACTGATTTGTCCCTTTCTTTCATTATTGATTTGACATCCGAAAGAAGAAGATACGACATTGTTTACCTAATCACCCGCTAAATAACGTTTATGAGTAACGCTGTATATATTAAAAGCATTTGTACATGTTCTCGCGTCGGTTGTCTACACAATTACATCACGAAATATTGTTTTATTTAACCATTATTACTTAATTCACAATTCCGCAAATTAACCACACATTGCCGCCATTTTTCATTCTCTATTGTTTCCTTTTGTATTCTCCAATCTCCATTCGAAATACAAACGTACTTAAAATGTATATATTTTCGTACGTGATTGTTATATGCCAGTGTTTTTCACACATAAAACTTTAAATATAACATATTAAATACTGTTAAAAATATTTCGCGTATCTTAATAGCGCACTTTCACATTTGCAAGATTTACACGGGAACATATTTTGTAGTACAAAGTCTGTAAGTGAGACTCGTGTATACATATCATCGTACATTGTACGGTCCTATATAAATTAAGAGACGACAAGATTGCTAAAAATAATTCATTACTTCTATTTATGACTTAAATGGAAATATCAAACTTTTGAGTTTTATTTATTATAGAAGCACGCAGGTAATATTTATCATAGAAACGAAAAGTATAATGCATTAATAATTCTTTTTTTACTTAAATATTTAATGGTAGATTTAAAAATAACGATTTAAGAGCAGTCAATGATAAACGCAACAGTAGGTAATCGTTTACTGGCTCATGGCTCATAGCTCGTTTTTAAACGAGCAGGGCTATGTCATTACAACCACTTTTGATTCTGTAATCTTAATTGCGCCATTTAAGATAATTTAGGCACTCATTTGGAATAAAATCGTCTCCCATGACGTATTCCGGTAAGCCTATAAACATACAAACCGTTGCATCACGTAATGTTACATTTTTAAGAACTTTATTTGAAAACATAATGAAGATTTCAAAATATTTACCCAATGTCTGTATTTTCTAAAACAAAAAAATATTACAATAGTAAAATGTTGTTACTTGAAAAAGAAAAGCAAATTGTGTAATTTATATCTATGTAACATGAGCACATTGCCAATCGTCTCTGTAACTATATCCCGCAAATCACTGTGAATGGACTGCGAAACGTTAAAGAACTGCGAGTTTAACACGTCAGACAGACGAATAACAAAAGTAACAATGTTTTTTTACACTACAAACATGAATGATAATATGCGTTAATTGTTTGTTTTTTACTCGTATTTAATTAAATATAATTGTAAGTAAATACTAATTAAATTATATATTAAAAGTGTAATAAAATAAAAATTTATTGTTTAATTTTAAATTAATCTTTTATTACGATTATAAGTAAATTAAAACAACAGTTATATAGATGTTGTTTCTGCCTCCAAATCATAGTAAATAAAGATATATTCCAGATCAAATTTCTGCCAGTCACATCAATAGATTAGAAGTAGTGCCGCAAGACAAATTAAATCTCTTGGTGTCTACCAAGAAGGTAGAGTGGACTGCCTTGTTCGGATAGAGACCAGGCTTCAACGGCTAGGTATAGAAGTAAATCACAGCATGCTTCCTACTTCTGACTCATTAGAACTTATCAGATAACTCAATAACTTTTATTGGTCTAGCTAGTTTCGAACTTTTAACCCCGAAATTTGTACCTTAACTAAGCTGTAGCTACTTTTAGTATTAAAACAACGAGGCAGCCGTGGTTAAATAATTAGTAATTTAAATGTAGTTAATTGACATATAGTATCATTTTAAAAAAAAGAGTTACTACTAAATTTATTTTACTAAGTTTTTAACGGTTCAATGACCAGGGTTATTAAGAAATGTCTAGACTTATTAATGCCAATGCTTAGGAGCTCAGGTGATCACTTAACTGTCCGCCTTCTTCAAATAAAAATAAACGCTTCTTGTGAAAATCAAATGATTTAACTATTTCTGAACTATATTTGTTTAAATCTTTAGTGATATATTGATACCTTACTCAGTAAAAGCCGACTGCGCTAAACCTGAGCTCTTAAACAAGCTACACTTCCACAAACTATGGTAATGCAGATTAAGGAACTCGTATCACTCCAACGAGAATACTCGATTGTTGTTTTAGGACAACGGCAACAAGTATCGTTATGAGACTACATATTAATTGCAAATAACCTGACCGGTTACCGAGATAACAGTATAAAATAACAAGATTAGAACAATTCAACTACAAGAAATAAAGAATATTTGAATAATTATTATTATTTGTATATTTATTTAATAAAAAAAGCAACGGCTTATCGCTTTATTATACATAGTTAATAAATAAAAACGTAATCCAATTTTGAATAAGATATAAAGACATCCTCAAATTCATTTGCCCGTGGCACGGATGTCACATGAAATGTTTATATAGCGCCCTGTGTAATCGAGGTCCAACTAAACACACAAGTTGCTCAACTGACGCAAACACTTTCAGCAAACTCTGTATCAAGCTAATCGAATCGACCTATAACTTGGCTGGCGTATCGTAAATACGGTCCACTTTATTATCTGCACGAGATTTAACAGCTTGCTCGTCTCCCGGATGTGACGTTACTCACCAACTTGCTAGCATATGGTTCGACAGTTAATTGAAACACCGCTTGATAGATTTTCCTCGCTCTACTTTACAACCTCTATAAAGTATTATAAAACAATTCATTAGTTCTGCTTCTAACTTGCAGACTACAAGTCTTCTTATGTTTTATATGAAGCATAATAACACGATTCTAGATTAATAAATAACGAGCAGAATAAAACGTGTCTTACAATTAGAGGAATGAAGAGCGTGGTAACTACATCGTTCAAAATCACACGAAATGACAGCTTATACAGCGATTTAAAAAATTGTATGCGTTTGACTGGCCGCAGTCAGTTGCTGGTTTAATTGAATCGCACCGCGAACCCGTGATATACGAGAGCCGAGTTGCAGCTCGTAGCTAGCCGAAGGCAATTCCACTCGAGTCGAACAATTAATCCCATATAAACAATTATAAAAGACCGATTTATAACCGAATAATTCACTCAATTTCCATTCCGTACATCAATAGTTTCCAAACATTTAATCCGAAGACAAGTCAATTATAACACTTAATCGAGTAATATTTTAGGATTCCATTTAAAAGTGCCTCGGGTATTCATAAAGCTGATCAATTTAGACTGTATTAAAAAACTTTAAGACACATAAAAATATTGGTCCCTGAAGCGGTGTACCGTGCACTAGAGATGACTAAGAGAAAGTTTTAGCTAGTGTTGTTTCCCTAAAGGATCTAAACTCGATCGTTACTCTACTAAGTTGAAGTGAACTCGATCATCAACTTTAACGACCTGTGAAGTTTAGACATTGAGCTCTCTACTTTCTACTAATATTTTGATTATCTTTTCATTTTAGTGCTAAGTTTGTTGTAACTTGGTACTATATATGTTATTAAGTAAATGAAATAGAAATTGTATCTTTATAATTATTTTGAGGTTATAATTAATTGGCATTAAGACTTTTGGCTTTTAATAAAACTTCCTATAGTTAGAACAGTTTGCTAAAGATAATTCAATATACAACGAAAACTTTCTATGTAAGGTTTTATGTCATAAAGAATTTTGTACAGATAATAAATTATCATATGGCCGGTGGCCCAGCTAGTCGGACGACATTATTCCGTCAACATAAAACATGAACGCGTCTAATTTTACGTTTTCTTATAATCTCAGAAACGACGTGAGAAATATAAGACCGAAATAAACATAAAGTGCTCTTGACTCGCGTTTTTATAACTCAGCAAATAAGTCATTGTCAGAACTCCAGTTTATTCTTCACGATGATCGCGCCATAAACGTAAAGAGACCTGTAGGAAACATTTATTGAAATGGGAATGTTTTATTGAGCTTAACTTTTTTTATTGTGTACTGGATGCAACTGCAGCTTCATAACATTATAAATTACAAATTAAACGATGAATCTTTTTTACTATACCTCGTAATCATCAGTGCAAGCTGTGATAAATAATAATTAATCATTCAATCTTTTTATCAGTAACTAGCATTATTTTTGTACATAATTAGATTTACTTGGTGGTAGAGCTTTGTGCAAGATTGTCTGCGTAGGTACCATCCAATCATCAGATATTCTACCGCAAAACAGTAGTACTTGGTAATGTTGTGTTCCGGTTTGAAGGGTGAGTGAGTGAGCTAGTGTAATTACAAGGACAAGGGACATAACATCTTAGTTCAAGGTTGGTGGCGCATTAACGATGTAAGCGATATGCTCGTCCGCCTTCCTATACAATAAAAAAAATATATTTTTTTTATTGTATAGGGCGTCCCGATTGATATTTCTAAATAAATGAAAAATTGTTTAGTATTACTTTACATGATAGTTTAAACAGGTGCGAGTCGGACTCGCATGGAGAGGGTTCCGTACTATTTCCTTCCAGTAGGAGTTTACATAGGATTAGTATTTAAGGTCCCTATTTTTTTTTAATTTCGCACTTTGTGTCGTAGGTCAATATAGGACGAGGTATATCTAGTCTTTTTCGTTAGTACATAAAGCAAAATTAGGTTCCGAACCACACTAACAATAGTCATTTTTATACTAAATCCGTATATCAATGTAAGCGTAAGCGTTAAACATAAGTTAAAAGTTACCAAGATTAGACTTTATTCAGCTCTGGTTCGATCTGGTCTGGAATACTGTGCTCAAATTTGGTCACCACACTACGTGATACATATTAAACGTATTGAGAGGGTCCAAAAGCGTTTTCTGTGGCACCTTTCTCATCGGTATAATAAAGTCAATCTGCTACCGACATATCATAGTCGTTTAAAATATTTCAAACTCAATAGTTTGATCGATCGGAGACAATTTTTGGACCAGATTTTGCTATTTAAATTGATTAACGGCTTACTAGATAGCCCCAATCTCGTTGAAAAAATATGTATAAATGCGCCCTCAAGATTTCCCCGCGCAAGTAAATACTTTCCATTTTCGATTCCAAGTTCAAAAACAAGATTGGGTCAGAACGCTACTATGAATAGACTACTTACACAGTACAATAGATTAACAAAAAACAAAGAAATTGACATAGATATTTTTTCAAACAGCCTGCCAAAATTTAAAAGCAAAGTTATTGCAAGTTTTTAGTTTTAGCATTATTTTTATTTTATTTATATTTAGTTTCAGTTTTTGGTTGATTTCTTTGTTGATTTATATTTATATAATTTTAAATAGTTTAACATGTTAATTAGGTAATTATAAGATAAAGTTGTCCTTTACCATGCCGTGGCAACTTTTAAATAAAACAACACTCAGCGAGTTATTATAAATTTTTGTGAATTATATGTATATTAGTGTATGTTTTGTAAGTTGTCCTATTAAATAAATAAATAAATAAGTTAAATAATTAACAAAACTTCTAGGTCTAACCATGAGTGTATTCTGGAATATTAATAATATTTAGTATAACCATTCTTCCAGTTGTCAGAATTTAAATGTTCACTTTGAGTTTTCATAAAATTAATATCCCGTGGCGCGGCGCACAGGTACACGAAACTTCAAAACATGAGGGAACTTTCTGGAGACATGAAAGTAGAAAATTTAATATTGCTGTGTATGTACACGTGCTTGTATGTATCTAACTTATAACGCGAAGGCAAACAGATGTGTGGCTGAATATTGCTGAATAACATACGATAACTTCGAAAAGTTATGCGTTATTATATCGTATACTTTTAATGACTACAAAATTAAAATAATACACACCTTATCCCAATAACCTGACAGCTTAATGTACTCTTACACCATCATCATCACCTCATGTGATCTTCAAATATGATATGAGCAATTCTAAATATACATTTGTACGTGTCCACCAATTCGCTCTGAGAATCGTAGTGGAATAAGCTCCTAACCTAAAAAGAGGCCTTAGCTCATTGGCACATTTAGAGGCTGATTCCTTTAATATACTTCAACAAAAAAGGTCCTACAGCTTGTCTTCACGTCGACTGGTGAATTAATTAATAATAAGAATAACATAAAAAAAATAATATGCCCCGTGAGGCGTCCCTGAATAGAATCGATAGAACTCAACTCAAATCTATTAAATTTGTCTAAGTCATATTGTTAGGAGCTCGTTAAAAATGTTTATTATTATAAAATATTATGACAAAGGAAATAATCCACTTGAAGATCCGTCGAAGTATGGGTACTGATTTTAAATTATTTAAACAAATAATTAAATTACCTATAATTAAATTAAAACTTATTATTAGTTATTATTTTCACATAAGTTAGATATATAACGATAACTAATAATAATTTATGACAAACACGAAGTATAAGTGGTCATGGTCTTTTGTCTCACTTATTTCCAGCTTTTACTATAAAGAGTCATTTAACATTGACAACATAACTAAAGGCCGGCTAGTATAACTAAAGACACAAGGGACATAACATCTTAGTTCCCAAGGTTGGTAGCGCTTTAACGGTAATATGAGAGTTGGTTAATATTTCCTAGGTGGCTCTTTTGCTCGGAAAGCATGTAAAGCCGTTGGTCCTGCGCCCGTCCTTCCGGTGTTTTCGGAGTACCCACCCTCCCGTCAGATCATGAGAGCTAGAGAGTGCACATGTGCTTGCGCATACATTTGTGCACTATAATATATCATGTGCAATTGGCTAGTCTCTCTTGAGATTGGCCGCCATGGCTATTTCTACAAGCATTTCTACAAACAGTAAGTATTTTCCTTGAATTTAAAGTTAAAATCTTTATTCAATATAAAAGAGCTCATTGATTCCTAAAAATCGACAATAGGCTCCGAAAGAAACGCCACAAATAGAAATTCATAGCCGGCAGAAACTAAAACATATTTTTAATACTTTACTCGTGTTTAATTCCTTTTATATAATATTATTTAAAGCCTACAAATATTTACATCTTACAAAACAATCATTATCAATTAATATAATTATACGAATTTATATGTATTCTTTTTTTGTAATTGGTTTTCAGTTAGATCACTTAAATAAGTTTGTAAAAGTCACAAGAGATGGTGAAAACGCGAAAATGTACGATACTTGACAACTATAAAAGCTTACTAAAAATCAGTTACGTTAAATAGTTCCTATAATATGTCATACGAAGGTCGCTAGCTATTCCGTCTATTCGAAAGCGATATTACGCAAATCATTTAAAGCAGCAATATTCAATGTTGGCTTTCTCGAGCGCAATCAGTACCCGTCATGAGACCGCTGACTGACTCCCCGCCCCGACTAATTGCCGCCTACTTGTTTACGCAATACCTATAGACTTTAGTTAAATTAACTGCATCTGTTTGCGTTTACGGTAAATGTTCTTCGAAGAAATTCATATATCTATATTATATAGGTAGCAAAATAAAGCCAAGTATCTGAATATGTTTCTTTTTAAATAGTTATTTTAGTTATTTATTATATTGCTTGTAACTTGACGGTAAATAAGGTCTTCTTATTATTTGTATCTACAAAACAGACTTTATCGTTACAGGAATTGACCATTTATAAAACTATTTAGTTACAAAAGCGACATAACTGGCGATGATTTTATTTTTTAAATTATTGATCTTTTACCAAAAAAAAAAGGAAAAAAAAAACATACAGACGAATTGATAACCTCCTCCTTTTTTGATGTCGGTTAATAAGCTTTGTGGATGTTGCTGTATAGGCTCATACAAACCAAGTACCAACATATTTTTACAAACGTAATATTGATTTTGGAGATATGTAATAATTTAAACTTCTAAAAACTAGATCTACGTTAGTTTATCTGCTCATCTATCGTCGACCGCAATATCCAGTAATGTTGAAAATACAAACACTACCTATTCTAAAACTGTAATCTTACTATAATACTAGTTTTCATTAAGTAGAAAAACATTTTCAACGAAAAACACGTGTTGCTAACTTTCGTGGTTATCGGACAAACGGTGTCAAAGTCGGTCATAATTGAGTGACGCTATTTAAAAATCTTCTGTAATCTTTTAACGTTAACTCTGTATGTGAATCAAGAAACATTTTATTTATAGAAATGTGTTCCATAATGTTTTTATTCACGTCGATAACTTACAACGGAATGGATTACTAATAAGATGAGACTGGAGCCGTAGGCAAGATGTAGTTAATGATTACGAGTATATTATGGATTGCTATTAAATAAAAAATATGCCAGCATTATTTTTAAATTCAAAATGTTTAAAAATTCATATTTTTAAAACAACCACTTACTGAATCCGAATCAATTTGAATATAACATATTTATTTATTATACAATTTAGTATCGGTTTTTCATTGCATGTTTTTTGAAAGTGTATTTTTGTTGGAAGTTTAAGATAAGTTAAAAGTGGAAGGTGAACTGGGAAATAGAACACCTGATGGTAAGTGGTCACTACATAGACAATAATGATGTTAGAAATATCAACCATTCCTTACATCAACAATGCGCCACCAAACTTGGGAACTATGATATGACACCTAGTGCCTGTTGTTACACTGGCTCACCCTTCAAACCGGTACACAACAATACCGAATATTGATCATATGATTCCTGTTTGTGTCGATTAAAACGCACCAGACACATATTCATTTATTAAAGATCCTAAGTCAATTTGTTAATATAAATTATTGTATATCCTTTTATTCTATTTGTTTTTAGTATTCTCTTAGTACTACGACTGTGGAATGCGACATAAATACCAAGCCCAAACCTAACTAGTAAGCCTAACAAGCCTAAATTATGATAGCGTGTTGCTGTAATAACAAGTAACCGCGAAATTTATTTGATATTTTGACCCTAAGAAATGAATAGGAGCAAGAAACTGGGCAAGGGAGCATGATAATTGGAAAAGGTTTTAATTTTAATGTTACAGTAATTGAAATTTGTATATGGGCTCTTTTATAAATTAAGAAATCTACACATTTTAATTTTAGGATTTTATCAATTTAAAAATGTTTTACGCCTTTTAAAATTTACAAAAACAATAGAATTATTAATTATTAGAATTTTTTGGGCAACAGCTACATTCTTTCATGGCGGTAACATGTATGACGTACTATTTTACCATCATGCTCACTCGTGGCGCATATAAAGAGTATATCTTTAAGCGGTATATTATAATAATATAAAAAATATACTTTATAAAATATTTTAAAAAGGACAATTATTTAATAAATAAATAATAATAATCTTTATTAAACTAACATAGTTAATATCATATTGCAAGACGTTTTTTTTTTATTAAATGTATTCCATAATTTCAAATTCGATGTTTCATATTTAACTTATGTACACGGCCACATTCTTTTAGTGTATGTATCTCGACTTGTCAGAGCCTTGTCGACTACACAGTACAAATACATCTTATGAAACTTACCGCTTGCCAATTATACTCGTATGCTCTTACACATTTCTTTCAATACTTTCTCTACTTGTTCAACTCACAAACTTAAAGAAGCAGTTTACATTTGCATACATTTAAGAAATACTATATTATTTATTATGATTAGAACTTAGACAATGTTTAACAAACGAACAATATTTTCCGTATATTTTATTAGTTTACTTGAAATAAATTATATATTTAAGAATGAAGAGAAAGCAAGAGACTAGTGCCAACAGTATTGTAAAACTTTACGGGGTTCGCCTCGCATAGCAAACAACAGACCCTTTGAATTTAACTTCGTTAATTTTACTGAAATTCATTACAGAATTCATATACAGAAAATTAATATATTAAAATACACCTATCTGTTTACAAATTATATGGCTTCAGCTTCTAGCTAAAATATGTTATTGTAAAGGCTTTGATTATTATGAGACAACCACCTACACGGCAGTATATTATTTTAATAGCTTAGTGAATGTTTACCATTGTCATTCGCTTGCCCTTTTCCTCTTTGGGCGCGGTCTGCTATAACGTTCCTTCGTCTCTTTCTCTAGTCTATCGTTAATTACTCCCTTCATACACATGTCAATCGTTATAAATTATATATATTATAGTCTATTTTTTATCATATTGTATTTTTTGTGTTATTTTCTTATATATCAACATTCATAATCCACACTAGTGATATAACATTCGTAACCCAGTATTATATCCATACAGTAACAGCTTGTGAATGTCCCATTTGGACCTTATTGCACCACGCTGCTCCAATGCCGATAGGTGGAATACACATGTGACAAAATTTCAGTGAAATTTGACACATGCATGTTTCCTCGCGATGTTTTCCTTCCTAATTATAATCTCAAATTAAGCACATAAAATTCAGTGGTAATAGCCCGTTCTTACCATTGGGCCATCTTGGTCATGGCCATTATCCATATTGTTTTCAAACAACATAATTTAAAAATATATCCACTAAGTTAAATATCAAACATTTTAGACGGAATAAATAAAAGTGTAATGGAAGAAAAAGTTTTAGTGTACTCGTCGACAAGTTATTTGTAAAACGCTACTGAGTTTTTATGTAATAGTTAACTTAATTTGTATTGAATTGTACATTAACTCGATTGTAATTCAATAACGTAATACACAAGAACCGATTAAGCTTACAAGGAGACATTCCAGGCAAGATCTGGAGCTTATGGTATTTACTCAAATCTGTTATCACGTATACCGGTATGTGTATTGTATAACTGTGAAATAAATTTATTATTTAATTTGGAAATTTTGAAATATTTATTGAAGAACTATTGAACTCAAAACGTCATGTCTTATGAGATATACCTAATTAAATCACAATAATTTTCAATATTTATATTTCTAGTATTCCTTTAATAGGCAGGGATAAACGATGTATTTGGAACTTATGAGCATCCAAAGCACATACAGACCAGTTGGTTTCTGTTAAATGTTGTAATAATACTTAGTTATTGTCTAAAGATATTATCAAGCGATTGCAACATATCAGCAAGCTATTAAACTAAAAGCTTTTGTAATAGCTTGTCCTTCGATTAAGACCCACGCTGAACATTTCGTTTCGTCTCTCCAGCATTCCAGAATGCTGTTTACACCAAATACAAACTTATCACGCGCATACTCGTTTGCATAGAATCCGTTACTCTTTTATGGGTCAATGTAAACCGTTCTACAACATAATTTACATTTCAATTAATTCAATTTTCACGGTAGAGCAGATGAGTTAGTATGAGGGCACATTTGGGGAACATAACGATCGCTACCAAACTATTCCATATTAAAAATTGTAGACAATAGATATATAGACGATACAGACGATAGGCATATTGATACCGTTGAATTTCTTTCATTGATTCTTTTAAGGTGTGTTTTTATTGAAAACCAGCTGATACCCGCGACTTCGTCCGCTCCAGGAAGAAAAAGAGAGAAGAAAAGAGAGAGAAAAGAGATAAATCTATCCAGTAGTTTTTCCGTGACGCGCGCACAGCTGCGGACCTTTATTATTTTATTTATATAGATATTTGGTAACTTGTTTTAACTACCAAAAAGTCTATACGGCTTCGATATTGATTAAAGACAATCGTTTTTGCACTTGCATAACCATTTTGTCAATAAAATCGATAAAAATATCTACAAATATAAATTTATTCGGTAATTTACAATATTGTGGTTTGAATTATGCTACAAATAATTTCATCGTCATAAACATTTTTGTAATAAGAACAAATATATATATCATTTTATATTATATAGTGCGACGGTTTTACGATTAAACCTGCTGTAACTCGGATGATAAATATATAATGACATGTTAATAAAACTGACTTACCTTTAATAGCTGCTTCAATTATATCGATATTATGTAGAGTCAGTAGTACAGGTTCCATAATCAAATTTAAACGTAACGGATTCACACTGTTCTTTTTTTCAGTCAAAAATATAGCATAGGTTTGAACACGTAACGGTCGACACTTAAAAGCTTTTGACGTTTGTACTAAAACTGTAGCATCACTGAATCGTAACGATTCCGCTTTTTCAAACTGTACATTGACGCCTATATCGTCAAAATTACCTTTCAACACTCTACGAATACACACCCTGTATATTCGTGTCTTATTATTAGAGAACACACCGTACACTTTACCCGTAAATATGTATTTCGAAGTTAAGGTCACTCGCTTTAATAAAACCTTGTCGTATGTGACATTCGTGTTACAAACAGATGTGCGTCGCTGACGTTTGTAGGGTACCCTCACGAGATCCGATAATTGCACGTCCGTGTTGGCGACGTCCATCCAGAGTACCAACAATATTAATGTTGCCGTAAACCGCATGATTAAAACAAAAACTAGTGAGAACTAATAAAATACAAGCTGTTAAAAATATCAGTAAAAATTACTTGTAATTTGTGTTCGCATTCATTCACGTCACTTGTATGATAGGATTTACTGGAAATACTATAGAGATGGGAGCGTGCGCACGGGCGCAGTCCGCGCCGGAGGCTGTCGCGCCGCGCAGGCTTCGCACCCACTCAGAGCAGATCGTTCACCTACCCCACATATTAACATACTGATTGAGCATACAACTAGTATCATATTCATTCATTATACAAAACTATAGGATGTAAGTATGTTTCAATATGTTTTTAAAGTAAACCATTGACATAGATATGACAGAGAAAGATCAGATAAATTTCGTAAAACTTAACAGTGGCTTTGTACTGCAATTGCAAATTATTATGATATTATTCTTATACCTTGTGGGTAAGTTATTTAACAGTATAATTTAAAATAAAAAATCAATAACACAAAATATATTATACATATCGTAGTGAATGAGAAGGACGGCGTGGCGGCAGAATTACGGCAATTTAAAAGGCGACATCAAAAATCAATTTGTGGTTGCCTTTCCGAGCACTTGCCGACGTATTTTGTAACAGACAATTTTTATGTAATAATACGATTTGCAACGGCTACTTAGTTTACGTATATGTGACAAAAACATAATTACCTCATCATAAGTTCGACGCTTAGACGAATAATAATATAATAAGCGTGCTAAGAATAAACTCAACATCATACAGGTCGATACGCACGTAAGGGTCATTAAATTAAAATTCATGCCTACAAAGGCGCTCTAGAAGAGTTGCAATTAATATGAAAATCACTGGACAATATTTATGACACTGACAGAGGCGAAATTATACCGGACTTTAATATTTACTGACGGCCCGTATTTTACACGACGAGGGGATTACGTGCGAAATATAAACGTAAGCTGCGTTATCCAAATTTAATAGTCGCTATTTGACACTTGATCATTCGCTTTCCATGAAACGACATATTTCCAACGAAGTAATGGCTCTCGTTTGTTATTGCTGACAGGCTACTAACTACCAGTTTATATATGTTTACGGTCGTCAAAGATTCTTGATTTTCATAGCATCGATAATCACCGAAACTTATTAATAATTTTAGATGACATTTTTTTCGACTACAATCATATTTCCTGCCACCACCCTGTGAAACCAGCCGACGACTTTTCCGAACCGATACGACATAGCAACCTTCAAGAAAAAAGCGTACTCATTCCTTAGAGGCCGGCAACGCACCTACAAGCCCTCGGGTGTTGCAGATGTCCATGGGCGGTGGTAGTTACCTTCCATCACGTGAGCCTCCTGATAATTTACCCCTTCTTACATAAAAAAACACAATGAATCACTGGAACAAATTCAAACTGTAATGAATTCTATGTATGCATTACAAATGAGCTAACATGTCCTCTCTAAGCATGAAAAGGAAATAATTTTCAACATGTATTCTATGATTACTTTTGCAACTGTCACGATGCGGACCGCGTGATGCATGAGGGTACCAACGTTTATGTTTTCGAATAATCTCTTCCCGCTCGAGCATAATAACCCGCGAATAAATGTAAAAGAGCGGCAGCGCAGCGAACTGTAATTTTACAGTGAAAACCTCGTAAATAATTGCCGTGGCTTTCGCGCTAATTCTGCGCCAGGAGAGAAATCTATGAGATCTTTCGGGTAGCGGTGACATGAAAGATTACTCGCCGCTATGTAGCCTGTTGCGCTATTTTATGCAAAATTATTTTAAAATTAAAATATCTAAACATCAACAATATTTTACCTTGTCTATACAAAATTTATTTTAAATAATGGAGCGCTATTATTATCTACTACAGAATCTATGAATACAATTGAAAAGTTTGAAATTATATCTGTTCCATTATGCACGAATCGAAAAATCACATCGTCGATTATAGATAAATTATATTAGGTATAATATAATTCTGCCTGGGTATAGTAAACGAAATGTTACATATAGAACGTTCACGCTAATTAATGTACTATACTTATATATAATATTGTTATCATTGAACGAAATTATTACGTCTATGACTATAAAAATCAGTCCCGTCATCATATCAAAGAAATTAAATATTTATGTGTTTAGCATTCGGTGATAAGATGTTATTTACTGTCGAAATGCAGAAAAATATTTACAGTAGTACAACTTACAAATAAATTATATTATTTTTCAATAAAACTTGTCATAATGAATGAGAATTTTGCTCCGGAATTGTGTCCTATGTCATAAAGGGAAAGTGGGCGAAAATCTTTCAATAGTGATTCTTGCGATTTTATTCTAAAGTATTGCAGATATCTTAAATAAGTTTATTTTTTGTAGGCATGCATATGCAGAAAAATGCATTTTTTATTCAGTAGTCAAACTATTCAACAATCAAACTTTATTTTTGTCCCATCGAGAAGCATTTTTAAATGAAAATAATAGTATTTTTTACTATATAGCCCCGCCGGTTTCATTACACCATTGCATTGAGAATAACGATTTAATTATAATTAAACTTTCATATTTAACAAGAACTTTATATTATATTTAACTATAAAATGGATGAATAATTAATAGATTGGCACGTTTTAGAAAGTAACCCTTTCGTTATTGTAATGTTGGTACTTAAAGGTTTCACTCATATTTCAACAAGTAAAAGAATTTTATAATAACGAGTTATAAATATAATAGCATTTAGTTATTATACTTACAAAGATAAACAAAAGAGATTAATAACGTACAAAACGCTTTCAAGGGGAACACTCAAACTTCTGATGTAAATGCTTTTACCTTATTAGACAGTCGTAAGAGCACGAATATGCGACAAACGAGCAATGATTTCATTAAATTCTAACTTTATTTTACAAATTAATATTAAAATCGTTGCAAGAACAAGTTACGCGAGCGCATAAAATTTATAATTTCCTTGTTTTATATTAGTAGAATATTCTTATTTGTTTATCTGCTGTTTCCATGGAAACCATTGTATATATATGTTTATTAGGGTTATTTATATCAGTTAATCGTAACTGTGTCTTCTTCTTTCGAATGGCAAATCAATGACGACAGAAAGAGACAAGTAGTTATAAACGTACATAAATACATACATGACTGATGTTTAATTTATTGCAAAATAAACACGAATTGATACAAAGGTCAAAAACAAAATTGGGTATATGTTTTACAATTAATTGGACTTCGTCCCACATCGTCATTATCCTGAGAATGGCACATCGTTTCACAGGAAAAACTAAAAAATAACCTTCACGAAGAATGTTATCAAACGAAGTATATAGTGGCGGTAGTAGTTATTATAAACTCGCAATTAATATAAAATCATATATTAAATGGCAACATCATATCAGTGAAGCATTAAACGGAAATAAAATTAATACGAAAAGATACTCGTAAAAACTTTTACGACTAGCTTTTAGTTTTCTGAGGAATAATGGGCGAAATTTGAAGCCTGGCCTTTTATGAAGTAGAGAGCGATAAGAAGGATTATAAAGGAGAAGTGGGGACGAAATGTAGATAAGGAATAATGGGCCGCCGTTGAAAAGTGAGGAAAACGACTTTCGAACTTTATGTTTTATACTAGATTTTATTCCAGACTTTGTTTAAATTTAACAGAGTATTTTATTAAAATTTTAACAATTTGTATTTCATATCTGACCTGATATAGAGGAAGGTTATAGACAATATTTTAATACCTAACACTACAGTCTACAGGCGAGCGTTGCCGTGGGCGAAAACTATTCGTATTTATAAGCTTAAAATGTCATTAATGTTCTAATGGTTTTCATATTTTTTTAGAGATACCCTACGATCAGAAAGGTCAATGTACCTTTAAATTTCATGTATATTATTGCTGTAAAACTAAACTCATGGAATCACATAAATCCTAAATTTGATTTCTATATCATTTGCCTCATTATCTTTTGAAACAATGTCCTATTATAATCAAAGCTCCAGGTATTTAAAGTGGGAAATAAATGAAATAAAAAAGTGTATTCAATAATATTTATTTAATATCATTGGAAAATGTATTTACAAAATTGTCAAAACAGTCTACGACGTTGAAGAAATATGATATACAATTAGATAACACACAATATCTAATTTATAAAGAATATTTTTGAAAGATATGCTTATTTATGATTGAAACAATATCACAATTGAGTTAAGTCTAAGTACGATTTATAATTTTATAACAGACAAAATATTTTATTTTATATTATTTTATTATTAGTTGTATCTGAGTTCAATTAGATTATCTTTATAATTTTTGAAAAAGAGAATGATCGAACCTTATGACTAATTTAAATAGGTCCCAACTTTCTGGCACACAAAATATCGTTAATATATTTAAACATACTAATTGGATATTTTTACATTTCGTTTAAGTACTTCGATAATCGATTTATTAGCCGTTTGGCATTTTATTTGTTTGCTTATATCACAAGAAAATCATATATATGTACATTGCCAATTAATAAAGAATGAAAGTTGCAAATGATACAATTACAACAAATGCCCGTAAGTGCCTAGTTGAACAAAGTTCATTTTGGGTTTGATTTTGATTATTATACTTTCATAATTAACTTGTAATAATCATCAACTCTCGTTGCTAAATAGGCCGATTTGGAAACCATTGACGAGGTCAGACGCGGAATCTGAATATCTAATAACGAAGTAATTATTATTAACCAAAAAAGGCTTAATGTAATTTTAAGAATGATTAAAAAACTGTTTTCATCAGTTGGCACTTCAAATTCAATAATAATTATAATAAATAGGTAGATAAGTTAAGCTTTTAGGTAATTGGATTTATAATTCAATGAAATTAAGCGGAAGATTTTAAAGTCATACGAAATTGCCACAATCATATATAATTTTTTATGTATTTTGAAAGTTAAGTGCATAAATGAGAAAACAAGATAATTTCAGGAATGCAACTGAATCGTTTTTAAAACTATGCTATTACTTTGGCGGAAATTCCTTTTTATAAAAATATTATATTATTTTAATTTAAAGTCAGGTTTCAAAAAATTGCTTTTCTAAAACATGAATCCATCCCGGAGACGAATCATTTGCAATTGTCATCGTTTACGTGATGATGTTTTCAAATGACTGACGAATGAAGATTCAATTAAAGGTGAATTTCCACACAGGTGCCTCTCTACTATTTGTAGAAACAAATACAATAAGGTCGTAAATTAAAGCACATAATTTGGCATAAATAAACATGTATATCATGTCTGTCAATGCAGTTGAATTGGTTATCAATCACGTAAAGATTAACAATTGCAAATTACCGTCTCGTGGGACCCTTAAGCTGTAACTACCATTAATTTTGAAGACCGCTGTATCTTTTAACAACTTTTTTTTTTAAATACTATCAATGATTACATGTATGAGATATTAGTACATATATGTTAAAGTATTATATAAATTAACAGTAACTTCAAGGACATTCGATCTGAGCGAGATTGTACGGAGTGCAAGGTCGGAGGCCTTGGGCGGTGATGGACAGGCCCCTGGAGGGGGGTATTACGTCGCGACCGCTCACACGTAAGCGATGTACACAGCCCACGAAACCGTGCAGTGCGTGAGTACCCGATAACCTTTCGATATACATACAAGTACGCTTCAGATAACGATATCTTATGACAATCTTATCTGAATGAAATATCATTAATTATCTCAAAGAATCATTGCTAACGATATAATTACTTACTTCGTAATGTTGCCGGGCGGGTGACCGACGTAAATATAAGGATCCACATCGAGCGAGCTCATCCTTCCATGCGTGGAACCCCTAGCAGTCGTTGACCCCAATTTTAACATTGCATCCTTTTTGTACCTTCTCGCTGATATTTTAGATTTGACGTCGACCTTAACTTTTCCGGAATGTAATTCTAAGGGCCCATTCCCCGCATCCCACCGCAGAACAGCTCTGTTATCTACGAGCCCGAGCCATAAATAATCTCTCACACCTGAGGCACTTAGCAAAGCGCCCCTTCCACACACAGCCGACACTTCTGCCCAAATATCGAATCGTTTAGCGGGCAATCGTGTCCTCGCCGTCATGCGAGCGAGTCCGTCGAATAATGGCGCTGTATATATTTCGCTTTCTGGGCCTTCGATGTATTCTTCATAAATTGGATAATTTTCCTCTACCTCATTTGTTATATATTGCTCCTCCTCAGATTCTGTTTCAAAATTAACCTTTTTTGATAGGTTTTTATTGCAACCGCTTTCCGCTTCGTTCTCCCGCGAGTTAATGTGTGCAATACGTATTTTCTCTGCGAATAATTTAGTATTTAAGAGATGGAATGCATTATTTGATTCGATTAAATTACAGAGTACAATAATTTTAAGGTGAAAACATTTGTGTCAACTACTGATTTGTGCAACTACATTATTCTAGCTGTCTCTGTACTAGCGATAACCTATAGGCGGTAGAATGTCAATGCACGTCATTTCAGGTTCAGGGCTGTCTGGTTTGCCACTATCACTCGTGTCTACCGAAGCGTCTGTGAAGTGTATGGAATTAGTTCGATACGTGCGGTCCGAGTCACCTACAGCGTGTTCGCTTTCTCTCGAATTACGTGAAGGGTTCGAGCGAAGGTCAGCCGAGCGACTACCTCGCCTGACGGTCGGGGCTTCCTCTCCACAAGGTCCAAACGCTTGGGCTACCACATCAGACTGTGACCGACACGCGTGTGCTCGCAGGTGACAAGATGAGAGGTAAGTCCGACCATCGCTTCCACACACGGAAGGAGCTTCGGCTGCCGCGCACTCCGGGGCTCCACACTCGCATGTAGCGAGCCCGCTGCGTATAACACAGTACGCTCCGAAATAGCATGTCATGTGTTCGCAATCAGTTGCAGGCAGCTGCGACGATTCCGCTGTTAATAAAAATATTGTTAAATTCGATTTATTAACTTCATATTCAAAATCTTAAACAAATATATTACTTACGATCAAAACAGCCGTTGGGACCGAGGGTGTGTTCATGATTAGAGCAAACGGTACACTTCTGTCCTTGAATACCAGACTTGCACACGCAGCGACCCGTCATTTGTTCGCAATCCTCGCGCACCGATCCAAAGGCCGAGCAACCGCATGCTTGATAATAAAACAAGTTTTAATCTTTGTCATACATCTCCGATAAAATATATAATATATGTATATTTAGAACTATTATACAAAATCATTATCAATTACATTCTCAAATTAGTGATCATTATGTTATTTTATTTTTCATGCTAAATTAATTGTAGTAATGGATACGATGAAGATTATTATTAATTTGTATTTGTTCTAACTGTCCGCATGCTTCAAGTCAATAAACGAACTCTCTAAAGAAATATCAAATCTGTAGTTCCCGATATGCTAGCTCATGCAAACACACAAACTCTCTAACTTCATAATAACTGTAATCAGTGTTTGTTACATACGAATGCATCCAGTGTGTCCGGTTCCAATTCGTGGCAGGCCCCAGTAACCCGGCTCACAGCGATCACACTTCTGCCCGCCCACGCCGGGCCTGCACTGACATTGTCCACTCTCGTCGCACTGCTCCGACACTGACCCAAGTCTGTGACACCCACACTGTGAGGGACATCCGGCTCCACCTGGACCTCTCGCCGGTGTAACACCATCCCCGCAGCATCCATACCAGGATTCTTGACAATCCTTTTTTTCTACAATCGATTTGTCTGCAATAAATATTTTCGTTATATGTTAAGGAATAAGATTAATTTAAATTTTCTTTAATTTTAGTGCATCCATAACTTTATGTCTAAATCACACTTTTGAATATGATTTGTAATTCGAACATAACTTACCTTTTCTGCAGCAACGAGCAGCTTTAGCGGTGTGATGACAATAGCTGCCAATTGGACAGTCTTTTCGATGCGGACCGCCACCACAGTCCATTGGACGACCCTCGGCGTCAGTGAGAGGCTCGTCGTCTCCACAGGGTCGAAACTGTAACAATGTTTACTTATTGACTTTTAACATTAGCAATAAAAATCAGGAAAATGAGATCGATAAATATATAGATATTATATATATATAGATATTTTAAATTTGTTTTGTAAATTGAAGAAATTTAATCAGATTAGTTAGGCATGTAATGTTAAATGTAACAAACTCAGACACATACAACACAACAACATACAAGGTTTAAAAAGTTAAAAATAACAACATAATAAAGTACTTACCTCCAATCCCCTACACAGAGCTAGAGGTCGCAGCCTCAAGTCTTCTTGCCGGCGACACGCCTCCAACTTCATGTGGCAGAGCGTGGGGTACATGCGCATGTCGGACGCGCAGACGGGCGCCGACGCCGCCGCCGCGGCCGCCGCGCAGTCGAACAGGCACGCGCAGCGCGGCTGGCCGCTCGCGTCCACCGCGCACGTGGCGTCGAACGCGCACTGCACGCGCGCGCACACGGCCGTGCCGGTCGCGGCGCTCGAGCTCTCCGTCTCGTCCAGCGCACGGATCTCGTTACCGTTGTCTAACAGTTTGCCTGATCGATTTGTTCCTACGGCTAAAAATAAATTGAAAGCAATCTGTCGTCAATTAGGCAGTCGTAAATCGTAATTAATTTATTTGACGAGACCAATAAACTACCACTAATTTAGGCAAAATTATTATTATCGACAACATTACAATAAATAATTACCAAAGAATGACGGAATGGTCAAACAGCGGGCGGGACGGACCGGCGACGTGGCGCTGTATGCCGTCGCGCTCGGCAGGTCAATTAGTATATAAACTCATAGAAAACAACGCGCCGCCGTCATGCCGCCTTCGAGTCGCTAACCTGCCCCATCCGATGTCTGACCAAGATTTAAGGCCACAATGATTTTCCCTGACCATACTCGCCTGCAGTGAGATTGCCATCGTGGGAATCCGTGCACTCGCCATAGTAGGCCACTTGTGGGGCCGCGTCGCCGCGCATGCGCGCTTCGCAGGCGACCCTGTGCAGCGAGCACTCGTTGGGGAAGGTGCGGTGTGTGTCGGCGCACACGGGCTCGCGCGGCGCATCCGCACACGTCGTCGCGCACGTACACTTGCCGCGCGAACACCACATGCCGTTGGGGCATTGAATGCCACCACAGGATTCTATTCGAATATTTTGGTGACTATATTTACCGTTGACTATATTTTTATTGTCGCACTAAATTTTGTATAAGTATACCTTTAATGAACAAATTCAAATCATCGAGGACTCACCACAAGAACCCATGTGCTTAAGGTGAAGTCGTTTCTTCTCCCGGCAAGCTATGTCTCGAAGTGCACAAACACTACTGTAAGTTTGATTATCGTTTCCGCAGATTTCTTCAGTTTCCTGAAATTATATTTTACATTCATTCTTAATTACTTACCTACGTTTGTCAAAATAAGTAAATAATTATTTTAAGTTGCTAGTGTTGCTAGTACCCACCTAGAGGTACCTGCACAAAGACTTACCAGCGCGTAGGTTTTCATTATAATAATTAAATGACTTTTTAATTTTTGTTTCAGGCCGATTAGACCCTGTCAAAAACTTTAGATTAGAAATAATACTTGTAATATTTTTTACTCACAGTTCCATCTTCACAGTGCTTAGGACACACACAACTTGCTTCGGAAACCCCATCACTCTCACAAACCGCATAATACTCGCATTTTTTATTTTCACACCCGTCTAAAATAAAGTAACATAATGTGAATAAAATTAAATAAACGACACACGTATAACGCCAATCATCATCAATCATTTTAATTTACAACATTATATAGCCACAGTCCACACATTAGTTTGCTAAGTACATAGGACTAAAATTATAACTAAGCAATCAATACCAACGGGCATATCATTCAACCTTTATTAGTAAAATTAAGCAACTACTTATTGCAGTTTTATTTGCATTCGATTTTATTTATTTCGATAATTACATTTTTTTATTTCCAAAAGCTAATCAAACAAACTCATCCAATACATTTATAATTCTTGCAATGATACTTAAGTAAGTATTTTGATTACTAACTGCAGGGTCCGTCGTACAGTACTTGCACGTGCCGGCGGTGTCGGCAGGCCTCGAGTTGCAGCTTACAACGATTGCCATAAGATATGCCGTCTGACCCGCAGACTGGGGCGAACTCGTTAGAGCACCGCGGACAGCGACACACGCCGCGCCCGCCCGTAGACACGCACTCGCCGCCGTGCGGGCACACGCGACCCGCGCACACTCCGTTTGATCCTGATTCCACATCCATTCCATTAACCAAGAACCTTGTCTTGTCAAGAATTAACAATTGTACAAAAATATGATTACGATGAGCTTATTTTGAAACAAATATTTTTCATTATAATATAATAACAATTTTAACCCAGTTGAATTTCGGCCGCGGTAACTATTCCCAAAGACTAGACATGTTAAAAGAACAAATTAATGCGCTTTTATTCTCGTTACTCTCATCATCTGATGGGACAAAAATTCCAGCGCGGTTGGAAATAATTCGGTCGCAGGGCCAACAACGCCGCACGCTCTTTAAAACACTGGACAATACTCTAGCCTGCAACTTTGAATTATAAGTGTCGAAAATTATTGAGAAAAAGCATATACGCACTTACCACAAGCACCGGCGTGTACAACCTTCAGTTCCCTCCCCAAGAGACACGCCACACGTCTCAACTCGCATTCGCTGTCATGAGTGCGCGCATCCGACCCGCAAACTGGTCGCAGGACCGGCTCGCACAGAGGCGGACACGCACACACCGCGCCGCTCCCTTCGACGCGACACTCTGCTCCGTGACGACACTCCACCTCTGCACAGGGATTGACTCCTGTAAAAGTGAATAAAATGTAGCAACACACCACCACCACACTTAATAAAAAGGAATAATTATTTTATTAAAAAATATAAGAGCTTACCTGAACTGCACTGTCCCTTAAATATAATTTTTAACTGTTTTCTTGCACGACACGACTCTCTGTGCATTTGACATTCGTTAGAATAAGTCTTTCCATCAGAAGCGCAAACAGGAGAGAACTCAAGTGAGCAAGGTTCCGCGCAACGACATAAAGGCTGGCGTCTGTCATCCAATTGACAAACTTCTGGATCCGGACAGGTTACACCCGCACAAGGATCTGATGGTAAAGAATTAACATTTAACATTCATTTGTATCATTTAGTACATAATAATATTTCAAAGTAACCAAATTCTTACCACATTTTCCATAATACTTGAAAGTTATATTCGTGTTTGCTTCGCAGGCAGCTCGACGCATTTCACAAATTCCTGGATAGTCCCGCGCGTCGCTGGCGCAAAGAGGTCGAGAGCCTTCGTGATCCCCATAGCTCGGACATGAAGTTGGACACTCGCATTTGTAAGATTTCCCATCTGACGAGGGCCTACACTGCTCCCCAGGACCGCACGTCACACCTCGGCACGGATCCGGCACGTCTAACACAATATGCACATCAATTAGCTGCAACAATGGAAACTTTAATCTACTATAAAATAATATTTTGATAATTGTAAAAGGTATTTTTTAACTATTTGTAGCTGTATGCTACAAAAGAGTATTGACTTAAGATTTAACTTTTTCCGTATGTTTTTTAAATACATTTGGATTTATTATTTAAATGAAACTGTCAATGACTCTAAATGATTGTGACAACGTCCTATTTTCTAAGTATACTTACTAGACCTGGTATAAAATATTAAGAAAAAGAAAATACACATACATTGTGTACACGTATATTCTTCAACACCTACCACTAGGAAATAGATAGCAAGTATACGCTGTTGCCACCACAAGCGATAGTATGAACGAAGTCGCCAGCATAGTCACGTTGATTTAACTCCTTCGACCTTTTACGCGTCACCCAATGAATAACGCCATCCTTACTTCTAAAAAGGATGCGAAAAGAATTAAATAATGCATTTCAAACATTTTCATAAGCTCATATTAGTTTTATTTAATATAATTAAATTTTAATTTGCAATATATTATTTATATTAATAAAATAAAAACGTATAATTAGCTGATTTTCATGTATCATATGAGTCAGTTTAGTTAAAAAGTCCTTGTTACTAGTCTATAAAACGGCTTACAATGCAATAAACTGAGAATCAATATTATTAACTATAAGTGGCACAGCTCGTGATTAATCTAATTATAGAACACTAAATTGAATCTGAATGAATTACTTACGTACTGGTCACTGGCTTAATATTATTCACAAAACATTTACAATATTTGCCTTATCACCTTATATCAAAGTTTATTTTATACTGTCTACATTTTAAACTTGATTATCATAATAATTCGTCCAGCTTGAAAACACTCTACTGAAGTATGAAACCTTTGGGTGGCTGGATTAAGGACATGCGCAATGGTACTTGCGTTGTTCATTGAGAATAATTTAATCTATAAATAGCCTCGAGCAATGTGAATGAACGTTTTCAAATTGAAATGTTTTATATAAGAATATGTTACGTTCAAATAACCTAATCATAATCAACCCCCTCTTTTACTTTTAAACTATTTTAATCTTTTTTAATTTCATAATAAGTTACCTCGGCTAACATAACCGATTTTTAATTTGCGTTATTTTTTGTTATTCATTACTTTTCCGCGTAGTGATTCAAATTCAAAATACTTTATTCAATATTAAAGTATTACACTTACTTATTGATTGTCAAACTGGAAACTACTACCGGTTCGCAAAAAAACACCCAGCCCTGAGAAGAACCGGCGAAAGAAACTCGGCAAGTTGGATTCTTATTAAGCTCTTAATCTCTCTTTGGTAGTTACTTCCATTATAGAAAATGATGTGTTAATTCTAAATTAAATATCTCAAGAGGATTATTCATGTTTTTTGTAATTAATTGACAAATTAAGTCAACATGACTCAAAATCAACCTTACGCATAAAGTCAAGCAAAAATTAATATAAAATGAAGTTTCGAAAACTGCATTCCGGGCATCATGTTGATTGTTGCTCATCTCAAGTTATCAGCTCCGCAGGAGACATAGTGCCAACGTGTTTCCGCCAACACATATGCACACAATTCCTCCACTGTCATAAAGCGATAGGACTGCCATTCTACACAACAAGCGCTGTTCCTACGTGATTTCGAAAGCAAACTGAGAATTAATTAAAAGAAAAATCTAAACAATGCTATACCGATGTAAGATTTTAACTCGATATTGCTGAATCATAAACCGTACAGGCTACTAGTAATAATATTTTTCATCTTTGTGGAAAACAGGATGTTTCAGCAATTTGTGTGCATGTTCATGCCTTGCCACGCTGTAATCATGGTGTTAGTAAAGCATCATATTGTCGGGAATTTTTTTTAATCCACGAAGTAATGAATAGTGAAACCCACAACAACAATAAAAAAAAACTAATTCGGATTCAGCTTTACGTAATTTTCTATATTTATCTGGCCTTAACAAAGAGAAAAATACTAACCATTACCAAATGTTATGTGCTAACTAAATATTTATCCAGTGCGACCTTAACTATTACACCAATTTCTTAACTTCTTCAGGTGGTGTCATAATTACGCAAATAAGACAACAGCTCGTGACCTATAACGATAAAATTATCCGAGGTAAGGTACGGGTATAAGTAATAGACATTAAATCAACTTTTAATAATGTGTTTATTTATCATGGTTTATACCAAGACGCTTCCACTCTTATTACACTCACTTGCATGTAACAGAGAATAAGACTTTACATATGTATAAAAATAGGACTGTACGAATCCCGCTTGGACTCAGAAATGCATGTTTAATGAGAAAGGAAATACATTGAACTCTTTCCTATACACTGCTAAAATGCAATGACAATATTGATGTGCCATTCTAAGCTATACACAATGTTCTGAACTGCACATGATTTTATTTATACGCAAATCGCATAATAATTGCTGAATTTTGTACATTGACTATCATATACGCATATCACCTGTCGTTGACAAATAAATACCTAAAATTGGCATTAAATTAATAGAAAATTAAGAATTAGCAGATTAAGATATTACTATTTAAAACCGGTAAAATTGGCAACAAATTGAAACAATGTAAAAATAATATTGTCTAAAACTGTACACTAACAAATAATCGACAGACTTGGAAATAAATAAATTTACTATACAGTCTCACTTATAAAACACGGTTACAATATTATTAAATGTCTCAAGTCAAAATCGATGATGCTCTTCGCTTATCACATAGATAAAAACCACAGCACTATTTGTCACTTACACTTTACGTCTAAATCAGCGTCCACGGAAAGAGATCTATATCTATTGACTATTTACATATTTATTTTTATCACTATATTTACAGAGAACATTCACAGCTCAATCGATGAGCTAACTAAGTCGGTGGAGCCCGCCGATCATAATCTCTTCTATAGACTTCGCGCTCATAATCTCGCTCGTCATATGGATAGTCCGACTGCGGTGTGTAACCGCGCCACTCGTCCGGGTATGGACGTACAGGAGGGAAACCCATCCCTCCTGCCATCGCTGTACCCTCGTAATATCCACTGTATGGACCTTGCATTGCTGCATATCCTCCAAACCTAATTAATAAAAAATAATTAGTAACATATCATAATAACATTGTTCTGTTCATCTTTATATAAATAAACATTATTCACATACGGCCGTCTGATCCCTAACTAAGCAATTTGTGTGCATGTTCATGCACACAAATGTCTGTACTGGTCGGGAATCGAACCCACGACCTGCGGCGCGAAGGCAAGAATCTACGAACCACGCCAACCGGCTTATACATTTATAAGCGAAATATCGTCAAGATATCTCCTAATAAATTTGTCAATTAGTAACTCCTGGCTCGACGTAGACGCTCACAAAGAACGGATTTTACGAAAATCCCATTCAAAATACATTTTTCTTGTTATCTACCCCATACGAGGATGAGGCGATTAGATAGTAAACAAAGCACACTGTGTACCTTCTCTTATCATGTGGCCGAGCGTTGCGGTCACCACCACGGTACTGACGAGGACCCGGATAGGCAGGCGGCGTCCAAGCAGGGTGCGCCGGATGCGACGGGTGCGCAGCGTGGTCGCTATGCGCGTGAGGCGCATAGGGCGGACGCACACGCGGCGGGCCAACTCCGCCGCTGTCTCTTCGCGTGCGAGAGCGATCCCGATCACGATCACGATCACGATCGCGATCTCGGTCTCGATCTCTTTCCCTGTCACGGTCTCGATCGCGATCGCGCTCACGGTCTCGATCTCGGTCTCGCTCTCTATCTCGTTCCGTCCGGCTCCGCTCTCTGTACATCAAATCGTCCCGCTTCAGGCTCCCTTCCCTATCTCTGCGTTCCTTTTGTTTGTGTTTATGTCTGCAGGTATGTAAGAAGCGATGGTGATGAAAGGAAAAGTTAGCGATGATAAAAGTTATGAAATAAAGAGATTTTCGAAATGACAAAGCGAGGAAACTGTGCACATGAATGAGTTATATGTTTATATATGAGGAAATGTGATGAATCATATCAGTATTAACTTACCTCTCGTGTCGTTTGTTTTCAGACGGATCGGGGTCACATTCACCCTCTTCTAGTTTTCTTTTTACCCCAGATGCGTGGGGTACCTTTTCATTATTTTTATCTATTTTGTCTTTTTCAATCTTTGATCTTTTCTCTTTTCGATTATTTTCATCATGTTTGGCCTCTTTTTTATATAATTTTACATGATTATTTGAGCTATTTATATTGTTTTTAGCACTTAACTAAAATACAACAATAAAATATTAAAAATTAAAAAACAAATCATCAGAAAATAAATTTCCCTTAAACAAATTTAAATATTGATATACCTTGTTTTCTTTGTGTTTTCCATCCTTTTTATCGACAGTTTTCTTCAGACCATATTTATATAGCCGGTATAATTGCTTGGCATCAAAATTAGTAAATTTTGACACAAAATACCAGAGATTACTCCTCCATTCAACTTTTTTTTCAGGATCTGGGTATTCAGATAAACATATATCTATTTGATTTCCTATTTGTGTCAAGCAAGCTCTTGTTCGGGATACTTGTTCTGTTTCAGAAAGAGTTTGATCTGGATTATCAAGGGCACGTAGAGCTTTTTTAACAGGTCTCATTTTTTCTTTACACTGAAATAATATTTTCATTAGTATATAAATGTTGATGATAACTTTAACACATCTCTACCCAATAAGACCATACATACTTCCTCAAATACCGATGGATCTAGATCACCTAAAACCTCTAAAGCTCTTGGCTCATTATTAGCGGTAAAATGCATAGGGCCAGCAGGCTTTTTACGACCCTTAATTTTATCGTTTTTGGGTCGATCTTTACCCTCTTTTCGTGTGCGCTTCTTATCCTTTTCTTTTTTGTCATTGGATGTTTCATCATGGGTTAAAATATCCTCCAGTTTTGATTTGCCCTAAAATAATATAAATGGGAAATATAATATTAAATAAAGTTGTTAATCTGTAAATTTGAACATTTGTGAAGTATTTTTTTGAGTGAACTAATGCATTATTAAACAAAACTTAAAATACACAACACACTAACCTTTTCTCCTTTATCATTCTTTGGATTTTTATTTCCTTTTTTGCTTTCATTGCCTGAACTCATATCATCATCTACAGTGTCTTTGGTTACTGGCTCTTTAGTGCCTTTCTTGATTCTTGGTTTTCTTTGTTTTTGTTTTCCGTTTTTTTGATCAAGCAACTTTTTGATTAGTTTTAATAAATATTCGGCTCTAGATTGTAAATGCTTAGCTTGCGGTTTCTTATCTTCATTAGTAAGAATTTTATCACCAATAACAAATGATGAGTCCATTTTAATTGCTTCCCAAGAGCCCATCCCATACTGATAAATACCAGCTAATAACTTAGAATCATCTTCAACACCCCATTCAATATCGAAATTGGCAGGCCTTGTCCTAAAATCATAAATATCAAATTTTAACAAAAAAATAAAAATGATGGAGTTGTTGGTTTGAACTCTTACTCTTACTTTTGAATGTTTATTAAGACATTACCTGAAATCTAATTGCCATTTCAGTCTTTCTTCTTTAGTTTGTGGTAAGAAATCATCTAAAGGTGCAAGTTCATCCTGACAGGCTGCCATCGTTTTTGCATTGACAGGAACACCACCAAGCTTAAAAGTCTTTCTTGCATTTTTGCGGCCATCATTATGCTCATCTAAAATTACCAAGTATATGCATGAGTGACATAATCATAACATACATAAATTTATTATTTTTAAATAAATAATATTATAACTTACTAGTAGATTCTGTTGTATCATTTAATACAGCTTTGCATCTCTCTTGTAGAATTTCTCCTAATTTTTTAAGGTCAGCTAATGGTTTTTCCTGAAGCTCAGCATCACAAGCTATGCTATCAAGGTGCTTTAAAGGCGCAGAGAACTTCTTAAAGCTTTTCACAAACCGACGAATCTAAAATGGAACCACAATTACATGTTACATTTACATTACACACTACAACTAAAAGCTGTAAGTAACAGAAGAAGAAATGATTCATATAATATGATAAATGTTAAAATTAATTGCAATCTCACCTCCTGATCAGTAAATCCCTTGATCTTTTCCCTGTGCGAAGCAGGAGGACGACCTCGCTTCCTAGGTCGGTCGTCATCAGCGCTAGCATCGGCGTCGGATATGTCACTGTCGAGGTCACCCTCACCATCAGCTCCGTCACCGCCATCTCCACCGTCTCCACCACTGCGTCCGCGACGTTTGCGACCACCTCCTAATGCAATGCCACAGGTTACATAATTAAATGAAACATCAAATTAATATCAACAAAAGCATATTAAAAATACTTACTATCATCTGCATTATTTTGCTGCATATTCTTTCTTCTAGGTGGTAAGTACAAATCCTCCATTTCCTTATTCTTTTCTTGTTCAGCTATAGTTTTCCTAACATTTTCTGGTATAATATCATCCTAGAAAATGTTTTTAGTTTAATATAAAATACAATATATTTAAATGAACATTCATTGGATCAATCAATAAACAAACTTAATAATATACATACCCAATCTCTACCTTCCTCTTCAGTACTTTCTTTTTTCACTTCCATTACAGCCTTCTCTTCATCAAACGCAAAACTAGCAACTTTAAATGCAGAAAGTAGTTCATCTCCAGCCATTGTGGGTCCTTCATCCCTAGTTTCAGCTCTTTGCAAAATTTCATCTATATCACACTAAAAAGAAATGAACAATATTTAAGAAATAGCATAAATAGTAACTTTTTAACATACTAATATTTAATACTTACGACAGGATCCTCATCATTTTCATCATCATCTTTAAACAACTCTTCTGCACCAAATTTTAAAATTGCATTCAAATCTTCCTTGTTAAAAGGGTTATTTGCACTTGTGGCCGAGGCATCTCTTTTGTTAAGAACAGTTCGACCTGTAGTGTCCATTCTCTGAATAACCAAATGGTCAAGAACCATTTTTCTTTTAGCTCTTTCTACTATATCTTCTTCTACAGATCTGGCAGTTACCAATCGATAAATATTGACCTAGGAAAATAGAGTTACAAATTAATTTTCGAATTACACCCAGTGTATGTCGATTTCATAAATCAATCAATTCAAGCAATAATTACCTGATTTTTTTGTCCTATACGATGGGCGCGAGCTTGTGCCTGTAGGTCATTTTGTGGATTCCAATCAGAATCAAATATTATCACAGTATCTGCAGTTGCCAAGTTAATACCAAGGCCACCTGCTCTTGTAGATAACAAAAAGCAGAAATCTTGTGAACCTTCAGCATTAAAATGATCAAGAGCCTGCTTTCTTATTTCTCCTTTTATGCTTCCGTCCAGGCGTTGGAATGGAAAGTGACGCCGTTGTAAATATTCAGCAAGTATATCCAACATTCTAACCATTTGGGAAAATATAAGCACTCTATGGCCAGTTTCTTTTAGCCTGCATAATAATTTATCTAATAATAGCAATTTCCCAGATCCTCTTAGAAGTTTCTAAAACAAAATATGTATATTTAAAGTAACATACAGCAAAAATATATTTTTCTACTATTTTAATATCTGAAACTTAATTGGTCATAATGTCAGAACTATTGGTCTCTGCCAAAACTATTGTAGCTTGCAATTAAATCTTAAAAAAATGTGGTATCATTCATATTCTATACTTTATATAATAAATTATACCTTTATTGCACACAAATAAAATATCTATCGCAAAAGTAACATTAACGACCGAATACTTAAATGTCATTCAAATATGAAGTGGGACTTAATTATTTGGAACGTCATTAATTTCAAAATTTAGTATGCAAAATTTGTATTGTAGTATACGGCCATAAATCTTATTGACTGACAGATTTTATAGAAGATTATATATTTTAAAAATAATAATGTATAATAACGCCAACATACATATAAGTATTTGAATAATAGCAAATAAAAAAAATTAATACCTCAACAGCATCTGTAGTAGCAAGGGATGCTCTTGATTCAAAATCTTCAGGTTTTGTCAAGAGTGCATGATTACAACATTTTTTCAGTTCTATCACAATATTTATAAATGTATTTATTGAGCCCTTTACACCTTTGCGCAATGCACTGTAGTTTTTTGTGAGAATCCATTTATAATATTGTTTTTGTATGGAAGTCATTTCCACCCTCAAGATCTGCTCTACTTTTGCAGGTAATGATTTCTCTACATCTTTTTTTTGTCTCCTTAATATAAAAGGTTCTAATTGTTTATGTAGTTTTTCATAGCCTTTAGTTGCGGCATCTTCATGATCTTTCTCAAATTCTTCCCAAGTTTCAAACCTAAACACAAAATAACAGTCCTATAGTTACATATAATGTGCATTTTATAAAAATAGTCAAAAATACAATATGTGTATAATTCGTTCATTTTTAAGTTTCCTTACTTGTAAGGCATTATAAAATGTAGCAGTGCCCATAACTCCTTTAAGGAATTCTGTAGTGGTGTCCCAGTAACCAGTAATCTATGATTTGTATCAAACTCCTTCAAGGCTTTATACAAAAGTGAATCGTCATTTTTTAACCTGTGTGCTTCATCAACTAACAGACAGGCCCAGCTAAAAGACCTCAGAAATTGTCTATCTTTTAATAATATCTCATACGTAGTTAATATTGCATTAAATTTTAATCTTTTTGAACTGGCGAAACTCCATTCAAATTGTCTGATCTGTAAATTAAAAGTATAATTATTTTTTGTAAAAATCAATACTATTTTAAAAAAGTTTTAAGTCAAAGGCATTTTTAATTATTTAAATTGTATTATGTAGAACTGAACTATAATAATTACACAATACAATTCTAATATTTTTGGCTTAACAATTGAATATTATATTTACTTACGATATTTCTGCTAGTTACATCACCAATATAAGTCACAACGTTAATATCAGGTGCCCATTGCGTAAATTCTCTTTGCCATGCTGTCATTGTACTTAAAGGCACCACACAAAGGAATGGCCCATATAGTTGTTGAGATTTAAATAGATAATATAAGAAACATATTGTCTGAAACAAGACACATCGGTATTTCAGACTATTATTATAATTCATATATAATTGTATATATATCTAGATAATTTACCTGTATAGTTTTACCTAACCCCATTTCGTCAGCTAGAATGACAGAATTATCTTTACACCAGGAATGTATCAACCAATTTAATCCATCCATTTGATAATCTCTCAATATAAAAGACTGGAAACAAACAATTTATAACTTTTTAATAAGTAAAACTGAATCATTAAATAAATGTTTAAGAAATATTTTTCGTTTACATTTTTTTTATTTTAATAACTACCTTATCTTTTCCCATATACTCGGGTTGTTCTTTCACTTGGTGAAATTTCGGCCGTCGTTTTAAAACAGGACAATGTCTGGATGGGGTTGTTTTAGCAGCTTCCCTACTTTTAAATGTTTCAACTTCTGCAGGCCACCTTTTTTCTATTAAAGAAGAATCTTCCCATGTTGAATCTGCATATGGTAATGACTCCCATTTGCAAAAGTATTCATGCGCTGTTCCACCACCTTCCAACTCCCTTGTTTGTTCAGCTAAAAAAATATATTTAATCATATAATTTATAGAAAAACCTATTTATAAAACAATGTTATTTCGAAAGAATTAAAGAAAAATTTACCAAATATCCTTTCTACAAAATTGTAGGTCTTCACTAATTCTTGCTGTAATTCAGATTGACATTCAAAGTAATCAATATCTTCAGGGCCTGCTTGTTGCCTCCACCATGATAGATCTGCTTCTTTCTTTATATAGTTTTCTAACTTTTTCAGTCCTTTAACTTTTTGTTCACTAATTGTTTTCTCAGATTCCCATGTATTATGTATATGAGACCATCCTTTCCATTTAATCAGGTACTGTGGTTCAGTTGTTTCTTCATCATCAGGATTACAACCTTCATTAGGATCTCCATGCTCTTCTATATAGTAAACTGTAGTCACATTTCCAGTGACTGAACAATGATAAGAAGACATTAGCTAAAATTTAATACTACATTCCACAACACATTAATAATCTTATTTTTTTAAATAAAGCTATCATTTTTTCAGTTTCATTATTATTAAATTTAAGTTAACTACAAAATACACTTAAATAGAAAATTACCTCCTTTCTTTCCTCGTCTGTGACCAAGAACCCTTTCAATAGTCTCACTATGATCTTCTGGTTCAGGTTCAACTTCTCCCTCACCTTCGACTTCCAATAAGTCTGAAGAGTCAGTTTGTTCATCGCTGGCTTCTTTGTAACTGACAGCAGCTCCAGTTCGCCGTGTTGCTGCGCGACTACAAAGAAAAACTACTAGTTATTTCCAAAATTATCAGTTATGACATGATTATTTGAAATCTGTTATCATTTTTTAAATGCTTTCGAAAAAAATTTAACATATCACATTAAATAGTATATTAAAACCATGTATTAAATAAATATTGTAATACTATGTATAAATAATAAAAATGGCTTAAAAAGTTGATAATTAATTGTATAAATTTCGAAAACTGTAAGAAAATGCATGGCGTATATGTATAGTATTATTTACTTAATCAAAAGGTTATTACTTTCGATTCGAAGAGTATTTAATATATTAAAGCAGATTACAAGTAAATGAAACAGTTTCAAAAATAGTATCAACAATTTACATAAGAAATCTTGTATGTCCTTGGCCGCCATCTTGAATAAACCCAATAAGTTAAAATGGCGGCACAATGCTGACGACAATAACTCAGTGAAAATATCCTTATCTTAACAATTGGATACTCTTATTCGAAAAATGCTTAAGTCCTCTTTTTCTCTTTTGAGAAATGACAAAAATAAGCACACATTTATCTTTTGAAAAGCAATCGCATAGCGTTTAAAAATGAAAATGCCATCAAGATATAGTACAAAAAAAACTTTATTTTTGTATAAAAAACAAAACCTAAAACCTATTTTAACACCTATAATTGAAAATATATAGTTTTGGATTTAGGATAAAATCTACTGGACTCAGGGATTTCTTTCAGTTTTTTATGGACTAACCGGCCGAATACTGAAACTTCATTCAAATATGAAGTGGGACTCAAATCAAATTTAGTATGCGAAATTTTAAATTAACGGCGTTCCAAATAATTAAGTCCCACTTCATATTTGAATGACGTTTCGTATTCGGCCATAAAGAATTTAACAAAAAAAAATAACTACTATAATGTATTCTTTTAATCAAATTTATAGTAAAATCACAGTAATATTAACTTTTCTCGCACACATTTTGTATTAGATCTATAAAAAAACGGACAAGTGAGAGTCCCACTCACTCACCGAGAATTCCGTACAAATTTGTATGTACATTTAGGATTATGTTTATTTACAATTTTTCAAATTAAACAAGCGGGTACGTACCATATAGCATACACCAAAAATTATTAGGTAGGCAAAAGGCTTTTTTTAATTTTTCGTCATAAATCTAAAACTATACATCATAAAAATAGTTAAAAATATGTTTAATAAGCTTGTGCCATTGAAGCCTTTTCATACGGTATGTACTAGGCACACATGACACGGTAAACTCAATTCAAAATTTGGGCCGCCGTTCCATGCATAAAAACCCTGTTTTCTTATGATTTAATTACAAATGTATAGTTTCCTCTATACCTGTAGTATAAGACTGTATAACTTATAAAGTTTCATAGTTCTAGGTCAACGGGAAATACCCTATAAATTTAGATTCCCTTGAGAGTGTCGACATATATGTTTTTTGCGTCAAAAACGGCCGTATCTTTTGACTTTCTTTATCTGTAGACTTGAGTATATCGTTTTAACGCGTGGAGGCGCGTTAAAACGATACCACGTGTTCCCGCGGTAAAGGGTGTTGACAGACAGACAGACGGACAACAAAGTCATCCTATAAGGGTTCCGTTTTTTCCTTTTGAGGTACGGAACCCTAAAAACAGAAAAGAGATGCATGCGCGCCAGAGCATATAAAGGAACACGCGGCGGGCGAAAAAGCTAATATTTTGCTGGTGTACTCGTTACTTACTGATTTTTTATTGAAAATACTTCGCACTTGATATAGAAGAGAGATCAGGTGAAATTCTGCTACATATTCGCATGTAAATTTACCATTCTGAAGTAGTCAGTAATCGACTGTTTTTAATTTCGATGCTTTCTTGCGGCCTCTCGCTCAATACAAAACGTGTTTGTTTGTTACTCTTTAAAGTCTAACTTCTCAACCAATCATCATGAAGTTTTGCATATTCGTTGTAATGGGTACAAAACATGACACAGGTTATATAAAACCTCCTATTCCTCGCCCGCGGGCGAAGCCGATGGCGGTAACAAGCACAAAGAACGCTTAATATTAGACAGATTATGTCATCTGATCAGTGACTAGGTATTCATTCTTATATGATTTGGATTTTGGATAAAGCATATGTTTGCATACAACATAAAAAACACACACACACAATCATATTTAATGACCAAGGTAGTTTTTTTATTTAATTTCAGCAAAAACCCAATAACTATTTATTGGCCCAACCTGGGAATTGAACCCAGGACCACGTTTTATAGGTATCTAGCCACTAGTCCATTGAGGCAGTCAACTGTAAGTAAATAGATCAATTGGAAGAGCTTCAACCTCCACACTACTACATCATCACAACCATTTTGATTATATTCTATCTAAAGTATGTATATGATATTCTATCTAAAATGTTATGTCAAAGATGTTAATATGTCCCTTGAGCCTGTAGTTACACTGGCTCACTTACCCTTTAAACCGGAACACAAAAATACTAAGTATTGTTGTTTGGCGATAGATATGTGATAAATGGGTGGTACGTAGGTACCACCTGTGTAGACAGACGAGCTTAAAACGGCGGCGGGCATAAAACCGCACGACGAAGTAAACATGGTACATACGAATGAAACGTACGAATTGTTTCGCTGGCTACTACATCCTACCCTTCCTACCTTTGACCACCACCATAATAATTTTTCTTGTATGAGAATTTTAATTTTGCGATAACTCCTAAGATATTAAATTAATGGAAGTGAATATATAGAAGTGTAAAAAAACTAAAATGAGAAACATACTATTAAATAGTTTCTAGTTTACAAAAAAATCTATTCAAATAAATTAAAGAAGAATTTACATCAACAATCAACCTTAATGAGACTATTGAGTTGAAAAAGGATTATTATTAAGATTTAATTGACTAATTAAAACAAAGAGCATTTATTGTGACTTCACTATATCTTACCTCTTGTATAGAAGTAGATTAAATATACATAATTTATATGTGATTAACATAAACATAACATGTTAACTTATTTTCCCTTCCGAGAATAAGTTTTCAATTAATTTAATCTTTAATAATTTCTAAATAAATGTCTACTAAATTGAAAGTTTCAACTTTAATTGTGAATTGATTATCATTGGTTGATCATGTGGCTCAACCTTTCCTCTTTATATATTTTTTATTTGTTAATAAATATAAATTAGGTTTTGTCTGTAACAAAAATAGTTGAACTATATGGAACTCTTAAAATAATATTTGAATATATTTAAATAGCTTGAAAAACAAATAATTTAATTGATACAGTATTAATTTAATATTATTAGTCATTGTATACTTAACTCCTATAAAAATAGTATTTAAATGCAAAAAGTTAATACTTCTTATTTATATATCTTCCTTTTATTTCAAACAACACAAAAAAGTATATTACTGATTGTTTAATGCTGTCTGGCATGCTTTAACAAATACTCATACTATAATGTGAAAAAGACCATGTTTCCCTTACGATTTACATAAAATTCGGTACGTAACATGTGTCCCCAATATGCAGGCAACAACTAGGAATGATTTTGTTACTGCATTTGCACAACTTGACAGTTAAGTATTATCAAATACCACTTTATTACATATGTTAATATATAATACTTTAAAAAATAGCAACTTGATTTCAAACCTCTACATTACCTCCTAGTTTCTTCATCAGATGCTTCTGTACTTTCATCTTCATCACTGGTAAATCTTCTTCTTCTTGATGGTTTCTTTTTTCTTAGAGGTACACTTCTTTGGCCTGGTCGCTTAGAGGGTGGAGGTGGGGAACCCTTCATATCACTATCACTATCGGAGGTATCTGAATTCCATGAGTTGCTATAAATTTAAATAGTACTTAGTGGTTGGGTTGTGACAGAATTCTGGTCTAGTTAAGTTTTGTAATTCAAAAAAGAAAAAAGTAATTGATTAAAATAATAATAACTGTATGTGTTTACCTCTTTTTTCGACTTTTTCTATTATGACTTCGTCCTCGCTCACTTGAGTCACTATCTGCAAGTTTCAGTCGATCTGGTTCTTTTCTCGACCGAGCTGATCTCCTTATGCCATATATATCAGGATTATCTTCCCAAAGATCTGATTTCACTTTTCCATGGTTATTTCTTGACTTCCGTTTTGATATTGAGTCATCTGAAGAATCTTTATCAGTGTGATGATCAGATTTGGAGGAATTAGCATTACTGTGTTTTGGTGAATATTTTGTGTCATCGCTAAGATGTGATCTATCTGCATTGGAAGATTTTTCCGATCCTGATCTGCCGGCTGACCCCGATCCAGAAGAACTAGAACCACTGTCACTGATGAAAAAAAAATATTTTATTAATAAATAAAATCTTCACATTTGTAGTCAGAAGTAATTAAAAAATAATAAACACCTCTCACTGCCTGAGCCTGAACCACTAGAATCACTCTTCTCTCCTCTCTCACTCATAGAATCACTTCCAGATTCATTCATTGAGCCCTTCTGGAACAATGTAACACATGTTTACAGTATTTGAAAGAAAGTCAGCTAAAACTTTTGAATAATTTATATCATGTATAAATGAGAGTGATAAACAACGTAATTATAAGAATTTATTTTGGCAACAACATTATAATTAATTATGAGAAAAGAATAATTATTAAAAATATTAATTATTAAAAACAAATGAAAACAAAGGTCCATTAATTATTGAAAATATGTAAGAGGAAGTATGATAACAAGTGATCTACTCACTATATAGCCAGAATATTTAGAGAGTAAGGGGGTTAGGCAGTTTACTAATAAATTAGCATTAATAAAAGTAAAGTGTTAGGATCAACTTCCTTGTGGAAGAAGAGATTTAACAGGAAATCTATACCAACAGCTTTTTCTACTGATAATTCGATAAATCACTTAAAAAATTAAACACCTATACAACACTTTTAGTCTATTTTTCAAGAAATTACGCCAAAATTCATAAAATTAAATCATAGAAACAACCAATTATGTAATTCACCACAAATTAACCTAATCATTGAAATAAAGAAAAATATATTTAAACATAACCTCAAATGCATCTGCCTACATAAGTAGTACTTGGTAAGACCAATTTTCAAAGCCAAATTGCAAAAATGGGTCCCTTTCCAAAATCATTTTTCTTGGCCTCTTGGGTAAGATTACGTAACAAAGAAGCAGTGAAAACGGATTATTTTGTGGAACAAACAAATTTTAATACATAAAAACACAAAAAACTATTGTAAACAATCGTAGAAAACGATTTATTCACTATTACGTCTTAAATAATCTTCGTTTTTTACGGCCACACCCACAGCTTCTAGAACATTCTCGTACTATTAAAAACCCGAAAATACCAATAATATATTAATATATACTAAATTAAAGGCGAAAAAGCTTTTAAAACACTTACCAAGAGCATTTTGTTGAAATTCTACTGAATGCACTGTATCTCAATTAATTGCGGATAGAAACAAATAAAAAGTATTGAATTCATTTAATATAAAAACATTGGAACACTTGTTGTGACATTTTTAAAAAATATTTTATGATAAGCCAATAAAATTGAAAAATATAATTCGCTGCAAAATCTTGTCAAGCGACGCCATTTTGTCGTCGCGTGAATTCTGGTGACGACGGATTGAAAAATTTAGAAAATCCCTACACAACTTTGGTAAAAACAGAGTAAACAGATACAGTAATCACTAAAAAATTTAAAATGAAACTTTTGATCCGTCGGAAATACTTCGTTCTATATTGAAAATGATTAGAGCACCGCGCACTACCAGTAAAACTCGAAAGCTACAGCCATATTGCCACAGCTAGAGCCCTGACACGAAATTTTAGAAAAAAATTATGACTATGTGACCAGCCTTTAATAAATAAAATCGACGCAATTTCCGCTAATAAATTTAATTTCAAATATTAATTGAATTCATAATTTGAAGTACACAAATAAATAGAAAATAAACAAAACTCTGTAGAGAAAAGAAAAATATACTGTAGAAGAAAATACTCTTTATAACTATCAAATACAAAAACATTACTTAAATCGTTTAAAAAATGTAAAAATTAAACCCGAAACAAAATAATAACTAAGATTCATTTTTTTCTTAAGCTAGCACTTCACCCATGACTTCGTCCGCAAAAATTTAAAAACTCTAATTTAACTTAAATATCTAAATATGTATTTGTTAATAGACTTAACACAGGACAGTTACAGTTTGTTTAAACCGTGTCATTTTTCTTACTTAGAGAATTTTTATATTCGTCATAACTTATAAACGGAAAGTTTGATCCGAATAATTTAAAGCGGAATTTACGCTGACATAATCAACCTTAATTATAAATCCCTTTAAACGGATAAGGATTAATATCATGATACCAAAATGACCACTATTCGATTCCACCCCTTATCGATTCCCTACTTGAACTTAATAATTTAAACAAAAACTGATAAATTTAATTCAGTAGAGCAATCATTAATACTATTAATATATAGAATACTATTTATAAAGCTTCAATAGTTTCGCTTTTTGATATCTTGGGTTACATAATTCCATTTTCGGTAGTAGTATGTATCTATTTTTTATAAATATATTATATACTATGTTACTTGTTAGGATGTAGCTTTCTCATGATGAAAGAATTTTTGAAATCGGTCGAGTAGTATTTGAGTTAAATCGCAACAAAAAAAAATCTAATTTTTCCTTTTTATAAAATTAGTATAGATATAGATAAATAACTCATACTTTATAATATTTTTAAAATTATAATTATTCTACGTTTTAATAAAATTACAAAATTTGTGATTTTATAAATATAGTAAAGAGGATTTTATCAGATAATTGATTTAAGGTGCAATTACATAAACTATTACCTAAGCTTTTTAGGGAGATAGCGATATAAATATTGAATTGGCTCGAATGAATCTGTACGTAATGTAATGACTTTAATGTCCTGATATTAATAACATTCAAGCTTATTAAAATGAATCATTGAAAAGAAAATAAATTACTGGGACAACAAGTATACCGTGATATGATAAAAAAATAAGGGTTTAAGCTACGGCAAACGCTACTTAAATTTTATGAAACGTGTAACACTTTTTTTTTAATATACGCACAATATTACTATGTTATTAATGTCGGTTGTAATGTAATCGGTGTAATTTTAAGCGATTACGTCGTAATCGAAAGTATTAATCACGATTACAGGTTGTGTGTGTTACTTTTGATTGATTCTGAAGAGGGCGCGCGGACATGCGAGTGGGCCTTTCGCATTAACTTTACTTTATTGATTACTTTTGTTAATATGACGAAAGCAGTAAATTCACTTCTATGTAAAATGTTTAAAAAGCAAAGTACGAAGCTAGAGCTGATTCTCAATACTGCAAAAAAATATAATTAATTTAAAATCATGAATCCGTAATCCCAAATCATCAATTCCCAATTTCTGCTCTTCGTTGCAGAAAAACATAAAAAGAAATCGTGTTACAAGCGTATATATCAAAACTTTTACTACTTTAAGATACAAATTAATGAAAATGATGAAATAACGATGTTAATATTTATAAATTCCGTTTATGTTCTTTAAATTTGTATCCAATTGATTCACCTTATTATTGTGTATTTGATATGAAATACAGAGTCGTCAGTTGTTATAAAGAAAGTCGTCAGTTGTTTCTTTCGACCACCTCGGCACGTCGAAAGTAACTGTCGAAGAGTCCTGGTACTTTCAACCCACCGCTATTTTTGTACCCGGTCACCCCTTTTTTTTTATTACGCTAGAAAAACGCATGACGCGTTACCCCCACGGGTACGGTGGGGGGGGGATGTGGGACTCGCCGCATGTCCAGGGCACCGAGTGCACCCCGGACATCGGAATACCTACTAAAAAACCAACCTTAAGGGGATCGGGATTCGGGGGCCACGGGATCGTTGGCGCATTCAACCGTGACGCTCCGACGGTACCCGGTCACCCTTACTTAAGTGTTTCGTATTACAAACCCAATTTAATAATCAATATCGAATTTTAATACATAATCATTAGTACTCATGAAGTTATGCTTTGCTCTAGTACGTAAACTGGAGGCTTTAGAATTTAGATAGACTATAAATGGATGAACAAAAATAGCGTTAGCATCTTAATATAGTCTGCTGTCTATCAACTCTATGGACCACGGTCTGTGGTATGGACTTTGGCAGTTTATATGTATTATCTATATCTAAGTAATATAATATTTTATTATTTGTGCTGTGAGACTGTGAGTGTGTTGTAAGTCTGATAATATAATAATAATTATTGATCAGGGAATCAGGATATTAAAAAAAACGTTGCCTCTTTATATGTAATAACATTTATTAATATAATAAAGACTTTAATTGCCAGTTTAGTTAAGAAAGCTTTACAACTGTTTTGAAAGATAAAATGTCTAAAAGAGTAGCGTCAGTTGCTTTTGAAGAAAATGTAAGAAAACCGTCAAAAGAAGGCAAAAAGCATTCATTAGATTCTGACGAAGAAGATAGCGCCGCAGAAGAAGAAAAGCAAAATATTCTTAACGCGAATGATATAGAGGGTGAAGAAGATGGAGTTGCTGGAATGGAAGGTGAAGTGAGTAACCATTATAACCTATCTTATTTAATACTCAATATTAACAAGATACACACATATATTTGTATAAAGTACTACTCCTGAAATTTTTGTTTATAATGTTTTATTGTTTTTATAAATATAAAGTCAAACTTCCATCGCTATGATTAGACATTGCTTATTACTTATTACTTTACACCAGAGATTAATATATTCAGCCTTATTCATAATACAAAACTATTCAACTTATATATGTACTTGTATCCACTTTAATTTGACGTCCACAATTTTGAAAACAACTTTTGCCAACATTCAAATGCCTGATTTGTTGAATTTAATCTCTAAGACTGATAATATTGTGTCCAAATGCCGTTGTGGTTGATATAAGTTATACACAGAATTTAGTGTATATGTAGTTTGTTTATTTTGAGAATATTTTGTATTCTTATTGAATAAGAAGCAATGAAATGGTTATGCTTCATATTAGAGTTTTAACATAAAATAATACTTTTCTGGAAAATTGCTATTTGATATTATACCATACATTAAAAATGTTATATAAATATCTCAATGTTAATATGGAATGTTTTTTTAGGTTACTATAACTCCTTTTAATATGAAAGAAGAACTCGAGGAAGGTCATTTTGACACACAAGGACACTACCACTGGAAAAAAGAAAAGGAGATTCGAGATGGTTGGTTGGACAATATTGATTGGGTAAAAATTAAAGGTAGACCAGAAGATAAATATAAAATATTTAAGGAAGATACGGATAAAAGTAATTTAGAAGATTCTGACTCGGATGAGGAGGAAACAAATGATGAATACAATATCATTGAAAATTATAAGGAGATACTGCAATTTATGAAACCAAGAGAAAGTATTGCAAAATGCTTACAAAGACTGGGTAAGAAAAAAATTTACTCCAATTGTTATACATTAAATTTTATGTCATTATAGTATGTACTTAATTTTTTATGTTTTTTAGGTGCCAATTCTAAAATCTCGAGTGCTGAACGTTGGAAAAGGAAGAAAGCAGGAATCGTAGATGAGAGTAGTAAAACTGTTACCAGAATTACAGAACTAGCAAATCAAATTCTGACTAAAGAAGGTAACATGGATATTTATCAAGAAACTTATGAAAACATAAATGATATAATTGCAAAAGATAAGGCCAAAAATAAAGATCCACAGTTAGATATGTATGCAGATGATTTCGATGAAAAAGAAAAACTTAATATTGATTGTAAAACACAAGACACTGGTAAAGGTAGTACAGAGGGCACAACATCTAAAACATTGCAGTGGGAATTTAAATGGACACAAGATAACGATGCTGAAATTTCTGGACCTCATTCAACTGAACAAATGAATAAATGGTCCTCTGAAGGCTACTTCAAAAGTGGTGTGTGGGTTAGAAAACAAGGGGAAGACTCTCAATTTTATAACTCCAATAGAATTGATTTTGAACTATATATGTAATTAATTAAAAACTATATTAATGTATTTTAAATAACTATATACTTTTTATTACTGGTAGAACAGGAAAATTGTTCCATTGTTTATTATTATCTCATAATAAATATGTGGTGATGTTATTTTTATTTCTATTATAAAAAAACGATTTCAAGTAGGTTAGTGTAGGACTAACCTAGCCTTCGGAGCGTCACGGTAGCATGCGCAAGCGATCCCGTGGCGCTCCACTTAAGACGAGAAGGGTACCGTGGTGGTTTTAGTCGGTAGGAGTCCGACATAACCCTCCTTCAGAGGGTACACATGAGGGTTTCCCCACGTTAAAAAAAAAAAAAAAAAACAAAAACAAAAAAAGGACTAACCTAGCCCTTCACGGTAGCATGCGCAAGCGATCCCGTGGCGCTCCACTTAAGACGAGAAGGGTACCGTGGTGGTTTTAGTCGGTAGGAGTCCGACATAACCCTCCTTCAGAGGGTACCCATGACGGGTTTCCCCACGTTAAAAAAAAAAAAAAAAAAAGGACTATCCTAGCCCTAAGGAGATGTGATATCAGTATATACATAATAACATGGGAGGCCAATTCTACTAACAATTTATCACTTTATCGCAATTGAATCAAATTGTTTTTTTTTTCTTATGTTGATTAAATGAAGAGTCATCTTTTGTGGTTGGTAATGAAGTGCTATTTAATTATGACAAAAGTGTAGTTATTTCGAATGAATAAAAGCCCCATCATCTCACAGTCAGTCTTTCTCGTAAATCGTAGTGCCTATAAACTGCCGCTCGGCGCTCTAACAAAATGCAAAAATACACTGTAATGCACTGTATACATAGGTAATACAGTACCTCTACACGTATAAAACAACTAGGTACTAGTACTCTTGATAAAATATCGATATTGTTATTTCGAAATATAGATGGTCGTTACTCGTTTATTTAAAAAAAAAAACATTTTATCTACAAAATCATCCGTAAACTTATTATGCTTATACATGTAGTATGCTCGGTTCCCACTGCAGGTTGTCCATTAGGCCTGAATACAGCCTCATTAAGTGTAGAAACATCTTTAACTGCTTTACGTCTACCTATACGTATATTTGATGACGTTGAATTATTTGGCTTGATAGTAGGCATTTTACTCCCGTGGTATCAGAAATAGCTGTTAAATATTTAATTTCTATCTATTTACATATGTAGCATCTGATCGAGTTGCTTGTACAATCAATCATTTAGTGCCTAATAATCGTAGTAGCCAAACATCTGCATATATAAAACAGAGTATTTTTAAAAATTCGTGAAGGAAAACATCGTGGGGAAACCTGCATGTGTCAAATTTCTCTGAAACATAATAATACACATGTGTCGAGGTTTTAATTTTTTGTCGCTCCAGAGTCTTAACTCACGATTAGAAGGCGAAACAAGTTATTCATTTATATTTTTTGAAATATCGGCAATAAATTATGAGTATAAAATACGTCTTATGCATCCAACTATATTGTACCGTGGACAATACATATATTATAATATATTTTTTCGTATTACTTTTTTATGATGGTGATACATTTTTCGCATTTGAGTTTAGACCAAAGAGATAGATAACAGAATAGAGTTAATAGTGTACCCTGTCTAGAGTAAGAGTTTGACAATTGGGAATTGTCATGTCAAAAAATGATAATGGAATGAAAGCTGTAAAATATTAAGATTTATGAAAGAAAGTCCGAATTCATAACAAATATATGATAAAGCTTCCATACTGAGTATATTCTTGAACAGTAAATTTGTTCGTTGTCGTCTGTCGGTGTTAAAAAGTGGAAAGCGTGAATTTTTTTAATATGAATATAGTAAATTTACCTGAAGAGATTCTAATCATTATTATAAAGCAGTTGGATACAATTTCTTTGTACAATTTATACACTGCTTGTTCACGAATACGTTCTATAATTAGTGAATATAGAGTTGTTAAATCATGTGATCTATCTCTAAACACAATGGGCACAGTGCAGTCACTTAAATTGAACTTTTTTAAAGATATTTCAAGACATCTTCAAGAGTTGAACCTATGTGGAATTAATGACCTGACTAAAACATTACTTCTGCCAGCTATGAATAAACTGAAGACCTTAAAAACATTAAATGTTTCTTATACAAATATCAGCATTTTCGACTTTGTTGAGCTCTACCAAAATTGCCCCAGTATAAAAAATATAAGCATAAATTTTATGTTTGGTAGAACTACCCGCGTTAGATTGTTACAAGAATCATTACTAGAATGTCAAGAAGTGTTCAAAAACTTAGATTTTGTAAATTTTGTAGGGAATCTCAGTAATTTAATATATTCCCAATTACCATTGTATATTTTATGCAAGAGCAGATTGAAAGCTTTACAATATACAGTGATAGAATGTGATATGAGTACTTATGAAAATGAAGACTCAGAAGAAAAAGTGCAATTCGATCAATTCTCAATATACTTCTTAGATGGGAAGAATTCCAGTGTGTACTATGGATTTATGCATGAAATGCTTTTGTTTAATGTGTTGGATTTCCAAAAATATGAAGTTATTATTATAATTCGTTTAAATTTGAAGAGTATGTCCTTGTATGCAACACCTTTGTTTGAAAAATTTTTCGGCGATAATTTTGATTTAGAAATAGATTTCATAATGGATTTTTCCATATCTATTTTTGGAAATGTTATTATAATGTTTTGGAATAAAAGTACAACAAAATTTGATGAAAGTTTCTTTGAAAATTTGTTAGGTAAGTTAAGACCATTGTTCCCCTGTCAATTTATTTCATCAAAGAAAACACCTGTGGATGATAAGTATGACTGGTTCTTTACCACTCCAACTTCTTCGTCCTCTGGTTACCGGAGTGATTTGTGTGAATTTTCATACAAAAAACGTAGAGTTGTCGAACCTGATTGCATTTTAAATTATGATTATCACTTTGAAAAAAAGCGTGAAGTTCAATTAAGTTTGCTTTTTAATGGTGAGATTAGAAGTGGTGTATCATTCCCTTATGATTGTGTATATTTAAGTAAATTAACTTATTTAAGTATGAGTGGAACAGTAAGTTATCGTTTTAATTTTTTTGAAATTTTGTTTAGTTCTTGTAATGTGCTCGTCACACTAAATGTAGAAGCACCTGCTACATGTTCATGCTATGCAGCAGTATCAAGGTACATTTCCTTGAGTCAGAGTCTTAAAAATCTAAGATTGGTGGACAAAAGAATTGATTTTAAGCTTGTTTTTTCATCATTGAGTGAATGTAAAACATTAGAGAATGTTAACATATGTGAAATGTCTTCTAACTATTTTGATGTTTCTGATCCGTCAATATTGTTCAAAAAATGTGAAAAATTGTATTGTTTGTATGCTTATGGACCCGTATCTGATAAAACTCGGAATAGAAAGTTACAAATTTTGAAAAGAGCCCGAACGAAATGCGGAAAGTCATATATCAAAGTTAATCTTTTTAGTCATTCTCGTTTGGCTTATGATCCTTTTATTGATGTTTTTAAACTAAATCCAATAAAACCAGTATAATCAGTACATCATATTATTATTGTGTATTGTTACAATAATTAAATCAAACTTATTATGTTTGAGGTTTACTTTTGCTGTGGTTGGTACTTATTATTGTTATTGATAGAGATAATATTCCAAGAACAGCACTACCGCCACAAGCATATGTCAATACTCCTCTATAGTACTGCGGGCAGCTTAATGCATCATCACATTTACTGAAAAAAAAGAATGGAAATAAGGTTTAAGTTATACAAAAAAATGACTAGTACTCAAATATTTCTTTAAGTTGTGTTTTATATGTTCTTAATGGTGATAATATGTTTGTCAAATGATAAATTTTTGGCTGTTAAAATTATTTTAATATATTTACCAAAAAGTCTGCTAAATTAAGAACCACCTTAATTTAAAATTAAGTTATTTGGCTAAGGATATGCTTACCACATTTAAGTGGTGCAGTGGTAAATTTGTATAAAGTTAAGGCTGTAAATCTTGCTAAGAGATAACTTAAAAAATATCTCAATACTAATGTTATTTGTACAGATAAAATGTAACAATTGTGTATTAAGAATATTTTTTTTTGTCTTCTATGCATACCATTAATAATTTATGTGTGTTAGAAATGGGATTACATATATTATTTATTATGTGTAGTTACACATGTATTACTTAGATTTAATCTCATTAATTTTAAGGCTTTTCAAATAGACATCAGTTTTGTAACGATATAATATGTTTTGGTACTTACTAATTTTCTATAGCCATTACAGCTATTCCAGTTACTAATTTGTCGGCGAATGTAACAATTGAATATATTAAAGCACCCTGATGAGAATGAGGTCCTATTAAATCTGCTGTTACGCAAAGACTCGACACTAGGGTTATCGCACTTCCAGCACCTGATGTAAAACATTAATTAAATTAAAGTGAGGTGAAAAACTTTACCTATGTGATTTTTTATCGAAGGCATTTTGTTTTTCTAATATATGTACGTGTTTGTATTTATATATGTAGGTAATCATACTAACTAGGGTGTAGTAGCAAGTATGTATACTAAACTGTAATTCAGTTATTATTCATGTCGTGTATGTAACTATGTATGAGTTACAGTAATATGGTTAAAAATACGAGACATTAAAAGTATTTCGAAAGTAATATAAAATAGAATACAACTGTCGAAATGTATGACTTCGTTTTTGTTTAATTTTCGTATGACGAAAAAGTACATAACTTGTAATTTGAATTATAGTAATATTAAGCCAAATATAATATTCTTATCATATGATTTTTTCACTGTTTTTTATTTATGTCGTTCCTTAATAAGATACATTGTAGATATTTCTATTTACTTCTAAAAATCATGGCACTTAAATATAAATGTAATGCATTTAAATCGTCAAATATATCAGATCAAAATTAACAATTTTTATTTATAAGGCAACGTTTAATCTATCAAAATTTAAAATATTCTCCTGTATTTAGTTTGATGAATGCCTGTTACGTCTTGAACTTACCTATTAATGCTGCGACTAAATATATTTGTGCAACATTTGCTTCTGGGTTAATAGCTAATGCTATCCACATGCAACTTATTAAACTAAAGAAGCTGCCTATAAAATACGCCACCTATAATAATGCATAGAATTAAGAAAAAAAAAACAAATTATATCCATTGAATAATGTACTAACGTACGTTGGTTATTATTCAATGACTATATCTATATTATATTAAAATTCAGATAATTGTTATAATATATGAAGACAAAAAATATATTACCTGATGTCCTATTTTGTTAATATTACTCTTCAAAAGAAATGAAAATATAAGTGATGATATGTAAAGAACGAGCGGTACGCTGGCTACCAATTCTGAACCTTCAGTTGGATTAACTGATAGTCGTTCTTCGAGAAAAAGCGGTACGTACACAAGGCTCAACGCCCAGTACAATCTTGAAAATACGTACCTGAAATTTTAAATTAATAATTAAAAAAAAAAATTAAAACAAATGTATTAAAAAATAAATAATTTAATTTAAATTTCATTGGGTAGTTGTAGTTGTGTAAGTACTTGATAAATTTTAATATAATTAAAAATATGGTTTCATTAATCTCCGAGCACGACTTATTAACGCTATCTAAGGCATGATAGTTTAGTGGCGTTTGCCTGGGTTTCAACCCGCGATCATCGGGTAAGACACGCGTTTTTACCACTGGGCGATCTCGGTACTGTCAGTACATATGCGGCAGAATTACATCCAAGAAATGCACGTTTCCCTTCATGAATTTTTCTTAACCATATATTGGATATAAATCATAATTAGAGATAATAAACACGCTAAAATGCTTTTGAATTCGAGGCCACAGTCTTCGGTAAAGGTCCACAAAATGATATGCCTCTTAAACGACACAACAAATTAAATAATATTCAGTAATAGTTCTTACGTTATTCTAATTAGTTGTAATACTTACAAACAGCTGGTTTGGTATAACAAGGGCATTTGTAAAAAATGCATTATTTTTGACTTCGCTAAAAAATTAAGAGGTTCATGTTCGCCGCTTTCTCCTGCATGTCCATTTGCTTTAGGCGGTTTGTATGGTTTCAATTTAAAGAAAATGTGGAAAATAATATATGACAGTATGCCAATACCGGAAATAATTAGTGATACATCCTAAAAAAATATTTAATATATCTATCATATATAATCATAATGTTAATATTGCAGTAAATATACACTGCCAAAAGTTTGAGACCATCTTAACTAAAGTATTAAATTGATATGAAATAATCGAACAAACCAAGCGGCTTAACTATCAAATGAAGTAGCCATTTAAAATTACACATAGGCACATCAAAAATTTAAGAAAAATCAATACTCAATGTCGAGAATATCATCATATTTTAAATTGCTTCTTTACCGACAAACCCTGTTCATAATTTTTTTACAAGTGGTTTCAAAATTAGTGCCGGCAGTGTATATAAATTTTGTATATATGTAATATATACCCGAAATTTATAATCATCCGATGGTCTTATGAAAGTACTGTAGTTTGTTGCCCTCAAAACAATCCATGTTATGAAATAGACGGCTAGACTTGATATAACCGAAGCCATATATCTGAAAGGATTTTTTTATTAATGTATTATTATAGTAAGGCCTCTTTATTACTATTTACTTCATTATTTACTCCTCTTTATTTTAGAATTATTTATTTATTTATTAAGAATTTAATAACGTGGTAGATTTTCATCCGACAGGTTTTGTTACGATGTTTTTCTTCACCGTGATGCACAATAAATACAAATCAGTGCGCACAGATGCACTCTCTACTCTCTCAATCTCGAGCATTGGGTGGCAATCTGACACGACGGGAAAGAGTTCGGGCGCAGAGCTAACAGCTATACCTACGTGCTTCCCGAGGTGCGAAATATATACACTTCCAACTTCCAGATTCTGTGGTGCCACCTATTGAGATTATCGACAGAAATACCCAAAAACGTCATGCCCAGCCTGGAGTTTGAAACCAGGACCACCAAACATAAGACCAACAAGGCAGTCATTATAGGCATGAAGTTTTTATTATGCATTTACCATCTAGCACCATATGTTAAAGATACGAGACTTACCGTATAGAAGTTAATTCGGATCGTATGTGTAGATTGTCAGTGATGGATGGTATTATAGCTAGATGTGATATCTGAACTACAGCCCAGCCGATTTGAAAGATTGTTATCAATATAGCATAGTAGACGGGCATCCACCACCTCAAATACTCTGAGTTGCTATTCGGCCAGCAGTTCCAACATCTTACAAATAGCATAGGAAATGTGAACGTCACTAATAGGCATCCTGTAATTATACATTTATTATTAATTAAATTTAACATGGATTAGAAATTAATTAACAACGAAAGTAAATACAATAAAGAGTTTTCCTTTTATTCCACAATCTACAGCGACTAATTTTATTATGTGAATGTAGTTAAAATTAATCCTTCAAAAACTTGGCGGACTTAATGCAAGTTCACATATTCAGCCGTCAAACAGCAATACTTAGTATTGTTTGAATCGCTACAACTACTGTGTAGAAGTAGTGTGTGACGACCTTTATATATTGTTTATTTCTATAATGTTTTTATTTTTTATTATTATTTATCTATTTTTATTATTATTATCCTTGTGATAGTCCCGAAATTCGGCCGAAATTAGTAGCCGAAATTCGGCTAGGACAATAATAGTCTATGTGGCAGGCATTCGTATTAAGGTCGTAAGTAAGTAAACTACTATGATCGTATGTAAGTAAATAAGTACTTTAGTATTACCTGTTAAATGCCAAGCCTTCTTTGTACTATATTTGTCAGCTAATATGCCAACTATTGGAGTAGCGAGCGCATCCACAACCTGTCCTGTGGTATCAGACGAAAATTATTAAGTATTAAAGTAATTATTTAATTGTAATAATATATTAGTTTTAAAATAATTAATCAGAAACACAAATTTAGAGGTGGCGAAAATTTTAATAATAATTGAGTCATATTATTGTCATGGAAAATACTTAAATATCGACATAGATATTTCCGAACTTAGCAGAGGAAAACTTTATAGAAGATTCAATTTCCCGGGCTGCTCCGACAATAAAACATTCTAATTAGGTCATGTAAAATTTTACAAGAACCATATTGTTTATTGATTTTTAACAATAAAAAATTAAATACTTGTATTACTAATAAATAATTGTACAATGTACAATAATGTTCTTTGTATACAATAAATATGTAGGTATTATTATTACAATATTACTAATTATAATATTACTAATAATCTTACTTTATTTTTCGTCAAGTGATTCAGATTGTGAATGTAATGTATATAAGGTAGCAAAATTTGAAACTGATGAATGAAAAGTGTAATTAATACCCAGTAGGAGCATGGCGCCGGCAACAACGGCCCTCATTTCAAGAACCGCTTGGAAGAACAGCATCATGTAAGAGAACCACATCGCTGCGCATAGATCGTTGTACATGTGCCCCAGACCGTATATAGAGTTCTGATTTATTCGCCACCATCGTCGCCGTTTGTATGGTATACTAGAAGTAAAAAACAAAACCTTAAAAAATCAATAACAAATAAATATTTATATAAATTATTTATAATTTTCATTATTATTAATATTAAATTTTATTCTTTCATTATTAAGGGACGTACTATTAAATACTTATTAGGAATAATGTGTTCTATTTAAAAGTAATGTGTCGATTTGTTTTATTTTATTTAAAAAAAAAATACAAGTCAGGTTTTATGTAACATCGCTGAAAATTGTCGAGCAGGATGAGTTGATCTTCTGTAATGAGGACTGATAATGTTCGTTTTGTGTCCTACTTAGTGATAGTGTGTCATAAATTGACTGAATTGCAAATTGGCCGGGAATACTGCCATTCAGGTTGATTTGTGAGGACATCACCTTATATCGATTTCCTCATCAACGTTGTTTTGAATATTATTTTTCACTGAGACGTTTAACTTCGTCGATCCATATGTACCATTCATGTTTCCGTAAATTAAAACTCTACATTAAATCGGAATGTTTCTGAACTATTATATTATCACAAATTAAAATCTAATAACATTTTCACTTCACTGTTATTGGGGACACAAGGCGTATCAAATATCACACTTAACAGGTAAACCGACGCGTGCGGCTTGAAAGGATTCCTACGGACATGTGAGTTTAACTAGTAGGTTTATCCGTTCAACATACGAAATTTTATATAAAATTAAATTATGTAAGATATTACTTGTTCCGTTTTTTTAAATAAATATTTAAGCATATGATGATACATTAAAAATTTTGAGTAACATCTGCAATAAAGATTAATTAATCTATTGTTGAATTGTCGTTCAATCAATTTCTGGCTATTGAAAGTCTTTAGAAACGCTCAATAGGATAAATTGTGTGATTACAATGTACGTTACATTTTGATCCATTTCTTAACGTTAAAATATTTGTTACGTAAAAAAAAAAACTAACTACTTTTATTTTAAGTGTGGAATATATGAAATTACATTTAAAAAATCTACCTCAAAATATTATTTTTTATTGTGTTCATGAATAGAGCATTATTACCAAGATATCATAATGGCAGGCTCTCTGTTTACCTTTTACTTTTCTACATGTTTTCTATTTACGTATTGTATTTTTTCAAAAACACACTGTTTTCTTAAGTAGAGTAATCTATATTTATGGAAGGGTTTTCGCATATAATATAAAGCTATCATTTTTTTCTAAGTGTGTAATTGTAATAATGTGTGTTTTAATTGATTTTAAGAACTGTACCTAAAAGTTAATGTTTTATAATGGGAAAAAACAAAATCTCGCTTCTATTTTTTAAAATTAACGCTAACATAGTCACACACATCGCTCGTATTGAGTATCATTAAATTGCTCGAGTTACGAGGATTATGTATCAAACGACCTAAATACGTTATTCTGTTGGTATTCGAATTTAATTTTTACATATTTGTGGTTGAAACGACATGTCAGTCATGCTTCTGTTATTATTACTGTATAAAAAAGCTAACTGGCTCTAAGATTATATTTCTTCAAGATTCGGATAACTTTGTTATGTTTGCGGAGTTTGAAGGTAATTAAATCGTATGAAATTATTTGACCGGTCACTTGGTCTTTTATTCTTGACGATAGACGTTTGAGAATACTATGGAATATTTTTATTATATTTAGAAGGATTCTCGAAAAACGTATGTACTTTTCAATATTAACATTCTAAATCATTCACCTCCAGTATGAAGGTCATCGTGCCTATAATATATGACGTAACTTTACTATTAAAAGCCTATAAAATGCAACATTATCATTAACTATACTAATTTTATAAATGTGATAGTCTGTCTGTTACGCTTTCAAGGATAAACGATTGGAAGATTGATAAAGAATTGGTATGAAGCACGCTTGAACCATGAGGACCCGCCCTTCTAACACGCGGATGCAACTGCGGGTGATTACTAGTATATTACATAAATCACTAAATAATTAATTATTATTTGCATATTATCAAAAGTTACAAAAGTGTTAAGTCGACTACTAACGATCGATACGATTGATCGACATATTTATTTAACGACAGTTCATATTTATGTGTGTGTATAATAATTTATACTGTATATTTATTTATTCGTGAATATTTTTTGCTAATTTGCAATTATACGCGTGGTTAGTGACAAACACTGTCCGTGTTTATAAACTCCTTAAGTATGTTTCTACTTTGGTTATTAGGTCATTAGTAAATAAATTATAGTTTCCGTCCAAGGCTCCTTGATTCTTATAATTATGTTGACATCAATCGTATTCACATAGAGTAGAGAAGACTGAGCACAAAAGTAAACAGGTACTTTAGGTATTTTGATTTCCAGTAGCAGCCTGCCTGTGAATGTTCCACTGCTGGGCTAAGGCCTCTTTTCCTCGGAGTAGGTTATTCCACCACGCTGCTCTAATGCGTCTCGATGGAATACACATGTGACGGAATTTCAGTGAAATTTGACTCATGCAGGTTTCCTCACGATGTTTTCCTTCCCCGTCAAGCACGAAATGGATTATAAATTACAAATTAAGTACACGAAATTCAGTGGTGCTTGCCGGGTTTGAACTCACAATCATCGGTTATGATTCACGCGTTCTTACCATTGGGCCATCTTGGTTTTGATTTCCAGCTATTAAGCACAGTATCGATAAACAAAAACTATAAATGTAGGTAATTACATTATAATTTCATTAGTAAAATTTTATGGTATCATAACTGATACTAGTAAAAAACAACTTTAACTATTATTTAACTAAGAGTAAACTCAGTTACCAATAAGTTCACAAAATATTTTCTCAAACATCTTCAACGATCATTTTAATAAAACCTTTTAATGTTTCTTCATTAAATGACGTATTTTTTTATCTATCACAATATACGCGTGCGGACGTTTTTTTTTGTATAATTTATGGAAAAGTATCTATTAAGAATCTAAATTGTAGAGGCCTCGAAAAACCTGTCAGGCACGGGCCTCTTTTTATTTATGTAAAATCGACAACTAGTCACCCGCTCTGACTTTGTCGTTTATTTAATTTAAATTTACATGTTTTTAATACAAATGTTTTTATTAAATATTTAGAACACTTTGATATTTACGTTGCTACCCGACATTGAAATCATAAAAAGATAATATATTATATCGTAACGTTTTTTTTGCAATTTTCACGTACTTTTTATTACTTTTATTAAGATCGTTGTTTTTCCCTATTTCACTTTTAATTCGCTACAGTAGATCGTCCTCCAACTTATTGCCTAATTAAGCGGAAATTTATTTATCGTTCATACTTTAGTATTTTATATAAAAGAAAACTAAACTTAAACCTGCGAATCTACTACTACTGTTCAATTGACTACTTACCTATTAAGAATTCCTACATTTATGATACAGTGTTGCTATGAGTTGTATTAGTTCGTCCGGTCAGATTCGTAAGATCTCTTAGTCTGAGTTAGCCAATTCGAATGAACAGGCAGAAACTCGACTAAAACAATAAAACGGTTTGAACGAACGTAATTCGTAGGTAAGTGGTACCATCGCTCATGCGTATTGACTATTGTCCTTGCAAAATTATTTAGCAAACCGTCAATACGCATCTTTGAATTGAAATACGACTAAAAATAGAATTGTATCTATGTTTACTCTAATAATATATTTGGTCTGTTTATTACTTTTATTACATTTTAAAATAAAATACGATTATTATAGTTTCCTTACCACTTATGTAACCATTAGACTAGATGCAGACAACGCAGAATATTGCTAAATAATTATTTGGATGGAACAAAATTTCTGAAAAATATTGAATAAAAACTTAACGACTTAATTATTGTTTATGGCACAGCAAATTAAAATCGAATAACAAATCATACACAATTTGTACTTCAGAGGAAACCTATTACTACAGTAAATTTTACCTAATGCAAGGGCTATCGAAGAGGCGTTTAGTTTGGTGAGTTTAAATCGAATGCATGGAGGGTGTCGTATTGATTTTATAGGGGGCCCGCTTCATGCCACCTTGCCCCTCAATCCCCGCAGAGCATTGCCCACAGCGACGATATTAATATGCTAGTAATCGAAAGATAAAATTGATATATTTAAAATTAATATAGATATTTATTTATTTATTGAGATAGTCATACGATGTTATCACTAAACACTTACCTAAAATTAACAACTTAAACAGGTACTCTTACGAAGTGATACGTCCTTAAAGGCGTAAACAACATTAACATAAATTAACATAGTATTATTATTGTGATACTTATCTAACAAAATGAATCTAGGCGTTATGAAGATTTTAACAGCCGGTCGCCGGATTCTTGGATAAAAATAATGAAATGAAAATACTTATTGGCAAAAACGTACTTATATAATTATATTAACATAAAGTTCTATTTCTTTATCTATTCTTAATATTATGTTAGATATATTTTATTCGATTATAATTGTATATCGTAATACATAATATGTATAAATAACTCTGTTGGCTTTCTCGGCGGTCAGTAAAGTCATCTTCAACAATCAGCGTCATATTAGAGCCAATTTACACAAAACCTTGATAAATAATACACCTACCTCATAAAAACCTATGGCCAAAGGTGAAAATCCATTCAGTAGTTTTTGATTTTATCTCTGATAGACGCGGTGAGGTTTTTTTTGTGATACTTATGTAGTGAAAACATTTGAAAAAGTTTTGCATAGTCCGCAGAGATCTGTATTTTACGTGATAGCTATTCAAGTAATTTCTATTATGAAATGACAAAGTTAAAAGCTCAGTCTATGTATGAAATGTGAACATTTCATACATAGACTGAGCTTTTAACTTTGTAAGAACAATGTAAGAACTCTTACATTGTTTCACAAGGAAAAACATTTACTGACTACCAAAATATATCTTTATTATTTAGTAAATATATAGTTATATACCTTTATAATCTTATCTTATAGTATTAAATAAGGCATTCTTGTATATAAAATATATTAGATATATTTAATTATATGATATAAATATAAATACATATTTATCTCGTGTATCTCGGAAACGGCTCTAAAATTTTCGTAAGTATGTATTTGCTTTCTAAATTTATTTACATATAAAACCTGAATAATGCAATTTTTCACAATAACCTAATAAAAAAAATATAACTAATCTTATTAGAGCCGACCGCAGCTCGGTCGCTCAGGTGCTCCTACCAGGATAGCTTACATAAATCCGCTGTCCGTATTTTATTAGACTACTTTATTTTGTTAAAAAAAAAATTACATTAAAAATATTTAAAAAAAAGAAGTTTAAATACAGAATATTTAGTGTTTCAGTGTTTACTGTTGACGAGTTTGGTTAGGAGTCAACCATGGGTTAATTGTGGGTATTACTGCTAGTTACCGGAAACGCTGTCGAGATCATATTCACGCACACATTTGTTTGCGCACAGCTTCGTCTGCGTGTGTCAGTTTATATGTATTACTATTACCTATGGCGTGTATTGACAGCTGTTTTGACCTTTTGACCGCTGTCCGCCGTTTGTCCGCTGACAATGTATTATATGCAAAAAATGATGATGATCGGTTGTCTAGTTAAGACGTGGAAGGGTAACAAACAAATAAAATCACTTTCGGATTTATTATATTCCCACTCGCAACCGTGTGGCAGAGTTAGTAGTTGATTTTTTTTTCATTAAGTCTTAAGCGCCATCTAGTGATGATACTGAGTATTATAAGTCAGACTACAAACTCATGACTACACGCCGCGACATCTATGAATAAATACTAATATTGTCGTTTTTATTTGTGTTCTTTCGCTTAGTAGTTTAAAAAAGTATCTCTAGATGGCACTGAGTAATTGAAAAGAGTTGGTTTATCAAATTTAACTTTATGTTTAAGTAATTTGTAAAGTTATGGAAAGCTTTTAAAATTGATTTACTTATGGCCGAATACTGAAACGTCATTCAAATATGAAGTGGGACTTAATTATTTGGAACGCCATTAATTTCAAATTTAGTATGCGAACTTTTAAAATGAATGGCGTTCCAAATAATTAAGTCCCACTTCATATTTGAATGACGTTTCAGTATTCGGCCATTTGGTAGTATGATTCCTCTCGTTATCTGGGAGAAAACAAAATGGGCCCAACTGTGTGAAATTTTGGGGATTATACTGTTATGTAATGCAGTAAAATATAGTAGAGTTTGGCAAACCAGGGCGGATTTGATATCTTGGTTGCCCAAGGCTTATGGAAAGTTGCCGCTCTCCTCGTAACTGAAACTTTTAATAACCTGAATGCGGGTATTATTTTGCAACATGCTCTGGACACGTTAGTTTTTCAACGTTGATGTGTGTTCACAGAGTATGCGATTACTAAAAAAATTATCACATTTTCCGCCCCCTAAATTTTGCCGCGCTAAACCCTACTCGGTCTATAGGGAAATCCGACCCTATTTGCAAATGTCATTATAAATAAGATACATTAAAATCTATTTCAGTTACGCATATATTTCTAATGTTGGTTTACGCATGGCAGCGCTAATGAATGATGATATAATAATTATCGGGACTGCAGCAAACCACGAATGTCCACGCACACACCAGTTGGCGCATTAATCATGGGGGTACAATTTGGTGCACTCACCATCAGGTAGTCAGATAAGAATTATGATTTGTTTTGAAAATAATACAATCAATTGAAATTTATTAAATACATTTAAAAACAATATTAATTACCGAACTCAAATTTGTAAAAAAATTGCTAATTTAGGCACGGCAGCTTGTTAAACTATATTTTATTATAGTTCTAATTTGATGTAGTATATATTATTTTCTTAAATGTACGTATATTATAATATAAGTAATTCGTTGAATGTTTATTATTGTATCATTAAGTGCACACCTACGCTCAACTCAGCATTAGCTTTTAGAGTCAGATTTCAAAGTTTATTTGCTCTTGGTTACGTCATTGAAATTATTTATTTAAAAATATTAGACCGTATAAAATTAACAGTGCAGTCTGTAATTATCGACAACCCGACGGCACTTAGGCGTATGACGGGGCCCGTTCACACATAGTGTCCTCCTTTCAGACGACGACGGCGTCCTAAGCCGAGGTTCGGCCACACAGGAGGCACCCTTAGGATACGCGTATTTTGAGCTCTTAAGTTGGCTCCCAACATCCGGCTGAGTATCATAAAGAATCGCCCCCGCCCGGTAACGCTTTCGAGGCCATTTGGGCCAACAGCAACAAGTCAGCTCGAAATAAAAGGAATTATCCTACATCTCTGTAAAGGTCTTCAGAAGTCTACATCTAGAGAAGAAATTTCAGATTTTTTAAAATTTATTGCATCGACAAGTCAAGTCAATAAAGATTCGAAATATGTAGTTAATTTTTTATAAAAATAAATATCACTTTACACTAAATATTATAAACATTGGCAATCAGAATTGTTATAGTAAAATAATCAGGTAGGATTTCAAAAAAACTTAATATGTAATCTATTATTATTTTTCGCAACTTTATTTCCGATATATCTTGTGGTATAATTATAAATTCTTTAATAAGTACCCAGAATAAAAATATGTAACAAAGTGCGTGGCGACACGAACACAATGAAATCCTCCACAATTATACTCTTTCAGCAGTATTTATTTAAGTCGTTTCTACACTCGCCACGAATCGCGCCAGCGAATTTTAGCCGAGATTCGTGCGTGGTACCTCAGCGAAAAATATGGCCCTCTATAATCGCTACGTTCCCTTCACTCCCTTTGTCGCGAGACTTTAAACCGACCCCGAACCAAGAGCGCCCAGAAACACAAACGCGGCTTTTGAGCCACAAATGTAGAGCCGGCATAATACTTAATGATCTCATATAAAAGGGCTAAAAAATAATATGAAACATATATACAATTAGTATATATATTTTTAAATGAACGGATAATAACTAATTTTAGTAACGATAAAATCTCAAGGGTTTTATCGTTACTAAAATTAGTTATTATCCGTTCCTACGACGTGAGACCTTTATTTTCATTTTCTAAACTATCAATATATCCTAGATTAATAGTTTTTAGATAGATAGATCTCGAAATAAATTATTTTAAGCGCTTATCATCATAGTTCCTGCTTTGCTAAGGTTTTTCGAAACTGCGTACTTATATTTATATTACAGTAACAGCCTGTGAATGTCCCACAGCTGGGCTAAGGCCTCGAGAGCAGAATTTCAATGAAATAAGATACATGCAGGTTTTCTCACGATGTTTTCCTTCGGCTATAATTAATAACTTCGTCACTACTGGTTAGTCTTATAGGTTCTAATAATTTCCATAAGCAGTTGTGGTTACTCCTTTAACGTAACATAAAATATGGATCGCTTTGTGTTCTATTCATTAGCATTTAGATTTGGAATCTCAACATAACGAAGATGTATGTTGATATTCTTATATTTATGTTCATATTAATACGTTTGTAATACGTAATGAAGAGGTTTACCTTAGCGTCGACAAGAAGTTAATTTGTTTATTAAGAATTTTACTTTTGATTTAAATAATAAGTAGTAGTAATAAAAAATATGTTTATTGTAATTTCATTTTATAATTGTATGATATAACTTTTTGTCAGTAGCATTAAGCATACAACTACTCAGACTAATTACGAAGAAGCACGTATAAGCTTGTATGACATAAAAAGTAGACCCAGACAAGTAAAGCTTGATAAAAAATGCAGTTCCATTGAATCTCGAAGAATCTCATCATAAAATGGTACTTTGGTATTTAAGATATATAAAAATCCTATTAACGATAAACTTTAGATTTAACTTTACATTTTATCGATATTAGTAGCATTATGTACCTATGTACTATATGTTTAATTGAATTCATGTTTTCATGTAACTAGTTCGAAGTATTAATAAAACATTATAATAGATCAGAACCACAGTATTTTCATTTTAAAATATATTTTTTAATATAAAATTTAGTGAAAAGAAGTTTTAGGTTATGCGAAACGAGATAATTTTATACTATAGTAGATATAATTAATCCAATCTGAATATTGATTTATTAAAGTGCTAATTGTGTGTATAAGAAATGTATACATAAATAATCACTTATTTATCCTCGTGGAATTGAACTGGCATATTAATGCAAAAAAAAAAAACATAAATTAATTAAAAATAATATAAACTTTTTACAACATACTTTCTTAATGTTTGAACTAAAACGAATAAAATTAAGTTTAGAATTTATAAAATTCTTGCAAGATTTGATTTGAGTTAAATGAAAAATTGTAAAATAGATAATTTACCCGATACAGATAAAGCAATCAATAGATATAAAGTAGTCAATGCGCAGATTCTGTTTGTGCGTAATAAAGTATTTATCTACACGGTTATACAGCCTGTGAAGTACCGATACGTACATGATTACAGCAAACGAGGGTCTTTGAACGTGACATAATTACAAACGACATAATTTAATTTCGCGTCTTAAATGGTGCGTGCCTAATGCGAATAACTTTCAAAAAAATGCCATTAACACTATTTGTTTTCTACTAAAATGGTTACAACTGATTTTAATAACATTATACTGAGTAAATTTGGTACTTATATTCATTCATTGTATAATAAAAAAATATTTTTTTATCGCATACGTATTTCTTACCATTATCTATGGGCGTTGGTGACCACTTGCCATCAGGTGGCCCATATGCTTGTCCACCTACCTATACAATAAAAAACTTGGGAACTAAGATGTTACGTCCCTTGTGCCTGTAATTACACTGACTTATTAACGCTTCAAACCGGAACACAACAATAGCTATATAGTATTGCTATTTTGCGGTAGAATATCTGACTAGTGGGTGGTACCCACCCAGACGAGCTGCACAAAGCTCTACCATCGAGTCGAATAGTTTTTTTTAAATATTCGACTGGTCCTTTTGTCTCTTGTTCTCCCGCCAAGTAAATTTGTTCAATTACGGTGATAAGTACAAATGAGTGAACATAAATATAAACAACAGATGTGGCATCTCAAGTCTCGCTCGTCGGCTCATTTGCAATATCATATGTTTGCGGATCGTTCCTAGCGTTGGTAATGTCAGATCCGAGGCGACCACTTATACGTCCCTTTATTGCCCATATGCTAGTGTGTTTTTGCCTAAATTAAATCTTATTAATAACTTTATAAAATATCTTATCGTATAGAAGAGCTATAAAACTCTGAATCTAAACAGTTCGTTTTTAGAACGAGTTTGACCTGTTTTATACGCGGTGGGCCGATCCTCCATAAACCCTGTGAGGGTTTAAAAGAACTGATTGTAAAATCACTAACATATAAGCTCTGTATGGGTGTAATATACTTTCAACAAATAAGTGTGAATATTTTTGTTCATAAAGAATATTAAATAATATTTGTTTGTTTGTTTTGTAATCATTACTAGATCAGAGAAGCAAAAATGTAGTACTTTACCATTGAAATAATATGTACGAAAGTACAACACAACTCACTGTACTTTACCCATTTTAAGCATACATCAATTTAATTTTCAATTATATAGGATACGAAACCTTTAGCTGTTTTAATATATGTACTTATATGTAATAGAAAGTTTGAGGAAATAAAGGCGAGAGGATACGATAAAGTATAAGACATAAGAGTATTATTACAGCTTATAGGAATTGGAGAAAAGATTGTCTTTGTTACTATACTGATTATTTATGATACATGCGTAACATTGTATCGGCCTATAGGGTGAGACTTTATAGAATAGCTTAATGACTAATACGACTGGGTGCCACCCACTAGCCAATTACTGTACTGCCAAGTTGTAATATGTATCGCTGTGCCCGGTTTAAATGGCAAGTACTTACAGATGCAAAATGAAGATGACATATCATAAATTCAGTGCATTGACGTTATAAGTAGTGGTTTATATTTCTTAAAGTGCCCGTATCTATGGGCAAAGTAAGCCGTCAACATGTCAGCTGTGGTCTATTTACTAGTCTCTAAAATGAATTAAGAAAGAAGACAGTTATTAATTACTTCATAACGTTATTATTTGTTGTACAAGTATCCGAACGCAATATATGTGTAAACATAATTATATGATGTGTGTTAATATGTGGCACTTTTATTATTAATTTAAATGCCGGTTAATGATGCCTTGAATATGGTTATTTTTCTTCGGTTGAAACTTTGAAAGAAATCAATATCGTAATGGCTAAACAGAATCTATTGAAAGTATACAATAAAATATTCCGTTGAATTAACGTAATGGATTCAATATTTAAATGTAGGTTTCAAAGAAGACGATTCAAGTTCGTAACAAATTTGACAATTATTATAATTTGCATTTGATGCCAAGGATATGAGGCATGAATTAGAGAAGATTGGAACGAGTTGTTCGAAGGCTTTTAATTAAAGTATTTTGTTTTAAAACAAAATAGCGTCAAATTGATGGAGTGATTTTTTTAATTTCTAATACATTTACACACGCCAACAAGCTCGTCAATCTAAACGTTGTTTATTAATAAACTTAAATCTTATATTAATAAAAGATTAATATATAATAAGTTTATTATACAAAATACGTTAATATAAATATCATTAAAAGCGGTCGTTATTAAATTCGTATTTGTGGATTTCCATACAGGACACAACTCCTCAGCTTTTAAGTCGCTTGAGACGTATGTATAGGATAAGGATACTCATATATACTGTATATTACTGTTTAATTAATCACTCTCCTTATTATAAGCATAGACCTTCTGTTGGACCTTTCGTCTTTGTTCTAACCGCAAGGCTAACAGACTAGACTGTGTCTTAGTATAACGATATGTCATGCAACCAACAAAATCAGTTATATATATATGTATATAAAAAAGTAACGTACCAAATAAGAATTATAACAATATAGTAGTGCAGCGCTTAAATCTTTTCATGGTTGTATATTTTTTTTGTCCCATTAATCCTTCGAAACGCTCGAATATTTTGTTGATTTTTGAGCGTTTATTTCATCGACGGCTTGTGTATCCAACCGAATTAAAAAAAAACGTACAGAAAGGTCTATTGTTTATCTGAATGAAGGTCCATATATCGTTCGTGTGAGCTAGTGTTGTTAATCAAACCGATCCACGTTATGAAACAGAACAATGCGTAATTTATTAGAACATTTGCATAGAAATGAAAATAGTAAAACGTTTACAATTCGCTCGTCCAGTTATTATCACCAGTCGAAGATAAGGGCGAAATAAAATATTTTCCAGCAATTTGGATTAAGCACCCTTATGTTTAGTAAGTTTATGGCGTTTATTCCATAACAATAACAAATACGTGTAGTCTACGTATTTGTTATTATCTTGTCTTTGACTTCGTACATACATTACATTAGCGTAAATGTATCCGTTTAAAAAAAAATGTTATGCGTCACAAATATCAAATATATTTTCATTCTTGGCACTATTAGTGACGGGATTAAATATATTCGCTGGAAATGAATGAATTAAAAATTACCATTTTATACACTACATATATGCACCCATTCAATTATAAATAGAATATGTATCCATATAAATTAACAATTTTATAAAAATAAAATAAAAGAAGCCAATGGCATTAAGTTGTGAGTTTCGAACATCAAAAATTAATCAATCTAATATATTGGAAGGAAGTTCTTTTACGCGGCTCACAGTAGAGTGAAATGGCAGTGGTTCAAGATGGCATGGCATATGGCATGTCCAAATGCTAAAAAATGAGATCCGTTTGGCATTCGAATTTGTTCAAGGTCGAGGTCGAGGAGGAGGAGGAGAAGGAGAGCTTTTTGGTGTGACAAAAATACAGTAATATAATCAATAAAAATCTACCTTTTTAAACACGGAGTCGAAAAAATATCGTACAGACTATAGTTCCTGACGGGGTTTTTTTAAGCACATTTTTTTTTTAAGTTTTATTACAATAAATGTAAAGTAATTAATAGTTATAAGTCTTCTGAAACGGCCAACATAACCCCAAAGAGTAAATACAATATTTCCTAAAAGAACAACGTGTGGGCAATCCTCGCCCAATTTTATTATTATTGATATTTATTTCTAAATCCTATTGAATAACGAATAGAAAACTTTTATTATTTATCTGATATATTAGTTCTGAAGCGTTTGTTTTTTATATCTATAAACTTTTTCGTGTCGGCTGTTCTTTGAATATGAAAGCGAAATACACGCGATTTTTATTCAAGGTGCGTTTAACAATACCGTATCGTGCGTTCTTTACGAGTTCGCGAACTTTATTTTTCGATATTGATGTTATGTGCCCTTTAAGTATTTCACATCATAACATATCAAATAATATATGTAATGTATAATATATAAAATAATTTATACAGCTGTTTCGTATCATTTATTTTTGTTTTCAATTAAGTGTTTTGGCGTTAAGAATACCTATATAATTGTTCGTTTTTTGTTGATACAGTTAGAAAATTGTTTTGTTATAAAACAATTTGTTACAAAGAAGTGAATTATACGACTTTAATAAAAAACAGACTTATGTAAAGTTTGCAAAGAATCCATAGAACACATTTAGTGTAAACAATTTTTTAAGCACATTGTATCAGAAATTCTATTAAGGACTATGTAACTACACTTATACCTTTAACTAATGAATAACTTCTAGTGTTAATCACTAGTTATACCTACAGCAGGTGCTTTAAACTGCATTCCATACTAGAAAAACTGGCCTAAGCCCGCTCCTGCACCCGCGAGCCTTATAACCGAGACTAGAATACGAAGCTTATTTTTAACTAAGTAGTGAATATTATCTGATCTATCTAGCTGTGCCCCGCGGTTTCACCGACGTATAATTAATAAAAATATAATAAATAATAATCAACCTAGAGCCTTCCTCGATAATGGAACAATACAAAAATATTTTTTAAATTCGAACCAGTAGTTCCTGAGATTAGCCGGATCAAACAAACACATTCTTCAGCTTTATATATTAGTATAGATATAATGTGTTATTACGCCTATATTAATACGTTTGAGTTTTATACGACTTAATAAAATTTTAAATATGCAAATATTTGACAATCCGAAATAGCTCAGACAAATTTTTAAGGAGAAAACTATAATATAAGTTATAACTTAGGTATTTATGTATTTGAATCTGCTAAACCAACACATGCTTTACACAATTGCGAAACTAGGTATGTTTAATAAAGAATTCATTTTGTAACTTTGCATTAAGATATAAAGTATGTATTGTTTATGTAAATAACTCGAATTGTATTTAAGTAGGTAAGTACCACTGTTAAGTAAGTCTTTCAATGCCAGCGTTATTGAGTGTTTAACGAGCGTCAACCTTCATTACACTTAGAAACGATAGGAATGCTAATAATACCATTTAACCTATTATTACACAAAATTATACTACTATTTAAGTAAGTACTATGAAACTCTGGTAGCTTGGTGAACTTCGATTTACTAAAGAGATATAATTATCTATAAGTTAGATATTAACATTTCACTTGAAATTATATTTTACAGAATTAAGCAAGTATCAATTTAAATATGAGTTATATTTATTAAATTTCAACATCATAAGCTTTATAGCTTGTTCAATCAATGAAGTTAAATTCGTAAAAGTCAGTAAAAACTTGTGTCGGTAAAAACTATAGTAGGTACATACTACATATATATATTTTTTTACTTTATACTACATTCTAACTTTAGGCAGTTCTTGTAAATAATATTGTTGCTGCTACTTTTTAAATAGTACGGACACAAAGAATTCATAAGAAAGAAGATTTTTTTTTAAATATATCGAGAGGTGCGTGGCGGAGGAGAGCTTTCGTAGAACTTGTAATTATTAACATACTATTCGAAATTGCTGATATATGTATTTTTTAAACCTTTGATTACACTTAACATACTTAAGAATAGTTACACAAAAACAGTTTAAAAATCTTTAATAGTAAAAAAATGCAAAATTGAAGCTTTTTAATATAATATTTTTGTATTGTGGTAGAATAAAAATCTGCGATATGAATTACTATGATAAGCCAAGTCAATTCTGAGAAAATATCCGTGTACTTTTACGCGAACGGCAGAACTTCTACAGATGTACCAAAACTAATTTAAAAAACGGTAAATTGGTAACGCCAAATTTAGCTTGACTCATTTATTGCACGGTACTTATGTTTACCAAAATAAATGCCCATCTCAGTAATTTTAAGCATAGCCCTTAAAGAAAAAAATGTTGCGTAAATTTCGTAATTTATAAACAGTAACTTTTATATGACCGCCATGGAAAATATGTATAATCCGAGGCTTGAGGTAAAGGTTTAAGATAAACCCGAGGGCAGGTTTCGATAAAAAAAATACAAACATTATTACAACATAAAATGACAAATATAAAATTATATTTACAAATTTTTATACGATTTATTATAAAAATTTGTAGATTGTAGTTTGTAACTGGATTTCACGAAATTAAAGTGGTTTATTTATAAACGTCGAATATTCATAACACAATTATATAAAGTGTTTTCGTTTTATAAGTCGTATTGTACATCATTTAAAGTCAATTCGTATTTACAAATATCTGTTGAGCTACGAATATATAATGGTGGAAAGGTTATACATTTTAATAGATAATTTCGTTTTCATTACATGAATCATTTGCTAATTTGTACGGTTCATCACCGCAGCTACTTAGTTAAGGGTGGCGGTACAAATTACAAGCATTACCAGGGCCCATAATAATTAGCAAGCCTAATAAATTTTCGTATACATTTGGGGTTTAAAAAAAACATGGTTTGAAATATAACTGACTCAAAATATCAAATATGAAACAAATGTTAATATAAATTTTATTGAAAAGACTTTTTAGACGTAGAAAAACAAATGTATTTTTAATTAATTATGGCCTTATTTACAAATACAGTTTAGTTAAACACTCATTTATCTCTTTCTTTCATTATTAATTTGATATTCGAAAGAAGAAGAGATTGCTTAACTAATGACCCGCTTAGCAATATTTATAAGTAAGGCCGCTAATGTTTATCCGATGTTATAATTTTTTAAATCGCAAATTATTAAAAGTAGGTCGTCCCGATGTTGATTTATTACAATGGATTAGAAATATATAACCAGTCTTCACCACCCTTGCAGATGTGTATTGAAAATCAAAGTAATATAGATGTAATTTCTTTGTATCAAAGTCCAGTTTTGTCCTGTTATTTATAAAATATGTCTCGAATGTAATGAATAATAATATATCTCAATTCGCGGAAGATTATTATTACATTTTGTTACTGCTGCTTCATGACGTCGTCGTAAACAGCTTACATACAGAAGTGAAAGTAATATAATTTCTGTAAAGCAACATAAAAGGAAAATAAAATAACTATGAATGCTGAAAAGTCAGAGAACTACTATTTAGAATATTCAATCATTGAGTTTTCTTTCCTAATAACAATCAATCCAATCTGGTAGCGGTAACTGCATTTTCTGTTACTGTTTCTGTCCTAGACTTCTCGATTTTATTGAGCAAATCCAGGCCAATAGATAAGTTAATCGTTGCGAAAAGACTGCTAGCTTTCAAAGGTAGGCTTGCCAAAAGGATGATATAAGTAAAATTTATGGTGACAGTCATCAGGGAGAAGCTGAATATTTTGCATACAGTTGTATAAGAAGATTCCTAGGTATGATCAACTAGAAGAACGAGATTATGAATACAAGGAGTGCTTGGAAAGTTAATTAACTTGATGATAAGGCTGAAAGCGCACGAGTGGTCACAATAGCAGCATCTTCAACTACTAGTTTTCGTGTTTACCCGTTAGAAGACAAATATAAATTTGAGATGTTAAAAGAATATGCAGTTTTAGCGTTTCAATTTAAATTTGTAAGAAATAACGATCTTTCACTAGTTATTATATATGTTATTATATTTATAGGCCCGATTAAAAGATTAGATAAAACATTTTGCAGCTCGTTTTAAGAATATTTGGATATCTATTGTAAGCGGACATCTTTATCAACAATTTTTCGGTTCTAAAAAGCAAATCATTGTCTTAATAAATGACTGCACCAAATTAATATAATAAAAACATTTTAAATATTTTATTTTGTCTAAAATATTGTTAAAAATTGGAGTGTTCTAGATTTTTTTTTATGATTTAAATTTTTAACTACTTTTAAATATAAAATAAATTATATTTAAATATGGAGCAGTTTTATTTAAAGTGCTCAGCTATTATAATAATCATTTTTATGAATGTTAAGTAATGAATTTTTTTTAAACCGTATAATGTTCGTTGCATCATTTAGAAAAACCGTTACGAGTTCAACTCAACCGCTTCTACGCTACCTTTTAATTTACATAGAGTTGTTTGTGTACTTCGGAACTTGATATTAGTTTGAGTCGTTGTGAAAGAGTTGATAATCAGTCTGCTATGTTATATAACGGGACATGTTCGTATTTCACATTGAAATGATAAGTGTTATGTAAATTACAAGTTCTCTACGAATTTTAATAAAGCTTTATATATTAAATTAAGATTGATGAATTATAAGTATAAAAAACTATCTCAAATAGACTATTATTTTTATTATATACTATGTAAGTTGCATAGTTTTTGTATGATATATTTGATATAATATTGCCAAAGATAGCTGTATGGTATTTCTTACAAACTGGGCCGAGTTTATATGTAGCAGACGCATATTTTTTCATATAAGAATATTTAATAAAGAAAATCTATTACAGCTTGCGAATATAACATTGCTCAGCGAAAACTTGAATCATGGCCAGTGCGGTGTGCTGGGTTATTCGTTGCATTTTCTATCATAAATTAATTTACTATTATTATACTATAATGATTTTATTTGCTTGTACATTAGTAAGACGTATAATGTTTTTGATATACGAATGATACGACGACGTTCAATATAGATATTTTTTAAAGTCATAGAAGAGTAAAAACATGTTTGAATTATAAAAGTTTATTGACGTACGAGTATGTACATCCCACAACCCCGTTTAAGTAAGCTTGTTAAAAAGTTAACGACCCCGCATTTGACGCGGTCTATAATATTTTTTATGATATTCGGGTAAAAGGTTCAAGTTGTTGGCAGTTCTTGCTTAGGACGCAGTAAATTTATATTTAATTTTATTATGAAAATTATATTTTGACATTTTTTTATAAACAATACCACGGCTTATGTAGTATACAGTATTTCTTTTGGTGAAACATTTAAATGTATCCATTTAATTTATATTTGTTTTTAAGTAAGATACACTAATCACTAAAACTTGTTATTTTTTATGGTATAGGCGGACAAGCATATGGGCAACCTGATGGTAAGTGGTCACTGGCATAGTAAGAAATGTTAACCACTGCTTACATCGCCAATGCGCCACCAATCTTGGTAACTAAGATGATATGTCTCTTGTGCCTTTAATTACATTGGCTCACTCACCCTTGAAACCGGAACACAACAATACCAAGTACTGCTATTTGGTGATCCGTGGGTGGTACCTACCCAGACTAGCTTGCACAAAGCTCTACCACCAGTAAGCAGTATATATAGTGTGATTTGCCTCTGCCAAAATATACAAGATTTATAGTTAATTGAAAAGTTGCTAATAACAAAATGTAACGAATAAAATATTTTAATTGCCAAATATTAAAAACTAGTAGTAAACAATATTAAAGATAAAAATAGAATAACTGACTTAGTCATCCATCATATTATTATTATAGAAGACTTATGCACATAGCAACAAATCGAGTTAACTTTTATAATTAAAAAAAGTTCGTAAAATAATATATAGCTTATAAATATAAATAAAGCGTTTTATTTTGTATGATTAAATAAACAAAACTAACTATTAAAGTTAATAAAACGACTATAAGTAATAAAAGAGAGTTTTGTAACTATTTTACGACTGTAGTCGGTATTGTTGTTTGTCTTGATCTTTAACATGCATGGAAGACTGTAAATGCAAATTTGAGCAATCAATTCATTAGACGTGGTTTTAATTAACACAGAAACCTCAATAGGTATAATCTATTTCCTTATTTTCTCTTTAAAACGTTTTAATTAAGTAACAAATAAATGCAATACAACTGTACCTTTAAACAACCTCGTAAAATGTACATTTAAAACAATTTATTTCGTTTACGAGACGTAAGAAATTGAGCAAATTATCTTCAACGAATTCGTAACGTTCCCGGATTAGATATCGTTTGATTTGTAGTCAGTCCAATATTATAAAGAAATGTAATTATTTTATTGTATTGATAGGTGGACGAGCATTTGGGCCCATGTTGGTAAGTGGTCACCAACGCCCATAGACAATGGCATTGTAAGAAGTGTTAACCATCGCTTACATCGCCAATGCGCCACCAACCTTGGGATCAATGCGCCACCAACCTTTTTGTTTTCGATTTTTTGTTTGAATAAGCCGTGTAAATATGGCGGATATTATATCAATCGGGAGCTACCGGTGCCATGTAATTTGTTCCGAAGCGTGTAAAGTGATGCAATCTCATAATTAGATAGTAGATACTTTAATATCGGTGATAATACAGCCGACTTTCTGTTCAACGTCGCCGCTGTATCGTTAGATCGTAATAGAAAGTTTTGTAACTGACAAGTTAATGCTGTAAAATACGGATGCGAGTTATTAAAACTATAACTCGAGCATTAAAAATATGCGGTAATTGACGATAAAATAGACAGTTATTTGTAAAATAATAGGTTTGCAATAGAAGTGCAATATTACAAAAAAGTATGTAGTTATTATCCGTTATTTAATTATAGTTTAGAAAATGTACTTATTTAATAAGATACAGGTATGTTTTGTGACTTTTTCCGATGTACATTTTTATCGTATTACTGTTTTATTATTATTTAAAAAACTTTACTAGAAATTCTTAAAAAATCTTTGTTATAGTCTGTGCATAGAAGTTTGTCGCTTGCAATCTGTATTCCCTTACTTTAATTAATTTATTTAGATAATTATATAGTTAATTACAATAAATATACATATAACAATATTTATACTTGAAAATCCTTGCCATTTTTAATGTTGAACTGCAGTTAAAAATGAAGACAGTAATTAAACTGACTAAGATAGACTAAGTTAATTGATCTGAATAAGATATAGTTTTACTCATAATGTACTTACAGAAAGTGACAAATTTTTTTACAAACATTAATTGCAAAAAAAAAGAAGAAATACGTTTATTATTATAGCACCAAGGACAATGTGCGCATAGTTTATGAAATGAGACAATAAGGTTTTTTAACAATGTTATTAAATAACCAGTAATTCGACGTGTCGTAAAAGACAATTAACAATATACTTTGATAGGTTTCCGGAAACGCTGATTGGGATTTTTATCTTATCTCACTGCGTTATAGCTCAATTTAACGATTAGCGGCCATTGATTGAATGTTTATATTACAACACCACAAAGTAAAATGTTAAATTTAATTTCAGAAACGAAAGGTAATTTTATTATTACGAAATCTGTTAAATTAATGAGCGATTAAGCAGTGAAATTTGTACAATGTAATTGAAAATAGCCATTCAAAGCCCGTGTAATTATTAAAGTATTATCCTATGAAATTGAATAGGTCGCACGTATGAGCACTATTTGCAAAGCATTGGCCTCAACTTGCATTAAGTGCTATTAAAACTATCACGACCCATTATTCGCCTTCTCCATCAAGCTCACCCTCTCCGTATATCCCCTGTAACGTGACTCCGCTTATTTAGCTGAACTTAATACAATGTCAGAATTGTATAAGTAATTAATCACAGTCAAATCTAATAGCATTGTAATTCATAACGTAAAACACGACCAGATCTTTGTCATCGTTATTATGGATTACAACTTCGAAATTCAATTAGACGACGCGAAGATGTTAAAGAAGTTACGTTTGATGATACTCCAACACCCGCTTTTTTATGATTGGATTGACATTAAATGTATTAACTTATTCATTGATCTATTAACTACGTACGTTGTAATTTTTTTTTACATATTTGTTGTAATTTATTAAGAAACGCTTAAAATAATTATAAATAAAAAGAGTAAACTTTGTCGATGTTTTCAATTTCCGTTTAATAAATACGGAAACTTATAACCCACTTCGAAGTTATCAAATGAAATATTAATTTTTAATACATTAACTTAAAAACAAAATTAAAAAAACACAAACATATTAATTTACCTATCATTCATCGTGTTATATTTAAATTATCTATTTGTTTGGGGAAATTTAATCGATGTTATTTACATATCTATATTATACAGTCTGCATAAACAATTACTATCAGTATTATTTGTTTTTTTTTATTCTATAGGTAGTCGCACGAGCATATTGGCCACCTCATGGTAAGTGGTCACCAATGCCCATAGAAATGCATTGTAAGAAATGTTAACCATCGCTTACATAACCAATGCGCCACCAACCTTGAGAACTACTGGGGATGTTATGCTTGTGCCTGTAATTACACTGGCTCACTCACCCTTCAAACCGAAACACAACAATTCAAAGTACTGCTGTTTAGCGGTAGAAGATTTTATGGGTGGTACCTACACAGACGAGCTTGCATATAACCCTACCACCAAGTAAAAGTAAAAGTATATTAATTGATCTGCGACTTCATTTGACATAAATTGAAGTTGACATAATCGGTAAATTTCAGCGTAATTATTAACTGTTTGTTGTATTAAAAAAGAATTATTGTTACATTAATCTTTTTAATATATGTAAAAGGTCTGCAAGGTTGAATTCATTTGTTTTTAATTTAGGTAATGTTTGGTCTAATAAAAGAAAACAATTTTAATCGTTCGATAGAACAATATAACTTTAACCGTACAGAAGTATTATATATCTCAGAAAAAAAAATACAGACGAATTGATAATCTCCTCCTTTTTTTGAAGTCGGTTAAAAAAAGTGATAGCTTATTGATATTATTGCTTATATATCTAGTTTAGTAAAATAAGATTGTTTAAATATATGCTTGCTTGTTATTAAAGCATTAATTATGAATTTATATTCTAAAAATCTATATTATAAAACTTTTATTTTGATACGTTGTTAAAATATATTTAAATTTATTTATCTTAATTTTATCCAACCCATAAAATGAAAAGTTGCCTCATTATTATTTACTTATATGAATCCATCAATTTTTTTTTTAAACATGAATGTTTTGTTTTTATTCTCAAACTAACATGTCATGTCAATTATGTACGAGTACGACACCTATAATATTTTACGAAGTCACCGTTGCCCACGTACGCGTAATCGTAGAAAATTGTCCTCAATACATGTCTGGAGGATTTGATTGTTTTATTATTATATTAACGTCCAATACCTGAGTTATATCGTACGTTCGTTTATCAAATATTGTAGGCACTCAGGGGCTGACGTAATCGACGTGACATTACTATGTAGTACCTGCGTGCTAGACTTACTCTTGGGTAAAATTCAATGACTTTTGAAAGCACTTACGTTGCCTTGCCTTTTGTAGCAAATATGTATTCTGTTGAAATTTTCTATACATAATTATTTTTAATAAATCTTATTTTGTCTTTTTATTACTAATTTATAAGTAATTATTATTATGTATTGTATTACTATTGTTGGATATGTTAAATATTAAAAATGTTATGTACTAAAATAAACTTTATTTATAAAAATGAATTCTATAGATGATAGAATCCTTCATCAGCAATAACGTGAGCACTATTTCTATCCGTCGCATGAGTTACATTGGCATAAATTACGAGTGCGCTGACGCTAACAGAGCGGATGTCAGGGGGATGAAAAATGTAGTCGCGACAGTGGAGGCGACGCGGCGCGCGGCGCCTGTGTCAATGCGACTGATTGCGAACTGCACCGCAAATCGATACACTGTCATTTGCATGCGACGTGAAATCTTTTTTTTCTTGTTTTTTGCAATTTACAGCAATTAACGTAAAACAAGAAAGTCATAAAAATTATATATCCGTAAAAATAATTAAACTTAAATAACAATGTTTCAATAACTGTTATTTGAGAAATGGTACAGCAGCTGCGATCTGTATTTATAAAGTCTGTACTTAAACGTCGTAATGTGCACGGAAAGCGGTGTTCAATGAGATTGTGGTGCGCAGATTGCAATCTATTTATTCCCATTGAGTGTGCTCGTAATCACGTGGTGGTGCGGCGGGCGCAGTGCGCACAAATGATCAGTCGCCCGGCGTTGGTTGTGGGTAATGAATTACTGAGCCATTGCTTGCTTGCAAAATCTAGTCGGCGCATCGTGCCCGCAAGTAACGAGGTTAACTCTCCCTGGAGCGGAGGAGCCGGTCCGTGTCGTGACTTGGGGTGCCTTCGGAGTGCTCATGGGCAAATTTTTGTTTTAAATGAATGTAACGAATTCCCTTCTAACTTATAATGGACAATATTTTCTCTAGATTTTCCTGTCAGCTGTAAAATGTCACGTAACGTTTAGAAATGATTGTTAAAATTTATATTTTCTTTCAAATAAGGCTATCGCAGCAAATCTGAAAAGGAGCTCATAAAGTAGGTCGTTTAAGAATAGACATACGAGCAGTTTTATAGAGCATTTTATGATTCTATCCGCACTATCCCTACTGTAAATGCTGAATTAGACGAAGTGAAAACCGCGGGTGGCAACGCAAAAATAAATCTAATGATCCACTCGAACTGTTATTGGTTTCAGAGTCCGAGAGAATGTCTTATATTTAAATTTGATATCGAAATACAAAAGTACATGAACATATGTAATTATCAAAAAAAATAAAAATAGGAAAGTGCATGTGTTTGTATTATTTCCTTATATTGCTGAGGTAAATTAATTCAATTGACTTGAACGTCGGGAACATCCCGATCCCGAGTCGTTAGCGAAAAAGAAATCACGGCGCTTTGACCACAGCCATAAAGTACTAGAGCTTTCAGCTGCAGATTCCCGAGACCATCGAGAGCTATTCCCTAATACATGTGCTCTCGCTCGGTCGGGGGTGGCACTGAATTATCATTTCGCCACCTGATAGTCTGCAGGCGACATATAGTTAGAGATAAATTCAAAGGAATTATTCGTTGCTTGCAAATTTTTATTTTTATTACATCACGTCGCTTAATTTATTTAAACTCAAATTCAAAGCAGTATTACTTAGTGGTAGGGCTTTGTGCAAGCTCGTCTGGGTAGGTACCACCCACTCATCAGATATTCTACCGCAAAACAGCAACACTTGCTATTGTTGTGTTCCGGTTTGAAGAGTGAGTGAGCCAGTGTAATTACAGGCACAAGGGACATAAGATCTTAGTTCAACCGCCTTCCTATGCAATAATTTTTTTAAAGAATATACATGTAATTATATCAAACAACATTTTACAAATATATTACCTATCTGTCAGTTAACAAATAAATAGATTTTGGTTGCCTCGTTAGTCTAGTGGCTAGATTATAACTATTTTCAGTTTCAAAGGTCCTGAGATCAATCTTCGGTATGTCAGACGTCTGAATTGCAGTCCCATCTTATTTTGAGAATGAAAAATAGGGACACTTGAGTAGACGAACACATTCTAGTCATATAATATCCTACAGTTATTCTCCCTGGAGAATGGCCGCCGTCGCCGAAATTGGCCAGGATCATCATTATCATCGAATGGATTCTCATTAAACTTTACAGCGTGATCCTTGGTTTTTATACTATGTATACACAAGTAGGAGACTTTTTATTACTAGAAATAAAAGGGTTTTCATGGACGAACATAAAATATATCTCTACATCAAGTCGAAAAGAAAACGCGATGTTACAGTTTATCGTCGAATAATTTAAAAAATGTTGAAACCTTGTTACATTTAATCAACAAACGATGAACGTAATTCAAGCGTCTATTAAAAAAACTAATTTCTTAGATCGAGTGTCGTTGCTGATTGAGCGAATCGTGACGAGCATCGATTACTCAATAGGCGACCCCCACGACTACGGAGATTTCTACTACTTTATCACGAAAAAGTCAAATTTCTATAAGCAAAAATACTCCAAGTCTAACGATAAATTGTTATTGGACACAATAAAAATGTAAATATTTCAATCGTTATTTATAAGTTCGTGGCAATTCCACATTTCGTATATTGAGGGATCCATATAATATTTTCATATTTTGATCATTGTGTTATAGTTTTATATATTTATAGTGTCAAGACCTACGTTATGGTATAAAAAAAATATTTAGGTTTGCTGTGTGAAAAGATAGAGAAATAAAGTAATTTTGCTAGTTAAAATATAACGCATAACGTAAGAGAATAAAAAAGCAAACACCAATTGATAATAATTTATGTTTGGATACGACATTATTATTTTGGAAAGCGTTTGTGTTTTCATAGTTATTATTATGACCCATAACAGTAATAGATATAGAAGCCGTTTTAAAACAAAACAAGTAACTCATAACTGACAACATAAAAAGGTTACTTTTAACTACAATGTAGCGTCACGAATAGGATAGCCACTCAGCTTGTGTTGGCAAACTAAAAACCTACAACGTCGAGTCCTCGGGTTCCAACGCTGATTCTTTGGCCGCCTTTCAATATTTTATGCCTACCGACGACAATATTAAAATAAAGTATAATAAAAATGAAGACATAGTAAAGCGAGAAGAAGTTACAAATTTATGTAAAATAAAGATGATGAATTTAAAAACTTAATACATTAAAAAACGTAATGTTATTACCACATTAATCCTTTCAATGTTATTTATATGTATAAAATGAATTCGTTGTCGTATGTCTATTTCAGTTATAAAAGTAAAATGTCACTAATTTTTCGCGAATTTTGAGCAAGTTCTTTTGTAAGCATAGTGATTGATTGCTTTTTAAAGAAGTCTTATTAGATAGATAATGTCGTTTTATTTATTCCTGACGTATCACATGTTATTATTCCCCTTTTTTGTAATTATTTTTCACAAAAAATAGTGTACCGTAGTCTCAACACTCATTAAAAGTTTTTATTCGAACATTGTCACATTGTTGTAAAATGTAAATGAAACTTTAAACGAATATCTTTCCACTTAATTATAAATTGACAAAAAAATTAAGCATGACATTTAAGTTGACTGAGTTACATGAAGTAATTTTGTTGTTGATTGACAACTAAATGTAAAGGCAATTTGGGTGTGATATTGAATGTTTTGTACTGTGATAAAAATATATAAAAATACTAACATCTTCTGTCTATCAAAGATGTTAGTCTATTACAATCGGAAAAAGAAGTAAAGATAAAAAACAACATTGACATTGAGTTGAAATGATATCATTAGTGGAGATCTAGTAAACTAATTAATTAATCTAACGGAGTTTTGAATGTCAGCAAAGTTATTATCAGAGCATTGGAAGTAAATTTAAAGTAAATATAATATGTAAGTAGTTAAGTGGAATAGTGTTGTAATGTTAATAAAAATATTTTTATTAACAACTTTTTGTACTTTATAATATGCAGATCTATTAGCAAATTGAATGAAATAATTATGTATTTAAATCTAAGGTTTGTTTATCGTTACTGAGTCTTTGATTGGAAAAGGCTATATTTCATTACTGTATATAAATAATACAAAAAACATAGATACACTATTTTAGTGAGAAGCAAATTTGCAGTACAAAAATATCTGTAAGCACTACGGAGAACTCTTTGACAAAGGTTCAGCTGGTATAAGAGCTTCGACAATACACGGAATGTAATATCTACGAGTACTTCTGACGTTAACAAAGTTAATTGTCAGAAATAACCAGACTACAAACCATTATTTAGCTCATTTGTTCGTCTGCATTCTCATCGATAAAAAGGCACCCACCACAAAAAGCACTGCATTTAGTTGTTTTTTATTTTACTTCTTAGAAAGAAATTAATTGTTACACGTACACTCGCAAATTCATATCTTCCTAATACTGATTACTTGATATCAATCGTTTTCAAGTTATGTTATGAATAAATATAATAATAGGTATTAGTATTATCAATGAATATAAACGAATGATAATATTAATTACATTTTATATTTTTGTAAATTAAAGATCATGAATGGATAACGAAATATCATAATATTTTGATAATGATGACTATAAATATTAAAGAAACTGTTGATAAGTGCCGATGAATTTTTTTTATTTTTATTCTACTAAGCCGGGCTACACAAAATGCTCAATCACAAGACAAAATTTCATAGTCGTTCTTACGGCTTTCTCCGAGTGGCTATACTGTTATGGACCACATTACAAGTACTTACACGTAAGAAGCTATATAATATAACTGGGAATAATAGTAAAATACTGGGAATAGTAGTGTTTGTATATATAAAAGTTTTTATTAATATATCGTATAGATAGTCACACTATTATTTGCCAATTTATTTGTCCATTTTTCTTCTCTTTCCTCAAATCGTTCGGTAGAAATTGCTTTTTAGCAAAAAGTAGTAACTATTTGTATAGGTCTTTGAAAAATAAATTGTTAAATATGTTGTGATATTGTTATCCAAATATTTAGTAACTATTGGCATTTAGTCAGCAGCAAATAAGTAAGTGTTCGTAGTTTAAGATGTCACGAAGTTTGAGCCAGTCCGAGATCAAAACGAATGTGACTCTCAATCCGTCTATAGAAGATAAAGGGAAAATTGCTAAAACTAAACCAAATATATATAACCAAATAAATATATATATATATATATATATATATATATATATATATATATATATAATAGTTAATATATTACTTGTATTGAGGAAAAACTATGTATAATATATTATTTTAATTAAAAAGTTACATCTATTTAAATTACTTATAACGTACAATGTTATCTTACTAAAACCTCAATAATTTCCAATAATTTTCAAGTATGGTAACAGAATGTACGAACTGAGCTATAGACGAGTTCTTTGTCTCTAAAAAGGAAACTAACATAAGCGAACAATCTACTCAATTGCAAAATGTATCTTACGGTGGGTGGACAAATTGGAGCTGACTCAGGAACTGAGACTGGTTCAGTCAGTTATATATACCCACTTAATTCCTCCAATCAAGTGTATTAGTCTGATCTATTAGTTATCACGACACTCAAGATTATTGGAGTGAAGTGTTTGCGAGTTGACAAAAATGCTCAGATACAAAAACTATTATTTCATAATCTCTACAGACCGGGTAATAAATAGATTATTTTTGACATTACTAACATTATAAATTTACATCAAAGAAGAAATTAACATTATTTACATGCTCTATATTCTGCTATTGCTGCTTTATACATGTATGTATGTTCGTATATGTATATATAGATTTAACTAACAGATACAAAACGTTTTTTACGGTTTTACGACCTGCACGCTATTCGCATTTGTAAATACATATCTACATCGCTTGATGTGAATTAAGACGCGACTGTTTGAGATAATACTTGTACCATTCATTATCTGATGCGAATTTATTTTAACACTAGCACGGAGATTTTCATATGATTTAAGTAATATTACAAGTTAAATATATACAAAAATTACGTATTAGCCAAGTGATATTCCAAGAATGCTTAGAGTCTGCTGCGGGATTTGGACAGCCAATGAAAAGAAATATTTTTTTCCAAGATCAGGATGACTACGAAATTATGCCCGGGGCATAGACTAGTGCATGATAAATTATGGGGTATCGTTTAATAAAACAACTACAGGAGCTCAATTACACTCGGCTAAACCAATAAACGAATGATGCCGCTTTCGCGTAATAAATACCTTTGCCTGAATAAGGTAATTTAGTCCAGACGAGATGTTTTTTTCTTAACAAGTATTTCAACCATGTGTATGAGGTATTTAAAAAAAACTCGAACCAATACTGAATGTAGTTTACCCGTTAACTCATTACCAGAATTCAAGCCTTACAAATTGTTTAATATTTCAATATATTTTCGAATAAATCCTCTTTCCCTTGAGCAACTTGTTTTTTATAATCTATTCTCTGAAAGTATTGATTTATGAAATTAATTAATTTATTGTTTATTCGTGCGTTTGTTTTTTTTTCTTTAGTTCCGTCAATTGCGAATTGTATTCTTATATATTAAAAACGCATTCGTATATCTACATATACATTATACATACATTGTTAAATTATTCATATACTTTTTTTTATCTGTTTATACGTGGATGCCACTTGAATTTTCAAGTGCATATTGACAGAAAATGGTTTAAATGATGAAATTAATGTTTTTAATAGGGTCTCATATTATGCTACTTCAGATAATATGTTATATGTCATGAAAATAAATATGAAATATAACATAAAATTTAAAGCAACTAATACATTACCTTTAAAAACAAAAGATCATCAGTATGAAATAATCATTGCAAAAAGAAAAATCTGTGATTTCGTTTATATTGCTGGCTTAATAAATATGAAAAAGTTTGTGTAATTTAAAAAAAAAACAATGTCAAGTGTCGCAACCGCGCGAGTAGACCAGACTAGACTTATAAGTGTCATCTCATCACATATACAATAGTCTCCCTGGCACGTTCTCTAAGCAGATGTGCGGCAGATATCGGATAACTCGCGAACTTTTCACATTTCCTCGTTGGCACATCGCGACAATCTGGCTCCCGTCGCACGTCGTGAATTAGATATGGTCTAAACAGGAATAACGAGCAGCAGTCGTTCCGAGCGACATAGGAAGATAACTATATATAATATAACCTATTTATTTTTATGAATTTAAAAGATTGTTCCGCGTTCGAAATGACTTTATGGCGACCGAACATTGCGATGTGTCTTATTTCACGTTATTTCCAATGTAGAGTATATTTTATTATTTTCAACTTGCGTTTTGATATTAACGCGAAAGCTACAAATAACAAACGACAAGCGTAACTTTTATTCTCCAGAGAACTGGATTGTCGCGTTGACATTATAATGTTAGTATTTACTTTGTACCGAATCGTATTGTTTTACAATGACAATAATTAGAAACGTTATTTACGCCTGCTATTCGTTTTGCATAATGATCTTTGAACATGCGCAACAATGGCTGGTTACAAGGTTTCGTACACGTACGTATTGGAATTTAATTGAATTAAACTACGATAAATCTTGACTTTACAAGTATTCATTTTGACAGAATTTTAATCAATCATATCGATAATCATATTTTAGAGTTAATAATGATTATATTAAATTATAATTTCTATTAAATCTGAGTAACAGGAGATATTACACAAAACAAATATGTTAATAATATTTTTAATTTTACGTGCTTATTAGTATTACCTATAATAAAAAAATAAAAATATTATTCAAATAATAAAAAATATTGCCGAACAAGAAACACTATTTAGCGGGTGTTTAGTAGCACTCATTGTTCTCTTTCTGCCGCCATTGGTTTGATATTCGAAAGAAAAAGACAGAGAACTGTTGCATTGAAATTCACCTCACAATAAAAACATTTATAGTTTAATTCAAATTGCAATAAAACGAAATAAAACATTTAAATATATTTTTTAATTAATCGATAATGTCAATGACTAATGTATACATTTAATGAAAAGGTAATAAGGGGTTAAAATCGCTAGGTCGGGTAGGTCAAACACCGGTCGTTATAGACACAGTCGCGGCCCGCTGCCTCTGAATTACCGAACTTGACCGCGCTGCACAGTGCATTGTCTGCGTGGGCGACTGCCCGGTCACTTCTACTCTACCCCTTTGTTCAACATTACAGCCCACTGCACTAATCCCTTCTGTATTTATTTGCGGCACGATTATTGCGAAGGTTTTTAACCGCACTGAAGTTTTGCCAACGATTACACACAATTTAACTTACCGCAATGTTGCTCTATGTATTTTTACCTTCAACAATTTTGGACTAATTTAATAATTGTATGAATTTCCATAAGATACTTTAAGATATAAATTTTCATAATATATTACTTTTATTTTACTTTAGTAAATCCATTTTCTCTTAGTTTTACGATTTACTTCGAGCTAAAATATTATTAATAGAAACATATTGCGCTACGACATTTAGCAGGAAAATTAAGTTCATAGGAAACATGGGATCTATATTAATAATTGTTAGTTAAATTATCATTCTAGAAACATATTGATCGGATAACAAATTTTTATTATTATGGCTATATTCTACGGAAGCGCGTGCCATTTTATATTGCCATAAAGTGTGACTGTTGCCAATCGTAAGCCTATCAATACGTAAAAAAGATGAATATGAAGTTCTGTCCTTAGAAAACTTTTAGCAAATGTTCTTTAATAAACAATACTCATTAGGAATAAAATAACTACGAATACATAACAAAACAAAAGTGACTTTTAAATGGAATATTTTTAATTTATGTTCTTATATTATTACATTGACAATCATCACAAAGAATTACATATATGATATTTGTTGATATAAATATCACATGGAAATAAACTTACGAGAATTAATGTTAAGGCTTTTTTTATAAGATTTTAATATCTTCCATGAGTAGAAGAGTAGTAGTAAGTAGTATTTAGTAATTAAACATAAAATGCGCTAATTTTATTTGCCATTGCATTATAATATAAATTCATAATACAATAAAAAAAAGTTTTATATTATAATATCTTAATATAACGAATAACTATGATCTGTGTGGTGTGTTTTATAAAAAGTTGACATATTTTATGTCCACTCATACGACATTCAGTATATCGCTATATATAATATACCAATCTAATTACGACAAATAATATAATAAGAATAAGACTATATGGCAAAGGTTTGACGATGGAATTACGATTTAACGACTACTCCAAAATGGTGTCGAAAGGGACCGACGCCGATGGTTGGAAATCGCAGCTTTCTCTGATCGAAAATAATCGTTTGTGCGAAATGTCGTCTAAAATATCAGAATCCAGTACTCTTCATTTCAGATAAGTTTGTGAAAATAGTTAACAGAAGGAAAAAAATCCATAGTTGGTCTTTTTATCGTACAAGAACAACTAAGAAAACAATATCAAAGAGAAATAAATTTAACGTACTGTATTTTTAGCAATATTCAATTAAATATTATTTTAGGACTATGTTAATTGTCAAATGTCGAAAGCGAATACACATGTTTCATGATCCTAGTGTGTATGTCCTAGCTTTAAGATTCAATTGACAAGTAATATTCAGGAATTATTTTAATATTGCGTGCTAATCTACACTTAGCGAACTATAGCTAGTCTTTTAACTTGTAGTCCTCGGATATTGCTCGTAAAGTGCAATGTCGGTGAGACTATATCCAACTTAGATATAAAGTTCAATAGAATACTTATTATAGAAGAAAACCCGCTGCAGAATGCTATATGAACTTGTTAATGTATATAAAACTTAGTTTAATAATGTAAGTACTCTAAAGTACTCTTACTTGATTGAACCTATATCTGCTATTCATGGTTAGCCAATGCCTAAATGACATAGAGGCTCTGTAATTATATTACATGACTTGTCAGTTAGTTGACCCCATGCCCGTTTCAATCAACGACGCCATACTTACTTACAATGTGAAAATTATAATTTACGCGTCCAATAATACCAGTGTTGAACGAATTAACCAATAAATTTGCTTTCCTTGAAGTTAACCCAGATTTGTTTTATTTATTTAATGATGTTCTTATATAATAATCAAGCACTGTAAAAATCGCCCAATTTAATATTTCTAATACAAACTTGATTAGTCTTCATAATTTGAAATTGTATCGTTTAATTATAATTGAGACTAAAATATAAAATTATCCAAATTTTTGTCGACGTAAATACTAGACTTACAGGTTGGTATTAAAAATATGAATTATTTTTAACACTAAGTGGAAACGTGATTTGAATATTGTTTACTAAAATACTAGTAGCTATATTCAAATATACGTTGATGTTGAGAATAATATTCAGCCAAAATATGCTTTTTATCGTTAACAGATAATGATAATAGGATTATATGAATTCCTGTATATAATGTACTCGTAATAAACATACATTTTAATGAAACAATATTTATAGATTAATTTCAATGCGCTTAAGTGTTTAAATTAATAGAAAATCAAAATAAAACACAGGTATGTACTGCGAAGTGTTACTTAATTACATTTAAGATTAGGCAATGTATTTAGTCTTCAGTTTTTACAAGGGTCATTGGACGAAATGAATGAGCATAGAAATCGTTTAGCATTGCCGTTAGAACTTATAGGACTAGCTAGATGTCCTTTTAGCGTGTTACGAGGGCACCGACCAATCACCTGCAATATAGCGTTTGATGAACTCTTAATTTTTTATGCAAATTAATTTTATATAAAATGTTGTAACTTTTGTTTTTAATGTTAATAAAAATGATCATAAAACACGCCAACACTCAATAAATCGTTTTAATTTATAGAACATTGAAACCGAAAGCTTTTTGATTTCCTATAATCGATTTACTATTAGTTAATCGTCTACATTCGCCTGTCGTGTTAATGTTTTTCTTATCATATTAACTCAGCTCGGGTGTTAATGGACTTTTTCTTGTGAAGATTCTATATTGCGCTATCTAAACTGCTGTCTCATCAGAGGATAGATTGGTAGGTTTTTAATCACATTAATTTTATTCATATTAGAAAATACTAGTCGTACATTAGTCAGATATTTCAACAGAGATATTTAATATTATTTAAATAGATTTGTAATAATTTATGACAACTAGTATGGTGCTTTAAAAGATGATTATATCTTTAGTGTTCATCTTTTCCATAAAGCAATAGTTAATTCCGTTTTTTAGGAACTGATACAGTACTTAAGTAAGTGCCATGTAAAGTTAGGAATACTAACAGCGCAGACGACGAAGAGACTGCGAAGAACCTCCAACTCATCCGAAGTTAAAATCAAAGCTAAATCCAAATCCTCGGCAAACTTTAAATCCGTACATAAGTTTTGTTAAACTTAACTCTTTAACCAGGCTTTGTATCATTTTCTTTAAAAATAGAACTACATTAATTACTTTGACTTACTTTAAATTTAAATATTTTAAATCTGTTTTTTTTATAAAATAAAAGCATAAATAACTGGAATTATTGTGATGAAAATTTGTTTCTATTTTTAAATCTTTACTTTAGTTTTTTGTTTATCTATGACTGACTTTATATTTTTTTTTTTTTTTTATTGCCTAGGAAGGCGGACGAGCATATGGGCCACCTGATGGTAAGTGGTCACCAACGCCCATAGACATTGGCGTTGTAAGAGCTGTCAACCATCTCTTACATCGCCAATGCGCCACCAACCTTGGGAACTAAGATATTATGTCCCTTGTGCCTGTAATTAAAGTATATAAACATATATACTTTATATATTATACTATTTATTTCAGAAGAAAGCACGAGAGCCCAGCCGTCGTCATAAACTATTTGAAGTCCACCTGACCGATCTGGGCCACGGTGGCCATATGGGATATTAGCCGCATTACGCAGCTGATATTATAGGGCAAGTGTATGAGTAAATACAGGTGCACTTACTATTCCCTCACTCTCATAAATTGATGGGACGATAATACGACCGACCGGAGTAAGTTTAGAAATAAAAAAAAAACATTTCAAGGCAAAGTAAATACGGGATGCCTATGTTATTTCACTCAACAATCAGGACTTCAATTGAATTGAACATGGTTATGCTGTAGACGTCAATACATCAGAATTATTCATATACGTTATATTGATTCAGTTATTTTAATTAGGGAAAATATTAAACATACCTAAGCTTTCACTTCTAAAGCAATAAAAATTGAGGTCGCATTACTTAAATATTCACGTGGCTGAGCTCACTTAACTACCACTGTCGCATTCAAAATTCAGGTTTCGTCGCAGTATTTTTTCAGTTATTTATGCACATAATCGTTTCGCTAACATTAATTTAAGCCCAGGAAGTGGCTATTGAGTTCATGTTAGGTTGTGAAGGACATGGAACAAAAGGTATGGGACAACGCATTTGGAATGTGCGACATAGGAGTAGCCATATCATTACTAATTAATATTCATATAGCTAACACGAACAATCTGCGTTCGACGAATTGCATATGAATTCTCTATGGATTTGAGGTAGCTCATGCATTTTATAATAGCTGCCCGTACTGCGAGGAAAACTGTTCATTGTTAAAGTTTGCCGCCTTCCATACGTAATACGTGGGTCAGTAATGAGCGCCTTTATACAGTCACAGCATATCAGCAAGAAGGCAATGAGTATATAGTTCTTGGGATAAATAAAACAGCAGTACCAATATAACATATTACATGATAAAAAATAAAGCAAAATAACGATTTACTTGAAAAAACAATACATAATGTATTCATTATATTGGTAATAATTAAAATTAATATTCTAATAAAAATGATCGTCATAATTGCCCTGTTTCCATGTATTCGATACATTTCAAGTATCTCAAATGTATTTAATCATTGAAGTAGCATGTACATATTCGTTGCTCAGTAAACTAATTTGGGTGATAAAGTCACGCAAACATTTTGTGTGTTGTGCAAAGCAGTCGATTATATTTTACGAATAGCGCGAAGATTTGCACTAACATTAATTAACATTTACAGTATTAGATTAATTTTGTTTAATCGATTAAAATACTTAACTAATCGAAGTCCGTGTACATGAATTCTTGTTTCAATTAATGCGCAGCACCGTTTACCTGACATAACCGTAGTGATGTAATTTGTCTAACGGTTTATAAATCTAATATGTAGGTGACTCTGCGCATCTGACACGGTCATCATGTAATAATGTGTCCTAGTTACGATGATTTGTTCAAATTGCCAGTACTTAAGATCATTCGCTTGACCTAGTAATTTGAACACTAGAATTGTCATCCTCGATTACTTATCAAGGTGCAATCAAAATAATGAATTACAAATACTTCTCTAAAAGTAGCTCGATAATTATTTTTTTAATACAAGTCTTGTTTTCATGCTTATTTTAAGACTTGTTTTTTCATTTAATTTGACGAATATGTTGTAGGTGGTCGCTTTTGCTTTCTGTGCAAAGAAGTATTTTGTTATTATAAAGAAAAAAATTACCACTATCATAAGATTAAAACCAAATGTACCAAATTTTGTTTCAACTACGTTTGATTATTTGGGAATGTACTTACCACAGAGAACAAAAAATATAACTCTTAAAAATGTAACGGTTAAGTCATATTAATATAATCAATTAAAAATATTGAAGTGAATTCATTAATTGCGTAAATTTGAGCCAGAAATTGTCAGGACAGCTTCATTACTTCGTGCAAACGCTTGGCGATTATTATGCAACCGATAAACAAGTCACAGAACCCCCTTCGTTTGTGCACTTTATGTTAATTAAGCCACTTCTATCTATTAAGATAAGCTTTAGTTTTTCTTATATTGTTTCTTTATAACCGAAGTAATGAGTGAGACGAGTGACTAGCATCTGATTGCATGGACTGTTAATTATTTAGCCTGTCTTTGACGATGATGATATCAAGATGTACATTAAATTTTTCTGCACGAACAATAGTCGGTTGTAAAGTTCATTGAACTTCATGCTTCCACTCGCCTATGTTTACGTATTATTAAAAAATACTGTATTTGAATATATGTTTAAGTTATTTTAAAGTACTACGTTATTTGAATATACTTAAATAAGTTTTTTTAGCATACGTGTTTTAAATTAATTTTATGACTTACCCTAAGTTACGCTTTTATAGATCTGTGTATAACATTTATTGTTACCAAAAAGTATTTTATTACAAAGCTCTAAATTTTACGAGAGTTCAAAACATCGATATGATTCCAATAATAATATTTGCGCAATGCGGATATTTGCTAATGAACAATTTAATATTATACGTATGAATATTTAGAAATATTGACATTGTAAGAGATATCATAAGAGACTGAATACTGAAATATCAAAAAGTTTTTGAACTTTTTTATTTATAAAACGAATTAATGTAGATTTAAGTCAAGCATTGTTTTATAACTTTTAAACAACTATGAATAAAGTAATTAAAATTTTACAAAATTAGAATAAGCTATAAGTGAATATTCGAGAATATTCTTCTTTATGTCGATTATTTATTAACAGACAAAAATTCATATAAATGTATCGCCGTGATCCAAGTAAAAAGTCAATATAATTAAATACAACAGATAACATATTTTAGTAATCATAGTAAACAATATTGACTAAAGGAATTACATACTTTAAATAATAAAAAAATGTCATAACAGTAGATGTGACGACTATTACGTAACCGTTTATCATCCTTAATCTTATGTCTATAAAACATAAAGACGAATTGATAACCTCCTCCTTTTTTTGAAGTCGGTTAAAAAGTGACTGCCTCGATGGTCTAGTGGCTAGATATAAGGCCGCTGACCCGGTGGTGCTGGGTTCCCAGGTCGGGCCATTAAATAGTTATTGGCTTTTTGACAGAATTCTCAGCAGCACCCCAGAGTCTAGTTGTCAAGTTGGAAGTGTTTACACTCCCGTGCCTCGGAAAGCACGTTAAGCCGTTGGTCCTGCGCCTGAACTCTTTCCGGTCGTGTCGGATTGCCGTCCCATCGGATTATGAGAGCTAAGGAAAAGAGAGTGAACTTGTGTTTGCGCACACACTTATGCACTATAATATCTCCTGTGCAGTTGGCTAATTTCTCTTGAGATTGGCCGCCGTGGCCGTAATCGGTCTGGAGGACCTTATAAAACTGGACGTGAGTGTGTGTTTGTAATCGCCTACGTCATAGTTTTAACGTTGGCTTTTTTATTGTTTTAGGTAGCCAGACTACCTGATGGTAAGTGATACCGCCCATATGCATTGATGCCGTGAGAATTATTACCTGTTCCTTAAATCGCCAATGCATCACTAATCTTAGAAAATTAAATGACTTTATATACTACATATTGTGTAGTTTACCCATACAAAACTTTAAGTCCATACAATTTTTTATGACGCTAATTATTTTTTTTTACTTTTTAAAGAATTAGCCAAACAGTATCACGAACACATTGGACAGAAATAGTGGACAATAAAGGTTAAATGTAATCTGATCGTGGACTTTAACAATACACTCGGGACCGACAATGGCGCCAATCGGCAATGTAACATTTTTTATCCATTCGCATATATTCGTATTTAACTGCCCTTTAAATTAGTCGGGCCGATACTGGTTAACACTAAAAAAGATTAATTAGATACAATATTGTTGTAAAAATGTAACTGAAGCTATAATAGTCGGCAAGTCAAAATGTAATTTTTTAAAATGATTAAAGATTTTTTAAAATTTTCGTTTTTAAATTGGTTCTATTAATCGAGATAACAATGCCTTTGAAATGGTTTTACAAAAGTATTATTCCAGTCTTAACAGAATTCTTTTTGATAAATCTAGAACATTTGAAGAGTAATTCTCTTTCGTACTGCAATTGAACAATAAATAAAAATTTTAACAAAACAAAAACCGACTTCAAAGAAAAACAAATTTATATGCACTAAAAAGTAAAAAAATAATTGCGTATTCTTCTATAATTTGATAATTAACTTACTATTTTCTACTCATCAATATGTAGGTACGAATGTGTTGAGTGGTTGATAATGTATTTACAATTATTGTTACTTTTGGAGTCGATGTCAGCCAAGGTGGGTTTATAACTACATTTAGTTAGTTATAGGTGAGATGTGCTTGTGTCACACGCGCAACTTTACGAGGCGAATAAAAGTCAATTTGTAATGTGTATGTTTTTGTTTGTTTTTAAAAGATTATTATTGCTAGGTATATTATAGTGTTTCCTTAGCTGACATCGACTCCAAAAATAACAATAATTGTAAATACATTATCAACCACTCAACACATTCGTACCTACATATTGATGAGTAGAAAATAGTAAGTTAATTATCAAATTATAGAAGAATACGCAATTATTTTTTTACTTTTTAGTGCATATTAATTTGTTTTTCTTTGAAGTCGGTTTTTGTTTTGTTAAAATTTTTATTTATTTTTCGATTTTTAGTGAATCTGAAGTACACTCACTAATTTGTAGAATATGGGTAGACCTACTAAACGTACAGCTCATATGAGACAGCGCCGTTTATATTATTATTTAAATATATTAATCTAAAACAGTGAAACGTAAAGAAAAATGCATTTTGGTACTTAATTAATAAATATTAGTTAATATGGTTAAATGTATGAATATAATTTAACATGTTTTGATTAAATAGATTTAGTTGGTGGGGTGTTGGGCATCCATAACATAATCAAATAGTTATTTCTAGTAATAATTAAATAATCTGTATGTTTATAGATGTTGTGTTATACCATTTTTCACCATAAATATGACGAAATGTCTGTATATTAAAAAAAGGGGAAGTATCTATATCATCCTAAACTAACTAATAATATGAATGCGAAAGTAAGTTTGTTCATGACGCTTTCACGCCTAAACCACTAAGCCGATTTAAAAAATTCTTTCACCAATGGAAAGCAACATTATCAGGGAGTAACATAGGCTATTCATTTTGTCCCCATATTCCCACGGGAACGGGAACTACGTGGGTGAAACCGCGGGAAAAACACTAGTAATCAATATATAAATATAACATGTATATAAGAGTACTTATACGATTCTATATTTATATATATATATAATTTTCGAAATTGGTCTCAACTTTTAGGAGATGTTCAAATATGTTTCAATTACAAACATATACATATATACAATGCTTACATGCATAACTCATATTTTAAAGAGGAAAGATTTGATTTTTGTTTGATTTTGTATTACGATTTAACTCAAAAACTACTCGACCGATTTTAAAAATTCTTTCACCCTTAGAAAGCTACGTCTTTACCGAGTAATATAGGCATTATTACATTTTCAAAAACTTATAGATCTCTACTTAAAATGGAGCAATGTAAGCCAAACGTATGAAACTGTTGCCTATAAAAGTTATTATTTCGCGTGCGCTGCGAAAACTATTGACGGTATATAAAGAAGTGTTTTATACAATATTACTACAATTACTTGATCATAACGATGTTATGGTAGGTGAATGACAAATCTAGATAGCCTATAAAAGATTCGGCCGTGTATCGTTAATTTGCTACTAAGAATTGAAGATTTCCGTTACTTTGTCATGGATCCTATAATCAGAATCTAACCAAACTATCATCAAATAATCCTTGAAGTATACTCTTTCAAATAAAAAAAAAATCATCGAAATCGGTTGGCGCGATATTGAGTTATTCGTCCATTTGTCGCGCACATACCTCATGCAAATTTACGACTTATATGGTTTTCTCATGGATTCCATTGTCAAACCTGGACCAAAAAAAAATGGGACCCCATGGGAAGCAAACCCTTTCAAATAAAAAAAAAATCATCAATATCGATTCACCCAGTAGAAAGTTATGAGGTAACAAACACAAAAAAAAAAAAAAAAAAAAAAAAAAAAAAAAAAAAAAAAAAAAAAACATACAGACGAATTGATAACCTCCTCCTTTTTTTGAAGTCGGTTAAAAATACACAAAGGTTTCAGTTAAAAAAAAATGTCGTATTATTCGATAAAGTAGCCGTTATTGCATTTTTTCTGTATTTGTTTGAACAGTATATACAATTTCAGTGGCTTACTATATTAGCAAAATCAGAAGTAGTATTTGACTTTTCGTATCGAGCAAAGGAAAGGAAAAACTCGTTAAAAATGGCCAATACTGGAAGTGTAATGTATGAGAGCTTTTAATAGAGGCAGTCGATTATAAATCGCTAATCTGATTTCGATACCGGTCGGACGCAACCCCTCGGGTCAGTAATTAGTCGCCGCTGCTATCCCGTGCACACGGTGCGTGCTAAAGCTACCCGTACAATGAAAATTGAACATAAGTTCTGGCGACTTTTGGAAGTGAAAACCGTATCGTACGTTGTATGAACAACAGTTTTTCCTTTTTTTTATACTAACGAATCGAATACCGAGTATTATGTTCCTAAAGTTTATTGAATACTACTACTCACTTTTTTATTACGATAATCCATGACTTTTAAACTATGCATCATTATCAAACCAATTTATGAGAATAACCAAAGCATTATGTAAATTACGTTTCATCATTTGTGAGTCTTGGCGATTCGTCGTACTTATTACGACATATGTAATGTGTCAGCCAAAGGCAAGTTTGACCGATTTTTTTATTTAATTTAATGTAGGAAAGTATATTGCCTATTTTTTATATAAGATTATGAGTAATCTAAATTATATAGAAGTATTCGACTTATATACGGTGTTTAAAAATGTGTTTTCTTTTTTTTCAAATTTCGAATCCATAACGACTAATATAATTAAGGCCAAATATTTTTATTAATAATAGAAATTAGCTAGCACATAATAGCTAAGCTAAATAATATATAGTATTTTTAAATATATTTATACAAAACTTTGCCGTCACAATTCGGTATATTATATAATTGGGTATGTTATATTAATTTATTTTGTTCGTACATTAATTTGTCATACGTTCTCATAATTTATATTTTATAGAGAGTTAATTTTGTCTAGTCCATGTGTCACTAGTTCACCGGATAATTAAGGACTACTTTGATTAAATTATAGCCGCAATTTTACGTCATTGATTTAGTTACTTAAGCTAATTGGACCTTATTTGATCAATAAACATTAACTTATTTTTAAGAACAGAATAAGAAGAAACTCTTGAAGGTAACTTGACAGCTTTATAACACCCTTCGTCATTCTTTAAAATATCTACAAATGAAACAATTTCTAAGTTTCAATGATATATATGTATTAATTAATTTATTAATTACCAACTATGAATGTGGTAATTTATAAGCAAAACAAAGTTAGTCGTATATAATTATGTAAGAGATACTTACAATTTCACAAGAATTTGGAATAACTGCATTCTGTCTCAGTTATGGGATTCTGAAATACAACATAATTATATAGGTATATAAACATTTTTATCATAATTACATTTTTAGGAAATAAGTTAGAACTACTCACTATAGCTTGGAATTAGTCATTATTCAAGTGAGTCACAGTTTTACCGTGAAATGAATTAAAATTGGCTACTTTGAATCAGCAAAAGAATATGTCTCCTAGTAACAATACGTGGCAACACCGACAGATGTCGCGAGTGACTCAACTCAGTCTTGCGAATCAAAAAACTCACACAACTTTCGAAATGGAGAAATTCATTTTCAAAGTGATGTGTAATACACATGACATAAAGTACGTCGTATACGTCACCTTTTATGGAAATAATTAAATTGTTTATCATTATTACATACTGAAATCATATTTTCAATTTACTAAATTTGACAAATTACGATCGATAGTAATTAGTTTCTTTAAATTTGAACTAGAAAATTCGTTGTGACGTCATGTCGACTTAATTAGATGTATGTGTATGTATGAGAAGTACCTGCTCTTATATCGAATGCTTTTAATAAAATTTATAAAATAATTTTAATAAGCGTTTCTTCTAATCAAACAAAATATAATGTTATTATGTTATTGTCTACAAACATTTTTTTACTATTTTCATAAATGAAGTCAATCTTTCGACGCGAGTGAGCGCGACGAGGCGAAGCAATAAGAAATCCAGTCCTACTATCCACAACGCCACAACGCCGATGGACCGCAAGCGTGGTTTTTTAAGCTGACCTACTACAGAATATGCAAGACCAAACAGGGACTGCATAGTCGTTGAAAGCGAGTCTACCCGTCTCGCTCTCACAATTTCTTTTTATAAAGTGCATAAAACTCCCTTATCTGTACCGTCTACGACGTTCCCCGTTTTCTTCACTTCCAATGTAGCAAGATATATTGAGCGATAAGACACTACATGCTGCTATACTATCAGGGGAATATTTTCCTTACAGTATCCCGTTCGAGTGCCTCCTGCCTATATTGCTTCTCTTTATGATTCTGATCCGACCGCTTTCTTCGGAAACTAATTGAAGATAACATGCTTGTTTTTCACTTGTCTGATTATATTTTCATCTTTACAAACGAAGCGAAATTTTTTGTTTGCTTCGATTTTGTTTGATTTAAATAAAACTCGTAATACGTTTAGTTTTCTTATTTACCTATAGACTTTCGCAGGTGTGTTTGTATTATTTATAAAATATGTTATCTACTTAACTTATTTTATGTTGTTATGTAACGTACATATGCTTTATTGTTCAGTAACAGCCTGTGAATGTCCCATAGCTGGGCAAAGGCGCCTCTCCTTTTTGGAGGTTTGGAGCTTATTCCACCACGCTGCTACAATGTGAGTTGGCGGAAATGGTGTAAAATACACATGTAACAGAATTTTACTGAAATTAGACACATGCAGGTTTCCTCACGATGTTTTCCTTCACAGTCAAGCTCCAGATGAATTGTAAACACAAATTAAGCACGAAAATTCAATGGTGCTTGCCCGTATTATTTATTTATAGTTAAAAGTATTTATTACGAAGGTAAATATAAACTATGTGATTATACTAACAGAACGAAATTACGGCAAGACGATAGATGACCGTTCGGCGCGTGACTAACACCACGGAAACTTCTTTTTAAATCAATACCAACCATTCGTTAAGTCTAGTTCGTGCATGAAATTTTGTTTTTCATCGTTTTTTTATATTTTCGACATTACGTAACTTTCGACTCAGAATCGTGTTCCAGCTGTCTTGGAGCTTTTTACTTTTTAAATCTATTTTTTTACATTACGAGATCAACCAGCCTACGGGAAGGTTGCCTATCGATTGGACCCGTATATACTTTTGTTTTTGGTGAGACAGATTAATGTGAACGTATAAAATACGTATGCTAAAGTACGGGTAGACATATCTATCTAGTTTAATGTTATTTATTTTGTGCGAGTTTGTCTTCTAAGAGATCGGCTTTTCGAGCTCTTTATATGTTCTTGAGGAGTGGCACGCTGTGCAGAGAATACTTTCCAAAAGTTGCGACGAAATGTACAGAGTTGATCTTTTGATAAAATTTCAACATGTCATGTAGCACCACGGCAATAAGGTATCTAGTGACAGTGATCCCATTCTCTAATCGACCAATCTGTTTAACCACCAATTTATTCATCCACCTGTTTAATGTCATTCCAATAGAATTTCTAATACACAATAATAAATTTTTAAGCTATTTTAGGCACGCAGACCAGCGATTTATTCTTCTGATAGTGAATTGTTAACTTCACTCAGAGACACTGTTACCTTCTTCTCAGTCGTATACACCTGATGTGGTCATGGAAACTGATGAGTTGGTTGCGGCTTTTGCGATACCTCCATTTCTATCTATTGATGCCACAGTGTGTACATTTACACTGTTACTGTAAGAACCTAAAGAAATTCTTCGCACCAGGCCCGATTTATGAATATAATATATTGTTATATTTAAATTGGTATTAGGGATTTGCAAGCCCGTCTTGTTGGTACCACCCACTTATCACATATTCTACCGTCAAACACAATAAATGTATATAGTATTGTTTTGTTCCGGTGTAACACTTACACAGAAATATCATTTTAATTCCCAAGGTTGGTAGTGCATTAGTTGGTAGCGGTAAGGTGGTATGATAGTTAATATTTGTTACAACGCCGGTGTCTAAGGGTGGCACTTACCTGTTCGCCTACATATTGTATAATAACAAAATAAATCTGAATGTCGCCCACTCAGCGGACTACCCCGAACGCAGCAATACATTACATATACAAGAATTAGTATTGAGATTTGAATACATTAATGCAATTTGTATTGTCATAATATAATTGTTTTGTACAGACAGGCAGGCAGACAAATATTCTAAGAAAGAAAGGTAATGGTCACTTAGTGTCATAACATAAGAATAATTAATGTAATTTAAACAGCTTACTAACACAGACGCACTTAAATTTACAGTATTATCATATGTGCGAAATTGTTTTTATGTCTTTTAAGGATGCTTTTGAACCAGACTTTTTTAGCTGTGAACAATAACGCAGCATAGCGACGTTAAAACAACTTGGCCAACTTTAAGTTTCATTTAAGTTTCTCATACGATCGATATTTTTACTAAAAGTTTATCCGTACTCCTCTTGGTTAAGCAAATTAAACTAGTTCAGTGAATTGAAAACCCATTACATAGATTAAATTTTACTTATCAATTGGTTTGAAATTCAAGGCGAGTAATAATATTGTTCAATATATTTGAAATAGAAATTTAATTTCGTTATGAAACAATTAATTTGCTTTTAGAGTATTAGCAAATATAATTTATTACACAAGCTTCAAAATAATGTATAATTGTATAAAAATATTCGACTAAAAAACTGATATGTAAATAAATCACGTAATAAATACTTTAAGTCATAAACGAAGTAAACATTAATCAAATAAGTTCTTATTTTTGAATAATATTGTGAAAAGATTCTGTTGGTTCTACTGACAACCGAGGCAAAGCAATGAACTAGTACCGATTTTTTCAAATATAATTTAAAATTTCAATTATATACTATATACATAAATAATATTCTTTACAGAACTCACACCTGAATATATTTTTAATATTCAAGTACGAAATAAGAAATAATAAGCTATATTTATAAATGATTTTTTAAATGTTAGATTTAAATTTATTAATTGAAAAAGCTAAGTTAGCTGGGAGCATTTAGATTTAAATAGAAGATTGTTTTTATCTACGCAAATAATACTGCGAAATAGTAGTGCTCTGTATATTATATTACATTTTGTTAAGGTTTAATTATAACATATACCTAATATCGGCATTGCAGATACGATATACTATTAATTTAATCAAATTTACCATTTGATGTAAGTGTTCAAAATGATTGGTTATAAAATGTTTTCAGTGCAAATTAAAACAGAAAGCTTGTATCGCAATTCAGCAATAAAAATAAAAACAGTCTAACAGTACTTTACTATTGGATTGGAGTAGCTCCACTTTACTATTGGATTTTTTTGGTTAGTGTCTTTGTAAAAATCTTAATTGTTCTTTAAGCAAGGTAAAAATTGAATACAATGTTGAATCTTCTCTCAAGTAATCGGACCTTTGAGAATATAGACATTAATTTGGCTGACGTTATTATCTTCACCAAATATTTGGATTATTATTTGTAACAGTACCGTTGATACTCCAGCGTAAATATTATTGTTATTTTTATATACATACGTCATAGAAAATATTCCAATGAAACCAAAGGCTTTTTTAAATTCTGTCGAACAACGTAATGCTATTAAATGCAGTACCAGTAATTTTTATTGAGTTCCTAGAATCGAAAAAAAAACTGTCCACATAATTAATTCTAGGTGTCAAATATAAAAATAATTATGAAAATGTAAAATGTAATCATATTATATAATTTTTATGAGATTGCATCGTGTGATTATAATTTAGGGATTACATCCTTAATAGTCAATCCCTACTATTGATGTTAGTCCTAAACCAATTATTGCAAATTGTCAGTGACAATATTAGTACAGAGACAAGCAATCAAAAGCAAATTGGTGCAAACCAATATTGATTATTTTGTTTGTGGATTTCAAATTGTAAAATATCAAAATTGTATATTCTTGGTAATATATATTTAATGAAAAACTAGAAATAATAAATAGTCCCCAGTCCCAACAATTGTAAAATAGATAAGAATAAAACGTAATGTCGTAAGTAAATTGTTTTATTTTATATTACAATTTAGGATATAGGAGAAATAAATATTTAAAAGTGATCTCTAATATTGATTATCCGGTCGAAATTGAAATTGAAATTTCTTCAATTAACAAATACGCGCATATAGCTGAAAATCGGTATAGGTCTTTAATGCGTGTAAAAGAAATATTAAAAATCCCCACTTATCCTACGTCTATTGAAAACATCCTTTTTTTTTTTTTTTTTTCGCTGGAAAAACGCCTTACGCGTTTCCCCCACTTGAAGTGGGGGGGTATGTGGGGCTCGCCGGCACTGAAGGCACCGGAATACCCACTAAAAAACCAGCGGTATCCTCTCCGTCTGGTCAAGGGGCGCCACGGGATCGCTTGCGCATGCTACCGTGACGCCCCGACGGTCGGCCCGCCTTTGCGGGCCTCCATTTCTAAGGGAGTTCCGGGATACTGGGAACCCCCCTAGCCCCGGCGGCTATTAAGGCGGGGGGAGAAGGTGCGCATAACGCCGACGCCTCCTCCCCAGTCTTCTTCGGCGGATCGAGTCAGCGGAGGCGCTTTCCTCACGCTGCCGCTCCGCGGCCTCCTTCTGCGACATGACACTCTCGCAGAAGGAGACCATTATTGAAAACATCCCTAAAGTATCAGCATTTTAAATTTGTTTGTTAGAAAAATCATCGTTTATAAACAACTTTGTAGATAATTGCATGATATATAATTTTTGTCTGCCTTACTTATGAATATATAATAAAAATGAAAAAGCTTCGTTACTTTCAACAATGTGCTTTTAGTCTTTTTAGCTAGGTCCGATACCAATTTTCAGGTTTATGCGAATTATTACCAGCTTACCTTTAACTTTCGACTATTTCGACCGGAATGTTAGACAATTACTTCTATATAGTTCGAAAATGTGTCTCAAAATTATTAAAAATAAATAAAGGCTAAAAATGTATATAGTCATTGTCATAGCTTTGTTTTATAAGTTATACGAATTTCAACTACAATCAAATCACAAGTTTTGACTTCTGTTATTTCCAATTAGCAATTAATAACAGTTATCAATTTTAATTATATGAATATGTAAAAATTAATCACATCTCTCAGACGGCGTATTTCATGTTCGATCGTACCCTTTATCTGTCATGCCCTGATCAGCTGTTACTTCCTGCCTCAGGCTTGCTTCAAGGTCCACTTATGTATGTAACCGTTCACCGAGAACTTCGACATATCAATATATTTATTAATATGTTTTTCTAGGCTCATATATTAAACATAATTTACTTCCCATTTAAAAGCTATTGTGATAGGCGCCAATTTTTCAATACCAAATTAATTTTTATTTTGGATTTTATTCTATATTTAAATATGATGTAGATATAAAAGTGTGTGTGTGTTGAATGAGTCCGTAAACTATTTTTTAATAATTTGTTACAATATTATGTATTACTTTATTTTGTTTTATTTATCAAATGATCGCAATGTTTTTATAAAGTATTTCCTCGAATAAATACATTTACGTCTATTATTGCATTATTTTAATTGGCCTTTCATTTTACGGACCTTGAATCTGGATAGTGTATTAATTGGTGGGATTTGTTTTTGTTTAGTTGATTGCATTAGCGGTTTCGTAAATTATTTAGGTGACATTTTCGCATTTAATAGTGTATTTGTTGTAAAAGTTTTTGCGATCGTTTTTGTTAAGGTTACATTTTATATTCAAACAAGCTAATTAACGCGAATTGACATATTTTAATTACATATATATTATTAAAAAATAAGTTTTAAAAATTATATTTCGTCCTTAGTTTGATTAAAAATGTTCTCCCTAAGGGTTTAATCTTACTCTATTGCAAGTTGTATCGAAATAAGATCAGCGTAAAACAGTAACAGACCGACAGAACGACTTTCGCATTTGTTTTATTTGATTACTGGTAAGTGTATAAAGAACAATTTAGTGTTTATAACAAGAAATGTAACATTATTTCATTGAGGTTAATAAAAAAACAAGTAACATTAATTCAGTTATTTTAACTCGTAATCAATATCTGTGTCACATGAAGTTATTAAGCAACATTATATTTCACAACCACAAACATGGTATTGTATCTTGCAATGTACGCACTGCCACTATCTGTACGATTGATTGAAAATAAATGTTTTTAATTAATAACTTTCCGCCAAGTCGATCAATCTGAATAGTCAACAGGATAGATATAGGACACAAGTGTATGTGAAATACAGATCTCTATTCTTCCACTCATTATTTCTCAGGACGGCTATCCGACCGAAGAGAGATAAACAGTGGGAACCAAATGCTTTACGTGCTTTTCGAGGCATGGAAGTGCAAGCAATGACAGTGCTTTAAATCTCCGTACTTATGAGATACCGTGTTAATGAGATTACTATCACAAAACCTAATAACATATTTTATTGGGTATTTGAACCTAACACTTCGGGATCTGAAACCTTATAAGCTTATAAGCACAAGACCAAAGACGCATTTATATTTTTAATTAATAGTTCAAATCTATTTTGTCGTTAAACTGGTTCATTTGCGTAGATATCCCATAATTGTCTATAGCTAAGAGTTTGCGAAGCTTATCTCGTTGTAAGGTATCATATTTTATTGACCATTTCGAGAGAGGACAAGAAACGTTTGGGCTCGAGAATCGAGATAAGCGGTTCGACCGGCTTATTATACGAGTGACAGCGACTGACACAATAGCTACGTAGAAACGTCATTCACTTCTATTTTGGTTTATAAAATAGAAATACTTAGTTAGGAAAATGTGCTAATAAGCAAGTTTAAAGGGAAAACGAGACGAATAAATATTTTAGAGTATAAACAAAATGTAGTTGATGTTGAAATTTAAAAAAAATAGTTATAGTTTTACTAATAGTAACGTTTATTGTTACCTTTTCAAATTTTAAGTTTCATTATTTACCTATTCTTTATTTCGTTCTATTTAAAATTTATTAATATATATAATTTATAAACAACTATTCGTTAATATAAAAACGAAACGATTTTTATTCGTTTTTATATTGACCGTTTAATCTGCGAAAACCAAGGTTAGTAGAAAACATGCGAGCGCAGGCGGGTGCAACACGTTATTACGAAACCCACGCTTGTCAAATCGGTTGACCCACCAAATTTAATCACTGGACCGTATTACGAAACTGTAAAAACGAAATCTTTGCAAAGTTTTAATGTTATCTAACAATATATTGCAAGGTAAAGTTAAGCACAAACATTTTGATTCATAATTCTGTTTACATGTTAATCTTGAATTTGTTGATTATAAAATTGATAAAGCAATTTAATTGACAAGAATCTTTGAATGAGTAAAAAAACTCGTTCAGAATAAATAGCTACTGAATAACCACAGCTTAAATATTCAATACCTCAACGCGTGCATTTGAAAGACTATAGTGTAACGTTTAAGGAAATTTTATAGAATTAATGAATGAACGTTTCTGATAACAAATGTAGTAATAATCATGCGGCTCGGAATTAAAGTGGCACGAAGCGAGGCTATCCTGGTGAAGCCGCACCAGCACTGCACGGAAGTACCTAACTGCCTGTACCTCCATTCCTATGTAAATAACTCTGGCGCATCCGTCGCCAGATAATGGTGGTGCAATTTGCATGTCTCGTTGCTCTTTGTGGATGTTAAACCTTCACCTTGTATTACAATGACCTGCGAAATGGATATCGTTCGCAGAACACTGAATGAATAATAAACACCTACAAATAGATAATAGATCCGTCCAGGAGTTATCCACAAATTATTATCAAAGATAAATGCTGTAGATCAAGAAGTAGTCTAACTGTATATTATTGTAAAAATATATGACTGGAACTCAATTCAGTAGATTTTTCCTGATACATAATTACAAGTTAATAACGTACTATTTCTTTTAATGGCGGTGCAACATTAAACCAGATCTCGTCTCCCTCTAAACGACTACATAGAAACAATTATAATGTTTTTTCTCTTGATAGACTAGGCTGTGCATCCGGTGATATTTTTATTTACAGAACTGGATTCCTTTTAAAACACATACATACGACACCACTGTATACATATACATACACACACATTCAATGAGCTTTTTTTATTATACACGTATATACGAACTTGTAATAGACAACTTACTAATATAGATAAACTGCTTGATTAGTAATTATAGTTTTTTTTTATATAATATAACGTTTGACTTACTATTGGAGATATTTAACAAAACAGAAATATTTATAGTTTGCGTGACGATATATTTACTGGCAATAAAATATAAGAAGTGCATATATATAAAAAAAAACTATTGGCTACATAATAACTTAGACCTTCATACTCATACTCTGACCTATACTTTGTTAACAAAATATATTGATGTTAGTTCTAATTAATACTTAAAAAGTATATTAAAAGTGTAAGCGGCCAATTTAGTTCTTAGTCGTTCGACATTTGATACACGGATAAATTAAAACCGTCCGATTAACCTGGAAAATTGAAACGTCTAGAAAAAAACGTAATTGAATATACCCGTGAACTTTGAACTTTACCTTTTTAATTTTTAACTGTATTAAGGGTTAATTCTATCAAACCCGCAGAGTAGAGCGATTTCGAGCTAAGCCGCCGTGAAAATGATTCATTAGCCTCTATGCGGGCCAGGATTACTTAGACTTACCATTAAAAACTAATAACGAAATTCAAATACAACGAGGTCAAATAAAACTAGAAATTTTAGATAGGAAAACTACATTTTTTATAAGTTTCAAAATTCTACCAGAACTAATATTTTCAAAAATTGAGGATTTAAATAAATATTAGTGTAGGTTTTAAAATAAATTATTCTTAATTAAAATTATTTATTTGTAGTTAAGCGGTAATCCTAATGTCTTAATTTTGTTTAATATGTATTTTCATTTTCAAGGGCTTAAAGTATCTAACAGAACTTTATTGCCCTGCAATACCCACACTTAATCCTTAGACTCAACGTCACTAGCAAGCGTCGCTAGTCACATGTCAATGGTTTAATGCCATAATATTGAACTTTCAATATACCGATTTCTGTACCTATCAAAATGGTTGTCTATCAATAACATTTCCGAAACAGTGGAACATTTAACTTGAAGTCCGCAGATATAAAATATCCTATTGAAAGCGGGTTCTTTTTCAAGTTGATAGATAGTATCGTATACTCGTTGCGGTTACCGATATATCACAGTTCCGACAAAATTTCTTGCGCTTTTAAAGTATTTTCTGTAGCTGGTTATTCAATCAATCATCGTTAAAAAAATAAAAATACTAACATTCAGTAGTAACATTATAACGCAAAAAAGTTGAAAAATATTTCGAAAATAAAACAAATCTGATGGTTGTTTAGTTCTTTGCTAGCTTCTGATTTTATGCCATTATTAAATTTGAAAAAAGTAACTTTCAGTGTTACTTCACTGATCTTGGACTAAACCGGATTTACCTAATTTAATTTAGTCGTAAATGATATCGTCACACGTCATAGACAAGTACCTATATATATGAACGCGTTATACAACAACAGTGACAATATTGCTACTGCTATTTGCTCATGAATTGGTTTGATCGTATATTATTTACTATTCGACTTATTGCGAAATTATAGCCAATTAATCTAATGAACCGTATCGACGTCTATCAATGCAATAACGTTGTATTTTATTAGTGTTGTTTTTATATAAATTAGGTAGGTGGACAGACAATTGAGCCAGGTGAGTTTTCACCATCGCCTATAGACATGGACACTCACACTTATATCGACAATGCCGCACAAATCGTAGGAACTGAGATGCTATGTACCTTGTGTTGTAGCTCTGGTTCACTTACCCTTTGAACGTCAACTCAATAATACTAAGTATTGCTGTTTGGTGGTAGAATACATACTTGATGAGTCAGGAATGGTATATACCCAAACGCGCTTCCATGAAACCCTACAATCAAGTAAAGTAAGTGTAATTGGTGGACATGATTTCAAAAATATTTATAAATACATCTAAGTTAAGTGTTATCTTACTAATAATAATAACAGAACTTAGTGTTAGTTGTGTCTTATGAGCATCGCTAGCTGTCGGGTAGAATATTGCAGGACATAAATTATAACTTCTGAACTGTGCGAATGAAAATGTCCGAAAGTCCGATTTATGTCATTGATCGCAATGTCTCTATTCGGGCTGTGCCAGTAGTGCTGTCCTCAAACACTTGTAAAACATGGAAGCGGAATTCCAATGGCCGATACCGAACCCCAGATAACTGAAATATCTTCAAGCATTGCCCTGAATAATGTCGGCCTTGTTTACATTACCCGGCCTAAACTATCGCTAACAATGTAACTACTTACGTGATGAGATTTATAACGAGAGCCTTTAGATATCCTTTGTTTACATCTGAGCTTTTAAGAATATTTATATTAAAAAATAATACAGATGATAGACTTCCATGGAGGTGATGTTTGATGGATTGACGGATGTTTTATTTATATACGTTGTATCACTTCTTAAAACAAAGCCGCGTAAATTTAAAAGCTCTATATTTAATCAATTAGTTTTCGAGATATAAAAGAAATAAAATAAAAAAAATATTAAAATTTGTATGTATTAAATAAACAATGGTCTCGGTATTGTTAATGTGTGAAAATTTTCATCAAATTGGTCGGTCGAAACTGTTTTAAAATTTAACACAACAAAAAAAGGTAAAACAAGCATTTCAAAATTTTTATTTGCCGAAAATAATTTTATGCTACTAGCTTTTATCGAAATATCTGTTTATTACTCTATAGTTTTTTAAGTTAAATTATTAGTATCATATAATTGTTTAATCGATATTATTAGTGTCAATTACTTTGGCATCGCGATAAACGTAGTCGTGAATTTTAATTCATCCAATTACCTAACTTTCGGGGAAGGTCTCTCATTACGTCGTAGGTACTGGAAATTGTTGATAATTGAATTTAATGGACGAATTAAGTAAGCGTGTTGGTATTCAAGTTGTACCAGATTAATGGGGAGTAGATACGGATTGTTGTCGTTTCTATCTCATGCTGACTTGTCGAGGTCATATTAACAGACTCTTAGCTTGTCTGGTGTACATGTTTTATGGTACTAGTTTTATTAAGCTATTGCCTAGTTCTAAATTTAATCGTATATTAAAGTTTTATTCTATATTTAAAGATAGTAACAAATGGTATCGATCGATTAAGAATTGATTTATTCAATTCAGTAATATTCAGCGTGTGCGTTTATTTAGAAAAAATAAACAAAATTTACCTTTTTATAACAGAAAGAATGATTGAAGGATGAATTTACCTAATGAATTATAGATAAATAGGAGTCATTATACTTGGTAGGTCTCCTTAAGTCATGGATGTTGACACTGAAATAAAAGTATTTATTGAACAACAAATACGCTACCAAATAAATTAAGAAAAATATGTTCCAATAATTAAGCAAGTTCACTTACTTGAATAACTATTACAAGAGTATAAATCAAAGAGATCAATCCTTCGGTTCTGGGACTTATAAATCAATATGTCTGTGCTCACTAATTCTTCTTTATTAGTTTATCACTTATTTGTAAAATATGTGTGTTTATTATTCTCATTATTTTTAAGATCTTAGAAAATAAATTCAAATTTCGAATGTCAACAAAAACCAATGTGACAGAACGTAACAGGAGTTTGTCTATAATAATGTCAAGCTCCTGCAATATCTCCTGAGGCAGCCTGCCTTTTTCACGAAACTACCGTTAAGCTGCTGAAGTTGCCGATATTGTATCCAGGAATTTGCAATAAAAGACACTTCAAGTCTAATAATAAATTGTTTAATACTCCTCTATACAACTTATTCTCAAGTGAGATCCCTAAATATAATAAATATTCAATGAGCCAGGGTTTCGGAAAATAGATCATAACTATTGTTAAGCATTCAGTGTTTTGCCCTGTCTTGACAAAGCGGGGTCAATCAATATCTGATTCTGTACTATATTTTACAAGCAGAAAACATTTCATTATTGTTTTCTAATAACGCAAAAACGTATATCAAAGAGATATTCCAACAATACATCAAGTAACTCTTATAAAGGACTAAACCCACTTTATTAACCATTTTAAAGCTTTGATATAAAAGTGAGTAATGAAATGTATTTCTAGCGAATTGAATATAATACTAAAATGTTTTAACGTTTATTAAGTAATAATCATATATTACTGTTCTATTTCTTTGAACAATTCAGCTACAAACTAAAGTAATTTTCTGTCTCTTCGAGGTTAATTAAGTAATATTAATTTATTTTTATGATTGTTTTTCGATATTTTTCTTTCCTTTTTGTACTTTTAAGAGTAATTTAGACTTATAACAGCTCTCTTATAACGAAATATTTTTAGTAAAGTTAGCAAATCGACGAATGTTAAAGGTTTACACACCAAACATTTCCAATTTAGCACATTTGGACCCTAAACGATAATAAACACCAAGGTTACAAGTTTGAAACAGCAATTGAAATAAATATACAAACTTTGTTGAACATTGTGTTCGTTCGATTTTGTTAAAAATGTTGTTGTTACGGTAAAAAACCAACTCGCAATGAACTTGCAAGGGCGGCCGCCGCCCGCCCAGTTCCCAACAAGCCGCCCAGCGCGACGCACGTGTGCAGGATACAGGATCCGATAACACCACGTGACTTGTCGTATGAGCAGTGAGTGAGAAGTGTAGAATATTTGTTTATCTTAAATAAATTAATAATCATATCATTAACAAAGCACGAAAAACTTTATTCGCCTATATAGTATTAAGTGCTTCTTAATTTATACTCAGATATCAATTTAATTTGATATCACTTTAATCAATTGAGTAATTCCGTAACAGTTCCAAAACTTGCTTAGCATGAACTGTAAACAATAATATATGTAGCTGAATAAAGAAGGATGCAATTACTGAGTGTTTTTATCAATTAAACACTGGGGGTAAGTATTTTTATATTTTTATACTTGAAGTTTATTGTTTTATTAGCCTTTGATGTCATTACTATAAGGATAATAGAAAAAATGATGATTTCATAAATTTATATTTTAGTAATTTTATGTATAATTTTATTAAACAAAAAGTAATGTAAACTTTTAAATGTATATTTTCTCGAATGGAACGTGAATTACTTATCACTAAGTTATCAACTGAAAAACGGTTCTTTGGAATCTAGAATTAAATTTATGTTAGCATTTAAGAAAAGTTTTAAAATATGCGCATTTCTTAGTTAAGACACTAAGTAATAATTAAAAAGCAAGGCAAGTGAGACCAACGTACAGACCAGCTTAGAACTTGTTAACTTAAAAAACTTTCCTAGCATACATATGTATGTGATATGTAGTATTAAATTTACGAAAAATGACTTTTAAATTATTATAAAGCATATACAAGACGAGATGGCCCAGTGGTAAGAACGCGTGAATCTTAACCGATGATCGCGTGTTCAAATCCCGGCAAGCACCGCTGAATTTCGTCATTTGCTTAATTTGTGATTATAATTCTTCTTGTGCTTGACGGTGAAGGAAAATATCGTGAGGAAACCTGCATGTTTCAAATTTCATTGAAATTATGTCACATGTGTATTCTACCAACCCGCATTCGAGCAGCGTGGTGGAATAAGCTCCAAAACCTTCTCCTCACAAAGAGGAGAAGAGGCCTTAGCCCAGCAGTGGGACATTCGCAGGCTGTTACTTTACTTTACTTATAAACTAGGATGACAGATTATTAATAAAAACTAATGTGTCTTAATAAGTTTGTCCTCTATTCGTTTCTAAACTCTTCTTTGGTGAAATTAATCAGCGTACCGCGAAGACTCCTGGTTGTCCGTGATTATAAAAGTTTTTTCTAGATCCTTATTCAACCCACGCGAACACGGGACGAATAACTAGTAATATAGAAAGAGTAACTAGTTGAAAGTTGGAACAAACTCAATACAAGTACAAACAACATCGTAATTCAATATTGCGACTACCGACGATGTACAAAATGACCGCAAATATTATAAAGCTAGGTATTTCTGTGTGACTTCACTCGTATGTAATGTGTTTCCTTCTCATTTCAAGAAATTTCTTTTTCAATTATAAAACATCATCCAGATTACTAATAAGATACTCAAATATTGATTGTATTGTAATCAGGTTATTCTTGTTTTTGATCATACAGTAATATAGTCGCATAGTAAGTTGTATTGCTTACCACCCACTTCGTTCGCTCAAATTCAATTTGGTAATTGTTATTTGAATAAATAAAGAAAAAAATGATCTATGCCATAACATAATCGATTTCTATGTCAATTTTTATTAGTTCGAATGCGATTGAGTAGAAAGTCAAAAAGTTACTTTATATTAAGTCAATATAGACGAGTGTTAATTTATTGTTTATGTAATGTTATAGAAATGAATAAAATACAAACACCATTTTGTATGAATAATCTTTTTTTAGCAAAATAAGTTTACGCAATAACGATTAGTAATAAAAAAAAATTCGGATATTTATTGAATAGTAAACGTTTGCACAGGAAGTTCGTGTGAAAGGTTGATGCAGTTTGCAAAGTTTCTCTTCGCGAACTTTGAGGGCAATCGCCTACATACAACAAACTCACTTTCCCTCTCACTCACTTCAATTACACTGTACTGTTTGTACAATTGTGCATTTATCGAGAAATTTTAATATTACAATCTTCTTGCTTAAAACATGGAAAATTATTGTCTATAGTTTTTTTTCTATAGCTTGTTTTTTTTTAGTTATTTTGATATTTCTATTTTGAGCTTCCTTTACATACATATATTAAAATAAAAATTAGTTAATTTAACATCTTCTTAAGTGCAGCATCTAATGTACCTACCATTTATTTAAAAGATAATTTTCCTGTATTGTGTCTCTGCATTGACTCAATAAGTAAAATAAAATCAAAGAGACATTAAATATGATATCCGTTTTAAAAAATACTGATTTTCGGAGAAAACAAAATAGTTTTTTTTTTAAATGTGGTTATTCGATCTAATATAAATAATATGAATCCGTTAGTTAGCCGCGGTCAACTGTGTCACCGCGCTTTCCACACTTTGGCGAGGTCGGTCATCATAGCTTAAGAGGCGTGGGAATACAAACAACAGTGTTCTCGTTAGCTTCCTCTCGTGTTACCCTCAACCATGATACCTTGCAAACAGCTACTTACCTAAAAACAACTGTAATCCCCTGAAATACGTCTGTATCAAGTAAGTTCTCACTGACTACTCGTTTCCGTAATGTTTGACAAGAACATAACTTGACGAATTTTGCAACCCGAATATTGCCTCTCAAAAATACGTAAAACGTTAATTAGTGATTTGTTTTGTATTGCGATTAACTTTGCCAAACGGACGAAGATAATTACGACAAGATCACGTCGGATTGAGATATCTAATATTCTATTCCTTAAAAGGATATCAACTAATTTTAGAAACATTTCAGAAAAAATAAAATAAAAAAAAGTCATTAAATATATTTTCGTAAGCCGTATAACTTTTATAAAACGAAATGTATTTGTTTTTACTCATTATAATGAAACATTAAAGATAAGTTGAAAAATAAGTTTTTCTTTATCTAATGACATCGTTACAACGCCATGCAGTCAGTTAACGTATTTGTTTAAAATACGTCTGAATAACTTTGAATAAGCTTTTTAATATTTTGTGATTGTAATCTTTGTGTTTTCCATCCGTCGTGATATCGGCTAAATAATAACTACTAAGAATAATAATCGTCTATATATTCTGACGTATATTTATGTATAAATAAGCCGAGATGGCCCAGTAGATTGATCGTGGAAAACGTGAATTTTAACTAAAGATAGCAGTATCAATCCCGGGTAAGGGCAACAGATTTTTCATATGCTTTAGTTATGTTTATAATACATCTCATGCTCGGCGGTGAAACAAAACATAATGATGAATGATCGCGACGATGAATATCTTCCATATGTTTATCCACCAATCCGCATTGGAGCATTGGTGGAAAATCTTGTTATCGAAAAAGGAGAGGAGGCCCAGATAAAATAGTACAGTACTATTTTCTCCTCTGTTTGTCAATCTAATTTGTACCAAACTAATATGTTTCCTCCAATTTTCAAAAATGATTACGGTCAAATTTCTTTACCACTACGCGAGCATTAGTATAAAATGATTTGTTGTATGTGTTCATGTACCATTCATTCGTTTGAGTTGCAACTTTGTGAAGTAATTGTTGGCACGCGCGTGATTCTTCTGGCATAGTATCATCAACATACTCTAGATGTCGTGATAGGCGTATCAAAAACGTGTTTTAAAAAAAGAAAATATTTGTTTTTTTTTTTTAATTATAATTCTGTTCTCGCCTGGGCCTTGGGTTATATTTGGTTTCTTATTTTGTGATGCGATGTGTTTGTTCCGATTCTAAAAATCTGATAAAACCCTCTGTAAAAAATCATAGATAATCGTAAAAGATAAATTCTATAAAAGAGTGAATTTGTTTATAAGGGCTACTCTTTTTGTAGTGTATTTAGAAATCAGATTTTACAAACTAAGCTTTGATCGTAAAATTTTAGTATTAAATTTCACAATATCGTGAGCGCGCTAGGTCCGTAGCTTGATAATAAAAAAACATCGACTATCGCTTTCGTGCGTTCATGAAAACTTGAATATATTATGATTATATAAGCAGCTTATTGATTTCTTATTATTTTTTAATAGAGAATATGAATTTATTCAACACAATAACGACCTATTCAATAGAAAAGTAGAAAATACGTAATGTTACTTTCTTAGTTAGTCTTATGTTAGTTACATTTATCTTTTCCTATTAAAGAAGTTCTGGTGAATATTTAATGATTTTTGGGATAAAACAAACTGTAGTAGTAATTTACATATACATATTTTGGAATGCTATTTTTATATGAATATAAATTAAAACTTCATTCTAATTAATAAAAATAATATATTATCATTATGTTATAAATTGCGTTCTATTTAATTTCATAGAATTTCTTTTATTTTAATTTTAATTTAATAATCGTAATTAGTAGGTATGTATTTTATAAGTAATTAAGATAACTATTGTTTTTAATAAAAACTTAGCACGAATACAAGAAGTGTGTAATCTAAATGAGCTGAGTGTACTTGGTTCTAATATTAATATTTCTCGTTCCCTATTCTAATAGCTGCACCGGCCGTGTCCATTTCCGTTCAGTAACAGTTTCCTTCCATCGCCCTAAGCACAGCCCCTTGCGTAAAGTACGTTGCGAGCCTTGCTACAAATTATATATGCATGAGTTTTAGTTTTGTAAGGACTAAAAAGCAACAATACAAAACCGGTTCCCAAGCGTAGCCGACTAGCCGACCACCGGATGAGAAAGACTTATTTCTGTTTCTTTTCGGTTCAGTGATCTGATCTACAGTATCGTTTATCTCCTTAGTTAGAGTGAGATGGAGAATTGTTGTGTTTAAATACGAAGAAACCCGACTACGGTCGAAGCGCTCACGCCGGCTGTCTGCGTCTACGATACAAGCTGTGACGTTTTTGTCTTATGACGCGAATTCATTGATATTTAAAGACTCTTGTTTATAGGTATTTATAACCTAAAACTGTGTGTTACACGTCGTTGTCAAATTATTAATGCCGTATTTACTATCTCTGCGTTTGGATAGATAACGTGGGTTATCAAATAATAAACAATTTATTGCTATGAACACAAATACATTTTAAAACATGAACAAGTGAATATCAATGAAGCTAAACCCTGTCTGTTATAGTTATTCTAAATATTAGTAGTTAATGTAGCGTTAGGAAAAATTATAACTTTGTTGAAACCAGTTTACGATTGAAAGTGGGTGACTGTCAGAAAGTGGGAATAAGGCTGTGTGTCGCTGCCGCAACCGGTGAATGTTGCACGACTTACAACGTAGCATTGAACGTGAAGGTAAAGTCAAATTGTATTCATTATGTAAGCTTTGGGCTTTAAAATGAACATTATATTAAAAAATATAACCCTACATACATGTTAACAGAGTTGATATTAATTTTAGTGTATTATTTTTAAGTCAACGACAATTGAAACTTTTCCTTTACACAAATTATATGCATGTTTTATAAAAACATAGACGACTTTTATATTCAATAAATTTCAAATGAAAGTTCATACTTGAAGTTGAACTTCTTTCATACTTGAATATAAAAGTATTAAAGTACTTTATAGTAAGAAGGGAGAACAATAGTAATTAATTATTAAGGCTCTCAGTTATAAAGACATAGTTCTATGTAAGAGCTGCTCCGACAAAGTTTTGAAAGTTAAATGATACTATAAAGATCTGAACACATTTAAACAAAACATTAAGATCACAAAACCTCTTCCAACTTTGCGACAGGCTTAACAGGGAAAACAAACATTAAAATTATTTCTCTATAATGTACAGTTAATGCTCTCGATGCCTTCTATTTGGAAGTTATTTAATTAAGCTGTATTCCATACATTTTTCACTGTTACGTAACAATCAAAACAATCAATTAACTAAATTGTAATAAAATATGATTTATTAGGTATACGGTGTAATAGAATTACTTTTAAATTAAGATTTCTATCCCACGATATGTACGTATGATTTGTGGATGATATATTACGTATTAAGTATGGTCATCCTTTGAGTACAAGTTTGTTCAAGCACACTATTATCAACGGCTATTGATTAAAGCTAGTTCAAAGTTTTCACCAGAGAAAGTTCGAATTGGACCGGATGAAAACCGTACTACGTCTGAAAACCATTCTAATTACGGTACGTTTAGGTTCGTAGATAAATAGAATCTGGTGTATTCTTAAGCAAATATATTACATTACATACTAAATATATATTAACAAATATATATATCTTTTATTATATAGAGAAAGATTTTTGTCTCGTTAAATATGTCATCCTCTCTTTTGTGGACGTCTGGAGCATATTCCAACACGTTGCTCCAATGCGGGCAGGTGGATACACGTGGCAGACTTTCATCTAAATTAGACACATGTAGGTTTCCTTACGACGTCTTTCACCGCCGTACACGAGATGAATTATAAACAAACATTAAGAACATGAAATTCAGTGATGCTTACTTGGGCTTAAATCTATAATAATTGGTTAATCATGGCTTCTAACCATTGATCTGGGCTCTTATTAATACACTATACATCATAATTATTTCATAAATAAATAAGTTTTTTGTTGTGACATACATATAGTTGTTTCAATTAAAAATTACATTACACTGTATGTATAAGGTTACCTATTGCATAAATCTATCCTAGGTTTATATAAATACTAGCGTTTCAGCCGCGTTTGCGTTCCCGTAGGAATACGGGGACAAAATATAGCCTTTGTTACTCACTGATAATGTAGCTTTCCATTGGTGTTTTTTTTAAATCATTTTAGGTGGTTCATGCGTAAAAGCGTAAAAAATAGACATACAACTCATTTTTTTTGTTATAATTTACATAGTTATAAGCTCTAAAATAAGCACAGATGGGCATTAATGTCAAACCTCTGTGGTTTTTGCAACGCTCTTATTTTGTTTAATTGTTATTTTATGTGTTTGGATAATAATAAATAAAAAAATACATTTATAATATTAGTTACAAATTTACGATAAATACACCCGTACAAAGTCGGCTAAAGTAGCCAGTCCTTATTTTCAACGGATTTTACGCGCACATCGGCCATTTTAAATGTTAGTGTGTAATGACTCTGAATAACAAAGGATTTTTATTTTTCAGTGTTTTAAACGTAACAAATATAATATACATTTGTGCCACCAGTTTTATAACACATGCCAAAACAATTTTTATTTGTCACGAGCGAATAAAATTGGTAAATCTGACTGTGAAATTTTATTACATGCGTGAGTAAATAGAGATTAGGTAAGTTTTTTTTAATAAATGTTTTCTTTTTATACCAAATGGAATATATTTATTTTATTTCCAATTATTGTTACAGTATGTGTCAGGCATTAATTTTTTTTTAAATCATTAAGAAGCGATGAGTACCAGATTCAATTATTATATCGAACGATATAATATATAACTTTGCATATATATTGTACATAAATAACCCTGACATGAAATACGTATTAATATTAAAATACAGTTTCTCAGACATTTAATTTGTTAGAAAATCGAGTTTTATCGAGTTGGCACATCACTGGTTACGTGATCGCGGCAGTAGAATAGTGAAGATGGGCTGTGACCTGTGACCTGTTACCTACTAAACCGTGCCTTCTTGACATTTGAAGTCATATCCATCTCCGACAACTCTCACTGTAATTATCTTTAATATTTATTTATATTATTATATGCGTGATAAAAACAATCGTTTATCGTTTCAACTAGCATGTTGTTGCTTTATTACGTAATCATGTTAAATCAGCACATAGGTACGTATTCAAATTCAAATTACTTTATTCAATATTGAAGTATTACACTTATTGATTGTCAAACTGGAAACTACCACCGGTTCGGAAAAGAAACACCCAGCCCTGAGAAGAACCGGCGAAAGAAACTCAGCGGGTTGGCAGGTTTTTTTTTTGTTTTTTCTATGTTTTTTTACAAAAAAAAAAACAAAAGAAATAGCCATGCGGCGATCGTCTCATTCCCAAGGTATAGGTACGTATACTGCGACCGGTACCTATATAATGTGCTAATATGATTCTGACATGTTGATATCAATTAAAAGAAACTCGTATCACGCAGAAATTGATTTTAAATTATGAATATTTCCATCATTATATTAAGAAAGAGTTTAATACCCTCTCTTAATGATATATAGAAGATGAAATTATGTCAAATCTTGACATTTTCCTTAGAATCAGATTCAATGTCTTTCAGAACGTACTTGTTGTTTTGATGTTCACGTCTAATGTTATTTTTTTGTATCTCGATACGTATAAATTATGATAACGACTCTGAAATCTAATTAAATTTGTCGAATACTTAATTATGCAGCAATTAAAAACCAAAATATGTTAAAATAGGACCTGAAAATGACAGAGCTTAAAAGTGTAGACAAACAATCTACCTTATATTTTTTAAATGAAATAAATATGAACTTACTATAAGAACTATAAACTTAACTGTTTTAATCCTGTTGTTTAAAATTGGTTTCGTGCAAACCTTTGCGCTGACATTTAGGTACTTAATTTCTATAAAATGCACAACAGTTTTTGTTAAAGGCAATGTATATATTTATTATTTATACTCGAAAGGTGGCGCTGCGAACGTGTTACAGTGTTATTGCATGTAAAAATATATAATATTATTTAGGAAGTGTAGAGAAACTTAAATTTTATATATTTTGGCAACAATATATATTTAATACTTATTTATGAAATAATTTAATATAATCAATACTTATTATTGGTGATTTAATTTAAATGCGTATAAAGTAAAACTAGAACGCATAACTTCAAACACAATTTTATAAATATAGAGATATAAACCAATGTCATAATACGATTTTGCGCTGAGCCATTTCTTCTTCTCTACCTAGTAGGGTGACCTTCTGATCGTTTTACCGAACACTCCACGACTTTTCCTAATGCGATTATTTCAGTTGACATTTTTGACATCTACAAATCCCCTATACGACGTTTTCATATACACATTATGTTATAGTTTTTGATCTGAATCTCTTGTAGCATTCACTACATGTTCAGATCAAAAACTACATCATAGACAACATTAGCTCTATCTGATAATATTCATATTCTTAACATATAAAGTAGAACAGAAGGACTGCTGTTATCTTCAAGTATTAATTTATTAATCTACGTATTAATGTTCTTTGTATATAAGCATGTTTCTAGAACCGAAAAAGTCATTCTTTATAATATTACAATGACTCGCACATGGTTTATTGAAAATTCATTTTTTCTGTGGGCCATTTAGAGAGAGAAATAGATATACATTTTTGACACATCTTAACTTTATACAGTACGAAGAGATACGATCGTGTACGTAATCCAGTTGTCAGTATAATCCAGATATATCCGGGGCAAATCTCAAGCTGTACAATGCCCTTATCGTCGCGATCTGACCTCGCGGGAAAGCGTTTACGTGATGATATTATAATAACGAAGCGAAAATGCACAGAACATGCAGTCACCGAGCTACGTGGACACGATAGCACATAGCAACTACGATATAACGATGTCAGGAAGTTTCAATGTTACAGATTTTAGATACTAGCTACTGCCAAGCCAGCGCGCATTCCATTTTTTATAAAACTACTCACTTTGAAGTGGCTTATAACAGTAAATACAATCCGAATAAAATAACAGGTTAGCATGAATCATCGTATAATTGGGTAAAAACATAAAGCACAATGATTACTTTTTAATTCTATTTTTAAATGTTTTTTTTTTATATTTTTAACCGTGAATTTGCTTTTTAATTCTGTTAAAATATCACAAGTGTTATTGTTCCAATATACGTACATTATCGTAAGAGAATAATAATAAGTCTATGTTCCGATTTTAGTGAAGTTTTATGATTTATATTAATTTTCTTATTCTTAATGCCATATTAAATACAAGATATCTCACTATTATGTATGCATCGTTTTTGTTTAAATCGTTTTTTTAATACATATTATTTTATAAGTATCCATACAATATATATATATTCAAACATACACTCCCAATACATTAATTCAATTAACAAATTAGTAGCTTGTTTCATAAAGGATGTTGACTATTTGCTAGGTGTAACTCTGAACGAGATTGTTCTAAGCAAATTCCTAGTCTAATAACTGGATAATTATGTAAGTGTAAAACTATGTTGAACATATTATAATATGTAACATTCATAATATACTGATAGCTTAGTTGTAGTACGTTTAAAGAGGTTGTTGTAATAACTAGATCGATAATATTTAATCTGTTAAGTATCTAACAATTACCCATTTTTTTTAATTTACTTGGACTCTCCTGACTGAGTTTCGCTAACGACGTGACGAAACTCAAGATCTAAACGACTGCACAGTAGATTTTACAGTCCACAAGTAAGTCGGCAAACACAGGTGCACTCTCTATTCCGTGACTCTTATTATCAGTTGAAACGTATATGACTCAAGAAATCAGGTGCAGGACGAAAGGCTTTATGTATATTCCGATTCTAGGCACAGGAGTGTAATACTTTCAACCGCCTTACACTGGTATTGCACAAAATTTCTTAACAAAAAAAAACACAATATATTTTGGCATCATTTGACCGCAGCGCTACAGAATTTGTAGCCTTATACCTAACCTAAACCACGAGGCAGTTACTTTTAAGTTCTAAGTATATGTTACGTTGATAAAAAATGATTATGAAACGTTTAAAAGTAAAGATATAAATAGTGTAAAAAAACGCAATTAAGTACAAGTAATTACAGGCAAATGGAAGTCACTATAGACATAATAAAAGCAGTTGAACTTGGTCGGCGTTGGGTTGCACCTTTCTAATGAGCGCCGTATATATTTAGATTACATTAACCACGATTTTATTTAAATTAGGATTTATTAATAGCGTTTAGTTTAAAATAATTTAAAAGTTTATTTTATTTTACATAACCGTATGGACATAATGACAGATTATAATCGGAAATTAAGGTGTTTTAATTTATGAACTGAAAACTACTTTTGCGGCGTTGTGCACTTTTTTGTGATGGGTAAAAAATGTTAAACTCGCGTCAGGTCACGTGACCCTAATTGAAAATTCGTAAGACGGATTCTGAAGTGTTAAATTTTTAATGTAATATAAATTGTCATGTTTGTGTACGATAACGCAATAAATAAATAACTATTGTATTTTATCACATAAATGATAGTACTTTTATACTGATAATGAAAGCAATTCCTGCAATTTCTTTTCCCTAACCATTCCAAAATATCAAAAATGCACACCGTTAATATTCAAGTTTTCACTTCTGCCTGCACTCCCGGAGTGCAACCCGTTGTTCTTTTTTGTATAGAGTTCTTGAGAATGATGTAATTTTCGTATCATATTTAAAAAGTATTTAAAATTAATAATATCAATGAAATCAAATAATAATATCCACGTATTTTTAAACGTATGGTTATCCTTTTGATTTTATATTATCGATCGATCTTTATCGGCGTCGATATTATTAACTATCGCGTTTATTTGAACTAGTTTAATTTCAACGATACAATGTCCATTGTTTGTTTAACAGGTGGCGAAGGTTTAATTTCCAATGTATATTAGTAACGTATAGGAACATGACGAAATAACTATTTTGTTTCACAATAATATAACTGATGATGGTTTTAAGATGACTATTAATATGTTAAAATGTTAAATTTAGTTCGCTTTTGTATTTGCATGATAAAGCTATAGCAGGTAGTCCTTAACCAGAAAAAAAAACGAATATTTCAATCATATAAGTTGAAAAATTGAAATGCACTGCACCTTTTTAAAAATAAAGATATTTTTATCCTACGTAAAACATTTACTACTTTGTTGTCATTTTGGTGCTGATGAAAAGGCTAAAAGTTTACCAAAAACTGTAGGTAAGGTATTAAATATTGCTTTACAATTAATACATGTGATTGTCTAAATTCCTAACTTTTTATATGAAAAAAGTATTGATTTATTAAAACCTATTCAAATTAGACAGTCTTGTGTGCCATTAATTGGGCATGTCGCTCTATGTATCTTTATTTTTTTTACATAAAGTAGGTAAAGTAGCTATTCTTACATATTAAGGATGCCAAATAAATTAGTTTAATATCGCCTAAAACCATTACTAATGTTTCCGGAGGCCACAAAAGTGTGTCTCACTGAATTCCCAATTGGATATAATAAGACTCAACAAAGCATAAATTATACGTATACGAAATAATACTTTACTATCGCTGTATTTACAACAACTTCGAATAGAAAATTGTAGACCTGTCAAAGTATCCAGTTATATATAAAAAAAACGAAGTCATATCAGTTAATATCATGATAATAAATGGAAAAAAAAGTTTGTCATATTTGCATATTACAAACTTTTTCGATAAGTAAGTATATGTTTTTGTCAAATTTTCAATAAATTTTAATCGCTTAGTAAACACTACTTTGTATAAATACTTGAACAAAAGGTTTTATATAATATTTTAAACTTGTTTTTGGTTTTATTCTAGTAATGTTATTGAGGACTATTTTGTTAAAAAAAAACATACATTTCCAAAACTAAATGAAATATTTAATTGCTATTACATGTGTTCAATTAATTTAAATATTGTGTTTAATATTCACTTAGTAAATTAATAGTATTAAGCTTAGGAATTTACTAACGCACTCTATCTACTTTAGATTTTGCAAACTTTTAAACATGTTTCAGAAGCTAAGCAGAACACTTTATAATACTTAGGAAACTCCGTAGCTCCTCGAGCAGAAACTACCAAAAATTTCTTTGACTATTTTCTTTTTAATACTTGTTCAACCACATTCATAAAATATATGAACGTTATTCATATACCATCTTGCATTGTTGGCGCAGTTATAAACAAAATAAACATAACATTTTTCTAAATTATAATTTAGAAGGCAGAAGAAATATTAACTTTTTTGCAAATAAATCATGGAAACTAAAATGTATTCAGTAGCTTTTGTTTAATATGGATCAATCAATCAACCAAAACACAGCAATACTATGAACCTATTGTTACTTCGAAAATCTTGCACAAAGAACTGCTACTAGGCCATAATTGGCAAAAATTGAAAACATACTGAGATTCCACTTTAATATTTCCTTATTGGAATGAATACAAACAAAGGATCCTTTGTTTTATGTAAAACTAGAGACCAGTCCTCGTATATAGGCTTTTGTGCTAGATAAAAAAGGACATTATAATAAACAACTAAAAGAAATATTAAAATTATAAATAAAATGATAGAGGTCTGCAGTTGTGCGCGCATCACGGAAAAACTACTGAATAGAAATCTATTATCTAACCTATTATATGTCTAATCTACTATATGAAATTATCATTGATTTCAATGAAATTTTCTAAATTTTATTTCTTAGACACTTGGCCCTTATAAAAAAAATGATTGCGATATCTTCATTTAATAAAAAGTTATTAAAGTTTCAAGAAACGACGATTTGTATATGCAATGCGTGTTCAGTGATGTATGTTTAAACCAAGTATATTTTTGCTTGCGAAATTTTTAATGTTTTTTCCTTCGTACATAAGAAAACTTTGTTAATATATCAAGCAACACGGACGAAGTCGCGGGTATCAGCTAGTATAATATATATTAGGAAGCTATATAAAATACTCAAATGATATATTTCCACACGTGTACACAAAAGAGACAGGAGTTCTGTTCATTCTGCCATGACATTGAATAGACATAGACTGATGTCAATTCGTGTCAATAAAATAGGTCAATCATTTACGATGTTTGTTTATTTATATAAGGCAATGTACTCGTCTTAATCATAATACTTAACTCCGCACTCACATCGTCGTGACCGTTATAACATTGATTGTTGAAAATAATTTGGTACGTTACGCTAACAAAAAATAGAGAAAGGAAAAAAACCCTATTGAAAACAAGTTAAGAAAATTGTTTGAAAGAAAATCAAAATATTCTTTATTCATAAGTAGATTCAAACAAGACTTTTGCAACGTCATGTGTAAGAAAAGTTAATCACATACATAGCCAATGCTCCACCAACCTTGGGAACTAAGATGTTATGTCACTTGTCCCTCTAATTACACTGGCTCGCTCACACAACAAACCGGAACACGACAATACCAAGTATGCTGTGTTGGGGTAGGATATCTGATGAGTGGTTGGTACTGGTACCTACCCAGATGAGCTTGCCCAAAGCTCTACCACCGAGTATTAATATTACTATCCACATAACAATGTTTTAAATACGGACATAAAATAAAGAATAAATTACAAGGTCGAACTTGATTACAACGTTCTACATAAAATGATGCACAAAAAAATCCATAAAGATATAATGAGTTGTAGGCACTCTCTTCTTTATCGCTAACTAATAGTTTTTCTAGAATTAAATCTGAATAGTCTCTGCTACCTTTGCATTACTCTCGTTTTGGCCAATTGACTGAGATTATGCTAAAGTCGTTGGCGGTCGAGCGCGCCGTATGTCAACTGGAACAAAGGAGTTTGCGTGACACCACGCCGCTCAAGAAAATAGCACCCGAATGTTACTCACTGAGATTTATTCTGGACACTTAAAGAACTTATATCTATATGTTACAAACAATTCCTCTATACATTACAATGCTTAATAAAAAAAGTGTAAGGTAAAGCGTTTAAATTATTACACGAACAATGTAACAAAAAATATATAATATTGAAAATGCTTGAGATTTTCTATATTTAACGAATGAGATTGAAATCTAGCTAAATATATACATGAGCTGTGATTTATACTATACTTATAAAATAACAGCCATGCTATTTTACCTTTATTATAAAAATCTAGATATAGTTTATTTAAATAGCGTAATCGATTACATTTAACCTTTGGTTGACCGAGTGGCGTGTTTATAAAAGTAAATTTAAAATTTCACCTTAACTGACATTTCATGGTATAATAAATTCTATGAGTCAACCTGAACAAAATAGCAAATTAAGTGTTATTAAAAATACAGGTAAATATAATGAGAAACTATAGTCTCATATATGTAGGTGTAGTTAAAAGTAAAAAGCTCTAGGTCTACAGTTGGCGACTGCAAAATGTCGTTTAAAGAAAGTAGTCTCATCCAATTAAAAGTAAGCTAGATTGCTCCCTGAGTTTTTTTGTCGTTTTTCTAATTGTCTTCTCGTCCTTTACTTTTTACATTTGTTATACGTTTTCTGTGTGAAATCGTGACGACATATGTCGTGAACGTGTTCTTTTCAATCATTAAACAAGATATTACTTCCCACGTAATAAAATACATTCCTGATTTCGCATTTCCTTTTCAACTTACTCGTAAATTTTACGTATAAATAACACCAGATTCATCCCGTTAATATGCAATATTCGCGTATCATTTTTGGATACACGAGGTTTTTAACCTCGTAACGTTAATCACAAATTTTTATAAAACTGCCTAGCGCCTGCCCTAGCGCGACCTGGTTAAAATTTTCATATAATATACTTATTTTGGATTGTATGAAAATGTCAACTGGCTAATAATTACTGCTCTAACATATAGACATATAGACGATTGAGGCTACTAATAATTCCCTTCGCTATAGTACCTAAAAATATCAGTTATTTTGATATCATCCATATGGCACGACACTTATATGTACAACGGTTCAAAATTTAGACCACAATATAATGTTATAGAGTATTCAATAGCGGTAATCGCCGCAAGCGATCCCTCTGATACCCATCAGTAGTCAATGCGACATGTTAAGGTGGCATTACACGGCAACGGAGTGGAGTATGCAAATGAAGTACTCGTAGAATTGGAGGTACAGACGCCGTTCAGTGCGACGTTATCGACGTATAGCGAACACCGACAAGGGTCACCGTGATCCAACTGTCTCTAGACTGAACTTATTTAATAATGTAACATATATTTGAATTATTCATAAAAATGATAATTATATCAGTATACATGATCTCGCTATAATTAATCTTAAACTTGTTTTTAATATAAATAGAGACGTTAAATTGATCACAGTAAATTAAAAGCAATTTGTATATAAATTGCTAGTTTAAATTGTTAATTTGTATAAAAAAACTATTTCTTTATAAATATAGATATTTTGCTCGGAATAGATTAAATCAACGATAATGCTTTACCTACTATAAGATTAACAAAATACCAGGTCGTCAATATCTCATTCCTGTTTAATAATGGTCCTGGAGAAGGCTAGGGATTCCACGCTAAATTCAACATTGATAGATGCACATATTATGACAGTGAAAACATTTGTCGGATTACCACTACTGAATCCAAGAGCAGTGCCTATGTGTAAATGGACAGACAAATGGACGTCCTCATAGTAAATGGTCAGCAATGTCTACCATAGACAAGAGCGCGTTAAGAAATATTGACAGTTCCTTAAATCGTCAATGCACCACCAACCTTCTAAACTAAGAATTTATATCCCTTGTGAGTGACGTCACTTGCTTTAGAATCAGTGTTTTGAGGTAGAATATATAGGTGGTAGTTACCCAGGCAGGCTTGCCTAAGCAACTAAATTTACATGCTGTTGTGTTTTCCCATTATGTAGATAAGTAAAGACTCAATGGGACGGGTACTTGGTGTACATGTGTGTACGCGTGTGTACGACTACCGGCCGCCGTCGACCGCATGACAAAACGGTATCCTTGGTTTTTTGTTACGATATATGCATACGTTACGTACCGCTAGATACGAACGAAAATAAATCATATCATATTCCACTATTAAGATTGATGTTCCAATATGTGCGCATCGAATCAAATTGGAAACACTCATCAACGTTACCAAACCAAAAATAAGGATTAGTCAAGGACTTATACCGATTCCTGAGTATTCATCGAAATATTCTATATCATTAAAATAATATTTGATTTAGGGCTGTTTTTTGTTTTCAAGAGACATAAAATAATGATCTTTAATTAATATAGTCTAGGTTTTACTTACGGTTTTACTCACTTTTTTACAGTTTGAATTATATGTGGATTAAATATGCACGTAAATTATAACTAAATAGTAACTTGAGGTACACTTGTAATTTTTATTTCTGGACAAACGGACATACAACATAAAAATTATCGTTTTGGTTATTTGAAAATAGTTATATAACTTTAAAAAGGCAATTATATTCAAATCACCCACAGACAATTCAACTTCATTTATCTGCAAAGATATTTAAATTTAGGCTGTAAAGATCGAGCGAACGTGTTCCAAAATCAAACGTAGTACTGGTATGTTTTATTTATCTATTAATATAACACGTGCTACTGAAGACTAAACCGTGGTAGCTGTGCATCAAAGTATATCTGCAGACAGAAACCGTTAAAGCTCGTGCAGTCGTGCCAAATCTCTTCATTAAACTGGTCGGCCGGCGCGCCCGCTAGCGGTTATCCCGTTGTTTACATTAGTGCACTCCATCCACAAGGTTCATTATCTATGGCATTGTATTACCATGACATCGAACTTGCCAATTCGGCTAGAGTTTGAACAACCTCAAGTATTCTACAATCTAGATACGTTTGTTTTGCTTTCTGGTTAATTTATATGGATGTTTCGTATCATATCTAAAGTCCACTGTTGAAAATTTTAACGTTAACCACAATTGTTTGATTTTATTTCTGAATACATTTGTTTAATTTAAATATAATTAGGAAATTGATTTTACATTTTCTAACCTAATTGTATCAAACACGAACATTAATATGCAATCAATGTTAATTAATAATAACTTATGTGGTAGAGCTTTGTGCAAGCTCGTCTGAGTAGGTACCACCCACTCATCAGATATTCTGCCGCAAAACAGCAGTACTTTGTATTGCTGTGTTCCGGTTTGAAGGGTGAGTGAGCCAGTGTAATTACAGGCACAAGGGACATAACATCTTAGTTCCCAAGGTTGGTGGCGCATTGGCGATGTAAGCGATGGTTAACATTTCTTACAATGCCAATGTCTATGGGCGTTGGTGACCACTTACCATCAGGTGGCCCATATGCTCGTCCGCCTTCCTATACAATAAAAAAAAATGTTTTATAAACTTTAATGAGAATGTGATAAAACAGACAAAAAGTGTTTATTTATTTAGATGGTTAATTATGATGGTAATAATAAGCAAGCATTTTCCCTCAGCGCATTATGAGCTTTACGAGTACCAACATTGAATGTAATTGATAATTTAACTTTTTCATAAAACGTATTCGTGTTTAAACAGTGTATAATAAGATTGTTATCACAATAGCAGCACCAGGTCACGTATTAGCGCGTATTTAATAATAGAATGAGTATTATTAACACATGCCTTGCCTTTAAAACCATTTACCTATTCTCAACAGGTTAGGAGGTAAACAGCCTTGCATATGTATTCATATGCTCCGTTGGACGCCATTGTTTTAAAACGAATTACTATCCAGAACATAAAATTAAATACTCATCCGTAGGCTGGATGGATGGCTCACGCTTATTTGGATGCGTGTGAGGACGTACTCGCCGTCAGAGGGCCGGCGCCGTGGGGAGAATGCCAATGTGTAAATTATATTTAGCGTCCATTGCGATTACTGCTTGTTGAATTAAATAGAAACTGTGTCAGAGTGTCGACCCGTCGACGACGAGCCGCTGTTCATAACAATTTACAACAGTAACAAAGTATACAATATAATGAGGCTAAAATACCTACTCAACTCATAATAACAAGACACACTAACACTTGCAAAACAGAAGGTAAACAGAGTCAATTTACAATAACTATGTAAATATGCAGATGTTGTTCATAAACAAGATGTTTCATCCGAACTCAACCGTTGTGTAAAATTGTGACTAGTGCTGTAGCACTGCACATAAACATGGACCGAGTGCTTGTCTGAATTTATAGGACGTTTATATGCTTTTATTTTGTCATAATTCGTACAAATCTTATAAAACAATTGAACACAAAGATAATAATGATAATCTAGCTTTCCTATGTCGGTGTTTTAGAGCTACTTCTATAAATAGAAGCAATAACAAGCCGAGCTTTGTAAAAACAAAAGGCACATAATTAATTACGTAATCAAGCGTGAGACTAAGATATTAAAGCTGTGACTGGAACTAAGTAGCGTTGCTGTTAATTGAATATTTAATTATTAAATAGACTGCAAAATAGTACAAAAAAATTTATACATATAAATTTTCACACTATAAATAAATATTCCTTATGTATTAGGATTTATTTGCAGCTTTATTGTCTTGCCTATTTAAATAGTTTTTAAAACAATAATGGTATAAGCGCGCGCGTGCGCCACGATACTTGTTTATTATATGTTGACGATACTAGGTCAGAAACCTTCACGTAAGTGTCAACCTGTAAAATATTTCAACACCATCGGCTGAACGGTTTAGGAATGCATACGACGTATAAAGTGACTTTCATTATACCTATACATAATATGGTTTTGTTATTATTTTGCCGTGCATGTCCGCGCATCTTTGTAAATTTAAATAAAAAAATAATAAGAAAAACACAATAAAAAAGGATTAATATCACCATTATATTGTAATATATCAGTAAAAATCATCTAATTATATAACCTCAAATATGCAATTTGACAAGTAAATCATACACATCATATATAAATGATAGCAATTGAACAATACTTTCGTATTTCAGTGCATCGTTTATTTTGGCATTTAACTATTATCGCAGTTGAAACGCAGTCGCATTTGTTATTCGAGTTGGCAGACGTCCATTTGTAACTATCAGACAAACTATCCAGTATTCGTAGTATCCGTACCATTGAGTGTGAGCCACTGGCACTCGATACCGGAGTAATGCTTTCCATGCTAACTACCAATACTGATTAATCTTGGAGCTTATACGAGTATTTGTAATTTAACTGCCTCATTGGATCTGTAGCTAACTTATGCAGCTGTCTTTTTCTCTGTCTCATGGTATGGACCAACAAAATGATTTTGGTTTCCCATCATGTAATACAAGATTGAGCAGCATAGAATAAGGGACTTCTTAAATAATTTGTCCGGCGCTTGAAACTCTTTTCGTTCATTTCTTCCGACTGTTTCAATAGGAAACTAAAAATTTGCCAATTTTTTAACGTTAGTTACATTTATTGAGATTAGTGTCTACAATTAAAAATTAAACTATTACATAAATCTAACTATTGTACAAATCATGGCCGCGTAAAATTGTAGCAAGAATGCTATAAGGATTTCACCTTTAAATCGCAATTCTGATTCTCAAGGCGAAAAATGAAATAAGACGAGTTGTTATATTTTTAATGAAACTGTTATTTTACTCCAAAAGTTATTTAAAATAACGAAAGTTAGTAGTGGTAGTATCTCAATGAGCACAATCTTATTCGTTGAATTTAGTTGCAGGCAAATGTATTTTTAGTTGTTCGCTGCTCGTGTGCAACAATTAATTGTAATAGTCATTGACTTTTGTGTAACCTGATAATTAATAAATGCTATTTAATGTTTACAAGTTTGTTAGACAGTTGGTTAATTGGCTAAAGGCCTTTCTAATATAATTACATTAAAAATATTATTTTAATGAATTCAAATACATAATTAAAATCGTCTTCTTAATCGCCGCCTCAATTTATTCCGGTAATTCGTTTATTTTATATTAATTTATGAATTTATGATCGACATTCGACGTTGATCGAATGATTTACATTTATTAAATCTTGCTTTTTTATTTTCTATCATTTGTAATTATATTATGTGACGTATATAGGTATTATCCATAACTGACTTTTATGAAAAAATGTTGTGAAACTAGATGTACAATTATTTGGGATTTACCCGCTCTCAAAAAAATGATTAAAAAATAACAATAAAGAAAACCTTTCATATAACGTGGATCATCATCTACATCATCATTTTTGATGATATAAGCATATAAGATATTGAAAGCCCAGGATTTGATTTTGAGAACTATTTCACGTAGCCTAAGAAGCGTAGGTCAAAAGAAACTCTTGACCCATTTTGAACTTTCATGTACACGAATTTAAAAACTTAAATTCTAGAACGCTTTACCAAGCACTTGTTTTGTAAATACTTATATATTCTAAGCCACATACAATCTTTATCAATATTAAAATTTTAAAAGTTTATTTTTTAATCTTGGCTCAGAAAGAGTTGATGAAATTAAAATAATAAAATTTTAGTCTGTCGAATAATTTATCTACTTTATGATTAATTAAAAATGTTTGTTATTATTAATGGTACTACAAAATGTTTTTTATGGTTATTTATAATAAGTTACTTGTCTTGCTTCGTATCTATAAGTTTTTTGATTGAAAATAACTAATTCATTGATTTGTTTCAACCTAAGATTAGACAGGTTTGTTACTTCAGGAGTAAGTAAGATTTTTGATAATGTAATAATAAAAATAAACAAATCGGATGAATTGTGAGTTCACAACGTTTTCATTTGTGAAGGAACAATAAAAAAAATATACGTCTTTACTTATCTTTGTTTTCATTCGTAAATACATATTAACCTACTTATATACGTACTTGTAAAAATAATTTGTTAAAGGAAGACACACCAAAATTCTATCCTACACATATAAACAAGCCTTAAGTCAATTTCTTCAGGTAAAGTAATACCGGTTATACACGTGTCAAGAAGGATTGCCACGGGCACGGAGGTGCGGTGCGCGGGCGACAGGACGCGCACGCCGCATGCTGATGAGAAAGAGACAGAGCTAGTAGTTACAACTTTATAATTCAAATATGAATTATAGTATGTATTAGGAGCCTATGTCCTTATTGTATTTCGAGTTTTTAATCAATTTTTTAATCAATTTTTTTATTAAACATATAATATGATTTTACATATACATATTAATTGGTTAGTTTGGTTTATTAATTTTTGTGGTTACTGTAAATTTTGTTTACGACTTTACATTTAAAAACGTATCACTTCTTCAGAGGCGTTAGTTTTAAGGATTTAGTAAGAAGGTGGTGTAACTACCTCCAAAAATAAATAATATAACTATGTTTGGAGATCAAAATGTTTTCGTTGCTATAAGACTTTCGTTACGATCAAAAAGTTATACGTTACAGCCGCCATTAAGTAAGCTTAACCTTGCTTTCGAATTTGATCTTTACATGTATGTCTAATTGTATACAGTCACATACATTAAAAGAGTCTATTTATGAGTAATATGAATGTAACGTGAATATGATTCTCACTAATACGTACAAGCGCCTGCTTCAGTGCAACTACCCTATCTGGCACAACAAACTATCCTGTAAATACGCGGGTTTAACGTCCGTGCGTGGAACACGGCCAAGTAATAAAACTTCATGTTTATTGTGTCTGCTCCGTGCTGTTTATATATCAACCCAGTAATAACTTATAGGTAGGCTGCACAGCCTTCCGTAGACCGGTTGTGTCAGTATAAATGTCGCAACAGAACAAAATAGAGTGCAAATAAATAGGACCGGAATATGTAGCGCAGGAAGGGTCGACGAAATTCAATTAAAATATGTTTTTCAATACCATATCCCTCATAGGACGAGGGCCCGAGTGGCCGCAAGTGGGTTGTTATTGTTGCACGTAATGAAGCCATTGTTCTATGTTGCGAGGTGTCATCGGAGACACATTGTCTGTCAGGCGAGCGTTTTTTATTGCAATCTATTGTCATACAAGTTGACAAAAAACATGAGATACCAAATTGTCATTTATGTCACCGCAGATAACGATCTATGTAAGTAGAGCAAATTATAATATTGTTACAATTAAATTATAACACATGGCCAATGGCTATACAACTTTTAGGTCAAACTTTTCATAATCTAGTTATCATTCCAACTGGTGGTATATTGTTCAGAATACTAATGTATTAGCATAAATATGTTGTTTTGTATCCGTTAATGTTAATTTTATGAAGAAGATTATATATTTGCATATAAACAACTGAATGTATCTTGTTTTGATAGCGGCAAGAACTGATTTATACCGCCCACTCTTCTAAGACACTTATCTGCTAGCAAAATTGACAATATTAAATTCAAAATTCTATTTTAAAAATCTTGTGCGATTCTTTAATTTAAATTAGGTGCGTTCAATTATTTTTGTCACGTTTAGAAATATATTAATATTCATGTAAAAGTTCTTTATAAAAAGTTGCCTCTAAAATACCTTTTTAAGCAATAAGCGCATTATATATTTAAAAAAAAATACATTTATAATAAATATAATACATGTTAAAATTAAACCTAAACAATTATCATATTTAAGATTGTGTAAATACATCTATCTGTAGTGTTGCTTTATGAAATGAGAAAAGCAATATCATTGAACTCAATTCGACCCTGATTGTGTACCAGAGCTGCAAGGGAGCCCATTTACATGCTGCGTGGAGAAAGTAAACACCGGCTTTAGTCTTAGAGCGAACTATTGATACCATAATGGGAATAACGGGACGAAACTTATACAAAGAAACACGTCCTAATATAGATATCGTATTATCATAATGGCTTGTATTATGAAACTCGTAATGTTATTGAATATACTTTTTGTGGGTAATCATCCCAAATTCGAATGTAGTTTGTAATGTAACCTTCATTAGACAAACTTGTTAAAACGTCAGATCTCATAGCATCAAAACTTTTTGTTATTATAGTTCCGACTGTAATTATGAATAATAATCAACAGTGAGAATAGTAACTTCAAGGTTTATTTATTTGAATAACATAATTGTATGAGCCTGAGGTCAGATCTTTTCGTACCAATGTTGTTTGAGCTACAATCAAAGTATAATTATTAAATAAACATTTAATCGCCGTAGTTATTTTGAATATTTAACAGTACCCATTTTATTACAAAGGCAAGTATAGCTCAGGAAATAAATTTTGAATCTTAACAAATCATGGTCAGTCTTTTAAATATTTACAATCTATTATATTGAACATATATATTTCTTGCTTCTAATTTATACATATGAACATTTATACATATAACTGAGTATTTATTGGGATATATTATTCACATTTTACAGTATATATTTCCAACTTGAGTTAAGCTTCAGCTTCGGAGTTTGAAAATAATTTCAATAATTTAAATAGTTGACTAATTATATTCTAATAATCTGTTTTAGGAATATCTTCCAATGTGAATGGGTGGCCGGTACATCAATTAAAAGGATTGTATAGAACAATGACCCGTACTTATTTGTTGTTTATTATATTTAGAGATAATAATTACGGCGTACCTTGCTCTTAACAAACACCGTAATGAACGATACAAATTAAACGACAGACACAAACATCCGACAAATACCAGTAATACTGTACGTTTTTCATATCCATGGCCAAAGTTCTGTCATTAGCGCAGCAGTCTGCTGACCACTACACAAAAAAAAAATCAAAGATGGAGCTGCTGTTTTCACGATCACGATCACGATAGCCATTCTCAAAAGAAAACAACTTAAACATTCTCTATTCCATACATCTCTCACTCTCATTATTTTATGAAACAGCTATCAATCATATCCGGAGAGAGATCAGTATTGGTAATAACGGAGTGACGTACTTTCCGAAGCGCAGGAGTGTAAGCTGCCAACTTCAAAACTCATAGCGCCAAGGACTTTGAGAGAAAAACTCAAATATACTTTTATTAGTCTGACCCGAGCCTCGAATCCAGGAACTCGGAATCATTGCTGACCTTATAAAATAGTGACAAATCTAACAAATTAAGTTAAATAATATAAATAATACGAGCGAAAGTAATAAATATCGTTTGTATTTACGAAGTATCAAATGCCTTCAGAACGTTGCTCCGTGAAAATGATATCGGGTTTGTGTTCACGCAATTCATTACGTGCTCCGAGCGTTACCTAGCGTGCGTATACGAATTACGTGGCAACATTTAATTACTCTTCGTTGTGTAATAGCATCTAATGGTAAAGAACGATGCCAAGCTGAACCACGATTAATTACCGCTTACCCTTACCACGTCGTGATCTAAATAAGTCTTGCAATATAGATTATATTATAACTCATACATCGCTTTTGAACTTAGCCTTGTATTTAGAAATAATCGTGAATAATTGTACTTGACTCTAATAAACAGTACATGCAGTAGTTGAGTTTATTTTGAATCTTAATAGTCAAAAATAGTTGTACACGAGTGACAAATTGTCTAAAACACTAAACGTTAGTAGTATGAGTTAATTTAAAGTTATACCGTTTTTGTAGAGACAAGGGATCGGAGAGTTTTAAATTGTAGAAAACAAAATGGCCCTTCCAGGTCGACGTTTAGTTAAGCTAATAGCCGAGTCGCGTAGGTATCATGCTCGGCGCTCGCAATTTGTTCGAAACTGGTAATGCAAATCACTTGTAAATTTAAAAACACGTTTAGAAACAGTACGACTTGTTTATACATATTATGTATGTACATAGCATTAAGAACTGATAACATTAAATCTCCCTAATATAATATGATCTACTGATAATATTCTAATTACTTGATTTTATTCTTATTAAGTCTACGTAATATTTTATCAACATGTTTGTTTTCGACGTACGTACGATAAAACTTAATTGGTTTTAAGTTTTTTGAAAACCCACTCAGCGGCAATAATACTTGAGTAGTTTTTTTATCTTTAGGGCCCAAGGCTCTCTTAAAGGTCTCGTTTAAAATATTTCTGCGGATATCATTAACGATTTTATTTCTGTGATAAATATTGATATGTCAAATAAAAAAAAACAATAAAAGATTAAAAAAATGTTTGTACGTACCTACTATACGGTAACAAATTATTTGTATCAATCAACATGACTGCGATTGAGTTTTCCGCGCTAGTTTCTATTGCGTTTAAAAAGTTGGAATGCGAACAAATGATGCAATTCGAAATATGTTTAGTTTGTATGATTATAATTCTGACGACAGACATTGCGATCGATTATTATAGATAAACGAAACACGTGTTTAATAAAAAAAAGATATAAATAGTATCTTGTATCGTTCGCAATGTACATTTGAATTTAATTAAATATTTATATATTTGATGTATTTTTTTTTTAATATACTAGCTTACACCCACACGTTAAGTAAAATAAACGTTAAATAAACGTCAAATACATACAAATTATTAGAAATGGTCGTTAGGTTGTTATTTATTGTTATTTATTCACTTGTGTGATAATTAACATTTGTATGATTTATTTATGAGTGTCCAATATATAATCTATCCAACAGATAGATGAGCGGGGGCGTATTGACAATATTGGTAAAATGTAGACAGTAAGTCATAGACAAAATATTCTACATTAAATACAGATTAACAATTGCCGTCTGTGATTGATCCGTCTACTGCTTATAAGCCTCACTTTTTCTAGTGTGTACCTCTGCATACACTTATAATAATATATTCACTTAACATTATGATATTTTCTGGTCCGTTGTCTAGTCTCGCTTAAGAATGTCATGGTGATATAAAGAGGTTATAAGTCATCAATTATATTATAAGACATATACGTGATTACAAACGGACAAATTTAACCAACCTTCCGAATTAAATAAATTTATAAATGTTAAATTGAAGCAATTAATTTTTTGTTGATGTTGTGTAGTCGCAAATTATTCTTGTATTCAGGAAAGGTCATCTCATAACACTACGATAAAAAGTTGCGAAATCCCCGTCCCGTTGTGCACTATTCTGTCGACTCGTCAGATCAAATCAGATTAAATCTTTACATGCGTGTATGAATGCTTACCTATTTATATATCTACATATCACATAACTTACAAATCACCGCACACACACACACTTTAAAAAAAATCACGTAACACAGTTATATAGTATTCTTATTTTCTCATATCGCACTAAAATAATCGCTAAGGTATATATTATGCAGTGTTGTTTTGATGAAATATAGCTAATTATGGAAATTAAACCAGATAGGAAACCGTTGACCCTGGCGCTTTATTGGCGATATAGTTATAAAGAAACTTGCTGCATAAAATTTGCATATTCTAAAAATGACATAAAATAGACAAATGTGACAAGCACGTTAATCAAAATAACGACTCAAATTTCTAACATTTAATAAGTTTTTTTTCTAAAAGATATTTTTCTACATAATTGCTAACCGACTAAGCTTCTTCACCCTGACTATGGTAACCTAACCTTTTATAAAAAGACAAGCATTTTGAGATAAAACCTTGATAGTAGACTTCAAGTAGGTACATACAATATACATATTAGATTAATTGTTTTATTATACCATGAATAATGTTTCATGATTAAACAAACAACTTAACCAACAGCTATGTATGAATTATGCGGATATGAAACATGGGTATGAATTGAATGTGCTACCCATCGTAACTGTACACCTGCGCATGCGACGCCAAGCGGTCTTCTGACAGCAATTAGTCTCATGTCATGAATTCCACGCAGTACAACGGCCATGATTTAACATATCTAGCAATTACATCTGAGGACGGGGCCTGCGATGAGGGATGTGTAATTGCAAGCTTAGTTGATATGAAGATAGCCTGCAATGAGGAAGACTGCTGTTGACTGCTAAATCCCATAAACCGTACGAAAACAAGACACAATAGGTTTATTGCTTAATGGTACTATTTTATTACTGCTTTGATTTTATTCAACGTATTCCATATTGATGACTTAATTACATATTTATTATTATTGTAATAGATACTATACTATATGTTTTTTTTTTTTTTTAAAGCTGATACTTGAGCAATGGTTTGGTACTTGGTCGAACGAGTCATTTGTAATTTTTAGATGTCGATTAAATTCCTAAACGATTAATTTATTTTAATAAGCACGACAGTTCAAATCGTGTGAGAATGTGATTAAGTCTATTCTAATAAAGACGTGATCGTAATTAAACTTCTAAGAAGCTTTGCATGATCTGACTGCTATAAGACAGCCTTAACAAATAAAACTCAATCAAATATTCAACGAAATAATGAATGTTTTAAGAATATAATAATATTAAATATAATTTAAAAACATAATATACAAGAACGTATGTGTTTTTTTAGTGATTGTTTTAGCAGGAAAATCAATAACGTAAATAAAACATGGACGGTGTTTGCCTTCGTTTATAACAGGCAAAGATAAACATAGCAACAGCCAAGACCGTCGTACCAGTAGAATATTACATCGTTGCAACCTGCGCTTTAGATGGAGAAAATTCTATAAAGGATTTTGTAATTTCAACTTTATTTATAGACATATAAAGCTTAAAATATTTAGCCATCTTCTGTTTATATTTCTCATATAAGGAAAAAATAATACCATATTGGAACTTATGCAAGACTAATGAATACGCGAACTTGTTGTCACAATTCCTTTTAAGTTCTTTCTTTCTTAGAATTTTAAGGATAATGTTTATTCTCATTTCATTTTTTTGAAAATAAATTTCACTTTTTGATTTAACAAAATCAACAATTATTGTTTTTGATTTAACTAGCTTAAGGTGAAGTACCTTAAGTCAAATGTCATGTGTCAGATATTTCAGTGTATTCCGTCGTTCACATAGCTCTTATCGCTTACTATTTGCTTTGTTTTAATTTCAGTAGTTCTAATCTATAAGAAATATTTTTTTATTGAATTTGTGACATGTTAAAAAAATATTTTCTCTCATTAGTTATTTCGACACTTATATATACGTACAGTAAAGTAATCGTAATATAAGCTTTACATTAGTTTATACGATAAATAATATAATAGTTAATATTTCATCAAAATCTGTCTGAGACTACAGATAATATAAAAGATAAAGAAACACGCAAACGCTTACTGGGTTATATAAGATCATAGATTTATGATTGCGTAATCGATTTATAAGGTAAATGTAATATGAAATTTGTTTTTAGAGTATAAACATTTCAAACAAGGAAGCAGCGTTTGCGAAAGTTAAGCCGGTAAATATCGTTTCTTTTTACTGCTGATTGCGCGCCTCAGACACCTGCGCAGTTCGGCGTCAAATGAGACGCTTACAATAGCTCTTAGCTAATTATAATTCGTTTTGTCCGAAATGCTCATAGAATTTGTCTTCTATATGCAGATACAATGCGATATACGATACGATTTATATTTGATCGTTTTCATGCTTGGAATTGAGTTTTTGAAACTTCTCATATTTCAAAAGAACTTTTTACTAATATGCTTTTGAAGTTCTAAAAATAATCAATTTAAAAGTAATTAAAATAACATTCTAAAACATTCTAGATATAATATAAATAGACTATATTATAATAATTAAGTATGAACATAAGTTGTGAATTGATCCCACATATATTTTTATAAGAACATAAATTTTCCACAGATTAATAATCACTTAAAAGAATCCCAACGGGTGTATACGCTTACAAAAAAAGTATTGTTCGTTTTAAACGATCCTAAATAACATCTTAAAACCACCGAAAATAAAATAATTACTTGATCGGAAGGAATAATGGTCCAGATTCGATTCCCCGAGTCGAAATGTAAATTTGACATTAAGCGTAATTACTACGATAAAAGTCGTTGGAACTGTGACCAGACGCAGAAGTAATTACATTCCTACAGGCTTTGAATTTTAATCGTTTGTAGGTAGTACTGTGGTCGCTTTCTTAGCACTTCCTATTTCAATTCATACCTTGTTTACCATATTTTTCCATTTGAATGTAAACACCAGCATGTTTATTAATATTAAAACATCAAAGGTATGAAAACGTAACGCAGTTGTTAAGCGTAAAAATAAACTGTGGTTAGCAAATATCACATAAAAAATACATATGATGTAATTGATTCACGTTATATAAACGACCATTCAAGTATGTATGCATAAATAGGAATTTTATTAAGAATTCTTATTATTATTGATAAAGGATAAGAATATTATTTAGTTAGGATTTTGGTTTCATCCGCGTTAACCGTTACTGTTCCACACCCCTGGGTCTGATATGTGGGTTGTGTTATATACATTATGACCTTTCTCTTTAAATGGGCCATCTTAGTTAAAATATTTAACGAATTTGGACTTTCTATAATAGAATATAAAAAAAATAAATGTTGATTTTAAACGTAAAATCATTCATACGAATTTTTGTTTCGTACGAAGTCAAAATAATTGAGTGGCGGATTTAAAATGATGGTTTGAGCACCGAAACATCTTAAAAGAGAAAGTTATGCCCAGCGTTGGGACAGGCTGAAACTGAAAATAAATAATGTATTGTAAACCTTGTATTTCCCCCTACATTATTTACTGCGGGAATCGCGTTCGATATTCGCCCATTATTTAACCTATGCCTTTGATATTCTCATGGCTCTCATGAACTCCAGTTTAACATACATTTGATAGTTTCACCTGTCAGCTATTCATAGTAACGTGCATAGTATCAGTAATACTGGATATTATGCTAACTATGCCGACTAATCTACTACCGTCGCAACCCGATACGTAAATCCTTCTAGTAAATTCGAAACGCTTGCATCTTAATACAGAATTAGATAGCTCAGTTTAGCTAGGATTCTAGCTATTGTTCTGCATTTGGCACAATACATTGAATATCATCTAACATTGTATAACAATAACTGTCGTACTTGAGGGATTCAGTATTTATTTATTGATTTATTACCTGTGTGATTGTGCCACCATTTGTTTTCTATGAGATATGTGTTTTGCACTTGAATTGGATTTTTTAATTGGTTTAATTAGCTAATTTTTGTTGAAAAGACTTGGATACATTTTTTGTATCGAAAAAAACAACACAAGTTTTGCTTTTAGTTATTATTATAATTTGAGATGCGGTGCGGCTGACGCACCTTAGTCGCACTTCCTCTGCGGGCAGGTGCAAATAATACTGTGTGTGTTAGACGCTCTCCCATTGGTCGAACCGGGTTGACTCGGGATGCGCAGGCGTCGATTTACGGCGGGGATAATGCAGCTGCATCTCGTCTGTAGTCTGTACTGTTACATCGCCTCCTGCTAAGGAAGTCACTGTTTAAATAAACTGCAAAAAATATTAAATCTAAATGAAGGTATTCTTGTGATTTAATAAATTATATTGTATATTACATTAAACATTTATTCAAACTACTTATTTCTCGTAGTATATTTAACGTTCGTTACTAAAGAACTCAAAAAACTTAATTTATGATTTCGTATAGGTCGAGTAGTCCGTCTACCTAATGCTGGATAAGAAAATATAATAGCCACTAATTAATATTGTAGCATTGTTGTATGTCTGTTCGTTCACAAGTGTGTCGTGGTAGCGTGACCAGTAACATGACAGCGGCGACGGTCGAGACACCGACGGAGCCTGGCACCGAGCCGTTGCCGCCGGCGAGCCGTTTCCGTCACGCGATACTGCACACTGTAATAACAATGTATCTAAAAATATATAATACTACCAGCGACCCGACTTTGCACGATAAAGTTGTGTTGTTTTTCGGTGTGATTTATCTTAAAAATTTAAGCAAATGTGATTTAATCAATCATACTAATCACAAAATTTTGCTATGTGAGCACACATTGCTAATATTCCGCCAGTTTCCACAAATATTTATCACTTTTCATTTGGCACCAAACTTACGCATTGTCATTATTTTAAACATTTTTCCATATAGTTTAAATGAATGATCTCATTCAAAGAAGATAGAGGACAATCTTTATTGCGTAAAACGCTTTAAATGTGGACATAATTTGTAGAATATCACATACAACGTGAAATATAAGCTATTTAACATTTGTTATTTAAAAATGATATAGCTTGATATTAGCAATAGCATTTACACAAATACGGAACAAACAGACAAGACTTCTTTACAATATCAGTATAATAATGAGTTAAGCATGAACGAGTATGCTTAGTATTTTACTTTCAACGACTCAGGCTGGGGATAGTTAAAATTAATTTTATATTAATTTATTTTCTATTTCATGTACAATATATGCTTTATAACACCTTTTTTATGATAAGCTCATTTGTCTAACTAACGACTATCATTCGATCTTTTGAATTATTTCCGGAATTCCACATCACTATGATAAATGCTAATTGCTCTTATATTTATTATTATTTATGTGTTCAAATTTATGTGTTCTATTCACGTACCAACATAATCGATTTAAAAAAAAGAAAACAAATATTTTATTGAGTAATTTAAATCGCAAACACTTTATTCATGCAGGCGCTTAGGATCTCGTTTAATAAAAAAAAAATTAAAGTTACCACCGGTTTTGAAATGTAGATTTTACAGATAAGAATCGGCAAAAATCTTAGTAGTTTCAGTTTTCTGATAATTAAATTACATAGTATAGAATTTAACTATTATTTATCCTGCATGGAACAACGAATACTAACTCTATTTCTATCACATATATAATTATTAATCTATTAAGACGCCTTGTCAATCTAAGTTTTTTTTTATCATGAGATTTTAAATTAATTGGCAATACTAATAGTTGTTTGTTACAACAATTAAGGTTTTAACATTCAACTCAAAACACTAATGATTCAATATGAAAATATTGTTTGGGATTTAGGATATGATATAAATATAATACAATGAAACTAATCGCTGCACATTTATTTATCTATTTTTTACTGATACTAAAGGAGAAAAAATGGTCCGGTAACCATTTAACCTTCAAGTAAATATTATTTATATTTACTTGAAGGTAGACCTTTTTATACAAAATTGTTACTTTTATTTAAAAAAATAAACTTACAAAGGGAAAAGGGAAGGTTAAAATGCAATCTTGTGGTAAAACAATAAAAAATACCATTGACCGTTAAATAAAAAATATTGAATTACGTAAGCGTTATCTGACCCAGTGTCGGTTCATTCGACACAACTTGCAACTTTTTTCTTTAACATCAAGAACCGTGAAATTCAATTAGCGATTACGGCGTGCGATGAAACGAAAACGACAGTTGCTTGAAATTATATACAACTTTAGATTTATATACAACGCACAGAAGACTCGGTCAAGTGAATGCTGAACGCACATTTCAAATATTCTTTTCACCTTTAATAGCAAAAATTAATAATAGTAATTCCAACATTCAAATTCATTATTTTATATAGAAATTTGCAAGAATCCTTGTATATATAAATAACAATATCGATAGACGAAAGAAACTTCGGATTTTTATTTTCACTAAATTTTGCTGTTGTTTTTAATTGTCAGAATATAAAAAAAAATACTAGTTTCCATAAATGTAAGTGTTGTTAATGATACCATTAACATTTGATGCAGTAGTCATAAGAACAATTATTATTTGTTTTTAAACGACGTTTCGTTGTTCGCAATGAAATTAAAAAGGGTTAATTTGATAAAATATAAATGAATGTCTGAAAGTTTGACCTTTGATTTTATTTGTTGAACAAAAATATATACTAATAAAGTAATTAAAATATTCATAAATAAGCAGTATTTAAACTTTTTGTCCTGATATAAATCGATCTAACTAATGTATTTCTTTTGAAGTCATTCAATACACGATTTATCGTTAGTTTGCATATTTAATATTCAAAGAATAAATTATGAATGCATATTCAAATAACCAACCTGGATTTCAAGGAGATATAATCAAAGAGAGCTTAGTATTTCGTCGTATTAGTTTTGTTTATCAATGTATTGATTGTGATACTCGTTACAATTAATAATTGGTGAACTAAATTAGTATAGACTAATTAGGCTACTTCCTCTTTAGTAGCTACTTTTTGCGGTAGATCCCAAGACTTGGACAATTAAGCTATTGAGTTAATCTCTTGAGAATTTCACAGTAACAGCATTTATAGTTAGGAAGTTGACAGCTTAAGCCCCCCTCAAAAAGCATGTAAAGTTGTTGGCACTGCGCCTGACCGCCTGGTCGTGTCATCTCGTTCTATCGGACTATGAAGGTGAGAAAGAGAATACACCTATGCTTCATAATATATCCTGCGTAGATGCCCAGATATTGGTCGCCAACCGTGGCCGACCGGGGAAACTTGATGCCATTATTATTGCTATATAAATTTAATATAATTATGAAAATTGTATATTTTTAACATAAATGTGTATTGTTTGATTGGTTGAAACGAGTAATCACTGAGTTCTTTAGCGATTATTTACGGTAATAAAAATAAAATAAAATATTTGGATTTTTATTTTAGAACTTGTAAACGACCTACTTTACGTACGAAAAGTCACTTCTTAACTCGAGTACCTACTAATGAATGTAATAAGCGCTTTTGTGTTTAATTAATCAGATAATTATTTGTTTCTTAAAAATAAAAGAAGCCTTAAGATTCAAATTAAAAATTCCTACACTTTATTTCATCAATGAAATTTTAAATGTCAGTCCAAAATTATATTAATTAAAGACGAGATTAAGTTGCTTAAGAATATTATAATCATTCAAATATCTATTTCGTATAATTTTCTATTATTTACGCTTATTATATTATTTGCATAAAAAATCAAGAAAAAAAACACAAATACACTCCCCGAGCAGGGCCGCGTCAAGCAGCATATTTCCAATAAATAATTTAATATGAGTAATTAATTTCATAAAACTTTGAAACAACCTGATGTTAATTATGTTTTATTAAAATCTGTTACATAATTAATATTTTTATTAAAGCACCTTATTTTGTTATGTAGTCAATTAAATAACAAAATTGAATCCTAGGAGTCAATTTAAATTTCACAATTCAATATGAGATTTCCTTTCATGTTTAAACTTAAGCTGTTAGTGTTATGTAAGTATCGTACTGTTGCAATATCAACGATCTGGTTATGAGCAAACTGATAAAAATGTCGCGAGTGTGTCAGGTGAACGTAAAACAGTTCTCACGTTGAAACTTTTGTTTTATTTCTTTCACAATTGCAGTATGCGTTTTCATGCTCGAGCATTTAAGTTTTGTAATTGTGTCTAGTCGTCTTAAGGTGAGTATAGACTGTGACCGGTCACGGTTGTTTTGGAGAATACCTGTGTAAGATCGTCAGATCTTCGTGCGTCAGCAAAGCGTGGACCGGGACACCGTTCAGCGTACGTTGAAGGCGTGCCCCGCGTGGATTGCGGAGAGAGCGATCCTGGTCAGTTTAGTTGGAGAAGACCTGTCCTTGTGAGGAATGGTGTCGGCGATGATGCGCAGGGGGTCGGCGTGAACGGCGATGGAAGGGGAACGACTGATTCTTCTCGGCAGAGACGACGTCCGCGTCGTCTCGGCCCTCCCACAGCATCAACGCCCAGAGCTTAAAATATAGGAACCCTGGGGCCGTGGATGCGTTAGGCTGAGCGTGGGCTCCACGTGTCATATTCCAGATGGCCCTGAACAGCCAGGATGGCCTCGCGGTGCGTACGCACTAGCGAGGAGTGCGGGGGGGGGCCGGAGGAGAGCTCCGCCTTAGCCACGTACGCGTTATTTATGCGAACATCGCAGTGATTTTAGTGGGTAAGAAGCCCACATAACAAAAAAAAGACTGTAGCATTTCTATGCAATGTAACGTTTCTGGGAATGCTCGACTCTACGTTCTACCTAATGCTCACAGCAAGTGAGCGTTTACCTGTACTATATCTTTCTATCTTACGTTTACTCTTCGTTAAAATGTCAGACTTGCAAGTCCCATGTGCTGAGTTTATCTTGATGAGTTATATTAAAAAAGTAGAAATAAAAGGTGGTGTCAAATTAACATTAATGTTTCTGTTGTAAGTCTACACTCACTGTTATATACATATATATTTTAATACACATAGTTGTCTGGTGTTTATTCTGTAGTACACATCTCTTTTATTGAATATTATATTGAATAATCCAAAATGTTTGTTATCTCTTCTTCTTACATATGGGATTAAATAGGATAACAACTCTTTTACTCTTAATAATAACTCTTCTTTTTGTACCATTTTTGTATTCTTTATTCTCGTTTGCAATAAAGTGTATTTATATTTCGAAATAAGTACATCATAAAAACCGTGTCAAATGTTTACACAATATATTTGACTAACAAACAAGAGACTAACATTGAAATAATGCTTTTAGTCGTTACGGTAACATACAAAACCTGGTGATAAACATCGGTAAATGAATAATTGTGCTGTGGGCGGCGGAGGTGGCACCTGCTCATTCATGCCCACTGTGCCGGGACACAAGTCACCCACGCGAGACAACGTCAATATAATCATTTGAACTGTATTAGATTTGCCTGAGTAGGCGTTGTAACGCTTAACGAACTCGCAACTAATTCTCATATTATTCTTCTTAATTTCACTACATTATACGATCTTATGAAAAACTATTTTGTTTGTACAAAGTTCCGTCTTATAAAAAAATGGATTTTCTCTATTGTTGTAGACCTTCAAATAAAATTTGCATTAGTTCTCAACACAGATTTGCCTACTATTTCAATTCAAATTTTACAAGAATAAGCGCTTTTTCTGCGGCTGTCATAGTAATGTTACGAGAATAAAAAGGAAAGTTCGTTCCGGATTTTTTCTGACAATTGTTGGCTAAACTATTGAAAATTATATCAATTTTTTACGACAAATTTGTACATTGCCGTAATGGCTTTAAATATTAGTAACAGCCTATATATACATATATAAATTAAAAGAGAGAAATAACAGGATAAGTTCAATCCAATTCCTTAAATACTAAGTAACAAAAACATATTTTTTCATTAATAGGTATATCAAGTTTAAAAAACTATTTATCCGTTCCTTACTAGATACTATGCACGTGCGAAATAAACACGGATAGCTAATAACAAAAAATGAATCATGTAATAAAAGTGATAATTGAAATGTGTCACAACTCACATTCACATATGATATGATGCACTAGTCCAACGGTTAGCTTGATCTAAAATAAAGCTACCTTATTGGTTGAACTAGCAAGGAACACTGATTGTGAGAATCACGTTGGTTTTTGTGTTTAAAAATGGTACCTAGTAAACTATTCAATGTTGGCAATTTATAAAAACATCATAAAGAAATATACTTATCTTTAATTAATTCATACAAATCTGAGTTTAAAAATAGTAATACTTATTAGTATTACTATGTTTAAATCTGAGTTTAAACATAGTAATACTTATAAGTAATACCTCTTCTCTAACTAGAATGCTATTAACAAGCCCCATAAAACTGAACACATTTATACAATTAAATCGTAAGCATTAAAGAATTTTAACATTTTCTGAATTATTCAATTCTTGTACAGCTTAAAACTTTGCGATGTACATATTTTACCTTTGATATATTACATACGTGTCTTATTAATTCGTGACTATTGAAAGTGCAACTTTGTGCAACAAAACAGGCAAAATATTACATGAAAAACCTTACGATAGCAGTGAAAACGGAATATAAGTGCATTTTATATTATTTTTTACCATACAAGGTTTTATTAATTCACCTACACCTGACGAACGATGAATCGGATTAGCGACTACACTAGACTGCTAAGTGTTTGTCGAAAACAATACTCAGAACCGTTCTCATGCTCGAGATAAAAGATTTAAGTGTAATAATGAGCTAAGAGGATGAAAGCTGTTTGTTCAACAATCTGTCAAGAGACGTAGTGTCGAGACTAATCCGAGTTTATTTGACTTGTTCTTATTAAAGGTATCTTGTTGATTAATTTTCCCTAGACGCGACCATATATTAAAATGGTTTTTATATATATACATTATACATGAAATTTAAGGCAAAACGAAACACGACAAATGTCTTTTAAAAAAAAAGAAATATATAGGCCTTTAATGTGTATTTCCAGGGCAACTCCTTCCCTAATGAGACTATTCAGAACGTCATAATGTCTTTATATTTCAGTTGACATGCCGACGTGTTCTCGCAATATTTTTTGTAGAATGGCGGTATATTTGATGTTGTTACAAATGTTTTTCATTATTCCTGCCATAGTAAAAATATTTTCTATAATGACGTAGATCACTTTTTTAATTTGGCGAGCCCGTTGGCGTGGTTGGTAAGACACTTGCTTTTCACGCCGCAGGTCGTGGGTTCGATTCCCACCCAGGACAGACATTTGTGTGCATGAACATGTCTGTTTGTCCTGAGTATGGGTGTAATTATCTATATAAGTATGTATTTACAAAAGAAAAAGTAGTATATGTAGTAATATCAGTTGTCTGGTTTCCATAGTACAAGCTCTGCTTAGTTTGGGATCAGATGGCCGTGTGTGAATAATGTCCCAATTATTATTCAATTATTATTATTAATTATTATTATCATAAAATACTTAAATTTAGAATAATACTCGTAAAAACAATTTGTCTTATTAACGCAAGTCGAATCTCTCGTACAGCTCTTCATTTGAATTGATTGATGTATTTCCAATCTCAAGAATTTAATTCAATAAAAGGCTTTTATGTTTTAAGCCGCCTCTGTATAAGATTGAAGTAGAATGCTTCAAGGCTAGCAGCTGACATCAGCCGCTAAAGTATTGCATTCATAGATCATATTAAGGAAAATATTTATCTGTTGACTGCTGAACCTATTTATTATAGACAAGTTGGCGGCAATGGATCAGAATAAATAAATTAATTATATATGATATTATACTTTTTATTAACATACTATTTACATTTATTACTTTTGATCTGATATTAATTCCCAATAAAGACTACGTTCTCGTTGATGTCATCAAAAATATGTTTATGATCCAGTTCTTTTGGATAGAGTTGGGTCAAAGGTCAAGGGTTTAAATCCTGGTAACCACTGTGTTCAATTTATGTTAATTATTATTATTATACTCGGACTTCAAGGAAAATATCGCAAACAAACCTTCTTATGTCAGATACTGCAACCAATATATCGAAAAACCTGCAATAAATTAGTGTGGTGGAATAAGCTCTAAATGTTATCCTTTTAAGGAGGGCAAAAACTTATATAATATTCACATTTATAAATATTTTTAGACCATTTTGTTTAACATGAACAATTGATTTTATAAATATCGAAACGTAGATTAGAAATTGCGAAATCATATCGTGTCACAGCCACTTCGGTTCCAAATGAGAAATCAAGAGTGGCTGGAGGTCGCACCCAAATGTCGGCATTAGCATTCTCATTGTTGTGTTCCAAGAACCAAACCATCCATTTGTCTGCGAAAGAGGACAAAGTAAAATGTTTTTGAAATAAAAAGTGTTCATATCAGACACAACAATGACCTTTACTAAACTTCTTCTGTCTTGTTTTCTGAATTAACTATAACTAGACAAAAGCAATTATCAATTATTATATCATCCCTATTCATTCATTCATTCATTCATCACCAACGAAAATTATTTTAAATACTAATCAATAAAAAGGATTAATGTTCTTTAAATAATTTAAATCAATATACGAGATATGGTTTCTCTCCAAATCTCTAAGAAGACGTAGTATTCTGGAATATATCTTACAAAAAAGTAATACTATAATGTTAAACTTGTTTTAATTTACGGATTACAAATTAATTTATCAACGAAAATACAGATAAGAGAAAAAACAAACAGTGTTATGTTTACGTAAAAGCTTTTTCCAAATCCAAACTGAATATAAAATAAAACAAATGAGCAACGTCGAGGATTTGTAACTAGATTCAAAGATTAATTTATTTAGTATTTTGAAAGAACATTTAAGGGAAGTCGCTTTTAAAACTCATAAGAATAATGAACGACAATGTTAATTTATTCGATCACATTTCGTTGCTGTACCAATATTAGGTAATATCAATCACAAAATCAACTCCTAATATTAACTTTGAATCTGAAGAAATGTAACTTTCAGGATCTAGTATTATAAAAACATTTTATTTAGCATAATTACCATCAGTATTTCGCATCTCAGCAGCGTGTATTGTGGCAGGAAACAAAATTACCAGCAAAATCATTCCCAAGGATAGTTTAGCGGCAGGCAGGCGTAAAAGCGTGCCAAATCCTTTTAGTTATAAAACACAATGCGCCGACCCCAAATATATGGAATAGGGCCAAACGAATGACGATAATGATTGTACATTAAGCGTATATACCATTCTAGATTTCGATGAAATTCTTTGATAGCAATGTCATTTAATTTGAATATAACTTTATAAATTAGTAAAGAAATTATATTAATTAATGACTAAAGACCAATTTTTCAGGCGTCTTAATTAAAAATAACTAAATGAAGTTCGGGGAATTAAAGCTAATGAGTTTTCCTTAAGGTTCTTGAGGTGATGTTGCCTAGTGGAGCGATATTTTAATCGTATTTCTAATTAGAGGCGCGAGCTGAAAGCAGCTGCCGGTGGCACCTGCATTTTGTACTATTGGGGACCACTGAACTCTACTGACCTTTCCGTGTATGTAACTCCATCTGACATTGCACTACAAACATAAAAACAACAGCTGACACATTTTATAAGCATAAGCCAGATAAAACAGATGGGATGGGATAAATGTCGGCCTCGATTTGCCAGTTGTTTTAAAATAAAACATTCGTAACAATGGATAGTTATTTTGTCGAAAAATATTTTACCTTTGTTTATATTATGGCGTTTTTTTTTTGTTAATTTTAATTTTGAACTAGATTTGTTTAGAATGAATCTTGAATTGCTATGGACATTTGTAATTGATATGCAAATTAGATATTAATGTTCTTTTTTGTCAATGTTTTATATGCATGTTGTAAGTGTTCTTTTACAAATAAATAAATAAATACGATGGGCGATGGAAAGGAAACTACAGAAAGGTAGTCTCAGTAATATCGACTTCAAGTTTGCTAAAAGCTTTTTAGGTTCATATTACGCTTAGTAATATTTTATGCAATATAGTTTTTGCTCATTATTTACTTTTATATAATATAATATAAATAATAATAGAATAAACACTTACAGTATATAATAAATTACATCTAGATAAATTTGCAAAGCAGGACCCTAAATTCGCACCGATCTTCCCAACTTGCTCTAGAAATTAAGTTACAAAGTCAAAGGCTATAAAGTAGCAAAACACTTGATGTGATATTGGCCCTTTTGTATTTAAACTAAAATTTCAGAAGGTCACAATTTTATAATTTAACTAAATACGACGGAGTTTACTCAATGACTGATGACATGCTTAATGCAATCCACGATTAATGAGTGTGCCCAATGTCGCAATAACATACATATTACACATCTAATAGAAACGTTCATGAAGAGTATAAAATATGCTGCATTTATTTAAAATACATTCACGTTTATTTCCCGTAGTTATCTCCCCTAGGCACGACCGTACTCATCCCATCCTTAACTCTCGCGAGGCTTGGATACAGAGACATCCTAATTTGTATCCTATTTTGACGTAGCCCTTTGATCTAGAATATTCCCCGAGTAAACGAGCTTTAGATAAAAATACGATTTTACTCGATTTGATATTGTGTCATCTCCTATGTAATAAAAGTTACTCATATGATAGTTACTCTTTACGCTTGTATTTGTCCTGCGATATTAAATAAAATATTATATTCAAATAATTTTAAATCGATATTAAAATTACGATATAACTCAGTAGGTACTCGGGACGGAAATAAATCTACTTTGCGGTGGAAGCGTTTGTTTTTCCAATAATCGTATCTCCGCCTACGTGTTGTCCGTACTTTTGATGTATCTGTATAATTTTGATTTGCTTGTTCTTATTCAGGTAAAAACATATCATTTTCATATTGACAACTTTACATACTTATGCAAAAATCTAACCTAACATACTTACCGACCAATTAAGATTGATTGGTCTGAGCGGTAAATGTTGGTACATTTGTAAATAGCGCTCCGTTCTAACATTATTGATGATGGCGTAATGACGGCACGAGTTCTCTAGTTATTATTTGCATAAGAATGCTACGCACGGCGCAACATTAATTGATTTATAATATGTGACTTGCGAGTGGGTATATGACTGATATTATCCTACGAGTACGTAATGGAAAAAATACAGAATGGTTTTTGTGTCGACCCCAGGGTAATTATAACGCGGGAAAGCGAGATTTGTTTAATGCGAGAGGGTTAATAACTATTACATTTACTATAGAAATACTATACAACATTAATTATACATTATGTTCCTTATAAAATATTACAGTATACTAATGGATGTCTAAATTAAAATTAATTTGTTGTTTTTCTATTTTGCTTTAAAATTGTACGAAATTTAAAATAAAACGATGAAATGTTTTCCGATTGTGGTTTAACAACTTCTTGGTATCGATAACGCCGTAAATCAATCGCTGAAATGCATAATATCGCTCAAATCGAAGCATCTAGTTAAACGAGCGCCTGAAACGTGGGTACAAGAATAGCTATGCAGTTATGTTCAAGGGCGTCAAAAATTTACCGCCTCGACGCCGACGCCCACGTACCGATGCCAGACGCCGATTTAGAACTACTTTAAACAAGAACTAATCATATAATGTTCCTAATTCTACTTTGATCATGAAGTATTGTGTATTACCTGTAATATATAAACAAACACTATACACACACACACATTGACAATTGATATATTATATAATAAAACAGTCATCATAATATTATAAGACATTGCTTATAAATAAACGCATCTTAAATACTATTATATAAGTCATAAAATAAATTCACAATTTCATTCGTTGTCGTGAAGTCGTAAGAATATAGTATAAATAAATTACAATATTCGCTCGTCTTCATACATAAACGCTCTTTTACTTACAGAAGGAAGTTGCTTATGCAATTTAAATATCCTAGGAGAATGTTTATATTTATTTAGAGTAATATTAGTGTTTATTAGAAGGTATCATACGTAAAATTTCTATTTTCACACCGTAATCTTGTGCCGAGTCTTGGGACGACTATCACCTATGAGAAAAGGATCAAACCTACGGTTATCACAACTCCAATCGCTAGACGGCTAGTATGGCATATACGTAGAATTCTTGTAGTTTGATATGTTATACATAGTTATTAATTAACATATATATACAATTATAATGACTTGTTATGACAAAAACAAAAATTATAATATCTTAAAAAAAACTAATTCTAAATTAAATCGATAAAATTAGTTCAACTTAAAAAAAAGTGTGTTATGTTGTATATAACCCGTTTTACACATCAAGTTTACGTAAAACGAGTTACAGCAGAACAGACTTCTTACGTGGGCGTCTTATATTTGTATCCTTTATTATCATCAAACAGGTTCATGGTAAGTGTTCATGATTATTTTATTTATTTCAAATACAACATGTGAATGTATTAAAATCTTTAGAATATCCAACATTAGCCCACATACATAATATTAATTCCGCCCCATATAATGCTCTACAAATGAATGTGTGTCTACTTAGCGTAACTCTTCGCCCGTTCACGAACGCTGCTTATAATAGGGAGAAAGTCCCTTTCGTTCGGTCATTGTACTCTGTTGCTCCATAAATTGATTACGTTATGCTAGCGGGTTATGGAAATCGTCACAGATAATATAAAATTTTCCTTGTTTGAAAATAGAATATACTTCGAGTTAAACTAAAATTTTAAGACGGACGGTTAGTGGCGAGATGTCGATAATCGTGCGTCTGCACCGCTGTTATTTCTGCGGCGCCTAACCTATAAAAAGATCGTGAACGCGTTCGTCTACCGCTATGTCTCCACCCATCCTATCTCTCATTTTCTTTATTGGAACACATTTATTTATATTTTGTGTTTAGTCGAGTCATCGTAGCACTTTGAAATAATGGCCGTAGTCCGTTTAACTGGCACAGTTATACCAATATTTTGTGTGGAAAAATATTTATTGTTAAAAATAATAGGAACAACACTTTTAGTATAATCCTAATATAGATGTAGAAAAGCGCACCAACATCCAACACAAGCTTTTAGGAACACGATTGCTATCACAGCTTTGAATATTAAACAAGAGTAGCGCTAACACGATAGCCGGAATGCAACGGATCATTCTATTCAGCTTAAGGTAGACGCGTTGAGTGCCTAATGCCTTGAGTCTAACCACAAACGGATGTATCTGAATACAGACAATCAATAACATTATTCGGATGAAGACTCCGCTGGATCGATAGCCATACCGTAATAACACAGAAATAGAATATTGCGAAAACGTATTTTCGTTATTTGTTTCACATTAACTTCTAATTCGACGAATTCGACAATTACTTTTCCGTTTATTTTCGTTCCGCATAGTTTATCAATTATGCACGCACGAATAGAAATGCTAACAAAATCATTCATCTTTTGTAAGAAAGTTATTTTATTAATTTATTTTAGTAACACTGTCACTGTAAGAAGTTAATAACTATAAAGCCGAATACGTCCTGAACTAGCGTTTTGAAACTTTTAAAGTTATTTATCTCCTTTTGTTTGTAATTACACTGGCTCTCTCGCGTGATAATTGGCGCTTTCACTGGTAAATAGGTAATATATAACGAGACATTACGGGTAAGGCATAAATCCATGCCACTGATAAAAAAGTCATAATATATCGATAATTTAACACTCAACATAAGCCGCTCATTAGAAAACGTTTTACAATTTGCAATAATGAAAGAAAACACAGGACGGTAAACTTTATCGGCCTACCCAAACGGGAACTTCATAAGATATTTACGCAACGCGTCCGGCCGTAAAACCCTTTGCATGCTAAACAAAGCTTAGACTTTCATGGATTCAAATAACGATTTAGCCGTTAGACTTATTGCCCTATGTAGTGTTTATTACTAAGTCTGGCAATAGTTTTACGATAAATGTGCAATGGGTCGTGTAGTTCTTACATAAAATAAATAGTGAATGATCTAATTACGAAGCCTTAACTTGACATATCCATAAATGTAAGATATGCGTTATAAAATGTTTTCGAAATAAATCATATTATTCAAAATACCGCATAGATTAAATAAATTGATTAGTATTCGTTTAATTTCATGGTAATAAGTAATAGTTTAATCATTCTTTATTAACATTAATATGTAATGTAATCGGTGGAAAAAGGCAACCACTAAGTTTATTGATGGTTCTTTTCGGTCGATTATACTTTTCTTTCTAAGTTAATTATGTAACATGACGTTTCAAAAGTGCTAAGAGGCTACTTTAATAAAGAATATTTTTTAATTTGCTGATTTGTTAAAAAAAATTATGAAGAATTTCAGTTGATAAAATGAACTGCAAGGTTATTAAGACTCGCCTATCTTTGTAGTAAAAGGACTTTTAAATGAAGGGGTTGGGTAAGACAGTGCGTGGCTTGCTAAATGGCGCCGTCTGGACGCTTCAGAGTGACTCATGGGGCTCTCCATGTCGTTGGGCTCCCCTTTCACTTTATATATTTTATACATATACCTCATAATTAATTCCCTTACATAAGTACGGCTTTATAACATCCATGAAATTAGTTTTAAATAAATAAAATATGTATATAAAATAATATATCTGAAGGTAGCTTATATTTAATATTATCAAAAAATCTAACACCTACTGCTTTCTTTGTATGTCAGTAGCTACTTATACTTTATACTCACTCACTCACTCACGCGCTTCATACTTATTAATTCTGGCAAATATTCCGTGTATTGTTATATTCTATGACAATGTCATGAGTTTCAAGGTTGGAATATGATAAGCTTATAACGAATGAACGAATGAATGTATTCTTGAAATTGTGTACGAATTCTAAATATTAAAATCGAATACAAAGGAAGTTTATTTAAGCCTGTTATGGAAATATAACTATAAATTTAATTAAATATTTAAAATAATCAAATATTTCATACAAAGTTTAAGTTTGCTTGATGTAGTTTTAGTTTTGATAATACAAGATATACTAAAATATATTTTTATTTATAATCATAAACTATTGTATTAACTTTAATTTTTGGTATATTCGTATGCTGTTCTATAAACATATATTAAACAGTACGACGGTTATGAATATGTAGTGGACTGTCGGGAGCACTCGCGTGACGCGCACCCCTGCCTCCACACACGCAAACAGATTTGAATTCTCAATTTATTAAAACGTCAATCCACTCTAACATCATGTGTTAATTTTGACCTTCAACTTCAACATATTATGAAAATATAATTATTAATTACAAACTATAAACTCGTTATCCATATTCACATCATACTTATGTTATAAAGACCACTAAACTACTCTTATTCATTATGAAACGGCATAAACTAAAAGACTGATTAAGTATTATTTAGTTTTGATGAAAGGTATATTTTTTTGAGATTTAATATATTTATCATTAGTAGTAGGAAAGAAAATTTTAGTTGTAAAGCAATCTTTGTAAGAAAATGATTTTCAATATATATCACGACAAATTACATCTATCTTTTATAAATAATTGATAGTACCTATTACTGGTTTTAGTCACTCAAAAATGTAGTACACATTGTGACTTAGATTAGTAGTTTTAGAGATAATACAATATACATATTTCGAACAAAAGCGAACAAATACGCAATCTACAATCTACACAAACCAATCAATTTTAAAGAAAATATATTTAAAAAAAAATCAATGGCAAATTAAGTATGACATAAAACAAAGCTGAATTATTACCTAACTGTGAACAAAACAATAAATATAATGTGATTTCTTTTTTATATTAATCAGAGCATGAAATAGCAACAAAAAATAAGTTAATATAACCGAATTACAATGAAATACTTTTTATGACACGAAATAAGCGATTTTTATCTACGTAATCTTGTTAGAATAAAAAAATAAATGTAACCTATGTACTCGTTTCTTTAGTGATTAGATAAGTACCCACCATCTCAGCTCATCATTTCTAAAAACTGATGTACATTAAACTTTAGAGAAAAATATACCGTAGTAGCAATATGGGTACCTTTAAGTCAAGAGTGAATAGGCAGGCATCTTCTAGGAAAGCGCGCTTCACCTTAGGCTGTATCATCACTTTCCATCTGGTGTGATAAGTCAAGCGCTAGCTTATATATATTTAAAGGAAATATATATATTTACTCAAAGCATTAAACCTTTTTGCCCCACGTCATGGTCGTCACTGTAATTATTGTTTACTCGAAATTAAAATTGTTATATATAAAGCTATTAACGTGTTTTAGAAGTGTAGGAATTATAGTAAAAAAGTTCACATAATAGCTTTTAACAATGAAACGCCCACGCGCTGCACGACATTTCCAAGAGATAATTTAAACCTTTATAAAAAATGAATCACGGGGCAGTTTTGTAACCGTATTATTTTATTTTAAGAGGTAATTTATGCTATGAAATTAGTTTTAAATGTAAGCTGAAATAAAATAAAATACTAACTTCATAGAAAATAACTTAAACGCCATCTTTTGAAGGGGATTATCTTTGCAATTCATTGCCAATTCGGAATTAGGAGTTAACTATGATGTTTCAATTTGTACGCAAATATAAGTGAACTCTATACCCTGACTCAAAATCCGATAGCATCGCAGTTCGAGACCATCAGAGAGAGTTTATACGCGGAACCAATTCCTGTTGACACTACTAACTTCTATTACATCACTACTAGCTGCTATTCATATTTCATGATAGAAAAAACCCAATAACTTTTATTGGCCTGATATTTTTAAACCCAGAACCTCGGCTCACAATCTTCTAAGTTCGCCAGGCAAACAAGGCAGTCATATCAAGTTTATATACAGGAAACAATATATACGAAAAAAATAACTTTTACTATCATATTTCTGAGAAATCAATGATAACTTACGTTCACTCTAGTCTATAACTGGTAATGTGAAATACGTGAAGTCAATATTTATATGTTAAATGTGTTTCGATACAATACTTGTTAACCTTCAATTCCTGAACGCTGTGTTGTTGTCACTACTCATATGAACGTGTTTTAAATATAGATAATAAATAACATTATACTACTACTATAATATTATAATACTACTTTTTCAAATAGTACTAGTATAGTCTATTATACACAATAATTTAATTTAATCCCATGCTCGTTTGCCAAACCCCCTAATGATCATCAATTAAAACACAGGCTGTTGATTTTCAAAAAGAATTTTAAAGCTTTCATAATTTTAATTCTATTTTCAGTCATTTATATTAAAAGCATACCCTTGTCTGTTAACTGATATGCTAAAGGCTTAATACCATTAAATAAAAAATGCGAAGTCCCTGATGCAGCTTTTAAAACGTTGATTTAAAAAAATCTCTTCTGGTACATTTTTATTCTATGCATACATAAAATGAAAAGAGATCCGACTTAATTAATAATAACTAAAATTATGCTTTCATCATCATTAGGAACATTTTTTAATATCTTAATTAAAAATCAGTATTGATAAGGAATATGTCTACTTTTTAATAAAAAATAAATGATACCAAAAACGTAATTGAATAATATTATTTTATTTACATTGGCGTGAATTCTGTTGCTTTAGATAATATAATTCTTTTGAAAAATAAATTACGTTTCCTCGGTCAAATAACTCGAAGCATTCACGGCATATAATAACTATAATTTATATTATTAGTACAACTGCATTGTTTTAAACTTTATCGATATACTGCCAATAATATTAATAAAATATCTAAAACATAATAGCAGGAAAAAATCATATAGCTTAATAAATAAAAAACATTTTATATGAAATGTTATGGATATGTTTCCAGGATAACATTCGTAGTTGGGATAAGTGTATATTTTTGTCATTCGTTAGACTTTTAATCCCTTATCAGTCTACTCTTTAACCGCTTTATATATTCATGATCTACTTAGTTACTTTTAAACTGCATAAGCGGCTGGATTGAGATTTGCATGTCGTTGAATTTTGCTACGAAAAAAGTTAAACCGCCAAAGGCAGTCTTATTATAATTTCACTACTTTATAACATCGGAGAAACTTAATCATACTTTTAAGTAAGCATACTTGCTTAAAGTGTACTATGTTATAGTTTTTTCTTTTTATAAATATAAATATACCTTATACATACATAAATGTATTAGTATATCGTCTCATATATATCTGGTTTAAGTGTATCGTAATAATAAATTTAAATAATATTATTTCTTGATATAGCAATAAATACTTTTTTTACGTTTCAACTAAGGATCAAGCTCGTAACCGGAGGGCTCTAGCGAGAGCGAGATAAACGGAATTAAGATATTACCCGCATCAGAACGAAACGTCTATTTCCCTTGAGACCACTAAATCAAGCGCTTCATGGACTATACTGTTGCTGATATTGTGATTTTGTTTGTTATCTTTATTCTCGTTTATATGATATGCAATACATGCATACGGAACAACACTGCCTCTTTAAACTATCTATAAACCGGTTTGAGATTTTTTGATGGTGAATAAGTAAGTATACCTATCATATAAAATAATACACTAATTATTATACATATAATGTTCTGGTTTCACTCACATTATTTATCGAGGAATGCTCGACATGTTTCATAAAGATTACAGACTACGGCTCCTATCATTATGGCGAGCAGTCGAAATCACGTCGTCGACTCAATGATCTCGTGATAGTCACAGTACTACCGAAATTTATTTTATTATCTGTAGAGGGTAGGCGAGTAAATGAACAACTTGATGTTAAGCCAACATATCCATGGATACCGATAGAATTATGAAATACTTCTACCGTAAATGTATCGCCAACCGTGTGAAATGTGAATAGTAAGTAGAGTTAGAGGTACCCTCCTAAGTGAAATAATCATGTCGAGCAACATTTGATCGTAATTATTTACGTAAGTGATAACGAACAATAATAATAATAGTACCTATGGTTCATAATATTTAAAGTATAATACACATTTATTTTAACGTAGCTTAAAATAGTACTTAATAAATACATATATGTAAATAATAATGAACTTAACGATAACCTTGAAGTAATAGCTCTAGTGCCATTTAATTTTTTTACCGCTAAAAACCGCTTAAAAGTACTACACATTAATTAATTACCTACCTACCTACCTACACAAAATGTATACGGTCAGTTGCGAAACAAGTCATTATTAAGATATAAATTCATGTAACTTATATCGTTTTTAAGAAATATTTAATACATAATTAAACTAACTAGTCAGGCCATATACTATTAAACTAATAATCTTGATTTACTGGTTTCAATGTTAAAATGTTGACAACAGCTGTTTATTCTTTGAATACGTCGTGACTTAGTAAGAAAAGAAATTCGAAGTATACACCTGAGTTACAGGCAATTTAGACCCAGCTATAAAATACGGCTGGCTTTAGCTGACGAAGGATGAATTCGTACATTTGGAGGTCATTCCCTTAAGGCGAGCGCTGTAAACTTCTTATATTATATTTCATAATGTAGAGAATTACGAGGATAGTGCTCTTGGTTGAGTTACGATTCATTTAACGACGATCTGGCACCTGCGATATGTACATTAAAATTGTTATGTCCTACTTCTCCACTATTATATCTGTAAGGTATTCGATCACAATTCAAATCAAAAATCCAGTCTAAAGTCGTACCTACTTTTAACACATTATATAATATGGAATGAAAAAACTATTGCCGTAAATAGTTATTGTGTTTTCTTTTGAATTGTAAGCTTACTTGTGCAGAAATAACGTTTGGATAACGAGTAAAACAGCTCCCTGGAGATCTGATTGGGTGTAAAATAAAACATTTCGACGAAACAGTTTCAAACATATGAGAAACGTTTGAGTCCAACGTAAAATAAATCTAAAACTAAGCAACGAATGATATACATAGTTTTGTTTAACCTAGATGCTAAATTTAACTGTTCTAGTTTATTGATCGAAAATGATACAGCTTCAATTGCGTAAATCGGTGCTATGGTATGAAAACAAAATTCACCTTGATTTTGTTAAGGCATGTAAATTAATACCGTAGTTTGGCTTAAGCCGTTTATTAAAATTAAACTCGGGCTGGCGTGGAACTAGGAAGATTAATGATCCCTTGAATACGAAGTTATGTAAAGCGCAAATGGAGTGGGGCTCGTCGAGCCCCATCTTGGCATCATTCCAAAATCACTTGTCTCTCTTTATTTCGCTTTCGCAACTTAAGCTCTAGTTAATGCTGAGTAATTGACAACTATCAACTGCCACTCTTATATCAATGGATATTAAATTAAGAATCTTAATAAATTTAAATCTGCAAAAAATAACTTAAATTATGTAATTGTTACAGATCATACCAGCGGCAGACTTAAGATGACCAGTGGTAAGTTTAACAATTCATTGTTTAAAATTAGAATTTAGGAATTCCTAACGTGTTAATATTGTATTCTAAAGCACCATAGAATTTGCCATTGGACAATTTTGTATAACGTTCCTGGCGTGACATGAAGAAAGGAAAAATCAAACAAAACAATGTATCATCAGCAAGAGACGATGCGACGTGCAATTCACAATACACTCGCCCCGAGACAAGTTGGTTAGTTCGTAAGTCTCAAGTTAAATTGTTCCTTTGGGACCAGCACAAATAGGAAACAAGCAAAAACAATAAAAATAGTTCCAAGCATTTGTCGACCGGGACGAATAGCGGACAAATTACGTGAGGAAATTAGACATTCCGGGACATTGTAGTTCAAATAAATGAGTGCCCACTGCCCTTACTTGATCACACAATTTGTGACGCTACGGTCATTGGACAATCAAGCTTCGTGCAGTCTTAAAGTTGAACTGTAACTGTTAACTGAAATTATAATGAATTAAAATTAAAATTTTGCTATTAATATTCACAATTACTTGTACTTGTATAAGTATTTTTTTTTTGATAAGTAGAATTATAAATTTGAATCTCTGAATCGCAATGGCATTTGAATCTTAACTGAAGTTTCACTGAGTTTCCACGTGCTTAAATTGGGTTTATAATTGATTTCGTGCTTGGTGGTGAAGGAAAATATCGTGATAAAATCTTCCTGTACCGGCTGAAATTCTGTCACATAGATAGCCTATCGGCATTGGAGCGGCGTTGTGGAATAAGTTCGTCAAAAGGAGAACGTAAATTTCTAAGTCCAGAAGTGGAACAGTTACTTATTCTATGTATAAAAAACTATTATAGTTCATAATTGTCTTATTTTCATAAATTATTTTATTGTAGCGCTTTAACTACTTATTAGATATTTATTAAGCTTATAATGTATTCTAGGTTTACAAAATCCAGTTATTAAAGTAATGCCCCAGTAAATACACTCCTATAAATTTATTAGTAGCTGCCAGCCCGTATTGGATTAGAACGTTTCAACTACGCTTACAGCTGCCAAAAAGATACCGAGCAACTCGAGATACATGATCAAATTAAATATTATTATAAGAAGTAATATTAAAAAATGATATAAAAATATTTTAAATATATGTATTATATATAATTATTTAAAATTTTAGTTATGCTTCAAAATTTTCAAATAACTGGAAGATATAAAAGATAACGTTAATAATAATAATTGGCCTTAAATGAGACCCGTTTCTGTTTCCTGTTTTATAAATTTGTCTAATTTCTAAACTGGTCTCCGCAAGCACCGTTTATGCTCTCAGTAAAAGGCAAACACTTCGTTCAAATACAAACGCGCACTGTCGTCGGTAATAACTAAACGTAGGTATGTTAAATCTATTCTCTTATTATTAAAGAGAATTTACTTAACTTGGTTTGAAACACATTTTATGACATCTGCGTACTATCATTTATTTTTATATGTTAAATTTAACATTTCAAAAAAGTGACCTATATTATTGTTAAGGAACATTCTTTGTTACATTTTTCGGTGTTTTTACTCACATTGAAAAATATTAATATTTTATAACTACGTAAAGCAAACAAAAACTAAAATAGATTCAGTCATTCGTTGAAAATACAAAGAAATAAAAGTACATGTACAATAGAAAGTAACTTCAATACAAAACTTGATTAATAATGAATTCTTTTTGAAATGACAGCAATAGCACTAATATTTTTTATATATATAGGAATATATGTACATTACGAGTGAGTAAGACAGTTCTATTTACTCTGGCAATTACTCGACGCACTTTTATTTTTAGTTTTTTTAAGTATCTAATTAATCTAGAAATTTCTCAAGGTTATAATTACAAACATATAATACCTAAGAATAGAATTACAACCTGAGCATGGGTGTGAAAATCGACATATAATTCCCATCGCACGCCTATATATCATGATTTTTCCGGCTTAACTCGAGCGTAGCCGGCACGCATGATCGCCTATAATGAAAACTATCTGATAGTCTACAGCTCCTCGCTTCGCACATCAATAACAATCCGCCGGACCCTTCGCAGTCCGCAAAGGTTTCGCCAACAATTTGTCCCGGATTCTACCCAACTGGATATTTTTCACAATTCTCTCTAAACACTTGATTACGTAAAGCAAATGTTGACGATTTTATGAATACTTTGTTGCTTTGTTATAAAACGCGTGAATATACATCGTTTTTGTTTTCTGTAAATATTCCACAAACCCTTTTGTTTTGTCAAATTCTAAATATACAACACCGCAGGTTGTGTTTACAATTCAAAGTTTCTTCATTTTGAATTTCCGAGTTGACTCAGTGATTTTATTTCTCATAAATCACACTCGAAAAGTATTTGTTTAGAAAATGTCCTTTGATATCTGCAATAGTTTTCGATTACGGAAACCTGCGGTCTCTCGCGTTCAGGTCACGACTCCACTCCAAATCTAAAATTGATTACGAAAAAACACTTTGCTACCGACCGGTCTCGCAAAAAACGAGTCGATCTGCCATTAAATATAATTTATTCATGGTCATTATTATTCTATTCGTATCTAAAAATAATTGTCGAAATGGTATAAAAATATTGCAAAAACATTAAATAAGTACGATCATGGTTATAGATAATAATTTGTAGAATCGGAGAAGTTTTTTGACGGCAAATAAAAATAAATACAAGTGAAATAGCAATTTATCGATCGTTATTTATCATATAATACGCAAGCTAATTGCTTTTTTACATATTATAAAGATAATATCTATTTTATATATTCTCGTTTAGAAAACATTTCTAAATTTACAATATATGCAATGTATGCAATATAAAATCGTTAGCTTTAGTCGTATACAAATATGTTCATAAATTAAAAAAAATAAGAAAATATTGCCAGTAGTAAAAAATCTTGTTATTCTGAATATAACAGTGAAGATTGAAACCACGAGACCACATTTCTCTCTAAATAATACCAATAACCTTAGTTGTTACGGTACAATGATATTTTCCGCATCCGTATTTTGTGGTTGTAAATACAAAGTACATACTATATAATAGACATCGAAGAAAATGTCAAGGAAATCATGCGCACCGTTAACTAGGATGAGCTTTGTTCAATACCTTTCATTCGCCAGCTTTTTGAAATGCCACGTTATTGTGAAAGTAATTAATATTAAATTTAAGAAATGAAGTTTTATTTTATTTACTATTTATTTTTACGAATTATGTCATAGAATGACAGACACAGCTTGAAGTTCTGTAACTGATATAAATATATATTTTTTTTATTTACATACGAATTTCAAAATAAATATCTTACTTGGATATTTCAAAATGTCGGTGTCATTGGCTTAGTATGGTAAGTATTTACGAAAAAAGCTACTTGTTTATTCAAATCTCATCTCGTTAAGTCTAATGTAATTAGTTCATTACTTTGTCTCGTCTGCTCAAAGTACCATTCACATTCGTGTATCAATGCTTTTTCTTCTCTCAAAACAAAAAGTGCGTAGGTATACTTTATGAAAATTATTAACAACGGTAAGGAAAAAATAAAATAGTAAAATCAAAAAAAAAGTTATGTATATAAATTTTCCGTCCGATAAAAAATTTTTAATAACCACTTGATTAGTTTCCTCATCGTTTACACTGAAGAAATTTTATAAAGCAAACAATAAAAAATAGCATTAATTAAAACTGTTGAAACAAATTATTAGAAAATGTATTACCCACGAGGAACTTAAAAATAATGTAATAGCCACACAATCGTTTTAATGTATTAAAAATACATATCAACCTTATTGACAGATCACTATTGCGTCTGACGTGAACGATGTGGCTTTACAAACTTTGTTCTTGCACGTTGTCCTTAACTTTTTAACGACGGATTAGTCCGCCTACCTTTCAATTAATTTAAAAGTTGTCCATTGTCAATACCTTATTCGTGATCTAAACCTACCCGTCAATCAAGCGTTATTGTTTAACAATTTTCATTAGTTGCTTGTAAATATCATTACGTCAGCATATCGTATGGTATTATTCGTGTGATCTCAAATCTCGAGTACACTCGTCGAACCGGACTCATCGTTGACATCCAATTAGCCCATTGCCCCTATACCTCTTCCCGCACTTCTATACCCCTCTAACCCGCACTCCTGGACCCATCTATCTTTATTCGACAGGATTGCCCCGCACCTAAACCCTCGAACCGTATAAGTGTCGATAGCGATTGAGCCCCATATTTGTCGCTAACACACGTTCGATAAAACTGCGGACGTGTGTTTCACATTAACACTAAAAGCGATTAAAACAATTACTCCTCGTTTGAAAAATGGAAAGATCATAAAATTTTTCAACAGGCCAAATACCAATATGTCATAAATTATTATGGCCATATTTTTAGTTTTACGACGCTCAGTCTAAATCCAGTACCAAACGAACTATATTTCATGCTCAAATTTCGAAACGCAAAATCAATCATCAAGACCAATTGACTATACTTTATCGATATCGAACTTTTGGAAGGTGTGATGAAGTTAATCGATTTTTATTACTTTTTAAGCTTGACTATAAACAGTCATCTGAACTACAACAATTTTAAAGATAGTTACAGTTGAGTTTGTTCAAATAAGCAGTTCTCGTCTGTCAAGGTTATGGCTATTCTGAGAGTATCTTTAATCACCGTCTCTGACTCAGTTGGTTTGTGATTCACCGACGGTATATTACACTGATTGTTCATAGATACAATGATGAATTACGATTCCATTGATTTACATAAACGAGCGAAAAAAACGAAATATATTCTGTAAGCAAATACAATGCATAGCTCAAAGTTTATAATATATTTATTGAAATTGATATTACACTGATTGTTCATATATATAATGACGAATTACGATTCCATTGATTTATAAAGTATATAACATATTTATTTAAAGTTTTAATTGACCACATTTTGTAATTGATTCAAAAGATGGTCTTAATTCCTAAAGGTGTTCTATACCAGTCAACTCGAATCAGAAATTCATGAAGACGGTGCTAAACTATTAAATAATTCTCAAATGAATTACTCGCAAACGTAAACATAATGGAATAATTATATACTGAATCATAATGCCTGATTAATGAGAAATACAATAAAGTATATAAAAAAAACATAAAGGTAAAGTTATATAATAAGAAAAAATACACATTTATACATAAGGCATAAAAATAAACAATTGAGAAACATTTTGACATGTTTATTAATAAACATGACAGCAATATATCTAAATATTTTAATAGATATGTACTGATAATGTTTGTTAGACACTAAAAACTATAACAAACAATATGCATTAACAAATCATTTGAATCTCTAAAGTTCTAAGACTAGACAATTTAACTGATGTTTTGAATAGAGCCCTAAAGAGGCCGTGGCCCCGAAGTTGACATTCAGTGTAGCTGCAATAGAGTGTTATGCAAAAGCGGTTATGATGCAAACGGAGTGGTGGCTTCTTCATTCGCCGGAGTGTGCCATCGCCATGCCATTCACGTAGCCGGCCGCAGGCTCACGCGCTCAGCGGCTAAAGCTTACAGAGATTAAGTAAACGAAAATAGAGCGCTGCTACATGTCAAAAGCCGTCTGATGCTTCATATTACATTACATTTTACTCTCAGTATGTTTGTCTTAAGAAACTCAAAGACGTACGAAACAAAGAGATTTGTTAATTTATTTAACATACGAGTACATACACATCGTATATGTACTTGTAAAATCATTTGTATGTTTGTTATAAATAAATAGTATAAAAGTTTCTTGTGACTTACTTTTGCTTCTTTATTAATTCATTAAGTTAAGATCTTGTTACTATTTTATATGAATGCAAAACAAAGGCAATAAAATTTATTAATATAAATTCACATTTATAATTTAACCAAAAAGGTAATTTATATAAAATCAGTTTTAAAGATTTAACTAAATTGCCTTATCTATCGGTTGAGTGATCACGGAAATCTTGATATCCCATGAAAAGTAAAGTCTACATTGAGTAATGGTTGCCGCGGTCGACTAGGAGACCAAAATAAACCCGATCTTCCACAAAGAGCTATATTCTGAACTGTAAACTACAACGACTGCTCTCGTAGTAAGCTGCTTTGTCCAAATAATACAACTTATAACCTATAAATATAAAATGCATTAAGAAAAATCAACATCGGTCTTCGTTATTGATAAGTGGCTATAATTAATAATAGTATAGAAGTGATTATTCGGTGGACAGTCAGCCTTCTGTCCTACAGCGAAGAAACCGGGAGTATTGGCGAGGAAGGGCGAGGATGCGTTCTCGGTAACAAATGACACGGTCTTTAGGAAAGCCAAATGCCCGTCTTGGCGAACCGGTCTGATTCCATCATTAATTTTACGCCATTCTTTATTTACTTTCATTTCATGATTAATTCAGATATCCGGTAATAGTTTAATAAACTAAAATTAATGCTATATAATATCGTTACTTGGAAGCATGTTTTTTATTAGTAGTATTATTGTTTTCCTTCTTGAAAACATCGTTCTCTTTTCTCTTGTTTTTGCATATATTTTATTTTAATTAGAGTATAATAATTTGTGTAATAATAATAAATTAGTGACTAATACTTGTACAAAGTACTATTTTTAATATTTAAAAGTGATTGAGTTATATACCTCTATTTACAAGTGGATAAGCTTAAATAAACAAATCAAACAAATATAACATAAATAAACAGTACGAGAGAACGTCACTTCCCCGAACAATATCCACTTATGAATTACAAATATATACTCACAGTAAACTATTGGTCTAAGCCCCGTTACAGGCTCTTTAATTATTATAATTTATTCTGTTCACATTTCTTAAGATCTTTGGCACACAAACACGTATAGTTCTGATTACGTAACGGAAACTAGAAGTGTTCGGATTTTTTTTCATTAATAATTTTGTAAGATATTTAACAAAATCAAAGTAAAACTTTTTTGAGAAGGCTTAAGTAATTGTAAAGCTCAGTTTACATAAATTTACAATCGAGAAGAACCAACTAGTAACTGTAGAGCAAGTACTAATTTACTATTTATAATTTCCTACGTGATAATCCACGCATAGTAATTTTCCTTCTCTTCATTTTTTTACAAAATATATTTATAGAATTCTTAATACAGATCATTTGAAAACAGGAGTGGGTATAACGGTAGTCGGTAATGGACCGCGTGGGTGGACCTCCAGGATACCTATCACAGCTTCAAATTTGCTAATTAATTAAATATTTAAATAATTAATTAAAAACCACGAGCAGGAAATGTCATACTTCATTGACAGTGCCAAAATAGTTGTCAATTATATAAGAAACTAGCTCAGCCCCGAGGCTTCACCCGCGTATAATTTATAAATATATAATGAATAAAAATCAGTCTACAACCTTACTCGATAAAAGGACTATACAACGTAAAAATATTTTTTTAAATTCGCACCAGTAATTGCTGAGATTAGCCGGATCAAACAAACAAAATCTTCAGCTTTATATATTAGTATAGATAACTGTTTTCAATGTTCGACCTCCATTTGTCTTGAACCGTCACTACAACTAAACTAAAACTACTATAAGTAATCATGACTCTCCTAGAATATTAATATAAGAAAACTTAACATTAAACGCGTTCTGAAGAGCTGCTTGAATTAAACAATAATTTCACTATCAAACAGTAGAAAACAGTAATCAATCACTCCTATAGTTTGGCTCAGAATTGTGTTCGTACACAAAAGAATCTTTTCTTTTATATCCGTTCTCTGATTGATGGTTTTTCTTTCTTCGTGACAATTTCAAGACATTATATGCCATATCGTATTACAAGTTCCTTTAATTCCAATAAAACATTTATAAAAATAAGTCACTCATCGTGATAAATACTAATTTGTTAATGTTAAATACATTAAATTTGATATTTAATTTATTGTTTTCTATATTTATTTAGCATATTATTTTTTTATAAAAATTAATGGTATAAGGTCCGTAAAAAAATTGTGACAAACACTCTCTGTGAGCGACGGAATGATAAATTACTCACAAAATGTCACTAAATAAGGAATACGAAGGCCGTCAGCCGTGACCTTACGAGTCCCTAGAAAATTTGAAATCCATTTGCTATCTACGTGCGTGAAAAGTTTGGGTGCATCAACAATATAATACAAGTTATTTCCCTAGAGATAGTTGGTGAGTTCATACATTTATTTATATAAGTATCAACTTACATAAAAACATACATAAAAACTATATATATATTTGTAAGTGTAATTAGCTTTATTATTATTTTTATTTTTCTGCATTAATGTACACACTATTCCATTCGATATTCAATTAATAATATTCATGTGATCGATGCTATAACTGTAGATTTTGATTCGTAGCTTATTTTCATCTCTCCTAGAACTAGAAGTACGCTTAAATAAATAATATGGAAAATAGAAATACCAGCAATGTCTCAAATAACCATTACTGTGATGCTTTTAAAATGTGTATATAATATTCAGACATCCATACTAATATTATAAATGCGAAAGTAACTCTGTCTGTCTGTCTGTCTGTCTGTTCCTCTTTCACGCCTAAACGGCTGAACGGATTTTGATGAAATTTGGTATGGTGATAGATGATAACCTAGAAATGGTCATAGGCTATAAATAATCACGCCATCGTTCTTAGGGGGTAGGCAGTAGGCAGATAACTAAATTGAGTTAGTGATTTTTAGTCGTTTTTGTTGGGACTTTTGCTCTTTCACGTATAAAAGGCTGAACAGATCTTGATGAAATTTAGTAAGGTAATAGATGGTTACCTAAAAACGGATATAAGATCAAAATGATCACGTCATAGTACTTAGGGGGCAGGAAGTAGGCAGAAAACTGAATTGAGTTAGTGATTTTTTTATGGTTTTTGGTGGGAGTTTTGCTCTATCATGCCTAAACGGCTGAACGGATTTTGATGAAATTTAATTAGGTGATAGATAGTAACCTAGAAAAGGATATGGGCTATTAATATTCATGCTATCGTACTTAAGGCGTAGGCAGTAGGCAGAAAACTAATTAAGTTAGTGATTTTTAATAGTTTGGTTTAAAAGTTTACCTCATTCACGCCTTAACGTCTGAACGGATTTTTATAAGACTTGGTTAATATAAAGATAGGATCCTAGGCACGGACACAGGCTACTTCTTACGGCGGGAAAATACCTCATTCCCGCGGAAATCTAGCGTGATCGTGTCAAGAAGCGAATGACGCCATAGCTACTGAAATGATTTTGATGTTTTTTTTTTTAAATGAGTGTTACTAAGACTTAAAGTTAGGCGCCATAATTTAGGGAATTTATTATAAAATTTTGATGCATCTGTCTTTATTTAACAGTTTTACTTGGATCGAAACTTAGCGACATACCATCACACTACTTAACTTATAGGGTAGGAAGGTACCAAAATTCAGACTACTTTTTACTTCGGGAAAATATCTCATTCCCACAGGAACCTATACACAGCTACCTATCTACAACATTAAAACTCTGTCTAGAATCACATTACGCCATAGCTATTGATCTGATTTGTATACGATTTTTTATTCAACTGACTGTTAAATTACATACAGATAAAATCTAATTACCTACACCACATAATTAATATAGTACTACATAACTAGCTACGCTTTAAACTTGAGGAGGTAATTAGATAGACATTTATACGAACTTTATGCTCAGTAATCAATCATAGTGATAAGTTAATACTCATTTTAGACAAAGAAACGGATAGGTAATCAGTTCATCACCGAAATTATAACACCTACACTTAGTTTGTTTACTATTCAACATGTAACACTGTCTAACATCGGGGGTTGGCAGGTAGGTAGTTAGTAGTATTTTAAACCGATTTACATTATTTACTTTTTATATTTACTACGGAAACATTCGGAGCTATCCATTATGTAGCTTAGGTTGCTTTTGAACAAATTTTGATGTGAAGTTGAGGACTGGAACACGATAGTGGGACATTGTTGCAGGGGGACTTATAGCCGGGAGAAAACAAAAAAACTTATGCGGACGAAGTCGCGGGTAAAAGCTAGTTATAAATAAAAACCTAATAATAAAATGCAGTGCTATAGTGCACTACTAATATTAAGTTAACGGTTTATTTTGTGCGTTGGTCCGGAGAGAGGAAGTCGTCTCGACACGCATTACGATTACCAGTTTATATATATATTCAGTTTCATTTCAACCCAGACAAAATTAATTAATACGAGTAACAAAATTGAATAATTGAATTCTTCAAGCTTTATTCAGCGTGTGAGTCAATTTTTGCAACTGAATCCACTCATTCCATCGAACTACAATTTGCACTCACATTTATATGTGATAGTGATGACAATACTGCCAAGTACTACGATAACATAAACCATGAGCTTAATGACAAAAACCTTATTCATAACCATTTTTATTGTGTGTATATTTTTAATAATAAGTATTTATATTTTGTTATGAAGCCTTTTTTCGTAATTTAATAACGCATAAACGCGTTTCCCCCACGAGGTATGGGATATGTGGGACTCGTCAGCGCAGAAGACTCCGGAATACCCACTAAAAACCAGCGTTACTGACCCCACCTTCGAAGGGCCATCACGGGATCACTTGCGCATCCTACCGTGTTGCTATGATGCCTTGGCTCTGCGTCTGATCTCTCCCAATGCATACAGATTGTCGTCAAGTAGGACTATTAGAACGAGAAAATATATACATTTGATACAGATGACTGGTTTTTAGGATCAGCCGCTGTGGCCAAACTGCGGTCTGAAGGAAAGTATTATAACAGAGTGCATTGATAGCTAAATCCGACTGTAAGGAGTATCGAGAAATGGTCAAACGAAAGTAATATATTAAGTATAAGTAAGATATTTATTAATATTCAAAGTTATCCAGTTATCAGTAGGTACTAGCTTCAATAAAATCTATTGTTGTAACAGAAATACTCTAGCGCTCTAATTATTTTCACGGTAACAAATGACAGCCGTTATTTCTTAAATTAAAATGTTGTCAGGCCTATTAACTATTTAATACTGTCTCGTCCTAATAACTCTTAAAATTAACGTTTCAGACGCAATAGGCCGAGAAATATAGGGAGTGTCGGGTACTGAGTTTAAGTCCATTTGTTTAACAAATAATTATTGTATATAGTCCATGCCAGTCGACGTCACTAAACAACGTCATTGATCTGATTTGATATAATTAATGTTCTATTTTGGTACAATTATAACAACAAATCAATACGACGTCTTTAGGATAAGTTATTATTTTCAATAATAAATAATCGTGTTTATTATTGACGATAATAAGAAAGTTATTATTCATGAAGTATACATTTATTACGTAATTTTATATGGGAAAAGGTTTTCTCGGCTGTTTTTTCTCAGTAAAATCTCAATATCGGTAGTAGCTATGTGTACCTACATATATTTCATTATTGAATCCTAAGTATGATTATGTATATATATATATTTTGATTATTTTTTTTACTTAATTGAGACGATAACTTGGAAGAAAATCTTTATATGATCTCGAAATAATGAGTATTTTTTAATATATGTATAAGATACTAACTTAAATACTAGCTAGTATTTAAACAATTCAAAGCGATACTTAATAACGAGAAGTTGCAACAAAGAAACTTAATTTTGAAAAAAATTAACTACTGAATGTAGACAAGTCAAATACTTGAGAAAAATATTAAATCTACAGGAACCACATTCTTCCACGTAAGTTTAAAACATCAATTACTTTTAGGGGAGAATGTATCAGATCAATAGAAGCAAAAAACTTTTGCGTACAACATAGTCAGACCGACTATTTTAGGCAGTACAAAGATTTTTTATAACATAAGAAATACGAAATTGACCCACAAAAATTACTGATTCCATTTATGAAAATATAATTAGATATTTTTGTTTTGGCAATATCATTCTTAATTATAACAATATTTAAAAAAAAATGTCGTAACGTTATTAAATGTCGATATGACTCAGTAATCTTAGAAATATTTGAAAATGCGTCTTGATCACAAATGTTATTACAACTAAGTTCTATCAGACAATCAGGCTAATTTTTATATCTAAAAAATTAGGTGCATGTAATAAAAGTATTTTCTGTTGGGCTTGGGTTTATATATATATATATATATTAAACGTTAAAGAAACAATCAAATATTTTTTTATCGTTTAGCTATCTTTACGAGTACTTACTCGTAATTGAATAGTCACAATTCTCTATACATTCAAATAGCCAGTTTCCCGATCATTACGACACTTGCGTTGTTAAAGTTTATTATCACAACGTGTGAGGCTCTTGCGTAAGAGGAGAGGAGACGTTCTAACTCGTCTGATGCATAAGCTATCAAATGGACTACGTTGTACTCGGGTCGACGTTCGATTGAGTAACAAATTACAACCATTTGTTACACAATAACTATCAAATTAAAATACGATACATTTTAAAAGGGCGAAGTCTTTAGTGGGGCTATAACAATAAGCATACCATACGCATTATTACGTGACTTTGTTACATCGCAAAGGCTTATCATTCCTAGAACCATAGAAACTTGTTGCAATGTAAACGTGGCAAAATGTAAACTGGCTCTATCGCAAAAACCCATCTCGACCATTGAATGATACATTCACCTGTCATAGAACATTTTACAAATTCCATACATCATTTAAACTTCGATACAAGCTGCATCTTATGTGCAGCAAGAAACTGAGTTATGTGAATTGTAGTAATAAATGTAAATTACAATTCCTAGATGAGACCGGACAAATGCATTGAGACTTACAGCGTATTTCATTTAAATAAATTATAACATAAAATTCATAATTCACCTTTGATATGTTAAACCGATTTAATTGCAACGATATGAAACGTACGAGTTTTAATTTACGTGAACGTGTTAATCAAGAATGCGTTGGTATTTATTGACTAGTTTGATATTGCCGACGTCATTAATATTCAATATCAATGTAGCGTGAAATAATTTGAAGCATTTTCCAGGGGCTATCAATCTGGGCCGTTAATGAGATTCGGGCGGGCCGCGACCGGAGCCCGAGCCGGGCGACTGCGTCGACCAATTTGTGCCCCATTGCACCTCGCTAATTAAATGTTGCAAGCTTTAACATTATCCATAATACTCAATACTCTAAGGTATAACACGATATTGTTCCTGTACGTATACTCGCTTATATGTACGTGACAATGTCGTTATTATTGAGATAAATATTCTTTTGATTAAAATTGCCAGTTACGACATGAGTAATCTGCTTGAAATTATATTAACGATCGCTCAAATAACTTTTAAATCAATGGCTCGTATTATTTAAACATCCAATCATTATTAAATACATCTCTTATTACGAATCTGAATTCATAACAGTTATCATTAAAAAATTACATGAATATAAAAATGGATATACGATATTCGTTTCATGTTATAGAGTCGTATAATTAAATCTCTCTTAAAAAATCTAAAAGTGAGTAATGAGTATTATTTGAGCACAACACTTATCATATCACATATAACTCTGAATTCTGATGATTCATTTGCAAACAATAGACCCGCCGGAAGCGATTGTTATGTGTTCTGTAACTTTCTCCAAAACATTGTTTCTGTCGCTTATTACGAGTATGCTTAGACGAGTTTTCATTTTTTAAATGTCAGCTTGAATTTATTTGTTGTTTCCCTTCGTATGTTTAAGTTGACGAACGGATACAGGCGAGATTATAATATTTATTCATACTTTTTATGTTTGAATTTACTTATTTAATTTTTGCAAATACTACTTTGCAACTTTGTCTTTGTCTACTTTGGAATTTTCGAATCATAATTGTTGATCGACGTTTTGATATTGAAATTATTTCTTAAATTCAAAAATGTTTTCCGTTTTTTTTGTTATCAATCAAATCATCAATCATCAATCAAAATGTTGCTGCTGGGCTGATGAGATTCTTTACTTCTTTATAACAAGGTTTGGAGATTACAGCACCAGTCACGATACTACAATGCGAGTTCGTCAGCCATGAGACAAATGATAAGTACAAATACAAATTAAATACATTAAAATGCAGTGGTGTTTTCTTGGACTTAAACCCGCCATAATCATTTAAGATGTAGTTGTTGTTAAAATATTTAGCTATTTTTGGTGATATCATCGATATATAAGATTATCTAAGCAGTGATTGCAGACATAAGTTTCAATCTGAGTATTTCCTGCGCCTCTGACGTCTCAATTGCTGCTCTTTTGTAATCAACAATTGTGCCAGGCGGAGAAAAGCTTCCGACACACTCAATAGCAATGTGATCGAATTCCTAGTTATTTTAGTCTTGTTATGATTACGATGATTACGAAAACGATCTCCTTGAATGACATTGATATATTTTTGTAATTTTCACACGCTGTGTTGAATAATAATTGGCTTTGAAATCATTGAGAACTTCCTTCATTGTTAAAATATATAAAGAAACTAAAACATGGTTACACTTACCGAAAATTCATACTTCGCTAGATTTTATTTTATATAATTTGTAGCTTACCGCCACACTGATGATGAGCTAAACACAATTAAAATAAATGAAAACTCAGTGGTACTTGCCCGGTACTTGTCTTTGAACCTGCCATCTGGGGGTACCATTCACATTTTACGTGTTCTTCCTATCAAAGCTGTCTTCACACGGTACACAATTTTCCAAAACAATAATTTAAACAATAGTAATTAGGCGCATGTAATAACATTATTAAAATGTTGTTACGTGCAAGTTAAGTGACCTACATCAAACGATCGCAGCACAAATTTTAAGCGGTCATCTAGGCCGGCCTATTGTCTGCGCAGTTTACACGTAACAATTTATCTAAGTATCGCAATGTATACGATTGCACGCCTAATAGGATCCCGCTTCACAACATACATTAAAAGTGCATTAAATTCCATTTAACCGCGTACAAAGCAAGGCTTGTTAAGTGATTGAAATATAGCTCTCGTGTTTCATGCCATAGCCATGTGAAAATTTAAATCCTTACCTGAAGAATCGCTAAGCGGATAAGTCACATCATTATTATACATTTCCTATATAATGTAATAATATATAGGAAATATAAATATTAAATTGAGATAATAATTCTAGCGGCACGTAATTAAATAATCTAATTATTTTAATTTAATCAAAAATTTCTTAATTATAATTTATTTGTTACTATATTTTTCCGTATTTTTTTTATGTAATATATATATACGTAAAATATATCTTTATTTATATAGTTATAAAGACTTATGAATATGAACGAATAATAACACCCAGTAAGCAATTGCAGTTTTCAAATACGATATTTCCAATGTTCTCTGGTAAGCGATAAAACAGCTTTTTGTTCTGCATTTCAAGATTCTATATAAAAATCAAATATTTTATTCAAATAAGCTTTTACAAGCACTTTTGGATCGTCATTCTACAAGATTAAATTTATTGTAAAGCTACCATCAGCTCGGAACGGAGATTCTACTAAGAAGGGCCGGTAAGAAACTCAGTAGTTACTTTTTTGATCAAAAATATACTTTTATGTTATCATCATAATCAATCACATAAAAAATATTTGTATTTTCAATTTGTATTATATAATGTGGTGTATAATAAAAATATAATTAAAATTAAAAAAATATGTGCCCTTTTTACCTATGGCATTACCCATCAAGATAATGACATTAAAATTATTTCGCAATACTCTCACTTAGTAAATAGCTGTTTCAATTTATACATTTTACTGCTTATCTTGCTTGCATTAATGCGAGAGCGCCGCGAGGATCGCTACAGGCGGCTCTTGAAGAATATAATGGCTCCAACGAATAGAAAATATAACTATCTAAAACAATTGTTTTACATCTGATGATTTTCTAAATAATTATGAATGTCACGGCTTGGAACAAAGGCGGCTGATAGGTCACGCAACGTTGATATCGATCATGGCCACACGTGCCTCTGAGAGTCTGATCCGACTGCCTAACACTTCTAAACCTTTGGTCACTGTGATTAATTTAAAAAACAAAACTCGTGCAGTTTGTTTTCGCATTCTTTTTAACAAAACTCGTGCAGTTTGTTTTCATTTGACGAGCCCGTTGGCGTGGTTGGTAAGACACTTGCTTTTCACGCCGCAGGTCGTGGGTTCGATTCCCACCCAGGACAGACATTTGTGTGCATGAACATGTGTGTTTGTCCTGAGTCTGGGTGTAATTATCTATATAAGTATGTATTTACAAAAGAAAAAGTAGTATATGTAGTATATCAGTTGTCTGGTTTCCATAGTACAAGCTCTGCTTAGTTTGGGATCAGATGGCCGTGTGTGAATAATGTCCCAAGTTATTATTCTGTAGGTATTAACTTCAACATTAAAATATGTCATTTGTCTTTATTCTTCGTTCTTTATATATATTCTTATACATCGAAAAACTGTTAAACATATCTTCCGAATATGAAGAACGCCTTTTTATTGAACGGACAGTTAAACCGTACACTAAATCAATTATCTACACCTACTTCGTTTTGATATAATTTATTTTTATAGAAAATATTATATCAGGTCAAAAAACTCATAGGGATAGAGAGTTGGAAGATTTATAGGAATGCCGAGAACCGGTTCCCATTTCCGATGGCAGAGCCAGCCATCTTCGACTACTAACTCAATGCGTCACTAGTAAATCCCGAACTGTAAAATCTCGCTTATTTTCCCTTTATAACAGACCTACATTAAATAACACAATGATTATCCTCTAAGTTATTCACTAATAATTGATATACGTATTTAGACATCACAGAGAGAAATATACTAAGCGTTGTTATATAAATAGAGTTCTTGGTTTTGCTTTATATTTATAAGAACACTTATGTATTTACGTACCAATCTCTGAAGTATCTGGAATTATTGTTATTTAATAAGGTTTATCTTTTAGTGTTGTTCAATAATAAATTATTACTATCGATATGAAACGATACAGTTTTACATTGTTTATTTAATAATAATTATATCAGAAAACACGACTCAATTACATAAAAATAACACCGTAATATTAATGAGCAAAAAGTTACTTATATATAGCCATGCATACCAATATCAGTGGCCATACCAACCTAAAACTACTTGCACGTTAATAACGGATGCCGTCGATCGTGGATATTTTGGTCCCGGAAAGTAGACGCATAAAGAGAAGTAAGTACAAACCCGCCTCTAGTCACACGCAATAATGCTCATAAGGAAACGCTACCATCGCCTCAGCTGAAATGTTCCACGAACAAATAAGTACATTGTTTATATTACTTAGTTAAATTAAACAAACTTCTAGAAGCAGCCGCTTAAAGCCGCTGGCGAAATCTCATACGCTTACTTGCTAAATAAACAAGGTTAAATATTTGTTACAATATAGCGTTTTCTATTTCAATCTAGACAAACTATCGGGAACATGAAAGGAAAACAATCTTTTATGTGTCTTTGAAAGGTATTTGATTTTATATTGTCTGAATACAACTATTGATTTACTTGATAGTATAAATTCTGTAGTTGTATAGTTATTATTAACTTACTTCTAGTTTCATTATACAGTATTTTAATTTAACTAAGATATATATTTAAAGAAACTCATAAAATGAACATATTTTGAAAATAGTTTTACTTGGTGGTAGAGCTTTGTGCAAGCTCGTCTGGGTAGGTACCACCCACTCATCAGATATTCTGCCGCAAAACAGCAGTACTTGTTATTGCTGTGTTCCGGTTTGAAGGGTGAGTGAGCCAGTGTAATTACAGGCACAAGGGACATAACATCTTAGTTCCCAAGGTTGGTGGCGCATTGGCGATGTAAGAGATGGTTAACAGCTCTTACAACGCCAATGTCTATGGGCGTTGGTGACCACTTACCATCAGGTGGCCCATATGCTCGTCCGCCTTCCTATGCAATAAAAAAAAAAAAAAAAAAAAAAAAAAAAAAAAAAAAAAAAAATATAGCTTCTTTTTACTTCTAATAATTGCAGTTAAGCATTTAAATTAAAAAAAATGTGTATTTATATTTAAATTGTTGCATATTACAGTTGTCAATGCTGAAACTAGAACGATTTCAACCAATATGTGCGCAGCGTGAATGGACGTAACTGATTCTCAAGGTCCACTTAGGGCCAATATCGTTGACATGCCCTGAAGACGGTCATTGGCGGTGATGGCTCGATAGGGCTCACAGGAAAGGCGTGATAGGCAATCAAATAATTGAGGTTAAACGGTCTACAGCTGCTCTATGATTTCCATATCGTTCTCATTCTTAACACACACTTAGCTGTACTGTTTTTTATGAACATAGATAAATTTATAGATAGAGTCGCTATAAATTCACGTCAAATTGTGAAATGTAATATATTAAATATAAAGTATAGATGTCAATCTGAAATCTACCACGAGTAGGTGGTAATAATCTAATCCAAAACTCTCAGTGAAGCAACGTTGTGAATTAAGGTCCACACTAAAAAGTCCATCTGTGGGACACTCATAAGTTGTTGCTGAATAGCAAACTAATGTATAACTAACAGAATTCATACCTTACATATTCATATTCGTAAAGTAAATATTTAAATTTTCATAGTCTGTAATATAATACTTCTAAAAATATTACCAATTAAAATTACAAAACGAACTATCTCACTATTGAGGAATATAATTTGATGCTGGTTTTAAAATTCGCTTATTCATCCACGCCGGCCATTTTAAAACACGTAATATGCGTTAATTAAATCGTAAAAACAGCTTTTTCATTTAACTTTCGTTCAGTTTATGTCATCATAACACCTCTGATGTTTCTGTTACATCATAACGTTGCTTTTATATAGTAATTGTTAATAAATAATTCATTCAAACATATATTTTTGCGTAATGACAGATAAATAATAGAATTACCTCTCAAATAATATATAAGAAATGAAGGTAATGCATTCAATTTTTTCGAAATTTATCATTATGAATAGCATTTGCATAAAAATATATTGGAAAGTCTATTGATTCCGCTTTTCAACTTATTTGTCTTATCTGTGCTTATCGTGTTCAGACAGACAGACAAATAGACGCGGCTTAATTTTGTAATATGTAGGTACTCTTCTTCCTGCCCTTATCCTACTACGTGGGGTCGGCACAACATGTATTTTTCTTCCACTTCTTTCTGTCACTCGGCATCTCAGTACTCAAACATTTCATACAAATATCCTTTCTTATGTAATCCATCCAAACTTCAGCCTACCCTGCCCCCTATATCCATCAACATTCATACTCATCATCCTTCTAGTAACATGCTTTTCACCTCTCCTCATCATAAGCCATCCACGCTAATCTATTACTCTTCAATTTTTCATCTATTGGTGCTACTTTCAGACTTCCTCTAATATACTCCTTTCTAATCTTGTCTATTAATTCTAGTCACACCGCACATCCCTCTTAACATTCGCATCTCATCCACATGTATTATTTTTATATCCTCTTCTTTTGCTGCCCAACATTCAGAACCATATATCACGACAGGTATTATAATAGTCTTATAAATCTTCCCTATGATCTTCAAGGGCATTCTGGGGTCACAAATGGTCCCAGAGTCCTGTCGCCATTTCATCCACCCTGCATTTATCCGGTTCCTCACATCCCTGTCAATGTTTACTGGATAATTGAAACATCTTTCTGGATAATTGAACCCAGGCAACGAAAATCCGGTACTGATTAATCAATTTTAAAACTTTACTTTTCGACTAATACATGCAACGAAACGTCAATAAACGAAGCCAAAATATCATAATAATAATATAAGTTATGATATAGGAAAAAAAACAAAAAATATATATCATGACGACAATTAAAATTGAAATGGCAAAGGTAATTTATAAATTGCACTACGTTACAAACGTCTTTATATCGCTTGTACACTTGTACAAGCATTTACAATTAATTCAGTAGCATTTACCTAGATATTTGTATGTAACATGTTCAAATACGTTAAAATACTTAATATAACATTGCAATACGTTTTTGTTATTTTATCTTTGCAAATAAATGATTTCAGTACAGTTTTATTGCTTCCCAAGCATCAGTATTTCTGTAATTCCAGTGACGCATCTCATTACGGACATCCGCCGTTTGACGCCCGATTCCCGGCACAAATGTTGCAAAAGACAACAAAAACAACATCGCTACAGCTTCGCCTTTAAGTATTGTTTGCTTTTTAGTATTGTTGTTTGTGAAAATGTATATAAATAGGTGCAAAACGTTGCATCTGCGACTTTATTACCGTGAATATTTAATATTAAGACGAGTTTTGAGACAGAACCAGGACTATCTCGTATGTCAGAATAAAGGAAAACCTAGATTCCTGAACTAACCTTTATAACTAAATGCAATTTATATTTTAATTGCGTTCTCGCCAGAATCATCAGTACATAATGTTGCGACTATTTAAATTTTTTTTTTATTGTATATGATGGCGGACGAGCATATGGGCCACCTGATGGTAAGTGGTCACCAACGCCCATAGACAATGGCATTGTAAGAAATGCTAACCATCGCTTACATCGCCAATGCGCCACTAACCTTAGGAACTAAGATGTTATGTCCCTTGTGCCTGTAATTACACTGGCTCACTCACTCTTCAAACCGGAACACAGCAATACAAAGTACTGCTGTTTTGCGGCAGAATATCTGATGAGTGGGTGGTACCTACCCAGACGAGCTTGCACAAAGCTCTACCACCAAGTAAAAATATTGGGTATGACTCAAAGACTTTTTAAATGTAAGATATATTTAAAATGTTATGTGTTTAAAAGAAAATTTATCTTTCTTTCGACCTTTTGTCTTGTTGGTTAGATTAGGTTAGCACGGGAGGGGCCGCGGATGCGTTATATCAACACGATCCCGCAGCCTCTCCGATCCGTGCCGAGGACGGCCATCGCAGTGGTTTTAGTGGGTAAGAATCCCACATAACCCGGTTCCTCCCCCAAGGGAGTCGGGTACCTTCGGAAGGTTTCCACTGCGTGAAGTGTTGATTCAACCACAGACGGAACTTACGAAAAACGATCAATCACATCTAATGCTCGTATAGACGGACGTACATGCATAAGAATATCATGCCCGATATAGAGCAAGGCTTTTCTGTTGTCGAAAGAATGTTTACGAACAGTTTATTAGCTGTCTTGTCCATTGTTAAAGCCATAAAATAGTTCTAGTAACTAATTAACAGAACATCGCGAAACATCGCTGTACTAACAAACGAAATCATTTTACTACTTAAAGGGCGTTTTAAAAACACAACAGACGGTAACTTTGCTAGTGAAACAGTACAAATGTAGTTTTCTTTTTTAATCTGTTAGGTACAAAACCTTATTTAAGATCTTTAATTTATCGTGCGAAATCTTTGTATGGACTATCGGATTGGTTGGACGTATTGTAAGACGTGGGAATAAAGTTGGTCATTGTCCTGATATCTTGTCCTAACTGATTAGTACCTAACACAGTGTTTTTAGTGACACAATGCAATTCCCAAGAAGTATTTAAATATCTTATGTAGCTTGTGAGAAATTACATTTTGCCACTCTTATGACGCTTTGTTGTTTGCGATCTCACGGCCATCTTTTATTTAACATTTGTTTTCACATAAGATTGATTATTTAGTTATATATAGCCTTGTTGTTGAATAAGCGGAAACAGGATTTATATTATGAAAAATCTTGTTTTTTAACATATCGGTATCTTAAAAGTATTAGTTAAATATTTAAAATGTAATAAATTATTCCGCGTCCTTTATCAAAAACAGCAACTTATTGCATCGAGATTTAAAAAATTTAAGCGTTATAGCGTAAAACCAAATCTAGTCATTTTAACATTTGGAACACATATTTAGGGCTAACAAACAAAGTCAGTCATACATTTAAATAACAAAACTTAAAATAAAGGCTAATTACAAATAATAATTGTTATTAGTAATTAATTTACGATCGACATAATATACGAACGTGCTTTATTCGTTCTTCTAATTAAGTAACAGAGGCGACAATCACCCGGTCAGTGCAGGTCAAAGCGATTTAATTGTTTGTGATAAGAGAACCGCACTTCGCGTGGGAAGATTCAGCAACGCTTGACGTCATCAAGACGCTAATTGTCACGTCTCCTAAACGGCAGGACCCGCATTGCCCGAACATTTCTAAATTCATCAGATAACATACTATAATTACATAATATTTTAAAAGTTAAAAACCGTAAACAAATTTCAAATAAAATATATAGCAGTGATTTTCATGACCGACTTCGGGTATGTTGACTCTCAATAAAATCTAACCAATTGTGCAGTAGGTATTGTTGAGCACAAGTGTGTCAGCAAACAGAACTCAACTTCCTAATCCCTCATTATCTTAATCCAACGGGACGGCAATCCAAAACGACCGGAGACAATTCAAACGTAGAGCTAACTGCAAAACGGGTACTGCAAACTTTGAATTCGGGGCTGCAACAGAGAATTTCTTAGCAAAGAACTTATGTTAGGTAATAATCAGTATGACAAAAACAGAACACATTTATTATTGTACACGTTAGAGGTCCATATAGTAAATGCAGATCATTGTTAATACGATTTTTCTCTCAACATTTTCAGCATTATTAAGCATCAGGGATACAATAGAATATTCCTACTGTAATTTAATTTATTGTGGTTTTGATATGTCAATATCAATACCACAAAATTCACGGTATAACTTTCTTTATTTATTTCGAGTATTGTCCGCAGTGATACCTATGTAAATATGATTCGGATCTTGTAATATGTACTGTGATTGTGATACATATATCAGTCTGAACGACCGGTAGGCACGGGTCACTGCGACAACGAGTCACTTCCTGCGGCCAGCGAACATCAGCCAACAAGGACACGCCAGCCGTTGCTGTGAAAATACGAACCGCAAAAGGCATTTTACCATGGAGTAAATAAATAATGCGTAACAAATTAAAATTAACGTCATTAATAAATAACAGTTTATTACGTTCGAAAATGTAAGCTTTCGACTATTCAATTCATACAAATACATAGTACATATTATGTGTAACTTCTTTAAATATTCTTTTTTTAATATTGTTTTGGTCAAAAAACTTCCTAAATTTCTAATATTTTAAACATGGTAAAGGCTAACTATGCCTGTGCAATCTAAAAAATATATATATTATGTCTGTAGTATATTTTACAAAGAAAAGAAGAATATTTTACTATACGATTGAGTTTTAAACAGTTATCGTTGGCAGTTACCAAACAATCTGTCATCGCGGTATACGTTAAATAGGTGGCATGCGAGAAGCATCAAGTGTTTATATAAAAAAATTAAGTGTATCTTAAGTTTTTTGAAGCTTGCTTACAACACATGGGAATTACCTAATTAATAATGAAGAAACGATATTATAATATTGATTGTTGAAGTCATTCATTACATAATGCCATAAAATATTATAGTTATTCATATATTTAGGCCAGTTAACGTTACTTTTCCTTAAAACAATAATGAAGCTTCTTCGTTGATGATTCATCACTAATTAATACCAATAAATGAAGTATTCTTTCATTTCTCTATGTTCCAATAACGTATAGTTTTTGAAATCGCGTAACTCGATCAAAAGCTATTTATTTGGCTATTAATTGATTTGCACCCGAGTTTATTTATCCAATTTATTATTTTAATGAATTGCTAATATAAAAATTATGAATATTAATCGGCAAGTATGACTACACGTTACGGCTTACGAAACAATAATATTATTTGTACGTTACAAAGATGTAGCAATTGCATTCAAGTTCGAAATAAAAAAGATAAAAATTAAATGGTTACAAAATCGAATCGGGATTTAATTACGTGTGTAATTGAATGTTACGGTTGAGTTACGATGTATGAAGGGACGCGAGATCAATCTGTCGCAGGATGAAAGAGTGGGCAACCCAGGTGAGGCTTATGACCGCGGCTGACCTCGAGCCAATTACCCGACCATTAGCGCTCCGAACACAATGCTCGCTATTAAACGGATGTCCAGTAAATGCCAGCGATGTACCTTAGGCCACAGAATTTACATTTGTTTGGAACTAAATCGACATCAATGACGAACTAGCCGTAAACATGAATGGAATGTGCTCTAGTTGTATATAATAGCCTCGTGTTGTTTTAAAATGTATTTTTATTGCATAATAATATACATCGTTGATCGTAAATGGCCTGTTATTCAACACTTATCTAAAATCAAAATACATATTAACAACAATCTTTTGAGTAGGCATACTCTGCCGCTTTACAGCAATACTTAGTGTGTTCCGGTTTTAAGATTAAGTGTGCCAGTGTAACTAGTTAGTTTCCAAAATTCTTGGCGTATATACTTTGTAAGGACTGATTAATATTTCTAAGAGACCCCCATATCTGTGGGCGATTGTGACTTCTTGCCATTAAGTGGCTTGCCACCAGTCACTTGCATTATCACCTACCTATTAATATGAAAAAAAAAATGTTGTTACAAAAACTGTGTGTACAATATAATCTAAGAAAAAAAAGGTTATAACAAATGGCGCCTTACTCTTGTTATCTAAACGGACTAAGAGGGATGTTAAAAGTTTGTGTGTTGGCGTACTGAGATATCTACCACCGTCGTTAGCATACAGGTTAGCCCCTATCTCTGTGATTCTGTAAGTTATCTTACAGGATATTTCAGGATATGATTTTTAGCATCTATAAAAATAGCGTCGTGAACTTTTAACTGCATTTTTTATTTGATTTGATTGTAAATATTTATTAAAATAGTTCATCTTAGATAAAGAATAAAAAAGTGAAAGTGTAAAGAATGAAAATTGTATAAACTTAAGCTTGCCGTCTTCCATATTTGAATACCGAACACATACGAGATAATAATTTCATTTATTACAGATTCAAATATACAAGGTTTAGTTTATATTAGTTAAAGTAAAAATAATAGTTCTAGCTCTCATAAAACTTTTTATGAGCAAAAAATACGTAATAACACTAAGACTTTGAAACATAATGTCGTCCGCTAGCTTGTTGCGCTCTGTGGAACCACACCCGCCACTGATATGCTAATAAGCTCCGCAGAGATCGTAAACCGTTTCATATCAGATAACGTAATTCGGAGCTAAAATATAATAAGTTTAGATATATTTTAACGCCATATCTTTCCCAAGTTGAGAGACATTTGTTTATACAGTCAGATTTTAGATAAAAGTTAATTACAGTTTGTATAATTGAATTTACAAACTTTTCTTGTTATATTGTATATCGTCAATATATTATAAACAAATATAATATATACGAATTGACAACAATTATATATATTTAGAAAAAAAAATAGTGGTTTAAACATTGTTTTTTGTATGTTCATTTTACATAAAACATATTTACGATTTCACATTAAATAGTAATTTACGTTAGTATTATTAAAGGACCATAAATTGCAAATGATAGACAAATGTTTCTTTACCCTCGGGGCCCTCGGTATCCGCTACCTGCCGGGCCTATCCAACATCTTTAGTGGACCTCTTTTTGCTTATCTTTCCAAATATATTATTCTAGTGAAGGACAAACGATACATACAACACGTAATTTTTATTTTACTGGCGACGTAACAATTTAAACCTATTAATAATTTTGCTCAAGAACGATAATTAACATTTTTGAATTGAGTAGTCTTGATAACTTCTCAATTTGGAAATTATTGAATAGGATTAATTTTCGAAAGGACATTTTAACGATTTTTCAAGATTCTCCAGATTCTCAATCAGTTGCGTGATTGTATTTACGATTATTGTATAATTCGATGTATTACATAGAGGAGATGATGGTCTCGAAGAATGAACGACAATCGTTGTACAAACACGTAAAGGTAAACTTATACCAAGATTCCGACTCAGCAGAATCAACTTCTCGGAGTATTCGTGTAAATAATTAAATATTAAAGATATTTTAAACTTGACCTATCAATAAATTTTAGTCTTATGTTAATAACAACATTAATGCATAAGGATTATTACGTAATACAATAACTCATCACTACATCACAACATATTATAAAACAAAGTCCCCCGCGTTTCCTGTCTGTATGTATGAACGCGATAAACTAAAAAAACTACGGAACGGATTTTATACGGTTTTCACCAATGGAAAAAGTGTTTCAAGAGGAAGTTTTACGTATATAATTCTTTAATGTTTTCTGAAAATTTGTTGACATATGACGATAATTGTTGAAGAAGTCGAAAAAAAACGAGCCGATTCGGAGCTTTCATCGAAAACGCTGTAAAATCCCTTTGAATTATAACAAAATAGTGTAAGGTGAAATTGATCCTCTTTCATAGATCTACAGAAAAGTGCGCGATGGCATACGTCTAACTTTAAAGGATAGCTTACTAATTTTAAAACTATCGCGCACTAAATAAATTCAAGCGGTCCCACACCGATCATACTAACGCGCGATGCAACCGCCTGCGCGCCCCGCTGTCGCTCACTGTGGCTAAAAGCTTGTACAATACTACGACAGTTTATTTTTTTTACAAATATTTACTCTGCTACTCGGGCGAAGCCGGGGCGGGTCGCTAGTAGTTGATAAAAAGGCGTGGAGTTCGTATTTGTTGATTTCTATATATATGACATATCTATTTAACTGTATCGTTAATTATGTAATTCTTAATAGTTTAATAGAGTTAGTTTATTAGTGAGTGTATGACTAGTAAACTAGTAAGTATTAAGTAGTATACTAACTGTTTGAAATAGGCATGGGTAATCGAAATGTAACGCGGACAAAATTGGGATGTAAGGCTAGTTTAGATATAAAAACATTCAAGTTCATTGACGATAAACGGAACCTATCTTACATGAAACATCACGATTGTGACGCTACGTAGTGGTTCTGGTTACCTAATTAGGCAGAGTGGCTTAGGACCGCCCACTGAGAACTTGTATATCTTTGAAGTTGTTTGCTGCAAGTTTTCTTGCGTCGTGTTTATAGTGTATCCGATGCCAAATACGCAAATACAAGAAGCACATCGCTAAATGTATAATGGACTTTTAGTTTTCAACCAATCGAGTTTTGCTATGTTCTTTTTTTAAAAGAAACGCTTTTATTATTTTAAATTTTCTTTAAATACTAAATGGGTAAAAACAAAACCTTTTTATTAGTATTTTTAGACCGTTTCACCATATTCTATTACAGTTTTTGATGGTAACAGATGGTCGACACATTAAAGTTTTTTTTTTAAATATAATTTAAGTTGCAAAGCCCTTTATGTCTTAATCCGCTATAGACGTAAATAATAATGTTGCAGGTATAGAATAGACCCATGTGGTAGCACCTGACACGTTCCCTTGTAAGTCTGACACCAAGATGGAGCGTCCATTTGCTCTGCTTGCTTTGTAGAGATAACAGAAAAGACCGAGTACCTGCATATTTACAACTTCGTGTTACTGTGTTCTTATTATGTATTTATATATAAATGTAATTAAAAGTAATAAGTACACAGCTGACTAGAATATAAATGTATATGCTACATTTATAACAAAATAAAGGTATAGTTTGTTAAAATAAAATTTGCGCGCTTAAATAATTACACCCACTTTATAAATCAGTTTCGCGGACTTTTGTAAATAAAATATTTTGTCTACGTTGTTTAGTTGAGAGTATTCTTCAACGACTTCAAGTTAACTTCTAACTCTATCATTACCTACTAAATTAGCCGACGAAGTGCATTTCTATTTTATGGCCCCTCATTTAGACGCGACAACACAAAACAAAAAATATGGTAAAACTGGCAACGTTTTGTAGAGAAGTAAACGTGGCAACGACGCACGCGCATATTATTGTAAGAGAGATAGAGAAACTAGTCGGGTAAGTTCGTGTAGTGGCGCCCCCCGCTCTGGTTGTAGCCGCCAGTGCCGTTGCCGAGTGCGTTGCGAGTGTACGTTCGTGCGTCGAAATCTCCTCGACATCTAACGCCAACTGTAAACACTGCCCAGAACAGACGCGTTACACTTCAGCTTAGGAACCGGTTGCTGTGATCAAAGAGGTTGACTACGATTTGTGACATCGATGTGTTCAGTGACCTTTTTAACTGTGTTTCATTTGATTTGTTAAGTGTTAAAGATTTGTGTCAGTGAAAACAATTTGATGATGCGATGACCTGTGTTTTATGTGGCATATTGGATTTTTTACTGAATCAATATTAATTAACTAAATAAGGTGAGTGTTCGAATTTGAATTACCTATAAATATTTTAGGCGGTCCGGCACAGTACGTTATAACAAAAAGCTCAAATGTAGGGGAGACCGGGAGAGAAGAGTATACGCATATATTGTTGACACAGAACTTATTTAACCATCGATTTAGTTTTTAGCGGACTCTGTATATTTGTCATCATTAACTTACTAAAACGCTAGTTTTGCTGTTGACATATTATGATATTGAAAATTAGCGTTGTTGCTCAATAGTCGTAACTATATAATATAATGTCATTATGTAGCAGCCTTTGAGTACCATTAATATTTTTTATCAATTACTAAGAATTTAATTTACTAAAATGTGAAATAGGTACTAAAATTATATATGTATATATAATTTGGTAAATTGTCGAAAATAAATATAGCGTTTAAATTTTACTAAAAATACTAATAAACTAAAAAAATTAATATTTAGTCCCATAAATAACAAAAATATCTCTAGTCCCGATCACAATCGTAAATGTGGTGCACCTACTTTGAAGCAATTGGTTGGCCCGCTCCCCGGACACAGACAAGTCGCGCTGCGGGGTGAATTGTACACCATAGTCAAACGACTACGCTTTTGTTAAGCGTTCACGTGCTTCAATATGACATTTCATTATTCTTTTACGTTAACCTCAGCTGTTATTATTCTTTAATTACCTAATAAATAATAATAGCATTAAAAAAATGTCCCACTGCTGGGCTAAGGCCTATTCTTCTCTTTTGAGAAGTAGTTAAGGAGCTTATTCCACGACACTGCTCCATTGCTGGTTGGCGGAATACACATGTGACAGAATTTCCGTGAAATTTGACACATGCAGGTTTCCTCACGATGTTTTCCTTCACCGTCAAGCACGAGTTGATAATCAATAATTAAGCACATGGAATTCAGAAGTGCTTAATTATTTACCCGAGTTTGAACCCACGATCATCGGTTAAGAGTCACGCGTTCTTACAACTGTGTCATCTCGGCTTATTATTTTGTAAACCTAAAAAGTTCGGGATAAAACCAAAATTGGTTACCACAACACCAAAATGTTTAACTACGTTAGTTGCAGTTAAACAGTCAGCACGTAGGACGAGAAATATTATGCCTCTGGGACCCAAATTTTGCTCCATTCAATGTTTTATAGAAAAAAGAAGCATACTTGAAAACCTATACAAATAATCAATAATTTTCAGTTATTCATTAAAATTATAAGAGATTATTGCTATTATTATTACTATCTGAAGTTTGATAATCAAAATTTCTGATTAGTAACATCTACAATCTAGACAAAAAACACAAGCAAATTAACTTCCGCCTTCCAGTAGTAAACGCCATATAAGTCAAACTATAAGCTACCTCTAAAATTACAAACTATAAAAATATTACATAAACATCTAAATGTTCAATGTTACCATAAACAAAAACGTAAAAACTCATTATCAATTCGTAATTCGTAATACGTTTATATCCATCACATTTGAATGATTCACTTAAGAGATTCCTTCCGCTAAAGTTATTTATAAATAGAAGTAACAATTACCACGGTTACTAAATTAAGTACGTAATGAATGAACACATTATCAACATCCTGGGTAATTGCGCATACATCATGTCGTGTCAAGATAATGAAAACTGCTGCCGTAAAGATATCAAAGTGGTTGTAAGATGTTTTACGAATTATAAATCTGAATTATGGTATTTTTTTGGCGGACGAGCGTATGGACCACCTGATTGTAAGTGATCACCAACGCCCCTAAACCATGGCATTGTAAGAAATGTTAACCAACGCTACCAACCTTGGGAACTAAGATGTTATGTCTCTTGTGCCTGTAATTATACTGGCTCACTCATTCTTCAAGTCGGAACACAACAATACAAAGTACTGCTGTTTGGCGGTAGAATATCTGATAAGTGGGTGGTACCAACCCAGACGATCCATCTATTACTACCACTACCATATATAGAGTTTAAAATAGTTATATTATATGTTAACAGATGTATACATAAATAAAAAATCCGCTAAATATGAACAATAAATCATTTCCTGTTAAAAAAATGTTATCTTGATGGTAGAGCTTTGTGCAAGCTCGTCTTGGTACCACCCACTCATCAGATATTCTACCGCAAACTGGTACTGCTGTGTTCCGGTTTGAAGGGTGAGTGAGCCAGTGTAATTACAGGCACAGGGACATAATATTATAGTTCCCAAGTTTGGTGGCGCATTGGCGATGTGCGGGATGGTTAACATCTCTTACAATGCCAATGTCTATGAGCATTAGAGACCACTTACCATCAGGTGGCCCATATGCTCGTCCGCCTTCCTATGGTATAAAAAAAAATCCCCGTTCATTGCGGGAAGTTCAATGTCATCTTTATCAACATGATAATTATTATTTTGACAAAATTTAATTCAAAACTAAATATCCTTGACCAACGTATCGATAACAATATTAACGACATTTTTAAATCAATTCAGAATATTAACAACTCTGGTATAATTTGAAAATTTACATTTATATATCACAGTTATTATTGTTTGTCATTATAATGAATTGTACAGACAGAATTGTAGAATTGTTTTCGTATTATAATAGTTTTCGAAAAATTATATAATTGAAAACAAATCGTTTTAGGACGGATTAATGATTTTAAACATTAAATCATAATAAGCAAACATTAAAAACACGTAACTCTCATTAAACAATGACTAACAACTATCATTCATATTGTTTGCTAATTGATTAATAATTAGTGTAATTTGTGATAACGACTTGGTAATTCATAAAAAAATGTTTTTAATGACAGTTATATTTAAAATATTTTTATATTGATATTTCTGTACTATTTTTCTTGTTTACTAGTAACTTACTTCTTTATGAAAGTTAAAAAAGCATAATATTGTTTATTAAAAATATCATTATACAATATGAATTGTATTATATATAATAATTATATTAATTTAAAATAATTATGCTTTTCGCACTCAGTTCGTAAGTAACTAAAAATATATAATTGTATTTTTATAATATTGGGCAGTTATGTTATTTTTATAAATATGTATTGTACATGTTTTAATTAAAATAACAGCGAAGTCTCTACGAAAATTTGCGCACCGACATTTTTTCGATTACACAATAACATATCAGGCAAAGTACAACACATACAATACTGTTTATAATAATTTTGTATGATAATATTTTTTATTGTGTTGTATAAATTATCGAATTGAAAACATTTTTTTAATATCTATGCGATTAGCTTTAATATGTGATGATAAAGGTAGTTCGATGTATATCATAATGACTTGAAAATGTATTTTATCAAAGAACAGATTTGTTTTTTGTTCTTCTGAGCTTTGTTTTCATTTACTGTGACTTGGCTAGATTACGATTTAATTAAGCAAACGGATCAAACGATTAATTATCTTAGTCATCTCGTTTCAATCAAGTTAGAAATTGATTTAAAATTGTTTTTCTCAAACATAACAAAGTATTTTTTAATACCTATGTAATACTTACTAACATTGCTCAGAGACTTTACGTCATGAAACATATACATTTTTAAAAAGTCGAAGGATTGGATTAAAAAGCTTGTTTTGACGTACGACTTATTTTGTTTCTACCACGAATAATGTTTTAATTATTAGAAGAATATTTAAGACCGATATGCATATTATATTTTAAAAAAATACTTTATTTTTTATTATATTGGTAGGTATAATAACAAGAATATATTTTTAACTTTAACTTTTGCATTAACTTTTATTATGATTTTACTAAATTTTAATTTCGTAAGTTTAATTTGATTTAATCTAATTTAATTTTTAAATATATATTTTTTTCGTGAAATATAAGTAAATCTTCCTTCATTCCCACATAATACTCTAAAATTGACCGGATAACATCCCTTTCTGGATGGCGTTCGTAAAAGCATGGTATTAATTAAAAAAAGCATTGTCTATATTATGAGAACAATACAGAGAATAAACGTTACCCATATGATACTATATAACTGTATGCAAAAATCAAGTTTAATTGACTGTGCTGCATTTACAATCAAGTCGATCATATGGTTGATTAAAAAATTAAACTGCATTTTTCCTGAACAAGAGTGAAAGGTGCTCGAATTAATTCGAATCCGCATTCTTAAAATTCAGTAGTCATGTGTTGTAACGGGTATTTATGATAAATAAGGACAAAAATGTTAAGTAAATATGCAGTTACATGAAATAATTTACCAACGAAAGATTAAGTACCTATACTTATTAAGTGGTAGGTTTTTGACCTTTAATAATGAGCGTGTATTACAATTTACAGCAAAATTATAAAAAAAACTAAAATAGCTGAGATGGTCCAGTGATTAAAACGCGTGAATCTAACCGAAAATTGTAGGTTCCCTAATGGTTTTTCGTGTGCTTATTTCCATAATTCATCTCGTACTTGGCGATGAAGGGAAATCTGCTACAAATGATACTACTGAATTTCTTGCAGGTTCTTCTCGGTAGAATATACGTTCCGAGCCGGTGGTAGGTGGTATGAAAATGTTTTCATCGTTAAGTATATTTTGGTTGTTTCATTTGCTATAATTCGGATCTACCACCCACATTGCATCATAGCGGTGGAATAAATTCAGTCCAAACCTTCTCCTCAAAAGGAAAGGAAAGCCAGTGGACATTCATTGGGTGATACTTAATTTTTTTCTGAAACATTATGATGTATAAAACGAACCGTTGTGTGATATTTATCTTGACAGTACACGACGATACAACGAATATATAACAATACATACACGCATTAAGCACGATTGATGATCTCCATTAAATCCTTTTTCGAGTCTCAACACGTATGTAGTTATCCGCTATCCAGTGCACGTTCGTTTATATGCCATACATTTCACGCGTGACATCGCCAGAAGCTGCAATAAATTATGCGCTGATACGAAAAAAGACGATAAACTGTCTCCATATATTTGTCATAATCTTATGTAAATTGTAGGAAAAAGGTACACGAGAACCGCAGCTTCCCGCATAGCGTGGGATCGTTCGGATGCAGCACCACAACCACCGCTTCGGGCTCAAATGTCAACCACATCTATATAATTATAAGCCTACCTTGGTCACGCTACACGCATGTGAGCGTAATCCGGTCGAGAAGCCATCGATATGAAAATAAATTAAACCTGTATACATTTTTTATAGCGCTTTATCCTTTTTGGTTAGCGTAAATAAAATGAGACCTTAAAGAACGGTTAATATATGATAATAATTCATACCTATATATTGGCCATACAAAAACTCCATATCGTAATATCCTTCAATTCAGTCATTTACACTTTAGTTTTTCATTTTATTCATTTGTGTCAAGCTATAGAATAATTTAGTGAACTTATATCTTTTAAGAATAAAATTCCGTCGTGAACATTATATAAACAATAAAAAACTAAATATGTTTTTATGGCTCCAAAATGTAAACAAATAATGTAGTTTTTATTTAATCGTTAATACATAAAAACCATACTATCCAATTTTATTTCTTTTAAACATGTTACACTTATAACCAGTGGGAGATTTACCAGCGAGCTCAGTAGGCTCTAGCCTTGAGCGGAAAATTTAAGGACCAAATTTTTTGTATCGTTGGTAGCAACGGAGACTTCACGAACATAAAAAAAATCTGTAAGACGAATTCTGAGGAAATATGTCTTCAAGAAATCCTACAACGATTTTTCCCCCTTTTTTTCATTGCAAATGCGATATAAATAAACTATTCGTGCAATTTAAATTGACACTAACAACTTATTGTGGGAGTAAGGTTGCCAAAAAAATAGTCTACTTTGAAAATTTGTAAATCCGCCACAACTTAAAACGCACTAGTTTTGTTATGTTATGCACTACTTATTGAACCTAGTTCCAATATTTGTGTATTATTTCTTAATATTTGCTAGTTCATTAACGATGTCATGTAAATGTTGCTCTACTGATAACAACTCATTTGGTTGATAAAGTAATTGTGTCGGCAGATGGAGTACCGATAAATTTCAGATCTGTTAGCGTAATATCGTAATATTACGCAGGCAACAGAATTAACGAACTACGCCACCACACTAACGCCATTTACGCTAAAATCTCGACGAAATAATAATTTATCATGTACTTGTAGTAAATCTAAGAGTCTGATAAAGTAGAATAGAAAATATTGCATTATACACGCCCCCGATTCATCCTTTTGTGTGACATCTGCGCTACGCCTGTGTTGAACAGCCGCCTTCTGTTACGTTCAAACTGCCAACCCTTTTTGATATTACAGCAAACTCAATTGCACATGATCATTTCGTTACATAGAATTATACCAAATAATACCATACAAGTGATTATAATAAATTTAACTGCATAGTTAAAATGAGACGACGTAAATCCATTAGTTTTAATGTAAATACATTAATGTTTTTTAATGTTTTTAAGATATGTTTTTTATTAACATTATATAATTATGAGTAAATAAAAATATGGTCGGATTAAGTATGAAGTTAAATTCTCACGATCACAATTCTAGTTATCGTAAAAAACTAGAATGTGAATCCAGTCTGCACGGATGCATGCATGGCTCATTCTCGTTACGCCGAACGGTAGGAATTATCGCCAGCCGAGCAGATTCATGTCGCATGCTTTGAATACGAAATTATCTCTTGTCTATGTGGAAAATTGGCGCCCAAAATTAGAAGAGGTTAAAAATGCTGATAGAAGATATTTTGACGATCATATTTCGTCACTTACTCGTTGAATTGTGTATTTGTCTACAATTTTTATTACATACGTACTTACATTGTTCTTAAGACTTTTATAAGTCAAGCACTTACAAGTACACACACTTTGTTAGATAGTGACATGGATAACTTGTTATCTTTGAGTTACGATTAGCTCGGAAACGAGGTAATCGTAATAAAACGAGGTGATTAACAATTATTTTCCATCACATTATTTCTTTTGTTTTATATTTTATCGCGAAAATACTTAATATCAAACTTTCGGACAATTTCAGATTCAGTAGTCTATAAACTGTTCGTAACTTTCTTTTTACAAAAAAGTATAGAACCTTATGCCTTGTATCTAAAACAATATTTAACTCAATGTTTCTTTCCAGAAACGGCTGCGAAAATGGCGCGCTTAGAAATGGCTTTTAGGTTTTAAGCAATATGGCCGTCGCTCGCGCGGTCCTGGTGTTGCTAGCGTCCACTGCACAAGCGTGGATGCCCGATGCTAATGCTCGAATCCATGTAAAATATGGTAAGTAAAATTATGTTCAAAAAAATATATAAAAAAATAAATGACTCTGATTTAACAGTACTGTTAAATATTAAGATTTTAGTGAGAATCGACCGGAGCTATTCTCGTAACATTTTGTTGAGGAAAATTGAATTTTATTTCAAAGAAATGTAATCCCAACAAAAAATACCACATTGTTTATGTTATGTGAGAACTTTAAAATGAATAGTTATGAAATCGAAGACTCATTGTTGTTAAAGCGTATATACAATTCTTCGAGTGCATTGTTCCTTTGATCGCCTGCAGTTAAAAAAGGTCACAAAAGACATTGATGAAAAAACTTTCTAATTGCACGCTGCATAAACTATGACAAGACAACTCCTACAAAACAATATTATATGTATGTATATGATGAATTTGGGTTTATGTTTATGTGGCTAATAGGGATAAATTAAGGTAAACATAAATAGTCAGCAATATCCTACATAATATTAATATATGATAACTTAAATAACTCGTATAATCGAACACTTAATATTCTATTCAATTTCGTAGTGTTCACATAGTTACAAATTGGTTTGTTACAGGCGATGACACTACGGAGCAGTTCGTGGGCAACACAACGGGACCAAACCACTTCCGTATTTTAGACAAAGATGACTTCTCAATTTTAGTCGGTGGCAGGTTAGTTTTAACAACTTGGTAATAAATTTGAAATTAACTTTCTCTATCATTTTATATAATTATTACATTTTTATAGATGATTCATAATAATAAATAATGTGCACCATAAACAGCAGAAAACTTTTGAGATTTTTACCTTTTAAGATTGTTTTTTTTTATAATTTTAGAATAAAAAATCGAACATGTTAGAAAAATTAATTTAAATAATAATTAATATTCCTCAAATCATTTTATATTATTTACATGTAATGCTTTAAATGATATTTTAATTTTTAGGAGTACAGTCTTCAACCTCAGCCTTTATGATTTATCAGAAAATGTAGAACAGGTGAGTTATTATACCTTTACTTATTCATCTTGTTCATCGCGTTGTTTTATACAATAACGGCCGAATACTGAAACGCCATTTAAATAATAAATGAAATAAAAAAATAAAAACAAAAATTATATACGGTCACATGACAAACGAAAACTGAAACAAATACAATCAAACGGTTTTAATTAGTTAATAAAATTCAGATTAAAAATTAAGTCCGTGATTAAAACCAATTGTAGCAATGTTTGTTTTTTAAAATGATTGATGTTAAAAAATAACGTTATGGTTTTTTTCTTTATAATACCGGATGTATTTGAAATGTATTTTTTTTAATACAACACAAAATATAAGCCAGACACGCTATTATTATTAAGCATGTAGAAATCACGTTATCTTGCTTGTTATCAATTTTAAAACGTGTACGATTTGAGAACTATTAAGCGGTAGCCCAGTTTATTTATATTAGTATATTCCGCAAATATATTACCTAATTAATTGAGGTTAAACATATATTTATTATATTTTAATCAAAAAAATCTTATGTAAAGAAAAAGGTATATTTCCCAATAAACATGTTTATAATGTCAGATAAAACTATTTATTTAATATATTTTTTTTAGTACTTACCAGATTCATTAACGCCATTGTACCGACTATTAATCGTTTCTTATAAATACATTTGTAAATTCTTAGTGACGGTTTATTTCAATCACATATTTTTCGTTTTTCAATTTCTTTAACAGAATTTAAAATTAATTACAGATTAATTCTTGTAATAATATACATTTCCTGTAATAACTATTATTTGATTAAAATTTTAAGTTTATATATTTCCTGTAAAAAATACAGTTTCATAAAAAAAAGAGCCGAGCTAAACTCATTCGGCCAAGGTACTTTAAAATAAATGATGTTTATATGAATCAATATCACTTACATTCTTTGTTGAATCAGCATGTTTAAATAACCTTCTATGAAAACATAATCAGTCTGACCATAACGTTTATAATATGCGTGTCGTAATAAACGTAAGTATATAATAATATAACAAAGCGGACATGCGTTAGTGCATTCTTTTGCGTGCGAGGTGTAGTCTCTATTTTATTAAGTTTCTTCGTAAGCCTCTACGATATCCTTTATTATTAAATAACGATAATCCTTTTTTAATAAAATGTAAACATATATTTACTTAAAATTTGTTATTATTTAGTTGTTATTTTTACTCATTTGTATATTATACAGCTTAGACCGGCGATATCACCGTCATGCAATGCGAATAATTTGACAGAATTGTTCTAGTCACGTTATACACTTGTGATGGATGTGCACGCGATCAAGTTTACTTATTTTTTTGACGTCATCGTTCCGTGGACGAATATTTAACACTGTGACATAAAAATCGTATTGTTTTTTTGTAACTACTAATATAACTTACGTAATGTAACAAAAATAAAGCCAATACCTGCTAAGACGAGACATTTTTTTTTTCATTGTATAGTTAGGCGGACGAGTATATGGGCCACCTGATGGTAAGTGGTCACCAACGCACATAGACATTGGCATTGTAAGAAATATTAAACATCGCTTACATCGCCAATGCAACACCAACCTTGGAAAATAATATGTTATTTCCGTTGTGCCCATAATTACACTAGCTCACTCACCCTTCAAACCGGAACACAACAAGTACTGCTGTTGTGCGATAAAATATCTGATGAAAGGGTGGTACCTACTAGACGAGCTTGCACAAAGCTCTAGCACCTAGTAAATAATAATAATAAATGTAATAAAAATTTAATTATAAATTGTTATATATATAGTTTTAGTCTAAAACCAGAATAAACACAAAACATGTATGTACTTCGAAATACTATTTATCTAATCTATTAAGGTCCTCCTGACCGATTTCGGCCACGGCGGCCAATCTCAAGAGAGATTAGCCAACTGCGCAGGAGATATTATAGTGCACAAGTGTGTGCACAAACACAGGTGCACTCTCTTTTCCTTAGCTCTCATAATCCGATGGGACGGCAATCCGACACGACCGGAAAGAGTTCAGGCGCAGGACCAACGGCTTAACGTGCTTATCTAATCAATTATGTATATAATATAAATAACGGTTTTTGACTCTCAACGTATATTACCTAGAAAAATGTACTAATTTTAGTCACAAGCGTATTAATAGATTTTTCATTGTCTTATCAGCGTTTAGAGTGGCAATCTACGGATGCTCATCGAGAACTATGCCAGTTGAAAGGCAAATCTGCAGATGACTGTCAGAATTACCTCCGTGTGGCGTCGAGGACACATGGTCGGCTAATGGTATGCGGCACCAATGCATTCAAACCCATGTGCCGACGCTATAACCGACACATGCCAAATCATCACCTCGAAGAATTTGATGGGACGGGCAGATGTCCATACAATCCACAACATAATTCCACGGCCATATTCACTGGTACGTAAATAATTTATTTTATACTCATTTTCATTATTTTATTTGCAAAACATTTGCCCATCAATCAAAAAAAAAATCGACTCAAGTAAGTCAAGTAAAAATTGTATTCGAGCATTGTGTGTTTTTTGCTAAATACGCGATCAGTCAGAAAACATTATTTACCGTATCAATTTCAAGTTATAATGGTAAGTGACAAAATACGGAACAGAGCTCGCACCTCGAACACGCTGAGGGGTTGTGCTGAACACGATGCACGAAGTCCGCGATATTAATCGATTTTATTACTATTACAGTTACCTCCTATATCTATTCAGCGTTAAGTTTAAATGTGCAGTTATGTTTCAATGACAGTTGTATTAACTGTTTTTACGTTACTATATTACTTACAAACTATTAACTTAAAATTGGAACTTTGAAATCGAATACTTTATAATGATTAATTTATTCCTGATCAACATAATAGTAAGAGCTTCTAGGATTACTTTTACAATGCTAAACTACAATTAAATAAGGTTAAGTACCTCGAGCAATATTCCGATATTGCTAATTGCTATACTAATACTCAAACGCCGTAATTCCAATTAGTAAAAAATTAGCTTGATAACATTCTTAAACGGTAAATTATCCAACAAATAATGTCCAAACAAATTTTAATGTCATACCAAATATTCACACCAAGCTATAATTATATTTATTTTTTTATAGATGGTCATCTCTACACGGCAACGGCAGCTGACTTTTCTGGCTCGGAACCTTTAATATACAGAGAACCTGTTAGAACTGAACACTCTGATTTACGATTATTGAACGATCCTTCATTCGTCGGAGCAGTTGCATCTACAAGTCATGTGTACTTCTTCTATCGTGAAACTGCTGTGGAGTACATGAATTGTGGAAAGGTCAGTTACTTTTCTATTTTTAATAACTTTAATAGTAAATAAGTAATGACCACGCTACACATGATATAGATCACGTTTTTACAAGAGTACAATTGATAGAGAAACAAGACTAAAAAAATTCTTTAGCATCATTAAGATATAGTTTTTTGTTTCGTGTTTTACTTTTATACAAGCGCATATTATATATATATGCTGAAAAATTATATTCATTAGTGATTTAAATAGAATATTTTGATTAATATTATTTGATATTCGTAAATATTAGTGAAAAAAATTGTGTTTATATAATTTTTCAAGTGCTCCAATATAATTGAGGTTAACTATCCATATGTATTATTTTAATATAATATAAAATATTATCATTTAATATAATTAATAGTCAATATTATAAGATTCGTAATTTTAAATATTTATTATTTATTGAATTTAGTAACCAGGAGCGTTGAACGTTTAACGCAACCTTGTTGGAAGTCGCATTAGAAGTATAACTTCAAAAATAATAGTGATTATAATTACAGTAAATATCAATAAAAAAGTTTATTATTCTATTCTTATTTTACAGGCTGTATACTCAAGAGTTGCCAGAGTTTGTTTAAACGATAAAGGCGGCCCGCACCCTTTTAACGATAGATGGACGTCATTCCTCAAAGCACGTTTAAACTGCTCAATACCTGGAGAATACCCATTTTATTTCGATGAAATTCGTAAGTATTACAGTAGATTACGTACGAAAATATTTCACGGCAAATTTTAAAACAATTTGTAATTATGTAAATTCCGTTTTACAGAGGCAACAACTGAAATAATAAACGGCGTTTATGGCAGTGGTAGTAGTCGAAATGATATAGTATATGCAGTTTTTACGACTCCACAAAATGCCATTGGTGGATCGGCAGTGTGTGCTTTTGCTATGAGAGATATTTTAGATGCATTCGAGGGGCCATTTAAAGGGCAAAAAAGTATGAACTCAAACTGGTTGGCGTTGTCGAAAGAAAAAGTTCCACAGCCACAACCAGGGTCATGCGTCGAGGACAGTCGTACACTTTCTGATTCAGCCATCAATTTCGTAAAATCGCACCCACTTATGGATAGAGCTGTACCATCGTTTTTGGCACGACCCATCCTTCTTAGAGTAAGTTTACAGTACAGGTTTTCAGCGATTGCCATCCACCCACAAGTGCAATCGATGAACGGCAACAAATACGATGTTATGTATGTTGGTACGGATGACGGGAGAGTCATCAAGGCTGTAAATGTAGCCTCTAATGAAGGCGTTTTCGACGCCAGTATGGATGAGTATAGCAAAAATCCTGTAAGAACAGCTATAATATCCGAAGTCCAAGTCCTTCCGCTGGGTGTGCCTGTAAAGCAAATGCATGTCGCTCTCACTACCGAGAAATTAATCGTTGCATCCGGTGACATGATAAAAGCAGTTACATTATCTCATTGTTCCAACATCCAATCATGCAGGTATAATATTGTTATGGTACAAATTTGTTTTATTCTTTAAGTATACATTTTAATTAATTAAATTAAGATTAACATATTCTAGAGTAAATTTCAAATCTTAAGTTTGGTGTCTATTAATATATATAAACATTTTACGTAACGCTTTTGTTTATTTGAACTTGCAGGGAATGCGTGTCTCTACAGGATCCTCATTGCGCATGGGATTCTAAGCAACAACAATGCTCTTGGGTTGGTAACAGACAATTTCCCAATCCTGAGAGATTTTTACAAAATATAGAAAATGGAAAGACTGAAATATGCAACAAACTACCCGCCCTCTTGCCGGGTGATCGTCATACAAACAGAAACCCAGCTACGAAAAAACCATCTCAAACAGAGCCGAACAAACCGACGAATGATTTCCAAAATGAAATTTTAATAGAGGTCGTCGAAACGAATGTTTTAACAGAAGAGAAAACTTCAAGCAATAAGCACGAAACAGGTTGGTAAACTTAACCGACTAATAAAACCGTCTAATATTTTTGTTAAGTTGCCTATATCTATAACTTAAATATGTTTTTTTTAATACTGAATAAACAAATCTTATATCTCAAAGATAAATATCGGACCGATTCAAATATAAATAGTATAAAAATCAAAGACGTTTGATCGCGTGTGTTTATGTATTCAAATGCGGTGCGATGTGGTATTTATTATCGTTGGAAGAATTTATTGAAGAATATTTAGTTATCTTATGTTATTATATAAACGTTTAGGAATGCTTTCATTGACAGATTTTGTAAGAAATATAATAATTTATTTTCTGAAATAGATTTGTCTCCCTTTTGCAAAGTTCGAGTCATCTTAATTACGTAAACACAATAAGCATTAATTAGTACTTTATATTCACATGTTTTAGACTGTAAAATGTTTTATATCTTAAGAATACATTTAAACTTTACTAGTATAGATGTCTTCGGTAACCTGAACATCCGTAATAATTCATGTACTGTTTCTCTGTCATGTAATATTCGTCAATGAATCACCTTCAAACACAATCATGTTCGATTCGACATAGGGATTGAATGGGTCTGCGTAGTTCAGACATAACACCACAGTTCCAAGGTCGACGCCATAATTGTGGGAAAAATCAGTCAAAACTTCAATCTATAAAATAAATACAAATGCGTTTTATTTCTACAGATCACCTTACAGTAGAGGCAGCTGATGGCAATATCTATAGCGCACAAGCTTTACTGACAGCGGTGGTAGCTTCGTGTTTGATTACGCTCATGGTGGGCTTTGTTATTGGTTATTTATTTTCCCGGCGATTTCGACACCCTTTTTTCACGGATACTTCGCCGTTCAATGAACAACACAATCACTTAAACAGGTAATTAAATATATTTCTTAAATCGTTTGCCTTAAATACCTATATAAGAAACGTGATGGCTGAGGGAATGGTGGTTTGTGAGTTGAGAAAGAAGATTCTAACTTCAAATCGTGGCAAGAGCTATTTAATGCTTTTGTTGCGTAACTCGTTTACACTCATTTTAATCTCAATTTTAAACAGTGAAAAATACTGTATATATATTAATTTAGTTTGTTGTTAGAACGCGTGCATCTTAACCAACGATCGCGGTCTCAAAGCCAGGCAAGAACCACCCATTTTCCATGTGTCAATTTGTGTTCATATTTCATCTCGTACTCGGCGGTGTAAGAAAACATCATGAGAAAACCTGAATATGTCTAAATTCCCTGAAGCTCTGCCACAAGTGTATCCACCAAACCGTATTGGAGCATCGTGGTGGAATAAGCTCCAACCTTTGGCATTCACATGCATTAAAATTGCACAATTCATTATAAAAAACTTTTAAAATAAATATGGATTAACATTTTTATTTTGTTTTCTACAGGCTCAGTCCTTTGGAGACGCCTCTGAACGTTAACTCGGGGTACATGCCACCAAGGTCAAAAAACGTTAATATGGTTGCCAATGTATGTCCACTGGCAAAACAAGATAACCTGCATTTGGAATTAGGCAAGGAACGTACACTTGACCTACGAAATTCCACAGAATCTCTGGACAAGGATTTAAAATGTGGAACCTTACAGAAAGTGAAAAAGACTTATATTTGAAACCTAACTCAACAAACTGTATACGGTAGCATTACTAAGTGACATTGACAGTTGTGCGTCGCGAGTGCCAAGTCAACCGACACCGAGTCAGTCGGCTAGGACAGTGTGTTCGGTATATTTGTGTGAGAACTTTTGATTTTTGTAAATATTGCGTTGCATCTGTGTACAGTTTACATTTATCAAATAAAAGACTTCTGATTTTTACCGCACATTGCATTTAAACGTTGCGATACTAAAAAGTTTTTAACTTTTTTTCTATTATGACTTAAACATCGTTTGTAAATCCATACCATATGATGTAATATGTATTGTTGAAATAACCTGTAGTCTTATGTTATGGAGATTATCGTGACTAGTGACATGCTATTATATTTCAATAGAAATTGTCCAGAATACATACATAATATGTTAATTAATTCATATGCCTGAAAAATATTATTCGAAAACCGGATTAAGCTACAGCTGTTGACAACTACAATATAAAAAAAAATAAGTTATTATTATGTAAATTCATACCAATTTATTTAGAAGTTACTTTGGATAAATTCTATTGAAATATTCTACATAGATTTAATACTAAAGGCAATCGTCGCGGGTGATTAGGTATATAATTTCCGCTGTTGATTATAATGACCAAAGGAAACCTATAAGTATTGATTGTCTGTTCAGTATTAAATCTATAAGTAAATACATTCCAGACTTTAGATGTTTAGTAATATTCGCGGAGCAGCTCTTTGTTGTAAATATAAATGTGTATATAAAGCTATTATAGCGATTGGGCTTAAGTACCTCGACATAGAGATCGCAAAAAAGATATTAAAATGAAACAAATTTAGGTAATTACGTAGACAAATTTGAACATTTAATCAATACAAATATTGTTGCGAGCAGTTTAAGAAACGGCCATTAACTGTTTTTGAAAGTCATTAAAATGAATATATAAAATTTGTTAAGTAATATAAATTTATGACTATATGAAATTGCTGTGCTAACTGCATAGTGCCTTGTAGGTTGCCAATCTAGTGCCTAATGTAATCTAGGATTCATCAGGAGGAGAATATATAGTTACTTGTTCTACTGTTCTCTGTTTAAAGCTTATAAGCTTTGATAAAACCATATTTATTACATAACAAAATTAGTTTTTAAATAGTTTTATATGGCTTATCCTGCTGACCTTAGTAATATTTATTCATAAGCAACGGTCTAAGTTTTACACCATCCTATTCTATGCGTTTCTATGTCGGTTATTATTTTAACTAATTTTAATGACTAAACTTTTTGTCCTAAAATATGACTTTGAATGTTAGGCTGAAGAAACCACCAGAGATCTAAAAATTAACAAATATTCCCACCGTAAAACAATCAAAGTTGTTAGATAAGCGGAAACGATTTCTGCGTCTTCTTGCTATGTAAACTTTAGGAAGAGTTCTATATTATAGTTATAGATGAGGCGAAATAAAGTCTTTAAAATCATAGGAAATTTTTATTTTTAAAACTTTTATATTTTATAGATAAGTAATAAAACAGATAAACATGTCAATACTAAACTTTTTGCAAGATATTGTTACTGAAACATGACCCACATTGTACATACATTCAGATTAAATTCATTGTACTGTATACAACGGAATATGTATTATTTATATTCTTTGTAATAAATAAATTTAAATATCTTTCGATTTTATCAATTTTCCTTAGTTTTGTAGTCAAATATAAAGTTTATGAAAAATTAAAGACTTTTAATCTATACAATACTTACTTAAAGATAATAAATTTGACTGAAACATAAGAATATTTCAAATATTTTCAAGAGAGCCCAACGTTCTGAAAGTATTGTTACAGCATACTCGACATTATTTCAGTTTGTATAAATTTCAATGAGACATGGTAACACAACACATCCCACATTGGAGCAACAACCTAGTGGTGGGACACGCAGACAGAACAAGAAGGTAGGTGTTTTCCGACTGGTAACTTACTTGAGTGGCTGCTCTGCCTTCCTATTCTGGCTGCCCATCTACCACCCAAGCACACGTAAGAGAGTGGTATTTCAGACGTATAAGTAATCGATTAGTTACGCGATCAATATGCTCCAACCATTTAATTGAATGGGATAATATATTTAATGTCCCACGTGCATGTTATTGGCTCAACCCCAAACTGGAACACAGCAACACAGAGCATTGAATAATGACATACAATTTGTATGGCGATATAGCTATTTCACTGTGTTCGGCCCGAGCGAACTTACCGCCTAACGTGAGTAGAATTATGTACCTCAGTCCTCAGCTAATTTTTTACCGAGATGGCCTCGTGGTTAGAACGCGTGAATCGTGACCGATGATCATGGGTTTAAACCCGGGCAAGCACCACAGAAGTTTCATATTCTTAATTTGTTCCTAAATTCATCTCGTGCTTGATGGTGAAGGAAAACAATTTCACTGACATTCTGCCACATGTGTAATCCACCAACTCGCACCAACCAGCAGTGGGATATTTACAGGCTTTCACTATACTAATTTTGGACGGAGTTTTATGTATAAGGAAATGCTTGACACGTTTAAGGAAAACAACACCCGTCGTCGTGATTTTAATGCGTCCTCTTCACTGGGCCATTAGAAGTAGTATTACGTAAGTATTACGACAAACAACTTCAATTAAAAGAAAATAACAGAAACTTTATATCAATATAAATAAAATGATATAGGTCTGCAGTTGTGCGCGCATCACGGAAAAACTACTGGATAGATTTCAATGAAATTTTCAAAATAATTTTTATTTCTTAGACACTTGGCCCTTATCAAAAACAAAAATGATTGCGATATCTTCATTTAATAAAAAGTTATTAAAGATTCAAGAAACAACGATTTGTAAATGCACTGTGTGTTCAGTGAGGTATGTTTAAACAAAGTATATTTTTCTTGCGATCTTTTTGATGTTTTTTCCTTCGTACATAAGAAACCTTTGTTAATATATCAAGCAACGAAGCAAGCAAGCGGACGAAGTCGCGGGTATCAGCTAGTTACTTAATATTATTTAATAGTTTATCCTATGGTCCAGTGGTTAGAACGCGTGAATCTTAACTGATGATCGTGGGTCCAAACCCCCTGCGTAATCACAACTGAATATTAATGTGCTTAAATTGTTTATAATCATCTCATGCTTGGTGGTGAAGGAAAAAATCGTGAGGAAACCTGCACGTGTCTCATTTCATATTCTGCCACGTGCCACGTGTGTATTCCACCAATCTGCATTGGAGCAGTGTCAATAAGCTCCAAAACCTTCTCCTCAAAAAAAAGATGAGGCTTTAGCCCAGCAGTGGTAAACTCACAGGCTATTACATCCATATCCTATTTTTATTGTTTTGTTCATTATAAATTCGAAAGAGAGTTTGTTTGTTAGGTTTTCGCATCTTAAGTGCTCATCAAAAAAACACGCTAACGTGCTAAAAGAAAAATATAAACTAAAAAAATTCAGAAAAGATGGGAACCCGTTAGACGAAATATCATTGCAAATATTAAATAAACGTTGTAGGGTGCAATCAAAGGAATGCTACAATAATAACCAATATGATTTTGTGAAAGGCAGATCGACTAAAACTAATCTAGTAGCATACATAGGCCGTATTATGATGTCAATGGACAATCAAATGCAAGTCGATGCTATTTACACAGACTTTTCGAAAGCCTACGACAGGGTAAGTCATGATATACTTTTAAAAAACTATACAGTTATGGAATAGCTGGGTCCTTATTCCATTGGCTTAAGTTGTATTTAAACGATCGTTCACAATACGTTGTTGTAAGTGGTTTTCGATCTGTCTCTTACAAAGTCAGTTCTGGGGTTCGTCAAGGTTCACATCTAGGGCCGTAGCTTTTTAATGTTTTTATAAGGGATGTAACCAATACAATCAAGCATAGTGAAGTTTTACTGTTTGCAGATGATTTGAAACTTATTACACCAATCAAAAGTGATTTAGACTCTGCACACCTTCAAGATGATTTAAATGCTTTACAGAAGTGTTGTAAAATAAACAATATGATTATGAATCCCGAAAAATGTTTTCATATAATGTTCACCCGTAATATAAAAAACATTTCATCGGATAACTACATTCAGGGATGCATCTTAAAAAAAGTTACACAAATTCGAGATCTGGGCATCATATTGGATTCAAAGTTGACATTTTTGCCGCATTTAGATCACATCACTGCAAAAGCGTCAAGAAATTTAGGTTTCCTAATTAGAAACGCTAAAATATTTAAAAAAGCGTCAACAAAAATAACGTTATACAGTGTATAATATGTACGAAGCATCTTAGAATATTGTAGTACAGTATGGTCACCACATTATAACGTGAATCAATTAAAAATAGAGGGTACAAAAAAGATTCGTGCGACATTTAAATTTTTCAAGTAAAGTTTCAAAGCAAAATTATAACTACAAGGATCAGTTAACGCTTTATAACATGTACAGCCTTTCAAGTCGTAGAGTTCTCTTGTATCTTTTATTCTTGTACAAAATTGTCAGAAATAACATCGACTGCCCTATAATTCTCAAGGAAATAAATTTCAATGTCCCTAGGAAAGTATGTCCACGAATTTTTTTTTTTGCTCGCTGGAATCACGCTTGGAGTGGGGGTGTATGTGGGGCTCGCCGGTGCTGAAGGCTCCGGAATACCCACTAAAAAACCAGCGTACGTTTATCGTCTTTGGTGGAGCGGCAAGGGATCGCGTGTGCATACTACCGCGAATGTCCACGATATCCAATAAGTGTATTTTACATTAGACCATCTAAAACCAAACTAGGACAAAATGCACCTCCTTTAAGATTATGTAAAACTTACAATAAATACTCCATATCACTTGACATTTTGGAGGATTCATTAAATAAAAACAAAAAAATATTCTGCAGTTATTATTATAAAATTAATAACAAAATAAAACATTGTATGCATGATAGTTTAAGCTTAATGAAAAAAATGTATTTAAAGTTGTTATTATTATTATTATTCAATTTTTATTCAATCTAAATTATTATTCTACTTGAATTTAATTTTTAATTTCTACTATTTATTGTTTTTGTTTTTTATTTAAATTATTTTGTTTTATATTATTAATGTGATATATTATATAAGTGTCCTCGTAAATAATAATACATATTTATTGCTTAATTTTCAATTTTTAAATGAAATATAATTAATAACACTATTGCAGTAACATAAAATTTTTGTTTATGTAAAAATCTGTTATAAAAATATAATAAATTGTATGTACCTTAAAATGCATGCTGTGGCCGCGTTAAAGATTCGCACACTTTATATTAAGTCTGAATATGTTTATATTATTACATGTGTAAGTCGAGTGACTGCTGATGGTCCTTAATAAATAAATAAAATAAAAAAATATCAAGTCACCATGAAATTTTGCATACTAGTTGTCATGGGTACAGAAAAAGGCTGACATGAATTAGTATAGTAAATAAATGCATGTAAATTATGTAGGGCTTACAATAAATATTAGTATAATACCATCAGAAAGACCACTTACATATCAATGTTATTAAATAATATATGATTTAAAATGTATTTATATTTGAAATACCATGGGATACAACCATGTTTCGATCGTACCTGCCGCAAAACAGCAGTACTTGTTAGGGGGCATCCATAAATTACGTGAGGCGTTTAGGAGGGAGGGGGGGTCAAGCCAAACCTCACCCAATCTCACGTAGGGGAGAGGGTGGTCTTGGGAAATATCACGTAATTTTTTTTTCCTAAAGAAACAGTGTAAAATTGCGAGAAAATTGGATTAAATTAAGTAATAAATGGTTCTCCACTAAAATATGACTAAATCATGCATAATATTTATCGCGGTTTAATTATACACTTACACAATAATTTATCAACGATTTCTACTTCGCTTGTTTTGCCACTACCGGCTAGCCAAACACACGACTTCTATGCTACGTTATTAGATATCTTAAATACTAGTCTTAACTAGTCTTAAATAAAAGTTTTTTATAAGTAAATTGCTGTTTTAATAAAATCTAATGTAATGAAGCACAGATTAACGTATTTACATAAAAAATATGCATTTTTAAAAATCTCACGTCAGATTGGGGGAGGGAGGAGGGGGTCGAGCAAAATCTCACGACATCTCACCAAGGGGAAAGGGGTGGTCGAAAAATCGCCAAAATTACCTCACGTAATTTATGGATGCCCCCTTATTGCTGTGTTCCGGTTTGAAGGGTGAGTGAGCCAGTGTAATTACAGGCACAAGGGACATAACATCTTAGTTCCCAAGGTTGGTGGCGCATAGGCGATGTAAGAGATGGTTAACAGCTCTTACAACGCCAATGTCTATGGGCGTTGGTGACCACTTACCATCAGGTGGCCCATATGCTCGTCCGCCTTCCTATGCAATAAAAAAAAAAAAAAAACCAAATCAGGTTGAATAGATAAACAATATATTCATACTTATCTAATACAATTACCTAATCACTTCCCTATATTTTCTCAATTCTAATTTTTCTATAATTAAAACAATTTAATATCATAAAAAGCATTTTATTCAAACATTAATTTTGTGAGTTTTGAATATAATTTATGTAATTACATAAAAACTGTCTCTTTTCAAGTGCTGTTGTTACTACATTAGTATCAATTGTTATCCCTTCATAATTTAGTACAGCTTCTTCTTTTACAGGACTACCTTCATGAAGAAGAATGAAGTTGTGCAAGACACATGCAGCATATATTAAAGTATTAATAGCTTCTGGTTTGCTTATATCTATATGATTTAATTTCTTAAATTTATGCCTTAAATTTTCAAAAGCTTTATTAATATATGAATGAGCTTTCCAGTGTATTTCATTAAACTTCATTTCTTCACTTGTTAAGAGTTCATCGCTTGTAAATGGTGTTAATAAATTTCTTCTTAATTTATATTCTAAATTGCCAAGAATATGATTATCCAAATCTAAGAAGTTCTTAAGCTCATGTGCCAATTGACTTTCTTTGAACACTTTACCTTTTCTTATATTACCAATTTCTCCTATGTGAACATCAGTAAACATAAGTGTCTCATCACAAACAGCTTGAAGAAGAATAAATTCTGGTTTATCTTTCATTTTTCTTTTGGAACCAACTTTAAGTCTACATGCATCAATAAAACCCACACAGTTTGGAAAACCATATTGACTATTAACTTTTACTCTAGTCACATGCTGTTCTTCCAAAGATGGCCAATTGATGAATTGATATCTCTGTTCTGATAATAAGTTTGCAATCTCATGGAATATATAACTAATTGAAGATTTATGCAGACCAAACTTTTCACCAGCTTCTTTAAATGAGTAGTTGCTCGCTAGAAGCCATAGAAATACATGAACCTTTTTATCAAATGGAACAATTGAACTACTGGGCTTCACATATTCTTTCAAAAACGTAATTAGAGCCTGAAAAGACAAACAATTATTTTTAAGGCTATCGATAGGTACTACAAAAGAATATATATATTTTATACTATTTTGAATCAACTTACCTGTACGGTAGCTTTATTCATTTGAAACTTTTCAACATATTCGTTATCTGTAAAGTTTTTTACAATTTTCTCATAAAAATGTCTACTTTCGCGCAAATTTTTGACAACTCCTCCCGATGCTAAAGGTGATATTTGATTATGTTCTTTAAGGAACACATCATTAATATATGATACATTTTCAAAATTTTCATTAACAACATTAGCAGTGGCAACTATAAGTCTGTTCATTGTTGAAACATTGTCATCTAAAAATAATTCAGTCACAAATTCGGTAGTGAAATTACTCCACATCTTTCTTTATAGTCAAAAAAATATTTTTGAATATGTTTTAATTCAATTGTATAAAGTACAAATTATAAGAAAAACTAGATAACTTGTTTTTATTGACACTTGAATCATTTCTCTGTTGTGAACTTGTGAAAGTCTGACAGCCACGCACGGCAATGAATACAGACGTTAAATAGTAGCAATGAATACGGAGTACGGACGTTACATAGAAGCGCGTTAAGGATTTCGTGTGCCGATTCCAAGTGGGGCCTCCCCAGTTTAGTTCGTAGTTTGTCGGCTAAGATACGCTGGGGAACGTCTGTCTCTCTTGCTCTCGTAGTTAAGATACGCTGGGGAACGTCCGTCTCTGTTGCTCTCGTAGTTAAGATACGCTGGGGAACGACTGCCACGCTGCCAAGCGGCATTTTAGGTCGCAGAAAGTTTGTCTTCAGAGCGCCCATAAGAACTGCGCTTCTATGTAACGTCCTGTATTTATTGATACAAGACAAGTATTTAATGATAAAAAAATTATTATTAAAAAAAGAAAATAGTTACTGTACAACTCGTGACTGCTTGTAATGGTAACTTAATAATAATAGTAAAATAAATGTCTTCGGTTAAGATATTTTTTATTTGTAAAGAATTAATCACATTTTAAGATAGCAATATTTATTTCACTTACATTATAATATATTAAAAGTTATAAATAATAGTACTCTCGAGCAAAGGAGTTGTAAACTTTAAAAAAAAGAAATAATCAAAATATATTTTTTTAATGAAGTTTTCAAGTGTAAACCAGGAAGTGCCAATTTTAAATGCAAAAAAAAAAAAACTTTTAGTTTAAGAGATGGATATATCGCCTTGCTTGATGGGGTTTTACTAATAAATAGCCACATAGATCCTCTGTGTTCACGGAGAAAAGTACCTAAGGTACTTTAGTTTTTCTTCCATATTAAAGTCATGTTGTTTGTAGGCATTTCTACAGTGTCTATTAAAGATAAGTTATTTTCATCGCCTAATTTAATTAAATCATTTATGTCTCTTATACCCCATAACGGATTTCTTCCTCGTAGACATGCATCAAAAGCTATATTACTTTCAGCTGTTATAATACCATTCTTGCTGTAGGGCCCATAAGTGATCATTAGAGCTTCTGGCTTTAAGTAATTCCCAGCATTTTCAAATAACCCAATAGTACTTTCAAAGGGACTTATATGAATCATATTAGCGTTGTACATATAATCAATTGAGTTTTCATCAAAGCCATAATGTGATAATTTGTTTTGAATATCAATCAACATTGGTTGACTAATATTTTTCGTGGGGCAGTATCTGGCATAGAATAACAAACTTCCTAAACAATCCTTATCAGAATCTGATGGTTGAAACTTTACTCCTGGAAAATGAAGTGCAAAATGTGCTACATGCTGACCAGTTCCTGAAGCTATCTCCAAAAATAAAGGACTTTCATCTCCAATTTCATCTAGGTCACACATAATAAATCTCTTTAAAACTTGAAGTATAGGTTCTTTATTCCTTGAAGCAGCAGCACTAATTAGCTTTTCTTCTTTGTATCTGTACAAATGAAAATATTAATAGGTATAGATATCAGAAACAAGTAGGTAGGTATTATTAATTATTACAGTGCGATAAACTTACCCTCCACTCCCATTACTAAGGTCGGCGTTACAGGCGATGTTACGAGTCGACATAGGTCTATTGATTATCTTTTGTATTTTTATTAATAAATTTATTTTAAAGCTTTTCTTAAGCATATATTTTATATATGCTTAAGAAAAGCGTGTCCTTGTTAAATGCAAATATAATAGTTAAACACCAGTAGAGCAGATTATGAAATATATTCTTGATTTATTTTATGGTAATTTTTCCACTTAAGGCAGTGTAGTAATGTAGTATTATATTTAGTGTAGTTTTATCACTCAGTCAAGTCAAAAGTACTTTAAAATGGATCAATACTTAGAAATGGAAATTATTGAGTGTTAAGAGTGACACTTCCGTCAATGTCAAGAGTGCCGGCCGCTGCGCCGGACCGGGTTCAGGGTGTTGATCGAATTTGTGAAAATATTAATATTATACTGTATATAATGGTAGGTATATAATAAATAATTGTACATATCATAAAAAAATATTATTCCGTATTTATAAAAAATATTTATACTTTGCGCTATGGCTGAAAAGGAAATTCCCACTTTTTAATTTTATTTTATGCTAACAGTATGAAGTATACATCATCGTCATTTTTATGGGATGTGGTGACCACTTGCCTTCAGGCCTATTTGCTATTCGCCCATCTATTTCGTAAAAAAAAGAGTAAGATACACATAATAAATGCACCAATATGTATTGTAATAATTTTATTATGTATTAATAATTAACTTAATAACTTTTATCGTTATAACTCTAAGCTGTTTCTTAATTCCAATACAAAAACCTTTTCTCTCGCTTAGTCAATAACAATCGTTCATTTTTTATATCTATTCAAAAAGCGCGCGCAAACCTTTTTTTATCTTTTTTGCTACGTCACACAAACGACGTTCTGAAACCGATTACATTTTTATCAAATCGGATTTTATAAAAATATGTCATTATTTTATAAAAATATATTAATTAAATGACATTAATAAGTATTTCTAACACACACAAGTGACGAAACCCCTATCATCCATACTTATTTAGACATCAAAGTGGAATATTATTAGGTCCTTGAACAAGTTGTCGCTTTTTTCTAAGTTTGCATAACCAGTACTACTTGCAGATGTATGTAGATTGAATCTCTCGATTGTAGCCATAATCTTCAGTATATATTGGTATTATTTTTTTGGTTCAGTATAAAAATGTCTAGTTTTGCGCGTAATAAAGTGTATTTGCGGGGAATTATATTGCACTACTTTTTTCAAAAGAATTCAGTCGCTGAAGAACACAAAATTCTTGTTGAGACCACGGTCGTATACAAGACCGTGGTTGAGACTTACAGTGACAGTGACAATGAAAAAATTATCTTTTTTTATAGCCCGGGAGGGCAAATGACTCTACGAACATGATGAACATAATGACTTTGCGAACTTAAACAAATTAACAACGTGCCTAATACTTGGACCTCATACTCGTGAGTGAATCATTGGGCTGTGTATCGGTACAGAAAGCCGATGAGTCATTAGTCCCACCTGATAGCTATCATCCACCAATTGAAGTACGTTTTAATTGCACATTTAATAGGAATAGGTATAGCTTTATCTCATCTTTATAGCTAGGATGGAATTTATAAAATGGCTCAATTTCCATTGCTGCATGAAAGTTTATCTCAAGTTTCGGATCCTCATAGAGCAAATGATTTATTCTATTCTTAATACGTGCATTAGTACTTGTATTCCATTTAAACATACATTTTTTAGAGAATCACGATACATTTGTCCGCCTTGGTACTCTTTAACTACAAAGCGCCATATTGAAAATTTAAAACAAATTATCATCGCTTGTTTAAAGCTACCCAAAAATTAAAATATCAACAATTATTTACTAGTTATCGTACATTGGTAAAGTTAAATATTACGAGAGACCTTGAAGAATATACGAGCAATATGGAGTGTAAGAAGTATGTAGAAACGTGACCCAAGTAAGTTTTGAGGGTACGTAAAGTCGAAACGTATTACTAAGAATAACGGCATTTACAGAATGGCGAGCCAGTACCGGCCGACCAATGTGCACAATTCTTTTCTCAATATTTTAGTTCGGTCTACGCACAAGAACCACCAAATCTTTGCGTAGAAAGTGCTATGGGAACTTGTTGTGGGAGTAGGTAGTGAGCGTATTCACATAGAATCGATATTACGTGAAGATGTAGAGAGAGTCCTTTAAAAACTTAGACCGAAACGATCCGATGGGCCAGATGGCATTCCAGCTTATATTGTTAGATTGCAGTAGTACCCGCCCTTTTTGTCACGCCCTAATGGTATATTTTTAACTTATTCTATAAGAATTCTCTATATCCGGAGGCTTGGAACGTTCCCAAAAAGAGTTCTAGCTTTGAGATAAGTGAGTTTAGACCCATAGCGGTATTGTCTGTTTTCGGTAAGGTTTTTACAAAGGCACTGCATGGGTTCAGAAAGGGCCGCTCAACATACTCTAATTTGATGTCATTTTGGACTTATGTGACGAATGTGGTGGATAGTGGTGCGCAAGTCGACGCGGCATGCTTTGATATCCAAAAAGCTTTTAAACAAAATTTTCGTTATAAAGATCAACTAATAAATATAGATAGATATACAAAATCCTTTCACTATCTAATCGTAGAGACATAATTGATATATGTTTTTTTGCACAAAATTGTAAATGAAAGTATTGATTGTCCAAATTTGTTGAGCAGAGTAAAATTGGCAGTACCAAGGTATAAAGCTTAGTCAACGATTCGCAAAAAGTAACCTGGGCAGAGCAGCACCCATTAACAGAATGGTTATCAAGTATAATAATCTTTTCTATGTATCTCCAGCGTAGTGCCACAAAGGGAAGGAGAAGGGGAAAATGGTGACTTGTTCGCGGTGAGAGCGCCTGTGTTTTCTTGTCGTTAAACTCAACAAGACTGACAGAGCCCCATTTGGCGATGAGTCATAACGTCCTATCGAGTTCAACAACAAGATCTCTCCACCTCTCCTCAGTTTCCACCCGCCCGGTACTGCGCGTCCATGGTATCCCCCATGCGTTGTACTATCATCTGCATAGCAATGTATGTTGCCGAGAGAAAGCATATCATTGATATGCAAAAGAAAGAGTGTGGCGGATAGCACAGACACCTGGGGGACTCCAGCATTCACTACATGGGATTTTTAAGCGCAACCATCAACTAAAACGTGAAGGCTGCGCTTGTGTAGGAAGCTAGTAATCCAGGTGCAGAGCTGAGCCGGCAGACCGTATATCGACAGCTTGGAGAGAAGACTTTTGTGCCAGACTCTGTCGAAAGCCTTGATGATATCGAGGCTGACGGCCAACGACCTCACGCTTGTCGATAGCTTCACCCCAGAGGTGTGTTACGTACGCTAGAAAATCACCTGTTGACCGTTTTGTTCGAAACCCGTACTGACGATCATTAATTAGACAGTGATCTTCTTGGTAATGGATCAGTTGGTTATTTAGAATCCGTTCCATCACCTTACAAAGAACTGAAGTGATAGCTATTGGCCGATAATTTGCCGGGTCAGAGCGATCCCCTTTTTTGGGAACCGCTTGCACATTAACTTCCCTCCAAGAAGCTACGGGAGCCCCTAGGATGTGAAACAAGGTCATGACCAATCTGTGCAATGCGCTATGCATCCGCTCTTGTGTATGCCTTCCTACAGGTCTTGGAGGTTTTATTGTAGGTTGCTTTCAGTGAGTCAGTGTTAACTCGAGAATAAGAATCGGTCTGATGAATCAAAAAAGTTTGAAGCCGAAGAATTGTAGCGTAGAAGGTAGAGAGGTAGGCACGGCCATACATCATCGTCCGCAAAACCAAATATTCATGGTTCGAAACTTCTCCTTTGCATTTGGTGGAATCAGCATGGTGTCATTTATTATGATCTGCTCAAACCGAATCAGATTATCACTATCGCTACTGACTTCAATTGATGTTTTTTAATCGAGCACTATAGGAAAAACGTCCGCTTTATGAGGAGAGACATGACAAAGTCATTTTGTTACATGACAACGCTCGTCTCCATATGTTTCAAAACCAGTGGCAACCTACCTGGAATCACTTAAATAGGAAATTCCCCACCCGCCGTTTTCACCGGGCATGGCTCCTTCCGACTATTACTTTTTCAGTTCTATGGAACATGGTCTGGCTGATCAGCGTTTTCATTTTTATGAAGATGTCAAGAAACGGGTCAGTTCTTGGTTAGCCTCAATAGACTTATCATTTTTCCTGTGCGAAAGATGTGCGATAGCTGCGAAAATCTAAGCAAGGAGGTTTTGTACATCGATTGACATGACACTGGCATGACAGAGGGAACGTGAAGGATATACGTGGCTTGTCAGATACCTATATAAAAATATTGTAATGGCGTCTATGAAGAATTATGTAGTTAGAACGATTCTGTAATAAAGATAAATGTATAATTACTGAAAACTGTATTTGATTTTAACAAAATATTATAACAGAAATGTATAGGTAATTGGGCAGGACACTTATCATTTAGCAAGGAGCGGTACTTTAGGGCTAAATGACTGCAGAACTAACTCACCAACTAATGTAAAATAAAACAATATTGATACCTCATAGTTATTTAATTTAAAAAGAAGTATTTAAAAATAAAAATGTATTTATTACACAATCTTCTTTCTTGTTTCAAAAACATTCTTTATTAAATTAAATACTTCTGTCTCGGTCAATACTTTTGCAATTTGATTTATCAAAACAATAAATAAGGTTATAACTTGTACTATGACAAACTGAGATATAGATGTCCCTATCTCAAGCCAACTTCCAGTGTTTTTAACATGGAAGAGCATGTAGAGTCCCATTATGTTTGAAAATATAAGGACAATCATATTTAAATAATCAACTGGAGCCTGAAATGAAAAATATACAACTTTATTGCCCAATAACCTATCAGTTTTATGTAAAAAAGAAGAGAAAACATAAAGGTCAAGAGTAAATCCACCCTAAAAAATACCTTTGTTAGATGTTGAATTGCTCTAAAAATGCAGGCTACACATAAGAACGGAGATAATGTCTTTAGTAAAATTAATGTTGTAATAACAAAAGGCTGGAATGAAGTAGTAAAGCACAGAACCCATCTCACTTCGAATGAATTGAGCGACGCTATATTTCCAGTGCCAAAGTACGCTAAAATAATGTATAGGGTCTGTATATACACATGTAAGGAAGATTTTGGTATTAGCAATAACATTAATATAAATAATAATAAGGTCCTCCTCCAGACCGATTTCTGCGCAGGAGATATTATAGTGCACAGGTGTGTGCGCAAACACAAATACACTCTCTTTTCCTCAGCTCTCATGCTTCGATGGGACGGCAATCCGACACGACCGAAAAGAGTTCAGGCGCAGGACCAACGGCTTAACGTGATTTTCGTGGCACGGGAGTGGACACACTGCCAACTTCCAGACTCCGGGCTGCTACTGAAAATTTTCTGTCAGAAAAACCAAATAACTATTTATTGGCACGACCTGGGAATAAAACCTAGGACCATCAGGTCTGTGGCCTTATATCTAGCCACTAGACCAACGAGGTAGCCAAATAATAATAATAACAATAGTCTGTGTTTACGTCCTAAATAATAAAAAGTTAATTTTGTGCTCTATATGATTGTAATTTGCATGCTTTTTATTAAAATATATTTAAAAAATGTATAACAAAGGATACAAAGAAAAAAGCTCTTCTGAAGTCGTGACTATTTATACTTCTTCCAATAGGAGCTAAGCCTTTCTCGCTACCTATAATACGATCAACTTCAAAGTCACAATCGACAATCTGGAAAATTAAATAATTGTATTTTAGTAATAATTAATTATACTCATTATTAAACCAACTGTTATATTGAGAGATATTCATTTTGATATGACATTTGAATATTATAACTATTAAGAAAAGTTAAAATCCCATGTCGGGCGCCATTTTTTTTTATAATCATGCTACTTACGTACCTTAAGTTTTCGTTCATTAAGAAGTTCAAATTCGATGAACATCCAACAATTCACGTTTATTATTAATGTTAACATAAATAAACCTTCATGAGCTACTGATAATAGTAGATAAAAATTAAGTATAGAAGCATTAATGCCCATGAGTCTACTCATAATTTTTTTTGAATAAAACAGCGGTACTATGGGTAATATCACTGAAACCAAAAGTATTAAGATAATAAAATACATAAACATTTACATGTTAATTATGAAATAATGTTTAAACTTATTTAATCACTTTTAGTTAAAAGTTTCAAGTAAAATTGAAATGCAAGATACCTATAATGTAATATACCTGCTATAATCCAGCATGTCAAATGAAGGCCCTGAGACAGAGGCACTTTTGTTTCAAACTTTTTTGATTGTAAATAGATAACTAGCAAGGATATTAGGAGAATAATCTGTTGTCCAATAGTTATTATAATCTCTCTCCTACGCAATTCATTTTCAAAATTCACACTAAATAAATATTTCTTAATATATAACATATGTAACACTAACCAAATCAGTGCAGCTAGAATACTGAAATATAAAACAAATAGTGTTTTAGTTATATTTGAGTTATTTAAACTGCATTTAAAAATATATACATACATTTTCCCATTTTTGTAGGTATAGAAGTGAGTAAAACTATAGGCTCTCTCTCTAATTATAGCAATTACAATTATTAAGTTTATTTTATTGGCAAATGTAAGCTGCTCTAGTTAAAGGTAACACATTACAAGTTGTAATTTAGACCCAGCGAAATTATTACAAAACAAAAATGCCTAAATCCTTGCAAAAATCGTAAATATATATATATATAAATATATATTATATATTACATTTTATTTTATTTTTATTTATCTAAGTGCAACTTTTGATACAAAATTAGATATGTATATTAAAACTCGATGGTGTTTGCCCGATCATAACCACTTTTAATTTTGAAATTTACTTGTTCGCCTTACAGGCTCTTTTCGGTTGTGTGCTAAGTATAAATCTATTATGCATCTATGCTATGAAATGTTACGAATATTTTATCAAATACAGACAACAACATTTAAGATAAGTAATTTGATAACAGTTTAATTGTAAAAAGTAATCACTAGTCAACTGATAAAATATATTATTTTGATATTAAACATAAAATACTTACACTAACTCAATCCAAACATCTTTGCCCACTACTGGCATGAATGAAAAAATACTGAGTAGCAAACATCCAATTGTCCATGCTACACTTAATAAATTGTTTAAATGTACCGATGACGAAAAGAATGGCCATAGACCCATGCCCAAGAGCGGAATGCTCAATGCCCATCTATGAGTCAATGCAAGCGCCTTAAAAGATACAAATTATTGAAATAAAAATCATACTTATAAATGATACTAATAAAATATTTTAAAAATCTTACCAATAATAGTGATCCAAAAATGTAGCAAAATACTTCAATACCCAACATATACAGCTTTTTATTATTGTCTAATATACAAAAAGTATCCAACCATAAACTAAATGGCGTTAAAGCCAATTTCCAAAGAAAAATTGGCATTAAGAAATAAATGTAATACTGGATCGGCAAACTTTGCACTAAAAAATATATATAAGTGAGATATTTTTTACTATTGTTTATTTTTAGAAGCTATTATTAATATTTATTAATTAAAATGAACAATAGAAATCCCACTAAGTTTAAATATTATTGTTATTAGAGTACAAAGTTAAAAATAATAAAATATTATGTTTACCATTTATTTTTTATACTTAAACAAACCCAAATAATCCCTCAGCTTGTCAGGGGACTCCTTTCCTCTTCAGAAAATGATTATGCTACCTTAGTTAATATATATCGGCGGAATTTAATTTGACAAGTACATTTTCATCACAAAGTTTTCCTTCATCATAGCATGAGATGAATTAGAAACACTAATTGTCATGAAACATTCAAGGGTATCCAGAATACCCAAAGAATACCATGTCTAGATTAGAAATCCACTTAAACAGTTTGCTGGAATATCTACTGTTTTAGTCTTGTTTTACTTCATTTAAAAAGGCAGATGAACGATTGGACCACCTGAAGGTGCATTGTCACTTTGCACTGACACCATTGAATCTGATTGGTGGATGTTGCCCAGGAGGGCGTGCGTAGAGTCCTACCACCAATAGTCTCATTAACAGTACCAGATATAGTGTGAATATTAAAAACTTCATACAATAACTTACCATAATGTCAAATCAATTTAAGAAATACTGGAAAGTATATAAAGTTGAATGAAACTTACCATATACTATTAAAAATAGCACCACAACCATAACAGTAGAAACATATGTTACTATAGTATCCATTAATTTACTGATCCTTAATCTGTATAAATTGTTATAGCTAGAAAAGTCTGCTTGTATAAGCATTTTTTGCTTTATTATTACTCTTAGCAAATACAGTATCCAGCCCATAAATGAAAGAGTCACTGTGAGGAGCAGCGGACTTTGATAATAATTATGATAGTAATTTAGACCATTTAAACTCAGTTCCATTATTTCTTCACTTAGTGCTATAACTTTTTCGTATTGTCCACTGTTTAACAGTTTTTCCATAACATCAATAACTTCCGTCACTTTGTTGCCATCAAATAATTTAAAAGGCTTATATAATAGCTTAATTGCATTAGCTTCAACATCCAATCTCTTTTTATTATATTGAGCAATCATTTGCCTGCAGTTGCTGTAAATAGCTTTGGCTTTATTTTGCAAAGTCATATTAAGGAGTTTAATAGGTAAATGACCCTGAAATTTCGAATTTATAAATGAGAAATACAGTGCCATGACAGTACATATAGAGATATTAAAGTCATATTCAGGAATCTCTTTACCCTAAAATCTTATGAAATTAACAAGATACATACCAACTTCTTGACTTGTTTAATAAATTTTTTAACAAATATTTCTCTATAGCCAAATATATTTAGCAGTACTGATTTTTATGTTTGTGTTTAAATTAAAGAAAACATAAAATTTATTTATTGTTAAATTGAAAATAAATTCAAGTAAACAATTTATAAGACTATATTTTCAAGAAAACATTATCACTTTATTGTGTCACATGTTACTATACTTACAATAGAGTTTGCTGGGACAGGTATAGAAAGTATAGTAGACATCAATGGTGTTAAATCAGCTTGATTCACGTCAAATCGATGTCCAAGAGACATTGAATTAGTCTCCAGGTCTAATTGAATCTCTTTGTCTATAGTTTGTTCCACTCCAGAGCCCCATAAAACATATGGAGTTTGAGTTTCATGTTCATCTCCCGTGCCGTGAGAACCTGGAAAGATGTAAAGTAAGTTTGAAATTTTTCTGACCAAATGATTTCTATGTATCATAAATATATAAATCAAATAATCATTTCTCCACATGCTTTTCTATAAATTATTTAGCTAGTATTAAAAAAATATTGATAATCCAAGTCAAGCTCAATCGTTTAGTTGTCATACCATGAAAGGATGTCTAATGATTGGTTCTTGAAACTATATTAGGTATAAGAAGTATTTATGTTCTATTATAAAATTTAATGTTGCCTACCCCAATCAGTCATGCCATGATCAGATGTCATCAAAAATGTTGTTCTTCCATCATTGTTGTAAAAGTCCTTAATTATTTTTTCAACTTCCTTAATATGCTCATCTACAAACTTTATAGTCGTCAGAAAGTTTCTGTGAAAGGCTTTTCACTACTTAAAACATTCAAGATTAAGTTTTTAGTTTTTCATTTCACTATAAATTGTTAACTTACTGTGTTTTTGGTTTGTGTGTGTGTCCAGCTGTATCAGTACCCAATAAGTGCAGAAAAAACACAATTTTCTTACTCCTTAATTTTTCATTGAGAATGTTATCATATTTTGCCTTTTCAAAGAAACTTTTTACTTTTGTGAAAACTAAATCATCTAGAAGAGTTGTATTTTTATTTGAACTAAAAGACTGGTCATAGGGATCAAATTTATCTATGATAATGTGATTTGTGGACCCTTTTGTGAATATTTCTAATATATCATATGTTCCCCACGCCCAAGTAAATAATGTTTGGTTAAAAACAGAATCGAAATCAACAGGGTTTTCTTTCCAACCCTTGGCTATTGCAGAAGGATCTTCATAGAAACCAGCAATTATTGCCACATGACCAGGACGTGACTCTGTAGGAACACGTGTGTTTGATATTCCCCACCTTCCATGTGTATTTGCTACTTCTCTATAAAATATTATAAATATGTTATTGTTGAAGAAATCAAATATATTTTGTTTTAAATATAATTATGTTCTAAAGTGTACCTAAGATATGGCATAGTTGTGTAATTAACAAATGATTCAGCTCTTAGTCCATCCACGACAAACAGAACTAGACGATCAGCTGGAGCTGCATGAGTCGGTTCGTATACGACTACATTTTTAACTATCGGCGATTTAAAATATATATCAAAAATAGAAAATAAAAAGACTAAATGAATAAAAATTGCTGTTATAAACATAGCTTCAACGAAAAAATCATAAACTATTCTAAACTAATACAGTCCATAACTATCACTTTCTGTTTTTACTATTTTATTTTTGTGTTAAAGTATTGCATTAAATTATATTTTTATATTCAATTCAATTCAATTTTTTATATTTATGGCTTCTGTCAATAGGTTGACAAATTTTTACATTAATAAATACTGATAACAATATTTGTTTTGATGCAAGACATTGACTTTGACATATTCTGTTTTTTTAAAGTTGCCAATCAACTCCATATTGTGATTAAAAATAATTTAATTTATGGACCAGAAGATACTGACACAAAATTTCAGGTTATTTCTCTCGTACAGCGACTCTTCAGGCTCAGGGGTCTAATTACGTAATGACGAAAAAGAAAAATGATGGTCATAGCGCTTATAACGGGCGGTGCGGCGTGGTCGTTAATCGAACGTGTCGGATAAATTACGAGGGTCGAACGATTTGTTCTACAAAAAATCTTATAATATGTCTGTTGTTGTGTATGTCCTTTATTTTCCTCTGTGCCTGTATTTCATAGATACATAAAAATAACCAAAAATAAACGAATCGAAATTTGGTTTATTAACTTGCAACAGCTTAATATCATCGAAACGAACAGAAACAACTAATATTAGATTGCATCTATCCTTTCATCTGGTTGTTATCAAGAAATGTTTTTTATGTAAAAAAATAACAGCCGTCATACGCATTTCAAATAAATTTAATATTTTCTAAAACGATTATAACAAAGTGATTATAATTTAAATTATTATTGCATTATTTTTGAAATCCAAAAAAAATTCTATTCATAAATTACACAGCTCCTAATAAATTCGCTAAATCAATCTCTTGAGACTCTTTCAATTTTTTCAATACTTCGTCACATGGTATCCTCTCATCGGGAATTTCTGAACAACTTAACCCAAGCGTAGTGTAAAGTCGTTGAACTTGCCCAGCACTAAGTGAACCTCGTAAAGCAGGATCGAAACTTTTGACTATAGCTTCCAAATGTCTAAAAAAGTATACCAGTTATGAGACGTATCAGTCTTAATTACTAAAATATTATTATTATTCAATTACATATTCTTAAGAAATTGTAATAGTGAAGAAGTAATTTATTTATTGTCTGACAATACTACTTTCCGTTTTATACTTGTCTTGTGTACATATTTATTACCGTAGCGGATTAATAGCTATTGAAATTTATCCGAATAACTACTTCAATGAATCTCAATATTGTGGCCGTGTATAAATTATTGTAAACAACAACCTTTAACTACATTACCTATTTTCGTATAAAACAGGTGGTAGACCATGTCCAGCACGAAAAAGCATACAATCATCGAATAATTGCTCAAGAAAAGCCACAGGTTTATCCGGTGAATGAGCAATAACCTTCGTAAATAAGAAACGAATTAATTCAGGAATACGTCGTTCTCGTAGATAATTTTCAGTTCTTGTGACAATTGAGAAAATAAACTCTTTGCGGCCCGTTAATTTCACATGCTCGCTTATTGGTTCTGATATTGTATCGACGCAAATACATTTACAATCGCAATAGTTATCATGAAAATAAGAATCAGCTTCTTCCTCCATTTAGAATAATTTTCCTAAGCAATAATATTCCACAGTTAATGTAAGGTATATTAACTGTGGAATGTCATATTATTTAATCTTAAATTGTATAAAAATATACAAATAGAGTACTCGTTTCTACTAAGGAGTATCAAATATCAATATAATAATAATATTACCTATTGGGATTGGGGGCTATTTTATTATAATTATTACTGGTGCTATACTACTGGTTACAAGAAATTTATCTACGATCGCAGTCAGTTACGTACAATATACAGGATGTAACACATTTAAATAAATAGAACCGACTCATGACCTCGTACCTAATAACCACTTCACGGGTCTGACACATATTTTGTTACACCTGTATGTACCCGGCAAATCGGAAATCTTATGTGTTATTCGTTATATCTATCATCACTTGTAATGTATCCATTTAAATAAAATCCTTTCTGTTCAAAATATTAAAAACAAATACAGACAATCACGAAGTTTGAAGATCAAGTTGCATTTAGCCATCCATAGTAGTATATTATTCTATTATATGATCTATGTCCATAGTCCATACGAAGATATATAGAAGAGAGAGCTTAATAAGCAGCATATAGAATAACAAACAGTTTAACACGTTAAATGTTAAATGTAAATCCAGCTGTGTATGTATACGAGTACCTACCACACGAGCACCTTCTTATTCCTATCGAAGTTTCAAGTTACCCATTGCTGCATTAACCAGTTTCGGTAATCAGATATAGATAAGAAAATATTTAACGAACAATAAAAAATTATATAAAAAAAATATTGGTTGCCTGTAAAGTCGGTATACGGGCGAAAGTTTTACGTGACAACGACTTTGAGTGGTAAAATAATTTTAATGTGAATATTCATTCGTATAGTAGGAAGAAGGATGAAATAATAGTAACAATTTAAAACATTTATTTATACAAAGAATTATATTTAAAACATTTATTTATACAAAGAATCTCGCACTGAATTTCATATTAACAAAATTTTATTTTTTATGTCTGTCTCTCTCGCTCTTAGGCGGGCTAACCATGCCCGAGTGGAAGGGACGCGTGCCTCTCACTCGCTCTCATTGTGAGCGCATAACGTGAGCGGAGCGTAACGCAGTTTCTTGAAGTGTCACCCGGCAAACCAATTTATAAGACGTTGTCACGTCAATAATATTTTGTATTTTCTTTGCCACGCTACGTATGTAAAATGCAGAGCTTAAAATTGTAGAAGGAAGTATATTTTGTTACTCATGTAATAGCTGTTATGTTTCTTTATTTAATATTAAATATACTCAAGTAAAAAAACTCTTTTTAAGATGAGCTTATATTAAAGTATAAACTTTTTGCTTTGAAAACCAATTGGCCTAAGGTATACATTTTAGGTTACTTTGCAAATATATTTTTTTAATTGAAAGAAGAAGCTTTAATTTTATTAACCTATTATTTATTATAATAATAACGTAATTTTATTACATAATAATAATAAAATATTATAATAACGTTTTTTATCCAGTATCTGGATTGAACAATTGAAAATAAAGCCTGATTTATATTAAAACTAGGCTGCATGTTAATTGATCTTTGCCATGGTTTGTGGACAAGAAAAATACAAATAAGACCAACCGACAACCGTCAAATTTATATTTAAACTGATCTTGTATGATTAAAATGTTTACATATTATTGTAAGATAATTAACGCTATAAATCTATACACAAAGCTTCAGAAGTTGTTAGCAAATAATATTTATTCCCGAAATCTCTTTCAATTTTAATAATGGGAAAGGAGACTAAAGAAATAATGATTGGAAAAATTGATGACTGTAAGTACCGATTCTTCTTTGTTGTTTTTTTAAAAACATTCGGTTGGTTTTGCTAAGAATAAATCATTTTATTGATTTAGGTGATGACGATGTTCGTAAAACCGCCCAGGAAATGGACGTTATCCGACAAAAAACAGTTGCATATGAGTATCTTTGTCGCTTAGAAGAAGCGAAAACTTGGATGGAATCATGTCTTAAAGAACAACTTCCTCCAGCTGTTGAATTCGTAGATAATTTACGAAACGGTGTTTATTTAGCCAAGCTTGGAAATTTTATTGCACCTGACCTTCTTCCATTAAATAAAATATATGACATTGACCAAAGACGATATAAGGTAACTTTATGCTGTTTATTATAAAAATCAATATTTATCTTAGTACAAGTATAATAATAAATACTATTTTATATAAATCAGTTGGTTTAGTATGAATGAATGAATATTATATGGGACTATGCTACCAGAAAAATAAACTATTTGTTTTTTATTTATTTCAAATACGTACAAACTATTTAATTACTTTGTTTTTAGGTGATGGGATTGCAGTTTAAACATACAGATAACATTAACAAATTCTTACAAATTTTGAAACGAACTGAATTACCAGTGGTAAGATACTTTATTTTATTGCATTTAAAGTGGTGTTTTTTTCTCTGTACAGAGCCCTTCTTATTTCATAGTCTAAATAAGCACGCAGTGGCTTGCATAGCTGTTGTGGAAAATATACTATAAGTAAGGCTTATTTTATGTATCTGGGTCTATCCTGAAATGGGCGATTGGGCTTTAGTTGGGATTTCTGCACTGATTTCTGTATAAATTTAAAACTAATAATATTCACACCTTGTAGTAGGACCTTCTTGTAGAAAGGTTGTTGACAACACTTCTCACAACCGATTTGAGAACTACAAGAAAAACTTCTTGCCCAACAAACCCTCATATTTAGATATGGGGAACACACAGGCCCAGTGACAGAGGTGTTACACCCTTATGTTAGTTGCTGAGCTAGACACTTATATTCCGGCTTTTTTGTTAAGCCAGAATATGAGCTTGGCAGAAATGGTTGCCACTTTTACCAAATAGCATGATATTATGATAGCGTATGTGGAGCTATGGACCACAAAACGTGATTCATCCATAGAGACATGGTGTTCAGCATTCTGATAAACTGTGTCATTTGATTTAATATTATTTGTTGCTAAATTGAATATTGTGTTACCTTGAGCATAATTATCTTTAAATCATTTTTACAGAATAATTTACATGCCTTTTGTAAATTAAACATATAAATATATTTTTTTTTTTTTGTAATTATAAATTTTTTAATTGTTAAAAGACTGCTTTAATCCGCAAAAAAATACTACTTTGTGTAGCAATATTGTCTTATTTTGTCAATTATTTACTGTAATCTCTAATATAACAAACACTTTTTCCACTTATACATTGAACCTGCTAATTCCAGTGTAATGCTGTTGGGATATTACCTTTCAATATATAACTAAAAAGTAAAAATCAATTAGTGGAAGGATTAACGGTTTTGTTATTTGCCCTATTTGTGAAGCAAATTTAATCAAATAGGTCCCTTTACACATTGTCTTGTTTGTATTTTTTAATAAGAGATCATGCCACACCAGTAATAAGAAATATAAAAACTAAACAGATGTTTTAAAAATTTCAGACATTTCAACCTGAAACAACAGACATTTATGACAATAAAAATATGCCAAAAGTAATTTATTGCCTTCACGCTTTAAGTTCACATTTGTTTAAAATTGGAAAAGCACCATTAATTCATGACTTATATGGTAAAGCTGTTTTTACAGGTAATTATAGTATAATGAAGTTAACAGTTATCTAATTGAACATTGTAAAATTATAAATTAAGACTGTATACATATTTAAAACATTTATATTTTTTATGATTTTAGATGAACAATTAGACTCTGTGTCTAAAGACTTGCAAAAGTGCAAACATCCACTTCCAATGTTCCAAAAGATAAGTGGCTTACTATCGCACAATAACAGTACTACAAGTAATAACATCTCCTCACATAATAATGCTCTGATTGAACTTAACAATTTATTAGATTCTGAAAAATCCATAACTTCGGCATTGTTAAACCCTGACTTAAAAGTTAAATATATACAGAATTGTCTAATAGATGCATACAAGGAAGTTCTTAAAGCAGCAAAGTACGAAAAAATTCAGGTTGCTCACAATCACTCCCTAAATGATAGCTATGCACCGGATGAATATGATGAAATACTTACTCAAGTAGAAATTCAGGGCCATATCACTGCTACAAATTACAAATTTCTATGGAAGAATCTATGTTCAGCATGTAAAAGTAATGATGTAAACAAATTACACAAAATATTTAATGAAGAATGGGTAAAAATAAAAAATTACAACTCCAATAATTTGGATTTCTATTGTGATGTGGTTAAAGACATAATAGAGTCTTGTAAAGATATTGATGTAGAAAGTATTACCAATTGGCATAAGATATTTCAGAATATAATAAATGATGGGAACATTAAATCTCTTGACCACACTGAACACAAAGCTGCAATTATGAATGTTAACAGAGCGTTAGATGAGGGTACTGCAGATGACTTATATCAAGCTTTGACAAGTCCTAAACTTGGACTGAATTTTAAAATAGATATATATGCTGCACCACTTTTATTTGAGGAAATGAGATTGGAAAAATGTGAACTAGATAAGAATCTCAATGAGAGTGAAATAGCTGCATCAGCTTTGTATTTAAAATCAGTCGCATCTGTATCTGAAGCTGTGGAGAGAGGGGATGAAACAGCGGTATGGAACGCTCTTAACTCAAGGCAAATTCAACTAGAAAGACTGAAGCCACACTGTCGTCGCCGTTACCTTTCCGCATTAATAACAGCTTTACAAGTGAAGATTAGAGAACAATGTGAATGCCCATTACTTACTCTTGAAGACATTAAAGATACAATTGATATGGTAAACATGAAAGATGACGATAATGATGAATGTAAGACCATTTCTCAATATAAAAATTGTGAAAATTCTATTGAACTCCACAAATTGTTATATTTTCACATTTATGCATACATTTTTAATATCAATTTTTTATTTTTCCAGTGGTAGAGGTTATTGATAATATTAACAAAGCCGTTACAGACGAAGATGTCGATTCTTTGATAGTATTACTAAAAAGTTCATGTCTGAAGTTACCACATTCCTTACATAAGGAAGAATATCACCTGTACATGAGGACTTTAAAAAAACGGCTTCTGCAGAATGAATCACAAAATCTTTGGTATGACGATATAACTAATGCCATTAGCGAAGTTAATTACGAATCGATAAAAGTTAAAGAATTAACTGATGCAATCGTTCAGCTTAATTTAGCTATATTAAAAAACGATCTTAATGAATTTTGGAATGCACTTTTATCTCGCCACCTTTCAAGTTCTGAAATCATAGAAGGTTCATGTAAAGAAGTTTACTTCCAAATGTTTTCGAAAGCTTTAAAGAAGAAAGGTCAGAACATCTGTCCCTGGATTGTATGTCACACGGAAGCCGGGAATACGGTATATATTGATGTGGAGTCTTACAGCTACAGTTGGACTACCCCTAAAGATTTCGTTCCGTATGCGCGCTATTTAACTAGGAAAGACATAAATTCCATAATTGATCGAACTAATAAACACCACATCAATACATATAGACAAAAACTGTTGGAGAAGACATTTACAAGATTTCAAGCTTGTTGTAAAGGATTTTTAGTAAGGCAGTCCTATAAAAGACTGAAGTTCTTTAGAGATCATTCGGAGTATGTGATAAAAATCCAAGCCTGGTGGAGGCGAATTCAAATTCAAAGAAAATATGGAACTTTGATAAGAATGAAAACAATTGAAGCAAAATTAAAAAGGGAGAGAAAGCAAAACCCTTGGGCGTGGTATAAAATTCAGGTGCGTTGTTATTTTTATATCTTTTTCTTAATTTTAATAATCTTTTTATTTATGGATTCGTTTTTATATAACAATTATGAAATATTTATGTTCATAATTTATTTTGATTTCAGGAGCATAATATTATAAAGATACAGGCTTTATGGCGAGGTCGTCGAGCTAGGAATGCGTTCGTTTCATTGTTTCACTCACCTTACCCTCCGTTAGGTGTTGTAAAAAAATTCATCCCCATGTTAGATTTTACTACTGAAGATTATAATCGTGAAATAGAATTGCAAACATTGAAATCAGAAGTTGTACAGTCTATAAGAAAAAATCAAGAACTCTCTAAGCAAATAGATGATATGGATCTGAAAATAGGATTATTAGTCCAAAACCGAATAGCCTTACAAGAGGTTGCTGTTCATGGTTTGAAATTAAATAACTTAGTGAAACATAATACTACTACAAAATTAATCTTGAATCAAGACAGCAGAGGCCCATTAATGACTATATCAACTGCTGTGAAAGGCTTAAAATCACTGACCAAGGAAAGTAAAAGGCTTTTGGATGGATATCAACATTTATTTTATGAACTACAAACAAACCCAACATATCTATCAAAACTTTTGTTTTGCATACCCCAAAACAAAACTAACTCGTTCTTACAGAATGTTGTGTTAAGTCTTTATAATTTCGGAGCTTATGCAAGAGACGAGTATCTTTTATTAAAACTGTTCAGGTTTACGCTTGAGGAAGAGATCAGTTGCAAAATCGTTAAACCTTTCGATATAATAGCCTCAACGCCGTTAGTACTGAAAATGGCAGTAAGCCTCTCCAGACAGTTATCTGGTTTGAACAATCTTCAAACTATCATAGGACCCCTTGTCGAAAAAATTATAAATGACAAAGAATTGAACATTGAAACAGGTCCAGTCGAAATTTACAAAGCTTTAAGAAATGAAACTGAAATGAAAACAGGACAAATATCGTAAGTATATAATATTTAGTGAAATTAAAAAAAAAAAAAAAAAAATCACGTGTTTTTTGTTTTTTTTTTTCAAGAAAACTACCGTACACTGTGACGCAGGAAGAAGCTTTAACTTACCCTGAAGTTAAATCTAGACTAGAAAAGGCTCTCACTCAACTGAAGACTGTTGTGACTATGTTTTTGGATAAAATAACAACTTCGACGGAGATGTTACCATTCTGTATAACGTACATGGCTCGTGTATTACATCGATCTTTGACATCGAAATTTCCCCATACACCTGAAAAAGATATTCTCAAGGTATAAAATTTAATAAATATGACTGTAGCATATTATTTATTGATGTGTAAACATCTTAGCAATCAGTAACTAAGACTAAGTCAGAGTCAGAAGAGTGAGTATCAGATATTATTTAATGAAAAATTGTTAATATAGGCTTTCATGTGTGCGTAAGATCGATACAAAAGCTGATATGTGTAGTGTGGACACTACACTATCAATTCTCGTGAGCGTCTTGGCACTCACACCATTTTTCTTTACTAGTTGCACAGTGTGACTTTACTACTATTTTTTAGGTTATTGGTAACTTGGTGTATTATCAGTTCTTCAATGCCGCAATAGTAGCACCAGATGCTTTTCATATTATAAATATGCCAAACGGTGCGGGATTAACAACAGATCAACGGAAAAACCTAGCTTCTGTCGCAAAAATTCTACATTTTTCAGCTGCAAAGAAAGGAGTAAGTTATTTAAACACCCCATATTTTAAACTACCATATAAAGTATTTTACTAAAGTTAGTATTAAATAAAAATGTGTATTATTTTTAAGTTTGGTGAGGAGTCCAGTCACCTGCGTTGTTTGAACCCGTTCATAGTGGAATGTCACGAAAAGATGAAAGAACTGTTCCGACGCTGCTGTCGCGGACCAACTCTCGAGGAGTACTTCGCGGTAGACGAGTACACCGAAGCAACTTTACTTCATCATCCACATATCTACATTACTGTTCAAGTAAAACATTCTGACTGTATTATTTGTCATGCTTGCCACCTTCTTTTAATAGTTATTTTCGAGTGTTTGGACTCAGTTTTTCATTACTGACATTTTTCTCAAATTGATAAAAAAATATATTTTAATTTACATCCAAAAAGTTAATATAAAATTTAAGTTAAGCCCTAGTTTAAGAGCTATAGCGTAAGCCCTTATCGAAATATTAAAAAAAACTCTTTGCACAACACTAATAACTTTTACATGACTAAAACTTAGTTACGTTATATATTTTAATATGTTGCATTGCTTTCTTTTTAATAGGAAATAGTGGACACACATGCTTTACTTGTTGAATACCAAGATATTCTAGCACCTGACCCTAGCGCTAGACTTAATGAACTCTTGGATGACCTAGGAGAAGTACCTTCAGTCGCGCAACTGGCTTCGCGAGATGTTCCTTCAGTAAGTATTTTACATATAGTTGATATAAACAAATAAAATGCAACAACAGACGAATAAATAGCAATGATTGATTGAAAAGATTTATGTTACAATTTTATTTTCTGTTTATACAATGTTTGTTAATATGTACATGAGGATGTAAATATATTGTGTCTTATTTTACAGTATTATGCCATAGTTCGTAATATCAAAGTACACTAATCGAACAGTATCAGGTAGTCGTCGTCGTTATCGTCATCGTTTTTTTGTCATTACAAATCAAATTATTTATTGTAATCCAATTTTATGTTACGTAGAAATAATGCAAATGATTCAATAAAAATGTGTCCTTGCAGAACACCTTTTTAGTAATGATAAACTTATTATATCGTTATACCATTTTTAAAGATATACCACTTAATTGTATTTGGTGTAAAGTATGTAAAAAAGGTAGTATCAAACCTACTAATTTAAAAATATTTTAGCAATTAGACTCTGAAGAAAATGCAAGATTAGAAGTATGCCTTGCACTTGTCAACAAATTCCAAGCCCCGGCCGATGATATGACTGATTTGAATAAACTATTCATCAAAACGAAAGAACTATGTGTTGCTATAATCCCATTTTTGAATGGTTAGTATTTTCTGGGCAATTGTTTTTATAAAACTTTTTTTATTATTATTCATTATAATATTATAAATTTTAGGCGAACATCTTTTGGAAGCACTATGTATTGGCACGACACGAGAACAACAAGAGCAGTATAGTGAGAAAGTGAAGAGGCGCATATATTCAGGACAGGTTCGCCCAGACGAAGCAATAACCTTACGCGAACATATCGCGAAATTACGACGTAATCTCCAAATGCTGGAAGATGAAGGCTATGTTACACGTGAGGATGGCTACCAAGCTCTTGTGACATCCATAGCCCTTGACTTATGTAACAAAGGTAAATACAGACAGGCTCAGAGAAGAGCTCTTACAACGCTGACTCGAACGAAAGCAAGTTTGTTCGAAAAGACAAAGTATTACGAAGAGAAATGTAAATCATATGACCAGTACATTAAATCCTGTTTAGCGAACCTCCATGCTGGAAAAAGGTAAGTTCAAAACTTACATATAATTTGAAAAATGTAAATACTAGCATCAAATGAATGCATCGATTAATAATGTAGTAGGTTACCGGTAACCGCTTCAAAAACGGCCCGAAAAATAACAGCACAAATTCGATTGTGGTGTTATTTCACATTAGTAGCGTCCAATCATAAATAACGCTAAGACGTCAAAATTTGTGGAAATAACCACCGCAATGGCGTAACTAAAATGTGTTATTATCTGTAGTAGAAATAAGGTTGAATTTTGAATAAATGTTATTGTATATTTCTTATATCTTTCTGTCATTCATGGCGTAATCTTCAAAACGAAAGAACTATGTGTTGCTATAATCCCATTTTTGAATGGTTGTTATTTTCTGAGTAATTGTTTTTATAAAACTTTTTTGATTATTATTCATTATCATGGCGTATTTGACAAGCCGGTTGTCGTGATTGGTAAGACACTTGCCTTACACTCCGCAGGTCGTAGGTTCGATTCCCACCAAGGACGGACATTTGTGTGCATGAACATGTTTGTTTGTCCTGAATCTGGGTGTAATTATCTATATAAGTATGTATTTACAGAAAAAAGTAATATATGTAGAGTGTTCCAGGATATTATAAGATCATATGTGAAAGTTAATGCAATCTAAAGCGTACTTTATTGCGCGGGAACAAAGCGTTTTGTCAATTTTATGGTATAATCAGTCAGTGCCACATTTGAGTATTGTTTTTGTTCATTAAGCATTATCTAGTAGTATTGTTGATCGAAGAATTAATGTATATTATTTTGTTTTAATAGGAGTGTTCATGCAAGTTTGAGACGATCAGGAAAAGATATTCAAAAGTTGAAGTCTAAGTTGACTGTAAAATACTCAGCTTCTAAACTTCTAGAAAGGGGAGTGCTTTTAGAAATAGACGGCCTTTCCACATCACAATTCAAGAATGTACAGTTTGAGATAACGCCAACTGATCATAATGGAGTGTTTACAATAAAAGGTAAATTTATGGGTGTTGAAATGGAATCAATTGATATTGATATTCAAGATTTATTACAAAAGCAATATGAAGGCTGTACAATAATGGATATGTTTGGGAAAGCTAAGATAAATGTTAATTTATTAATTTTCTTGTTAAATAGTAAGTTTTATGGTAAGTCTTAGTCTGTATGTAGTATGTAGTTGTGATGAAAATTTTGAAAAAGCAAATACCCCAAATTAAATTTAGTACTTATCTATTGGCTGGAAACAAGTCACATGCATGTGATGATTGATACCATTGAATTATCCTTAAACGATTGGACGAAAATATTGAAATTTTCTACTAACTATTTTAGTTTAATTTCAGTTAACAGTACAATAAACTTTGCAAACTTTGAATGTTTTTGTAGTTAACTTATCTATTATACATTCCGAATCTTATCTTTTATATAAAGTTAAAATTAAATTTATAACCAAATATGAAATTGCTGTATTTACAGCCATTTAACTAATTATCAAACATATTCAAGAATTATCTACACATTCTGAATTGATTATTTCTACAAAAAATAATCAGTATAGATTGAATATTTTAATCATCAGTAATCACTTTGAATTTATAAACAAGCTTACTGGGATATACATGAACTTACAAAATAGGTATTTTTATTTATGCGACTATTAAATTGACTACCATTATAACCTGACATCAAATGCACCAAAAAGTTAAATGTTAAGGTATGCAAGTATTCCTTTTTAGTATTAATTATTCTATAATGTTTATGATTGTTAATTATTATTTAAACTTATTTCTAATTTTGAGCATTGTAAGGCGAGTCTGTTTACAGTAATTTAGGAATAACATCATGACATTTAAAATGTACAAATAAGTAATTTAAAAAAAAAAACTTTCATTGTACATACATAAATATTTGCCTAAATTTAGGTTATTTTATACTGTGATGTATTATATGAATTAATTCTTTCGAAAGACGAAAAGTACAAATTATGATTACATTTTTTCACTTTTATAATTTTATTGAATTTATCAATTTAGAAACAAATTAAATTGTTCATTGTTTTCACGTTTCTAATGTCAATTAATTTATTCATTGTTCGTATTATTCATGATCTTTGGAAAAAATATGTAACTGCCTTTAATAACTTATATAAATTTAAATCGTGACAATATAATTGTATTTGTATTGTATTACTTTTTATAATGTTTTTTTGTATTTCAGTAACATGCTGATTGAGGCTTATTTGTAGTTCTTAGTTTTAATAAAAACAAACCTACTTTAAAAACAGTTTAGTTTTATTTTTAAATACAATGTTTTCCTGTGCAGAATAATATGCATGTAAGGGCGTGGATACATTTCTACGGTTCGGCTCCGGCTACCGTGTGGCGTGTACAGTGCACAACCAATGTGTAACTTTAACTGATTACGCAACGCAACAGAACTTTCAAAAGGAATTTTTCGTTTTTGCAACATTTTTCATTCAGTTCAATGGCCTTTCATGGTTCTTACTTTAAAATCAGAGACACAGAAATATCTTTTACTTGCACTCACGCGAGAGCGAAGCCGCGGGCAATATCTAGTAAAACGTTTAGTATCGAAAAATTACCTAAGAAAGTGTATTAGATACCTAATGATTATATTATTTTATATTTTTTTAATCTGTAATATGTATACGTTTATTCAGTCAACCACAAAAGATTACAAAATTATTTACATTTACAAATTAGCTGTGCCCCGCGGTTTTAAAATAATTAATAAAAATACAATGAATAAAAATAAGCCTAGAGCGACGGTCTTGCATAGGGTATGTACGCACTATGCGGATAGCCGGAGTGCGGTTAACCGTCCGGTTAACCGCAATCAAAAAAATGTATGAAAAATTAGTATTTATACGGACTGTCATGCGGCTGCCGCTCAACCGTTGCGGTCGCTCGCAGCACTGCGGCCCGACTGACGGTCATCCGGACGGTTGCTATACCCACTACGCGGTTAGTAGTTTGCGGTCGACCGGCCGCCACTTTTTTTTTGAGCTCTCCGAAAAATATTTCAAAATGTTTAGTCTCATCTCGAGTTTGCAAATAAGGATGAACCCAGTACCTTTTTCTTTATATAGCGCAAGTAAATATAATAAATAGCTGCGACTTCTTCAGCGTCCATCTTCGAAATGGTTCGATGAAACCGCAACGTTATCCTATCCGCACTTTCCGGTTGCGGTTACGGCTAGCCGCCGTCCGGTTAACCGCAGTTGCAACCGCGTCCTGCGGCTAACCGGACGGTTGACCGCATTCCGGCTATCCGCATAGTGCGTACATACCCATACAGGCCTAGCACATGAGTCCAATTTAGGTGGTGAAAGATAGGAGCGATTGTGTTAAAACTTTTAATTCGCAGGGTCGCCCGCTGTAAGTCGCTGCTATCGCCTATGGAGTTCTGTTCCTTCCGTTTTCCATATTTATCTTCTAAAATTGTCCATAACGAATTTTGCTTTAGTGCGAAAACAAAAACTCAATCATTAATGTGTTTATTAAATTTTGTTCCCGATATAAAAATATTTAAAATACTACTCTGAACTGTACGGAAACGATTTTTACTTTAACGCACAATATAACAACTCGTGCTGTGCTTATTATATATGTATAACATCTAATGTGCTCATTATTTAATAAACACATGTTTGAATATAACATTTTGAAAACGATATTTTGAATATCATTTTGGACGAATAGTATAATTTTATCATCCATGTACAATATTTTTTTGAGTATCTGTATCCAGCACGTCCCTATCGTCATGCCTCTGGCTCTGGCGGCCGTAAATTGAACTGAGTCATTAAGTCGATCGTCGACGTATCCCCACTTCTGAAGTTTTTTATTATTTTTTTTTTTTATGTAAGAGGGGGCAAACGAGCAGGAGGCTCACCTGATGGAAAGTGACTACCACCGCCCATGGACACCTGCAACATCCGAGGACTTGCAGGTGCGTTGCCGGCCTTGGAGGAAAGAGTACGCTCTCTTCTTGAAGGTTTTTATGTCATATCGGTTCGGAAAAGTCGCCGGCGAAAGCTGGTTCCACAGAGTGATTGTGCGAGGCAGGAAATGCCTTAAGAAACGCACTGTTGTGGATTTCCAGACATCGAGGTGATGGGGATGGAATTTGGAGTTCTGGCGCGATGTCCGGTGGTGAAATTCAGCTGCCGGGACTAATCCAAACAACTCCTCAGAACACTCCCCGTGATATATGCGATAGAGTATGCAGAGTGAACCAACATCTCTACGCAAGGCCAAAGGATCAAGCCGGTCGGTAATAGCCTGATCGTCGACAATTCGAACCGCTCTACGTTGAATGCGGTCAAAAGGAAGAAGCTGGTACTGGGGAGCTCCCGCCCAGAGGTGAGAACAGTACTCCATGTGGGGCCGAATTTGCGCCTTGTAAAGTTTTAGGCGATGGTCCGACGTGAAGTACCGTCTCGCCTTGTTGAGCACTCCAAGCTTTTTAGAAGCCAATTTGGCTTTAACTTCCAATTGACCGCGGAACTGAACAGTGTTCGAAATCTCGACGCCAAGTATACCGATACTGGCTGTGGCAGCGAGGGGAGTATTCTCGAAATGAGGGGATATGACAAAAGGAGATTTTTTAGCGGTTAACGCGCAAACTTGTGTCTTATTGGGGTTGAATTGGACCAAGTTCAGTCGGCCCCAGTCCGAGACCTTGGTTAACAAGGTCTCGACTTCAGACACACACAGTTGCTAGACCTGTATAGTGTATACAAGACCTTGGTTGGTACAAGACCGTGCACCTGTCGATATTTGACATATTTGTCAGATGTCACTTATAAGCGCGACAATTCTACAATTTTGTCATTTTCTGACATAAATGTCGGATTGACAGCTTTATTAAACAAACGAACTACAAAGTAGTTCTAGTAGTCAATAAATAAGATATCGCGATAACAATAAAATATTCGAAAGAACGACGATAACGCGGAATATGTCGGTCACAGAATATGCGACGAGTAACAAAAAAGTTATTAATCCTTTTTGGGGGGTTAATATTGATTGGTTTTTATTGTGAATTTCTAATATATTATGTAGTAATTATACAGGTATGTTTTATTATATTATTTTATAATATTATAAATAATACCCTTAAAAATATAGATATAGTGTCCTATTATATTATGGTTAATTCATAAAAATATATTACAGTGCGGTTGGCCTCGTATAGAGACAAGACACAGTGGGAATGAAGAACTAAAAGCCTTCATTCTAGCAGACACTCATTTACTCGGGCCTTACAGGGGTCATTGGTTAGATAAATGGAGAAGGGAATGGCAAATGCATCAGGCGTTTCAAGCAATCATAACATTACACAAACCTGATGTTGTTTTTATTTTAGGTAACTAATCATTTTGTTCTTAATAACACAATGATATTACACGTTTAATATCTTGATATTAAAGCTTAGTTTTGTACACTTAGTCTATCAATCTTGAACTTGCATATTAATACTTTAGTTTAGACATGTTAATGTAAATAATATACATCTCAGCTTTTTAAAAGAAAAAGAACACTTTGTCCTAAAAAGACATTATCAAACTTAAATTTCATAAAAAAACTTCCAATTCAAAATTCCAATATTTATTATTTTAATTAAATACATTAAGTTTTAGAGTAATTTGATTCAACTAAATTTACAGGAGATCTTTTTGATGAAGGTGAATGGACTGATAATAAGCAATTTAAGAATTATGTCTCCAGATTCTATGAACTATTTTCATTGCCGAGCAGTATTAAGATGTATGTTGTTGTTGGAAATCATGATATTGGATTTCATCATAGGTATGTCCTCTTTATATTTTAATAATAATTTACAAATACCAAAGATGAAGCATTGAATAATGTATAGTAGTTTGTATAATTTTAGAAAATATGTGCCAATTCTGGGATAGATAAGAGAATCAATTTGCTGAGTTAAAGCCCCTTGATGACACTAAATTTAAAATTGACCACCATAGCTAAAAGTGATAAGCATCATCATCAGACTTGCCAATAATTTTCTGAACAACCTGAGGTTACTTATTGATTATTTGTTTATTGCAGAATAAGAAGAGGATTTGCTCAAAGATTTTCAAAGCTTTTAAAGGCACCATCTGTTCAACATATAACAATAAAAAATAACCACTTTGTTTTATTAAATTCAATGGCTCTAGAGGGTGATTCTTGTAATTTGTGCACTGAAGCCAGAAAACAAATAGAAAATGTTTCAGGTAATTAAAATGTATTAAATATTTGTTTGTAATCTTACAACAAGCATTTAAAGACATTTAAATTATACAGTGAAAAGCATTTACAAAGACATTGCTTAATAGAATATTGGTAATATTGACTAACTGATCACAGTTCCAGTTGAATATTGTATGATTGATTTATAAACAATACTGTTTTTTATGACATTGCTTATTACAAAATTTAAATATTATTTTTGGAGAATTATATCTTTCTGAACAAAGGATAAGAGACAAATTACTAAATGGAATGCATAACTGAACTGTTCTAAATCAATTAAAATTACATTATGAATATTATTTTAAAAGTATGTTTATCATTGTCAATTTACCTATCTAAAAATAGAACGCATGAGAAAAGATTTTTCTATACTGTGATTAATATAGCTTTTGAAAACTAGACCCTAATTGACAAATTTCATTGCTTATAGTCTATTCAAATGGTAGAAGAAGCAAATAAATTAGCCTTTCATTTACATTTTAGTTTGTAACTCATCATCAGTCATTGTTGATAAATTATAGAGAAATATATTATTTTTCAGATACATTATTAAAATGCTCAAAAAGTTCTGCACACTGTTTTAATTCAGAAGGATCATTTAATTACAGTCAACCTATTTTGATGCAGGTACTATTCTTAATTTTATAGATATTGTTGTTAATTAATTTAGTCTGGGATACTAAAACATTACCTACCGATAAACTCTTTAGTCTGAATAATGATTACAGAAAGTTTTAATGGTTATTCTGAATGTTTACTAATTATCTCTGAATAATAATTCCATCTCTGTATTTTAATTACTCTAGATACATCAAATAAATAGATTTAACTATTATTATAACGAAGAGCGGAAGAACTAATCAAAACTTAAAAAGTAAAATACCTCATAATTTTAAATGTTTTAATAACATTTAAATGTTAATCTAAACTGTATATACATAATCAAAATATTGACTGAAAACATAATTTTTAATTTTTTTCTTATTTCAAATTATTGCTAACTGTTTTGTACTTATTTTTAATAGCGATACAGTTTAAATCAATGTTGATATGTTAAATGAATAACGATGCGCAAGTGACAGTTATAGAAACTAAACTCGCATACATAATATACAAATACATCTGGCTGCCTCGTCTATACCGTAACCGAATTTTGTAACGCTTCTAGTTTTGAGTGGCGGTCTAAATACGACTCGTCTTTATTTATTACACTGAGTACGTGGTCGTGATCCAAATAAGCATGTTTTAAACAAGTATATACGACCCAAGCAGATACAACCAAGGGGTGTTTATTAAAAAGAATCATTGAGATAAATATAATACTATCTCTATATCTATAATAGCTATTCTTTATCGCGTGAAAACGTCCGTTATATGCAATAAATCCTTGCGTGCGTTTTTTTGTCTTTTTCAACATTAGTTAGATTAAAATAATTTTATTTCATAAAGTTTTTGAAAAATATTTCAATATAAAAAATCCTGTTAAGTGAAATACATCATGCTTTTTCTTTTTCATAACTTGAGTACCTATCTAATTAGCTACTATGACAGTGATATCGTATTATTCAGTTCTTATTTGAAGTGAAAATAGTTTGTAAATTAAATGATTTCATATTCTTTAGTTATTTTTTACCTTTCAGCACTTTCCTCTTTACAGGGTTTCTGATGCTGTTTGCACAGAACCTGATGCTCCACCATTACCAGAACGGAACAAATTGTTTCGATTAAAAATTGACGCTTTATCATTAGAAGCAACAAAATACCTTATCAATAAAATAAGGCCTAGAGCAGCATTTGGTGGGCACACCCATCATGGATGTCTAATTGAACATTACTATGAGAAAATAGCTGGAACACGTTTTTTGGAATATTCAGTGCCATCATTTTCATGGAGAAACAGACCTGATCCAAAATATATATTGGTAAAGTAATATTTATTCATTTATGCACAAGTATTTAGATATCTTAATAAATTATATAATGTATATTATGTATTTGGGCATTGAGAGGTTTAATAAGTGATAAAAAAAATTCTTTCAGGCAAGTATAGCACCTGATGTTTATGAAGTCGAGAAATGCGGTCTCCCGAGTGAAACAACGATTGCTCTCACAGCTGTACTCATGATTTCTGTTTTAATTTATTTTGTACTAAAGACAAGGTTAATTGGAAGGGTAATGATATGAATTAAAATGTTGTTTTTAACCTCAAGGATTATATTTCACAATAAATATGTTTTGACAAGATCAAGCACTTTGTACACTGTACATTTAAAATGGAACAATAACAAACCTGCGTTTAAAAGTTTGTAATGTGAAATAAATAACAGATTATAATATTTGTACATAAAGTGACTCTTAAGATACTGTTCCATCTTACAAACATAGCACATACCAACTTTTGAGTGAAATATTGTCATGATAGTGTTTCACTCAATTATCACAAAAATACTAACATAATTTTAGGATTTAGCTGTTACAATAAATATTTGTAAAAAAAATATTATAACTAATAAAGTAAAATTAGAGGTAGATAAAACATTTTAGAGATTCATTAAATTACTTAAAATAATGAATACTGATAATGGTAATGCAACCTCGAAAATAAAAGAACACCAGTATTAATAATGTCAACAATCTTAATAGTATTGCTACCGATATAATACAAGCAGTTAAGTACTCCGTTTAGTATTTACAAACAAATGTATTTTTTTAATATCCCTCCTTAATCCGAGCACCTAATACTTATTTCTAAAATCAGTCTATAACTCCTTAAATGAGTTTTTTTTTGTAGCGGCTACTCTTCATTTTCTAATGAGCAATGATATACAATTATAAGTAATAAGATGTTATGTTGTTGAAAGATAGTTAATAATTGTATTGTTGTCAAAAAGTAAGGCACTGTACTATTTGCTTCAAGTGAGATAAACACACACGTCACCTTTACAACACTTGAGTTATGTTCTTTATAGACATCTTATTAATAATTGCATGGAGTCAAATACTATTATTCGATTAATAAAAAAATTGGATACTGACTATGCTAAGCATGGAATGATAAATAAGTAATCCTAATGCATTCCTCTCAAATAGTCTAAATGGAGTTCCCATTTGATTAAAATCTATTTAGTTTTATTCACCCTCCCCATTATAGATCTAGTTTTTCAGTACAGTCTTGGTAACCACGTTCCATTCCTTTTTCCCCACCTTATAATTAAAGTAGGACAGAGTCGAATATCGACAATGTCCATACTCGAATTCTATAAGAATATGATTTGAAGCACTCTCGGCTGTTTTGTGGAGTGTTGTTTGGCGGGCAAATCGTGGGAACGAGAACGGGAGTTGAGGTTGTGAGGAGGTCGCGCGTGTCGTGCTGGCTGCGTCTGCTTCTGATGGTAGCCCGTGTGTGCGTGCCGCGCCGACGAGCATATGACTGCGTGCAAGTAACGGTCATATCTACACAAGTTGGAGTCACCGCCGCACGCTAGATCTAAGTAGCCATTGTTAGACGACTCAGGTTTCACTTTTTGATAAGAAGTTATTGGCTTGTCGCTCACAGTGTACGATCTATTTCTGAGTTTCTGATATTTATTCGCGATCTCTTCTTCGTTAGCAACAGGTTCAGGATAGGGCTTTCTGAAAAAATATAATTTGAATTTGTTATTTATTGAATAAAAACAAGATCATTTCATTACAATTAAAAAAATAATTTACCACTTTTTTTAAATACTTTTCGAAAACATTATAAAGAATACAGGAGAAATGTACTAACAAAATACTATTTCGATAAAATTATACATTTACAGTTTCTTTCTTTCGCCGGTTCTTCTCAGGTCTGAGGTTTATTTCCGAACCGGTGATAGATTTATGACAATCAATAAGAAAGTGTAACAATTCAACATTGAATAAAGATATTTAAATTTGACAGGAAAAATTATAAGAATATATTTAAATACAGATAAATGGCTCACCTTGATGCTTGAAAGCTCAGATGATTTTTCTCCATATTGGCCTGTATTATTTCAAGTAATTCACGACGCTGCAAACTCCCCGATCTTTTTTTTGCGTGCTTTCTGTCTCGAGCTTCTCTTCGTGCATGGCGGTGGTACCTTTGTCTTAATACTGGTGCAGGTCTTTGCGGTGGTTGACGTTCACCCGAGCATGATGATTTAGAGGAAGCGTCATCGTCGTTAGATAACCTATCTTGATGTTCATCCTCGCTGTTCTCAACACACTCGACTGGTGTTGTAACGTTTGCATTAGTAGACTGTTCTCTTCTATGCCGTCTTCGTCCCTCCCTCCTTTCTCTATGGCTACGTGTTCGCCCGTCTTCCGGAACAACCGTTAAACGCACTTGTATCGTTTTGGATCCATAATGCGGAACCGTGACCGATTTTCCTATCGACTCGTATATTGTAGACACTATACCGGCTATATCCTGTCGACAAAAATATCGTCAATTGAATAAGTAGATACTGTACTTTGTATTCTAGATTTGTAAATCTAGTCTAATGTAGCTATTGTATTAATACTTACATCTTTTGTCATTCGCCCGTGTCCGTCTAGGTCGTAAAGGGTGAAAGAGAACTGCAGCGGTTGCTGTTTGGACGATTCTGGATGTTTTAATTCCACATCGCATGTTAATTCCTACAACAAAAAAATAAGTAAATAAGGAGGTATATATTTTTATTTTCAAAATTACTGTTAACATGGCGGAAGGTATTGAGGGTTAGAATCGTGAGTTCATAATGAGGTATCCGCATTCAACTAACGGAGATAACTAGTGGCGCCGAACAAACGCGTGTCCGGCGGCGAGGACAAGCGTTCTTATCTGAAACTTTAAAAGGAAACTAGTCGCGCCTTTACGATCAGTGAGATATTATAAGACAAAGCGTGCCGCTTGCCCGGAGACTGATACGACACAAATAGATGAATCATCTCATTATTCAATAAATTGCTAACTTAGATAGCGTAGTCAACTCATGAATGATAAACACTAGATATAGTCATCAAAATAACATCGTATATGTAAATTATTACATAAGTAATAAATAGTTAGCATTCTTAAACAAAACTATGTATGATAATGTTGTGAATGATGGGGTTGAGAAATTACCTCAAATCTTAATCTAGGCTGCTTATCGTCTGTGTTATCTGCAGGCTTTTCAGACGGTGGTAATCTTTTAGAAAAGTGTTCCAGTTTACGAGCAGGTATGGGTGGCGGCGTAGTGGGTTGCAATAGAGCTCTTGCTTCACTGGGTAAGAGGTCTGGTGGCGCAGAGCACTGTGATGCCGCTCTGCCAACTAATTCTTCTGTGTCAGTTCGGTCGCCTTCAGTACCAACTGCAGAAATTATTACAAATAAATAAGCATAGGCAATAATACAGATTATATTAAACTATGAACGTTGAATGTACGTTAAAACGGAAAAAAATACGAATTAATTAATACTAAAAAATATATAAAAGGCATTATTATAGTATGCAATATTATTACAATAGTGCAATGTTTTTATTTTGTTCACTGTGAATTGACTTGCAAATATCCACTACAAAAAAACGAAACGACTAAACACACATATATGTACATACATATATGTATAATACTTAGCGTGAAATTTTTTTCATATTGGTCGTTATTGCCTTTTGTTTGTTTCGTATTCATTTAGGCATAAAATGTATCAGTTGGTATAAATTAAAATATAAATTATAAAAGAGACCAGTGAATGTTCAAATAGTACGATGACATTAAATTTTGTTATCACTTTTCTTGTATGTATTTTAAACAGGTATAAAAAGGCATAACTACGTATTATCAGAAATTGAGGAACGATCGGCGAAATTCAAAAGATTTTTGTATAAAGCAAGCGGTCCCAGCCGGGTGCAGTAAAGGGGCTCGCAGGGCGGGCTTAGACTTATTTCTCGGAAGGCTCGAGAGATCGGCATGGGCCTAATGCTTTAAAGCTCTACCTTCGAAGGCCCACATCTGCCGTTAATTTTATTTTATTTAAAAAAAGTTCTAAGAATTTTATATTATTTGAAATTATTTTATAGTGCATTTTGCGAACATATTATATCATATTATTACCTTTTGCAATTGTAATAGAAAAAATACAACATGCTCATTTCTCGTATTCATGGTACATAATTATTATTATAATCGGTAAGTTTTTTAAAGAATAATGGAAAGATAGTTGTAGGTTTAAAGAAAATCACCTGCGTGAGAGGTTTATTCGGAACCGATGGCAATACAGCTATTACAGACAGAAAAATTACTAAGTAGTTTATACAAATAAAAACATGGATTGAGCACAAAAGTAACACTTGTAACATTATAAAATATTTTGTATCAATTTCCAGCAAAAATAATGTTGTATAAATGTTTCGATTACATAAATAGTTTAAAAGATACTCAAAAAACGTATATGTACATTTTATTATGGCTTCTATGGGATTCCACCAGGCCACGGCGACGACTCCGAGGTTGGATTTTTATTAAAGAACTTGCTTATTTAGCACAATGATTTACGTTCGCCTAGCAACGTGAAAGTAGCAAGTTCGACCCTGACCCCTGTTTGAAGACATTATTAAATAAATCTTTAGGTTTAACTAGATGGGGAGAATTGGATGTTTTTTAACGAAACATTATTAACTAATATTATTTTAAATAAATATTTTATGAATATAAAGTACCTACTTTCTAACATTGAAAGGTCTACGTTTATGCGAAATAAAATATGCGAAAGAGCACTGTTTATTCCAAGCACGCTTTCTAATTTTTATCTTACGCATGCGCAATATACGAACTACCTGCGTTCCGTAAAAATATATTTAATTATTATAACACGATATAATAAATAAATTATTTAAACATTAGCAATGCACTTGTTTTAACATGGATTTATCGTATCGGTAGACGTATAATCATCAAAGTTAAATGTCAATTACAAATGACCACATAGTCCGTGAGCAACAAACGCGTTCACCATATTCATGCCCTCATTACTGTCATTACGCTCTTGCGCCAGCGGCGAGGATTTTTTAAACTAGTCTACATATATACCTATTTAAAATATTATCAAATCATATTTTAACGTTCACTTCCTATTTGAAATTCTTTAGTGATAGTTGGTTTTTTTTTTTTAATAGCCTATATACAAGTCCCCAAAAAAACATGGATTTGTTGCTCTCAAGGCAACCGTCTTCAAGTTCAAAATCACTATTCACTAATATAAAACAATATGAGTCGCATACGAAGGGTACGTTAAATTATGCGACAAAAGCTCTACATCTCCAAAAAAGTTCTTTGTATCCGCCGCTTACTATAAATTGTAGCGGGCTATGCGTACTATTCACTCGAAAGAAGAGCTTAAAGCTCGGAGCGGGGAATTCTTTGATGTCAAATAAAAGGTATCATTGTCTCCGCTTCGGCGAGTGCTTTCAACTTTTCTCTTTGAAGTTAATCAAATGAGCGACGCGGCTTAGTTTGCATTTAAAATTATATTTATATTACAAACTTTGCTTTACGCTTGATGTGCGTATAACGTTATGAAACAAAAATGCTCGTATCTTCTTCTAATTGAAGTGTTCAGTTTATGTATATTTCGTAACTAAATAGAACAAGATCAAAGAGATCTCTCTTTACTTTGAAGTAGTATCGAATAGATAGTCGTCTTCATAGCAGAAGTATTTTTAACTGATATTTAGTTAGGTATTATTAGCACTACAAAATATATAATTATAATTTAAGCAACTACACTACTTATCTATTTTATATAAGCTGAACGAAATTATTTCACGTCTACTTTGATAATTAATTGTCTACAAAATAATGATTTTTAAAAATCCTATTAGGGCTAAGTGATATAATATAATATGTAGTATGTCAATGTATCTATGTATTTTACCGCTTTCATTCCGACCTGGTTGTGAATCTTGTCAAATGACGATTCAGAAGTACTTAAATAAATAATAATATGTATAATAATTGAGATTATTTGATAAAAATCAATAATCATTTATAACATTTACAACTATGTACACTGAAATGCCATGAATAAATACATAACGTTGGTTAAAATTGTTTAAACGAATGATAATTTCTAATGACGAAAATATTAAAACTTTTGAACTAGTTATCATTTTAAACCCTAATTTTTATATGCTTGTTTAATCGTTATTTTGAAATATCACTAAGCAAAGGTTGGGCACAAAAACAACGATAGATATTACAACTAAATACCAACTTTATATATTTTTTAATGTTGACATTATTTTTTATATTATGTAATTGCTATAATTGCACATAACAGAGACAAGATTCATATTGATTAATTTTTGTGTGTAGTTTAGTTTTATTATGCATAAAAAAAAAACAAAATATAATAAGACTAATAATATGCCTCGGATCTTGCAAGTGAAATCAAATCTAAGTTTGATTAGTTATAACGATAATTATGCTAATAATTGTTATTGGATAACAATTTGTTTATAAGCTTATAATGATTAGCTATTGTAGTATTTTTATCTCATACGCCAGTTCTTAGAAACAGATGTTGTCCTTAGCTAGGATACTATTCAGGTCTTTCCACAGTCTGTTACGTCGTTGTATGGTGTATATTTGATATTTACTTACTACTAAATTTCTTATATCCATTTCTAAACTTGTTGCGCCACCACTTGACAAAGTGGTGCGCCATGGGGGCGTCTGCGGCGGGTGCCGAAGCTCTCAACGTTTCGTAGCACGTCATGCGCTGCGCTCACGCACGCATCACGTACACTTCAAAAGCGCCGCTAGTTTCTTATTCCACAAAGAATATTAGCTCACTATCACTACAATCATTCACAACACTGAACAAAATATTTTGTTTGGTAAAACGCGTACGGACCTCGTGACCCAGTTGTCCGCGTGAATATCGGGCGCAACGAGTAAGCGTACAACCGTCCCCTATACGTTTCATTGAGTGACTGACTGATGGATCATGGATGGAAGAAGGGAGAAGGCAAGCGCGGGTAGGGCGGCGGGCGCGGTGCGGTAGCTGTGGTAGGGTTGTCACAAGTTTATTATATATGTACGTGTTATTGTTTTTAAAACAATTAATGTATAAAGAGTTAAAAGATTTTACCGAATATTTTTTATTTTAACTTCAGTAAACAAATATCGACAGTAAAAAAATAGTACCATTTGTACTATGTATAGATATGTAATAATTAAACTATGACTGTTAACAATTTTACTTTCCTTATTTACATTTCTATCTGTAATATATTGGATTACTGCCATTATCTATCTAAGCATTTTATACTAAAAGTTTAGGCATTTAACGTAAATATATTATTTTTAACTACATTTATACTTATGAATGTACGAAACGAATCTTAGAAGTACATAGCTAAAAATGCTAATCATATTTATTTAATGAAAATTAAAAAAAAAAATCTAATATTCAGACATCCTTAATTTTAAGAGGACAAAATATTAATTTACATTTCAGCGCCAAACGCTTAATAAATCAATTTTAAGATTCTACAATAAAATTGTAAAATAGGGATACGTATCATGATACTTAAGGCAGTAGTTGTCTGAATGTCTGCCCTGTCTTTTTCTAGACATTAATAAAATGATCGAATTATATTACCTACTAGCTGTATCCCGCGGTTTAACTCGGCTATAATTCATAAAAATGAGCCAAGAGCATTCCTCGATAAAAAGACTATACAACACACAAATATTTTTTAAATTCGAACCAGTATTTCCTGAGATTAGCCGGATAAAACAAACAAACTCATCAGTTTTATATATTAGTATAGATAGCCTTCCCATAAGAAATGTAAATTTTTCAGGTATTGGTTGGAAGGCAAATCCTAAGTTTGTTCCTAACTTACTATTCGTTACCTAATTTTAGTTTGGTACTGTATTTTATTATACTAGTCCAATTAACACGGTTGTAAGATTTACAAAATTATTTCTTTATAATATGAATGCATTATTATTATAACTTCACTTTTTTTAAAGCGACGACTTAAATCATTTTGACTGCTTTAATCCGTTTACAAAATCAGAAGCATGCCTTACAGATATATTTTTGTAGTTCTCCAAAACCGGGATTATTCGCAATACTTTTATTGTTTTGTTTGAGTATTAAGAATTTACAGTATTACAAATTGAAATAAAGTTAAAAAATATAGCTACATATTAGGTTATAAGGAACATCTAAGTTTATATATAAACAGTTTGAATTAAAATATCTTATAGTAGGGCGATCGTATTATGGCGAGATAAAATAAACTTTATTTATGACCTTTTATATAACTTTATCTATCTAGTGACACGATATAAAATAATTAGCTATAAGCAATACTACAAACATTTTACTGTTTTCTACACTAACTTTATTGTAGGCCAAAGAAAGTTGTAAATGTGTTTACTGTTTAGGGCAAAGATAGAGGAAGGTGCACGCATGTACTATGGGCCCGCTACGTTGGCAGCCTCCAAGCGGTCGACGACCCATACCCACCGATTACAAAAAAGATAATTGTAAGTAGAAAGATACCTACTTACTGACTATGAAAGTTTAATGTGTACGCTCTTTCACCCATAATAATAAAAATTAGATTTTTTTTACGGATTTGATCGGCTATAGAAGTCATATTTTAATCCATTTAGGTAAAATGTTTCAATATGAAACGAACCACCGCATCGCATAGATTCAGGTAGCTCCTGTCTTATTTGCGCTCAAGTGAGAAAACACATTTACTAAATAAACTTAACAAATCTAAGTCTCTGACTAATCATTTCCGCAAACAAACCCAGTGTAAGATAGAACAAAAATGTATATAAATGCAATTAGAGTTACGTTTGCTGTTTGTTGTAGTATTTTGTTTGAAATCAAAATTCAAAACTTCTTTTTATATTTATTTGTAAAAGGTTTGTACGTAAATATTAATTTACTAGTGTATCACTACGTGCATAATCATTGACCTTTGCTTATACGTAATCAATATATAACTACCCATGTTATATAATATAGCAAATTTAATTCCCATACATTACTTAATAATAATTAATCACATTACAGACGTTAAAAATAACAACAATACATAGGTAGGTACTTTAGGTTTGGAATTTCGTTCAGCGATGTGCTCTAGTTATCTAATATATGGCAGTACATTTCGAAAGATGAAACTATTATGAGCGATTAAAATATTATGTATGTATACTGTTTGTAGGCATACTTTAGTAGATATTATGATGAGATGCGTTAGGCGTATACCTACTTCAGATCAGAGTAAGATCGGGCGCCGCCGCACGCCGAACGTTACGCTCGGCTTGGAATTAGAATTGTACGATCTCTTCGTGTTAGGTTTATTGTCGACGATTTATCTGCGACCGAGATGAGGTCGTATTCCAAAAATGACTTACTAACAAACACTATTTTATATACATAATAAAATTTTTTTTGGAAGACAATATTGAACAATATGAAGCTGCGCCATTATGTGTTCAAGTTATTCCAAATTGTATATAAAAAGCGTTGTCATATTATCTAAGTATTTTATTAACATCTAAATGATGTTTTTATTCAGTTTTATATGAAAAAAATAATAAGTCATTTTGAGCAGATATAGTAGAAATGAATATATATGATATCCTATTCAGATATAATTTAAACAAGTTATTATAATATGTCAGATTTCGAACAATATAACATTAAATTTTATTATAGAACAAAAAACAGTAAGCATAAATGAGCAATAAATCTTTAATAAGCTGTAATAGGCTAGGAACACAAATATGTGTAAATAATATTAAAATGATTCAACCTGGGTGGCATTTTTGAGGTTCGAGTAATGACGTTGTTGGTTGCCAGACGGTGTATTATGTAGGTAATCGATAAACATCGGTACCTACTCAGTTTTCTACAAAACGCAACAACGTGAGCTATTGTAATCGGAGCTGCCATTTACATTGCTGTTTCATCACTTTAAATGGACCTTCTCCGAAGGCCCTACTCAATCGCTCGATATTAGAGAATTGCTTTTATTTATTTTACGTACCTAGTTATTTAATTTCTACTTGTCATTATTATGTTTTTTGTTAGGTATTATTAAACATTTAAGGTTTCATTTTAACAACATATACTTACATAGATCGTTATATATTACAGAACGAATGCGTTCGTATTTAGAACTAGTCGCTCTTGAAGATTCAAATTCGTTCAAGTTCATATCAATCAATGAAATAAATAGATAACGCTATATAGCCAGCGGCCCTCATCATGATTCCCTGCGTCTGCGTATCCGGAAGTACACAGAGTAAATAAGTATAAACCCACAACTACAAAAATACTTTTGTGGCCTATACATAATAACATATTTTATCTTGAACGGAGATGGAAATAATATTTTTTTGTCAAAAGTACCAAAAAACCAATCTTTACTAATTTTATTGGTTTGTTTATTTTCATATTACAATAAATTAGATGATGAACAATATCACTCAACATCGATTGATAATTATTGTAATGCAATTAGATTAAATTGTATATATCATTTAAGTTTTCGTTTTTATATTCCACAAGTTACGATGTCATGGACAATGTAAAATACACGTAACATGTATGTATATAATATGTATAGTAAATGCGTATGTCTTCTTATTTTAATACTTTTTTATTGTTTCTCTAAATTCTCTATCAAATGTACAGCGGTCACTAATCTTGTTCTCTACGTCTGAGGTAGGGGGCTTATAAAAGCTTAATTCTAATTTACATATCTCTATCTTTGCGCTGTATTTGAAGGTTATTTGTCGTTAATAATATTAAAATCACGATTTTATAAAACAAAACTTGTATCCAATTATTAATTATATTATAAAAACTGCTAAGCTCGTTAACTTTGGGTTAAATGACAAATATGTTTTAAACGCAAATCTACATACAGAATTATTAATGTGATTGCGAAGGCCATAGACTAAAGAAAATAATAAGATACTTTAAATTATTTCAATATAACTTCAAAGATTTACCTAAATTAGATATCTTATTTTAAAATACTTAAAAAATAAAGACCATTATATAAGCTTTGTGCATTAGAAAAAAAATGATGTAAATATGTCCGCGAGTGGGCATTGCCCACGCAGGCGAAGTGGAGCGACCGCAGCTGGCGGCTCGCCAGCTAACTGAATAGCAGAAATAAAACCCCACTATCAACATTCCAGATCATTTGAAACGATTATCTTTTTGTTTTGAATACTTACGTAAAATCATAGAACTCAGTTCACACCATAAATACTAAAGTTATTAAGCAAATTACATTTACTAGCAATCCTCGTTTTGCAGCTAATCTTTTGAAAGTATTTAACGCTTACTGAGAAAGGAATGGAATTTACGCCAGTCTTGGAATAAAACATTTATTAATAGTATGGTTCAATTTAAGGGTTTTCATGGAAATAATATTTCCAATGTTCTACTATTATTATCACCACTAATTAATTAGATGTAAGCTCAAAAGAGTGAATATATTATTATTTTTCGAGTATATGTATCTTTGAAATTGTAAAATTGCAATTTAAGAAATTTGCATACTAAGTTTAATAAGAACTAAAAAAAAATTCTTGGTTTATTAAATTTATCTTAATTCCTTCGTCTTTAAGTTTGTATCTGAATAGTAAGTAAGTTACAGGAATCTGCTCGAGTTGTAAGCCGTAAGCGACGTGGTGTCTCGATAATTATCATTTAATCTATGGTAAGCGCGCGGTATCGTCGGCACTTCAAAGAAGTAATAACATACGATTACAGTTCCTCCTCTGCCCCTCTCACCTGGCGGCGTGAACGCTTTTTACGTCAAAACCAGTTCCCTCCCATGTCGGCCGATCTCAAAAACTGATTCCGTCGTAATAGCCTCGAGGTGTTATTATTACTATTATATAACGAAATACCGATTTAATTATAGAGCCTTGATGAGATTTAGGTGGTGGCCTATTAAGCTTTAATAAAATTGCTAAAACTTGAAACGGTAGTACCAAATTTTAAGTTTACTAGAGTGATATTTTAGTTTTCTAATTTTATGAAGATAAAAATTAACGGTAACAAAAATGTGCTAATATTGTACTTTAATTTTATTTATTCGTTTATAGGTATACTCTATTCCAATGGGAATTGAAATAAATGTAAACACACGTAGATTTACAAATTGCATGCGATTGTCAAATTGTTCCGGATTATTACGCACTATAAACAGTTCTTGATTAATTTACCCTTATTCATATACAACATCTAATCATCATAATACAACACTATTCCAATTAACTAGTTATTCATTTAACTTTCAAAGTTCCGAATACAACTTCGCGGACATTAAAAACGCTATCTTTTCGCGTACCCATAGTGAATGTCTGGATTATTTTATGTGATGTGGATTACAGACAGTATATATGGTACATTGCTAATAAATTAATAATTTGATACATGATGTCTAAATTCTGCTTATATTTTCACTGTAATATCATTTTTTTTTTTATTGTCGCAGTATGTTAATTATAGCCAGGTGTCGATCGGTATTTGTTTTAGAATGCATATAATTTTCTTATCTATATCTATACTATATACTATATAAAGCTGAAGAGTTTGTTTGTTTGATCCGGCTAATCTCAGGAACTACTGGTTCGAACTTAAAAATTCATTTTGTGTAGTATAGTCCTTTTATCGAGGAAGGCTCTAGAGTCTAGACTGACTATTCATTACATTTTTATAAATTATACGCGAGTCAAACTTTGGGCACAGCTAGTTTAGTATAAGGATACATTATCTGCTTAATAAAATAATATTGACAAGATTTTAGCGTCGTAAACAAAATGTGTTAGCAGAAAATAACTTGGGAACGAGCCAATTCAGTGTAAAAAAATTTCACCAACTGTTACCAAAACAAAAACGCAATTCCAAGTAGCAAAATGCCTACAACTTCATTTGTAGAACTAGCTGTTACACACGGATTCACCCGTGTTAAACCGTGTTGTTTACTGCTCCGCTCGTGAGTGACTCGTGGTGTTATATCTACACACACACACACACACATATATATATATATATAGAAACGCAGAAATAATTTCTCAATTTGGATAGATCTTGAGATTGTCGTGTGTACAAAACAATCTCTTTTACTAAAATATTATTACAGATGTCCTTAATTCAAATTAGAGCTCATGATTACTAATACAGAAGTATTACTGACATACAATACCAAATGGGTCTAACTTTCGCTAGTGTACTTATCGCTAGTATTTTGATGCGGCGAATCTAATATGGAATTAGCGATGATTATTAATTTAATACCTACATACAATTCGATACAAATGATACAGCTGGGTTTTTATTATTTTAGAATTGAAGACAAAAACTTGTAAAATATTTTTTTTTTCATGTAAAGTCGCAGAACAAAAGTTTTTTTTTTATGTAAGAGGGGGCAAACGAGCAGGAGGCTCACCTGATGGAAAGTGACTACCACCGCCCATGGACACCTGCAACATCCGAGGACTTGCAGGTGCGTTGCCGGCCTTAGTTATTGCTTATGGTGTTAGCTATCTAGTCCTGCGAGGTTGCTACTTGCTGGGTCATTAAAAATAACCCTGTTGTATATATTGAAAGTGAAAGTATATATTGAAGTGGCCACCCGATGGTAAGTGGAACAATAACGGGGAGTGTTCTGAGGAGTTGCTTGGATTCGTCCCGGCAGCTGAATTTCACCACCGGACATCGCACCTGAACTTTAAAGTCCATCCCTATCACCTCGATGTCTGGAAATCCATAACAGTGCGTTTCTTAAGGCATTTCTTGCCTCGCACAATCACTTTGTGGAACCAGCTTTCGCCGGTGACTTTTCCGAATCGATATGACATAAAAATGCAGGTGTCCATGGGCGGTGGTAGTCACTTTCCATCAGGTGAGCGTCCTGCTCGTTTGCCCCCTCTTACATAAAAAAAGTGATCACCAACGCCCTCAGAACTAATATGTTATGTTCCTTGTGCCTGTAATTACACTGGCTCACTCACCCTTCAAACCGGAGCACAACAATAACAAGAAAGTACCTACTGCTGTTTTGCGGTAGAATATCTGATGAGTGGGTGGTACTTATCCAGACGAGCTGGCACAAAGCTAATAAATTATTGGTCGGTGAATGTTCATATGTGAGTGTTTAAAAAAATCTCGAGATAAAATCCTTATTTTATTCGGTCGAAGTTGGGACTAGCAGCCAGTATTATCCTAAAGTAAATACATTTTTTTATGTATGTAAGTAAATATTAAAATAAGCTCCAAAATTTCTCCTCAAAAAAAGGAGAGGTGGCCTTAGCTCATGTTGTTCATGTGTGCACCTTAACTTGGAAATAGTGCAGCGCGCCAGTAAAAAAAAGCGCGGCATTAGGATATTAGCGATAGGATAATGTGAGTTAGGGAATAGATAATGCATCTGTGTTTGCGCGTAAGCTCGTGCACTATGATAACTGTGCGAATAGTCACTGTAACCTAAAGTGTTGCCACTGTAGTAGGAGATCAGTATCACGATATACATTTTACTATAAAGACTTACCTATTCTAATGGTAGTTTTTTACATACATATTATATTTTTTATATAAGAGCAGATGCTTAAATCTCCGTCGTTCAATGCATACTCAATTACACGCTACCCAATGAATACGCTAAGCGTTCCGTCAAAAGATTATACAGAAAATTGTGAATTGCGTTAATAAACGTCAGCAAGCATCCGAACCCGCCTTTTTCCCACAGGGATGTTACTCGTCGGCATGTGTAAAGGGATTTAAATGATATCAATGGCTCTACGCTACCGCTGCGCTTTGTCGGCTAAACGGCTACATGCTGGTGACAACTATGTCGATTGTTGTTAGATCAAAAATATTCTCAAACGAGCCGACAAGCTTGCTATTAGCCGAAATAGGCTTGAGCTTTTTTACGGAATAATTTCATAGCTACCTAAAAACAGAATGAAATTTATGTTTATAGTAATTTGTCTTCGATTAGTAACAGGCTTACTACGGGTATAGCTCGTTCAGTGCTAATAGAAAGCAATATTGTTATAGAACGTTATATTTTTTGGGAATACATAAATTATTGTTATAGATTATTTTATTTTCGAAATAATTATTTAGTAAATTTAGTATTAAAAGAACATTTATATAATTATTTAGTATTAAAAGACCACTTATAAGTTTAAATCAAAACTAACACTTGATAGTTGATTTCCTTTTCAAATATTTTTATCACAATAACCATTATAAAAGAAATGTTACATGTACATTGTACATAATATAGTGTATAGATAAGAAGCAAAACTGTTAAAATGTATCCGAAAATAGGGGCGTCGGCTCTCGGCCTGCGCCTGCGGTGATACTTATCTCCGTCTCTTTGATCTTCCCGCTACTACGTCGAGACCGCCTACGCCACATTGTCTCGGCGTCGAGCAAAAGGTTTTATTTTATTTGATTACCCCAGAATTAAATTTCAGCTGCCTTGCTTCCTTTACATTGCAGGTATTTATTTACATCGGGTCCTAAAAGTAAATAATCATATTCAATGCGTGTGGTGAATAGGTAGATACTGTAACTACTTTAGTATTTGGAGTTTGATTCTAAAACGGATATCGTGTCGTAAATGTATTGTGTTATTATTATACAGTGCTGTCGTATGTTTTGATCTGTACTCGGCAATTGGTATTAAACGCTCATTGAGTTTGGTCTGTATAATCAGTTTAATTTATAAAAATAAAGTTGTAACTGAGTGTTTTACTCGCATTAGTGTAAACATAGCTTTAAGCTACAAAATGCCCACTCGGAGCAGCCAAGCGAGTCGGAAGGCAGATAGCATCGCAGTCAACACGAGCTGCGCTGGCGTGCAACGCGCCTTCAAATTAATTACCTCTATATTTTATCCCTTTGTCGGTTACCGCAACCAAGAGCTGCCAACATCGTTTAAATACAGTTTTCGACTTCCAGTTCGTTATTGGACAGCGATTTAGTGATTTCAACTTTTAATCACAATTTAACTGACATTAGCGTATAATACAAAACTTGTTAATTTTAATGAAGATAACTTTTGAAAAATATTTAGACTTCTTCGGTAGTTTTACAAGTGTATTAACAATATAAAGTATATTGTTCCAAATTACTATCAGGAATTAGTTGTTTATTCTATAGACATTTAAATACTGAATAATATGACATTATAAATAATAAATTAATAATATTTAGCATCACATTACGTTCAGAGATAGCTTTCGATACATTATATTAGATTCCTACATAAAATAAAATAAAAAATACATAATATGTTTAGTATTTTATTTGTATCGATAAGTTTTTCTTGTATTGTTGACATAAAATAATATGCCGTTAAAGGCGTTTACTTTTATAACATTTAAAACAATTGAAAAGATAGAAATTAAAAAGAAAAAATTGAAAATTATATGTAATGTTGGTAAACATTATTATACATGTTGTAAAATGTTTATAATGATTTTTAAATACTTACATTTAGTGTTAAGTATCATTGGTTTTTAAGAATACGAATATATATTTGTTTAAAACACAATATCTTATTTAAATAAATACAAAATAAATATCAACAGTCTCAAGCCATATCTTAAAAAACCACACTTTAAAATAATTATCGTTTCACAGTCTATTTATAGGTTTTTTTTTTAATTTTCCTATTCAAAAAACATAGCGTTGTTTCTGAATATTACGCACATAAATTTCTTTAAATTGTTGTTTCAATGGCAGAATAGTAAAAGTACTTCGACTTTAAATTAATGATCGATTCTTTATAAGGTAAGAATAATATATGAATATTGATAAACAACACTTGCAGTATTAAACATTCGTGTAACCTTTAAACACTTGTTCTATATTCGACTCGACACAACTTGATAGTCAACAGCTGTTTATTTTAAATAGCAAAATAATGAAATAGCTCAAAACCTTATTAATATCGTATAACCATTTTATACCTACATTCTGTATCATATCGCTGGCTTGCGAGAATATCGACGCAACTCAAAATTCGGTCAAATTGAGCTCTGTATGCCAAACGATCATAAATCTTTGATATTTTATCGTGAACAGAGCCGTAACGCCGATTTCGCGCCAACGTTCGTCAAAAAGAGGAAACGTCGTTATTCATTTGAGACAAAACTCTCTAGCGTTAATCACAAATAAAGGCTCATTTTTAGTTGAGTCGATGGCAACAGAGTAAGCCCACGGTCGATTCTCGTAAATACCGACGTATTTAGAGTTCGGTTAAAATAATGATTTATTTTATTCAGGAATAGTGACATATTTAGTAATTAGTCGTTGTTTTTGATAAAAGTAAGTATATTTTTATGTCTTATTTTTATTTACGCCTATACTCTTGAATAAATTCCTTATGATATCGTATTTTATACAGATTTTATCTCACTTGAGTCTATATTCACGAAAAATAACAAGATTTTAATTTTTATAAATTTGCAATTTGTCTCAATTTAATTTATTCTTTCCTGTTAATTCAACAAGTTGCTAGGAATTATAGTGTGTTAATCAGGTATGTAAAAGAGTTTTTTTGAATTCAATAAGTCCAAAGTTTTTTTTTCGATATTATTTTATTCAGAAGTGAAAATTTCGTCCTGTTGCCAATAGCTTACACTCACTTCCGGTTTTAATTTACAAAAATATGAGTTATGGCTATTACACAATGGCTTGTTCTTTGGTATTTATTCCGTAAATAAATAAATGATTATTGAATTTCAGCCAATAATTCAGAAGAAAAACAGTTGATTTTGCGACAAAGATCACCATTGACCATCCATAAATCATCCTCATCGTCATCCCCGTCTTTTAGTTAATTTTCCTGCTCGTCTTCCTGTACAAAACGTAATTTAAGCAAATAAATCAGACGAGTAATGAAGAACCCGATAACATTATAAGTTTAAATGAAGAAGATCTCAACGGCCATAGCATAGAACACAAAACCAAAGAAAATAAGGTGAGTATAGAGTCAATAAATGATAACACGAAAGATGAGACTGCAGTAGAAAGTAATTTACAAATAGAAAATGAACTAAAAACTATTGAATTGACGAATATGAGTGCTGAAAGTGAAGAAGGTAAAGAAGAAAAAGATTTCTCACCGGATTATAGTATCGCAGATCCTAATTATCACAATGAAAATAAATATTTATCATCAGATTCGAGTGAAATAGTAGAATAAACAAACAAGAATAAAGGTAAAGAATATTTACAGAAAAGTGTAAGTTAGTGTAACACAAAGTTTGATGATAAGACTCGACGCCATAATTTTGATGCATATTATAAATTACCTAATTTGCAAAGTAAAAAAACTTTTGTAGCAATCAATATGTAGACGTATCAAAATAAATAAGGAACACGACTAAATAAATATGAAAACCTAGCCTAGCCACGCCTAATATGAGAACCATCTAAACGAAAAAGAGCTTTCAAGAAAAGAGAAGGTAAAGGACAAGAAAGAAGCAGAAGTTAAAGAATCACCTGTAGAGCAGTTTATGACTTACAGGCTGTGATGCCTAGGAGGCTCCTTCTGTGAAAGCGTGATGTCGCAGAAGGAGGCCGCGGAGCGGGAGCGGCAGGAGGATGTCGCTGCACATCCGCACTTCTCTCCCCGCCACAATAGGCGCCGGCGGGACTAGGGGGGTTCCCATTACCCTGGGATTTCTCCCTAGTGAATGGAGGCCAGCATAGGCGGGCCGGCCGTCAGAGCGTCACGGTAGCATGTGCAAGCGATCCTGTGGCGCTCCCGTTAAGGGTACCGCTGGTTTTTTTAGTGGATATTCCGATGACCGGGGCGCACTCGGAGCCCTGGACATACGGTGAGCCCCATATACCCCCCCACTGTTCCCGTGGGGGAAACGCGTTTTTTTTCAGCGTTAAAAAAGGGGGGATGTGTCAAATTTTGACTGTTTCAAGTTTTTTTAAGAGACTTTAAAGTTAAATAAATGTCATAAGTAGAATTTAATAATTTTTATTCTCGTGAATAAAGACTGATGTCTGAAACCTCCTTTAGATGACGATTTTTTTTTATAATTTTAATAAAAGTTCTAAAATATTTTTATGTATTTTGATACTACGATAAATTTACCCTTAATCGCTAAAGTCAAACCCTTAATAAATCACTTAAATTTTGCGATAGGCACAAAACATTATATTAAGAAATTTAAAAATGCCATTCCCTAAAATCAATAATTTTTAGTTCCGTCACTATTCTCGCAAGCCAGCGATATCTACGACAAGGAAAAGTATAAACCTCAAATAAAAGTAATTGTTGTTATCGGTACATAGTACTATTATTTCAAATTTGTTTTTTTTTAAACTGACCAAATAAAAACCAGATTTCGAACGAAAACATTTACAACGGCTAAGCGGCCGATATTTAGCATTGATTTATTGATACTTTTAAAAGTAATGTTAATGTTATGGTTTAACTAATGGAAAGCAAAATTTCGTCTATTTCTTTTCTGTGCTGTATTTTATTCGCGATTACTATGTAAGTTTAACATATAAAGTTATATTTATATATTTCAATGTATAAAAAAAAGTTATGGCGTTTCGGTATTAATTTATTAAAAAATATATAATTTGTACCATAACTTTTGTTGTTATTTAAATTAAAGAATTTATTACAGAATGGTAGCATGAAAAATGAACGCGTAATATCTAGCTACATTAAAGCACGTAATGACAGATAAAACGATACCAAAACATGATGGTGTGTAAGACATCTTAATTTATATAGATAAGCAGTAGGTATTTTCGTGGAGTTCTCATTAAACAGAAGATATTTATGTATTTACGATAATAATGGGTTATAAAGATATGTAGGTATACTCAGCTTAACAAAAAAAAAGCGGCGTCCAAAATTGACTATTTGAAGGCATGCCCTGCGGAGGCGGCGGCTTTCAAAGGCCCGTCACGATCAAAGAGGCCGCCGTCGAATGGCCGCGGCTTTGATCACACCGCTCGAAGTGCAAATTATGTTGTAAAGACAGTGAGTGCCGCGCCCGCCAAGCCGTGCGCTGGTAATTAATTCAATCCATTGTGCTGTGTTGAATTGATACGTCCGTACCTAGCGGTTAACCATTAATCTGTGCACACGGCAGTAAGCTTAGGAAATTGCAACGTTCGTTATTTCTTTCATTTTCAACCCCAGCTGCGACTTATTGTTAGTCGTAGACAATTGCAGTGATCAGTGTTATGTTAGCAATCGATTTTATGTAATGTACATACATAAGTATAATATGCGTCAATAAGGTAATTATAGTTTTCGAATATAAATACATCAATAATATATTTTTTCATTTTTTTATAATTGTTCCGACGTTCCCGTACAAAAAAGCGACAAAGAGTATTTAGAAAGAAATACGTGTTCGCAATCCATGTAATTACTATAAAAGCAAGTCCATTATGTTTTTTTCAACTAAAGTAGGAAAACAGATAACAATGCGATGTGAAAATAGCCTAACTCGCGGCATATTAATGAATATGTTGCAAAATATAGAGTAGTACTGCGGTAATTGCGGTATATAAAACAAAATCAATGAAAGTGTACTATATTAAGTCCACTATTTCTGTAGCCGTTATGAAATAACATGTTAAGCGTGTTTTGTTTGTTTTCATTCTACAGACGCTAAATCTACATTATATCATTCGCTTTTAAAATATTATAACGAATACTAAATTGTTTTATTATAAGTATAGTATATCTTAAACATTGTGTGAAGAACTCTACATGAGTTTCCATTAATACTTAGTTCTAAAAATTGAATTCCTGAACGATATTAAATGTCCAAAATCTTAACTAATGTCATACGTAGTATAAAATTCAATTATTTCTGATTAAAGTTTTATATCCAAATTTATTTTTATATGAATATATAATGAAATATGTATGTCATGAAATGAGAGCACATTTAGTAGTCAATCTATTTACTAAATAAACGTCGCCTACGTTCGTTATTTATTTAAATGCGATAAATATATTTTTTACTATGATGATAGAACGTTTTAAAATGCTTTCACTTGAACTTTTTATTGTAAAACCATGACCAAGTATTTTAATTAAAAAAGATGATCACAGATGTATTTGATTTCGACACCAAACCTTGGCTAAATCTACTTTTGTAATTTAAACATAACATGACTTTAAATGAGAATGTGTATGAAAACTGTTCCGAAATTTAGTAAGTCCATAATGTACAAGAAGAGTATGTGTTTAAATTATTAGGTACTTTTGATTTATCTAAATACAAGTAGTATTTATAAACTATAAGTAAAACAACACTTATAAGTCTATTCCTAATCACAAGATATTTTACTCACAATTTTGAGGATTAAAATTTAAAAGTCGAAATAATAGATTTATAAGCTGCTTAGTTCAGCGCTGTCAAATTATGCGGAAGGAGTACATTTCGAAGAACGCTAGGATATTTCGTCCGAGCAATTTACGGCCATTATACGTTGGTCGTTTGTAAACAATAACCGGTTCAAAGATGGTAGGTTTTCTTTGAGCGTATTTTGCGCGCGCCGACGCCGATCGGACGGGTCGAGTCAAGGGAACGAATCGAACCGTAGTTACCGTATATATTGTTGTGTAGATGTGGAGAAGGGGTGAGGGGCGCGGGACGATCGAGAATCGAGAGCCGCGTGCGTCGACCCTCGCGGGTTTGCTCTTTGATCTCGCCGCGCACGTCGTCGACGATGCCGCAAAGGTCCGAAGAGCGAAGATCCCGCTCTCCAGTTACCATGCACACCTGCCGCTTTTTAGTGTACCGAAAAATGTAGAAAATGATCATGCGCATCAGATTTACTAGCAAAAGTCAATCATTATAGATTTAACACAGATATAACTATAAACTTAAACATTTTATATTTTATTTATAAAATTACTTACTCCTAGTATGTAGAGATCATCAATACAGTTTTAGCGTCTACATTAGAAGTTTAAGTGGGTAATTGATTATATGAACAATTATACAAATTAATGATAAAATATACTTACTTATACATACATAAATAATAAAAATATAATCAAGTCTCAATAAAAATACGATTGCTGATATTAAAATTATTTTTAGTTTGATGTTAACATTACGTTTCGTTGAATTTATTCAAAGATGTATAAATAAAAACATGAGACGAGAGACAAGACATCGTATTTGAGTGTTACTCGGAAGCGCTATTTCCGACATTCTAGGAACATGCAGTTTACATTTAGATGTGATTATGAGACAGACAAAACATCAACGTTTCATTTGTTATCATTATAATGCTGTTGTTCGGTAGCGTGTAAATATGCAGTGTAAATAATAACTCTTATTTTGAACACAAGTTCCACGTGATTAAAATCAATTTTAATGCGTAATTTCAAATCACTAGTAGTTAACTAGTGATTTTTAACGATCGGTATCCAAGGAGCTGTTTCCGAATAGGGTTCGTTAACGAGCTAGTAGGAGTCGGGGCCTGGCCGCCTTCCATATTCAAATTACTGGTTTGAATTTGTACCGAACGCCGTAAGCCCGTACCACAACACTGCGGGAGTTTGTTCGATCTCGAGGAGGCCACTTTCTAGGAAATTTCTAAATTCTAGAGCGCATTGCTCGTTAGGACTTTAATTTTTTTACTAATACTATTTATTTCTCTCCTACAATATAATGGATGGCAAATATCATATCGAAATCAAATGTAACTTTGTTTGTGTAATCAAATATAAGAAATTGGTCTAACGAAATTGCTAAAATATATTGATAAATAATAAAATGTTCAAAATCTAATTCAATTATATTAGTTTGCAAAATTACATTTCGAAGACATTACGTGAAATTTGAATAAAATAAACAACAACCGAAAACGACATTTCAATCAATTCTTAACAATTGCGGCAGTATAGTGTAGGTATGTATAGATTTTCTGTTAATTTCCGCAAACAAATTGGGGGAGCGACGTCGAGGGAGCTCGATCAGCCGCGGGGAATGGCTTCGAAAATCGAAATTGATTTATTTAGCAGACTGCTTTCATTACCCCCGAATACGGTGCCTTTGGAACGAGTAGGTATAAAATAGTATTTACGCCTTTTATTGTGATCAATATTTTTTTATCTATGCATACCAAACATTAATCAACTATTTCAGTTAACAAAAATATAACTTTATGTACTCGTAAACTGTCTAATTTCAGTGTGCCGTAAATGTTTGCTTTAGCAAAGCTACCCCTGGTGTTACACAGTCGACTTAAGAGCCGGATCTCTTTATTTATTTTGTTTTCTTTCTCATGACAAGAGCGCCGCTACGCTATCGCATTTTATCTATCAACTTGTATAAATAAACCCGGAATCATTGCCCTAATGTAAATAAAGGAAGAAATATTATCAGCCAAAAGTAAACTTTGAAAGAATTATCGCAGTTAAAAAATAAAAGAAAGAATATTATTGTCTACGATTCTTTACAAATTATTGCGTTGTTTGTCTGATGAAGTTTATATATTTTTTATAAAAGAAATAAAACTACAATTTTTATTACATCACTAGATTTAAAAAAGTAACATAAAAGTTGGCAAAGGAAACAAACAAAAGAATGACATCCGACAGGTTTATTTGGTCGGATATACATACCACTGCTTTAGGGCGACTATATGGCGCCATAGGGTGGAAAACAAACCCTTAGCGAGTAATTGTATTTACCTAACTTTTCCATTAAGCCACATAATTTGAGCGAGGAGGGTTACATATTATTAATGTCACAAATTCACTCACGTTCGGACTAATGCAAATTTAAAATGATTTGTGTATGTATTAAGTAAGAACTTCTGATTTATTTATTAAATAGAGAGATAAATTACTTAATGCAATATGACATATTGTCTAAGAATCAAGTAGCTTAGAATGTACATTATTATAGTAATGTCTATTTAATTAATATATTTTTATAGACTGGATGATATAGCAGAATTTTCATATAGTTCGTTTTGTTTTAAAAATATTATTGGATATTGGCAATTTCTACTATCAATTTAACACTTTTCAGAGTCAAATGGTTAAAACGTAATAAATTTAAGAAAACAAAAAAATAATACCGTATAAGTAACATATTTTTATACACACATTCTTCAACTCAAAACTGTGAGTCTTATAATCACAATTACAATATACTTCTAACAAGAAGTAAAACTAGTACTGGGATAATAGAATGTGACTTACGAATAGACAAACATACACAAGCTCATCAGAATCTCATTATTTTACCTGTATGTACTCTTAAAAAAAGAGTCCTTAAAAAGGTTCAGATTAAGCTACGGAAGTATGCTTCAGTCCCATTCATTGCGAAATTGGAGCGCCTTTGAATAAGTCGCTTGATTTTCGATTCAATCGATCACATTCGAATGAAATAAAAAACAAAGATGCTTTTTTTATTATTGTTTTGACAACTTGAGAAAAGAGGATTTAACATGATTCCGTCGAAAATCTCATCCTGTTCTTTAACTTTATTAGCGCCGACAGCGAACCCAATCGCGTCCGGTTGTATGCACTATAATCAGTTCTGTCTAAATATTGACCTTTTTTTTAATTTCCTTTCCATTATTCTGAACGGAAGAGGTGGATTATTTTCGATGTTTGTAATCAATACGCACACCCTTTTATATGCACATCAGTGCTTTACATCAATAAAGCCATACTAACGTCTTTGATAGATGGTTACATACTCGTACTTGCAACAAAAGCATCTAATAGGTACTCGTGTATGATTTTTTAGTGTATATTCCATTCGATTTGTACAAAAAAACAATTTGCATTTTATATGTTCACTGTTTTATTGGTTATTGTTAAAAAAGAAAAATTAAAAGATTAAAAAAAAAACTTTAAAAACATAATATAAGAAAACCGTATGTATAACTGCGAAATAGAGTTTTTAGTATTTCTACGATATTATTTTTTTAAGAATAACACATAGAAATGTTTTAATGTTAATAATAAATAAGTAATACCTAACAGGTGACCTATGTACCTGTATTTTTTATAATGTTATATACATACATACATTTGTACGTACACACAAGAGAGTAATGAATCTTAAATATTATTGTATGTAACACATTTGGAATGAATAAAGGAAGTCCATAACTATTAAATAATTCGACAGGTTGGTAATAAAGTACAATATTTAAGATATTCTAGTGAAATTATTAGATTAAAAATGTTTAACATTTTAATGCATTCTATTCATTTTCAGCACTGTACCTGCACTTATTTGTTGTTACTGTATAGTACAATAATGGATTCCTTTTTATAGTCTAAGTGCATTTGTTCTGGAATTCGAAAACCCTCCCCACAAATTGTAACCGGCGGTGTATTGTCAAATGAAACGAGACGAGAGAGTCCGACGATAATGGAATTTCTGGGAACAACCCTTGTGCTTGTGGGGTTTGCCGTGGTGTTTGAGGGGCGCGGCGCGAGGGACGGGGATGTCGGTCCATCCATCACTCCGCGGGGGTGCAATTAGACGAAGTATATGTGCTGACACGCCGTGCCGCCGACGCGCATACGGCACGTCCATCTCTTAATGCGTTTATACCACTAATGAAAATGCTGAGACTATGAATACTTAATGGTCATCATAAACGATGCCTTTTAATATTACCGCTTTATATACCAGTTTGCGTCATTTTTGGCTTAATACTTACCCATTGAAATGTAGGTATTTCCATGTAATAATTGTGCTTTTTGAATTGTTAAAATGAATCCAATGCGTCCAATAAGTATGTACAATTGAACACACATTAGATTTCAGTTCTCTTACATTAGGTACATGCTTCATTTGAATGAAGAAATAATACATATTTAATACCTTTTATAAAATATATATCGTAGGTAGGTATATTTATATTATTATTAAATTGAAAATGAAGGTGATGTCAATCTATCCGAGTGTGAGTAGGGACCGCAATTCATGCGGCGGTGCGGTAGCCAACGCCGATTATTATCCGTCGATAAGACACAAAAACAACTTTTTGATTTATGAAGAAAGCTCGAGAGGCGGCTACTGGGCGCCGCCGCCGCCGCCGCGCCGCACCCCAGTTGCACTTAGTGACGTCATTATGCATTCCTTATATTTCGGACTGTGATATTGATTAACTTATTTAGGCTTAGAATTATATTAAAATCTTGTGCCAACCGCAAATACAACATATTATAAACTGTGAACGCATTTTTTTATTTTAATTAAATGATACATAGGTAGTGAATGTGAACTTTAAAGCCATTCTTTAATAATCGCTTTATTTATTTCTGTTTCATTTTTTTGATGTATAAATCGACATATCAACGACACTAATATTTTTTATATTGAAAGGGTTCGTTTGGTTAATTCCATTTCACGCATATTGAATTCCGAAACAAAAGTAAATAGTCAGAAAATGAACTAAAATTAATAGAAAATTTCTGGTTTGATTTTTTTTTTAAATTACCTACTGTTTTTTTATTTACGTAGACATTTGTAAGTAAGTAGTTTGGGAGTTGTGTTACTAAACCGTTTTTTTTAAATCTATATTACTTATATTAATTTCACTTTCAGTCTGAGAAATACAAATATAAGTATAAATATTTTAACAGTCAATGTATTATTCTGTAAAATAAATGGGTAATAAAACAATAATGATATCCTATTATAATCTCTAAAAACATTAAATCCCCAACTACACCGTGCCTAAGCTAGGTAAGTGAAAAGATTAAAACCAAGAAATCCAATACCAAGTTTTGAAACATATGATTATGTAAATGAAGCAAGCGGACGTCGTCGCTCAAAGGCACCGCCGCGCTGATCCCTTCACTTTGCTCGTATATGTAGAGATACTAACTTTCTGGACTAAATACCTATTAATATATACTACATAAGTACATATATCATATACTTTCATATGTACTTATAAACATAAATATCTATTATATATAAATAACTTTTTTGTCAGGAATAAAATATTTTAACGTTTTCAAAAAAACACAAGTTATATTACGCACAAAGCTCTACCACAGTCTGGAAGTTGGAAGTGTGTACACTGTGCCTGGAAAGCACGTAAAGCCGTGGGTCCTGCGCCTGAACTCTTTCCGGTCGTGTCGGATTGCCGTCCCATCGGGCTATGAGAGTTAGGGAGTCCACCTGTATTTGCGCACACACTTGTGTACTGTGCCCTGCGAGTTGAAGGACTATTATTATTATATGTGGGTTAACACGTACTAAATATAATTTAGCCAAATTTATTTTAAATTTAGTGACAATACAAAACTTCGCATTCCTTAACAAATAGTTCCCGAAATTTACTAAAAATTATTATTATTATTTTTTTACGAAAGACCTTTGCCCGCACATTGCTATGGTTGATGTAGATTGTAGGTAGTTCAATCTACTGAAAGATTTTTTGTGAAATCCGTTGTTGTAATTATTTTAAATAGATTCGTTGTTACCAAGTCATTGAAGGTTGAAGTCATGAATGGTCAATGAAGCATGAGTAGGTAAAGTTGAGGAAACGGAAAAGTAATTATTCGCTACTACCTACAAATAATGTGCTATTTATTTGTACGGACTTAGCTAAAAATATTACTTGTTATAGAAATGGAGTAAAGTAGCCCAAGTTCTGAATAATAGTAAATCATTAAATTCTCAAGTCATATAGTTAGTTGATCAACGGATCAATTAATTATTATCGATGGCAAAAATATTGTCGTCTTTGATTAGGAAAAAGTATTATGATTATATAAAACAAATCGAAAGCATTCAGGGTTTTCACATTTCTTGCTAGCTTCACATTCTTTGCTAATACATACTAAATCCGTTAAAGTAACAAATTGCCTATGTATGTATAATTAATACGTACTTAGGAAATTAATTCATAAACAAGATTCAAGACTATGTTATGTTGTGTTATTGGAAATATCTTATGTTTTATCACTTTATTCCGTTAGTTGTATTAACAAAATAACAAAATGACGTCGTGGAGCAAGTCACTTGAATGCGCTCTATATATATATATATACACAAACTTATCATTTATGAATCTAGAGCAGTGGTTCCCAAAGTTGACTGGGCTACGACTCATCTGATTTAAGTTTACAAACTCGGGACCCACCTCTAGGAAATTTATGCATTAGCAATATTAATAAAGGACTTTTGAAATAACAAACTGTTTTAATACAATCTTTTATTACTTAATTATATAAATTTAATGGGAAGGATGAAATTGTTTCCTATGTTTCGCCATTACAGTTTTGACATCAACTTCAACTTTAGTTACTTTTAATCGCAGTGAGTTTGATAAGTCCAATTTATTTCGGTATTTAGTTTTAATGTTCACCATATTCGAAAACCCAGCCTCACATAAGTATGAGGTAGTAAAGGGGAGGAGGGTAGGCAGGGCCCACTTAATATTCGCTCGCGACCCACCAGTGGGTCGCGACCCATAGTTTGGGAATCCCTGATCTAGAGAGATCGTACTGAATTTGCTTTTTCTGGAAAATTTATTTTGCCCATTACTAGCTTTTATTTAAGTGAGCCAGAAATAAAGATGCAATTTATTAGACACCCATATGCAAAAAACTGTAGATATACATATTGAATATATTATTTAAAAACATATAAAAAAAATACAAGTTTCTAAATATAAACTATTATAATAGTAGTTGAGTTCAAATAGTGAAAGCAATGTGAATGTTCCCCTAGCGGCAAGTGCCAGAACTGCCAGAACAAACTGATTCATACGATTTTTTGTGTTGACGTTAATGTTGCACGGTGTTAATATTTTACATTACATTAAAGATCTTATTAGTACCAATTGACGCAGCATTAGGGACACTGTAAAATGATAAACAAGTATATAGTTGGTTCCATAAACATGGTTAGTTAAAGTAATTTTATTATTGTCCCGTTATTTTGGACAATATCTTATACACAGGTCTATCAACTTCAGTAGTGAGGGTACTTCGGCTAATGATTGCTGTTCTGTTCAATTTACGGCCGCCAGAGGCATGACGACCGATATATGGATGTGCAGAACAGTTTTTCAAATCCAAACAAAACAGTTAAATAACAAAACATAAATAACAACAAATCCGCAAAACTCAAAAAAACGATATAGCTATGATTAAATAACATAATACTTGAGAAAGAAAAATATAAGCCGCGTGTCACTCAACCAAGTGAGATACTCGATAGGCGATAGCAACGACGTACAGCGGGTGCCACTGCGAAGTAAAAGTCATAACACAATCCCGCCTATCTCTCATCACTGAAATTGGACTCGGTTACTAGACTTGTATACAAGACCGTGCAGCACGGTATCGCAGACGTCTAACGTCAGTTCACATAAGTCAGTGTCAGAACTGTCAGATAAGTCATAACAGCGTGCAATCTCACGCGCTTTAGGTTATACGACGTTGTTTTCATAAATTTTACACAACATTAAATATGGGGAAAATAAGAAAAAGGAAAGTAAATAAGAGTGATAATATTGAACCTACTTCTAACGAGGAAGAACTGCCTGTTGATTCTAAAGAGAATGCAATTCAAACTATGATAGATCAAATTCAGGTTAGCGGTATTTATTGTTCATATTTTTCATACTAATAATAAAGTTTGCTGACCATCGTAATTGAATATACTATTATTCTATATTGTTCTAGACTGCTAATGTGGAAGAGAAGTATTGTGGTCTTCAAACTTTTGCAATGCTGATAGAAAGCCCCAATAGTTTAGAGCAAATGATTAATAGAGGTATTGTGAAGATAGTAGCGCCTCTTCTCTTCGATCCAGCATCGTCAATAAGGAATGCTGCTGCTGGTTCTCTTAGAAACATGTCTACCGTAAGCCTAGATATGTGTGATCTTTTAATGGAGCATGATGTTATGACACCATTGATTTGTTATTTTCATGAGGTATGTACACTACAAATTATGATTTATTATTTGGTATATGATGTTTTGTTGTTGTTTGTTGCTTGTCATACAATACCACCGAGTAATGTTATTTATTAAATTTTCAAGTATCTTCAGTATGTATGTAATAATCTGATATGTTTTTTTTATTGTATAGGAAGGTGGACGGGCATATGAGCCCCCTGATGGTAAGTGTTCACCAACGCCCATAGACAGTGGCATTGTAAGAAATGGTAACCATCTCCATCGCCAATGCGCCACCAACCTTGGGAACTAAGATGTTATGTCCCTTGTTCCTGTAATTACACTAGCTCACTCACCCTTCAAACCGGGACACAACAATACCGTGTACTGCTGTTTTGCTGCAGAATATCTGATGAGTATGTGGTACCTACCCAGACGAGCTTGCACAAAGCTCTACCACCATGTTGTTTTCCGGTTTCTAATATTGAGATTATTTTATAGTATGCAGAATCTTGGAATCCAGAAGTTAGTTCAAAAACTAAAGATGAGGACATGGATACAATGGTCCAATGCACAAACCTCTTGTTAAACTTATGCGAAAGTTCAGGTATGAATTATATAAAGTATATTATTATATATATCACAATTATATAGTTTGAAATGTGCTCATGTCTATATTTGTTGACTTTCAGATTTAGCTGTAAAATATGTGGGAGATTCAAGGCTCTTAGACATATTCCCAAGATATTTGGATTTATCAACATTTGGAAAAGAAATTGTTATTGCTATACTGCAGTGTTTGTTTGTAGTAGTGGAGGACAATCCTTTAGCAAAAGAAAAAGTTAGGTCTTATTCGGAAAGGCAATTGACAGAATTATTGTTGTTGGAAAGCAGCGATCCTTCAACCTTATTTATAAAAACACTCGCTGGAGGTGTTATCATAACTGTCGGAGGAAACAACATTGATGCTCTACCGGTTGCTGTTATGAATCAAATCTTTGCAGTTTTAGCAAAAACATTGTCGGTAGATCATAGAGTAGCCTGCAATCAACTGTCTAGTAGTGTACCGTTAGGTGATGAAGCAGGAAAAGTAGGAGCCCTTAAAGGGAAGGAAGCTCTACAATTACAGACTGAGATAAAATCTGTTGCACATATTTTGGAGAGCCAGAAGTGTGCTGTTGAAATAATTGCTAATATTTGCTCTTGTGAAGGTAGGCCATTGTTTGAAAATATACATATACATGTTTCAATTTCTTTATTTGTTATAATCAACTTTTGATGTTACATTTTAATTTTTCATGAGATTTGTAATAGTTTTGATTTAAATTTACAACTGATTAAAATATTATGGTTATTAGGAGAAGTTGTTGGTTCTACGGAAGGAACAGAATCATCAGAAAGTGACGAAGAAACAGGCGATGACATCTCCAGCAATGGTGAAGAAAGTTTTCTTAATGAAGATGTTATACCAACAGTTATATTGGAAGCCCTGAATTCTATAGATATATTGAATAAAGTATGGACTCTTACACAGTTGCCTCCAGAAAATGTGCTGATGATTTTAAGTGAATATGAGGAAACACAGTCGATTCATAAAAAGTAAGGAAATTTAATAAAATATAATTATATCTTACATATTGGCTATTGTTATTTTTGTCAAAGTGAACACACATTAAAGATATTTATATTTATATTTTCAGATTACATAATCTTCAAGTAAGAGCACTTCTTTGCATGAACAATTTATTGTTAGGCTTACCGATTGATTATCTGGGTGGAGTAAATGGTATCTATAGATTTTGGGTTGAAGCAGGAAAACTTGCATTTAAACAAAACTCAAAAAATTTAGACTTATTGGAAGCTGCAACAGCTGCTATGAGAGCTGCTTTAAATAAAATAACAAATGTAAACAGGGTAAAACCAGCAAGTGAAAGTAATTTATTCAGTGATTTAGCATTATCAGATATTGAGGTAAGTTGTGCAATCAATAAATAAAATTTTATTATAAATATTTAAATAAAAACTGCCCGTTGGCCTCATCTCTTTTTGAGGAGGTATGGAATCGCTCTTTCCATTACTCTGTAATGCTGTGCTGGGTTAGAACTCCACAATCATTGGTTAAGATTCGCACGTTCTAACCACTTAACCAACACTGTTACAAATAAACCACCAACCTTATGTTAAATTTTATCTAATAAATAATAATTTCTTAGGATTCATTAATTGATTTTTTCATCATTATCATTTGTTGTTACTATGCATTATATTTGTTTACAGATAATGTTAACAGGCATAAAAGAATGCCAAGTACCCGCGATTAGGGCTAATCTTTTTCGTATGATTGGAATATTAGCCTTGCTACTAATTAATAATTTAAATGAAACCACTTCTGAAGTGATATGCTGCATCACTGAATTTATATTAGAGCAGGCACACAAAGAAAACGAAGTTTGGGTACTAGCGGAGGCTATTGACACATTGGTTGACATGTATGCAGAAGACGAAACTGATCTGCTAGCCGCTAAAGTTCAATTAGTTGAGAAATTGACAGTCTTAGCTCCTATATTAAAAAATAAGGTATGCTTGTTTTAAATAAAAATACTTTTACCACTTCTAACCTTAAATTTGAATTGTGTCTGCCTTTAAAAATTGGTAAATTGACATTTTATAATGATATTATTAATATTTCAGACAAGACAGCAGAAAAATCTACCAAAAGATTACAAGGCTCTGGTAAAAACTGCAAACTCAAACTTACCAAGATTTATTAAGTATAAGAAACAGAGAGTTAGTATGTTGTAAGTCAGTGAATCCTAAGTTATAATAATCATAGTTAATCTATGCATAGTGTTTATATTTTTTATTAAAGTTACAATTTATTGACTTGTTTTTTAATTTCATTAAATAAAATTCATTCATCTAAAATAAAAATTTAATAGTCAACAGATTAACAACATAGTTATCCCAATTTTACAATCTATATTTTAATATTAAAAAAAACTAGTACATCCTTCGATCAACAACGTACTAGATACACAATCCCATATAAAGGTTCACTTAAAACTGTCGCCAATTGTCTTTAAGTGATTCTGGTTAAAATAATAATACAGTAATGTAAAATCAACCTCAAACGCAATATTTAAGGTTGTATTCAAAACTATATACAAAAAGAAACGTTCTTACGACCTTTATTTGCTGGCCAATATACATTAAAATAAATTCAACCTCACATGCGTGTTTTAAAGTCGAAATTGTAATATCTCAAAAAGTCGATCGAGGCTATAAGTATTTGTGCTCTTATTTGTGTAGTGCTTAGTACATTATTGACCGAAGACAACATCACAAATTTTTCTCCTAAACATAACGAAAACAAAAATGTGTTTTATTGTTTTATACCTTATTCACTTTTTACATAAAATATTAATTAACAAATTACTGATTTAAACAAATATTTTAACAATAATTAAATATTCATACATCCATAATAAAAGTCAATATAAAAGTTATTGTTTTAAAAACAAATAAATTAATTGTATTATTTTAATGTTATATAATGACTAACGAGTAACTTTATATATATATATATATATATATATATATATATATATATATATATATATATATATATAAAACATTGACTGCATGATTAAACCCTTTCAAGTATTATTATTTTAAAAGTGAACAAGGTATAAAATATTTTTTTAAATTAAAAATTCAGTTGACATTTCTATATAATGATAAGCTCAGAGTAAATAACCTTCTATTTTGTCTATATACATAAAAATTAGGTAATTTGATGCTAAAAGAATCTCATAAATAGTATTTGATCTTGTATAATAAATTTAATATGCGAAATAAACAATTTTAAATAAACATATATCACACTTTATTCTTAGCTTAATATATTATTATGGCAAAATATTTTTGGAGTAGGTAACGTGATGGTTTACGTATATTATGGTGTAATAAAACTAAAAATGAGTAAAAAAGGACAATATATTTTAGTATGTAGTGAATATAGATGTTTAACTTTTATTATTTGATGATATTTATATATCTGAAAAAATTATTGCTCCTTGTCATATTTAATGTAGTATGTACATTACAAGACTATCCCCATAAATTATGATTATACTAAGTAGATTAACTATTTAATTAATTAAATAAGAATATTTTTGGCGTCAAATATATTATTTTCTTTAACAAAATAATTTAAAAACTTTTTAGATATTCATGAAATTGAAATTTTTAACAAAAATAAAAATTTGAGATCCTAATATTTAATAAATATATATATTACAATTATGATGAATCATTGAAAGAGTTTTAAATAATCTTGTCGACTAATGACGTTTAGATATTACCATTAACTGTACTAGGTTCGCCATAGTGACTTCTTCTAGGCTTTGGTATCGGATTTGGTGAGCTGGCATCGCTTCTATCAAATTTCTGTCTTATCTCAGATACCGATAGTCTGTTATTATTATCAAAATTAAAATCATCCTCTTTTAAGGCAGAGTTAAGTTTATTTATTTCTTTTTCCAATTCTCTCGTTGCCTTATCGATCTCCAAAAAATCTTTTTCAGTACTCGAAATAGAATTATCTATGCTCTCCTTTCTAGAGTCGTCATATACTTTACAGACAACCTTTTGAGGTTCCTCATTGCTATTTATATCGAAACACGTACTTTCATTTAAATTAACGTCATAAGCAACATAACTACCGTCGAAAGTATTTGTTAAACTTTTACTCCTTTTGTTCGATAATGTGTGGAAATCTTCTAAATTTCCTCGTCGCAGTTTAATGTCATCCTCATTAACACTAGAGTTCCTTCTGTATTTTAATATATCTATTTTAGGAAAAGAGACTTGTTCAAGAATATCTTCTTCTGATTTCGATCTATTTTCGACTGTTTCCTCCTGTTTTGTTTCAATGGAAGTAATACTATTTAGTTCTTTGGTTTCTTTATTTTCGACTATTTGATGGTTTTCGTCAACTTTATCAGGAACTTTAGACTTTTCCGGTTCGATCGGTGTTATGTTCTTATCCTCGTCTTCGACTATTTTAAGTTCCACTTTTAAATTCATTTCCTCAATATCATCATCAACATTATTAGTGTTAGAGTGTTTACTGTCATCAGCTTCTGTTATGCGCAGTTCCAAGCTCTCGCTATTCACCTGTAAAATAAATGTATGTTACATGTAGCAAATCGAAATTTGTTTTAATTGTTTATTTATCTTATAATTAACATTTTTCATATTGGTAACTATCCTCTGTACTTCATGAACATCCCATCACAACTTATAGGAATCATGAGAAGGTGCATAAGTGTCGACTTCTAAGGGAAAATGTCGTTTGGGGCTGAGACATCAATATCAGCAGCCACGTCGAATAACGATCCATAAGGGAGTAACGCTTAAGTATTACCTAGTAGGTGTGTCATCAAAGGTCTACATTGTATATCCTTTTCTTGTTGATAAGGGCCATCAAGTAATGGTAAATGATGTCAAAGATTAATGGCTAGCATTAATAACAGACTGCTAATTACCGAGTCGTCAGCTGTTGATGTGGAGGGCGGAGGTGGAGCCCGTTTTTTCTTTCTTCGAGATGCGCGTACGGGTGGTATGGGCGCTTCGTCGAAAGGATTTGTGCTCTCGACACTAAGCCTTGATCCCATAATATCGCTACGTGCCATACGGGGAGTGGGGCTAAAAAAATGTCATTTTTTTATTATCATATTTCAAGCGAGGTAAACTCTCCAAGTAATTTTAAAGCATTAAATTGTATGAGTACATTTCGTATTAATCTCCCAATAATTTTGTGATTTGGAAACATATATACCGATTTATTTTAGTTTAAAATACAATTATCTTAAACAATATTTTTTTGGAAAGTGTAATAAAATATTGATGTCTTATTTGTACATATAGTAAATACTTGCGCGATAGTTACACATATATAATTATGTCTATGAAAAAAGAAATTATATGAATACCTGAGCGAATTGATTTCCTGCTGAGAGCTACGGAGGCGCTCTTGAAACCGCGAGCGCGGTAGTGGCGTGACGGAGCCTCCGTAAACATAGCGGTCCGCACGCTCCGGTGACCCAACCGTACTACGGGCTCCAGACATTGACGAATCTGCAATTTATATTAAGTAAATTAAATTAATCCCCTTTTTAGGTTTCCGACGAGTTTCCTAATTTTTTATACAATACATTTGTTGTAAACTTTGTTCTTATTGATAGAAAAAAGGTACAACAACAATTAGGCTACGTACCAATAATTGGTATTCTAAAATCATGCGCGTCGTATTAAGAACCTTCTTTGGTAAAGTTGGTAACAAGACACTTCTAAAGCTTTTTTTCGTGCGTTTGTTCAAACTTATAACTTGAACACAAATGCACCCAACCACCAACCACAGTTACTCCCAACTTATATAGTAAGGTACTATTCGTACGATTTAAATGAACGTAAATTATTATAGTCTTACATTGCAAAGCTCGCCTGAAGACGACAGGACTGTTGCCGCCATTAACTTGGTTTGTTTTATTGTTTTGTAAAGTCGTCTGTTCACTTTTCTTTCCTTTTCTCATAAAAGAGCGCAAAGACCTGAAATTAGAATTAATTGACATTATATTATATGCAAACACATTTTTTTAACTTGAAAGGGCAAAAGAATACTTGTCCGTATATATAGCTATCTAGACCCTTGGTTCCCAAAGTGGTCCAGGTGGACCCCCAGGGGTCCACAGGAGACTCGACCCAACGTAAACAACGTTGGCGTGACAATGAAATGGGGGTCTACAAGTCATAAACGAAGGTCCACGAAAATTCGTTTGCTTTCGATAGTAAAGAACTAAAAAGTTGGCTTACTTCACCTATCAATGTAGGCAGAATATTTATTGAAATAAAAGGTCAGCGACACTAGGTACAATTGACTGTCACTCACCTTTTTTTTCTTTCAAGTTTTAGGAAAGGGCATATGGTTCAGATGTAGCAGCAGGGGTTCTACCGGAACCAGCTAAACTTGACTTATATTGAAACAAAATATCTAATGGAATCAATTATATTGATACTACTATTTTACTTAGGTAAGTACCTCCCAGTCTACAACCCGTACTTAAATACTTAATCGGTACTGTATCTGTGCTTCGAAACGGAGTATTGTTATTGAATGATTCGTTAATTGTATACGGTATTGTAATGTGGGTAGATAATGATGTCTTTATATATTCGGTGGTCAAATTTCCATTGTTACGTATAAAGATCTGTGCGGTGAGCGGATGTCTGTAGGCGCAATGGTCACAGACAAAAGTAATGGTAGTTTAGTGCACTTGATTCCACTTGAGCGGTCACAATTGTTCCATGACGAATGGACGGATGAACGGCCAGCTCGCACACCCACCTTTAGTTTGTTTTTTTTTTTTACAAAAATGCATATTCATATTAATATTAATTTTCATTATTGTAAAACAAACTTCTACCCTAAGTAACATATATGGAAAAAGACAGTATTTATTATTTCCTTAAAATATGCATCAACGTTTTGTGTTAATATCGCAACGTATACTGTAATGTATCGTTGATAAAATAGATAATAATAGTTAGCCATTGTTGGGCAGATGTGGCATCACCATCATCTATCGAGAATTCCTTATGACTTTTTCCTACATCATATAATGATATGAATTACAAACACGAATTAAGCAAATTAAAACAGAGTGGTGCTTATCCGGACTCAATCGCATGGATTTGCGGTTAGGATTGACGTGTTATATACAGTGGCTTCTCAGCCCTGATAAGATAATACCTAATTAAAATTATGAATTCCATCTGTTTTATACTCAATAATATTGGATATATATTGCAACCTTTACATTGCAACATTTATTTGAATGTTCATCAGTTTTCAATCAATATTTAAATTAGGTATTTATATTCATTACAAACTGTAAAATTCAATCAACAATTTTCTTTTTAGGTCGATTGTTTTTTTACGTTTTACGTATTGAACAATAACGTTCTCCTTATTGACCTTTGTTTGGGATAACTGTCACCGTTGAATACAGAAGGTAACTAACACATATAGCAAGGACATATAATAGCCTATATAATTTGAGCTTTACTTTTTCAGTCATATTTTGAGTTTCATAGTTACAAGGTGTTTTTTTATTCTTAGTAGGTTAAGGTGTAGCGGGGTTGGCCATCACCTCTAAGCATCAAAAATGTTTATTCTACACACAAAAGTATTTTAACCCAACGCAAGAAAAATACATCTTGTCGAAGTGCATCTATATGCGTTTGTATAATAATATGATTCTAAATCGTCATGGTTAAAGTAACGATCATTAGAATAAGTAAAAGTATGTTGGGAAATTATGATTTTAAATTTTATTCGAATGAATAATAATTAAACACACCAAGCACCTTGGGGTGTTTTCCAGCAGTAGACTGAGATAGGCTGAGTAGTAGCAGTGTATTTGAAAGTAATGTACATTTTATGAGATAATCAGTTCAAATGGAATAGTACAGGAAAACGTAACTGCTTGTCATTCGTCCTACATGTTAGCTTGTTAATGTTTTACATTCGTAAACACACTAAACTGCACGCGTATGTCTGACATTAAATCTGCTAGGTCGCGGAGATAAAACGAGATTTGACCTGTTCTTGAACCAACATTATTACCCTTGATGTGGAGTAGCAATCTTGCATATTATTTATGTTCGTGACTGATAAATTCATGCATTTTATATTAACATAGAAATATCTTAACTATCATAAAATATAATCCGATCATTAAATAAATCAAAATTTTCCTTAAAAACTTGGATATACATGTTAGATATATGTCACATTACTAAAAAGTACTAAATTGTCTATGGTTTCATCTTGATATATTTGATTAGTTAATATTGACATAACGTCAGAAGGCTACTTGTGGAAAAAAAATATACCGGATACCTTTTAAATTAATACGTACATAGTAAATTAATAGATAAATAAGATCAATAATATATTGTAATAATAATACAATACACTATTTACGATGGGACACACTATGATAGATTATTTTTTATAGACCGTTTATAGACAAAGTATTTTATTTTTACTCCCCCTACGTCATCGTCACTGCAGATTGGCAGTTATATAAAATATTCTGACTCATGGTATCATCCTTTACCGATGAGCATGAGCTATAAATTGATTATCTACTTCTTATAAGTCAGCCGATCATGAGTTCATAATACAAAAAGTTTTCTCTCAATAAATTCTCAACAGTATTTCAGTTTGAAAGTCGACCGTATTTACTCTCCAGTATATTGGTCGTGTCAGATTGTAGCCAATCGAATCAAGAGAGTCAGGGAAAATAGTGTAACTGTGTTTGTGCATACAACTGTGCACTGTAGTATAGCCTGCGTAGTTGGCTAGTCTCCTAGACCTGGAGTTACTAAGAATATTTGATCAGTTTTATTGCCTTACGCTTAAGATAATAAAAATAATTCGAGTAAAACAGCAGTGCAAATTGTTTCCTTTGAAATCAAAACGTAGGTACAAAACTTAATAACTACTAATTGTGCCTACAAATTACAAGGCAAGGAGCTAAGTATTGTTTGTTCAGCACACGATTTATAAGATTAATAAAAACAATATTGAAGAGTACAGATTTGTGTAATATATCCTAGAGAGAGTAAAAAGTAATATAACAATTAATGTTCGCCCGCATATTTAAGGCCCGGGGTTCAGTTGTAGTTTTTAGGTATAATAAGATAGCCTATGTACTGCCTGGGGTTCAAGCATGCTATAAACCAAATTTAAACAAAATTGGTTGTGGTCATTAAATGATGAAAGTGTAATAAACAGACCGACGCGACGGGGCTACTTTGGAAGGTAATATTTAGCATTATAAATTACTATGATTGTAATAATTACGTCTTAAATCATATTTGTTATAATACCTACTTACAGTTGGTCAAGAGACTGCGAAAGTAATGCATTTTTGTACCTGCTGACTTACATGTTTGATGCCTTGGTATTCGAATTACCTTATAAATACAGTTATACGAACATAATACATAAGTATTATATTAATCACTGACGTAACGGTAATAAAATCAAAACTGAAAGCCGATCTAGTCGTCCAGGAATCCATAAGACGAACTCGAAACCCACCAAACTACGATCAAGAAATGTCAGAAAGTAATATGCGATTATCACTGTTATAAATACTATAACATTTAAAGCGTATCAGCGTCGATTTTGAGATACGAAGTGCATTCGTAAGAACATAACTGCAGTTATCAATACAAATGAAGTTTCTAATCGCTATATTCGTTAACATCTAGCGAGGCTGCGGCCTTCGAAAAAATAGGTAGTGTTAATGAACGGCTGACGCTCTAAACAAACAATGATGAGTATCCACATGACCTACTTCATGTTTGTATTCTTGTTCTTATCTTAATTTTCTTTTATATTATTATAATTATCTCTTTTATCTTTGATGATATCATTATTTTAACAATATATCTGTTTACCCGATTCTAATCACGTAACTTCATTTTTCATACTCGGTGGTAGAGCTTTGTGCAAGCATCTGGGAAGGTACCACCCACTCATTAGATATTCTACCGCAAAACAGCAGTACTTTCTATTGTTGTGTTCCGATTTGAAGGGTGAGTGAGCCAGTGTAATTACAGGCACAAGGGACATTACATTTTAGTTCCCAAGGTTGGCGGCTTATTGGCGATGTTATTTTTTAAGAAATATACAATGTCACTGTCTATGGGCGTTGGTAACCTCTTAGGTGGCCCATATGCTCGATCGTCTACCTATACTAAAAAAAAAAATATATTAAAAATATTCTTTTTTATAACTACTACGTCACCAAATAATACAGAAATGGAATTTCTTATTTTAGATATTAGATCAATGGTTATTTTTCAGTTAAGCACACAAATAACATCGAACTAAAATAAATACCTACCAAAATGCCACATTAATCATAAATACGTTTCAATCAAACAAAAATAAAATAAGCTCCATTAAAATACCAGTGAACATGACCTTCATATTCCTTGAAATGAATAAAGAACAAGCGTGTTACGTTGAGAACATGTTTGTTTTGTATTTTAATTATATTCTGTTTATAAGGTACTTACGTGTCCTTTTTTAAAGAGTTAATATATAAACATAACTACATTATAAGGTTTACAAAAACCAAACGCTAACAAAAAAGTTTAAAACGATAACCATGAAATGAAATTACTGTCAAATATCTTTATTAAATTTTCAATTACCGAATAATAAGTAAAAATTATATCGGTATTTTATTTTTAATAATAGCTAGTAATTAAATGACGTCATATAAATAAAGCGGCTTCGGAACAATAACATTAATGTATAAATAATAATAAATATAATTGTTACAAAACTATCAAGCGCAAGCTATGTAAGTATATTCTTCCATGTACTTATGTAGCCAGAAAAAAAAATTAAGCTTATTGCAAAATTGTCAGACATCTTAATTCTCGACAATAAAAGAAATCAAATCTATTTCCAATTTGTATTTAAACTAACGGTTGGCGCTACACCAATTGAAATCGTTATTAGTACCGCTATGGTCAATTAATTTGTTACATCTTTATTGCCGATGTGATTGCTTAAATTCATTTGTTAAAATATCGTTGAGAAATCGATCGTACACGTAGCTTAAGTTTTTAAGATATGGCAATCTCTTTTTCTTTTATCATCTACGACTCCGTTTTCATTTAACAATAAAATGTTGTGTAGAAATATGCTTAATTTATACACCGTTTGACACAGAGTCGACGTGATTGCAAAATATAATAAGCATTGTTTGAATCAGCGTCAGAGTTTTCAATAAACATGAGTGATGTCTGATTTGACTTTTAGATACTACTACTAAACTAACGCTGCACAATAATACAAAAAATATTTAAAAAAAGAGAAAAACAGTTTATAAGACATTTTAAAAATGACATTTTATATAATTTTAGATGACAACATAGTATGTTATTATGTAATGTAATTTAAAAGTTAAATAAAACTTATAATATACATACAGTAGATCTAATACCTATCAACTTGCAGTCTAAGATAAAGAAAGACAGTATTTCTTATTATGTTTATGTTACAGCAATTTTTTTTCATGACACAAAATGCCAATATCTATATATATGTAATTATATATGCATGTAATAATGTATCAGATGTATGTAGTTATGGTGTTACTTGTTTGTCATTAACAACTTACTGTAAAGTGGAATATGAACACAGAAGTTGTGCTGCGCTGTGGTATTAGGTTTCCGTCGTTTGTATTCATTAAAAATAATAAAATGTAAAAAAACACCACTACCGTACTGTGGAGGTCGTTTATAAATTAAATGATCGCAAAACACTGATTTATATTCGTCTGAAAGCGACGTCTGTCTATGAAAAACAACTATAGCTATAAAATATTCATAATTTATATTTAGCATCGTCTATAATAATGACTGACCAATATCCTCGTATGAAAGTAATTAAATAAACAGAGGTGATCCTGTAATGAAATTATTGGACTGATGCCAAGACACGTCCAGAGTCCTGAGCATTTGTTGTATTAAGAAACGTTTTAGTATACAAATGTGTGATCATTACACCAATATTGTACGGTGCAAAATGATTCCAGTAATTTTATAGAATTCCTACTGTTTAATGGAACTACTGTCTACCGTAGACACATTAATGTAAATGCAGTCAGTCGGAGTCATCAATAAGTGTGAAACCAAAGAAAGATACCTACTAAGACCTGAAAATATTCGGAGCACGAGTTGGAAAGTGCTGTGAGATCGGTCGATGAAGAACCAGTGCAGTTGGAACACGTATAATGGACTGGAACCTGATGAAATCAGCAAATAGCCGAGATAAAGAGTAAGGAAGTATAATATATTCGATCTACTCCTCTCTGCTTCCGACGTTCTTTATACTGATAACGGCCACGACGTTTAACGAGAAATAACGTACATATATGTATATGCGCCAAAAAGATTACAAAGCAAAGTTGTGTGCAAATGTGTAATCTCTATTAGCTCTACCATAGACGTAATGGAAAAGAGATTTAACATGTGTTTCGGGTCGTATAGAGTTACCAATGGGATATAAATATGTGACGATGGATATACAGGGTTAATGACCCAGCAACCTCGCAGGACTAGATAGCTAACACCATAAGCAACAGCGTTTGTTCTACAACTTCGGACATAACTCAAGAAATGAAGAAAACATGATTTTACAAGTTTTTATCGTACTGTCGTGATATTTGTAGGTCTATATTTCGTACATAAACGAAAGGACGATCTTTGCGATGAGAGTAGATTTATAAACGTTCAAACGGTAAATTAAATTAATGTTTTTTTTTGTATGAAAATAAAATCTGACAAATTATCAAAAGTCGTAGAACAAAAGTTGTTGCTTATGGTGTTAGCTGTCTAGTCCTGCGAGGTTACTGGGTTATTACAAATAACCCTGTATATATGTATATAGAAAGGTACCACTGAATAATAAGTAAGTTGCACGCACCCTTATTTTAATAGCTTTAAAATAAAACCGTTTGTTAAAATGAAGTTAGTGAACTGTTATTTGATTTACTAGATTCTTACAGTCTAATTAAGTCTAATATTTACAAGAATTATGTGTATAATGGTTGAAAATAATATGTAGATAAATATTAAAACTAGGTATAAATAAATGTTAATAAATTCATGATAATTTAGACCTATTTTATTATGATAAAATATGTTATTTTTGCATATATATTTACGAAATCATTAAAGAAAGATAACCCACATTATCCAATGATTGTAATTTGTTTGGTTGGCTGTTTTGTTGGTACCAAAATATCGATTCAAATCTTATCAGCAGACAAATCTACCATTAAAACAGTCAAAACTTCCTTAGATTAACATCATATCATAAATGATTAAAATATAGACCAATATGTAACGCATGAAGTAGTTGATTATTATTACAAGATACGTTCGTCGACAAGCCGAGATGGCCCATTGGTTAGAACGCGAGAATCTCAACCAATGATTGTGGGTTCAAACCCAGGCAAGCACCACTGAATTTTTATGCGCTTAATTTGTAATTTGTATTTATAATTCATCTTTTTCATCGATTTCATTGGTTTTTCTATGTAAGTGGGATCAAACGACCAGGAGGCTCACCTGATGGAAAGTGACTGCCACCGCCCAAGGACATCTGCAACCCCCGCTTGCAAGTGCGTTGCCGGGCTTGTGAAGGAAAACATCGTAAGGAAGCCTGCATGAGTCTTATTTCATTGAAATTCTGCGACATGAATAAGCTTCAAACCTTCTCAAAAAAGTAGAGGAGGCCTTAGCCCAACATTGGGAGTTGGGACATTCACAGACTGTTACTTTTCTTACTACTTACTATATATTCGTAAAGAAAATACATAAGAATGATTTACATTGAAGACTTAAATAATGCATTCAAATCAAAAGGTTATATAGCTACTCTACAAATAATGACCGAGCGGAATATTATTTATTATTAACAAAATTTAATATTTGAATCATTTCGTTGCATTATAAGTAAGTATATGATAAATTATGATAAATATTTTCAAATAGGAGCAAAGCGTGTCAATAAAAAAGTAAATTATTTATTGTTGATCCTCGTTTGTTTCTCAAGTATTATAACATATGACATCAACACTATTTATAAATGCCCGCTCGAATGACTCAAACTCTTTTTCAAATATTCTTCGTAGTTATGTTATGTATATGTTGTTTGTGTTTAGATAAAATTCAAACGAACATATACTTCAGATGGCTAAGGGATTTAAAAAAAGTATTTTATGTATCAAGTTTTTTTCAAGTTACTAATTACTTTCTTATATATGTACACCGGTGGATTTACACTAGGGGCAGTCGGGGCGAGCGCCCAGGGCGGCAAATTTTTTAGGGCGGCAAAATCTTGAAAGTGAAAACATTTTTTTTGGGTCTTATCAAGATTGCTCAATATAATAAATTAATTCTGTCAATTAATAATTTTTGGTTTAATTGATTTCAAGAAATTCAATTTACCCATTATTTGTAAATTATAATTTTGGCACGTTTAGTAAAAATTAATAATAAAAACGATTTAATCAATTTATTTTCTTGGAGTTTTAAAATAATAATCGCTTTTTTTTTATTTTCTGGAATTAAAGTTTTTGAAAAATTGAAAAAATGTCGGATTTTTTTTATGTAAGAGGGGGCAAACGAGCAGGAGGCTCACCTGATGGAAAGTGACTACCACCGCCAATGGACATCTGCAACATCCGAGGACTTGCAGGTGCGTTGCCGACCTTTGAGGAAAGAGTACACTCTCTTCTTGAAGGTGTGTAAGTCGTATCGGTTCGGAAAAGTCGCCGGCGAAAGCTGTGAGCTGTCCATCGTCGTTGACAATTCGAACTGTTCTACGTTGAATGCGGTCAAAAGGAAGAAGCTGGTTCTGTGGAGCTCCTGCCCAGTGGTGAGAGCAGTACTCCATGTGGGGCTGAATTGGCGCCTGGAAGCCAATTTGGCTTTAACTTCCAGTTGACCGCGGAACTGAACAACGCTCCCCGCCACTGCCACAGCTGCCACAGCCAGTATCCCGATACTGGCTGTGGCAGCAAGGGAAGTATTCTCAAAATGAGGGGATACGACAAAAGGGGTCTTTTTAGCGGTTAACGCGCAAACTTGAGTTTTATTGGGGTTAAATTGGACTAAGTTTAGTCGGCCCCAGTCTGAGACTTTGGTTAACAAAGTCTCGACTTCAGACACAAGTTTGTTCCGAGAGTCGTCGACGTATTCCCGAGAAATATTGCTACGGCCGGTGTAAAGAACGTCCACAGTGTTGTTATAGCAGTGAATTTTACTGATTTGTAACATATCATTGACATGCAGAAAAAACAGATTAGGTGAAAGAACGCAGCCTTGTGGAACACCAGAATTGACGAATTTTAAGTCAGAGCATGCACCGTCGACAACGACCTTGATGCTCCGACCTGCCAAAAAGCTGGTGATCCACCTGCATAATTCCTCGGGAAGCCCGTAGGAAGGAAGCTTCGAGAGCGCTTTATGCCATACCCGATCGAAGGCTTTCGCCATGTCCAGACTGACTGCTACTGCCTCCCCCTTTGACTCAACCGCTGCAACACATCTGTGAGTCAGGTAAACTAGAAGATCACCAGCTGAGCGACCTCGACGGAAGCCGTACTAAGGGACTCCATTATCTTGGAGAACAAGGAGGTGACAGCAATAGGTCTATAGTTCGTTGGATCTGAGCGATTGCCTTTTTTAGGGATCGGGTGCACCAAAGCAGTCTTCCAAGAATTCGGGACTACGCCTATTGTGTAGGAGTGGCGGAAAAGACGCGTTAAGACCGGTGCCAACTCGAGAGCACAAGTACGCAGCACGATCGGAGGAATGTCATCAGGCCCACTCGACTTATGAATATTGTCGGTGGTATCTTTCGTTATTCACCCAGAGTCGAGTTGGACGCGAAGAGAGTGCTCAAAAGGTCAGCATTCTCCTTCGCGGTATGAGCCAACGTGTCATCGCTCCTATGCAGATATGGAAGAGAGGGCTGACAAAAATTCCCTAAGACAGCCTTAGCGAGAGACCAAAATGCGCGTGTACCCGAAGGAAGACGCACCAATCTCTCGCCAATCCTGCCTGTATGCTCTGACTTCACCTTGACAATAACGCTTTTGAAAGACCTGGAGGCAGAGTTGTATTACTTTTTAAATGTGCTGGTGCTTACATCACGCGATGCCGATGCTCCAGCCCAGGCTTGATAGCTACCTACCTACCTTTCGGCGTGACGCCGTTTTGCAGAAGCAACCAAACCAGAGCTGGGATCTGCTGCAGACTGCAGTATTTTTTGCATTTTTTAAAACATAAACTTCATTCAATCAATTAATTTAAAAAAAATGTTATTATTTATCGATTACACCAATTGACTTTAATTTAAACGAAAATCTTATATTTTTGAAAAGCAATAAATTAGTTATTTTAGTTTTGAAAAATAAAATATATAAATTAAAGTTTAAGTAAAATTCCAGTATTTTTTTCGGGCGGATTTTTTTCCGGTGCCCAGGGGCGGCATTAAGTTTAAATCCGGCCCTGTATATGTAATAAGCCAACCAAATAATTGCATGGTACCTATTATCTACAAATACTAGTATTATATGAGGCTGTCCTTTGCTGTTATACTTAGTTACACTGGCTACTCGATTCATTCTGGAACATCATTTAGGTAAGATAATGCAATTGAATTTCATGGTACTGAACCAGAGAGAACTGGACTAGCCTCGTGTGAAAATACTAAGAAAGAGATAGAGAAGCTCGGGTGGTTATGCGGCTTATTCTATAAAATCAAAATATATAATGTGACGTAGATTATTACAAAAGAAAGAATCGTCATATTACAAGATTGGATAAGGTTCGAAAAATAAATTTTACCAAAAAAAAACTTACGAGAAATTAAATCTATGCATTAATGTTTTTTTTAAATCGATCGATATCGATATCGATAAGTTATCGGATAAGTTATCGACACAGCCCGTTTACATTGATGCTGTAAGAAATTACTACAGCAGCAATTAACCATTCTTCACATTGCTTAATGCCCCACCATCCTTAAGAATCCTCTGGCTCATTTCGAACCTGAACAAAACAATACTAAGAGTTGATGTTTTGCGATTGAATATCTAATGAGTTGAAAATAAATTACTTAATTTTAATGATTAGAATACTTAAACATAGACCTTATCTAAATACATACATTGAGCAAATTCGTTATAGCTATTTCCGTGATACATGATATGTATTTATATTTTGCTTCAAAAGTTAACGCCGATATTCAAAACATTTTTTCACGAATTCATAATCAATTTAATATAATATTAATAAGCAAACGTGTCATTTAAGAAGTTAAAGAAATATTACTATATATCTGAAATGTAATTTATAACATTTACATAAGGAGGTAAGCTATTTTTAACATTTATTGATCTGGGTGGAGGACGTTAGGTCGTGTTTGTGTTTATGCTTTCGGACTACACACGGTAACATAGAGGCAAGTGTAGGAGTAGCTGATTGTTTTTGTTTAACATCCAAATTTACTTTAATAAAATTATTACGAATGGATATTGTGCCGTGTTTGCCACCCGAGTCTGGCATTTAAAAGCCATTTCTTTCGTAAGTATTTAAAAACTATCATACAACAAAAGCTTAGCTAAAAATTCGACTTTACAGTTTATCCATTAAAAGCTTAATGGATAAAATGGTAAAAGTTTGAGTGATTTCTTATTTAAAAATTATTTGTTTAAATACGATCGTGCCAAGTCGTAAGCAAAAATAAATGAAAGTAACTTTAAATACTGATTCATTTTCCTTAAAACAGACCATTTTACACGAACAATAAGATAAAATATTTTTACTGCAGACCTTGTTCCATAGTTTACGATTTAAAATAACAAACAAGTATAGACATACATTACATATAGAGCATTATGAAAGAGTCAACGGTCAGGATTTTCACTTAAACTCAGTTTGCTGTTAATGCTTGACACTGAACATTAGCGACGTGATGTTTGCAAATTATAAGACGTTTGTATTGATAGAAAATGAGTCTCAACATCAAAATTAAGACATTATTATACTTTACCCTAAGAACATTGAAGGCTGTTTGCATGTGTTTGACCTATAGGCCGCACGTGTGTTCTACGTGTCTGATAAAACGCTATAAAATGTATTTCACATGCAATATGGGAACCTGCTAACTAAAATATTATAACGAACGTAAACTCTCCTTCCCCTCCCCATGTGATCGTCATCCTTACCATATCCACACGATATGTCCGAGATCGGAGATACTTCAATTCTGACACTTTCTTGAGAAGAGTGATATAATTGTGTCAAAACCTTTGTCGATACAGAATAACTGTTACGCATCAAGCAGCTGCGTTGACGTTATTCAACAACAAATTTACTTAATTTTAATTATAATGAAAATTTAATTACGCAGTAATGACTAATTTACGATATAATTAATCGAAAACTGTATTTTAATTATAACTGTAAATAATATATGAATTCTTTAATCCTTCAAATGTAAATAGTGTTTTTATGTCATTCGGTAACTATGACAGCTATACACGGTATATTTCGTCGTACTGCACTTCGCAATAACTTGGCTAATAGTGATAATTGAATTGAAAAACACGCATATAAAATATTACACGAATATCTGTGCAAGCTCTAACTTACTAGGTAATATTTAAGGTTTAACATAAACTAAATAAAGGAATAATTATTCAGTAGAAGATATAACTCGAAGATAAAATTCTTAACGAAATAATATTAAAGAGATTACAATGAATAGGTTTACCTTATGCATATTATATATATTACTTATAAGAAATTTTAATGAAATAAACTTCCTGTTTTAAAATATATCGTTGATACAAAACTAGTTAACAAAGAGGTTAAAAGTGAGACTCGATTGTGTTTGTGGTGATAGAGACCGCAAATTCTTCAACATTAAGTCCTTACTAGTATGACACATACTATTGTTAGAATTGCTAACATAGTGTAGAGTTATCATCTAATAATGATCTGTTTAAATGTGGAAAGTTACATCAATATGAAAATATAAATAAGTACAAAATAAACGATCAAAAAAATTACAATAATATTGTTATGTGTTTTGTTAAGATATTGGGTTTTCTTAAACATGCAAGCGTATAAAGTGTACATAATAAATGTCATTAGCAGGGTTTACGTAATTATACGAAAATATCCACAAGCAAGATAAAAATATATAAGTAAAATGATGACTCACCATGAATTTTTTAGGTCCTTAATCCCAGAAAATGTAATGCTGTTGGATCTGCTTAATCTTCGTCCGATCGTCCAGAACCTGATCTTGTTGTGATTATCCTCTTCCCGGAACGGGTTCAGGTGTTCAGGGTAGTCATGAACAGAGACCGTCTTACGAGACCCCGCCATCGTCGTCATAATTGCACCACCAGTTGAGAAACTTCGACTTTCAGAGTTTTACATAATATGTAAGAACACTAATACAGGCGTCGGCCACTTGATTTTTTTTATCAGGTATCACACTGTTAACTTATCACAAACTGATAACGAGCTGTATCGTCTTATCAAAGGGAGATAATTGCATAGTTTGTTTTCGCGGTACGAGGTAAGTACGCGTCGCGGCGCTCGGCGTCACGGCCAAAGGAACACTAAACACTACCGGCGGCAGCGCACTCACCGATACCGCTATCACATATAAGTTAAACATACAGGCGATGCAACGTGTACAACAAACGATTAATATAATGCTTTGCATGCAGCGCATTTAAAAAGAAGTGAGAAGGCAAATCTGTTCCATATCAGAAATTTTAATTACTATCAACACTAATTGGTAATTGATGTCGATGATTTAAATCGTAGAAACGAAACGTATTAAACATGTTTCGGTTTTTTCCCCAAACAAAAGTTTTCTGTTTAGAACAAGTTTAAATAAATAGCGTAATGAACACAGTGTCCTGTAGTTAAATTTGTCGTTATTTACTTTGATGACGTCAGACGTATATAGCGTTCCTACGTCTTGAAGGCCAAGCAAACTTCGGAAAATATCACACTTTGGAATATTTTATTAGAAGTGCTATGTCAACTTCATGAATTACGTAATCTTTTAACTACTGAATATTTACATTGTGTCTTCTGAATAAGCACTTGCATATTAAAAATACTTATGATTCGTAATCTATTAACAGCAGCGTGTAAAGGCTACGGATGTCTGCATTAGTAGGTATAATTAAATATTTAAATGTGTATACAATAATATGATGCACTACAGTACCTTTGCAGCGTTCAGTATGATTTTTTATACATAACAACAAATTGCTTTTTTAATATAGGGCATTTCGCCTTATTAATCATTTGTTTTTACAGCTCAAAACTATATTATTATAATCGAAACAAATCATTGCAAGTAACCTAGTTTCTAAAATTCCATCGCATGACACGCTATATTGATCCATTCGCTTAACTACATTATAAAACACAATGACCTTTGTGTTATATCCTAATACAGTTTTCATTTCTCTGTCTTGATTTATATGCAGGTATAATACTGCTTATTTTTTTTTACTTTTAAGAATTTGCTCAGCGTCTTCAAATAAAAACGCCTTAGTCATCGTCTTCTTTTGTTCATTCAATTTATTTACGTATACACATTATATTGTTCGAAAGCGTTGAATAATAAATAGTATTATAAAATAATAATTATATATGAACGCAGTATTTTATCTGTTATCTGTGTTTTAATGTTTGTATTGACTGTCTTGTTAGTCTAGTGGTCAGCTTGGGCCTAAATCTCGGATCCAGCTATTGTCCGTTTCTGTAGAAACGGGCATTGTAATTTGGCAAGGTTGTAAAGTTTGTCAAATTACGTTCACTGCAAATTACGTTTGTTCTGCAACTGAATTCTCATTACTCATGTTGGACAAGAATATTCGAATCAAAAACAAAAATATATATAAATTATTAACGTTTTGTCCGCGGTTTCACCCTTTCCCGTTCCCGTGGGAATACGTGGACAAAATGTAGCATATGTTAATCGCTGATAATGTAGGAATTATTAAAATCGGCTTAGTGATTTAGGTGTCAAAACAAACAAATTCACATTCGCATTTATATTAGTTAGAATATTAAAATAAAAACAGTCAGTTTATAACTAAAATAAAGAGGGGGCAGTGACCTTGTTCGAACTTAAGTCTTCATAACAGGCGACAATTTATTGAAGATCTTTTGTACTCTCCTCTGACGAAGCATTGTTGTGGAACAGGATAGGATCAATTGCATTGTGACATCAATTGCACTTCGTATCGCCAATTCATTGACTCGGCCACTTATTAATGGATGTTATCATTACTTATGTTGTGTAATGAAATAGAGTCTTCATATTTGTTCATCCTTGTTTATTTTATATAAACAATCTTCAACAAGCTGTCTTCCATTCACTCATCTTTATTTGTTAATTAAACAGGGATTCATACTATGGTACCTATTATTTTAACGAATAAGATAAGTAGGTAGGTCTATAATAATATTTTAATATTAAGTATAAATAAATAAGAATGGATTTTTTGTGTTTGTTTGTGATGGATTAACTCAAGCCATACCAATCCAAATTTAAAAAAATATTTTAGCTTAAATATGCTTCATTATCAGCGAGTAACATAAGCTGTATTTTTTTAAAATAAAAAATAGAGATACATTCAGAGAAAATTTTCGAATGAAATCTATATTAATATATAAAGCTGAAGAGTTTGTTTGTTGGATCCGGCTAATCTCAAGAACTACTGGTTCGAATTTAAAAAATATTTTTGTGTTTGTAGTCCTTTCGTCGAGGAAGGTTCTAGGCTGATTTTTATTTAATATATTTTTATTAATTATACGCGGGTCTATCTATTAAGATAATTAATCAACTCGGACGAAATCGGGGTGAACTTCTAGTATTCGTCAAATATAGAACTACAATTCAAACGGTATTAAATAAAACGCTGTATCTGCTCGTAATGTTTATTATTTAAATATTTAGGCATTTATTAAAATACCTCGTAATATCTCTAAAAGAACTGGCGCAAAATGCAACTTTTTAAGCAAACGCCCAAAAATTGAACTTCGAATTAAATTGAACTAAAATAACCGTTTATTGATATATATTATAAATACTTAATCATATACATATATTGCATAGTATAGTGTAGTTTTTTTGTACGTCTCTATTTTACCGTTCGGTAGCGTTATCTTTTATAACACTAAGTGTAACATACGTGTTGAACACGAAAAAAAAACAAACAAAAAAAGACAAACTAACCTATTTACATCTAAGTTTCATAACATTACATATTCATAATTAAAAATTGTCTGAATTATTAAAAGCACTCTTATTCGTAATGTTTCTGAACTTGTACATTATATTGACGACAGGTACTGACGAAACTAAACTGTTCTAGATTGATTGATTTCTCTAAATAAAAAACAACTTTACATTTATACCATAGTCATACATTTATTATATATGTCGGCGAGACTGTGATGCCGTCATTGATTTAGACTATTGATTTTAAGACGAGAGTGATAGCAGACTTTTTGTTGTTCACTCTGCGGAACGTAAAACGGACAGCCATATATATATTGGTTGGAGGTCATCGACGGATCGCCGTTTATTTAAATTACATTTGAATTATTCTTCAGTTTGGATTACAACATAAGATGGAAATATGTCTATATATAATATGTCGTCAATGCAGTCGTCTCCTCTTAATATTTTATTCGCTCAATATACATATCTTATTCTATGTCAAATCTATTAATATAACGTAAGATAAATATATCAAATATAGGTACGCATGTGTTGCATTAATATTTCGTTAGTGATGCAACTATTTGTTTTGGTATTAGCAGTCCTAGCGGTTGTATTCCCTTTGATTTCACGCTTCGTCAGTGTAAATATTAGATTTTCGCATTTTCGTAAGAACTAAGAGAAATAGGGTTTCTGAAAAAGTACTATATTTTAAATGACCAACTAAAGACGTAGCGTCTTCACTTCAGATTTATTCATACATTCTTCTTCTTCTTCGTCCCCTCACAAATGAGGATCGTGACCATATACGATTTGTTGCCACTTGCTTCTACCATATAAACCATATGAAAAAATGTCCAATTCATACATTCATACTCTCATTATACAAGGCTGAGCAAATAGTGTTTGAAACCAGGACAACTAAATTATGCCGAAGCCTAGATAAAACATGTGAAATGAGTATAAAAGTACTAATTGTATCTACGATATTATACGGTTTATTTCCTCGATCTTTATAACTTGTTAAATACTTCATGTGTTCATTATGGAATTATCTAGATAGAATTTCGGTAACTAATACATACGACCTTTACTTAATATTTTTTATAATTTATAATATTCGCATTTTATTTCTCCGATCTGTTTCGAATTCTTACGAATTTGTCATTAGGTATTTATTACGTTACTATAATAGATAACTTAAATAGTCAAAGTAATTATCGTTAAATTAATGTATTTCAGCGTCGATTAGTTATTGCAAAAAGACGTTTTTATGTAATGTCTCGTGTTATACGACGGAGGAAACGGCAAGTTACTTCGGAATTGCAAAGAGGATGCTCTACTAAAGATGACATTGAGCACCAATCAGGTAGAGTGGATATAAATGGCGTTTCAAGTCTAAGCGCTGCGCATTTTTTAACTTACATTAGTATTATTTTTAATCGACTAAATAAAAGAGACTTTTTATTACATTTAAATATTAAATTACATATATATTTAAACGACCAGCTAAAACATCGATATTTTAAGATATTTATTCATATATTTGTTTTATATGATATATTTTGTTTAAAATATTTAAAATCAATTCTTACAGTAAAATTGTATGTTAGTTTAAAAAATATCTAAATCAAATATTTAAAGGTAAATAAATTAAAAGAGAAACTGAAACGTCAGCTTGGGCGACAAAAGGCGTCCTCATTAGTTTTCAATTTCCACTACCTAGTATGATATTTTCTAGCTATTGATTTTGCGTATGACAAATTTACTTATTTATTTTACAAAAATGGAACATAGTATTGACTATAATGAAAAATGCCCAGTCAAACATTTAATAGTTACCATAGTAACCGTAAACAATTATTATTGTTTCTTGAACGAGTATTGACGAAGCTGTCTATACTATAATTTGATAGTGATTTCACTTCTTTATACAAGTTTTCTTTAAAGTTGTAACATTATGGGAACTAACACTCCTCCTAATATTTCTGCACGCATATTCTATGGCTTAAGAACAGATATTCAGTAAGTAATTGCTTCTAAATTAACAATAAACTATCTTGAGGATAACTAAATTGTTTGAATCTATTGTCGTCGATTTTCAACTGCATTATTAATAAATGTAATACCGCAATAAAGACTATAAATATTTATAGCCGATATTTGATTAACGAAGTTATGGTACCACATTTTAGAGGTAGGTATAGAAAATGTAACTAATAATTATAAAAGGACAGTCAGACTTTTATAATCTCTCTTGAGGTTGGGCTCAGTGCTTATAATACTAGTAGTGGTATAGTGGTGTAAGCCATGAAAAAGTCCACAAGACACGTGGTTCCGTGACGAAGTATATACATAGCCAAAAGTACATAAACTATAGTATAAGGTCCTCCAGACCGATTTCGGCCACGGCGGCCAATCTCAAGAGAGATTAGCCAACTGCGCAGGAGATATTATAGTGCACAAGTGTGTGCGCAAACTCAGGTGCACTCTCTTTTCCTTAGCTCTTATAATACGAAGGGACGGCAATCCGACACGACCGGAAACAGTTTAGGCGCAGGATCAACGGCTTAACGTGCTTTCCGAGGCACGGGAGTGTACAAACTTCCAACTTCCAGACTCCGGGCTGCTACTGTGAATTTCTGACAGAAAACCCCAATAACTATTTATTGGCCCGACCTGGGAATTGAACCCAGGACCACCGAGTCTGCGGCCTTATATCAAGCCGCTAGACCAACGAGGCAGTCGTAAACTATAGTAATAATAATAGCAACATAAACTATAGTAATAAAAATAGCTATTGTTATTATTGTTTTGACATTCGAATTACATACTCTATCTATATTTGTGAATTCTATATTATATATATCTGAAAATTATACGAATATAATAAGAAGTATTATAAAATCAACTTCTTAAGTTTGTTTAAGCATTCAAAACTAAGTTAAATATTAAATGTACAGGTACAATGCTCACTACATGACAGATTCGGAAATTATCTATCCAGCAGGAGGTGTAATCGTTATTCACAATCACATTCAGAAAAAACAAAAATTCATTAGACTTCAAGACAAACACAAACCAATTAAATCTGTGGTCTTAGCACCGAACAGGTAATTATACTAAGTATATTCTACTTTTGTAGCTGTTTTTCCTTAAACCAATATAATAATGTGCAAGGAAAATTTAGAATAAGGTTAATTTTAAAAATTTAAATCATTATATAGTAATTTTTTTCTTTTCCTTAATAAAAAATAAGAACCATACAAATCTACATTTTAAAAACTAATTTTACTGCTTAAAACTAATTTCATAAGAGAAGAAGTACATGACTTATATTAAACCACGCACGCGATAAAAACGCCAAAGTCCAGCCTCAGGTCCAGTTCAATTCATCAGTAAAATAACCAACTCGGATTTTAACCTGTGAACTTCGGCTTCGATCATTATGGGAGAGCGCTCACGAGCAACTTTAGTTGCGGCGACAGTCGTCGTCTCGTCACCTATCCAAAGCGGAGCGCGCTCACGGAGGGCGACAGAGACAAAACTTTTTTGAAAACAGATTATAAATTAGATTTAATTCATTCGAACAAAATCAAAATACCAAATTAAATTAAATCAAATCAGTTCAAATTCAATCACATTAAATTAATTTAAATTGAATTCATCATTATAAATTAAAATGAAATTGATTGCAATCAAAGTTTTTGCTAAGCAGAGTGAAGAATAGCTAAATTGACAGTCTAATACGTGTAACAAAGATTAAAAAATTAAAGGTAAGTAAAAGATTAAAGTTAGCTGTCTGTTGCAATTATTTAGAAAGTAAGTCATTCATTTATTTTTTGATGTTATTGACGCATAAGTTTTTGGTTTAATTTTATTTATGATAAAAGGCACTTTAATACTTACTGCTTTTAATACGGAGATGAATATTTTAAATAATAATAACAAAATTATATATAATTTATTAAATTATTAAGCTATAAATTTAAATAGTAAATAATGGCATCTACTATTGAATTCGTACGAATCCATATGAAACACCATTAAGACAGTAGTTTAATGTTTTAAAAACACAATTTTCTATTTTCCGCTGTTTTTTTTTAAGTCGGATTGTTGTTTTTGTTTTGCTAAGGCTGGCAACACAATGACAAATTTAGTTGCCCTTGTGTTCGCGGTGACAGCAACTATTTCGTTGCCGCGTGAGCGCACCTCCATACAAGCCCATGGACGCGGCAACTGTCGCCGCAACTAAAGTTGCTCGTGAGCGCTCTCCCTATTTTAATTTGTCAAACGTTAAACAGTAATCATTTACTAATTATATAGGTAGAATTGACCATCTGACTTGATAAATATAAAAATATCACAGTTATTCTTAAATGAAGATCGTAGCTGGTATCAATGTTAATTTGGATGGGTAAACAAGGCATTTTGAAAAATGATAATTATATGTCTACTACATATGAATGAAAAAAAACAAATGAGTGTATTGAGAAAGTGCTCATTACAAAGAAAAATAATGGTTTAGAAAACTTCTATGTTTGTTTTTATTAAAACCTCTAAAAACCTGGTGCACCGAGGACGGTTCAAATATTATAATTAATTTCGGGCTACATGACTAATGTTTGAGATTGAATGTGGACGACATTTGCACATCCATTGTGTCTTATTAATGAATAATTACATATTAACATAATTTTCAGGCGTTGGCTGGCTTTGAATGAAATCTCTGAAGAGGGTCAAAAGCCAATAATAACAGTATATGATCTCACCACTTACAAGAGACGTAAAATACTAACCGTGCCTTTCGAAAATTCGACGGCTTGTGAGTTCGCATGTATACAATTCTCGTACGACTCGAAATATTTGGTGGCAATAACTGGTGAACCGGACTGGTATTTGTATTATTATAACTGGGACAAGGGAAAAGTGGAGAGCCATGCCAAAGCTCAAAATCCTAGCGGCCAGGGAATCGTTGAAAGCGTAAGGATTTATAGGTTTTTCCTCTTACATTGTACATGTTTAAAGACGATGTTTCTATGCAACTTTTTACCTATTTTATTAGGTGCAATGTAATCCGTCCGACGCAACGCTTGTGGTTATAACAGGGCCATACACTTTTCGTATTATGAACGTTTCTGAAACGGTATGGCGTCAGTGGGGATGGTGTAAAGCTGAAAATGTAAGTATACTACTGCAATAATAAAATTGGAATAGTACCTAGTATATACAGATAGAAGCTGAAAATGTGTAAAACTCACTTATTTATTCTTATTATGTATGAACAGCATTGAGTTATCTGTCTAAGGGGAAGAAGGTTTTTTTATTAAACATTGTGACAGTATTTTTTTGTATAACATTAATATTATGAAAATAAGTTTATATGTTATTTATAAGAGTGGTCGAACTGATACTACTTCCAAATTACTTTTTGTTTCACTTAGTACAATACACGTATTTAAAACGGAGGGAAAAAACGAATGAAATATGTATGAAAATATTAAATAAATACATTTCAATGATTAAAAATGTTTAAAACATCGAATTGTTTCCCTATATTATGTACTTTTGATTTAAAAATTAATGCATAGATTTTTCCCAAAATATTTTAAGCAACACCAAAAAAAAAATTCAACATTATAAAATTAATTAAAATACGTCTAAAAAAACCTTGTAGATAAATATTACCAGCTGCATGTGGTTAACATCTGATCGTATTATGTTCGGAACGGACACCGGAACAATTATGATAGTCGAAAACGGGGAATTACGTCAAAATTGTGTATTTCGGGCCATCGATGTTATGGAGATGTCGCTTAAGAAAATCGAAGCGGAGTAAGTATAGCATGAAATGGGATATGGTAAAAGTTTATTGTTCATATTATTTTAATGAACGTAGGCAGACTGATAAGTGGGCAGTTTGATAGTAAGTGATCATTAGCACCCATAGACAAAGGCCCTACAAAAGAACCCTTACATTGTCAATGCACCACCAATGTTGGGAAATAAGATGTCATTGTAATGTGATTTCATTTCACGCATTTGCATTCTTTTATGTATATATTTTTCGAAAATCGGTAGGTCTACTCTGTATAACTTTTTGTTTAAAATATATTATTTATTCTAGTAAGCTATTTATAACCACTTTTAAATAATTACTATACAAATGTAGGTACTGATGTAGATTCTACCAAGAGACCTAAAATCTAAAATTAAATTGATATGATAAAAGAACTAAACATATATTATTAGAAAGATAAATTTATAAATTTACAAAATAACTGTAATACTTATTACGGTAGCTACTAGCGTACTATGAGGGCGTGCAAATTTGCACGTAAGAGCGTTAACGTAACATTTATAATAATTATATGTTACCAAAGGTCAGGTGAAGGTGAAAAAACAAGTACAGTCAGTGCTGAAGGTACTGCTAGTGAGACAAGGATCGTCGAAACAGAAAACTACCCCGTAACGTGTTTGGTTAATTTTACAAAAGGTAACTTTATAATTTAAAATATGTATATAATTATAATCTAAATGACAATTAAGATATAGTAATCCTTGATACTTTTTCGTATTTCATATTTTTTATATTAATAGGATTCGCTTATGCGTGTGGACAAGGCTATGTACATATGTTTGAGAAGGAAACGCCACATAATTGGCGTAAGAGGAACTTATTTCGAATTTCGAAAAAGTCGTACAAGTAAGTATTGTTTACAAATTGAAAGATAATTGATAAAAATGGTTTTCATATAATTTCGTATTTTCATATAATTATTAAATATTATCTTGTAGACACACCCGAGAACACCCATTGTGGTCACCACTTGACGCAATTCAGCACATAACAATAGATCCTAATCAAGAAACACTTCTTATCACAACTCTCAGGAAACAACTGTACTACGTCAAATTGTTTGGACAACACATGCTTCAGGTATTTAACAACAAGGTCTATTATAAAACGCTAGTATTTCTCCAGCACTGCTATGAAAGTATTTTAGGAAAAGTGGTCTTTTCTTTATTAATTTAAAAGTAGATTAACTATGTTTACAGCAAACCAATTAAAATATGTGGAATTATAACTTATAATTATAAGTATGTATATTTATTTTTTGTTATTGTTCTTGTAGAATCCAGAAATATCATTTACAGAACTGGGTCCCGCGATGCATTATGGTCGAATAAATTCACTTTCGATGTGCGCTTGGAAACCAATATTCATGACTTCAGGGGAACAGGACAAGAGCATACGAATATGGAATTACATGACAGACGACGTGGAATTAATCAAATTATACCAAGAAGAGATACATTGCGTATCTCTACATCCTAGTGGTGATAATAAAAGCCTTATCTAGTTAGTTAATTAAGTTGATAAATATTGTAACGTAATTTTTTGTATCACTATAGGGCTTTTTGCTATAGTGGGATTTTCAGACAAATTGCGTTTCATGGTGGTTCTAATCGATGATTTTGAAGTTATGCGAGAATTTCCAATTCGTAATTGTAAACGTGCACAATTTAGCACCAACGGTCATCTCTTCGCAGCCGTCAATGGTCAAATTATACAAGTTTTTTCGTCTGTTTCTTTTCAAAATGTTTTTAATTTGAAAGGGCATAATGGAAAGGTACTGTACATTACATTCTGTATTCGAAATGTATTCACTAGATTGTAAAATTGTGTTTTCACTCACGGAAACTTACAGATAACAAGTTTGGCGTGGTCTGCCCAAGATTTGACTTTGGTATCGTGTGGAACAGAAGGAGCTGTATACGAATGGAATATGTCTTCAGGGCAACGAGTTGGCGAAGTTATTCTTAAAACTAACCAATTTAATGCATGTGCAGTAAATAGGTAATGTTTAGATTTTTTTTGTGTATGTATTTATTTATATTATTCATTATTACACCACAAGAAAACGAGAGTGCATCTGTGTATGCGCACTTGATCACTATAATTTCTCATGCGCAGTTAGCTAGTTTCCGTTCCGAATGAACGCCGTAGCCGGAATCGGTCAGGAGGGCATCATTCATTTGTTAATTTTAAGAATTTCTAATATACAATTTTCAATATAAGCAATTCATTAGATTAATATTTTGTTTATTCAATAAGATTATTTCATTATTTTTTAGCAATGGAAAAACTACATACGGTGTAGGAAGCGATGGAGAAATTAAAGAAATTGGATCGAACACAATCCGTAGAAACTTAAGTTTAATTGGATGCGCTTTGGATACTATCTTACTGTCACGTTCCGATTTAATGTTGTTTATTACTGGTGGCGAAGGAGGTGTCACCGCAGTACAGCTACCACTATTAGATAAAGCAATTTTCAACGAATTTCATATGCACAATAAAAAAGTAACTGGTATCGCTCTATCGTACGATGATCAAACTTTGGTGTCAGTGTCTGACGATTCATCAATCTGTTTATGGAGACTGACTAACGCTGACGGACGAGCTATAGCCCTTGATAAAGATTTTGCATATTCTAAAGAGATTTTAATAAGTAAGAAGGATTTACAAGAAAAAATAAATAGCATAAACGTTAGTAATAAGCTAAAATACAAATTTAAATGTTAAGTAAATTAAAAGAGCTATATATATCAATTAAATATATTTTTTGAATTTGAATATATATATATATAGTTTAAAATTTAAATAAATGTTTTTTTTAGCTACTGAGTACAAGAATGAGTGAATTGGAAACTGAACATACTTATCAGCTGCGTCAAGCCGAAGCTGCTCAGGCCGAGAAATTAAAAGAAGTGCATGAAGGATATTGTGCGGCTATTGAAGAACTCAAAGAAAAAAATGAGGTATTACTGATTCAAATACTTTTTTTAAATATATTGACAAATATTTAAGCTACTTTTTATTTAGATATATAGACAAATATTTATATTGCCAAAAACTAAGCTAATATTATATATAATTCTTCGTAGCAAATGGAAAATGAACACACTCATGAAATTGGAATGATACAACAAGATATAGCAAAATTACGATCGGGCCATGAAAGAACTCTCCAAGCTTTAGAAGCTGATTTTAATATACGACTCATAAGTGAATACGATCGATATCAGGTAGAAAAACGTTTTTATTAATATATTTAAATTAAAACATACTTTAATGTAATTATTATATTAATGGCATATTTATTCTTATTTTATTCTTCTTGGTATATAGTTGTATTATAACAGAAACGTCTTGTTGTTTTATTGTTATTGTTAGTATAACAAAGTTGAATTATTTATGATAGATTACATCAATATTTTAGTAAACAATAACATTTTTGTAGAGTCTTGAAGATAAAACTGCACGAATGAGAAAAGATTATGAACAACGATTAGAAGATCTAGCAGAAAGTAAGAGAGTAGCTCTGAGGCAAATTAATGATATGTTTGAAGCGAGATTAGAAGAGAAAGATCTGGTCCTACAAGAGGTTAGATATACTCCTATTTATTTTCAAATATTTATGTTATTAATAGTTGTTATAAACTCTATTATTTATATCTTAGTTACAAGAGCAAGCTGATATGGAAAAAAGAGAACATGAAACAATAAAGACATCAATTGAAGAAGATGCTGATCGCGAAATAATCGAAATAAGAACTGCGTACGAAGTGCAATTGAAAGAAGAAAAGGACGCCAACGTAAGATTAAAAGGGGAAACCGGTTTAATGAAGAAAAAACTAATATCTGCCAACAAAGAAATCGATGAATTTAAACACCAAGTATCTCAACTTAAGGGTGATCATATTTAACAAAACTTTGTGCATACATTTATATTTGTGAGGTGTCTTACAATATTTTATTGAAATAAATATTTTTTTAGCCGAACATAAGCAGTTCCAAAAAGTGATTTCTACTCTTGAGAGAGACGTAGCAGATTTGAAAAAAGAAATATCGGAAAGAGACGGCACTATTCAAGATAAAGAGAAGAGAATATATGAATTGAAGAGAAAAAAGCAAGAACTAGAGAAATATAAATTCGTGTTGAATTTTAAGATAACCGAGTTAAAAAATCAGGTATTTAAATTTTTTGTAGTAATTTAACACCATGATTGAAAAAAATCGTCTTCAATACGCGTTTTTATAAATCACATACGGGTATTAGGTACGTGTTCAAAGATAAATTTTATCATGTTGTAATATTTAAGTCAGGGCTGTTTATATTGATTAATGCATATTTGTACTATTTAAGTTATTCAAATAAATAAGTAGATAGAATGCGTACCGATATTTCTACTAGAGACAAGGGCTTGTGGTAAGTGGTCACGTCCGCACTGTGAGTAGAGTAAAATGCCGTAATTTTATTTTATTTTAATTTCCTAATACCGTTAATGCTCCTGCCGTGAAATCTAATATATTAATGTCATTTTGTATTTGTAATAACATTGGTCGACTAGCCCATCAAATCATCACAACATCAATAGAAGTGATAAGTGGGTGGTACCTACCCACATTGACAAGCAGAAAACCATATCGCCGTAATATTGCGTCACTGATATCTTACAGTAGTTGTTTTAATTGATTTGCCAAAATTCATAGATTGTTATTATTTGTCTTTTGTTTATTCAACATATTATTAACGAATTAACTGACATAGACCTTACTCATGTAGCCTTGAGGCGGACTTTATTCTTCTTAAAGATCATAGCCAATTGTTAGTTCTTTTTTATATTTTTTACATATTCCTAACAAAGTTGAAACCATGAACAGTAGATACTTAATTTTCATTTCGGCTGTGTATTAGATCGAACCCAAGGAAAATGCAATACGAGAGTTAAAAGTTCAAATAGACGACATGGAAAATGAAGAACTAAAATTGTTGAATACTAAACATGATCTGGGTATGGTTTAGCTCTAGAGTTTTCGGGTAGACTTAGTTTAGTGACACAACTCGTCAAAAAGTTACAGCTGGTTTAATTTTTCGATGATTTTGACCGCAGATAGAGCCATTAGAACGCGAAATTAAACAGAAAAAGATACGTATTCTAGAGCTGGAAGTATCTTTAGAAACCCTTCTAAAGCAAAAAGATTTTCGCGGTAATCAAACTAACATTCAGTTGTAATTTTTTTAAATAACCTCATTTTAGTTGAGCACAATTATTTGTATGATTCTACTCAAAGTAAACGAAAAAAAGTAGCATACGATATGTGTAGTGGTATAGTCGTGCACCTGTAGGTATTTGCACTTACGATGCACTATATCTTTTATGTATTGAGCCGGTTGGCGTGGTTGATAGACCTGCTTTTCGCGCCGCAGGTCGTGGGTTCGATTCCCACTCAGGACAGACATTTGTGTGCATGAACATGTGCGTTTGTTCTTAGTCTGGGTGTAATTATCTATAATATGTATAAGTATGTATTTACAAAAGAAAAGTAGTATATGTAAGTATATCAGTTGTCTGGTTTCCATATTACAAGCTCTGCTTGGCTTGGGATCAGATGACCATGTGTGAATAATGTCCCAGGATATTATTATTATTTATCTACGGCCTCCCTTATAAAAGTTTCTTAGCGGCTGATTACTTAAACACTGATTTCGCCTTACAATCATTAGGTACTGATTTGTCACTCGAAAGCAGCATTATTTAACTAATCACACACTAAACAATACAAACCGGAAGTCTTTTGCGATTGGCCGTCACAGTAGAAATTCGTTTGCTACTAGTTGTAGTATGAGAAAAAAAATGGATCATTCTTATTTCTTTATAATACTATTACAATTATACGTTTCAGAACTAAAAATCAGTCAGTTAAATGAGAAGCTGACGTCAGCGAAAAAAGACTTTCTAAACGAAGCCAATAGAAATTTAACATTAAAGAATACTTTAAAGAAAATTAAAATCGATCTTCATAACATGACAGCTAATTTTCAAGATCCGACTCAGTTGAAGCTTAGCGTTAAGGTAAGATTGTCAATCGTGTTTATTCAAAAGCGAATTACAATGAATAGTTAAGAGTAATTTTTTTATCGATTATGTTATTGTTTCACAGGCACTATTTCAAAAATATGTCGAGGACATAGATTTCGTACGAAGTCGCATCGCAGAGGATGAAGCTATAAGGGAATTCAACCGGCAACGCGATCATCTCGAGAAACAGGTGGCCGCGCTCAAAATGCAGCTATCCAAGTCTTTAGATGGATCTAAGAGTGATATTAGAAAGATCATGGATGTAAGTACCTATAGCCTATTCCAACCAAAAGAGGTCAAAACCCAAATAAACAATTTTGACAACGAATTAATGCGATATTATTGGTCACCGGTATCAATTGACGCGACATCATTGGTCGATCTATTCTTGTAATATTATCAGGGCCGGATTTAGGGGAGGCCAAACGGTGCAAATGCCCCGGGGCCTCCACACGATAGACTTCGGAAAAAAAACGTTTGAAAGAAAAAAATAACTCAGCGACCGCAACCAACATCAGCGTTATTGTTGCTATTTTTTTTCTTTGTCTGGTTTCACAATCAAATATTTGTTCACCTTTTTGTAGGGGGCTTCCACACTCCTTCGTTGCCTCGAGGCCTCTAAATCCGGCCCCGAATATTATAATGTTTATATGAACTATAAGTTATAATTGTATAGTACATTCCAATTTCCAATAATTAATGCGATTTGCTAATGGTTTTTCTATATTATTTACTAAAACAATTATTGTTTAATGTGTTTTTTTTCACTCCGTTCATTGGGAAATTATATAAATGTAAATGGCGCTATGGTTCGCTAGATATGTACTTAAGTCGGCTAATTAATTTATGATAATAAGAATAAAAATGCGTCCAACTAAAGTCAACAAATTCTTTATTGCTATGTTATTCATAAATTAACTCAATTTTACTTTTTCTTTTGAAAACATTATGGGGAAACCGGTGTTTCACCAATCAACATTGGAGCAAACTAAGGAAAAAAACTCTTTCTTTCTCTTCAAGATGAAAAAAGGCCTTTAATCGAAATTGAATTACAACGCCCTATTTTCTTTTAAGTATTGTCCAAAAATTATTTAAGACAATACCCCTATGTACATTTTATCAAGTTTTCAAGTTAATACTAATAACTCGGAATTGTTTTGTTGTGTCATAGATAAAGCAAGCACACTTTTATCTGTAACCCCCTAACATTCACTACTAGCACTAGTAGTCTAATTGTATAAGAGCTTATAAATATTTTCCAGGAAAACTGTACATTATTAGCAGAAATAAACAACTTGCGCACGGAGCTCAAGTCTACTAGGACGAAATGCTTTCAAATGGAATCAATCCTTGGTCTCTCCGCGCGTTACATTCCGCCCACCACGGCGCGCGCTAAGCTCAAGCACGTTACTGAAGACCGAGAACATCTCGATGAAAAGTATAAACAAAAAATTGAGGTAAGGAATGTACTCAAAACAGAAAGTGTTTTCTTAACTTCAGAGACGATATTAACCTTAGTCCAGAGCAGATACAAGTTCAAAAAAACAAAAACATTCATTAATCAATTCATAAAAAAAAATAAAAAATTCTGGCCCTTGTGATTTTATAAGAAATAGTAAGTCAATAATCCTTATTTATTGTATATTCAGAAAATAGAGTAAATTAAGTTAATATATAAACAACTCGTTATTATATATTGCTCAGGTTTAAAGTAAATAACCTTGCAAAGGTCATAACTTGTTTCAAACCTTGTAACTTTATAGCCCTTCCAATGTATTAATAGCTACATAATTATACAAGCAACAGTTTTGCAATATTTAAAAAAATCTTTACAAAACAATCTATATATTCTCTGTTATAGAATAATTATGAAATAATTCCATAAAACGGTATATTTCAGGAAAGAGAAGAAATAATAGTTGCTCTTAAAGAAGAAAACGAACGTCTTCTTAGCAAAGCTCGTTGTGTCGATGATAAACAAAGCGGAGATAAAGAACATGGTTATGAAAATAAAGAGCAGTTGTAATAAATGTTGTTTTAAATATAAACTGATTTTAATTTTAAAGTAAATTAAATGTATTTCCTTAATTAAAAACAAATACAATCTGAAGTATAAACTATTAATTAATTCTTCTATTAAATGTGTAAATTTAAATAGAAATGACATACATGTGAACTGAGTAACATATTGTCAATAACATGTTTATCATGGTGTTTTCCTTATAACTCTATATATTCCTTAATATTGCTTCATTATAGAATTGAAATAAAAGTGCCATTTTAAAAAAAGAGTTTATAAATGCCTTTATTTTACTTATTACAATAAATTATACAATGTTCTCAAGAACATCTGAACAAAATATTAACTTGAAAAGTTAAAATTAATTAAGCAATAATTATCAGTTCTAACAAAACAAAATAAGCTAACATAATATATTAAAGCTATAATTTAAATAATAAAATTCCGTCACCTCCCAAGAAGACCGAAATAATTTCTCATTACTAATGTTTAAAATCCCATTGCAGCCCAAAAATTGTAGTAACATTTGGAAAAAAGTGAAACTTTTCTATTTTTGTTTCTGCTCATGTAGAAACTACTAATACACTAATTGTGTAACCCATTATATAACACTGTTTAGAGAATGAATGGCAAAATAGCTTTCCGACCTTTGGGGTAGTCGGGGAATTCCTTTTTGTAGTTTCTATGTTTGCCGAGGGCCCATACCGACATCTGATATAATCCAACCACGGCAAATATTCCAGCTGTAAAATACATGAAAGCAAATATAATTATTTAAATACATAATATAATATATTTATTAAAATCATTCGTTTCATATAATATATTTATTAAAATCAGTTTATTAGAACATGAAATTGATTATGCTTTAAAAGTCCAACAAATTAATGTCATTAAAAAATAGCAGACAAACTAATTAATGTGCTGTATATTTTTATCAGACTACTAAATTATTTACAGAATACATAAACAAAATAATTTATTCAATGCGACAGTAATCAGTGAAACTGATTAAATCATTTTTTTTTCTTGTCATAAATAACACTATTTTTCAACATCAAAATATACATTTAAAAAAAAATCACAATTTAAAAGTGATGGTAGTTATAGGGGCTGTATTATATATGCCAATAATGGCAACTTTGTAAACTTTTAGTGACAACCGGCCGAATACTGAAACGTCATTCAAAATGAAGTGAAGAAATTTTGCATACTAAATTTTGAAATTAATGACGTTCCAAATAATTAAGTCCCAATCATATTTGAATGACGTTTCAGTATTCGGCCGTAAGACTACTAGCTCATGGAATACTTAGTTGTTATAAATAATGTATGTTTAACCATATTAAGCATATGACGGTCAAGTTGAGGTCAGGTATCACATATTGTTACTTGTTGAATAATTAAAAAAGAATAGAGTACAAAATATTTTTTAAATAAAAGGAAGTAAGTAGGTATTGTCTATATTATTTAGTATTTATTGTTTTTTTTATCAATTGTTATTTCAAAATATATGTGTACATTATGTTATACATGTAAAGTAAATTAAATAACACTTTATTTAATCTTTATCATTAGGTCTAATTATAGGACAGGTTTTTTTTATCACTTTTTCTCATTATACTGAAATTTTAATTCACAGATATAATGAATTGAGTAGTAATACTAGTTAAGAGAAAAAAAAATGTAGAACTTACCAGGAGCACATTTTGTCATGATTGTAAAGAAGAGCCATGATCCAAATTCATAAGTGTAATTTGGGCAGGAAACATAATTGAAGAGTATAGAGAAAGGATTTCCATCAGGCTTTGGGATACGCCTCACTTTTGTGCCAGGCGGACGAAGATTCTTCAAAAGAATGTGAATGCTGAGATTACCCAGCTCGCAAATCTGAAATATAGCAAAGCTTTAATATTTACTTATGCAACATAATTCATAGCAATAAAACTGTTATAATTATATGTTATTATATAAATATATTTTCCTACAATTACATAATACTTTGCATTCTGTATCATGCGACCTTGTTAAGGTAAATTTAAGTGTTTGCTGTTTAATATTTCAAGGCAAGTTAGATATTTAAAAGGTAAATTTGTTCCACATTACAAATGAATGGATAATTTTTTAATAACTCAATACATAAACTTACCGTAAATCCAGCTAAGCCGACATAAACACATGTATTGCAAGGTGCTGTGAACAGAGGATGGTTGATGTGGTATGCAATGTATAGTGTAAACAACCAATAATATGCACAATTCTTGAATAGGTTCCGAAGCGGCATTGTGCCATGAGAGAATCGATGAACAAACAATGTTTCCAGTAGCCGTTTACCATAGTGAACTGACCAACAAATTGCTGCAATCCTAAAAACATCAATAATATAAATGACTTAGTAAGTTATAGTATAAATATTAAGATGATATTCATAGTATTTGTTAATATCTACTCAATTCGCACTTAATAGGGAAAGCAAGTTTTATTTTCGTATAATGTATTAATAATTAGTTAATTAGGAACATACGTGGCCACACTTCCTGGTGCAGAATCAGTATCATAAAGCAGCCAGGGTCGCTGATATGCCCACAAGTATACAAATAATGGACCAGCATACTCTGCTAAGAAAACATTCTTCCAAGATATTTGTGGTCCGAGATCTTGTAAATATAATTTCACGTTACTATCTATATTTAAAGATTTCAGGGTGGCTTCATCTTTAAGTGATCGCCCTTTAGCCTCTAATTTTAATGATTGTCTGTCAGGATATAATGACTTCTTTACGCTTTTATGAATTGCATCTTTTACATCCTTAATTGTAGCGTCTTCGTTTACATGTACTTTACCCAACGATTTTAAGCCAGATACGCTTACGACTTCAATCTAAAAAAAACATTATGAAAAAATAAATGTAACTTTATACATGTGTAATTTTTTTTTTACATAAAAGTTATTACATACCTCCATAATTGCGTACTTTTATGTACTGTCAGTATTGTCCTATTGAGCGAGCACCTATTATTTTATCACTGTGGGCAATGCGGTTTCCTTTCGCTTCGTTCAATTTCAATATCACCGGGCGCTTTAATTGTAAATTCGAACAAATAAAGGCAAAGGTCACGGATATAAAATTAAAATTTCTCGCCACGCCGCTAACTCGACGTTTTGTAATTCCAAATTCCAATTACCTACTTATTACTGTATAGTTTAGTTTGCCGGTACTGATTTTTCTTTTCTCATTGTCATTACCTTAAGAGCATAGATTAAACAGATATATATATTATGTACTACCAAAGACCAAACCAACCAAAGGTATATAATATACTCTGTATTAGGATAGTGTTTCTAGCTGCAGGTTAATAAATTGCAACAAATTTAAATGATTTTATTGAAACCCAAGAAAGATTTTAATATATCTTTAGGAATTATACAAAATTATTTAATTATAAGTATTAAACAAAATGCTTTCTGCATTTAAGGTAAACATATAAAATAAAATTCATTTCAAATTCCATTTATATTACAATAAGCTTACTTACTTAGCTATTACAATAAGTGTATTTAATACAATAAATGTATTTAATACATTTATTGAATCCATCTTAATCATATTGAAAAATTATATAGTTTTTTTATATTGGTACATTTGTAGTTGTAGTTGTGTGTGTGAAATGTTGCGTAAAATTGGTAAATGTTGTCAATGTTTCTTTTTCTTTTTGCGGTGCTGTGTACAATCCTATAATGTCTATATGTGTTAGTAAGTTAAATGGCGATTTGTGAATAGATACGTATTTCACTAAATACCATTTTAAATAAGATTTAAAGACCTTTATACCAAACAGTGCGGATTGTGTATACATCGGATTATAAAATATGCGTTCAGTTGTGGAAATTGGGGCTAGTGTCCCAGCTTTTTTGGGAAAATTATGGAAATTGGTTAATGATTCAGAGACCAATCATTTGATTTCATGGAGTCCTGTGAGTGTTTACTTGTGAATTCGAAGAATTATTGTTGCACTTTGAGTAGAATATAAGAATTATAATATGTTTCTGCTATATTATTATGTATTATATTGTAAGAATGTCACTAAAAGGCAGCCTGTAACATAGGACGCAGCTGTCAGATCGTCATTGAATATTCCATTCAATAAATAAATAGATACATGTCACGTTTTGTACCATGCTTACCTTTTTACTGGAGCTACTTCGTACGTACTAAATGTACTTTCACTGTTCAATACATGTTTATGAAATGTATACTAAATAAATTTACCCTGTACCGATTGTTTTCTTATTTTTATAAACAGCAGGTACTTTTCCACTTGATGTCATAATATTTTTTTTGTTTTCAATTAAATATTATAGAAGATCATTGGTATATGCAATTAGTAAAATATAATAACAAAAGTATTTCTTATCCATCTTTTCTTTAAATGTATTATAATTGACATGATTATTAATTAAAATTATCTGGAAAGTTTTTTTAATTTGAAAAAATAAATTGTTACAAATTTTGTATTGTATCATCATGGATTTTTTGGTTTCGTCTAATATTCTAATTATTTTAATCGGCCAATATTAAAAACCCCTACAATTGGTACTCAGAATAGAAACTAAGAACAGACTGGTTGTTTTATATAAGAAATGCCTTTTTGGATAATATTATATGGTATTAGTAATGTTAGGCTTATATGTCATAAGCAATATAATTTTTTTGTTATTTATAACACTATAATTTTATATAAACATTATTTTGTAGGGTGGGAAAACATTTGTGATAAAAAATCAAGCAGACTTTGCCCGCGAATTATTACCACTTTACTACAAACACAACAATATGGCAAGCTTTATTCGACAATTAAATATGTATGGATTCCACAAAATAACATCTGTGGAAAATGGTGGGCTACGATATGAAAAGGATGAAATTGAATTTTCTCATCCATGCTTTATGAGAGGTCATGCTTATCTTTTAGAGCACATTAAAAGAAAGATTGCCAATCCTAAATCAATCGTTGCCAGTAATGAAAGTGGTGAGAAAATTCTCCTAAAGCCAGAGTTAATGAACAAAGTACTGGCAGACGTGAAGCAAATGAAAGGTAAACAAGAGAGTCTCGATGCAAAGTTCAGTGCAATGAAACAGGAAAATGAGGCATTATGGAGAGAGGTAGCAATTCTGAGACAGAAACATATTAAACAACAGCAAATTGTAAACAATGTAAGTGCATTTTGGTGGTTTAATTAATAATAATGAATTGCTTAGATATTTGTATTTATAGTTGGTATATTGTTTTCAGCTAATACAATTCCTGATGTCCCTTGTGCAACCTACTAGAGCTCCAAACTCCAGCAGTAACAATGTTGGTGTAAAGAGGCCATATCAATTAATGATAAATAATGCAGCTCACAATTCTGCATCAGATGGGTCATACCCAAGTAGATTGAAAACTATGAAACTCGACAAAGATGTTTTGGATGATCTAAATGAAGACATGGTCTGTTATATTTTTATATAGTTGATGGTGACTTTAGATTTTATTAATTATGATCAACAAGTCATAGGAATTATTTATAAAAAAATCAATATTGTTGTGTTGAATTTTCAGGAGGATGGACCAACTATTCATGAACTGGCCCATGATGATATTGTACAAAATGATGCTTCACAAGACTCATTGGATCCTGCTGGATTTGTGTCTGTAGACTTGGCCTCTAATCCAATTATTTCCAATACTCACAACAATGCTGACCCCACAACATCAACACAATACCATGTTACTATGGAAGATGGAGACGATACAGAAACAGGTATGTTTTATTTAGATTTATATTTTCAATTGCTTCCTTGCTGTTTAAAGTTGATTTGCATGCACAAGCTTTATATGGAAATATTCATCTGATTCCATATTTGCCTTTATTTCAAAACTGAGTCATGGGTATCTATTACGTTGAATATTTTTGATATTCATGTGTTAAAAGAAAACAGAATATTTTCATAAATACTATGTTAATAATGTGTGACATAAGAGCTTGTTTATCTATATCATTGTAATTTAATAAATTCCAATGTTCCTAGATCGTACAAGATTAGCATTTCCTATAATACATACGAATGGCTTCTTAAGGATACCTGATTCTTCACCAATAGTTACATCACCCTCCCCTACAATGGCATCTCCATCTCCAATAGGTCAACCAGCAATGGAGCAGGTGCTTAATAATGTGATTGCAGCATCTGCAAGTACATCTAAATCCAAGATGAGGAATACAAGTAACAAAAATATGTCTACAAACAGTAAAAATCTCCTGTCACCCAGTAATTTTAATGCAATAAATCCATCAGCTGATTTTAAGCTTCCAGCTGAGATTTTTGCAAGTGATGATTCCGTTAGTGATGCTGGAGTTGCTGTAACAGAAGATATAAGTACACTTCAAGATTCTATGCTTGCTGATCAAAGTGTCTCCACATCTAAAGATAAAATGCTTGGAGGGATCAATATAAAGTTGGAGACACCCTCTGAATATGTCAAGACCGGAAAGAAGTCCAAGAAGTCGAAGGACAATACAAATACATGCAGCATAAATCTAGCTGATATCAAGACTGAACTCCAGGATGATTTTGATTGGAATAACATGACATTAGCTACTGTCAACAATAACACAAATAGGTTACAGGCAATGTAAGTATAACTTTTATTTCAAAATTTCATCATGCTAGCAGCATGCATGATGTTCAAGTTATTGCACATTATAATGGAGTTGATGAAAATATAATGATGCACTTTCAACTTTTTGTCGATTTAAATGTGATTTTGGTGTTCAGGTATAGAAGAGATAACAGTCAAAATAGAGAAGAATATTCTTCTCACTTTGGATCGCACTCGAACAAGTATGTAACAAGTGATAAATATTCTGAATAAATCATTGTTCAAGCGGGGCCCACTATTAATATTTATAGAAAATCGTCCTTATTGTGATGAAATATGCAACTTCGCAGTGCGAAGTTTGTTGTTGTTTTATTATGTTGATGACTAAAATTTCAATGTTATCAATATATATAACAGACTGTGCATTGCATTAAAACACTACACTACTATGGGGGCCATTCATTTATTACGTAAGACGATTTTTAATACATTTTGACCCCCCACTCCGCCTAAATAAGAAAAAATAAGAATAGGCCGATCCCTTCCCCCCTGTGTAATATTTATTACGTAAGAATGTAAAGGAAAATATTACGAATAACAAATGAAGTGGATAGATCTACAAAAAAAAGAAATCAGCGACTGTCAGCAAAAAATTAACACTCAATCGGGTAGCTCGGGTACGTTGCTATGGAAATAGTTTAGTAAGAACTATCAGGATTCCCTCCCACCCACGTAAGAAAAAATAAGACATGATCGAACCCCTTCCCCCCTAAATTGTCTTGCGTAATAGATGAATGGCGCCTATGCATAGACTGTATATATATATAAAAATCATCGTATAGCGTGGCGATGTCCCAACGACAACAATCAATTATTACCCATAATGGGTTTTTTGAATATTCATGACAGAATATCATAGGAGGTTTTCTCATGATGTTTTTACCTTCACTGCCGAGCAGGAGGTGATTATAAATAAATAAAAAAACACAAGCATATGAAAAGTCAATGGTGCTTAGATATAATTGAAATTGCGATTCTGAACTTGGTATTCTTAGTTATCTTCGCGAAATGAAAATGATTTTTGTAGATTATAAATATAAAAACTAATAAAATTAAAATTGATTGTGTTTCGCCATTTGTAATGTAATTAACACTGGCTTGTGTTTCATGTTATTCAAATAAGATATGATTTAAAAATGATAGTTAACTTTGTAATGTAATTATAATTTCAGGAATGACATTGATGATCATTTGGACACGATGCAAACGGACTTGGATTCCTTGCGAGAGCTGCTAAGGGGCGACACATACTCATTGGACACCAACACATTACTAGGGGTGAGCATATTTTTATTAATGGAAACAAAAAAATATATACCCATATGTACGACGCATTGCGTAAAGGTTTGGCGCGTTTAATTCAAAGTACCTAGTTAAGCTAGTATCAGGTCACGCACACTAGCGCACGCCAAGTAAACAGTGACGTTTATCGCGGTTAGGTTGGTAGCGGTGTCGAAGTCACGTTGCAAGCAACGTGTTGAGAGCTCGTGTTGGGCCTCGCGAGTCGCGCTACCGCTCGGCGCATAACAAGCCCACGGCCGGCTACGTAATAACGGGTCTGCGCTCTGCCGTATTATAATAATGTTTATCGACATATTCCAATATTAGATTCGTAAATTTTTGTTTGCTTATTAATTGATTGAATAAAACATTTCTTAAACCGATTATTTTATATTTATTTCGTACGGATTATTATTATTTTGTAAATTATAAAATATAATGTACAATAAAAAAAAATAAACTTCTGTATTGTCCTCAGATTGATGAAAGCGTAGGACCTACAGGTTCTCACCGTACAAAACCAAATGTAATTAATATGTTTAATAAGAGAAATTTTTTATACTTTTAAGTTGTTTACTCCATTACAAAAGATAATTTTTCACATTTCAAATTAGTAAATTTATACTAATATAATTTAATTTAATATTTTTCATAAAATACGAACCAGTCAAAATTATTTTCTATTTAAATAAGTATGTTTTCCAAATATTATATTTTATTAAAAATAAAAACAATTATCACAAACATTCTACATTTATTTTTTTTCGTATTTTATTAACAGTTTTCAAATATATAACAATTGCATAATGGCGTACATGAACGTGTTGCTTTTATATTCAATCATGCTTTTGTGTGTATTATTTGAATGCCAGACGTAATGTATGATAAATAATTTTTATGTTACAGCTTTTCGGATCTGACGATCCTTTCTATGGGCTATCTTACAATACATCGGACGACCGGACTAAAACTTCCAACAATGGTAAGTTAACGCATTAGATTTAATTTAAAAATATGGCATGCCACGGAAACTTTAGTAAACGAAATGACGACGGAGGAATTCTATGCGGCAAGAGTTTCATGCGGTAAATACTTATATGTCCTAAACATTAATAAATAATAATATACATACATATTTGTATTTTATTAATATATATATTTAATTAAACTTGTATTGATAAATTTGGTTATATTGTATGAACAATATTTCAGTAATGTATGGATCCCTAAAAGTAAACGTGATTTTGTCCAGTGCGTCGAAAAGCCATCTTGTATTGTAACGTATAACGATATGTCAACAGCTTTTTTTACATTTATGTTAATTGTAGATACAACAAAACAGTATCCGATGATTGATTTTGATTGGCTGATCGGTAGCAGCGATACAACGCCAGCAAAGTAACCCGTATCTACCGCATCTTCAAATACGGGAAGCTGATTGGTGCATTCCAATTTGATGTTGGATAATATTGGTAATGGGTGATTGTAGTTGGGGGGGTTTACGGTCAACTATAAATGTATAGGATATGTGATGTCGTAATAGATCTAAATTTGAATGAATCTTAAATTTTAATTCTCGCGTGTCATCTGTTACGTCATCAATACTATAATGTAGAAATTAAGATTATTTACCTCGATAAGGAAAAATAATATATTAAGTATAGGTTATATTTTGTTGTTATAATTATCGATACCGGTATCTGTTATATGAAATGTATTTGTTCTTATTGTTAATTAAAGCGAAGAAGCTGAAAGGTGATATTTCGAATGTAAGCAGTGACGACACTCGCGCGATGAGCCCGTTCAATGAGGACGATGGTATTATAATTATTACAATATGTCGTAGTCGTATTGGTCATAGATATTATATGCACGGTTACAGTAGATTCAGCTTCGTATTATATATCATGGTTTTTTTTTTATTATCGCTTGTAAATGTTAGTTAATGGAGTAAATTTATTTAGATGGTGTCGTTTAAACTTTAGAGTAATTATTTTAAGTTTTGTAGTTTCTATTGTAATTGCGTTGCCGCTATCGTTTTATAGAAGTCGTCTGCTAACAGCCTTCGTTTGGTTTTGCATACAAATACATTTTTTAAACAATAGTTAATAAGTTTTTGTTATTGATGATAATATACATTGTACATAAGCGAGGAATTAGTATATAGACAGGACTATGTAAAATCAGATAAAGTGACAGACTGATACATTGTCATTCTTTTCGTTTGAAACTTAGATTTTTTTCATCATCAATCAAATTATTTGATAAGCAACAGCTATGTAGTTAGTCGATTCCGTGTAATTATTTTTTTCTTGACTAATGAAAATTTGTCGATTGATCCGTTCTTACATAGTCAAATTATTTTGTTTTAATCAGAAACAGTTCTGGAATTAAATTCACATTCACGAAAATGATACAGGTTTTTTTATGTCTGACATTGTACTTGATGTTCTTAGAACTAGAAAAATAAATAGGTATAATATTATATTTTTGTTTTGCATGGAATGGAGTCACATCGGTATCTTATTTGCTTGTATACATTGTAGTTATAGTAATATTTTGTCTAATTACTTCGATATTAATATAAGAATATATAATTGGACTAACAAGGGTGTCTATGTATCGACGCATTTATTTTCTTCAATTAAAAAAACATATTTTGAATATTTATTAGTACTTAAAATACAATTTTATGTAGATATATAATAATAATGGATTATATAATGTGTTTATAACTTTTTGAATTAATTTGGGCGCCTTTGTTGTCAATTTAATGTAATGTTTTTTTTCTTGGGTAACTTTCAGCTGAGGGGAGTCAGCTAATATCGTATACAGGAAATATTCCAGACTTTGAGGACATTAATATGCCCGATCTGGAAAGCGAGAATTCTCAGGGGCCCTGTTTATCTCCAAGCCCGAGTAGTTCGACGCTCAACACGCCTCAAGTGCAGGTTCGATCTCCGCTCTTCACTCTGAGGCCGTGAGGGAAATCTGAAGAAGAACCTGTAATTAACTGCTTAAATACAATTTACGTTATTCTCTCAAGAAACGTATTATCGAAAAGTAACTATAAAATAATATAGTTTAAAAATAGAATATGGCCTGCTTCCTATTGTCTTAGTATTGCCATTTATATAATGTATTTTGTTATATTAATTGAGGCAACACTATATTGCTTTATAACGTAACATAACTAAGGCACTATAAAATAACGAAGATCAAGGAAGACATGTTTGACTGATTCACTTTTATGAGAGATAGAGTAAAAATAAGGGTTAACATTTGTAATAAGTCAAATAATGTATGGACTACATTGTTTGTAAAAATCTCGAAATAGACGCACTAATAAAATATTATGCTTTATTAAACGAACGACATTCATGTATAATAATAATAGTTTGAAATTCAGCATTTAATATATTGCTTTCATTTTAGACATATTTAAACAATGTCTGTATAAGAACAGTAGTAACATATTACTATTCTGTCATTATATAGTTTGTGTTTAAATATTTCTGTTGTTTCCATTATAAATAAAAGTAACATAAAGCGTATAAGTTTTAATATAGATTTAACATACAAATATTCGCCCCGCTTGGTGCCTTAACAGATGAGTATTTGATATTTTTGTATGGTGTAACTGACAGCTCATGACAGTTTGTAACGAGCACTCATGTCATATTTAGTATATAGCTCAGATATATGTATAACAGAACAAACTATATTTTAAATAAGCTGATAATTGTAAGTTTGGTTACAAGTAACTAAGATAATTACCTACCTTGCCTACCGTATTAATAATAAACATGAGAATAATTATGTTATTTCATACATCACAGACAATTAAAAACTTTATAAATTTATAATAAATAGCATTTTAAATGTTTTGTACATCATTATTGTATTTCTTAAGAACTACTGTTTTCATCATTGTATAATTTAAGGGAGGCATTCTGTAACCGTCTGTATCTTATATTATATTGTTATTACATAATGTACATAATATATAGTGATTAAATGTATTATAATTATATTATATTTTAGTTCATAGTACTATGTTTATAAGTTTGTTGGTATTCGATTTACTTTGATGCCACAAATCATTAAAAAAAATGTCTCATTTATGATTTGAGATTGTTTTTTTTATTGAAATTGTAAATATTAATATTGCTTTGCCTTTGTAAATTATTATGATTTACAAGACGCAGATATTTTTTTTAATTTTCAAAATTAATGAAACGAAATATTTTCAAAATATTTTTGTATCTGCAATATCTGCATTTGTTGAAAATAAATCTATTACACCTAATAAATTCCGAATGATATTAAAAATATAACACCAAAAGAAAATTTTGTCATTTTTAATTACTTACAAATAATAGTTAAAAGAACTGAGAACGGAAAATGCTTTTAAGACGACGAGTTATCTTATTGAAGTGTCTGATGTTTTTCTAACTGTTGCGTAAATTGTATGTGAATTATTAACAGAACTGACCTATTTTTAAAGCCTGATTTCATAATTCAGTATGTATGATGTTATAAGTTTTTACTTTCAGTATAAATTACAAAAAAAACAGGATTGTTTTAAATTTTGATTGGTTTTTTTTTAAATGAATATATTGTATATGTAAATATAAGAACGAGTTTTATATATGTTTGACTGTTATTTGTACAAAAAGTGTTATAAAATTAATATATTGTTGCACTTATAAATTTCGTTTTTCTTAACTCTAAATAATGTTAAATGAGACAGACAGTGTTTATCTTTACTACTAGAATATAATTATATCATTATATTAAAACATTAACTGCGTTAAGTATGAACAAAGATTGCTAGGGCAAAATATACCATAATATCTATAGGTAAACTATGAATTTATAAATTATTTTAAATGCAATGTAATAAAATATTTAAAAAAAAATACGTTTTTCATTTGTATAATTGTTCTTTGTGATTGAGTTATTTAAAACAATACTTGTCACCCCTCAACGATATTGTAAATTACGAAACTTTAGATGACTGATGAATCTGAAGTCTATGGAAATTTGTTAGTGTGTTAAAGTACTTGGAATACATAGACCATAACATAATATAAAAGGTTCGAATCATAGCGTATTCGTATCTTGTTTCAAACTTGAAGTTGAGACACATATACAAGTCGTAGTTTAAAAGTAAATTCTTTCTTTGATTTCGAAAGTTATGTGTTCTTAAATACGTCATTACGCACACTCATCTTATTTTCTTTTATTGCGGAGCTAAAATCATATAAGTAATAAATGATTTACCTACAGCAATAATACAGCATCACGTATGTCTTGAACGTGAAACGATAAATAATTAATATACTATATTACAAGTAGAAGACAAGTTGATTCTTATGGAATGCCCAAATTAACACTGACGCTAAATATTATTCTATTAGCGGAACCTTTTTAAGTTTTTGACTTTAATACTGAAGTTAAAAAAAAAACAGAATTTTATACAATTAGATTATTACTATATTAGACTAACTATCATCAATTGTACTACTAGCGTCGGTCGACTGTTGAGTAGGTATCTAAATAGGGTAAGTTATTCACAACTAATATTACTAATTTTACGGAAATAAATAGTTGTTGGCTTATGGAAATAAATAAAATCAATATGAATTTATAAATCTTTTTCTCCTTAAAGTCTTAGTCGACTAAGAACAAGTCATATTTACAAAGAATTTCGGGATCAAATATTTCACTGAATAATTTAAAATACATCTTTTTATATTTTATTACAAATACATTATTAATTATAACATACAAAGTAAAACGAAATAAACGTATATAAATAATCGAAATAGTTAATAACCTAATTAATCTATAAATAATTATATTCAAATAAATTAGTATATCACATAACAAAAGTTTCATCTAAAGACAAAATTAGTTTGACAAAAAAAAACGTTGTGACCATTGCGTTAAGTATAATAAAGTTGTAATTGTACAATCACGGAATGTGAAATTGGATTAAAATATTAATTAGAATAAGCTAAGCTTTAGATTGTTAGACATATTTCTACATATCATATAGCAATTTAGTAAAAAAAAAACTTTTTTTAATTATAGCCACATAATAATAAACGAATGGTATTATAGATAACTTTTAAGTTAAAATAATTTTAATATAATTATGTTTTATATCTGAAAAGAAGGAAAATAACAAACTAAACAAAAATTTTAGTTGGGCGATTTTAGTTTAAAACTTATCTTCTATAACAACATACTATTTTAGTGCAAACGTAGTTTTCGTAATAAAGAAGGTAAAAGGGGTGGTGCCGGTGATCTGTTCTTTACTCCATCAGTAATATATGGGCCTGGTTTGGACATCAATACAGTATGGAGCGTTGGTGAGGTTCCAATTGCACATCCCAATTCTGCTGATAAGTTCTGACAACCTTGAACATCCAACACCTTAAGAATCTTGCAATGATCTCTTATGGCTTCCAAAGTTTTATCAGTTAGCTGATTACAACCCTGGAAATTAAAGAAAAAATAATTATAATTTAAAATTCCAAAAAAATAAGGGTTTAGTCGAGCGAATGTGATCCCATTAAAATGAAACTTACTCTTAATTCAAGATATTGTAACCTCTTCAAGCCTCTCACAATTTCTATGACAGCATCGTCTTTTAAATTGTAACAGTCGTTTAGATTTAAATACTCGATACTTGGACAGTTTTTGACTAGATGTTTTATGCCATCAACCGTTATTTGTTGGCATCTACTCAAATTAAGACTTCGGAGTTCTTTAAATGAGAAGGCATATGTTAAACTAACGTCTGTGATCCTGTTGCAACCACTGATGTTAAGTTCTTGAAGGGATTTCATTCGAGCTAAGGAGTAACCAGTGTATGAATCTAAAGTCAATTTTTCACACATTCTCATAACATCTCTTTTTCTTCTTGCATCACGAATAATTTCCTCTTCAGCTCTCGAACCTAAATGTATTCTATTAGGCATACTGACTTCATTATAATTTGACATGACGGGTCCTTCATCATCACCTTCTGTTTCAACTTTCCCCATGCCAGTTAAACCAGCATCCGAGACTTTATCACAGTAACTTATTTTTAATGTGTGTAAAAATAATTGATTTTTAAAAATTACTTGTATTGATGTGTCAGTAACGGCATTAAAACAAAAACTTAAATCTAAAAAGCGCAAATTTGTTAATGTTTCAGAGATCATTATGACACCAGTTTGTACTAAATTTAACGAATTTATATCAAATTCTTGTAATGTGACATTTTCCGATTTGCAAATTCCTTTCTCAATGCCTTCTCTCGTAATGAGTTCACATTGCGAGATATTTAGACGTTTTAGTTTTTTCAATTTATATAATTCAGCTATTCCCAAGTTAGTGACTGCTCGACATCTTTGAATGTTAAGGGACTCTAAATTTATCAGATTGTCACTGATATACATCAGAGATTGGTCAGTAACTCGTGTACACAGACCAATATCTAATTCTCTGAGAGTTTGCTGATGTGTTGTCAATGATATAATGCCTGCATTTGTGAGCTGATCACAGGTGTTTAATTGAAGACTTTCCAACTTCAGGTTTTTTATTTCTGATAATGCTTTTAAAGCAGCACCATCTATTAAAGTATTAGAAAACACCATGCTCTTCATGTGATTAGCTCTAGATTCTATAAATTTTAAAACAAAATAAAATGTGAAAACACACTCCGATGGATTTTCAAAAATATCATTTGTATTAGGATAGAATCGCTTAACAAAACCTCCATGAAATTGCAAAGGGCATAAAGATAAGCACAAATCTTCTAATATTGGAGCATTTTTCACAAATCTATAAAACAATGCATCTGTTATGTATTTATTTTCTGATAAACTCAGCCTTTTTAAGTTTTTAAAACTGTTAACTATCCAACTGTTTGTCTTATCTAGTAGACAGCCTGACATAAAAAGCTCTTTACAGCTTTGTATATTTAATGTTTCAAGAGAATTACATTTTTGTAAGATGTTATCTATAACTTTTTCATGTATATCACATTTCCTAATAGTCAAACTTTTAATATTTTCTCCCATTTTCTCCCAGAATCCATTTAATTTGTTTGATATTTCTACTTCACTAAATAAAAAATTCAAATAAGGTGTTATGGAATTTTCAATAATTTGGAGTGGCGTTGTTTCACCGTTTAAATCAGTTTTGTAAAGTACAATTGTTTTGTTTTTTAGAAAACAATAATCATTAGCAGCTTGATACCATGCATGGCATGTTTCGCTAGCAGACTTCCGATCAGATGTTGGTAAATATTTAAAAAGGTACACTAGAACCTGTAAAGAAAATAAGAAAATAATGTGTTTTTACAATAATAATAATATATCACAAATAAACTTTCAGGAACATATACTTAAGTTCACATAACATACAAAAACATTAAATAAATAAAAAAATACTATTAATTATTCACAATAAAGATAATATCTTATAAAAAACTATAATAATAATATAAATGGTATTTTTTATATTCTATTCTCTTATCTATATTTCAATTGCATAACAAGTTAAATAATTAATAAATGTTTATTTGTTGTTGTTATTGTTCTTATTTTTTATTACATAACTTTACTCGTCCTAAAATTATTGATTCTTTTATCATTTTTGCTTATGTTTGATCACGTGAAAAATTGATAACTAACACAAAGCACAAACAAAGAAAATTGGAAATTAGCACTTACGGAAATAAATTTTTAAGAATACCTACCTCATAGGGAAGTTCTATAGCTGCCATGATGTTTTAGAATTTACTGTAAAGCAATAAGTTTATTTCACATGGTAAAAGGTGTACTTTAATAATAACTCATTTTTGTATTCTAACACCTTTAATTTGACATTGATAGCGGAAACCTGAGAAATGACAGATAAACAGCTGATGAATGACGTCACACAATCCTAGGTCAATGACAAATAGACGTTTCATTTTTCGTTTCGTTAAAATATTAAATATTGTAGTGTTAAACTAAATCACTATAATAATTAAGTAAAACATTTAAATAATTCAAACTATAAAAAAAAACTGAACTCTTTACTATATCATAACAATTCGCTGGACGTATTTATTTGGGGTTGGCGACTTTCCAAAACAGTCGCTTGCTTGACGCTACTCATCCTTGAAATACTTTTGATACCGATACCGATGGGTTGCTTGTTGAGACGTAGAGATGATACGGTGCGGTCGATACTAATATTTTCTTTATTTACTAAATTTGGCGCGAAGCTTGAGTTGATGGGATGGCTCATTACTATTCTGACGGAAACCACACGGCAAATGAATAAATGATGTTTTCTTACTGCATTAATTGGACATAAATGCTTTTATACAAACTTTGCTAGGATTATGATATACATTTATATACATGTTATACATTTATATTTATGTATATAACTTTTACATGTTCAAGGCTTGAATTTCGGAAAGGACAAAGATATACATAATGTAGGACCTTTTATTATTATTTTATTACAATTGTTTCTATTTTAAAGTATGCAAGAAGTAGATGTTTCAAAATGTCTATAAAAATCTGCATTTGTAGATAAGTAACATACATTTTTCTTTCTATAAATAAATGGTTTTCATGTAAACTTTTATTATTATTTATCGAAATAAAAAAACTCACTAAATATAACATTCATATTTATCCATTGACTAATAATTTCGGCATTGTAAGTAAGTAAGAGCCTGTGTGCCACTACTGGGCTTAGGCCTCTTGTCCTCTTCAGAGAAGAAGGTTTGGAGATTATTCCACCACACTGCTCCAGTGCGGGTTGGTGGAATACGTATGTGACAGAATTTGACACATGCAGGTTTTCTCACGATGTTTTCCTTCACCGTCAAGCTCGAGATGAATTATAATAACAACTTAAGCACATTCTGCTGATATTATAATATATAAAATATTACATATATAAAATAACTCAAGTCGAGGCAGGCATGGTAGTATTATAAATATGTAAACTTTGTTGTAAATTGCAAACCCAATTGAAATCGCTTTATTGATTAACGAGATCAGACTTATTATTATTTTATAGATACAAGTTTGTATCACTGATATATGTAAATATAAGAAAATGTACAGATCTTCTTATTTATCTTTATTTTATATACATATTATGCTAATATATTTTTATATATCTCAATAGATATAAAGTCAATCTGGATAAAAATTTCATTGCAGAATACAATATGAGCAGGATTAGTGTAAGTATGGGTGCTCCGTGCTAGGATCAACTTTGAAGCGGCGTCTTATTTGAGTTTGCGCGGCGGCTTGCAATATTGTTATTGCCACTTGTTGGGCGCCAGTAAGCTCAGAGAATGCGGGGTGAACCGTCCGGTCTCGCGTCTCTTGTTTTCATAACTACACGCACGGAGTTTTCCGAATAACTTTCCCCAAATATATATGCGACGGAAAAATGTTAACTTGTTATATATCGTAGATTTTATTTTATGACGTGTTGTATGTGAAGTGTCCAGTAACTAAAAACTTTAATGATTTGACTGTTAACTAATTTTAAGAACAATGTTTTTAAAATAGAACATGTCAAGAAGGAAACAAGCGAAACCAAGATCTCTTAAGCGTAAGTAAAATTTGTAATTAGTACTTATAAATTAAAGGAAAATCTGTGTATAAAAATCAATTTTTTTTATTTTTTTTTATTGTAGTTTTATAAAAAGATTTATTTCATTTAAATACAGAAAAAATAAAACAATATACATAATTGTAAAACCATATTTAAATTTTCGAATTTAATTATTAAAATGTATATATGTAACCTATATATATTAAACATGAAAACAAAAGCTCATTATCAAAAATTACTATGTTTTATTTTAATCTCGCTACGAATTTTTATTGTAAGGAGTTTTTACTTCTAGATAAAATCTAATCAGAATTAACTTACTTAAATAACGACGTTTAGGTCTATCCTGAATATTAGTTAGTCTCCTAATAGTTACAGTATAGGAAGCTCCATCAAGTACTTAGGAAACTGTGAAAAGTGTTAGCTGGAGTGTTAAGTATTAACGATCACGTCAGTCTGAGCTCTATACTGTCGTGTGATGGACACACTGCGCCGTAACAGCCGCGCGTCCTAATATCAGCATTTTATCAGCGACCGCTGCCTGCGGTCACGTGTCAGGCACAATTAATCCTAACCTGCCTCTTGTTTAAGACTTGAAATAACTGTAGGCTAATTTAAACATTTACATTTTATTTATAAAAGCTAGGTACCTTATATAAATAAAAATTTAAATTAAAAAAAATATATGTTTAATAATGATTTGTTATTTAATTTAGTAATATATGAAATGCGTATAATAAAATTTATACAAGTATATATATTATAGTATAGGTAGGCGGACGAGCATACGGGCCACCTGATAGTAAGTGGTCACCATCGCCCATAGACAATCGCATTGTACATTTCTTAAAAAAAAAATCGGCCCAACCTTGGGAACTAAGATGTTATGTCCTTTGTGCATGTAATTACACTAGCTCACTCACCCTTCAAACCGGAACACAACAATACCAAGTACTGCTGTTTTGCGGTAGAATATCTGATGAGTGGGTGGTACCTACCCGAGCTTGTACAAAGCTCTACCACATTGATGTGATTGGCTGTTGTTGATTGTGACTCTGGCAGAATGTCAATGTAATGAGTAATGACTATGTAATGAGAATTGAACACAATTTGACAATTGCTGATAATTTTTGAGAATTGCTGATATTACCTATATATTTTATAACAACGAAGAGTTAACTAATTAGTACTTATATATTAATTACATTTCAATTTTAATTGAAATAACGTTTTGTAGTATTATTCGTATTCAATAAGTATTTGTACTTTTATACAATAAAGTATACGGTTATGTATTAAAAATATTAATGAACATTTCATATATATCAGTAATAAAGATGTGTGTCCGCACGTATAGATTACTGTTGTTAGTGGTGGAACAGCAACGTAATGTTGTTAACTTAAGGTATCGATCTGGTGGAGTCTAGTGCTTTCGTAATGCGTCCCGCGGGGAGCGCGAGGATGCTGCGACTCTCCGGCCTGCTCCTGGGATACCTAATGCAATACCTCCCGCTTATTGCTACCTTAACTTCGATATGTGTATCTACCGCAATAGATACATAAGTATGATGTATCGAATGTCAAACATAAAATTATGTAAAGGTATTATGTATGTTTTCAATTTACATAAGACTGCCTAGCGCCAATGTTTTTATCTTTTAAGTAAATAACTTAGATAACTCATAATCAAATAAACTTTACCTTTAGCTTTCGATTAAACACCAGTTACTTTTGTGTTAATTTTAGAATTAGCGACGATATTAATAAATACACACATTCCAATTCTTACGGGTAGATTTTAATGGGTCCAATCCAATCGGCAAATATATCAAGGACTATAAATTGCACGCAAAGTTATTTCTTTGCGTAGACCTGATTTTTTTTGGGAAATTACAAAAAAAGTAGGTACTATTAAAGATAATTAAGAGCCAAGTAACCGTACAAAAGCGACCGAGTATCCACCAGGAGGTACAAACTGTGCTAAGTTATTGTATAATAATATGGATATTTAGAAACTACCACCGGTTCGTTAAAAAATCAGTCTTGAGAAGAACCCGGAAGGAAACTCATATATACATACTATATGTATGTAAGTAAGAAGATAGAAAATGTAATAATAACTTGGCGAAATAACAAAACAAAAGGGTAAGTAATTAAAAAAAGGCTAGAATTTGCAGATGTATGTCTTTGCAGATGCAAAAAGCTATTGTAAAAAATATAAAAATAAAATAAGTATTTAAGTGAGAAATATATATGACATCCCTAAAAAAACCGGCTTATACAGCTATTTAATTACTAGATAATCCACTTCTCACACAATGATTTGTCCGATGTCGGTACATCGACGGACCTTGGCACACATGGGTCCAATAACATGTCAATTTCAGTCCCTTCTGTCGGGAAATTAAAATTTTACATTCAACAAAAATATTAAACCTACGACGTCCCAGGTAGATAATAAAAATGAATTACCATATCTTGAATCGTTTAGAATGAAAGAAGAATTTACAAAATAAAATTTAAAACTCCCAAGCTTATTTTTAAGATAAAATTAATGTTTAGATTAACAGGTTTATGTGTTTTTCGGTGTAATTATAGAAAAATGAGTTTCTCATGTAATTGAGGAATTCGAAAAACACTAACGTGTAATGAATACTTAAGCTGCGGCCGAGTAATTATATTGCTAGCGTTTACCGGCAGTAGTTGTTATGTGAAACGATAAGAAGTTGATGGCGGCAGCGGGTGTAGGGTGAGCGGGGTGTTGCGCGTCCATAAAACTTGTAGAGGCCCACAGAGAACCGCTGCGAAATTTCCCCTGGGTGGCGCGCACCTCCGCCCTGCGCGCTGGGAAATACGGTAAAGCCATATCATAACAGTTTTATGTTGATGTCGACCTCCCGGCTAAGCTGGGCCATTCTTACTTTCCTAATCGACAAATTTACTCTAATGAACTGAATTTTAATTAGGGATTTTTATATCCGCTTCCGTTAAAAGGATATCGACTTAGAATGCAAATGTGGCGCATTTTGTTTGTTTGATTGCTTGATGATGAATGATCTTGCTTGAAGATAAATATTTAGACATTGTTATGTAGCGCTTGTATTGATTGTAGATAATTTGTAATTATCAAAAGAAGAATTGGCAGGAACTGTAAATTTTCTGAATTCTAAGAAAAATTTGGAAGAAAAAAATATTAATGCAATCTGTTAACACAACCAAGCATTATTTTTTGCTATTCCCAGTCGACTTCAATAAATCACTCACGTGTTTTCACGCAAAAAATCCATAACAGGTAAAATAACAAGTCTGCATGAGTATCTGACGTATCTCTGAGAAGATGTATTAATCTATAGGAATACATTATAATATATTACATACATTGATCTTTGTTGACATTAATATTGAGACAACGGCTGATAGGAGAATATTTTAAGAAATAATTGTCTATCTACGTTCTATAAAATATATACCTGTGTTATGAAAAGCATTGGGTTAAAACTTATTAAAATTTGGTTATAAATAGAAAATATGTAATAAATGGAATGGATAAAATTTCTGCTTGATTTTGACAGTAGTTATCATTTCGGATTACGCTTTAAGTAAATTAGTAAATGAGGGAATTTGCAGTTTACCGTTTCGTTATAAACAATACTGTACAAAATATAGAACATTTTTAAACATTTTCTTTACTGTATTAATCTTTTAATCACACACATATAGTTTCCAAGGACTTTCGTCTGGGATATTGTTTAAAAATATCACGGTCTCCCCCCATAGAGGGTGATCCCTGTGGAGCGAAGTTCTCGCCGCCCACGCCGCGTCCCGCGGGACCTGGCCCAGGCAACGCCGCCTGCTCCCTAGAGAGCCTCATTCCCTCCTCCCCGTCTCCCTGTAGTCTCCCAGGAAAACAGTCGAGATGTTCGACTTTTAATTGATAATCGGTTATATATTCGCTTATCACTAATATTAGACTTAATAAATATAAGACTTAGCTATATAATAAAACATTATTATTAAAATAAAACATTCATAATTCTTCGATGAAAAATATATAATATTTAAATAAAACTTTATTACGATAATTATTTTTTACAAAAACTTGAATTGTCGTTTACAAGATTATATAGGTATTAAGTAAGTAAGATTATATAAAAGTAAAGTGTTATAAATATGTAATTAATTAATAAAAACCTCAACTTCTCACTCAAATTTATAAGTATGTAATTGAATTTCATTCAAATTTTATTATAATCAAATATGTAAATATAACTGTATAATAATGCACTATGATCTTGTCGTGTAAAGTCCGCTCAGTATCTACTAATAATTCTTACCGCACCACCTTATATTTTACCATCTTCGTGGTCCAATTCGCAAAGATTGGCAAATTACGTAACATTTATTAAACTACTGTATCATATGACGTGAAAGTTTAGTATAAAATATACAATTTTTGTATTTATTGAATTTTTTTAAAGAAATAAATGCCCCGTGCATATTTCTTTTTTTAATCGTTTGTTGACGGTTCCTAATCTAATATTTAATTGTTTCAATAAGCAATACCAAAAATTTAGCGACATATAAATGATAAGAGAAATATTGAAATTAATATTATCGAATATATCACAAAATATTTGTAGTTTTTGTTTTGATTTGGACCAACGGCCACTGTGGGTCGACTACTAGGTATTCAAATCCCTGGTGTATTTGTACTGACGCCCAGAATACATTAAAATTACAATTTCTAAGGTACTCAGGGAAACGACCTAGACTGTGATGGGAGTTGTGATATTATTCCTTTGTGCTCCAATTCGCTTGCTCCTTAATCATAGTTATTACCTACATATAAACAGCTGCCGGTGGAATAGGTCGACTCTAGGGTCGTTTGTTACCCATTAACAGAATAACGACTCATGTTAATCCTGATTTTACATTATTTAGTGATGTTACCTTTTATATGATCAAGATTATTTCCAATATATAGGAAATTAGTTGGTTATGATTCATGTTTCAATATATTTTTTTTGCATAGAATATATATTATAAACTTACTTGTTGTTTCTTAATTTGGTTTAATTCTTAAACATAAAGTTATATTATTATTAAAGATTCTGTTTGATTATATCAATAATTTAAGTTATTAAAACTGTCTGATGGGTACTGATTTCTGTTGCAGTATTAGGTGTCAGTATCAAAATTCAATTTTTTCATTTTCTTTTATAAATAATAGCAAAACTAAATTTAAATGATTAATGAAACTAATTTGAATGTTTGGCGTTAATAAGTGCACCACAGTTTTACACTATAGCTGTAATTATCCTTAATATTTTGTTAATGATCTGATAATCTGATATGCTGCTTTTTCAAAAAATATATTGTTAATATTATTATAAACAAATGATATACAGGCAGAACAAATCGGTCAATAGAACCTATATAGAATAATAGAACCATGTACTTGCTTTTATCTATTGACACTGCTAGAAGAAATATTATTTCGTACTACAAGAATCGTAAATATATAACAACTGTATTGTTACATAGGGCAGTAATGGAAGTTATTATAATGTACTTTATATAAATAACTATAAACATGTTTTTTCAAATAAAGTGTTGATAACTTTCAAAATCATAAGCGTATAAGGAAAAAAATAATAATATTGTTTCATTATGTGTAATACGCAACAATACGGTCAGTAAGAAAACTGAATTGGCAACATCGTGTGGCTCTTTGGTGCTGAATGCGTCCCGAGCGGCGAATTGCGACTAGAGTTATGATGGTCCGCAGATGCCTCATGATGCCGAACAGTTAAACTGTACAAACAATAAGCAGTTATTTGTGTCGTGATGTTCAATTGCTTTTTTTCAATTGTCGATGTTATATTAGCGTGTTGAGTTTTGTCTCAATGACATGTTTTCATGCTTCCATAGTTTGTGGCACCTCCCTTTTAACGTACCTTATATTGTATATATTGGTATGATAGCTAATCGCCGTGGTTTGTTGCGCGTTTGTATTATACATGGATGAAATAAGTACGTAAATTTAAAATTGCTACCTTTTTGAGTGTTGAAAGGTACAGTCCTTGTTTATTTTGCAAAAAAACCCTCTAGTAATGAATTGTTCCTCAATAATATTACATTGATTAGTTACATGGGCTTCAATCGCTATTCGCTGTTTTAATAACGAAATAGGTAGCTATGTCTACTCTACAGATAGACAACTTAATCAATACATTCTAAGCCAAGGAAGTATGTAAATCCTAAATGGCCCAATGGTTAGAAGACGTGAACTTGGGCAAGCTCCACACATAGACAATTTATATATGTTCATAGTTCGTCCCGTGCTTGGGGCTAACGGAAAAAGCTGTGAGGAAACTTGTACGTGTCGGACGACAATCTGTCACATGTGTATTCACCAACATACACTGGAACGACATGAAAGTTCAAAATCATTCTCCTCAGCTTTTGAGGCCGAATTATTCATTGCTTAATGACAAATAAAAATTAATTAAATTATTTCCTACATTTTTACATTTCTAGACTTATTTCTGTTGTACTTTCATATAAATACACATATAAACATAGTATGAGATAGTGATACTCATCTATTTACGATTCAGTGCAGGTTAAATAGTTTAAAACAACATAATCACGGTGTTAAATACTAACATGATAGTCTAAAACAGTTCCGCATATATTATTTTGTTAAAACAGTGGGTGCGGCGGTGCGCGGACTGAACGCAATCACGCCACCCGCGCCCTCGCTGCGCTAATTATGTCACTAAGCGAACATAATAAGGATATTGCCTTTTGTTTTCATGTTTAAATATAGAATTATTTTATGTGAAATAACATATTAAGCACAATCGCTCCTCCAGATCGATTTCGGCCGAGGCGGCCAATCTCAAGAGATATAAACCAACTGCGCAGGGCATATTATAGTACTTACAATTGTGTGCGCAAACACAGGTACACTCTATTCCCTAACTCTCATAATGTAGCTGCTAGACCACCGAGGATATTACACATATATGTTTAATTAAGCTAAGAAACTTAGTGGTAGAGCATGTGCAGGGCCGTTTGGGTAGGGTCAGATAAAAGTGTTGACTCTCTACTTAGTATCGTTGTGTTTCTGTTTGAGACGTGAGTGAGTGAGTCAGGCAAAGGGGTAATAACATGGTGTCGGATTGGCGATGTAACGCTAATGTTTATTGACTGTTTTAACTACCTACTATCAGCCCAAAGTGATAGTCCGCCTGTCTATTTGTAAAAGTGCGGTCGGGGGTCCCCGTCAGGAACGAAGTTTTGGCGATATTTTTTCAGTAAACCGTGTTGATTTTATTTTTAATGTTATTGTCGGCTTTTGTTAGGTGGGGGTGAAATGTATTATTATTCGTAATAAAATGTAATATTATTTTATCGATCCTTAAATTATAATATTGATTTATATCAAGGAAAGTTTGTATCTATTGTATTTCTTTGTGAAACATGGTGGATACTATATAACAATACATATGTATGAAAATTATTCCACCACCACTGCGGGTTAAATATATGTGTCAGAATTTCAATACTCGGAAATGCTTTCCTGTGTTTTGTCCAAGCTATCTGTTTTTTTTTCTTTTTTGTATAGGAAGGCGGACGAGCATATGGGCCACCTGATGGTAAGTGGTCACCAACGCCCATAGACAATGGCATTGTAAGAAATGGTTAGCCCATCGCTTACATCGCCAATGCGCCACCAATCTTGGGAACTAAGATGTTATGTTCCTTGTGCCTGTAATTACACTAGCTCACTCACCCTTCAAACCGGAACACAGCAATACAAGGTACTGCTGTTTTGCGGCAGAATATCATTTCTATTTCTATCAATATCTGTTTAGTTCCTCATGTTTTCATGGAATATTTCAACTTTTCAATATCAATTATGTATCAATATCCTATTAAAAGTTGCTTGCTTATGTTTAATATTTTTATAAGAAAATAAACCTACCGCCCTATACATAGGATGGTAGGCTTAAAATATATTTCATGTCTAATGAGTGTATTTTTGAATTCAAAGAGCGACATAATTATGTGATGCTGATATTTCAAGAAAGACACGTGTAGGTACATAAAATTGATATTTATATAAAAATCAACACCTATTTTATTGTGTTAACATGTTATTTAAATATTTAGGGTTATGTTTAATTACAAAATTTTAAATTAAATGAGCAGGTATGCATAACAGTGTAAACTGTTAGGTACTACATTCACCAAAATTATTAGGTACCTATACTTATAAAAAAGGAAAAAGGTTTTTTTTTTATTCTTAGTCATAAATCGCAAATTATACATCATAAAAATAATTAATAATGTGTTTAAGCTTGTGCCAATGAAGCCCTTTCATACGATACCCCACATGACACGGTTAACTCATTTCAAAATTTGGACCGCCATTTCTTGCATAAATACCCTGTTTTTTTATTATTTAATTACAAATGTATAGTTTTCAGATTTTTACCTTGTAGTACATGACGGTATTACTTGCCAAATTTCGTAGTTCTAGGTCAACGGGAAACACCCTATCAATTTTGATTTCCTTGAGTGTCGAAATATATGTTTTTTTTTGCGGCATAAACGGCTCGACCTTTTTTTTTACATTTACTTAGATGTTTGATTTTTTCACACCTTCAAGAGACTGCAGACTTAAGTATATAGTTTTAATTTCAACTCAATATCTTCACGCGTTCCCAAGATAAAGGGTCTTGACAGACAGAAAGACAGACGGACGGACAACAAAGTGATCCTATATATTCCGTTTTTACCTTTTGAGGTACGGAAACCTAAAAATTAAAATTTCGTTATTAATCAATGTGAGTGAAATAAACTGAGTATGAATAAAAAATACGATTTTGTATAACCTGTTACTAAAGTTGAGTGTCTGCAAAGTTGGGGAATTAATATAACGTTTTCATCATTTCTTATATACTTTATATTTGTGTCTGCGTACGTTCATGAAATACTTTACTCTGAAATATTAACCCAGATATGTCTGAAACTTTATTTTATTTATTACAACTTGAAAATACAAGCAAAAAACGCTATAAATATAAAAATACCCGCTATAAGGATTTCACAAGGAAAACATCCGTCCTATTTAATCTTTTTATCTACAGTGGTGGTCATATAATTAGAAACATTTCTTATGAATAAAGAAAGTATAACTTCAACGAACAAATGTTCGTAAAAAATATACACATTCAATAATTTATATTCATGCAATAATATAGCCACTCAACTAAAAAACTCATTAAATGCATAAAATATAAAACATATCTTACTTTTAATTACAAAATGAGTCTTACACATGAAGTTACGTTACCACTAAGATTACGCTCTCCGTCTGTCGTCCGTCCGTCACCAGGCTGTATCTCATGAACCGTGATAGACAGTTTTCACAGATGATGTATTTCTGTTGCCTACTATAACAACAAATACTATAAACATAATAAAATAAATATTGAAGGCAAAAAGATTATCTGTTGTATGGGAGCCTCCATGAAAATAATATAATATGGAGTAATTGTTTCACTTAAACACCTTTCAACATCATGTCCTCACAATTCCCTTTTAAGATTTTAACTCGCATAACATAATAAAAACACGTGAAACTTCAATTTATGATAATCTTTTGTTTAAAAGAGAACGCATTCGTTTTCAAATTTACTATAATCGTCGCGTTATGCACTACCTGTATTAGACTAGATCAGCCATTGAACAAGTGTGTTTGTTGCAAAATCTACGGATCCTTGCACCCGACGTTGAGTGTCGGTGATACTTAAGTGTTTTCCAAAGTTAGGGACTAATAGAGATACCTAAAAACATGATGCTAAAATGACATGGATGATGAAGACTACATTTGTAGATTTGTTTAGTTCCGATCCTTAAACACAAGCTGACATAAAGTTGAAAGATAACATCACATCACAACAAAGATAACATTATCCAGAGATTATAAACCAAAACAAACATAACAGTACAGTCTTTCAAAACTGCCATAACTGACATTAGATGGAGCGAGAAGCAAGTAAAATATTAATATCTCCATTTTAAGCAGACGCACTGCATGCGTTAAGCACTGACAGAAAACAGAGTGTGGTGAAAATAAATCCTACATTTTAAACGCCTACATTATATGAAATGATTATGACTCGAATGACTATGAAAACAAAAGTTGTTAAAAAAATATCTCCAAAAGTTACCCTTACATAAAGTTACAACTGGAAATTTGCCATTAAATTACCATAATTGCATCCAACGCAAGGGAGATATTACAGTGACCACTCTATTTTTGTTAGTCTTACACATAAAGGCGACATCAATGCGAAGAAAATCCTTCGTAATAGTTATTGTATCCATAGAAATTGTTGATCCGAATTGAACATTTAGCGTTTTACTACAAATTGCCTTTTTGTGCCAGTTTTAGGATTTTTTTGAATATAAAACAGATAACATTAGGCATTGGGCTGATTTATTGATAATTTATTTATATAAATTCGATTAAAAAGTTAATTAATAAACTTCAGTTTTGTATGTTTCACACATTTTTATTTTTCAGCTGAGGAAGAGGAGTGGGCTGAAGCACATTCTGATAATAATATACAAGATGCCGTGAATTCTTCAATTAATGACGATGAGGAAGCACAGAAAGAATCCAACATCGATGATAAGAACGAAATGGCTGAGGAGGAGCAAAACGTAGATGAAAAATGTGCAGGTAACAAAACAAATCATATTAAAATTACAGACGCATTTCAGAGTCAATATTGTAGTAGGTTGCCAAAATAGTCCATCAAGTCTTTATTAAAGTAGATAGAACATTTGCATTTGTGGTTAGTGGCATCGTAGAGCGTGTAGGCGGGTGACACTGACACACGGCTGCGGATAAGGGATGACGTACGAGCGAAGGTTCGACTGCAGTGGGTGCACGCCGATTTGCGGATGACAGATCGTTGCGTCGCTGCCTCTATTGCCGCGTGAACAGAACTGCATTGAGTCGTCAATAAAAGTCAGATCAATCGGTTTCTATTGTTTTGAGAGGTGCTCATTCATTTTATGAATTTATTTGGGTATGACAGTTTTATTTATGTACTAATTAACTGAATTTTTAATGCATATGTTGAGCATAATGATCATAGCGAGAGGTTATTTTGTATTATTTTGACTGTGCCTGAGGAAGAAGCATGAATATATTCGATAAATACTACATCGACAAATATAGAATCCGGGTGACAATAGATGTTTGTATAAATTATTTTAATATTCCACAAACATCTATTGCGAACAATGTCAGCATATAATAAGTGATATAAACACTAATGTGTATATATCATAAATAATAATTAAAAAATTTAAAAATGTTACTAACGCTGATATAAATAAGGACATAGCACGCCAGGCCGTTGCAGTAATTCAATGGAGATTGATTGAGTCTCCGCTGCGGTGGCGTCTGCACCCAGCACTTAGTCACCTGTCAGCTACATTCGCGGCTGCACACAATTCAGTGGCCGACCCGTCCGAGGTCATTTATCGTCAGATTAGTCACTCGCGTCTACTCATATAAGACCGACACTAGACGACATATACCTATATGTGTATGTCAGTTATGTAAATCCGTCATTAACGCCATAGAATAATTCCTAATACCTTTAATGCTTTTATCATTAATAAACATTTGAGTTTGAATGATTGTACGTAATTATATTTTCGATATGATTTTTTTTGGCAAAATGTATACTATTACGATTATATAATATGAACAAATAGCATAATTTTCTTAAAGTGAGTTCTTCAAAAGGAATCAATGTCATTCATTATACAAAAACCAACACTTCATTTAAAGATATAAAAATATTTAACAATTAAGAAACAACTTCACTTACGCTGTAGCCTGTACGCAACAGCATATTTTCATTTTTTACGTTGTAAATGTATTTATAAAGCATGTATACATATTTACATACAATCTTTATGGTTAATATGAATTGGCACGCCTCACAATATTCAAAGCCTAAAAGAGCCCATTTGTTTCAAGCTTCCTGTCATACGCTCAAAAAGACATTCGTTGTCGAGTGGTTCGGCTGAAAGGAGGGGGCGACATGACAGTGGCTTTGGAATTATATTATATTAAGATCTTACGACTGCATCGATTTTTGTATTCAAATATTATCAACAAGAATAAAAACGTTAAAGATGTTTTTATCCCACGATATATGTATCTAATGACACATATAAGCGAAATACCACTGATTGGATGATTCATCACAAGATTTTCATATATATATAGGTCCAATTGAGTTGAAATATAGCAATGTTACCTCATCACCTACCCGCCGGGACGGGTAGTTAGTTACATGTAAATGTGGTTATAACTCATCCTTATGTAGATAAACACGATACACACACGAACGACGATAAACAATTTGGTTTTTTTTTCCATAAATACCGTTAAGACGTTTCTCTGAAGTGGTTGCAAAGTATTCACTTTGCGTCGTTTTCGTATTTATATATATAAAAAAAAAACTTAATAAAAGTAATACAATAGACATTTCTATAATTAAGTTTTAACATAAATATAATTAGTAAGGATTTCCTAAAAAAATATATTTTAACTTTTATTGTAAATTGCTATATTTTACAAATAACATTATAATATTAACGGAAAGCGTATTATGTATGTATAATACTAGTCATGTAATGTATAGTACTAGTAAGTCTGATTTTTTGTCAATGTGCCATTACTGCCATTTTTATTGCAAAACTAAAACAAACGCGAAAAAAGTCATTTGAATTTTTTGGTACTTAATTCAAACACGGCGTATATTTTACATTTTCAGTTTTTTAAACATAAACAGGTTTTATATATTATTTTATGTGGCATTAAAATTTCTTTAATTTAGTCTATTTCATAAAGCTAGGTCAGGTATTTTTGAAGATATTGATGATTCTATAACCGATCCTTTTTATTTGCGGTCCAGTGTTATTATGTGTTTCTTATCTGAAATGGGGTAACAAGTTCGTATGCGATCACACATGCAGGTTTTCTCGCTATGTTATCCTTCACCGTCGAGCACGAAATGAATTTTAAACACAAATTAGGCACATGAAAATTCAGTGGTGCTTGCCCGGGTTTGAACCCATGAGATATTCACTACCTTATGAGTAAAAAATTGTAAATCATAAAATACAATGTTTTGTATATTTTACTACGATTTTCTAAAGTACAATTTGTATTTATATAATCTTATTAATCAATGTTTTTGTTTCAGATGATGTGGATAATACGAAAAGTCCAAAAAAGCACGTCGATGATTTTGATCCTGAAGATATTGCTGGTAAGTTATTTTTACAATAAAACACAGTCACGAATTAATAAAATCGATTTAATAATTAATATATTTCACTAATCAAACCCGTGCAGTGTAACTTGTTTTATCTATGGTCCAAAAGATGAATTATAAATTATTAACAATTTTGTCACTGAACTTTTATTTTTAGTTTAAAATATTATTATATTCAAATACTTAGCAAGATTTAATACCGTTGTCAGAAAGCGAGAGCGGTTCAGTTAATCGAAAACTTTGTTAAAATTCATAAGGTCACTATAATAATAAGTTTTCCCAAGCGATGTTCTAAGCTATGACGTTCACGATGCGTTTTTACTGCGGTTTAATGATCTTTTTACAACTTCTTCAAAGGGTGTGCTGCGGCGATGGCTGCCTCGCGGCGCCTCTGTCGCCCGCTCGCTGCTTTACGACCCTGTCCCCGCTTATCTCGAGCAATTTACGATAAATCTCGACCAGACTCCTTGGACCTCAAATATTTACATGCTAATTCGTAGCCAATTCTGAACCCGAGATTATAAATAAATTGGCCGCCGAGGCCTATCATCAACCCGCCACCTCCGCTTTATCTTTCACGACTCTTCGAGTTTTTAGAGCACTCATTTCGTGAACAGTTCTTATTATAATTTAATGTTCCCCAGATTATGTTAGTTTTGAATTTTTACGGTACTTAGTTAAAAATGCGAAGACCGTGTACAACAATTAGAAAACTCTGTGGTCAAGTAATAATAATGCTCCCTTTACACAGTCGTAGTCTTATTAATTTTTTTATTTATTTATTCTAACAATTTGTGCCAATTTCCATCAACCATTCGATCGAGACAGTCTAAAGTGTAGTGCTAATTTGAAATGTTAGAATATTTCGATAATGTTAAACAATTTTGCTTCCTTAACAAACAACGCAATGTAGGTACATGTAAATTTTGTTTAAATTGCATCGTTTATTTTTATGTTTCTTAAATACAAGATAACAAAACATACTTAAATCAAAAATGTGTCCGTTAGGGAAACAATAGAACTAGGAAAGCAATGATAGTATAAACAATACTTCCATCCTGCGGCACCCTGAAGCCTTGCAGAGAATGATGTATTGTTCGTCTTTACTCTAAGTTCAGCTCACGTAAGTTATATCGTAAATTTGTATTTTCAATTGTTTCTCTACAAAATATGTTGGTTAAATAGCTAGTAGTAATCGGAAAATAAGTAATTTTTCCATAGCAGATCAACATTGTCGCAGTACCGTTGTTAGGCCAACACGAGTGGAGCGCAAATGTATTCTCAGCGGGGGTGACAGGGAGGGGGATGAGGGCAGTCGGCGCCGCTGAGCCCGAAGTTGGGCGCGTGGGCTCGCTCCCGAGGGACTTTGCCGCAGGGACTGCACTCAGAACACTTTTATACGTTGACTAAAAAATCAGTAGCTAAGTTACGTTCCTAATCAAACATGATGATTTAATTGTAACTGAAATACTTAAGCAACGCTAAACATCCAAAGTTATGCCGACTAGTTGACTTAACCGAAACAACAATGTAAATAATGTTGCCGAGCAAAGGATCGCCTCGAGCTGGCACGTGGCTAATTAAATGCCGATGTTGGATGGACGGCGGGGGTGCATTCGGAATTCCGTTCGGCGTTAAGCGCGTGCCCGCCGACACCGCGCCGCATACCTCGTCGCTAAGTCGACAATCCTGAATTGTTTCGAACTTGCCTTTATTGGTGTCGTCACGATAATAATATATTTAGATATAGGTACATGATTAATTGATTATAAATACAATACATTGTTGTGTACAATTAATATAAAGAGCTCTCAAATTACAACTATCACAAAAAAAAACATGAAAAAATAAAGGCAAAATGTTATTCCATGAGAGTAGAATGTTAAAATACTTAATTAATAATTCTAAAAGACAATTGATATAAACTGGCTAATACTAGAGTAAAATTAGTCTACTGTAGTTTTGATCTTTAAGAAATCTTGTAAATTAATATTTACAACTATTAATATTTACAATTTAAATTTATACTACTTAAAAAAATAGATGTCAAAAAAGAACTTTATTTATTACAAATATATCTATATGGTTTAAGCCTTTTGTTTAAAATAATAGAATATATAAAAAAGAACGCTTGGAATACGGCTCTGGCAGATCCCAGGTGGCGCGGCCGCAGCGTTCGGAATTATCACATAGTGGAGAGGCGGGGGGCGATACATTCGTCACAGGCCCAGCAGCCATTAGGCATTTAGATATTATCAGCACCCGTTGGGGATGACCCGCGACCTGAGCCGCACTGCCAATGTTTAATTACTAAAAGTGTTTGTTTACCAAAGGGATTTAGTTCCTAAACTATTAGGAAAAATTTAATAATCAGTTTTGTTATCACCATATCTTGGGACTCCGGAATTACTAACTCAATTTAATACGTAAATCTTATTTAGATCTAAAAATTAATTGAGTTATATTTTTATGGAAAGTTACTTTTTACTTTCTAATCCTCCCTATCCCCATGGTCCCAGGTGGCGTCGCTTCGGCCACACTTCCTTCCGTCCCGTGGGGATTCCCGACCCGTATACACATATAAGCAAAACACTCACACATTCATCGCTCATGTTAGCCAACAGGAGTGCTTGGAAACGTGGAAAAAGGAACCTATTCCCTTGACATTTGCACTAAATGATATTGTCTAGAACGTATTTGTTAAATTGCTCCATATAAATATAATGTTTTATTATATGTTAGTTGCAGTATCTTGTTTTATGCGGGAAATTTAAAAGCAAAACAGAGTTTAATTAATTGTGTTTAATTAATTATAAGTATAACAAATGGCCGTAGAGAGCTTATCAGTTGTGAACAAGCATATGCAGCACATGCACCCTAGAGAGTCAGTGGCAATCATTTCGAACCACCGGAGGCTGCATTAATCACGAGCCGCACCACAGCCGCTGTAGGGGAGACCGGGGCTACAAGTTCCGATTTTTAGTTAACCTCAAAATTTACTACGAAAATTTTATTTTAGAATTCATACAATGCGTTCAAAATCAACTTACATATGTTACTTTGATATGGAGGCAGTTACTTGGGTCATATCTTGTAAGATTTTTTTATTATTAATTTTTTAGTGCCTAAAGTCGGAAAGTAACAACATACCCCGACTTGGGGCAAGTTGTTAACAAGCCGGGGTAAGTTGTTATCACGTCCGTTAATGCTATTATTGGAGAAATAAAAACACAAAAAATCAATAAACCAAGTGTCTTTATTATCACCTGGTAAACATTTATATGTTATAACAAGTAACTATAATTTTTACTAAATATTTTTTTATCTATTTAGTAATTAACAACTTATCAACTAACTTGCAGCTAACCAGCCTAGAAAATTAGTTCAGTCTTGATTAATATTGACTTATCTCAGTCTGAAAACATTGCCGTCATAGGCAGAAAACATATATGTATAAGTATTTATAATAAATTATCAGAAGATATATAAGAATCATATTTCTGAAATGGGCATCTGAAATGGGCATTTTTTTTTTATTGAAATTGAACCCATTCTTCTCCAGAAAGTGAATTAGAATAACTGTCATAGCACACTAGATAATAATACCTTCCCTTTGCTTTTGCCTTTCCATTTCCTTGCTTTGTTTTACCCTTCCCTTTCCATTTACCTTTTACCTATCATTGGTAATGCTCACTTTCCTTTTCTTGCTCTGCTCTTCTACTAAAATTGGGTTTTCCGGAGTACTGAGTCAGTTAAAACAGCTGACCAGGCCAGCTTTTCTATTTTCGTGTCAAGATGGTGGAATGTTGCAAGCATTGAATTTTGCAAGCAATGCACATTCGTACCCTAACTTTTTGACTTCGTCCGGCAGAAGACCGAAGAAAATTGAAGCAAATCTAAACAAACATTCTGCTAATATATCTTCCATTTTTTCTGTTCTTTAGTGAAGAACAATTTTACTTTTTTATAGTCAACCGCGATATTTTCTAATCCACACCTTATCTTTTTGACAAATCTATACAGTTCCATGTTTGACAACTGCATCTGCTGCTTTTTGCATTGCAACTCCTATGAAACAGAACGTCGTGTTGATTTTCGGTTATAATATATATAATATATACGCATTCAACAGAAGAAAAAATATATGTATTCTATTATTGGTAAAAAACATTGGCAGTTTTCCGAGGTGACACCTCGGAACAACTTGCCCCCGAATAAAGGAACATCTAGCCCCAATCATATGTCTTTAAAAAAAACAAGATAAAAGCTAGGTTACGAAAAATACGTAATTTACGCATAGTGCATTTGAATATTAAATAAATCCGTTTATAAAAACACTAAAACACAAAAGGCTAATTATTGAAATTCGTGAGATAGACCAAAAATTCCAAATACGAAAATATTTACTTATGTGGACCACCGATACACCTACTGCCGTTCTGATGTTCTGAGCGCCACTGGCATACTTGAAATGGCTGCCGTCGATGCGCTGTGGCATTTCATTTCACTACGTTTTTGCCTAATATTATTATCACTTTTACTCGCAGAGTTATTTCAATCGGAACAACTTACCTCGGTAACTTTTAGCCCCGGTCTCCCCTACAATGACCTAAATTACTAATATAAGTATATTTTCTAATGTGAACTGTGGCTTATAAATATAATGAGAGCTTAGCAATCGATTATGGACATTTAAGTCTAATGCTGAGTTCTTCTATTTAACGAATCATTATTGTATGTACATCAGTTGTTTTGTTGCATGTTACAACCAATTGTTTTTGAGTTACGAGTAACGAGCCGTCAAAGTCATTCTTATACGTCACGTATGTATATGTATCGGAACTTAGGAAAAGATTTTTACAGGGACGTTTGAATTCTCGCTCACTTCTAATATTTTTTTTTTTTTTATTGCATAGGAAGGCGGACGTGCATATGGGCCACCTGATGGTAAGTGGTCACCAACGCCCATAGACATTGGCGTTGTAAGAGCTGTTAACCATCTCTTACATCGCCAATGCGCCACCAACCTTGGGAACTAAGATGTTATGTCCCTTGTGCCTGTAATTACACTGGCTCACTCACCCTTCAAACCGGAACACAGCAATAACAAGTACTGCTGTTTTGCGGTAGAATATCTGATGAGTGGGTGGTGCCTACCCAGACGAGCTTGCACAAAGCTCTACCACCAAGTAGCGGTACATATACGGAATACGGATGGTGAGCAAAAGCCGAATATAGTAATCAGATTTAATTGTATTCAACGCAAAATTTCCAAACTAGCTGCGATTGAGTGTTATTTTATGAAGCGGAATTAGCAAAAAACTCTTACCCGTATTAATGGCATTGTTGATAAAAAATGTACAATAATGGATGGATCCATCTGCAAATAATAATATAAGTACATGTATTTTAGACGGTTTAGATAAAGTCAAATAATACCCATATAAGAATATTTTTCTTTTTCAATCAAATGAATTCAATTTCTATCTGTTAACGTATATAGAATACATGTAATGAATAGATTCAGATATAACATAGTATAAGTAAACATGTAAGATAATTTGCGTATAGAAGCGATGCAGGTCGTTATGCAAGGCCGCCGTGGTGTGATTCGTGATTACTGCTATCTCCCGTGGCTCGAAATGATTGCCGCTGACTCGCCAGGGAATCTTCATAGCATACTCTAGTTCACAAATATTTTGATAATATCTCCACAACCATTGTTGAAATTCAAGATGGCACTTTAATTTGTTATAAATTGTTTAGATCTATATTCGTTTGTTTTTATGTCATATTTTATTATGTTTTAGGAATTTCTACTTAACTATCAAATTGTATTTACTCATTTTAGTATCTTTTGAATATAATCGTGTATCTGAGTTACCTAAATAACTGTACCTAGTCATAAGTCAATTGTAACGTACAAGTACAATTGAAACGAGAAGCATTAACTTCACAAATAATTATTTATAACTTTTAGTGAAATTACCAAAATTACCAGTTATGATTACCAATATATTTTCCATTTTGTATCAGAATTCTTCTATTTCTTTTTGTTCAGTAGATCATTTCCGATTGTTTGTTTAAAATATATGTCAATGATTGGATAAGTTTACGTTTTAATCTGTAAATCCGATCGCTATTGTAATGGCGTTTTGTATATACAGTTTTGTATGCAGGGCGAAACAAAATTGTTATAATGCAAAAAGTGTAGAGTGAAGTTTTAATGACATTTTAAACTGGTTTCGTGCATTTTTATTTCGTAAAAAATGACTTTATTTATTAACATATTTCATTTTTTGTTTAATAACTTACAAGCATGCCTGTCGCTTCTAGTCACAGGATTTCCTACATTAAACAAACTGACGTCAAGTTTTTTTTAGGTTAACTTTTTCTTATACCACCTTTAAACGACTCATGGATTTCTATTGTACAGAATAATAAAAAAGGGTTAAAGATTATGGTTGTAGTCGGGCGACTACAAGTGCGAATACGCGTGATGTACGCTCTGCAAGTGCGCTCGCTGCTTATAAATATTAAGCTCATGAACAATTTGCATCACCGTACAAATACATACTAAGGGAACGATTTTTAATATGAAGGTTTTAGCGAGTTTTTTTTTTAATAAAAGAATAATGATGAATACAGTATTCATCCCAGAAAATAATCTTAATCAGAATATTTCAAAATACTTACATAGTTATATAAATCCTGAATGATGAAATGTAAATGATTGATGGTTATTTTTCTTATAATATAATTATTAATATTAGTTTATTTTGTTCTAATTTCGATAAATGTTTTAACAAATAAAACTAGACTGTATGTATTTTATATTTTATTATTTAATATAATATTTTATTGATAGGCAATTTTTTTAAGTTTTTATCTAAGACACTTACCTGGTTTATTTTTTTTATATGATTTTTTTTATAGGTTAATATTATTTTTAAGGAGAATCATTAAGTAAATGTTTCCATATATTCATTGCATGCCCGTAATTGTGTTTTTAAAGCTTTATGTATGTGTATCGGCATTACTCAGTGCCACTGGAATAACACCTCAGCCTGAATGGCTCCGTGAAAGGTAGCGCCCCCTGGGGGTAGTATGCTCAAGGCGGCAGAAAATTAACGTGCCCCCGCGGGAAATCTACCGGCAGCCTTAGAGCCTTCGCCGGCCGCGCCCACTCCGTCGGGATATATTTAATATCTCTGCTACTGGTGACGCGCACCTGCTACCATGTGTGTAATGAAATAAGCGGTATCCTGTTTTTTTTTTAAATTTTATTTAGAATATATTATCATATTCTTATCACAAACTACTGATATTGTATTTAGCGTTGATTTTCTAGGAAATTATTATCATTATTTAATATAGATTATTAAATGTAACTTCTATAATCCATATAGATTTATGTAATTAAACCGGAACAACTAGTTTCGTTTGATGATGGTTTCGGTTTGAAGGGTGAGTGAGCCAGTGTAATTACAGGCACAAGGGACATAACATCTTAGGTCCCAATGTTGGAGGCGCATTGACGGTGTAAGCGATGGTTAACATCTTTTACAATGCCAATGTCTATGGGCATTGGTGACCATTTATCATCAGGTGGCCCGTATGCTCTTACCGCTTTCCTTTCGCCTACTTATGCAATAATTTTTTTTTAGGAATATTTGAAATCTGTTATTTGTGTCAAATATTATATTTTTCATTACTTTTAGTTACTATATACATTTCAATTATACATATATAGGCCATCAGTGCGCAACACTCACGTAGATTAATTTTCGGGCAAGGCTGCCGGGCGCGAGGTTACTAATTCACAAGATCCAATCGCGGCTCTGAGGCGCCTGCTCACCCACTATCATCAATTTTGCATGGCCCTCGCGTCTGAGTCCTATTATTTATGTCTGCTTCTTACGCTCATACCCCATTACATTGTGTATCATAGGGTTTAAGCGTAAATTGAAACATATATATATTGACAATGAGACAGAGTTATTTACTTTCAATGACATTTATTTGCCCGTATGCCATAGCAGCAGGGAAAAGTGCTACTTAAGTTGATTTTGATCATAATTTATGTGTCGTGTGCCAAAACGCGGATCTGTGTATCCAATTTTGCATTCATTGGTTATTTTCATTGCAGGTCAGCGCAAATAGTATATAAAAATTATTTTATAAGTTCATTTAAACATACATTTTACATAATATGAAATTATGAATATAAAAGTTTTATTGTACTATTTATATAGTAAGTATTATAATGAATTTGTGAAAGTGTGATTTACACGTTTTTAGTGAAATTTTTATTTTTTTTTACACTTATCCATAATCATTATCTTAAAATCGAATATTTCAGGCGCAAGTTACATTCATTGGCTACTTGTGTGATTTATTTCAAGATTGTGGAGCATCGCTATCTATATAATTTCTTACCATATCCCGACCATCGATTGCGAGAGACGACCCTTAGCTTAAAGTGTATTTCAAATATAATATTATTTTTAAAATTTCTTGTAAAGGTAGAACGATTCTTCAAAAGATGGAATTATATCTTATACTTATTATTTTTATGGGATATTTGTCATATGAGATATATATATACCATAGGAAACGGAATCCGTTACAATTTTTGGAAGACAATTAAAAACATCAAGTGACACTTCCGAGTTCTTTTGATGTCTGTTATCGGATTTCCTGATTATACGTTTATATTTAAAACATGGTATTTAGTGATTTTTCTTAATAGTGTCTGTGTGTAATAAAAACTAAGTGTAAGGTCTGACTTTTAAAGTATTTTGACTGAGTCGATGTAGAGTTGTCGCGTAGAGCTTTCTAACGAAAGGTCCGTCAAACTATTAAATTGGACTTTGTGAAAGTTTAAACAGGATCACCTATTCGAATTCGGAATTTAAAACAAGGGGAAAATTGTCTCGGTGTGGCGAACGGCTCACAAGTGGATTAGAGGGTCCAGCCGCAGGCGACCTCACCGTGCCTCGGGCCTAGCTTTTATAGGACTCGCTCAACTAACTCATTCGTCATTTAGCATTTTAAATTCGTAAATATTTAACTTCAAACTAAAAAAAAACTGATACAATGTAGTAAGAGTATTATATTTTAAAGCTATAGGTATAGATTTAGTAATGATCTGTGTTTACTAAAATTCGCCGTTTTTGTTTCAGATATTAAATCAGAAAGCAATGACAGTTTTGAGTCAGGTAAGAATTTATACATTTATTTTTACTTTTCTTAAATTTGATTTTGGTAGTCTGCCTTCCGAGTAATTGAGCAACCCAATGTTAAATGGTCATCTTCTCGTGTGTACACTGCCAATGTAAGAAATATAAAGTTCTTACAATGTCAATAAGCAAATCATGGGGTATTACAAGTACGTCCCACCTGTAATTACACTGGCTCAATCACCCTTAAAACTGGAATAGACACCTATACGAACTATTTACTGTCGTGGCGGTAGAATAAATGATGAGTGAGTCATCACTATGAGGGATGTTCAGGTATATAATGACTACAAGAAACAAAAATTATTACAAGATTAAAAAATCATAGACAAATATATAATTCATAATATTTATGGAATATAGATGCGCTTAGCACAGGACCATGAGAATGTGTGCGCGAGGTGGCTTATGTTTAGTAGAGAAATAATGTGTACATATAATAGAAAATGTAATGGCTCTATCATTTTGTTTTATAAATTAAATGTAATATAAAACAATTTTGAAAAAACGGCAATACCGATTCTGTTAAAAAAGCTTTGTTTGCGTTGCTCATCAAGCCTGTGTGTGAACATTACGTGAAATTTGTTCTATTAATTGCATTTTTAATAGTGTTTTCATCTGTGTCTCTTATAAAACAGATAAAAGGTATATATAAATAGATTAATAATAATATATAAATACATTAATAGGTATAAAAGTTAAAAAAGCGTCGTTGAGTCGTTGTTAATATTTGAATAGTGGGAAGTGTGTAATGTAAGTCAGAGGCGGCAGGACAGGCCGCGGTGTTAACGGAGCCCTAGAGGGTCCTTGCCGAGTCCCCGCTTCGTAATACTACCGAAAAGATAAAATGAACATAAACTTGAGGAGCAGATATTCGCTCGGAGGAATCGTAGTTTCTCTCTCGGCGACACTAAACCGCGGCTCGACTAACACGCAGTTTGCTCAAGTGTACCGACCTCATTCATAAGCCCCTGATCTTGTAATTGAATATTATATATATTGTAGAATAAACATATACTGAATTAACAGATAATCAATTAATCATTAACGGCTTTACTTATAAACGTTGTTTAGTCAGTTATTAAAAGTATGTTGTCTTTTTCTTTCGAATGTGAAATCAATAATGAAAGAAAAAGAAAAGATCAAGCCTCTAGTCAGAAATCCAGATTTCACATTAAGAATAATAATGTACTTACATGTGAAAACACAATAAATATAACATTCACTAGATACAAATGTGTACAAGTTGCATTGAATGCATAATATGTGGATTACATACTTTAAAAAATGATATTAAAAGCGACAAAGAATCTTACGAAACAATTAGTACATACGAAGAGTCTTGGTAGTGGCAAAGATAACGTAACATCTACGTTAGGTTCCGTTTCGTTAAATCTGTGTCACTAAATAGCCGCTAAGCGAACTTTTTAAGTAAGCCCAATACAAGGTAAATTTAATCTTGGTAAAAAAATTATTACGATATAAACATTCACATTAAACCACATTAGAAATGAACCGGAACGTTTTCTCAATTGGTATCGGACATCGGTATATTTTTTTTATTTTTATATTTGGGTATTTGCTTCATACTTCGTTGACTCTAGTGGCTGAAAATCCGTAAGTTTTGGGTTTAAATATAGTTTGTGTCGATTATAGTCATTATGTCAAGAAATTCTCAGTAGCAAGTCGAAGATAAGAAAACAAATAAGGAAATTTTAGGAAGATAAGTTTCAGATTGTATGGTCTTTCTTAATTGCATTACGGTTTTCTTAATGTCATTACAATAAGTGCTCTTGCCAGTATCAATGGGCTTGCTCTCATTAAACCTTCTGGAATTAGTTACGATGATGACAAATGATCTGTAGTAACCGTGGTATTTGTGTTTACATATTCAGTTAAAATACTTGGAGTATAGCGTCAAATATTGGTAAAACCTCTAATACGATATTATTACTTCAGCTCTTATTAAAAATAAATGATTCTTATGCCGATAATCGACTGCAGTTTTAGTTTTCTATGGATATAAAATTACATTTGATATTTTACAATAAAAAAAGACAGTTTATAAGACCATAAATAGAGGATAAAAACAAAATTCAACACGATTATTATCTGACTGACAGCCTGCTGTCATCGTTCGTAGAGCGCTTAGCGAAGAAATACTATTATAAAAATATTAAGTTGAAGTAAGCTTTGTTTGTTTGTTTTTTCTGGAATCATACAGACAGTCTTATAGATAAGTAGCTATATTTACCTACGTATGACTAAAACTATATTAGATACACGAAAAATTATAGATATGTCAGACGTCTACAGACAATACTTATTAATACTAATGTAGGTATAAAAAAATTTCAAGTCTTCCGTGTAAGAGTCAATAATATTTTGATATATAATATTGAACATAATACGTATTATTATTAAATATTACTGAAGAGTGTCTGTCATTTTTCATATTAAACAACAATATTCTACATTTTTAATCTGTAAGCAAGAACAATGACAGGTTCCTTATTGGCGGGAAACGAATTCACATATAAAGTTCGTTGTTGCGCGCCAAATTATATATAAGGATTTTATGATAGAAAATAATATATTAATTTCATTGAAGTCCCGTCTTATTTCTGAGTATAAGCTAGTTCTTTCAAACGTTACTTATAATTATTATCCATTAATTATAATTACTTGCTTACTTCTAGAAATATTATTAAATATTTGAATAAACACGTGACGAGAATAATACATGAACGGTAATATCAATTAGCACAATACGGACAGCGATATTGTTTTCATCGACACGCAACAAAAACCGATTTTGTTTATGAAAAAAAAAAAATATATTTTGTATATTCATAATTTTATTGTGCAAATTCGTGACGGGACCCTATTTTAAATAGAAATATCGTGGAAAAAATATAAAATAAAAAGCTAGGCTAGATAGGCTAAAAGTAGAGATTTCATTTTTAAATAATGTACGTTAAAATGTCATCGCTATTTTATTTTTGAATTTTTTAACGATAAACGACTTTATAAAGTTAAAAAATAGAATACTTCTGGTGGAAAATGAAAAGCCGAAATTGTATTGCGGCGACGAGTGCCTCCCGAACTTACAATTAAAACGGACGCTTCAAATTGTTGTACATCGTTCGTCACTTAGTAGGCAATGGTCGAGGCGCGTCACTTACGTAGACGTTTATACGTGACTTAATTACCCTTAATGAGGTTTTAATACATCATTGGGATAAAAAAATAAAACCTATTGTTTTACTTATTGATCAACGAATACACTTCACTATACGAAATTGATACTTTTTTATAGTACAGGTAGGCGGACGCGTATATGGGCCAGCTGATGGTAAGTGGTCACCAACTCCCATAGACATTGGCATTGTAAGAAATGTTAACCATCGCTTACATCGCCAATACGCCACCAACCTTGGGAACTAAGTTAATGAAATGGAACTATGTTATGTCCCTTGTGTCTGTAATTACACTGGCTCACTCAACCATCAAACCGGAACACAACAATACCAAGTACTGCTGTTTTGCGGTAGAATATCTGATGAGTGGGTGGATGGTACTTCAGGGCAATGGTTTGTACAAAATTTCAGCGCAATTATTTGGGTTGAGTTGCTTTATAACAACAAATACTAATTTTAATCTGCACATACAAACGTGTTACCTATAAACTTGAAAATAAAGTCATTAGAAAAGAGTAATTTTGTTAGACTAAGTAGTTATTCGTAGTAAATTTCGGACACTTGTATCAGTCAAGTGAATTTATACTGATTGCACATAAGATATTATACATGAAGGCTTACCAGAAAAGGAGGTAATCATATAACTAATTGAAAAATATATTTATCACACTGAAATTGTTATTAAATTACAATTTATTTATTACCGCATAAAAAAGTAGAAGTTGTTGTTTTCTGATAGTCTGAGTTATGCAAATTCGCAGTCCGATATAAAGACTAATTGATTAAAACTATTCTGTTATTTTTATTGTGTTACATGTACGTACTAAAACTTTAGCATTTTTAACAATACTATCTCGAGTAAATTGTATTTCTTTTATATGTATTACATATTGAGTGTCATAGTTGGTTCATATGGAGCTCTTGACGGTGTGATATGTGGTGTTAATACGTAATAGATATTTGTTTTTCACATTTTATTAAGGATTAATGCTAGCGACTTATTAGCTTTGCATACAAAGATGGAATCTGGCTAGCACTAGCTCGCAGCTAGCACTAGCTGTTATAGTGTTTCATTAGAAAATATTCAGTGATTCATTATTGAAGCGTTGAGAGAAACAGAGTATATCCTTACGTTCGTCTTTTTATCGACAAAAACTAAAGCTTTTCTAAACTAATACACTAAAAACGTGATCGTTGTGATAAGTTACTTGCTACATTGACTATAATAATTATCTTTTTCTTCTTCTTCGTGGCACTTCTGTCAGAGCGATACATTATAGCGTGCTTTAAATGTTTAGAAAAGATACACATCAAAATAATTATGTCTTACATAATCGCACATATTTTTTATTAAGATGTTTATTGAATATTGAAAATAAACCCGATTTTAATCAACAAACTGAATAGCTGAATCGAAATAGCGACAGCATTAGCTGATTTTATTAAACAAGAATACATAATAATCATCTAAAATACAGCGACAGGCTGACTTTTATTAGCCTGAATAGTAACATGGTTCTGCAATCAGGTGCAGTTTAAAATGTGCATTTGCGATGTGGCGCGGTGCAACGGGCGCAGGGCGCGGACAGAAATGCATTTTCAATAATTGAGGGTCAGACAGGGTGGTGGAGGCACATTAAAATGTTCGCTAAACTTTCCGATTGTCAGCGAGCCGATGTACTACGACATTGACTTCCGGGAATCGGTGAACTTAGCAAATCATAATGCATGGTACATTATGGTTGTACGGTGCGTTTTAGGTACGTACGACCACAGAAAGTAACACCTTCTTAAGGTTTCACTGTTATCAGACTTTATTTTCTTTCAAGTGCAGAAGAATTGTTTACGAGCTGTAAATCAAAAGCGTTCAATAAGTTTCCAAGTCGCATGGACTTGTAATTATAATTTAACGGCTCGTTACTTGCAACTGAAAAACGATCGGTAACTGATGGTATTGAAGGATTCGTTAAATTTAGCATTTGTTCACTCTGATATCACGGCTCATAAGATAAATTATTTTAACACATTATTTACGTTAATATTTAATAAGTTGTTTTGTCCCGTTATATACTTATATAACTTTATAATACATTAATAATATTTAATCATTTTAACATAGAACTTATTGTCATTCCTTTTTATCCACGGATTTCAGGGATTCAGCCCGTGTATTTGTTTACATAATATATATATACGACTACGGCCTTTCTCTGAACATCAACATGTATTAAATTAAAATGTATATTAGTTAGTAAATAAGTTGTCTACTTATTAGATGGGATTGAATACTGAATAGTCTGTAAAAATGTTACACATGAATATTTTCTTGTTTTGTACTTTTCAGATCGCGATTTTTTTCCGTAGTCGGGTTTTAGTTTATAAATTGATATTTTATACTTTACAGTGCAAACACCTTTTCGCATAGATGTTAAATTAACATTAAACTTGATTCATTTATGTTCTTTTTTTTTATTTACTATTTTAGCGAAAATAAATTATTGTGTTTATTAAAATTCTGTGATTAAATCAATGACATCTTTAGTGTTCTTTTGTATCCTATAAGTGTAGTACAAAGTAAATGTATATGAATACATATTCCATTTAGTTTATCTCAAGCTGTAACAGTCCAAGTACTTAATAAATCACTATTCTTAAGCAAGCGTCGTTTCGTGAGAAGATCTAAGTTAATTTAAATGTTACTGGAGCTACACATTCTCTTCCCATCCCGTGAACAGTTGCGAGACTCTGTCAGGCTTCCAAGACATACCTTCTAATTAGAAGTAGATTAAGATTCGATATAAATTAGTAACATAATATGTACCTACATCTTTACATCTAACCAAATATGTACAACAGTGATACCATACGGGAAACAATATTAATTTTATTATTCGAACACTAAAATAAAAAAGATAATAAAAAAATGTGGTAATATTGTTCTTGTATCTCACAAGATAAAGACAAACAAAGAAGTTTTGCACAGTTATTTTCTCGGGGAGATCACGTAGGAACGCACCTCATCTGCGGCAATCCCAGTGCGACGATAAAATTTAAAATTCAAGGCCGCGTTAACGAACCGACTTCGCGAAGAAATAGATATTCAAATGTGAGATCCCATATTAACATTTATGGCAAGTTTGCGGGCTCGAGACAAAGGCTGGTTGGAGGCCACCGTGGAGCGGCGTGTGTCGTTGTCGGTCCGCTCGAGTGGGGCCTTGCCTTACTATAGTATTCAATAACGGACAAGTTAATATGAAATTTACTGTAAAAATACCAACAAAATTAATACACATTTAAATATGCGTTCTAGCGGTGTTATATAATATAATAATATAATATCGGTTATTACTTTCAAAGAAAACTTTCTTCTTTATAGAAATTTTGGTATTCAAAATTCATTAAATTTTCTACTTGAACAGTTCATAAGCAAGGCTTTTAGCACCTTACTCTTTGTTGAAAATAGACAAAAGCATAAACATAAAATATGTTTTGGGGTAGTTCCATTTTCTTCAAAGACAAATAAAAGTTTTGAAGAAAACAAATCAAAATCTCAATTTCACTGGTTGCATTATTTATGTCATATTGCTTGGCAACTTCGTGTTGGCTTTCCCCTTTCTTTTCTATGAACTTGCGGTGTTTCTTGCGCAATTTATGTCTCGACAACTTTAACTTGTTATTATGAAATATTTATCTATAATAAAGATTATGTAACTTCATTTTATATTAGTTACATGTTGTTTGATGAAAAAATACTTTTATATGAGTAGTTATTATTATTTTTTAAGAAATAAAGCCTTATAATAGAAAATGAAATCGGAGCTCGACTTCAGCGAGTTATACGGCATGGCACACACGTTTCTTATTAATATCGGGCGGTTGGAATGGCCGAAGATGTCCCAAGTGCCCGTTCTCTCCCAAATAAAATTGCCGCTATCTAAACAAAGAGCCCTAATTATTCGGCCGTGGCGGGCGGGGTCGCTCTCTTATGGGTGTTCTGGGGCCCATTTCGCTTCTCGTATAGGACCCTGGGGACCAGCGGGCGCCGCCTAGCCAATCGGTGGATGGAGAAGCGAGCGATCCACAACCTTTTTATGTGCGATATTGGCGTTAGCGCTGGACTTCAGCACGCCCGAGGTTGTATCCTTCCAGTAATTAAAACTTCAGAAAGCTGATCTGATTACCAGAAATACTCATTAATGTTTAGATAAGGTACATATTATCATAATTTATTGCTCGACCTCACTGAATCTTTACAAAGTATTGCACGCATATTCAGGAATCTATTCATAGTGGGTTGTTCTGAATCTCTATTATACTTGTTTGTTTAACAACTCCTTAGCGTTCGAATAGGTAGGATATCTTTTATAAGGCTTACGATGTGCTGGGGTGTTTAATAAAATGCTGTACCCACTGGTTTTACACTCCACAACTTATTTTAATTTGCACCCGATTTTATTTTGAGACAATAAATTGGATATAAAGGGTTTCCGAGCGGTTTTTGCCTCCGGGCGCATTGTCTTCGCCCTACGCCTTTGCAGCGTTCTTATTGTGTAGAAATTATGAAGTAAAAAGGCGATATCGTGTGTCGGCGCGGTGCCATGCGGCGTGGGCGACGCGACATACGACACCGCGCGCCCGGCGCGGCCCGCGCCTCCGACCAGCATTGTTTGCCGCTATTCACCCGCCGCCCGCCGCCCGTTGCCCGCCGACTCGTATTCGATTGCAGTGTTTTAAGTATTCGATTGCCCTCGCCGATATTAAAGGGTTCCCAAGAAGTACGTATAATATGAGTTTTTTCTTTACGTTTTGTGGCCTTTAGTCAGGCGAAGGGTAAGCTTATTGTTTCTATGAATTGTGGCGAATGAATGGGCTTCGAGCATTCATGCTCAACGTTTGGAGATCGCAGGAAGATAATAATGAGGCGGTTTAGGGCGGTACAGGATCGCTTTAGGTGGCAACAACAAACCTCCCACACATTAAGTAGTTCAAATCTTCTTTAATGATAATTACTGTGATTTGATAAAAGGATGATTCTTACTGAATTAAAAACACATATTCGAGATATAATATAAAAAGTTTTAATAACCCAACACCGTCAAGTATCTTAAAATTTTTAAATCTGTTATTATAATATGAGAACAAGAAAAGCCGTTATTAGAAACAAATTAAAAACCAATTGCATTATGCAATTGTTAATTACTTAGTATATTTATGTCAGCAATGCTTGCATAAAAATGCAACAGTAGATAGAGCTTACACAGAATATACTGGAACATATTAATAATAATAATCGAATCGAACAAATAAAAAGAATGGGCAATTGAGATAAGTATCAAAGCCTACTTTATACAAAAACTAAGACCTTAAGTATAATAATTTTGATATACTTTGCTTCGCATTCACAGATTTTTAGAAAATATTAGGGTCGGCATGAAAAGTAATGACAAAACATATTAGATATAATCATAAAAATATCAAATCAAACTATATCTTTCTGTAACTGAATCTTGTTATAAGTTTCTAAGTATAAATTAATAACTGATAACTGAGGTATTAAAAAAAACTTCAGTAGAAGTAAGACGTCATTAAAAATACGTAGGTTAAACTTCGGAATGTAATATATGGCTAACAATAACTAACTTACTCAATGGTAGGGCTTTGTGCGAGAAGCCTGGGCAGGTATCACCCACTCATCAAATATATTCCTACCATATAGCAATACTTAGTATTTTTGTTTCGTTTGTGCGAAAGCCAGTTCAACCAGGCAACATCCAAGTTCCAAACGTTAGTTGCGCATTGGACGACAAAAAATTTAAAACAAAGATTAGGTCTATCTTCGACCACTGGAAAAATACTAATTATTATTTGCAGTGTTTGTTAGACACATGGCAGATTGTGTACGTAGTTTTGAAAAAATATGTGAAAGGTACGAATAATATTAATATATAACCTTATCAAGCGTCTTAGAGTTTAGTATACGAAAATGTTCTAATTTGTTTAGAAGAAGAAAGCTTAGAAATAAGGTAAGGTAAATCCGATGACTAAATGAACATATGGTGTCACATCCGATGAAAGACTTTATCAGAAGAAATATATTTTTTTATATTAAGTCCAGTTTAAAAAACTATACCAAAATTATACATTTCCTCCATCCCCTCTATTTGTCTATATACATATATAGACTTGAAACGCGTTAATGAAACGTTTGTTTTTTTTAATTTTTATTATTTTACATGTAATATCATGTTAATTTTTTTTTATTTGTAACTTTGTTCCCGTTTTTATATAATTGAACTCTCATAAGAATTGGCTTGTATTTATTTACCTACTGGCTAAATTTTACACACACTTTTTGTTTTATTAACAATAAAATCCAGTAGTTTTAATACATGTAATAAATTTCAATTTTTACACATAGTTATATATACTCTCTTACTTCTTATTAAGGATTACTTTATTGTAGTTTTTTTAATTTATTTTGAAAAATATATTATGACCTAAGCCAGACGTAGGTACAATCGAAGTTCAGAAGATTATCTCGATTTGCAAAGATTTGAAACAACCCAATGCGATGGAAGGATTGCCATTTATCATAGTTTATAACTTACTAGGATTATTACGACTACCACAATGATTATATATTCTATGCTATGGCGTCCAATTCATGATTCAAAAACAAATTCAGACTTGAAATAATAGTATTTGTAAAGCAAGCTAGAAGAGAAAACGCTACATATGTACCTACTCTTATAGTTACAAATTGAATTCATGTTGTATATATAAGTAGGCTAGGGTAATTTCTTCACTATATAGTCAATGATCTTATGTTAATTTTTCAAAGGACGAGTTGGAAGTTGTACTTTATAATGACTGGTAGGTATATAAATTGTATTCGTACAGTCACCAATCCATCCAGTGGACAAGAAGTTCGTGCCCGGGGAATACTCCGATATTGCGTCAACACTTGAAACAGATGCACTTAACTTATGCATGGACAGAGATACTGGAACTCCCAAACCTGAAAACTTGGCAAGTTACGTAACATAAACATAATCAAACATTATTCCAAATGTTTACTATTATAAAAATACAAAATATGGAAATCGTCTACCAACTATTTTTTATTTGTCGCTAAAGAGTTTTGCTAATTACCTCAAGTTCAATGATAAAACCCCACAATTCGATTGGAATTTGGAAATAATGATGTCAACGGCGTGAAATTATATAGACATCGATTTTCACCTTGAATGATTATTTGTTTGCGTACGGTACGTTGTTTGATGGTTATTCGTTGGATTTTGCTTCACTGATCACAGTGTCGGACACGCATTTGACAGTGAGAATAGTAAAGCTCACTATCGTTAACAATGGCGCCGCGGCGGGGTCGCTCGCTCTGGTGAAAGCGACGCACAGCGGCGTGGGAACTGAGAGGTCGTGCGGTCTTCAACTAACTGTCAATTATAATCTACTACTTTAACGAAGAACGGCAAACTTTTGTAATAGATTTGCGTAGAGATGAAATGTGAGATGAGCAGCTTACTTTATCAGCGATTAGATGTAAGGCGCGTGGCCGCTACGGCGGCGAGGTGTCGCAAAGCGTGGCTGATTGTATCGAGAGCTCCTTCATCTTGCCGCCGCTGCCGTCACCGCCACAATCCTACCGCTGCCGCGTACACGGTTTCCTTGGCCTAATCTAAATGTTACAACTGTTGTTTTATTAAAATCAGTAAACTCAGTAGCAACTGACAAATATAAAGCTTATAATTTTTTTGTAATTATATGCACTAATTTATAAATTACTATTTCAAAGTGAGTTGTTATATCAAGGAATTACTGGTTAAGGTTACTAGCGCTCTCTATCGTGTAACAAAAAAAACTTTTATCACTGCGGGTTCATTTCGAGGGTGGTTCACATCCCGTTGTAGTACTGACATCTAACGGAAAACTAAGGAATGATGTACTCGTATAAAACAGACAGTAGAAACTCTTTGTAACGAAATTATATTATTATTATTAACTACTTAACATCAAGAACCAAACAAAGAGAGAGAGAAAAGTTTAAATTGATTTAAAAATAAACATTTAATTTAATGACTTAAACATAAAAAAATATACATATCTCTATATGAGTATTTATTGTATCTATATGAGTGATGTATTTTAATTACATCAATGCCTCTATCGGTCGAATACTGAAACGTCATTCAAAATGAAGTTGGACTTAATTATTTGGAATGTCATTAATTTCAAAATGTAGTATGCGAAGTTCACTTTATATTTGAAAGACGTTTCAGTATTCGGCCATATATCTATTTGGTTGCTACCGAATATGAAAAGAAATATGGTATTTAAAAAAAAAAGTAATTTATAAATTGTAAATTTTGATATAACAATGAAATTTTATTAATAATCTTTATAAAAAAAATATGCGGTCACGGGACCCCCGTCAGAAACGAATTTCTTTGCGATGCTCAAAATTTGTTGTAAAATGAAGAATTTAATTGATTATATTACTGTATTTTTGCCATACCAAAAAGCGCCTCAACGTACTTAATGCAACTCTCTCTAATCAAAGATTAAGAAAGGTTTTTTTTTAAAATCAATTAACAGATTTTATAATAATATCAATCCCCATTTTATGGAATGTACTACAATTTTCCTCCAATTAAACAAAGTTTATGATTGATTGTGGCAATTACCCAAGGATCGAACTGGAACTTGCGTGCAGCTCGTAAGCCATAGCGCTATTGGTTTTGTTTGTTTATATTTTTGTTATTGTATTTTTAAGATACTTTTTATAAAAACAATTATTTTAATTGAGTTTGCTTATATTTAGTAGTAGTTTAGTAGTATAAGTATTTAACTTAATTCATTATACTACTATACAGTTCACGCTGTATCGTTTTGCGTGGTTTGGCGCTCAAACATTCGGCATATGTTGTACCTCTAGAAGTCTTACTTACCTTTACCTTACTCTGCGAGTAAAAGTATTCTGTACGTAGTAATTCGAACGCCCAACGCATCGCACTTCGTAGCATTTTAAAGTTAGACATAACGCTATTTCGTTATGCGACATAACCTTTCACTCTACTGTAAGCAGCATAAAAGAACTTAAACAAAAATATTTTGTCGTATGTGCCTCATAAAAAAATATTATTATTCAGCTTATGATTTTAGTTAATCTTGATTTGAAACTGTTTTGTAGTTCATAAAGTATTAAAAACAACTAAATAAGTTATTTATCACTTTTAGTTACCTTCTAGAGGGAAATCGGGTAAAGTGGGATTCTTACACTTCTAGTCTTCGCATTCCTATACTTTCTGTACACAACTCCTGTCGGCCAAAATTAATGGCTGATAAAGTCGGATTTAAGTTATGCTAGTATCTGGAGGACATATGAATGACCGTCAGCACCTATTCTACTTTGGTTTTTCTTAGCCATGTGCTCTAAGATCTTCAATCCCGAGGTCTGTGGATCCACTCGAAAGATGTAGAAGAGCATGAGGGGTGTAGGGTGTGGGAGCAATTGTGACAAGATCGACGTTTCCTTATTTAGTATTAGAATGCAGTAATATATTAAAACCGGCTTCATAAATGTATCTGTAAGTAAACTTAAACTGAGATTTTAATGTCATATTTTTAGTAAAAGTAATATGTATTTAGAGTTAGACATTGAACAAAACTTAGTATAGGCAATGTATAAAATTAGGTTCTTAAGGAGTCGATGTTTATATCTAAATCCATTTACCTTACCTTGTTTTGTCTATGTTTGTTTATGTTTTTATATTTCTTTATATTGTTTATTATTATTTAATTTGGCTACGTAAATAATAAATAAAATATATCAGCTCATAGTTCAAATATTTGGCGGGACAGGCGCAAAAAAAGCCGAATTAACAACCACCTTATTTTTTATGATAATCATTAGTAATGATTTCTACAAAAGTCACCAACGATAACGCCACTGTATCAAGCCTTGCCGATAACTTAAATTTACAAATTTAAATTTAGAACCACGCAACAAGAAAAACTTAATTTGAACTCGTTTATTTTTCGATGTACCTAGATACTAACTCTTAAGGGTTTGATAAATAAAAAATATAAAACAGTAAAATATATTAATAAATATAAAGAAAGAGATTTAGTACTAGATATAATGTGTATTTTTTGCAACATCCGGTTGCACTTTAAATTGTTAATATTAAAACAACTTTTTTTACATCATCTCAGCACGTTACATACCTATTGTAAATTCTGAACGATCAGCATGAATTTTATAGATATCATAATTTGAACTATAAATGCGCTACGTGTACAATTAATACTACAACGTATTTTACTTTCTAATGAAGCAGCCACATACATATCTGCAGTTTTAAAGCGATGTGTGCTAATGCGAGAGTCTGACTTCATCACTAATCTTCTGACAAGAACGGCTTCGTTTTGCCAAAGACGCAGTTCGAGTTACGTTTTGTTTATTGTAGTTGAGGATCTAAGCAATACTGTTTATTTAAATCCTGAAATAATTACTAATAAATATTACAATAATATTTTTTATTCCACAATGAAATATAAATGACGCTCGAGTATAATTGATTCACTGTTCACAATACGGAACAGTTATACATATAAGGTTGATCAATGTGTTCTTTTTCACAAGCACATTTTTCATAAGTTTGTTCTAGTTGGTCAATTTTAAAATAAATATGTTTTAAAAGACGACATCAGTGTTTCCAGTGGTTAGGCCCAACCATAAATTAGACACATGCAGATTTCCACACGATGTTTTCCTTCACCGTCAAGCACGAGAGTAATTATAAACAACAAAAAATACAAATTAAGCCTCAGTTAAAATTCAGGTATACTTCACGAGGTCATCTCGGCTAAAATTAATTACTTTTTTTAAAAAGTAATTAATTTTAGATACTTGCTACTCGTAAAGTTGTGTAGTAAGTTTATTAATTTACTGCTTAAATTTTTATATACTGTTTGAATTGTCTAAATCCAATGAAGGCAAACGAATGATCTTATCAAGCCTACAGTGACGATGTTTTAGTACATATAAGATATTTATTCAACTAATACTTTTGTTTTCTATAGTGTATGAATGATAAAATATATTTACATGTACAGGGTTATTTAAAACACGCCAGCAACCTTTTTCATGTATTGAGTAATTTCCGAAGTCGTAGCACAAAAGTTGTTGCTTATGGTTTTAGCTATCTAGTCCTGCCAGGTTGCTGGTGTGTTACAAATAACCCTGTACATGTAAATATATTTTATCATTCATATAATACATACATATACAAGATATATACATACGTATCAAAATAGTGTATCTCCGTAAATTGGTTTTCAATTCTTCAAGAGTGAGTTATGAAGTGGGTTCTTATAAAACACAATACATCTCAGCTTAGCAGAATCGAAACCGAGTTTTATTAAAAAAGTCAACAAGCAATGAGTAAAAAACCTTTTCAAATTAAGTTACTTGTATAAATATCATAATATAAATATAAAAATAAAACAAAATAATTAAAAAAATGGAAAGTGACAACTACACAAAAGATGACTAGATATTTTTTAGTCTTATGTTACATATCACATAATTGATGACGGAGAGAAATAAATTGTCTTTTCAATCTAAAGTGTAAGTATTAACGTATCTCTATGCAACAATAATATTAGTATCGCCGTAATTAAATTAATTCTACTTCGATATATTCTATGTAAGAATGTCCCACTGCTGGGCTAAGGCCTCTTCTCCTGTTTGTAAGGAGAAGGTTTGGAGCTTATTCCATCACGCTGCTCCAATGCGGGTTGGTGGAATACACATGTGACAGGATTTCAATGAAATGTGACACATGCAGGTTTCCTCACGATGTTTTCCTTCACCCTCAAGCACAAGATGAATTATAATCACAAATTAAGCACTTGAAAATTCAGTGGTGCTTGCCCACTTTGAACCCACGATCATCGGTTAAGATTCACGCGTTCTTACCGCTGGGCCATCTCGGCTTTTTATTCACTTACTATATTCTATGTAGATTATACCTATAGGTAAATGTCATATACTGTAAGTGATGTTCTTCTTGGCAAGGGACTATCCTCTTAAGGACAAGGCTTCTAAATTGTTCCACCGCTTTCCACAGCGTAATTTAGCGGTGCTTGCCCGGATTTGAACTGGCGATGTTCTATTTTTCGTTCGACCAACATATCCTGCCCATTAGGCTTTAACCGTTTTAAAGAGTAGAGATCCATATATTATGTATTAATGAAACTTTTCTTCCTTTTTGGATCTTCATACTACACATACTATTTGGTTTTTAAAAATATAAATAGGTTATTATTGTAAAAATACACGATCAGTTTATGTAGTACTAGTCTACATTTTAAGCTTAATTGTGGGCGTGTCACACAGGCGGTACAGTGGGCGGGCGTGGCTCCGCCCATCGCACCCATGTCTGCACCCATGTGCCTTTTCAGTTAAATCATAATATGTAATCTGTATAATGTATATACATAATTATGTTATATGGTTATCCATGAATAGCAAAGATTACGATTGTTAGTAACAAACAAACTAGGCTTCGTTTATAAAAACCCTACAAAAGATCTCATTTAGCAATTAATTGAATAATGGCAGTTAGTAGGATAATGCCGTTTAATTGTGTTTATTCAGACATGGTAGGCTATGCTTCAGTCGGTAATGGCTGTTAAAACGCGTGAAATGAACGTCGCCCGCACCGCGACCACCCAAAAATAGGATGCTCATCCGCTTCGTACCATCAGCGGTAGACATTGATTTAAAAAGTGTTTTTAATATAAATTGATACGGTGAAGCACTAACACGGCATCCATGTTTTTTCATTGCTTCGATTTTCGTATCTAATTCTTATTACCTTATGCATGTAGGATCTCCGTGTTGTTTTGCAATTACATATTTGAATAAGTTGGTACCCAAAATATAAGCAATATAAATAGTTAAATGTAACTGCGTCGTTGGTCTAGTAGGTAGCTGGTCTAGATATAAGGCCGCAGATCCGGTGGTCCTAGGTTCAATTGCCAGGTCTGGCCAATAAAAAGTTATTGAGAGTAACAGTAGCAGCCCGGAGTTTGGAAGGTGGAAGTGTGTACAATCCCGTCACCCGTGTCTCGGAAAGAACGTTAAGCCGTTGGTCCCGCGCCAGAACTCTTTCCGTTCGTGTCGGATTGCCGTCCCATCCGATTATTCGAATATTATTCATATATTGCGTATAGTATACATAATAAAACTTATTTAATGTTCTACCAGGAAAAGATATTAAAATTCAACGTATCGAATTAATAATTACGAATATTATTACAAACGCGCACTAGGTGGTTCGCAAATCGTACTGTAGCGGTCACTGAGACAACTCGACTTAATCCGCGAATAGTCGTCAGTCAAGAAATTATATATTCGTACGATTTTATGGGAACATGTAATTCTAATGACTTTGCGGCCACCGCTAGAGTGTCTTAGTCACGTTTTTCTTTATAAAAAAACCTTATTTTGATTGCCCAAAATTTGATTTTTTGTGTCGATTATTACATTTTCCATAGCATTAAAGATTCCGAGTATTATGATGAAATCATTTCACCTAATGCTATAAGTATTTCACCTAATGCTATAAGTAGTTATGCCATTACTGTAAAATATTTATGTTTTTGTTTTTTAATTTGGGTTACCTACTAAATAATAAGTACACCTATAGTGCTGTAATCATGTTTTAAAGAAATCAGTTAAAAGTATTGCATAAGTGGTTTCAATAATGATTACACCACAATGTATAAATAATTTAAAAAGGTAAGTATTGTATGCTGCAAACACACATTTTAATTAAAACAATAAAATGCATAAAGTAACAGCCTGTGAATGTCCCACGGCTGGGCTAAGGCCTCTTTTCCTCTTATTGAGAAGAAGGTTTTGGAGCTTATTCCACCACCCTGCTCCAATGCGGGTTGTATTATGATATGATATGAAAATATATAATATTTATATATTACCATTAACAGTACATCAATGTATCAAAAAGATAACGCTGTTATTCCGTCCTATGTATTAAATGTGAGAATAGAAAACAAAACACTTTGCTGGACAAAAGCCTCTTAAGCTCGTTTTATCACGCTCTGTCAGTGTAGCTTATTAGATAAGGATGATCCTTTCGAATGTCATTGTAATCGGATGATATTTTTATTTAAATATATTTCGTACAATATGATATTTCCCTGTCGTTGTAAATTTAAAGTAAAACAATTTCTTTTTTTATCATCTATGCCTCGCAGCTATTTTATCAATATAATATGTGTAATAAAATATGTACCTAAGTAAATAGTCCAGTCAATATACTTAGACATTTAAAATAACAAAAATTCCCGGAAAGTCAAATATTGGTGGTGAGCTGGGGCTTATCATTACAAATAAAGTTTTGAAAATCCCCATCGATCCTATGTTTGCTACAAGTTAATCGGGGTCAAAGGTCAAAATTTGAGGTTTTTTGGATTTTTCTCGCCAACGGTAAGTTTCACCAAAAAAACTTCAAACTAAGGTTGTAGATTTTTAACTTCTCTACAAAAATGGTCCTCATGATTTTTTCCTAAGTTACCATTCCTGAGATATCGCGATTCTAAGAGTCACATTATACATGATATGCACATATACACATCAGGCACTTAAGACAAGTATAAATACCTGTTTGTGTTTATAATTATTTATTTTCTGAAACCTGGAAGGGCTCAACAGCGAACAGAAATGTATTCATCAAAAAGTTTATCTGCTTATGCCAAATGCCTCAAAAAACCTCAAATTTTGACCTTTGACCCCGAATAACTTTTGTAGCACACATAGGATCGATGATGATTTTCAAAACTTTATTTGTTATGATAAACCCCAGCTCTGTACCAATATTTGGCTTTCCGGGATTTTTTTGTTATTTGACCACTATTTTTATGTCTAAATTGACGGGACTAAAACTTCAACTTGTTATTTTAATATTAAATTTTTTTTGATTGACATGATTAGTTAAATCATGTCAGACTGTTTTAAAGATTGAACCGCACAAACAGACAGATAAACAGACACTTCAACGTGGGGTTAAATACTGTTTTAACTGATCTTTAGAAACATTGTTATTCCATTTATTTAATGCCACATCAGCATTTATTGCACTGTGTTTTTCAGTTATTTTTGCAGTTAAATAACATTATATTTATATTAAAAGGTCACAGTTAAATCATTAATAAGGAATGGCAATGGTAAAACAAAAGAGATTGTCATGTCTGGCTGGTTTGTATTTAATCTAATCAATTTAAACGAAACAGGAAATTATTGGTAATATTCTTCTATACTTATATACGACAAGTTTCAAATTGTACTTAATGGAAAAAATAAGTCATTATATGGTTACGAGCGGTTAAAAGTATTGAGATATAACTCGAGCCAGGTGGATCGGCGCGAGCGGTCATTAAGCAGGTGATAAATAAACCTGTGACGTCTTCTTCGGCGCGTGCGCAACTAATATTTTTCGCTCCCCGTAATCGATTTCCGAACAATTTGTAATTTGAATACAATCTGTAATTGACTGGCAATAGTCATTAGACTATTGCAACGGAACGTGATCGTCGTGGCGTTAAATTGTTTGATTTATTGCATGATAGTTTTTTACCTGATCGAAAAATTTGATATTTCGACTTTTGTTAAATCACGTTTTATAGTCATACATGTTTGATGTTTACACAATAGGTTCTAAGATTCATCTCCTTTGTTTGTTATTGCTATTGTGCGTGATAGTTAAGCGGTCTATCTTGGCTTCCCCGGCATTTCCTGCACTGTCCTTGCGTCTATTGTTATTATTATTGTCTATCTAGGTATTCGTTGTTACGACTTGGCTTTCGATTTAGTTTACATTTGGTAATTTCTCGCAATAACACACGTCACCATAACAACTTAATTTCTAGCGAATAAAATAACAAGGGATGTAAATGAAACGACATTTGTTAAAGTGTATCAAGATAGGAGTTATTTTCGAAATTATTATATCGTTACAGAACAAAAATTTACACATTGCGAGTTTGACTCGCTTGCTTTCTAGATTATATTTTATTCAATAGGGGATTAAACGTATAAGTTAGGATCACAAATCACAATACTCCGTGATGTAAGCATTGCGGGTTCTCGTTGTTAAAAGGCGGAAGTCCATCTAAGTCAGAATTCAAGCGGAGCCGGATGTACGCTGTAGTTCAGAGGGCGAGGTTTCCTGTCCGAGCCCTACTAGAATGTTTCTTAGAATGCTCTATGCAAATAACTATAAGATGTAATAATTTTGAAGTAAATTTTAAGTGCAATCTGATTAATATAGTGTTATGTAAATGTGATCGTTACCACTCTCTGTCTGATTGTTACCTAATTGTAATTACACCAATCATTGAAAATCGTGATGAAGGTGATATTTATTAGGGGATTAACGAAAATTTTAGGATCTTAAATGAAAAATCTTCAATGGTTACTTACAAAAATAATAAAAAATAGATAAAAGGTGTCGAAATGTGTGAAGAAATTATAACCAAGATCTTCTTGATGGTTCATGTCAGTCAAAATATCTTTTTCATATTTTTATTAGTTTAAATAGATTAGGAATTAGGATACAAGCAGGTGCAAGCAGGCGGTGGAGCGCGACCGCAGCATCTCACCTGCGTCTGCGCTGCCGTTGCCACAAGCCGGAACTACGTGCCGATTCGCCTGCCGCGCCTGTCCAGGCCCCTTCTATTTGCTTGAAATGGGGGACGAAATTACTTTATGCGTTGTGAACCGAAACATTTACTTTAAAAAATATTAATAGACAAAAGCAACAAACATTTTTGCAAAAAATGCGTTAATGGTGTCTTCGTCCTTTATAAAAAAATATGTAATACTTTAATTGATGTTGCATAATTAAAATTATTGCAATTGGTATAGACTTAACATCTTAAAAAAATATTTATTACTTCTTATAATTGCTTCTTATAACATAACATTTCTATCGAGTCCCCTATTTTTATAAGTAGATACTTCACGGCTTCGAGGTTGGTACGGTATATTTGACATCAGTTATAAATTATTCAAGGTCGTGGTGTTAAATAAGGCATAACTCACCAAGAGCTGATAAAAAGCTGCTGAAAGGGCGTGACGCAGCACACCATTGCAATCGAATATCACGACCGCACCGCGTAGGCCATGGACAATTTTAACTCTCGCAGAATTCAATAGGGTGACAATAAAATCGATGAAGTTTTTATTTAAGTACTTATTATTATCAAACTTCTGAGGAATGAATGTACTTATTATTACAGACCTACAAAGTAAGTAGGTATCTATACTAAAACGTGTAAATATTAGGCTAACCTTATTTGTATTCATAGAATATCATAAACATATAATTAGACGTTTCGTTTCTAAAACCTATGTACTATGATACGTTCGCGATTCTATTCATAACAAAAAATAGATTCGGAAGCCAATTCTACTAATCTATAACGGTTACGATATGTTCCCGAGTCTATTCAATCCAACTTCGACAGAACCGCATGATCATTATGTTTGTAGAATTGGAAAATGGTTAAACGGTTTCGATTCGATTGCGATAAAGTGACAATTTGTTAGTATAATTGTTCCCCAAGACTCAAGAAGAGTTTAATATAATACACAAATCAGTAATTATTTAATCTTTGTTTATTTATTTTTTGGTTAATGGGTGTTGTTTCAAAGTTGCGTTGTACGTAACTGAATAAATAAATTGAAAAACCCGAAGTACTGTCTTTATTGATTTAGCAGAAAACTGAATTAATTAGTCGTTATCTTATTTTCCATTCCGTTCATGTGTTAACCACCAACTTCTTTATTGCCCCTCTAATAAACAAATCTATCACTTTTATACAGATTTCATAATATAGAAATTACGCTTTTGTTAAATAAAGTACTAAGCAACCCAGGAAACGATTTTATTTAATATTACCTAACCTGATCGAATATCGACTTATGGTTAGATTGTTTTATTTTATTAACGTAAGAGAATCGTCGCTAAGGTTAATAGAATACAGTCGACTTATAATAAAAATACCAAATTACAAGAATTCCAACAATTGTAAATCATTGCCTTTGAATAGAAACCATACTCTCATTCATTACTGAAAACGCCTTTCTTGTTGTATTTGTTTGGTTATATACAATTAATGTTAATTACATTGTATTTTTATAACGGAAATATTGTAGTGAATTACTTTGTTTTTGAACATGGTACCTAAAAAATCACTAAGATGGTTTTCGTAATGAACTCTTTTTTATGAAATGGGCAAGTTAGACGGACGGGCATGTATACTTGATGGAAATAGTCACATCCGGCCATAAATATTGGCAATAAAGGAATTATTGGTAAAAATAAAATTCATTAGTAATTTTAAAAATACGTACTTGGTCACCCTATTCTAAGGCGCCTGGGTGACCTCAGCGTAGTAGGCGCTGAGGCCGCAGAACTGTCACCAAGCGGAGCATGCTTTTCGGTTCGCCACACCGCCTCACGCTTTGGTCATGCTGCCTTATTATTCTCATCATTTACCGTTATCTTTTCCATTTCCCACGAATCAATTCCTTATATATGACTAACAATATAATCATATCAAATTACTTTCAAATAAAATAGTATAAGAAATATTCCTACTTTGTAAGTAAAAAACGCACCGTACTTAAGAATCTGCTTTTGTGTTAGCGGGTATTCCTGATAACTTCCGGAGGGTGAAGTGATTTTGCAATCACGCCCGAATCAACTTCGCTATTAGAAAGACAAATGGTTTTTATACACGAACCTTTATAAAGTTTATACGGCTTCTTTTCTATCTTTCTGTATTTATGTGATTATGTTCAAAATGGGTACTGATGAAGTATTTAACCTCAATGCACATAATTGAAAATAAGATTTACATAGGTAAATGTCAGCATTAACTACAATTATCTTTGCCTCTTTATTTTTGTCTTTATCTATACAATCTTTTAAAATTATTACATTGTTATATCTGAAAGCAACCCAAAATCCGTTTCATTATTTGAATAGACGCATCAAAATAATAACAAACGGAATAGACACACATTTCTAAACCAATGATGTAATTCAATGAATAAGGCAAGTTGAATAGTCACAATTTATAACATACATAATATGTGCTTTATCAACGTCGATTTTGATATAGTTTTTAATAAATCACATGTCACAGAATAGTTTTATTCTCACATATGATTTTGAACTTGTTTAGCTGTAATGCAAATAAAAAAGTAATATCGTCACCAAATTGAGAGTATCCGTTTAAAATTTATTTTAAACGGTTTTATTTAGTTACGCTACGCCCAACGATTTTTTTCAGATTTGCCCTAGATTGATGAGGACAGTGGTGTGGTGACTGGTACCTAGGATCTACCGAATTATTTTTTTAGCTTTTAGTACATTATCTTCGTCATTATTATCTTTTTACATGATAGCACCGTTTAACTTAAAATTATTTTTTTACTTAATTTTTTATTGAAATGTAAGTATGTCCACAGATTTGAGTCCGCGCAATTTTGAGCGTGAGTCTGTTTTTTTGTTTTTACATCTGTTATTCTTATATAGTATATATTTTAATTATACCGCGTCCTTTTATTTAGAGCCTCATTCACTATTTACTTTTAGTTTTTATTACGTCTAAATGTACATATAGTAATACAAGAAAGGAAATCAGTAATTAGGTATTAATTACTAAATTAGAATCGTTGATGCCTAATAACTAGTAGTGTTGTGGAAATTAAAATCTATTTAGCGACAACTATGAGTCGATAAATAAAAACATAAGTTACAATATTTTTTTATTACATTAAACACGTCAATGAATATAATAAAACCAAGTGTACTTTATCATATGATACTCATAAGTAGCACTTTCTCGCCTTTAAGTGTCGAGAAACTAGTTTGATTATCTTGAGGGTACACATGAACAACAATTTTAGATATATAAAGGCGTCAAACATAGCACCGCGTCATATCATTTACGGGGATCAGGCGTTACGGTCACGTATCGTTCACTCCCACGTCTTAATTGACCTATTTCGTGTAAGATGTACGCGTAAAGCGCACCGCGTCTGGGATACAATCGCCGCGCGACGTGACGCCGTGTATCGCTCTTTCTAACTCTATTCTTGTCACACAGTCAGACAATAATATGTTACTATTGCTCTAGTTCCAATCTTATTACAACATATTATATTATTCTATAAGGAAAGAATATTTGCAAAGATATACCTATGTGTTTATATCGATAAGGATATCACATAACCTTGTATACAATATAGAAATGATGTACAACAAATGTGCTACAAAACATTTCGGGTCTACGCGAGTATGATGATATCAACGTCAAACGCATTTGTGAAGGAGAGTGTTTATTGCTTGGATCTACGATCGTGTTGGAATCTCGACATTTGCGGTCGAATGTGTTACATTCGTCACGATGTGTAATGATTATTGAGATTAGTTTGTAGTGATAACGTTAATATACTTTTAGAAAATATATAAAAAAAAATTGTTTCACAATTTAGCACCTAGTGTATATTTTGGTTAAATGTAACATTTCAATAATACGGACCACCCTGCTGTTGGTATCTCACGCTGCGATCTCTGCATAAAAACGTCACAACAATCTGTTTGTCTTGTGTGGCCTTCATTTAACGCTCATTTATACCTGTGAAATTGCTTGTCCTAGAAGGTTAAGTTATTTAACTACTAATGTTCTGCTTTGCGTCAATTTAATTTGTACAGTTAAATATCTCATTTTATTCAATCAAAACAATCAATACATTTACTATATACTGTGCGATTTTTTGTTATGATGTTCATAAGCGTTGTAAAAAATATAAATGTATAAATGTATTGTCGTATATCTAAGTAAAAAAAAATAATTCAACATATTCCTCGCTACGAGCCGTAAAAGACATATTAAAGATAATAAAGACTAATCCATTTTGTGGAATGATGGCTGTCTCACTGATTTATTAGGACGAGAACAGACGTGTGCGTGTCCCGAGGGCTCGAGATCTCGACGACCACAAAAAATGTTTTGGGTGTTTGTTGACAACGCAAATTCGTCAGGGTGTTGGGTCACGTTTTTTTTGTTATTTTTTTATAAGTAATCAAGATACAATTCGTGGTGCGACCAATAATTAAGTTTATTTTTACGTGGAATTAATATTACAAATTAGATACGATGAAACTACGTCTTTGCTTATGTGTAATGTATTACTTATATTATTAAATGTCTTGTTAAAATCAAAGTATTGATTAATTCCATCTTAAAACATAGCTAGTTCGAGATTTTGTATTGGTATAAAAGGGAAGCTTTATATTCTGGTGGATAAAGAAGGACTTCATGAATAAATAAGAGTGATGAAATAATAATAAGGTCCGTCGCTTAAGAGGATCATGGCACCCATATCAGCAATAAGTCGTGACTTGTTGTCAACCTCAAAGTTAGTAGACTTGCATCATAAAATATGATGTTTCCATATTCAAGTGATTTTTACTTGATATTAATTAAATTAAGCAGGCTTTTTGGTTCCGAGCCTTCTTGCTTTGCATTTTCATATAACACTCTATCGACTTTGCATAATATAGCACGATATTTTAAAGTACTTATTTTATAATAATTGTACGTATGTATAGTATATTAAGGCGTCTTATTTATTCAATTCATAAAAGGCCGATTATAATTTGGATACTTTATAAAACATTAGACAAAATGGTAAAATGTACCATACTTTTGTTGCCTCGATTAAAATATTATGACATTGGTTTATTAAATAAAGAGCTTTTGTTATAAGACAGTTTTAAAGGGTAAAGGCAGCTGTCCCGAAACAGTCACTCTATACGAAGTGCGAAAGAAACAAGTGCAAAATGTAAAGCTGAACCCTCATCATGGCGGGTGGCTGTCGCAAACGAAGCTTTTTAGATAAGGAGCAGATACTTTTTCATAATACTTTATTCAGGGCTCGGAGATTTGGCTCAGTGACAGACTAATCGGTCATGTCAGGAACGAGGTGCGGGACGTTTAAGTATTAATGTTTAACCCTTTTGTATCAAGTCGTTCCTGCGCCCGACAACTCCGTGTCAATCCCATTTTGGCTCGTAACATCCCCTGAATATTTAATGTTCATTAATTTGTCAGTTACTGTGCGCCACTTAGTTTGCTTTGCACAACATCGCGATTTAACCCGTTATATGTCTCAGTCATGCCTGTAAACGAATATCCACAGATTAACGATTGCCTAGACAGTACCTACGAATTATTAGTTTCAAATAAACTATTATTAATACTATGGGTGAATGAATATTTAATGTGTTATATAAGAATATGTTTTAGAAAGTCAAACACCCTACTTTAAGATTTTTTTTTGTGATATGTATCTACTTTTTAATATAAATAAAGGTCTATATTTCTGTAATGACTAACCAATTAAATCTAGTTTTTCATTTCATTTACAATTAAAAAATGAATGATCGATTCAATGGCTATACAAATTCCATAATAACATAATTACATTTTTATATTGGATTTTAAACCAGATCAACTAAGACTAAATACGTTATAAGATGTAAATAATTCATATATTTCAGTTTCTTTTAGACGAAGCAAATAAGGCACAGAATTATGATAAGTGATAGTCATCGTTGTTGACTACAGTATATAAAAGCAATTTCTTGCTCCATCGATGCGTCGGTAACAAGTCCCTTTCGCGGACAACTGTATTTACACTGACTCAATCACCTGATGGGTGATGAGTAAGTGATATCTTAATGAAGGTACACACCATAACCATAAGTTTATTATTTTATTAAAATAAACTAATTAATTGTTTATAAAAAATATGTAGAAACTCAAATATATATTTTTTAATAAACAAAAGCAGCCGCTTTGCTTAAGTCACAACAATTGTTTTGATAAATCACTTGGGTGCACTTACATGCAGATATTTCTCGAGTTTATCCTTAAAATTACAGGAGTTAGAGTTGTGTGTAATCCGGGTAATATATTCATAACTAAAAAGGTAGCCGCGAGCGGAGCCCATTAGACCCCGAGGAGCGATCGCCGGACGTCGGGTGGCACTTACTTATTCCTTAAAATTCATGTTTTATTTACAATGTCATTTTATTGTTATTGTTCGCGTTACAGGTTAAAGCGCATCAGATTTAAAACCTTGTAATAGCGTTTCTGACTACATACAACTTTTAATATTTTTGCTTAAATTTCTGCTATATTTTTTGCCATTTAAAAGAAATATCTTGTTAAAAATTTGTATGTTACTTTCATATTTGTATTTTTTGTTTCAATATTTGTAAAAAAAAAAGTATAATCGTAACAAGCAAATTACACATACTTACCTGTCAGACAGGGAAAAAATTAAAGACTATTCAGGTAAATCCCATTATTAATAATTAAACTGCACTCATAGACGATAAAAGTCAAACCAATCATAGCGAAATATAAAAAGAATAAAAAAAATCTAGCGTTAGGCTGAATAGTGCTGGGTCTGGATACCGCGGGGCGGTAAACGAGCGCCCATTGGTCGCGCCCACCCGCATTGGAATGGGAAAATATTTCTGCGATTTTCCTCCTATTCTGAATTTGAAAAGCTTTTAGCGTCATCCCGCTGTCACTTTGATTATTCGATTTAGGCGCGAATTTACGTATGTTTCATTTGTTTTAAAATGCGTCACACAGATACGATGGATTACACAGGGGACTTAATGAACCTTTCGAAATGAAAATATTACTTACGGCACAAGTACGCACACTGTATAAATAAATTTTAAAAATGTTACTTAGTATAAACATTTTATTTATTATAAATATTTTTTATGTTCTAAGACTTATAAGGTTTATTTGATCGATTATCAAAGGTCTGATACAGACGGTATACAATTTTTATGACAGTAAATTTCAACAAAAATATATATGAATGAAGTAAAAGCTCTGCTTAGAGAACTCTGACATTTAACGTAGATCTATCATTATTCGAGGCTCGTGACTGACTATAGCAAAACAAAGAAACTCAAAGTAGTAAATGGTGGGTGCATTAAGGGGGGGAGGCGGAGGGCGGGTCACAAGGCGGGGCGCAGGGTGCTGAGGTGCGCTCGGGCGCCTCGGACTCGCCCACCCGTGCTCGCAGTCGCGCCGCACTCGCCAGTCTCATCGCGCGTTCGGACACCACGGTTAAAGTCCCACTGTGACCATCGTCACGATAATATCGAAATGTTGCATTCATTCGCTTACAGCGCGTTCCTCAGCACCACCTGATACTGGAACGCAAAGGTGTACGCATAAAGGATTGTCGCTAATTAACTTGATAGCGGCCACCCAAAATAATTGCCGTGAAGAAACCGTAAGCCGGACAGCAAGCGCCCCTTCAATTAGTGCCACCTGTCGAACACGCGCCGCGAATTAATTCGCACTCGCTATAAATTCGTTTGCAAAAAACACCAAAATAAACTGGTATCGATGCACCTGCGTCAATCTTCAGTAGCCGCAGTGCGGTAAATCGGTAATCAGCTGCACCATAAAATTGGACCCCTTACAAAGCAAAGTCTGTTAGCGCTATGATCATGTTATTCAAAGGCAACAGCAGCAGGTTAGAGCATCTTATAGAGAAGATACAAGCGAATAAGGAAAACCACGACGTTACCTCGGACGATTTAAAACGTGAGTTTTGATTTTTATTTTATTTATTATCAATTTATTTTTTAATTATGACTATTAATTGAAGTTAACCTTCAATTCGTCAAAATAACATTAAAAAGTTCATGTTTTTTGTCTATTTTAATATACATAATTATACTGGATAAGGATTACCTATATTCTTTTAAATTAAAACAATATTTTATGTTTATGTAAGTACTAAGAAGGTAAATAAGAAGTAAAAAATTAAAAGTAATGACAAAATAAGTTAAATATTAATATCAACTAAAAAGTTTGATAAATTCATAACTGTCACTTTCATTTCTAATTTGAAGACTCCGATTTTTTTGCTGAAACTCTTATCTCATCTTATCTAATAAATGAGGAATTTTGAGAGGAGGTTTTGTAATGCCTAACCGCAAAACTACTACACCAATACAAATAAAACTTATACCAGAAGATGGAACGCGTGTCGAAGGTGGTTTTAGTACATATATAACATTATTAAAGCAGTTCACAGTTTCACCAGCCTTCAATTTACACTATTGCATTGATCAGCGTGTATTTCATGTTCTTGCTTTATAATAAATGCAATATAGAACTATTGAAATCATTTTTTAAGTGTTCAGAAGAATCTCGTAAGCTTCTTTCTCGAAATTTTATGCCAACAAAGTGTAAGTGAGAATTGTATCTGATTAAGCACCAATAAATTTACTATAGACGCATCAAAATCCATAACAGTTTATAGGATAGCATTATTTATAAAAATAAACGCTAAACATAGGTTTATAAGAAATATCATAATATAACAACCAATTCATAATTTTTCTTATGATGATAAAACAGACTAAATAAAATAGAAACCAACTAAGATTTCACATTAACATGCCACTTGACCATGAGTAGCTATTATAAACCACGATTGAAGATAAAAACGTCTACAACAGTTTATAAACAACTAGCTGATACCCGCGACTTCGTCCGCGTTGCTTGATATATTAACAAAATTTTCTTATGTACGAAGGAAAAACCACCAAAAAGATCGCAAGCAAAAATATACTTTGTTCAAACATACATCACTGAACACGCAGTGCATATACAAATCGTTGTTTCTTGAAACTTTAAGAACTTTTTATTAAATGAAGATATCGCAATAATTTTTCTTTTTTATAAGGGTCAAGTGACAAAGAAATAAAATTTGGAAAATTTCATTGAAATCTATCCAGTAGTTTTTCCGTGATGCGCGCACAACTGCAGACCTCTATCATTTTATTTATATAGAAGATATACAAACGTATAAATTTATATTTATATTTCAATAAGTTTTTTAAGGTAGACGTAGTGTCGCGCTTAAAGCGCATTTATATGTTACTTACCTTTTACATTTATTTAATCCCCAAATTTTTTGACGAAAACGTATTGTTTGACCTAAAATTTATTGAACCAACAAAATCATTATTTAAATAAGGAACATTATCTTTAGATTACGTTTTATATGATTAAAAGTTAAGGAAGACAGACGAGCACACACGGTAGCATGCGCAGGCGATACCGTGACTTTCCTCGATAAGACAGAACGGGTTTTTTAGTTGGTATTCCGACGTTCGGGGCACACTCGGTGCCTTGGATACCAGCGAATCCCATATACTGTTCCCGTGTTGGAAACGCGTAATGCGTTTTTCCAGCGTATAAAATGCAGACGAGCACATGGACCTCCAAATTGAAAGCGGACTTTCGCCCGGTCTCACCTTCGTCCGTAGACATTTTTATTAAAAATAAGTAGAAGGTTTAGGAGCGTAATCCACCACGTCGCTACAAGGCGGGTCGGTAGCTACATATCTGGCAGATCTTATGTCACATATATAGTACATGTGGTTTCGAAACTTACATCGTTTTTAACAGCGACTATTTTGATTAACGGCTTGTAGACAATTTTACTCTTCGTAGGCAAAACAAATTGTTTATTTCATACAGTAACCGGGAATAATATTATTTAGCAATGCTGAAATAAATTAATGAAACCTTATCTTTCATCGTGCTTATGTCATAATATAATAATGTCATCTTCGTCAAAATGTATCAGCATCATTATCAAAGTACTTTATTTATTACTAGCTATGCCCCCCGGTTTCACCCGCGTATAATCAATATAAATCAGCCTAGAACCTTCCTCGATAAAAGGACTACACAACACAAAAATAATTCTTAAATTCGAACGAGTAGTTCCTGAGATTAGCCGGATTAAACAAACAAACTCTTCAGCTTTATATATTAGTATAGATATTTCATATACTTGTATCTGTAATTCTGTATACGTATTAACTTGGTGTTAGCGCTTTGTACAATCCCATCTACCTAGATGGGATTGTATAAAGCCAATGGGATTGCCAAATAGCAATACTTAGTATTGTGTGTCTCGGTTGGAAGGGTCAGTAAGTCAGTGTAACTACAATCACAAGAGATGTACTTGGTGGTAGAGCTTTGTGCAAGGTCGTCTGGGTAGGTACCACCCACTCATCAGATATTCTACCGCAAAACAGCAGTACTTGTTATTGCTGTGTTCCGGTTTGAAGGGGGAGTGAGCCAGTGTAATTACAGGCACAAGGGACATAACATCTTAGTTCCCAAGGTTGGTGGCGCATTGGCGATGTAAGAGATGGTTAACAGCTCTTACAACGCCAATGTCTATGGGCGTTGGTGACCACTCACCATCAGGTGGCCCATATGCTCGTCCGCCTTCCTATGCAATAAAAAAAAAAGACGTAACAGGGTGGTGAACACTTACCATCAGATGGTCCATCTGCCGGTTCACCAATGTTAATAAAAAAAAAAACAATAATACCTAACAAGTCTTCGTGTTGACATCGTATTGCTAAAAGTAAAGTCATAGAAATTGCTCATTTGGTTCAAAGTTTTATAGTAATATCATTAGTGTTCAAGTTACAGTAATGGAAATTAAGTTTTAAGGTTTATATAGGATTACTTCTTTTAACTATAAAATATTTTTATCTCTTAAATACCGTAGTGTATTTTACTTTGCTACATAATGTTTCTTTAAGTGCTTAATAAGAAAAAGAACATGTGTTTTCATGACAAAAACGATTGTCAAATTAGGCGTGAAAATCTGTATAATTACTGGAAAAAAAACCATAACGATGAGTACCACAATTCTAGTAAACTAAAAGCTATTGATTCGTCCTTCAATTATTACGGATTATTGAGCAAAAAGTTAATTAAAAGATTTAATTTATGCGAATCCAGTTGAAACACATAGTGGTTAAGTTTTAATTATGTGACGAAAGGTCGAAGCTGATTAACTCTTCCCCTACTTTAATTTTTACATCGCGATCTTGTGACTTACCTTTCTTTGTCTCAATGACGTATTTGTTTATAATAATAATTTTATTTACTTTAAAATGAAAGTGATAAGCGCATCAAATTAACACTTCAGCAATATTAAATACATATTTTACTCGATAAAAATTTCGAAGGTGTGATAAAAAGTAAGTAAACCGTATAGCTATTTGAAATTCTTAACGGTTTTTTGAGAAACTGATAACTTGTGACTCTTAATGTTGTCTAACGTTTGGCGATTGTCGTTGATTGGCGAGGCGCCGGCCGAGGTGTCTCAGACGCCGCAATTAGGAAATGAGCTTCCGCCGCCCACCGTCGCGGCGCCAATCGCCCCTGAATTGCTGCAATCGCAGCTAATTACGTGCGTCCTATCGCCGACGTAACACCTACTTCTCAATCCTTGATCCTTCAAGCAAATATATTAAATACCGTGCATTACTCTTTACGAAATCTATAAAATCGCAATTGTTTACAGTTTCTTGTCTAGACTGAGTAAATGTATGAACCCTTTGGTCAAATTATTCGTTTATAATCATTATTTCATCAATTTACTAATAAAATTGTTTCTATAAATATTTCAAACTGGAATTAAAAGTAAATGATAACATTACATTTATACTTTAAATTATTACTGTGTGAGCTTTAAAATGGGGGCAAAATTAAAAAAGCATAATCATTTTGTATAAACGAACTAACGAACTTCACTTGATGGTAGGGCTTTGTGCAAGCTCGTCTGGGTAGGTACCACCCACTCATCAGATATTCTACCGCAAAACAGCAGTACTCGCTATGTTTGTGTTCCGGTATGACGGGTGAGTGAGCCAGTGTAATTACAGGCATAAGGGACTTATGACCCATCTTAGTTCGCAAGGTTGGTGGCGCTTTGGCAATGTAAGCGTTGGTAACATCTCTTACAATGCCAATGTCTATGGGCGTTGGTGACCACTTACCAGCAGGTGGCCCATATGCTCGTCCGCCTTCCTATGCAATAAAAAAGAACACATAGAATTGTTTTAATAAATTAAAATTATATTTGTTGTTTTTTCCTCAAAAAATAGTATTACTGTTTGAATGATATAAATTTTTCGTAAAGGCGAGAGATGAGGTTGCAAATATCTTCTCTAGAGATAGAACGGTTACTTTTTTATCCATTAACGATGTCGGTCGTGCGACCGGGGCGTGAGGGGTCTTCACTCTTGAGTGAAACAAATAGTTCCTACTTATTTAATGAACCAAATAAAATGAGAAATTTAAAAAAATATATATATACTAGCGACCCGCCCCGACTTCGCCCGAGTAGCAGAGTAAATGTTCCTAAATGTTTATTATTATTATTATTTATTATTTAAAACTTTATTGAACACCACAGAGTGCGTGGGACATAAGGCGGACCTAATGCCTGTAGGCATTCTCTGCCAGTCAACCTTAGGGGAAACAGAAATCCACGAAGGCGGTAATTAATAATTAACACGATATATTATAAAACTATAGAATAAATAAACATATACATACACAATGTGTCTACAAAATAAATATCAATCTATAATAACTATAAATAATAAATACAAATATAATAAAATAATAAAAACATGTAAATAAAAATAAAATAAAATAGTGCATTACAGATGTTAAGAGAACTAGCGTCTTAGAAACCTTCTGATAATATGTGCTCACGTAGACGAGTCTTAAAGCTGAGTTTAGAGGCAGATTTTCTAATGTGTTCGGGTACTTTGTTCCATAATCGGACAGCTTGAATAGAGTAAGAATTAGAAACGAAACCAGTAGTATGAAAAGGGACAGAAATAATCAAGTAGTAAGAAAAGAAACAATAGTAAAATACTTTATTGTACATCAAACTATAAGTAAAAACATGTTACAAAATATACAAGCCTCTAAATATTGCTACATAAACCAATAAAGCGACAGGTAGCAGCATAATTATTTATAACATATAATATTGATAAAAATTTGGCCTCTCATCATTCTCATTTTGTATTAAAGCAACATTTTTTTATGTACTTAAGTGAGGATCCTGATTAATCATTAATTTAGTACAATAACGGAAGTTGTACGATGTTGACGTCAACATGTAATATAAAATTACAATAATTATGAACAGTAAATTTGTAATTATTTATATAGACTTTTAAATTAATAGTTATAATATTATAGAAGTATCATGTAGACTTTTTGAATGTTGCCTCTAAATTAAGACATTATTAATAGAACGAATAATCTGGCGTTTAACACAATACTTTAAAACGTAAACGCAGCCCTTTTGCATACACTACTAAAAAAATTGAAATCCGTTTCTCAAAACGTAACTTATTAATGTAACATCTGACTATGCAAAAAACATAATAAGTTTGAAGATCTCTGAACATAGAATTACGATACAAATTTAAAGAGTAAATGTTATTTCATTTGTCTATTCGCATCCCCAGATGATTTTCGCTTGGCTTCCGACATTAGTCATCATTTGCGTTGGTAGCAATGATACCATCATTGTGGGCTATTCAATTTGTTTATATTTCACGCTACTCCGAGGTGCTCTGAGATATATTAGCCCTTAACGTCGAAATATGGAGCACGCTGTATCAACGGGAGCTTTAGAAATTATGCGTATCCTTTGCACCCTAAATCGGAATTTATAGCTTTTTAAATATTTTGATGTCGTTATACTTATTGGTTGGTTGTTATCGTCTCATATTTCAAGGGAAGGCAGTATAAGATAAAAATGATTAATTATAATATATTAAGGTAATATTACAACAAAACATTATTTTTACAAGCCAAATAATTTGCTTCAGGTTCTATAACTAATCGCCATTGAACATAGCATCGAAGAAAATTTATTCTTAAAAAAATTACTTATATAGTTATTTTTCTTGTCGAGCAGAGGCACTGGGGAGCGTCGGCAGCACGGCGGGGAGCTCGTGGCCGTCGTCGACGCCAGAGCCATCTCCGTCGCCGGCCTCTACACCCACCTCGGCGGATGCTGTAGACGCCGATGCAGATGCAGACCCACCGTTCACCCTCGGGGCCACTGAGCACACGCCTTATAAATGCCAGTTCTGTGAAAAGGCCTTCCCTAGGCTATCATATCTTAAAAAACACGAACAGGTTAGTTATTTATTCAATCGTTGAGTCTTTAAGTTTAGCTACATTTAGTAGCTGTATCATCATGTCAAATGTTTGTAGATTAGGATCAGCGACTTACAATGGCAGAATTCTAAAGATTTTAACGATCAACGCATTTAAGTAATAACTTGTTTTTTACTATAGTTTATGTAACGTAACTACAGGTTTACTAAGGTACTTATTTATACGTAGGTATTTGTATACGTTTGCAGTCCAATTTCGTCATGTAGCTCTTAGCTTCATTAGCAACTACATACCCAAAATGGTCCATTTGCGGACGCAGAGCGCAATCAGATATGCATCTCCGTACTCTAAAACGCTTTGGTCAGTGAAACAGTGACATGTAGCCCATTACACTAGCTGCACATCTTGACTCCTTTGTGTCGCGCCGATCTTACCGCGTTACGATTGCGTCGTGCGACACTGGCCGCGACCGATCTAGCTGCGATAGGGCAAATAGAAACGTCACTTTGCATAACCCATGGCCGCTGGCGAATTCCACCCACACTACAAAATATTAACATCCGAATTTGTGCAATTGAGCAGCTTAAATGTAACTTGCTCGTCTCTAAATGTATTAATAGTTCTATAATTATTTTCTTTATTTTCGCAATTGGCTAGTAGACTCGTAAAGGGCTTTCATTAGATTATCGGTATGCAATTGCGGTCACTGTTGCGTTTTAGTGATATCGATCTGTTCGTTGGTTGGTGTTGTGCCGACAAATGTATCGCAAAGATCGCGTTGCGCTCGCGCCGCGACATGGCGGTGACGGCCGGAAATAGGCTCCCGATAAGAACTCCCTAGCCTGGCGCGCTACTCTTTATCATTGCACCGCTCGGAAAAGTAATGATTATAAAAATAAATCAATTGTAGACATTGCGACGCTAGATATCAGTCTAAGATCGATCGCGTTCGGAAAAGGTAATCTATTATTTTAACATTTGTAGAAACAATAAGATAGTGTTAGTTCTGTAATGATGTAAAACTGTATAAACGAGTATATACCACAATTATAGTACAAAAATAGTACAGTCTTCATTAGCAATTGGTATTTGTACAAAATCTCATAAAACATTTATCTATCATTCAATGCTTAATAAAATTCTCATCACAATTTTCCTTAGATAATTCAAATCAAAATTCAAACCTTTTATAATGCATAGTTTCAGTTGTTATTTGACTTTTTGCCGTGATATCTTTATTATTACAAGTCGTAAAACTTTTGTCTATACTACAGTAGCTATTCGTTTCAGAGAATTCATATTTTTTTTAGGTTAGTAGACTAGTTATGTTTTATTTTGCCATTTTAATGGATCGCTATCACTTTAACACGCACAAAATGTAGCAATGTTTCTTTATATGGTTTCTTATTTAGAAATGTCATTTAAAATTCGTAGAATGATCGCTTGAGTTGATAAATAATTTTCGGGTGCTTGTACAAATGGTCGCTAACATTCCTCCGATCTGACCCCGAGAGTACGGGTGACTGTTCACCGCCGATGACATCGCATTTATTGTACCTGGGAAAGTCGTTCGGTAGCCGTCCACCGCCCATTTAAAAGCTTTATTAGCTATCACGCTCGCCTTAAACTACTTACAACTAGTTTGAAATGTCTTTTGGTGCGTTTTACGCGGAAATTTGACAGTACCTGAACGCATTATGGCGAACGCTCTCACGCTGTTTGTTGTTAGTGAATAATAATAAAGATATCTTCATTCGCGTGTCTTTTCGCTATAAGCGAGAGCTTGGAGTCGTGGTGCGAGCAGCGAGGGGAGCTGCAATGGTCCTTTACGCAGTACGCACCCAGGGGCCGGACCCTGCTGAGCTTGACGTTTGCTTTACTTATGCGATTCTTACACGAAGAACGCAACAATAATTAAGTCAATGAAATCAACAAATATATTTTAGTTAAGAACATTATGTGTGCCTTGATGATATTTTAATGAAACTATTGAGACCTTATTTTAAAATTGAATATAATTTACAATAATATTTGCATACAATTTTTTTTTTATGTAAAAGTTATCATATACTAGTAACTTGTATATTTACCTTAATTTTTATTACCTTTTTAGTCAACACGTAAAACTTAATGATATGTATTAAGCATAGTAGATATGGAAAAACTAAAATAAATAAATAAAGTTGTAATTTTAAATAAAATATTCAATAATTTCAAAGGAAGTATAAGAAAATATAAGAAGTTTTTTACTCGGTGTTACAGCTTTGTGCAAGCTCGTCTGGGTAGGTACCACCCACTCATCAGATATTCTACCGTATAACAGCAGTAGGAGCCAGTGTAATTACAGGCACAAGGGACATAACATCTTAGTTCCAAAGGTTGGTGGTGCATTGGCGATGTAAGCTAGTGTAATGTACTTGGTGGTAGAGCTTTTTCCAGGCTCGTCTGGGTAGGTACCACCCACTCATCAGATATTCTACCGCAAAACAGCAGTACTTGGTACTGCTGTGTTCCGGTTTGTGAGTGAGCCAGTGTAATTACAGGCACAAGAGACATAACATCTTAGTTCCCAAGGTTGGTGGCGCATTGGCGATGTAAGCGATGGTTAACATTTCTTACAATGCCATTGTCTATGGGCGTTGGTGACCACTTACCATCAGGTGGCCCAATGCTCGTCCGCCTTCATATGAAATAAAAAAATAAAAAGAAGCGATGGTTTACATTTCTTACAATTCCATTATCTATGGGCGTTGGTGACACTTACCATCAGGTGGCCATGCTCGTCCGCCTACCATATACAATAAAAAAAAAGTCAAATCCAGCTGTAATTGTCGCATCAATCGTAGAATTGACACAAGTATTATTTTGGGTTAATAACTACTACATATTAAAAGTTAAACCCCTCGACTTTGGAGCGTTTCGTTTGTTTTCACGAGATTAATTCTAGTCGCTCGATAAAATATAGTTCAATAAAACCTACACGCATTGCTTGTCCTTTACTTTTGTTTTAAAGTATGTTTTATTTTGTACACTATTTATTTAGTCTGCCTTAGGGCGACTGCTCTAATTAACGAGAAACTGTAAATATACCTGCGATATGTTTATGCGATGCGTACACGATGCCGGCCGATATAGTGCACCCTACACGTACGTATGCACTTACAAACAACTTTACTATATGTAAATCATATACGTTTTAGGCTTTTTAAATTATATTTTGGGACTATTATAATGTAAGTTAAAGATAAAACACTCAGTAAGGACTAAAATAATGACAAAAAAGGTTGGTTTGAAATAAAGATCATCGTTAATGTGAACTGTTTGCTCTTTAATGTGTAGTAAAATGAGCGTATTTGTAATTGTTATATAAAGGCTCTTAAAAACATTTACGAAGTTGATTTGATGGCAATGATTGCGTCTAATAACTTACCCCAAGTGGGCTGATGCGGCACACCATGGCGCTAACAAATTGATATACCGCGCTAATGGCCTAAACTATCTACATGGTAATTGGGGGAACACGATCATACAAACCCTTGACTCAACAAACAAGGTTTATCTTACTAAGAAATTCATCGATATTTTTTACTTTCATTTCCGATACCGTTAAGTTTTTAGTACCTATCACTTTAAACATGGTTTCTTTAAACGTAAAATTCTTAACATAATTCTCAATGGGTAATAAAGGTGCAGTCAATCAAGTGCTACGTCTATTTAGCATAATAGTAGGGCAAAATCAGCGAGGTGGTCAATTCGTAAAAGCGTGAAGTGGCTGTCAGTTTTAGAGTGTACCGGATTGTGTATTGGATTAGCTCGTCTGCATCTTTTTACGGGTCGCGAAGGCCGACGGTACCCCTATTATACGACTGCCAGCGAAGCATCATTAGCATTTTCATAATGAACTTATGAATAATCTTTTGAATGTTTGACGCGGTGATACTAGGTAACAGTAAGTTTTTAGAAGACGTGACGTAAATTTAATTGAAATGAATATTTTGTTATTATTATTATATAATGATATTATATTAGTGCTTGGTGGTTAATGGTAGTAATATAAAATACAATTAAACTGAGAATTTTTTGCCTATCTAGCTCTTAGACAGTGGTAGTGGTATTTAGCCTAAGAAACAAGACGTGCCTGTGGTGGCAGGTTTTTTAGGGGTGGCAGCCTAGGCGTTTTTCATAATCGTTCTTTGTTACTTTTTTATTTTGCTTTCAACTAACCCAAATTTTAAATGATCGTTGTAATAAAAGAGATAATTCTAGCAACAATTTAGTATGCCTTTGCCAGGATTACAAAAGATTTAGTATCTATTCGTCACACACGAAACACAAACATTTATTTTTTTGCATTACGTATACGAAACTAACCTGAGTGGCACGTGAGCAGCCATTTGTCTATCCGTTTAGTAGTTAAACAGTTATTAGGTCAACTTAGAAAGTCAAAAAGGAGAATCTATGAGCCAATTAATATCTATCTAATAATTTGGTCCATGGTTAAGTGTTTCCTATATATAATATTATAAAATTTATTTTAAGTTTTATACTTAGCTAACTTTATATTTATTCTACCGCAAAACAGCAGTATTCGGTATTGTTGTGTTCCAGTTTGAAAGGTGAAGCCAGTGTAATTAAAGGGCATAATATCTTGGTTCCCAAGGTTAGTGGCGCATTGGCGATGTAAGTGATGTTTAATATCGCTTACATCGCCTATGTCTATGGGCATTACGATATGTCCACATACGATCAGGTGGCCCATTTGTTCGTACGCCTTCCTGTGCTATAAAAAAGCCACAATATATTAATTACTTAGTATTTCACATCACGTATGAAAATAGTACCTACTGTAATCAACACCACATAAAAGCATAAATAATGATCATCAATTAGAAACATACTTACATATTCAGAAATATATACATTATATATACTCGTACCAGTACTGTTGGAAAAGAAGATTTATCAACACCCCCATACGGTCCTCTTAATAAATAAAAATGAATATTTGTGTATTTGTGCTTAATCATCCGTTTATGTTGAAACTTTGATCAGATGTTCGGTATATTCCAACGTAGGTCCTAAGCCAAAAACAAGAGTTTTTCTTGTCCTTGAATAGAAACGTTTTATGTAACCCCTTATTCTACTTGCGCGAAACTGACTAGCTACTTATAAATAAAAGTATTCTCTCAATTGCAGCTTTATATTATAACAAAGCTCAAATATTATTTTATTAATTAATGACTGAATTCAAACTGAAATCTTGATTTATGATCTTGTATAACTGCGATTGATTACTAGCACATTTCATACAAAGTTGATCTCTTTATTAATTGAGCATTCGGAGTCGGTTGCATTCCAACGTAGACTCCACAGAAATGTTATCTATCGTTTGAGAATCATTGTCGATTACAATAACTTCAGTTAGTAACGTTAAATCGATTCATATAATATTCATTTTCATTTGATTATTTTTTAATAACAATGACTAGTTTTTATTTTTTTTTTATTTTGATTGGACTACCAACAAAGTATACACAGAAAATTCTAGGACTAACTTATAAATAAAATTGCTAAGTGCTACTTTAATAATAGGCAATCACTACATACTAAAAGAAAGGAGCAACAATACATGTATTTATAGGTAGAAAGAGATACTTAAATGATAAAATACTTAAATAACTATGTATAGATTTTTTTAATTATATCGATATTAGTTTTTCTAAAAACAGAGTTGAATTGCTATTACATAGTTTAGTATCAAATAAAGAAAATGTTAGTAGTTTAGTAAAAAATAAAGTATAAAAAAAAGAAAATAATGTTAAATAAATAGTACTTCGAATTGCCATTAACAGATAATTAATTACCTTATATGTTTAAGAAGTCAATAAAATCAGTAAAGTAATTGTTAATACTTCCGGAATTCGATAAGTTTATAAATGAAAGTTTCACATTAAAATAACACAAAAGTTTTACATTGACGGCGCAGGTCGTGGGTTCGATTCCCACTCAGGACAGACATTTGTGTGCATGAACATATCTGTCTGTCCCGAGTCTGGGTGTAATTATTTATATAAGTATGTATTTAGAAAAGTAAAGTAGTAGGTATATAATGTAGTATATCAGTTGTCTGGTTTCCATATTACAAGCTCTGCTTAGTTTGGGATCAGATGGCCGTGTGTGAATAATGTCCCAGGATATTATTATTATATTATTTATTAAATTAAGGTGAAGTATCTTTCGTGTGATATAAGTTTCTCTCGCGTTTTTTCATAATAAATATGTAGTAATAGTTTTCGATCTTGATGTTTTCTTGATGTATGCATATGCATATGATGGTAACTTTTTGAAAAATATTATTATAAGTGTATATAATGTGTTTATTAATGTATAATAAATGCCTTTTCACAGACTCACTCCGATCAGATGCCTTTTCGATGTGAATTCTGTTCACGACTGTTCAAGCACAAGAGGTCTCGGGATCGCCACGTAAAATTGCACACCGGCGACCGAAAGTACCGCTGCGCGCACTGTGAATCCGCTTTCTCTAGAAGGTATAAAACTTGCACTTCATACTTCATACATATATCTAGTATTTAAAGCAAAATAAGAATATATTTATGGTATATATAGGAATTATATTTATGGTAAAAAGAACATTAGAAGCCATTAGGCACTAAGTATTTACCAGTACAACACTTAAGAGGTGCTCGCATGACAATAGCCGAGGACTAAGATTGATTACCATAAGCCGCAGCATAAAGCTTTACTTGGCCACGAGGCAACACGTCACCTTTTTCGTCACCTCAACTCGGCCACGTGACTAATTCTACGCAATTTGTCGACCCAACGAACCGCCGACAAGTGAAAAGAGTTGATGCGCTGACAAATGGCGTCGAGGGTCTTACAAAAATGAAATAATCACCCGTACCTAAACCGGCGCGGAGAGCACAGCCATTAGTAGAGGTGTTTGGGCGAACGACTCTATTCTGTAGTTTGCGTGAAAAGCCGCTTTGTTAGTTCTGTTTAGTTCATGCTTTATGTAGGTACTTATGACTCGGATGACAAATTGCATTCTGCTGTTGCTTAAAGACAATTTATCTTATTCAATTCTACATTCAAACTCATGGTCGACTTAAGTTAAAGTATTTAGCTACAAATTTTTAATCAGAAATTATTATAAGAAATAATTATAATTATATAAAGTTGTTTTAATTTTCTTAATTTTGGATATAATTAACTATTTTTAATGTAATTTTTAATTTTCAGTGATCATTTAAAAATTCACATGAAGACTCACGATAATCAAAAGCCGTTTCAATGTACGGTATGCAATCGTGGGTACAATACGGCTGCTGCACTCACAGCACATATGCAAGGTCACAAACGAGAGCGTGAAGGCCGCGAATCTGATCGAAAGCGAGCTCTGCGGTGTTTGCGATGTGGAGATGCCTTTCGACGCCCCGAAATGCTCCAAGTAATACATGACATATTTTATTTTATTATACGAAACATTTACGAAATAAGGAGTCATTTTAATTTATTTTTTATATTTCAGGCGCATATGGCAAGTGCTCATGGCATGGACGCAACTTCCGTGACACCACCGCGCCGGGTTGCATCTCAACCACCACCTACATTACTCGCTTGCATTTATTGCACTCGCGATACTTTTACAAGTATGGAACAATTACAACTACATGTACGCGCTGCGCACTCAGCTCTATTAAACGGAGAATCTCCTATACATTATTCATTAGAACAACCTTTACCCACTGATTTAAGTAGAAGAAGTCCTGACGCAGTATCTCCAGCAAAACGTCCGAGATTAGGTTCGGGTTCTTCTACTCCAAAAATAGCACTTTCTCCGAGCACCCTTTTATGCAATCAGTGTGACGCAGCTCTGCCCGATTTTGAGGCATTTCGAGCACATTTGAAAGGTCACATTGAAGAAGGTGGAGATATAGGCAGAACTAGTCCAGCGCCTTGTCTTCACTGTGGAGCTACATTTGCTGATGCAGCAGCATCTGAACGTCATTTGGCTGCTCATTACCTTGCTGTGACCTGTGAATATTCTTGCCACAGCTGTGTACGCAGTTTCTCTACTTCTGAAGATTTGCAGAAACATCTGCTCGACCTTCATGCTCATCACTTATATCGTTGCACTCTTTGCAAGGAAATATTTGATTCAAAAGTTGCTATTCAGGTAATCATTTATTAAAATCTTATTTTACTAAAGTTTAGTAAAATTTATTTTATTTAGTAAAAAAGATGGTAATTTATTTTTGTTTTATTTTTAGGCACATTTCGCGGTTGCTCATACCGGGGAAAATAAAGTTTGGGTATGTCGGTCTTGCGGAACTGCTGGTGGACCATTACGTACCGAGGCCGAGGGTGCCGCTCATGTTCGTGCACGTCACGCAGCTGCAAGATGTGCATGTGGTGCTATTTTAGCTGGGTCACGTGCTCTACGAGCACATACAGCAGCTCATCATGCCTATCGTTGCCCTGTACCAACTTGTACAGATACTTTCGCCGTACAGTATTTACTTGAACGTCATATGCAAGTGCATCATGCAGTTACTCATCAGGTAAACTGGAAATTAATAAATGTGTACAGGAGTTTTAAAATAAATTATAAGACACTACATGGTATTCAAAATTTTCAGAGTATAAACGGTGATATGGCAAGGCCTAAGCGAACAGAAAATAACAATGCAATAGAAGGTGATGATGCGTGTTCTCCGTGTATTCCTAGCGGTGACGGAAATGGCCCTATGGCAACAGGCAGTGACGAGCGTCGCCGTAAAAATGGAGCAGTTGCTCTACAATGCGCATACTGTGGTGAACGTACACGAAGTAGAGCTGAACTTGAAGCACACACGCGTGCACATTCAGGAACAGGTGCTGCACGACATAAGTGTCTTATTTGCGATGAGGTGCTTCCTTCAGCTGCAGTCCTAGCCGAGCACAAATTAACCCATTGCAAGGTAAATTCTTAAAAAAATACAATACTATTATTATTATTTTCCTTCAAATTCTTTGATTTGTAAAAAAAACTAGGTATTTGTATAAAACAATATTAATAATGTTTTTGTAATTGCTTGTTTAATTTCCAACGAAAGAAAATATAACGATATCTTATTTAAAATTAAAGGCCCTGTCGAGATACCATCAGAAGTGATACTTCGAAATATTTTTTATTAAAATAATTTATAATTATTAAAACCCTAACGGGAAAAAATAAACTATATTACTCAACAATAAAGTAAGTAGTACCCGCCTACATAAAGGAATTGAGAGGCATGACACACACAAGGGGGCTTTACTGCATAAGAGGACATCAAGTCGTTTTCCGCCGTGTCATACGATTCGCTCTCACCTCTTAGATGCGCGAATAGATGTTTACCATAAAAAGAAAGTTTTCTCATTTGAGAGAAAAAATCTCTGAATTAATTGACAACACTGTTATTTTGTTTGTCAATATTGGGTCCGTATAAGTCACTATAAATTAACTCTTTAAAAATGTTATGACAGCAAGAAATCAGATATAGTATTCTTTATAAATATATCTTTAGGATTTATAAATTATATATTTATCGGAATTATATTATAAGCTTTATGTCTAACTCTCTATGTCTTATATTACAGGTAATTGCGGGTGACACATGCTCTCGATGCCGTTCAAGACTACCTTCGGAAGAAGCTTTTCTGAATCATATGGCACGTCATCACCCTGCTCTTCCAGCACCTTGCGTCGTATGTCGTCAAACTTTGGCATCGGAGGCAGAAGCGCGATTACATGCAAGATTTCATTTAAGGCCAACTGAAGATGAACAAAGATGCGCCATTTGCCTCAGACCTCTATCTGAAACTGAAGCGGGTGAAGGCGCGCGAGCATGCACCGCCTGTTACGCTCGTCATGCTGCCCCGAGACCTACACCTTCCTCCGAACACGATTGCCGACTGTGCCGTAGAACTTTGGGTTCACCCACACGGTTACAAGCTCATTTAATCGAGCATACATTTGCAGGTATAGGAGCATTTACATGTTATTTATGTTCGGCAATGTTTACAAGTGCTGCGGGATTGCAAAGGCATTTACCAGAACACGCCGCTGCTCCGAGGCCGTACGATTGTGGCCGATGTGGTTTAAAGTTTTTCTTTCGAGCTGAACTAGATAACCACGCCTTTGTTCATCTTGAAGAGGCAGAAATAGCACAAAGAGCATTTTATGAAGCTTACGCCCGCGGGGCTGCGTCAGCGTGGGCAGCATTGCAACCTACCGATCTAGCGCTACAGTCTTCGGCATCGACTCCAGCTCCAGTGAATGATATACCAATAAAACAGGAACCAGAAGTAAAGGAAGAACGAAATGATGAATATATAGAAGTGTCGTCTCCCCCTCCTCCTGTAACACTACAATCAGAGACTACGTCATCTCCACCTCCGATAATAAAACAGGAAAAAAACAATGAAGACTGAACGGGGAGTTTTAATAAACGCTATCGTCCGGTGTGGGATCCGCTCCTACTGCAATACTAGATTACGTCCTTTCAAACTTTGCACTAGTTAGTTTTGTTAAAGTTATATCTGTTAAAATTGAGCGTTTAGAACGCTGAGGTATGTAAGAATACATAGATAGAATGCAACTATCTTTTATGTCGGTTAGGCCTCGTATGTTTTATAATATTTACACGCCTATTTGTATAAATTTGTTAACTCAATAAATAATTGTGTTAAGATTCACTTGAATTACTTTTTTATTTTAAGTGTTACACAATATATTATTATACACTGTAAGTATATGAACATTTTTGTAAAGACTAGGCAGTGGCAACTTGTTGTTGTATCCAGGGTAGTAGGGCAGCAATATTCACGTAGGCTCCGGGAACATTGGTGTTCGCACAACCGAGACCCCACGCCACTAGTCCCACTACCACCCACTGCCCGTTTACTTGACACACCAAACCAGACCCACCATCACCCTGAAAATCCAATAAAAATATCTTAGTACCCGTCCACGCTTAACTACATACGTAATACGTATATACTCTTATTTTAGGGTTGTATTTTTAAAGATTTTACCATACTGTAATACAATATCTTTGTTCATGACATCTTAAATATTTAATCAGCATTTTATTCGTTTGAAATATAGATATACATATGATAAAATGTTAAAGCATTATGGAACAAAATAAGTAAGAAAATAACAACCGATATAAAAATTGTTTGCTTTAATTTTTAATATAAATAAGGTAGAACTATAATTTACGAGGCAAAATATTAATATTATGAATGTTTAGACTCAAACGTTTGCAAATTAACTATCAATTTCACTCACCGTACAAGAATCCTTGTTCGCCTCTCCTCCTGCGCATATAAAGGAAGTTGTATCAAGTACAAAAGTGGACCCCAGGCGTGCAGTTTGCATCTGAGTCTGACAGGTTGCGGAGGATACAATAGGGACATCCACTTCCTTCAAAATCTGTTGATATTGGCCCTGAACACCAAACATATCCTTCCCCCATCCCGATACCCAGCACCTAATAAATAAAAAATACAAATTTTATTTCATTGATTTCGAGATAAAAGTTTTTATAATTCTTTATTTATCTAATATTGTTTGTTCGACTGTCTCGTTCGTCTAGTATCTAGCTTGTAATGCTTCACGTAGCGGATGTTTTTATGTAACTGTCACAAAAACCAGTGTAAGGCGTAATTTTTAGATCAGTTCTAAAATGATACAAGCGAGGTCTCAAAGTCCTGGGTTAAAACTTGTGGCGTGCTACTAAAAGCTATTGGATTTAGCACAGCAGAAGATTCTCGTGTCTCGGACATTACGCAAATCCAACACCTCATCTGTCCTATCGTATCGTATAGCCGTTCCATTAGACTATAAGAATACACATTGGTGCCTTATAATGTATCCTAAAAAGACGGTCTTCGTTGAGAATGGCTGTGGTGTGGAAAGTCGCTGATATGACATTATTTTATGTTAATACCTTTGACCGGTGTAAGTTGACGTTGACGTTGGAGGGAGGCATGCTCTGTTGATAGTTGTTGCGGCACCATTTTGAGGTGTCAATGGTACTGTAGCTGAGAGTCGCAAAACGGTTATATCGTACTGTAAGGTGTTAGAGTTGTAAGAAGGATGAGTGAAAACTTTCGCAACGTTGTATTCTTGATAAGGTACTGGTTCGTAAGTCCCAGCAGCATCCCATTCACCCAATCTTACTTTCACGTTTGGTGCCGTTCCAGAAACACTGAAATTAACAAGCAATTACATATATGAATTATATTTATCTTTAAAGTGTTTTTGCCACACGATATAAAGCATTCAATAATAGAAAAAATATACTAATATTTTGGCAATATTCATGTCAACTTACATATAGGGTGTCATCCGATGTGTAACGGTTAGGACGTTTTGTTGATCTATAAGCACACCACCAGCAATATAACCATTTTGCTTCGTCAAAATCAAACTCTAAAAAAATAATAAATAAAAACAATTGAGAACATTTTTATCTACTACTATGTATGTCTTGCTTAATTCCGAGAAACAATATTCAGCGGTTATTTCTACCAATTGTTCAATTATTGAAAAAAACGGCTAAATAATATTTAACGAAAATGTGATGCGGTGTTTGCTATCCTATGTATAATGCGTCAGATAAAATTAGTCCACACTAATCGACTCTATAGTCGACATAATCATTTGGTGTCAAGGCTTGTGAACCGCAATAAACATTAATAAAAAGACCATTGATTCACGCACATTAATTTTACTAACTTGCATATTCAGATATTTTAATTCAAACTCTGGTTGTATTTAAAGTTTCGAAATCCCCGGGGCTGTAAACCCGATTATTCTAAATCCATAATAATGATTATTATCAATACCCAGCTCAAAGCATAACACTTGAAATTGGAAGATAATCTGAGGCAGTCGCTTTAAGCGAGGTACTCTTATTTTTTTTAAATGATATTTTTTTTTGCTTTACACACTTAATAATTTTATCCAAATGATCTTTTCAAAACACTATTGTTTTAACGGATTAAAACAAAAAATATATAATACTTATAAATAAATATATATAATTATAGTCTTGTCGAATTAAAAACGTCCGTATATGTATATATTTTTCAAAAGGAATATTATGTATATGCCAGTAATTCAATATATAAATTGCAAACTATCTTTACCTGAAATGGATATTCTCCGTAACTAGCTTGTCCTGCAGCAGGCATAACAGATGGGGTCGGTACTGCTTGCTGAGTGCCACATGCTATCAAAGCTCCTGATGTGCTTCCACAGCAATATTCTTGTCCAGCAGGACAAGGCGCCGAAGTCTTAAATAACGCGAAAGAAAGTAAAGTATTTTGGTTAGCAAAACACTACTACATTTTTTGTTTTTATTAAAATTACTTACAGGGTTAACAATTCTAAAATCGATGCTACCCGCCCCGGATGAAGTCGTAACACATGTTCCGGAAGGAACACATTGACAGCTTTGCCTTTTGCGTATTCTATGTTTAATGTTATTGTAAACATTTGGATAGATTTCTTCGCGTTTAAAATTTAAACTTCTACGTTCTCTCGGAAATTTGACAGCTGAATCAAACGATGGAATTTGTCCGCTGTAGCCTGTAATTTGTGGATTCTGCAACGCTGCTGATGGCGCGGGGGTTGTACCGAGTCGTGGGTCAATCTGGATCGGGCCTGTAGCGTTTTCATCAGGATTAAAAAAACATATCACATCAGGATTGTCACAAAGTAAAACAGGTAAAATGTCTCCACCTGCTATCGTAATGTTAGTTGCTACCGAAGAAGACATGTTAGTTACTGAACTAGAAGAAGTAGACATAGCATTTGTTACTGATGTTAGTACTGAGGTCGTTGTCGAAGGATTTGAGTTATTTCCTGGTGGTGGTAAAGGCGAAGAGTTGTTACCACTCGTAGTTGGTCGAGCTGTTGTAGTTGTAGTAGTAGTCGCTGGTGGCGTAGTTGGTGCCGGTGTCATTGGAGCTACAGTAGTTGCAGCTGTTGTAGGTTGAAGAATCGGTGATGGTACACCTTGCACTACTACAATTGTGGCAGGTGGTACGGTGTTTGTAGGCAATAAGCCCAAACATGCAGTTAAAAGCCACAGACACATGTTTAATCGGTTACTCAACAATGGTCCAGCTAATCATGAAACGGTTGGTATTCTACTGAGCTCATTTGGCGATATAGTTATAAATTCAGACGAGCTAGTATTAAATATGTCCTTACAATTACAATTGGTGGTATTCCCCTAACAATTGTAGCCTTCATGGTGGCTTGAACGTTGCTACAAAGCGATAAATTGACGCAATCAACAAAATGTGAATCACTAATCCATTGCAATCTCTTCGTCATTTACGATCGTTAATATAACTCACAGCTAGCAGTAACAATAATGTGAGTAGCATTTATATATTATAAATACAAGAGACTCGCCCTGACTTTTTTTTGGTAGTAATATTTTATAAATATATTAATCTTGTATATTAATTACCTTACAAAAATAGGTTTTTTCGTTCTTGTCTATGCTTAAAGTGGCCGAAAAAATGATATATTTTGTTAAGTTCAAAGTGAGGAGGCCACGACAAGATTTGCCATATTTGAAATATAGTTTCATTGTAATAATTGCCATTTGATTTATTATATATACTTCACTTTCTTGTTGATCAAACCAATAATAAAAAGTTATGCATTAGGTTTTACCGTCGAAAATTCTCAATAGAGACCCGGAGTCTGGACGTTATTAGTGAGTATACTTCCATGTCTCGGAAAGCGAGTAAAACGGTTGGTCTTGCGCCTGAACTCTTTCCAGTCGAATGGCCGTCCCATCGGATTATGAGGGTAACAAATAGAGAGGGCATCTGTATTTGAGCACACACGTTTGCATCATAATATGTTCTGCGCAGTTGGCTAATCTCTCTTGACTGTCCGCCGTGGCCGAAATCAGCCAGAAGGGCTTAAAGTTAACTAAGCTAACATTTATATTTTTGAATCATCTTATCATCTCTATTTATTTAGCGGATTGTATATCTTAATGCTATTACATAAAAAATCATAATTACATATTTACGCAATATTTACTTTCATACATAACAAACATATGCACGGTGAAAAATATTTTATCTCAAATTGAATACTTCATTTATTTGTTACTGACAGACAACATTATTTGAACATGTCATATAATTATCTAACTTATTTTTGTCCAAAATTATGTTATGCATGTTTTTGATTTCACAATCAAATCATGGAAGCGTAACAACCATAATTCACAATTATTTAGTAATTGCTGAAATATTTATATTATAATAAAATAGTTTTCGATAACAATAGTCATATTTTGGAACGAATATTTTTATATGATTTTACAAAGTATAACTATTTTTGGCTTAAATTCAATAACATTCCTTATTCAAACTAATAAATAACACAATTCTAATAGCAAATAGAAAAAATCAAAGATACATTTAATTTGGTTACTATTAATTAAAAAATATAATTTTATATAAAAGATAATGACGCAGGGGTGCATGTATATGCCTGCCTCGTTGGTCTAGTGGCTAGGTATAAGGCCCGAGACCCGGTGGTTGGGCCGATCAATTGTTATTGGGGTTTTCTGTCAGAAAATTCTCAGTAGCAGCCCGGAGTGTGGAAGTTGGAAGTGTGCTCCCACTCACTCACTCACGTCACTCTCGTGCCTCGGAAAGCACGTTAAGCCGTTGGCCCTGCGCCTGAACTGTTTCTGGTCGTGTCAGATTGCTGTCCCATCGGATTATGAGAGCTAGGGAAAAGAGAGTGCACTTGTATTTGCACACATACTTGTACACTATGATATCTACTACACTGCTGCTGCTTTTCGTATCTTAGTGGACAGCCGAGTTACGCTTACGCCAAGAGATAAAATTCAGCCCTTTTTTCAAGATAACGGAGTAAGCTCATAGGAAATTTTAGTCGACAATTTTTAGCTTCACCAAGACGATACAATAACGATTGGAATATGATAAAACTTTGAACATAACAAACTACATCAAAATAGATCCTATAATACATTGAAGATATAGCTGTGGATGATAAAAATCGTTGTAAAAATGCGCTACACAATATGATCCAGGGATAGACGATAGACTGCAGTAATAATACGGTTAAATAAGTGGTACCTCCACACTTATTAAATAACTTTATAGGAACACGTAGCTATTGCATTGCGCTTAATTTCATAATTCTCATTTCTAAGCATTTTATTAGTTGCAGAAATAAAGAGCTTATAATCCATATGAATATGATTTAATTGCACGAAATTATAAATTATTAGTACCTAATTATTATTTTTGTACGGGCGCCAAACGTATTACGCACAGTGTCCCATACAACTTCTTTTGTAAGCCTCTTATCACCAAGACTGGTAATAGTTATCGAACTTTGCTCTGATAAACAAAAACAAATGAATATATAATAGTATAATTTTTAAATCAGTTTTTTCATATACATTACACCTACTCCTTAGAAGCACAACAATCACTTCGCTATGGTGTCAATGACTCATACAACTTTTAACCAAATTCTATATTATTAAGTTTTTGTTTAAATTCAGTGTATTACTTATGAGATTAAAATATATCATCGTATGTCTTACAAAATTAAACGTTTTAATTTACTGTTGAAATATTTGTAGTTTCTGATAATAATATCGGACTTTTTGTCTACGTCAATGATGACACCTACTCGTTATTATTAAATGTTAGTGTTTGTTTGTTACGCTTTCAGGGCTAAACCTCTAAACCGATTGAAAAAATTCTTTCACCAACGGAATTTATACTTATACATTTTGACCCCGTATTCCAATGGAAACGGAAACTACGCGGGTGAAACCGCGAGTAAAACGCTAGTTTTAAGTAAACTTCTTATCTGACGCGGGTTCGATATTTGCGTTTATTATATTAATGGGATTCTTACGTACTTAAATATTTATTTTACAATTGATATCAACTAAAACAACATCTGTTAGGTCAATAATTCGGACCAAATACGGCCTCGTGTATGTATAAATAGTACACGTACACCTCTGCTTTATTCGTATTGTAGATTTGTAGAATTATATAACAGACTTAACTTTATACTTTAAGAATAATGCCATCTAACGCTAAGCTAGCGTGATTCGTGTCACTGAGAATGAATCCGAAGCGACATTATCGTTGAGAAGATAATATACCCAGTTATTGTACAGATGGAGCTAGTGGTCGCTTACACAGATACCGCACGAGGGCGTTGAGTCTCGTTTTTCACATTTGCGCATGTTGAGTGAACGTCAATATAAACAAGAGAGAAGTCTACAATCGCGTCTGCTACACACATATATGTATAGATGGATAACAGCGCCAGCCAGTAGTGCTCAGCTTGCGCACACTGCTTGAGTTATTCGAGGCCGATTGTGTTACGTTTTGACGCATTAAATCCGTACAGTTTATGCGGGTAATGATCGATTCGCGTAAATTATTTTCACAGACGTTTAATTTTACCATAAGTACAGTGAAATTGCATCGTGAATATAAAGTATGTTAGTGCTCAATCAATGGAATCGATCACATTAAGGTTTTAGATTAAATTCGTCAGCTTCTCTGTCTATATCATATGCTGATAAAATGTGAAAACCTTTTAACGGTTTTATTGATTGAATCAATAATCGGGTAAGGAGTGCTTACTAGAGTGCAACAATTTATTTATAAAGTGGGGCAGCCATGATCAACTATTTATTTTATATTTAAGATTTCTAGTGATGCCTTCCTACAGTCAAAAAATTAACGTGGATGTAAATTCAAATGACGATAACGACTACAAGGTTAAAATAAATGTAAAAAATGAACAAGTAAAATATGTAGCGACAGGCGTAGCCAACAACAGTGTGCCAGACGGCCTCAACGCCGATCAAAGGCTAGCTTTTGCATTAAGGGATTTTTTGGGAACTGCAAACATGGTTCCAGCCGAAGACGGTCCATCTCCATCTAGTATTGAACAGGAAATGCCTTTTATCGATGAAACTGTGGATACAGAAGATCGTATGCAGTCGGAAGAGGAACCGCCCCAGAATCATGAAACTGACGAAGTTTTAAACAATGCAGCATGCCGACTAAGGAGATGGCGGGCGGCATCTAGAAAACTTCGACGACCTCGCATCATTAACAATTTAAGTACAGAAGATGAGTGTAATGGTGTTGTGAAAACATTTAATGGTGGACATACGGATCTTGCGGACCGCTTACGAAGCTTAGCCGCGGCAAGCAACATGTCTGCATCAGCTGGCGAGTTGCTATCATTGGCGCCGCCACCTGCCGCCGCCACTGCACCGCCCTCTCCTGGATGTTTACTTACACCTTCGTTAGCTGATCAAAGCTGCGCAGAATATTTTGTAAGTAAATTAAAGTATATATATATATTGATAAAATAAAAATATTTAGCATAATAAATATGTGACAACGTTAATAGGGAAGGCTATATGAGTAGTTCGTGTATCAATTTCGCCTCATTTTACGTAACCCTCAGGCCTCAATAACAATTGTGTCAACGACCATAAAATCTATATTATCTTAATGGTCTACCATCCTAACAGGTTGCACATATTTGGACTGGAATTATAACTTTATTTCATAATGTATATTTAACGTACGCTTTTTAATGATAATATATAAAGATAATTAAATAAATGTGCAGTATATTCGTCTGCATGACCATCATATTGCGATAGTTCTCTTTGACGTCAAAAACAATATGCGTCGGATAAAACTTTCACAAGCAATGCATTTTTTATTATTACGTTTTATTTCTTTGATTCATTAAATTTAAAGGTGTTTCTTTTTCCTTCATTTTTCCTATGATTGAACATTTTCATAACCATTGTGTGTATGCACAGTTAAAAAAAATGGTTGTCTGTAAATTCGGTTTACGGACGATAGTTTAACGTGACAACGTCATAACAAAACATTGATGATATGACTGCAATCGAGTGAAAGAAAGATAGATGCGGCGCAAGCGTACAATCAGCGTAACGGGACAATGAGCGTAACGGGACAATTTTTCGTGCATGCAGCCAGCGTTCATCGATTTATTAGACGTTGTCACGTCAAAAGTAATCATCATTTAAAAAAAATTGAATGGCTTATTGTATCATTAATTACTATTGTCAATTCTAAACCATAAAACATTACGACAAAATTTCAATTATATTAGTGAGGTGTCATAAAAATATTATCTAGGTATAGACATAATGTGCGCATAAGATATACAACACAAGGCACTATAGACAGTTGTTTACTACGCGGTTTCGCTAACCGCAGAAACCTATTAAAGGTATAGTATAGTATAGTTCTTAGAATATTACAATCATTGATCACAAAAAAAGTAATGATTAGCAATTTCGTTCGCATTTTCCTTTACCGATAATAATAACTGCTTTCTTTGCGTCACCGCACCGATAACAATTGCAGGAAATAATGCTATGGTGAATGTTATTTTCCATGGGCGATAAATGTTGTTAATACTTAAACCCTTTTTTTTCTCAGCACTACATTATGATAAGTTTATTCGATTACGACAGTTTTATTCACAGTTGAAGAGCCTCAGAATATTTATCAAATAAATCAAGTTCCTTGACGTCATCGGCGCTGCTGTTCACCGGTTGAAATATATCTTCAATGTTATTGAATACATAAGCATTTCAATTTGCATTTACTTAGGCCGAAAATGTTCTTGTAATAACGTTCCTATTTATGAAATATTTGATTAAGTATATTATGAGACAAAAAAAAATTCAACTTAATTAGCATTGCATATCTAAACATATTCTTATTATATTACAACGTATGTAAATTATATGATATTATTTTGGATAACAACTAAAGTATCATACGAAGTTAATACCTATTAAAGGTATTAACTTTAGTCATTATCTACTGCTAAATTTATATGTATACATACACAATTTATCTGGTGGCCAATCGCTTTACAGAACAATAATATAAGTTTCGTTTTACTTAATGGTTGTTTTTTTTTAAATTGCTATCGATTTATTTTTGACAATAGATGCGATTCCTTGTTAGCATAAGCTCGATGAAAAAAAAATAGAATTGAATTTGTATAATCAAATTCCCATCCGACTGAATATTATTTGAATTATTGTTCAACTATTACAGTTCTTTTTAAAGGCATAAAAGTTTTGCATTTGTTCTTGATATAATATGTGAGTTCAATGAAAATACAAGAACTAACATACAATATAAGATTAACATATAAACCTACAGACTACAATACGTGCATTTAATAAAAATCAAAATAAATTTGTCGTCATGTTAAAGGAAGAAATCTATATTAATATATAAAGCTGAAGAGTTTGTTTGTTTGATCCGGCTAATCACAGGAACTACTGGTTCGAATATAAAAAATATTTTTTTTGTTTTATAGTCCTTTTATCGAGGAAGGCTCTAGGCTGATTTTGATTTATTTTATTTTTAATAATTATACGCGGGTGAAACCGCTTGCACAGCTAGCTAAATATAAAACTATGGACTTCGGTATATTCTACTGAAAGAACAACAAACTTTTTTAAATGAATTAAATGTACTTATATATATAATAAAAGGCAATATCCTCATTAATTAATTTATTAATACTTTAAACTATAAGATATACTAACTACAAGACTTTAAGAAAAATAATTAACAGGGTACTCTTCGTTCGTCATACAGGCGGACTGGACACCCAAAATGTACAACTTTATTGAAACCACTTGTTCAAAATATAATCCTGTCACTCTAAAAACCCATTTATATATTAATTTTAACATTCCCCACCAGAATAGGCAAAGGATAAAATATTGTATATAAATTATTAGATTTGATTATAGAAATGAATACCTTACCTTTGGAAGGACTTCGTGCATTTCGAAACTGAAAATATGTTTATTTTATTACTTCTCGCTTCGATACAATGTTATGTCCCTTTTTCTGTCCAAATAATCAATACATCACGACTTTACCATTTCAGTAGAAAGTACCTTCGATATATTTAAAAATATACTGAGATGTTATTTAGAACAAAAACAGTTACCACGAAGAGTACCTTATATAAATACAATATATTCATTGCATGTAGATAACGAAGTTGTCCGTAGTTTAGTTTCATTAAGACAACACGCGTTCACTTCGTGGGGACCACGTACAAAGTCATGTTCATTGATTCGTTCCATTGGATTCACGATAAACCTTTTCCACTTTCATACCTATTCATAAACAACGTGCCATCTTTTGTATATAATAAGTGAAATCATTAATCTCGAAGATTTTTTTTTAAATGTTGTGTATTTTATTCATTCGGCAACTTATGCGCCAAATGATATCACTATATGTGTTTTATCTTCGTTATTGGTATTATTATACACCGTATATAAATCTGATATTTTAATAAAATTAGTTAATATATTATCACTTTGTTAGGTACTTGATTGATTTTCTAATTAAATGTTGACCCATATTGGTTGATTTGATTTGAACTATGGAATAAAATTAGTATTGTGAGATTTTCCCTCGCTCGAATCCCTCTGTTAAAACCTATTGGGTTTCTCAGTCGAGAAAATCTCAGCCGCAATATGAAATTGGGATGTCGGCACTTCCGTGCCTTGGAAATTTGATCCTGTGCTGGATCTATGTTCGTGTCATGTATGTAGGTATTTCATCCCATCTGACCGACTGACCGATGAATGTGAGGTAATTATCTGATATTTAATGTATACTTGTGGAGTATAACATCACCTTTATAATTATGTAATCTTGTGATTGGCCGTCGTGGCCGGACATTGATCCGAGGACATTATTATTAATAGTACAATGTCCGTTAGTAACTAAATAGTAATGATAGAGGTCTACAGTTGTGCGCGCATGACGAAAAAACTACTGGATAGATTTCAATGAAATTTTCTAAATTTTATTTCTTAGACACTTGGCCCTTATATTAAATGATTGCGATATCTTCATTTAATAAAAAGTTATTAAAGTTTCAAGAAACAACGATTTGTATATGCACTGCGTGTCCAATGATGTATGTTTAAACAAAGTATATTTTTGCTTGCGATCTTTTTGATGTTTTTTTCCTTCGTACATAAGAAACCTTTGTTAAAATATCAAGCAACGCGGACGAAGTCGTGGGTATCAGCTAGTAAATAATAAGAAAACATTTTCTTTATTATGACACATAAGTGAGTCATCTGTTAGTATTTTACGACACCTAAGTGACACACTGTAAATAGGCAGACCGAGTCATCTAAATAACACTTACAATTCTGATGAAGAAAGTTTGACATACTTAGTATGGCACAAAAAAGCTAATACGTCATAAGAAAGGTGTAATGTAGACAATATTGTATAAACATGTACCTATATTTGAAAGGCTTCTACGTTAGGCTTTTCGAAACTTGTACAAGTAAAAAAAAAGTCAACAATAAAAAGAAAAAAGTAACAACCTGCTAATGTCCCACAGGCCAAGGCCTCATCTTCTTTTGAGATGGTTTGGCGCTATTAGTAGGTCATTGCAGCCACCTCACTACATCAATGCGAGTTTATATATACCAACATGTGGCAGATTTTCATTCAATACATGCAGGTTTCATCACAACGTTTTCCTTCACCGGCGATGAATTATAAATACATAATAAGCACATACAAATTAAATGGTGTTCCTAGGCTTTAACCCGCATTCTTCGATTAGGATTCACGTTTTCGAGCCACTGGTCCATCTCGGATTTTCGAAGTCGAATAAAAAAAATAGTTACACACGTATGTAAAATAATAATTATATTCGAGGCGTAGAATTCATAATAAATTAAAAGCTTATAAAATTAAACCAAATTTATAAATTCAATCATTGAGATAGTTTATCGTTTCAATTAAACTTGCTAAAAATATCGAGAACATTAAAAAAAACAGTTAATGAAACACAGCAGTTCTTACGCAGACACAAATTCAACGACAGTAACTTATACAGCATGTATTTAATTTTAAGCTGCGAATAAGCGACATCTGTAATGTAAAAAAACCAGCAGATAGACTCCACGATAAATTTACGAAAACTTAAAAATGATTACTGCGACGCCATTTGCTGTAATTTTCAAGAAGCACAGTGATTATATTTAAAAACGTAATTTTTTTTATTAATTTACAAGTAATTAAGCGTGTCATTAAGGCATCAAAGGTAGTTATTATCTGAAATCTCACCGTTATTTTACTTTTCTATTCTAACTTTTATAGGAAAAATATACCTTGGGTTAAATTACTGAAATTATCAGCCAGTAACATAAGGTGTATTTTATTTAACCAAGATATCTATATTTGTTTTTTTAAGCTTTCTGTAGCTGAAAAAAGATTAAAATCGGTTAAGTACGTATATTATGATTTTATCTTTTACAAATATACATACAAAAATCGAATATTTTTTGTTATCATAATACTTCATGCAAGATTTTTATCTGCAGTTAAACGTCAGCGAGTTTCTATTTTCTGAAAGATGACTCCGTTATGGTTCGATAAGCTATTCGGGTCGATTGAAGCGAGACTTGTACCTCACGCCCTCATGACCCAAATTTTAGGACTGACGTCATCAACAGGAAGACATTTGTGGGTCGTGAGTACAGCGACCCCTTCTGACCGCATCTCTGTACTACAAACGTGAATCTGAAATGCAAATATTACGTAACATACCTTTGAGAAACAGAAACTACTACTTATGCGAACGATACACTTGTTTGGTTTTATTTTCAATTATTGTGATTTCTTCTTCGTGAAACATAAGAATAATTTATAAATACTTCGAAAGTGACATTTACAATTTTTTTTTGTTGCCGTTGAAACAAAGGCCGTTGTTTGAGAGAGTAGAAATGAAGCTATAAAAACTCCTTGATAAGTTATGAATTGTTGAAAACTTCGTTTTTTAACGAAGTTATAGGTTTTCATTTGTTGTTACATTGTGAAACACTCTTTTCTTTTGAGAGAAGTTCAGTGTTTTTTTGTATTCTGTTGCTTCAGACTTAATGTACCAAATTAATTGTTTTAAAGAAAATTGTAAACTTGTCTCAAACGACATCAACAAATCATAATATTAACTAATCTAAGGTTTGGAGATATTAAGTAATAGTTTGTTAACTTGTCAACTTAATAGTTGATTATACTACAATCACTACTTTGACATTATTACATCCAAAGCTGTTAGGATATGTAAAACATATGAGTTATAGTTATATAATATGTATGTTTGATGTGGAGTCCATAATCTTTTTGAGAACAAACGTATGCTGTTTTAGAAATTTAAGCTGAAACTACTTAAAGATCAAATTTAACGAAGATACGTTCGAATTCATCGCGTTTATTTTAATACGAGACTGAAAAATAATAATACTGAATAATAACACTTGAAAACGTGATATATCGATCTTACCAGTACTACTCCGGTAAATGAACTTGTCTGTTACTAGGACGTAGGTGTCCCAGACGTAGGTACTCCCAGATAAATTCTATTACAAGTCAAATACGCTGGATAATCATGTGGTAGAATTTCTTTCGATATGCAGTTTTTTAGGCTTTCACGTTTTAACTACTTAACGGATAATAACAAATTTACTTGGTGGTAGGGCTTTGTGCAAGCTCGTCTGGGTAGTTACCACCCACTCATCAGATATTCTACCGCAAAACAGGAATGCTTGCTATTGTTGTGTTCCGGTTTGAAGGGTGAATGAGCCAGTGTAATTACAGGCACAAGGGACATAACATCTTAGTTCCCAAGGTTGGTGGCGCATTGGCGATGTAAGCGATGGTTAACATCTCTTACAATGCCATGTCTATGGGCGTTGGTGACCACTTACCATCACGTGGTCCATATGCTCGTCCGCCTTAATATTCAATAAAAAATTGCATAAATGTGGTACAGAAAGGACATAGGGTACTTAAGATCTTTACACTACACGTGGAAACATTATTTACACAATATATCATAATAATATATATATATTTTATGTATCCTTTCAAAATTATTATTTTGTGTGCTTATTGTTACGTCGATAGTGTGACTTTCTCAGTAAATAAATAATGATCACGTAAGTAGAAAGTGACGATACACTACGTACGTTTTTACTTTATTACGTAAGTCTCACAACATTCTTACGTCATCTGTATTCAGCAACCCCCTGACATTAATTTAAGTTTCTTTTTCGCTCGTTACACAAGGACGTCTTACGTCTTTTCTGCTCGGATTAACCAGCCAATTTAATGGTGAATAAACATGAATAACGAGGCGTCATTAATATTACAATTAAAAAGCATTGAATTGAATATGAAACTATTCGTTTATGTCTTAACGTCAATAAAAAAAAATAAACATATAGCAGCGAACGAAACTGAAAAGAGGCAAACCAAATAAGGATTGTTGATATAGAAGTGCTTAGATGTTCTCGGTCGCAGGCATTTTATTGGTATTTCTTGGATATAGTTTATTTTAAAACTTTCACTTTTCGTGATAGTTCTTTCGGTTCAGGTATATTTATGGAATGGTTTTATAAAAAATCGTTTTGATCATCATAACTGAGGATCTCTCCTTATATTTGATAGGTTTAGATTATGTTGAAAATCCTATTAATTTTCTTGACACTTCATATATCTTGTCAGTCTCACAATATTGATAAAGACAAAACTAACGACACCTCATTTGTCAAACTCCATCAATTAGGCATACAAAACTACTTATGCTATAAAAACATACATATTATAAAATCAAATATCTTAGCCTCCTGTTTATTTTTCCGCCAAATAAGAAGAGTAACATTAGTTACTCTTCTTCATTTCATTTTCTAACATTCGGAATCGAATTCTAGAAAATGAGAGCATATTAACAGCCTGAAAATATCCCACTGCTGTCTAAGGCCTCCTGTCCTTTTTTGAGAGGGTTTGAAACTTATTCTACTACGCTGCTCTAATGTGGGTTGATGGAATACACATGTGGCAGAATTCCAGTGAAGTAAGATACATGCAGGTTTTCTCGCGATGTTTTCCTTTACCGCCAAACACGAGAGGAATTATAAATATAAATTAAACACATGAAATGATGATATCAGTGGTGCTTGCCCGGGTTTAAACCACGATCATCGGTTAAGATTCTCGAGTTCTAGCCACTGTCCAATCTCGGTATAGCATTATTGCAAGCATTTTTTTTATTGCATACATTTTAAATAAATACGATTTGATGTCGATAGAATAAACTCTAATTTACATTATACTTGCGTTCAAAAATATAGAAAAAAAAAATGCTATATTTATTATTTTATTAAGCCACGATAAAATGCGCTATAATAAATATCAAATATACTTTAATTTTAATTAAGAATTAATTGTAAGTTTATTGAAAACAGTCTGGCGATGGCGTAGCGGTCAACACACCACTTCAGTGTCAATGGACGTGTTCGACCCCGTTCGTTAAATAATTAGGAATTATGGTCACTCAAAAATCTGTAATAGTTTTCTTTTCATATCCGAAAGGTAGATAATTCATTAGTATTTTTCATTAATGCCTTAATATTAGTATTTATCTGTTATAATGCGATTACAATAAAGTTTAGTTAGGTGAATGACTCGTCTCTCTCTGTTGTATACGACCTATCAGATTTCTAAGTTAGTTTTGGATTGCTGCCAATTAGGTTACGATGTAGTTTTACATATGTCATCATTCTTCAACTTAAATGTAATATTCGTCTTATCTCTTTATTCAAAGGAAATTTATATGTGCATTAATCCTCATCATAACCAACAGTCCTACTTTGTAAGAACTCACTTTCAAAACTAAACGTTGATTACCGACTTATGATTATACTATGAGCAAAATGTTAACTGGGTACCGTTTACTATATATTATATACGTGACTATGTTATATGTCATTTAGAAACAATTATAAAATTAAAGCCTTTGAATTATAATATAGGTACATCTATTATTATAATGTAGGTACTTAATAATTACGAGTATATCGTACATATTTATTCTCGTTTATTTATGTTATGAACGCTTCTGCTTTCTGTTATTCTTCAAATAATTTTACCAAAAAATTAAAAGATTGAAACTGCTCATAACAAACATGACCTTATTCTGCATTTTAATACTATGTATGTGTGCAAAAAGCAAATAATTTATCAAGGTGAAATTAATAATTATATGACGAACAAGACTTTTGCTTGAAGAGAAAATAATTTAATTTAATTCTATTATCATGAGTCACTAACGTAAATACAATACTGTAATTTGACGTAAATACAATTAAAGTAAGATACACAGTACTTTTTCATGTTATTACTGTTGCCTGCAGCTTCGCTCGCACAAGAACCGATTGCTTAAGCGTAGTTCTCATTTCGTGTTAACTAGCTAGCCTAAGTACATAAAAAAAAAAAATTTAATCGTCCCTTAATTTCTAATATTCGTTATCAAAACGTTTGTGTTTTGTTGTGACGACTCCTTGCGCTGCGTCCTAATACTTAAAACAGTTCATGCTTTTATAAATTATATTTATAATCAAACTAAAACATCGTTGACTATGAAAAAATCCTTATCCATGTACCGAAATGTAAAAACATAAATGCATATCCTTTTCTAGAAAACAGCACTTTAACTAAAATTCTTCAATGATAAATCCGAACTTTCTTTTTTTTTGTTACGTTTTCAGTTTAACTTCTTAAGCAATCATGATGAATTAGCACACCCGCATACCCACTAAAAAGCAACAGTACCATCTCCGTATCTCCAAAGGGCGTTACGGAATCGCTTGCACATGCAACCGTGACGCCCTGACGTGGGAAAACTAATCCTTACATATGTTTTCGAACATATTATGTTAATTAGAAGTAAATACATAATATAACTGAAAAGATTTCCTTTATGATAATTGAGACCTTACGGTACTTGAAATAACTGTTTAAGCTATTGGTAAACATACAAGATGATTTTAAGCATTTGAATTATTTTGCGGTTTATTTTTGTTAGTTGGTTTTGATTTTGAAAAAGTATTCCTATACAAAATTTCATCAAAATCGGTTCAGCCGCTTCCTCTCGAAAACAGACAGTGTTACTTCGGTTTGTTTGTTTATAATATAAGTGTGATTTTATGAATAATGCGCGTTTGTCGGAACAAAAGGTCATCAAGCCCTTCCCATAAGCAATGTGAAGAGAGACAAAGAAATTTAATTTACCATCCTCAATTTCATAATTGAATGATTTAATTAATAATTTTCTATTTAATAATATCTTCCTGTAAGTTTGAATCACAAGGTCGATAGTGACGTCAGCACAGACGTTTTGTTTGCGTGTGGTTGTATGTAGCGTTTATGTCAATTTCATTTTGGATAAACACGGCCACACCTTCATTTGGCTCAAGTACATTAACTAATTATATTTAATAACGACTATTATATTTAACAAATAATCACTTCATCTATAACTCAAACAATATCATCTTGATTCGTTTCCAGTTCATTTGTTCACTGTCTTTGAAACTATACGAAAATATTGATATATATAATACGAAGAATTCTATAAGTATTGAAACGATTCTTTTGCTACGCATTAGAATTTAATGTACCTTGTCACGGATAATGTGTGGCAAATTTCATTGTATATACATGGCAAATAATATAAAACACTCAAAATTACTACATTAAAATAATAATGATTAATTCACATGAGGTTTTGAAATATAACGTCATACTAAATCATTTTGATCTTTGGTAAATCCCATTGTATTTTTGGGAAAATCCCGTTAAAATACATAAGGAGGAAAAATTTAAATTGTTTCGAAGACAGTCCATTATTTCTGACTTTTTTTTTAATAGCAGTAAAAAAGACTGCTTTAGTACAGAAGTTGAAATATTTTATGTATTACCGCAATAACCAATACAAAATGTATTATTAAAATGATGATGCGTGGCAGACAGATATTTACGCCGATAGCTTTTAACGATAATAAACATTTTATATGCGGATTGGATGTATCATCTATACTAATATCATAAAGAGGAAAGATTTGATTTTTTGTTTTTTTATTTGTTTGTTACGATTTAACTCAAAAACAACTCGACCGATTATAAAAATTCTTTCACCATTAAAAAGCTACATCTTTGCTGAGTAACATAGATTTTATTATCAAGAAATAAGTTATCCTTACCTAAAATCCAACAATGTTACCCAATAAAAATACCTTAAAAGTCATTATTTTGCGTGCACTGCGAAAACCATTGACTATAATTATAGAAAATGGTGTCCTATTTATTAATAGTAGTACTTATAATTGGTCAAAAAAAGTCCACGATAGTATATATTATAGTTAAGCCACAATAACAGTTTTTGGGGTGGAATCAAATAGTGAAATCGGTATCATGATCCTTATCCATTTGTTGTTATGTGGACCGGACTTTTCGTTTAGAAGTTAAGACGGCTGACGGGTATAAAGATTCTCTAAATAAGAAAATTGTCACAGTTTGAACTGCAACTGTTCTGCGTTTAGTCTTTTAACAAATGCTAATTTACGTTTTTACGTTAAAATTAGTATTTAAATTTTTGCGAACGAAGTCGCGGGCGAAGTACTAGTTCAAAATATAAATAAACATCAAACCGAGAACGCATTCTTAAAAATTATATGAACATAATATAACATTAAAACTTATATTATTTTAAATTAAAATAAAATTTATCTATTTATTATAAATGTTGTTTAACTAAATCTAAGCGAATTGCTATTTTATTTTCAGTTCTCAGTACCTACTAACGTCATTGGAAGATCCAGTTTTGCTTTTATATATTATAATATATTCATAAACATGTGTTCTGGATTTAGACTGACATTTCATAATGTGCCAATTATAAATAGAAAATAACAATACATGTACAAAATTACAGAAAGTAACGTAGAAGTCTTTTACACTACGTTTGAGGTATTATCTTCACAAACGATCATCATGAAATATGTCGTTTTCAGGGGTACAGAAAAGGACATAATTTGGTACGAACTTCTCTCTTACATGCGGGCAAAGCCACTAGCTGAAACTTGTTTAATATAACTTGAACGTGTTTCTATTGGAAGTAAATAGTTACAGTAACAAGTCAGTTCAGAGTAGAATCGACTATTTAGTAGAAAAAGTAATACAATATTCATACATTATTACAATGGAATATTCAATAAACCAGTAGGATATGCCGAATGGCGTACATAAAACGAAATTTTAGTCCATCCTTAATTATTTATATTATTAGGGCTTGCAATTAACAATTTAATATCATTTAATATTGACAAGGTTAATATAAACAGGTTTGCATAATGTATTTACAGGTCAGATGCAATTAGTTTGCTAGCGTTCAGCGAGAAGCGTTCACGAACAAATGTAAACACATTTTACCTACACACTCTTAAGAAAACAGACAATCTTTAAAAATCAGAACTGTACTATAAGAACATGTTGCAAACACAAATATCAGCCTTGCTAAAGAACAAACAAGTTTCATATTTCAGTGTCTTCTTTCAAATGTCAAATTGCTAATGACAGAGAGAGAAATCAATTTTACTTTATCGTTTATATATTAATGTGTATCTGTCTCTCTGTAGCATCGTAGCTCCCAAACGAATGAACCATTTTTAATATGTTTCTTTTTTCGAGATGATTATAATCGAAATGGTTCTTAGATATAAATTATGATGCAGATCTCGCGGCGCCGCTTGAATTAAATTATTATTAGTAGGTTTCTACTTATAACAAAGTTAAAGACGCTTTGGTTTGGTGGACGCTTTTTACTTTGGTTTTGTGTAGGCATTATTTAACTTTTTAATTTTATTATTAAGACCGCGTAGGTATGAAAATCCATCCTGTTTCATAGGAGAAAATATTATTATAAAGCGAGTTTCATTTTTGTAATCTAGTGTTAGTCCATTTGATACAGAACTTTTATAAGTAAGATGATTATATAGCTAATGTCATACTAAACGAAGATAAATTGTCGATCCAGGAGAATTTCTAAATACGATAAAGAAAAAAGCGATCGTCGAATTATTAATTAAAATATTAAGCGTGATGAGTAAGCGTTATGTTCTCACAGTTTGAAATAGAGAACTGAAAATAACTTTTTCATTTAACAATATCAAGGCACTGGCAATATTGTTATTCACTCTGGACCGATAGGAGGCCAACTAATTGGTGTGATGCTATTTATAAAATTTCTGTGCATAATTCTATAAAATAGAATCCTATTTTTAGAACGACCTTTACGTTACTCATAAAAAGGTTCAAAAATACCCAAAAACATATGCAGAGGTCTATGTATCACTGAATCAGAAATGATGAATCGGTAGGCGAACCAAAATCGACATACTCCGAAGAATTGCTGAATTTAAATGTCACAATGGGCGGGGTTCATTGCTCGTATAAACAAGGGTTGATAGAGCTAAAAAAAGGTTAAGGGTTCTCACGTAGTGACAACGAATCAGATGTTACAAAGTGGATAGTCTCCCTAAAGCATCCGAGGATCGTGGAAACCGTTGGGGGAGGCCTTTGTCCATCAGTAAAGGTTGGCCCCAGACTTCCTCTCCTCATGAGAAGAAGGCTTGATGCTTTATTCACCATGTGGCTCCGTGAGGGTTTGTGGCATATAAGGTAGTAGAGATAAATATGCATATATTTTGTTTGCAAAATCCTCAAAATATAATTTTCATCAGTGATCATCATTGGACGTTTTTTCATTTATTGATTAGTTGTTAATTAGGTTTTGGTTTTTTTTATGTCCAAAATATAAGTTAAAAATTTATCAAAACATAATGACAATAATAATTAGGTTTATATATTTAGAGCATTTATCAAAAGGTCGTAAAATAATAATTCATCAATTATTAATTTATCTTATTTTATTTACTCGTATGTTTTAGTTTAGATATTTTCTAAGAAAATTACACGTTCTCGCATGTGAAAGCGTCCATCCCTATTCTCTTCGCCATTATTTCTGTCACTATACTATCATATCGATAGCAAAATTATCAAACAACAGTTTGTCTATCCTTGTTTTTCTATTCATCCCTGGCGTAACATTTTACTGGTTGATGTTTCAGCCATTTTCCGTAAGTACTTAAAGAAATACAAATTTTACTTGTAGTTTTTACTGTATATTTAAAAAAAATCGTCTATTAGTAATTGTGTATAGTAATTTAGGATTTTAATTGGATTTTGTTATTTGATTTGATTATATGTCTAATTACCTTATCTGCTGCAGCGACTATCAAAATTTGACCTTTGACAAGACGTCGATGATCAGATTTTGGCCACGTGCCAAATTATCCTTGTCGGGCTATATTTTGGCACTATCCCACATTTTGATAAACTACATTGTTTATAAAAACTAGAACATTTTCCTCATATTTACTGTTACAATGCGACCTACAAACCGATATAGAAAGTGTGTCAACATCAAGTTTTTATATTATCGTTCCTAAATCTAGTAAATGAACAAGTCTATTGTTGTAATGGTGTTTTTGGTCGCCATATTTTTCCAAATAAAAAGGCACCATTTACCGGTCCATTACCGGTAATTACCTGCTTAAGTCGGAATAACAAGATGATATGTGTCCACGGCTATCCTCAGGATATTACCATATCTAATATACATAATGTCAATCATAATGATTTGTAGAGTTTGTAGGAAAGACTTTCACTTATTTATTGTGCAAGCTCGTCTGGGTAGGTACCACCCACTCATCAGATATTCCACTCATCAGATGCCGCAAAACAGCAGTACTTGTTGTGTTCCGGTTTGAAGGGTGAGTGAGCCAGTGTAATTACAGGCACAAGGGACAAAACATCTTAGTTCCAAAGGTTGGCGCATTGGCGATGTAAGCGATGGTTAACGTTTCTTACAATGCCATTGTCTATAGGTGTTGGTGACCACTTAGTAAAAAAGAAAAATCTCGTTTCGGGTTTTATACGAAGTCAATGTTTAATTAAGTTATTAATGTATTTTCAAGTAGGTATGTAATATTACACATTAAGACAGTCATGAACAAAAAAAACTTTTTTACACGTTTTATAATTATACTGTGTACAGCTATGACTTGTGGAATGATACTAATAGTTACTTTGAAAATAAATCGATTTTACCTACTTTTAAATGATTTAAAATTATTTAATTTGAACGCCCATACAAGGATTTTTAAATTAAGCATCACACTGACAAACGCTTGCAATATTTTTAGCACTTTAACTATTTTCTATTTATGTTGCAATATTTATTATAAGTAATATATTTGCGCTTTACATTTATTTTATTGAATATTTTTCACAAACAGGGATCCAGTCCAGAATGTTGCGCTGACAGCAGCGGCTTGAAAAGTTGCAATATAGCAGGAGTCCCGTTGCCTCCACCCGGTCCGCGATATAAGCTGGCGACAGAAGGAGCCCTCAGAGTCTGCTGCTTCCAGCACACTAGAACTGTTGTGGACAAGATACTGGGTGCTAAATTCTTTAGAAGATGGGAGACCCATGTTATCTCCCTCCTCGAAGATCACGTTGTGTCGAAAACTGTAAGTACATTAATAAAAGTTGTTTTTGTTTAGCTTTGCTGAATAACCAACTAACAATTTTACGAGTTTCTAAAATTAGTATCTTAAGTGCCCGGCTTAAAAAGCAGTTCCTTTTTTTAAATGAGACGCTCGGGCAGTAAATAATATTTCACCTGGAATATAATATTTACATAAATACCTTTGGAGATATGTTTAATGTATATGTGTCAGCTGTATCAATTTAAATGAACGTCAATCCATCACGTTATTCATCGTTACGTGTGTTATTGTACGAATAAATACCTACATTTGATTTAGAGTTTTTTTAAAGTTTATTCTTCCGAAATATAGATTTTTATAGTGTTAATTTTTGAGCTCTCCAATAATTTATTTTTACATAACCTTGAATAAATCCCATCAATTACTAGAAGCACTTTATTAATTCTTATCTCCAAGTAGAGCTGAATAGTGAGTACCTACCTACGCTCGGCACAATTGCAGTTATGGCACTTAAGCGCATTTGTTTTCATTGTAACATTTTAACGTTATTGCCGAGGAAATCTAAATTTATGTTTGAATTATTATTAGCTACATATATGTTGTGAATGACGTTTGGTATTTAAATTAAACAATTGTTTTTTTATCGTGAATTCAATGAGGTCAACGAGCAGATAACGAAACGTTCGTGCGTCATCATGTCCTATGGGCAATGTCTAGTTTAAATACAAATTGCTTGATCGTATTCGATATAATAGACTTGTATACAGGTCCGTTGATTATATTATGCTTACAACATATCAATCACTGCCCAATGCGATAATATTTGCAGACAAAACGTAAATTGAACAGATATTTATTTATATGTTTTTAATGCAGGTCTATATTGGTAAATTTATACCAGTCGGCGGTTAGCTACCCACTTACCATTACTTGAAAAATATATCGAAAAAAATGATTTTTTAATACACAGTTATTTAAGAAAAACATTAAAAATATAAATAAGCTTAGGATACTCTGTGCTCAGCTATCTCAAAAAATATTACTGTTCGATGGCTTTTTCCTATCCGATTGTCGAATGGATGCGTTCTATTAATTCTACCTGACTACGCTTCATAAGAAATTCTTGACATAATATCGATATAAAGTGTTTATTAATAAGAATTGATATATTATATAAACATTTTAGATATAGTCGAATAAATTATTACAACAGTCATGGTTCGGTAGAAATAATCAGTTGAAGGTGAACTACGTAGACAGGGTATTAAAGGCCAACTGCGCTGACCAGAATGCCGACCAACGAAAGTCAACCGAATTTGATGACTGATGAGCATGAGTCTGACGTCATGGACAACCTCGTGTGTTGGGCCCGCGCCCTGTCGGCCGTTGCTCTGCAACGTCAGACTAAATACAACGTACCCGCGACCTCGCCTGCTCCAATACTCATTATTGAGGCGCCCTATTTCACGACTCGCATTCAAAATCATTGCATACATATAAATGACACGATTACGATTATCATAGTAACTAATTCCGATGTACGAACACGTCTTTGTACTGGATTTATTAATCGATTACTCATTCACCATCATCTTTTTGTTTATCTTCATTCGTACAATCGTAATGAATGGGCGATGAATATAGACGAACAGTTTAACTGTACAAAATTATTGTTATAGACGTATGAATATAAATATGATTCTTCAGCTCTCATTGACATTGTAACTTCAATTTAAATCAAGTGTATCTTGATGGTTACTGAAATTTTAAGGCGGTATAATTATGATAAAAAAATTAGATGATGATAAAAGTATTAAAGTTTGGTATGGGTTCAATTTTAATTTTGGTTATCAACTAATGGGAATTTACATAACTCCAATAAAATTGATATCTATTATCCGTTATTATGTTAGGACTGGTTTGACCAGTTTTCCATTTATACTTCGAAGAGGTTACGCTTAAAAATATAAGCAAACATTATTATGCATCTTATGTAATCCGTATCTAGCCTAATGATCTTTCCGCACGGTCCCAGTCACGCAGGCGCGTGCAACGCGAGTTTATAAGTGTTTTTGTTACTTCCGAAATTTCGTAGATTTGACTTTTAACTTTAGTGAAATAAAAGTGATTGAAGTTAATCTTTCTCAATTTTATAAACGACGATGGCTTCTTCTCAAATGATTTGGTCAATAGCGCAGGACATATTATACGCGCAGGACGATACCTACACTTTCATAATCAAATGTAGCGTCATATCGCACACGATCGATAAGAGTTGAGGACTAAGGCGCAATAACAACGGAATATAAACATTGGCAATTTCTAAACTCTTTACTTATAACTAATAATAATTTCGACAAAATATTGTTTAATTAATCCAAACCAGGGAATCATATTTCTAAATATATTTTAAATACCGAATATTTCTTTTATAGATATTATATGTGTATGTATGTATATTTTTATAGTTTTATATAAGTATGTATGTACCTTTGTATATTATTGTGTACTGTTGATTACTAATTACCGCCTTCACGGATTTCTGTTTAGCCATAGGTTTACTGGCAGAAAATGCCTTCATGCATTAAGTCCGCGTTTTGTTCCAATTTCATATTGTGGTGGTCAATAAAGTTTAAAAAAAATAAAAAAACATAGGGATCTTTAGCCATGCAAATTAGCCACTAATATAAGTCCATAAAAGTAGATAATACGTTAAAATATGCTATGGATCGAAAACAAAACAAAAATAATCCGTTTACAAATATTATGTAATTTTAAGCACTTTTTGTCTCGTAGACTTTTATTTAAAATAATGAATTTTCTTTTTCTTTTAGCCTTCGGGTTTACTTGAACGTCCGCTATCTTATAGCTGCATGCAAGAGGTCTATTGCATTTCCCGCTGGGATCCAGCAAGGAAATACTGCTTACGAATCGTAATGCCACATGGTTCACTTCTATTACAGGCAAGTAAAATATCCAATAAATAATAATTATTATTATGAATCAAACTGGTAATTTTGTTTTTTATCGAAACATATAATTAATATAACTATATAATGAGGCATAATTAACGTAATAATATTTTTTAGGCAAATGACGCATATACACGAGACCAATGGTACTACTCAATTGTATGGAGAGTAAGTATAAAATAATATGAAATCTTATTCGTAATATAATGTATATTTCTTAATAAAATATTTGTCTTTGCAGAGAAACATGATAAGATATCGCAATTTCTTAACAAAATCTGCCAGGAAAGAAGTAGTGCTGAAAGAGCTTAAGGTTAGTGTTAGCAAATAAAGCATATTCAAACAACATTACAGTTTGTATACAAGGTTACCTTATTATTTTAATTACATTTACTCGTGTACTTTTCATAAACTAAATATTACTAAAAAACAAATGGCGTATTAACGTCATATTAGTAATCAATATTTGAACTATTTTTTAGCTGTAATGGTCATATATTGCAATGATTTATTTGAATATTGCAAACCAACAAATTCAGTATTTTATTATTAAATTTAACAGTAACATTCAATCTTACATACGTAATTTCCTCGAACTCTGAGATTGACACGCGGGAAAGTCCAGTTCGAAAACATCTGACCTTCTTAACTTATTCTTATTAGTTGGTAATAGATAAGTTCGTAATAGACTTTACACTTATACAAAACATAGAATCTCCATATTTTGCGTATGAGCTCTTTATTTTACAAAAACATACAAAAAAACCATTCATTCGAACAAAACAAAATTAATATTATTGTTATAACAAATTGATATTATTTCATCTTAAATTTAAATTTTTAGAACATGGTGGATTTCGTGATGACAACTCCTCTGCAAGACGAGAGTGTAACACGTGCACCCCTACAAATTCTCACTGACTTGCTGTCAGAGGTGAGTTTAATAATATCAACACACCTTGATCTCTTCCTTTCATTTCTAGATCGACATTCCGCAATAAAATCATACCAATAATGCTTACACACTACTGATTGTGACATATACTTTTGTGCTTGTAAATAAGTATAAACATTGCTCTAATCATTTGAAGGATATTATTATCTCAGATAGCAGACTCTTCTCCAAGCAGCTACCATATTATATAACTCACAATTGTAAATATTTAATATTGTAACATAAACATTTACACTACTCGGGTGTTATCTATTACAAGCTTGTACCACTCTTAGAAAAAAAAATGGTATTTAAATGAAAGAAATACCATAAGCCTTTGTTTAATTTGATAATTAGATCAATGAATTCTTAATCTGAGTATTTACGAGACGTGCGGATGTCATGTATTTGTCCTTATAAAACTGCTTCCTACTTTTCTCTCTTGAAACATCTCTCATCCATTACTTCGGTTGTAAGCCGGTCGTCATTGGAGGGGCATTGACGTAGTTAACATATTTATCTACAGGCATCATTATCAACTCGTTAACAAATACAACTTTAATTAGTATAAGCGTTAACTACTGCAGTAATTGAGGAACAAATATACAAAATAATGTATGTCGTGACGTCAAACACCGCGATAAAATAATCATAAGCGAGGTTATGATAAAAAATGTGCAAAATTAAATATAAGCCCGGCCTAAGATATCAATTATAGAATGATTAAAAATCATATAAAACACCTTCGTTACTATATAACATGTTTCAGAAATAAGTAACGTAGCGGCTGAGATAAAACCTTGAAAAAAATATTTTCTTTATGTCGGATACTATATAACAATCCCAATTTTATTTTAGAATAAAGATGGTCCAGATTGGGAAGAATGGACGGAAAATGTGACTAGCGTAGCTGCACCGTTGCTGGCGGAGCGCTGTGTTACCGGTGACCTTTGCGCACTTCTCGCACGGCTGTGCCGGCAGAGACCGCGTTCGGCTCCACTGCCTGCGCTGGCACCGCCAGTTCGCCGTGTTTTAACTAGAAATGTAGACTTCGGTAAAGCACCTACCGCTCGTCAATTCGTCAGAGATTACATAAGGTAATATTCATCATCAACCCATCATATTTCTAAGACAATAATTAGGGACAGTGTCATGGCAAAGATCGTTAGCTAATTACATTATTTATTACATAATTACATTATTATAATGGTTGCGTTGCATAACTTACTTACCTATTTCCTTACCTACCTACACACTACTAATGATGTATCAAGTGCCAGTTATACCGAACTGAGTACTGAGTTAAATTTGGTTTTATTTTCGCGCTTGTTACTACGCGTGTTACTTTTCATTTGCAGTTATAATCCCCATGTTAATTATATTTTCAAATAAGTAGTAAAAGACAAAGAGATAGATTAGATTTGTTCGAAAGTAACCAACATGAAATAATATAAACACGATGCAGCTTCTATATAGCAATAATCCTGAAAGTCCTATCGCTTTAGAATTAACTTATGTATATTTATTATTAGGCCATTGATTTATTACCGTTATATTGGAATACAAACCTCATTCAAAATATCAAGAGACTAACCAATTTTTACAGCGCTCTCAGCGCACACAACTCCGGCAAGAATCTCGTGCGGCGGTTCGTGCAAGTGACGCACGGCAGCGGCGCCACGTGCCCACATCCACGAGCTGCGCCTAATCTCGCGTCCGTCGCGCTCGCCGCGATCGACGACCGCTATCGCGAAGACCCTTCTCCTCATCGCTGCGACGACAGCGAGCTGGAGGTGCTCTGTTTTGCGGATATACTAGAGCACATGTGAGTACATCAAATATTATCGTTCTTTTGTCATTTGTTTCTCCAAACTTCAAACTACAGTAAGTCATTCCATTCGCCACCTGAAGAGCGTAATATGGGTACAGCATTTTTAAAATATTTAATTTTCAGGTCTGAGTACGACGATTGGCTAATCGTCGTCGGTGGGGTACTTCAGCCTGTGCCCTTTAGTGCCGGCGCAATGAAATGCCCGCGAGTGGCAGCGTGCCTCGGAGTGGTGCTGGAGCGGCTGGCGGGAGACCCGCGCTGCGCGGCGCACTCGTGCCTGGCGCCGGCCGGCGCCGCTCGCCCTTGTCCACCCTCTTGGTTGCGTGTGGCAGCCCCGTCGGATCCTTCGTTGGCACTGCCCCACAAACAGCTGTGCCAACTATGGGGAAATATGGTACTTTATATTAAAAATTATATATACACAATTAAGTACTTCATATTATAAACGATCATTGGAAGGGAACGTATTATTGTAAACATTTTTAAAACATATTTTATAACTCTTTTTGGCATTTTAATAGGTATCTACTTTAAAATCATTAAGTTCCGTACCTCAAAAGGAAAAAACGGAACCCTTATAGGATAACTTTGTTATCCGTACGTCCGTCCGTCCGACCGTCTGTCTGTCTGTCTGTCTATCTGTCTGTCTGTCAAGACTCAACATAAAGGTATCTCGGGAACGCGTGGAGGTATCGAGTTGAAATTAAAACGATATACTCAAGTCTGCGTTCTCTTGAAAGTGTGAAAAACACAAACTTCTTAATTAATGTAAAAAAAAGATACGGCCTATTATGCCTCAAAAAACACTTAATTTCGACACTCAAGGAAATCAAAATTAATAGGGTATTTCCCATTGACCTAGAAGTATGAAATTTGGCAAGAAATTTGGCGTCATATACTATAAGTAAAGGGAAAAATCTGAATACTATACATTTGTAATTAAATCATAAAAAAACAGTGTATTTATGCAAGAGACGGCGGTCCAAAATTTGAATTGAGTTAACCGTGTCATGTCGGATATCGTATGAAAAGGCTTCATTGTCACAAGTTTAAACAGTTTCTTTCTATATTGAAAAGAGTTTTTTATACGATGCTCCCAAATATTGTTTCATATTTTTCATGCTTTATTCCCACAATAAATTAAAACACGTCTAACAAATTATGTTTTAGGGTCAGTATTATTTTATTGTACGTTAAACGTTACACAAACATTACGAAATACCATTATAATTTTATTTATTAAAAACAGTATAAAATACACATTCGTTTTGTTTTCAGTTAAAATCTCTCCTTGCCTGTTGCTTTAAACGAAAAAGTTTCCTTCAAAGCATGAGCAAGCATCTGCCCGATTTCGTAATAGTGGCCCTCACTGAACACGTAAGTACCTAAGTACGTTATGCAGCGCAATGATAAAAGTTTTTACTAAAAATATTTACATACATTTTTGTACTTCTTAGCCGGCAGCACTAGAAGCATTATGTTTAATGCTAGAATGGGAAGTTGCTAGTGGCGAACAAACGCAACTTGAAATTATAGCCGCATTGCAAGGAACTGAACTGGGCAAGCGATATTACATAGATTTGTGTGAACGTCAACAAACGCTACAAAGATTGGTAAGAAAACGATATCTTATTATTAAAATATTAATAAATACGAGTAACGAATTCTTGTTATTAATTAACAAAGAGAAATATAAATCAGTTCGGAGAAGTTTTTGCATTCGTAGGATTTATCGGATGTATCCGACGATGAGGATACGGTATGTCTGTTTTTCTGCTGACGGTGCACTACTAAGTATAAACGCAAAAACTTCTCGAAATTTATTTGGCCGGATATGTATTTCAAATTATGCCATCTATCGTAATGAAAAGGAGATAATATGTACATAAGGTACATATTATCAATTTTCAATATTTATATTACAGGAAAGCCCAAATAAATCAATTTATTTATTTAGGATTAGTACCTAATTGTTATAATTTCGTCGAATTACTTGTCGAATAATTGCTTCCCCTTGCTATCCCGTTTCGAAGATTCGTTTTTCAGAAATTAATACATTCAATGTGAACAGCAGGCTCAGGGAGGACCGCGTCGTCTGGCGCTGCCGGTGCGCGCGACGGACGCGGACGTGGCGGCGCTGCTTGACGCCGGCGCGCTCGGCAACCTCGAATGCCTCAGCCTGGCCTTCACTAGCGTTACCAGCGCCTGTGCTCATCATTTGATAAAGGTTGAAAAATATTTACTTTACCTCAAGTAATTTAATCTTGCCACAGTCGTTGTTGATTCTTTGATTTTGAAAATCTTTTATGATATTCAATGATGACCAGTATCGGCCGTGGCGGCCACTCTCAAGAGAGATTTGCCAACTGCGCAGGACATATTATAGTGTACATGTGTGGACGCAAATACAGATGCTCTCTATTCTCTCACACATAAACAATCATAATCCGATGGGATGGCAATCGGACGCGACCGGTAAGAGTTTAGGCGGACTCCAGACTGCTATTGAGGATGTTCGACAGAAAACCCCAATAACTTTTATTGGCCCGACCTAGGCTTTGGATTCAGGACCTCGAGACCTGCGGCCTTGTACCTAGCCACTAGACCAACGCGGCAGTCAGATAGATGTTGTTTTTACAATATTAAAGTACCTACAAAAATAAGAGTAATATTAGTGATTATATGATATGTTGACTGTATTCTAACTTGTACACAAACATTTCTAAAAATAATCTTCAAATGAGTTTCAACTAGATAATATGTACATAGTTAAATTTAGTATCATTATAGTAAACTTGTAATACCATTACATCACCATCATATTATGTTTAACGAAATCTTAAGATAATATATTAAATTGATTAATATATATTTTTTATTATTTTGTAGTTGCCATCACTGCGCTATTTAAATTTATGGGCAACGAAGTTTGGCGACACCGGCGTACAACTCATAGCTGAACATTTGCCACGTCTGCAAGTTCTTAATCTCTGTGAAACTCCTGTATCAGACAAGGGAATCGAAGCATTATCAGGTAATTATTATATTTTTATATACTTTAACTCTTCATATACATATTATTATCTAAGTTTAATTAAATTTTAAAAAAATCCGTTCTAGTTCGTTCTCTTTTTTCTGTTACTAGTTTTCTTTGAATCGTCGATATATTACTATTTTCTTAATATCAATCATGTTTAAGCAAGTCACATTTTTTGTACATAAACTCGTAGGCTAAGATTCTTTAAATAACACTTCGTTATAGGTCTAGATTCTAGAATGGCAATTCTAATTCGATACAAGATTTTAAAAATACTAATATTTTAAATAATGTAAACTGTAATTACTAAAAATGACATAATAAAATGTTTGATTATTTTAGGACTATCGAGTTTAAGGCGATTAAATTTGAATAGCACAAAGCTGTCAGCGGAAGCCTTTGAAATACTACGACAAAGATTGCCTCAACTGCAGGAGTACGACATCCGATACACAGAGGCGTGGTGACAACGAGCTCCGACGTGCAGATCCATGTCCCTTCACGACACATTAATATAAATTGGGTACTTAAGCATGTAAATTCGCTGGTCGAAATACTTGTAACTGATTCATTATTGTGTTAGTTCATATTGATACATTCAACCTATGAGGTACATATTCTATTTTAGTGTGTTTTCTAAATTTAAGAAAATACTTTTACATATGTTCAAGCGCAATGCAAAAAATAAAAATATCCATAAACATTACTACACTTACGATTAGTCATAGATTCATACTAGTTAACTTGTGCATTAGTTCAATATGAGATAATCGTCTTTACAACCTGGGCCTGTAGACTTACATGTCGAACGCGAATGTAAATCTCATACATTGATTATTATTTTCTATTCTATTCTATTAACGTAAAAGCCACTGGTCTAGGCCTGCCTGACATGTTACTTTTGTTCAAGATAAGGCATAATCCATTTAATAGTTTTGATCCAAATACCAACTAACAATTTAATATACAACAATGAATAACATAACGTACTCTAAATATTGTGATTATTTCATATAAATATATGTAATATAAATTCTACATCCACCCACTTACATCAAACTTAAATATTGTATATTAAGCGTACCTAAAAATCAAATCATTCATAGTAAGCCTAATATCAAGTAGTTTTTAATTAATATCACTTTTTATTGTATTGCAAAAACCATCAAATACAACTAAGTAGGAAATGTTATAAATAAAAAACATGAAAATATAAATTATTGGTAAAGAACTTTATATAATAATTAAGTTACATTTGCATTTAGGATAGACTAGATAGGAACCTATATTCCAGCAGTGTTATTTATTGTTATACCTTCACTTTGAATAAGTACATTTTATAAGCAATACTTCAAATCGGATGCTAAAACAAGTAATAGATTAAAATGCTGACATTACAAGAGTAGGTGGGTTCGCTTCACTTCGTAATGTCCTTATGCATATTTATACTCATAAACTTAATTTTAGTATATCCGGAAATACTCACGCAACACACAATTTTATTTTTTGTTTAGTTTTGTAATTATTTGTTGTATCATTTGAAAATTCTTATCATTTAAAAAATTATAACGAATGTAACGAGTTTAAAAATTCTTTAATTTAATGCTGTCTTCACAAGTTCACACTTAGCAGATATTTATAAGAAACGTAAATTACTATCACAATAATTATTCTTTCATTTATAAAATTACTTTTATACTCTACATATTATGCATTTATTTTTTATACATTTTGGTAGCGTATCAGTCGACATGTATTTATGTATTTTAAACGATTATTTTCAATTTCCCACCTTGTAATTGTAGGTAGAAAATGTTCAAGGAGAAGCAAAAAAAATTATCAACTAATTATAATCCAAAGAAGGAAATTATTTTATAAAATGACATGAAGTCATTTATAGTCATGATTGCATTATAATGAATACGCTTAAATATAAGTATTGTTAGTTTACGGTTGTTATGGTCGACATGGCTGTGAGATTGTGTGAGAGGCGTAGATAGTTGGATATAACTGTTGTCGATCGTGTGTTGTCTAGATAAGTTTAGATATACCTGTAGATAAATGAGGACACATCGAATTTAATTATGTACCTAACACTTAAAAATTTCGATGCGAGCTTCTTCATTTTACTTTATAAGAAACTATTTATGTATAGATCTCATAGTGTCCTCAATTAAAATGTCTCATTTGTTTTTTGCTAGGAAAAAAATATACTTTTCGAATGTTATTCATACTTTCCGTTAAATTAATCCGAATAAGCTTGTACTCTCTGTTATTTTTAATAATCTAGCTCCAATAATTGTCTGTATGTACGTTAGTTATAATTATTGAATAAGATTGTAATGGCTGGTCAAAATGTGGCCAATGTATTATAAGCCCCCTTAAAATTTATTAAAATTATAATTATTCATAAAGAGGTTAAGACTTAATGACTTTTTAATAAAAGTTCATAATTATAATTATTACTCTGTTTAATTTATCCTAAATTTAAAACGCATAATTAAGTATCCTTATTAATTATTATGTACTGAATTTATATATCTAGTCCATTATGAACTTATATAAGATTAAAAAAAATAGAATTATTCAAAATGAGCTCCTTTAGCATGAGTCATCTATGGCAGTACGCAGCACGTCCTGAGGGAAATGGTCTACTGCTTTTACCAGAGCAGATTTCAGACTCTCCAAATTGGTGTGCCCTTTGTGACAAGTCATCAGCTCAAGATGAGACAGCTGGTAGTACAAGGGGTTCAGATCTGGGCTTCCCGAAGGCCATTCTGAAGCCTTGATGAATTCAGGAACGTTCTCCTCCAGCCACTGCTGTGTCGTACGAGCCTTGTGTGCAGGAGCAGAGTCCAGCTGGAAGACCTAATGTTTTCCCGCAAAGAGTATCACTCAAGGGTTTAACTACTTGCTCTAGGATGCTTTCCTGGGAGTTTTTGGCCCGAGTTTTAACTCCTTGTTCACAAAAATGGAGTTTTGTGGTGCCATTAAAGCTGACTCCCCACCACACCATCAGTAAAGCGAGATGATGGCCTCGTTCAACTCTCCCAATTTTTTCCTGAGCTTCTAGAGAGCTATGAGCATAAACCTTGTCGTTTTGACGGTAAATTTAACCGTTCTTCAATTGTGAACATTTTTTCGTCGGATAACAAGATGTTGCGATGACCTCCGTAGTGTACTGGCTCAGCAAAGTCTTGGCTCTTTCAGTCCTGATCTTTTTTAAAGAGTCCGTGAGCCTTTGTCCAGTCCTTCTCCGATAGGCACTCATCTGAAGGTCTTGTTTCATAATGCGGGTCATTGATCTAGGAGAAATATCCATCTCCCTAGACATGATTTTCTATTTCCGAAGCGGATTTCTCCGAATTCGGTTCTCAACAGCTTTAATGGCATTTTTCGTCCTCACAGAGCGGGGACGACCTGATTGTGGCCTGTCCATGATAGAATGGGTTGATTTGAAGCGATTTCTTGTGCGCCACACAAACATACGAGTGATACCCAAGGATTTGAGAGATTGGAAAATCTCAGAATTTGATTTACCTGCCTTGTCGAGAGCAACGACAGCATGAAGGTTTTGTTCTAAGCTCCGCTCCATTTTAACGCAATGGGTGAGAAATATGAACTGAGTGGTAATCCTTAGCTTTATATCTGATATAAACACCTGATAGGAAGGCAGGTTTCTGCAGGCATTTATTTTAGCTAATCTTTAAGTCCAATGTTTGTAACAGAACTTATGGCAAGACTAGGTAGTATTCATATAAAACGTTACTTTCAAATACTTGTAGTGTACGCACTACGCGCATCGACAGTTAGATACTACTTTTTTTATTATTTTATATGAATACCTATTTGTTTATATATCGATCTATTATGACGAATTTCACAAATCGCGGAGCGCGGGAGTAGGAAAAAATATAAAAATGACGTTCGAGAACCGTGGCCTCGATTGATTAATTATAGATTTATACTTCGATCAATAATGTACTAGATACTACTACTAGCGGTAAGCGCTACAAAAACGGCCCGAAAAGTAAGAACACAATGACGTTTGTGAGGTTATTTAACATTAGTATGGTCCAATCATAACTTATTGTCAAGGAAATAGGGTTGAATATGGAACAACCGTTATTGTACATTTTCTATGTGTCATTTATGGCGTAAGATCGTAAGTGAATGTCGATACAATTTAAAATGCACTTTATTGCTCGGGAACAAGGCATAGTTTAGGTTGAAATTATTAAACCGTTTTACATCGTTTTCTTCATTATGTGGTCGGTCCCACATTTGAGTGTTGTTTTTGTTCGTGACGCATTATCTAGTAGTATTGTTGATCGAACGATTTATAGTAATAAATTAATATAACCTTTATATTTGTTTAAACTAAAAGCATTAACAATAATGATTGTTACCATATAATATTTTTAAGGTAAGGAAACATTTAAAAAGATATGTGTTTTTACTAAGGAATATTATATTTGAGTAATTTTCAATAGTGTATGATACATTTCTTAACATTAACTTTATACATTTATTAGCAACACTATTCAATTTGTTAAAACATAATTTATACCAATTGATGCACGACAAGATAAATACAGTAAGGCTGCTTCTTGAATCGTACTTACAAAAAAAGTCAAATAACTCTAAGGTAAGATACTCAAGCATGTTTATTAGAAATCAATATTCCACTAACGTTTAAAAAAATATTAAGTATTTATATATAAAGAAATCAATTGCTCTATTACAATTTTAGTACAAAAATCAAATAAGATTCACAGTACTATAACGATTTATGTCTTATTTTATTTAAAAGGAAAAAATATGACTATATGATACCATCTAACTTAATCAGAGCTGTTAATGTAATTTTGTATAAAATACTACAAATATTCTAATTTTAATCAATCTACACATCATAAGTCAACATCGATGGACAAAACACACATTGCCAAAATTTACTTGACCATGTATACTTAATACTTACCTGTGTTACATTCAAAAAGCATTATGTACAATTTATGATTAAAAGCTGAAGACTGAAACGTCACTCAAACAAACACTCAGTTAAACGCTACGTAATATTGAAATTAGTATGCGAAATTTTCAATAACGGCATCTCAATCAAGTTGCGCTTAATATTTGAGTGACGTTTCAGTATTTGGCCGTAAATGTTATAATTAAATATTAATTTAATTAACAACGTGTGTATAACATTTCAATATTTTTATGTTCTCATATAGTAAATGTAATTCACCATATATACAGTGTGTAACAAAAACCCTGTCTCACCCGTAAAGTGGGCATTAGGTATCGTGAGTCGGTTCTATTTATGTAATCATTTTTAAAAATACTAAGCAAAAATATATCCCAAAATAAATATTAATTAAATGACGAAAATAACAAGGCAACACAGGCGTGGGCGACAGCGCTCGATAGCTCGTATCTATCGGGAAGCTAGGAAACGAGGTCATGACCTTATTTGTCCATGTGTTTTTATGGGTAATTTTTCTGCTTAGTATTTTAAAAAATATTACGTAAATAGAACCAACTCACGATACCTAATAACCACTTCGCGGGTCGGTCAGGGTTTTTGTTACACACTGTATATATTATGAGTTTTTGTGTGTGAGTGTGGGTGCCTGTGTGTGACTGATGACGCACATATAAATAAATTATGTCGGAAATCAGCTTGGTCTATGAAAATAGCAAAATAAAATTAAAGCAAAATTGTTAAGATTCTGTAAAACAATCTGGCTTTAACGCAATTATAGGTTAGCATTTATTTGTGAATGTGTTTAGCTTTAAAAACAAATCGACTAACAATAATCCACTGGAAATATTAATAATATCTAAATATAAATTCAAGTTTTGTGTATCTTTTAAGGCGGACAACACAATGGAGTTCCATGCATCCATTTAATAGCGCATTATCAAAGAACCTTTGAAGCTTACACGCGATAGAAGTGATATTCGAACTCGATATTTTAGCTCTCGCGCCCAAGCTAAGAAACGCAAATTATTACAATATACTCTAATGTTAGAGCAACGATCATACTAAATTTTTACTGTTTTAATGGATTTTCTTATGATATTATCATTATAACAATAATTTTAATTATTTTTCTTATTAGTTGCCTTATTTCTTTATTTATTAAGCAAAGTAGGGTTTTCTCTAAAAAAATAGAATAGTATCCCGTTAACAAAAAGCAATACTAAGTTTACACAGTAGAGTCATCACGTCAAACTTTTTTTTTATTATATGGATATTATAATTTCGTACAGAAAAATTTATAATGTGGCAAGTTGAAACTGGTCTTAAACTAGTTGCTATAATTTAGTTTAAAAATTAATTCTAATTAATTTAATTTAACATAAATAAAATTAATTCAAAAATTTAAACTACTAACGTTTTTGTAAATTAATTTTAAATTAAATATTGTCGAGAGAAAACCTTTTTAGTGATTTGAAACTGAATCACAGTTTTTAATTAGTTTAATTTTAATCATAATGGCACGCTCTGATTTGCACGTACAATTATTCTTACAGGAAACAAATGTATTATATTTACAGGTGATCAGTTTCAATCTTATTTTTGTATTTATTTTAATATTAGCTTACTTTCCATTACAAGCCATTCTTGTTTATAAAAACTAAAAAAAATAAACGATTTAGAAATTGCAATGAATTATTGATATACATAGTTTTAGAAACTCTTCTTAGAGATTTTTATCATAATTATTTTTACTATGCATAAAAAATAAAATACATTAAAAAATTTCAAGCAATTCTGAACACTTATTTCTAATAAATAAAAAATAAGACATTATCAGCTAAATTTGAAACTATTGTAATATCATACACATACAAAATTTCATCGTTATGTAATAATTGCATACCACAATATACGCAAATCACAATTTTATTTTTAACATTTTAAACAACAAATATTAACCATATATATTTATATATATAAATATGTATACTAGACATTAAGTATTTTATGTTATAAGTATTATACACCTATAAATATAATTAATAATACATCAATTTGCAAAAACCGAATTATGTTGAATCTCGAATAAGGTTTTGCTAAATGTCAATGCACCGAACACTCACTATTTTGTTAATGTCAAATTTCCTCATCTTTATCTTTTGTGCCAGTTCTATTAAATATACTGATATTGGTTAGTTGTACTGATCTTGTTGTACACATTCTCTAAAATAAACTATATTATTGGTGCTGAAAAATCATTCTATCCTATTCTATTTCATGTGTACCGGGTACAGGGAGATGAGATAGCGATAGTTTAAGTCGTGCCTTTCTTGTTTAGTTTAGAACTTGCGTACAAAAAAATCGGAACCAATTCATAGATTAGATTATAAATATCCGTATTTTGCTTTTCATTTATTGTTAATTTACCATTTTCGTTACACAATATGTATAAACCTGCCGGTCCTCATTGGACACCTGATCTAAACCTAATACTGATCACAAAAAGTCAATCAAGTTTCTGTACAAGTGTATCTAATTATACTAATTTATATACCGTAAATTGTTTATTTCATTGCACACGATTCACACACATTTTGATATTTCTAGCCACTTGGAATAATTTTTACCTTTCAAATTTTTTAATTATTCACGCAGATGTTAGTGGCCTAGATGGAAATTTGTCGCTATTTAGTGAACGCCGCGAACACTGCCCACATGATTTCACAGGCGTCGGGTCGCATGGCCTCGGCCTCGAAGTCGAGATCGAGAAGAGAACGCACACGTCTCGTCGCCAGCTCGTAATCCTCGTCAGAGAGCGGAGCGAAGGCGTTCTCAAGCACATCCGCCGAGTGAGCGAGCATTAGGAGGGCCAATGATCGCTTATCGGCGTGTGCGACGTCGACGATTGACCGACGAAGCGCCGCTTCTTGGACCTGTAATTTTATTCAAAATATTTGTTCATCTACTTTTTATGCTTTTTTGTAAAATACAATAAAAATCAATACCGATTTCAATTGAATTCAGATCCGATAACATTTCTTACAGATGAAGACTTCTCAAAAATCGAATGAATTTGGGGGCTTAGAAAAAATTGAATACAAAGCTTTCAAATTAGTCTTTTTTTATTATCGCGTATATTTCGATACTTGAATACCTGAGGATAGTCAACAAAACCGTCTAAGCAGATTTTGATGTGGGGCTTCACTGCATAAAGGTCTAAATGTTTTCGGCGCGTCAAACATCAATTTATAATATCGTTTGTATTAATTTTGAATTTAAGAAGGAGTACATTTGCGGACCTGTACTTAAAGGCTGAATCAAATCAATAAAGGATATAAAGTACTCAAACTAGGAAAGGAATATAATACAGACATATAACTATTATAAATAAAACGTAAGCAAATATAAATACTAGTATCACGTGTAAATAATTATTAAAGCGCTTAAGATTATGCAACGCAAACTTTACAATAACAAAAAGTTGAATTACGAAGTGAAAGGTTATATACTAACTGTTACCGCACCCAACGACCTAGAAGAGTTGGGTAAAACACATACTGGGTAGGGTTTAAGATGCAGTCTCAGACTCATACGGGTATTAGATACACACTTTTTAAAAATCGACATGAAATAGCAGCTTCTTACGGAACGTGCATATTCCAATATACTGAATGATTTCGCCCATATAATACATTATTCATTATATTGGCTTTTCAATATTATTAGTAAAAACTTGAGTAAGAGGACGTTATTATAATCGAAAAGGAATAATCTATACTAATATATAAAGCTGAAGAGTTTGTTTGTCTGATCCGGCTAATCACAGGAACTACTGGTTCGAATTTAAAAAATATGTTTGTGTTGTTGTATAGTCCTTTTATCGAGGATAATATATTTTTATTCACGCGGGTGAAACCGCGGGGCAGATCCAAAAAATATATTTGTATAACGTAATCCGTGCCTCCGTTAAGGGTTTTTGATAATTTAAACGTGAGAAATGGGAGAATAATCTCTTCATAGCATGTTATAAGCATGTTATATAATCTTATATAAGTTATTCTAACTATATTTTTACGTCTTAAATAATTTATTTGTAACATATTAACAAAATTATCAAAATATAACAACATATCATAACATAAAAAAAACATGGGCGCTTTAAGTACTTCCGGTGGACCTTTAGATAAGAACACATTTTTATATGTATATTCATAGATGTTAAAAATTATAACCATCATATTTTTACACCACGCCTAAGCATTCTTATAGTAACTTCTCTATTTTCTCGTACGAACTACTATCGTAATTACTATTAGAATACATTTTTTCACGACTGTCTGTCACACAAAAATAAAAACATATTATTGTATAACATATGTCTTTTCAAGCTAAATTTGCATCGTTAATTATGATAATTTTCCAACTAAACCTTCAAAATATTGATGCGTTTGAAACGCGCGTGTTTAGTATGACCTTTGTTATTTATAGTTATGGGCCACTGACATTTTATTTTGAAAAAAATCACTACATATACGTAATGTTACATTGATAATTTAGATATGTTTGATAGCTAAATTGTGTTTCTTTATCAATCAATTATCTGATATCCCTTAAATTGATAAGAAATAAATATAAATTATTTATAATTCAGGAATTTCAATATCGAAGTACATCTAAATGTATCATACAAATGTTATCATTCCAATACAATATCATGTTTAAATAACAAACCATATAACAATTTCATAACTGTTGTCATTAACATCCATACAGAATATAAACAAGTTAATATTGTTATAATAAATTGAGGAACGTAATTCAGGAATATTGAATTTGTTATTTATTACATTAAATTAACTAAATGTACATAAAAACTATGAAAAACCGGGCAAGTGCGAGTCGGACTCGCGCGCTGAGAGTTTCGTATCACCACACAATACATACTTCCTTTAATTTGTTTGTAAAAAATAATTTCCTTAATTTTTTTTAAAACTACAAATTTAGGGTTTTCGGTTTTTTTCCTATATTTATGTTACAAGATATTGCTTCTTGCCAAATTTCATGATTCTAGATCAACAGGAAGTATCCTTTAGGTTTTGATTCCCATTGCGAATATATGGGAAATGCGACATAAACCTAGATTTAGAGATTAGAATTTTTTCATTGTAGTTTCATATTAATTTCAACTTTATAACTCTACGCCTTCCTGGGAAAAAAGGGGTCGTGACGGACAGACAGACCGACAAAAAAGTGATCTTTTAAGGGTTCCGTTTTTCCATTAGAAGTATAGAACCCAAACGATTAATTAGTTATTTGTTGATCAGTATCGCATATTGAGGACTGCAAATTTCATCATAATGAAAGCACTTTTGAGTAAAAAAATTATGGAAAATGTATTAAATTACAAATAAACGTAATTGACAGGTACATAATATTTGCCTTGCCAGGTACATATTAATTATAGAATCAAACAAACAGAATTAGACTCTCCAGAAAACTTCTACTGTTAAAAAGCAGTTAAAACTCAATGAAAGGTGGAGTGGAGTTCAAGCCATAATATGGCTTGACTGAGCCAAGAGCCAAAACAATATTAAACCACTAAGTTGCAAATCATGTAAATATAGGAATATTAGATACTTTATTAATTTAAATCATTTAAGACTTTCTGGGCCAATAATACCAATAGACATTATAACGCTTGCTTATCCTGAAAATATGTATTGTGTCTAGTACACTTTCCCTAAAAGTGTTAAGAAGTAACTGAGCCTGACTGTACATATGTATCTTTGATATTTATTCATAATTTAATTAATATAATACTCCAACAGAAGAACATTTAACAATTCATAAATATGAGTTCACTTGTTATGGCCATATGGTGCTTAGCGAATGATTAGTTAAATACTGATCTCTCTCTTTCTGTCATTATGATATATGTCTATATGATTTGACATTTGAAAAAAGAAGACATGGACATTGGCTGTAGGGACTTCAATTACTAAACAACATACATGTTGTGTCCTCCAGTAATTGAATTACACAATTGTGTCAAAAGCACTAATTAAACTAAATGATGTATCACATATCTAATTAGGTGGTTTCATAATCAACACAGGAATTAAGTTTTCGATTTTGCATTCAGAATCTATTTTTTTCAATGCTAAAAATGTAATATATTCGACTGAGAAATTGATTAAACGTTTAAAAAATATTAAGTGATTTTCATAAAATAGAAATATGATTTGTGTTAGATTGTATTATAAATATTGTACATACCTTTTTCACTAAGTGACATTTTACAACATTATCAGTAAGTGGGTGGGTTGTCATATCAAACAATAGGAAATTTTGTTTTTCAGTGGTTAGTACACCTTTCTCAACAAGGTTTTTAGCAAGCCTTTCACGTACATTTTTCAATTGATATTTCAATTTCATTGGATTCCATGTTTCACCTACAATAATAAATACATTAAAAATTTCATTTTTATATTATAAATTTCTAGCATTTAAAATGTATGTATTCATAATATGTCCACATAAATATATGAATTTAATTTCAATAAAATCAATTATTTTTTTTATATAAATGTCACTAATATGGAAATTGCTATAACCAGTGTGACTTAAAGAATGAACATTTGGATTAATTACTAACAATAAACTTACCACTAAGATATTCTATCCAACTCTGTACAGTCTCTGGAGGATCAGTTTCTTTCATATGCTTCAAGGCTTCGTCTAATAATACATCCCCTGTTGGATTATCTGGAATACACAATTGGTATAAAATTTTATAATATCAAACATAAATTATAAAGTAACTAAATATTGAATATACTCAATAACATTAAGTAATTGGTATATATGTACAAAATTTAACTAAAAAAGTAGTATGTCATTGATGTAAACAAACATCATTTATTTTTATTTGGATTGTTTGTATCAAAATACAATTTTGAATAAAAAAATCTAATGATTTTGATCTCAGTAAAAAGATCGTTTTCATTTTCGTTTTAAATATAATTTGAATATGTTACCTGATTTTACAATAACCTTTCTAGACAACAATCCCTTCCTTCTCATGCCTGCTCTTTCCAATTCTACACGCCCCCTTAAACCCAATTCGATCAGGATGCATCCTCTTAGACCACTCGAAATGCAGTCGTTCCAAAATGATGTGTAACCCTAAAATTCATGCCGTTTTAATCTTGAAAGTCGAGTCTACGGACTATGATACAACATTCCTCTAATAGAAAGTAACTTACAAACGTTCAGTACTTACTTCTTTGTCTTTTAAGCCTAGTAATAATACTTCTTCCATCAATGTTAGCCGAGTTTCCTTTGAATCGCCGTCATCATAATTTTTATCGTTTTTCTTATCGTCCACATCGTGATTTTCCCTGTTTCCGTCCGAATTATTTTCCTTTACAACATTTCTTCGTTGTACCAATCCTTCAGTACGATTCATTTTAGCATTTAATTAGCACTAAAATAAAAACAATTTGTATTTTGTTTGCTGATGAGATGATTTTTACGAACAGTGAGTAAACTTATCATTGACGTTTGCCACACGACGTATGTTGTGAGAAAAACATGGCCGATCAACGATCACAAAACGCGTTCCTTTCGACACATTTATTATCTAATCGAGAAAACAAATAAAATATTTATCAAGCACTTTCTAAAAAGCTAATTAATATATTATAATATAAGGTAATATTATTTCATATATAAAATTATAGTTTAATATTTATTTTTGAGATCAAACCTTGCATATTAAAAATTCGAATTTTATTGTTTGTTAAGCTTTCACGTTTTAACTAATCAACCTATTATCATGTCATTTTGCATACACGTTATTACGGATAAATGATAGGACATAAAATATCTAACACCCGCTTAAATTTATATATTGAAACACTTTAGTTTTGCTATTAATTTTTAAATTGAAATTTTCTACTTGACTTATTTTTGACTGACGCTTAGGTTAGGGCTATTAGGCTTAAAATATGGTCTTATGAAAAGAGAACCTAGTAGTACATAAATCGCGACAGCATCAGGCTGATGTACATACTAGGTAAGGAGTACGGGGAGCGCTATAAATTTTCGAACCCTGAGAAGGGCTCCGCCAATCCACGAATGGTAGACAGCACACGAAGGACCGCAGATGCGCTATATCGAAACGATCCCGTAGCCTCTCCGGTCTGTGCCGAAGATGATCCTCGCTGCGGTTTCAGTGGATATACATCTCCCAAAGGTACAGGTACTCCATCAAGGGACTGGTACCTATCTGAAGATTTAGGTAGTAGGAGTTACAATATGGCACAACCTCATTTAGGGAGTAGATGACAACGGTTTTGCTTTATATTACTAATATGACAGTCATGCTATCGAAGCAGACGGTAGAGGGGGAATAAGCTAAACCATGGGCTTATACACAGGTCTATCAACAACAGCAGTGGGGATACGTCGGTTTAATGTACTGTGGTTGCTACTTAGTTCAATTTACGGCCGCCAGAGGCAGGGCCATAGATCACTCAAAAAAATATTGTACAATATTATTGTAAAATGAAATTGTACCATTTATCCAAAATTATACAAAAGTCAACAAAACGACGTAACAATTATTAAATAACTCAATACTTGGGAGAGAAAAATAAACGCCGCGTCACTTAACCGGCACTCATACACCGATAGCAACGACGTACAGCGGCGTTGACGTGAAATAAAAGTTATGTCACAATCGTACATATCTCTCACGTACGCGTACGCGCGAAAACGCGTACAGCCGTTGGTCATGCGCCTGTAGTCACCACAGTCTTATGTGTATAAGTTCTTGCAACAACAGTAGTCGGGGTACGTCGGCTTAATCGTTGCGCTGGTCTGTTCAATTTACGGCCGCCAGAGGCATGACGATAGATGGGTGTGCTGTGCAACGAAGGCAGAATAGCATTCTGTCTCTTCTTCTATCGCAAGTAATGCATGCGTACTAAACTCTCATTAACTGACGGACATCGGCGTTGACGCGAAAGAAAAGTTATGACACGAACGTACCAATCTCTCACCACTGAGATTGGGCTGATAGTCACATAATCGGATGTGTCACGATATGTCAGTGGTGACAGACAGAATATGAGAAAGGATCTGTGTTTGCGCACACACTTGTGCACTATATTATATGTCCTGCACAGTTAGCTAATCTCTCTCGAGATTGACGCTTTATCCGAAATCGATCAGGAGGACAGACCAGGAGGGTCATTCTCATTAATATAACTCTTTAATAATTAGATATATTTTACAATTTACTCAACTTTTTCATTTACATAAGTTGAAGCTAAAGTATGCATGCAATGAACCTACGTCGTGGGTTTTTTGTAACATATTATTACATAAATTATTATCATACTAAGTTACATTTCATGACGAAGTGTTTGTTTATTATTGATTTTTCCGGATTCACGCACAAACTTCTAATTCGATTTAGAACTCATCTATTAATTTAGTTTATTAGTTTCGAGACTTACATTGCTATATAATATATTATGTTTATATAATATGTTGAATATTTTTTTTAGATATAGTAATATGCTGATATAAAATCAACGGTCCAGGTGCTTCCGAAGTGAATATTATTTATAATAAGTTAAAGAAAATTACGCGAAAAAATGCGAAATATAATAATACAGTATAATGATTACAAGGACACTCTATCGTCACACGTCTCTCTTCTCCCCGACCTTTGTAACTCTTACTCTCAGGTCGTCTTCATAGGTAAACATCGTTGAACGTCCACTATTATTGTTTAACTACCCTACGTTCCCTGCTTAGTTTTAAAAGTACCCCGAACCGCCCCGGCGAACCAGTTGAACTCACCGCGTTCACCGACGTTGCTTTCAGGAAACTGCCGATGCTCCTGATGCTCGGCCCATTTGCTCGAAGTCGTCTACCCGTTGCATGCCGCATGGTAAACGTTTAAAAATCTCACACATTATTTTGTATTTTAAAAAAACCTTTAAAACCTATTTAGTACCGAACATGCTGATATAAATCGCGGGCTCTTATGTGGAAGTGCATACCGCGTACCTTTGTTTCGCTATAGGGAGGTGGAGGAGTAGGTATCCCATCATCGCATCAGCCAAGATGGCCAAAACACTCTTTTTTCTCTGCCATAGAGTGCCGATCCAAAGTTTGAGACAGCATTATCAAAGGTGTATGGACTCACTGATAGCAATCCGGATCATCTACACACAAGACCGGAGTAAGCAGTTCTCCGTTCTGCAACATCTTGATGAATCTAGATCGAAAACCGATGCCTGTAACTTATAATAGGAGCTCCAAGGTATGTCAGGAACAACGTGGTTCATCGCAACATTAGGTTTTCCCTATATTGAAAAGTTCATCTACTGAAGTACGGATTATACATATTATTGCAATTGCATGGTATAGCATCATCGCTGGACCATCCGACAGACGTCCTCGATCTCGTGAGCTTTCTATTGTTACATATTTCTCATTTATTTTATACCTTTACAATTTAGCAAAAACGTATTGACAAGGCGTTTTATAAATTGTGCTTGTACTTCCTGGAAGAAAATCGATTATAATTATTTAGACATTATGCGCTCGGATGCATTACAAGAAGACGACCGAAAAAGAAGGATCGACTGCGGGGGGTGACATGTGCAAGGACTAGAGAGTAAGTTATTTCCGTGTATTTTGTTTTAAAAACAGCCTCCTGTTTTACCCGTGTACTAAGAATTGTGCTTGATTATATTATTACCAAAGCCAAAAGCGCCATCTAATACTTGGAACTGTTTTAATTCGTTTACACGATTTGACACATACCTAGTACATACTATTAAATACACGTGAAAAAAGGTTATTAAAAGGTTATTGTACTACTTCGAATTGAAACAATAATGTCGTAAAATATAATTAGAAAGCAGTAATGTCGTAAAATATAGTTAGATAACAAAAACAATTAAACAGCATTCAAAAAATGAAACTCTTTATACCACATATTTTTTTCTTCTCAGTATTTTACTCATAGTACATCTATAGAATTTGAATAAAATAACGGCAACAACCGTTTAACGATTTTGTGTTATACAAATATGGCGCTTCGAGGTGACATGGAGATAGAGAGAACGAATTACCCATGTCCATATTAAAATAACGCTAACTATAAAAAATATCAAAAACAGTTGGAAATGATCAAGCACAAGTTGTAAATGATTAGCATACTATGCTATGCATGAAAAAAAATATTTAATCAGCAATATCCCAACAAAATTTAATAAACTATTTTTTCACTAGGCGTTTGGTACGTTTGTTCACAATAAATTTGAAAATATACGAAATTAATAAACGTTATATTTAATATAACTCATATCATATCCTGCAAACATATAATTATGAATTATAAACCATATTTGAATAAGTACTTGAAATTGTTCATATTAAATATAATATGTATGTGTAGGTATAATATTATGTACTAAGTGTATTGTTAAATGATTATTTTGATGATGTTTCAGTTTTTCAGTTGAACATGCGAAATATAAGACTAAATAATACGATTCCAGTATTTATTACTGGGGAAATACAGTGTAAAACAAAAGATGAATAGTTGCCAAGGAATAATGCGCTGTTTTTATAACTGTTTATTTGCAACTAAGTTACGAACTGCTTGCTGTATTACTCATGTAAACATGTATCGAACCATATTAGCATTGCAATCAATTAATGATGTATCTCAATACTTCTTTAATGTCAATAAAATTTGCATAATTAGTAATATTATGAATAAGCATATTTGTTAAAATAAATATTTAAGTGATGTAGATATAGATATATACCTATACAGTTATAAGTCACAATCTTATTTCTTAAGACTGTAAAAAGGCGACTTATATTGCATTAATAAATTTATAAGATAAGATTATGCATTAACTATATTATACAGTAATTTTCAAGTAATACCTACGTATCAATTATCAAACACTGATAGCCATAGACAGTTAGTAATTTATCAGCGTTTCAGTGGGAGAAAAACAAGTTGTTCGAGTAGACGACGTACATTTTGTCTTCTGCTCGGTCGTCTGTCTGTGTGTCTGTGACCGCACATCTACACCTCAATGGATGCGGACAGTGAACAGAAAAACGACACGATCTCGGTATGCAAATTACGTTTAAAATATAGCTAATAGTGATGTGTAAAAGTCAAATAGACTATTGTAGACATAAAATAGATGTTTGAAATTGGTCATGCACAGCTCTCTGCCAATGGTGAACTTTACACCGTCGTGTGGTGTGATAGGGCAAATCGCCAGTTGGCTGGCGCACTTGTATCGTCGCGGTCGCCGTAAATTTGTAATCCATACTTTTCGTACTCGTCTTGAACTCACGTATTATAACTCGATTTCAGTTTAAGGCTTAAACATTTTATATTCTACAAAAACTAATCGATATCTAGACGGTTAATTTAATTATGTGAATTGAAAAGTGCTATTTTAGTGTTGTAAATAAAAAAAGTAAAACACTGAGGATTTATTAGCAATTTACCGGTAAGACAATTTTCCTGAAACACTTATATATAAGCAATTTTAAAATGTTATAATTATTACGTTGCGGTTTATATATTATTGTTATACAATAAATGTAAAATTTGTCATGCATTCCGAGCAAATAAGACACATTATAATTTGTACTCTGAATGTTTATCTATTATTATAATTTAAAGATTTTTATTTTTTTAATTCATTCCAAGGGCACACCGCTTTTTATAATTGGTATAAAATAACAATATAAAAACAGTGTACCCTTATATTAGATTTACTTTAGCTGTAATATTGAGTTGTATGTTTTCTATACTATTTTGGTCGTCTAAAGCGCACGCGGCTAGATACTTACGTCACTAGTTAGTCAGTCGAACGATACCTCTGATAAACCCGTTACGCCCGTTATCTGACCGCTTTTGCCGAATTTTACACAATACTGTTGTTTATATTATATAATATATGAATTCCTATTACATTTTTTTTGTCTTTGCTCTATTCAATAATAAAATTGAAGCAGTTGCATGTTTTTTTGCTAATATTCATAATGTACCAGTATAAAACTTGTGGCAATTTTGTTATGAACTTTTAATGTACCTTATTATCATATTGTTCATTTTTTTATTTAAATAATTACACGATAAGTAAGTAGGTATCTGTTTAAAATTAGACTTTAATCTTTGTAATAACAAGAGTTAATACTGAATGTAGTAGGTACAACAATAAAATTAAATAATAAGAAAAATAACCACACAATATTTGTGGTTAACCAAAATTTTACATTTTTTTTATGCAAGGTATTTTTTTTCAATAAATAACAATAAGTTGACTGTGTTGATATAAAAATATTATTAAGGTGACGAAAATATGCTGTTTGTGAAAATCGAAAACCATTGAACCATTTTCTTTGAGAAACACCTACATCAAATCATTCAGCTAATTTCCAAGACGAAGAATTTCGTTGAGTAGTTTTAATAGTTTTCCAAGAGGAATAACTCCTCTATACCTATTTTCTTATATGAAGAATACTATACTCATTTATGCTCTATATTTGTTAGCATTTATAGGGATCTATCATGACTCGGATCTTTACTCCATTTAAGCTGATCAAGAAGAGCTTCTACCCATCACAGTACTCTTTCTTAGTAGTTCAAGCCTAGATGTATGAATTCCATCAATTTTAACTTATAACTTGTAATATTCTTGAGTTGTAGTATTGTCTTAAAAGTAGCACGAAAAATATATAGAACGCAAATTTCATTGCACGCTATTTGTTAAAAATACCTATTAGATTACAATACACTGTAGTGGATTAAGAACTTAAATGATAGAGCTAATACCTCTACATAAGCCACTCGATAGTCTATACTCCGGATATCAAGAATATACTTATAACTATTAAATCAAGTAGGTATCATGAATTATAATTCTTTAAATTAGAAGCAGTCGATAAATATCATAGTCTTAGAGGTGGAGAAAGAAAATACACAGTTATAAGTAGAGCAACACGCCCTAGTTGTAATAATCGACTTTGTATTTTAAGTAGGACAACACTTCAGGGGTCGATAACGTAATTAATTAAATAAATTGAGAGAATTTGCAGGTAAATTAATTTGCAGGTAAATCGAGTGAAATAACTTCCAAAACTTTTGTTAAAACAAGATTCATATATTTTCTGGATGATAAAAATAAAGTCATAGCAAAATGCCGTAATTAGGCATCTATAGGTAGTGATTATACCCCACCAAGCGCCATTACATATTAGAACACGTATAATATAGAATAGTCGGTCTCAAGTAGACATCATAACTCCGCAAAAAGATAGTTTTAATTAACAAAAATGATTCGTTCCACCGAAAACATTTGTATGATTATAAGTTGTAACAAATAACTTGGAAATATCTGTCCCTATCTTCAGGTCTATCAAGTTTTTACCGTAGAACAGTTGATAAGATCGACCACAACGAAGTCAGTGGTTTGTATTGTAAATTTGATAAATACGGAATATTTATACCTACGCCGTTGACACACTAAGATAGTTCAAATTGCTTGTCACACTGAGAGAGCTCAAATGTAGTGTTAACCATAATTTGTGAACTGAATCCAATGAACGTCACTCGAATCAATCAAATTCCAAGATAATAAAGGTAAATTTAATATAATATGACTAATTCCGTCAGAAAAACTTAAAAAAGTTCTTACTACTACTTAAACTTAAAAAAGTTTCTCGTTATCAATATACAGACAAAAAGGCGAAATTTAAGAGTAAATTGTATCATAACTGTAACAAAAATATCGATATAAATATTTAAAAGATTTCATTATATCTTAAGGAAGGACAAACAAGTTAAGTTTTTAGGGTATATTAAAAATGTATTAAGTATTTAAAGAATACGCAAGACGTCTAAATCGTTGATTTTTATACAAAAACTTAACTAATTAACTAAAATTGTTTCATAAAATTATACCTATTAATCATATTTTCAAGATAATAATATCATATAGATAATTAATTTAAGGCTTGACAACCAAAACTGTTTACGTAATTACGCTATCCTTATACAAATATAAATAATTTCACAGATAATTATTTATTTAATGAGCCGTGACATTGTTTTTTTGTGTAAATTATTTACGTATATTATTTTTTATTTACGGTGTAACTGTAATTATTGAGATGTCTGCTTCTGTTAGATAAAATTGAAGCTAACATTAGCTGAAATGTTGTGAATAATTAATTTAAGTTAAACCGTGCACTTTAATTAATTATTTTGCACTAACGTCATTACCTTTAATTGACGTCATAACAGATATAATAATTGATTAAGATAAAAAATATTTAATAGTAATATAACGAATTTAACATCGTACCACTGTGTTTGTCTTATCGCGATGTTTTTAATACCTATATAAAAATTACATGTAGATTTAAGTATAAAGATATATTTTGCGTTGCAGTAACATAAAATAGTACGTAATAGTGAGGTCAAAAAAGATGAATGCGTTTCTAAGTTATCGTAATAATTATGACGCTTCGTGAATTATTGTTTTTCAAGCATATTGTTATGTAACTTATGAAAGGATCATATATGTATAGATTAACTATAAATAATTAATCGGGCTCTTGAGAAGTATTTTTATTTTAAAGAGATTAATATTTAATAGTACCTACAATAATTTCAAATAACACGTTCTAAACCTTGTACCTACTTACATTGTAAGTAAACACAGCATTTGATTATTATTTATTTGTCTCGATAGAGCGCTGCGCTGCTCAGCCGCAACAAAAGTTACAAGCCAAATATAAATTTAAAATGCTCGTGCGTAAAATGCACGCAATTATTCGTACCTTCTATTGTTTTACGTACAAGCTGCATCACGATAAACGTACACGTGATGAGTGTTGCCAGTATTGAATTATTTTCAAACGCCCACTAATTCCTACACAATAACACAATTTATAGCGCAAATTGTTATTTTTGGTCAGCCTACTTAAATCACAGAAAGTTTGCTTTTTGGTTTTCAGGTTTGGTTTGCTAACTTTAGAATGACCTATTTGTCACCGAGCGACCTTGAAATATATATGCACTCGGGCTTTTTATCTATACAAATAACTATCTATATTTATTAATAATGAAAATATTGTGCCATAAACGAAGCGCTTTGTAGGCATTGAATTTGTAAAAAACCGGCCATTCCCGTTTTACCCTTTGGATACGCAACCCTAAAGAGGTTTAACTCAGGATTATTCAGCTTTGGCATAGATAAAGATTATATGGAGAAGCACTACAAAAAGCTAAAATTTTGTATATAATATGTGCTAGAAATACATTAATTATATAAAATATTCATAGATTACGTTTAAACTGCCAATGATAACACACTTGTTTTTTAGCTGTCTCTGCTGGTTGTATTGAACATTAGAACGTACATTATTATTCAATGGATGGTTGACGAAAACTTCTATGATGTCAAGTATAATTTTTTTATAGAAATGCATTACTCAAATACGTCGAATTTCGAACAATGGGCGACCACTAGTACCTACTAGATAGTTAGGTACTAATAGATAGTTTAGGTACTTACATAAGAAAGAAGTATTTTTTTTTTAGTACAATTCTTTTGCCAATTTATACCCAGTGTGTAATGATATAAATGGTCTTTCCTCTACTTGTAATAAATAAATAATGTACTCACATATTTTATTTTCAAAAATTAATGTAAATAATAATTAAAGTGATACATAATAGTAGCTATATATAACAACTGATCGTAAAATACCAAAATCTTGGTTTGTATTTTTTAATTGTATAGAATATACACTCGCTGACATTAGAACTTTGTAATTACTGTGAGAACACTTATATTACTTAAATCATTATAAAAGACAATAGATGTTTAATTATTAATAATTTATTAACGCTTGGCTAAGACTTTGTACCTACAAATAAGATTGCTCGACGCAATTACTTCTTGAAAAATAAAATAAGACATCATATTATAGAGCCGTCTGACACTTCTCTTTATACATAGATTATAATCGTACTATAACATTTATTATAATCGTACAAAATCAAAGAGGTTAGCCAAAACAATATTAAGAAATAGCAATAAAATATTTTTAATATTATTTTCATAATATTACATTTTAAATAACCATAAAAATACTTTGTAATCAAATTTGCGATTAAATTCAACCTGAAGATTTGTTATAATTACAATCGTTATTTAAGACCTTCCTATCAGACCCACTTCTAAATGAGATGTTAAATCGATTATAAGTACATTGGCAGCTTTCGTCTAAGTACTCGATTATACTATCTCCATATTATCACTACTGATATTTCCTATATAATTTTCCTGCACTTATTTAATACTAAGGTATGTTTTTCTGTGAGTTCATATCTTTTAAGCCTCAACGTTGCAACGATAAAGCGCAGCAGGAGACAACGTAAAGTACTGATAAGGATTATCGCATTTGTAGAAATAAATATTACACTTTCAGTTTAAAGCATATCATTTACGCAAGCTTTCTTTCAGGCCGCACCAACTGTGATCTGTGTTGAAAACGGCGAAGATATTGTTAAAGTCAGCGACATGCAGGTCCCAAACGGAATCGATCATCAAAAATATTTAAATGGTAAGTATAATTTTTAAGTTTACGTAATATAGGTATACCAAATAATATACCAAAATTTTTTTCACAATTACCTAAATTATTTTGTTCGGCACATAAATATTTTACCTTTAATTTTTAAACCAAGTTACTTATAAAGTTGAAATACTAAAAGGCTAGCTATCATTGTGAATCAAAAAACCAATATGAGCATCAAATGAAATTCCGCCACATGTGTCCAACAATCCAACTAATCAACCAACCTACATAGAAACAGCGTGGTAAGCTTTAAACCTTTAAACTCCTAAGGAGTTTGTGTCATTGCCCAACAGTGGGACAATCGTCTTAAATAACCAGTCAAAAGTATTTTAAACGAAAAAATGGTTATTTATTTTAAATAAATTCTCATAATTTTTTATGTAATCTAATATCCTTTTATCAAAGTATGTATTAGTTCTTCAATTAAATGTATATATATAATATGTATGTACATCTGTATTTCTATCGTTATTTGGCTTAGATAAGGTCTCAGTATACAAAGACGAACATGGAGTGCTAACATCCTGTGACAAGCTTAGCTTAAATATAACTAAACAAAATTATTTTAATATTTAAGGATATATTTTTGAAGTTATTTTCGATGTCATCCTTAGATATAATAATAAAAATTAAATACAAATAATTCTATTCTTTACAAATGTAATGATCGACTTTCTTATTTTAAACTTGAACACTATGTTTTTTATTAAATATGTTCGGGTTATATTTAAAAAAAGCTTTTTTTTCAAACTTTCGCGTAGTTTCAGGGTCTCAATTTAAGTTAGTAGCAAAAACTTACAACGATTTATATTCTTTGTCTGGGCCACATTAAAAAGATATCACCATGTTATCTAAAGCATATAAACATAATATATTTCTATTTAGGACCAGACCAGATTATACCAACTGATAGTTACATAAGCTGCACACCCGGTGGTCATGTTAAAATTCGGATGGGATCGCGTGGACCTGCTGCGGAACCTCCAGTATCTGTGCCTGGTCTCTTAAACAGAATTGTCGCTCGATACCCTAACGACACTGCTTTAGCTACTAAAAAACAGGACGGAAAATGGCATAAAATAACCTATAAGTGAGTATAAGCTTACAATTAATGTTTCACTTAATAATAGATTGTAAAATAGTTTTAATTTACATGTTCTGTATATAATTATGAAAATGATTACACTGTAAGCGAAATTCAGCTTTCATCTGCTTAATTTTTGCTTATAATTACTTCTTCTATACACTCTGATTGGTGGAATTAGATCGAAAATCCTCCCCACCGTAACAGGTGAGAAGCTTTTTGTCAAGCACTGGAATATTTACGATGTCACTACCGAGACAATTCTATTAAAATATTTGTTTTCAGACAATATCAAGACCGCATTCGTACAATAGCAAAAGGTTTCCTCAAATTAGGTCTGGAACGGTTTCACTCCGTCTGCATTTTAGGCTTTAACTCGGAACAATGGTACATCGCTGACCTTGCTGCTATACACGCAGGGTGAGTACAAAATTATTCGTATTATTATCAGCATAAGTATCTAGTTGCTTATAACTCTTAATACTCAATATAGGTACGTACATATGTATTGGTCACTAAGGCCATCTGACATAGATTCTACTCAAACAGCAAATTTTATAGAATAATCAAGGCATTGGAAATGGTTTCAAAGACATTTACTAATTTTACTAACTATTTCGACATATTATAAAACGCGTTTAGTTTAGATTTTATGTCGCGACTTAATCTTATCGAGTTATTGCGTAACCTTAAGGTTGCCTGGATTGCTGTCTTATAGATAAGACCGTACACTTACTTGTACACCTCCATTGAGTTTATTCTGTGATGGTGGACTATCAACATACATACCTTTGTTTTGTACAACGGAGCATTTAGTTGAGTATGATTATTTTATATCTTACTAATATTATAAAATATAAATTATGTATGTTTGAGTTCAAATGATGTGGGGTAGGATAGATGCTCTTTCGGACAATACATGACATTCAAAACAACAAGACACCGGAATCGAATCTAAACATATAATCGTTGACGTTTACTTTTTCCGAAATTCTACTAATACAAAGATTCAGTTGCGATTCGATTTGTCCTTGATGGAAGTTAAAAGTTAGGTAACGATTAAGTTTGACTGAGATGTTTTTTTTGGTTTTTTTATATGATAACATCATACAGATTCGGTTTTATGAGGAATAGTCGAAGCTGGATCGGAATCGAATCGAGAACGTTAATAAACGTTTTACATTAGTGGAATCGACCTCCAGCATTGTTTAACGGCTAATCACCAGCTTAAACAACGCTAATGTTTAGTTTCAAACAAGAACACTTGGTCAACTTTATTTACTGTAAAGAGGTAGTTATATAGAGGTCGGAAATAAAGATATTTATTTGTCTAGCTCAAATAAAAATGCCTTGATGTTAAAATTTGCATCATGTAATTATCCTTGTTAATGATTTCCTTTTCGTTTGCAAATATAATTATAGGTATTATAATTAAAAATAATATAAAATTTATCATAATTGTCAATTCGACAGTGTATATTCACGAATTTATGTAAATATTAGTCATTGTTCGCATCAACGTAGGACATAAGCATATTCAGTTCTTGACTATAACCTCGTCATTGTTTTTAATTTCCTAACATCATTAGAACATATCATCCTAACTAATATTACAATGTTTATATGCTTAAAACCTTAAATAAATACAAATAAAAATTAAAAATAATTACTATATAAATCGTGACCGAATGGTGGCAAGAATGCTTTATTTACTAGTCTAAGATTTGATTTGGGGGGATGAGAATATTCATTTCAACGATATAGGTATCGTATTTTAAAGCACATCGTAGGCGATGTGCTTTAAAAGTAACCTAATATAACCTAACCTACATGACTGGCCTAGAATTTTTTTTTTCGTGTTCGAAGTCTTCCTCCTTCTCAATATTGCATAAAATATCATTCATTATTGATAAAATACATGTCATAAAAGTTAGGAACCATTTAGGGCAAAAGCCACGATTATAAATATTTACCTTATTTTATAATAAAAACTACAAAAAAATTACTAAATATTTATTTATACGAGTGAAATCATTTACAAAGAATTTGCTATGACTTACACCTGACATCATTTTAATGAAAATTTTGATATTTGATAAAAAACTACTATTTAATATCTTATCACAAACTTTATCTAGTTCGATCAATGACCCTATATTTAAACTGATTATAGCTTTACTTAAAGTAAATAATTATTTTTACATTTAAATATGAGTAATAGGTCTAATCTCTTATAATCTATTATAACTTTCATGTTATAATAGTAATAGTTATTTATTATAACTTTCAATTTAGGAATAAGAATTTGTATTAGATAAAATATTTTTACTGATAATTGTTGTTCGTATATCAAGTTCTTTCGCATTTAAAAATATTTGATATTTATTCTACTTTAGGTATTAGACATATTTTTTTGATGAGTGAATGAGTATTTCGCACAAAACAAACCATGTTTCCGATACGTGTATACATAAGTAACATCATGTTTTATTTCAGAGGTTATGCTGCTGGTATTTATACGACTAATTCCGCGGAAGCATGTTTCCATTGCTTGGAGACATCTCGGGCGAACATTTGCGCTGTACAAGATAAGAAGCAGTTGGACAAAATACTCTCAATACAGAGTCGCTTAAAACATCTTAAAGCGATCGTGCAATGGGAGGGGCCGGTGGACACTTCTATCCCTGGAGTGTACAGCGTAAGTAATGATAATTAAAGCTGAGTGAATTGCGATTTTTATCTTATGGCGATAATAGACCACTAACATTCCGTTTTGCGTGCGAGGTGTGTTAATAACCATATCACAACGCTTGGTTGAAATTTACCATTAATTATCTCTTGACCCAATTTCACTGAAATATTATAGTCCATAAGTATTTGACCAAATACTAAAATTATAACATACCGTTCTTATAAATCTAAATACCTAGCTGTTGATAATTATTTAACAGAAAAAACTCAATGACTTTGCCATTTCACTCTACTGTAAGCCGCGTAAAAGAACTTTTTTCCAATAATTCGGATTGCTGCGATCTCTTCGAGGATTCTGTGAGTCAGTATACAGGAATTTGAGACCAAACAATATATGTCTCATGATTGACAGTGCGTTACTATTGTACGGAACTCCTGATGCATCATACAATGGCAATGTCTATGAAGAGATAATACTTGACTTTTCATTATCATTACAGGAACTTTTGAATAATAAGTCGCGTTGTTTCATCTTTCGGTCAATGAAAATCGCGACTATAGCTGTTAATTCGACTGTATAATAATTATGAGAGGCTTTAACTCTAAGCAAAAAAGTAAATTTCCTAAAACGGATGCCTACAAGTTTATATATGTTTTCAGTGGGAACAAGTAATGGAAATGGGTTCTAAAGAGCCGGACACGCAACTAAACAACATATTGAAATCTATTTCTGTAAACGAATGCTGCACACTCGTTTATACTGTAAGTATATTTTTGTCTTTTTTAATTAAAAAAGAAACTGCAAACAAACTTATTACTTGTCATATGTTACTCACTCTTATCAAAATCTAACCGCAGTTCTAATCAAAAATAGCAATTTGAATTCTAGATATTAACACCATAAAATTCGACTGTGGTTTAAATATTCAAAGCCGTTTTAAGGTCATTTATTTTATAATTTAATTCTAAAAGTATTGAAATAATTAATACTTAAATCAAATATCATTATTATTATTAATCTAATGAAGTGATAGTCTGATAGTGACATCGTACGATGTGATGTAAAATTAGATTAACATTAACGAAATTATTCCGATTACGTATACATGCAGACATATATACTATCTAAACGGAGTATCGATAAATATATAATGATTACAATCGATACAATATATTACTCATATCACAGGATAACAATTTGGTATTTATTGTACGTTTAAAAATAACCTGTTGATCATAATATTGCTCGAAAATTATTTCGAGCAATAGAATTGATAAGTGTGCAGACTAAAATACTTAATATGTTGTACTTGGTAGTAAGTGCTGGGCTTGTGTAAGCTCGTCTGTGTAGATACTACCTAGGTACTCGTTAGATGTTCTACTAACACGATAAGTTTGCAATATGAGTGAGCCAGTAAAACTACTGGTACAAGGGACATAACATCTTAGTTCCCAAGGTTGGTGGGATATTGGTGATATAAAGAGTGGTTAATATATCTTACATCGCCATTGTATATCGGTTATGGTGACCACTTACCATTTACATTTGCCCGTCAACCATTCTATAAAGGAATGTGTAGTAATTTAAAAATGTTACAATTATTTTATGTTCCATTGCATTTTACACCATTAGGAACTGAAATATTTATAAATATAAACAAGAATGAGTTCAACGATATCAGGCAAATGTGTTTGAGTTTTAAGTATTTTTAAGTATGAAAGAATAAATTAATTGTTCAATGCATGTAGGTACGAGTAAGTATTATCTCTTACATAAATACCTACATTCATTCGAGCGTTACGTTTGTTCAAACTCCATTCTCTCAAGGTTATTCATTTAATACTTAACAATTATGTTACCTAACTTAGAACAATGATTAATATTTTTTAATCTTAAAATATAGGATTCTCATACTTGAGTCTCTGCGGCCTTCCAGGTTTAATGTTATGTATTGAATGTTTCCTAATGAAAAAAAAGATAATAATGTAATAATTATCTTTTTTTTCTAATACCTACGTAATTCCGGCTTATAAATTATTATTATTATCATCGGTTAAAATCTTGAATTTGAAGACTGTGATAAAAAAAGTATTCGTTTGTAAATAAATGATAAAAATAATGTCTTTTGAAACAAAGATTAAATTTCCGTTTTTTTAAATATCTGACAATCATGCCGCGGTAACTAATTGTTACCTAACATTTAAAATAAAAATGTTAATTCTCAATTTGAAAAACAACATTGCATTTAGCATTTATTTTTTGCATGTACCTATAATTACGAATTAAACAGTCACTATTAGTCATTTACTTAATTTTTAACAATATTTTTCCTACTTTTTTTCAGTCAGGAACAGTGGGTCAACCAAAGGCCGTAATGCTCTCTCACGACAACCTCACGTGGGACGCGTTCACAATATCAGAAAGAGTTGGCGACTTGAGGCCTACCTACGACTGCCTTATTTCCTTCTTACCTCTCAGTCACGTCGCTGCTCAGGTAAACATTAAAATATATCGGAACTGTATGAAACTGTCATAATCATCATCATCATTAACCTTATACCTGTTTACAGACGATTTGGGTAGAATCTGTGAATTTTTAGATAGGTACGCTGTTTTAGGGGGCTATATAGTTCAATAGTGGCATAACAAGTTGTATCACAGCTTCCGCGTATCTTATTGTTACATTTTACTCTCTTCTCCATAACTCTATCAAACCAAAGTCTTCTTTTATGTGGCCCACTATAATCATACAATTATAAAATATAGCCAAATAGAAATAAGGTCCTCCAGACCGATTTCGGCCACGGCGACCAATCTCAATAGAGATTAGGCAACTGCTCAGGAGACATTATAGTGCACAAGTTCGTGCGCAAACACAGGTGCGCTCTCTTTTCTTAGCTCTCGTAATCCGATGGGGGCAGCAGTCCGATACGACCGGAAAGAGTTCAGGCGCAGGAACAGTGGCTTAACGTGCTTTCCGAGGCACGGGAGTGTACAAACTTCTAACTTCCAGACTCCGGGCTGCTACTGAGAATTTTCTGACAGAAAACCCCAATAACTATTTATTGGCCCAACCTGGGAATTTAACCCAGGGCCACCGAGTCTGCGGCCTTATATCAAGCCACTAGACTAACGAGGCAGTCAAATAGAAATAGAGAACAGACGAAGTAACAATTGTTAGTTTTTTTCAATTATTGAAAGAGGATTATATTAAAAAGTATGAAACTATTTAAAAAAATATTACCTAATTTACCTAAATCTTGATATTTCTGATAATATGATAAAGTGCTTCTTATCTAGCATTCTAAAACAGTTACAATTTACCTTCATCATGACTGATTATTTTTGTTTATATTCATTTTGTATTAATTGTTCGTTCATATTCCTCCTGTTTTGGAGTAAATTAGGTATAAAAATATCTAATTTCACAATCACTTAATTAAAACGAACAAAATGAATCGATCTGTGAGGTTCCAAAAACCTTGAACGTGCCGGAATTATTAATAACAAATGTTAAGAAACAAATGATCGATAATACTTTCATTAATCTGTCTCATGATTATTTTTGATATGGTTTAAATACACGCAGAAATAGAGATATACAATTATCGTGTTGCGATAGCAATGCCTTGACCTTAACTTGCACCTCCTGGAATATTAATGTCATTAATCATGATAAAAGTATTAAAGATTATTGTGGATCTTTCTTTAAAATTATAAATTTATAACCTTATTTACTACCGGCAGTATAGATATTTGTGTTTCGTTGATAGCATTCAAAAATAATATAATATTAAATACTAACATCACTTCGCGTTTGATATTTAGTTCAAAATGAGAATTTAAGAAGTGAGAGCGTAACAAAAAAAGTCACATTCGCATATATAATAATAGTTACAATAGTAAGGATGATATAGATTAATATTTTCAAGTTTCTGTAATCCTAAACGGAATTCCCATAGCTGTGTATTTGTTTTACGTAGAAGACACAATATTCAATAACCTATTTCCTCAATAATATTTGTGTTCGTTATTTGTGACGCATATTGTGTTGATAGAAAACGTTAAAGTTAACGTAATATAGGTATATTAAAGTAACATGTTGGTTTTTCTCTTGTAGTCTCTTTGCAGTAACAGTAACGGCATGTGAATGTCCCACGGCTAAGGCCTCTTTTGAGGAGAAGGTTTGGAGCTTATTTCACCACGCTGCTCCAATGTGGGTTTGTGGAATGTGACCTGCATCTGACAGAATTGACACATGCAGGTTTCCTCACGATGTTTTCCTTCACCGTCAGGCATGAGATTAATTATAATCCCAAGTCTCTTTAAAACATCATTAAATGAATGAGCAAAGCGTAATCTCTCACGGAACTCTACATTGTTAATGTAGTCAAGGTTTTATAATTAACATATTATCAGTGCAAGCATAATTTTCAATTACGTCGTAGTCACAAAAATTCGCTTTGTTAAAATAATTTGCATGTTTGGACATAGTAATTTTAAAAATGTTTTTGTAAAGTTTAACGCTAATAAATTGTTGATATACGACTTTAAGTACGTAATATTACAGTTTATTTTACATTATCATATAATGTTATTTCAAAAGGTGGTCGCATCATGAGAAACTACTTATAAGTCAGACATAATATTATCGTCTATACCTACGTACATATAATAAAAAATAGCAAACCCATGCTATGTGAAGAAGTTATATTTTAATAAAAATATTACTCTAAGATTATTATTTTAATAGGCCTCAATTTTATTTAAACAATATATTATTTTAAACGACAACAACAAAATTCGAGCGAGCCGTGAAATATTTTATACATGTACTAGCGTTTTGCCCGCGGTTTGACCCGCGAGTCCTCGTTCCCGTGGGAATACGGGCATAAAATGTAGCCTATGTTACTCGCTGATAATGTCGCTTTCCATTGGTGAAAGAGTTTTTAAATACGGTTTAGTGGTGTAGGCGTGATAGCGTAACAAACAAACTCACATTCGCAATTATAATCTTAGTTAGGATGCACCTTGTCAAAACATTGACTGAGAAATAAATATGGCTCCACAATTTCTAGGAAGAAGAAAGTAAAATATAATGTCGAAAGATATAAAATACTTAGCCGAATATGTAGAGCAGCTGTTATCGTACATATGCAAATATTACTGTTATATACTGCAAAAGCTGCTTTCTTTGAGTAATTATTGACATTATTGTTTACCAGGTGGTGGATATTTATACGACATTGACTAATGCAGCGGCTGTGTACTTCGCACAACCAGATGCCTTGAAGGGGAGTCTCGTTGAGACATTGAGGGAAGTTCGACCAACGAGGTGAGTGTTTAAACTTTACAACTGTATTTATTTTCCTACTCTATCTAAAATCATCGATCTATGACTTAGTTTGACTAAGTGATCGTGTTAATTAGTGGATTTAAATAATTAGCTATTAATATTAAAACAATGTGTTCCACATATTTATTTTTTTACACGTTTTAAATTATGAAACTATTTTAACTACATATTATGTTACTCAGAAACTACACAATTATTTGACAGACACAAAAAAGATCGAAGAGAAGTCTAATTACTATTACATTTAGTGTTACCTTGATGGTATTTTTCCATATTAAGTTACAATTACAAAGATAGTAAATTATAATTTGCAAATTCCTATATATTTTTTGATCAATAGATTGGTAAAAATAAACTATAAAAGTTTTGGCGCTAACATCGGCGGTCGTAATTATGTTATCAGTCAAAAACAAAATTAAAACTTTGTAATAAGTTATACCATAATATAATAAGATTTTTTTAAAAGTTCAAATTTCAAAAGTGCAAAAAGTTCAAAGTTCAAAGTTCAAAAATCTTTATTATAAAAATGTCAACTTTCTCTAATGGAGTGCTTTAGGTAACATTTGATTCTTAATCTTCTGTAAGAGACCATTGACCTTTTTAAGCTTTTTCTATTAACAACGTAATCAGAAAAACTCATAAATATATTTATATTATATCATATATTTATATTATATATATTTATATCATTGATATAAAAACGCATTCCTCGTATATTCTCGTTGTTGAAATTCTTATTATATATATATTTAATACTATTTCCAGATTCTTAGCTGTTCCGCGAGTATGGGAAAAAATGCACGAAAAGATAATGGCAGTGGGAGCTTCCAGCGGCACCTTGAAGCGTTACATAGCAACTTGGGCTAAAGACAAAGGAACACAGCACCACTTAGCGCGAATCAACGGGTATGAGTATAAAATAAATGTAATAAATACGCATATTAATGCAGACATAACATGTTGAGTATGATCTTATTATGCAATGTTAATAGGTATACTTTGTATATATTAATTAGAAACTAAAATTTAACTTATAACAAAAATGTGTTCAAATACGATTTTAATAAGATCCTCTGAGCCAAGGCTTTCTCTCTTAATAGAAATATAGGTGAATGAATATTTTACTTGCTTATATGCTTTCATACATTCTACTAGCGCCCTATCAGCTGGGATGTCAGGTCTGCCGATAGACTTCACTCTCGCCGAAATGATTAAGTATTGGTATGTGGCGTGATGTTGCCCCGTTTTCGATAAACACAGTAGTGGCTGTAGCAATCCGTACACCAACCTCTACCTTACATTATTAATATTTTTTTAACGATTATATAAAACAACGAAAAATATCGATTTCCAGTGATTAATATTAGTATGAAATGAATGAGACTGTAAAATCATTGACATTGTCAGTACACTATTCAGTACGACGTATTGCTTGCACAAAGTTAAGCTCGCACTCGTTACCTACTTTGTTTGTTGAACGCAGTTTAGAGGAACTATCTATAGTTATGATTTGAAATTATTTTTTGCGTTAGATAAGTTATTTATTAATATCGTTTATATTCTATATAAAATCGGATGTTGAGCCGGATTAGTTGTGTAATAAAATATAAAATATCCACTTAAAACTCATACATACGAAAATGCGACTGCTATCTCTACCAAACTTAGGTTTTAACATCGCCAAACGGTCTTAATACTGTTGAGCGATTGCGGGTGTTATTAAATATACACATCAAACAATAATTGAAACACGGATTCCTGTAATCTTTATGAGTGAATAAATAATTTTTTAGATTAACATTTAAGTAGGTATCTATAGCATTAAAAGATTATTTAAATATGTTTTTATTGTGTCGATGTTTATAGCGATTACATAACAAACAAAAATAATACCTCTTGATGAATGTTATTTTATAGTTATCAGTTTCATTCTTTTCCTTGCTATGAGTATTTTGTTTTTATTTATTTAATATCCCATAGGATATATAGGATAAAATAAGACCATAAAATATAGAATGAATAGGATAAGACCGTATACAAATTTACAAATCAGTATTTTTTCATTTGACGATTGATTGATTTGATTCCTAACAATCAGTAGTGGTTATTTTTGAGATTGCCATCAGACTATAAGTCCGTTTTTTGTTTCAACCACAGATCGAAAACATACATACAAGGTTTTTGAAAAAAGGTGCGAAAAAAAAAAACGGTTGCGTACACTAATACCATATATTCTACTTTTATAAATCGGTAGTTCCAACGCGATAATTAGATTGGTAAATAAAGTAGGTACCTATTTTTAACAAAGATAACATAAGTAGTGGATATTTAACTTCGCATGTTACATGACTGGCAGATTCAACCATTATATTGCACTTTACACAGTTGTATTGCATGAAAACCCCATTACATTTGTTTACGTAGCGTGAGTTGTACTCAATTACACTTTACCTTAATTGTAACTCTTTAGTTAGTAGTTTAGTATTGTAGACTTAGTTGCATTTTTGTTAGAAAAAATATTGCACACATTCCTGATATTATTTATAGTGTTGTGTGACCTTACGATATTATATATACGAGTATGTATATATTTTTATTTTAAGCTAGCAAAAGTTTTGACTGGATGTATAACAGTGATGACATATTCATACAAAATATTATAAGTATTAGTATACACAAGTGATTCTCTTGTGGAACGCACGCAATATAAACTTGGTTTTATGGAGTTTAAGTAAATAAAATTTACGTGGAATCAATACTTATATCTTGTGTAATTTTATCATACAAAGTATATTACTGAAATCGGAACAGCAACCGTTTTAATGTAAAATTATCGTAACAGGCAAAATGGCACCTCATGCGGATACAAAATGGCCAAGTCATTGGTGTTCAGCAAAGTGCGCGAAAACCTCGGACTGGATCGTTGCACCACCTTCGTGACGGCAGCCGCACCTCTTTCCCCCGAAATCAAAAAGTTCTTCATGTCTCTAGATATACCAATCATGGACGCCTTCGGCATGAGCGAAGCTGCTGGAGCCCATACCCTCAGCATATATCCTAAGTAAGTGCGCAAATATTACAATTATAATATGTACATTTATGAAATATTGAACCAAGGAAAGAATATTTGTCATAATAGAATAAATTACCATAGTAAATCGTAAATTTACATTATTTCTCATATCCGATATTATTATATCCGATATCTGAATAACCTGCAAAGGAAACCAATAAATTGAGTCACCCAATTTAAATTTAGTTTAAATGTTCATTATTTTTTATCAGGTTCAAATTGGACTCATCTGGCGAAATCCTCGATGGCACTGAAACTAAATTCGACGGTTCGACGAGCGTCAACGGTCCCGGCGAAATCTTTATGCGGGGCCGGCACGTCTTCATGGGCTACCTCAATGACGAAGAGAAGACCAAAGCCACCGTGGACGACGAGGGCTGGCTGCACTCGGGCGATGTGGGCAGATTGGACAGCAACAACTTGCTATATATCACGGGTAGAATAAAGGTAAGGAAATAGGAAAATTTAAACCAAAAAATATTATCAAGTATTCAAACATGCACTTTTTTGCTACCCAGGGTACCCGTTAATCATTTATAATTAAATAATTTCAAAATTAAAGTACTATGGTTTTTATAAAATTAGCATTAAAATGATAAAAAATATTAGCATTCAAAATATTCTTTCAACCTTGAGCCAACTTATTTATTTACCAAAATATTTGATAACAACAATAAAATCCATTGATTATCTAAATACTATATTATCCCGAGGCGATAAGTAGAGGCTTAAGTTATTTTCGAGGCTTAGGCTAATTGAGATATTTTTTTTATTACAGGAATTATTGATAACAGCGGGTGGTGAAAATATTGCGCCGGTTTTGATTGAACAAACCGTCCAATCTGAACTATTACACGTCGGATACGCTGTGCTTATCGGAGACAAACGAAAATTCCTTTCCATTTTACTCACACTAAAGGTTAGCCCGGCTAAATACTATAATTAAATAATATTATAATATTTAACAAAAAGTAACAATGATTATTATAATTCTGAGATATAAATATAATTTTTATTTATAATAATATTTACTATTGCAAGTAATGTAAATTCGCTTTTCATATCGGACAATGTTATATTTATTTACTATTACTAGCTGTGTCCCGCGGTTTTACCCGCGAATAATTAATAAAAATATAATAAATAAAAATAAGCCTCCTTCCTCTATAAAAGGAATATTCAATACAAAAATATTTTTTAAATTCGAACCAGTTGTTCCTGAGATTAGACGGATCAAAGAAACAAACTTAACAAACAAACAGGTTTATATAGATATATATTAAACAAACAGGTTTATAAAGCTATAGATTAAACACCAATTTCCATAGCTCTTTCTTCGTGTAGTATTTTTTATGTTATGCTATTTTAGCATTGATCAGTCAGTTATTCTTTAATGTGTATAGATAAATTACCTTAAATGATGTATTTAATTTAATAAAACTGTTTTATTTAAGGCGAAAGTCAATAGTAATACCGGCGATGCACTCGATGAACTGGACACAGAAACAAAGAAGTGGGTTGCGAACCTTGGAAGCAAAGCAACTACAATTAGCGAGATCGTCCGTACCAAAGATCCACTTGTAAGTTTAAGAAAATTAAAAAACAAACATTTCATCATATTTCCCTCATATTCATTTATTTAATTTCGATGATCACTTCACTGCTGTTTATCAACTGAACACGAGTACATAAATATAGATAACGAATATATTCTAAACGATGTTGATGTCAAAACTATCAGCTTTTCATATAAACTGATATGGGTTGATTATTAGCTAAGCAACGCTGTGTCTTTTTTATTCAAATGTCAATTCAATTATGTAGGTAAGAGAAAAATATATTTGTTTTCTTTTTTTTATCTAAACGAGTTTTCCAATGACATACCTAGCAACTACTTCATTTATTTTATCATACATGCAAAATTATGCAAATGTCCCAAATTATTTTTTATACGTACATAACTACATACACAATGCTTGAATTAAAAAGTGCTACTTTGAAATAAAAATCCCGCAATTCACTGGACTTTTTATACTTCATAATAAATATAACAAAATAAATCATGATATAATTTAGTCGTGGATTTAATTTTAAATAAATTTAATATAAATCATGTTTGTGTTAAATCATGCTTTTCTATTTACAGGTACATAAGGCTATAGAAGAAGGTATTGCGCGTGCAAACAAGAAGGCTATATCAAATGCGCAAAAGATCCAGAAGTTTGCTATTCTCCCCGCCGATTTCTCTATGAATACAGGAGAATTAGGTGAGTTTAACTCTCTACAGATGTAATTATAATATTCAATAACTCTACATATTTCCAAAATATTATGCATATATAATTAACTATTATAGTGTTATTCTTGCTTTAAGATACTAAAGGCCGAATACTGAAACGTCCCTCAAAGTTAAACGCATTGAGAAGCTCCTAAATGAGAATGCGAAATTTAAAATTAACGGCGTCTCAAATAATTAAGTTGCATTTAATATTTAAGTGACGTTTCAGTATTCGGTCGTTATTTATCCATATATCATATCATAAAATAGTATAGAAATAGTTGAGAATATATCTAAGTTGTAAAGTGTGCCAATTGAACCGAATTACGCATTAATGTAAACACTTATAACCTATTTGAATTAAAGGAGTAACGATAATCAAACCTTTGATATACGTCTTTTCTATTACGGTTCTTGATTGATATACCTTTATTTATAATACAACACTATTCCACTTCATTTTTTTATCAACGATATTAACTTTGCAAACATTGAAGACGGTATTTTTTCGCGAATCTATAATGAAGATCATAGACAATTCAAGATATTGACCAATTCAGTGGTAAAGTTGTTTATAAATTATATGTATGTATTTGCCCCTCTTGTGGTTTGAGCTTTACATTTTATCTATGTTGGCGTCGCAATAGGACTCTTTTGCTGTTGTGCTCGTAGTTCTTAAAAAAGTGAAAAAGTTGATAGTATTATTTAAAAATGAAAGACCAACAAAGTACCACTATTTTAATTTCCGTTTTGATTCTTAACTACAGATCACTGATATATGTAGGCTCTTTATAGACTTTAGTGTGTCTATAGAATTTTTCATAGAGAAAATTGACATGCGAAAACATAACATAAGCTGTTCACTTGTTTGTTAACAATGTACATGTGTTATTTACTTATTTAATTTTTTAATGTTTTTACCCGTTATAGGCTTGCGTTTGACCGTAGTCTTGCCTGATGGTTAGCAACGACACGGTCTACGGTGTAGCACGCTTGCCTAAAAGAAAACTGTTAACTCTTGAATTATTTACTTATTAATTATTAATTGACTTATTAATTTGAATTTATAATTTCAGGACCAACGCTAAAGATAAAAAGAAATGTTGTATACGAGAAATACAAGGATATCATTGAAGGTTTCTACAAGGAATAAATTTTAGAATATCTTTATCTAATTTTATTAGGAAGTGGGATGAAGCGAATAAATTTATACAATTATGCCGTTGCTCAAATAGATGTAATAGTTCAAAGCTGTTGTGATTGGTCTTTGACGTGGTGTAAATATTTTTGTTACTAAATATATATCTAGTTTTGAAATAAAAGTCTTTTAATTTTTATAAACCCTTTATTTCCGATTAAAATTGCATCAACAATCATATTTTATCATTTCTAATTCTCTAAATATTTAATGTCATGAACAGTATAAAATAAAATATAATCTGCGACATTAACAAATCAATATAGTCAAATTCAAATACGTCTAATGCTTAGTAAAGTAGTCAACATCATACATAATAATAGTATTAAAATCTAAAGTGATAGTTAAGATCTCAATACCATTCGTCATTATTAAAATTCATAGCATAATACTTTCGCTAACCTAAGAATTATTTAAGAAACTTAAGAATACAATAATAGAATTAGGAATACGTAATCGTGTAACAGTAGTTTGTAATCCGAGGAGGTCGCCAGTCGTCCGTGTGGGCTCAGTGGTCGGCGGCGAGGGGCGCGGGGGTGGCGGGCAGGGGCGGCGGCGCGTCGGCGAGCGGCAGCGGCTTGGCCACGCCGATGCGCACCACGCCGCGCGCCGCGCCCTTCAGCGCCGCCACCGCCTGCTCCAGGCTCGCGTTCTCCAAGTTCTACGAATACATCATGTACAGTGTACACGCATAATATAGGACCTTGTAACTCTTTTAAGAAAATTCATAATATTCAGTTTTCAGTTTATTAGAATGCATATATTGATAATAATATAGCTCCAAATAAATTCCGATGATATCCGACGATTTTGACAAAAGACAAACATCCATATCTGTAATTCCATCGATTGTGAATTTCAAAGAGATTTAATACCAACGTAAAAAGAAAAAAACGTATATGTTTTATTAATGGATTTGATAACTCACTTGATCGTTAACAAATAGTAATCTATCGCCGGGTATGAGCCGACCGTCTTGCTGAGCGACTCCGCCGGGTACCAACGATCGGATCACTACCAAAGTATGAGACGGCCGCAAGGGGTCTTGATAATCTAAGATAGAGAATCCGAGGCCGCGTTCCCCTTTCACTAATTCTGTGAAATAATTCAGTAGATATAGGTGGGGTTAACGTATTAAGATAAATGATGATTAACAGATTAATATTAAAGCCCTATGATTATTTTTAACCATGCATAATTTATATAGTGATAATTTATATCGGTACTAATACTTAATCCTATCATTTACGATCCGAGGATTACAATTGAAGATGAATCCTAAATATAACAGAATTTATTAATATTTATAAATTATAATTAACTACGACCATCATCATAATTTTCTTTGATTACAATATCAAAGATAATAACTCAAATGAGAAAGAGACAACAACATATCATCCGATATAATTAAATTCAATTAATTTAATTAAAAAACCAACTTGATACAAATATTCAACAGAACATGAAATATGATACATATTGATATTAGGTACGTAATTGTAATAAATTATTCCAACGCAAATAATTACGCTATAATAATAATTAATTCCGATTAGACCTTGAAGGAATGTGAAATTAACACGTAATTTATTGGTTTCAAAGTCCGCACTCATTCGATTAAAGTTTATGTGTTTGACGATGACGTCAAACTTTAATGTTATGTAATTATTATGAATTATAATAATAATATATTCAATACTTCATAATAAAGTAATTATCAAATATATCAGAACGGGTGAAACTAAACTGAATCTGTACTGAACTAAAATAAATAATAATAATATGATTAGACGATTTTTAAAGCATTTTAGAATTTATTTAACACGATCTGCTTTCTTTCAACTCGGTTTTACTTAATACAAAGTTAAATTCTAATACAAAGCTTTTTTTTCATCCATTTTACTGTAAGTAGAATATTGTATCTACTCCTAATATTGGTAAGGAATAATAATGAGTCTGAATAAGTGTCTGATGTCGGTCTAATCAATCTAATCACTTGAGGACAGAAAGGATGATGCCAGGATTTGTATGAACTTTGGTCCCACCTCCAATACCAACGTGTAATATACATAGTTGGATAACTATTTTGAAGCTGAACAAATGTTGATATACCGCTAAGTTCCAAATCTTAGTCTGTTGAGAGTTATGATTTATTAAACACGGCAGTTTAAGTTCGGTAGACATGAGAGATTTGAAAATGTGTGATTTTTTTATAAACAAGCATCTTCCATTACGGTCATCGTATGACATGTATTGCTCGTCGCGACTCACCGATGATCTGCGGCTCGGAGGCCCACATGGCGAGGCCGGTGAGCGGCTCGAGGCTGCGCGAGCGCACCTTCCCGCCCGCGCCCAGCGCGCCGCCCTCGTCCGCGCCGGCGCCCGCCAGGCTGCCGTCCGACTTCGCCTGCGCGCGCACATACATCTCTTTTATCATTTACATTACAAGCGCATGTTACTTTATAAACTCAATATTAAGGCGTTACCGTAGTAATTCTACTTTGTGAAAAAAATCCCGAAGGGTTTCGATAGCACGTATTATTTTGGAATAAAAACATCAAGAACAAACACTATTAAAAATTAGTTTTCATCTGTATTATATATATTATATATCATATCATAAATAAAATGACGATGAATTTCGTATCCAAAATGTTTTAGTATCAGTTACACTGTTCCTTTTAGCTTCGAATATAGTTATCTTACAATAGCTAACGTAATCACTAAGTATACTAATATTCATGTCGTATATTTATTTTCCTCACATAAATAATAGTTATTTGATTCTTATCTTCTATGGTCTATACTCTCTTTCAATTAAAGAAGGAGGATAAAAAAACCATAGATTTGTTTATATTACGCGATTGCTTAAATAACTTTGCTGTATTATGCGCTACAAACTGTTCTTAATTAATGTATCTTTATCGATAATACTAGATGATATATAAGTGAATGCCATAGATCCTCTAACTCCTTCGATTGGAAGAGACTATACATATAACACACTAAACAAAATATAGTAATAAAACTCACAATATTATGAATAAAAAATATCGTATTAGTTGCAGTTGTTTTAAATCTATCACGTATATAGTGAAGTTTCAAAACAGAAAATGCTAGTTAAAATTTTTCGTTCCATTCAGTGTCATCTAAAGTAATAAAATGTTATTATATTATAACTAATTTGAACTGAAATGGATTTATAGCTGGCTGAGATGATTAGTTAAGGTGTAACAACACTCTTACAAACATACATATACATTTTATTATATCGATAGCAACAAGTTACAATTCAGACAGAAGACAAAAAGATTTAATCATTCATGTTATTGATACATGCCGTTAATAATATTATTAAATAGATGCAACGCTAATGTTCATGCTATCGAACTCTTACTTCTAACATCAAAAATTAGTACCTTGTCAAATTATAAAGGTGATAAAATTTTCTCTCTGATTTTGAAGATCACTGAAAAGTTAATAAACAAATTGACGATAGAAACTTGGTGTTTGGTTTGTATATCTTTCCAAGACCGTCCGGGTACGTACCCCCACTTATCACGTTCTACTGACAAATACAAAATTAATTATTAAGATATCTCTCGTGGCTGTCGAACACTTAAGGTTGGTGGCGCATCGGCGTTGTAAGGAATGGCAATTTTTTCTTACGGCGCCAATGTCTATGGACCGTGGTGACCACTTACCATTAGGTGGCTAAACTGACCGTTTATTATATATAAAAAAATACAAATGTGCAGAGGTGACGTCACAACACCATGTGGCCTAATCGTTAATCTCTGGCCTAATAGTGTCTCTGTCCTAGCGTGATGCACTGTGTGTGATGTGGAGGTGGTGCGGGCGTACCTTGACGAGCGTGGCGGCGGGCGGCGCGAGGTCGAGGGGCGGCGCGGGTCTCGGCCGCGCACACACCATGCACACCTCGCTGGACAGCTCCTTCAGAATCGATACCACCTCCAGGTGGTTCATGCCCAGCAGTCGGTGACCGTTCACCTCTGCAACGACATCGACAATACGTTGTTAGTTAATCAGTTATATCGTAATATGTGACACGGCACGATTTTTGAGTTTGAGTTGCATCGCCCAGCGCGGTGTTTCCATACTTGTATTAACAATAAGCAATAATGCTTTCTAATAGTGATATATTCAGACGGGCATACCCAGCAGCTCGTCGCCAGGGCGGTGCACGTTAGCGCGGCCCACGGGCCCCTCGGGCAGCACGGAGCGCACGTAGTGGTGGGGGCGAACCTCCCGCCCTCCCTCCACGTCAACGGTGCCCTCCAGCGAGATGCCCAGCCCGCCGCCGCCGCGTACCACCACGCCCACCACTATCTCAACCTCGTCGCCTGCAAACGACATCCTTTTAATATTTGAAACATTATATTGTTCGTTACAATCGATTAAAAGGCAATTGGACTTTTAAATACTTTTTTTAATTTATTAGTAATATGATTTAATTAATAATAAGTATAAAACATTGCGACACAATAATATGATTGTCCGATACCCAGTATAGCTTGCCACTTCCTCTTGATGGCCTCCTTCTGCTCGTTGGTGCGCGGCATCTCGAAGGCGGGCGCCTGTCGCGGCGCGGGCGGCGGCGGGGCGGGGCTGCGCGGGGGGGACGGCTCACTCTCCTCCACGTTTGCTTCTAGACTGACAAATGTATATACCTGATTAATACATAGGTAATTGTGGCGTTACCGTGTGTGTGTGTATCAATTGCGTCGTTGGTCTCCAACTAAGTTATAATGTAGTAGATCCAATGTCCTTGATTCAATCAGAGATCGGGCCAATAAAAGTTCGGTGTTTTTGTGACGAAATTCTCTGTTATTCGGAAAGCACATAAGGGCGTTATTCCTGCGCTTTAATTATATCCGGCCATGACTATTCTTTCTATATCATAATCCGAGAGTAGATTTACGTAAGCTAAAATATCTTTTGAGGGTGTCATCAAAAGTAGTGTAAAAAGATATGACTTATTAATTATTTTAAGACTTATTAAAATTAATTAACATTTATGAATGTATTCTGCATTACTACAATTCAGTAAAGGCGCGAATACATACTCGGCAGTGCGTGGTCAGTACTCACGTGGTGGCCAGATGAGTCATCTGTATGTCGTGGTCGGCGGTCGCGGGCTCGGGGCGGTGCATGTGCAGGAAGGGGTTGTGCGCGGGCGCCGCTGCCGTCTCGCCCGCCGCTATCGCCTGCTGCAGCTGCTCGAACTTCGGCCCGCGCAGGTATCTGGGGACAGATTTATACACTAATAGTTTTCGCCTGCGGCTTCGCCCGACAGGGTAGGGGGCGGATGTTACAATAAAAATTTGTGTAAAATAGCCTTGTCTAATTCGGTTCAGTGATTATAATATAGTGAATATTAATATTGCACGTTTAGTTCGAGTATGATACCTCGAGTATGGTACCTCTCTAGTTCCAAGGTGACGACGTTTCCACTCTGCTTGAGCGCGTCGACGGCCCGCTGGTTGGACTTCCCGGCGAGCGACACGCCGTCCACGGCCACGATGCGGTCGTTGACCCGGACCTTCCCGCTGAGCGCGGCCGCGCTGCCCGGCGTCACCGACTTCACGAATATGCCGGACAGCTCCTCCTTCTCGCACACGTAACCTTGAACATGAACAACGATACGTTACTAACACTACATACAGACGTTTCACGCACTCAAATGTTATTTTCACTTGGTGGTAGAGCTTTGTGCAAGCTCGTCTGGGTAGGTACCACCCACTCATCAGATATTCTACCGCAAAACAGCAGTACTTGTTATTGCTGTGTTCCGGTTTGAAGGGTGAGTGAGCCAGTGTAATTACAGGCACAAGGGACATAACACCTTAGTTCCCAAGGTTGGTGGCGCATTGGCGATGTAAGAGATGGTTAACAGCTCTTACAACGCCAATGTCTATGGGCGTTGGTGACCACTTACCATCAGGTGGCCCATATGCTCGTCCGCCTTCCTATGCAATAAAAAAAAAAAAAAAAAATAAAGTAATAAAAAAAATATATTATTTATCACTTCGATCAACAATACTACTAGATATGGCGCCACGAACAAAAACAATACTCAAATGTAGCACCGACCATAAAATGAAGAAAACGATGTAAAGGTTTAATAATTTATACCTAATTTCAACCTAAACTATGCCTTGTTCCCGAGCAATAAAGTGCGGTTTAGATTGTATTGACATTCACTTACGATCTTACGCCATGAATGACAGAAAGACATAGGAAATGTACAATAAAGGCTGTTCCATATTCAACCTTATTTACTTAGCAATAAGTAATGATTGGACCATACTAATTTGAGATAACCTCAAAAACCTCATTGTGTTCTTACTTTTCGGGCCTTTTTCGTTGCCGCTAATCTACATTATTGATCGAAGGTTTACAATACAAAATTGTAACAATTCACTAGCACCAAATATGAGTGCAAAATTTCAGCTCAATCGGATGTGTGGAAACTATCTACCATACTGATAATATCTATCATATCAAGTAAAGCTAGAATAGAGCTATAAATGACAATTTGTAGTTAAAAAAATTTAAATGTTTTGAAAATTGTACCTGCTATTGTGATGCCCAAACCGTTTTCGTCTTTCTTCAATTGTACGGTGAATCTGTCGACCTCGGGTGACTCGGCATCTGCAGTAGATATTCTTAAGTAGAAATATTATACATTAAAATAAATATTATATGGAAAATTTTATAACTGATACATTTCGACACGTGCGGCCATGCTTAATGGAGACTAGCAAACTGCACTCTATATTTCCGCTCTCATAATCTGATGGGATGGCAAACTGAAAGATCTCAGGCAAGAGACTAATTTTCTTTCTGAGGATCGGGAATGCAGGCACTGCCAACTTTCGAAGTCATTTTTAAGTCAGATATTATTTAAATGAAAGAATAACTGAATAATTTTCGGGATTTCATTATAAGACTAGCTTAATCTGACAGTTTTCCGCTCTTGCAGGTTTTCCTACTATGTTCATATTAATATTATAATATCGATTAATAATAATTATTAAATTAAAATGAAGTCTTATATTTTCTCTCGCGAGTTGTAAATAATTCAAATTTAAGATTATTTTGTTGTATGAAAACACTTATATCAGTAGGTAATATATTCACTAAGAATAAAAACAATACAATAAATAAATACCACTTTCCGGCGGGGGTGTTATAGACGTATCAAATACGAATCTCGACACGTTAGTATTCAATGTGATCGGGGTCGGCTGCGTGTGGAACACTTGTTCGAAACCAGCTTCCATGAGGTAGCGGTCTAAGGCCTCAGGACTGGATAGTAGCCTGGAAAAAATATAAATAATTGTTTTATGATTTAGTTTTAACAAAACGCGAGATCTGGGTTATCCTTCAAAATAATAAAATACTCTGACCGTGACTGTGTCTGTAACTCAAGTAACTCGTAAGTGTTCATTAATTTATTAATTAAGTTGTCGCGACAAAATGACGTCGTGACGTATTTCATATTAATATTAATAACATTCATTTATTTATAATATATGAATTCTGAATTATTATAGCGGTAACAACGAATGGACATCTCCTGCGACAGCTACGGTGGAGGCGGACTATGTAGTATGGGCAGACACCTGGCGGGCACGACGGGCGCGCGCGAGGCGGGCGCGGCGGCCGGGTCCACGGCGCGCGCCACCACGAGGCGCACGCGCGAGCCCGACGCGCGCAGCACGCCCGCCACCTGCTCCGACCCCATCTCCATCAGGCTCACCTGCAACCGACCACCCGCACCGTCTCATACTCGAACACACCTAACTATTTATGAGTCATTTGTTTTTTTTTAGATATTAAATTATTAAGTAACATACGGTAAGGTACAATTAATCATGTGTCATTTAATATTCGTTGGTAGCTCAAATAAATAAAATAATGTATTTATAATGTTATGGCTAATAATCGATCTTCCTTACGTCACCAATTTGTAAAATATGGTCGCCAGATTTGAGCCGTCCATCGCGATCGGCTACACCACCCGCCAGTATTGTTTTTACGATTACACCACTAGTTCGAGCTCCAATAATACCTAAAACATATAAACAAGTACAATTGCAATTTTCTTATCTTATTAGGGTGTCCTCCGATCGATTTCGGCCACGGCGGCTTCGTGCCTTACGAGTCACAGAAATGTGTACAACGCTTCCCACTTCCAGACACCAGGCTACTGATGTTTTTTTGTTTATTTATTTAGTTTTTGCTTACCAAATCCAAGACCAGTGCCATCATTTACTAAGTTGATAATTTCAACTTGAGCCCAATCACCCGCTACAATATTAGTTGAACCCGATATTAAAGAATCATCATTTCTTGACATATCAAGTAGGCCTCGACTCTGAAATACCAATTAATTATTTATATTAATATTATATATATTAATATATAAATAGGGATTATTTTCGCTTGATTATAATGAAACTAACTATTGAATAATTTAAATAAATAAATTAAATTTTGGTTCAATTTTTATTTAAACATTTTTTAACACAGTAAATTTTATCCTTAAACACAATCAACATGCATCAACTATAATTAAAACTTTTCCAAACTATGATCATTGTATATTATGTTATCATAGTTTTGAAAATAATATAAAATAATAATTTTATGTGGATAAGAATAAAATATGTATCAAGTTAAATTGTATCTTGTGTAGTTACATATGTACAAAGAAATTACATATTATCTAAGATTTGAAAAACAATTTGTAAATTATACAATAATGTTAGGTGACATTACTATTAATAAACAATTTACCTGTTTAGGAGACATATTAGAGTCTACTGAAGCAGAATCTAAGCCAAGAATACGCTCATTATCTGAACCAAATTCCAAACTATGAGGAGGTGACACTTGAGGGACTCTTTGTTCTTCTTCTCCCTCATGATTACCGTAAAGGTTTTTTGTTTGTAAGGCTAAGTCACCTACAAATTGAAAATCATACTTGATATTATATAAGAAAAGATTTCTACAATACCTTCTTTACATATTTAAAAGCTAAGTTATTATAAATATTTTTACTAAGAAATTAAATAAGTGATGTCATATAATTCTATACCAATAAACCATACCGGCTGGAGTGATGTCAAAATCTCCTGGCAATATGGAGGGATGATGCGCTACTTGAGTGGCAAGCAATCCGACAGAGTCATGTAGAGTAGCAATACTTTTTAATATTGGACTTTCCAAAAGGTTTATAAGCAGGTTTAAATCATCATTTGTTGCAGCCTGAAAATCCATCAAAGCACATCATCCTATTTTCATTGTTATAAGAACTAAATATAGAACTAAAAATATAAATGCGTATTTAATGCAAATCAATCTATTTATATTGACAGAGTTTACACTATCAATTTGGGTAATTAATCCGACATTATATTGAGCAATCTCTATCTTTGTACTTTCATGTCGACTTTCTTGGGAAAGATAGTTGCAGCAGTTTCCTCTTGCCTTCTGCATAGTCATTCAAGGCAAGGTGGATGGCACCAGACCACGTGGAAGGCCCCCCATGCAATGGACCAACCAAGTAAAAACAAGTGTTGGCGGTCCTTGGCATGAGTGCACACACACCAGGCTCACCAAATATAGAGACACATGGCGAACAAACAACATCCCTGGCGATAATTTTGTAACCCTACATGGCCACCAAGACCACTCTGACAAGAGTGCCACGAAGAAGAAGAAAAATCTCTATCCTTAGGTAGCATGAACAACAACCATCATGTGGAATACATGTATAGGGTAGATATGATTGATAGAATTATGATCATTCAATCTTTATACTTGTCTCTGCCATACAATTGCGAATCATCTTTACTATGTCAATTTGAAATGTTAACAATTGATTAAGTAAGTATCGTTACTTTAAATTAAGCGATCAAATAGAAGAAATTGATATAATTCTAGTTTAATATACATTTTTTCGTGATCTTATTACCTTCAACTTGGGATCATCACTCTGATCAACGACAGCTTTAACGCTTTCTAATTGCTGAAGAGCATTTGATATATTTACGCCAAGATGCATTGTAGTATTTTCTGAAACATTATTTTGTGAAAATATTTGTAAGACAACAAATATCACATAATCCAAAAATATTAAAAGCATTGTTGAGACTACACTCTCACCTTTAAATACTTTACAGTACAAATAACATTAATTTAATGATTTAAAAAGTATTAAATCAAAATAAATAACGAATAATCTAAGACAAGTTGAATTCGATGAAACAATATTAAAACTCATGAACTCAAAACAATACTTTTGACAATATTTCATTCCTTGAGATTGAAGTTCTGCTTCTGACTTCTGTCATTTTTTTTTGCTGGATTTTTTTCTTTTGAAAAACGCAACGGTATTGTACCATACAGCTTTTGGAGCTTTACCACGATGATTCAATACGGATTGGTCGATACACATGTAGCCAACTTTCATCTGAACCATGGTTTTCTCACGTTTTTATTTATAGCTTAAGTCCGTAATCTTTGAATAAAATTCCCATCACCCTTTTTGTTTAAATTAGCAGTTTTTTTTTAAATATGAATCGGTAGTTTTGTGCCACAATATAATTTTGTAATAGTTAAGATAATTTTTAAATACGGCCAAAATCCACTGAATGTCCGGGTACGTTTCAGTGCACATTTCTTACATCGTTAATGTATATGGGCGCTGGTGACCATTTTTACCATCAAATGGACCATCTGCCATTGCCACTCCGCCTACCTTTTTCATAAAAAAACCCGATTTTTTTTTATCGTAAAACTGCTTAGTGTTTATTTACTTTACTATAAGTTATAGATAACATTACTACGTATTCATAATGTTATCTATCAATTGTCCACTATTTTATATTTTATATATTAATATTTTATACAATATTCTCATAAGAGGGTGATCTGGACCAATGATATCGCGTCAATGGATATCGATGACCAATGATATCATAATAATTCGGTGTCAAGTTGTTTATTTGGGTTAATTCCTGTTTATGGAGGGTCCTCTACCCTCTAAGGAGAATCATCTCATAGGGTAGAAAACTTAAAAAAGTGTCCAGCTGTTAGCTGTATATAACAATTCAAACACCTTCCAGAATGGCTCTAGAGTAGACAAAGGGTATGGTATGAATGTAGCAATTGTAAACGAATTAAAGTATGTCGAGTTAAAAAAAATATTATCATTGTCGACTAAAGTAGTTACTTATTTAAAATTTCGACTACTTGCGCAGTACAATGTAGTGAATATAACCTTACAGAATAAAAGCGAAAAACATTTGTTGTTTCCTACTTTTTAAAAAGCGCGCTATAATTTAGCGGAAGTTTTTCTTTCCTTGTTTATTTCTCAATCCTACTCTAATAATATAAGGCGCTTCCTTTAAAATTTACCCTGATGCTAATGTGGCGCCAGCCACCCTAATTTAGTGCATTTTGGCGGACACTTTTTCATGTACACAAATGATTCTCCTTACTTCTTCCATAATTCCTGTTGTGGTTGGAAATTTGGAATAGGCTATACGTCGCGTAACGCGAAGGGCGTTCGCATACGGGTAATTTTTACACCGTTACGTCCCACCTTCAAAGCGGAGTGCACTCAGTGCTCGTATACAAGACCGTAGTGCTCATCACGGTCTTTTATATAGGTCTATCAACGGTGCCCAACTTCAGCGGTTAGATATTGGTCTGATTGTGATACAACTTTTATTTCGCGTCAACGCCGCTGTACGTCGTTGCTATCGCACCTGGTTGGGTGAAACACGGCGTATATTTTTCTCTACTAAGTATTGTGCTATTTTAATCATTGTTAAGTTTATCGTTTTGTTGAGTTTGCAGATTTGTTGTTTTGTCATTTAACTGTTTTGTTTGGACTTGTGAAAAAGAAAAAAAAAAGTGTTCGGCACATCCAGTTATGGATCGTCATGCCTCTGGCGGCCGTAAATTACAGTAACAGAACCGTAATCATTAAGCCAAAGTACCCCCATTACTGTGGATAATAGACCTGTGTATAAGACCGAAGAAAATTGCATGTGGAAGATAAAACTATACTATTTGTCCAAAGTTATACAAAAGTCAACAAAACGATATAACAATGACTAAATAACACAATACATAGGAGAGAAAAATATACGCCTGTAAAGTGTAGGCTGACAAACGGTGTGAAGTTGTGAACTGTCAACTGTTTGAATGTTGAAAAATATTTTTAATTGTGATTCTGTGACATTGTAATTGTATCATCAAATATCAATCTATCATGTATGAAATAGAAAGCTGAAGCTGCATAATACATTGAGTGTTATTGATTCGTCTATTATTCGATTAAATATTTTTGCTATGATTTCTTGATGAATATTATTCTGCTATGATTTCTTGATCTTAATCTTTCATTCTTCTTTAGGACACGTACATTTTTACAAAAATGGATAATAATATCAAAGATGATGTGATTGATCTTACATCTTCTTTTACATTAGTCGATCATCGCGGATTCTCAAACATTATTATAGATCTCGATAGTGAAGAATCTTTCAATTCATCTTATCAAACTGAAAGCGTTGCAAAGAAACAATCACGAGTTTATGACTTAACAAAGGGTAAAAAGGTAATCGTATTAAATATTTATTAAATACCTAACTCAAATATGAATCGTTCGAAGATTTTATTTCGCTTTAAATAAAAGCCTAATTTATTTTTATTGTATTTACTATTTAAGACAGCTATAAATTTTGGATTTATTGAATATATATATTCATTTTAATTGATTTACATCAACGAAAAAAATAACCCATTGCGTTTCCAAAAAAAAAAAATCATTAAGAATTTGTTAAAATATTTTGTCAATGTGTTTCAGAATTCAAGAGCAACATGTAAGAAAGAAAAACCAAAAACTGTTATTAAAATTGGTGATTGTCCTATTTGTATGGAAGAGCTTGGCAAAGCCCCAGTGTCTTCCACAAAATGTGGTCATATATTTTGCACTAACTGTTTGGAACAGTCACTAAAATTTGAAAAACGATGTCCAACTTGTCGAACATCTCTTAAAGGAAAATTATCATATCATCCTTTATATGTTAGCAGTGATTAATATTTTTTAAGCAATTTTCAATAATTTAATCATTCGTGTATATAGAGCCATAAAAACTCAAATATTTTGTGAATATATAATGTGTGTATGTAATAAACTTAGATATACTGTCCAAAGATACATAAAACTGACCTTGATATTGCTATTTAAGGATTTTGTCTTTGTAATTTTTTGGTAAATTGACAAGGTACACTACAGCTACTAATGTTAGATATATCTTTAAATTAAAATTTTGGTATAATTATATTTGATGTATTTATTTAAAAAAATAATATAATTTATATATACTAATCAATGTATATTTCAAAATAAGTTTGTTATAAATGTAAATTGTTTCAATAATTACTTTTTACAAATAAAAAGAAAAACAATTGAGGAAACAAGTTAAGTGTAATTGATTTTTATATATATTCTTTCTTTATAAAGAAATAATCAGCTTTACTTATAAAGTTTATTAAGCGGGTTTATAGTTAAGCTGATGATGATGATGTGCCTTCTCCTGAATGCGAAATCAATGACAGATAGGAAGAAATCAGTAATTATCTAGAATAAATAAACACTAAGTAATATTTATAAGGCTTAATATAAGGTTATTAAAGTAAAAAATACTTCTGATCATTACAATTTTAATTAAGAATGCCTGTAACAAATAAAGTAATTGAGATGTAATGCATACATGTATTTTATTTTCTCTGGCAATCTAATATAATTTTAGTAATAGTGTAATAATGACACAGCTGACTCATTATGCGTATATATATTTATATTCTATTTATAAGGTACATTAACAATACACATATTTTACACTAAAAAAAGAAACATAAAATTCACAGATATGTATATTTTACAAAATCAAGAAAAACAAAAATATCACTTGTAAATAAAATAACCATCTTTTTATAAAGTAAGGTTAGTTTAAAGATAATTTAAGCATTTTCACATATTTGGGATGTGTTCAGCTAAAACTTGTTTTTTTTTCTTTTCTAAAAGTACAACGTGAAATACATTGTGCTTTGACAGGGACAAGAACAAAGAAATGGACATAAAAGATACAATAATTTAATATTATGGAAATATGTTCATGAGTTTCATTGCGTTTTTGTTTGTATGATATTAAAAAATATACATAATTATAGTGAGTCAGCTACAGCTATGACTGATTTTATGGCCAGTAAAATATTGATATAAAAAAGATCTTAATTTCTAAACACTATAATTTTTTTGTTAAATTATATTATAAAATAAAAATGTTGACAGAATCCTCTATATTTGCATAATATAACAAAAATATTAAGTCTAAAAACTAAGAATGTTACAACTAATATAAGTAGGTACCTAATGGTTTATTTATTATAGGATGTTATGGACTGTTATTCTTATTTGTATTTTTCATTAGAAACGCCATGCCGTGAACTCTAAAATGTTTTTCTAAGTCAATAGGATTTTCAAACTGATCTCTACAAATTTGACATTGGTTTTCTTGAATTGGTTCATTTTCTAAATTGGGGTTATTAGGTTGTTTTAATAACGCAGACTCATTATAACATTTTTTCTTATTTATATATTCATTAACATCTGCTATATTATGTTCTAATAGCAAGTGTGTTGAAAAAGAAGGTTTAACAACAAAGCACTGTCCGCATTCAAGACATTGATACGCCATGCATGGGTCTCTGTGAGTAGTTACATGAGTTTCAAAAGTTTCCTTATCTTCACACGTGAAATTGCATATGTGGCATAAACTTCCATTTATAGAGCCATGCTCAATTAGCGACTGCAATGGCATTTGAATTTTTGTATTAGCATCAGTTTTTTTTTTGCGTACATTATTTTTTAAACTTTGTTTAATATTTCTTTTAGTTTTTAATCGCTTACTCTTTTTTTTCACATTAGAAATATTTGTATCAATTTTTGTTAACATAACTTTCAGATCTAAGCATTTATGATTCTTATGAAAAATGGCAAAGTGATTTTTAATGTCATTCCAATTTTCACTTATCTTACTCTTACAAAGAAAACACACAATTTGAAGATTTTCATTTGTTTCCTTCTGAATGCAGGTACTCTCATTTAGATTACACTTATAAGGGCACTCATTTGGTAGACTTTTTATATTTTCATACTCACACCTGTATACGAAACTTCTCAAACATTTGTCACATTTTTTAACGACGCGATAATACCCTTTGTTAGCTTTGGAGCTGTTTTCATGAAATATCCTTTGTAACATTTTTTTCATATCGCTGGATGCATGTCTATCTATATAGTGGTTAATTAAATTTAGCACTTCATAGCATATGTAATTACAAGACAAACATGGATATACATGATTTAGGTTTTTTTCTGTTAAATGTTTATAATGAAAATTCAAATGTTTATTAACTTCATTTTTTACCAATAGTTGATTTGGACATAGTTGACATGAAAAACAAATTAAAAGTTTATCATTGGTTTGACATGGAAAGTGTTTATTTTTAGGTGCATGAAACCACAAAACTGAACACAAAAGACATTTGTAAACTTTTCTCATGTGATTTTTAATGTGCATTCTGAAATCATTTGGGTGAACAATTTTATTACAGAGTTTGTTCTTACACTTAACTCTTGTAGTAGCTCTTATCATATTAAAACCTTCACAATCATGGTTATATGGGTAAGAAATACTCTTGGTAGACAAATGCATGCCACATTCTGGGCAAAAATAAGGAGGAATTCTTAAATGAATCCGTAAATGTGCTATTAAAGCACATTCACTAGGTAATGAAAACATACAGATGGGACATGAGTATACCATATTTGTATATTTCATATAATGTGCAGCTCTGCCAAGATAAATTTTATCTGATCTATTTATAATTCCGCTACATTCATAACATACATTGCAATTGTTTTTGTTGTCAACTCTTGTGTGAACTTCAATTGGGGTATTGTTTGGTAATGTCCAATTAATATCCTGAATTGGTAGGAGTTCAATATTAATGTCACTTACATTAATTGTAGCAGTCTTAAAAGCATGGGATCTGATGTGAGATAACAACCTGCATCGATTCTTATTTATTATAATTTTATTACAGTAGCGACAAAAATATGTAATCTTCAAAGATTTCCGGTTTATGTGATCATTATAGCTGGACTCAAAGAGAAATCTGAAAAACAATTTTTTATTTTAATTAGAACAAGGATATTTTAACTGTAATAGAAATGAGCATTATAAAGCAACTTACTTATCTCCACAATCTGTACAAGGGAATATTTTATAGCCATCTGTTGCTACAGGAATTGTGTAGTTTGGTAAGGCTTTGGTGAATAAAATATTTTTAATAGTCAGTTTATCATAATTCATATCTGAACTCATAACTGAACCTTTTTATGTTCTTACACACAATTATCACTTAAATAGTAGTAAAACAAAAACTTATTTTATATTGTATTCTTAATCAGTTTGCAATATTTACACTGCACTCATATTTATATTTCAGTATTTTTTACAATTTTTTTTTTTTAAGAATTTATCTATATTAGTCATGTTGTCTCTTTCCCTCCTTTACATTAATGGTAACCATTGAAATTATATTTCTTTTCCCTGATGTAACTTTCCATTATATAGTAAAAATTGAAAACATAAAATTATAAATTCCTTTGCTTCCTCAATTGTATAATTATATTCAATATTCAAGTTTTTATCAACCTCATAATTTTCCTTATAAAATTGACAGACAAACCAAAAGTTTCGCCATTACGAAAAAAGACATTAGGGTTACCATTAGTCCATTACCAATCAGAACAGTTTATTTTTGTAATTTGTTATGCATGTTGTAGGTAATAGGTGCTAGTTTAATTTAATTTTATCTTATATTTTTATTACAATTTAGATTTAACTAAATCGATTTTACGTAATGTAAAATATAATTGTATATATAAATCACTTTTTGCTTTGTATTTGTTTCTGACGTCATGCCATCTGATAGCAGACAAAAACTTTTTACATAGGTATTTGCGTTTGGTTTATTCTAAACTAGAAGTTAGTACAAATTTTATTTGGTTTTTGACTTAATTAAGAATGTTAATAGGTATGCCAAATCAGTTTGTTACAGTAAAGCTTGTATGTATACAAATACACTAGTTTTTGTTGTAGTCAAAAATACCTATTAGTTTTGATTTTACAGGCATTTAAACTTACGAAAATATCGAGTCCCACTAACAGTCACGTGAGCGCATGTGACGTTACTTTACAACACTTAGTAGCAAGTCGCCAAATGTAAGACGACACCGTGCTGAGAGCGCGGGCGGAGTGGCGGACTGAGCGATCAGCGAATGTTGTAAAATGACGTCACACCGAGACCGGAGTACGAGTCCGCATCGCAAGTTTGCTTCTATAAATCGGAAACTAATTGACGTATCGAAGTAATTCTTTCACTTGTATTTTTTATTTTTGACAGAGTATATGGAGAGCTAATAATCAAAATTAGGTAACATTCTTAATTGACTATAAATTTTAATAAATTGTCATGTAGGTACTCGTTTGACTTACTAATCTTACTATGTCTTCACAATATTATAAATTTATAACTATTAAAATTTTCTAAAAAATGTAATTAAAAGATTTAATAAAACAAATTATTGTTGTTACCAAACAAATACTAATATTATATTTAATACTATATTTTTTATTATACTCGATTTGAATATTCTCTTCAGAAGAAATAAAACAACCTTAGATAGAGTATTTGCATGTACTGTTTAATAAAGTCCAATATTATGATAAAAACACTGAAAATTATATTACTTTAGTGAATTTTAACTGTAAATCACCTATACATAATTAGTCTAGTAGATAAGTAAAAAAAACAAAAAAAAGCTATTGTCTATATTGAATTGGCATTAAGATCACTATTATCCTGTTTGAGAAAAAAATTAAGCAGATGTTTCTCATATTTATCCCGCTTCAAATAATGAACAATGTCTGTTCTTTCTACAAAACTTTTTTGCTGAACAAGTGTTTGGTAGATCCGTTTATTTTCCAACATATCTTCATCAGTAGGAGATATTGATAAATAACTAGACACCGCTTTGGCAGCATCATCGAATCTGCCTAAATGATAATAAGATATTTGCAAATAATTCAAAACATCTGCTAATAACTCAGCACCAGAATCATACAATGGTTTTAAAGTCTCCTGACACTTTTGCCTGCATATAAGAAGAGGTAATATATTATTTGCAATGGTAATAATAAATTCAGGAGACAATTCTTGCTCTGATTGATGTTCACATTCTGCACGACATGAATTTTCCCAAGCTAGATAATCTGTTAAAGTTTCCTCCATGTTAGCAATTGTATTACCCCAGTTATTAACTTTATAAGCTTGTATACCTAATTTATACAAGTTTTGATAGTCTTCACTTTCTAGGTCAATTACTTCTTTAACATCAACTTCAGGTTGTTGTATGTAGTACTCCACATTTCTTTTCATTGCTATGTCATCAGAATTTGCAAGAAGATAAGTGTATGCAGCTGAAGCTGCTTTAGGTAATGCATTCATTTCAAAGTAACATAAATGTAAATATTCATATGGTTTTTTTGCTTGCATATTGTTTAGTATTGCATCAGAAACATTACTGAACAGATGAACATTTTCAAATTCTTCTTTTTGGCACTGTGATAGGCAGTCTTTCAGAGTAAGGAAATATTCAAATATCTTAAGATCTTCTATATTTCCACCAAATTGAGTGTCATGGTATTGAGATTTGCATTTCAATCTACAGTTAATATTTATCGTTTTATAAACTTTGTACAAGTGTAATGATCCTTCAAATTGTATTATGCACTCAGACCATCGTTCTTTTGAATACGCATCTACCGCTTTATTATAAACAGTATCTAGTGATGAAAATTTAAGACACGCACAACTCACAAAACTACTTATAAAAAATATAAGCTTAGCTAGTTTTAAAAACATTGTATTCTTATTTAAAACGAATAAACATAAATGGAAACAGTACGAAAAAATAACGTTAACAAATTGATAGTGTACGCTGTTAAACCTATTATTAGTATCAACATTCAACAAGTATGATCTCACTGAGTAACAACGAACTTTTGACCTATATTGAAACAGTTCACCAAGACCAAATGCCATAAAACGATTAGATTTGTTTCGTAAAAAAATATTGTAGTGTGCATTATATTTTCATGTGTGTTATACATGTATGAGCTTATATGATAATAATTTATCTAATATTAATAAGATTGAAGTGTGCGTGACAATTGTTGAAGATCATCAAAATCGTATTGCTTATTGTTTGAGTAAAATATACTAGATATCATATTAATTTACATAAAAACGTTCAGACAAATGATATTTATACGTACCAAAAATCTATACGGTATTATTTCAAAAAGATTTTGTAACTTTTAAAGTTTACCGCGGTCCGCGAGTCATTGTTGTTGTCATTTGACAGCTATAATATGCTTATATTAATTATCTGTCCTCAAAGAAAAAGTACTGCCTTATACAGCCTAAGAATGGCATTATACGTAACATTATACATATACAATAACCATAAATTTAATCAAATAACTATAAGTATATTGAATGTAGGTAAAGATCCTTAGAAACCACAAGATTTCATTGAACAAAAGCACTTTTGTTCTAAATCAGTTCAAAAGCCAGTTATAAATCATATTTAGCATGATCACGCTTTTCTCCAAATTTCGCTTCGGGAAAAATATTTCAGTCTGCGGAGTATGACCCGTGTATCTCTTATAATAACAAAGCTATCATAACAAATATAAATATTATTTGTTCCGGGAAAAACAAGAGTACTATCACCCTCTAGCATCTTTCACTGTCGAACAAAGCGGTGAGAGAATTTAACAATGAGATGCATATGCATTGGTTCTCAAGCGGTACATATATGCCATATTTACGTATGATGAGCTGGGTCCACAGTCGCGTTAAACAAATTTCAGGAGTTTTATGACTTCCACGTTGCTATTTCATCGTTCAAACCAGCTTTAACACAACGACGTTTATATGAGCCATAAATCAAAGCAAAAAGTATCTTTAGACTTAAGTGACGTGAAAATATAGATTACAATCACAATAATTTGTTATTTGATCTGTTAAATTGTATTTACTTTATAATATCATTGTTTTTATTGAAATACATTTTAAATTGAAATATGACTTATAATAATTCTGTTTTGGTTGGAAATTGGAGTGAAGAAAGGCTTAAACATGAGGTTAATGATGTTTTGTCCTAATAATTAAAAAAACAATTAAGAAATTTAAAGATTTTCAATTTAGAAGTTTTTAATTTAGACAAATGTATGACAATACTAAGATTTTGGTAGAACAACATTTATTGCCTTTATATTTTTTACATCTTAACAGGTATAAGAGGATTATAAAAATTTAATCAATTCCATAATATGTTACAGTACGAGTTTAAGCTGTTTCTGCGCAAACGAGATAGACGTGAACTTTTGCTACAACGTTCAAGAACTTTATTCAGTAATTTACTGAAAGAGGTACTTATAAAATAATATATTGTATGGGCCGATGTTTTTATTAAATCATTCTATAAACTCGTAATATTCATTTTCTTGTTTTACCAATGAATGTGAAGTAAAATTATGAACATTTAATTACTTTTCTTACAGCGACCGTTAGCCATTAGTGGAACCTTTGTTCTATATGGCTTTAATGTTCAGGTTGTGGCTTCCGATATGCCAGGTAATACAATTTTTTTAAAAAATTAAGTTAACTATATAAATAAAAAATAATAATAACAGCCTGTGAATGTCCCACTACTGGGCTAAGGCCTCTTCTTATCTTTTTGAGGAGAAGGTTTGGAGCTTATTCCACCACGCTGCTCCAATGCGGGTTGGTGGAATACACATGTGACAGAATTTTCAGTGAAATTTGACACATGCAGGTTTCCTCACGATGTTTTCCTTCACCGTTAAGCACGAGATGAATTATAATCACAAATTAAGCACATGAAATTCAGCGGTGCTTGCCCGGGTCTATACCCACGATCATTGGTTAAGATTCACGCGGTCTTACCACTAGGCCATCTCGGCTAATCTAATATTTAAATTCTCATGTCGCGGTGTTTGTTGCCAAACTCCTCCGAAATGGCTTAACTTATTTTCATGAAATTTTGTGTGTATATTGGGTAGATCTGAGAATCGGTCAACATCTATTTTTCGTATCCCTAAATGTTAAGGGTGGTCCACCACTTAAATTCTTTTTTTATTTTATTGACAAACATTTCTGTTTTTATTTTTTTATGATACAGCATTCAAAAATACATACAACCCTAAATTTTACCTTTCTACGATGAAACCCTATTTTTATTTGTTAATTATAAACGTTTTTGGCAAGATTTTTATTTTTATTTAGTCATGAAGTAACGTGAAATAATTTTGAAAATCGGGCGAGAAGTTTATAGTTAAATCATAACTCTCTCTCTGGTCGCTCCCTCATGGCTGAGGATCGTGGTCATCGACGAATGTGGATGGTATACACCTGGCTTGGATTATTTGCTTCCACCGTTGCCGGTTCATCGCATCTCTGGCTACCGAGCAAAACTTTATTGAAGATGGGCCTCTCACTTGATCGCTCCATCTGGTTGGGGCCCGTCCGCGGGCGCGTTTTCCTTAAATCATAACAAACGAACAAAAAAAAAACCAATCATTCTTCTTTATAATATTAGTACATATTAGGGCCTTGAAAATCGCAAAACAGACACAACTCAACCATATCTGCCCTCACGCGTCTTCTTACGTACGGGTCGAGCCGTTGCCCGAGTTGTTCTCCCTTCTCAGTGTATTCACTTTGCCATCGTCGTAATTTTTAAAGAATTTGTCCAAATAACGTAGTTTAAAGACAAAGTTTATCGTCCTTAAATATCAGAAGTATTGAAAAGTATTTGTTTTGATAAGAATCAATTTGTTAATACAAAATGTGCATTTTGGAAATAAATATCCAATTTTATTGTATGTGCTATATTATTGTAAAGTTTTATTAAAATCCATTTAGTAGTTTTTGCGTGAAAGGATAACAAACCTCCATACAGACTTTTGCGTTTATTATATTAGTAGGAAGTAGGATTATTATATGCCCTGTACTGAACACACATACACTCTACTGGATGGATGAATAGATCGATCGGTGAATGTTTATATCGTATTGATTAAAAAATGCTCGGGATTAAACCCTTATTTTACCCTTACGAAATCGGGGCGGCAGCTAGTATAATATAAAAGTAAACTATAACGGTATAATTTTTTTTTATTCTACAAAGTAAAAACCAAGGCAGCTGGAAGTAAGACTGGTTTGGCTCTATCGAGCTTGGTTAGCGAAAGGCAAGTCGACTTCATGCAAAATATTAATGACGGCTGCTTGATGACATTGTCACCAATTACTACACCCTGTTGTAGAAATACATTTGTTGTCCTGAGGTTTGGTTTTATTCTAATATTTAGTTTAAATTTTTCTCACAACATTACCGTAGAAGTCTTATGATTAATATAAGACAATCGTAGAATTTAATTAGCCTCTTATTGGTTTGTGTTATGTTATAGAAATCTATATTTATTAAAATAAAGGTTTTTTTAATTAACATCAGTCAGAAAAGAAAGCCTTTTGCCTTATTTTTTGGTATACTACCTGTACTATGTTATTTAATATAAAGTAAAAAGCAAATTTATTTTCTATAGCACAAAGGATCAGAGCATTTATGGCGAGAAAGTAAATTACGGGGACGAATTTATTTTAAAGGCGGAAAATTACGGTGAGCCACAGGTAAAATAATATAAACGAGCATAAATTCTAATAATATTTTATCATTTTTAAAAAAATGTATGTACTATACTTATAATCGTTATTAATTTTAAAACACCTAAACGACACGATTTTATTTTATTTTTCTACCATTTAATATAAAATAAATATAAACTTAGTTATTGCTTTTACATTTTATTCCATCGAATCTCATACATTATTTATTTATTTATATTCTTATAATTTAAATTAAAATTGGTAATGATTGATTTGATGTATTATTACTTTAGGCCCCACCTTTGTATGTACGATACTCAGTAGAGGGTGTGCCGGGCCCTGCAGACAGAATGCCTATTTGCTTAAGTACTACAAAGGATAGCAGTTGTCGTTGGACAACAATGCCTCTTCTTCCTCGAGACCGCCTTGAAGGTCTTGGCAGTCCCATAAAGGTATTTTTTTTAAAACAAAAGTATATTTATAAATTACAATACAATAAAATATTTTTTAATAGTAATTAAACCCAATATCGATTATCGAAACTATACTCATATCGTAAATGTGTAAATATTGTAACCTTGTGTCTGTACAGTAAATTATTTGATCTAATCGTATTATGATTTTACAATGTATTTAGCTTCAAGCTTATTTTTCAAACCCTTTAAGTTTTAACCGATTTAGTAAAGTTTTAATTAAAACTAGCTGATACCCCCCGACTTCGTCCGCGTTGCTTCATATATTAACAAAGTTTTCTTATGTACGAAGGAAATAACATCAAAAAGATCGCAAGCAAAAATATACTTTGTTTAAACATACATCACTGAACACGCAGTGCATGTACAAATCGTTGTTTCTTGAAACTTTAATAACTTTTTATTAAATGAAGAATATCGCAATATTTTTTTTTTGTTGATAAGGGCCAAGTGTCTAAGAAATAAAATTTAAAAAATTTCATAGAAATCTATCCAGTAGTTTTTCCGTGATGCGCGCACAACTGCAGACCTCTTATCATTTTATTTATATAGATTAGCAATAACACTTTATTATTAGACAGGAGCAAGACTCATTATAAAAAATTGCGTAGCGGACAAGAGTTTATGTATTATGAATCAAAATTGGATGCAAACATTTTTCGGACCCGTAAGTAGATAATTAAAATACTATCAGATTTATTTTCATTTTATAAATATTCATTATATTATCATAAGATTTAAATATGAAATAATGTCACTGTGTTTTCCCTCCAGGTTTTGTATACATTAGTGTAATGTTCGAATTATGTATTTGACTTGACGTTTTATGGAATAATGTACTCGTAGTATATAAGCGGTAATGGTATGGGTATGGTCCTAGGGAGGTAATCATCTCTTAATTTCAGGAATGTGGAGTGACATGTCGTAATTACGTAGATATTCACGGAAGACACACAGCAGAGAATATATTTACTTTAGTCAGCGACGTAGAGACTAAGACGAAGGATTAATTATAAAAACATCAATTTACTTTAAAGTATTTTTTAACACACAAAGTATATACGGTATAAAAAAGGAAAGTGAATATCTACATAACTCGAGTTTCATTTTTTCAAATATATATTTATATGTGAAAATTAATTAATTTAATAATTTATTTGAAAAGTTTATTGTATGTTTGCATTTTTTCTAAAATTTATTATTATTAAAATAAAACGGTGAAATGTTATATTATGTAATTTACAAGTTTTTCGAATGCTGTTTAAATGTGCGTGACTTATATAAATACGAAACTGATAACCGGAAATAAGCGAATTTGATTTTAAAAAATATACCTACGTTTTATAGGAATCAATATTATTTTAAACTGTACATGTCGGTACTGGTTGTGTGAATTTGAAAAAAAAATATATTAAAAAAATAAGTTGTCATAATTATCTTGTCATTCTTTATTATTATTTTGCAATGTTCATCCTTTAGTCTTTATTTAACATGTTGAAAGTGGAGGAAGATAAAGGCATTGTTTATTGCAATCGCGTTCTTCTCGGTAATTGGTACGAAGCTTCTAAATTAGAAGAGGTAAGCGCGTTTTTGTAATACAAATTATTTACTAAAGCAAATTTAATAATATTAATTTAATTTAATTTGTAGTACAAGCTGAACAAATTTCTCGAGCAAATGAAAAAGGGAGATTTAATGTTGGCTAAATATAGAAAAATGTCTGAAAATCTCAATGAACCAACCGTGTTGACACAATCGTCGGGCACAATTGGCTTTGGCGCTAAAATTTCGCTCCTCGCACCCCACGTGCCAGGTTAGCAATAAAATAAGTAAAGGCTCAGGTTGCTAGGTAATCTGGTTAATAAAGTCTTATAATGACCAATTTATTTTGTTGAGTAGAAAGCTTTATAACAGATCTAAATGGAAGGATTTCTGAAAATTTAGTATTTTGTGTAATGTACAATTTACATATTTCTATTTTCATATATTTAAAAAAAATGATAATTTTAAGATAATACTTTGTAACAATAATAATATGAAAAGACATATAAAATTAACAGTAAGTTACTTTTATTAAGTAAAGACAATAATTTACACCATTAATCATATTAAAAAGTAAGTACCTATCTTAATGCTAACATATGAACACAGCAACAGATCCGCCGCAAGATGATAAAAAAGGTTTACTTCTCGGAGGTCGGATAACTTCAAATGAAATAAATAATTCTCAAGACCTGGAAGATGGGTGTAGCGTAGTAGGCCTAGCATACACTCAACCCGCAGCAAGGAGCACTTTCATTATAACCAGCGCTGATTATTGTAATCGCCAGGATGAACTTCTTAAATATAACCAGGAATTTCTTCTTACTCTTTCTTCTTCCGTTGCTAAGAATAAGGTAAAAATAGGTGTAACAGGCTTTATCCATTAGGTACGTAGAAAAATAAAAACTAAGTGTTATTATAGCTCAGTACTAGATGGCGCTAGCTGTCGCTTTGTATTCTGATACTAACAGGCAAAGATATTCAGATATGGCAGAAGTCAGAACTATAATCAAAATAAAACTAATTATTTGTTTTAGCTTAAGATTTATTTAAAATTTTTAAAAACAATATTATGATGTGGTGGTATTTTTATAACTGATTTATCGAAATATGCTTTTAAATAACACAAATATACTCATATTTGTTTGAGAATGTAATATTATACATTGTTACAGCCTCTTTATGTAAGATATGATCCAAACCCAATTCCTGGCCTTAGTGGATTGTTTCCACTATACCTTAGCAAACATCCTGTATCTAACACAAGATGGCGCATCCTGCCTATTCAAAAAGCTGACATAACTAGATTTGAGCAAGAGGGGAAACCTGTGAATGTGAGATTACAATTTTACCGTACAACAAAGTTATTTAATGTAAATATATCATGAAAAATTTTGATAGTTATTACGAATAAAACTTGTGAGTAATTTCTTACCAAAAATATTGTATAATCATTTTAAATTAGTTGTATTTTATTATATATGTTCTTATTATAATTAAGTTGTTTCTCTAGGTATATAGTTAAACATCATCATTTTTATCAGTATGTATGTATGTAGGTCGCTTGCTCCAGAAAATATTAAGGTGGGCACTGACCGGCGTAATGTACCATTCGCAGCGAGCATGTTACGTTACGCCATATGCGCATGCTAAAATCTAACATGCTCGTTTCGAACTCTGCTCGTCCGTCCAGATTCGCAAGCCACTCTCAGTCAATATGTCGGACGACGCAGTTCTGTTGGGATCGTTTGATTTTACTCAATTATTGATTAGTACAAATTAAGAAAAAAAAAGAAACGTTATAGGGCATCACATTTGTTTGAAGACATGACAATACTCAAAACTAAAGTCTCGAAGTTCGCAGAATCCAACATCCAAAGGATTCGCTAAAAAGTAAAAACCGACAGCTGAGTGGAGCACTCGCAGCGAGCAACGAGCGGCTCGTTGCTCTCTACGAGCGCCTTGTTTTCCCGTACTGACCGCATAAACGGTCGCTGTGTAACGTACATTACGCCCTGTGACGCCTGTCAGTAGCCATCTTTAAACTAACAAGTTCTTATAAATACTTATAAATGATTATCTATGTTATATGTCAAATATTACATTAAGATGGAAAAATGTATAAAATGTTTTCAAAGAATACATTTAGTTTTCTCATTTCAGGTAAATACGGACATCGTAATCAATCACTGTTCCACAAATGTTAATTTAGGTATTAACATTGGATGCTGGGTAATGGGATTTCATGGAAAAGTAAGTTAAATTGTATAATTTATAGTAAATGCTTAATGTATTGTAGTGACATAATAAAAGAAAATGTATAAATAATTAATTTCAGCTTTGTGCTCCATTGATGAAAACGCGTTTAGATGTATATGGAAAGGAATTGCCTAGCAATATCTGGCAGATATACGTTCCCATTGCTAATTAAAATGATTTACAAGTATGAATTGACTTGTACTGCGATTGAACTTTACTTTTTAACTTTATTATATAACTTTATTATGTTATTCTTAATTTAAGTTTACATTTCTGATTAATTGATTTTGTTAAATATAATATTAAAGAGAATAAAATTGAATGATTTTGTTTAAAATAAATAACCAAATTGATTGACGAATACCTATATATTTTTAGTTTTTAATAATTCAAAGGTAGATATAAATTTTGTACATTAAGAATTAAGCGAGTAATAAATTTTACTTAGTATTTTATCAGAATTCTTCTAAGAATACAAAAGGATAGATAATTCCACACGACACAAAACAATTATACTTTTAAGGATTTTATAGGAGCAATATTTAATGATACTAGATAATGCTATTACGCATCCCCTTGCATTAAATAATAATTTTATTGGTCTCCGCCGTATTACGATACTAAAACCAGCGATAGCTTCTCCGTCATAGAGAGGCACTGCGTCTGTACGGTGTTTCAGGGTACCGAGAACAACAAACAGCATACTTCCGGTAGGGTAGGGTTGATGCCACCCGCCTTGCTCCCACACACAGGTAGGTACTTATCGTAGGAGCCATGCCCGGTAAGCACCTATGACGCCTTGAACCTCAGATTACAGTGCCTAGATACGGCAACGTATTTTGTCATAAAGTTGTAATTTCTGAAGTCATTTAATTTAAATATTTACTAAGTCTCTTACATTGTAAACAATAAACGTTTCCTCTGTCTGGCTTTATGCACAGGAATACAGTAAGAATTATGGGCACGAATTTCCAGTATTTTTGCAAGAAAATATTCATACTTAATAAATATTGAGACACCGTTGTATATACAGTGTGTAAAAAAATCCCTGTCCGACCCGTGAAGTGGTGATTAGGTATCGTGAGTCGGTTCTACTTATGTAATCATTTTTAAGATAAAAGGAAAAAAACCCTAATAAATTTAAAATATAATTAACTGAAGAAAATAACACGGTAACAGAGGCGCGAGTGACAGCACTCACTAGATTCCAAGATCTTGTATATAGGTCTAACAACGGAGCCCAATTTCAGTGGTAAGAGATTGGTACGATCGTGTCATAACTTTTATTTCGCGTCAACGCCGCTGTACGTTGTTGCTATCGATGGGTGCGGTGCGAGGTGTGCACTGCGCACGTCGGATGAGACGTGACACGCGAGTGCTTATTATATAATATATTTTTTTTAAGTGGTCACCAACTCCCATAGACATTGGCAAGAGATGTTGTAACTATCGCTTATATCGCCAATGCGCCACCAACCTTGGGAACTAATATGTTATGTCCCTTGTGCCTGTAATTACATTGGCTTACTCACCCTTCAAACCGGAACAACAGTACGAAGCACAGCTGTTTTGCGGTAGAATATCTGATGAGTGGGTGGTACCTAGCCAGATGCGCTTGCACAAAGCTCTACCACCAAGTGAACAGCGTGACATGTAAGGACATGTGCCAGCGATATTTCAAAGGCATTCAAAGGTGCTCCCAGCCGACTCTGATGATTCACATTTCAAAAAATTTACTGTAGGGAATAAACTTAAATGTACCTTTTAAAATACAACAACATTTTTATATTAATTAATATTGGATTTTTGTTTAGTAATGTCCATAACATACCTACATGCCCCTTTTCGGGTCGGAGAGTTTTTATTTCCAAAGAAAGTATTAAATTGACAGCTCACATATTGCTGGTTATCTTCTTATAAGAACTTGTGATACATATAAAACATATAGATATTAATATTAGTAGGTATACATAGTAGTTTATTATAACATTAAAAAAAAATATTTTATTGCTTAAAATTTGAATTGGATATACATATATATCTACAGCTTATTGAAACCTTCGTTAACGTTTAACTTATTATTCGAAGACTAATGGCTTAAGAATCGCCAGCTTACTGCATCAGTTCGTAGACAATGAATAAGTCATATTCCTTCGTTATAATATCTGATTTGAAAGTATTATGAATAACCGATCATCATGTTCTATAGGTCTTAAGTAAAATAGCCAGGTTCATTCTGAAAAAATGCTATTCGATGTTGTTATGGACAACGAAGTCCGACTAAGAAAGATGTCATTAGATCCTAAATTAAATATTTTTTACTTTCAAATTCGCCAATTTGTTGTATTCAAACACTTCTATTTACGAGTTCTTTTTCCGAGCGCTCTTCGAAAATGAAATAACTTCGTTACATCGTTATTTGTGTTGTATTATTGAAGGTTATGGATTTCGCTTTTATAAAAGTTTCCGAAGCGTTCCGAACTTGGCTTGTACTAATTTCTTTATATCCTAGCCTTTGATTGCCTATATTTTTCAATTTTGAACATGACTTTCAAAAGCGCGATTATTTTTGGGGTTACCTATGTATAGAGTTTACTCAGGTAATATGTTTCCAATTAATATCATATTTTAGTGTCGAATCAAAATCATCGCGAGAAAACCGTTAATAGAGCTAGTAAAGCTTAAATTAAAAAATAATATTGACCAAATTCTGATCATGGTAAAATTTGCAACTTGATTACAAATGAAGGTTGGTCAGTTGGGTTCAGAACATATGTTTAGGCACTGTTTTTATAAATTGATTAGAGACTGATAAGCAAGTGGAAGTTTTAATTATCCAACATTAATTAAATATCAAACCAAATATATCATTTCAAATTCAATCAGCACTACAAAGTTTCTCGAAACTGTCGAACTAAGCTAATATAAGTTAGATTAATTGAGAAATGGTTTAAGGTTTTGACGTAATCAATCCTTGTTTCATGATTCAAAAGCATAAAGGAAAATACTGTTTGGAAAAATATGGCTGTTTGGACCTGATAGAACTGGTAGTTAGGGTTTGTATGGAGTTAATTGATCTTTATGACGGATATTGCAATCGCAAAATAAGACACGACATTTCTGTTGAAATAACTTTATTAAAATACGGGAGCTCAAATATTTCAATATGGTAATTGTGAAAGATATGTTGATGTAAAGTAAATTAAATTTCGTTTCTGATATTGAATCGTTGAACCATAAACTTTAACGAACTGAAATTTATACCAGGAAAACGCCAAAATGGGCTTTCATTTTTACATGTAACGTGTATCTATTGGTGTAGAATGAATACCTACTGAAAATCGTTTCGGTGATAATATAAACATTATTTATGAAGTTTAATTTTTTAAAAATACTAGCTGATCTAGATGAAAACACTGGCAGGTTATCGCGACAGTAAACTAAATAATAGCTTTACCATATTGCGAAGTAAATTCTCAAATAGTATAAACAGATATACATTTAAATTTCGAAATCAATTTTACGAAAATCAAAATTAATACTGTAATGATATTTCCGTTTTCGACATTGCATAAATTGTTTGCTGAAGCCCGGGAGAGCACAATAACCAATAATAATTGTTTAATAAAATATGTTAATTAGCATACACTCGCTGCGGTTATGATAGATATTCAAGATCACGTTCATTAATCTCATAAATCGTATCGTTTAAATTAGTTTTCAACTTTTCCATATTTGTAATTTTTTATTTATTTATTGAAATAGCTAGGCAAACTGGCTAATGGACACATCTTAATTGTGCCCGTAGGGCTCACTCACCCTTCAAACTGAAACACACCAATATTACTCATTGCTGTTTGGCAGTAGAACAGTGGTTGGTAGGTACTTACCCAGACGGTCATGCACAAAACTTATCACCAAGTAAAGTTCTAAAAAAGTTATTTGTAAATATAAGTTACTTATAACAAGAAATATTACGAATAAACGAGTAAACATTTATTTTAAGAAACTTAATTGGAATGTAAATTTTTGTTTCTGATGTAGATTTCTGTTTTTGTTTTTCAACTTTGGTATAAACTGTATTAATGGTATTTGTTTGTTTCAATTACATCTTACACAAAGGTTATTATAATAGATTAAAATATTTTGATAATGAAGTTTTTGTTTTTTTGTTTTTCATTTTAACATACTTTTCTTATTTTATTTCGGCTTCGAAATCAAAGGCGAAAGCAAAAAAAGGACCTTAGATATGTGATACATGAATTGAGGGTATACGAATTGTTAAAAAATATATATTTTATCTGAAATAAAGTATACATATTACAGTTATAAAACACTTCTTAAGACTGATTGTCTCAATATTTTTTTTTTCAAATGTATTACCTATTGTTTTTTTACTACTTGTTAAATGAATGAATGGCAAATGTATTATATTCATGCAGTTACAAATTTATTTTTTATTAAATTACATATTTTGTTTTGAGAAGACGGCTTAAGGAAGTGGGACTTAAGAATAAAAAAATGTACCTACTCTTATTAAAAGCAAGTACTGCTTAATGAAACCAAGTTCTCTTCATTACGTTTACATTCCGCTGTGCACTTTACCACGAAGTTTTTAATTATTTATATTAATTATCAGATAATACTGTGACTTTATTTTATGATACACTACAAGAAGTATTAAGCTAATACTTTTGTTACTTGGATTACGCTTTTATTAACAACACTTTAAATACAATACAGAACTATGTTTTTAATAAATAGCAATATGAAAACAGTCAAAGGTTAGCTATGATCTTTTGATTATATGACTATGATTTTTTTTTATTATATAAAGAGGTTATAAAAATTGCTCGCCTTATGTAGTATGACGCTAATTTAAAAACAAGTGTCTACAAATAACAAACGACATCATATTTTCTTAAAGCGTCAATGTAACACTGTAAGTAATTACATGCACAATGGACTACTTTAGATCCCGTGATTGTACTGGCTCACTAATAATAACACACAGTAATAGGGACGTCTCCTCAAAGAAGGCCACGAAGCCTTAACAGTGAGACATTTATGGGCTCTTACTTTTCAGTGATACAAGTATAACTGTTTACCGGTTGAGTAATTATTTATTGGTGACTAAAAGCCACCCTGCACATAACCAATAGCCGCCGAGCCGTCGGTTTATATAATTTTGTGTAGTAATTATAATTTTATTGAATTCAAACTAATACATTTGTATTAAGTTTGCATTCAATAGAATTCGTTGTATTTGTTTCCAACAAATCCACAAACATTTGTAATTCATAACAATTTTAAAAATTAATCTTTGTTAGGATATTTGAAATAATGAATGCAGATTACTTAATTATTCCATTTGTATCAAACGCGAAGGGCCGTCAAATCCTTGCCCAAATAATCAGTGAGGTATAGGTTACGATTTAATTTTACGCTACACCAACAACAGCCGTGGAATGGGCTCCATTCTAAAATGTATTTCGCCATCCAATGTTCCTAAATCAAATTGGATTCCAAATTTCATTTTCAGACAATTTCATTGTCTTTCTCTTAAAATCTCAATCATGAAAGCAATTATACACATACGAGTAAAAAGTTACATTCAAACTGATATTTCATCGTGAAACAATCGTGTAAAAGTTTAAATTGAAACGAAGTTAAGGCGTACAAGAAAGACTTAAAACAGTTTTTAAAAATGAAAATTAGTATTTTAAACTAAAAATGTATACAAATTGTTTTTATAGTTATAGAGAAGCAGTCTATATTTTATCATCAAAAACTTTTTTTAAACAAAGTAATTTCCACACAAAATAATATTATCAATATTCCGTTGTAATATAATCTTTGTTTGACTATTCGTTTTCATACGACTCACTTTAGCTCACTATTGCAGCTTTCTGTATTTGTACGTGAAGGTAAATCAAGAGCTTTAAGCCATTTAAGGAGTTGTTTCTAAGGAGAATATCGCTACAGTACTGTAGTTTCTTTTTGTAGCGCCATTTTTTTAGTAGGTATTTGGTATTGCATTTTCGTGTATTTTCCGTTTATATCGGACACTTGAGTGAATGAGTTATTGCAATTATATGTTATAGCAAAACTCATAATGTGCTAAACTATATAACATTATTATTGATTCAACTAAGCTATGCTTGGCTATTGTTCTGACGCTATATATTACTTTAGTAAAATATATTTTTTTAGGTTTGGTTACTTTTAGTTACTGGAATATTATATACATTCATTATTATTTTTAATTTTATATCGGCAGAGGAGCATAATTATCATGCAGTTCCATAGAATAGCTTATCGTAGTAGAGCGTACGCCCTCAGATATTACAGTGGCTTTGTTCCGTCACCAAGTCATATAAGAAGCTATGAAATTTGTATCTGTAATTACACTGGTTCTTTAAACTACTTTACTTAAATACAAAGTTATATAAATAATAGTTACATATATAAGCGTTTAATCAGCCAACAAATATTTTTTTTAAATCAAATATTATATTTTTTTTTATAACACTAATATATTGTAACTATATACATACTATATTAACTTTATATAACAAAATAACATATTATACGGTTATATAATTATATGATTAAAATATTCAGTAGAGCTTGGACACTCGTACTGAGTTGCCTCGTATTACGAGTGCTTTTACAATAAAGCTGATATGTTCGTGGTTGATACGTGTTACATCAAAGGCATCCGATGCCAATAATTGTTTTGCAAATAGGTATTTGAAATGCCCCGACCAGTCCTATATTAAAATATATTGATTTTAATAATGACTTACTAGAATAAAATGTAAGATTTTATGAATAAATTTTTTTTTTTAGATATTTCTTCTGTTCGGTGGTAAACAGACACGCTCAAGTTCGGGTGGGATATATAAAATCTAGATTCATACTTAAAAAGTAAAAAGAGCGTTGCAGAGACAACATAACTAGACCCTTGTCTTTAAAATAATTAATAATTAATTGTGTACTTTTATGTTTTACTGATTTTATTTGTTAAATTTTTATTAAGTAATAATTAAGAAAGATCCATGTTTTAATCGGAAGCTTTCAAAGCAGAAGTTGGGGTTTCAGGATTTGTAATTGGTCACAATCGTCCATAAACATTGACTCTGTCATTCGTATAGGTCATTACTCACACCCATAATATTCCGCTAAACATTAAATTAAGTCTGCTACGAGTATGTCCCTTATTTGACTGCCAATAATAATATATATATCATAATGTAACCTCCAAACAAAGTAAATAAAAAACTTGGATCTCAAACTAATAAAAATAATTTTAATAATGTTAATGTATTTGTATTTTATGGACTTGCTTTACTTATTTTAATGACTATTAATAATTTACAATTTATAATGTAATATTCATTTTAATTATTCAATGATTGACCCTATTTAATTACTATTTATAATGTGATGCTTTTATGAATGATGAGATAACCTATAAAATTAGTAAAACATTTGTCATAAAACTTTCCAATCTCTATTGTTAGTACTTTGTAAATCTGTAATGTATATCTACTGTTGGTTGTCCAAAATAAATAAATAAATATATATATTAAAATAAATAAATAAACAAATAAATAAATAAACGAAGAACGCGGGTTCAACCAATTAAGCACAACTAAGTTTTCATATCCCTATTTATTTATAATTTAATCTCGTGTTAGGCGGTGAAGGAAAATATCGTGAGAAAATCAGTGTGAGTTGGATGAAATTCTGCCATATATGTATCCGCAAAATCGCAGTAAAGGTGAAATAAGCTTCAAGCTTTATCATAAATAATAGAGGCATTTTTCCCATCAGTGGGATATTTACTAGCTGTTAGTTCGTTTAACATAAAATGTTGATTATAAGAGAACATACATTTTCAATCGAAGCAAATATTTGTGAAAGCGTAATTTAATCAAATCCATAAACTCTATACAAGTACGATGACTGTTGACTTTATCTAATTGAATCGAGACTGCAATAGGGTAATAAATTTAAATTAGTTTAATTTTTTTTGTATTGCGTGTTTGATTGATAAATAAATTACATTTTAGTTTTGTAATTACGCAATCCTCTGCTATATTAACATATTTTTATTGAGTCTTATATTCTACTTTTTCCTGGAAATGAAAATTCATTTTCTTACTGAAAATTCATAAAATAATAGATGTTTTAAGAATGTTAAAATATAGTTATAAAGTTGAGTAACTAGTAATTGGACCAAATATTTATATAAGTAGTTTTCTATAACAATATATTTTTCAACTTTTTTGCGACAGAACATATATTTTAAATAAATAATAAATGCCGTACACGATGCAATTGGGACCATGGGATTCACAAATGTATTTTAAAAAATCTGCTTTATTTTACTTGTTGAAAGCTGGATGAAGATCACATTTAAAGTAGAATATTAAATACATCTCAGTAAGTAGCGTTTGTAAGAAAACTTATAATATTTTAAGAAATTACTTTAGTATTATGTATTGTTGTAACTGTAGTACGAAATGATATCAATAATTCCATGTTAGAATAGTAAAGGTGCGCCAGACGCAAACCAAACCGCAATCTGCAATTAATCACCTAGCGATAGTTGTAACAATACATCTCATAGCCACTGACTCATACAATAAATAAATAACTATAATTTATTAGTCTCATGCAAGGTAGAGCTTGCAAATTTGTATTTATGTGTCTTAATAGTAACAAAAAATTATTTAAGTAACTATTTGCGTTTATTTAGAAATGATTTAGTTCTAGTTGCTAATATCTTTCAGAATATAAAAAATACCGAAGTAAATTGAAAAAACAACAGTCTAGATTTCTTAGAGAAATTGAAAAAGTGACTCGAGACCACAAGCTACATTAGGCCGATTACGTTTTCTTACCTGTCTAATACTAACTTGGAAGCCATTATGTTCATTTGAGGTTTTTGGAAACGGATAAGACATTGAATTAGAAAAGACCCTTATGTACGTAATTGAAGGGAGTTTTATATAAGAATTGACCAAGTATTTATTTTGAACTTTACAAAGTAAATCAAACGTCAGATTCAGTGTATTTTATAATCTCCCTGTGCCCTTTGTCAGGCGGAGCTTGTTACCGGGCTCAAGTTAGCTTATCCAACGACTATAAGCTATGCTTTTAAATTATTCATTCATAAATGTTAGATATGTATGTATTTTATATTGTTTTTTGATATAATTAATAATTTCTTTAACAATAATTTATTAATGAATTAGTATGTTGTTTATAAATATTACGTATTATATAAGTATTTAACATTTTGATAATTACTAATGTGCGAAAAAGATCTTGGCAATCGAATAACACTGACAGGGTAGCTTAGGTGTAGCTTAAGGGTGAACAGGCAATAAAATTTCCTTACTCTTAGATTTTTCAATCAATTAAGTAAGTCAGTCTTTTTGGAAGAGGAGGTGGAGACTCTATCGGACCACAGATACATCCGATTCGAGATATCTGCCTCCCACAGGTCAGTAGAACCCCCGAGGGTGCCAACCAAACTCCCGAGGTGGTCTCTTGGCCAGCTAGATCGTGAGCTGGTCAAGGAGGCTGCCATCGTACAGCGGTGGGGTTCCGCGAGAGGGTGGGAGGTTGCCAGTGTTGAAGAGCTGGCTAGCTGCATGCACAGCGCCCTTAAGGAAGTATGCGACGCGTCCATGCCGAGGGCCCGGCGCAGGGCAACACGCCGTCAGGTGTACTGGTGGTCGCCCGAAATTGCAAAGCTTCGGACGACGTGCAACCGGGCGCGGAGGGCCTACGTTCGCTGTCGCAGGCGTAACGGTCTCGACACGGACTTGGAGGGACAGTTGCTGGCCGCTTATCGTCAGCTGAAAAAAGAGTTGCAGCTGGTGATATGTCAAGCCAAGGAACGAGCAAGGGAGGAGCTGCTGGCAGACCTGAATAGGGATCCATGGGGGCGTCCGTACCGTGGTGTGCGAGGAAAGTTTCGCACGCATAGCGCCCCCGTGACGGAAACGATGGAACCGGAGCTTCTTCTGCGCCTCGTAGGTGAGCTTTTTCCCCTTCCAGGCGAGCATGTCCCTCCGCGAATGGCCCCTCACTCTGTGATTGAAGATGAAATTGTGGCTCCACCTCAAATCACGGAGCGAGAGATGGAGATGGCCCTTGATCGGCTAAGGGTAAGAACTACTGCTCCGGGTCCGGACGGGGTGTCAGGGCGTGTTCTGCGAGACGCCCTGGAACACCTAGGGGGGAGGCTTCGGGAACTGTTTAACAAATGTATTTTTAGCGGGCAATTCCCAAAGCCATGGAAAGAGGGTAAGCTGGTCCTGTTGCCGAAGTTGGGGAGGCCACTAGAATCTCCTTCAGCATACAGGCCAATTGTGCTGCTGAATGAGACGGGCAAACTCTTCGAGAAAATTCTCGCTGCCCGTCTTGTTCAGCATCTCGAGGTAATAGGACCGGGTCTTTCAGAGGCTCAGTACGGTTTTAGGGCGGGTCGATCAACCATCGACGCCCTGAACGCCCTAAAGACCCGGACCATGGAAGCGGTGGCCCGCGGGGACGTGGTCCTGGCGGTATCGCTAGACGTGGCGAACGCCTTCAACAGCCTTCCTTTCGAGACAATAAGAGAGGCGCTCCTATATCACGGGGTGCCATCCTATCTAAGGAGGCTGTTGGAGGCGTACCTCCAGGATCGGGTGGTTCTTTGGGAGGGGAGCGATGGACGAATCGTTCGGCGTCGGGTAAGCTGCGGCGTTCCTCAGGGATCGGTCCTCGGCCCAATCCTGTGGAACGTAGGCTTTGTCTGGCTCCTGCGGGCACCCGTCCTTCCCGGTATGGGGTTGCTGTGCTACGCGGATGACACCCTCATCACCGCGACGGGCCGGAATTTTCAAGAGGCGGCCCTCCTGGCCGAAGTCGGTACATCGCTCACGATGGACCGTATAGAAATGTTGGGCTTGAGGGTCTCCATCTCTAAAACCGAGGCCCTCATATTTCACGGTCCACGTCGGGGCCCCCCTCGTGGAGCATGTATCACCATCCAAGGGACGGTGATAAAGGTTAAGGCCCAGATGAAATATCTGGGTCTGATCCTGGACGGAAGATGGAGCTTCGCGCAACACTTTGTCCAACTGAGCCCGAAGCTTATCAACGCCGCTGCCGCCTTGGGCCGTCTTCTACCTAATGTGGGAGGGCCTGAATCACCATGCCGGCGCCTATATGCCGGTGTGCTGCGCTCCATGGCACTATATCGGGCACCCATATGGGTGGACGCTCTCACTGCGCGTAATAAGGCTCTTCTGCGTAGACCGCAGAGAGTTATAGCAGTGAGAGCGGTAAGAGGTTACCGGACGGTGTCGTGGACGGCAGCGACACTTCTTGCGAGCGATCCGCCCTGGGAACTCCAGGCCGAGGTGCTTGCAGAAGTGCACCGATTCCGGGTGGAAGCCAGGATGAATGGCGACCGTCCAGGATCAGCGGAGGTGGGGCGAATCAGGTATTTAGCTCAACAAGCTTTGATTCACAGATGGGAGGCGGACCTGGGGTCTCCATCAGCAGGCCTAGCGACAGTGGAGGCAATCCGCCCCCACTTGAGTCGCTGGGTATCAAGAAGAAGCGGCAAACTCACGTTTAGGTTGACGCAGGTGCTTACCGGACATGGCTGTTTCGGTAAGTACCTTCATGGGATAGCGAGGCGGGAGGTATCACCCTCTTGCCACCAGTGTGGTGCGCCACTGGACACGGCGAACCACACTCTGACGGAGTGTACTGCGTGGGGGCCCCAGAGGCATTCCCTGGCGGCGACAGTCGGCGCAGACCTCTCGCTGCCGAGCGTGATTACCGCCATGCTTGGCAGCGAGAAATGCTGGATGAAGATGGTCTCTTTCTGCGAGAGTGTCATGTCGCAGAAAGAGGCCGCGGAGCGTGAGCGTGAGGCATCTGCCTCCGCTGACCCGCTCCGCCGAAGGAGACCGGGGAGGAGGCGTCGGCGCTATGCGCATCTTCTTCTCCCCCCGTCGTAAGCGTCGGCGGGGCTAGGAGGGTTCTCTGCGTGCCAGGAACCCAACTTAGAAAGGAGGCCCGCGCAATCGGGTCAACCGTCGGGGCGTCGCGGTAGCATGCGCAAGCGATCCCGTGCCGCTCCACCGAGACGATGCAGGTACGCTGGTTTTTTAGTGGGTATTCCGGAGCCTTCAGCACCGGCGAGCCCCACATACCCCCCCACCTCACGTGGGGGAAACGCGTAATGCGTTTTTCCAGCGGAAAAAAAAAAAAAAAAAAAAAAAAAAGTCAGTCTTTTGCATCTATCTCCTATATAACTAAAATTGTAAAATTTTTTATGATTATCCTCTATGTGTTCTTAAACCATTGAATCGATTGTGATGAAAATTTTGCCAGGTGCTCTGTATAGACCCAGAAAGGTTTCAGGCCCAAAACCTGAATTTTTTTTCTTTGTATGTTTGGTCCAATAAAAACCTTTATTTAGACTCATTTCATTCGCACGAAGCCAGGATGGATATCTAGTTAATGAATAAAATTAAAGCTTTTTTCAATTAGCACTTGCAATGCTAACAGGTTGGCGACTGAATTGATCAATGTATTCAATGAAGTTTGAGCTCGTTCCGTAAACAAAGCGTGGTAGATGCAAGTTTTGAATAAAAGGCCTCAGGGAATGAACGCGGGTTCCGGCTTATTGGAGCAGAGTGATGCGCTAGATTTGCATTATGAAAAATTTGAACGAATAAGTGTCGGATTTAACAATAAAAATTTATGAAAAATGGAAAAATAAAAAAAAAATATTTATTTCAGAAATTACTCTAGGGATTTTTTAAAAATATTATACATATTTTCTATGGAAATTAGTTCTGTATATTATTTTCGATCGTTCGCGCTCTGATAATAACTTACATTACATAAAATATTACATGTATATATAGTGAATATTTTGATTTAAAAATCTAAGTTGCTCTGAAGCTTGCCTAGCTTCATAATAATACTCTTATTGGCACGCCCTAGGTATGCCATGACGAAGATGAAAGAGAAAAATCATTTTTCACGCCGCCCAATGACTTGTGGTGTTAACGTTTTTCGGAATTCGTTTTACCCAACTTTACAAAGACTTTTGTGAAGTTGCGAATAAAGCTGTGCCATTACTCTATTTAGAAAACACAAACATATAAGTACCTATTCAGCTTGTGACTGAAGGGTAAATTTATTACTAGCTATAAAGCTAAGTTAATCGCATTAAAGGAGAGGGGATCTTAATCGACTTCAATCGGTCAGTTGTGAATACGGCACTCCTCAAGAAGATTGTTAACAATAATGTTAAATGTATGTTACGCCGTGCCTATAGATTTTTTTTTTATTTACTTTAATTGCACAGGTTATGTTTTTACTTGTGGGGAAGTATTAAGTAGTAGTAGTAGTAGTAGTTTTAAGAACAATTCATAAATATAAATCGGATACAACAGATTTACGTAAACTGTACAAAGCACTTATTTTTTTAACCGACTTCAAAAAAAGGAGGAGGTTATCAATTCGTCTGTATGTTTTTTTTTAGTAATCATTTGATTGATTGATTTCATTATTAGAAAATAAGCTCAATTGGTGGAATCAAAACGCTTGGTTGGTAATAATTGTATATATAGGAGTTACAGATTTCATATCATAGTTAAATTTCAATGTAATAAATGAAACATTGTAGGCAAATAAAGCAACAAACCATGCGATTGTGCATTGGCTGCATTCGATTCTTTATAATTCGATTGGCCTACTGGCGCGGTTCGCGTCTTCAACGCCATGGTTGTGAGGCTGAGTATATTGTATATTTATTTAAAATTATATTATTTGTAAATTTGTTTATCAATCGGCTGTTACTGACATTAAGTTGGCTTATTAATATTAATTTATGAAGGAAAGTATGATACCAGATACAATAAAACATTTACTCATATTTCGGGTACGTTATAGTATAATTTATTATGTTATAGTGTACCATTCAGATTTTTTAAAAAATAGTGAACACGTCTAAATCCACAAAACATACATTTTAACATTTACAGAGCAGCATTTTTAACTCAGTGTTTGGTAAAAATTTTATAATATGTTAACAGCCTACGTAGTATATTTTTAAAAATGAAAATGTACTTAGCGTCTACTTATTCCGTTATAAAATTGTAATCGTTTACCACCATTCCAATTAATATGAGGTTTAATTATGTAAATATGAAGCATATTCGTTTACTTTACCGTCCGTAAATTACATACTCGTATAAATATTTATTTATGATACTCGTAGCAATATCGTACCTGTATTTATCTTTACTAGACATCAACGTTATTAAAACGTTGTAAGATGAAGGAAATATTTAGAAAATCTCTTAAGGTCCAGGAGCCGTTAAACAGCGTGGGGTAAAGGGAGCCTTCGCGAATTAATTCCGTAGAAGTTCTTTGATCTCGGCCGCATTGTTGCTTGTACAAATAAACAAGCCTTCGTGCTATTAGAGAACTGAAGTGAGACGGCTTTGAATTGTAATATTATATAAGGGAAGGAATGTTTTATCAAAGGTTATGCGAAAGATTTTTAACCTTCTACAGAGTAAGATTTCAATTGCAGTGCCAGACACTTCCTTCTTCAGATCCAACACGACAAATAATTGGATGGCATCCTGATTTTAATTAACTTTAAATTTAATTGAATTTTTATTCATTCATAGATTTCAAATTTATTTATTTGATTATTGATAGTGATATAAAACTCTGACTTTTACAGATTAAAATGATATAAATTAGTATTTTTGTTCACCTATAAAATAATTATATTTGAGGCTTCTACACAAACTCTGTACATGGTTTCCGAGCACGTCTGCCGAAGTTTCAAAAAGAGTTATTTGGACGTCACAAGCATATTTGTTTTTGAATAATGTAGTAAAATTTTAAACAAGTAAAATGATATTTTTTTTATGACACGAAACTGAATGACATGTTGAATAAAAAAAGTTTTAACGCCGTATCGAAATGATGTACAGTGAATTTTAAGCGTACTTATAGTTCCATAAACCTTTTTTTATACCCAATAAAACCTTTTAAAAGCACTAGCTTTTTAATTTGCTTTAACTAAAGGATTGTGTGAAAAATTTGCACTCTATTTAATTAACAATACTAATTATTTTATTAAACATTGTCGCTCAGTAAAAAATATTTTTATATCATTTTTTTACTTCAAGTTAAATCTTAAGATACACAAGACGTGTTATTTAACGGGACAACATCTAACGATCTAGCTGTAAAAGACGCAACACACGTCAAGCACCGCAACTAGACGTCACAACTTGCTTACTCAACGTCTTCGCCTTTGTTCTGAGTAACTTCACAGTCTGCGGACACTAAGTACGTCTTGCGAAAATGAAATTTACATTTATTACAGCTGAAACTTAAATTGGCTTTCTACAACATTCGGCTTAGTAAATTTTACGGAGTATTATGTGTATGTTAATGTCGAGTTATTACTTAAATAATGAAAACTTTTACTTTTTATTAGAAGTAAAATTTATTTACCTATAAATAGGTGATTTATTTCTTTTAAATAAATAAATAAAATAAAAAAAACACCTGAATATACGAGATATATGTTTGCGTGGTTTCTATATATTTGTACTACGAAGCGTTTCGTTTAGCTAACGAATGGTAATATTGCTTACGAAGCGTTATTCAAGAGAATCCCAATAGAAACGTTTCATAAGTTTCAAACATGTGACGTAAAAACTTGATAAAAGTAATCACCTTGGCTCTCCCAGACGGGCCTACAAAACGCCCTACCACGGGTTTTTATTTAATATAATAATATTATGCCAAACTTGTTCAAAATTCAGAAGATTAATTCTGAAGCGTGTACCAATAAGTAAGCCACACTTATTCCCGGACGTAACATTTTTTATATTTAAGCAAATATTATTTACGGACTTAATTTAAACTTTCATCCTTGTTAATGCTGCAATTAAACATGATATGCAAAGCTTTTCAATCAGATGTATTGAGTAGGCATTCATAAAATCAAGGGTTATAAAAATATATCTAGAGAGACACTGTCGAATTAATTGATTTTGCTTAATTGTATTAAAAAAACGTATCTCTCGCCATAGTCCCTCAGTTACATAAGATTTTTATTTCTTATATAATTATTAAAACATGATAAATTCACTCTTTTATCTTTATTTTGTTTAAAGATTTGTTATAAATTATCTCATAATTATCTGGTTTATTATCTGGTTTTACAAACTAACAAAAAACGATAAGGAGTATGAATTACTTAACACAATAAATAAAATTATAACCTGAATATCATTCGCTAGATTGCTTAATTATTGCTTTTGCTTCAATATTTTACGGCGAATTAAAATGTTTTCAATATATTTTTTTTAATAAAGTTTTACATGATTTATTCATACTCTGCATTTTTTAATTAAAACAAATACGATCTGTAAAATATTAAATTAATAAATATAGCTTTCCAGTTTTAACTTCAATATTGACATTAAATCCAGAACGTTGCAAATAAAACAGAGCGAAATATCGGTGAAACAGAAAGATAAATAAAAGATATTCGAGTTTCGTAGTTTGTTCAGGATTATACGTAGCAGCTGCGCAAAACTAACGAGATGTAAGAAGCGATAGCGCTGTCATATTGTCTGGCCCATTAATGTGCTCACTACGGATAAAGTGACCATCAAACGGAATACTTAATTTTCTCTTACGTACTTAGACTTATACGAAAATATTTTAACGAACATTTCCACGACCTCACTTTAATATATAATAATTAATGATACGTCTTTTTGTAATGCCTAACTGAAACTAACTAAACCACTATACATACAACTTATACCAGTGATGCAGCATTTCAGAGGTTTTATTATATATCAGTGGCGCGACATGCTCGAATTTAATGTTCGTGTTATAAATAATTCAGTAATAGGAGAAAAGTGAAAATTAAAGCGATGTCAGATTGGGGAATTAGAAATGTCTTTTATTATATAATGGAAGTTGAAAACCGTAATTAAGTCGAAATCAAGTGATTATAAAAGCAATTCACTTAACATAATAGTGTTACAATCTGAAACGTAACAAATGCGGCGGGTTGATTAATTTAACAGTCACATACGCCTACAGGTACGCAAATGGTTTTCCCAGTAATTTGTTAGTGGGTCGGTAGAACATTATTATTTGGCTGTCCTTTTCTGTAATGTCCTGTGGGAAACCATAATGGAGTGTACTTTTTACATTATTCAATTAGTTTTCGTCGTAGTGACGATGACCAAATTCTCAGTACAAAACATCAGAGTGGAAAATTTGGACTTACGTACTTTCAGTACTCAAATTGTTTTATTTATGTATGTACTTACTTTGTAATCAAAAATTGAAATTAATAACGAATAATTGCATTTAACTTATGTTAGTTCATACCTATGTAATTTAATTAGTGGAAAACAGTAACTACCGCAATTCCTGCCGGTACTTCTCGGTAGAATCTACTTTCTGTAATTAGAGCTCATTATTAGCTTATTTGAATCAAGGATATTTTGATTTTGAAATGGTGTACATATTAAATCTATAATATGATATAAAAATGTGTATATAATGTCTTGAGTAGTATAGTTAAGATGAATAGTATAGATAAGATGAATAATATATTTTTGATTAGATTGTGTCCTCATGAAATTACGCATACCAGTTATCAAGGTTACAGAAAAGGATATAAGGTACCTAATACGGTCGATACTGTTTGCAACGCTTTCACTCCTAAACAAATTTTACGATTTTAAAAATTCTTCCACCTATGGAATGATACATTATCAGCGAGTTACATAGGCTATATTTTGTCTCCGTATTCCCACCGGGACCACACGAGAACAACGCGGGTGAAACCGAGGACAAAACACTAGTATATAATAACAAATTTCTATCAATTTAGTCTGTCAACATATCGTGACGCGATTAATGAATATATCATTAGAATTATTTTAATAAGCCGTTGAAAATTATAATAACTCATATGTATTTGCGTGTACATGGTAGTAATAAATAACACTCATACGAAATTGAATATTAAATAAAGATAAATAGGGTAATTCTAGTACTGTATCTCGATATCCAATGGACCGCATAGAAGCGCGGTCAAGATTTATGAAGTAATTATTTTCATTCTGAACTTAAATTATTTTTATCATATTGGATTGGAATTCCAGATAAAGTTTTGATAAACGTATTATATTACAACACTAAATAGCGGCTGTTAGGACAACGTTATGTATATGTATAATGTACAAATATATTTGTATACCAAAAAAAGACCTTTAAAAATTATCTACTGTAATCAATTTTCATCTTACATGGCTAACATTTACAAAATATCAAATAAGACAAAATAAACATTAAAAAGATATAAAATAATATTGAAAGATATTTAGAATATGTACTTACCACAAATATCATTTTAAAGTGAATCGCACGTCGCTGTGGAACAAGAACCCCGAGCTGGCAATTTTAAACTCTAATAGGAGCCCGTCTTCCCTTTGAGACTCTTTCACGCAACACTTTGTTTGAATTATTCATACAGTTCTACAGATAGCTATGAAATCGAACATCAAGATACGAAGAACGTGACAAATGTACGGAGGAAAATTTTTAAACAATTTTGATTTACAAGAAATGTATTAAGTGTTATTCTTTATAATTTAGTATGGAAGCCGAAATAAAAAAGCTGATTCAAGTCAAACATGGATAGATTATAATTTGCAGTCTCAATATCGTAAAGTACCTAATGGAACTCAACTGGAAAAATGAATGACGCGTGTTCGAACATCTTCATCATTATCGTCTAATTCACACAACGGCTATATAATGTCATGAATTTTGAAATATGTAGATGCAAATTTTTATACATGTATAAGTTTTCGTGAACGTAATTTTCAGTAATATTGTTACAATTAATTAATTAAGTAATTTCATTTAATTAAAAGTAATGATTGAGACAAAACGATACGAATGACAAGAAGTAAAGTTGATTAGATTAATACTCTTATTTAACAGACTCTGGCCATTCCGCAATTACTGAATATATAGTAAATTACTAACGATATTGTTAGTAGAAGGGTTCGACGTTGGCGAGCAAATAGCGACGTTGCTAGGATTTTGCCTGTTTAGTCTTAATTAGCGAGAACACTAATGGGCTGCCACCAGTCAGCTTTTACCGCGTAACTGTTGCTGCTTCTAATTTACTAAATCAATAGATCTTCTCATCTCAGACTCTGCGTCTAATCTCTGCAAACTACAAAGTGATAACCACAAAGCATCTTTAGATATATAAGGTGATTACTTATAATTATAATATATAAAGCAACAGCATCATCAAAGCATACCAAATGCTTATGTGCGCCTTCTATTTGAAAATGAATTAAAACCAAAAACATATTTTATCTATGTAAGTACTACTACTTTTTTGACGAATTGTTCTTAAGAAAAGTACTTAAAACATCGTAAAGGACACCAGTATGTCGTCTAAAGCCATCAATCTTATTAAAAGTCAAGTAGAGTCTTGAACGATCTAGCTCTTCCAGCCATGCCAGATGAATAGTTTTATTTTAACATAAAAATATATTATAATTATTATTATATGAGGACAATAAGATACCATTTGTTTTTAAGTTTGTCTAAATGTTATCGTAATAAAAATATGCATTACATTTTATCCATTCGCTTTCCACATCACAAATATATTTATTTATTACTAGCTGATACCCGCGACTTCGTCCGCGTTGCTTGATATATTAACAAAGTTTTCTTATGTACGAAGGAAAAAACATTAAAAAGATCGCAAGAAAAAATATACTTTGTTTAAACATACATTACTGAACACGCAGTGCATATTATACAATTCGTTGTTTCTTGAAACTTTTTATTAAATGAAGATCTCGCAATAATTTTTCTTTTGATAAGGGCCAAGTGTCTAAGAAATAAAATTTAGAAAATTTCATTGAAATCTATTTAGTAGTTTTTCCGTGATGCGCGCACAACTGCAGACCTTATCATTTTATTTATATAGATTGTAATTTTAAATGCGTGCATCTGTAGCGACATCTATCTCGCCACATACGAACTAAGAACGACGTATCCTACATCGCGATATTAAAGTTATCAGAGCGATTGAACATATATACAATAACCCGACAACAATCGTGGGGCAGTAGCCCACCAGACACAACACCCGTCTGGTCGGAGGATCCTCTCGTTTCAATGGTGGTCACCTCGCCCAAACTGGTGACCCCGAGCATGAACGTCAGCGCAGCCTTCGCAAATCTACGTCATCGTGACGTCATCATCACTTCCTCAAGCTTTCGAGCAGCGAGTCATACAGCCAGCCAGCATCCACGGCTACTACGGGTATCCTGACCATCAGCATGCAGCGGACGCGCATTCCTGGTCATCACCCACAGCCTTCTCAGCGACTTTGGCACAGCACACTGCACTTCGGCCGGTCAGCAAGCAAAGACGTACTTCTCTCCTGGTCGACGCAGCAGCCAGCCACTACGCACCACTGCACCACTCCGACTCACTGGAGCATTTGCAGCATCACCCCGACTCACTGGGGCATCACCGCAGACAGTTCCGACTCACCGTGAACTATGCGGCATCTGGTTCCGACTCACTGGAACATTCCACTGGCCCGGCAAGCATCACAAGATATATGAACGACTCAACCTGCTATCGACCTCCGGTCTCGGAGGGGAGTGATGTAGCGACATCTATCTCGCCACATACGAACTAAGAACGACGTATCCTACATCGCGATATTAAAGTTATCAGAGCGATTGAACATATATACAATAACCCGACAACAATCGTGGGGCAGTAGCCCACCAGACACAACACCCGTCTGGTCGGAGGATCCTCCCTTTTCAATGGTGACTCATAGCCAAACATCCATTGATCTAGCTTTATGTAACACAACTGAGACAAAAGTAATATGTCCAGTAATCCAAGTTTGTCACTAATAAATATTTTACAAGCAATGTCTTTTTAACCACAAGACAATATGGCGTAAGCTGAATTAATGAAGGTTAAAATCATAGAAATGAAGCTTAGTCAATGCTACAACACATTAGAAAACTGAAAAAATAAGGGCTCTATCGGTGCTACTTCACCCAGTACTGTGTAAATTTTTGTCCTCTGGGGAGGTAAGTGACAACCCATTATTTTACAGTATTGTAATTTAAATGTTACAAAACAAGATACTAATAAAAACTGTGATACAAAAATTCTTACTCTTTTTAGGGTTCCGTACCCAAAGGGTAAAACGGGACCCTATTACTAAGACTCCGCTGTCTGTCCGTCTGTCCGTCTGTCACCAGGCTGTAACTCATGAACCGTGATAGTTAGACTGTTGAAATTTTCAGAGATGACGTATTTCTATTGCCGATATAACAACGAATACAAACAGAATGAAATAAATCGTTCAGTGGGGTTCCCATACAACAAACGTGATTTTTTTGCTGTTTTTATAGATAATGGTACGGAACCCTTCGTGCGCGAGTCCGACTCGCACTTGGCCGGTTTTTATATACGATTACTGACGATGAGTGTAATATAAACAATATATATGACAATATAAATACGAAAAGTCTCTGCTTACATAGCCAGCTAACGGTAAAGCATTATAAACTATAACGGCCAAGATAATTTATTTACAATCGTCAAAAACAACATTGATAACATGTAATAAATGTTATTTTAATATCATTTTAATAATAACGAACGAGTTCAAGTATAAAGTAGATCCTTAAACCATTTGAAATATGGAACATTTAATTAATCGAACACTTTTGAAATAACTTATATTTTATTTCAAAAGAGTTACTATTTGTTAAAGTATAAGTATTTCTAAAGCAATTATGACTATTCTAGGGACTTTATTTGTAATTCTGTTGAGTTCAGTCTACAGTATACTGAGTACGAACAACGATTTATTGAACAAACGTGTATTCATTCCACAACTAGGTATTCGTTTCTTATACGTAAGCTATCAACAAAGAAAGACGTTAGAAATACTAGAAATGACAGATATTATTTATCATAAATAAGGATAATTGCTTAAGCAAAATCCTTTTAAACTATAAATAGCTATTTGAAATATATTTTAAATGCAGTTGTGGATAATTAGGTATGCCAGATTTCGCTGTTTTGAACTAATTGAAATTTATAGCAAAATTAAAAAATAAACTAAAATCCACCGGCTCGACTAATACGTAGAAACTTTTAAGAGGGAACTTATAAATAACATGAAGCCTTTTGCGGCGAGAGGTCGCCATAGAGCGCTTTGAAATAACTTTCAATGTGAGCAACGCGTGGCTTGCTCGCGATCGTCTCCGCTCGACTTACATTCAATATTCTTACTCGGATTTTCTAATCATTCGAGTGCTATTTTATTAAATATTTACCAATAAATTGACTTCATTGAATGAACAGTATTTTATATAAGCTTCAATATACTACATACATTGAAGGAGATTATTGAATCGCATATTTTTGTTTGCTTTTAATTTGGCAAGATCTTATTATAAACAACTTATTTATGTATTAGTATAAGATATTACTTATTACTGAAAATATCTTCATTACTTACTATTAATTTTATAATTCATGAAGTTTATTGAAAGCCAAATAATAAATTCAGGATCGCGTGAGCTACTGAATCTTTTATCTTGCAATATTACACGCAAAGAAGCCAAGCACTGAGATGGCTTGATGGCTCATGGGAAATCACGTGAGAGAATTTCTTTGATTCTCATATATGTATTCATATTTTTACTCACATTAATACATTTTTATTTTATAAGATGTAGATAACTTTTAAATTAACTTTACAATAATTGCATATATTCGTAGTAGTAATAAATTGCCTCTATGCTCATTTGTAAAATGTTCTTCTTTTTTTTAATTGTACATTAATTAGGTCTTCAAAGGATGCTTATGTCATGGTGAGAATCCTTTGAAGACCTAAATAGATTTATTATTAAGTATTAAGGATGACCTACAAGTACTTATACATTGTTAAATAGACGTATTTTTATAAATGTTGTGCGTAATTAATCTACGTCAATCCGACCCTTAGCTGAGTAGATTTCCGCTACACAAATAGGGTATCTACAGATTATATCGCCACTGTAAATCTATCTAATTAATCTCATGTTTTATTTCTCTGATTAACTTATAACACTAAAATAATTCTAACGTTAAGTATTTAAGTGACTAATTAAAAAAAAAAACAAAAAGCAATAAAAAGATTGTATAATTTGATTATCTTTTGTATATTTTTTTAAGGTATCTGTATTTTCTGTCTTTGATAATAATATTATGTTGTTATGGAATGTATTTTTATGAATGGAACGAGGGTGATACGTGCTCTCACCATGTAGGACACTTTTTACTCCGGAAAATGATCTCCCACGGGATGGTCAAAACCTGTATCTTTATAACCAAAAAAACTAGTGAAAAGAGACAAGAACCGGGAATTACTCGTTTTTACGTAAAGAAGAGACTATGACAGGATATAATGAAGTGTTGGTAAGTAGTTCAGATTTAGTTCTGTATTTCGCTTTAAACCGTATTAACTGCAGAGAAGATAATTAGTTGAGGAATAAATAATAAACATTAAAAATTTAAACTGAAGTCTGAAATCTGCTTCGATTTCATCAATAATAATAATAAAAATAATTAATTTTCCTAATGAAAAATTTCAAAAAGCAGTGTACAAAAAAGCGATGTTATACTTTGCCACAGAAAATCACTGCAGCTAAACCTATTGCTACATGTATTTCAGAAGCTACTTAAATACTTAAATAACTAAAATTGTACAAACGGAGAGAACATTACAAACGCGCAAAAGTCGAAATTACAAGAGTTTTACCGAATCCTAAAGACTCTGTAAATGTGATTCTTTCCTGATACGTGATACACATACACATACAATATCTCAGGCTTAACGTAATCTTTTACACATGCCAGAGATAGAAACGGCGAATTGAATGTGGACTATTTTGAGGCTTATCTTCTTGCAATAAATAGTGTCCATTTACGTGAAAACAAGATGAGAAAGCCTTATTTACTTCGATATTTATGTACGTTAATGCTTCATAGCAAGATATATACTGATAGCTGATATATAAATATATTTCATCTTTATCAAAATGTAAGTTACAAGTTCTAATAGAGATAGTAAAATTACTTTTTTATTAAATAGGTATCCTATTTCAAAAATGTCGTATAAAACTGTCTACGTAGTGAAGCTGAAGAGGTCGGGCGAGTGTTCAGCCCAGAAGCAATATGTTAAGGTAATGGGGCGGCCTCGGGGTGTACTTGATTGAGAGAAGCCTGAAAGTAAGGCACCTAGGCTCTCGAGTGCCGAAATGTTCCATATATCGCAACCTATTTAAGATATAGATAGGATGGTTATATTAAAAAAACTGTAATGTTTTACAAGTACATTTTCTATGAAATATATGAATGGTTGGTGGAGGTAACAAATTAAAGCCGAAGATTGCACTCAATTGCGTGCCCAATGTACGTCCAGTTGTGAACAAACGTGGGCTGATAACGATGAGGATTGTGATAACGCACTTTTTGCATTCCATTTTTGAAAAATATATTTTGCTCGATTTATAAACATATAAATAATAAAAAACGTACCTGACGATCGTACTTGAAAAACAAGTTTAGTTTTCTTCTTTTAAATAATTCTGTATGCAATGTTTCTTGAAGTTTTATCATAAATATATAATAGTTTGATATTATTAGTATTCTGTTAAAGTACTACAGTCTAGCGCGCTAGGTAGTTTAATCAACTTTTAGCGTTCGAGTAACGAATGCAAATTATATTTATACAGGCGTACCTAGTGTCCGCAGCCGTCTGTGAAGTTACAGAACAAAGCGTGCAAAGACGGGTAAACAAATTGCTGTAAGTTCTGCCTCGAGATACGAATTTTAGAGTTGCCTGACATCTTCCGCACCTTTCAACAACTTATCTCCTAAATACCAAAATGTATTTTATTAAGGAATTGTACCGTTCTGTTTCATGAGTTTGACTTTATTAATATTATGGAATAAATTGAACTGAACCTTGAAGCTATTTTAATTCCATAAGAATCCCAAACTAATTTGCGAAAATAGATAACCTGCGCAAAAACGTAAGTAAAATATAATACTTAATGATACATATCAACATTTTAGTACTTTTAGATATTTAAAAAAAAAAAAGATTTTCAATTCCGCATTAAGACGGTTTGTTTTAATTTAATTACTAAGTGATAACTACACTAAGATTTTCATCATAAACCAAGCTAATATTTGTAGACTGTTCACTTAGTTAAATGCATAAAGTCCGCTTGGCTTCGTTAAATATTGACTTTGTCTAATTGAAGCCCGATTATATGAGTAATGAATGAAACCACTGTAATCCCAATAACAATGCTATATAGAAACAGAGCTATGAATTAGAATACATTTTTGTATTCTGTTTTACATATAGACGTGGTACGTTTGGTATTTGGTGCAATAATTATAGGACGAGTTAAGTTTAAATGGAATACAAACTTATCATGTCAACCAATGAATAATGCAAATAAAAAATATATAATAAGCCTCTTTATACATTTGAAGGAGTAATTATGTAAATCTTACTATGTTCAGCAAAAAAACAAAATATAGAAGCGTTACACTTGCTTATTGATTATCAAGTTGTCAATACACAGACCTGAGTAAAAGAAACTAAGAATTAGTTATTCAACTTTATTTTGGTATTTAAAAGTACACACCATGAGTATATAAAATACCTTTGAGTTTAAATTAATTATTACGAAAAAGGATCTATAATAAAGGAAATGAAATATTTGAAAATTGATTCGTGTGTTGTATTATATACTTTTAGCGAAGCAGAACTTTTTAATGAACGCTCCAGTTTGGATAGCCTTTTGTGTCTGCTCGCTTACAGATCCAGTTACCGGAAAAAGTTATTTAATTATTTGTAAGCGAATTGATTGCGTACATTTAGCTTAGATATGCAAATTCTGTTTTATTTTTTTGAATAATAATTTTCATACGCTTTTTAAATGCATGTAAACAAGCCGTTGCAGCTTTCCTCTTTAATATAAAACTCTATAAAAGTATTACCACCATCATCAGGAAATTTGTCTTCATTAAAAAAACCACATAGAATATATTTAACAAGTAATCTAATGCTTTAACTAATTTAACTATACAGATTAATTATATTGTAATATGAAACGTTTATGTATATATTTTTTTAATCTGTTTTCGATACACAATGATATGTGTTAAATTATTAAAAAAAGCGACCCACGGATGTTAATTAAAGGCACAGGGATGGGATTATTAGACAATTAAATATTTTACGTACCTATTATCAAGCACGATTTGTATTTAGTTTTAATCATTTGATACTTTTCGATAATTAATCGATAACTATACATAGTATATAAACCCACTAATAATGTAACGTACGTTATTAATAATTGATTTATAATGAGCGGTTAAAAGGTTAATCCAAAACCGAAAATACAGTACAAATAGTGATGTTAATGATGTTTTAATTAATATAATTCGATATTTACATTTGAATTATCTTCTGGATATGATGAGAGCACAAACAAACCTTAATATAAATATATAATGAGGATTTCTCGGTAATAACGTGACTGTAAAGGTAGCAGTTACCTAAATAAGGACCGGACATTAGGAAAACAATTACCTTTTGCCTGCTTACTATATTTATAATACGATTTGTTTTGCTTGCTGATCGTAGAATTGTTCACGAAGCGTAGTTTAGAAGAAGCCATGGCTTTTTGATATGGCCACGAATAACTGATAGAAGGGTGTATGAAGATGACAGATGATTGTGATTGTATAAAAAAAGATTTGATAAATAATTGCACTATAATAGTAACGCTTTTTGAATATAGTAACTGGGCTCAAAATAACTGTTTGACTTACTACGCTTATCAAATGACAGCTTGAGACGATCTCAAACGTAATAACGTTATGGAATTTTAGGTAGGTCTTAGTACAAGCTTATCCGGATGGGTCGGTAGCCATCTATCGTCAAAAATCAATTACTTGTTTATCTACGATTAGAAGCGATAGAAAGTCGGTATAATTACATATATAGTTGGTATAACGCATTGACGCTATAAGGTGGTTTATTATAGGTATGTATTTTTTGTAGTGGCAGTCTTACGGCCGAATACTGAAACGTCATTCAAATATGAAGTGTCAAAATTTAGTATGCGAAATTTGAAATTAATGGCGTTCCAAATAATTAAGTCCCACTTCGTATTTGAAAGGCGTTTCAGTATTCGGCCATTAATATGTTAATAGTTTTAATTCATTCAATTTATAAATATAATAATGATCTAATTTGTTGATATTTAGATTAAATGATATGACACTTTGTAAAGACGATTATTTTAATCAAATTCAATGTTGTAGGTAAAGTCAACGACCGATGAGGACAATCATTCCGTGTGTCAGGTATAGGACTTACGCAAGAGAGAACTAGAATAGTTTTTTTAAGAACTCCTAATTAGAACAGCTTTTAGTCCTTGCGTCAGAGACTTATTAGGTAAGTTTCAGATTTTAGTCTTAGGTTTTGAACTCAGTATTAACGTGTAACTCAAGTTCTATTCAAGAACCTAGACGTGTTTGTGAGATCTTCGGACTTATGAAAGAGACTCGCGTCGAGTGTCAAGTTTCTACTTAAGGCAAAACCTTGTTATATAACTATACGAGTAATTTTGTATTTTCAGTTTTTGTATTTGATATAAATTATTTCAAATTCCTTCATTGGTTATCATGTTAGTCAAATTTATTTCACATAATATATTTATGTAAATATGTTCAAAATCAATATATAATCTATTAAATTATATCCTTACAAGTACTTTTAAATTGTCATAATAGAAAAAATATGAATATATAAGATTGGATTAATTAGTAAATTGACCAGCGGTTTTTTTTAATAGAATCGAAGAGGACGTATTGAATGCGGAGAAGGATGTTTTTTATCTAATGATTAGAAGACGGGTATTCGTCTTTTGCATTTTTAATGATTTGCTCTATACCAATAAATGCATAAAACGAGAAATTACCTTTTACTCTGGAAAAGTCATACCATGGAGCTTCATTATGATCAGAGTTCTGTCTGAAACTGTAAGGTCCACACATACATATGAAACTTGTAGCTTAGATGGTATTTCCGTGAAATAATAAGAAATTAATCATTATGTAACAATGCAAATACAATTAAAACAGAATAAATACTAATATACTTGGTGGTAGGGCCTTGTGCAAGCTCGACTGGGTAGGTACCACCCACTCATCAGATATTCTACCGCAAAACAGCAGTAGTTGCTATTGTTGTGTTCCGGTATAAAGGGTGAATGAGCCAGTGTAATTACAGGCAAATGGGACATATCATCTTAGTTCCCAAGGTTGATGGCGCTTTGACGATGTAAGCGATGGTAACATCTCTTACAACACCAATGTCTATGGGCGTTGGTGACCACTTACCATCAGGTGGCCCACATGCTCACCCGCCTTCCTATGCAATAAAAAAAAGTAAGTGTATCACATTAATAATATATAATAATAATAATAATTTGCGGGCTACGGCTTTTAAATGCTATGTATGTATATATATTGAATTTTATATGGCGTCCGAATGTCAACTGTAAAGCAGGATGAGAAAATAAAATAGGCAGAAACATTTATATGAATAGTATATTATGCAGGATCACGTTCAAATAGGCCGATTCAAACCTCAATGATAGGATATAGTTGATATCTCAAACGTTTCCGAGGAGCCGGGACGCCTGCCTGGCGGCGAACTTATTCCTATACCGAGCTTCTCAAATAGGATCGTTCGGGTTATTGTAGTGTCTACTTTATTACTACGATTCACATTTAGAAAATCCCACTACTTAGCAATTTTCATTGCGAATTGCGGTTGAATTTACTTTGTTGAATATTGCGAATATAACATTTATAACAAGGCGTCGCGTAAAATATTTGTATAAGTAGAATAATATTTCGTGAGACATAATTGAGGAAGTCACCTGGATCTTATATGAATCGTAATTTTTCCTTAACGTTATATCCGTAGGACGACCGTTGCCATCTGTAACAGATATAATTGAAAGAGCTCCGGGTACATTTATGTAATACCCAATTATCTTTAAGTATAATATTTAACTTATTTCAGCAATAACAAAAATATTTACAATACGCATTACGGATGAACCTAATGATAATATATAACATCTATTAACTATATGTTAGTATCAGCAGCCTGCAACGTTTCCTCTTGTATTAGCTAGTTGGGCCAGTGGCGAGCTAGTACGGCTTCAAATCCAGAGGTCCACGGTTCTATTCCGGTCAGACCAATAAAACTTATTCAATTTTGCAAATTAAATCTCTGAGCGCACGTAAAGCTACAGGTTTTATGCTTGATAGTTTCTTGTCTTGTCGTATTGCCAGCGGATATGAGAATGCACCTCCGTTTTTGTATACACTTATGTGCTACTAGATGATTTTATAGATCGCGAAGTTTCAAGCTGTTCTTTGAGAGTAGCTGAAATTCTATCTGAAGCATATTATTGTTTTAATTTGAAAATGTTGATTCCTTTATATTATATTTCATATAAAAATATGTAATATTTTCTTATGGAAAATTTTTGGGAAAACCAAAGTGCGAGAGAAACGTGACGTCTTATCAAAATATATACGTACATATACATTTGTGAAAGACGCGTTAAGTTATAAGAAGTTCGGAATTGGAGCGAGTGCCATATGTTTTTAAGTCACTCGCTTATCCCTCTTATTAACTCTAAATATCCTGTTAAAATCATGAAAAGTTCTGAAGCGAATACTTTGTGTTGACTTTCTATATATAAACCATTAAAAGAGAACGAAAATATCCAAAACAGTTATCATACATTAATATTTAAAACTTATATATAATACGTATACATTATATAAGAAATGAGTTTAGTGTCGGAAAATAAAACTAAGCCGTTAACAGGTGTGAAACTTATTTCAGCCTGTTTGCTACAATAGCCTCGATATCCAATATTATTGTAAATGGGATACAGACAATTTAAGCCTAATCCTGTCTAGTACTACGACTACCCGTAAAAATCAACCACGATTTCTATCAATTTGTTATACCAGTATAGTCATACATACAATGGCATAAGCTCGAGTCGTCAAGGAAAAATCCATTTGGATAATCCCTTTTTCCTTTTTTTTTGTTATTTAAGCATAATACGTGTGCTTATAAAAGAGAAATATAAGACGAGAATAGGAAACACCAGCTGTTTTGTCATTTAGCTACGTAGACTGTAATTTGTTTCGCTAACGTAGTAACACTACCGTGAAGAGGGCGAACGCTTTTCTTTACATCTTAATAATATAACGTTAAAAACGTTGCTGTTTATTTTCTTATATAATTATAATTACAATCATTTAACAATTTGGTAACAGATAATTATACCGTTTCGTTTTATTTAAAGATTAAGAGATATAAACATTTTTATTAGCCACTATACAAATATATATCGGTGATATATTTAAGAAGGTTGAATAAGCATCACATTTAAAACCTGTGCAATAAAACCGGCTGTGTTTTTTCTAATAAAAACTTACGGATTCAATTCTCGGTTTATGAAATGGATGTTTTAAATATCTAACGATACTGTTTCAGTTTTTATTGAAATCCAGATGCTATTTGCGTATGTTTCGATGGATATTTAATGTAAATTCACCCGCATATTAGAAACGTAATATTTTTATCTTCATGTGAAAGTAATCTAATTATTTATTTCTACTAACGATTAAAAGAATTGCGAGTTAATAATCTCAATTATTAAAAAAAAAACATAATTTATTAGAAGTATGAAAGTTATGAATTCTTAACATATTATTAATAAACAACAAAATTTAAGAGAAGTTGGTCAACAACAATAGACAATTTAGAAAAGCAGCTATGTAAAAGCGAATCCCCCTAGGTAATGCGTTGGTTACGTATTTGAATTGCTAATAAATTTTCCAACCAAGTAACTTTAGGAGAAATGTTCTGGTAACAACGATTATGTAACTAGGAGCATCACGCGCTCTCGTGTGATCTGACCTCGAGTATCAATAATAATGAACTTAGAAAATTATTACATTTCTGCCAATTTGTATCTTGATAATAATGTAATACAGGATCCTCATTTATTAAATACTCCTCATTTGTTAGTAACGGACAGACCAAAGAAACATACTATGAATCTATGACTGACATATACATGCTCATATTTAATATTCAAAATGGCCGCATCTTTGCAAATTAAATAAATTATGTACATTAATTATTGTAAAATTCAATAAATTATTGTTATTAAAAACCAATAACAGACTTTCAGTTGAAAATTGTTTTAGTTTTTTTTTTTTTTTTTTTTATTGCATAGGAAGGCGGACGAGCATATGGTCCACCTGATGGTAAGTGGTCACCAACGCCCATAGACATTGCCGTTGTAAAAGCTGTTAACCATCTCTTACATCGCCAATGCGCCACCAACCTTGGGAACTAATATGTTATGTCCCTTGTGCCTGTAATTACACCGGCTCACTCACCCTTCAAACTTTCGAATCATTGTCAACAATGTTTCGAGAGAAAATGAATAGGTATTCTCGTTTTCCCTTGAAGTTGGAAAATCAACTCTTCGAGCCATCGCGTCTTCAAAACAAGTCTTAAATAGCATACTTGCAAATAAAACGTTAAAGATATCGAGTATCGTACATATTTAAATAGCAATTATACGATGTTATTTTAAATTATATGTTTATATAGTCTATGTAATTCTATTTTTTAGCCAAAGATTATTCTTTTGATCACCGATTATTCGAACGCGTCTAGACCGATTTAGATGATTGAAGCTTCATTGTATTGTTGTGTGTCCACGGGATTATATTTTTCCTTAATGTACAAAAACCGTTTTACAAAAAACGTGGAAAAGAACCAGATTGTCATCAGCCTATTTTAATGTTACATATGTACAACATCACATATGTTTTAATCAAAATCGGTCCTTCTTAGTTATATTGTAGTAAAACCGCTTAGATTATCGCTAAGTATTAATCCTAATATAAATTATAACATTGACTTAAGCGTTTCTGAAAATAGAAAATTGCCTCGTAGACTTTGCAATTAGGGTTAGTACTTTCGGATTTACTATCTATTTTTCTCCCGTTTAAAACATTATTACACTTAAATAATAAGCTCACTCACATTACTTAAATAATTTATACAATCTATATATGGTCAAAAGACTTCCTTACCTACAGTGGTAGTCGCTACTATGTTAACACAAAAAACGAAAAAGTAACTGATTTTAAAAATAACAAAAAATACATTAAAAAGTGAAACTAAATTACTCAATTGGACTTTTCATTAAATATTTTATATGTTCTAAAAATTGTTTGAAGTCGGTGCCAAACCACTTCTGCGATTTTCTTTAAATATTCATAATTTTACTCGTGAGATACAAAGTTCTAGTTTACTCAGGTTTACTTAGGTTTACATGAAAAATGTATTACAAATGTTTTTATTATTATAAATATACATATTTTCTTAACTAGTCAACATACCGTTCGTAATACTGATTATTAACGGGTCAATTAACTAACAAGGCGCCCAATCTAAGTTGTTCATTGAATAATAAATTGCCGATAAATAACGAAGGAGCTTATTATGAATTCGAGTCTTGTACTAACTAAAATTCGTATATCTTGTTTTAGTAAATAAGTTATATTACACAATTACATAAAATTCTTACAAATATTGTGTCATAATATATTAAATACAAGGATAAAATATTAACATTTTTTTAAATGCATGTGCCAAATTGGATTTGTACAAAAATACTTTTAAATCTGAAAGATCTAAGAACTATTTTTTAACCAAAGCTAAAGTAAATATTAAAATAAGTCGTCTACCGAAGCATTGCAAGTAAATATTCTCAAGAATAAAATATTCTTAAATCCATGCATCGTAATAAGGCATTATCATAACCAAAGCGATCCTATTTGGAAAATATTTGATACTCGACTGAGATGAGTTTGGCGCCAGGCCCCTGTTTGCTAGAATAGCGCTTCTATCAATATTATAATTTGCTATTCCAACCTCATGCCACAACTGTACTTATATCATAAATTCTTAAAAGTAGCATCCAAAATAAAGTATATCAATTTATATACAAGTTTTATTATTATATACTCAAGTTGTTATTATCTATATCTAAGCAAACACATAAAGTTCAAGTGTTCGTCTATGATTTCCAAATAGCCTAATAATAATATTTATTTTTTAAGTTTATATGAATATTTTTAGTTACCAAAACAACTTAATTATTTTCTCTGTGACTGTCTGTCAGTTTGTTCAGTTTTATTTTTTAAACGGATAAAAAATTTAAAGTGGTTAAAACTGCGGGGCATTGCTAGTCTTAAGTATAAAAATGATTGCTAGTTTTTGTTAGTATTCTGTGTGTGTTAGTGTTCGTATATTATTCATCCGATCGAGTTGAAAGTTTGAACAATTGTGTTGGTACGTGCGCGGAGGTTTCTAACATCAACCTATAATGTATAAATATAGAATATAATAATATAAAGCGAGTTGAATCGAAATATTAATATAGTCGATACAAGAGATAACAAATTTCGGGTAATAGCTCCTCTTTATATAAAAGTTAGTACTCATTTTAGTTCATATTCTATGCGTTTACGCTTACGTTTGCATTGTTCATGTAATTCATTCTTTTTTTTTGGTCTTTTTTTTAATTTTTGTATTTGGGAAACAAACAGTACATTAATTCTTAAAACTATTAACCTATAAGTTTTCCACTTATTTCTAAAACATAAAGAGAGTTGAACAAATGTATTATAAATAACTTAATAAAAATATAAATCATGAAAGTAGGTTTATTACTTTGTACAGTTCGACGGTAGATGATGAAGGATAATTATTCAAGGAATTTGTGATCTTTTGAGTTTAAGGAGGCCGCTGCATTCTTAGTTTAAATTAAGCTAAATTAATCTTCATTCAAACAAAGAGTCATTATTTTCGGAACAAAACAATTCCATATAGCCATATACATTTTGGTGGCAGTATGTGTACTGTGGGATGAACTGAAAAGCTACTAAAAGCTGAGCTCATTGCATTTCGCTATTATGTCGTAAATTAAAATGTAAGTCGTATGTAGGTTTTCTGTTCCAACCTTTGTGTTGAATTTTAGTTAATTAACTTATTTTATTATTATTATATAAGTTTTTGAAATTCTATAAACTTGTCATTGAATTAATGAAAATTGAGTGGTAATATAAGCAATGATTACCATAAAAATTCAGCTTGAAAACGTGTGTACAAATAAAACGTCCTTATATAACCTTTAATGTAAAATAGTTCTGATACAAAAATGTTTATTAAATTACATGTATTAATACACTGTTACGGTGTTGTGTGCGTGTGTTCGTGAACTTACTCATGTGTGAGGTTCGCTTGTTACGTATTCGTAGCGCGTACGTCGGGTTCAGTTTACCAAAAGGTATTGGGTGATTAAGTGGCTCAGTTGAAATCAAATTTAATTCGTCCTTATGACACATAAAGTCATTATATTACCTTGTGCTGAAAATAGTTAAATTTATATTACACGGGTCTTCTCACCTATAAATAGAGACAGAGTGAGCCGGTGTTATTACTTATCCGCTTTCTATGCCATAAGAATGACCGTGTAAGGAATATACTGAGTTTAATTTTGTTTTTTTTTTTTTTACTTAAAAAGGCACAAATTTTTCTCGGACGGCGATATTATTCTTTACTAACAATTAACAACCATTATTATGTTTTAACATATGTAAATCATAAATAATACTACTTGCATGACTATACTCGCTATAACTTTTAAGGGCATAAGTATGTTATTTAGTTTAGCGGAGTCACAATGGCAGCAAGTTGCCGGCGTAATAGCATTTAACGAACTAGATGTACAAAAGTGCAACAGACATCAGTCTTCACAGAAACTTATTACAACTTGTTTACTCGGCGTCTTCGCAACCTTTGTTCTGTAACATCTAACAACTTCACAGACGACTTCATTCGAAAACATTAGCAACGCCTTCTATACATATCATTTCCATTTATTACATATTATGCTAATTGTTCTCTACATTTTACAAAGATTTTTATACAATCGGCCGATTTTCAATTTACATGCACACATACACACTTGTGTCCACACACAAACACAGAGATTATTAAATATATTTCAATGGACTTCAGTTTATTTACTACACCGGACCTGAAGATCAATTATTGGATCTTGTTGATGTTAATGCCATAGAAAGTTGTTAGAAAGAGTGAATCTTAACTGAAGATTAGTGATACGAATCCGTACAAGTGCGACTGAATTTTAATGTGTTTAATAATTTGGTTTATAATTCATAACGTGCTCGGCGGTGAAATAATAAATCGTAAGGACATTTGCATATGACGGATAAAAATCTAGTACACGTGTATCCATCAATCCGCATTTGAACAACGAGGTGGAATAAAAAAACATCGCGAAAGACGAGGCAGGAAGCTTTACCCTAACAGTTGGACATTTAAAGGCTACGTTACTTTTTATTATACTAGGAGTAAAGTAGTCTAGAGTTCTAGACACACATGTTACGTGAAATTTGGAAAACTGAATAGTAACCCTTTAAAAATGAAATTAACATGATCATCATCATCATGACATAAAGAGCACTAAAAATAACTCAATGGTTGACATTTAATAATACATTATAAATTGTTATTAGATTATATACCTGTACCTAATATATTGTGTACTTTAACCAGAAATGTACTCTTAATACAGTGACATTAACGTATTTTTTATAATAATAAAATGAATTATAAAGTGAAAAAGAGTTTTTGCTCTAAATATCGAAGAAAGTTGAAAGAGCGACCGAAGTTAAAGAGTTTTTCTTAGGAAATACAAGTTCGAAAGCGCCACGACTTACCAAGTTGTATGCTTATTAATGAAGAACTTAAGAATGTAACAAAGTATTTTTTTCTATTTATTTTGTAAAATTGTATGTTATCGTTTCAGGATAATTGAATTTAAAACTATTCGATAAATGATTTGCTAGCAACTTTTAGAAGCTTATATAACTTATATGAATGTGAGTAACTTATATTAATATTATCGAGAGCTTCCATAACAAAGTCGTTCACTGTAACATAACTTAATTGTTCATTAGTTACCTGAAAAAGGTCTGTTATAAACTCTTAGATCAAGTACAGGGCGTTATTAATTAATTTAGAATGTTATGAAGGTACAATATAAAATGGATATATTGCAAAACAACTACTCGTATGCGTACTTCACTTGTATTTCATTAGTTTTAAACATAATGAAGGTTTTAAAAAAATCGATATTTATATTAATTAATAGGAATTGCTTGATATCATATCAAATGAAAACTCAAATTAAAAGTTTTACGTATAAATCAAAATACATTTCCTAAAAATTTGTTTTGTTATACTTATTTTTTTGGACGCCCTTATAAGTTTTTGAACTTCTAATGAGGTACTGTCGTTCATTAATATTTAAAAGATATACAATGTTTAGAATTTACCCAACCTATTTTCATTATGAGACTGATATTTGAATTATCGTTGGTAGTTTGTGTCCAAAAGCTCTAACACAGCCATCGCAGGTTCAAATATATTTAAACACGACTGAATTTCGTGCGTTTAATTAGTTATAAATTACTTCGAGCTCAGCCGTAAAGGAAGCATCAGGGCCCCTGCGTCTCGCGTCTGTCTGATCTGTCGACCACATATTTATTCACAAACTCGCACTGCGCTAGTCTAAGGCAAGGTAATCAAAGGTAGGTAATCGGTGGGAATTTACGGTAAGTTTTGTATTACTTAAATATACTTAGTAACATTTTCCACGACATGTTATTCCATTACGTAAAAATAAACTCAGTCTCAAAATAAATCTCGAAGAAAATGCAGGCTCCGTTCCAAAGAAATTCTCATAAAATAGCCGACTATCCGATAGTCTTGGATAAGCCTCTAAACGGACAACATTCAATTCGCCGCTATCTAAAATATACAAAACCTTAAAATATACTTAAGCTCGAGACTTTATTTTATGTTTGTGAGTTTTAAGTAGTAGGAAATGGTTATTCCAACATATTTCATTTCATTTTATTAATACCAAGCTAGTCGCTTAGACTAGGTATGCATTTAACGGAATATATTTTGTAATTTGATTTTTTTCTATTTAGATTTCTTTTTGTTTTAATTTTAGAATTCGATTTTTTTTAAATTGAAATGTTTATTATGATATTATTGTTTTTCTGTATTCGCCTAATACTCGTTAACTTGTTCATACTTCTTTGATTGCTGTGACATGTGATGTGTAACTTATAATGAATACTCTTTCGGCCGAATACTGAAACGTCTTTCAAATATGAAGTGGGACTTAATTATTTGGAACGCCATTAATTTCAAATTTCGTATACAAAATTATTCGGCCATTTATCTCATAAATACCAATAAAATAAAATACTAATTGGGTCATTGGCATCCCTTTATATATATTCAATTAAACAGCACCCCAATAAAGAGTCTCACTCATGAGTGTAATCGAGCTCTAAAAATCGATTACTGTAATTACTTCAATTATTGTTTCCGCAAACAATATTTTAAGAAATATAATAATTATAACAACTGACCTAAATATTAAATAAAATTATATATTTCCTTATAAAATGTCTACGCGGATGGGTATTTTACAATTTACGAGAAGTAAATTCCTAAGCGTAAATTGAAAGCAATAATTGTTGATATTCTTAGATACTCGGGTTCATTCTTAGAAAGGGCGTTTCCTTTTAGTATTATATAGTAGTATTTATTTTAAACTGTACCGTCGTATAAAAAAAAATTGTAACTTCATCGTAGACGACCAAGCTTATTTTGATTTATAATTTTCCTTGTGGTTTATGTTCTGAAATGTTAAATTTTTAATGTTTTTTTTTTATATATATGAGGGGGCAAATGAACAGGAGGCTCAACTGACGGAAAGTGACTACCACCGCCCATGGACATCTGCAATATCCGAGGTCTTGCAGGTGCGTTGCCGGCCTTTAATTCTTTTTTTTTTTATTGCATAGGCGGACGAGCATATGGGCACCTGATGGTAAGTGGTCACCAACGCCCATAGACATTGGCGTTGTTAGAGCTGTTTACCATCTCTTACATCGCCAATGCGCCACCAACCTTGGGAACTAAGATGTTATGTCCCTTGTGCCTGTAATTACACTGGCTCCCTCACCCTTCAAACCGGAACACAATAATAACAAGTACTGCTGTTTTGCGGTAGAATATCTGATGAGTGGGTGGTACCTACCCAGACGAGCTTGCACAAAGCTCTACCAAAGCGACAAATCTCAAGAGATTGAAGAGCAGAGCCAATTGCGCATGATATCATTTTGGTGCACAAGAGTGTGTGCAAACACAAGTGCACTCTTTTTTCTGCGACACGACCGGAGAGTTTAGGCGCAGGACCAACGGCTTAACGTGCCTTCCGAGGCACGGGAGTGTACACACTTCCAACTTCCAGATCTTCCGGGCTGCTACTGAGAATTTTCTGACATAAAAACAAAATAACTATTTATTGCCCCGACCTGGGAATTGAACCCAGGACCACCGGGTCTGCGGCGTTATATCTAGCCACTAGAGCATCGAAGCAGTCAACTAAAAATATACTATTTATATAACAATCGATCTTTTCGTTCATTAGTTTAAAACTTTATAGGTTATAGGTATGTATGTATTTCCACATTATAAAAAAAGCATGTTTCACATAAAATAATTACATTATATATTGTCACCAAAGCGTGAGCATTCGACACTCATTTCAGTTCAATATTTTGTACTTGAATGTAGAACAGTGGCGCTCAGTGCTTTGCACTTCAATAAATGACGAACAGCGCGTCTAAATATTCGGTTCATCGGTTTCGGTGCTATGAATAGCGCTTTTAATTTAGCTTTGTACATACGATACTATTCAAAATCAATACCTTAGTATCAGATTGTGTCTGCGCATTAACTATATAATATGGAAATTATATGTTCTTGTTTTTTCTTAGTAGAATTATATCGTTGGCATTGGCTGGTTGTTATTATGTATAACATATTATATTGTTTGTTGGTAATGGATATAATTTTATATGATTTTATTTATTTATTTTTTATTTACAAGTCGGTGGCAGGCCATTAGCTAAGCTCGTGACGATTGTGAGCGGATCAGAAAATTGGTTTATGCATCGGATAAGACGCGAAAATGGAATACGAAAGTTAATGGAGTTTATTCCTATTTAAATTGGTTGGAGAGAATAGAAAAACATAAATAAAACATCCTTTACAAATTTTCGCAATACAAAGTTTATTATTGGGGGGAGCAAACGCTACAAAATACGAAACAACATGTAATTCATTTTAAATTAATGAGATTGTAGAAGACAAATAAAATGCTCGCAATTTGTTTGAATTATACGCTATAAATGAGCTATGTTGATTTAGTTAAGATATGGAATAAAAATGTTATATATTTGTAATTATGGCATAATCACTATATTGCATAAGCACTTCAGGTGCTAACAAAGGCCACAAAGAATTTCAAGGCGTAGTATCGACAGTTTTATTTGTTTTTCAAGGCATGGGAGAACAGCCACTGTCTAATTCCAGGCTGAGGATGTGGCTGCTACTGAGTACTTATCGTCAGAAAAACTGAATAACTTTTTACTGACGTGATTGTTTGATTCAGCTATATTACCACTAGGTCAAAGAGACAGTCAAAGATTTGACCCAAACAAACTAACAAATATTACAAGTTATGAAGTTAAATGAGAACTTGTAAAACAACGTACAGACGCGCTACTTCGCGGTGCGGATAAATCAATGCGCAGTCTCGCAAATTCACGCGCGTTCAAGTGTCCGCGCGTGGGCTCGATCACTCGTCATTTGTGTGCGCCGCGTTTGAAATCTGAGCGAGCATATTGCTCTGTGCTGCGATGCTGATGTGCTTATGTTACATTTATCTTAATATAAATTTTACTAAAATAGCTTTGCAATGTCAGTTAAACTTAAATAATGGAAGAAATATTTAATTAAATTAGATTTAAATACAGTGGAATTACATGTACAATGGAGACGTAATATATAATATCTAATTTCTCATGGTTGACGGAATTTTGATGGCTTACGGAATAGTTAATATTTCTTAAAATTAATGAGTAATATATATTGATATCTATGTCTATGACAACGTACCTTCCTCGGCATACAATAAGCAACTTTATAGTGTACTTAGATTGCAATAAATATTGTAGTCCAGCACGTAACACACTGATTCTTTGCTGTTTAAAATGTCATAGTATATCGATTTATTGATAAACGTTGGTCCAGTCTATCAATAAATCGATATACTATGACATGAGAGGATAATACTAAAGATATTGTATTTATAAAGTAGCAACAACAATAACAAAACGAGTACAGATTCCCAATCAGTCGTTATCCACCTACTAATCACTTATCGCTAGTCGTGTAACATTACGACTACATTCTTAAAATAAAATAAAAGAGAAGTCAACGTGTGCTTCTTTGTGTATATCATTTATACAATCACCCATAAAACATTATTTCTAAGCATAATTTTTGGATACCTACCAAAATGTATTGTTATGACACAATTTTTTGTACCTTCACAATTGAATTATGATGTGTAGGAAATGTAATTAAATTGCATACACAATTAATAATATTATCATTTAAACCAACAGACAATTTATCAAGCGATTGTTACAAAAGTTTGTTGGAAAGAGTTTCTAAAGTGTACCCTTGTGTCATCCCTTATTAAGATTGATGGTCTTCCTGAGTCAGCCTTTGTATTGTTTGTTTGTTTCTGTTCTTACCTCTACCCTTTTAACATTAGTACGAATTCATATATAAAAATGCCTTTTAAATAATTTATATTGATACATATTGAATAATCTCTTTACTGTTATCCACTAGGGTTATACCAAAGTTTTAAGCTATAATTACAAAAAAATAATACATACTAATATTGTAAGTTCAACATAAAAGTGCATAAACAGTGTTGACAATTAATTGACATGATATCGTTAGTCGAGGTCTGGAATATTCATTATGGATTTGATAAAACATGGCTTACTTAATTTCAGTGAAGATGTTAACGGAAGTAAAAATACACAGTTTGTAGTTCATATTCAGCAAATCGCTTGAAATACGTAAATTTAAGTTTTATATATCATTAATTGTTTTTCGTTTAGAATAGGCTATATTACAGTAAGTTAGTTGAAATTACAACACCAATTATTATGAAACTTTCGAGATTGGAATTTGCCTGAAAATAAAACAAACTTATTTAATTAACGGTTTAAAACGAATAAAATTTGACTGAATAGCTTGTGTTTTCACAATAATCAAAAGTGTGTGTAAAATTTCAGCTTAAAATTCATTTGCAAGCTAAAAGCTTGTAAAAATTATTGACGGCTGTATTTTTAAAATTTTCAGTTTTTAAACTATTGGATTAAATAAAATTTGTTATGCAAATATGTATTATATAATTGTTGGCCAGACACTTGAGATCAATAACTTAATTATTGTAATAGTGTTATGATAATTTTATCAATACAACATTATAGTCTATTATGATGTATAGTTTGGGTGTCGGAGGTAATGTTCGATACTACTCACCTGATTTCAAACATATTTAAAATGAACCTTCAGGATGAATATAGGCTATGTATGTATTATCCTGATGAAATAACAAGGTTTTGTTCGCGGAGTCCGATTTTGCAACGTAACGTCGATAAAAAAACGGTCAAGCGAATGCGTTTCCTATGCCGCCTTAATGGTAACAGAATATTTTCGCCAGAAAATTTGTAGGCCATAAAAAAAACCTATAAAAAGACCGTGTTATATTATAAATTGATAAAATGTAATTAATAGGTAAATTTAAAAATATGTAATTTTAATAATATGTTATACAACAGGACAAGTTTGTTGGGTTTCGCTAGATAGGTATAAAATCCAAGCCGTCGCGTCGTCGTCGGTATCGCGCCTCCGTAATGTATACGGGACTGCAATCTGTCACTTTGCACAATGACTGGAATCCACATTCAAAGCACGTAACTCTTATTCAAATCAACACGGTGAGTGAAGCGGCAACGCTCCCAACTTTTCAAATGTAAAATTTGTACCATGAACAAATGTGAAATTCAATAAAAGCCACTTTAGACTTTTATAATATTATTTCAAAATAAAAAGAGCAATATAATGTTTGACTGCGACGTGTTCGATAACTTATGCTACTGCCTGGGTGATCTAGTGACCAGTTTATATGGCTGCGTTCACGAGGTCCAGGGTTCGTATTTTAGGTCGGATAAATTAAAAGTTGTTAGGTATATTCTGAGTTGTGTAACACAATAGTGTGAGCTTCTGTGAAAATCTGAAAATGGAATATAAGGGTTTGTAGTTCGTATTTGGAAGAATATTTTTTTTCCTATTCGTAACGTAGACTCCAAAACTGCGACGGACGGTGCCGTAGGCACAATAGTGTGAGCTTCTGTGATCTTAAAGTACGTAGAGCCTTGTTAGCACTTGATCTCCTCTTTGGTAGAGGTTGTGTCGGATTATCGTGTTATCAGACTCTTAGAGTAAGAAATTAGATAGATATTAGTCGTTGGGGTCGGCTCTCATGGTCAAAATTCTGTCATGAATAATAATGTCATAATATTGTGAACAATAATATTAATAGTCATTATTATTATTGTTCACAATATTATGTAATATAAAAAATACGGGAGGATACAGCACTTATAAAATTTCGTTTATCTCTCATTTATTCAAATATAAATATGTCGGCACAGAGGCAGACATTCTTGATATAAAAACACAGCAACACTTTACAATTGTAATGCAAGATGTGCACCGGGCAACTGATGTCGAAAGAATGAAAGCTCGCTCAGTCGAGCGCTGCATTTTATAGGGTATTAGTGGTGGGTAGTTGACTGTTACACGTGCTGCTTTTAAAACAAGGTGGAGGCGCCGTCAAATATATATTTATTACAAATCGAAGTTACATCTTTATGTAATTATTCTAGTTTAGTATTGATTAAAACTAAAATAACAATTTATATATATTATTAGTCACCGTATTATAGTATAACCGGGTCATGAGTACGGGTCATCAACAACGCACAAATATCGTCCCATAGTGACAGAGCCTTGATTGAAGAGGATAAGCGTAATGAAAGGACGTGCATTCTGTGTTTGCATCTCTTATCGTAGCAATCGCTCTAAAAGTGACACTAGCCTAGGAACTGTACTATGTTTTATGTGTGATAAAATCTCTGTGCTCATTAATATTTTTTTGTATATTTACCTTACCTACGTAATCAACTATTCAGTATCCTACGACGAGTTTATTTCTCGCTCGGATTCCTGGCGTTCCTCACAATGAGTGACCGTGAAGATAACGACTCTCCGACATATGTATGAATTTGCATGTTTCGAACAGTTTTATTGGGACTCATATTCCGATCGTTCTATCAAAGCTCGCAAATAGCTACCAAATATAAAAATAGTAAATCGTCAACTGATTACCACGAGCAAAGGGCTAAGTTACTAAGCTGTTAATAGATATATATTTAGTGTATATTCCTTATACTAATATAATTACTAATACTTTAAAAATTTCAATGCAATTTAATACGCTTATTTATTTTATAAAATATTGCTAAGAACACTATGGCACATCCATAAGGATTTTTTTTTTAAGAAGTAGGTAGGCGGACTGGGTTATGGCCAAATATTCTCAATTTTCAACGCCGGCAATGCGCCATCAACCTTGGGAACTGAGATGTCATGTCCCTTGTGCCTGTAATTACACTAGCTCAGACACCGTTCAAATCGAAACACAAGAATACTAAATATTGCTGATTGGTGGTAGCATATCTCATTAGCGGGTGGTACCTACCCAGAGAGGCCTGCACAAATCCCGACCACCTTATTAAAGTTATTCGTTCAAGCATATTTAAAATAATCAAATTAAATTTTATAGGGTTTAGATCCTGTAAGAACAACAGACAAAATGTTTTTAGTTAAATACGCATGTTTCTTTATTTGTTATATAAATAAATATATTGGAATTAAATTCCAATATATTTATAACAACGTTTTACTCAACATAAAAAATGTCTTTTTTAGCCATCAGCCATATAAAACAATTTCATCAAAGTAATTGTAAAAACTTCGTAGAAAATCTGAAAATGGAATATAAGTGTTTGTAGTTCGTATTTGGAAGAATATTTTTTTTCCTATTCGTAACGTAGACTCCAAAACTGCGACGGACGGTGCCGTAGGCGATCACAAATATTCTGATAACACGAAACCGTATCCAGTAGTCTAGCAAACAATCTACAGTATCTACACATTTTTCTTTTATTAATCCAAACTTAGTCTTTTATTTTTCCAAAGTCTGTGAGTTAAAAGGCAAACGTAATAAAAATAAAATTTATGTGACTTTAAATTACTATCACGCGGGGCAACATTTTCCGATCAAATATAGATAGCTATAGCGTGTGTGGAATTTTGAACGATAATGATCTGAGAAGAATACCTAAAATCACTTGAACAATTATTATTAAGAAGAAGATTATGAAAATATCGATCATCACACTTCTTCATATATATTTACAAACTTTAATTACAACTAGAAGAGAAAAGCGCAATGGACTAAGTGGCTACTGAAATATTCGTACTGAAAACGTGTAGCATTATTGACACTAGGTTGTTTGGGAAATAAAACCATAATGAAACTTTTTTTTCTATGTTTTGAGTTAACAGAACTTAATTTTGTTATCTTACAGTTTATTGTGTTATTTCTTCCGTCGTTCGCGATTTCCAATTCATAAATTTTTCATGACATTTTTGCGGATATTAGTATTTTATGATATTATTGCCGAGTTTTTTCCCAAGACCCTTAATGCCTGTGCATATTTTCACATAAAACTTCGTACATTGTTCGTATTTTTTAAAGTTTATTCAAGCGTAGCACAAACAAAAGTGGAATATGTAATTCGGCGTGGAAATATAAATTATTCACATGGGAAAAGTAACAACTGCATCAACTTTTGTAACAAAAAAAATATTTCTTGTTTCATTTTATACCCAAATGACGAACCTTCGAAATTACCGTTAAATAAAACAAATATTTAGATTGAGTGCGATTTTATTTGCCCAATACTAGATTCAATGATAAAAAAAGATATTTGAAAGAAAAAGAAAATTGCTTAACTAATCACTCTTTAGAAACGCTTATGGGTAATGTTAGTGTAAAGATGATGGAGTAAATTTCGTAATAAATTAATAAACAAATTTTATAGGTGCCTAAAAGCCGAATTTAAAAACCGCTGTAATATTAAATGCAGTACATTTTGAAGATATTACGAGTAAAACTGCTGTTTAGAACCACATTTCTACTTGATAATACAATTAATAATACATTTTTTCATCAGTTAAACCGCCCTAAAAAACAAAAGAACATGTAAAAAAATGGTTTAGTTGGGTTTTTTATTAAAGGGTACCTTTTAACAAAAAAACAAAAAACAAAAGTATTTGTAGTATTATAGACCCGGGTTGAATGTTTTATATGTTCTGCTAGTTATATACGTGACAAATTGACATTTTATTTAACGTGTATTGAAAGCATTCATTAAAATATCACGCAACGACAAAGCGATGGAATGAAATTCGGAGTTCTGAATCATTCTTCTATTTTTTGCTCTTTCTCGGTGTCCTTTTAATATAATTCTATATAATATTACTATGAAAATGATTTTATTTATAGAGACGCTAAAATATTTTTTTTTATCTAAACAAATATTGTAATTTCTTTTGGAAGTTTTAACGAAAAAACTTGAGGAGTATTGCCAATAGTTATTAATAATAAGGAGTGTTTCCTTTGATCATCTCCGAAATTAAGTTTTACGCAATTGTATTAAACAGTTTTGTATTTCTTTGTTTGTGTTTGTATTTCATATACTGATTGTGATCAATTTTAATTTGGGACTTGAAATATTTAATTCAACGGGTTTTGGCACAAATTATTAATTTGGCAGATAAAATTTAAAAATACATTAATCAGAAATTCATGTTTATTTAATACGGTTTTAGTTAATCTATTGTTATTTTATATTTGTCGATTCATGTAGAGAAAAGGACTCAAAATATTTTTAAAATATTCCGTTTTATAGAAAATAGGCCGGGCGTAAATTATATATACAATAAGGTTAAAATTGATATCCCTTAAAACTTCTTCTTTGTACAAAGCTTTGTATAAGCTAAGAAGCATTTGTTTTGATATTTCACTTTTATGTGACTAATTATTTTGTAAATGTAGTTTGGTTTAGAGAGTTTTTAAAAATAATGGTAATGAAGTAGACTAAACGCTCCACATAATAATGATGTGATGTGATCATCATTTACCCATGCCTCTGCTCTGATTGACTAATCAGACTAGACAAAAAAAATTAAATAGCCTTATTTAAATGGATTATATTAAAAGGTTTTAGTAAAACTATCGCCTCACAATATATTCATATAAGTATTTAAATTATTATTAATGTGTCAATGACATATTAAAAATCTATTTTAATTTGCTTTAAATTAAAATAGTTTAAAGGTACGAAATACTAATTATATCTTACTTAGTTTTCACGGCCATAACAATATATACGTGAGTTACATACATACACAATTTAAACCTTTTGGTGTGATATACTCATATCGGTACTTAAGGTAGAAAAAAGTAATTACCTCGCCCTTTTTCATATGAAGTGACACAAAAAGCAGGTTACGAGTTTTGTGTTTTTATTACAGAAAGTTATCTACCCTCCGGTAGAGATATGCTTCACACAATGGACTATTCTTCGTTGGAATGATTTCCAGTGTATGAGGGTAAGTCTTTACTAAGGGTAAGGATATGAACTACTTTTATAAAATGATCATACTTTTTAGAATACAAGCAGATAGTTATTATGTATGTATATTTCAAACTTGTTAGTTTATCGTAAACTTCGATCTTATTATTATATGTCTATGGTTTTTACCGTATTTATATATCTATATAATATATATATATATATTTGTATATCAGTATTTAAACCCTAAGCCATAGATATTAGAATAGAATAGAATATGCTTTATTGTACAACACATATAAGATCACAGAAACACAACTTAATAATATCGAACGAAATATTTAAAAATATGTATATTGTCGCATTTAAATCTGGAAAACAAAAAATCGCTAATCCTGATTATCCTAGTAAGGATAACGGGTCAAACTGTTTAAAATATTAAATTGTCATCTGTCCTTAATAAGTATGCCAAATTTCGAGTTAATCCGACGTTTTGAAGGGGGTCAAAATCATGTTCAAAGATTCCGTTACATACTAACATACATACGTCTGAAGCTAAAAAAAGCGTATTAAAAAAGAATATTCTTTGACACCGTTCGACCGATCACTATGAAAGTCGGTACATATATGGATTTATTTGATTTTTTGTAATTCGCCACTAGATGGCACTTCACTCCGTGATAAATGGTAATTATATTCAGGCAAGACAACATTTGTAGAATATATTTAAAAAAATAAAAACAAGTCTTTCTTTACTACAGTCAATAAAAGCAATTAATTAGGATCTATTTTTAGAAACTCCTGGGAGATGCTTAGAACTCAGTAGAAGAATCGTGAATACTACCTGAAAGAGTTCCTACAGTTGAATAAAATATCATTGTGTCGTTGCGCCATTTGTATTCGACATTTATATATATTTTATTAGCTCCAAAGAGAATAAGAAAAAGTGAATTTATAGAATTGAAAGAGACTCGATCATTGTCTAGGCTATATAAAGGAAAGTACAATCAACCTTATTAGCATCGATGTTCAGATCATCATCATCATATATCAGAGTTAAATCCTTTGATTTTTATTTAACATTGTATACAAATATAAATATATCTTATTTTATATGGTTGATTCACATAAAGTTGTAGTTATTGTTTGTATTACTACAAGAAAATAGCTAAAACTCATATTATGTCAAGCAGTAAAAAATATAAATATGAGTACCACTTATAATTATGTATTATGTTATTTATATATAACGGATTTAGTTAAATAAAAAAAATATGATGGATTATTTATTAGGAATATTCTTTTAGCAAATCATTAAAATACATTATTCGGTTACAAAGAAATGAGAAGCCATTATTTGCATGCAGGTTGTCATCCTTCTAAACTTCAGACATCATTAGAAGTTATTACGTGGAAAGTTTTCATGATAGAAAAAGAGGGTTCTTTTCCAAGGATTTATCTTAAAATTTTCAACGTCGAAAAGTTTTAATTGTATATTTTTTATATAATTTCAATGACTGAATATAGATGTAAATTAATTTGGTCATGACGTTTGAATAAGTAAAAAGTGTATTCATGAAGTTGGGCAAATTACATTTTGATTCATTACATTTTATGATTACTTTTTAATATTTTGAATTAGAAACAGTTTGTAGGAATATTAATTGTATGTAATTAATTTACAAGTCAATCTGATTTTCATGTTTTGGACATCCGCGATGAGTTTACTTAAGATTTTTTTACATTATAACCTTTAAACGTATACAAATAAAAATTCCAAGTAGCTACTGTACAAATTATGACCGCAATGAATGGTGGCAAAAATGCTAGCAGCATTTTCTCTTTGAATCGCAATTCCGATCCTCTTGGCGAAAAATGAGTAATAATTAAAAGACCGGAGGGCTCCTGTCATTTAGTTATTATTAGTTAATACATTTAACTAAATGAATGTCAAAACAATTTTTTTACGCCCTTATGTTTTAGTGTGATTTTTAGTAAGCCTAATAATAATGAGTATAATAAAAAGGGCTCTTGCCAACATTGACGTTCCTGCTCTTATTGAGCCTCATGGAATTAGTCGTGATGATGGCAAGAGACCTGATGGACTGACATTGGTTCCCTGGGAACGAGGACGTCTTGTCTGGGACGCAACATGTGTTTACACACTGGCCCCATCTCATATAAGGAAAACAATGTTAAAAACTGAAGCTGTCGCGGAAAGAGCTGAAACGAACAAACGTAACAAATATTCGTCTCTTATTCCAAATTATATTTTTGTTCCGTTTGCAGTTGAAACGCTTGGACTTTGGAGTAAAAGTGGAAAAAAAATCATCCAAAATATTACACCTCGTCTCTTTACTGGTGACAGGAGGGCTCATTCATTTTTCGCCCATAGAATCGGAACTGCGATTTAAATGGGAAATGTTGCATTCTTGTCACCATTCACGCGGTCACGATTTATATATTATAGAAATTATTTTTAATTTTTATTTGTATTTAAGTTTATAACAAAATAATGATTATTATCATGTCACCAAAAGATAGATTGATTCACGAGAAAGGTTTAATTATTAAATCTAATGTACGTAACATATATTATATAAAATAGGTAATGCAATGGTGATATTTGTGGATTAATTTCAGTAAAGTCAAGTAAATATTATACTTGTATAAAAAATGGTGTTTAGAAAAATCATACTTTCCCTTAAGTAAAGAAATGTCAACGACACTTTATATCCATCCTATCCCTGAAAAGCAGGGGCGGGTCGCTAGTTGAATATAAAACACGAACACTTTGCTATTATTTTGTTATTTAATTATGTTGTAATTGTTAAAGAGATTAAAGATAAGGGTATGCTTGATTACATTTTGTTTTAATTTAAAAAGATATGCCTTTTTCAAGGAATATTAACGATAATTGAAGACAATTTTTTAAAGCATTTAAAAATACTAATGACACTTAGTTTGATTAGCAGTTGCATGTCAACTGTTACTAAAGGCTGACAAAAAGAAGGTTCAATTAAATTAATGTAGATAGAGCTATTAAATATAGTAACTCTTTTGTTGTACACTGCATAGTAAAAAAAAGCATGCAAGTGCACTCATTACAAGACGACCTCATCGTTTTTATCGATTTCTTAAAGACAACAGCTTAGAAACTTACACGAAAAAATATGTATTGTAAAAAGTCAGCATTAACAAGTCAGCAACTCAATTTATACTCTAACATATATGTATATCTAGAGTAACTCCGAGAACACATTAAACTGTCAATTGCAGTTATTTGCACTTATTTTAATAACTCCACAAGGACATGTGTGAGTGCACACTGCGAGAGTCGCTTACAAATCCAAACATGCGATTTTACGACTGAGGAGCGATTGAATCCAAATGTGATTCGTTTTTAAATATTAGTTTGATGAATTGATTTCATTATTACTTTATGAGTTGAGTATTATTATACCGCTTGTATTAAGTTGTAATTTTTGCTAACGAACAAAATTGAAAATGTATATAATCAAAACCGCAATGTTACGTAAAAATATACACAGAGAAACAAGTTAGTTATTTTAAATTAAAACTTAGGCTTGGAGCTTATTTCACAATGTTTTCCTTCACCGCCTAGTACGAGATAAATAGTAAACACAAAACTTATCGGGAATATAAAATTACGCGGACGAAATTTTGTCACTTGACGATATATACATTCATCATTTGATAAAAGGTCTATTCAATATTTCTTATATTTTTTCCTTATACCAAACAAATCATTTTGGTAATTTTTCACATTGTAATTCAGATGAATAAATCTTATACATAGATGAAGTTGAAGTGACTATTGTAAGGGTATTTTTTACTTATTAACAACATCAGTGTACATGATATTATGATGATAAGTATTTTTAACCGTTGTAATCTTCCTATTTTATTCTATATAATATATATATATTTTTTAAGTCATATATATATATATATATATGACTTAAAAAATTAAGATAAAAAAATATGGAGTGAACCTAACATTACAACCAAACCTATTTTATATCGACTTCAAAAAAGGGAGGAGGTTATCAATTCGTCTGTATGTTTTTTTTTTTGTCACGGTATGTAACACATAGACCTTGTAATATTAAGCTGCTAGCCGTTGAAAAAACTGGACATTCTTCCACATAAATAAACAACAACTATTATAAGCATCATCGTCACAAAGCTCATTACCTTCAAAAGATATTCGATAATGTTGTAATCAAGTTGCGAAACCACCCTCCCAAGTTCTGTCTACGTCTTCACGGGGCTTATTAGTTATCTACGTAGCAAAATACTGGCTTCAACTTTTCCAATATTCTCCATATAATATACCCTTCAACGTTTGTGCATAAGAAAAATAAAAAACTTTATTTATAACGTGAGACTATAGACAATTGAGAGTTGCTGTTCTGAGAATTACTTGAGTAACTCACAAAGGAAATGCTTTCTAGAAAATAATATTATTCGATTGTGTATAAAATAAATATATATAGAAATAATAATTTAATATGAATTTGATGTTTGCTTTTAGATCAATGTTTATGGTCTTATGGTTTGTGGTCCTTAATTATAGAACGAGATAGTCTATATTATATCGTTCTATGATTAATTAATGTTTGATATTTGAAATAATTATTAATTTAGAACTCAGTTCACGTTATTAAACAATGATTTTTTGTATTTTCTATTTAAAAAGAGACATTGATACTGTAGAATATAATACAATAACATAAAAAAACTATCAATATCTTTACATCAATACGAGTGCCCTTGACATCAGTAACGATTTACGGTTCGCTAACGTGACGAATGTACAGGGTTGATGGATGTCACCCCTAGTCTGCGACTCGGTGACGCTCGTAAATTACATCGAATCATATATTGCTGTATTTTTATTGTGATATATTGCTTTAATTCTTTCAAAAAACTATGTTTACATATTTTTAAATGGAAAACATATTGATTTGAAAATCTTTAATACTTTTTTATTATTTTAATTGATTTTCTTAGAAAGGTAAACAATATAATTATGTTAATATGCATATTATTGTTAATTAATTCAAAGTCCATCCAAGGATTTATTAGATAAATATAAGATATAGAAGGCTGCTAAATTAAATGGTCAATTTAAAAGATATACCTTTTTAGCTTTTTTATGTCATTATTTATAAATAGTAAATAGACGTCGATTTTATATTTTATTTCGAATAGCCATATGAAAGCCAAGTTCATATCACATAAATAAAGCAAGCTCAAATCCGCCAAGCGTCACTTTGATTTCATGTACTTAAATAGTTTATAATTCATCTCGTGCTTGTCAGTGTGGGCAAATATCGTGAGGAAACCTGCATATGTCTGATAAATTCATTCACTAACTCGCATTGGAGCAGCGTGGCGGAATAAGCTGAGAGCCGTCTACCTAAGACGAGAGTTTTAAATATATTTTATTATGGTAGCAATGAGTACAGAACTCATAAACTCATAAAATATATTTCGGAAATATGATTCGAAAAATATATGAAACCAATATCGTACATTCGAAGTAGCACATAACCGTATACATATAATATTTTGTAAGTAAAGTTTATAAAAATCCACCCTATCATCACACCAATATCATAAAGAGATGTGATGAATAGTTTTTCAAATATTCGTAGTACATTATGACGTCAAAGTTTAAATAAATACATATGTAGTTAAAGAAGAAATTATAATTATACATTTTTTTAAACAAATGCCACGAAATAATTGTAGTCCAATTTAATTATATTAGGCACAGTGATTGTTGATCTTTATCAAAAACAGGGCATTTGAATTTTAGTGGAATAAAAAAAAAGACAGGCGAAGAGCGGTAAAATGTATCAGGACATTATGAGCAGATAAATGGCCTGGCTTACTTACTTAATAATTATATTACTGTGTGTACATATATGTTTATAAATTAAATCCTAAATTATACACGTGCGATGTCGGGCCGGGTAAGTACAATATAAATGGAACATGTTTTTTCTACATAAAAGTCTAATAAAATCTAGTTATAAAATATTCTTCCTAATAATATCGTTCAAACGAGAAATCCTTTTGCGTATAGTAAGTTAAAATGCAAATCGAATCTATTTTCATATGGAAAATATTTGCGTACGGAAAGTCTAAAATAAGCTTACCGGAAATAAGAAATTGCCTCGGATATGTCGGTATTACTTAATGTACCGCAGAATTGGATTATTTGTTGAATGGAAAATACATATTACTCGTACATTATCTAATAAAAATCATGAAGTTCCTACATACGAATACATTTTTACTATTAACGTACAAACGTGACAATGTAAGAGCTATACGTCAGCCTCGCTTCACGTTGCAATTGTGTTGCTGTGATGTAATCCATTGTATTACATTAAATGTGAAATACTATGTAAATTTGTAATTTCTTGGAGCGTAAAATACTTAATCTTTCTTAATACGTGCTTGGCAAAGAATTAGATTTCCAATAAAGCCTTTGAGTCGCTAGTGTCACAAAGGAAATACCCCTGCAGTGTCGAAATCAGACACGGTCGGTAGTTGTAAAGCCTGTAGCCAGGCTTCGGCTGAGGGGTCTCGCTAAGAAGCAATGTCAATTATATGTCCGACCTCCTTTTTTCCGTTATTGTATTGGTTTCTTATTCATAGATAAATAATTGCACTATACAATTAACAGTAAATGTTAAAATAAAATAAAAAAAACTAGTGGAAATATGAAGAATTGTTTTTACACTTGTAAATAACAATTCGATCGTCAATTTATTTGATATTACAATGTAGAAGTTGTAAAATATATGAATGAAACCGAAAAACCTTCAATATATGATAACGTACTCAGGTAAAATGTATAAGGTATATTTTTTATTCCGTCATTAATAAAACATAATCATTCAAACGTAGATTGTATTAGTGTATTATGATGTATTGTATCAGTGTTAGGTTGATACTGAAGTTCAAAAAACCGGGCTAGTGCGCGTCGGACTCGCCCACCGAGGGTTCCGTACAAATTTGTAGGTACATATTTGGGGTTATTTTTAATTACAAAATTTTAAATTAAATAAGCAGGTAAAGGTATGCATAACAGTGCAAACTGTTAGGTACTACATACACCAAAATTATTAGGTACCTACCTATACTTATAAAAAAGCGAAAAGGTTTTTTTTTATTCTTAGTCATAAATCGAAAATTATACCTCATACAAATAATTAATAATCTGTTTAAGCTTGTGCCAATTGAAGCCCTTTCATACGATACCCCGCATGACACGGGTAAGTCGATTCAAAATTTGGTCCGCCGTTTCTTGCATAAAGACTTGCACAAATGTATAATTTTCAGATTTTTCCCTATACTTGTAGTAAGACGCCATACTTGCCAAATTTCGTAGTTCTAGGTCAACGGGAAATATGAATTTAGATTTTCTTGAGTGCGTCGAAATATACGTTTTGTGAGGCATAAACAGCCATATCTTTTTTTACAGCTTCAAGAGACCGTAGACCTAAGTATATAGTTTTAATTTCAACTCGATACCTTCACGCGTTCCCGATATAAAGGGTCTTGACAGACAGACAGACAGACGGACGGACGGACGGACGGACGGATGGACGGACAACCAAGTGATCCTATAAGGGTTCAGTTTTTACCTTTTGAGGTACGGAACCCTAAAAATAATATTTTAGGAAACTGCTAATTACTTCATTAAAAAACTCCTTTGCAATGTAAAATCAATAAAGAGAGAAACGTAGAAATCAATGTCTAACAAAGCATTCGTTCAGCAACGTCTATACATAATTATAAAATGCCATAAATATTTAATTATAATTAAAAATATCGTTTTATTTAATGATGATTCATTTAATAAATTTTAAGTAATATTAAAATCAACACTTGATTGACATGGGATTGAATTTTTTTTAAAGTAACAGTGATCAATAAATTTCGGGCACACTATCCACGACTGTCGTTTGATAAATTTTTGCTTCGTTTGCGAAATATTAAGCTTCAGAGTGATTTGAAATGTGTCCTCCTCCCTTTTACTTTGGCCAACGACAAAAAATGTTTTATTAAAAATTCCACAGTGATCTGTCACATTTTTAGTTTTTATAAATTACGTAGTATTTATTTCTTACCTACCATTTATTAATAACAGTTATTATAAATATACTAATAATTGAGAACGAAGAGAAGAACGAAAATTTATGTAATTATATTTATTTAAGTGGAGCGATGCTGGAGTGATGAATGTGTTTTAATATTTTTATTCGTTGAAAATTATTAGCCGGATTAAAAAGGGGACGTTATCAATTTGACAATATTTTTTGTGTATACATATTGTGAACAGATGTGTGAAAAGATTTAAAATAATCTTATTTTACTGAATATATATACTATATACATAATTTGAGTACCTAAATTAAAAAGAAAAAATATATATTTTTAAACTATCTCATTTAAAGCGCGGTTAAAAGAGGCAATCAATAACTTATTTACCACTTTAGTACTTGTACTTTCAAAAAATATAATATTTAAAGTAAAACTTAAAAACTTAAGTTTATTTTCGTAGTCAGTGCTCGTACCTAAAAATATTTGCCTTGCCGATGGCTGGACACGGACTTAAGATTTTTTAAATTGGTAAATATTGTGAATATAATATTAATACTAAGTTTATGAGTTGGGTCACATCCTATCATATAGTTAGGAAATGTTAAGAGTAACAATTGCGGGATCAGAGCTTTGTCGCAACGAACGAACCATTGTTCCGTGCTACAACTTTTTAGAATTGTCTATTGTTGGCGGTAATGAACGACTTTTCACGGAAACTACTGTCTCAACACAAATATGTATGTCGTATTTATTTAATCTTATTTGTAATAATTGAATGCGCCTGTTTTTATTAATATACATACTTCCATAAACATAGCTGGTATAATTTATTTGGAGAATATGATTATTATATAATATTTATAATATATAATTTAAGTACCAGAGTTATAAAAGTTATTCTAAGTTAACATTTCCATAGTAGTTATAAGTAAGTACATTCTTATAATGAACTAAAAATATCCACGTCTAAATATTTACAAGAAATTCTTAAGATCTTATTTTTCATCAATCATATATGTACATGTAATAATCATATACATACATATGAGATATATACATTCCTTCATTCATCTATATCTTTAGAGACATCTATAGTCATTGTTTTTTTTTGCAGATGCTATCACTCTAATAGGCTATTCTTATTTTATTCGGTGTTTCCTTTTGCCTTATATCTATCCACCTTCATACTTCGCACTCTTCGTGAAACATGATAAAATAATATCGTTATTTAAATTTATTTTAATAATATCGTCAACAGCTTCTATACTTCAAGCTATTACTTCAGTTTTTTAAATTAAAATGTCCTGTAAAGAAAGGGCCTTGTCTTATTTAATTTATTTTATATTTTTTGGATATGTTAGTGAACATAATTTTCGATGTACAGTAGGTACAGTTAGGATATTGGACCATTTAAAATTAATACCTACTTATAAATATAGAGAAAACTATTTTTTTTTAATTATACGTTTTAAGTAATCTTAAATCTTCAATAACCAATCTTCGACAACAACAATCTATTTTATTATACGTAATATTTATAAAACATTTTATTTATAACAACAAATCTACGGAAAAGGGCTAATAAAATTTAAAATGAACATAGTCATATGCAGTTTATTTGTATATAAATCTAATTATTTGTAGGAGTGTGTTGTGGTCACTTGTGAAGTAATTAATTGCAAATTGTGGTAATTGCCTGCCTCTGTCTGGCGGCACGCTCTGGCCTCCCCGTCAACGTAGCGGGTTTCGGCGCTCTACATCGTCGTTACAAGCTCACGGCAATAATTGCGGTCATTTGTTTAATAAATTCAGCTTTGGCACAGTCGTCAATATTATTAGCTATATTTAATAAACGCTTGGTGGCTAATGTTCGTTTGTTAATTAAATTAATAAAAAGGTTTTGAAGAAACTTAGACAATTTTATAAATACGACATTATTTGGCCAAAATTTATTACCATCATGCTTTATGCTGGTGACATGTTTTAGGTTTTATATAAGTGTATTAAATTACACAGTATATTTTTTATATATATAAAATTTATTTGAATTGAACAGTTGTGTATTTGAGGAAACAATGGATCATTTATCTATACTAATATATAAGGCTGAAGAGTTTGTTTGTTTGATCCGGCTAGTCTCAGGAGCTACTGGTTCGAATTTAAAAATTATTAATTATTAGAGTCCTTTTATCGACTCTAGGCTCTAGGCTTTTATTCATTATATTTTTATGAATTATACGTGGGTGAAACCGCGGGGCACATCTAGTTAAATAATATAATACATGGGCAAAGCATTGGAGTCATAAAGCTATTTGTTGTGATATCGTAATTTGGCTTCTATTCCATGATTGTAGAATCAAAAATTAAATATTTATTTATTTATTTATTTATTCATGTACCAAAAACAAGTAAATAACAAAGAAACAAAGTGATACATAGGAAATATCTAATGTAATATAATAAAATATCACATAATCTAAAACAGGGTACGAAAGCTTACTAATACGAGTATCCTATAAGAGCGCGCAGGTCAGTGAGATGAAAGCATGCGAGGCACGTCTTGTAGCTCGAATCTCACGTGGCTGGTTGCCTTCTCAGCGCAGTTTCAGAATGTTGCTTGTATACGTGTCCTTTGTGAGATTGTTGCTTAACTGCCTGCCGCTGGGGTATACACGAAGACGTTTGTAACTTCGTTCCACTTCTCCCTTTTGACATTGCCGTATTATGTATGTGTTATTACAACAGGAGTTACTAGCTTTTGATATGCTCGTGTGTATGTAATATTCATTATACACCGAACATATCAAAATGAATGAATATAATGTTTTTTTCGTCTATTTTGTTAGTGTTTTAATCAGAGAAAAATTATTTGAATATAAGGATACAAAAGTATATAAATCTCTAAATATACGTCAAGCTAGCCTTCCCAGTGCTAATACATATATTCTTCCGGTTTGTCATGTGAAAGATTGATCATGTCAAATGACAGACTATGATAACCATATTATTACACACGTAAAAATAACTCGTTATTACAGAATAATGCTAAATCTTAAAATTATTTATTTTAACACGCTTTTACAAATATATCTTATTATCGTAAATATAACTTTGATATTTTTTATTTTATTTTATTTTATGTTCATAGGTCTACAAAACAAAATGATGATGAAACGAATTCTCTTGATGTAGACACGATATCGTGCATATATAATATTTCAGTTGACAATACTACATTAAGAAATTGTCAAGTAAATACGGATACTTAAATTCTGACCGGATCGTGGCGTCGACACGTGGATAATAGATATCTTCACACGCTAACAAATCCTTTAAGTAGTTTTATTTTATTTGACTATGATTAATCCACTGAAAAGCGTGATTGCTTATTTTCCATAATTAATATTAATTTATATTTATTATATCACAGATCAAGGGTATGAATATTTTATAATAATACGGCGAATTAAAAAAATACTTGGTCGTAAAATTACGAACGAACAGAGATCAATAGAAACAATGTTATTTATTGAAAATAGGAAGCTTATAAGAAGGTAGTCAGGCAATCATAGGTAAAGTCACCAACGTCTTGATCTTGTCTATCCATAGATTTGCCTATATTTGATATTTTCTACTTAATATTAACTTGGATTTCGAGACGGAATTGATATTTATTTCGGACGGACGCCGACCAACGCGCACCGACGCACCATGGGAAGAGTGTCGTCTGTCGAATCACTGACAAGTCCGTAATGGTGTGTTGGATCCGCCGCGAGTCGATAAACTTTAAAGGTGCAGTGCGAGTTCCACAGCGGCAGCGATACGTTTTCTTTCACTTTCCATTTTTGACTGACACGCATTATTGTTCAAAATAAATAAATAAAATAAATATTGGCAGAGCCTCGGTATGGTGCGTAGTTGTCCGTCGTCGTCGGCCGTCCGTGAATATTCCACAGAATCACGCATAGTGGGATGCATAGCTACCTTTATAAGCTAGTAATTAGACCAACGAGGCAGTCAAAATCGATAAAGCTATTATTTATTAACGTACTATAAAGTAATTGATATAACGCATAAATCAAATTAACAGTGTCACGACATAAAAGCTCACTACATTATTATGCCAGTATAAAATTTCAATATTCATTTTACTTTACTCTTTACATTTTTAATGTGAAATGGAGGACGGTGACGCTTTTCGCTATACCATTAAATGAACAGCACTTGAGCCCACAGTTCACCGGCTCCAGTACTATCAGTTGCTACGCATTTAATTTGCTTCGCCTTTATACTGCGATTACAGTCACGTTTTAGACACAAATAATTAAATAGAAGTCGTATACACCCGTGTCAAATAATTTACAAATTTAATTAATGTATATCTTTACAATAGTAGAACAAAGACTTTACTGCTACTACATTTCTTATAATATGACAATGTAAATATGTATGTCTCTTTTTTAAAGTTAGTCAGCCCACATATTGTACAAATCTTATATTACAAAAACTTTATAGAATCATTGATATTATATTGTGTAAAGGGACACAATAAACGGCAAACATGAACGTTAGACGATAATGATGTGTGGGTGGTACCGATATAGACAGGTCTGAACAATAATCTACCTGTATACATTTCTAATGAATAAGGAAATATACATACAATAATAAATATACACCAAGTACTCTTATTATATACATTTTTGTTAGTTAGAACTAGATTAATATTTACTTTTATATATTATTTATTAAAATGGATAGACCTCTTGCAACATAAAAGGAAAAAATTACTTACGATTACAATATTAACACCCATTTAGATTAAATTGAGGAAAAAATATGATGTCTGGATATAATGAAAAAACAATTAGTTTTTCACACTGATACGAAATATATTCAAAAAAGAAACTCTCTATTATTATAGCAAGAAATGAATATAATATATATAAAGTAAAAATTTAAAAAAAAATCGGATGAATTGAGGACCTCCTCCATTTTCGGTTAAAAACAGACGACGAGATGTCTTATCTTACATATCATTGCTTGTATACCTATTTATTATATCTATAGGTATTATCATACAGTTCATATGGATCTTGTTTTCATAATACAAGGCACAGGTACAACAGAATAATAGAATCACTGATATTCCCTCGTATTATTTCCCTCGGGCCATCAGGCCATTTTCGCTTCGCACGGGATTCTTTTAGTTATATTAAGCTTACCTTTTATCAATATTTTACGATGAACTTAAGGCTGACCTCTTTCTGGTAACGTATGAAATTATTTCCAACGTTAAAATACTCGGTATATATTGCTAAAGCCTTATCAAGATGTCAATAAGTGATCCTTGAAAAAAAAGTTCTCAGGTCTGAGTGATAGCCTGTGAATGTCCCACTGCTGGGTTAAGGTCTCTTCTCCTCTTTGTGAGGAGAAGGTTTTGCAGCTTATTCCACCACGCTGCTCCAATGCGGGTTGGTGTAATACACATGTGAAAGAATTTCAAATGAAATTTGACACGTCATGCAGGTTTCCTCACGATGTTTTCCTTCACCGTAAAGCACGAGTTAAATTATAATCACAAATTAAGCACATGAAATGCAGCGGTGCTTGCCCGGGTTTGAACCCACGATCATCGGTTAAGATTCACGCGTTCTTACCACTGGGCCATCAGGTCTATTAAAGCAAAAATAATTGCGTCGATAAAATCGATCAGTCAGCACACGTTATTATGAAATCATTACAAATAATTAATATTATTTTGTAGGACATTATATTCATAATTAGTGAGATGATTACTCGTAAAATAATTGCTATTAACTATTCATCAATATTTATATAATGTGTTCAAAAGAGTAGCCGAGTTTCCTGTTAGATATTTTCGGTTCAATCTTTCTGAAGCAATGGAAGTAATATCAATTTATTTAATAAGGATTATTTTATTATACATATATCATTTTCTTGTTCAATTTCATAGATGTCTATTGGAACGTATGAATTATTCAAACACAGTGTTGCGTGAAAGTCTCAAAGGGAAGACGAACTCGTGTTACGAGTATAGTTCAAAGTTGTCTGCAACGTCATACCTTTCCATTACAGCACAAAATTCACTTTAAAATCCTCGATATATAAAAATCAATACTCCTTGCCCGTTGGAGCTTTATATGCGCCGTGCAAATGAAATGTACCTGGTCGGTTATTTTTTATAATTTGCCTCTTAGTATTGACTGAATAATCGCACATTCATAGTACATAATATTTTCATTATCGTCAAAGATTTATCTTCAATATTCTTTCTACCTATACTTGGTGGTATGGTTTTGTGCGAACTCGTCTGGGTAGATACGATCCGGAAGGGTGAGTGAGCCAGTGTAATTACAGGCACAAGGGACATAACATCTTAGTTCCCAAGGTTTGTGGCGCATTGGCGATGTAATCAATGGTAACATCTCTTACAACTGGGCCATCAGTTCCTTTGCATAGGAAGGCGAACTAACAAGCTCGCCTTCCTATGCAATAAAAAAAACCGAATTATTTTAGTTATTGTTAAAAGGATTTAATTGAACGATATTTTATTCTATATTATCTTGATGAAATGATCTAAATTATTTTATTTTATTAGATACTACTTACTCAAATTAGTATGAAACCTGATAACCCATCGACAATATTGAATAAAAATCACTTTATCGGTTATCTGTCTGTCTGTGATCTCAAAATAACTGCCTCTTTTATGGCTATTTGCAATTTACCAAAACACCCTTTTTTTCTTTTTGCCTGTCTGTCTGTCAGTCTAATCGTGGAAAGGGGTAAAAATTACAAATTCAAATAACTAAATTATTATAAGAAATATTTCTTGGTCCTGTTTAATTTTTGTTTCATTAAATCGTTTTAATAAAAGTTACAAAAACGTACTTATTTCGTATTACGTATAACAACTATACTATATTTCGCGGCAAATCTGTAAACATTACACTACTTTTTTGAGAACCTGTGTAAAAACATTGGTAAATGATATAAATTAAATATTTTGAGTTTTTTTTTCAAAGTTTAGTATGAAAATGTGAGAACAACACTTTGGTACTGAGTTTATCGTATATTTTGTATAATTAGGAATTATTTATGTATCAAATAATAAATTATTATTGTAGGACGTTATCTTAATTACGTCACAAACGACGGTCGAATGTTTTTATTGACCATAAATATACGAAGTTTTACATAATAGCCTGTTGATCAGAATTGTGATAATAAATGAAATAACGTAATTAGCGGTCTGTAAACACTATAATTAAAAAACTATGCGAATGATTTTTATAGCACTTGAAAGCAAATTTAGTGAACGTTTTTATGAAAAAAAAACAGAGTTTTGCCATTTTCTGTGATTCCGTTGTAACGGCTCGGCAGGCGAATAACAAACGTAATGAGTTTGTTTGTTCGTGGTATTTATGTTACAGGTATCACAATTAATCGCATAATACTATTTTTGAACGTACATTACATTATAAAAAAAAATGTTGACAAACATAATTTCAAATAAGTTGGTAGTTACCTACTTAGTGAAGCAAGAATCTTTTTTATTGTAATTTTAATAATATATATTATATTTTTAGGTTAAGGAATGTCCCATTGGTCTAGTGGCTAGATATAAAGCCGCAGACCTGGTGGTCCTGGGTTAAATTCCCAGGTCGGGTCAATAAATAGTTATTGGATTTTTTTTTCAGAAAATTCTCAGTAGCCGCCCGGAGTCTGGAAGTTGGAAGTGTGTATACTCCCGTGCCTCGGAGAGCACGAAAAGCCGTTGGTCTTCTCTTTCCGGTCGTGTCGGATGGCCGCCCCATCGGATTATGAGAGCTAGTGAATTATATTCATTATTAATTATAGAGAATAGCGAGTGCACCTGTGTTTGCGCACACACTTCTGCACTATACTATCTCCTGCGCAGTTGCCTAAACTCTCTTAAGAGTGGTCGTCGTGACCGAAATCGGCATGGTGACATTCTGTTATTATTATTAAAACCTAACAAAACTTAGTTTTCCATTTCGTTTCATGTCTATACAGAATAACAGATAACAAATGTTAAAATAAATTTTATAAATTGTTCATGTTATTTTGTAGGATATTATATTCGTAATAAGTGAGCTGATTTCCCGTTAAATAATTACAATTAACTGTACGTCAATACTCAAGTAATGTCATCAAAAGAGTAGATGAGTTTCCTGTTAAATATTTTATGTAGAATGAATATAACAAAGTACAGTGACGATTCGACTACTTACCGTACTTATTTATATTTAGCATCCAGAAGTGAAAACGGATTTTATAAGAACCTCGAATTCTTTTATTCATAAATGGAACACCAAATCATCTAATCATAAGTCGCGCCAATAAATAATAAAAAAATAACTAACAAGATGGCGGCGGTTAAAATTAGCGCGCTTCCTATTTTTTTTAAATAACGCTGTTGTATGGACCATGGAATTTCCTAACTATATATAATACGGCAACGTAAGAATGTTTAGATATCGATATCTGATGTAAAAATTGATATGATGTTACTAAAATAATGAAACCACAATATTGTGTTGTTAGTGTGATAATCACATGTTGTCAGACAAGATAGTCAATTATCGCAATTTGCAATTAATTAAGCCTCAAGTGACCACAATGCGAGATGGCACTAATTACCATCACGAATATATATACAATCTTTTGAACCTCTAACAGTATAATCAAATATAAAAACATGTTTAATAAAACATGCTTTATGTAAATATATTCATGTGGGGCACGTTACAATATTGTTTCTGATCAGTGAATTTTCTTATAAAAGTATCAGAATATATAAATATTCTCATAATTTTTAGTCCAACCAAATTATTAGTCGATAATGTTATATTTAGAGATTTACATTATTAAATTCACAAAAGAAAATTCAGTAAACAGCTTAGCACAACAGTGTTATTTATCGAGTATGTTGAGGAGCGTGTGGTGGCAGAGCACAAATGTCGTTTATTGTCTCGTATTGAAACAGGGGCGAGGTGTTCTCTGTCGAGATAATTAGAGATCCGTATAAAGACATTAATAACAAAACGGATATTAGACTGGGTGGGGCCGCTTGCTCTGAAAGTATACCTACATCTATTCATCTGATTTATTACACGGAAAATGTAATTGATAAGATATATGTATTAATATTACTGTGAGTCGAACACTGTCTTACTAAGAAGTTTTAAAGTAAGTTTAATAGTGCATATTATGTCAATCGTTTCAATAACAATCTGTCTATGTTATACACATCATATATGAGTACCTACATATTAACTTCGTGTTTTGTTAAGAAATACATTCGTAGAGGATTCTGCCACAGCGAATATTCAATTCATTAATTAATATACTTCACATACATTAAGAATTAAAACAAATATAAAATAACATTTTAAAAAGTCTCGGAACAACGTAATAACAAATTATACATAAATATATTATACAGGATTCATTTTACCTAATTTTTTTGATGAAAAATAATAAAAGACTTGACGAAAACAATCTAATTGATAAAGCTGAGGCAACGAAATTATTTATTGTTGAATTAATTTTGACAGTAAAATATTTTATAAGGGGAGCAAAGGCTCGCGGTAATTGGATTAAAATTTTAGCACTCGTTGTGGCTGCCGATATTGATTTTTGATTTACTTTTTACAACCTTGTAAATAAGGGTGAAAAAATTCAAACATTTTATGTTATAACTCTGAATTTGATGTAACGTTTTCCATATTATAACATTTATTATACGGGCATTATAAGCGTAACATTGAAAGACGGATTGCAGGTTAATACCAATCACATTATCACAACCACACTCCACCATCCATCAACCATAATCACACTGACGAACAAATTTTTATTTGCATAAGTTTTGATACCAATTTCACCGTAAACGGGATAAAGCTTATCTATTATCATAGAAGATATTCACAGTCTAATTAGACGGAGAGAACAAAACAGTTCTTGTCTGGTACATTTACCGAGACTTCAATAATCCGACTTACGGTATTACAAAATATAAAGTTTCCCTTCCCCGAAACTGTGCGACGGGAAATCGTGCCGTCGATACGGGAGGATAGTGTGGGAGGCAGGTATTCTCGCCTGCTTTATTTGCACATGTTTTGAATGTCATTGTCAGGGTGCTAATTGCGACTGCACGCCCCAAGCGCTATACCTCACACATTTGCATTTATAAATGTACTTAATTTAATGAACTCTACGCTTTCAAACAAAACTTGCATTTCAAATTAGTGCACTTCATATATAATGAAAACAATTATTGTATTAATAAATTTAATTAATTGTACTAAATCTCTATTTAATATGACTTTATTTATCTATTGATACTTAATTATGTTTTTAATGTTGATGTAGGTTTGGTTTCAGCGTGGGTAAGCTGATTACAATAAGATAAGGTCTTAACGGGTTATCTTAAACGTGCGATAATTTCGTTCACTGAGAGTGAATAAGAGTGATCGTGAAAAGGTAAGGCAGGCGCGGCTCGGCGAGGGTCGCTCTCGTCTCTGCGGCAGCTTCGAATTAATTTTTCCACGCAGTTGACTTCGAATGTGCTTCCGGCTTGAGTTGCTTCAACTCGAAAGCAAACTTTTCGTGTTTACATTACTTTAAATTCTTTCAACTCTTACCTTTGCTCGCAATACTTCGCTTAGTATCATTTGCAGTGTATATTTATTTCTTGTTTAGGGAAATGTTTTACCTTTTCACTTAAGGGAAATTGCACTTCAAACACTTGTTAAAATTTCCCCGTGTACATATTTGCACCGTTAAAAAGATAGCGAAGGAAATATTTTTTTAAAGTGTTAAGTGTAATTCATTTATTGTGGACGACGTTTGTTTTACATTAACTGCTATTGAATGTTCAAAAGGTAATACAAAATGTCCTTAATAAGGTATATTGAAACTAATACAGCGAGACTTCATTTCCTTTTCGTTATTACTTCACTAAATTGCTTCCAACAGAGGAAACGTAGCAAATATGATTTAAACACGAGCTGTATCAAAGGCTAATTGCCCCACACTATGAATATACCCTATTTGAATGATGTAAATTGCAAGAAACTCATCATACACCGTTTGTACTTATAAAGCGCTAAGTACGTAAGACATTAAACGATATTTTAGGGAACATTTATATTTTAAATTCCTTGCACATAACGTTTTAAATTAAATATTAACAAACAAACAGTAATAGCTTTAACACTATACTTTGTTATTTGCTCAGCTTTTTTTGTATAAAACAATTGCATTAGGGTATTATTTCGAAATTCTTGCAATACTAAATATCTACGCCGGCTAAGCTCCGCTTAACTTAATATATGGCGACAGGCACTCAGCGTGATTACGGTAGAAGGTATCTATTTATCTCGACATCTATGTCCTACTAATCACTATCAACCGTATCTCATGACCACAAATCATATTAAGGTCGAAATATGACTATACCCGCTTTCCGTGTTGTTTGTACTACTATATTAACTATAACAATGGCAAGCAGATATTTTAACCACCTTTTATTTTAGAAACGAATATTGAGGCATTTTAATGAACATCGACTTTTAATATATTTTTTATTACTTGATAGTTTCAGTCATAAAAAGTATATAAACAAAATTTCCAGATCAACTAATAATATGGTGTAAATATGGTCGTAAGATTACTCTTAATTAAGATCTTGATGATATCGTCAATTCTTATTCATATTAACTTTACCTAAACACGAAATAACATATGTACCTATATATAAATATGTGCTATGAATCAATGTTATTTCAGTTTCCCGTTTACTGGACAGCTTTGTCTCGTTGCTCTCTGATTTTACGCCTTTCAATTAACGAGTAATCATACACGCCCGGGGACCCTTTCATTGAACACTGGTAATGAGTTTTCACCCTTCGTCGAATATTGGACATCGGTGTTTCAGACCCCGCATTTTCGTCGTTTTGCCGGCGCCGCCAAACTGGGCTCGAACGACGTTTATACTGAAAAAGTGGTTTTATTCGCTACCATTATGCATGTAACATGCATGCAATTTGCATGTTGCTAATGGGTAGCGTTCGTGCAAAAACACGTCTACTAGTGAAATTTGCAATATTATTTAGAGACGTGAATACGATCGATATTGACTTTTATGATATGAGTTTATGTTCTGTTAAAATGAATCAGACTGACTTTGAATTTTTGCTTTACGTTAAATAAACTTTGTTTGAAAAGGATTTATTATGTTTAACTGATTTCAACTGTTTCTCAATTTTATTAAACTTTATAGTTCATAAACAGATTATTTTTGTTGGTATGGAACCTTGTTAAATTAGTATCCCAAGCGTACGTTTAGTACGTAGTTAATTGTACGCTTGTATTGTTATATTGTTTGTTCTCTTGTTATTTTTTGGCAAAAAGGATTTTGAATAATAATATTTGGAATCACTTTGAATAAATGTTTTTAAGATATCCTTCAAGAATAGTCAAAGTAATCGATCGGATAATATTTATAGGTAAAAAGATTTGTTTGTGACGGCTCGGGGCCGATCTCAATCCAACATCATTAGTGATAATAGCGGTCGCTCAAATTCGATATTCGAGACAGAATATCTTAATTAATGCTGGCGCTTCAACTCCCTTTCTAGAAACAATGTAAATCGCACCAGATATTATTTACTTCTAAAAATAAATTTACTGTATTCTTATCTCAAATTAATATTCCGCCATAATTTGTGTCCTGTTACAGACAAATTGTTATAAGCTGAATTAAATATTTATGTTATTATACAAGCATTTTACTGGGATAATAAGTTTTAAAGGATTATGAGTGATGCTTAAAAGAAATAAAATTTAACGAATACATTTTTAAATCTCGAACGCCTTTTCATATTTTATATCAATTTGTATTTACTGCGTAATACTCAGAATAAAACTGACGATTAATTTTTCTAAGAAGTTTGTAGAAATTCCTTAGCAAACCTCCTCAATAAAATTCATTAACTTTTTTAAATTCCCTGCTAAATAATGTAGTCACAGTATATTCAAAGCAGTAGCTCGAATACATATCACATTTGTATTTGCGAATAAAAATACCTGAGCTGTAAACAGAATTACAATTACGATTATAGATACATTACGATTATATAAATAAAAATAATTATAGCATTAACAATGTCACCAAACCATTTTAGCACTAGTTTTAGTAGTTCTTAATTATTATTATGGGACGAAGGGGTTAGTAAACAAGTTTAGAAATGTTTTGATTATTTTTTTTATTATGAACAAGGGAAATAGTTCTGAAAAAATACAATATTATGTTGCAAACAGTTTCAAGTTATCGGGTTATTGTAGAACATGAAAAGTGTATTTATCAGTCTTTCTGCAATATAAATTGACTGACAATTATATTAATTAGCATATGACTCTGTCTTATGATATAAATGCTAAAAATATTGTATACAATATCTTAAAAAACATCATAAATATCAGATTACAAAATAATAGTCGGAATCCTAAATTACTTACATCATACAAACAAGAATGCTATTGGATTACATTTTTATTATTATTAAAATTGAGTATTATTTTATTTATCCTAAGCTACATAACAAATTTACATCTTAACTTATGTCGCTTAATGATAAAATACAATTATACCCGTCTTTGAAATTAAGTAAATTTAATGCAAATTTACATTTTATATGAAAGCAATTTTCTTACGTCTGTTTAAATTGATAATGATTTTAATCCAAAGTATAAGTTCACATAAGTGACACCTAACAATTTCAAGAAATTTTATCTATTTGTCATTTTTAAAAATTTGCAGAAGACCGATTGCATGTATCCTGCGCTTACATAACGGTTACGGCTATACATAAAAACAATATATCTGAGTATTTATGTATAAAATGATTTCTTAGTATTTTATTTGGAAAAAGCAGAATTGTTATACTTATAACAATTCCAAGATATCGTTTATTCGATTTACGAAAAAAAGTAACAGATTCAAAACGAAGTTTTCCATTGGAGTTACATTTTCCTTTAGAGCTTTTTTATGGTGTTATATATATGACTTTTGCATTACTTACATATAGTTTATGACCAATCTCAAATCGGTGCTTAAACAGCAAGAACACTTAAATAAGTTTCTTCACGCGACATAGAAGAAGAAGACGAAATAATTTGACAATCAAAAGGGAATAGTTTTATTTTATAATGTTTATAACGATAACTTATATCTTATATTAATAGTAATCAATCTCAGATCTTAATGTTTCGCTGTTACTAGTTTTTACCTACCGATCTTCTTTGGCGCAAAACATTACCAATAACACAATTTTTATATACATTTATTTACATTTACTGCAAGGAACACAGTTTTTTTTTTAACTTTTGCGTCATATCACTGTACAAATGTTTTTTAATTATTGCATATAGAAAATAAAATACTTAAATAGTTTCATTATGACAACTGTAATTAACTGAAGTTATTAATAACTTGATAGGGCACGGTATAATTATGAGTGACTTTCTGAAGAATTGCAAAAAGTTGCAATCATATGAAATGCCACCGTTTGCAATGAAAATGCATCATAAGTATTATTGATGTCTGAATGCCCCGGTCATAGTTCGGTACTCATCTCGACCCCCCCTGGAGATCTTCCTACATTCCCTCCGGCTTTGTAAAACATGTCAGAACTACTGGAAGGTTTTGTAGGGTTCAGTTGCTCTGTAACCTGCGTTGATAACAAATAACATATAAAGTATTTATATAAATGTCACATATGGTATTTAACAAATTAAACAAAAAGAGGTATTCGAGACGTGTCAACACAAAATTATTCACAAAACTTTGCACACAAATAAATTAACAACAAACAAATAAATATAATACATAAATAATGGTTAGTCAACGTTTGTTAATTTACTCTCTAACCCACGAACCCAACAAAAAAACATGCAAAAACAAGACACAAACAATGATGCCTCCGCGAGCAACCGGGAGGGGGGGACAAACCAATATGTACGTGCAGCTACTTCATTCCGCTACGTGTTGCGACACAAATTGCTGAAACCTCCGTGCGAGCTTTACTTACTGCGTGCTTTCTATGAGAGGTTTTAAGATAATGTCGAGAGTGTTGTCGTGTCGCATGTGCGCATGGTGCGCATGGTGCGCGTGATGCGCGTGGTGCGCGAGTCGAGTGTGCGTCCTCGCCAAGTTTGCGTTGTAGTCACGCGATTCTCTTGATGGCCGCATATACCGCCGTGCCAGCGATCCGCTCTCTCCCACCATTATGTTGTTGTTGCTAGCATGTCTCTGCGTATCCCAATTACATATACACTTATCAAGCTACCGGTGCAAACCTTACTGTATGTTCAACCAAAATACTGTAATTTATATTTATACAATTTTTACATAAAATATTTAACTCCCATAAAAATACGGCATAATTCATAAGCACTGCTAAATCCTTGTTTTGAGTCAAAACAGACACAAATTTATTTTAATTTTGTTTATCTAGGTTCATACTTACTATTATTACGTATACTTATTATTATGTATATTATCTTTTTTATTATTAATTTAAGGCAATTAAAGCTAAATTTTCCATAATATATTTTTATGAGGAATTAAACAGATTCAAGAAATGATGCCGTCAGTGAATTAGAATATCTAATCTACTAAAAAGACTACTTTTATAATAAAAAATAATAGGCAATAAATTTGTTTTTCATCTTCTGGTTGAGTTATGAAAATTCTGTGATAACACTTAAAATTAAAATATGCCATTTACATCTTAAATCTTTAGCGACCCAGAAATTGGAGCTGCGAATAATCTCAGTTGTCCCTGTAAATCCATTCATAGTAGAAATTAATTATATATTAAATGCCTATGACTATGAAATAAGTATATCAATATTAAAAAAATCGATAGGTTTTGGTTATACCAAGTTAGGTGTAACTAAGACGGTGTTTATTTTATACTGAATAAAATGGCTGATAAGTAATCATTTTTGGTAAAGCTTTTTTTAAGTTATAGAATGGATTTCGAGGACAGCCGAATTGCAGAAGTATGTTAGGAAGCAAAGCGCCCACTCACGAAAAGTGAAAAGCCACCATCCGCGGGACTCGGATAACAGCGGGGCACGAGGTCGCGCGGGCGCCGGGCTGTGGCGCTATCGCTAGCGACCGAGAGTAGCGAGCGCTGCGAGCCTGACGCGGTGAGCCGAGCCCGGCCAGGTGCCGCCGGCGGCCGCCGCGTCAGCCCCGCCACGGCCCCCGCGACCCCGCCCCCGCCGCCGCCCGCCCGCCACTGCCTACTCACAGGCGCTTGAGACCCGCCCGCGCCACACTTCGCGCTGTCGCTCGACCTGGTGACAAAATCACTTTTTATATTCTAATTTCGTAGCCATCATAAGTTTAGAAAGAAGTTTAAAAAAAATAGACTTATTGTACCGAAACTAGTAATAATTCAGTTGCATGATTTTTTTTTATTTTTTATTTATTTACATTAAAACCTTAACTAAATACAAATAACATTTAAAAATAATTATTATACAAGTCGTGACCGCGTGGAATGGTGGCAAGAATGCTAGCAGCATTTCCCCTTTGAATCGCAATTCCGATTCTCTGGGCGAAAAATGAACCAGCCCTCCTGTCACCAGTGGAGGCAATAAGGCGGGGAGTAATATTTTGGATGAATTTTTTGGCACTATTACTCCAAGGTCCAAGCGTTTCAACTGCAAACGGAACAAAAATATAATTTGGAATAAGAGACGAATATTTGTTAAGTTTGTTCGTTTCAGCTTTTTCCGCGGCAGCTCCGGCTTTTAACATTGTTTCCCTGATATGAGACGGGGCCAGTGTGTCGACACATGTTGCGTCCCACACAAGGGCCCGTCCCCGTTCCCAGGGAACCAATGTCAGTCCATCAGGTCTCTTGCCATCATCACGACTAATTCCATGAGGCTCAATAAGAGCAGGAACGTCAATGGTAGCAAGAGCCCTTTTAATAATATCATTAAGAGAACCATGGCGGAAAAGCCTCCCTGAACTCTTTGGACAAGAAACAATTACACGGTAAGCCGAAAGAGTCAACCTCTTTTCCACACGGGCACCTGTGCTCAATACACAGCTGCGTTCCCAGCCGGAGACCTATTGATACGCGAAAACATTCATTGTCTAAAAGCGTCCCAAGATTTTTAGAAGGTACCGCATGTAACCAGTGACCTGACTCTTTAGTTGATAAAGCTAGAAGCCGTGCACGGTTTTTGGCACTTGTTAAATTTTGATTCAAACTTTGTTGTGTAACATGAACTAGTGGCGAATCCCAAAGTTTTTGTTTGGTAACTTCCTTAGAGATATCGTCATTAGGACATTTTACCTTTATTTATTTTACATTTGCATGATTTAACCCATACAAAATGTGACCTTAAATGAAAGCTTTTAAAAAGGAACGGGTATAAACAGAAATATAAATGATGGTTTGTACGAGTATCGCTACCATTTTGATATTAGAATCGTGTAGTAACACTTTTAAAACGAATGTTTGGTATTTAGGGTTATTAAAAGTAAACTTGGCCAGTTTTCGTCAGTATTAATGGAGTATTACTCAACGTTTTGATCAATAAAATGCAAGATAGGATAAACCAAAACAAAACTTTTTGAGCGTTGTTTATTACCCACATATTTCGATAATGTATGCAGATGTACGAAATGTTTTTAATGTAATCCTTAATAGCTTAGCGCTGCCGATACTATGTGAAACTATTCATTAAAATTAAATGTTAAATAGAAACACATTTCATTTCAAAAACATGGAGACAAACAAGTTATGTAACATTCAAAATTATCGATGATTACAAGCAACAACTAAAAACTCTTAAAATTACGTTACAAATCAATGTTTTAATTACCTCTCGGAAGAATAAGCATAGTCCTGATCAGCACCTAATCCAGAATCAGTGTGTTCATGCGACACTCTTGCACTTCCTGATATTAATTCACCGCTTGAACTATTGCTATTGCTATTGGTAACTGGACTGTATGGATTGTTGTTGTGTGAAACTGGCGTGACAGTGCTTTTATAGCCGTTATTCGTTAAGAAATCATCCCCAGATCGTCCGACGGGTTCGTCGAATGTCGGGTAAACACGCCTAAAAGACGGTTCAATATTAATAATTATACAAACAACGCTTCAATTAACATGATTACAAATATAACCTTAGTAAACGTAATAATATCATTGATGTAATAATTAAAAACGTAACAGAACTTGATATGAATCGTATTATTTTCTATTAGATACTGTAACGCAGACGTACTTCTAACTCTGGTAATTAATAAAATTGCAAATGAACTTAAATGTGAGGACTGCGCATAATGTATACACATAATATTTTAATAAGCAAAATTTTAATTATCCTCATCATACCTCCCATGTTTCTCGTTGCTTGTTCTGTGTGTACTGAGAGTGCTCGAGCTCGATCTGAGAGATCCTTGATTGTGGTTGTCATGGTCACTTTTGTGAGACGAAGAGCTCTTCTCTCGTCTCGCAAGTGATCCGTGTTCAGTCCTACGTTATAATAAGATTTAAATAAGAATTTTGTATTGTGGTGCAAGCGGTTAATTATATAGAACAAAAATGATACTGCAATATTTTTCTCATCAATTAGACGAATGTATTCTTTACTCGAGTGCTAATTAATAATAGCAAAAATCTTACTGCTTATGTTTTGACGTCGTTCGTAGTTTAGTGTGACGTGCGTGGCTTGTTTGCACGACGGTGTATGGTATTTCTTTGAGCTGTGCCTCAGTCATTCCTGTAGTATCGACTAGAGAGAATTCGAGGTGTTGCTTCAGTTCATTCGGTAGCCACTTCTTTTCGTTCGGTGAACGAGACCGCGATCTAGTAATAATGTGTTAATTAAAGCATAACGTATTTCAAAAGTCGGCAAAAATGTAAAATCATTTCAGTATATAATGAAATTGACTGTAAATTTTTTATCGAACTCACAAACATATAGACAAAAAAACATTTTAGATCATCGGGAATTAGTTTAGTCGTAAGATCGATTGCAAAACTTTTATCAAATAGATAAACAAAAAGTCATAGAAGAAAACGAGTAAATAAAGACGAATTATTATTATTAAATAAATTAAAAATACAAAAGACATTCATATTTAGGAGCTAAAATTAAAAATGCTGTTAATTTTTAACTGCTTTTAATTTTACCTATGTTTCTTATGTCTTCGCGGCCTATGAGACGATCGATGAGTACCAGTCTCTGGCTCCAATTGGGACCGACGAACACTGGCTACCTGTTATAAAAAATATATAAACGTTGAATAAACCTGTATTACAATTATATATACGTTGAGAAAGTAATGTAAAGTTAACGGCAAAGAGTAAAGTGCACTCCTTTTTAAACATTGTATTTATTTTTCTCAATAGAGGCACTCACTTGAACACTACCGCCTGCCGTTGTTTGTCTTAATACCTCCTTCCATTGGGACTCAGAGTCGACCAGCTCATATTCCCTGAAATTTTGTAGCCATTAGAAGTAGAAATTCAACTAATATTTTTCCAATTTATTGTTTCCCTAATGTGTTTTATTTATTACATAAAATACTTCATAATTTAGTTGCGAACCTTATGTGTTGAAATAAGTTTTGTCGAAATGTTTTTAAAAATATATATGTAAATATATAGACAGAAGTTTGTTTTACCATATCGCAGCAATAATTCATCAATTATCTATTCACACATCACATACAGGAAAATAAATCGTATCACATGCTTTATACACCTTTTCTTGTGAATTATTTTAAGCAAGAATTTTTTGTTTTTATTTATATACTTGACAAGCTAATTATAAAAAAGATAAATTCTGTATAAAAACAGTTACTTCAGGCTTATCCATAAAATACGAGTACAGCATATCGGACTTTTCTATATAAAATTTTAAAGTCTGCAAATTCCTCATACTAAGTTTTATTGTATCTGTTGTAGTTTCGCAAGAGTTTGCTACGAAAATGCTTGGAATCTCTCTCCTTCTGTGTTGAGGTTTGATATAGGATATTTTATAAAATAGTTAGTAAAATAAATAAAAACTGACTTATTGTCAGGTTGGGAGTCGTCCCTCTCTGAGCCTGACTCATGCTTGTGTCTGGAGCGGTGCCGTCGGTGTCGCCGTCCAGAGCGACCTGAACCGCGGGACAGCTCGCTTTCGGCATCGGACTGCTGTCTTCGAGACCGGTGCCTGTGTCTGGTGTTACACATTTTTTTGTAAAGAAATAATAATACCTCGTAAACTTATAATGTTTATGTTTTAAATGTTGTCTTATTTATAATTTAATTTAGAAAATTTATAAAATAATTTTCATTATTAAATTTAGATTGATTGAGTTTAATTATTATTATTTTTAATGTAAAAGGGGACAAACGAGCAGGAGGCTCACCTGATAGAAACACCCGGCTGCAGAGGGCTTGCAGGTGCGTTGCCAATTAATGCACAAATTAGAAGACTATGTTTATAAACTTAGCTTACTTTCGATTCGACCGTGAATCGTTTGAGCTCTGAGAGTCTACGGACGCCGAACGATGTCGAGGCACGGGTGGAGGCCTGTTTGCTGTTGGTGATGCAGAGTAGAGTCCACGCCTAGTAGGGGCTGACCGCGTCGATCGCGGTGACCCTCCTGGACCACTAGGTGCCACGATAGGAGCTACTTCACCGCTTAATCTAACACGAAGGAAGCAAAAAAGGCTGTTTATTTATTTTTTAATTAAAACGAAATCTCACTCACATCACGTGTCAACCCTGGATTAGGAGAATTAGGATAAATAAATGAATATTTTTATGCAGATGTAGAGCAATTAATCTTTCAATTACGAATAAATAACTAATAAAATAACGAATAAAAAATCTTAAAAAAAGTTACTGTTATTGCTGGACTAGACCTCGTCACATTTTGATAAGTTTTAGAGTTTTTCTAACACGCTACTTTAATGCGGGTTGGTGCATACACGTGTAAGATTACATCCGATGCTATCTTCCGCGGTGAGATAAATTAATAAAACGTTCTAATAAATAAGCACAAATTAACCACATGAAGATTTAGTTGCCTACCCCGGGTATGAACTCGCTATCTTATTTAAGATTTACGTGTCCTACCCACGGTTCATGTTTAATAATATAAGTGGGCTATTTGACTATGTAATATAAAAACATAATATATGTGTATGAAGTAACTTTTACGAAATCACTTAAAACATAAAACAATATAATGTCAATAAAACATTTTGCTAAAATCAACCTCGTTCGCAAAGTTTCTCTGATCTTACTTAGTAAAAACGAAAAACCACAGAATAATCCCCGAGGGAACGAAAAAATACAAGCATTACGAAAAATAAGAGCATACTTACGAATTAGGCCGGTGAACTGAGGTAGGTTGTTTCATTTCAGGACAGTCTTTTATTCTCAAGTCTTCTAACTTTGGTACTGTAACAAAAGAATTCTGTTAGACTATGTTTTCAAAACGTGCCAGTGTGATTATTTAAAATAAACATTGTATTTTTACTCGCACTAGTATTTTTTTAAATATATTAACTTCTTTTTCATTTCCCATGACAAGACAAAAGGTTCGAATAAACCGAATTACTATGCCTAATTATTTTTAAAAATCATTGATGTTTCGTAGAAATGTCAAGAAATGAAATTGTTTTTTTTTTCATATGTAATAAGAAATTATCTAATAACTTTTCATTTTTATAGATCATAATATATTCTAAGTATTATAATCGTTATACAAAGAGTCAAAAAATATTTGCGTATGAAGACGATTTTCGAATAGCATAATTAATGTAAATGAAGTTAGCGAATAATATATAACGAAGTACCATCATGTAGTGAGGAATATGAATTTTGTGGACGAGCAATACGTCGCGAAGGCGTTCGTGTAAACGTGGGCGGAGGGCGCGGCCTCGAACTTCGGCCACTGTTGGAAAAATATTATTATTTTAAATAGAAACTTCTTGCAAGCTCTGTATTTTGCACGTTTTCAAATAATTTTATTTTAAGTACCTATTTCTCAGTCTTGAACCTAAAGCAAAAATATCCGCAGATGCAGGTGATGATTGTTGTAATCTAAAGAAAGTGTGATGATCAGAACAGCAGCGCCATAAATGACGACACGCGGACCTGGTCGGAGACTCAAAACCGTAAGTAGATGTGTCATTCTGAAACAAATATTAGGGATTTAACCACAGAACTGAAACTCCCTGGCTCTTTAACTTTATTCTAAGTTTCAAACTTTACGTCTTGTAAGGCTTTCACTAATTAAAGTTACATTTCGTTGTTCATTTAAATCCAACTGTGGGAAATTAGTAGAACCCTTTGAGGTATTAATTTTCGCTCAAATGCGTGAATTAATCATATATAATTAAATAATAATTGATATATTTATGAAATTGATATTTATTTTATTCAACTTTTAAAAGCGAATGAAATTCTTAATGTGATATTGAGAGTAACTTTTTGTCTCTAACAAATTTCCGCGTGTACGTAATAAGAAAAGCAATTTTCCGGAGTCTCCTTTGATCAACGTTCATTTCGCAAGGAGAATGTATTTAAAGGCAATTTCGAAACCCTCCCTATTTTTAAAGACACTTCAAAGGCGCAGAAGTAAGTCGGTATCTCCGGGTCTGCGAGCGGTTAGCACGTGTTATCAGCATTCGTCCAGAACGCGGTAAATACTGCGCTCAGTTCAACGTGACTTATCTAAAATTGCCTGCCTGCGAATGTCTTTTAAGAAAGCAACGTAAGATGGACTCCATTTCACACAACTATTCAAAGTTCCTCTTATCATTTGAAACCAATCTGTTTCGAGAACGGGGTCGCACGGTTTGTCTTATTCTGCATTTTTGTCATCGCAGCTTATAAATAAATTATTTTATATAAAAGAAATACTTACATTTTTATCAGCTACGCGAATCATAAAATATCGTCCCTTATAATATAGCTTCGAGACACGCGGCCAATAATAGGTAGCGACAGTATGTTTTCCACGTAAAAGCAACAGGCCACTTGGCGCTAGTCCCAAGAAATACTCTACGCTGTCTTCGCCCTGAATTAAACAAATTGGCATTTTTTTTACGAAGTAAATAACTTTTAAGAAAGAAACTTAACAAAAAATAGAATTTACCAAAACAGGATGTAGATCTACACCGTACATGTCGAGCCATTTCACTTTATCTAAATAACTAAGTTCCGCTTGAGCTGGTGATATACCTCTGCAACATTCATAAAATACTTAAGACAATAGCACAAAGAATCCTTTCAACGTTAATTACATTAATTGTTTTTCTTATTTAATATTCTGGTAATTATCATAGAAGGCTAACTGCGAATAATCTCGCCCGGGCCAGGCGACGGCTCACTTCCAGTTAAGAAGGGAGGTACACATAATTTGCATGTAATTGAGGCTTTGTGACGTGCGAACGGCGAAAACCGCAGACTGCATCTTTGCATAGTTAAAAATTCATTCAATTACGCGAAAAAAGTTATATTTCCGTAGCAGATGGTTGTTTTGTGTTATTACTTATTTTTTATTATTCAAGTATATATTGCTTTTAATTTCATTTCCATATTTTAAATGAAATTTTTCATGAAGATGTTATATTACTTAATCAAACTTACGTAAGTGTTCGGTGTATTTCTGCGGCTCTTGATTCCAGTTCAGGGGATTGATGAGCGAGTAATCTGAACTCCGATACGTAACCCGGCAAATGTCTTCGGTGATCATAATCGCCCAGCTCCGCTGTTTAAATATTATAAAAAAATCTAAATACACTTCAATCAAGTTGTCAATCCTCATTTTACAAGATTTTTTAATATATATTTCTACCACCAGTCTGCAACGTAGATTTCACCAAATAAATAAACTTTGCTAAGAAAGTAATATATTACAATACAATTAGTAATCCTATTTATATAATATTCATTAGGTGAATTAATAAATTGAGTTATTAAGCTGATGACAAATTTAAATGAATTAGATTTATAACAACAATTGTTTCTTGGAGGTGAAACATATATCATATTTAGCAAACCAATTGTAATGGCGACCTCGTTTTTGACAAATCGTAATTAATTTAGTTAAAGCGGGCGAAACGTGTCCTAAATAAATACGCAGAATGATGTGTAAACACAGGCGGTAATAAGGAAGTTAATGCGTAAACAAAACCCTCCATTGTACATAAACGTATTTAAGTTTGTTCAGTATGTTTGTTAGATTTCATTACTATATGAGGGCAAATAGAACACTGGACTAATTATCGAAGAAAACTTAGCAAAGAGAAAAGAAAATGTACTACCATGTTTGGACCAGAAAAAAACTGAGTGTAGTGAACGAAGCTGACAGTCATTTCCCGTCGTATGTCTTTTTTTTTGTCCTCGGAAATAGTAAATCTGGTAAACTCGTGGAAAACATAGATATAATACGAGTGATCTTACATTATTTATTATTCGCTACAACAAATACGTCATGAGATGTGAGAGTATTATAATAAACCAATATACATAATATTAACTCCATTATGTTAATGTAATATATACGTATTTATCTTTAGGAAAGATATTTTTATTTATCATTGTACGTTAGTGCTCGTTGTGTTGGACGACCATAAATTTTAAACGACTATATTTAAACACTTGTACTGTTACGGGCACTTAAAAACAGAACAATACGAAACGGGATTCGAATAACAATATGAATTCATCTTACATTTGGAATAAGCGTTCCATTTACGTAACATTTTTTTTAATTTGAATATTAAATATATGAAAGCATTAAAATTACGCGATCATATTATTTAGGATATCAAAGTGGATGGTTTTCATCATTTCCATTACACGGTGAGTAATTTGGATTCTGCTTTGCGTCACTATTTGAGTGTGAGCGATGTGTGGACAGGCTCACAGATCATGATGCATGGAAGCGTGAATCGAGCACTCACGGAGATGTTGACATACGGTAAACTAGCTAACAAATATTGTATTTATGGTTGCTAAAACGTTAGATCTTGTTATGTTTATTTGTGTTCTAGATACCACTTTGAAGACGCTTATTTCGCTCCGTCGATCAAAATTAAAAACAAATAAGTTTAAAATTAAACTAAAAAAATCTTATTCATGTCATTATAATTAATATTGCGTTAATAATTAGATATTACAAAAAAAAAACAATCATAATGCGCAGCTATAGTCACTTCGCGCAAACCTTTGAGACACATATAAGTATATAACGCTACTGAATAATCATTGAGTTACTACATAATAACGCAATAAATGTTATACCAAGTTCTGAAAAAGTAATTAGCTTTAAATCAATGAGAGTAGTTTTTTAAACAAGTAATACTATTTTTTATAAAATATTACAATAAAGACAACGAATGAATCCTGAAAGAATGTCCTCTACATTTATTACGTGAAGTTGTTCGTTCATACAGAATAAAATTGTTTCTGAATAGTATTCTTACTTTGCAAATGTATAGTCTTATTCAAGTAAGCGCCCGGACGATAGCCCATCCTGTTGATTAATGTAAGGAGTTCCTCAGGCCAACTAACTTGTTGCCAACGACGGACCATTGTCTACATTCACGATACTTCCAAACAGAAAACGACTTTACCGAGAGCCGTCTAAAATAGATAGCCCCAAGCAGTGACAAATAGTATATCGTTGTTCACTCTTTTGAACAACTTTTTTTGACTTTAATAAAGTTTTTTAAGATAAAACATTTTTCAGTCTCCGTCTAGTAATAAACTTCTTTTTTTGTTTAAATTGGATAATATTTAGAATGTTTACATTTTGTTTTGGTTTTTTTTAATTTATTGATTATACTAATATGATATTTATGAAAAACATTATTTTTAAAAACAAAAAAGAAATTCGGACGTAAAATGTTATAACACCAGAATATTTTACGTCATGTTCATCTGTTTACCCAAGTAAGAACAGTGAGCGGTTTTTTAGAAATAACGTGAACGGAAATCACTGTAAATAAAATCATGATATTGTTTTACTTACAAAATTATTATTCTGAAATAGTATTCTTATTAATGAAATATTTATTTATTTATCTTTCACAATCACACAAGAAAAATTATAATTTATCGCTCATAAATAAAAACATACAAAAAAAAACCACTGAGGTTTGTCTTGCATGGTATTAATGCCAGCATCAATGTTTGCTTCTACTATAAATTAAACACTATAATATAAATTTATTGGCAGGCTATAACAATAATAAGATTAGGCTAATTATGTGAAAACGTAACTACGTGGGTACATTTACGAAGTGTATATTGACTATCCTTATGAGTTTCATTTGTCTGACAGTGTGTGTGGTAATTTCGTACGGCAGGTCTACGCGTTTCTCCGTTGATATGTGTCCCCCGGGCCTCAGGGGCCGATGTAGACGAGATTAGATGCAAACGATGCTTTGCCGCTGATGGCTCATTTACCTCTTGAATAACGCATTGATATTATACCCCACCCTCATATCCCTGGCTTTTGTAAAATATTGCCCTAAAAGGTAACGTTTTTAGAACTTGCAATATATTTACTACAATGTCGGCACAAAACTCTTTTGTCGGGACAAACTGGGGTCCTATTCACATACTAAAATTTGTAGTAGCAAAACATTTCAATCACATAATATTTACTTTTTTTTTACCATCTTTCAAAAAATACAAAATCGTTTAAAATAATAAGAACAACACAAATACATTTTCTTTTCGTGTCATCGTAATATTTATACTAATTATTTATACAGAAAGACACATAATTAATATATAAATATTGATGCAAGAAGTAGATTGGAGTGGTAATTAACTGACGACGTGGATCTTCAAAGGTAAGGAAGACGTTAATTTCCTCTACGAGCAAAAAACGAAAATAGACAAACATGGGACAAGATATAACGAAATTAAATATACAATTTTGAAATGTATCATCATAAAGCAATTTAGTAAGAAACGGTACTAACTTAAAGGAATAAGTTTTCGATACTATTTATTATAAAACTTTATCAAAATAAAGGTTGCTTCATTCAAGGTATGTAATATCGTTGGTTTTCTTATTCTTACGGTATCTTTAAATATGGTTTTAATGAATAGTTAATAAAGTTGTTAAAAAAGTCTCGCATTATTTGCAGTTATCAGCACGAGTATATAGCTTAACAATAGCCGCGGCGGTTGGCTCGAGCGGAATTGAACCAGACTATAGTCCGATGGATAATACAGTCAATTGAATCAATTGAAAAAAAGACATAATATACTACAGTATTGATTTGTGAATACATACTCATTTTAGTGCATACAACGTTGCCGTAACTTTTCCAAATTACTTTTTTCACATAAATTGATCGATTGATTAAATATGTCTTGCTAATATTATTTATCTGATAGTATTTTGTGTCTGTTAGTATAAATTGAAGCCGCCCTTGACTGAAGGTTGATAAATACATTGATGATATTATATATTAAACTTTATTGTATTAATACTTAAGTAATAATTTAAGATATATATTGTATAATATTAGTTAGGATGTATGTTAGATTCGATGGCTAATGAGCAAGAAGAACAATTTTGTATTATATATAACAAAGTCATTCGTCCTAAGTTCTTTTCCGTATTTTATTTATGTTATGTATAATTTACTATACAAACTGTAATGATCTAAATGTATCCTATAATAAAAAAAACAGATAGATAAACAAACAGACAAACAGTTACGCTTTAATATAATGATCTATTTTCTTTCATACGCTTGTTAGATAGGTTGGACACTTTAATATCAGGGTAACTGGTCATTTGGAGGTAGTGCCTCTGGCGGTGAGTCAACGTCCTCGCACTCAGCCGGAGGCACCACAATTTCATTCGTTATTCTGTTGCGTGCACGGCACAATTATGACACGGAATGTTGAACAGATTGTTACACTGTTTTGTTTTTATTTTTAAGATACAGAGAACTTAGCAATGAAATGGTTCAGTGTGGAGGACTTAATGTCCATAACCATTTATTTAACTTAATATTTCTGTACCTATTACATCGCACAAAAGATTAATCCGGTATATAAGTGCCTATGTATATGTAGAACAGACAAGGTTAAATTCACTCTAAAATACAATAAAATACGTTACAATTAAATAAATCGTGCATCCGCTACAAACATTTGTTTGTGCAGAGATAATGTAATTTTGTATATTTTGTAAATGTATAAATTTATTTATTTTTATATGTTAGTGTGTGTTAAAATTATATATAATAATAATTAATCTATATTTCTCCTTACAAAAACAAAACCTTCTGATGTCATATCAAATTCAAAGTAAATTAAGAAACAGTTTACAGTGAAGTGTGCAGAACATCGAAACGCGAGAAAAATGGAATACAGAAAAAAAGGAAATACAAATTATTATAAACAAAATAAGTAACACATATTCAGCTGATATATATAAAATTATAATACTTAAAAAGTCTCAAGATACTCGGTACAGCCATAACTACGTCCAATAAATATTTTAAACTAGTTCAAAGTCACAAAGTAAGAACATTTTATGGCGGTCCCGAACTGAAGAGCCACAAAATTAAAGTTGTGGAATCGAGTACAGTGCGGCCGACCAAACCGCTTTTCCGTTTGGTTCTACAAACACCCAAACAGGAAAAACATTCGAAGTTTATAAACTGCTACCAAAACAAACTCAATATCCAAAAAATTGTAACTTTTAAAAAAGAGTTTCAGGTAAAAATGTTAGCTATTTCATTCGTTTGTTAAATCGTACCGTTCGTTGCATTAATATAAGTGCTTACTTAGCGATGAAATGAGAGCGATTGTCCGATCTATTAGCTAAAACGCATCACTAGTTGGTCTAGGCATGATAGTCATGACCAAATTGGCTAATAACCTAACGCTATTCAAAGCTTATCTCGCTATAACAATAGAGCCCTAACTGTTTATCGTACCTCCAAAACAGCGATTATTTTATGTAAAACTAAACGGTATATATACAGTTTTTTCAATACAAAAAGACAATATAAATATATTAATAAAACATTTCTCATATCAGACCTTTTTTACACGGAATATACATTTTATTTGCAAATATATATGTCTTAAAATCCTTTAATTTATTCTATTATTTTAATGAGCTGACTTCAACACAACTTTAATATTTATGATTATAACGGCTATTAATATCTTTAATTACACTTTATAAATAAAAAACGTAAATTATTCGCACGAAATGGTTCTGCTACGTCGCAAAAATATTATGCATTAATATTAGATGTTATTTTAAAGGTAAGCAAATATAATTTAAATAGCCGATATTTTTTTTCATTCTACAGCGTAAAAATGATTATACTCAACTTGTAAAACTGTGTTTATGATAGTGCAAACAAACTTCTCGAAAATGTACTCATATTTATAATTTGTACGAATCTCGCGGGCTAAGGAGTCTCAGGTGATGCCGCTCCAGTTCGTACAAGTGCAAGCTCACTAAAGCGCTGGGCAAATTGGAGATGTTGTACTTTAAATTCACTTCCTCACACGCCCTTAAAGCTCTATGTGATAAGACATAAGTAAGTATATTTGTCAATCTTTAAGTAAGACTCCGTTATGAAAACAATAAAAAATAAAACGGTACATTTGTATCAAATAGCTCAAACGCTTTCGAATATTCGTTTTACAAGGCAAAATTAAATGCATAGTTACCACCGGTACGAAATATAGATTCGAACTTACGTTTTGTAAAGTTGTATATAATGCAGAGCGATTTCGATGTTAATATTTATGCATATAAATATTTATTAAAAGAATAGATAAAAATTAACATTATTTGTATCATAAAAACTTCAATTTAATGATTTTATTAAGATGTAAACGTTAGAGTAAAACTTACATTGTAACACGTAGGCGGCAAGCTCCGCAGCAAGATCAAAGTTGACCGGTAGCCGACCACGCAAGACGTCTTGTTTTAACTGCAGGAATAACTGGTACCTGTATAAATAAAAAATAATATTAATGGTAAACAATGGCAATTATCCCCAATTATTAATATAATAAATTCACACCACAATGAATCATTTTCATATTCTTTTTCGTGAAAGCCTTCAGAATAATTTACAAATCCACGAGATTCTTTCTTTAATTTTTTCCCAAAATGATAAAATATTGAAGGATGAGTAAAAGCGTATAGCCCTAAAAGGGAAATTAAATATTAAAAGACCATCATAACAAAGATTTTAAAAAATATTACGAATATTAAAATGGAAGGGAACCTAAAGGGAAGACGGTGCGTATCGCTTCGGTGTAAGAAACAGCGACCGACGCGGGGGGTCGGGTCAACATCGTAATAACGAAATTTTAATAAAATATCTGGTATTTCTTTCAACTAGCTCGGATGTCGAAAGGTAAGGAAACTTCTTAAACATAACTCTTGAACAATTTCAATTATCACCGTTGTTTTAATATCAAACAAAATATTTTCGTCATACAACAAGTAATTAAAAAATGTAATTTTAGTCTAACAACTTTTTTAAGATCGAGTTCCTACCTAATTTATGCAGTAAGACGAAAGTGCATCTAATTATTTTTAATGAAAGCAACTGCGGCTCTTTTTCTTAACACAAAGCTATACTTTAAGTACTGTAATGCTATTGCCGAGGCGCATTCATTCACACCATCGTAGCTAGGTCTGTTTACAGCCTCGCCAGGTTAACTGTGAGAGTACTAGACCTTCTTTGTTCACTCACTCTTAAATTTACTTTTAAGGACATCAAAATTGAACACTTTAATAACATTTCATAAAGTATTTTATAATGTTAGGCCATGAATCCTTAAGTTAGTAAATCCAATTTAGTACATTGCAATTTTAAAACACAAGAAAGAAAGGCAATTATTAACTAAATTTCCATTCCAGAGCTTAAGCCAGAAGGCAATAAATCTTCTTAAGACACACATACATAATACTTGTAAATAATATATCCGATATTGCTATTCGTGAGCAGCGTTTAATTATAGTAAAACTTCATCCACCTGCCCTATCGCTGTATATTTCCCTACTCAATAAATGTAAAGGAATAAAGACGTACAATTGTGTACCTACTTTAACAATGAAGTCTGTGACTTTAATAAGGATCTGTAACTTAAAAAATTGGCTTGATGCCGTCAAAAGGGGAAAATCCTTTGTGATAGAACAGGATTGTGTCCAAGTTTTGTGAGACATTTCCTTCCACTAAAGAAGTCTGAGTCTCGAGGGTCTGTAATCTTATCTAACATTATTATTCTACGGCACTTTATTAGCTTTTAACTCCCAATTGATGTAATTAAACAAAATGTATTCATATAAAAAGACGATTTAACTGCATTCAGAAGTTTTATATCATTTGCAGCAGACGTAGATTATACAATATTACGTTATAGCAAGACAATGTAAGTAGAAAATAGAAAGAAGACAATTTGGGGACATCTTGATGCTGACTCAACATGCGGATATGTAGGTACGGACGTGTGGCGCAGATGTTTTTTATTATTATTTTACATTCTCACATTCTTTTACGTCTGTAATACTATTTAAGCATTGTCTCATACTATGATCTATTTTTCAATAATATCAGTTTTTTTTAATATTAATAATAATAAATATTTTATTTTGGAATACGATACTTTTATGCGCACTTTGTAACTCTGTCTTCCTAAAAATAAAAATAAAATTAAGAAATTTACCTATTATTATCATATAAATTAATATTCCTATAAGTATATTCAAAAAATGATTCATAAAAAGTAATATGTATAAATATAATTTACTGTTAAAGACTTACTAATTACTTATATTGATGTTTATACTAAATTCAAAATATGTCCAATGAATATTCTCGAAACGTGTTCTTTGACTAAAACCTCATAACTTTAAACTCATTTCAAGTACGATATGGTAAATGCGCTGCATTAACATATCACAGTTGTTAATATGGCAATAACCTTACATTTTACATGTTCATGTTAATGCTTAATGTGGAATTCATTATAACTTTCATTAGATATTTCTTGTCACATCATTACTTTAATAAAAAATCATAACGAAAGAGTTTTAAAACGTTTCAATCGATCCACCAAATATCCAGTAGACTTAAACATTTATAGTAATGATATAGTATAAGCATACGAGTTACCGTTATAAACGCTGGCTGACCGTTAATTGACAACCTCTTTGGTCTAGCGGCGAAATAAGTAAAAGACTTAAGATCCCGATATTCTGAATTCAAACCCCGGGTCGGGAAAATAAAAAGATATTCTGTCGAAGAATCTTATGGCCGAATACTGAAACGTCTTTCAAATATAAAGTGGGACTTAATTATTTTGGAACGCCATTAATTTCAAATTTCGCATACTAAATATTGAAATTAATGACGTTCCTAATAATTAAGTCCCAATCATATTTGAATGACGTTTCAGTATTCGGCCGTAAGTAACCGAAATTTGGAAGTTGGAAGTGTGTACATTCCCGTCTCCTCAGAAAGCATGTTGTCTCACAAAGCTGTTAGTCCTGTGCCTGAATGTATTTTATCAAAATATCGTCAATCGCAATTATTAATTGTGGTTTATTCATAAAATATTATGTTTCATGTTTCGTCTATTTTTATCATATATTTAATTAGGCTCTGAATGGCTGAATGTTTAATTTACATGAACTGAATAAAAATTACTAGTAACGAGAGCGTTGTACCAGACCTAAAGTCCAGTATATAAAGCAGCCTTTGTAACCTGTTTCACGGTTAATCCGGGTAAATCCTAAAATTAACTGTTTTACGCCAAACTACTTTTTAATTTATTCGTAAATCTCAAACGCTTTAAAGAACTTAATCATTTAAATTCGAAATAAATGTGAATGAAAAGAACGAAACGAACGAATGAATAAAAGCGTTTTTGTGTTTAATAATTTTCGGGGATTTTTAATGCCCTGTTATTATTCATTTTAAAAATCTGTGAATATTTGTTTTCATCCTGTCAAAAATAAGCTTTTATATTTTGTCCATTGCCTTACTTGAAGATAAATAAAAATAATAAAGGTTTGAAACGTTATTACAAGTTTTTATTCTAAAATATATTAGCTGACAAATATAATTACAGCGACAATTCAAGGCATATGTGATAATCATAATTTTTATAGGTACCTGGTTATTTCTTCCAACAATTTGCATGGGTCTGATGCATAAAATTTCACTCCGAAGTAGAATGTGTGTGTATCAGAGCCGCGGAGTTGCCTTCGTAATCGTTTTCCAGCGTCGAGCCAGTGCTATTAAAAAAAACGTTAAAGAAGTTAATTATATATCCCATAATATGATAATCATAAATTATATATAATAACTCCTTAATAATATACTTTAAAAGAACTAGGAAGGATATGAAAACGTCTAGTATAAAAACGGTAAAAGTATAGGGCCTGTTAAGATCAATGTTCAATAATCAAACTCAAAACAGTCAATCGATAGTTAATTATTAGCGAAAGACAAACATCTGATTATTTGAAAAATAACTTCAGAAAACTTATATTTATATATTTTTATATACATTTTGCTGTAGAGAGGAGTTCTAAGTAACACAACTCGTGCCTTCCTTAGCCCTAACTTACAAGAACGAAACAAGAATATTCACTCTAGTAATAAATCAGACGCGCACTTACCGTCTGGTTATCTTGATCCACGTAGCGCAGACCAAAGTAAGCCGTCTCTAGAAGATCTAGGTGCCTGAATACAACGTCTAGCAAAGCTTGGCCCGTACTGTTATCCTGCGAACAAGAAACTTATGTTAATTTCTGAACTACTAACTAATTAAAATTAACAAGATTAAAATTTAAATATAAAACTGAATTATTTTATACAAAGAAAAAATAAAATATGACAAAAAGCTTATCATTATATATCATTACGTAATACGTATTCCACTATGATATGTACCTATATATTGTACGATGTATGTACGAATAAAAGTGACAACTATTTAAAAATGTGTTTGCCGTTATCCTAATATGTAAAGCATTTGTCTTTAAAACGCTCATTCCATGTTAACACAATGCTAGATTTTTATTTAGATAATGCTCTGTCGGTAAACAATGAATACAATTTAAAACAAAGAGAATATCGAAAGAGTTTCAAAGTTAGAAAGTCATCGAAATGTAAATCGATCTCCCACGATACAAACATCACTATCTCCAATTAGCATTTCTTGGTGGCTTTCCACAATTAAGCTAATTCCGTGCAACTTGCAAGACCAGTAGTCAATGATGATGCTGGCAATATAATGACGGGGATCGCATCCGAACTCTCACGCACTCAAGGGATATGCGTGCATGCAGTTATCAATGTGCCAATAAGTGACGTTTTAAAATTATCCTATTTCGGTTTATTTTTTGTTTATTGAAAATTTATGAAATTGGATTGTCTTGTTTATATAAATACTACTAGTAATCAAATGTTATAGTTAAAATATTATTTTATACAGCACGTAGTAAGAAAACCTATATAATACGTCATCAATTGTTTCAAACTCGCGCATAACAACGACATTTCGTGTATCTATAATATTTTGTTAATAACCGCGCAGTGTAGTTTAGGTACAAACTGGATCAAATTGGAACTAAATTGCTAAAAGAGAACACAAATTCTTAATAAAAAACATACCAGTATAAGGTTTAGCTATTCGTCCAATATTAGATACTTCGTATCCCCTTATTTTAAGTAAAAAAGATATGAATGTTCTAACACAACAACAATTTAATTAAACCTTAAAACATAGAATTAATATATTTACATACCGTTCAATATTCATTTCATTGCAATCATTACAATTTGACAAAACTAATTGCAATTATGCGGTCATTCATGTGTTAAATATGATATATCGCCAACGCAACTATTTGTTGTTAATTTATAATCATTCACAGACGAACACTGAACATGTTTTCAATAACACAAACATTATAGACTACGCCGGTTTGTGGGAAAATGTGAAACGTTCGTCGAGGTGAATAATAAATGATTTAATAACAGAGTCAGTTCGCTTCCAACAGAGCATGTTCAGATCAAAAAACAACAAACGATTTGAAAATCTGGCGGCGATAGCAGTAGGTACGCATGCACGCAATAGTAGCCGCGGGGCAGGCTCTCAGCCTGTATGGAACGACAAACAGTTCACCGATGGAAGTATTTAATTTTCAATCTTTTTGTGCCTTATTGCACGTTAATTAAGCCCTACGGCGAGAGTTCATTAATTTTAGTGTACAGCTACGTACATTCGACGATAATTAAATATATAGTATTATTTTAACAAATCTTAGAATATTTTAGGAATTACTATACTGTACTTAAGCTTTATACATATCTCACTTATATTACACCTCCAGTTTATAAAGCAAGGAATAGCTTATGGAGCTGAAGACGTTCAGTACAATGTAAATGTAATTTAAATTCGTTAAAGTGTACATAACTTTATTACTTCATTGTAAAAAATCTTTAATGAAGTACCCTTTGTAGATAATAGTTCTCAGCTATACTATCAACGCGAGCAACAGGCAACAAAGACATCAATAAAGCAGAGACAAGGTACGAGGACGAGGCGCATCTACGCAGTAGACCGTGAAATGCTGTCGACTCAATTTGCTGCTGCGACAATACTCTTTACAAATACATTCACTCTGCAATCGTAAATTGCTGAGCAATTCTTTTACATTTTATTTTTTCATAAAAAATGGGTCAGTTTAAGAGAAGAACACACGGTAAAAGAGAGTAAAATGTATATGGGCAATGTGAGTGGATGATTCATCAATTTTCATGCAAAAATGAAAATTTGATTGTTTTTTATTAACACATCTTTATAATTGATTTGAAGGAAAAGAGTACCTACCGAGTTTGTTGTCGATTTTTATCGTTAGAATCTACTTACAAGATCTCTGATATGAGTAGCTTTACATTTAGTTCAATCCTCTATGACGACGATATAAAATTGTTTAAAAAGCCTAACTAAATAAACAATATCTTCATTTTATCACTCATGTGAGAAACATTATGATACATAGTTTGTTTTATATAATATGATTAATAAATTATCATACAGACACATGTGCTTAATTACGTGAATCTTGTGAACGACGTCTTTTGAATATTTATTTTTTATATATCCCGTTATGTTATTTTGGTACAAAACTATTACAGATTTATTTTTATGTACGTAATAGTTAAATACGACATAGCCGAAGCAAAGTTTTGTAATAAAATTATAATAGATTAATCATTCCACATTATTTGATGGCAAGTTAGATAATGTGGCACAGTTTTAATCCTCGATTCGTGATGAAAACATATAAAAATCTCACAAATGATAGGACACTCAAATAAATTGGTTCGCAAACATTGATAAGGTTCGTTTAATCACGCAATTTGCTATCGAGTGTAATCACTCTCCCGCTCCGGCGTGGAATGGCACTAGTTAGAACAAATAAATCTTTATATATTTGGTAATGTGGAGGGAGAAAAGTTGTCACCGAATCCGCTTGAGACAAATGTCCCTTTGTAGACGGGGAAACTGGAAGGAAAGGACGCCGATTTATCTAAAATAACCATACAATTTAGCAGAAATGTCGAACTGTCGTCGCTTCCACTTTACCCGAATTGAACGATTTCAACCCGACATATCTACGAATTTGCTTGAAGAACAAGTTTCCTTAATATTTCAAGGCAAATAAAAGTATTTCGCCAAGTTTAACCTTGTTTTCAGTTATACGTCTTTTAGCTTTATGCATGTTTAAGACAACATTACTAAGTTTGAGAGAGATAATACAAAAATATTAAGATGTTTAGATAAATTCGTAAGTACTATTCTTGTTAGGCAGTTGCAGTAGTCTTACCAGTGCGATTATTGACTTTACTTGACTTTTTCAAGACGTGAATTTGAAAACAACTTTTTTATTGCTTAATAAACCTTATTTCGATTGAAATAAATGCAGTGACAGATGGCATCGAGGAAAGCTCGAGTAAGACGTGGGGTACGATGTTCGCGAACCACTCTCACATTCACCACGCGGCGACAATGCCAACCAAATAGAATTTAATATTCATAGAGTCGACGTACGATTCAGTGAATTCATCGCCCGCACCTTGGACCCGAGCCCCGCATATAAAAGACCTTCCTTGAGCCCCTGGGTGTACTTCAAATAATTCGTCTCGGAATAGCTGCACTTCAAAAGTGCGGGAAAAGAAACGGAAAAAAAATCCACGCGTTGTTTCATCATACGGCGAAATTGAAAATACCGACAACGTCCGTCGGGACGTCCGTCGAAGCAAGCTCGGCTTTGAAATAAGCTTTCCATTTTCTGATATAGAAATGTATTAAAGAATTTATAGGAAAGGTGTTTGACCAAACTCAGCTTTTGTTTACAGCTTTCAAATTTTCCCTTATAATAAACTGGAATATATATTTTTAAATTTACATCTTCTATAAAATCGATGTTAGTGTAAACCGTGAAATGTAATGTAATTAGTGTTCATTAATAATGTTACCTGTATCTCATGCAGCAGTTCTCTTTCGTCGAGGAGCACCACGCGACAAGCAAGCGTGCGCGGCGCGGGACAGAGGCATTCCATCATCTTGTCGGCTTGTCAGCACCCGCTGTAAACATATACAATTTTAAAAGTGCACTTGACAGACATAAAAACATCTGAGAAATAATGTCTGTTAATTATATTTTGAGCTGGTGTTGTTCGTGACACTCTTAATATTAGTCTGTGTATTTTATAGGAAATATTTTTTTATTTCATATTTTATTTCTGAAATTACTAACTTTAACATCTATAGTTAATAAGTTTAACTGGTATTAAGCTGGGGCTTCAAATCATAGACGCAACATCGCTATTCTCTCCACAAAGCTAGAAGTTGTTTGGAGGCAATTACTGAGTTATTTGCAACGAGACTCAATGGTAAAATCACCAAAGGGTTAGTCGAAACCAAATATATCCTCGTTAAAAGTTAGTCCGGGGCGAACGCGCTACGTTCACTGTTTTAACAATTTTATTTTAATTAGTTACGCGCCCTCTCTAATAGGCGTATTTTTTGCCGCGTAAACAATTATAATGTTGCGCCGTATTGACGGACGTCCATTGTAAAGAACTGCCTATTTGAAAGTTAAACCAATTTTTTTTTAAATATGCGCAGACATTGAAATAATTCCATATTAAGATATTTGTGTTGTTTGTTTATTATTGTAATGTATATTAGTATAGTATTTGATAGTTAAGTAAATGGACGATGTGGAAAGACATTCGAAGTCTCCGTGAAAAGAATTTAGTGCATGGTCAAACTTCTAACAAGCAAAACTTCGAAACAAACAAAGACGGCAATACGAACAATTAATCCAAACGACCCCGACGGAGATTAGTGCTCCCTCTATTGACCCCCGGTACCTCCACACATAGAAAACATTTTCCCGCCATTGTCTGATCGGAAAATAAAAAGAAGATTTGCGATTGACAACGTAGCTTTGCGCCGAACGTGGCTACAGCGGAGTGGAGATCACTATTTAATCACACAGTGGGTATATCCGAGTACCCTCTAAATCCCATACATACCTACTCGTAACTAACGAACTGGCTCTGTGACAGACCTCAAATAAATTTAACCTAAAGTAAAATGTAAAAAGCACTTTCTATATAATAAAAAACATGTAATTAAAATGATGAGATTTTTATCTATTGCAGAAATTAGTATTGTAAAGAATTGAAAAACTAAAGAAAATGATGCGATGGTGTAAAAATTGTTGTATTTCTTTATTAGAGCAGCGCACGCGAGATGTCTATGTTGATGGAACAATGCATCAAAAACTGTGAATATCACATTAATACAGTTTAACAATTATCATTACGTTCCCACGTCTATACTCATGGGAAATAACATGTATCGGTAAAACGAGCACTGTTTTAATATGTTTCCTGAATACACACTGTATTATCTGAGTGATAAAATAATGCACACATTTCATAACTTTATTTTTGAATTGTGTTCTGTATAAAAATATACATATTTATTCTAATATTATAAATGGTAAAAATGACTTTGTCTGTTAAGCTTTTGATAAAATCGGATCGATTTTGATAAAATTTGGTAGGCAAATCTAGAACATTTAGAATCTAGTACATTTTTATTTCAAAACTAGCTACGAAACTTCGCACGAATAAAATATGGATCTACATAACACCTTTATATCGGAATATCTTTATTGGTTTATGTAGCACATGTGAGTAAAGCTTCCAGCCGGTAGGTGTTTCTTCGACACCTTCTACAATAATCGTCATATTTCAGCCAATTTATACCGTACTTAATAAATTATACAAACAAATCTTAATCACAAGTCACCCCATATATTGGTAGAAACCGTATGACAATCCGTTCAGTAATTTTTTACTATATCAGACAGCGGATAGACACGGCAGGATTTTATTTTATAATATGTTGTAATATTAAGTTTCATAATAAATAACCTTATAAAAATACATAGCAATAAAGTACGGACTAATGCGATTAATAAAATTCATATAATAACTTGTAGTTTCGATATGAATATTTGCTATATAAAACTATTGTATCTCTGTATTACGAAAGCAAATCTTCGGTGTTTGTATAGCAAAATTATTCTGTACATATACATATATAACTAAAACATCTGCAGGAAACAGAAAACACATATATTTAGTTTGTGTAGAATAAAGTAAATTACTGTTTCTATAAATGATCTAAAAATAACGTTCTAAAGTTTTTTGAAGTTAATTTCAACGTGAGCTGCGTGGTGTCTATTTTAAAAGTGAAATGAAAGCAATAAAGATTGCATATTTATGTTCCGTTAGACTAAATATGTATATACAAAAGCTACATAGTTTCATTATAATAAATAGCTAAGTATATATCGTGTACGGTAAGTGTTTATTATTTTATTGTTTGTTTATAAACTTTGTAATTGCTATTCAATCATAATATAAATTAAAGCACATGTTGAAAGTGCATGTCGACTAAGTATCGAGGAAGATAGATTTTATTTGTTTTTTATATGTATTTAAAGACATGCAACCAGCCAGATATAGTAAGACTTTGTTTTGTTTTTTAAATATAACCGTAGAAAAGGAAAACAGGAGTTGAAAGGTTGTATTCAATCTTGTCATGTTTGAAGTTAGAAATGTAATATTCAGAGAGCTAATACATACATGCCTCAGATTATTATCGTGAGTATCAACACTTGAGAGGAAATGAGAGTTACTTGGAAAGCCATTATATTTATATTTGTTACAGCCACGAAATATGAAATAGATATGTTAGAAAAAAAATAAAAGCTACCTCAATAAATTATTAAATAATTACAAAATATAGTGAAATTAAAACGAAATTTCTTCTCATTTCTGTAGTTGGGAGTCACTAATAATATTATAAACAGTTTTCGGAATATAATCATGTTAGCCAATAAATATTACACTGATGCAATAATAAAGTCTTTTTGCCCGATTTTCGGCCACGACGATAGTGCATAAAGACAAACAAAGATGCAATCTCTATTCTCCTACTATCTATATAATCTATATAATCCCATGGGAATGCAATCTAACATGATTGGAGTTAGTTTAATATTTACGTGTTTTTCAAGGCAAAGAAGTATAGAATAAAATTTTTTTCGCTTACTCGAAATTTGTAGCCAGAACTTTGGGATCTACAGCCGTATATTCCATCACTAGTAGTAGTAATGTTTGATCTAAATTTAACACAGATGAGTCACGGGTTCGGCTAATTTGAAATAACATTTTCAGCCTAAAAGTTATTTTTTATGTTATGGAAATACATTTTAAAGGAATTAAATTTTTAAAATTAAATTTTAAGAAATTATATTTTAAGAAATTTAATATGTTCTTACGATTGCATCTATATATTGTATAATGGTTGTTAAAGTACAGTTTTTTTTTTAATCATATTCATTTTATACCTATAACTGTACAATTGTATGCAAACTAGTGTTTTCAGTATGTGCCTACTGGCGCAGTAAGATGTATGAGCACAGTAATATTGCGGATATATCGCCGTACTACGGGTACACATAGATTCATTATCGAACTCTAAAAAAGGACAAAAAAAAATTTTTAGAAGAAAAGGTCAACTTGAAAATTAAAATTAAAAAGTTTCACGTAACAATAAATCCTTATTAATATTATAAAAGCGAGGATGTTTTTTGTTTGTTTGTTATGCAGTCTATAATAATGAATAATAGTTGGTGAGAAAGACTTATTATCTTATTCTAGATCAGTACATTATGCATACTGCCGTGACGCGCTACAGCACATTGCTTCCATCAGAAAAGGGTTCTGCTTGCGAGCATATTATACATATATATAGTTGATAATAGCGTTAATACATTGCTACAAAGATCGTACGTAAAAATTATTTACTGTACCGAAGAGTTGGCCCGGTGGTTAGAATATATCTTCATCGATGATTACGTATTCAAACCCGAGAACACCAATGAATTTTCATGTTTTTAATTCGTGTTTATTACCTTGACAAAAGGTGAGCAAAAACTGAATAATTCTTAAGATTTCATAGTACCTTAAAATATTGTCCTCTCTCGCTTGTTCTATCCAAAATAATAACTAAAAAAGCATTAAATCCTCGATACAAAAAAAAACACATACTTTAACTACAATATTTTATTAAAACTGCGTTTAATTGAAGCTTAATTTTTAAATAAGAGCTTTTACAATATAAATTACCAAAGAAATACAGATATTTTATCCTTAACTAGAAATAATGATTATTGTTTAGATATTTTTTTAATACGTGATTTAGCAATATTAAGTACTTGTAAGTGTTGAAAGTTAAAACAATTGAATGGTATTGATACACTGACCAGCCTACGAATTACGATGATGTGTTATCCAATTTTATTTGTCTTTTATTTATAGTCATATACTCATATTTAAGTATAGGCGAAGGTGCGAGCGGACGCCTTCGCATGCCGACACGTGCTCCTTACCTCGCATACTAATGTACAATTCTATATCAGACGACAAAAACTCACTATTGTAAACTTGTGAACTAACATTCACTCGCCAAGAGTGATAGTTCAGTGGATATGCAAATTTAACTAGCGGTATTGTTTTCTGCTCATGTAATTATTTCTCTTTTATTGCATTCTCTTGTTTTTTTATTAAAATACAAAACGAATTCGAAATGTTTTATTTTAATTTAAGATTATGAAAGATACCGCTAGGCACCGTATTTGAATGCCTTAAGGTAACCCTAATTCTACGATTCTTAAATCGCCACTTCACTAAATATCATAAGAATTAAATTGGTCTTTTAACTTTCAATACATTTTTACTTGGTTCTGCAGCGCTTTGAGTGAACACTTCCGTAGATATAACCCAATCATCACATGTTCTACTGTCAAACAGCAATACTCAGAATTATTTTGTTCCAGTTTGAAGGTTGGGTGTGCCAGTGTAATTGTTGGCACAGGGTACATGACATGTTAGTTAAACTTGGTGGTGCATTGGCGATGTAAGGATCGGTTGATATTTCTTACACCGGCAATGTCTATGGACGGTGACGACCATTTAACCTCAGGCGGCTTATTTTACAGTCCGCATTCGGATATTATATAGTATTCATATACATTATACAGAGAAACATATGTATATCCAAAAAGTGTAAGAATTTCAAAGTGAAAGACAAAGAAATTAGTAATTTAAAAATCGCTTATAAACAGTTATGTATTAATAATGTCTATCATGATTTATTCTGTCATAAAAAATGTCTACTTTAATGCAGAAAATTTACAACTATCAGAGCGTTAACCAATGTTAATAGTTGTTCATAGATCTGGATGTATGAAATAACTGTAGAAAATAACAAGAAAGCTATATAACCAGTAACAATGTTTCAAATGATTAAAGTTCAATTAATCATAACAAACACTCTAAATGTAGATTCTGTATGCTGTCATTCAAAACCCGTTACAATGACTAGAAAATACGTTCACGAATGTCGACGCATCGCGACGTCACAATACAACTAAGAATACGCCTTATAGGTACAAACTTACTACATATATATAAATGACATTTAATTTCATCTTATTGGTGTAGTCGATTTGACATTGTATATTTAATTGAATTTGATATTCAAGATCACTGTAGGTATTTTAGCCTTCAATGTTGGCTTTGAAGGCAAACAATTTTATATTTACTTATCTAAAACGTTAACAGCTTTGTAGCAACGCAATTAATTTAGGCAATTTATCAACATAAGTTCGCAACGTTCTTAAAAAGCGACAAAAAAAAATTCAAGACTTCGTCCAGTAGAACAAGTAAATATTAACCGAAGATTACTGGTTCTAACCTGGGCCAGAAAGCACACCGTAAGGATACCCACATATTATGTCATACGACGGTCTGCCACATGTGTATCCACCAACACGCACTGAAGCAAGGTGGTGGAATAAGCTCCAAACTCACCTCAAAAGGAGAGGAGGCCCTTACAGTAGGGTATTTAAAAGCTGTTACTTTACTTTAGCGGAATCTGTATTATTCCTTAGCAAATGTTGCAAAGTTATATAATTTACGGAATCGTACGATAAGTCCCTACGCAAAACAAAAGACGGAGCAAATATCTACACAATTTGCGAGGCAAAGCTGTATCTCAATGAGCATCTCAGAAGTAAGTCAAAATTGAGCAACTTAATAAGAACAATTGCTGAAAATGAATAATTTATTTAACGTAAAAGTGATAAGGAAACCGAAATTGGGGGCCGTTATTGTCTTGAATTACGAAATTGAACAGACTGCGCTAGTAAGTACGTTCCTATTAAGTCAAATGACCCAGCTCAAATTTTATACGGCAATAAGTCGCACGCAACATCGTGAATGCCATATACATTGTTAAAAAGAAGTATAATTACATAGACAGCGTAATCTCGAGAAAAACTTTCAAGTGAATCAAAAAATGTATATATATATATATTATGTTTCATTAATTTCGTAGTTCGTCGGAGCTATGATGATTATTTACTTTTATTAAAATTCTACAGTTTCTATTTTTGTAAAGCTATGTCTTATATAGTTCGTATTATTGATTTTCCTCGTGAAACCCCAGAGAGAAACAAAGAGTGAGATTCATGGCGAAAAAACACATTGTTCCGGGAGGCCGTAAGTTAGCGGACGCTGGTTTTTACTAGTACAAAAAACTTTTAGTGTTATTAGTATAATCGTCTTATTTTTCCATATTAACATTGAAAGCATTTTTTTGGAAATATATTTGAAAATAAAATACTGTTAGTCTTTAAGTAAACCTGAATTGTTTAAACTTTATTGGATATGTAATAAAAGTAACCAATATAGACCTTGAAACAAACTTAACAGATGACTTTGATTCAAGTGCTCACTTGGATGAGAGCCAAAAAGCAGAGCTTGCGAATTGCTTGCAAATGATATAACGTTGGCGACATACGTCGTACAATGTTAAACTACGAAAAGTGCCAAAGAATTTTAAAAAGGGAATGGAAAGACACTTGGGAACATTAAATCGGAGAGGAACCCAGCCGAATGAGTCAGAAATAATGTATTCCGACTACATGATCCTGACGGTTTCGACAAAGAGGTTAAGCATTTTGGTTCCCTAAAATTAGTAGGTACATTTATTATTAAGAGTAATTTCTCGAGTCTAAAATTACCTCAGGTAGCTCGCGGCGATATCGCTCTCATAACAATCAGAGGAACTGAGATGTGCGGCCCATGTGAAGGCTTACCTTTTCTGTTGCTACCACGCCCACTATTTAAAAAAATTCAACTCGTCTGGGAATTAACTATTCTCTTGCCGTATTTATTATAGAGCAGTGAACTTACTCTATAATCAAATTTTTCTTAAATATGATTTAAATTTGTTGAAATATCCTATAAAAATATAATAATAATTACAAGTACATATATAAAATTCGAACTAAAAATACTCTGTGCGACTTATTAAGAGTAATTAAGAACTCTATTTTTCAAATCGTACTATAAAATTTCGTATAATAAATTAAGAAAACTTATGGTATCGATTTTGTATAATCAACTTCGGAATTAACATGTTATAAAGCGATACATTTTGCATAAAACGTAGAAGCTATGAGACTGAGGAAATACTTTTTGTTAGCCTTTTGGTTAGTTTTAATATGAGCGTTAATTAAAAAGTTGCAGTTATTAAATTAGGATTCTCAGTTGAGTTCGTGTAGAATGGCCGACAGTTCGAAATGGAATTTTAATAACGACCGCTTTGCCCACAGCGCATTAGGATATGAACGATGCATGAGTGTGAGATGTAAAGCCCCTCCCCACTGAAATCCCGCGTATGAGATTAATTGTTTCTATTAACTATGAATGGGTTTTCATGTTACACAGACAAGGGTTATTGATTTCAAGTTAGAGCTCTTGTAATCTGTAACTCAACTACTAGATAACAACTTTGGAATAATTAAGTTCATCGTTTCTGTTTGCACATAGCTCTTACCGACCATACAATATATTAAATAAATTTTGTGTTAGCAAAATGCAAGTGTTAAATAAATAAATACATTTATTGTAATTTTTAGTAACGGATTAATTTAAAAAAAAAAACCTTAAATATGTGTTTATAATACAATTTTTTATTGAAACTATTTTATTTTATATTCTATAGATTGTCTGGAATAGGTTTCAAAATCATTTCAAAATATGACATGTGAAATGAAAGCTCGTAAAATAATATCCAGCTATAAAATTAATCGCTAAAATATTAAAGGCAGCGCTTCACCTGTGAATGAGCAACTAACGAAGAGCCCGCTAAAACTTTGCTCTATATTCACTCCTTTGTGAAATAAAAGCGTTCCTTTCACACCAAAACACCTCTTAATGAAACGCGATCGTCGCAAATTCGTCTAAAGTTTCGCAACAATGAGCAGAAGCAGTGGGTGTCGTTACACCGAGTACGAATGATGCGCCCGACCGTATTAGATTCTATTAAATAACAACTAAACTTTGAGAATTTACGAAGACTTGAGAAGCGTAGCGTGAAGCGAATGAAGTGATATTAGTTCGATTCCTATTGGAAGTTTCTGACCGCAAACTGTTCGTGACGGGCTCTCGACTAGGAACGAAATAATGATTCACAAGTCCACTGTTGCGTGCAAGTTTGTCAAGATTTGTATAGCGTCAGACGACAATTTCCAACAGATCGACAGCAATACAATCGACTCTACGATTCCACTAATAGTTGCCGAGATCAAATATATAATTGAAAATATATATATTTATTTATTTTTACTAAACAATGTCTTTAATATACCTACACGAAGCTTATAATATCCTCATCTTTTTCTTATAATAATGCTATAGAAATATTTCATAGACTATATATTATGCTGCGATTATTGGAACAGGAGCGCTTTGACGGCCACGATTCAATCTGGTAATCGGAAATGGGCATTGTGCAACAAAGGCTCTATTGTCCGCGACGACGGCGTCCCCACCGCACCCGCGCTACCGAATGGACGCGAATATTCATGTCCACATTCGAATCATTTACTCGTATACTGCACAGTACGACGTGTTCATAGTTTTTAAGCTCGGTTGGGTAGATGCCTCCCACTTGTCATATATTCTACCCCTCAGCAGCAATACTTTGTATGCCGATTTGAAGGGTGAGTAAGTAAATAAAGGCACAAGTAATAACATCGTAGTTCCCAATGTTGGTGGCGCATGTGATATGTAAAGGTTGAGTAATATTATTTGCTCGTCCGCTTACCTTTTTTATAAAAAATATAAGTGACTAATTAACAGTTTTATATTGAATAAAAATATATAAACTAGTTATATAGGATTATAATAAATTTCTTATAAATCATACGATTATGATAACTTAAACTCTAATAAGATTGTTGTCAATAAACTGTGTTGCGTAACATTGTGAACTGTAGTTAGACAAGAGATTATTTTTTATAGCTTTTACCTTAATATTTCTTCAGTTATCAGCATTACTCGGTGGTAGGGCTTTGTGCAAGCTCGTCTGGGTAGGTACCACCCACTCATCACATATTCTACCGCAAAACAGCAGTACTTGTTATTGCTGTGTTCCGGTTTGAAGGGTGAGTGAGCCAGTGCAATTACAGGCACAAGGAACATAAGATCTTAGTTCCCAAGGTTGGTGGCGCATTGGCGGTGTAAGCGATGGTTAACATCTCTTACAATGCCAATGTCTATGTGCGTTGGTTGGCTGGTTGGTTGGCGACCACTTACCAACAGGTGGCTCATAAGCTTGCCCGCCTTCCTATGTAATAAAAAAATATATATTCAAATTACACTTTTGTTAATGTAATGTGTAACAGCCAAAACAAATAAACGAACTGAAACACGAAGCATTACTATAGCAGTTATTGAAGAATTTCATCCATCTCCTTACTCTATCATAGCATCAGTTCCAAATTGATATAACAACTATTTAAATGTTTAAATTGTCTCAATTTAGTTACACGACTTTTGTAGTTACAACTAGTTAATACATTTAAAAAGTAAGAATTGTTGAAATCATATTATATAATATAATCCATATTATTCAAAATCAATGTATGGGTGGGTAACTTCAATATTGAGTGTCAGAATGCTCTTCGACTATAAACATTTTATTAAATGTCAAACTTATTACATGTTACTGTTGTATTGCTGTCATATGACATTGAACACAATATACATGTTCACTATGTGAGTTAATTACTTTATGCTCTATAAAATTAGGCATACAATATACATGTATCTTTTATATTACATTAACTCCTATTACCGGCTCGATATAGTCTTTAAAGTCGTTAAATATACTAATATTTATCGATTGACCTAATTAAACATACATAATATTTGAAATCTGTTATAGGAAATATTAATTATTGGTTCAAATAGACCACAATATGCCGGTGTATGTGATAGCTACCGGTACAGACTGTTAGTATGGCTTTGTATAGGTTTATCTACGTATATGGGTGCTACCCACCCAGACACACCTTATCAAGAACCAAACTTGTAATTACAGGCACAAGACATAACACTGTAGATGTTGATCTATAGCTTGATGATGATGTAAAATAAATAAATGCTACTTATGCAGTGATTCACATTATACTATTTTTTCCATTTTTGTCTATCTGTCTGTATGTCTTCTTATAACTCAAAAACAGCTTGACCAATCTTGATGAAAATTGGTACACACACAGAACATGTATTGTGATGGCGTAAATGTTAGGTTATATATAAGATCAGTAAATTTCAAATCGTTAATTACGTATTTCTTTACCAGTAGCCATGTGTGTGTGTGTATAGTAGGTATACTAATAAAATAATTTATTATATTTTTATTAGTTATATGCGGGTAAAGCCGCGGGGCATAGCTAGTATTTTATAAAATTGCGATATAGACTAAATAGTATAACTGTCGCATTATTATATCAAATACGAGTATATTGATATTAGATAAATGGCTACCATAAAATCGGTTAAATTAGAATAAGTTCTCACGGAAATTGTAAACGATAAATAAATTGTATCTTTACAATCCAACGTCGATGCAAATGAAACAGGTAACAATAAAATAATATGTAAATTTTTATATCAACTCAGAATTTCTCTAACAGAATCGTTAATCGGCTGCCAGGAAATCTCAAATATTATATACGGATAAAAGGAAACGAGAAAATTTCAAGTGGAGGGGTTCGATGGAGGACCAAGATTTCCTTGTCCTCGTCACGGATAAAGGAGCACTTGATCCAAACCAAATTCATATAACATGTAGTATAAATCATAATCGCAAATCAAAGAATAATATTTATTTAAATAAAAGCCAACACTAAAGTTCAACTATGTAGCCAAAAAATACAGTAATACGTTCTTATGATTTTCTTTATTGTAAATGATTTCACTCTATTTATTTTTATGTGCAATATGTTAAAATCTATATAAAAATAGATGCATTCTATTTTACTTCGCACTTACAGTTCAATTACATTTTTATAGGCTTTCAAGAATTGATTATTATTAAAGGGTAATTCTGTTTCCTTTGAGGTAATAAAAACAGATGAAGTCGTAAAACAAAAGCGTCGGTATTAACCTTGCGTAATAGAACCAATAATTCACAAAAAGGTATTCTGTTCATTGTAATTTTTTTTGAATTATTCTAGAAATTTGAAGAAGATCTTTATTGACAGACAAATATAAATATAAATATTGAAATATATACCTAAATAACATATTGTTAAAATATTCGAATGTGACTAAAGGCAAACCAATGATCGCCATTCCTTACTTCAAGCAATATATTTATTGATTTGTGTAACAGAAAAATAAAATCTTGTTAATATATTAATTTGTTATTGAATCGTTGTGTTCATTTATTTATAGCATATTGTATTGAAACGAAATAATCCATTGAGTTATTAAAATTATTTTTATTCAATTAAAATTCGTAGAAATCTTAGAATTAGGATCACGAAATTTGAATGACACTTGAATAAGTAGACGGTGAGCTACTTAGTTATTCGAAATGGGTTCTTGAATAAAGGTTGTCGGCCACCAATACCGAGTTGAATTAAAAATATTTAAACAAAACTCTACGAACAAATGTTCTTTCAAGGAACTACAAAGACGCGAGTATGATTACGACTTTATCTTTGATATGTAGAATAAACAGTGCGTGCAATTGTGGATAAATCGAATCTAATAGAATCATTACTGCCAAGGTGAGGTAATATTGTGGTCGCGATCGGATGAGCGGTGACATCGGCCACGGTGGCGGGCGTTCAACTCAGCCATAGTTGACCACGACCGCTGCCAAAGCCACTACTATACAACACAACAATCACCAGTACCCTGTTTATGTTGCCTAACGCGCTTCGCTGAACGGAATGATTACACATAATGACAGCTCTAAAAAATCTTAAGATGATATATGATAACTAGGTACTTACATAGACTGAGAACAAAAACTCAGCTCCGTTTCACACTTCTACCCATGTGAGGATAGTCAACATAGTTTATGACAATTTCGCATTCAAATTGTACTTGCGGACAGTCAAGCCGGTATTCTCAGTACACTTTCACAACACTTTTAAGTTAACATTTTAAAAAGTTTTTATTTATTTATTATTAGCAACTTCTTTTATATTTCCTTTAAAGTTATAAAGTAAGGTGCACAACAAGTGTTATAAACAAAAAGATGGGATACGCGAACGCAAGTAACTTGTACGAGGGGCGTCGTGCCACCTGTCACCGCGGCGAACAAGTATGCACTGCCGGCCGGCGGGCCCGGCGGCTGCGAACCCACCGTCTCGTCTCCCGCGTTCACAACTTAGCTCGGGGCTCACATATCGAGGTTAACCTAAACAAAAATCATAATCATTTATGGTAATCAATTCTGCATTTACTTATATAAATCTTCACTGAAATATAACTGGTGCGTAGTTCAAAATCGATTTTGATCTTTATATAAAGAGATAGAAATCAGCCAAACATGTTAAAAAGTTATCCAAAGCTTTCTAAAAGTTCCATTCTTCGCAGCGTTGTTAAGTGAATTTTTATGATACAGCGCCATCTCGGGGATTATATCAGAACTCGGTAGAAATGTTTAAGCTTTGTAGAGTCATAACGATTGCTGAGCACCACTCTATGTCGTTTTAAAGTTAGTGTAATCTAAATAGAGATGGCATGAATAAAACTTCACTTGTTTTATAAAATGCAACAAATGAAGTCTCAAACAATTTTTTTAGGTGTATTTTATAAATTCGTTAATAATAGACATTTTATATTTTTTATATTTTCGAGAAAATTTTCTGTCTTTCTTTATTTTTCATTAAATTCATTACGCTTCTAAAGAAATGAAATAAACTATTAACTTTCTTGATATTTCTAAAGTTAATGAGCAACATGATGACACATTTGTACAAAAAAAACACTCCGTTTTGAATAAAAGATATTTAATTATTTTAAGAAAGAACTTACAAATAATTTTTTTTTTTAACTTTGTATTTAATTTCATAGTCGAAATCTTTTTTGAAGGTTTCGTAATGAACACAGTTTCAACTGAAAAATGTTTTGTCGTTGCCTACCGTATTAGTCACAGTACATTAATATTCTGATGAGACACCCTGTGAGGTCGGTTTGACTCATACACACATGTAGGTAACTCAACGTGACAATATTCAACGTAAAGTTAAAACCATATTAAGCATAGAACACTTACCTGACCTGACCTAACCTAAATAAAATCTAAATTAGTGTTACTATTTTTATTTAACAAACGAAAGAATATAAATTTATAGATACTCCCTGCTTCCAAATAATTACACTTTTAATTGTTGTGTTCTCCATTGAAGGCCAAGTTAACCAGTGTACTAGCAGGCACAAGGAATATTACATTGGTAGATCGTACAGCTGCCGAAATATCGACTTTATTACACTGCCAGTTTCAATCGTCGAAGATGACACATTTCGTCGATGGCTCGTTCACCTATTTAAAAGAATAAAAATGATGTACATATTATAAAAAATAATAGCTTCATATTATTTGTTATGTTCAATGTATAATAATCAATAAATTGCAAATCATGTCAATGTTTAACATAATATGTGTATTACCTACATTAAAGTTACGTCCTCTGTCAAAACAATCTGTAATGGGACAACAATCTAACTTTCAAGATTTGATCGTAGTTGTTATCGCAAAAGTTAGAGACAGAAAAGATCCAAAGAACATCCAACGCAATTGGACTATAAATGGAAGGACAAAAACTTATTAATTTTTTTGTTTTTCTTGAGTATTATATATGGTACAATAATTTTTGTATAAAATATTCGAAATCAGATAAAAATTACACATAATATGTATTTCTTTCTCATACGCAAGAACATCTACCTATACTAAACAAAAGACGAATAGTTTAACTTCAAAAATTGACAATTACTATAGCGAAACGATTCAAAACAAACAACTATTGTCATGTTTGTTGCTACAGATACATTAAATAAGCATTAAAAGACGCATAAACTACAGAGACGGAATGGCTTGTTATTTACGTAACGTCGCCTCATGCAACTCAAGTGGTAGAACAATGGCTGGGTAATGTCCTTTCTGGTCCAGAAACTTCGTCCGGCCTAGATTCACTTATACGTCATCAGCCATGAAAGCTATTCTGGTAATTAAGACGTTCGATGTTTGCGAAGACTTTTAATTAGACGATTTAATTTTCACTCTTTTCCTCCCGCAAGCCAATTGAGTTTTAAACTACTTCACGTAATTAAAACTTAAGATTTAAAATTCTATTTTAATTTCGTTTTATTGAATTGCTTTGGGTTACTTAAAGAAAAGTTTATATGCGAGTACACACTAGCCTAACCTACATATAATGTATTACTAATGTGCGTTTTACTGTCGAAATTGAACCATAACCATTATGGAAAATTTATCTTTTAATTTTGAGAGGAAATCGTATATGCATTTTTCAATCATTGTTTCTTACTACTCTTATTTCCAAATTGATAATACTAAAGCTACCATACCAAAAAGAGAAACTTCATTGATAAACTGAAGAGAAAAAGGCCCACAGCTGTTTTGGCTATTGTTATATTATATATACATATTTTCTTTAGGAAAATTATACTGACAATTTTACAATTACTTGAGACGAAATTGCGTTCTATGATTCTCTTCCGAAAATGCTAGGAGCAAATTCAGAAAATTCATTTTTAAAGTAAATTATTACTATATTATTTTAACTTATTAATAGTCAAAGCTAATAGAAAACTATTCGGAAAAATGTAAATATGTATTCTAAAGAAAGAGCTTTTTTAAAGAAAATTCAAAATAAAACTAAATATATAAAGTATTGACTTATTTGTTACTTAGTCATTTGTTTTATAATAAATAGGATTTAAATTAAATTAAAAAATTGTATTGTTTTAAAACAATAATAAACTCTATAAATAATATGCAATTTTGTGAAGTCATTTATAATAAATCACAAATACTGGAATTGATGAATAAATATTAATCCAATATAAATCCATTGTAGGTTAAAAATAAACGCACTAACTTTCCTTAATCTTTTAAAGAAATTAGTGTATTAGAATAAGGATTATAATGTATACATTAAATTTGTTGGATGTGAACGTTTATAAATTCTCATAGTAGTGGGTGTAAATATATATAAATATAATTTAGAAATATATAGTCAAATATTTGTAATAAATTTTTATACAAATTGTCAATTACAAGAAGTAACCAAATTTATTTTAGTTTAGTTTTCACATTATTCATTCTCATTAATTATATTATAATAAGATACATATAACAAGCCGAGATTTTATATAGTGATATGAATAACTGTAAAGTAAATAAGATTTAATAATTAATTTAATTTATAAATTTAATGGAGAAGTCTCGCAAAAGCCGCTACCAATTCATCAGACAAACGACCACACCGGTCGTGGTCATGAAAGTCAGGAGTGTACGACTGAGAAGAAGAAAAATAAGATTTTAAAAAAAACCTCGTGAGTTTTCCGCCGGTTCTTTTTAAGTCTGTATTGTTAGTTTATACTTTTCAGTTCAGTGGTTTCGTCATGATAATATTACAAACGGAGACAAAATTACTTTTGCATTTGAAATATTAACATAGATAATAAAGTGGTGTAAGAATAAATAAATTAAATGTGAACGAACGAAGTCGGGGCATGTGGCACGTTCTGTAATAAGTTAATTACGATATACGTATTGAGACCGCACCGTATTACGCAACATTGATAACTACAAAGTACAAACAATGACAAATGTGTCATTAATAAGGATAATATTACAGTTCATCACACGGTTTAATGAGATTCATTCACAACATATTAATCATAATCTAGTAATTAGTCATTACGGCTCTAATAAATTGTAGCAATACTTTTAGTCGTAGAGATAGAGTCCTGTAAGGGTCCTGAAACGGCCTGGGACCAGATATTAAGCTTGGTGGTTGTTAACATTTCCTTCTACTATGAAGATACACGTTTATAACCCGTTGAAAAGGATATAAGCTATTGACGATAATCATTGAGTCGCTATAATATTTTATTAGGGCAAATAAAAACGCAGGTTGTACAATAATAATGTATAAAACAATAACTCTAAACTCTTACTCCTTTCGCTTAGCTTTGTCAGCCAGCTATACTAATTTGTAGTAGCCATAGATATGGATGGCCACTGATTATCTGTTTGAATAATAATAATAAATACTTATGTAAAATTAATATAAGTAACTTTTTTAATAAAATTGTAATTATTGTGTTTATGTTATCTATCCGAATAGGAATTTATTACGAACCTTAAAGTATGAAGTTAATATTTCTGAATTCGTGTGGTGAATTTCTAGGATTTTAAGCTGTTTATTATAAAAAATGATATTGTAATTTTTGTGTTTTTGTATTGTGTTTAATTGTAATATCACAATGGAAATCTTGTCGCCGTTGTAAGCTAACCACTTATGATATATTAAATGTATACTCATAGTTTTAACGCAAAAACTTAATTAACGCAGTAGTCTGAATTAATCTTATTTTTATTGTATTATTTTGCTTTTCTATTAAAAATTGTAAAGAATATAACCAAGCCGCTTAAGTTTATAATTATTTTGGTAAAGTTGTTTTGCACATTATTATTTTTCATCTTTTGAACTTTTACAAAGAGCTTCAAACAAAGTCAACTTCGGTTTATGATTTTGGAAAAGTTGTTATGCATATTAAATGATTTTTAATTGGAGTAAAAAATCCCTTTTTTATTCCATCACATCAAAGAGAAATCGCAGACAGTCTGCGGGCAAAATGAACAAGAACAATTAGAAGTAAATTGTTTCAAGGGTCCTTAATTGCGTTGGTATTTCAATGCTCCTTAGGGCTGGAAAATTTAATTATATTTAAAAGAACTTTGAAGATGAAAAAATTTAATAATATCACGTGACATTGGTTTTTGTTTAATAAGAACGTTTAAAAATAAGCTTTTTATACTTTGTAAGTAAATGGTATTCGTAAATATTCAAAAAAATGTATGAATATTTCTTAATGAAGTATGGAAGTACTTATTTCCAACTATGACTTCTAGCTGTTTATAAATCTGTTTCAAATCAATTTTGCAAAGCTATAAATGAGCATTAAAGAAGCTTGAAGCATGACCGCAAGGTCATATACCTGTTGAATTATAATTCAATGTGATTTACTTTTACGTAAAAAAATAATGTATAGATAATATTACATTATAATTATCAGACTGACATTATAAATGCGAAAATAACTCTGTATGATTGTTTTTTACCATCACGACTAAACCACTGAACCGTTCGTAATGCAATTCGCATATAAATTAAGAGTTTTGCGGAAAGACTCAGCCCCAACAGAAAAAAATAATTTGACGCGTATTAAGTCGTGGGGAATACTAACTATAAATATGAATTTGCAAAAAGTAACTAACTAGATCGTTAGACTGTTACTACTTCGTTTGTATGAAATAAGTGTTTTATATTTTACTCCAGAGGTTAATTTTTTTAAAAGAAAGTAATACGAGTATATCCATTCCTTAAAGTAAAACTGTCTCAATGCTAAATCACATAAATCGGTATAGTGGTGTTAAGCGACAGACCATACTGTTAAAATATTTTTTTATGACATAGGTAAGTGGACGAGCATATGGGCCACCTGATGGTAAGTGGTCACCAACGCCCATAGACATTGGCCATGCCATGAATATTGCCCATGCAACCTTGGGAACTAAGATGTTATGTTCTGGGTGGTACCTACCCAGACGAGCTTGCACAAAGCTCTACCACCAAAATGTAAAAATAAAGTATTATAGTGTTAATAAGGATCGTACTTATAAAATTAAATTTAAATCTTAATGTCTCATTTATAAACAAACGTTCACACAGTCTCGATAGCAATCGGATGCGGGCGCTACGTAAGTACATGTAATTATAACGGTGATATGACACTTGTCGATAGGCATCATAGCGCTCATTCGAGTGGAACTACTGCCTCGTTCCCATCATGAAACTGTATATCATTGTGAAGGACTCTTGCCGCTATAATCAAGGGTGGTGTAAATTAAATCGTAGGAACCTTTGATAATGCTTTGAACAAAAGTGAGATAAACAATATAATATTCTGATTAAACGCTCAGAATTTTTAGTTAAAATCAGAATCTTTATTTGTTTCTGATATAAGAAATATATTAAACCTGAAAACACACCAGCGAAATAAATAAAGAGGTAGGTATAACTATAGTTTTTTTTACATGGAACAAAATTAACTAGTTCGTTCCAGAGAAGTGTGATAATCTAAATCCGCCAGCTTAACACATAAGCGGTATTTATTCTAAATATTTCAAAGTCAAATACTAGCATCGGGATTTTTTTTTCTATGACTTTATACATAACATGAATTGAATATATATATATAGGTAGATTTGTAGGAAGAGGGTTGAACGATAACTAATAAAAAACAACTGAAACAATAACGAATAAATACAACTACAACAATAACTAATAAATAAAACACATTATAATTTAACAAAGTAACACAATAATATAACACTGAGGTCCGTCTAGCTTGAGCGCCGACAAACGAATGCCGCTCTCATTGGTGCACACGCCTTTTATAAGGCGCCGGTGGTGGGGCAGACTAGTACATTCGTTCGTTTTTATTCATTTATTATTTATATTATATTTGCGCCGATACGGCCATTCTGATGATAGACGCGTCCCTGCGTCTACAGAAAGTAATCTTAAAAGAAATGTTAATCATTTTATGTTTCCGAGGGTGCTAACCTCATAGCCTCAGCGCTAATTTTGGTAGTCGTCTCACATATAATGATCACATTTTAAATCCTAATTAACTTCACGCAATTATTTTATTATGTCTAAAAATTGGGAACTCACATTATACGATAAGGTCCTCCTGTCCGATTTCGGCCACGGCAATGTACACACCTCCAGCTTTCAGACTCCAGGCTGCTAAGAAATTTGGAAAGAAAACCTCAATAACAATTTATTGGCCTGACCTGGGAATTGAACCCAGGATTGTTCACTTGTCTCCAATGTCTTACACTTCGCCGATACGGCCACGTCACTGTGGACTCCAAATTATGGAGCGGTTCTTAGTTGCTCATGACATACCTTGATCGGTCGCGGTCCTTGATTCGACGAAATTCATATCGTAAAGTAAATACTCGCGTTTTCACTATTCGCGGATTAAAACGATGGCGAACCAATTCCTACATTCGCGGCTAAAGATTTATTTATTCGCGGATATAATCAGACAAATGGTAAAACAGACCTAACTACAAACACAAAAGTGAAAATAGGAATGCTTGGTCGGTTACGTCTTGAAACTTTAACTGTAAACATTACCGAAATTAAGAATGGAATATAACAAGATGGGTAAGAGTTGCTTGAATCGCAAGATGACAATTTGACTGAAACCGACTAGGAGGAAATGTTAAATTCGCAAGCCATTGAAAAAGAAGCTTCATCAAGCATTGGCAAGAATGGCCATGTGCCACTGTGATTTCTCTATGAAAATTGATCTGTACATGAAACGGAGTCTTATTTTTAAGAGGCAAATCTCTAATACCACTGCTGAATATCAGTCTGAAGGAGCTTTTAAAAACTGCCAAGCAAGTTCTTTAACATCTAATCAATATGGTCAAAAACTTCTATTAAATTATTATTACTTTTTTCTTCTCACCTCGGAACGTGTCCCCTCCTATAATCTAATATATATTACCATTCCATGTTCACGGTTTCTGCATTCGCTGCATACTTACAGAACATATACCCCGCGCATATTTTATTCTTTTTCAGCCTGTTCATCCTTGATAACACCACTTTCTTTAATATCATCAAAAAAATCCTTAAGTCGTACTTCATGATCTTTCAATTTGTACTCTTGCTGTGTTCTTGTCATTAGGTTTACCCATTCCTTTACGTCAGTACAGTATCCTTAAACGTTTTAGCTAAAAAAGCCATAGTTGCGGAGTTTCCAGGCATCGATTGATGGCGTCGGTTCATCCCCTCTTCTGATGTAGGAAGAGGGTTGAACGATAACTAATAAAAAACAACTGAAACAATAACGAATAAATACAACTACAACAATAACTAATAAATAAAACACATTATAATTTAACAAAGTAACACAATAATATAACACTGAGGTCCGTCTAGCTTGAGCGCCGACAAACGAATGCCGCTCTCATTGGTGCACACGCCTTTTATAAGGCGCCGGTGGTGGGGCAGACTAGTACATTCGTTCGTTTTTATTCATTTATTATTTATATTATATTTGCGCCGATAGATTTATATTTGAGCAAGTGCATTTGGGTAGGTTTATCGAATGTTCTACAGCCTAATAGCAATACTGATATTTTTATCCGATTTAAAGGATGAATGAGTGTATCTACAGGGACATAACATCTTAGCTCCCGTGGTTGGTGGTGCTTGGTAATGTAAGGAATGGCTAATATTCTTACTTACAGCACCAATGTTTATGGGTAGTGGTGACGGCTAACCATCAGGTGGCCCAATCACCTAACAACGGAGCTGTTTAAAAAAAAGTATGTATTTTGGCAGTTCGTCTGGCAGAAAATGTCTTCAGGCATTTAGACCACCTTTTGTTTCAATTGCATCATCCAATAAAGTTTTGAAATAAATAAATAATTTTGTAAGCGTTATGCCATAGCTTTGCACTTTTCTTATTTTAAATAATATAATTAAAAACAAGTATAAAACGAAAGATCTAATATTCAAAGCTACAATAATATATATAAATATTTTTCGATTTTTAGTGAATCTGAAGTACACTCACTAATTTGTAGAATATGGGTAGACCTACTAAACGTGCAGCTCATATGAGACAGCGCCATTTATAGCATTATTTAAATATATTAATCTAAAACAGTGAAACATAAAGAAAAATGCATTTTGGTACTTAATTAATAAATATTAGTTAATATGGTTAAATTTATGAATATAAATTAACATGTTTTGATTAAATAGATTTAGTTGTTGGGGTAATTTAGTTGGGCAGCCATAACATAACCAAATAGTTATTTCTAGTAATAATTAAATAAACTGTAAGTTTATATATGTTGTGTTATACCATTCTTCACCATAAAATATGAAGTAAGTTTGTTTGTGTTTCGCTTTCAAGCCTAAACCACTAAGCCGATTAAAAAAAATCTTTCACCAATGGAAAGCTACATTATCAGGGAGTAATATAGGCTACATTTTGTACCCATATTCCCACGGGAACAGGAACTACGCGGGTGAAACCGCGGGAAAAACACTAGTAATCAATATATAAATATACATAAATATAACATGTATATAAGAGTACTTATACGATTCTATATATATATGTATAATTTTCAAAATTGGTCTCAACTTTTAGGAGATGTTCAAATATGTATCAATTACAAACATATACATATATACTAATGCTTACATGCATAACTCATATTATAAAGAGGAAAGATTTGATTTTTGTTTGATTTTTTATTACGATTTAAATCAAAAACTACTCGACCGATTTTAAAAATTCTTTCACCGTTAGAAAGCTACATCTTTACCGAGTAACATAGGCTATATTATATTTTCAAAAACTTATAGATCCCTACTTAAAATGGAGCAATGTAACCCAACGTATCAAACTGTTGCCTATAAAAGTTATTATTTCGCGTGCGCTGCGAAAACTATTGACGGTATATAAAGAAGTGTTTTTTACAATAGTACTATAATTACTTGATCATAACGATGTTATGGTAGGTGAATGATAAATCTAGATAGCCTATAAAAGATTCGGCCGTGTATCGTTAATTTGCTACTAAGAATTGAAGATTTCCGTTACTTTGTCAAGGATCCTATAATCAGAATCTAACCAAACTATCATCAAACAACCCTTGAAGTATACTTTTTCTAATAAAAAAAAAATCATCGAAATCGGTTGGCGTGATATTGAGTTATTCGTCCATTTGTCGCGCACATACCTCATGCAAATTTACGACTTATATGGTTTTCTCATGGATTCCATTGTCAAACCTGGACTAAAAAAAAATGGGACCCCATGGGAAGCAACCCCTTTCAAATAAAAAAAAAATCATCAAAATCGATTCACCCAGTCGAAAGTTATGAGGTAACAAACACAAAAAAAAAAAAAAAAAACATACAGACGAATTGATAACCTCCTCCTTTTTTTGAAGTCGGTTAAAAACTACAATACAACTTGATGAACAAAAGCATCTGTTAGCGGGTCAGAGAAAACAATAGTTGTAAAATTTTCCCACGACATCGCTGTAAATGTACCGGTGATGGAAAACTCATGTATAACGTTCTCGCATATTTTTAAATGGCAACATTATTAGCGAGAATATGTTAAATACAAAGAAACATTTACATGATAATAACGCATTTGTGTACAGAAAGAGTTTAATATTAAACGAGTATTACTTTATATTTCGTTTAAAACTTATGTATTTTCAGCCTTAAATAGCAACCGAGATGGTCCTTTATGATCTTAATTGAAGCAAATACCACAGAGTTGCCATATGCTTGTTGTTGTTGTTTTTATAATTATTCATATCATATTTTGTGGTAAAGAAATTCTTCATGAAATAAGCTCAAACCTTTCGTTATAAGATTCTTGTCCAGCGAACTTAAATATTACTACTTAAGTTATTACTTAAAAACCAAATTTAAGTTATAAATGAAGCGTTAAAAATTATCACGTATGTTACTAAAATAAATTATTCAAATCAATTGTCATCTTTACATACAAAAGGCGATCCAATATAGTTTGATTACCACTATAATTATGGTATATATAGTTATATATATGTACGTGTCCGCTATTCACTTTATATGGTTATAGATCGTTGTGTTATTAGTCACTTGCTACTTTGCATATCTTCGTGCAATTTGTATAACAATTGTCAAACTAGTTGCTTTGCATTAGTATTCCGTCTGGTAATTTAGTTAACAAATTATTATATATTATTATCAAAGAATTACTATTGTGTTCATTCGTTGTAGCTGAAATGGATATTACCTGACAAAAATAATATTTCAGCAGATGCATAAAATTATAAAACATTATTAGTGTTTTAATTATGGTATTATATTGTAAATACATTTTTTTTTTTTTTTTTATTGCATAGGAAGGCGGACGAGCATATGGGCCACCTGATGGTAAGTGGTCACCAACGCCCATAGACATTGGCGTTGTAAGAGCTGTTAACCATCTCTTACATCGCCAATGCGCCACCAACCTTGGGAACTAAGATGTTATGTCCCTTGTGCCTGTAATTACACTGGCTCACTCACCCTTCAAACCGGAACACAGCAATAACAAGTACTGCTGTTTTGCGGTAGAATATCTGATGAGTGGGTGGTACCTACCCAGACGAGCTTGCACAAAGCTCTACCACCAAGTGAACATACAATACAGACTGCAACAAATGAAAAAAAATGATAGTAAAAACAGTTTTTATTATAATGCTCTACTTTGTTGCGATATACAATTTTACATAATAGAGGAGTAATTGAGAATATGAGGATAATTTTCTATAAGCTGCTTAATTATATGACTATAATTTCTTTCGAATAAAAGTACCTCATTATTCCCAAATCGATATTTAAATATAACACAATTAAGCTAACCTTAACCCATACCACATACGTGACGTCGATTTTTGAAGTCAGTTTAAGTCAATTAAAGCTAAATACTAAAGGTGAAACAATATTGACTCTTTTAAGCATTGTACAAAACCTACTTAAGTATAAGTATAACATTTTGATAAATGCACTATAAAAATAACAAATTACAAGAAGACCATTTCGTCTAGCTGACTGTCTTGTGGCAGAATGCGCTAGAGGAGTACCGACACGAAAATATTCTTAGCGTTAATAAATTCAACAAACAATACGTTACATTTGTTTTTCTTACAAAACAATAAAATTTTACTTGGTGGTAGAGCTTTGTGCAAGCTCGTCTGGGTAGGTACCACCCACTCATCAGTTATTCTACCGCAAAACAGCAGTACTCGCTATTGTTACGTTCCGGTTTGAAAGCTGAGTGAGCCAGTGTAATTACAGGCACAAGGGACATAACATCTTAGTTCCCAAGGTCGGTGGAGCATTGGTGATGTAAACGATGGTTAACATCTCTTACAATGCCATTGTATCAAAAAAAAGTATAATATATACACTAAACACTGTATATAATGTATAGTAATTATAGTTTCGAGATTCAAATTTTCGTCACAATTAAAAGCGACATGAAAACAATGGCAAGTAATCAAGGCGACCCGGATCAAGTATGATATCATCTAGATTTAGACCGTGATTATAAACTTGTATATCGCTGGCGTGGGATTAACGCTCTTAATAAGTTTCCTGGTAAACATATTACAATTAAATTGAATGTATGTTAAGTCTCTTATATAGTCGACAATAAGTTACAGTAAAAAGGTTCTATCGCAAGAGCAATGAAAAAGATTTCAATTTGATATTTTATCAAAACAACATTCCATATTTCTTTTTTTTTATTTTAATACAAATAGCAAAAGGTTTATGAAGGACGTTACAGCTAATAAATGTTAATAAATATTAAATGGAAACGAACGTTATTACAAGGAATTTGTTATGAATAAAATAATCTTATTATACAAATAAACTTGTATCAAGTAATTTATATGTTTTTAAACATATACTAACTTTATTTAATTATGGAATGATATCGTCACATTAATTACTCTAATTAAAATTACAGACGCAAGATGCACGGAGATTACATTGCAGAGCGTACCTATAGTGACATACTCGTACATAAGGATAAAAAACATCCATCAATTTGAAAAAGTATATAAAACAAGGTTATGCTATAACCTTTATTTGGCATAGAAATATTCTTTTAATTATTATTAAATATAAAGCTACCACCGGTTTACAATTTAAACTCTACAATTATTCTGAATATAATTAGTATTTAATTTTTTTGTATAAGTAACAGCCTATGAATGGCCCATGGAGAAGAAGTTTTTTGGAGCTTATTCCACCACGCTGCTCCAATGCGTTTTTGGTGGATTACACATGTGACAGAATTTCTGTTAAATTTGACATATTCCTCACGATATTTTCCTTCACCGTCAAGCACGAGAAAAATTATAATCACAAATTAAGAACATGAAATTCGTGGTACTTACCCAGGTTTGAACTCACGATTAAGATTTACACGTTCTTACTACTGGGCTATCTCGCCTTTGTGTTAACGTAATGTCCAAGTTTCTTATTGGTTAGAGAAGATTTTTTTGCATAATTCAGCAAAATTTTAATCGAAGAAAAACCCGTCTCGAACTTGTGTCGTTAAGTTACCCTTCTCATTTAAGTTCTCGAAAAGATATTTCTTAGTGGGCTTACGTTATGAAATAACAATTTCTAAATTTCAGCTGTCTAGACTCTAGACTCAGTATTGGCTCTACGTTGAGAGCCAAGACAAGCGACTTTATTGAATATTATTGACTAGTATGATATGAAACTTGTATAAAATTTTAATCAATTTTATGAGATCTACAACGAAATGATTATTTATCTTTGTCAAATAACAAGGGATATTCTCAGATAACAATAAAGTTACATTAGTGACTGTGATTGTGCCACAAAATTGGATCTCACGTTTAATTGAAGTCTAATGATATATACTGAGGTATTCATTTGATTGCAATCCTATCATCCACGGATTGAAAATAGCCAGTCAGGCAGCGTGAAGGTCATGTAACAATATTGTAACCTTGAATGAGGAACTCGCTTCCTTTGTAAAGCGTAATGAATTAAATCTACATTGATTGCTATTATATAATAACGAGCGATATTGAGTATGAATTTGAGTGTATATAGGAATTCGTTCGGTTCTTTGTACATAATCTGGCGAGTTTCTGAACATATTATAACTGACAGTATATAAATAAATTAAGTAGCACATAATTAGTAATACTAGCAGTTGTTTTGTAGAGGACATTAAATGTTTCCAAGGTTTGTGGTTCGCGATTCATTAATATTTCTTACAGCGCAAAATGTCTATGGATGATGTTGGTTAAGTGATCATCATCTGGTGGACTATGTGCTCGCCTATTAAAAAAAAGTCAGCAAATGCAATGTATATGATTATGAAATAATAAATAAGTTATATCATATCAACAGCGTTTTATGTCGTTACTAGTTTCTGGCCGCTGCCACCCTCGTGTGAAGGGTAATGTACGTATTTTACGTGGCTTATAGTAGAGTGAAGTGGCAGCTGCCCAAGGACACATGAGTAACGAAATGGCGTTCATACTGTGCCTACCAAATGCTACAAAATGTGATGCGTTGAGCGTTCGAATTTAGGAGGTGGATAAAAGAGGTTGATGTGCTTATTGGTATGAACAAGATACAGTAATATAATCAATTAAATCTGCATTTTAAAACAAGGTTTGAGTCGAAAAAATATTGCACAGAACTTCGTTCCTGACGGGGATCCACCGACTGCACATTTTTTTTTATAGGTACCCTATATACTTGTATCTCATTTGTCAACTCTCCTGAAAACGTGTATGCAATTTAATGATAAAATCAGTTAAAGCGTTAAAGAGTTATAAACAAACTCACTTTCGCATTTGTAATACTAAGTTTAACGCTTTATCTAATATGCCTATATAATATATAGGTATATATAGGTATCGATATAGATGTCATGTGTATTGCGAACCGAATCTATTCCAAGTATAGTTATTTGTGACTAGTAATTGCACATTCCACGGGAGTGGCAAAAGGCGTGTCGTTCTCAGAACTTGAACTCAGACGTTTGTATAAGGAACCCTTTGTTGTTGTTACAACTCTTATGAGAAAGGTGTAATGAACGGGAGTTCAAGAGCTATGGTGATGAGACTGTCATGTATGTTTGCATTTGAAATATTTTTCTATTATTATCACGGCAAGGTAACTTTGAATAGGCTTTCAAATGATATCTCTATTGGCCTTATTCAAATATGAAGTCCAATTCAACAATAACATTATTTCTATTCTTTAAATAGTAAGCTGAAAGATATCTTCCATCTAAGAAAAGAGTATGTATAAATAATGCAATACAATTGTAGGTCTGCCTTATGAATTATCCCCCGAATTATGTCGGTTCCCAATATTACATGCATATTATATGAATATTTGACGACATTGTAATTCTGATGCAATTGGAAATATCACTTGGAGCTTAATCAAAAATCATGGATTAAAAACTGAGCAAACGTAACAAATTATTCTAGTGCTCAACGTGTATTTAAAATTCATCTCGTTAACGACAACAATGAAACAGCAAACTGCAACGGCTCATCTCGGATGAAATTCTGCCGTACGTTTAATCGCAAAACCGCAGTAAACTGGGTGATGGAATAAGCTCTAAACACAACAGCCAACTTCGCACAGAAGTGATAAATTCATGCGCTATTATTGTACGTAGTATTTTGTACATAATATAAAAAAACCACATGTATACATATAAGATGAACATGAATACGATAAAAAGAGTTAACAATTTAATACAATAATAACAAGTTCAACGAATCATTCTATACCTAAGCCGTAAGTCCGTTGTGTGAACTGTTATTATAATTCCAAACTGTTTCCGCACTGCGCAGCCAGCCAGAACAATAACATACAATAATATCGCAGTAAACCTTTTGATTTAAACAAATGTGGAAGCCTCAAAAACTAAACAATAAGTGAATTTTACACAATAGTCGGTGTACTGGATTCGTAAAAGTTTTGGAGACTAATTTAAATGTTTTAATTTTAGTTTAATTAACTCTCATGTCATAATTAAGTCGCAGGAAATACTTAAATAATAAAATTACGAGTTTTAACAAATCTGCACTGAATGAATGAAATAAATGAAGTTATGCCAAAGTCACTCGTAATATTAAAGGGATATCTAAAGATACGAGTACACGATGTATCCAAATCTGTTAAGGCATTTAAATGTTATACTGGAGTAAAGAAAATAATGAAAACATTACCCTCTTTTTATGTGCAGTCATGTAATAATGTATTGGATATTAATGTATTAATTTTATATACACAAGACAAACAGTTACAATTAAAACAAACAGTAAAAGTTTGATTAAATTAAAACCAAGCCTTTTTTTAATACACGTGCATAGTAAAATGGATTTTATAATGTATTGTTATCAGACAACGTGCGAAAGTGTGAACACAATTTTTGCGCAATCGGTTGAGTGACAGGTTTAAAATTCAATTGCATGATTCGTCCTTCACATCGAACAATTAGAAGCATGTAAAACTTAATATATAACACAAAAGTTAACTATGACGCAAAAATGCTATCTTGTGGGATCGTAAAGCAACGGATACTCTAATTATTATCACTAAGCTTTTTTTATATACATAATATTAATTGATAGATAGACGTAAAGATATTCTTCTAGTTGTATCCTATTTTTAGTGGAAATATCACCTAACGTGTCCATGCGCGTCCATTTCTCTGCTAGCATTGATCATCGAAAGCACTTATTATAATTATATATGTACATACATTTTACAAGATTCAGCCGCGATGACCCAGTGGTAAGAACGCGTGAATCTTAACCGATAGTCGTAAGTTCAAACCCGGGCAAGCACCACTGAATTTCATGTACTTAATTTGTGATTATAAATCATCTCTTGCTTGACGGTGAAGGAAAACATTGTGAGGAAACCTACATGTGTCAAATTTCACTGAAGTTCTGTCGCATGTATATTCCACCAATCGGCATTTGAGCAGCGTGGTAGAATAAGCTCCAAACCTAAAGAAGCCCAGCGGTGGGACATTCATATGCTGTTACTATTACTATTACAAGATTTCTGATTCTGTGAATAGTCCCACCCAAGAGTATATAGTATATGAAGCTGACAACACTCCTTCAAAAAAAAATTTAAACTTTTGTTTTTTCAACTTTCAATAGAATCTTTGATGTCGATGTATCCAGTCACATTTTCATAGCATAAATTATATCAAATAAGAAAAAATGTGTGTTACGTTCATCATTTCGTATAAATTAAACAATAAATATTTATTTTTTGTTATCGCACATGCCTTTCACATGCCAGCGAGGCTTCTCACAAGTCGTTAGCTAGAGTTCGACCAAAACAAAACAAACGTACACACCTATTATAATCATGTGCCAGACCGAAATACGGGACGATACAGTGTGATTTTATTATTTTCCTAATTTTTAACATTTTTATATTCCATAATACTATTAACTTTTGTGTAATGGTAGGTATGTTTGAATGCCCGTCTGCGTAACTACCACCCACCCACTCATCGCATACTCTACCGCCAAGGAGTGATAATAATTAGTGTTGTTATGTTCTTTGTTCTCGAGGTAGATGGTACTTACCTTCAGGCGGGCAACTTGTCAGTCTGGCAGACAGACTAGAAAAATATTTTTTTTTTCAAAATATATTTTTTTTTATTCGGGATAGGATTATTTTGGTATTCTAAGTATTTGTTTTATATTATGCTTATATATTATAACAAGTCATTAAAACCAATAAAGAATATTTAACGACACTCGCGTTTATCGTCACATACCGGTAAAATAAAAAATCTATAAAATCTGGGGTAGGAGGTACCAAATTAATAAAACTACCTAAAAACTAAATTCTCTACCTGTTCGATATTGGTTTACAAATACAATTACAAACCTATAGAATATGATAGAATTTTTCTTATCTTTTAAAACGTTAATATTTCGAGTAATTTTGTACTCCTTATTAGGAATACCTTTGTTTAATATTTTCTTATCTGGATTTAACTACAAAAAAAAAACGAATTACAAAAGATAGTTCAGTTTATTATCACGGAAAATTTTTATTTTGAATGGAATTTTTTATATGGAATTTACAACAAAAATAATGTCTATGGATAATGTAATTGGAAATTTTTAGAAAGTTGAATAAACGTAAATTAGTCAACAAAGCTTTTTTGAAATATCATATTTTCCAGATATTAATGATTTTTGTATTTTTATACAGCAGGCGGACCAGTAAAACGTTGAGATCCGGCTATACACAGCTCACCGGTAAATTATATTATTTTTCAGTGTGCTGACAACCATATAAACTAATATGTTATGCTTCTTGTGCCTTTATTTACATTAGCCCACTTAACCTTCAACCAAAACCAGACGGACTTGCAAATAGCTCTACCAGCAGGTCATATTAATTCATAATCGCTAACGCTATTTGCGTCCAGCCTGTATATGATATGGTAAAACCACAGTATAACACGCCTAACTTCACATACAAGAGTCGTGCGCGTGCCCCTTCAAGACCTGCGCACGCGCAGGAAACACGCGCCGCTTAACCACGAACGGTTTGCCCCATGCAGTTATGGACTTGACAAACGCCTTATAAAGTTTGTAGAACAAGCTGTCTTATATATATCAAATTGATTTGTGATCATGTTGATGCCATTTTCAATGCTAATAATTTAAAATATTTACCCAAAACATTGTTATTTTGTTAAGAAATATTAGTTAATAAAAATATTTTAATGTTAACAGTGTGTTTCGAGCTAATTTGCAAATATTTGGCTTGATTTTGTATAGGTAAATCAAGTTTAAAGTGAAAAATAGAAAATATTGTCTATAATTATATTTCATACTAGAGTTGACATTGATCATAAACAACAAAGCAAATGTTTAAATGTACATAAAATCCTTGAACTAAAATGTAAAGATATCAATATAAACTAAATCAAATCCTAAGTCTGGCTACTGAAATCTGAATAATATTGACAGCATGAATAAAACAGGAATTTTGAGATGGAAATCTTAACGGCAGCCTTGCAGACGCCAGCTTGGGCGCCAGACGGTATGATTATGTACTATATACCTACCTATGAACCTTGACAGCATATCTTAGACATTATAATAGAATTATTATATGTCAAGTATTAGATTTATACTTACTATTAGCACTCATATATTAATATTAGTTTATTGTTTATATCAGATTCATGATAATGCTATTACAGGTTAAATATATTTATAATATAAATAGCGTAAATATTTTCTAAAGAGAAGAGTGAAGAGTAAACATGTCTAATGAATTCATTTTGAGTTCTAATGTAACGAAAGTTTTAAACTTTTATCATCGTTATATAACAAACGAAATGGGCATAGCTAACTTGGAATGTGTGCGAATGCGTGCCTTAAATATGAACTGCAGTACATTTCTTTGATCGAGCACTCATGATATATGACTCATGTTCAAGGATATATTCTTTGATCACATCATTGTTGTAATAAATATTAACCACTACTTCTAAGGTGTCGTGTCCCTTGTTTCTGATACACTGGCTCACGCATCCTTCAAACCCGAATAAAACAATTGAAGTTGCTAATAGACTGGCACTGGTAACTGGTGTCAAATGGGCTTGCACAAAACTCTACCAACAAGAGTACAAAACTTATCGAAAAAATGACATGTTATAAATTAATTGACTTGGCGATAATTTACATTTATTTTACAAAGAAATTAATATTATTGAATTGAACCTATTAATATAGTCGTGTAAAATTAACAACATTAAAAAAAAGTATTTATCGTAGAGATGGTAAAATTCTACTAATATCCGCTTTATACATATTATAATGAATATACACTTTTACTTTATGAATGAAACCAAAAAAAAGATAATATCTTGTATGGAATCTTAACAATAAAGTGTAAAATACTTATACAAATTTTATTTAAAAGCAAACAGTATCAAACGTACGGCAAGTGGCAAGAATTCAAAGCAGGTTTTTGTTAGCTGTTTAAAATCATTCATTCCTTTAAGCGGTTCCTCATACGATAAAGGGTCCCTGGGATACGTTGCGCAGGTACACAGTCTTCTTATTAACAATTTTTTTTTTCATAGACGAAGACAAGACATTCTTGAGTACCTGTTGCTGCTATCTTTTCGCATTGAAGACAAAAAAAATAAAACGGTCAGTTTTTATATTACTAAGAAGTATATTTTATACAAAAATCATCACTTTTTTTATAAATAAGTGAAAACTATGGAGCTATGAGGGTAGAATATTCGTTCGTAACTTCGTACTGCATCGAAATAGTTTAGTTTTATTTATATTTGTAAATTTATTTACCACAGATGTATGTAATTAACATTATTAAAAGACATACGAAAGCAGTTATTTGATTAAATTTAAAACAAGTTTCTTAAAGTAGTACGTGTACCAAAATATGTTTATAACATCTTTCTTGATATAAGTAATCTTAAATAAGTAGAGTCTTATCATTTACTTTAAATGACACAAAGCGTCAAATGTTTTCGTAATATACTTAATAAAATTAACTTGAAAATTAGACTTTAATTCAATACACAATTATTTATCATTTATACGAATAGCTCTGCCTATATTTACCATAACATATCGTCGTCCTTTTCTTTACTATGAGTCATAATATTTTCGTCTCGGTTCTAACGCCCTATTTACAACCGTACTGAGTATAAACAATTTCTTCAACGGTCGCGTAGCTGCGTAATTTTTAAGGTTATGCTAGTATTAATTCAGCCGTTGGTGGAGACGAACGTGCTGACGGGTGTCACTACCGCGTGCATCGGTTCCGTAGGATCGATACGCGTAAAGTTGAGTGCATCTGTGCTTCATACGAAGTTTGAACTGATAAATTAATACGATATTGAACATATCGGAATGACAGTGGATCGCAGAGAAAAGTTGATCGTTGTATTGGATTTCATCCCAGTGTCAAATATTTATTAGGTATGTTGTTATTATATAGTTATTTAAACTTACTAATAACATATTATTTAAGTTAGTATTCTAAAATGTCATACAGTCGTTTTAATTTTTTTTTAAATAAATAATAATATAATTTTATTTGAATGTAACGGCCATTTTCAAAATCTACATCTCGTTGAGAAATGTTTGCTTTAACTGAGAAATAAGTTTTTATCTTTTAAATTTATACTTATTAGACTTATTACTAATGATAATATTCTTCTTAAAGCTCAAATGCTTATTCTTATTTATTTTAATTAATTATAACGTCTAGTATAAACGACTCTACATAGTTCGCAGCATAATATTTTTCTATCCCAATCAATGAAATTTAACGTACTCTTCAGTCAGCTGGAAAACTGATACGTAAATGTTTTAAAAAACATGTCTAGCGAAAGTGCATAGCACTGGGGTAATTCGTCCCCTTATAACTTGGCCCCTCACAGTCGCTCGCCACACTCCGGTAGACAATTGTACCAAAATTCCGTCTGCACCTACTGTTCTCTTATTACAATAGTATAAAGGATATAGTCCTTTGTACTGGAACATGAAAGTATCAGTCAGCTCGCAGTGTATTCATCCAACACCCTCAGTTTATTACCTATACAGCATGCATATTGCGGTACCTATTGTAACGTACATCAATCCATTAGACGATTAATTCATTGTATTGTTATAACACCCTTTGTTGTGCAAATGATGTCTTGCAGATTACCTAACCGCTTACCTAACAAACATATTATAACAATGTTTTGATCACTGCTATAGCTATAACTTAAAGACACGTTGAAGTTTCTTTTTCACGTGATTATGTCTCTCATATTGATTTCGATGGACATCTCGCCCACCACGCAAGAAATGTCTGCGCAAACATTGATATACATCTAATACTAACTTTTCTGACTTATCAGTCTCATAATCCGACAAGATGACAATACGACACGATCGAACTTCGCAGGACTGACTTTAAGTGATATTCGAGGGACGAGAGTGCAAAAGCTCCTAGGTTCCAAATTCCAGCCTTCGTAGAAGCTCTTGACAGATAACCCAATAACAGTTTTTTGGGCCTACCCGGATTCGAACTTGGCACTTGGCATTTTGATCTCAACAAGGCATCACAAATTACTAAGGATAAAATGTATTGTAAAATATATTTGAATATGAGTCATTTCCATATCCTTGCTTTAAGCTTAACATAATATGTTCCTTATTCAAAAGAAGGCGTTAGGTCATTACCACAACACACAAACAAGATCCACCAATTATGGCAATGTGTGGGTTTCGCTATTAACAAATGTTTATGTTATTGAGTACATTTGATTACAAATAGAAAACACTTCTGTTAATAATTGGTACCTTTGTTTAAGTAGCCCTGTTATTTGCACATTAAATTTATAGTCACTGAAATGAAATTCATAAGCGATCAATATTTTTTGGAAAATTTTATGTAAAACAATTATTTTGCAAGTTGCAATTGCAATGCAAACATTTTTAAGAAAAATTAATAAAGAATAATAATGATATTTTAGTATAACCATAATAATGATTATATATTTTTATAATTTATTTGTGAATTGTCAGTCATTAAATTATTCGTAAATCGTATTTTTTCCTGAGTGTAGAAATAATTATTCGTGTACATATTCTTATATATTAATTTATACTTGACATATCTTATACGAAACTATTATTATTGAACAATGTAAAAGCTCGTAAAAATATTGTATATAATATAATCTATAAGATTAATTTAAAATATCAAAAATATGATGCTGGATTCAACTTAATTCCAAATCAGCGAAGTCCTTGATCTATAACAACCAAGATAACATTTGGCGTGTATCAACATTCTGCAACCTTTCACGTTATTACAAGTCACGACACTCGACACTAAAGGACTGCACTGATATCTAGTATATACCAATAAAATTATTATTCTAAAACTTATTGTAATGTTGCCATATTAAAAAAAACATTTAAAATATTAGGTATGGGCCGAATATGCGTTTTATAATAATTTTGAATGATTTACTTAGCATTCAAACTTGTATGCCTTATATGTATAATTATTCAGATAATATGCTGATGTTTAAATCATTCTACCTAATTTCTTATCATTAAGAAGTTATTGACTCCATTATCATATGTCGTACTTACGATATTTGGCATATTTTTTTAGCATTTATCATCAATTGAGACGAGCATTTTTAGTTCCTATTACAATAATTATGTTTCGTTTAGCTGAGCAATCTACATCTCTAACTTCAAGTTGCTCGAGTATGAAAAAGAAACCTTCCGGCTATTAGCAATCGCCTCGCGAAACTCTTCACAAACTAAACCTAACACTTTTATCTCGTGGGTCACGAAAAATTATCTAATGTCTTACTCTTGTCTTTTTTTAACTATTTGAAGCACACGTGTCAGTCTTTCCATAACTAAATGTCGCAATAAATTATTTTGTTCATCTCTGTTCTCCCTATTTTTTAACCGATCATTTGCATAATATATACAAAAGCCTAAATTGTTACTAAATAAATATATATAAATTTATAGTAAAGTAAAATACTAAGTTGACTACATTAATTAGTGTAATAACAATACTCGTTTACTTTTATGAAAAAAAAACTAAGTTTATTTATTTAAATTTGGAATTATAGTACAAACCAGTCATTAAGTATTGGTCCAGAGACGTTAACACCTATAATACATAACATTAATGCTTGTCAGTAAGTATCGATATAATTGTTTCTGCTAAGTATTTCAAATTTGCTAAAATAACTAAATCAGCAAGCAACACAGGCGCCAGCTATCTTCACATAATGTTTTATGTTTATATTTATGCCACAAACAAGTATTCAAGGCAAAGTTTTGTTTGTGTAATATGTAGCCATGTCTTAGTGTTGCTTATTAATAAATTCAATTTGATTATTCATAAAGGTTATAATGAACAGTTTAACAGGCTTAAGATTCAAACCGACTGATGTCTTTTAATATAATATAAATCCTGACTTTAACATTATTGAAACTACCTCTTTCTACACCCCAATATTTATACAAATATAAAGTTTTAGACAAATTTGAACATTTATTTTAAAAAGGCTATAACTAACTACATATTTTATGTAGACCATAGAAAATACATTTCTAAATGGTTACATGAATGGATTCATCACCCAAAACATCTAAAATTAGAGTAAAAAAAAATAACACGTGTAACATATCAATTAACTAAAAGTATTTAACATAATTTAAGGATCGTATTGTCTTTAGATAAAAAGATAATATACAAGTACGAGAAAATTAATATGTTAGGTCTCCCACGTCCGATAATGAAGCCCGCATGCGGACAATGGCTTCTTTATGTATCGAGATATATAAGAGGACGGTCAACGACAGTTCTGAATAGATGAAGAATTCCTGAACCGGCACTCGACAACGCTCTTGTTCTTTGTAAAGATTTTTTGAGCCGTAGACGATAGATACGTTGACACGTAATTTATATGAAGTTTATTCGACACAAGAAATACTTAACTAAGCTAAAATATACTGTAAAACTCAGTGTCGAGATCCTCAAATTATTCTTAGTTGTTTTTTAATTAAAATATAATACGCATCATTTATTAATAAATATTTAATTAAATTAATGAAACCGATATGTTACATAGCGATGGCTTACAACACTGTTCGTCTAATATTAAAAGTAATATGTATTCCCATCGTTTGAGTTAGACTAAAGCTTTAATTCTCTGCAAAAATAATTTTGAAAGGAGTTTCACTATAATCAAACTCCTTTACAGAAAATAATTATTATACATGAACTTTCTTATTTGTGATAATTAAAATTACACTTATAGCAAAGCCGCTAATAAGTCAGAAATAGCCTAGTATAATAATAACTAGAAAGTACGGTCTCGATATTACTTTCCTTTGCTTATTGATTGACAGATATTACAAAAGAAGTTTTTATATTTGAAATAAAAAAGTAGAATATAGTGCTACTTGTAACTAATAATACTTAAAAGGAGGTTGTTACATAAGAGAATAATTTGAATTTAATTTTATAGTATAATACCAACCTGTCGTGTTGTATTGTAAATATATATCATTTATTTTTTGCTTATATATTTTAACTAAGTTCGAATTATTTAAATTAAAAACTATTAATAAGTGGTAATTAATATAATTATAAGTATTTAAATGTCATACTGAATATACAGAATTGTTTATTTCTCATTCATTTCGTTAACATTCATCAAGAGAAAGTACGCAAACATTATACAGATAGTATCTGATTTTCTAAGGGCATTCATAAGGGCTTTATAAAGCATACGAGATATGCATCTGGTGGATTGAAAACTCTTACCATTAAATTCATTCACTCGGAAATCCTGATACCTAGTGCCATATCAAAGTCAAAGCTTGCATACAGATCTTGAAATTAATATTTCTTAGACGTTCCATATTTCTGCTTCGTTCTTATTTTACTTCTTCTACCTTATTGTTGTTTGAAAGATATCCTTGTCTTAACGATAAGGCCGCCTCTTCTATATCCTGTTTATGTCTATGTCTATTTGTGTTTATGTCTATATATGTTTAAATTTTTATAAATATACAATAAATAGCATTTTTATTGTATTTGATTCTATTTTTCCTAGTAACATTAAAAATATTTTCAATTTATTTTTCGTGATGGATTGTTTGTAAACGAATTGAAGATGTTCGTAAAACACACGTACAATTGTGAAATTAAACGTTGTCCTATATTTATCACAACGTGCTCAGTTCATACGTTGATTAAACGCACCGCATTCAGAGCTGTATGCATTACGCTATCTGTTCCAATGAAGACCCTTACTTCATTGTCTAAATGGTTATTCAACGGTAGTCTATATACTCCCCTCCCGATTTTAACTTACATAGATATTCAAATAGTTTAAAAAATAAGATTCAATCCTTAACATATTGTTTTTGTGATAGTGTTTACGTATGAAATTTAAATTGAAATTCGATTATCGCTTAGTAAAAAATGTCTTTAAATTATTATATATTTATATATTATGTTTTAATAACAAGAGTAATATTGTATTCAAATACATTTTACAAGAAAAGCACCGGTTGTAGTAGTTTTAATCATATTCTTACAGAACAATATTAAATAATTGCATGTGATGTGTTATTTTATTTTCTTAACGTTTTATTAAATGTATTGAAAGATTCAACAAATAAATAAATAACAGTGCAAACAATAAAATGCAAAGATAAGTAACAACCTACTTTTGTCCTAAGAATTCTGTAAAGCTAAAGCACAAAGATGTCTATCATTTACAGCCGTACTCTTATAAATATAGTTTATTTAAATTGTAGGTTATTAATTGAATTATAATATATATGTATACAAAGTATAGGGTATATTCATGTTTATCGCAACAGTATCGTACTTTCTTATTTAAAAACAAATGTAAAATGTTGGTATAACTAGAACAAACGATTTCACCTGAGAAAACTTTAATAAAGGTGACTGAACATAATGGTAAGTACAAACTATCATTTCCCAGATACGTTGAATGAAATCTAGAGCATCGGTGATGAAAAGATGGTTACCGATGGTCTACAGAATTGCGTGTACTTTTACTGCACATTGTAGATTTGATCAGTTAGATTATTGTCTAAGAAAGAACAACGCATACTCATTTACATAAGCGGTATTTATCGGTAGAAGAATAATAACGATAAATGTATAGATTAATTGGTGCAACAGCAATACTTAGAGATTTTGTGTCTCGGTTTGAACGATGAGGGAAAAAGTGCACAGTCACGAGGATAAAAAAATGGCAGTTTCCGAGGTTTGTGACGTATATTTAATTTAAAAAAAAACTGAAGGAGAATAAGTTGAAACTAAGAAAATTGCTTAATGTGCGATCACTGTAAGTTTGCCGTGACAATTGTACCGTGCTCGTCCTACTTACGCTAAGAAAAAATAAAACGCTTTGAAAGAACATAGAAAATAATAGTTTGCTACAATTCGCGTCGTTCTAAAAGATACTAACTAATATTCCTATTGATTTATTGATTTTTTTTTAATTAATTTGGAATAAATAACATTTTTTTTTGTTTTTTATTAAAATGATATATATTTGTTCTTTTTTTATTGTATATTGTATATGGGTAGGCGGACGAGCTTATGGGCCACCTGATGTTGTCACCAACGCCCATACACATTGGCTTTGTAAAAAATGATAATAACCATCGCTTACATCGCCAATGCGCCACCAACCGTGCAACCTTGGGAACTAGGATGTTATGTCCCTTGTGTTTGTAATTACACTGGCTCACTCACCCTTCAAACCGGAACACAACAATACCAAGTACTGCTGTTTTGCGGTAGAATATCTGGTGGTACCTACTCAGACGATAGTTTGCAAATAATTATTAAATTATGTGTAAATAGAGTTTTGCTTATTTATTTATCCGCACAAAATATTCGCACAAAAATTACTATCACACTACTATAGATGTAATGGCTTTATTGGTAGTCCAAAACCCTACGGATTTCAAATTGAAGTAGTAAATTTTTTGACTCAGTGATTTATAAAAAAAAACATTATAGTATCTCTTAACTTATCATTTGTTTGTTCGACTCTTTTTTCAATGAAATACTTGAAATTCAAAAGTATTTCTGATAAGGTTGCTCATGTTTGTTAGAGATTATTTCCTCATGTCGCTACTGTAGGTGTAAGACCAGCCCGAATGATACCTATAATTCACCGTAACGACTAATAATATCTAATGTATTACTAAAGATCGCTGATATTGTATAAATATAAGATGCGAGATAGCCGTGTGATCTCAATCGAAGTTTACAGGTTCAAATCCAGGCAAGCACCTCGGTACTTTCATGTGCTTCATTTGTTTTTATAAATCATCACGTGCTTGGCGGTGAGGAAACCTGCATGTAGAATATGAAAATCGACCACATGTCCATCTACAACGCATTGGAGCAGCGAGGTGGATAACATTTAAAGCTTCTCCTCGTAATAAAAAGAGACTAGACCAGCAGTGGGGTGTTATTATATATTTTACGTTTATATACATATTAAGTATACGTGTGAATCTTTTGAATGTGTCTACACAAACAATACCAAACATGGGCCACATTCCACAGGCCCTGTTGTACCACTATCGCCCTCGTAGTTACGCATAAATCTCAGTTTCGTTAATAAGTGTGGGCGCTGTATATACACGAACCCGTTACACGCAACATAAATTCTTATTTAACATTACTATGATCGAATGTCTTCATATTCAGCGTTTACTTGGTATTTTAACGCCGTGGCCGTACCTATCGGTAACATAAAACGCATGACAAATATTATTGTGGTTTTTAATATATCCATTGTCTTTAAGCTTAATGACTGATATCAGCAAGATATGTTACGACCTCATTTTGTGGTTACGATTAAATAATTTTAAATAAGCTAATATTTATTTGTATTTTGAACAATATTGATGTCCCTCTAACCAACTCTACGTCATTTTCATCACATTCATCAGAGATCAGTGCTTTATTCAGGCTCAGGTTATGTTAAAGTATATTAGTCAGCGCACTCAGAACCTGCTCACCTATAATCTAGCTAATATACCAGCGAGGCAGTACAGCGATACTATTTTATCAATGTTCTTGTACATTCGATTTAATTTCGAAGTTATAATTTTGATTTTTATGCAATAACAAAGCAGGTGCACTAATAATGATGATTAAAAGTCTTTAACACCCGTGAACGCCCTTCTGGGCATCGCTAATTAGCTCACAAATAACGGAAGCACTGTTCCCTTAAATAATTCACACGTTTTATTATGCGAAATGAGGTAAACGAACCTCATTAAGAGCTGATCTAAATATGGTAATATTAGTTACTGTAAATCATCAATCAAATATATTATATAAAAATTTTATAAAGACCAATGAAATGGCTTTACAAATTATAAGTTTTTTGACCTTACATCGTAAAATGCTGAATACTAGATGTTGGCTGTGTCCATATTATACGATATCCAATCGATGTGATAGAATACAGATGTTACAAACTCAACATTCAACACATGTGGCGCTCGTATTGAAATTCTTTCGAAAATTAAACTACTAGATACTACTCTAGTAAAACAAAATATTTACTTAATATTTATTATAATAACTGTTCATTAAATAACGTTGAAAAATCTGAGAGATTCGGTGCTATTTAGTGGTTTTTAAATCATCGTTATTATGTTATGATGCACATACTCATTCTTCAATATATATAAAATATTAGGTGACACAAAATTTAAACTGTAACAAACAAATGAGTAAGAAGCTTATAAAAAAAAAAACAAATATTTAAAACTAATAATTCTAGAAAAATTTCAATACCTAGTATCATATTGATGTCGAGCTCTTTAGACTAGCGGGAAATGCTAGACTTGCATAAACTGTTGGCCGGAAGAGCAGTGACCACGGGCGGCCGAATTCGGCTCACAACGGTACCGACCGGCGCAAATTAACGATGCTTTCAGACCGGCTACGCTGATTCTTTGCTTAATATCATAGAAACAATCCAATATTTATAACCATAGCAGACAACACCTAAATAAAATAGTACAGTTAAAACTTACGCGAAGCATAAATCTCTTGACCTTATCTCATAATATTAGCAAAATGAATTGTCAAAAAGTTAACTCATTTAACATGAAATGTTTATGAATTACTAAAGTATATTAATAAAATATATTAGCCCAGCTAAGAATAAGATATAAGTGTTGGCGAAGGAGAGAATTTAATCGCAAATAATTTATTGAAAGTGTAATCGTATTTTTTATAAAAACCATTTGTACGCATTCCTTGTCACTGGCAATATATCATTCCGCCCTACTAACATTCGACCGCAGGGCCTGGATATTAAAGATCGCCCCTGACCAGATCAAGCGGGAATTTAATTACACATCTGTATTTATTTCTCCCTGGAGACCATAGTCCTATCAAAAGCAATATTTTTTTATGTTGGCAACCCTTGCCATAGAATTAATATTAATCGCCGCCATTATCCTACATCCTAACGACACACTGTCCCACATTCAGTTCGTTACTGTCAATTTATTTCACTTGGGCCAATCAACCGAATTAAAATAATATTTATTTAGAACTAAGTTTTAATGTGATGTGAAATATTTTTATATTTTTTAATGGTTCATGATAATATCATTAAATCATCGACAAAATGTCCAATATATTATATAAATAATATTACTGGTTCATTTTATCACATTAAGAATATTACTAGTATTTTATTCTGATGTAAGTTTCATTAGTATGAGCGATAAATCGATAATCAAGACGCCTAATTAAAGTATATACCAGATTTAATCGTTATTTAAAACACTAAAATTTCTAATCCTCAAATAACTATCGCTGTAAAGGAGTAATAAAGCGTTCATTTAAAGCATTCCGGACTTTATTTATTCCGAACACGCGATCCCTACCGCTCACAAGGCCTAGTAAGATTCTTAATTTTCATGGCCAGATGTATAATAGCTATGTATAGGATAATGAACGTGTTCAGTATGGGGAGAACGCAGCCGTTTCTCGGCCGGATATCCGTAACGCACCGGCGGTGGCGCGGAATATTTGACGCACCGTCTGCTTAGATTCTATTTTACGATCATTTTAATTTTAAGAAAAAATATTAATCAACATTAAACGAAATAAAAACCTGTATAGCTAGAGTAATGGAAATGATTAGTACAAAATATTATGTATTTGTACTAACAATAAACATCGTTGTAACCCGATGGTATGTAAAGTTAAATTTCCGACAAAGGTATAATGTACCCAATGTCCGGATGTCAGTTGTTTGCCCTACCTAAGCCCACGCTGAGTGGGTGTTATGGTGGTCAATCTCTATTTGGTCACTTAGCAAAGTAAACAAGAGCAACTTATTTTAAAATTTATTACAATTGCTATAAGAACTATATTAGGTTAAAGAAATAAACAACGTCTTAACATTAATACTGTGACCGATTTGCTTTCGTAAAATGTTTAAAGCATACATTTTTAAATTTATATGCTAACAATCGCTTACAACGATTTATCTAATTAATATAGAAACTTTTTTTAAATCAAAACATACGATGCTTATGTAGACTCTTACAAGCATATTTGATTTTAAACTTCATTTTATAAGATAAATTCAACATAAAGGTTGCACCGATTGGGAATGTAGATAATACAGAGAAGAACAGACAAGGAATTCAATAGTCACTAATTTAACAAACTTCGAAAAAAGAGGAGATATTCAATTTGTCTGTATATGTATAATATGTATCTTATGTATATTCGAGTACAACCTATTTTGATGATTATTATTTTGATATATGTATATGCTTTCGGTTCAGTACGAATCGCATTCAAATAATACTGCTATAGGACATTGTTAAGCTGGTGGATAGGGCATAGGCATCACATATCTGAAGTATGTATTTTTTAATACATTTAAATCTTCAATGAGGACCAATTCTTTTATAAATCTAAACTAAACAGTAGTCGTAAATCACTTGTAAAAATAATTATAAACAAATGGTACTCAAGAGTTGAAAGGGTTCCTATTAATAGCCGAGTGTGGCTTGCCAGGTTAGTTCTTGATATGTACTTTAAATGTGAAGTACTTTGGCGTATGAATACAAAAATAAATTGCCTTTATAACACTTCCTAATACTTTTATAGAAGTTTTACTAAAACCAAGAACAATAATTCGTCTATATTATGATGAATGAAATTATATATTATAACAAAGCTATTTAATTTCTTTGACAAAATATTTTTTAACTTGTTTTATCAAATGGCTGTAATGAATACAACCAATTCGATACCGTATGTAATATATATCGGTTAAATATTGCAAAACAATTGGGTACTTTTATACCTTAAAATTTTGTTATCAATGCGAAGTAACATTAAGAGATAAGCGAGGTGCTTAACCTTCTTTGCGTGCGCCTAGACGTCTGCTTATTTGTATTTGTCGATTATATAATGTCACTTTGTTGGAGTTTATAAATATTTTAGGACACATTCGGTTCAAATAAATAAGAGGAAGGGGAATGTTTAACAAAACTTTTTTATTACAATTTTTATTTAATCTATCAAGGTAGTATTTTAAACATACATGTTATTATTATAAACAAATGCACGTTAAGTTTTGAAAAATATTAACAACAAACAATAACGGATTAAGGTAAGGCGGTATAAGGATAAGGATTGGCCAACATTTCTTACATCGGTGGCCCATTTAGCCGTCCACATTCCTATATCATAATATCTACATATTTTTATATTATTACCAATACTATTTCAGTAAAGAACAATGGGCGCACCTGCGTGGGGGTCCCGTGGTGGCGACCGACCGCGGTTGCTGCGAATGACGCCACTACGTCACAGTTTTGCTGCACCCGCCACACCGCCTGCGCAACCGCCTCGCACGCATGACTATGCATCTGATGCCGATACTAATAAAAAAGGTAAAAAAAACCGTAGAAAAATAATAAAAGCATTTTTTATTTATTTGCCTCATGCACATACGAGTACATGAACCCTGAAAAAGAATGCTGTAAGTAGATTTTATTATAGTTTTAATATTCTACTAAAAATTCTTAGTAAAGATTAAACGTACGATTCGTTAACCCACAGTCGCCTTTTATTGACAATTTCAAAAAGTTTCTTAAAAAGTTTTATGTCACCGAAATTTAAAATCTTATACCGGTTTCACTGTTGCTACAAAACAAGTTATGTTTTAAAATACAAAATATTTTTTCAGAAGAAAGCTGGAACGCAAACTTATCTCAGAGATGGAGAAAGTTAAGACGTCGATGTTCGCGATTGCGGCCCGGATCTGGTAATCGCGAACCAAGCCCTGTGCGATGTTCACCGTCGCCCCCGCGACCGCCTCCACACTGCTCCCCCGCACCGCCATCAAAGCTATCTTTTAGACATCGTGGTAAAGTATACACAACAGCATCCCTACGCGTTACTAGTGGGGCACCAGATATACTTCGAGCATTAGGAAAATTGGGTGGTGGATTACGAAGACGAGCTCTATCAGCTCACGATGTTCTTGCACCACCCCCGCAGCAACCTTCCACTTTTTACGTTCCTAGTCCAAGTAATGGAAGAACACCTTCTTCACCATCGCCGCCTCGACAGAGTGCAACATTACATAGACGATGCAGTTCTCCTAACGTCTACAGAGCAAAAGATAGTCCTCGTGATCGAACACCTCTCATAAATCAAGATGATGAAAGTCGTGATGTTGTTGACTATAGTTATGGCTTAGAGCGTAAGAAAAATAGTAAAGAAGTAAGAAGTAGGCCATACAGTGAAAATGTTGAAGTAGAAAATATATACAGAAACGGATATAACCGATTGACGTCAGAAACTGCAGAAAGGGTTTGGGAAGAGCCGTACAGACTACCTCGCGTCCATGCTCGACAAGAACCTATACAACAACTACGTAACTCTGTAGCTGAGCTAAGAGTAAGCTCTACTCCTCGATCTGCTCGACCTCCTCCTGCGCCACCTGGCTCAACTCAAAAATCTACTAAAAAACCACCTGCACCTGAACCACGAGACACCCATACATTTGAGGTTAATATTTTTTATTTCTTACACCACTAGATAATATCATACTTTACAAATTATTAATAAGTGTTATGTTTCAAAGATACAGACCAAATTTGTCAATTGTTTTTGTAGGTATTGACCAAATTTGATTAAAAAATCAAAATATTCTAAAGATGATTTAATGTTTAATTCCAGGTTCGTTTTACTAAATCAGCCGGAGGCAAAGGACTTGGCTTCAGTATTGTTGGTGGACGCGATTCCCCGCGAGGAGACATGGGTATCTTCGTCAAAACTATTTTCAATAACGGACAAGCTGCAGAATCTGGCTTACTTCGTGAAGGTAAATTTCCAAGAAAATAAGCAGTTACTTTTATATACTAAAATAACAAAATAATCAAAGTATTTCGCATATCTTTATATAACACCATATGCAACATGCGTTTGTCACATGAATAAATAAAAAAAAGTTATACAAAATATATTTTTTGTCATTAATATATCTTCTAATGAACTGTTTACTTTGTATATTAACAATTATAATTGTATAATAAGATTATCAGTTCACCGAATTTTATTTAAGGAAAAAAATACGATTTGCTTGCATATCATTTATTACGGTGTCGTTGATACTATATATAGAGATAGTTATAACTGACGTTATATTACAACGGTTTAGCTGCAGCTGCGCGCAATAAAAAATAGCTATTTTCACCTGCAACATGCAATGTTCTTGTTTAAAGGTTACATATGTATGTCTTAAATCACTAAAAAATAGCTTAGCCGTTGAAAATTGTTTAAGTATTTTTTAATAAAGTCGTTGCTAATGAGCAACAAATTAGGCGCCTGGTTTAATTTATTGATGGTTAAATCAAATTTTCCTTCATATATATTTTTATACTACTCTATAATTTTAATAAAATAAAAATATACAAATGTATAATTAAATAAAATTTTATACAGAATGCAAAGGAATTATTGTTATTTAAAAATAAAATCAAGACATGACAAAAAAATAGTATTCAATATATCCAAAATACCGGTAGTAGTCGAAATTCGGGCAGGACCGCTTCCGAATGTACCACATAATCAATAGTTATTCTACCGACTTTTACATGCGTATAGGGGTTATGACATTTTAGAACCCTGGCAGCACATTGACGAATTGAGAAGTGGTTAAATATTTCATACAATGCCACCATAGATGCTTTTTATAAGCGATGGTGTCCACTATCCACATACTATCAGGTGGTCCATTTGCTCCTTTGCGTTCTTATATATATCATAATAAACTAATGATAAATATCACGTTTTTCAGGAGATGAAATATTGTCAGTGAATGGGCGAGGCACAGCTGGTTTGACACATAGTGAAGCAATAAGACTTTTCAAAGACGTCCGTGCTGGTCCTGTAATACTGCGGGTAACAAGACGGGCGCCCGCGCGCTGACTGCCTTGCGCCTGTTGCGGCGATCCGCTTCAGGCGCAAACTAATATCTCGTCCTACTCCACTTTGTAAATAATTACTTTGTATAAAAAATGTGATGCCCGATGCTTAAGCAGACTTTTAATTTTAGTAAATTGTTATTGCACTGTAAACTTAAGGTATTTCTTGTAGTTAATATTAATGCATTAACTTAGTCCAAAGATGGATACTAAAAAGTTTACATGACAACGAGGAAGTCTATCTTATTCATAAGTTTGTATGTTGTACACTTTTTGCTTAAGAATATTATTTAATAATGAAATGCTTTTAATGTAATCATTGTCTCGTACGAAAACATATTGTATTATATTTAATATATACGTAATTATAAAAGAATACAAAAATATTAGTCTGTGATAATATGATTCATGACGAAAATTCACTGGCTAGAAATTCACTGGCTACTAAATAGCTTTTATTTATTTTATTTTTAAAATTTGTGTACATATGTAAAATATAATATATTTTCCATTCAGCTCGAATAGTTGTATACAAAAAGCATTGCACGGAAACTAAAGATGAACGGAATAGGGTAAAAAGTTATACCAAGAAAGATAAAGCCTAAAAACAGTTGACCTTATATGAAAATTCTTTAAGTTCGAGTTGAATTTACTATACAAGTACAATTTTGGTATGTTTCGTTGTCATTCTCAATTTATCTTACTTTTATAGTCATTTTAAAATTGGTTTAAATATATTTTGTCAAGTACATACATATACCGCCTAGCATGCCACAAAAGTCATATATTATTACACTATGTCAGAAACCTTTTTTCATCCAGTACTAAGTATAAATTAAAGCGGAATATTGATATATACATAATGTAAATAATAAATTAACTTTGCACACATTTTATAATAATATACAAAGATAAATGAACTAAATAAAAAATGTGTTCGCGTTTATATTATGAAATCGTAAATGATGATTCCAAATCAAAAATATTAGAGTAGGATCTTACAAAATCTTTTAAAACGAAATTTTATGTTTTAATATAAATCTTCAACAGTTTCGGAAAATGCAACAAGAACAACCAACTACAAACAGTAGTTACTCGTTTTCGTCAATTCAAAAATATACATATAACACCTGTATGAAAATCAACGAATGCTAACTGCAAACACATGACATGGTCTATCATTTAAAATCCTTTTAGAATTAAACAAGGTTTTGTATTGGAATTATTTAATTTGATGAATTGTTCTACAATAAATATAACTTCACTTGAATATTATCAAAATGTATAATAATTAATTGATACTTTTTTGCGATTTCTTAGAATATTGACCACGAGACTTTATACATTTTTTTTCCGTCTTTCTTTGCTGATCTGTAAACGATAACTACAATATCATTATTATGTATATTGAACAAATGACATTTTGAAATAAATATAGTGATAGAATTATATTTAGAACAAAATGATAATATATAATATGTATATTATCGGTATTATGCCAGTAAAGTTTGTCATTGCTTTAGTAATAATTCCAATTTTATTCAATTACTGTTGTTTTACGAATATTATAATTGTTGGTTATTTAATTGTTTGTCTAAGTCCAAGAATATAAGCAAAGGCAATAAATTTAATAGTTTTCTAATTATAAAATTTGAACATTTCTTCATCATCGAAAAAACTTATTTATAGAATAAACTCGTTAGTTCAAAACAATGAGATGCCATTTATTAAGGATGATTTGGTAAATTTACTGGCAACCAGAATATTTGGGCAATATTTTTAGATGAAAAAGCGAAACCTTATAAATAAATAACACTTTTATAGCGCCTTTACATGCATCGACATTAGACTTACAAATGTGTAATAATAATTTAAGGGAAATAATAATATTAAACCGTTCATACACTTTTTAACTAGTTCTTAGTGTTATTTACAAGATTTGATTAGATTGTTTAAATGTGTGACGAAATTTGGAAGCACCATTAAATATATTTAATGTATATGAATTGGCAAACAAAAATGAAATTCAACATAAATATTTTGTATCGTTTCGACTTTGATATATGTTTCAATTTGGAGAGCCATTTTCTTCATGAGTCATTTCATAGGGAAATTTTACCCGAAACATAAATGAAGATAAAAAAAAATCAATAAAATTACAGACATAAAAAATTAAATACATACCTTAATTCATGGTTCTAAATTTTAATGTATTATCGTGTGAAACAAATGAAATTATAAAGTATTTTTCCATTTTTGTACAGAATATAAAGAACTTTGTTTAATAAAATGTATATTAGTCGTACTTACTTTTTTTTATTTCAACTTTTATTCATTTTCCAATAAGACAATTACCGTACTTACTATTCCATGTCTATTTTAATTATAAAATTTAAAATTAGCGTTTATTAGTGAAACTTGCTATTTGCCTTTTCTGGCATCTTCACATTGCTACCACATTGCCTAAGTTTTAATTATTTTTTATTTGATATTACTTAAGTATTTGTAGATATTTCATGACTATAACTACAAATGGTTCTTGTTTCGTGGAATTCTAAGATTTGGGGAGTAAAAGTTTTAAACTCCAAATGAAAAAAACGTTTAATAAAAATAAACTAATAAAAAATAATTATACATACATTCTGTGCTATGTATAGTTCATACTTAAAAATAACAGGTAAATAAAAATTTAATTTATAATAATATTTTCCGCAGAACTTAAATGAGATAAATACATATTATTAACCTAAAGGAGAAAACATAAAATGCCCAATAATGTATAAAGAATATATTTTGTAAGCTTACTACAATATACGTGTTTATAAACAGCTGTAATGAATACTTTAAGTATTCATAAGTAGCAAGTAATACGAATATATTAATTAGTAATATTAATAAAAACAAAAAAAAAGATATATACAAACTTCTTAATCTAAAAATTAGTGGTAATGGCATTAATAGAAAACATGGCAAGTTACCAGGATATAAAATGTAAAAATATAGTAATACATTTTTAATTACATATGAACTTAGATTTATAAAGTACAATATATTTTTAAATAGAACCTTTATATTTTGTATTGAGGGAAAATAAGCCATTTCGTTATAACTTTTTCACTTACACGTATAAGTCTAATCCAACGTTTTTATAGTATTTAAAGGATATAACAAAATGTTTATAATGGAAATTTTAATGGCACTCAAATGAGAATTTATTTTTTAATTGACACCAATACAAATACGCATATTATAGACTAACACACTATCATCTTACACTTGTCGTCGAGACTAGTTACTTTTTAAAATAATAAATTATAATTTTAAGCAAATCGGATACAGTCTTTATCGCTTATATGCCAAGCACAATATACACCACCTTAATCAATTCATTCGTTATTAAAATACTATGTACAATGCATCTAACCAATGCTGACTAATAAGAGTAAATAGAAGTAATACTTACAACTCCGTAAAACATTTTGTCAAAAATAAATTAACAGTAAGGTTTTCAAATATAAATTTAAAATTTATTGATTTTCTCCTAGATTTACGGCGTTTTTACTAATAATAGGAGTTTTGATCTTGTATAAACGAATTTGTATTACTTCTGTGGATTTCTAAGAACTAAAGCAACCTGACCAGCTGGCAGCGCTTTCAAAGCAGCCCATGCTTGGGTTCGGGTGAATCCTTCCATAGATTGTCCACCAGCGGATAATAGTTCTGCACCAACTACAATGCGACCACTTTGTGCAGCAGCTCCACCTGAAATATATTTTAGATATAAAAAATACACCAGCATTAATAAACTAATACATTTAAAAACAGAGAAGAATAAATGATATCATTGTAAAGTTTCATTTAGAATTGTCTTCGAGCTTTTCTTTTATAATAATGTAACAAATTATAATACAAAAATATATTTACCTGCGAAAAGTTTCTTAATAGTTAACGGTCTGTCACCCTGAGGTGAATCTCGACCTCCGTCTAAGCCAAAACCTAAGCCAGCACCTCCACCGGCTTTCTCTAATAACACAGTAACTAGCGAACAGTCTGTTTTGTCCTTTGAAGTCTTGACTTCATCAATCTGATGTCCTTTCGACTCCGCTGAAAAATTAAAAGTAGTTTAGCAGAATAATACATCACTTTTCATTTATGTCAAAAAAATATACGAAATTGTTTATTAAAAAATATTATATAACTCCATACCGTGTTCAGAGCCGCATTTTGTTTTGCCTCTATTTTCTTTGACTTCATTTTCTATTTCAATAACAACCTCACAACGCTGCTCCTAAATTATCCAAAATGTATATGATAACTTTAAATAAATTAGTTTAAAACAACTTAGATACTATATTAAAAATATAATTTTTCATTAAAATATTTACAAATATATAATAGTATCTTACTTTAAGAATGGAAACAGATTGTGCATGCGTTAATCCTGTCATTAAGTGGTTGTTGATGCTAATTACTTTGGAACCTCTTTTTATTCCTGCCTTCGCTGCAACACCATCCTCCAAAACTCGATGCACCTAAATAGTAAATGCGGTAAAAATATGTTCCATTATTTCAAATAATTAAAATTAGAAGTTTCTAATAATAAGCTATAAAATATCTTACAGTGACATCTTTAGCTTCACAATCAACGCCTCCAGCTAATATTAGGCCTACACCTGACCCAGTGCCTTTCTTTAGTTGAAATATTTCTGTTGAAGCTTTTGGAAGTTCTTCATAGTGCGTGTTGTTCTTAGGAGATTTCTTTACATCTCTATTGGTATCAACCATTGACTTAATATTATTAGAAATATTAACTATCTCCCTTTTGCTTTCAATTGATAAAACTCCATTGTTTTTCTCCTTTAGTCTTTCAGAATTAACATCTTTATTCATTATATTACCATTGAAACTACTCTTTTTAGGTAATGTTGCACTTTTAACCCTTTCTTGAGTTTCCAAGTATTTAACGGGAACATCTTTCAGTTTTTCATCTTTTATAAGCGCAGATGTTTTTTCTACTTTTTGTATTTCTTGATAGACATCATTATTTTTAACTTTATTTGATGTACTAGAGTTGCGTTTTAGTCTAGGATTTTTATAATCTGGTTTTCGTTGTCGAATATTCATTTCAGCATCTGAATCAGAATCGGTGTCAACAACTATTTTACTACGTCGTCTGTTTTCACCTTTAGCCGCTATTGCACTCACTGCTGGTGTGAGCGTAGAAAGGCGATCAGACGCTTTTTGTATTGGACTGGGAGATCTGTTGTAAGACTCATGTGAGAATTTAGTTTCTACAACCGGTGACTCTAGTTTAACATCTCTACCGCTTCTGCATTTCGCCGAAGCGACGATATTTCGCCTGTTAATATTGTCAACATTGTATATTTTTGAAACTTTCCTCTTATCTGAGTCAGCCACAGAACTCTCTAATGAACTGCAACTTGCTTGAGATCCCGATGTCGCAGCGGAGCCCGCAGAAGAACTAAGTGAAATATTCGTATCTGAAGATACAGATCGGAAAACACTCCTTTTAACGTACTGCTCACAATTTTTATCAGCAGTAATGGATTTGTTTGGTATTTCAGACTTAACACGAGAGTAAGAGTTGTAATGTGAAATTCTAGGAGATAGTCTGGAGTTGTCTGATTCTATATTGTTATCAATATTATGCATAGGTGAAGAAGCCGATGAGCGATAGCTCGATTGTGTTGAACTCATTGCGGAATCATTATCGCTGTCTACTATATCGGTCGTTGTACATATTTTTATTTCAACGTTCTTATAATCTTGTGTATTGCCATTAAAATGTCTTTTATGTAAATCGCGATTAAACAATGGTGCACATTTTGACGAAGAAGTCTTTGAAAACTCAAATAAACTTTTGATAGGTTTAGTGGAAATGAGATTACTGTAATTGTTAACTCTGGATAATGTTTCAATTTTTTCTACAAATTTGCGTTCTGGAGTAGATTCCTTTGACAATGAAGATGGAGTATAAACTTGTAAAGATTTACGCTTGAAGGCTGGAGAGTATTTAGGTATGTTATTTGGTAAAAAGTTTGTTTTCCATTTGTTATCTGTAAACGCACTGGAATTGCTAACTTTACTGTCTTTTTTTATTTCCTTGCTTAATGAATTATGCAGAAATGTTTTAGATACCGGATCCTGAACTTTAATTTCTGGTAAATCAACAATCGGAGCTTGAACCTCGGGAATAACTAGACCTCTCAGCTTTGACATGGATTTTTTCCTCTGCTCAATTAAATATTCTAGATTAGATTTATGTGTTGAAATGTTTTTATTGCTATTATCGTCACTAACACTTCGCGTATGATATATTTGTCGCGTAAAAGAAGTATCGGAAGGGAGTGTTGTGGTACTTCCATAAAACAATGGTTTATTCTTAATTTCGGTTTGATTAAATCTATTGTTTCTGATCTCAGAATTAGTATTTTCTAAAGCTCCAAGAACTTCAGGTCTATCAGAGTTTCGCTGAAATGAACGAGGTGTTTCATCTAAATTATCCTGAGATTTCGTTAAACGCCTATCTAAAGACGATACCTCGGTGTAACTACTAGTATAAGGAGTTGAATTCTTTCTTAAGGTTGAATGTGATCTAACTGGAAGGGTTCCACATTTATCCAGACGATCTGAAGAAGACGCAAGATCAACAGAAAACATAGCAATTTTGTCCTTCACACTTGCCTCACTTCTTGCATCTTGAGTTCTCGATGAGTATGAATACCGAGAACGATTCGTAGACCAGCCGGATGATATTCGGGGTGGTAATCTTGTAGGTAAGTCAGGAGTTTTTTCAATAGCATCCGACGGTGTCTCGACTCCATCGGGAGGTTGTCGCGGACAGGATGGCATTGGTGTCTCATCATTTGAAAGACTCTTATCTTCAGCATCACTTTTATTGACACGATCTGAAAATAAAATGAAAACGTGTTATTTATTTTTAAAATATAATTTATTCGATTTTTGCAGCCCTATTAAGCTTTTATTCTATTCAATAATGTAATTCGAATTACATTTATACATACTACGCTATTAAAATTACGCTAATAAAATAGTATTGATGGATGGATACTTATTGGTAGCACACTTCTACAAATAGACTTAAAACATGAGGCAATTAAGATTAAATAAGATTATATTAAACTTATTTAAATCACGTTTATTTAATTATCGAAAACCTGACAGTAACTTATTCAGTCATGAGACAAGTAACGCCATACTTTGGTTCCAAATTATAAATTCAGTCGAGACTATTTTTTTTTGTACGTATATATCTTAATTCCCGTATTGATGTTCAACTTCATTTCGCTGATCTACACATACATTATAGTTCATTGTACATAAGTACATAAAAAGTAGGTACTTTTATCCGTTAATACACGCTATGAGTAGGACCCCATGCTGTTAGATCCTGTTTATTTATTACACTGTTTTTCTCACCCCTTGTATCGTAATATAAAACGTTAAGCATAATTTCTTAGTATTATAAAAAGTTAAAGGCACCAATATAAATACCTTCATTCAAGGTATTTTTTCCATCAAATTAAGAAATATATAAAGGCCGAGTTCGGCCACGGCGGCCAAACTCAAGAGAGATTAGCCTACTGCGCAGGAGATATTATAGTGCACAAGTGTGTGCGCCAACACAAGTGCACTCTCTTTTCCTTAGCTCTCATATCAGACAAGACCGGAAGAGTTCAGGCGCAGAACCAACGGCTTAAGGTGCTTTCCGAGGCACGGGAGTGTACACACTTCCAACTTCCAGATTCAGGGCTGCTACTGAGAATTTTCTGACAGAAAAACCCAATAACTATTTATTTGCCCGACCTGGGAATTGAATCCAGGACCACCGGGTCAGTGGCCTTATAGCCTTATAGCCACTAGACCAACGAGGCAGTTAAAAAGAAATCTATACGTACTTACACAATAATACAAACAATCAAGTACTAAATAAAGTTAAATGACACAAGATCACTAAAAACGAATGTATACGGTAAAGTATAGTAATAAATATTCTCTTCAAATTCGCAATGGCTTGTTCTAAATTTCTAAATACCTTCTTCTTCAATTGGGTGCAATAAACGAGAATGTCGAATTTTGATAAGGCTATAAATTTTCGTGTCCGTTACAAGAACTCTTTGTTTATACATCACAATTACAATAATACGCTTACGGTACACACGACAAGATGATCGACTTGAAACTGCAATGTAAAAATATGAATTTCTGTAAATATATTATAAAATGTGTATTCACGATTAACGTCAACTTTATACAGTCATGGCACGCTTCAGCTTATTTGCACAACTGTGTAGACCGCTGAAAACCCGCTGTGTAATTCGATTGGTGTTTTAGTGTCCTTCTCAAAAATGTATATATTTTATTTGGAACAGCATTGAAGCTATTTACATAGTTGTAAGCAAATTAAGACTGTATGTTAATTTTATTTATTTAAGTCTATAACTAAAACTAAAACGTGCTTTTATCGTTAGGTATTTTTTAAGTTATTTTCTTTCAATATGTGTTTGTATGTAAGGGTGCGTGAAAATCAGGAATTACGGAACTAATTTTCGTCAATAGACAGATTGATTCATAAGAAATGTTAAGGTATATATATGTGAATATTTAATATTAATTACCTAAGGTGAGTACGGTATTTGCCAATTAAGTCGGAAAAATGCCGACGCACGGGTTGATTCGATGGGCGTATGCTGTATGGAATACTGTATGGCGAATTAATTCCTCTCAAAACAGATCCAAAGAAAAGTTCTCATTTTTTTGTTTACCTAACTACTTAGAGTTGTCTGTGCAAAGTTAGAACCAGGCGCTTTAACCTTGATAATGTAAAAATAATTCTGTTTAATAAGAATAAGTTTCTAAATAACGTTGACATACCATTAGGTATAAAAATATGACCTATCTGAAGTTTTAATCTCTTTAAGCGACAAAGCCTTAAAAAGGTGTAAATACAATGAAAGATTCCGATCGCTTCTGTTTATAGAATGAAGGAGCTTTTAAGTCTGACTTTTTAATAAAGTGACATGGAGGACAAATTTAATTTAAATAACATTAATATCGCTAACATATCGCTTTATATACATATACATAATTTACTTTTTAAAACGAAATATACCCTTTTGTATAATACCCTTTTAACATAATTATATGGATTAGAATGCTGTAAATCATTATATATATATAATATATCTATTTAAATATAGGCACCTGAAAAATTTACCAAAAAAAAAGCCTATTTTCTACTCGTATTCTAATTCGTTAAGCTCAATCCATTATCATGATTAAAATATAAGCCCTATACATAATTTTAAACCTATCGAAATATTGTAATAAACATATATAAAGTATTCTGAATTACTTTCATTCTACCTAAATAGTAAACTCCTTTTAAGGATGTCACCTTGAAAATATATTATTCACATTTTATTAATCAAAATATTATTATACTTTAACCAATAAGCCTTTATAAAACGCCAAAATTGTATCGTCCTTTCACAAGTTAATTAAATGTGAGGCTACCGCCGGTATCGCGACGTGGTTCCCATTGGAAGAAATGGCAAGAAACTGATTATATACTATATGTTTATATAATTAATTTTATATACTAAGTAACTAAGCTACAAATGAAATTTTCAAAACAAAACCCCAATTAATGTCATTGAGCAAACTTTGAATTTCAAATCAGGCGCGAGAGATCTACTGCCTTTTGCTACCCATTAGAACAACTAAGCATAAAAATAATTCTTCATAAAAATACCATAACATTTCTATTAACTAAATATTATATGCTTGGTTGGAAATTAGGAAAATCTTATGTACATAATATGTATGAAGTATGTATGTATACATGGCGAAAGGAATCGTCGTTTGTAAACTTAGATAGATACTATAAAATTAAATAGTACTGTAAATTGTTTACTTAATCCAACAAATAAGTTTGTATAAATATCTAAATATTAAAATAAGCGATTATATGAGTGAAAGACAAAATATATTAAAATAGTTTTAAATTATTAAAATGTATTACTACGAGTATGTTTAATAAGCCAATCTTATTTTATTATTATTAATAACTCATCTAGACTGATTTCTAAATGTTAGAATGCTAATTATATTTTTTTCTCCAAAAAATTCTCACAAAATTTCAAATTATAGATTTACTAAATAATGTAATTTATGCCATTTAAACGAATAAAAATACATTTGATTATTTACGGACCGATGAGTGAGATAGAGCGTCTGGGCAGCTTCCGTGTGTCCAGCATCGTGAAATATTTTTGATCAGTTCCCATGTTTAACATCATGTGTACAAATCCAAAACACTACACTTCCATTTATGAAACCAGTTTTGGGCAACCGCTCATTCATAATACGTTTACTTTCATCGTTTAAAACAAAATAAAATTAAAACATTTTCACCAAATTCGTTACGAGAACAAAAGGCTGACCACTTGAGTAAGCGAATTGATGTAACAAATTGACATGAATGAGGATCGAGTTAAGAATGCGGAACATTGGTATTAAAGACCGAAATAACAGTTATTTAACATAGGTCGGTGCGTGTGCTGTGTGCAACCAAGGCGCCGGCGCAGCGTGCGAACTCTTAAGCAGCGAGCGGCGTGCGCGGAGCCGCCGCGGCGGGGCGCGATGCACTGAATCGCTTCGGACTTGCAGAATTTTGCAGCGTCGCCGCCCTTGACGGGGGCGTTGCTCCGAGGCAGGGACGGACAACGAGCTGCGCACGCGACTTCCCCGCATCCCTCAACCCGTCAAACGCCTTGTAGACCCCTTTGTAGGTCTGGATTTTACTTAAATATTTTATTGTTATAACAACATAAAGACCCCATATATTTCACAATAAATAATAATTAAGTAATTTCAATTCGCATAGAAACTATTACATACAATATAAAATCACTTTCGCTATGTTAGATAGAATAAAGTTGTCAGCTTATATCAAATCAATAATTTATTAATTTATTTAAATTTGATAAGTTACTATAAAATAAGTAAAAGCACATAACATTCCAATGGAAAGATCACGCAACTAACCGTTCCGATTCCATTATCAATCACGTTTGAATATCGAAACTGACTACGTATATAAAGAGCGATTTTATCTTAGTCTATTTTTAGGAGTATAAAGGCGCTAGAGGGCGCCGACCGAAGTATAGGTTAAATACGAATCTTTTGCTACAACAGTTAGAGCTGTGGAAAGTGTTATATAATTATCGATAAACGTCTACGTGAGAATGTATAGCTTCAATTTACAGAATAAAAATTCATAGATCGAATGCATTGCAGGTTTATCATCTTTCAACAATAAATTAACAGCATCTTTGCAATACAGGCGACTTCACAAAGCTCTACAAGATCGTACTCGATGTAGATACAGGCATAGAACCAACAGAGCCTGGGAATGTTCATAGTGACGTCGCCGCGGCCGCAGAGGCTGGAATGCTGCCGGTGCCCTCCGCCGTCGCCCCTCACAATCCGGACGCGGCCTTTAAACCGCTCCGACGTGTTTGTGAAGTTGTTTGCACATTTTTTTTACATTCCCCTCTTTTATTAACTTCTGTAGCATCAGGACTCCGGGATAAGTTACAAATTTAATATTAAAAATGCAATTTTTATCGACCAATCTTATCATTATACTCGTATATATGTTTCAAACAAAAGTCGATCAACACTCCAAACTTGAATAATTAAGTAGAAAGAGAGACAGAGATACAAAACGAAAAACCGTATTTTAGAACTCGCCATGTTTCTTCAAAGATATTAAATAATGTCATATAAGTTATTTTATGCTATGTTTCTTTTTTGTGAATAAATAGACTATTTATATATAATTATATACACTTGTGACTTGTAGGATTTATCCATTATACAAAATAATGCAAACCCCAAATCGGTCTATGAAATGGATAAGTAAAAGAAAGTGTAATCGATTTCACTTTCAAAACTAATTTAACTTTCTCCAGTGACATGCCTTATGTAATCTCTAAGAGATAAAACGATCAAAACAGAAATATTTATATCTTGCTTCGATCTAAAGGTCATCGGGCAAAATCCACGCACAATAATCACTCTCTATTATTTAAAATCAATGCAAAATTAAAATTAACTACAAATCTTAAATTAGATTTAAAAGATAGTTAATATCATGAAGAAAATAACTATGCACCATGCAACATAAATTTGATCTTACAAGACATCCTTTTATAAAAGACCTCTTAATACTATTCGTTATTAAATGGCAGATATAATATTATGTGACAAAATTATAGGTTGCTTGTATTCATGTCGAATAAAACGCTCCTCCGATGGTATGTGAGCAAACTGAAAGCAAGCCTGCTCTGGAATTTGCCAAAATGTATTATATTAAACGTTGCAACAGCCTATCTCGACGGATGTTTAAATGTCGACTCGGTATCTTTTAGTTACTAAGACATTGTTGAAATCGCAAAGCTTTTTCTTGTTTCTTACAGGAAATTCCAAGACTTCAATTTTGTATGGAAGCCGGTTGGCTAAATGTCAAATCATTGAAATGTTTTTGTGTACGTTTTCTTGAATCCTATTGTAATTACGTTGGTATTTTGTTTTATGTTTGAGGATGTGTGTTAGAGGTCTCGCGAATGTAAAGAATCGTCAATCACTTTCAATCATAAAATGGCTGCATGAAATTGTAGTCGCAGCATGCAAAGTGCTGCCTGAACAATGAAAGCTGACGGGCAGGTCGCGGTCGTTACCTTAATGGTCGTGCAGCGGGATTCCAGCTCACCTTACTTTCCTCGGGGGAATTCATTTGTGTGCACATTTTATAATTGGAATTTTCGTTTAAGAAAACAAAGCTTTCATTCTCGCCATCATGAGAACGATGTAATTAAAGATCATTTTATTCATTCATATAATAATTTTATGTGAGACTGGTTTAATTTTGCTCATCGTACGGTTTTATTCAATGTCTTACGTAATATATTATGTTCACAGAATTAAGGTGTCGTGCGTGGAATTTTTGTTATACAAATAAATTGTTTATAAGACTGTTCCTTGCATCATTTTGGAATTGTATAATATTGGATGACTGCACAAAAATGCTGTTTTAACCTACTATTTAAACTTAAATTTAGTAAAATGCTTGTTATATACTGTATTTAATAATTCAGTAACTACACAAATATAATTTATATGATATAACTCTCGTAACAAAAACAGTTTTGACGCACCAAAAAAAAAAACCGTTGCATCGAATCTACCTATTACGCCATGTGTAAGGAATGAACAGGTGCGACAAAGCGGGCGTTCGTGCAAGGTGCACTTTCACGACTTTGAACACATAAGGTTTCCTGCATAATGAAAATAATATAATATCGACATAAAGGACTTTGATCAAAATTAATTTCTCTCTAACTCGTACTCCGCTAAGTAATTTGCATAAACGTGATTTTGCAACGTCTATTTATTATATTATCGATTACGTAATAAATAGTTATAAACTGGAGTGTAACGACGTAATCACTAATTAATTATGAAATTATATTACTCGCTCAACGATTCTGAAGTATTTACTTAAAATAAAATAAATAAGTATTTAAAATATCTCTAACTATATATAAGCCGAGTTGTCCCAGCGGTTAGCATGCGTGATTCTTAACCGTTGATCGTGGGTTCAAACCCCGACAAACGCCACCGAATTAGCATGTTCTTAATTTGTGTTTATAATTCTTCTAGTGCTTGGATGTGAAGGAAACCATCGTGAGGAAATCTGCTTGTGTCTAATTTCACTGAAATTCCGCCACATGTTTATTACGCCAACCTGCATTGGAGCAGCGTGGTGGAATAAGTTCCAAACCTTCTACCCAAGGGAGAGGAGGCCATGGCCAACAGTGGGCCATTCACAGGCTGTTACTCTTACTATATTCGCTTTAGAAGCGTTTCAAATTTGAGTTATTTCTTTATTTAGTATATTGAACAAAATGATTATATATCTTAATTCTTGCAGGACCGCTTGTTAATAGAAGTGATCGATATGGCTTATAGACACAATTGATACACTTAAAATCTAAGATATAACGCATTGTGCCTATAATTACTCATCTTTCAAGCCGAAACAAAGCCATACAAATAACCTTTTAAAGTTTGAATGGTAGAATAACTAATTAGTATAAAGGAGATGCTACCTCCCCAGAATAGCAAAACCTCTTCCAACATAGTCCAACATAATCCAATATATATACATTTTAAAATACATGAGCCGTCAAACGCAGAATATCACGGAAGCTTAAACTGCAAAAAGCATATTAAAATCTGTTCAATTTTTACTTTCTCGTTCGACATGAAAAAAAACGATCATCGATTGTTGAAAAATTCATATGACCTAAATTATTGAGCGTAAAAAGCAACAAAAACAATAAATGCTGTTTTCGTATCATGACCTCGAGTACAGTCATCGTAAGTTACCCCCTGTACAAGATGGCGGACAAAGCTCATAAGAAATCTTCGTCAACAATTTCAAAATAAGCTCTATCCCCTCCATAATATACTTATATCAGATTTTTCGGTTCACATACAATTACACGTAGGTAATATCGGTAAATATACAGTCATTAATTAAAAAATAAAGATAATTATTACTTACCATCCCAGAAATTTCTCTCAAACAAAGTTGTTCGTTTATTCGGTTCGTTTTCAATCGGTGGCTTCCTGTAAAATAAATAAATATTGATTTAATTAATTTATTTAATTTGTAATAAAAATAATTTGATAATCTCATTTCAGTACAATGTGCTATTACTGAAACAATCTAAATTGTATTTCTTAACAATAAATCACTCTTTGACAACCAATATAAAGTTTTTTGTTTAGTGGTATGTGAAGGGTATAAGTACTTGGTGGTAGAGTTATGTGCAAGCCCGACTACCCGACATAACATCTTACTTCCCAAGATCGTGATGCATTGGCAACGTAATTATTTAACATCAGGTGACCCTTTTGTCATCAAAGTTTACGTTAAATAAATTAATAAGTTGATACTTTGTAAAGTATATAATAGAAACAGAAAAGCTGTGTATAAATAAAGCATTTAAATAACACATTCCATCTTATAAAGCGGATGTTTCTATATAGCAGTAATTGAATCAAATATCGATTAAGATCAAAGAAGCGACGTGACCGCATTCATTTTTATAATATAATTAAAAAAACATTTGTAGTTCGACACATTCAAAGGTGAACTAGTGACATATGAGGACCATACCTAACCGCGTCAGTCTTTATGACCATTAACGTCGTTTCGAGGAATATAACGTGTTTAAAAGATTTAACACGCCTTACCTTCACCTAAAAAACCTTTCGAAACGTCTGATTCGTTTGCATATTTCATATATCCTTGACATCTGTACATGTCTCATGTGTATTTTCATATGATTCATAATATAATATAGTGCATGTTCAAATCCGTGAGTTGAAATGAAAACGTTAACAATGTTCTGTATAATAATATCTTTCATATTTAAGATTTATTTCATATGTAATTATATATTTTTTCGAGCTAATGATTATAATTGATGAAAAAAAAAGTGAGACTATATAACCCTTTATCCCTTTACCCGTTTATCCTTATCTTAAATCACGGCTGTAAGATTTTGAAAAATGTAAAGATACACCTGTGGCAGAATTTCATCCGGCACATGCAGGTTTCCTAGCTACGTTTTCCTACATCGCTAAGCAAAAAATGAATTATCAACACAAAATAAACACATAACAACTCAATGGCACTAGCCCAGCTTAGTACGTTCCATCTTCGGTTCTCTCCATTAGGCCATCTCGACTGAGTGAACGCAAAATAAAATTTATCGTTATTTAAATAGTTGTGTAACATCATGAAGATTATTACGTGACCAATGAAAAAGTATTTTATAGAACTTTTAATTTTTTATATTTCCACAGTCAAAAGGAGTATTAATATAGGTTTTTTATAGCCGTCTGACCATCTATGACACACTCTTATTAGCAGATTCAACGTTCAATTTGTGTGTCATTTTGCATGCAAATGCCTTGTACAAAATAATCAAGTATTATTTTTGACTACAGAAATAATATTGAGAGTGATTTTTTTATTGTATCAAGTCTATTATTAGTAGAGCTTTGCAAGCTTTGCAAGCTCGTCTAGGTAGGTACTACCCACTCGTCAGATATTCTACTGCAAAACAGCAGTACTTGGTATGGTTGTGTTCCGGTTTGTAGGGTGAGGGAGCCCGTGTAATTACAGGCACAAAGCAGGGCATCTTAGTTCCCAAGGTTGGTGGCACATTGGCGATGTAAGCGAAGGTTAACATCTCTTACAATGCCAATGTCTATGGGCGTTGGTGACCACTTACCCTCAGGTGGTCCTTATGCGCGTCCCCCTATATATGCAAAAAAAAGTCTTTAAATTATATAAACATCAAACTGTTTAAAATAGTACAATTAAATACTACTATATTCTAGCGTGAATAAGTTTTTCAAGAGAGTTAAAATGGCTCATTTCGTTATGATAGTATCAATAAGGCAAAAATACATAATGTTTAGTGCTTTAAATTTCACGTAAATATACACGTATACACAAAGACACGTTATTACGTATACTTAAAAGAAATTATATCATATGAGATATTTGCACTCATTGTGTATTGTATTTAATTAATTGCATCATACCATCAAGTTGAAACAAATACACGAAGCTTTGTACCTAATATTTTTAATTAGCTCTAATTTAGTTCTTTTTTGCAAGCTAAATATTCGTTTAAGTATAATGATGGTTGTTTTGCAAGTAAACACTTTTCAAAAAATGCGTACGCATAAACAATAATTCTTTTGTTAAAATATTTGCTACGTCAACAATTCAATGCTTGATTAATGAAATAAGATACTTAACATTTGTTTTGTTGAAGTTAGGACTACATAATTTTGTCACATAAATGAATCAAATAAGAGCAAAACCTGTCAGCTGCCTGTACCAAAATGTCAGGGTCCGCGCATAAACTGGCAACAACAACAATCAGAATGCCAGACTCTACCGCAGCTTGAATACCTCACAATTTGAAATACCTATCCAATATGCGCAACGAAACCTTGAAGGCTGTATAATATCGAGCATTACACTAAACATAAACATAATTACCATTATTTGTTGACGCTTGAACTTTTCTGTGTAAATACTGGCTGGTTAAAAATGCGAACGAATCGTTTATTGTCGTTCGAAATCGTTTTTTTTTTAGTATGCAGCAACTATTTGGTATTTTGTGAATGTCGATGTAAACATCGGAATCGAAAAGAAGTTTTGGTGTCAGCATGCCACGCGAACACAGACACAAACGAAATAAAAATTACAGGGGAATTCAAAGTGACGCGCGAAAGTTAGCATTTTAGAGCGTGGTGTAACCTAGGTTAACCACGTCGTGACCCCTCTCCCCTCTCGCCTCATGCGCCCGCTCAGTTTGTAGAGTCGCCCGTCGCTCACCGGAAAACCTTCACGATTATATTCAGTTACATCGATAGTCGATATTGGATCAAAGTTTCTTCATAATAAAGAAACAATGCATGCCTCATTTAACCTTTTAAATTCTTTAAAACCTATTATGGAGTGAAAGTCGTTACGGAAAGAATGGTTTATTGTAATGATTCAAATCTATAATGTCCTACGTTCTTAGTAGCAATTCTTTATTAGAATATATTTCACAGTTGTCATAACCCTTTTCCTTTAATTTTGATATAAAAAGATAGCTCAGTTTGCAGTGTAAGAGAACGTGAAAACTTATTACGGAACTATTTTGCTGCAGTGATCTCGTAACAGTCGTCAGACCCTAATACCGTATTTTCAATGCAACACGGATATTCGCTTAGGAATGCATGTTTTAAGTTTTATTACAGTTTTGTTTGGCTTATCTAATACGATAGTTTGAAACAGGAGTTAAATACATATTAAGGAAAGAAATTATTATGATGTACGAAAAACATATGAATTGTATAAGTTAAAAAATATTATGTGTTGATACATGGATTCTTGTCAATTTAAGAATAATGTATTTGTTTTTTCCCTAAAGGTCGAATTGCTTTAATATCGTATTTGTTTACGAAGCTTAGCAAAATATTAAAATTTGTGCTATTCAGATGATCACATCGCAAAAAAATGTTTGTGATAGAAACATTGCAAACAATTTCGACCTTGGAATTTTACTCTTATCATTATTCAAGAAGTTTAATTTCAAAAAGAGCATAAAAACACAACAAACTTAATGCTACTGACTTGAAACAGCCTTCGTTTGAGATCCTCGTATTTTACTCTCGTGAATGGCCATCGAGGCTTTTATACAATACAGATAATACAAAAATGTTAACAATAAATATATTTCCATTTCGATTTCATGCAAAATTATACCTTTTATCGTATTCAAAAATACACATATAAATAATAATAACCATAATACAAATTCTAATTAGATATTGTCTAATAGTGTTTCTATTGATAAACAGACAATGTTACTACTAAAACATAATTTTAAACATTTATGCGAATGTCCACTGTATTGTTGTCTATTAATATAAAAATATACAATTAGCCTTTAAAGACAAGACCAGTTTTTGTGGAATATATAATTAAGTTTGAGGTTAACGCAACTGGGGGCGGAATACAATAGAATTTTGCGATCTTTTGATACCCCAATATATGTAATTATGTGTATCTTTAATGGATACATAACTTTTTGAAATAAATATTCTAGAAACACCACGTTGATAGCTAATTGATCCTTGAGTCTCTTTTGTTTGTAAATGTTTTTAGATTATTTAATTCATCATTTCGGTTTATAATTTGATGGCTTCATCTTGTCAAAAATATGTTATATCATACATTTTATTATAAAAGTAATTGTATTAAGAAAATATATAATCCCGTTGATTTTCTTTCGTCGGTTTTTCTCAGGTAAATACCGCAGGTATTTTCGGCCCGATTTTTGATAAAATCAATAACAATAAGCAAGACGCTTCAATTGTTTAATAAAGATTCCGACTTAGATTTTGCAGCTGCTATTGTTATGTTTATTTACCAAAAAGTTACCATGTATGTATATACCATCAATATAGCCTATTATGTTTTAAATTATGCTATTTGGATACAAAAAAAAACGTGTCATACGATTTTATTAGGCACGAAACTTAATTGCATTTAAATAAACTATTTTATAGTCATTTCTCCAACATCAGCCCATGTCCACAACCGGTCATAGGCCTCTAGCTGAGCACCGCACCCCTCTTACCAGCTTAAAACAATACGTTTTAGTAAGTTTAAACCTCGAAAGGTCTAAAGCAAATTATGCTTAAGAAAATATACCTAAGTAAAACTGCTTATCACATCAGAAAATATATACAAAGTTATGACAAAGAAAGGCTCAAATTGTATCTTTAATCTATCTTTATTTATTTCTCTACCTCTCGCTCTCTCATAGCTCATAAAATAATACTAACTATTTAAAAAATAGTTTAATACAATAATTTATCCTATTTTAACAAAACTTATTATGAAAATAAAGGTATTTTATATGTCACGATTATATTGTCAAGCCGCAAACAAATTAATATGCTATCATAAAATACCTTATTAGGAGTAACTGGTCGTAGTCCAGTATATATAATCATATGTAGATAGCATTGATCGTGCAACATTCCCTTTTAGTTCACCTCTCAGTTATAAATAGCAACCACAGTCAACAGTTTTTTTCATGTCTTACGGAGCCTGTTGTTCTCTAGTCATTATTTAGTCTTTTTGTCTATTTATCTGCTCCGTAAATAGCGTATTTGTTTTATAGAATAATTATACAATAACTACCGGCCATTTTTGATACAAAAAATAACTTTTATATACTTCTATTATTACTTAACTTCTATATTATTTCTTTTTAATACCGGCTTTTATTTATATAACATCACCTGTTAGTGTTTTAGTCAAATGTTACGACTACATTTTTAACCACTTCTTTTCACACACTTTTAATATTTGTGTCAATACCATCTAGTACACTAAATTTTGTAGTTTTAAATGATTCGTGAATTTAGTGCTGCTATATTTTTTAGACGACAATAGAAATCATAAATGAAAGTTTTATTATTATTATATTAAATTATTTATAATTCAATGATATAACTCTAAAGCGGTTTTATTTCAAACAATATTAAAAATATATATATTGACGTGACAACGTCTAATAAATCGATGAACGCTGGCTGCATGCACGAAAAATTGTCCCGTTACGCTCATTGTCCCGTTACGTTGATTGTACGCTTGCGCCGCATCTATCTCTCTTTCACTCGATTGCAGTCATTTCATCAATGTTTTGTTATGACGTTGTCACGTTAAACTATCGTCCGTAAACCGACTTTACAGACAACCATTTTTTTTTAATTTGCTTTAAAATTAAGATTAAATTGTCTTACGGTACTCAGTCACATACCAAAAAATTTAGATCTAGCATTCGAAACTTTTTTCCTTTTACTAATAAAATTATTTTTATAGCAGAAGAAAACTTATTAAATTGACAATTGCATTAAGCCGAGATAAGCCGAGATGGTTGCTTCACTCGACTTCGTGCGCATGAAATTAACTTTGCTTGATTCCAATAGGCATTTAACTATTCATATTTTTCCATATTCTAAATATTCAAAATATATCAGTGAAAATGAAAATATTTTTATATCTTATAAGCTTATAAGTAATATATACACATTTATTATAAAATGTAATAACTATTATTAACAAATCAGATTTTCGAAATTCACTTACTACGTCACAGTTTATAAAATATAAATTAGGTAAATTTTTATTTAAAATCTGTGTAAAATTGCTTTTCTTGTCTTGAACATCTTACAACGAAATTCAATCATAGCGATACTCACTTCATATTGATAAGAAAACATGTTATACGAGTTTTGAAAATGGAAAATAAAAGCAGACTACTTGAACTACTTTTTATTTTCACTAAAAAAATCGATATGATATTGTACTGTTGTCGTCCACGTTGTTCCGTTAGAGGGCGACACTTCTCAGAACCTCGCATCGTTCATTACCTATAGCCTGGCTTATCTGCAGATCCACTGCAAAAAATATGTTCGCTCCCACACTACATGTTTCTGCCCGGCAACGTACGGTAACATTCTTGTTACACCCTTATAAGTATATATATAATATAATGTGCTTGTATTTTATCTCTGGAACTTGCTGTACCGTTACTCGTTATATTTTTTTAGTGCAAATGAGTTTTAATTATTACGACTTTAAGCTCGTCCAGCACGACACAACCTACATAATTTATGTTTTGTTTTATAAAGGATAGGGCTTACTTTCATTTATCAATAAATTCGAATATACATATGTATTTACCTGTATTATATATGTGAATTAATTTATATCAGAATATGTAGCAGACATTATCACCAGTTAATCCCTGGTAATAGAAGTTTCGGAGGAATTTAATATCATCTTAAAATGAAATTCATATTATGTACATAGTATTATACAACATCATAAACATGAAATGCGACAATTCAGCATACGTGTAATCTTTGATCTTAAAGTATTCTTGCTCATTTCTCTATAACATTAACTATCAATATCATTGTTACAGTTTTAAATTTATAAAAATTGAATAAGCACAAAAATGTAAGCAATATATATTCTTTGAACCCTTATCGAATTAAACTTAAACATAATTTCCAATATAATCAATCAATCATCTTTCAGTATTCATAAATATTTCATCATTTGTGTTTTATCGATTTTTATAATTTCAGATTTTTAGAAAGCTTGTTTGTACGTAGCTGTATTTGCAACCGTTATAGGTCTACAAACTAATTCAATTAAGTCGAGTAAGCACATTAGGTAAAGAGCCTATTAGACAGGAATTTTGTTTGAACTACAATCTATGTAAATGTGCAAATAGCTAAATCGGCACTCATAAGCGGGACGGCCGACTAGTCAATAACTCGGGAAAGGGACGAGCGTGCGAACAGGGTCAAACGTGCTATTGTCACTACGTCTCTCTCTTTACCACTTCGCGACATATGCTTCTTATGTACATATGTTCACATAACACGTGGACATATGTATATACAAGTACAGTCAAGATCAAGGCCCTGCTCTCCGCTTCCGCCTCTTACGTGTGGAATTCTATGCGTCGAAACACCATTTTACTGGTTTGCGGATCTGTAGCCGCATTATCGCAATTTCGCAAGCTTTCCAACTAAGTATTTAATTAGTGTGAACGTAAAGCTGTGCGTCCACCTTTACTTTTCCAAGAGACAACTACATAACATTATATTTTATAGACGAAAATAATACTACTTATTGTAGGTGTTAATATAATCTTACACGCCTAAAACAAGGCAGAGATACAATCTCCGTGACTGATGCTTATGATTATAATGAACGGGAGAAAGTACGATCAGATAGGTACATGCATAAATTTAATAACAGTATTAGATGTATCGGATCGCGGAGACAACGTCCGCGAGTTGCAGGGCCAATCGGCGCGGGCGCACGGGTACCGTTAGCGGCCGAAGCTCGCCACATGCCGCCAGCGCTGGCGACACGATCAGGCCACTTAGTCTCGAGATAATCTTCAAATCATGTCGGATAGTATTAAACTCGATTGTATAAAATGATTTACGCAGCGAGTGTGTTCACAACCGAATAATTAAAATAGAAATTCATCAAAAACCAGTTATCGAGTCTTACACCTTTTTTCTATAAAAGCTTGATCAATAACCTCATGGAAATATTTTAATATAAGTAACCTTTAATAACGATGTTTTTTTTTTAATAACAAATGTTCAATTAAGAATTCATAAGTGATGGACTAGTAAGCGTTTGTCTCGGAATTTACGATCGATCGCAACATGCGTTGTCCTAGAAAAATATAAAGTCATGAACTGCTTCTTGGCAAACTATCGCAACTAATGCCAAAGTCTTTCACGTACGCACATAGAATATATCAATACAACTGAGAAGGCGTTCCGTTAGTGAGAACATCAGTATGTGACCTCGAAAATTGCAACCATGTCTCAGCTCAGATGACTTGCATCTTAGTTCAATAGGCGACCTTGCTGAATTGTCACAATTTAAACGAGAATGGAAATAAACGACCAAGCCTATCAATTATCTAAAAAGCGTTTATAAAACGATCAATTTCATTATAACTGTTTGCTAAAAAGAGGGTTATGTGGATACTAATATCGATATTGTAGTGTTCCATATAAGTCACGTTTTCTCTTTCGAAAATCGGAATGTGGGTCACAATCACAACGTGAACGTTATTACTTTGATTATCTTGAACGAAAATGTGCTACTGCAACAGATGCGGTCAGCGATAATAGTGGACTGTATTTACGGACTTTACCGTTTCATAAACTAATATAATAAACTAAAAGTTAGCTAATATTCAAGCAACGACTCCAATTACGAATTAAAAAAGTAAATTCATTTCAGGACAATAAAACATACATAAGTATTATTTTAATAAACTTACAGGCCAGTATATACCTACACAAAACAACGATATTGAAATCGAATATCGTTTGCTTAACGAACAAATTAAATGCTTGCAGTGATTTTTCTTTTTTTAATACGTCTGTTACATTTTGTGCCTACATGTATGTAAAACCTTTTGAGGAACTTCTCAATAAATTACAATTTTATTAGACAACATAATAAATTAAAACAAGTGATCTGAATATCAAGTGTAAAACATGTTTATAGCTGGTTTTATATAACATTTTCTTTATGTAAATAACAATTATGGTTTTAAAACAAAAATAAACATGGGTAATTAAATTGTCAAAAGATACTGCCGTAATTAAATCACCCTGTAATTTCGCTCTGTAGTAAAGGTGAACAGTAAGCTTCTTATCAAATTCTACTCTGTAATGATTAGTTCGAAATTTAAATAGGTCTGCATCGTTAGTATTTTTTTTTTATTTGTCTTAAACTGTGGCTCCAAATTTGATTCCGTCGTTATATAACTAAAGTGGAATTCTCCGACTCTATAAAGATTTAATTCGAATGCAATTTGGCACTGATCGCTGTAGAAGCGCTAGAATTATGCAATAGTATCACGAACAAATAAGTGAGTGTAAACTAATATCTTTTGGCCAGAATGATCATGCTACGGAATCGAATTGAATTTCAATAAATATTAATGACAACAAACTTCACTTATAATTGACCTGGATTTTTTTTTCAAAAAAACAACATCTTTTGAAATTCACCAATTAAAATAATATGTTTACGATTGTATCGGCATACTTTCACATATCACATTGTAAACATTAAACTTAATGAAAAAAATTACCGTTCAAGAAAGTCTAAACTGTATTCGACATACAGGTCGATATTTTAGATGATTTTATAATAAAAGTAATTATATAAAACGTCCGAAGTTGAAAGTAGGGCTTTGTTGTAAAACATACGGTCAACGCTTGTTCCGGTCCTATAGCGTATACAGTTGCTGAGTGGGTGTAACACAGTGGCAATTAGAAATGCCAAGAGACGCATTCACTTAAAACCATTATACTAATATCGACTAAGCTAATACACGATAATATTACACGTTTATAAGATATAATTCACTATCGTAATTATAGTCGAGGAAAGACATAAATGAAATTTAATTGGTTCAGAATTTGTGTTCTTTAATTGATAATGATTATTGGTCTTAAAATCTAGCAATTATAGCAGTCTGATGTGTATATCGGTGACCCAAATAATTGGAATGCTATACTACAAGTAGCTAATTGATCTATTGATCTACTTGTTAACTACTTGAATTCGTGGCGCTGTTGTATTAAATTTGTTTAATAAACATCAATTTAATCGATTGATGTTTGCAATCTTCTTTTCTATTAAACATATTTAAATAATGCGACCAAATTAATAAATTCAAACTTTTAAAGAGAAATTGCTAGTATTTATGAGTGCTCTTCCTCCATCCATGAGAGCCATCAAAGAGAGCTTTGATTCTATTTTTTATTTCTATGTTTTTCTTTTTTATCAAATATCGGTTTTAATATTTGTGAATGTTTTATGAAAAATATTATTATTTAATATTTTTATTTAATATTTATAAAAAAAATACTTTCATCGATATATAAATATCTTATTATTTGGTCTCCAAAAAATAAAATATTTTAATAACAAAATAATTCTATTAAATATTTCACGGTTGAATGTAAAATGTAGTAAAACGCCACATTATTAATGAAAAATGTGACTTCATTAATCATACTCATGTACCAACAATAAGATGATGTTACGAACATTATAATATGTACAGCTCGAACGTGTCGTGGATCCCATAATAGTTCATTATGTCTCTGGGCCATTTGTTATCTATCATCTTCGCTTGTTTCTCATACACAATCAACAAAAATTTAACTAAGATAATAACCTTTAATTTTTAATATTCATTTGATTTGTATGTGAATGTAAAACTATTTGTAATAGCTTGGACATCTAAAATTGTTAATTTTTTGTATTCAAATTTAAATTAATATTCATTACAAATATTTGGTTTTAGCAGTCAATTATCTATATAATAAATCATTTAAAGTGAGAACGGTATTAAGAAATGTTGATACCTTCTTATACTTTTTTATACCTACTTATTAAGAATTTTTATGTTATTTTATCAATAGGATTTATACGACACAAATACTTGCAAGATAACCTCAACGAACAAAGTGACGTATGTAGACAATTTTGCGAAAAACATTATGCTTTTAATAATATTTATATTGAAGATGTAGTCACACAGCGTCAAATAAATATTCTCCTAAAGTAATTAAAAAATTATAAATAACTATCATCACTTTTCGTCTTAAATAAAATTCTCGACGCCTATCATGTATGCTTATTTATTTGAGAAAACCGTTCAAAAATGATTACTTATTATTGCGCGATGAAACATATAAACAAAAAACTTGTTAAGTTAAATTTATGAAAGATATAAAAAATAATAGGAAAATGACAAAAATGATATATTAATATGTTCTATATTATGACACTTCTGAGTCATTGTTGAAAAATGACGCTTACGTGACTCAACATCACTTAGATGAATTCACAACTCTATGGCATAACGTCTCTTCATACTTCGTAGCTCTTGCTTAGTACCGCTTCTTGCAAATAGCTATCTCGTCACTCGCAGCGACTATAACTGTTATTTACAACCTTATCCTAACAGTCCCTGTCGATCATGGGTCAGGAAGTTCAGATGTCAATCATTCGGTTCGAAAAACAGTGATAGCTATATTCAATTTTATTTTAAACATATTAACGGTTATTTACTTAAAATATTTTGATTGAAGCTAATTATATTCATTTAAAGGTTTTAATCGAACATAATGATAATAGTAATTAATCATTATTTTGTTATTTTCGCTTGTGATGCTATCTATCTATCTTATTCTTTAGAATGAAAAGTTGACGAGTTCAAAGCTCTCGCTATCAGAATAGTTCATACATACATGCAATGTCTATACGTGTCAGAGAGTTTACACAATAGGTTGTACAGGCCGATGCATTTTCAGGGTGAGCGGCGAGGGCGAGTGCGGGGGTGAAGTTGGCCGTTATCCACCCGTCCTCGCTGCTTGCCATTGTTACGTTAGTTTGCTTGAAAATACTAGAAAATAAAATATTCTTTTCTTTCTTTATAGTCGTTATTCCCATGCAACTAGTTAAAGTATTATCTGTTTAAAAACAATGCACACGTTGTGTAACTAGTTACGTTTATCACCTAAGGCCATGCCCCTCCTATTTTTTATTATGATAATTAAATCAAGTGTAATTTAACTTGTATGGTCATGTCTCTTATCGACCAGCTCGCATTGGAACAGCTTGATAGAACTCCAAGCCTTCATCTCGAATGGAAAGTATAAGCCCAGCAGTGGGATATTTATAGGAAGTTACTTTTACTTTACTTTGGGTAATATCTCTTATCTTTATGAAGGTTTTGGAAATTAAAGGTTATTTCCGGAAATTATAAGGTTCAACTTTAAAAATCAAGGTTGATAAAGCCTTAAAAAAATCTGCTGTTTATTTATTATATGTGCCCAAATTGTTATTATCAACGAAATGAGACTTTATATTGGAGCTGTTCCAAAATATTAAACTCGACTATTTTGCAAGATTGAAACATTTATGCACCTCCTGAATTTAATCAGCGAATTTTTCTTGCAGAATTAATGTATTTACACGACATCACTCACTCTGACTCAATATATTAATTGGTGCATCTTTATTCATGTCATCGTACAAATATATATGTTTTCAAACAGGTGCATAGAAATTGCTCTAAATAATAGGATCGAAATAAAGGCACCGATAAACGAAAAGGTTTTTAGTTTGGTTTTTCAAAAATATCAAATTTAAAAACGTAATTCACACTACCACGTACCACGTTTTAAACTACAAGTTTAAAAAATAAAATCATGATCATGTTTATTCCCTATACATTTCAGAATGACAATCACCCCACAACACAATCCAGGTCATGACAATCCATTGAAAAAAACCATACAAACTATCTTTTGTAACAAAAGTAAGTAAAAATTCAAAATTAATAAATAAGTATTTATTTATTTTTCTCTGTTTACATGGTAATCTAGTTCAATTTTATATTTCGGTTATTGTTTGGCTAGTAACTATCACTTGCTTATGTGGTCGAGCCTATGCGAAATTCCATATGTAATTAAAATTTTCAATTTCGAATATTCAGTAAAACTTACTCTGATTTTTGGATGTTATGATTTTCTACAGTTTGACGAGAATTCAAGAGCCGTGATGAACTTGTGGTACAAGACGTGAATCTAAACCGATGATTCTGAATTCAAACCTGAACCAGCACTACAAAATTTTCTTGTACTTAATTTGTGTTTATAATTAATCTCGACGTTAGACCAACAACGGGACGTTTACAGGTTGCTACCACGAACATTACATTATAATGTTTTTATTATTTTAATAGTAATTTATTAATGCAAACACAAAATAGTCTACTTTATCTCAAACATTAAATGCGTTTGCTCTTAAATGATCTCTTACAAAAGAAAAGCGTAATATTTTTAATTTTACACTTAGTTAAAATTCAGGGTTTTTACAAATGCGCAATATTCAATTTCTTAATGTTGCATTAGAACACTAGAAAATGCATTTGCTTTAAGTCACAATATTGCAGTAATTGCAAAAGGAGCGAAAGGGTAACGTACTCGCATATTATTTAAATAGCTAGGTCTTATCTTAGCACTTAGACGTTCGGTAAATAGGCTGCATTGTTGAAGAGCATTCATGATGTTTGAATAATGTTTATAATCTTTTGATAAATATGGCTAGTCCAATTTTTCAGTTATTTGATTAATTTAAATGTTTTTTCACACTTTTTTACTTTTATGAATATTTATTATACGCAACGATACTAAATAAAATAAAATACCTAACTATCCATAATATTATTAATTCCAAAATAACCATTATCAGACTATTTTTATGGGCTCCGTTCGTAAATAATGCATACATAGCATTGATATATTATCACATACAAACAATACCACTATTTAAGATAACATTATAGGCAAATCGTTCGTTTATTTATTAAGTAAATCAAAATATTGCACTATAGTAATAATAATTATTATTAATTTAAATGTAACAAATCTTCATCAAGCATTTGACACGTAGTAATGAGAACACTATTACATGCAGAAATTGATTTTTTTGAAATTTTTCATCCTGAATTTTTCCATAAAATATTGCCACTGTAGTATGTATTATGAAAAAAGTACTTACGCATTATCAGTGACGTCACTAGATTCATCTAGTTCTCCGATGGTGTCAAGTGATGCCCCTGAACCATCTTCCCTCGTTTCTGCAGGAGGTGGAGGTGGTGGAGCAGTAGGCCGTATACAAGTTGTTGGTTCCGTCCCACTTTCTTTATATTGTGTTTTAGGCACGAAGTCAATAAGACGCGGTAGTACCTCGGGTACAGATTTTTCTTCCAATTTATCTTCTAATTTATTGTTCATTTCGGCTTCAGATCGTTGAAGCCAAGATTCGATGCATGTTTTTTTGGTCGGTGTTAACAAAGGTTCGGGTATTGGAGCTGCTGGTAATTCTGGAATTGGAATGGGCCGTCGTTTCTTTTCACTAGCTGACCGTTCGACTTTTGTGTTTCTCGGCATAGGTTTAGGCTTTTCGGGTATGCTTTCTTGTTTTACCACTTTATCATTCTTTTTTATTGAATCGCTTGTCTCTGCCTTTCGTTTTGAAATTTCAGTAACATTGTTATTTTTGTCATTATTTTCTGTGTTTTTTGAAATAGGCTTTACATTTTCTGATATTACCGTGTTTTGAATAGTTATATCTTGATTTTTTACCACATTAGATAAAATCTTTTTATGTTCCATTTTGTTGTCTTTACCAACTTCTTTTGATTTATCCAAGTACTTTGCACTATTCTGCATGTCTTTTAATATATTTGTATCAATATTTTCAATACTATTTAATACTTTTTGAATGTCTATAGATTTTGGTTGCATTATAGGTGTAGATGGGATGCTGTTTTCAACAGAACTGGCCATTGATCCTAATCTATCAACTACTGTTGAAATAGAACTGCCAGTGTCATCTGACTCTGCATCTGCTAAAACGAGACAACGTTCCCACTCATTAGAGAGCAAATCTATGTAAATATCAGCTTCTGGGGGCATAGCCTTACCATCTGATAATCGCCGAACCAAACGTCGAACTTCTTCAGGTGATCCTTTTCTTAAATATGCAAAGCTCTCCTTGTTTTGGCGGTGTATATGAGAATCGAAGGATGACTTTCTTGATAACTTATTCATAGTTGAAATAATTGGATGTTGTGTAATAACTGTTTCCTTATCGAAGTCTTTCGGTGAATCTATTTTAACAAGGGCATTTTGTTCACCGAGTGTTTGAAGAATAGTTTTATCTTTAAAGGAATGTTTCTTTCCTAACTTTCTTGGTGGAACAGGAGGAGGTAACGTTGTCGGTCTACTTAACTCTGTAATAAGTTTAACTTCCGTACTGGTTTCTTTTGATTCCATATTGGTTTGTTCCGAATTATTATCGGCATCCAAATGTCGTACTAAAAGTAACAAAGATTCATCGGAATCTTTTAAGCGGCGAACGCACTCGATCCTTGTTAGTTCAGAAACAGACACTCCATCTATGGCTAAAATTTCATCTCCAGGAATAAGTTTACCCCAAGGAGTGGAGGCTTTAGCAGCAGGGCTATCCTCTGCACATGATTGCACCAAAAGTCTTCTTACTTTCTCTGCAGCAGCAGAACCACCTTCAAATTTAAGTCCTAACCCTAAACGAGCTCCACGAGGCCTACGTACTGTAACTTCTGCAGCGCCACTTGCAGGACCCACAGTGAGTACTGTTACGAAGGCAGAATCATGAACGGCAGGCTTATTTTCACCCACCGGAACAATTGTGATGAACTCCTCGACAGTGGCGCCTGTCTCCATACCGCGTACGACGCGCTCCCGTGCAGTTTTAATAACCGCTGTCGGGTTGGAATCTGTCAACAAAAAAAATATATAAGCCTTTATAATTTAAATGCAATAATAGTTTACGTTGCGCGTTCGACGAAAGATACGCGAGAACTGCGCAAAGCCTCTCTCTTTCACCGTTGCTCTTCAATCAAAAACTCCAGATGAGCAAGCATCGCATCATATTCTCATTAAATAACCTTAAGGCCACGATTTCATGTTGAATAATTGTTTTTTATTTGCCACTTAACATTTATGTTACGTTATACTTGTATTTATGTCTCTATTAAACATATCAAGTAATAAATGACGTCTCTTAAAAAAATTACGCATATGGATTCTTAATCTAAAAAGTTTACAAATCTAATATACGCTTATTTCAAACTCACGATCTTTGAGTACTTTCGTAGATCAATATGAAAGTATAACGAGCGTGTTCGAGAACGCCTCGGAAACAAGCAGTCGCATCGTTGGATGGCAGAGATGTGGGTTAGTGGCACCAAAGACAGCGTTGGAGCTCGCGCACGTCTACGAAGATCGACGAATTAGCATAACGCCCGGGGCTGCGACCCGTTACTCCCGAGTTCCGTTTAAGGGCCTGTCATTCTCACATTTCTCGGCAATTTTCATGTAAAACGCAATTTTCAACAAGCCTTTGGCGCGTAGTAAATTTTCATTAATTACTTAACAATATGCTTTTAATGAAATTAATACAATAATATTTTAACGTATTCATGAAAACAACAAAATTTTATCCAATATAGCGTATGTTATCGTAATCGCTATATTGTATAAAATATTCATATTACTCATAACTTATACTTATCTTAATAACACATGAACTCATCTTCAAATATATACTAATAATAACTCTAAAATGATTTCGAAAGGAATCGCTGTTCGACAGACCATTACAGATCATAGTTGACCTCGGTTTGTTTCGTTCGAAAAAGAGAGCGAATGTTTTTGTTAGACGTTACTTCTTATCAAGTAAACAAAGAAAAAAAAACGCCGTACAATATGCGTATAGTATTGTTCTGCGATATCACATAATTGAATCTTCACACCGTAACCTACAATGTATAATACGAAAGATATTTATACGTTATAATCCTGTTTTGGGTGTTTAAGAACAACAGTTTCTTATTTTAAAGCTGCCTTAAATGAATATAATGTACCGTTAAAATTATGTTAAGAAATGATATTTAGTTATTTAACAATCGCATAAATCATGAATATTCATGGCAACCTTTCTTAATTAACATAATATTATAAAATTGATTAAGCATATTATAAATATGGCTTTTAAAAATAAAACAGTATGTAATATATTTTTGATTTCGATTTACTATATAATGTAATATATAGATAGTTTTATAAAACATCTTAAAATTTCCTTATAATATTTATAAAATAGCGTTTATCAGGTCTAAAATAATTTCACTGTAAAAAAATGTTGTGCCTAATCAATATGTTATTTGAGTCAGTCTATTGAAAATTAAAAAATAAATAGTAAAAATGGAGCCATCTCTTGTCTCGCTACATGTAAAGCGACGACTAAACATAAAGAGATTGATTACACGTTTTCATTATGTGAGAAAAGATAAGCCATTGACTTTAAAATGTCCCACTTACTGATTACCTGACATCATTCATCCTCCTCTTCACTTTACCAGTAGTTCAAAATACGCAAATACTAACGTCAAATATTTTTTGAATAAGTAATTTTAACAAATTCCTTTATAATCAATTTCACAAATTTTAATCGAAACTGAACAAAACGCACATGATATAGTTGCAAAAAACTGTTGTTGTACTAATCATATATGTAAATAGTGATATCATAGCTATCAACTACATCAAATTCTTATCGGTTATTGTCTGAAATCGAATAATATAAATTATTTATTTAATTTTTCGGGAAAAAAAAACCGTACAAAAAGTAGTTTATGATAACATGATATCACAAACCACTCAATCTTTGACAAATAACTATTTGAAATAAGAAGAAGAGTATATATATTACAGTACACTACTGCTGAATCTTAAAATTGACTTTTTAGATTCACCTCGTTTTTTAATTCCTAAAGTGTTCTATGAGCAAATTAAAATGTATACATTAAGCTTTATTCACAAACGCATACATTATTTATAACTGAAATATACATCTTAATAATAATTTATGTTAAGAGTCGAATTTAGGTGAATAAATTCGCAAAATAAATCTTTTAAAAGGATCGTTAACGTTGTAAATGCTAAAAAAACAGTTGATGTATTGATTTTAACTGAATCAATGAACTAATGAACGAATGTAATTATCAATAAAAAGTAAGGAGGTAGTAATATTTATGCGCAATGCATCCTACATTTTCGTGTATAATAAAATACCAGTGAGTAACATGGCATAATTTTCGTAGTAAATAGTAGCGGATCGGTGTAGCACGACTAATTAAACCATCCTTGTACAGCGCTTGTGCAAGCAGCATACTAACCTGCAAACCTGCCACGAGCCAATGTACTCATAACATGCGATTTTACTTGTAACGTACTTGTAGGTAACTACTGGTTCTTCAAAACTAGTTAAACCTATAAAACCGAATAATAGGGTTTTAATATTGCTTATTATTATTATTACATGATATTTCGTTAACATAAATAACACACATCTCAAGAGGGAATTAAACATTTATTATTTTTGACGTGACAACGTCTTATAAATTGGTTTGCCGGGTGACACTTCAAGAAACTGCGTTACGCTCCGCTCACGTTATGCGCTCACAATGAGAGCGAGTGAGAGGCACGCGTCCCTTCCACTCGGGCATGGTTAGCCCGCCTAAGAGCGAGAGAGACAGACATAAAAAATAAAATTTTGTTAATATGAAATTCAGTGCGAGATTCTTTGTATAAATTAATGTTTTAAATATAATTCTTTGTATAAATAAATGTTTTAAATTGTTACTATTATTTCATCCTTCTTCCTACTATACGAATGAATATTCACATTAAAATTATTTTACCACTCAAAGTCGTTGTCACGTAAAACTTTCGCCCGTATACCGACTTTACAGGCAACCAATTTTTTTTTTTGTTTAGGTTATCATTACTTGAAATCAAAATATAAATCAATGGAATTATCTTTATTACTTTAATATTATAAAGCTCAAAAGTATGTTTGATTACCAATAGCACCACTTGAAAAAATATGTTAGCTTTTGATAGTCGATTAATTGAGAAAAGTTATAGGCTATATATATCATCACGCTGAAGTCTACGCTACGCTTGTCTTTAATTATTCAAATCTAGCATAAAGTAGTCCATTATTGAAGAAATTTATAGGAGTTATATAATATAGGTAAGGAAAGCAGCTGTAACTATAAACGTTAACCAATATGAAATATTATATAATGAAATTGGCATGCATAATCCCTATTTAATTAATTAAAACGCTCGCATACCAATATCGCTAATTAACAAGTGAAAAAAATAAGAAACATAAAATCTTCCATTGGCCAGTAAATAAAATGAATAAGATATTTTTAATATCTTAAAAAATTATCAAAATTTTTAAATATGTATATTTTATTTAATTATGAAAATAAGATTTGCATATAAATATCAATTAATATTCTCGGGTGCAAGGTCAAATCTCATAACTTCTTTCGCCTTATCGTTGTTTACGTACAAAATTCATAATGTATTTTAAGAAATGACTCGAGAATACATTGCTACATCCGTTATTATGTAAAATATCCTGTTTTCTAAACATTTTGCAATTTATTAGCTTTCGAACTCATGACTCTAGTGGCATGCGACATTTACATAGCACGGTAAGTCACGTCATAGCTGGTAACAATCAAAATATCAAGATGTCGTCGCCTAATAATGAAATCTTTCATAAATATTATCACTCTTATAGTAAAATATTTTAAAGAAAATTGCTGTCTCTAATGTATATAACTTAATAAGCTATATATTGACATACATCTGCTTAAATTGCTTCACATTAAAACTTTAATCGTTGCAAATTTACGAACGGAAACATTCGTCATTATCACATCAGATAAATTATAATTAGGTAAGTGAAAAATATAAAACAAGTTTTTTCGTAATTATTTTGCAGTAATTTCGGTTCGTCTAGCGACTATAAACTGGCTTTGATGTGCAGTGCCCAAACGGGTGCTCCAGACTCTATCTACGTAGAGTGTCTCCGAATAAAGGAAAGAAAGCGATAGCGAACCTCACGATCAGATACCGAATTTTAATTAAAAAGCGTATCATTTTGCTTTGTTAGTACGGAATATTTTTTTTTATTTTATTCAGTTAATTAACTGGATATTTGTCCGTGAGATAACCCTATAGCAGATTCAATTATATAACTTTCAATTTAATAAAAACATAAACCTTTCAAAGTATCTATCACAAGCATCGTTTTATATTTTTAACATAAGAAATTAATTATTCAATTAACTTACTTAACTAAACTTTTAAATCTAAATCACATTTTTCACGTGCCTTGAATAGAAATTCCTGTAACTTTATACTCATAATTTAATAGAATTTTTTAAATAAAATAATTCTACATAAGTTAAGCTATGGATGAAAATGTTTTATTACTCACTCCATCAAGTTTCGTAGTGCGAGGTTAAAAAAGGTCTTGTGAAATGAAGTTGAGTTTTATGTGACTATTTTTTAATTTACCCCCGCTCTAGATGTATACCGTTTTAAATTGGCTTTCAAAATTTGGACATATACTTGTAATTTTAAGCATAAATAAACATTAAGAATAATATACCTTTTGTTCATACAAAATACATACTAAATGACCGAACAAGATATACCTTTGTTTTCATTTCTAGAATTCCAAGAGAGCTCTCATAACGAGAACTTATCAGAATTATTGAAATATATATTCACAACTACAATATAATATGAACTCAGTTCCTAAAAATAACTTCACATAGTAAAACGAATACCAACGTTAGGTTAAGTAATAACTAAACCCAATTATATGTTTAGTTTACCTAGGAACAAAAATTGTAAGTCTTTATTTAATGATAAACGAGATTTGATAAAATTAAACTTAATATTAAAACGTTTGCGATATTAATAAATCGGAGGTCTAAATTTGAAAATGACAAGATTTATATTATATTCTCCAATCAAGATACCAATGAGAATTTCATTAATTCAACTTCCTCTTCAATTTTAACTCATTTATCATTTATCATAAGATGATTTGACGCCTTATTAAAAGATCCTTTTGCAGAAAGCTTACCTTGAAAGTCTTATAAAATATCAAATTATGTCGCAAAGAATATATAGTAATGTAATATAAAACTCCGAAAAAATGAGGAATAATTTACGAATGGAGTGGATTTTAAGAAAATGAATCCAAATTATGTGGCGAAGTGGGCGTTATTAGAATGACATCAGACAACGTTTGCCACGGTCGCGCCGCAGAGGTGAACATCCTTCCGAGTCTGACCAATAAGATCAATTTCAAAACCTAATAACAATAAAAAGCCAGGTGGACGCCAAATTATTGCCGTCTATCACGTTATGTCAGACGAAACCATTTGAATATCTGGTTTTGTTAACACCATGAATGATACGATAGTTTTAAATTTGTTTTATAAAATATAAACATCTGTTTTGTAACCGTAAATTTTTATCCAAGAACTAAATGCTAATGCTCCAAATTGTTAGAGGTTTATAGACAAAATATCATAAAATGTATTTATAGTAAAACCAATTAGGAAAGTGTATAAATCTAAAAAAATGTATCGCTTAAAACAACGGTATTCGGTTGCTTATTAGCTTACGGTAATTATATGTTATGTGACGTTTATTGCTTTTTAAGTACATAACAATTTTAAAAACTTAAATCAAAACCTAAGAACATGGCAATGAACTCTAACATAGTTCCTTTAACAAAATTCATTTCAATCAACAATTTATATTTTCAATAAATAATAATTATAAACCTGTATGAATTATTATTTGAAAATAAGATTCACATGTGAACCTTTTTTGTAAACATACTTTCTCTTTTCTCAGAAGTCGCATCACTTGCGTTAAGCATATTTTGGTCACACAAAAATATCATTTATTTTATATTACCAATGTATTATATGACCTTCCAAAGTTATAATGTAACTGAATTGGAATACGGATTTGAATAATAATAATTAATAAATAGATTTCAATAGATATTATAGTTACGTTTGTGCATTGATTGATGTCGGCAAGGCGGAACCGTGTTACATATACTCGTAGACCTTTCGAAAGATTTAATCGGCTATCAGGCAATTATTAGTGCCACTGTTCTAGTACCTAATAATAAAACCTCAGATGATACTTCCGTATTAAAATCAACAATAATGTTCACGTATTGTCATTATTATGGACCGATATCGCAATGTTTAACTATTTTTCTCATATGTTTATAGTAAAATATTAAGCGATTATATTATTTTTGTTTCTTTCGACTATTTACATAATAGGTTTTAATATATAATTCCATTTATTTTGTGTATGATTTGAAAGTTGTTTAAATCCTATCTTTAATTAATTTATATATTTTTTTATTTAGTTAATACAAGAGCAGATTTTTTTATTAAATACAGTAAAGTATAAATAAATATATGTGAATATGTTACGTATTTATCTTATTTTTTCTGTGTTATTATAATAAAGCTTATAAATTCAACAAATATTAATGGCCGCACGCTTCAGGGCGGGCGGAAAAAGAAAATAGGAAACCAGTAAGTGCATATGGCGCGGGAAACAGCAGCGTTTGTATGTGCGAGGCGAGGGGCTGTGGAGCGGGGAGCGGGGCGCACCCGGGACGCCCGGGACGCGGCGCAGCCTCACACCCGCCCCTAATCTCATTACACGCACGCGGCGCCTACCTCGACCTTAGCCCGCTTTCTGACATGGGAACCCGCATAATGCCTGGTTCAACCCGCTATTGTTTATATCATCCGGCGACTTAAATTTAACCTTAATATATTGCGAATACTCACCCTAATATATAGGAAGCTCTCAAATCTCAGCTTGTATATCTATATTCACGAATACTAAATCACTTTAATGAGTCCGAGAACACTGATTATAACATATTTGTTTTCTTCACATCTATATATCCGCGAATTTACGATATAATAAAATAATGTTAAGCGATAGCAGCGGTGCGGTTTGGTGTGTCGCACACGGGTGCGTCGCGACGTCGACGGCGCAGAGCGGCGTGTGCGCGCGCGCTGGCGGTGGGGCCGACCGGTCGCAACCGGGCCGCGCTCTCACCAACTCGGCCGCCCTGCCACAATATTCACTATAATCGCACTTGACACCGCGTTCTTATGTGCGATCTTGAAGAAAGTTCCGTTTCTATGTCATTTATGTTTAACTTCCATAAATTATTCAGAAATCAAAGAGTACTCTCGGCTTCCATGCGACGATCGAATACGACTGGCGCCTTTTCTCTTCACGAAGCCGACTAAACAATTATAATTGAATTAGGTAATTCCATAGGTCTTACCTATTTGGCTTCGTATGGTCTCGGTAGAGATTTCTGCGTATTGATTTAAAATTTATCGAATACAATAAATGTATCGCACCTGATTTCTTAGCAGTTTAGCGATTATTGAAAGGAGGCAAAGTGAAAGTACAAAATTATTATTATTACTCGTATTATAAGTACTCGTATTACGAGCGGAGAGATAAATATTTAGTTGATGGTCAATCCCGGCATACAAATCCATCGGCTTTAATTAAAAAAAGTTACGCATTATTCTTAAAGCTGTATACTTCACTGATGTTTTAAAGTTCTAAAAATCCAAGCGGTGAATATAATAAAAATCACGTGTATATCGGACACTGCGTTATCATGATGATGCATTAATCTCAACATAAGTGTGAATGAGTTCACTTATCATGAATCATATATAATAAGTAGGTATGAAATTAATAGGTATTCCGTTCGTTGTTTCGATATTATTATAATTTAAGAGTATATAAAAGTTTATTGTTTCAGTTATTTATTAGGTATAAGTAAAAATTATGTAATCGATATACGACGAATTTTATTTTATACACTAGTTAGGTAACGATAAAATTTACCACCTGATGGTAAGTGGTCACCAATGCCCATAGAAATTCTAAGAAATAGAAAAGTTAACCATCGCTTACATGGCCAATGCGCCACCAACCTTGGGAACTGAGATGTTATGTTATGTGATGTGGTACCTACGTACCACCCACTTATCAGATATTCTACCGCAAAACAGCAGTACTTGATATAGTCACTTAACCGATTTGAAAAATTCTTTCACCCATGAAAAGCGAGTAACATAGGCTACATTTTGTCGCCGTATACCCACGGAACGGGAACTACGCGGCTGAAATCGCGAGGCTGGGCTGAAAAGGCCGAACTTTTATAAGAAAAATTGTATATTTTCATATATATTATAATATACAACATAACTCAAACCAATCCAACACAAAAAAAAGAAATTCGTAACGGTAAATTTAGCATAGTAAAGCTTTAATTATTTACCAAAATAAATAATAAATTAATTTTAAACATTTTCACCAAATAAATATCATCTTATATACCATGGAACCAGTAGTATCAGAGATATAACAAAATGTTTGAAAGGACGCATATGAAAACAGCTATAAGGATATGACCAGCAGCGGTTAGAAAACGTGAATATTTATCGAGGATTGCGGGTTTAGCAAAAGAGGAAACAATTTATTTGGGTAAATCCTTTATGTCTAATATAAGAGCCCCAGTGACTCAAGTGTTTTTGAAATAAAGATTTTGGTATGAATATATTCTGACTGTAGAATTAACGGAATTTGGAAAATCATATCTTGGCATACTGCATACATACTTTACCGAAATGTTTTTTTTAAAGCCAAAGACCAATTTATATTGATTGTTAGCATAAAAATATGCTGTTGCATTATAGAATATATTTATATTATAATTTTATTTTAAAATGCATCCTAAGTTGTCGGATAAATACTTGCTAGACAATAATTAAAATCAGTGAAAGAAAATGAATTAATTATTTTTATGAAATTTATGAAGTATAAGCATATAAAATTTATGAAATGATGTAAAATATTTTTTTGCATGCATGTCAAGGCAAAGGCAAGCTTTCAAGATTTTTATCGTCACAAAAAGGTTTTGATCATTTGGTTTCGTCGTTGCTTTCACGAATTGCTTTGGGTTTGGGTTTTAAGATACAATATATACGACATAATCATTACCTACTTGATTGTGATGAGATTAATTAGCAATAATGCAGATCATGATGAATATGTTAGACAAAGAATACAGGAAATAATAAGATAGGTACAAATGATGTAAGAAAACGAAGAAGGGCTAGAAGGAACATAAAAGGTAACATTAGCCTGACAAAACAGTTTAAGTCACTTGCCTGCAATTGTCGTTTATAATGCAGTGAGCACGTGTCCATTTATTCATAGAACATAAAACGACACATGACAGGTATTACGAGTTAACATCGTGACCTATACAAATGATTTATTTGTGTCACCGTGAAATAGTAATAACGAATCGATCACAAAAAGTATTTTTGTTGTAAGATACTTACAAATCATAATATTTATTATGCACTTCGATATAAATTAATTTAAACAGACTATTACTATTAAATCAGATTTTTGGTATTGCAGAAAAAGACAACAGAAAATAGTTCTTTATGAGAAATATCTTGTGAATTTAGATGGTAAAAAAAAACTCCAATTGAACATTAACACAAGTACTTACAATGAAGTTCAATTTATACCCCTTTATCAAATAGAGGCGAAACATGCGATGTACTTAAAATATCAATAAAATAGAAGAATGAAGAATATTACGTAAGTGTCAAATTTTCAATGTATAAGCTGTTGTAAATCTTTGCTTTAAACTTCGTTTTTTTTTCATGAAATTACTTAACTTATATAATTGAGGTATATTTAATAAATAAGGAATTATCAGGATCGGTACACAATCAGCGAGATACTGCGTTTAAAAAGGAGAAATGACAGCCTCAATCGTAAGCACTCTATTACTAAACGACTATTCATTAATCTTAACTGAAATGTTAAAGAATTTATTGTTAGTGATTAAATATGACAAACATCTAATTAAAACTTGGAGTAAATACAAGTACAAGTATCACTAAATAGTTGTTAAATATATGGTGAACAACATTTTTTACATTTCGGGTTAATGAAAATCACCGCTTTCATCCATAACCGGAGAGCAAGAAGTTCACTTAATTACCTGGTAAGGCCTAAACGAGTGGTAAACTCGTCTCACTGCGAGAATTCAACTACGAATATAACAAAACCTTTTAAGTCGAAGCAAAATGGACGTAAATTATCTTTTAAATTAATGTTAAAATATTTATGTATCGATTTTACGGTACAAAATACAGAACAGTAATGTCCCATTCATGGGCTAAGGCCTCCTCTCGCAGAATTTCAGTAAAATTCCACACGTCATGCACGTTTCCTCACAATATTTTCCTTCCCCGTCAAGTACGACAAGAACAAATTAAGCACATGAAAATTTAGGGGGTTTGAACCCACGATCAATCGGTTAAGATTAACAAGTTCTAACCCAGTGGTTAAATAGCCCAGTGGCCATCTCGGTACATTATTTTCAAATAGGTATTTTTGTTGACTTTTACTAATAGATATTTAAATTGTATTATTTGGTTTACAAAATTAATATTATATACATATTCAGTATGTGATGTGAATGATGCATTTTATGTAAATTAATATTTACGAAATTAATTATTATAAAGAACGTGTGTTAACGTGTCTACGCATATTAATAGGCAAATATTTAACAATGCTATTCAACTACTTGATGTAGATTCAATACTGATTTAATTATTTAAATATAATTACTTCTGACTAACTTCACTAAGGTACAATTAAAATGCGTGATAACATTTTGCCGTCCAACGAAAAAGTGACGCGTCTGACGGTTTTTGCGATAATGTTTTATCTATCCACATGCATATGTACATATATTTGGAATTAAGTTAAAAATATATTATGTAAAGATATCTGATAGTGTTTTACTGTTTTTAGTATTTTTCTTTTGTTCGCGAGCCTCCATTCTCGCAATATATGTGACAAGGCAGATACCATATATCACTATTTTTTTCTCAAAAGATAAAGTTGACCAGGTGCTTAGATTTATTTTTACTTATTTTGACTTGCTTTAAATATATGTTTGCTAGACGCGCAGAATTGGTTTTAATAATTAAAAGGGCTTTTCATCATAATAGAAAATGAAACAAATGTATGTCTGTCGCAACAGCGATTATGTAATTCACAGGGTTGGTTGGTTTGAAGTTAAACGTACGAGTATGCTACATCTAAGTAAGAACGGCGCAAAGGGTTACATGTCCGCTTTATTAGCTTATTCATTTCTAATAATGATAAAAAGATGATGATATAAAGATTTAATAGACGCATGTGCAAAATTAGCATGTTCATATAATATTAATTTGAACTTTATAAACCTTTTGGATGTTTGGCATCCAATAACAGATTTTTTTTTTAAATTGATATGCCATTATAATGTAGCGTTTAATTTAAAACTAACTAAACAACTGAAGTAATTTTTATGGATACTAAATATCATTATTTTTTCAATAATTCGCATAAATTTATTATTAACAACAAATATTTTGTTTAGCAAAAGTATTTATCGTTAACATAACAGTATATTTAATCTTACTCTTTTTAACTTATTAAAATGAAAATAATGATAAAATGCATGATTCTTAGCTACCCTTCTTAGTCTCGCATGTAGGGTAAGGCCTTAAAATAATTACTATATGAAGAATAACAGCAATTGGGATGCTTAATCGTCCTTTCGATTGATAAAAGTCCTGTAAAGGTATGTTGAAAAATACCAAACGAAAAATCTATTTTTATCACAAAATCCGAATCACGTACGCAACATACGTTCATTTTAAAGTCTTGAAGCGAAGTATTGTCAGCTAGTTAATTAGAAAATCTGAATAGTAATTTGTTTATCCTTAAAACGACATATATAACGTTTTAGGGATAAACAAACGACTTAATCGCTTACTTGATCATAAGTAAAAGTGTATTATGTTACGATAAATTATATCCGTAAAATATTACAATTTTCAAAAAATAGTACAATATATAGTTATAACTATTATTATAAGTAAAACCCATACCGTAAATATTGCAGGAAAATGAAAAAAATATACGAGTAAGGATGTTTTAAGCGCAATATATTGATGTAACTCATATATAACCATATTTATATATCTTGTATGTAACCATGATTTATATTATAAATATAATAACCATATAATAACCATATGTATATATAAAATAATATATCCATGTGTTGCTTTTTATCATTATAATAAGTTTATCATTCAAGTCATAAATTTCCATAACGTATACCACATTTGAAATTAAATAACTGACACATTTAAAAAAAAATAGCTAAATTGTATATTTTGAATTACTTAAAATACAATTTACAAACGTAAAACGACCCAAGAAAAAAACATTACTGAACGAATTTATTTGAATCAATAACAATATTTAGGTTAAATATTATTCTCGAGCGGTAATGGATGGTCATCAACATGTAATCAGTGTCCTTGATTATCAATCATTTGACATTCCTTTAATAGTGATATCTACACGTGTATACTCATACTATGACGTGTTTTAAATATTGTATAGACGTAATAACATACCGCCTTATTACATACATACGGGCCACAGACCCGGTGGTCCTGGGTTAAATTCCAAAGTCTGGCCAAAAAATAGTTACTGGGTTCTGTCTGGAAATTCTCAGTAGCAGCCCGGAGTCTGAAAGTTGGAAGTTTGTACACTCCCATGTCTCGGAAAGCACGTTAAGCCGTTGTTCCTGCGCCTGAACTTTTTCCGGTCGTGTCGGATTGCCGTCCCATCGGATTATGAGAGCTAAGGAAAAGAGAGTCCACTTGTGTTTGTGCACACACTTGAGCACTATAATATTTCCTACATACGGTATATTTTAACAAAATGCATAATTTATTTTTTTATTTACGTATTGATAAAAATTGAGACAAATTGAGAAAGATAATAACAACTAACAATTTCGATACAAATTTTGTTTTTGCCAAATAAATAAATTGGCGTTACAATTTTAATGGTTAATTTCGAAGTTTAGTAATCGGAAATGTACTAATAATGATCGGTTGCAGTCGGACAGCGTGTAATATGCAATTTGCGAGTGAGAACACTATAGTCACGCGATGACTGCGCATTGGCCCAACGTCGATACCATCGCAATATAAAATATACATTTTTGGAAATAAATGTAATTTAAAAGTAATAAACAAATATTAGGACCTGACATGGGCCAGCGGTTAGAACTCGTGAATCTTTATCGAGTGTAATGCTGCTGGTCTTAAATTGAACCCGACAATACACCATTATATTTTCATGTGCTTAATTTGTATTTATATTTTCCGGCCACGGCTACGTGTCATGTATGAATCAAGCTTCAAATATTTTCCTCAAAATAAAAGAGCGATATTTTTTTATTTATTGAATAGGTAACCATAGGATATTGGGCCACCTGATGGTAAAAAAAAATCAGTACCTATCTTACCAATTGAAAATGAATAGTAATAGGTTTTATCTAAATCTAATAATGGATGAAACTTTCACAAAATAATCGAATCAAAATTCAGAGTGATCAAATTAGAACAATTACAAGTTGTCATATCATATCTAATTGAAAATCAAGCATGCGAGTAATTTAAAACACGAACGTTAAAACTTTTGCTGTTGTTCCACAATTCCAATTATTTAGATTTTGCAGATTTGTTTTATATATATGTTATAACAAATATTATTATTTAATGTCTATATTTTTGAGAAATGCATTGATTACACGTCCTTATTATTACTAAGTTAAAATATATGACGGCGCCGCCGCCTTGTTTTAAAAGCAGCACGTGCAATTGTCAACTACCCACCACTAAAACCCTATAAAAAGCAGCGCTCGATTAAGCGATTATTCATTCTTTCGACATCAGTTGCCCGGTGCACACCTTGCATTATAATTATAAAGTGTCTTTGTGTTATATAAGAATAGTGTCTACCTCCTGTGTCGACATATATATATATTATATATATGAAATATGCAAAAACTCATTATAACGCTATCGTTATCATATTATACAACTTATAACTATAACTTAAACTTTTCTACTAAATCTATCTTGAATAGATTCCTAAGTCATAATATAGATTACAGATACAATATGATTTATAATCTTATTAGAATGATTACGTAATTATTTTTTTATCAACGTCAGAAAAAGTCCTACGATTTTTGAGATGTTCTATTAAAATATATATATTATATTAAATCGAGTATTTTAAGTCACTATTTTAGTTACCACACTAGTGCAACAATACTTCACCGTATGAAAATTCTAGTTGCTCTCCGCGATGATTTGCAATTTGCATTCAAATTTATGCACTGCCAGAGGGGTTGCCAAAGTCTTTAACACTAAAACTCATTCCATTTATTTAAAAGTTATTTACAATGGCACTAGCCGTTGGGAAAACTTATGTTAACTAATGGAACAAATAAGCACCCACTTATATCAACAGTTAGTCAAAAATATATCAAATATTCAGGCATTTCCATGTCATGTGGTTCGGTTTTTATAATAATACTAATCATAAAAAATATTATTAACTAAGTAGTTCTTATAATAGTCTCATATAAAATTACCTTTCATTTAATTGAATGATGACATACAAAATTGCAAATGTAGACATCGTGTCGTAATTAATTCCACAACATTGCAATGTTTGTCCTATCTGTTTATAAAAGTAATAAGCTATTTATATGATTCACACAGTGTCAGAGTTGGTCGGTTTAATTTATGGGAAAACCATAATTCGTTGAAAATAAAAACAAATTATTAATCCTGTGCATTGATTTAATTCACTTGTCCAGACATACACACACAGCACAGGCATTGATTCTATTTCAAATTAAATTTGATATTGTAATTAAATTACGGTCGTTAGATTTTATTATAATTATACTGAATTTATTTCAATAAACATAAGGTAATTAACTTAACTTCTGGTATATATATATATATAATTAAATTATATATATATATATATATAGACGACGATATATATATATATATATATATATATATATATATATATATATAATTTAATTAATTTGCCTTCATACCGATAAATGTTATAAACTACAAAAGACTTAGCGACGAATACAAGCTGTCGCAACATTGTACAAATATAAATTTCAATGAATAGCAGGTTTCTATTAGACTGCCTGAAGGTCTCTGTATTTACGATAATAACAATTATAATTTCATAAATATCACATATTGCTTGGAATATCATTGCGAAAAAGAAAGGATTATGTAAAGCAAATTCTATAAGCTTATTAATAGCCTTAACACTAAAAATCATTGAAACTGAATTTAAAAAATAAGTAATGTATTTAATATTCAATAAATAAATTAAAGCGTATGACGTATCCCATAACCTAGACGCAGAGGTAGCAGCACCTAGCAGCAAAGGAATTGAGTTAGATTGGTCGCATCTACCTGGTCGTGTGTGACATAAAAAATAAGTCAGATAAGAAAGGAAAATAAGACTGGCTTGAAATTTAAAAAACATATGATTGGAAGAGAAATAGGGGAATCAAAATTGCTATAAAGGATATTTACATTACGGATGTAATTAAATTAAATCAAATATATTTTATTTAAGTAAGTTTTACGTAAAAAGATTCGTCAATACTGTAAATTTTCGAAACGACAGTACAGTAGTAAGAAGTAATTACTTCTTTCTTGAAGAAAACAAGTACGGCAGTTGCACAAATGTTGTGATTTTGATCCAATTTTTCTCTATTTGATAGTGTTATACGGATGATTAGAATACAAAATAACTTAAGACATGAATTTATACGAAGGGATGAATGTGATAATACAGAAAGAGTCCTAAACTTTAGGGTTTCAAGAGTAACCGAAAAAAAGGTGGAACCAGAAAAATACACTGCGCCAATCCCAGATTAATTTAATCAAACATGATAACCTAATAAAGATATAAAAAAGATAATAGACAATATAATATACCAATATGTTTTTTTATTTTCCGACATAAAAAATACACCTATTTAACTTATTTTATTCGTTTTTGCCCACGCGCAACACTTAGGTAGAACCTTCGTATGGGTAACATTTAAAGTCAACTTTGACATTTCACTTATAGGGTATTCTTTATTTCGCCTAGTTTCTAGCAAATGAGCTGCCTTTGTTCTAGGTACTCTATTCATACTCTTAGATCGCTTTCACCGAGTTTCGTACACTTCCTGGTTTAAGACATTTACCATATTATACCATATTCAAACAAATTCAATAAGCGTTGAACTAGATCGTGAACTCCGAATATAGCATTGTTCTAACTCCTCATTGAAAGCACATTTAATTAATTATTGCCGACATTACCATTAACGGAATCTCATGATATTCATAGCTCTTATACAGCTTCACTATATCAAAGTTTACAAAACATATTCGATGATTATATAGTTCATGAATTATTATTATCGATTAACATAATAGTAAAAAAAATGTGTACATGATGTATATTATAACGAAAATTTGCGTCCGTGGTTTTAGTACTCGTTTAAATTACGTTCCTCTTAAATATTTTTGTTATGCTTTTATTCTTCATCAAAGTAATAATAGTTAATAAAATGTTTTTGGAATCTATATTATTCAGTTCGGGTTAATATTCAAAGATTTTGAAACAAAACCTTTTTATGATTTTAAAAGAGAGATCATAAGTTAAAGATTGTGTACAAAATTATTATTTAATTGATGAATGATTATCATGATGATAATATTTGCGATGGTAAGGGGAGCTTAGAGTCAATGTGCGAATTAGTAAAGTCGGTACGTGGTACTAGGTTGCAGAAAGGGGATGGGGGGAGAAGGGAGCGAGGTAGGGCAGTGTCCCTCATTGATCGCAAGCCGCGCAGCATCCCCGCACCGCGGCCCCGCATTCTCCGCTCGACACAACCACAAAATTCAACACTCGAAATTGCAATCGTCGGAATTCGAAAGCTCATCTCATTCTTAACCCCATTAAAGTCGTGACTGATTTGGAATGAATGTGGTTTACGGTTTTCATTTTTACTAGGCGTCTTAACGAGGTTCAAAATACCCAGAAACATTAATGTTCTGTTAAGAAGAATGTACCCTATTACGTGTAGAAGTTGAATAGTCTTGTACATCTAATTTAACATATTTTTCGGGTAACGTTCTATTCTTTATTTTATATATGTTTTATAAATGAAAAGTTTAACAAACAATATCCGTTTTCGCTGCTGTAGTCTTTTTATTTTTAATAAGATTTTCTTATTGATTATTTTACTTATTATGAATCCAATAAGCCTCAAACGAGTTATTGGACGTAAAGAGGATGGTAAAGGTTCTCAGTCTAAGAGTCTGCTGCTGATGCCGTTTCAATAAAGAATAGAATACATTACACTAAAACGTAATTCGATTCACTTCGATGCCAAAACCAAAAACAAGCAGACAGATTTCGAAAAGGGACAAAATTTACATAATTAGATAGAGGGCGAAAGGAATTATGGAACAGGCGTGCAGGCGTGTGGGCTGCGGCTGCAAGAAGCGGCTAAGGGCGGGCGGGCGGCGGGAGCGAAGCGCGCAGCGCGTGAATGGGCGGCGGCGGCGGCGCGACGATGCGACTGCGCGCCTGCGGCACCTCCGCCAGTCCGCACACCGGCGGCTCCGCTGCCCCACGGTCGGCCGCACTCCGCTGAACAACAATGCTTAAAAACACAACGTAACTCGACAGACCCAGCGGCGGCGTAGTCGGCAATGCTCGAGGATCGGACGGCACGCGTGGCCGTCGGCGAGCGGTCCTGAAGAAAATTTGATTTATGAAAACCACAATAGAATTATTTTTTAAGCTGATCGTATTCGACGGATCGGAATAGAGGGAGTGCGGCGAAGGGAGGCGGGGGCCGGTGTCGCGGGTGTCGCGGATCGAGGCTCGGGCGGATGATGGCGCGGCGCGGCGGCGCAGCGGCGCGCGGCGCGGGCTCGCGGCGCTGACATGGCCGGCCGGGCGCGCCGCTCGCTGCTGGCGGCGCCCGCGGGCCTGCTGCTGCTGCTAGGCCTGCTGTGGCCGAGGGGTAAGCCTCAATGCCTGCCCTCCACGACTCCGCTCCATTACTACATTATTCCCATACCCATGTAGTTTAAGCTTAATTGTAACTTAAAGTAATTATATTTTTTAATTTATACATGAACATAAATATTAATTAACGCAACTGAATACAGTTATTTTTCGTTATAAATTGAACAAATATCGTATCAAAAATAATATCAATAATTATTTACACGAGACACTATTGAAACATACAAAATATAAAACAGAACTTATAATAAAAGAAATATAATATTCTGTAATTAATGATTTTGACATAATGTTTGTATTTTTTTTATAATTACATAAATAATTATTATTACTGCGCAAATAAAAATATTAAATATAAATTAAAACAAACCCTAATCAAGTAATGGATTGGAAACTTGGGCAGGTAGAGTAAAAGTTGATCAAAATCGTTTTATAATACTAGATGTACTTAGGAAAAACTAAACTATCTAAAAATGATTAATGTCCGTTCTTTAAAGGTGAATAAAGTATCCTATTTTATCAACTCGCGTAATAATTCTCTACACCCACGTCTAGCAACTTTAAGACCGCCTACAAACGCTTAGTCGAGTACCGAAAAACCATGAAAGATTCTCTGCCCGTTGAAACTTAAGAGGGGAAAATTCCACACAAAAGAATGTGCTTTTAAGCGGTGGCATTTTATTGGAGGCAATTTCGAGAGCGTTTATCGTCTGATAACGTAACATGTATGAAAGAGTTCGCGACATCGCTCGAGAAACTATGTACCTCGGGTTAATAGTGGGCCCAACAAAACTGAAAATTATAATATGTATAGAAAACGATTTTTATATAAGTAATTATCATAAATATTATATATAATGTTTAATGTTTTCGTCATATCCAATATACGTAGTTTAATGCTAATGCAATAACGCTGTATAGTAAATAGTAAAAAATAATTAAGCTACTAATAAATAATTAATTAATTTACTATTTTTATTGAAATAATTTTTATTTAAAAATCTATAATAAAAGATTCTAAGACCTGTCCAAGATTTCACAAATTACAAATTATAAATAGCAATTAACAGGTTTTGCAATGCAATGTAAATTACTATTTAGAATACATGTCATTTTTTATATAGCTTTAAATGACCAAAAATATAACAAATTTGAAAAACGTAATATATACTTTTCTTTATACAGGTTTTAATATATTTTCTAGTATGTTTTATTTATTACCTATATATTTTATATATTTATATTAAAGGAGCGAATTTAAATGTATATATTTTGTATCATTCAAAAAAAAAGAAAGTAAAAAACTTTTTTACTCATAGAAGCAGAAAAGAAAAGCAATATACATTGTTATATTATGATTTGTCTTGTCTATATTAAACATTAAACGCGTTAATAAACCGGTCAAGTCAAAGATAGCAAAGCGTTTTCTTTCTCCTTGTATAGAGCAGTTTCCAATTTCTGTTTAAAAGTTGCTTGCTATATGTCGGACTAAAAAATACGACAGTCATTTGTTCAACGATATTTTTGACTGCCTATTTATTTATTTATTTTTGTTAAAAACAAATTCACAAAAAATATATCAATGTAATTTGGTGATGGGCCATCTGATGATAACTGATCACCACTGCCCAAAACCATTGGCCTTGTAAAAAATGTTAACCGTTCCTTAAATCGCCAATGCGCCACTAACCTTGGGAACAATATCCCTCATGCCTGCAGGTACACTGGCACTCATCCTCCAATCCGGAACACAAAATTACTTTGTGTTGCTATTTAGCGGTAGAATATCTAATGGGTTTAAATAATTTATTTAAATATAACCATCTATTGTATTATCATAAATCTTAAACATCAAACATGTACTATTTCATGTTAATTATACAGGAAAAACGTGAGGAAAATCATTTGCAGGAAAAAAATGATCGAATATCCACAAGCTTCTCAAATGTTTATTATTATTTTAATTTAAATATTTTTTATCAGTTAATATTCAATGTCTCCAAAGCGTTATGCATTTTTTAGAGGCTCGCTGTGGCTACCACGAGAAGCGGCTGCTACACCATCTGTTAGACCACTACAACGTGCTGGAGCGGCCCGTGGTTAACGAGAGCGATCCGCTTCAGCTCTCCTTCGGCCTCACGCTCATGCAGATCATAGACGTGGTAACATATTGAATAAATATCCGTGATACATTTTTTAATTGGAATATTCATATAAAGAATCAATTCCAGAAAAAAAACTCTTTATGGACATCACTTTTTTACAACACAATAATGAAATAATATGTAAATAAAAGAATAAATAATTATATAACATTTAAATAATTTCATGCGTCTAACTTGAAGTATCAAATCATAACACAATAAAATATGAAGAGTGATTCATAGATAAAACCAAAATTATCAGTTTGATCCAGCTAGTGCAGAATTTTTAAACCATATCATTTTATTTTCTAATAACATTTATATATTTTAAAGCAAACGTATTTCTATTCCTTTATATAATCTTGCCTAATACAGTGAATAATTATTTATAAATAATTAAGTGTGTTTTAAGTCTAAATAATAAACTAATGCTAAACTTAAAATCTTCTAATTAAATAATCTTTCACAGGATGAAAAGAACCAGCTACTTATAACTAACATCTGGCTTAAACTAGTAAGTATTTTGGCCATAAACTCATCATATAAATAAAGTTGTGCTAATAAAAACCATAAATATAATAAATCTATCATATAAATTCAATAAATATTTGCAATCGATAAAAAATATAAATTATTTTGTTTAGGAATGGAATGATATGAACTTAAGATGGAACACTTCAGACTTCGGCGGAGTCAAAGATTTAAGAGTTCCGCCACATAGATTATGGAAACCAGATGTTCTTATGTACAACAGGTAAATAAAGGATATACAATTTCACCTTTGATTATATAGCACAGAAACAGCCAGTGTTTTATTTGTTATTTGGTAATGGCGTTGCAAGTATGAAATTTAAGTATGCTTTGATTATTGTACCTTCTACCTTTTAATTATTATTTGCTGTAATGCATCATATTTACAAAATATCATAAGAAAATAAATAAGAAAAGATTGGATTCTGATAAAATATAACGTATTATATTGTTTCACACACCAAATTTTGAATTTATAATATTCGTACTATTAAAATAAAATTATATTTTCAATTAAACAGTGCAGACGAAGGCTTCGATAGCACTTATCCCACCAACGTGGTTGTGCGAAACAACGGCTCATGCCTTTACGTACCACCTGGAATATTTAAAAGTACTTGTAAAATAGATATCACGTGGTTTCCTTTCGACGATCAAAGATGTGAAATGAAGTTTGGAAGCTGGACGTACGATGGTTACCAAGTAAGAGTTATTTTTGAATCCTTCAGCGAAATATTTTAACATATTCTTTCATACTTAGATATATCTTATTATCATTCGAGTGTGACAAAACAGCTCTTCATTCTGTCAAATTTAATATTTAGTTAAATTAATCTGTCTGTTTAGTTTAATCTAAATTATTTAATAAATAATTAAATTATTTATGACTACTATTTTGTTATTTTCTAATATTAGTTTGTATGACACCTTTTTAAATATACCATTATTGATACGGAGAAAGAATACAAAATTCTTGCCTTAAAGTTTTTCTTGTTTTAGCTGGATCTTCAATTACAAGACGAAGGAGGTGGTGATATAAGTAGTTTTGTTACAAATGGAGAATGGGAACTTATAGGTACTATTCATTTTAATGATGAATCTTTAATCATTGAATATAAAGTATAAAATTTTATTGATATTAATGATAATTTTACACAGGAGTACCAGGGAAGCGTAATGAAATCTACTATAACTGTTGTCCCGAGCCGTACATCGATATTACGTTCGCGGTGGTAATTCGGCGAAAAACTTTATACTACTTTTTCAATCTTATCGTACCATGCGTGCTCATTGCCTCAATGGCATTACTGGGTTTTACTTTACCACCTGACTCCGGAGAGAAGCTTTCATTAGGTACGCATTATTTCTGAACTAATATATTACATAAAATTAAAACACTGACAATATTATTAATTTTTAACAGGTGTTACAATTCTGCTGTCACTAACTGTGTTTCTGAATATGGTAGCGGAAACCATGCCAGCGACATCAGATGCCGTTCCACTATTGGGCACATATTTTAATTGTATTATGTTTATGGTGGCTTCTTCGGTCGTATCTACGATCCTTATTCTTAATTACCACCACCGACATTCAGATACACACGTGATGAGCGACTGGGTGTGTATTCTTTTCTAATATCTGTATAAATGTTTTAAAGATTATAGATGAAACAGCAAGGTCTAAATAACTAATTCTAATGTTATTCTAAATTGCGTAGATCCGATGTGTATTTCTCTACTGGCTGCCTTGGATCCTTCGTATGTCACGGCCAGGTGACGCGGCTACGCCGCCACCTGCTCGCGCGCCTCCTCCTCCAGATCTGGAATTGCGCGAACGTTCTTCGAAATCGCTACTAGCTAACGTGCTCGACATCGATGACGACTTTCGACATACCCACGCGCAGCAGCCGCCTTGCTGCCGATACTACAGGTCCCTCGACGATCTACACGAACACTACTCGCCGTAAATAGCACGGTTACAATATTACACCCCTGCCTCGAATGTTCCGCAGTCAAACCCGGCCGAACAGCTTCAAAAACATCATTAAGCTCATCTAAGTTCACAATTTATTCACATATTTTTAAATTTAGATAATTTATCTGGGACTTGGGTCTTTTCTTGACACATATCAGCATTACTCCCGTAGCACCCAATACTCCCTTTACCAAACCCGTAGATTAGATTACAAATATTTTTAGAGAGTACAAAGTCTTATTTTCTTAGGAGTGGCGAAGAAAATGGCGCGGGTCTAGCGGCGCATAGCTGCTTCGGTGTCGACTACGAGCTCTCTCTCATACTTAAAGAGCTTCGAGTCATCACAGATCAGGTCCGTATTTTGAATAATATTTAATTTATTTATTTACTTTTCAAAAATACTCCTTCCAAATAGAGGTGATCCTAAATATGTATTTGTTTCAGATGCGCAAGCAAGACGAAGATGCGGACATTTCGCGCGACTGGAAATTCGCTGCCATGGTCGTGGACAGACTGTGCCTTATTATCTTTACCCTGTTCACAATCATTGCCACGCTAGCCGTGCTACTGTCCGCACCCCACATCATGGTGTCGTAGCGACCCGCCCGCTTGCGGCTACGCATGCGTAACGTTCTGTGATACCGCGAATATAAATTAAGTTGTGATGTGTGAAGAGGTTTGGGCGCCGACGCTGCGACGTTGGAGTTGCCGCCGCTTGCCTCGTCGCCCACACCCCCCTATAGTGATAAGTTACCGCTGACTGCCATCCCTGTGCATGAACCAAATACTGCCTATTCTGTCTCTTGTCCTTTAATCTTTGAGGCCTCTCTTTCAGCGGCTTAGTCTTTGCTCTTCCAAAAATTAACGACTGATAATTTTACTTAGAGACGACATAACATCCTGTCTCGTACAGTCACTATTAATATGCAAGTCAAATTATTAATTTTCAGTTAAAATCAATCGTACAAAACGTTGGTATATTTTTCGTAAGAAAAATAGTAATACAATAATGACCAACCTTGCAAAGAATGTGGTATGACACTGGCACTTTTATGACCGGGCTTATTATAGTAATCCACGCTAGAATAGTCGCCATTTTGGTCTAGAGTATATGATTGTGGTTAATTCTGAAATTTGTAGCACAAAAATGTCTTCCTTCTTACCGTTGAACGACCTGTCGCATTTAAACTTTAATCTCTGTTAGATCTTTCTCAAATCTTAAAATTTATGTACAGTTTAGGATTTGGGCAGTGGAGCAATCGCCCTTTGTTTTCTTCTTGTTCGATTCCGTGAATCGTGGTTATGATCCCTAACTTTACTTTCAGATGTATTTGAGTCAGTAGCTAGTATAGAACTTTACAAACAATGTTGATTCAATTGGTACAGGTTGTGATATGCCTCGTTGTAAACGGGTCGATATTGTTATAAATGGTAAAATATCCAAAGCTATAGCTTAATAAAACGTTCGTTAAAAGTTGTAGTTAAAGTATTATTTTATTAAAATCATACTTTGGTCTTTCGGAATAACTTATACAAATAATTACATTATTGCATTACACGTTGATATCACGTTTGTACCTTGTACTTCTGTCGATACAATCATAATCACACTGAAACGATGTAGCTTTTTAAAGCTTCTCAGTTAAGGAGTATAAAAATAATACATATTTGTACCCATACTTTAAAATAGACGATCAATGGATTCATATCCCATATTATCTTGATTACTCCTCAAAGTAATCAATAAAATACAGATTATATATTAATTTGTGATTTTATTATACTGAGAGTCTTTAGACCAGCGACAGAAAAATATCAAACATCGATTTTTTGCAAGTCTCAATTATTAAGTAACCTCTGAAAAGTTAAGGCCCTAAGGAACCAGTTCGTTTCATAGAATCACTGTACGTTAATTTATTATATCATGTCATCCATTGTTTTTAATCAGTCATTTAATGTCTTACTTATTATTATTGTTTTCGAAAACATTGTACACCTCCTAAAAGGAAAACGTAAAACGAATTGTTGGAGCTGCGCGGATACACTCATAAATCGTGTCGATTGTACCCTCGCAGTCCTCCTTTAGATGATGTTTTCCTTGTCTGAGGTTATGCTTTTTAATAATCAGAGACGTTCCTTTGGAAGTTGCGGAGCGGATGTGATTATTCGCCAGTGTTTTCTAACTTATCTTTATTTATTTATTGTTATACGACCTGATCTCCTCAATCTTATGGTCGTGGAGTGCCGTACGGAGGATAAGGCGCATTGCTTATCTCATTGTTGGTTGCAGTAACTATCTTTGTACTGGATAGTGCAGTAATGCGCCGCATCCACGTCGGCGATGGGACGATGTTTGTCCCCGTAATTTGTTCAATTGTTAGGGTTAATACTCTGAATTGCACTTTGTTTATTAAATATAAACGAATGAAAATATACGTTTTTTATTTAAACTTATTTTAGCTACCTTTAAAGTTCTTATTACTAAGTTAATATGCGCAAATACGCCCTGACCTATATATTCCTAGGCGGATTTTCGGGAGCAGTCTGAGTAGTTGTAGACAATCGATGATATCCCGAGGGATACTTGCACATGCGCACATTGCCGATGCCGATGCGAGTAAGGCATATTTCTCTACGGCTTAACCTATACTTTATTGGAAGTAATATTTCTCCCTCACCAAATAATTTCATTTATAATTAAATTATATGACAAAAATAAGTAAAATTAACTACAATTAAAGAAGAATTCTTTATAAGCTAATTAGAATGCAAATTTAGTTCAGTTTAACGATTGATTGAATCCTTTACAGATTTATATCAAAAACAAAAATATATAGGTACATATATAATATAGGTGTAAAATAAATAACGAAGGATAGTTCATAAATATCGAATTAGTTTGCAAATTAGGCATATATATGTAAGTATTATGTGTCTTTACATGATCTGTACAAAATTAGTAATTACGCAAAAGTAAAGCAATTAAGTACTGAAATGTCAGTACTTAAGTCAAGCTAGAAAGGAGTGATTTGTTTGCTTCCATTTTACAATAATTTAATATTGAAAATGTGGAAAATATAGGCATTGAGTTTGAATGTGTTCTTGAAAGAAAAGTTGTGTGGGGCGGGCGGCGGCAGCTCGGCCGTAGGGCGCGGGCGTGAGGCGCGGCGCGGGGCCGTGCGTGCCGCGTGCGGCAGTGGCCGCCGCCATGACGGCAGGGTCGCGCGTACCCCTGTTAGCCATCGCTTTATTTGCAGTTCTTTATTCAGGTACGCGATAAAAATATATAAATAAATAACCTTAAAAATATTTCATATGAAAATGCTAAATGTAATAAATATTTTTCGACGATAAATGAAGTGATAATTTGTATTTAATTTTTAATAAAACATTTCACAATATATATAAACATATTTTGTAATATGTAACAAAATAATTCAATTTATTTTTATCGAATTCGTAGAATATTTGATCTAATCTTAAATATAAATCATATTTCATACCATCCGTGTAATGTTCTTTTGGATTTAATTATTCAATACAGTTATTAAATGCAAAAATGGTTTTATATAAAAGTGAAAATTTTAGATTCACGTTAAGCCTTTTTCGGTATATTGATACAATTCATATAATATGTAGGCTTATCTCGCGAAGTGGTCCTTATTGATCGCGGTTGCAGCATCAGCGTAGTACCTTGCGCTTGTCTGAGGAAGCAAATATTAGAATATATTATTTTGATGTTTATGAAAGGTGTGGCTTGTCTGCCATTGTGTATACAATATAAATTATATGAAACTTTACTTTTTATTTTGCTGTTTAGTAAGGTAAAACACCTTTTCAATTAATGACCCTACAAAGAAATCAAAAAGGTCGTATATTTAATACAATTTGCGTGATGCGCATACAGAAACTATGCCAGCTATTATTTTATTTGACATAGATAAGAATTAATTAAAATTAGATAAAGAAAAGTTTTAATTATATATATTATTTAAAAAATCAATTCGTTTCTCATTAATCTACAATTTTGATTGCATCATAGGATGGTGCTCAGAGGACGAAGAACGACTAGTACGGGACCTGTTCCGAGGTTACAACAAACTCATCCGACCTGTCCAAAATATGACACAAAAAGTCGATGTCCGATTTGGTTTAGCCTTTGTGCAACTCATTAACGTCGTAAGTTAAAATAATAATTACATTTTGCAAAGTAATATAAAATTTACGGTAATCATTTGTAATTTTTCTAATTGTAATTCAACTTTACTACACTCTTACCTAATTACTGGCTGCCTCGTTGGTCTAGTGGTTAGATATAAGGCCGCATATCCGGTGGTCCTGGTTCAATTCCCAGGTCGGGTCAATAAATAGTTATGGGGTTTTTCTGTCAGAAAATTCTCAGTAACAGCCTGGAGTCTGGAAGTTGGAAGTGTGTACACTCCCGTGCCTCGGAAAGCACGTTAAGCTGTTGGTCCTGCGCCTGAACTCTTCCCGGTATTATCGGATTGCCGTCCCATCGGATTATGAGAGTTAGGGAATAGAGAGTGCACTTGTGTTTGCGCACACACTTGTGCACTATATTATCTTCTGCGCAATTGGCTAATCTCTTTTGAGATTGGCCGCCGTGACCGAAATCGGTCTGGAGGACCTTATTTTATATTACTACTAATTAATATCACGAGTATGGATAACTTATTTATTTTGTAAGATTATTGACTTAATCTTAATTTCAGAACGAAAAAAACCAAATCATGAAATCCAACGTTTGGTTACGACTCGTTTGGATGGATTACCAGCTCATGTGGGACGAGGCTGATTATGGAGGCATCGGCGTGCTACGACTTCCCCCTGACAAAGTTTGGAAGCCGGACATTGTGCTCTTTAACAAGTAAACGTTTTTATTTATTTTATATATTATTAATCGCTTATTTGATTTTAAAGATATTCTATAAATTGTTTCTTTATTTTATAAGCACTTATCTCAAAGTAAATAATAAAAAAAATTGTTAAATTTCACAGCGCTGATGGTAATTATGAAGTACGATACAAATCTAATGTCCTGATTTATCCGAACGGAGAGGTACTTTGGGTTCCACCAGCCATTTACCAGGTATAAAAACAATTATGCAATTTTAGATTTTTTACTACTTTACATCATAAACAAAAACCTTTAGGCATAGCGAGTTAGAATAGTACCATACATTAAAAATATTTTGTAAGAGTTAAATAATCTATTTATTAAATTACATTATTTTTACAGAGTTCTTGTACCATCGACGTAACCTATTTCCCCTTTGACCAACAAACATGCATCATGAAGTTTGGATCGTGGACTTTCAACGGTGATCAAGTGTCGCTTGCATTGTACAATAACAAAAACTTCGTCGATCTGTCAGATTATTGGAAGTCTGGTACTTGGGACATCATCGAAGTACCAGCGTATTTGAATATATACGAAGGCAACCACCCTACTGAAACGGATATAACCTTTTATATAATTATCAGACGGAAAACTTTGTTTTACACCGTGAATTTAATCTTACCAACTGTTTTGATATCATTCCTTTGTGTCCTGGTCTTTTACTTGCCTGCTGAAGCTGGTGAAAAAGTAAGAAGCTGTTTAGGTCCACTTATTATTTATTATTACACTTAAATTCAATTTCAATTACGAATTGTCCGTTCGATTGTTTTTTATACTACAATTTATATAGTCTTTGTAAATACAGGAAAATTAATAATTTCTTATTCCAGGTCACATTAGGCATAAGCATTTTGCTGTCACTGGTCGTGTTTCTACTTCTGGTGTCTAAAATTCTTCCGCCGACATCTCTAGTACTACCACTCATCGCAAAATATCTCCTGTTTACATTTATAATGAATACCGTCAGTATTCTTGTAACTGTTATAATAATTAACTGGAACTTCAGAGGACCTAGGACCCATCGGTATTTCACTGTTTATTACATCGAAATGTCAAGTGTACAGATCTATGGTCTTACGTTTAACTGTTTTCAGAATGCCACTTTGGATCCGAAGCGTATTTTTGCACTACTTACCAGCGGCTCTACTTATGCGTCGACCACGTAAAACACGTCTGCGTTGGATGATGGAAATGCCTGGAATGGGTGCCCCACCGCATGCAGCGGCTCCTCATGATTTGCCGAAACATATAAGGTTAGATTAAGATTGCTATGGACGATGGTATATACCCGTATAGTCATAGCTTAATTATATTTTATTAAATATGCCAAAACCCTTAAAATACCCGTTTTCTTAAGTTATACATATTAATGATTTTATATATTAACACAGTGCGATCGGAGCTAAACAAAGTAAAATGGAAGCAATGGAACTATCCGATCTTCATCATCCTAACTGCAAAATAAATCGAGCATCTGGTGGAGGGGGCGAAGTTGGCGCACTGGGAGGACTAGGAGCCCTTGGAGGTCTCGGACTTGGTGAAAGAAGAGAATCAGAAAGTTCTGATTCTTTACTTTTGTCTCCGGAAGCAGCTAAAGCTACCGAAGCAGTGGAATTTATAGCAGAACACTTACGAAATGAAGATCTTTATATTCAGGTAATAACTTTATTCTACAGTATATAGTAAATCCTCTTTTTGGTAAATATTTAATGAATGTAAATGATTTTCAGACACGAGAAGACTGGAAGTACGTAGCTATGGTGATCGACAGACTGCAGCTTTACATTTTCTTTTTCGTAACTACTGCTGGGACCGTAGGGATTTTGATGGACGCGCCTCATATCTTTGAATATGTCGATCAAGATAGAATTATCGAAATATACAGAGGAAAATAAGCTATTACTGCACATGTATTGATTGAAATAATTATATAAATATGAATTACGGCTAGTCTTTCTGAAACAATCATTGCCTCACAAGGTTAAATTTTATAAAAACTATTAAAATCAATGTTTAATTATTATTAATATAACACGAACTACGATTTAGCGTACTAGATACTGATTTTGACATCATGTTTAAAGGCAGTTTACAAAGTTGAGGCTTAAATAAATACATTGAGATAAAATAATCATTAAATGCTTCAATATTTAACGTTAATAATAAGGTTTTCTTGGCTCGTTTATTGCTCAGCTAAATAAAAAACTCATAAATTGAGACAAAACTACTGTATTAGAATCTTAGATATTAGATAATATGCTATAACATTAATGGATCGTAGCTTAATTTAAGAAATACCTACTGATAGAATTATAAAATGGCTGTGTTCGATGAACAATATTAATCAAATAAATAAATTTTTATGTAATTTTGTAAATCATCAGCGACTAAATTCTGTATACTTAAGTAATAACCCTAAGCCCTAGGACAATTTAATCACAATTGTATGAGTATATGCAAATCACAATCTTATACGTTCACTCGGAACTAACTTCTGTAAAGTTTTCTCATACATGTAAAGTATTACTTTAAATAGTGTTTTATATTCGTCGATCTTGTCTCGGTCTTCATCTTGACTTGTCTAAATACAGTATAATTTAATAAAAAATCATATAAAAGTAATGAAATAACAACAACGTGTATTGTATCTTGTTATATTGCCAATGTCGTTTCCATTTAATAATAGTTATAGGTACTTGTAAATGTGTTATACATAACGCTTTAAGGCATATACGATTACCTATACGTTAATGTAAATGTAATAAAATATATAAGTATATGTAGTCTATGTAGTATTGAATAATTTGTTGTGAGACGAATCTTCCAAATAATTTATTGATATATGTATATGTAAGTAGACCTAATTTAAAGTATGTTCCATTAATATTCACATTATTCGTTGAGAATGTTGAAAGGCTTGTTCTTATTTATAATTAAATAAATAAACACATTATTAACATTGTTTTATAAAGTAACAATAAATAAAATAACTTAAATATGTCGTTTTATTATTGATTTGCTTCAAAGGTATTTAGCCAATGACATTGATAGACGATAGGGGAGCGCACCAGTCAGTAAAATTTCCCAATTGAAATACCATAAAAAAATGGAAAATAAAGGGTATTATAACACATACCCTTATAAAATTAGTCTGTGTATGTATCCAGACCAAATATTTTTGTTCTAGATTTAGAAAAATAAAATTGACACCTACAAGACGATTCTTAAATTTTCCTCGTAAAATAACTACACGAAGATTTACACATGTATTTTATATTTATTATGCTCAAAATACTTATACTTATAAGCGAAGCCGAGATGGCCCAGTGGTAAGAACGCGTGAATCTTAACCGATGATCGTGGGTTCAAACCCGGGCAAGCACCACTAAATTGCATTTTTTTTTATTGTATAGGTGAAGGTGGACGAGCATATGGGCCTCCTGATGGTAAGTGGTCACCAACGCCCATAGACAATGGCGTAGCAAGAAATGTTAACCATCGCTTACATCGCCAATGCGCCGCCAACCTTGGAAACTAAGATGTTATGTCCCTTGTGCCTGTAATTACACTGGCTCACTCACCCTTCAAACCGGAACACAACAGTACCAAGTACTGCTGTTTTGCGGTAGAATATCTGATGAGTGGGTGGTACCTACCCAGGCGAGCTTGCGCAAAGCTCTACCACCAAGTGCATAATGTGCTTAATTTGTGATTATAATTCATCTCGTGCTTGTGTCAAATTTCACTGAAATTCTGTCACTTGTGTGACACCAACCCGCAGTGGAGCCCCTTGGTGGAATAAGCTCCAAAACCTTCTTCTCAGAAGAGTAGAAGAGGCCTTAGCCCAGCAGTGGGACATTCACAGGCTGTAACTATTACTATACTATACTTGTGAGTTTGTAATAAATAAGAGATGACGTTCAGTTCTTTGTTGATGTTCCAAATATTTTATTTTAGTAGCAACTTAATTGGTTTTTGTTTTAGTAATTTTAATATTTCATTGTTGTATGTACCTATTGTTTGAGCCTTTTGTAAAAAAAAGTAATATATAAAATAAAAACAAAATAATAGGACTTATCTAACATAACCGACGAGCCGATTGGCGAGGTTGGTAGACCTGCGGCGACCTGGGGCGCGAATGGCTACCTGCCTTTCGTGGGTTCGACCCAGGACAGACATTGGTGCATGAACATGTCTGTTCTGTCCTGAGGCTGGGTGTAATTGTCTATATAAGTATTTACAAAAACAAAGTAGTAAATGTAGTATATCGGTTGTCTGGTCTCCTTAGTACAAGCTCTGATTAGTTTGGGGATAGATGTGTGAATAACGTCAGGATATTTATTAATATTGTAATACCTTAGATTTAGAAATGAGTTCTTAGAGCAGTTATTGGTAAAACTTGGAGAAATAAAACTCACTATTGATTATTTTACGCTTTTATTATCTTTAAAATCTGCTTAAAACATTAACTACTTCTATTTTTACTTTTAGAGTAACATAAATCGTACATTATATCGTATTTTACCAACTTTCGGAGACTGTTATTAAATGCTTTTTCTTGGCTATTGTAATTCGTGAAATTAGATTTTATTATTGTAGTTAATATAATCTGATTAAAAGAAATTTATTAACTTAAAAAAAAATTGGTTGCCTGTAAAGTCGGTATACGGGCGAAAGTTTTACGTGACAACGACTTTGAGTGGTAAAATAATTTTAATGTGAATATTCATTCGTATAGTAGGAAGAAGGATGAAATAATAGTAACAATTTAAAACATTTATTTATACAAACTGTGCTCGAGTGGAAGGGACGCGTGCCTTTCACTTTTTATGTCTGTCTCTCTCGCTCTTAGGCGGGCTAACCATGCCCGAGTGGAAGGGACGCGTGCCTCTCACTCGCTCTCATTGTGAGCGCATAACGTGAGCGGAGCGTAACGCAGTTTCTTGAAGTGTCACCCGGCAAACCAATTTATAAGACGTTGTCACGTCAAAAAAATAAACATTTTCAAATATCCCGTTGAGTCACTATGTAATAAATTGTGAAACAATTTTGTTACCTTGTTCTAATTATAATTAAAGTCGTATAAACAGTTGCGTGGCTAGATCACTGCTTATTAATCAAAGATAGTTTTAGTTACCTATTATAAATATTTGGAGAACTTAACCTATTTAATTTAAATTAAAAAATTATAATCTTATTATAACATCGAACAATGATTACTTCAAAATTTAAACAAGAGTGTTCCTTATGTGGTAGCTTCATTTATTTTGACATAAATTAAATATTTAGTACACCTATCTCTATACTACAACATACTTTCAAAGAGACGGACCATTTTTATATATTGATCCCGTAAATAAAACATCAATTAGCTTTATTATGAATAATGATTACTGATAAAAATTATTTTATTATAATTTTAATCGAAGATCTAAGGTAAAGAGAATAGAACATTTTGAGGGAATTTTTCATTTGACTTTCATTGAATATACAGCACGTAACAAAAACTGTCCGACCCGTGAAGTCGTTATTAGGTATCGTGTCGATTCTATTTTTGTAAACATTTTTGAAATATTTTGCATTATTTTCAATTGTAAATGACAAAAATTTCACGGACAACTGAGGTCATCACCTCGTGTCCCAGCTATGCGATAGGCGCTTTCGGCCGCGCCTGTGTTGCAATGTAATTTTCTTTATAATTTTATTCGGGTTAAATTTTTTGCTTAGTTTTTAAAATTATTACAGAAATAGAACCGACTCACGATACCTAATAACCACTTCACGACATTGTGAGACAACAAGAAGAGCCATCATAAAATAACATTATATCATTAATTTAGTATTAAAAGAAAGTAAATTATTAATTTTGAATTAAATTTATTTCGTATATTACTATTTTACAATAATTGGTTAGAACCCAATTGTGCAAAGTACTTATGATACTATTAATACAAAAGTCCGTTTAATAAAATTATTTAATAACTATAACATAACTGAACTTTGCTTCTAATAAAAAATCGAGAAAAAAAGTTATAAAAAAACAAGGATTAATTTAATTAATTATGAATATAATGCGAACCAATAAAGAAAATATTTATAAATAAGGGGTGACCTTGTGCTATCTCTCTCACACATTCGCAACATTGTTGCTAGACCTTGCAGCTACATAATTATAACACATCACAAGTCAGTTTGATTCAACATATTTTTACTTCACAACTTATTTCAATAACGTCAGAATAATTACTAAATAAATACATGACATGATGAATATTGGTTTATTTATTTATTAAATCAACAAATAGCCGGTTTTAGCTCATTTCATAGGGAGCTAAATCGGCAATTAATGAAATTTGGAAATATTTTTTGTCCATTTTAACATAAATACCTTCTGGCATTTAGCAATTCTTTATTTATTCGCACGCATTATAAGCACTTACTTGACATTGGTGTCTATAGTACATACTATCTAATACATACAAGCAAATCACTAAAATTGCTCGGTCAGTACATGTTCAATATAATTGAAAAATAATGTGAACGAATGTTACAAACCATAATAAAACTTATTCAAGAAATATACGAACATAACATTTACTCAATTATAAAAATATTTTTTTGTAATATTTTTTACATTTAATGTATCTTACTGCCTAAACTTATAATTAATTATCTTTGTTTTGCTTTAATCCTCATCATCATCATCATGTGTTGGTGACGTTGCGGAATAGTTTGGTGTTGTAGGAGAGTATGATGGGCCAGCCGAAGATGGCGAATATGCTAGTGACGTTGGTGAGTAATTATTAGATGTAGACGAGTATGTAGGTGATGTCGGAGAATATTTAGTAGAAGAAGGCGAATAGCCTGGTGAAGTAGAAGAATAATTTGGTGACGATGGCGAATAGTTCGATGAGGAAGGTGAGTATTGTGTACTTCCAGGATGTTGGGGGGATGAAGGAGAATACGCTGTGCTCGAAGGTGAGTACTGTGGACTTTTGGGTAAATACTGTGGACTGCTTGGACTACCTGCAAGTGATGGCGAGGTAGGCGAATAGTTTGGAGACGGTGAATACTTGAGTGTTGACGGCGAATAACTCTGAGAGGCTGGAGAGTAAGCTGAGGTTCGGGAATAAGAAGGACTTGTAGGTGAATATGGAGCAGGTGTTGGAGAATAATTTGGTGAAGATGGGGAATAATTATGAGAGCCTTGACTGTAAGCTGGACTTGTCGGGGAATAACTAGGTGATGAAGCATATCCCGGAGATGTTGGAGAGTATGCTGCACTTGTTGGTGAATATGATGGGCTCGTTGGTGAATAGTTAGGCGAATAACTGGGAGAAGTGGCTGAATAACTTGGAGATGTTGGGGAATATGCTGGGCTAGTTGGAGAATAACTTGGCGAAGTTGGCGAATACCTAGGCGATGTCGGGGAATACGATGGGGACGTAGGAGAGTAGCCTGGTGATGTCGGTGAATAACTTGGTGAAGTTGGCGAATAAATTGAAGTGGGTGAATAGTTTGGAGATGTTGGTGAATAGGAAGGACTGGTAGGTGAGTAATGTGGGGATGTAGGAGTAAGGCTGGGCGATGGGGCCGCATAAACTGGACTAGTTGGTGAATAAGACGGAGATGCGCCTGCAGGTGAAGCGTAAGGAGATAAAGGAGCGCCAGGAGAGCCAGGTGAACCGGGTTGTGGTGACCATGAACTGCTGTAAGCTGGTGACAACCCTGATGCGTCCGATGCACCTGACGGCGAAAAGGATGGCCCAGGAGTCATACTGCTGCCAACTGAAAACATTTATAAGCAAGATTAAATTAAATTACTTATTAATCAATAAATCTATACTTTTTATGTATTATAAAAATTACCTTGACCAGGGGACCATACTGATGCACCATATCCCGGAGTATTTTGATTGGACCAAGGTGTCATTAATGGGGTCATTGATGGGGTTCCAACTCCGAAGTATATTCCACCTCCAACTCCCATGCCTACACCGAGACCTCCCATTTCCATTCCATGTTTGCATTTGTCAGCATCAAGTAATAAGTCGAAACAGCCTAAAAATATTATTTAATAAAATATACAATAAAACAACACTTCGTTTTATTTAAAGCAATTTGTGCAATTTCAACAAATTTCAAGAAAGAAGTCTAATTAACGTAATTTACAAGTGGTTTCAGTGAACAACAACAACAATACTAGAGAAATTATCTACAACTATATTTGATTTTAAAGGAAATAGTAAATTATTATGCTCACCAGTTCCCATCCTGGGTAACTGACCCATAATTATGTTTTCAGATACACCTCTCATAGGATCAACTTCAGCGTGACTTGCAGCATCAAGTAACACATCTACCGTTTCCTCGAATGAACATCTCATGAGAGCTCCGGTATCTTGTCTATTGATACCGTGTCGCGTAATAGCCATAAGATGACCTTTAGCAGTCATCACGTCACAAAGTAAAGCAAGGTGACGATAATTCACGTATAAACCGTAGAACTGTAATACAGCATTCATTTCCTTTTCAATAGACTTACGTACAGCTTCAATACCTAACACTTGGAATATCTCGCAAATGTCGTTACTAAATGTTCTTATTGGATCCACGTCACGTTCGGAAAGTACTTTCATTAATGAAGTACCATCGGTTTCTAACAACCACTCTGCAATAGCTTTGAATTCACCTTGTTCAGTAATAATAATACGTTTTTTGGATTCTGTTTGTGGTAAGTGCATGTACACCTTTGCTATAGCTTCTATACCTTGCAATGTCATATCAGATAACATATTAGCTTCAATACATCTAAGGAACATATCATCTTCCATTTTGTCAACAGTTTCTTCATCATTATCTTGAAATTTGCTCTCCTCATTATTCATAATTCTGATACGTAACACTAACTTTTCTGCATTATCGTCATTGAAGATGCAATTTAAGTCATCTCCAAATCCTGCATTTATCTTTTCTGCAATTTGTTCCATAGTCAATTTCTTGTCTGTCATCCTTTTACGATCTAATTCAATACGTAACAGCCATGGAGAAATCTTCGTAGGATCAAAGTCAGGCATTTCGTAGTAGACATTAACAAATTCTTGATCTTCAGCAATAACAGTATTTTGTGGATCGGGATCGTAATAAATAGCCGTATTTGCAGTAACTTTGCGCAAAGTAGTATGTTCCAATCGACATAAGACGTTTTTAGCTTTTTCAGCATCTCTAGCTGCACCTCCAGTAAGAAAAACAGTTAGTGAGGGCGCTTTTGGTTTCTTTGAAATATTAATAATTTCTTTAAGTCGAGGAACACCAAGTGTCACGTTTTTGGATGACACACCAGCAAAGTGGAAAGTATTCAATGTCATCTGAGTAGCAGGCTCCCCAAGTGATTGAGCAGCTAAAGCTCCAACCATTTCACCCGGGTTAACTTTGGCCTGTTGGAAACGTGTCTCTATTTCTCCAATCAACCATTCAAAGGCTTCGCTAGAAAGTCTGTAATCTTCAGAAACAAACTTTGTACACAGTGTAGATCTGACTAGACATTGGAAAAGTAAAGTTGCATTTTCGTTGGCTTGTTTAGACAATCGGTCATCACCAGCAACTATAACACATTTGTTTAAAAGATCCTTAACACCTTGTATAACTTTGATTGGACTCAGATCAGTTTGCAATCTTTTATTGATATGGAAAATTTTTTGTACATTCCAGATCAGTCTCTTGAAATTGCACGGCAGTACTACTTTTGATTCTCCACTGGGGAAAATTTGACGAAGTACTTCTCTATCTTTACACAACTGCTCCCACTCACTTTCAAGATCAGCAATGACATAACCTGATTCAGTCAATTCTTTTATTATATCTTCATTGAAAATTCTCTTCAAATATCTTTCATTTGTTGGGTCAAATTTAAACTTCTTTTCAAATGCCTTATTAGACAATTTCACTGTTGGTAGATTTTGGAATTCTACTGTTTCTCCTGCTAATCCATCTTCACCATATCTCAACTGAATTAACTGTCCCACAGAATTACGGACGGTGCCATCATAATGTACCATAACCGACTCCATAGCCTTTATAAGACGTCGTTGAATATATCCTGTTTCGGCTGTTTTTACTGCCGTATCGATAAGACCTTCACGACCACCCATAGCATGGAAATAGAATTCAGAAGGCGTTAAACCCGCAAGATAAGAATTTTCTACAAAACCTCTCGATTCAGGACCATAATCGTCTTTAATGAAATGAGGCAATGTTCTTTTGCGGAAACCAAATGGTATACGCTTTCCCTCTACGTTTTGTTGACCCACACAAGCAATAACCTGAGAAATATTAATATTTGAACCCTTGGAACCTGCAACCACCATGGCTTTGAGATTGTTATATTCTGTTAGAGACTTCATAGCAGAACCTCCAGTTTTGTCACGAGCGTCGTTTAAGATACGATTTACTTGGTTCTCGAATGTTTGCCTAAGCGTATTACCAGGAGTTGGCTCTAGCTCCATATTGTGAGCCTTTTGAATAACCTCTATGACATCATCTTTGGCTTTAACAATAGCCCGCTGAATTTCTTGATATGTTTGCGGATCAGCAATAGTGTCACCAATACCAATGGAGTGACCTTCCAATAAAAGCCAGTTATTAATCACAGTTTGAATATTTCCATAAAATCGTCCAGCAGTTTCATGGCCCAGTTCTAACATGCAAATGTGAAGCAAGGAACCCGCTGATGCACCCAACGATTTTTTACATAGAATACCCTTTAGTAACTCTCCATGTTCCACTACAACTTTAGTGTCTCCTGGTGAAATCCAATTGTATGGACCATCATCCTCTTCAAGAGGATGTGTGGAATGAGCTCGAACCATGTTTACATTTCCAGGAATAATCAGTGTAAATATTTGCTTTCCAGTCCAAAGTGGTTGTGGTTTTAAAATACAAGGTTGTGGTATTTTACCATCCCAGGTTGGCAAGAACATAAGTAGATTCATAACTTGTTCTTTCGTCAAAAACACATCTCTTTTCGTCATTTTCCTTACAGCAGTCAATGTGTCCTGTACAATACCCATAACAGGTTTGTTTGCTTGCGGAGTAATAATCTGCCTTGGGGTTATATGTATATTCTCTACCTCTGCACGAGTTTCCATAGACTGTGGGACATGTAAATTCATTTCATCTCCATCAAAATCAGCGTTGTATGGTGAAGTGCAACTCAAGTTCATCCGAAATGTTGACCATGGTAATACTTTAACCCTGTGACCCATCATACTCATCTTGTGTAATGTTGGTTGCCGATTGAAAATAACCAAATCATCATCCCTCAGGTGACGTTCTACTTTATATCCATATTGTAAATGTAAATCAGAGGGTTTAGGGTGAAATCGCAAATCTATTCTTTCTCCATTATCCCGTACTATGTATTTAGCACCTGGATATTGTGCATTACCACGCCTAACTAACTCTTGCATCCTATCTATGTTGAAAGGTGTCACTAATTCTGGGAATGTTAAATTTTGAGCAATGGATCTCGGAACACCCACTTGATCAATACGCAAGTTGGGATCAGGTGTGATGACAGTCCTAGCAGAAAAGTCAACACGCTTTCCCATAAGATTTCCTCGAATTCTTCCTTCTTTACCTTTTAAACGTGCCTTAATTGCTTTAAGTGGTTTTCCTGACTTTTGCATGGCTCTGGAAGTAGAATAAAGAAGGTTAAATATCAAAATCTTTTTATACTTGAATATAATCTTGAGTGTACGTTATTGTCTACTTACTTTGGCATTCCAGGCATATCATTATCTACAAATGTTGCCACATGAAACTGTAACATTCTTATATTATCTGTTAGAACATGAGCAGCTGCCCCTGATTGTTCATTTCTCATTAACTCATTGTTTGCTTTGATAATATCGGCAAGTTTGTGCGTCAAGTCATCCTGGTTTTTAGCAGATCCAAACATTACAACAGCTGGTCTTACAGCTAAAGGTGGAACCGGAAGAACTGTTACAATCATCCAATCAGGTCGGGCAAACTTAGGGTCCATACCTAAGATAAATGATTCTTCATCTGAAACAATTAAAGATATGGTAATAAAAGCACTATGAAAAGCAATAACTATCCTTACAGCATAGGTATTGGTTTTGTAATTTTGACTTATTTGCTGATTTTCTTACACTAGTTTCATGGAAAACTCTGTGATATGCTTTTATATTCCTTTAGACGATTCAGCCATTAGCAACCGTTTAAAATCAAAATATCCAGAGAAATTTCAATTGTTAAGCAAAGATAAAGGAAGACATCCTAAACTTAGTTTAAAATTAGTTTACGTCATATATTTAAATTATAGCAGTTTCACTTGCATTTTGTGCTTTCTGTTTTTGTTTTTATTTTTAATATAATATGTCATTTGTTTGTATTAATTTTAAGTGGAAACTTGATTGATTTATGTTTTTCTTATATTTGTTTTTTACTATTAAGTGTAATTATAATTGTTTGTTTCCCAAATAAATAAATAAACCACAAGAGGAGCATGTTATTTCTGGCACAAGATAATCTTTGAAATTGATAGAAACATGGGTAATAGCAGAAACAGAATTTGGATTACTATTCAGAAAATCTGTAATATCTAATATCTGGATATCAAAATAAAACTATGTAAGGTACAGCAGCCTAATATCCATTTCAACTACATATAACATTGTTATAATACTGCATATGTCTATTTTGTAAATGTATTTGACATCAGTTATAATATCAAAAATGAATTTACATAATATGCTAGTCATGTACAATGTTTAAGCATTCTCAAACATAATGGAAACCTTTGATAATTACCATATAAATGTAGAAAATAATACCAACATTACATTTATACCAATTACATTAATTCTAAACCTTTAAATTCTTTCTCCTGGACACCTACCCTAATAAAAGATATTTAACTTCTATTCATTGATCAAAACTATTCAAATACCTGTTATATGTTTCAAAATTTCATAAACTCTTTCTGCTGTTATAATTATTTTTTTATCTTGTGTATCTTCATTAGCATGTTTCCACTCTGCAGTCAGATCTAAGCCTTGTCGTCTAATAGATGGCTGATAGTGACCGCAACCTCCATGGCCCGATCCCCTTTTGCCTTCTTCACCTTCTTTACCAATATCCATATCTTCTCCCCCCTCACATATATTTTTACCCTTACATAAATCATAAACATATGTCAATCTTTTACGTGGCTGTCCTTTTGATTTCATTACCACTTCTTTGATTTTAGGATTTGTCTGAAATATAATATATTTTATGGTGTCAACATTATTAAATTCAAAGTAAATTTAAAATAACTGGTATAATTAAACTGGTAATTACCGGACTGACTAACAGCTTTGAACAATAAAAACAAACACATCTTAAAACTTTTATTGTTTTTGTTATAAAACCAATGTGAAAAACTGGTTTTGATAAATCTATGTGTCCAAAATGTCCTGGACATTCCGTCATATTTCCTGCACAAGTCTGACACCTGGAACTTCTGTCAATTACCCCTTGTCGAGGGTCCATAAGCCCACCAAGCTTGGGCCTTCCACCTTCCATAGTTTCTGGAAAGCGAATGCCTCCCTCTGTGACTGACATTCGTCGCTAAAACACAACACCATAATGAAAAGTAACACAAGTTATGAAGTCAAATTTTAAAGATAGATAGGAAAATCCATTTAGTTAACTAAATCATTATATTGTTTAGTGCACTTATGAAAAAAGTTGTAAATAATGACAAAACTTCGTTCGATAAACTTTTGAAAGTAACACAACCAGAAAAACAACGCACTCATCCAAGATGCACACTTGCACAACATATTATAAGCATACTTTGCTATCGCATATTTAGGTTTTATTCTTTATACGAAATAATAAGTATGTTATAAATTAAACTTACGATCTCATCTGGGGATAATATACCAAATTGTACTCTTTTAACTTGGCGCAAAGGCGCCTTAGAATCGTTCGTAGTCGCCATTTTGGACGACTTCTGATAATGACAACGTTTGACAATCGCATTATCGCAGTATTTTAATTATTTTTTTTTCTAGCATTGTGTTCAATGACATATAGTTAAACAGCCAATGATTTTTTATTCTTTTATTTATGGTTTTTGATACTGTGGTTTAAGGTCATAATCATTTCACCAAATTCAATTTTAGTCTAAGATAAATAAAAAATATATTTCAAAAACATTAAAAATTGGTATTTGTATACCGATATAATCTTAGAGAAATTAAAAATTATTCAATGGAGAACCGACTCTAAGCCAGACGTGCAAAATGCAATTAGATTTGTGATTACGATTTCAATATGTAATTATCTTATCAATATCGACAACAGTATAACGAAAATAGTTAAAAATGTATAGTGAAGATCATCCCTGCGCACCCTCCTAAATATCACTTTAATTGAGTAAATAAAGGGTTATGATAGAAATCCGTCTGGGGTATCCACTCATGCGTTCTACCACTAAACATCAATACTTAGTACTGTTATGTTCCGGTTTGAAGGTTTGTGGTGTAGTGGCGATGTAGAAAACGGTAAATATTTCTTATAGCGACAATGTCTATGGATGGTAGAGACCACATTTACTTCTACCTATTTCATTTAAAAAAAACTAGAAGAGAAGTTTATTCGGCCTCGGCATGTCAGTTAATCACTTGTGCTGACGCCACACTACGGGAAACGTCAATGCCTATCATCGCGATAATTTTTAACGCGATACAGTGAAAAGCCTACACTTGCAACGATCAACGTGAATGCCCATTATTGGCTATAAATTTGGCACTAATGTACCTTGAATTTCTAGCAAGATGGATGTTGACGTTGCTACTCTGTATTTGAAGAGTGTACATTTTTATTACATGAGTATACTTTATCATTATCAAACGAAGTATAAAAAAATAATTTTGATGGGTTCTATATTCTATAATTTCGATCTCAACTTACTGATGAACATCTCGAGGATTTAATGTCAAGACTCAATAGCTTGCACAAATTTTACTCCAAACTTCAGACAGATAGTCCGCAACAAAAAATGACTATTTTCTCATTGATATGTAAAAAAATACCTTTGTTATTTCCGTAATTACATTTGTTTAATACATATTTTTTTCTATTCAATGTTGTGCGGACTGCGATGGTTTTTTCATTTCCTAAAACGGACCCCAAGCGAAACTAATTGGTGACCCCTGCTCTATAGTAATTAGTAACCCACTATTGACTGCCTCGTTGGTCTAGTGGCTTGATATAAGGCCGCAGACTCGGTGGTCCTGGGTTCAATTCCCAGGTCGGGCCAATAAATAGTTATTGGGGTTTTCTGTCAGAAAATTCTCAATAGCAGCCGGAGTCTGGAAGTTGGAAGTGTGTACACTCCCGTGCCTCGGAAAGCACGTTAAGCCGTTGGTCCTGCGCCTAAACTCTTTCCGGTCGTGTCGGATTGCCGTCCCATCGGATTATGAGAGCTAAGGAACAGAGTGCACCTGTGTTTGCGCACACACTTGTGCACTATAATATCTCCTGCGCAGTTGGCTAATCTCACTGGAGATTGGCTGCCGTGGCCGAAATCGGTCTGGAGGACCTTATATATAATATAGTAACCCATTAGGCTTTCCTTCTTCTTTTAACTTCTTCGAAAGTTGCAAGAGAAATGCAATTACTTTTTCGGATCATTTTGATTTTTTGTCGTTTAAGACGTTGGCTGTGATTTAATCCACGGTCGATAAAAGACCGTGACTGGATCATACTAATTTGAAATAACCTCACAAACGTCATTGTTTTCTTACTTTTCGGGCCGTTTTTGAAGCGTTTACCGCTAATCTTGTACATTATTGATCGAAGATGTCATTGCTTAGACATTCGAAAATACGAATAAAATCGTCAGCTGTCTGGGTAGCGATGGAAAGACCGTCAGCCGACGCAGTAAATAGCGTTGTACATACAAAAGTCATAGTAAGCATGCTGATGTTGACGGTCGGTTTGCTTATTTGCTATATGAGATCTACTACCTATGTCAATATCAGCCGGCTTACTATGACTTTTGTAAATGCAACGCTACCTCCCGGACCAAAAGAAGTTGTAGGTACACTTCATATTTTTCTGTCATTCATGGCGTATGATCGTTAATGAATGTTAATACAATCTAAACTGCACTTTATTGACAAGGCATAGTTTAGGTTGAAATTATTAAACCTTAACATCGTTTACTCCATTTTATAGTGTAGTCAGTCGGTGCTACATTTGAGTATTGTTTTTGTTCGTGAAGCATTATCTAGTAGTATTATTGATCGAATAGCTGTATAATAATTATTATAATTTATGGTAGGTATGCAATTAATTTAGCTGTCGAACAATGATGTGAAGTCAATTCAAGGTCGAAGTTTATTTATATTTACTCCTCCAGCACATTAGCATTAAAATATGCTTAAAAATGTTCTTAATTTTGACAGTACCTAATGAAATATCACTTTAAATTAAAATTTCTATAATTGCATATGACCAAAATGTAAATAAGAAACCTACATTACATACTAAATTAATATAATAAAAAAAATTCACTCATATTGGGGAAATGGGGTTTGCAATTTCACATGCAGTGACTTACATCGAGTAACGCTAAGTGGCAGCTAAGATTCCCTACTTAATTTTATTGTTTTGAGATTTTGATCATTTATTTACTATTATATATATAGTCTATCACAATTAATATTAGATATATTTAACGAATTTTAAAATCTACAAATAGTTTTTAATCTACTGTCTTCATGTCTTGTGTATTGACACATCCATAGGTTGAAGACAGTAGGACAGTGTCTTTTTTATAAAAATGGCGAAGAAAAAAAAAACAGATTTTTCTTTTTGTTTGGGATACATTATTTGAAAAATGCTAATTCCTTCATAAAAAATACATATTTTGGTCATATTTCGTTGGGACACCATTATAATATTTATTGGCCTTGCATAAAAGAAACTCAAATACCATTTTCAACTATTTTATTGCAAAGTCTTGTTAATAAATATACTTTGGCAAAAGAAAATACCTAGCTTTCTGAAGTTATACAAAGGTGCTTATTGCCTTCATTTTACGATTTTATTATTATTATATTTGTTTTATATTTTACTACCCGAGGCGCTATTCATATTAAATTCTAAAAAGTCTTTGAGCAATGTTGTTCGTCTCTTTTCTGCTATATCCATTTGATTTTCTAAATCACCCCTGTCTGTCGTTTCAGCTCTCTCTACTTTCCATGATAAGTTTTCTATTTCTGCTTCTAATTGTGCCTAAAAGAAAATAATAATGATGTACATTATTTATAATTTTATATGCTACTTTCTCAAATACTTATGTAATTTTTAAATGAAACTTTACAACATGATGTTAGTCTGTGGTTAGTAGAACTAATTTTTAAGTTTTAATTAAGATCTACACATACCTGTTGATATTCAAAAAGTTCTTTCCTTGGTCCAACATCCATATAATATGCAAACGGATAAGTGTATTGGAGTGTATATCTGCACCTCTTCAGTAGCCTAGCTGCATCCCAGAGGTACTGCCAATCAATCCATGTTCCTTCACCGGCCATAACCTAGTATTTTAAAATAAAATTGTATTATATATGTTTACTTCAAGAAGCATGTAGGATAATTTAGCTGAATATTGTTTAAAATATAAATTGTAGTTTTCATTATCTAAATCTGCTTATTATGCTCTGCATGCTAATATCCAGTTGAAATTCTTATATACAATGAAAATATAGATAATTAAAACTATACCTTCTGATTGATACGACTTTTTAAACTTGCAAGGGTTTGTTCTTCCAATTTCAATGATCTTGCATGATTTTCCCATCTTTCATAATAATGCAAATATTTTTTCAGGGCTTCCCTTGCCTATAACAATAATATATTTTGATCAACAGATTATAATTAAAAAAAAAACAATGCATGTTAAAAAGTACTATTAGATATTTTCTATCTTGTCATCATTGTATCTTAATTATATAAATGCACTTTTCTGGCTATTTTAAAAAAATGCTAGTTTATAATTTTTTAAATTAATTCATTTAGCCATTGTAGATGTTAAATCTAAAATTGGGGCAGTAATTCTAGTTACATATAATTAATGAAAACCATACAAATATGGAGTAAATAAAAATAAAAACAGCGTCAGTATGACACATTAGGGTGATAACGCGACCTAGGGCGAATGTGTTGTAGCAGTAATTCTATTTTGCAATTTTCTTGCGAGGTGCGTGTTTGCCGCGTTTCTGCGTTATTCAACGCCAAACAGTGATTTCGAAACAAAAAACTTGCACAGCAACTTTATTTATTTTTTAATATAATTAAATCATTATAATAAAAATATTTGTCACATTAATATGACCCAGGCTAAATATATACTAGATACAGGCTAGATAAATCTCAAAATGCTTTGCTGGAATTATCGACTCAGTCAGTTAAAACAATTTCAATTATTCCTTTATTTACCTGTGCATGCTGACTATCGTTAGCTAGATTTGGATCTTCTTTATAACGGCTGCATTCATAATATTCAGAACCATGATTTTTCCAATCACCTAAACATACCCAACAGAAGTCATGCCTGCAAGCACCACATTGCATATGATTGCAACCACCATTCTTTTCAATACAAATCTGGCATTTAGGGCAATCCTGAAAAGAAATAAGTATTAAATAAATTATCTACCTATTAAAATACTTTTAAAACCTATTTTTTTATTTTATTAGGTAGATTATATTCAGCACTGTAGATTGTGTCGTAACAGACAGAAAAACTATTGGAATAGGATTAAGAACATTACCTTAGTATGAGCACTAATGTAATTGGCCGTTTCTGAATCATCGGCACATTTAGTAAGCCAACGGCGGATTGTCGAGCAGTCAGTAGGTGCATGGTGTGGTGCCCCACAAGAAAAACAAGTTAATAATTCACAGCCTTGACACTCAACACGGCGTGCACCTTCTCTAACCCATGCTTGATAAATCCACTGCAATGTCATAAAAGCAAAATAATATTCTCCCTTTGAATTAATATATTCCTTAACATAAGAATTTACATTAATAACTTTAAAAAACATAGATTTATAAATAACCACTGGACATATTACGCCTGCATAGAGGCAATAAATATTAGTAGCATTTCCCTGTTGGATTACAATTTTGATTATTTGAGCTAATACCAAACCAGCCTTCCTGTCACCAATGGGGGTAATAAAACAGCGTTAAAATGAATGTTTTATGTTGAAAAAAAACAACAGGAATTTTAAGGCATAGTTATTTCAAAATCTTTAATATTTATCATTATCTCAAAATGTTTGTTATTTAAATATAAATAGACTACACTGTATAATTAGGATAGTTTCATAACTTTATATTTCATACTTGGCAATTAGGTCCTGGACAAAACCTGAGTTGGGGATGAGATTTCACATGATCCTTAAACATAAATTGCTGATAACGTTCTCTTAAAGCTGGTTTCGTCACATGAGATAATACAAAATCTTCAGGTGCTCTTACTTCACACTCTTGAGCCATACACTGTATAGTGTTAGATACACCTACAATTAACAAGGTTTTTTTTATTCAATTAAAATATATAAATTTAATGGTAGAAAATAAATATATATTAAATTATTGAATTATTGAATAAGACCACTTAATTAATTCATCAAGAGAATATTACCTTGCATAATTTGTACTTCAAAGTGCATTGCCCAGCAATCGTTACAAAAGTAATGCCCACAAGCGAGTGCGCTATATTTTTGTAATGGTGGGGTACTTGCACATACTGCACAAATAGAGCGACTTGAACTTCCCTGTACTACTGACATACGAGGTTTTACGCGACTGTACACTAACACTTCATTAGCATTTTCCTTATATTTTTTTATAATTTCTTGAGCATTCCATTCATATGCGTGTAGTATTACCTAAAAAAAATCACGTAACATTAAAAATGTTATATACATATAAATAACAATAGACTTTGTAAAGACATGTAAGTAATTTTACCTTAGCCAGCGAGGGCGTTATTTGAAGGCTATTGCTAAGTAACTCAATCGATTCATTTAACAACTTCTCTACTTCTTCCACTCTTAGACATGCGAACAAAAAATACTCGGGATCAGATTTACTACGATCAACAGCTTCCATATCGCAATCATCTTGTCCGCCGTAGTAGTCATAGTCATCTCCATCATTATCCGAATATTCCATATCAGATTCAGCAGACATTTTGACGCTGATTTAGGAGCTTTTGTGTCTTTATAAAGCTATGACTAACAGTAACTCAAAAAGAAGTGGTTGATTGGTAATCACAAGAATAAAAACATCATAGTTGGACTGAACTAATTATTAAATAAATCTAATGTTTCGAAAATACCAAATTATTTATTGCGAGAAAACATAAAATACAGATAAAAAATAAAACGATTTAACTGTCAGGTGTTGTTGCCATAACTGATATTATTATCAACTTTATTAAATCAAGATTTATATAAAAATGTAATAACAATTTAACTTAAAACAGAAAATTTCACTTTTCAAAAAAAAAAAAAAACATACTAGCAAGCTTTATTATCAAGATGACGTTAAAGATGATAAAGCGTCAAATAACATCTGGCTTGATCTGGCTGTTCATAACCATTCAATTCCGATCTAAAAGTAGGTCCTTGAATGTTTAGCTTTACTGTGGTCAGTCAGTTGTCAAGATGTCAAACAGATTTAAACTAAAGGTCACCTTGATAAAGTTCACCTTCTGCGGCATTCAAACATTAAGAATAACAAGAATTTGTTAGAAAATTTAAATATTACTTAGAAAGTGAGTGAAAATTTGTATGTTAACTTTGTTTAAAATGTGAAATGGATTTTTAAAGTAATTTGTAAATGAATTATTATATAATTTCTTTAATACTATTAGTTTTTTATAATTTTAGGTGTTTTGGTGATCTAAATATCAAGAAAAATGGATGGATCATCCACTCAGAAATTTATAGAGCGAGGCTCACATAAAGGGAAGGGGCTTGCAGTTTTTACAAGCGGTGGCGATTCTCAGGGAATGAATGCCGCTGTACGTTCTGTAGTGCGAATGGGCATCTATTTAGGATGTAAAGTATATTTTATTCGTGAGGGTTATCAGGGTATGGTTGATGGTGGAGACAATATTGAAGAAGCTAGTTGGTCGTCAGTTAGCTCAATTATTCATAAAGGTGGTACCATCATTGGATCTGCTAGATGTATGGACTTCATGTAAGTAGTCCAGTATTTCACTAATTTCTGATTTATGTATAAGCTAAATTAAAACAATAAGTAAAAAAGTCAAACTTATTTGCAGAAAACGAGAGGGACGTCTTAATGCTGCTTACAACTTAGTAACAAGAGGTATTACTAATTTGGTAGTAATTGGAGGTGATGGTTCACTTACTGGGGCCAATCTTTTCCGGCAAGAGTGGTCCAGCTTGCTTGATGAATTGCTACAAAACAATCGAATCACTAAAGATCAAAGAGAAAAATATAAGTACTTACATATTGCGGGAATGGTAATCTTTTTTTTTTAATGACATGCAATATTGACATTTTCTTTTTCTAACATAATTTCAATGATTCTTTTTACAATGGATGTAAAAACATTATTTTAATATAGTTAATATATGTATGTATTTCATGTTATATTTGATCTCGTACATATGATTTAACAGGTTGGTTCAATTGATAATGATTTCTGTGGGACCGACATGACAATTGGTACGGATTCAGCATTGCATCGTATTATTGAAGCTATTGATGCAATTGTCAGTACTGCATATTCTCATCAAAGAACATTTATTATGGAAGTCATGGGCAGGCATTGTGGGTAAGAAATTAAAAAAAAAACAATTATAAGATATTTCTTACAAATATTAAGCATATGATAGTGATTTATAGCCTTACTTATAAAACACTGATTTCTCTCTTCTGTCATTGATTTGACATTTGATAGATGAAATCACAAAGTCGTTTAACTAATCATCTGCAAAACAACATTTATAAGTCTGGCTATTAATAATCATGATTAACATTAATAATGGGTTAAAAAAGCCAATTCATTCAATTATGTTGTCAAAATATATATTGATAATTAATAGTTTGTTGGTATAGATATCTTGCTGTGGTCACAGCCTTGTCATCTGAAGCAGATTATGTATTTATCCCAGAAGCCCCACCATCAGTGGATTGGAGAGATAAGCTTTGTGATAAGTTAGAACAGGCAAGCGCTATAAAATATAATCGATTTTGCCATATATGTCCTGTTTGAATAACCTTTCCTCTGTTTACAATTACTGCTATTTCTTTAGCATTTAATTTAAACATTTCATTAGTTTTCTTGCAGTATTCACGGCACTCTGTACAGAAGCTACCTATAATTTTATTTGTGAAGAGCCAGCGCCTCCCAATTGGGATAAAAAATTGTGTGAAAAAATAAAAGAGGCAAGAATTTCATACTATTTGTATATGGGAGAGCAGGATCACTTTATACCTTACATTTCATTTTTAATTGGCAATATAATTTGGCAATTAATAACATACCTTCATTTACTTGAAAGTTGAATTGGCATTTTAATAACTTTCTTTTTGATAGGTAAAGAACTCACCTTTTCTGTATAAAATTTTTAAATTACAAAATTTTGGTGTCATTTCCATGGTCCATTGCGTTTGGGTGCTGCTTGTTGCAGTTATCTGGCATTAGTGGCCGCTCTGGCGAGCGAAGCTGACCAGGTTTTCATTCCCGAAGACCCTGTTCCCAATAATTGGGTTGAAAAACTTTGCAAACATTTGCAACAGGTATGCCGACTGGATGAAGTGGCAATGATAATAATATGACATTTTAAAAATAAATCTCACGTCAGCAAAGTCAAAGATATGTAATGCAGTAATCAAGCAATTAATATTTGGACTCGCTTTAAACAGGCTTTTTTTTGGTTATAAAAAAATTTTGTACATTTGCCGAATGTTTTGATATTGTAGTTAGTTATATGTTTTCACTGTCTATTCTTCTTCTATCTATCATCATTAGTTAAGCACATTCTTCTTGCTTATTCATATGGTTTGTTCTCATTAAATTTTGTATTAATGAAATGGATATTTACTAAATCAATTGTAAGTTATTAAAAAGTGAAATTAACTAATTGCATGAGCTTTATGTAATTGCAGCATGATCATTGTATATATATGAAATACATAAGAATTCGTTGTTAAATATGTAAAAGTGTTTTGATATTGTTTAATATTGTGACAGGAGCGTAAGTCTGGTCAACGTTTGAACATTATCATCGTCGCGGAGGGAGCGATTGACCGTGAAGGTAAGCCGATCACTGCAGAGCTAGTGAAGAAGGTGGTGGTTGAAAACCTTCAGCAGGACACCCGTATCACTGTCCTTGGTCATGTGCAGCGTGGAGGATCGCCATCTGCTTTTGATAGAATTTTGGTAAGAGATACAATTTCTGTTGTTTGAATTACAAATTGAAAGTACTTGAATAAAATAAGGCTTACAATTAATAATCTATTGTGATCTTCAAGTTCATATTTTGTAATTGTAGATTTTAAAAACGGTTTTTACTTCACCTTTAGAAGTTATGTAACATTATTAACATCCGGTGAATTTCATAGGGCTGTCGAATGGGCGCTGAAGCTGTAATGGCTCTAATGGAAGCTACACCTGAAACAGAGTCGTGTGTGGTAACTTTAGATGGAAATCAAGCGGTACGACTGCCGCTCATGGAGTGTGTGCGTCGTACTAAGGCGGTCGCACAGGTAAGAAAACGACGTAGATAATTAATAGTAAGCCCAAACATAAAACTAAACAATATGTTTATTTGATATTATAAAACATTTGTTTGATGAAATGCTTTTTTAGGCTATGGCAGACAAAAATTGGGACCTCGCAGTGCAGCTGCGCGGGCGCAGCTTTGCTAGGAATTTAGAAACTTACAAGATGTTGACTCGTCTTAAGCCTCCTAAGGAAGCTTTCGATGAATCTGGAAAACCATCAGTGAGTACATTTTCGAATATGATAAATACCATTCAAAACTCAGCAATAAAGTAAAAGAAAAGTTTTAGTGCCTATTACAATATGCTTTAGTGGAAACCGACAGATTAAGGTTTCCGCGCAATGTTCTAGGGTATATCATAAACACAAAAACGCATATGAAAACTTCCCTGAATTGAAATCATCCACCCTATGTTGAAACCCATGTGATGTATCGGCTCATAGGTAAAACGAATAAGTATTATGTCACGAAATACAAATTCACTACGACTTAAACGTAAAGTACAATCTGTAAAGTGAAGATTGATTGAGTTTAATGAAGATTCAATTTGAATTTTCATTTTATAAGATTACATATTGTAGATTCAACTGAGAAGATTCATCAAGTAAAGCCAGTAGTAGTAAAGTTTTAACTCCCGCGCAGGAGGGGCTGACGCTGGCCGTGATGCACGTGGGCGCGCCGGCGTGCGGCATGAACGCGGCCGTGCGCTCGTTCGTGCGGAACTGCATCTACCGCGGGGACACCGTGCTCGGCATCCACGACGGCGTCGAGGGGTTCATCAGCGGGAACATCGTCAAGATGGAATGGTAGTTTTATTCCTATTCTATCGGCCTACTGGCCTTAACAAAGTATTGAGAAACATACGTAAGAGCACAAGTGAGACGGTAGCGCACCTCGGCACGGGACGTTGACCGGATAGGAGGGGGGCGCCATGCCCACGTGCGGTCGCCAGTCGGAAACGTCGTTTCCGTCGACAAAGACGATGTTTTACATCTATTTTACTCTCGATCTAACTATCACATAGCCCAAGTTGTAATAGTATTTTTACTAAAAACTTGGGCTATGTGATTGTTATTGTCAACATGACTTCAATAGGTTACGTTTGAGTTCACTTCGTCCTCTCGACCTTCACGTCACGTCTTTCCGTTGAATTTAAACAATAAAATAATAAGTAATTGTAACTTATTATAGGTCAGACGTGACTGGTTGGGTGGCTCAAGGAGGTGCGTTCCTCGGAACCAAGCGAACTCTCCCCGGGGATAAGAAGAAAGAAATCGCCGCACGCATCAAACAGTTCAACATCCAAGGACTACTTATCATTGGAGGATTTGAGGTACCAATTCTTTAGTTGGGATTTATTAACTTTTCACTGTAATATGAAATTTATCCGTAATTTATATGAGTAATTTAATTTTAGGCGTACCAAGCAGGGCTTGAACTGTACGAGTCACGCGCACAGTTCCCAGAGTTTTGCATTCCTCTAGTAGTGATTCCAGCCACGATCAGTAACAATGTACCCGGGACAGATTTCTCCCTGGGCACGGATACCGCGCTTAACGAGATTACCGAGATCTGCGACCGCATTCGACAGTCGGCTCAGGTGAGAAAACAATAATTTTTGGCTTTCTTGTCATAGACAAAGAATTTCTCTAATTTAAATTTAACTTTGTTTGTAGGGTACCAAGCGCCGTGTGTTCGTTGTCGAGACTATGGGTGGATATTGCGGTTATCTGGCAACTTTGGCAGGTAAAAATATTAACTTTTATAATTTGTCTGGTCTAGTGGCTAAAACAAGTGAATCGTTTAAGATTGCGGGTTCGACCCCGGGCTTTTTACTGAGTTTTCATATAAATGATTTGCTTTTATAATTCATCTCTTGGTAAATGAAAACATCACAAGTAAACCAGCATGTGCCACATGAAATACAGTCACAGCACAGTTTGAGCATGAGAAATACCAAATCCTCTCCTCACGAGGATAGGACGTCTTGCATGTAGTCAGAGATTTACAGTCCGACTTTACTTCAGATTAGACCTTTGTGCAAATAATAAAACAAAAAAACTTACAGGTTTGGCCGGAGGTGCTGACGCTGCCTATATTTATGAAGAGAAATTCTCTATTAAGGACTTACAACAGGATGTATATCATATGGCTTCAAAAATGACAGGCGGTATCCAGCGGGGACTTATCCTTCGTAATGAGAAAGCCAATGAAAACTACAACACTGATTTCATATATCGTCTATATTCTGAAGAAGGCAAAGGTCTCTTTACAGCAAGAATGAATGTTCTTGGTAAGTTATTTCATGATATTTGTTTCAAAAATGACCATTATGACCAATGTTGTTAAACTTTGTAAATTACATATATTGTTTAAATTTATATATTTAATATTGTGACTTTTAATTGTTTGAACATGAAAGCCGTGATGTATTATAAAATACAAATAAAATATTACAGGTCATATGCAACAAGGCGGCTCCCCAACACCATTTGATCGGAATATGGGAACTAAAACAGCCGCCAAGAGCTTGCATTGGCTTGTCGATAAAATTCAAAAAGGCTCAGCAAGTGGTCCAGATTCTGCCTGTCTTCTTGGTGTAGTCAAGAGACAATACAAATTCACACCACTTGAAGAACTCAAGGCTCAAACTAACTTTGCGTGAGTAAACAAAACTAGTGATAGTTTTACTTTTCAATGATACAGGTTACAGGACTAATATAACTTTGTAGGCACAAGAGTCATACTATATTATAGTTGGTGGTGCAACAAACTTAATCAGATATGTAAAAAAAAATACTACGATGTATGTGAGACAGCAGTTAAGTAAACTTATATCGAAAAATATAATTTACTAGATTTACAATATTGCCTTAAACATAGGCAAAAGTAAAAAAAAAATCCTAAATACAGGGAACGGTAACTGTAATATTGTTAAATTTGTTGTTTATAAAAATGTTTCAGCCAAAGAACGTCCAAGCAGCACTGGTGGATGAAACTTCGTCCTCTTTTGCGTATTCTAGCCAAGCACGACTCCACATATGAAGAAGAGGGCATGTACATGACAGTGGAACAAGGAGAGATGGACTCAGAACATGTCATTTAATTCCCTTAACTTGTTGGGTGATTAAAACTATATTTTAATGTTGCCATGCTTAAATGTAAAAGCTGCTAGAATATTATTGTCATTTTTAAGATAAAGAACTCATAAATACATTATATTAGTATTCTGAAAAAGAAACTAAATTATTTTTATTGAGTAGTGAATAAATGTATTTATTCTTAGTATATAATTAAAACTCTCGTTAGTTTAGTTATTTTAATGGGGCTGTGCAAGCTGTTTTTATATATATTTTGAGATTATACTGATTTGAAGAGATTTTTCGGACTTTAGACATATTTAAATTAAGTGGAAGTATAGTTATTAATTATTATTTTATATTAAAACAAATTCAAATAAATATAATTTGACAATATCTAAATGATTCACTTAAAAGATTTATTTAATTGGAATCTTATGAACACAATTGTTTGTATTTCAGCCTCACAGTATTTTATTATGCTAATAATAAATATAAGTAATAACACATTGTTAAATTTAATTAACTTTCAAACTAAATTTAACTACTTTAAAACTTGTAGTTACTTATTATCCATATGACATAATATATTATTTATATACATTATATACTGCCCCAGTTGTAATATTTTTAATCCTGTATTCAATCAAGTTCAAATATTTATGCATATTGAAATCAATGATGACATGTTTTTTTTATGTTTATTAAATTAATTTTTGCTATTTATTCATTTATTTATTTAATACCCTCTATTTAATAATTTACTTTCTTGTGCAAAAAAATTCTGAGAATTCGTAAATAATTTACTCAGACTTAATCAGAAATTACAGTCACGTAACTTCTTTTTTTTTCTGCTTTGGTGATCTAGTGCAGCGTTACTCAACCTTTTCTTTATAGGGGCCACAAACACGTGTTAGTCATGGTGTCGCGGGGCGCAAACAAAAAGGATTTAGGTACCCAATGATTTCTTAGGTTTCGAGTTATTGTTAATAAAAAATTTTTGAAGTTTAAATTGAAGTGACACTAAGTAGGCCAACCACCAAAGCTGGGCGGGCCTCAGGTTAAGTAAAGCTTCTCTAGTTTAGTGACTGAATATAAGACTGCAGATCTCTTGGTCTATACCGCCAATCAAAAATTATTGGTTTTTCTTTTGAAAATTGTCAGTGCAACAGCCAAGTGATTGGAAGTTGGAACTGTGTTCACTCCGGTCCTGTCGGACTTCCCGTTCCATAAGACACATTCAGAGAATAGAAAGTGTACCTACGTTTGAGTACCCACTTGTGCTCTATAATATTGTCCTGCGCAGTTAGCTAATGGCCCTTAAGATTGCAAGAATACGGTCAGGGGGAGGTCTGAAACTGAATTCATTATAATTTCATCATAATTAGGGAGATGTAAATAAAAAAAATGTTCTAAAATAATCTTTAGGTGATTATAAAAACATCTGTAAATAAATTTTGTTAATAGCATATATACTTTTTTTAAATAATTAAATCAATTTAGTTTAGGCGCTCTCGAATAATTCTTGCTCCGTCCGAGTTGGCGTGTGACGTGACGTCACGTCGCATCACATCATGGTTGTCTGAAGACAAAAATCGTTTTGACGTGACAACGTCTTATAAATTGGTTTGCCGGGTGACACTTCAAGAAACTGCGTTACGCTCCGCTCACGTTATGCGCTCACAATGAGAGCGAGTGAGAGGCACGCGTCCCTTCCACTCGGGCATGGTTAGCCCGCCTAAGAGCGAGAGAGACAGACATAAAATAAATAAGACAGTGCGAGATTCTTTGTATAAATTAATGTTTTAAATATAATTCTTTGTATAAATAAATGTTTTAAATTGTTACTATTATTTCATCCTTCTTCCTACTATACGAATGAATATTCACATTAAAATGATTTTACCACTCAAAGTCGTTGTCCCCCCCGCGTGGGATCTCCACCTTGTCGTGGTGGGGGGGCTCAGTACCCGTGGTAAGGTCGGCCACGGGGAAGCTAAGAGGGATCCCGGACGTGGGGCGCTCCTCGTGGGCCTCAGGAGGAGGCTTGCGTTGGATGCGCCCAGGGAGCGGGTGCGGGGGACAGTTCTGTCTGTCCCTCACAGTCGGGAGTGATCGCGGGAGGAGAGGCGTGTCGGTGTTGCGTTGCCGCGCGCCCTATCTCCCGCGACCAAATGGGGGCGCACCATGTGTTGCGTTGCGGTGGGGCCGCAGAGGAAGAGGAGATGCGGTGTTGTCAGGTTGCCGTCCTCCCTGTCCTCTGCGGCCGCTGGGTGTGTCGCTGTGGGGGATGGTTCTGTCCATCCCCTGTAGCCGGGAGCGGTCGCGGGAGGAGAGGCGTGTCGGTGTTGCGTTGCCGCGCGCCCTATCTCCCGCGACCGAATGGGGGCGCACCATATGTTGCGTTGCGGTGGGGCCGCAGAGGAAGAGGAGATGCGGTGTTGTCAGGTTGCCGTCCTCCCTATCCTCTGCGGCCGTCAGGGTGTTTTTTTTGGCGGCGGAGCCCAACACCTGCATCCGTCGCCAAGGAGCTTGTAGCCTTCGGGCTATCCGTCGGGGTGTCAGGGTAGAATGCTCACGCGATCCCTTGGCACCCCCATAAAGGCGGTGAAGTATACGCTGTGGTTTTAGTGGGTATTACGGCCTTGCACTTCAGCCGTCGAGTCCCACATAACCCCCCGCTTTTCACCTTGCGAGGGGTATGCGTAAATGCATTTCCACAGCGAAAAAAAAAAAAAAAAAAAAAAAAAAAAAAAAAAAAAAAAAAAAAAACTCAAAGTCGTTGTCACGTAAAACTTTCGCCCGTATACCGACTTTACAGGCAACTAATTTTTTTAATTTATATTAATAAGTATATAATATATAATAAGTATGTAAGCAATATTTATTTTTAAATATTTGAAGCAGTAAATTACACCAATATATTATACTTTATGTTAAATAAATAATTCTTTTTATTTGTACCTCAGAATTTTTGTGTGTAATGTATAATGTATATATTTGAAAAGTGATTATAAAAAGCTTTAAAATAAAACGTTATCCATTGCCCTGTGCCTTATACCATGGTAACTCTAAAATAAGGAAATATATGTAATTATTTATTTTTAATCTCAGATTAAGCGATACCGCTCACGAGCAACTTTGTCACGGCGACAAAACCAGTTTTGTCACTATCATGTCACCTATCCAAAGCGGAGTGCGCTCTCGGAGGGTGACAGTGACAAAACTTTTGTCGCCACGTGTGCGCATCTCCATACAAGTCCATGGACTTGATGAGGGTGACGAAACTGTCACGGAGACAAAAGTTGCTGGTGAGCGCGCTGCCTAAGATCAATAGACATAGATTTTCCGGGTCAACAAAGCAATTTTTAGATTTAATATTATAAATTCGATTAATGAGTAGTAGAGTTTAAGAAAGTATGATTTTGAAAACAATTATATACTTTTAGTTTTTTTATGTTGTATTTATATCGACAAAAAGAAGGACAATTTTATTTTGCGGAATACACTTGACTTCTTCAGTGCCAACACAACTATCAACAAACAAGAATTTTATTTTCTTATACGTTGACGTTTGACCGCGTAGCAAGTGAAAGTGTCACGTCAGTCGAAATACTGTCAGATTCCTGATAGTCTTTATATTTGTTGGCTGCGTTTGAATTTAAAGTTCTGGTAAATTAGTAAATTATTTTATAAATATTCGAACAAGTACTTAATAAACTACCGTGGTGAACAAAATGGTATATGTTATACAATCATTATTTTTAGTTTTAGGTTAAAACCGGGAAGATGGGTGTAAAACCTGCAATTGGAAGAAAATCTAACAAGAGCCCCCCATTTTTCAGTCACGACTTCGTGATTCAAAATCATGCCGATATTGTTTCATGTATAGTGATGGTGTTTTTGGTGGGATTAATGGTGCAGGTATGTTCCAAATGAATGCCACGTAATTACCTTGTCGTTGGCGAAATTCTATAATATGTATATATAATTTATTTTCTATTTGCAGTCGACAAGCCCAGTCGCAAGTTTATTTATCAGCCTGCATCATAATGTAACTGGTGTAGAACCGTCACGCGAAATACCGAGAGGAGAGCCTTTCTTATATGAAACTGGTTGGAAAGATGCTTGTGCTATATTCTTTTACTCTTTAGTTTGCATCGTTATGCACGCCATACTCCAGGAGTACATTTTAGACGTAAGTTATTATAAATAATTATTATATGATAAATTAACTAAGGTTTTTATTAACTCATAAATGTAACATATTGTTTCCAGAAAATATCAAAGAAATTCCATTTGTCTAAATCCAGACTGTCTGCTCTCAATGAATCAGGTCAACTTATTGTATTTCAACTTATGACTTTGGCTTGGGGTGGAGATGCTATTCTTCGGGAAGGATTTATCTTCAATATTTCTCTTCTGTGGGATGGTAAGAAAATAATAATTCTCAATTGTCTCGGCCATTTTCGATTGTTTTATAATTTTGAGCATAATACTTTCAAATAGTAATGGCCGAATACTGAAACGTTTTTCAAATATGAAGGGTGCTCAAATATTTGAAACGTCTTCGAATTTCAAATTTCGCATACTAAATTTTGAAAAATAATGACATTCCAAGCAATTGAGTCCTAATCATATTTGAATGACGTTTCAGTATTCGGCCGTAAGTGTTGTAAGATGAACTTCAAATTTAAATTGTATTTAACGTCAACAGAAGATTAATTTGAAGTTATTAGATATATTATTTAAAATATTACAGGTTACCCAAACCATCCAATGAGCTTCCTATTGAAGTTATGGTGGATAGTTCAAGCATCATACTGGATCCATACTATCCCTGAGTTGTACTTCCAGCGTATCAAGAAGGATGAATGGTCGGGACGCATAAGACATGCTATTGTTGCATTTGCATTTGTAGTTATGGCGTATTATTTCCAGTGAGCTATCTTTTCATTTAGTAAAATATTTTGTTTCTGTGTAGTGGATTTTTAATATTTACAAAAATATTTTGTCTCATTTCAGATTCCAGAGGGTTGGTGTTTGCTTGGTTGTATTGCATTCTCTATCTGAATTTGTTAGCCACACCTATCGTCTCAACAACATCCTCCGAGGTGAAAAAGAAGACTATCTAGACAAAGGTAAGTTAAATATTACGTAATTTTAATGTGACTTACAGCTTGGATATGTTTTCATTTCATTCATAGTAGTTAACCATTAGCCGCTAAATAAATAAACAAATACTGTTTTTTTATAGGTAGTTAATTATTAAAACATAATTTTTAATCATAAATTTCTTTATAACTATAAAGTTATTCTCATCCTTACTTCTATAAATATTTTATTATAATGACAATTCATTATATTACAATATATGGGTACATCCAAAGACTACCTTGAAATTTCATTTTCTCATCAATAGCATGTAGAAAAACATTTCTCCATTCCTCTCTAGTTATGATATAGCCCACACTGATTTGTTCTGGTTTTAATTGCAGTGTGTACAGTGTGGGCAGTATCTCACTAGTGCTAGCACAAATGTGTCTCCAAAGTTATTTATTTAAGGGCTATTTATCAAATTAATAATCTGATGTCTTATCTAAGCTTAACCATAATTTATTTGTACACATCAATTATATTGTATCAGCAAGTTATAGATGTCAATGAATATAGCTTTAGTAAGATCTTATATAAATACAATTTGAAAATATAGTATATAAGCTATTAAAATATAATAATAAATAATGTGCATGGTAGAAACTAATTAAATATAAAAACTATTAATATTATATACATTTTTTTTCAGTCATGGGGTTAATAAACGGCATTGTGTTTGTGGTTGTACGTCTTTGCTCTCTGGTTCTTGGAGTCTTGACCTTCTACTTTGGAGTGGCTGGTGCGGCACCATTATTGTTACGTATTGGTGCTCTATCAGTTCTTGTCTCATTCCAGGTAAATATTAACAATATCATTATTTTCAGTATTCTTACTTAGGTAAATTATTTTTAGTCATAAACAATTGTAAGTTGGATCTGATCCTGTCATACCATATAGTGGCAAAAAATTAGTTTTTGTATTTATGTATGTATTATGGTTGTCGGTTTTTTTTACCAGACTTTTTATTGATAGTTTTAAAACTGTATTTATTACTAACCTATCTGTTTATCACTGCTAAATTTGTTAAATTCTTTGTTTTACATTACATATAACATTGTTACAGGTTTACTTGATGTTCAACTTCATTTCTGAAGCTATTAAGCAACGCCAGGAAGCTCGTCAGCTGGCTCAGGCCAAGCCAAAGAAGGAGAAAAAGGAAAAACCTAAAAAAGAAAAAGGTTTGTTTGCTTCTCTTCAAAGACATTTCATTGATAAAATCTAATAAATAATTGTATTGTGACTAAAATTTATATATTTACAGTAAAAAAAATCCATAATGAGGAGTCAGACCTGCCAGAAGTTGATCAAAACACAAATAAGACTCTTCGACAGCGGCAGGCTGCTACTGTCAAGACTAAGTAAAGATGCACATTCTACCCGTCAACTTAGAAATAACATAGGTTGTCCCCTTCAGACTTAAAATACACATATATTTTTCCCAAATATTTTTAGTTTAACTTCCTTAAATGTCTATGCACAAAGGGAAATGTGTATTATAATATGTGTCTATTATAATAGGATAAGACATCCTTAAAAACGTCTAATGAAATTTTTGTCTGAGATTGGTAATTATACTATTTTAAATGCATGTGTGAGTTCATGACAATTTATTTTACCACCCTATAATAACAGTTGTATGAATGTAATGTGGTGTCAAGGTAATTGAAACTGTCATTAGACTACGAAGCGCACTATTGTCATTATGTGTAGTGGAAACAGGGTTGTAAAAATATCTCTTTAAAATGTAAAAAAAACTTAAAATATAGGTTAAAATGTTGTTTATATGAATATATTGATAAGAATTTTACAGTACTGTGTTTGTACACATAAAAAAACTAAAATTCCATGTTATGATTTTGTGCATTTTTATTAATATTTTCTATCTTGAATTCCAATGTGTTGTTTTTATATACTTTATATTTTATTTTTATAGACTTTATACTTCGATATCTTGACCATATCTATTTTTCTATGACAATAGAAATTTTCTATTGCACTTCACAATGATATTTTGGTGCTTTTTTCGTCTACTATACTTAACAATTTTAATATATACTGTTTATATATTTAGTCAATGATGATTCAGGACCTAATGCATGCAGTGACTTTAGAAATGAATTAATTTTAAACTGTGAGAGTGAATCCATGATTGTTGTTATACTCGTAACTGAATTAGACGTTTATGTAATTATTCTTCTTAAAATGAAATTGTGCTCATAAATTATTATAAAATTTCCATGAGGAATGTCAATTTTTAAAAGCTTGATGTTACTTTGATTTCTGAATAAAATTTGGTAACAATAAAGTGCTATTTAATTTTTGAACCCAATATTTAGAGAGCTGATAACACTAAACATAGTTCGATAAGAGTGCCAGATAATAGGTCCTTACATATGAAATTGGCGTTTTGTACGAGAGGAATATTTAGTCTTTTATTTTTTTTGTAATATCTTTGCCTCCCGTTTTGTTTAATGACATCAATATTCCTTACCGCCAGCATGTAAAAGACCTTGGCCTACATATTGATTCCACATTAAGTTGGTCAGTGCATACTGCATATCTCTGAAATCAGACCCTCTGTCACAGCCACGTTAAGGTGTCTCAATCGATTTCGTAATTTTCATCCCATCAAGACTAAGATTTTACTTGTGCACGCTTTGGTCTTTCCCATAATTGATTATGCAGACGTATGTCACTGCGACGTCAATGAAATTCATCTGAATAAACTTGACCGTCTCTTAAATAACTCTTTGCGCTTCATCTTCAGTCATCGTAAATTCGATCATATTTCTCAGTATCGTGATAAATTAAAATGGTTTACAATTCGACAACGTAGAAACTTCCGGTTACTATCTTCTCTTTTCTCTGTTCTCTTTGATCCTCTCTCTCCTGATTATTTGAAAGGGAAATTCAAATTTCTATCTGATAATCACAATCGGCAGCTACGTTCTCAGGATTCTTCCCTTCTTTCTGTCCCTATTCATACTTCTGGTTTGGCTTCAAACTCTTACTCTGTTCAAGCTGTCCGTTTATGGAACAAATTACCCGAGCATATTAGGAAAGCTACCTCTAAATTTACGTTTAAGACTCGTCTACGTGTGCATATATTGTCAGAGAGCTCCTAGTTCCCATGTCATCTATAATGTACTATTATTTATATGTTTTTACTAGAGTTATTATAGATTGTGTATGTATGTATGTATGTATATGTTTATTTATTCTATAGTTTTATAATATATAAGTACGTGTATTTTTGTGTAGTATATATTATTTATTAATTACCGCCTTCGTGGATTTCTGGTTGACCCAAAGGTTGACTGGTAAAGAATGCCTACAGGCATTAAGTCCGCCTTTTGTCCCATGTTGTCAGTGGTGATAATAAAGTTTTAAATAAAAAAAAATTAATCAAAGTATGCACCGTTGTTATCTATGCACTTTTGCCATCTCATCGGTAGTTCATTGATCCCTTTACTGAAAAAACCATGGGGGCGAGAATTCATAAACTCTTTGAGCCTTCAAAGTTTTGGACTGCCGCATCAGAGTTGAATTTTTTTCCTTGTAAGAAGTTTTCCAAATTCCGGAAATAATGGTAATCTGTTGGAGCAAGGTGGATGTCGCAGACATTCCAATTGTAGCTCATCTAATTTAGTGGTTGTTTGGTGTGCAGTGTGTGGTCTTGCGTTGTCGTGAAGCAGCAGTGGCCTAGAGCGATTGACCAATCTCGTTTGTTTAGCAGTTAGATCTTCCTTCATGGTTTGCAGTTGCTGACAATAGATATCTGCCGTAATCGTTTGGCCAGATTTTAGAAAGCTGCAGTGAACGACACCGGCGCTGGTCCACCAAATACTCACAAGTAACTTTTTTTGAGTTAATTTTCGCTTAGGCAGGATTTCGCTGGGTCTCCGGGTTTCAGCCATTGCGACGAGCGCTTCCGATTACCGTACATTATCCACTTTTCATCACAAGTAATGATTCGATTTAAAATCTCTTCATTTTTGTGTCGGTTCAGCAAAGTAACACAGCAGTCGACGTGTGTTTGCATGTTCGATTCACTCAATTCACAAGGTACCCATCGTTCAAGTTTTTTTACTTTCCCGATTTGCTTCAAGTGGATTAATACAGTTTTATCACTTACCCTGATATATTTAATTTTAATTCTTCATTTTCCACTTTGGTCTCCAGCCGTCCACGGGGTTGGTTCTGAAGGTCGAAATTACCAGAACGAAAACGTTGAAACCAAAAACGTACCGTGCTTTCTTTTGCGACACCAGCGTCGTACATATCATTAATCCTTCGAGCTGTTTCTGCAGCCACGGTAGAACTCGTACTCGTAAATATACCGATATTTCATGTTCTCCATTGTGCGGTAATAAGCGACGCCAAAGAAAAAAATAATGAGAAAAAACAAATTAATGACTATTTTCAAAACTCAAATGTACCAGCTAAATGAATTTTTAAGTTTTAATTTGGAATTCTTATCCAAAGAGGAGATATTTCAGATCAAAGTACTGAAGAACGGTAAAGAACGGTATTGTTATCGTTATAGATTAGTAGAATTGGTCTATGGTAGAACTTTTTGGCAAAAATATAGCAAAAACATCGATTACCAATTTATTTTTAAAGATACATATACAGGGTTTAATTTTTTTACATAAATAGAACCGACTCACGATACCTAATAACCACTTCACGGGTCGGACACGAATATTGTTACACTCTGTATGTATGCATAAGAGTCAAATATTAGGTATAATAAGCATGACTGCCTCGTTGGTGATTGGTTTAGAAGATTATACGCCTGCAGATCCCGATTCTTGCTTATATATACGAGAACTTATTTAAACTTTACCAACTAAAAAATTTCAATCTTATCTTTAAAAAAAAGCTAAATAGGCGTAATAGCAATATGCATGACAAAAAAGCGTGGAGGTTAACATTACTTAGTTTTCATACAGATTGAATAATAATTTAATTGTATTTAATTAACATAACTATAATATGTAATTATTAACTGTCAAAAAAGAGTAACTACTGATTTTCTTGCGGTAATTAGCGGTAGAATCTACATTAGGTACGAACCGACTTGACTTTAAAGTACCTACCTTACCTAATCTATTTTTTTTAATGACGATTAAAAAAAGCTTTTAGGAATATACTCGAATAAAGAATAGGTATTTTGATTTTGATTTTTTCGAAGAGATACACGGCTTCTCAGTAATTTTAGGTAAAAAGATAAAGTTTCAACCTATTTGGTTCTGTGGAATCGAGCATCTCTTTTGAAATAGTGAAATGCTCTAAACCTATTAACCTGTTACGTAATTGTAAGTATTGTAACGATTAGATCACGTTAATGAAAAGTGATTTAGGTACGTAGCAGTAAATCTAGACATCACGAATGATGATTTAAAGGCTTGAAAGGTGACCTAAGAGTATACTGTATTTATAATACCTAATTTAAAGCAAATATGTTACTCATGTACTGAAATACTTTACGAGACAAGTGAATTTATCTTTAACATGTTAATTATTAGAACTGTTTAATTTTATAGTTCATTGTTTTACATTTATAGTCAACTTGATTTTGCTTACGTATTCATATAACGATACTCTAAGTCTACTAAGCACATAAGTTTTTCCAGAAAACTAAGGAAAATTTCCATCCTTTTCGCAGAGAGTAGTTCGAGTAAATTTGGCGTTCTGGTTTCTGGCCCACTTAGTATATCTATCGAGCTACTACAAAGATATAATGGTTATAGAAATATTTTTTTATTGATTTAAAATCTAATCTTAAAATTAGTAGTAGTTTGTCATTATTGCTACGTTTTGCTAAACGAGATTGCAATTCGCATCACGACAGTCGCGCTTAAGGGACCCGTAGGAGAGCGAAATCTGAAATGATTTTTAGCTTTAGGTTCGCTCTACCTATAAATTAAACAAATTTACAAATTAAGCATTTTTATGTTTGTTTTCTTCTCTCTTTAACTATTTAGACTAGGGTCGATAATTTTTAAAACCAAAAAAAATAATAGTAGGATAAAATCCATTAGAAAAGGAGGGGAATATTATAAAAATGAAAGGAAAAATAATTTACGGGCGATCTGAGGTCGGGAAGGGGGTAAGGGGGGGGTTTTAAGGGTAAAAAACGGTTTTTCTCGATTTCCGGCAAAACTAAAAGTACTATCGAAAAAAGTCAAATGACAAAGTTGTAGGTAAGAAAAAGATCTAAAACTTTTGTATTTATACTTTTTTCACATAACCTCAAAATTTATGTGAAAAATTCAAAAAACCAAGTTTTTGGTTTTGTATTTTTATCTTTTACAAAAATTATTTTTTTTTTAACGAAATTTGGCGAAAACTTACCTTTTTATGTCTCAAATACGCTGTAATTTATTTGATTAAAAATATTTATTTTTTCACCTTATTTTGAATTAATATCGAAAAAGCACCCTAATTTTCAATCAAAAATTCACCCGTCAAAATATCATCTTTTTTCAAAAAATTGGTATGTTTTCTGTTCGTTGAAACCTCTACTTTCCGATGGTGAAAAAAATATATATGTTACCATAGTAAATCTTCTCAGAAAATGCAAAAAATCGAAAATAACTCGAATTCCAATTTTTTGCAACAAACAGCAACAGATTGGGGCTGGAAGCAATATCAACGTGGAATTATGCCCAAATCTACACAAAAGAAATTAATTCCGGAAATATTGCTCAAACCTATTTTCTGCAGCTGTGAAATTGCATGTAATAGCTTAAAATGTGGTTGCCGAAAACATGCACAAATTTATGTTCAAATTGTCATGGTTCTGAAAATTGCTCCAATATTGAAGAAGAAACCTACGAAGAAATTAATGATTCAGAAGAAATTGTGGATGAAGAACCAACGCTTTCTGGAAATAATGTTGGAGAGGAAGAAGGTGGTAGTCATGTTTTGAGCAATATTTCCGGAATTAATTTCTTTTGTGTAGATTTGAGCATAATTCCACGTTGATATTGCTTCCAGCCCCAATCTGTTGCTGTTTGTTGCAAAAAATTGGAATTCGAGTTATTTGCGATTTTTTGCATTTTCTGAGAAGATTTACTATGGTAACATATATTTTTTTTCACCATCGGAAAGTAGAGGTTTCAACGAACAAAAAACATACCAACTTTTTGAAAAAAGCTGATATTTTGACGGGTGAATTTTCGATTGAAAATTAGGGTGTTTTTTCGCTATTAATTCAAAATAAGGTAAAAAAATAAATATTTTTAATCAAATAAATTACAGCGTATTTGAGACATAAAAAGGTAAGTTTTCACCAAATTTCGTTAAAAAAAAAAATTTTTGTAAAAGATAAAAATACAAAACCAAAAACTTGGTTTTTTGAATTTTTCACATAAATTTTGAGGTTATGTGAAAAAAGTATAAATACAAGAGTTTTAGATCTTTTCCTTACCTACAACTTTACCGTTTGACTTTTTTCGATAGTACTTTTAGTTTTGCCGGAAATCGAGAAAAACCGTTTTTTTACCCTTAAAACCCCCCCCCTTACCCCCTCCCGACCTCAGATCGCCCGTAAATTATTTTTCCTTTCATTTTTATAATATTCCCCTCCTTTTCTAATGGATTTCATCCTACTATTATTCTTTTTCACTTTTTATTATTTTTAAAGGCTTCTACCCTAGTCTAATTACTTAAAGGTCATTTATATAAAAAGTACCTGAACGTTTTATACGTTTCCCTATTCGAAGACGTTTTGTTTAAACTTTAAACAATGAGATATTTTAACTAAAGTAATATGTCATTGTGCCAATAGCCTACTTTATTTCTTTACTTTTTATTTATACTAGCGGTTCACCCGCGGTTTTGCCCGCGGTAAAATAAGAAATAATAAAATAGGTTAATTATGGTCTATTTTTGCTGTAAAAACAGTAAGCTTACAGCAGATCAGACCATTTTTTTATACTAAAGTTTTCTACCCATTTCTCCAGTTTGGGGTTAAATTTTCAAAAATGACAAAATCGGTATGCTAAGTGCATACCGATTTTGTCCAGAAGCTTTAAAATTAAATTTCATGCTTCTTACATCAAAAATGACGGACCTTCAATACAAACTTTCAACTCTTATTTCACACTCTTGCAATTTTTAAAAAACCCAGAAATACGTATTTATTTCTAAACAGAAGCATTTATATAAAATTGCATGATTCTTAGATGGAAAATGACGGACCAGCCCGCAAACTTTCAACCCCTATTTCACCCTCTTGGGTGGTAAATTTTGGAAAACTCTGATTTGCGTCCTTATTTATTTCTAACCAGAAGCTTGTATACGAATTATCATGCTTCTAACTTTGAAAATGACGGATTTCCATACAACGGTTCATCCCTTATTTCAAACTTTTAGGGGTGGAATTTCCAAAAATCATGTCTTAGTACGCGTTTTCATTATAAAATGCATCGACTGTCAAAATTTCAACTCAGTAACTCCAGTAGTTTAGGCTCTGCGTTGAATCACTTTTTTTGTACATAATCTTTTTTTTTAATTAATGATTATAAGTAATTTTTTTATTATTGCTTTATTTTTATTTACAATAACAATATGATATATTTGCAGTTTTATGACAATCGGTTGGACGGGGCGGAAGTCGATACTTTACAGCGCTGCCTGGTGGCGAGTTACATCAATGGGCACAGCATATAAACCTTCTCCGTGGAAAAATACATATACACACCAATTTTCATGATGATCGGTCAAATAGTTTCTGAGTTTATCGGCGATCGGAAAGATTGTTTTTTTTTATGGCGGAAAATAGGGAATTAAGAAGGCGAAGTAGAGATGCAATTACCCAACAGTGAGACAAACTAGGCTGATAATAATAATATGTAATAATATGTATTATAAAGTCTGCAGGCTAAGCCCTGCATATTGCTCATCGAACAATAAAAAAATTGTACATGAATATTTATTAATAACATTTATCTTACAATTAAGGTACCTACATCTACAAGGTGTGTTTTTGTAGCACTGATTGTTTTAATATTATTAACGTAATTAAAAACTAATTTATAATAAAAATTAATAAAAAAAAAATCATAACGTTAATGCTTTTAATTTTTTGTATTTACTCGGAAGTAGAAGTTTATCTTCCCTTAATCGAAAATAACGTGAAGTTTTTTATCGTTCCAATTGTTAAAGTATACACAATTAGGCACAATGTTTATAATACGATATTTTTTTAGAATATGAAAAAGTCACTGAAAGTAACATTTGAGCATTACAATTAAATAATGAACTATACTGTTAAATAAAAAAATATTTTACATTATATATATATAAATATAGTTATACAGCAAAACGTGTAGAATAATATAATTTTAGACAAACTAACCAATATATATAAATGTAAAGTACAAATGTTATATTCCTATTCTAATACACAACACGGATTATCTGCACAATTAACAATGAAACATGTACATTAATTATAAGACCATTTTCTCGCATTTCTATCGCTCAAGATAATATATGTTCAGTTTTATTACATATGAACTAGTACTTTATTATCGGAGTAGTAAAATGTTTGCTTTATTACGTTTATGACAAAATAAATTATTTCGTTTATAAATCTTCGGAATCATTTTGGTTTTATAAAATAGATTTTTTAATCAACCTCACATTTATTATTATAATATTAAACAAAAAACAAAAAGGTTCACGCCAATCAACAAAAAAATTATCGCATCATAGATCTTTACTTAATTGTATTTTAATTTATACATATATGTTAAATATTTCCTTATTTTTCTATCTTCTTTTTTATATAGACAAAGACAGAAATCCGAAAATAATAAATAATAACTTTCCCAAAGGAACGATTTTTTCAAAATTATTACTGTCATTTTCTTAATTAATGGAAACTACAAATATATATTATATACCAGTGTACCTATTCAGTTTTATATTAAATGCTTATATTAATATAGACGTATATCAAATACTTTACTATTTTATATCATTAATATAATATCGAAGACATTGAATCTAATTGTAAAAAAAATGTACTAGTTAATTGACTATATTGAGCTCTACATTTTTTATAAGTTACATATTAACTCTTACTGGCGCGGACCGTTATCACAGGTACTTACGAAAATGTTCGCAGCCTCGCACATGACTTCAAAGTTGGTGGGTAAAGTATATAAATGCTAAGTATGGACTCGACAAAGCCAGTTCTATCCCGGCATCTGTGGAAGTACAACGTCAACATGCAGCGCATCACTCTGTTTGTGTTCGCAGCCATCGTGGCCATGGCTATGGCAGGTTAGTGCACCCCGGTTTTTTCTATCATTCAGGCTGACTCAACGGTTGTGTTTTCCTTTTTATTTGGAATTGATATGAGTAATATCCGATTTAGTTTAGCTAAGGCTATTGTAAACTGTGTATCCTTATATCCCTTTTCATTAACTTTTTGTTGAACAAATATTGAATTATCATGGTTGATGTATTACTTGACTGTAAGCTAAGCTAACCTTAGATTAAGAGTTCAACAGTTCCAACGAAGCTCTACATTCATTTCTCTGTTAAGAAATTAAGTATACATAGGCAAATGATAAGTATTATTGTCAGTTCAAAATTTATAATATAGTAAAGAGGAATCTAATAATATTTTTAAAACATAAATTGAATCATCTAAACTTAATATCTATAATTATTATTTTATTTTATTGAAAATGCAGACAAAGATTCTAAGCTGACATTCGTAAGTTCAATGTCATTGATTTCACAGGGCATCGTCTGGGTGGTGAGGTTCGCTCATTTTTAGGAGGGTATATTATTTGATGCAGTTATTTTATTGGCTGCTTCCGACGACGAAAAGAATGACATTAAGATTAAAATGTTATCAATTAAGTTTATTTGAGCATTTACATAGTTATATTTATTTTATTAAAAATAAATTACAGAAGATAAATTTTCGTCCAGAAAATAAGAATTGCGATTTTTCATAATTATGTAGAATAGCTTTTTCAACTTTGATTGGAATATACTGATTAGTCTTCAATATAAATAATTCTTAAGTAAATAAAATATAAGTTAGTATTGATTTGGATTAAACAAATAAACTAATTTATTAAACGTGATTGAAACTTACTGTAATTTATTGACTATATATATACATATGTACATAAGCTAAATGAACTTGTACTAACTTTTATTCATTTACACAACTAGTTATGCATTATTTTTGTAAGAGGTGTTATAGGTAACTAAGTTCAAAAATTTGAATACCAAACATAATAACTTAAAATGAATTTAATAATTAAATATAATTGGATATCGATTTGCCAGTGAAGTCGTTATAGACAGAAGGTCATAATATTGAACCTCACGATTAGTCTGTTGTTAAGTTAGTGATGATCTCAATGGCTTTGCTGATTACCACATCCTTGGATGGTTATTTCTGGTCCTAAGTTATAAATTATGTTTACAGTTACTTTTGATAATACATGTTTGTTTTTTTTTTATTTTTATCTAAAATCATCATATATGACTGATTGGCATTTGAAAAGTATAAGTATTCAATAAATAAATAAATAAAAGTAATCACACTGTCCTACGGTTTGTAATTTTATATCTTTATTTCTGCATAATAGTTAAAGGATTATTATTGCTTAAGAATTTCTTCTAACATATGTATGAAGGGTTCCTAACGATATTATCGTAGTGATGATCACGACCGTCAATTACACAGATTAATTATGATCGTAAATTATGTACCTACAAGAGACATTCAGAGGTTTTTAATTTTTATCTTAATTCAGAGCCGTCACATGCGGTAAAGTTTTATGTGTTACTTCTTCTGGGCTGTCTCGGCTCACTTTATGATATTATGATAGGTACGTAAAACTGTCACGATAAAATACATAATAGGGAAAAGGTAAAGCTTATCAATATGGTTTATATTCTATTGCTTGAATTCACATAATCGTAGGTAACTTATAATAATAACAATGATGATTTTCAAAATTAGTACGGTACCTACATCTGTTACTAAAATAAAATACTTGCTTATTATTATTTTTAAATTCGATATATTTTATATCGATTATAGCCTAGACTAAGCCTAATAGACTAGCTTTTCTTCCCGTTCCTGTGGGAATACGGAGATAGCCTAAGTTACTCTCTGATAATAAAGCTGTACATTGGTGAAAGAATTTTTTAAATCGGTTTAGTGGTTTAGACGTAAAGGCGTAATAAACAAACTCAGATTAGAATTTATAATATTAGTTAGGATGTAAAAATATTAGTTTTGTCAAGATATGAATAATTTGTTCTACTTATGTGTTACAGAAGGCCAGTACTATGTTCCTCGTTCGTACTACGTAATAGATGCTGAGGGTCACGCGTCTGCCCCGGTGCCCCTGCGCAGGCTACGTCGTTCCCTGAACCCCTACCCGTACCCCTACAATGGCGGTAGCAGTGCTAATGCTAATGCAAACGCGAACGCTCGGGCTAACTCTGATGGCTGTAAGTATACTTTTTTATAACACATCATTTAAATATTGAATTTATCATTGCAATTTAGCTACTGCTAATGATGGTTTATAGTAATTTGAAGTGAATACCTTTGAAACTGTTTATTTAGTAATAAGCAGACAGAAATTTTAAAACGAAAGTGATAAATAAAACATAACAAAATACATTAATTTATACTAAAATTGAATGGTATTCATCACATAATTATGATGAAACTAATTCTTACGGAATTTAATATGTAGATACGTATTATCTGACTAAATATTCATGTGTGTAATTTTATATAACGAAAAAAAATATATTTAAATATATTAATATCTAAGTTTCTCTATTATTATATATTTGCTCGTACAAAGGCCAAAGACCTAGAGTATATATTATGCATGTTTGCAATCCACTCACAAGTCATGTAAGTGTCCATTCACTCGTTTATCTTCCCGTTGGGTGTTAATAAGCTACAAGAATTCCACTCTCGGAACATGAAATAGTTTGATACGAATCAGAAATATTAATATCATAAAATATTTTTGTTCATAATAATATTGATTAAAATTATCCGTGATCTCATAGGAATAACATCATGCGGTATAAAAAATAGCTTCATTACTCTTTTATCGAATATGGATGTATATTAATTGTGATAAGCCTTAAAACAACATGCATTAAGTGTTTCTAACTTTATTTCTGAAACTAATTGATAATGGGTAGTTTGATGCAAATATTTGTTCCGCGTTTGTTGTGGTATATCGCTTCTCTGACTACTTGTGTTGTTTTACTTTAACAATGGTTTTCAAGTACAAACTAATTTCCGTTAAGTTTGTTAATTACAGGAAATGATAAGCGGAAAGCTTGTATAGTTTTTCTTCGATGTTAACATTTTTGTTGAAACGAAAAATGGAAATTAACAAATTTAGATATATTAAAATATAATCAAGTTGATTAACAAACAAGTTCAGTTTTTTCTTTAAAACTAATTACGCATACCACGATTTCGCGAAACAGGGCGTGAAGACAGCTTTTAAGTTTATATATAGAATGCAGTTGTTGCAATTCATGGTAACGCATTTGTATTCGTGTTTGAATTGTCGCTTGAAAAGCTGTATAATGGAGCAGTTCACAGCTTCGAATAGAAATATGTTCATTAGAAATGCCATCAAGAATTTTAATGTTGAATAATAAAAAGTAAGCTATTAAAATATTTATTTAATAAATCAATTTGCTTGTAATGTAGAATCGTAGACCTACTTCCTATCTAGGTATTTTCAAATCAATTTTTAATTCCATATTAGTTTAATCGTGATGTTTAATTGCATACAATTGCATATGACAATTCTGTTACAGTCTATTCTGAGGTTCTCACTAACAGTAGAATAGAACGTGGAGAGCAAGTTCAATTGCCGCCGGCGACGACCGTCTCCGTTCGACTAACGGTTCGAAACCACACCGGTCGCCGCCTATTAAATCTAAGGCCGGCATAAAAAGTGTTTGCTCTCATTTAAAGTAGACCAACGTATTGATATCGTTGTTAATTTGCTTCACATTCTATACCATCTGAAAAAAAATATTGTAGGTGACAACAAAGGCAAACATACCTACTATTTAAAAACATACTTTTAGTAGATGTCTCGTCTGGCTAACAACAAATTTAACGCAAGTTGAAAGAGTGGAACATCGTTGTAAACGTATTCGTTTTCAAAATTGTGTGAATCTTTATTATTTCAATGCAATAATTATATTTAATTGGTACCAAAATTTCAGATTCCTGTTTGCTATTTCGTTTCTTAAACTCGTAAGTCACTGATTGATTACGTTAAGTACAACGTAATTCAATTAATCTTTAGTTATGGTATTTCCAATAAAAATATATTTCTAAATGAAATCTTTATTTTATTAATAAACATTTATTATCTTTAATTCAATTATTTTTAATTATTTTCAGCGGGAGCTAGCGCTAATGCCAACGCGAACGCTGACGCTCGCGCCAGTAGTGGTTGGCAATTACCTACCTGGGGTTACGGCTCTGGAAATCCCAACGCTCTCAGGTTATTGTTATACTGATTACTTTATAAATAATTATGTATTTATAAGCATGTACGTTTTTCAGAAAAAAATAAAAAAGTGTAGAAATGTCCCACGACTGGGGTCTGGGCAAAAATATAATCTAAGATTTGGAGCTAATTCTGCTTTACGAAAAAAAAACCTACATCATTTTATCTTAGCATTGTGTTAAAATATTTTAGTTTGTCACATGTTCGCTTTTGAGTACTTAAGCAATTTTTGTTCTAAAAGTTATAATGCAATCATCTCTTGTAACGATCAAAAGCGATTTTCATTGTTTTATAATCATATAAAAAGAAATTTAATATGTTTTGAATTTAGTAACAGGTCTCTAAATTTTATTTACTTTACTAACGTTTTATTTTTTGACTTTCATAGGCACTAACTGAAAATGTTATAAAGAACAAACTAACTACACGGTGTCGGCTCATCCATCCAGACGTATTTTCCATCAGTTGCAAGCGCGCGCCGCCTTGCGCCTGCGCATCGCCGTGCAACTGCCGGAAGATCTATTTATTGTAATTAATATTCTGTACTAATAAAGGTGTTTTAATTGTTAAATGGCATTCTTTATTTTCATCTAAATCGACTTTGAAGTAAATCATCAGCGCTTACTAGCTCTTATTACCCAGATCAGAGTAGTAACTAACATTTTCATTTATGTAGGTAGTTCGTACATTCTTGTAGTAAAAACATTTTTATTGTTTCTAATAATTTTGCCATTATTATTTTATGTTTCATCTTATTAAAAATCATAAAGATATGTTACAAAACATATTATTATTCAGCAGTTAAATGTTAATCAGCAGTTAGATAAACAAGAATAAAAATGTGCAACAATGATTCACTGTGCAACACAATTTTTCTAACATAAATAATATTACTTACTCAATTACAAAAAAATTGCCTTATAATATGAGTATCTAACAACTCATTTCTTAGTTATGACATCTTTATAAATTTAATTAATAATACGATAGCAAAAAGTTAACACTCAAGTTTATTCAACTGTATAGTTTAAGTTGTGGTGTTTTTCCCAATATTTTAAAGTTTTTGGCGTTTCTACTATAATTTTGTTTGAAAAATAACTGAGGTTTTTAGAATAGTCATAGAGAAAAGGGAGCGTCATAAATGCATAAATCACCCAGATAAATTTTGTTCTTTGTGGAAAATATATCATTAAATTCCAAGGAGGATTCCAACTGACAAGGCAAAAAAGCATATTTAAGTTGTTTTGGTTATTCAGTGGTGCAAAATAAAGAATGGACCTCAAAACATTTTTGTATTTCGTGCTGCGTTGTATCAAATGAGAGGTTTAATAAAAAAACCAGTGTCTATGCCTTTTGCTGCATCAATGATATGGCGGGAACAAGTAAATCATACTGATGACTGCTATTTTTGCTTGACTAGTATCAGAGGAATATCAAGAAAAATCAAGAGTAAAATAGAGTATCCAAATGTAGCATCAGTATCTAAACCAATTCCTCATAGTGATAAATATCCAGTTCTCATAAATTCCTTATATGTGGTTCATTTTTGTAATAAATAATTAAATATGCACTGTTTTTTGTACAAGGAAACACAATGTACAAGGGAATAATATTTCCATTTTTGTATTAAAATCAAAACATAGGAAAATAAACAAGTTTATCTAATATCTAGTTTCAAACTAATAAACTAATTTAAAAATAAAAAAATATTACTACGAGAAAAAGCATGCCTTAATAGTTAGAATTGTTAGATAGAGATAAATTGAGGGCTCACGAACTAAAAGTACATTCTCTATCTGAATATTTCGTTGTAATCATACTTATTAAGAAAAGTAAGTTGATGTGTCTTATGATAGTATGCCGGTATTATAACATGTTAAATTTATAATAGCAATATCTATTGCCAAGAACTGTAGGCCAAAGTCAAGATTACTATTAAGTAAACAAGACTCCTCAGTTGCTCCAAAGCACTACTTCTTAATAATGCCCTCTTATTTTTCGATATTTAAATGAATTTTCACAACTGTAGAGTTCGATAAGACTATTAACGAAATAAATTTAAAAAAATCACATTAAAACATTCGTGACAAATAATATAGCAATTACACAACAAAGAGATCATACGATCAATATTTAGTTATGTGTACTAACTGCTTATATTATGAGTTTCGTCGACTGGTGTAAAATAATAATGTAAATCCTTCTTAAATAAAATATCCAAACAATAGACAGTTAAATAGGAAGAAAGTGAATAAAAACAAATGTTTTATATGTGTATGATTTAACTACTTACATGGTGGTAGAGCTTTGTGCAAGCTCCTCTGGGTAGGTACCACCCACTCATCAGATATTCAAGCGCAAACAGTACTTTGTATAGTTGTGTTCCGGTTTGAAGGGTGAGTGAGCCAGTGTAAGTACAAGCACAAGGGACGTAACATCTCAGTTCCCAAGGTTGGTGGCGTATTGGCGATGTAAGCTATGGTTAACATCTCTTACAATGTCAATGTCTATGGGCGTTGGTAACCACTTTTCATCAGGTGGCCCATATGCTCGTCCGCTTTTCTACGCAATAAAAAAAAACCTGTATTTTATCAAAATTAGCTGACCGTCCTTGCGTCTTAGGGGTGAATCATATTTTTATTACTTTCACCACCAGCAGCACCATCCACCGGGGTAAATCTAAATCCTTGGTTCCCAAAGTGGTCCAGGTTTAAATGCCGCCACAAACTTGATACATCTACACACATTTTATTACTCATGTAAAACTATTGATAAAAATTAAAGACAGCAGATATCAAGCCCCCGATTATTGTTTAAAAAAAAATTGTTTTTCACCTTTAGGTGGACCAAGGGTGAAAATTTATCTTAAAATATGGAACGTTTTAAATATTAATATCGATGCTTTTGTTCCAGCGCTGGAGAAACTCGCCGTCAATATGGTCCTGTAATGAACGGTCGCTCAGTCAGTGCTAGCTCCTCTGTAGGTGTCGATTCAACCGGCAAGGGATATTATGACCAATATACGTCCGTTGGCAACTAAATAAATTATTTAATGATTCCAAAGACAACTGTGGCTGTGCCCCTTTAAAGTTCGAATCTTTACATTGTTGTAATCACTAATTTATAATTAATTACTTATCTGTTGTAAATATAAAATCTGGATGGATGTTATTTAATGATTCAATAAAACAAAAAATAATTTTATATTTCTTTATATTTAATAAAAATTACAGTGCAACTAATACTGCTAAGAGAGCCTCTAAAACATACCCGTAATAAATAAACAAAATATAACATAATTTTCTTATTGGACTGTCAGTATTGTTATGAGGTTGTGCATTACTTTACTTTTTAGTACATGACGCAAAATATTGTTCATTTTAAATAAAATTAGTATAAAAGTACACACGGACCTTTAAGTGGGTAGCTTAACATATAATTAAGATAAAATTACTTGCGCGGTAATTCTAATCTATACTGTGGCTTATTGTAATTGTATCCAGTTGAATGGTCAGGAGAAGGTTGTCCAACCGGCTGCGGGACAATGGGCACGTGAGGTGGAGTCACAATCACAGCGTCGTCAGTAAAACCAATATCACGTCCAGAAGGCAACAACTGCTGATAATATTGACCATTATAGAATTGTTGCTGATAATTGTCTGGAACTCCATATTGTTGTTGAACATTTGGTACTCCGTATTGCGCTGGTAGCTTCATGCGACCAAACATATTTTCTAAAAACGGAAATTTATTAGTAATTTTGGACCACCAGCCATTTCCACCGACTTGATTACTGCCACTTCCGCTGCCCCAAAAAATTCGCTGCGATGGTTCCAATCCAAAATTCGGGTTCACATCCACAATGTATGGATCATTTGGTCCTGTATTGTAGACTAGTTCTCTATGGACGTTGTAAGTTACAACACTTCCTAAAATAAAAAATAACTCATAATATTTTATAATTGAATGAACGTAAACAATAATAGAAAGCGTAAACGAAAAATAATAAAATAAAGTGATTTTCAAACATCGCTTAATAGAAATAATCCAGGCACGTGTACATACCCACGAGACAACAAAATAAAATGACGGCAGATGCATTCATTTTCGCACGAGTTACTGAACCTCGACTGTGTGTCATTGTTGCCGGTGATGGCCTTTATACTGGCTCTGTTTACTCCTAAAAGAGGGCCTTGAAGAAAAATTCTCGTAACCCAATATTGAAAGTATGAGGTAATGCATGGTGAGGTAGCGGCTCACCCAGCGGCCGGCGGATGGCACGGCGTGGACAATAGGCGCGACATCTAGGTGACTCGTGCGCCGTCTGCATGCACAGGCTGTGACCAAAATACACTTTTCGTGATCGATACGCAGAAGCTGTCATGTACATAATAAAAACGGAGAGGACCAGTTTCGTAACTTACGTAACATTTCAATACATAATTAGGTATATGTATGTTATATGTAGGTCAAGAACCTGCAATACACTATTTATTATGTGAATATATATGTATAAGTAATAAATTCTGAAATATAACTCTACAAAGATATTTTTCAGAATATTCAAAACTTGCAACGGAACATTATTATATTGAATTGTTATAATCAGAATAAAAATTAAGCACATTTATGTAAATAAGTGTCAATTAAGTATAAATAAAATAATATAACTTACTAAAACGTTTGCGGCGCAGGCTGTATACGATAACTATTTGTGAAAAATTCACTCAAACGCGTTCGTGCGTGTTTACTCAACATAATCGGCATTATTCATAATATAACAAGTATTTGTCTTCGATAGCTGTCACGGTATTGTCTTACGTAGCACAGAAGCGTTTTGCAAAACGTTGCTTAATACCAGTCCTTTACTCAAAGTAATCAATGAAAAAAAGGCACCAATTAAACATATTAATCGTCAATACTACTACATACAAACAGTATTTAGCACATAAAGCCATATAAATATGTAAGTAGGTAGAGTAACAAATTGTATGATGTAGAGATATACATATTTATATTATTTATATATTTAAATATTATATTTGAATAGATACAAAATTCATTAATCAAAATTTATCTTAAAATCTAGCTTAAAGTTCAACATTGGTTAACAAATTAGGAAAATGGTCAATAGGTCAATCCACAACTTGTTTAACGTCACATTACAAAAAAATGAATACAAAAACGTCCAGATGTTACTCATTAATTAATTATTGATTTCTATTTGACCTATTGCATCAATAATATTATTATTATAAGTAGTGTCACATTAACATAAAAATTGACCTATTCAGTTTTAAGTGACTTCAAAAAGAAAAAAAGTTGCAAGTTTCGAGACTTTATAGAGATTATTTTAATTAATAATAATGTTCTGTTTGTGTCATAATTTCACCTTAATTAATTTACCAGCTTACCTCGTTTCAAGATTTTGATTGTAATTTAAGCAGCTAATAAGCGATAATCTTTATCAGGGTGTGTTCCCCAAAACTTCAGTGTTAACATTCTTTAACTTATTAAAATTCATTACAGACTTTAAATAAATTAAAGCATACAAGTACGTGATGCACAAGCTTTTAAATATTGCAGTGTCTTGCTTTCTGTTCGAAAGTTCAATGTTGAAAAATAATCTTCAATTAAGTATGAATTATTACTTAATGTTACAATGACAACTTTGGATATTTAAAAAGCGGCATATGATAATAATTTTAGGTACTTTGTGTAATGTGTAAAATAAGCGAGTCTCAACTGTGTGCCAGCTGCTTATTTATGAGTTATTAAATCCAGAAAATATTTGCAATGTTTCAATTCTTATTATGCAATAGTTGTTTTAATGTACATCACCATGAGTTAAAAAACAGGTTCATGTCGTGAATGAATACACCATTTCGACAGGAGCAGTATAGCGTGTAAGTAAAGAACTTTGAATTATTATTTTTAAAAATAGTCTCTAAATAAGTATTTAATGGTTTCGTATAGAATAATTTTGGGTATATTACGTTTTCAATACAATAGTATTGTTCTATTTGCTTAATTTAAAAACATGTATAATAAATATTTTTTATCTAGACAGATTAATTATAAGTTTATACCGTAAATATCATATATATATTTCAACTCTTTTGAAATTACTTGTAACATCGTTTAGCATTAGTTAAACAATGCTGTGTCTTTTGCTTTTAAATGAGAAATTAATAATGTCAGTAAGAGCAAATAAGCCTATTAACTAAGCAGGCGCTAAGCAACGTTTATAAGCAAAGCAGCTTAATTTCGTATATAAACATAAGTTTAATAAAGAAAAGAAAAAACAATGAATATCAGAATTTATGTAAAAATTCATTGAAATATTTTTTTTAAAGTATTTAGTTACGCACCAATGTTATTATCCAACAGCGTATGTGATAGTGGCAATCATTTGAAGACCAGATTTCAAAGCAAACCTAAGACATCTAAAAAGACGTAGATAACCACAATCACTCTGTGGAACCAGCTCTCGCCGGCGACTTTTCCAAACCGATATGACATAAAAACCTTCAAGAAAAAGCCGACACCACGCCTGCCAGTCACTTTCCATCAGGTCAGCTCCTGCTCGTTTGCCCCCTGTTACATAAAAAATCCGATTCGTCTATTAGGCATAATATACTATATGTGCGGGAGCGTTATGTTTATTTATTAATAATTGCTAGCATTCTTGCCACCATTCCACGCGGTCACGACTTGTATAATAATTATTTTTAAATTTTATTTGTATTTAGTTAAGGTTTTAATGTAAATATAGTTTATTAAATTAGATTGATGAGATGTTATATTTTGCTTATTCATTTTTCGAATACAATTTGAATATTTATGCGCATTTTTCAGTAAAATATATGGTTTGCCGTATATTTGTTATCGTTTTATACTTATATTTCTAGACGTTATACATAGATAGATAGACTCTTATAGGTATAAAAGTGAACTTTTGCCACTATCCTCTGTACAAATCCTTGTTCTGAGTAATAAAAAGTTTATAAATGTTTTGTTAAAAGATTCTCAGAAGCATCCTGAACCCTGAATGAAAGCAGCTTTCGTTTTGAATTGACATCCTATCATATTAGGAGGGCGAGGGAATAGAAAGTGCTACTTTGTTACACACACACTTGTGCCTCGTATATGCTATTATGATTGATTGTCATAAGATACCATAAATCAAATTATCTATTCGTATAAAAGAGCATCACTGTAAATGTCAGTTGGTTGTCTAACTTTATCTTCGATCACGTTTTCCCTCAACTTTTCCTGGGTTCAATATTGAAGACTCACATTTATAAATAGTTTTATTACCTGTAATCTAAAATCAAATTGTAGCTGCTTTTTTGTGCAATCTTCGTTACGATTTTAACAATCTTAGATTACCTACTATGTTTGTTACACACACACACATATTCAGTAAATTATTATTATTATATTAGCTGTGCCCGCGATTTGACCCGCGTTTAAATCAAAGAAATCACAAAAAGCAGTCTTGTTATATTTCAGTATGTACAACATTTTTAGTTTTATTTTCGTGGGATTTTAGTATTTATTACAACACACCATTGGCCATGAGAAAAACAGCATTCCCTTAAATCTATTCCGACACAACAAAAATAAGTACTTCGTTAGTTCAACTAACGGCAGTCGGCGCGATTTTCATTTAACCGACATAGGTCCAGCACAAGCTGAACCCTTTAATATGAGTCATCATATATATTTAAGCTCAACTTACATTCGAAGAATCTTAATTTCTGAACTGTCCTAAATAACTGTCAACTGTCAAGCTTCAATCTTTATCATTTTACAGACTATCATTTTGCCCTATTAAATCATTAACTACTGACGTAAAAAAATATTAGCTCAACCCATACGAAGTCGGGGCGGGCCGCTAGTATAATTATATATAAATATATCATAAATAGTGGCAGTATATTTAACATCTAAGCGGTGATGACTAATATCTGTAATCTTGACATAGTTTAGTGATTATATTTTAACGTAATTGTTAGTTAAAACTATTATAAATGAAAATAATAGACAAAGTAATAAATATAAAAATGTTTCATACTTTAAGTGCACGGATATCATCTAAAATATAAGTTACGTTAAAAATAAGTTTTAAATTGCTCAATTGCTTTTAAAAGTTTCCAGGTAGATGTAATAATAACTGAAACAAGTTATTCCATGTCTGGAAAAACTACAAAAAAATAAATGGTATAATAAAACTTTTTAGTTCCAACTTTTTGCCGTTTTTATATAGTTGTTGCTGATGTCATATCTAATTTCAAGAACTAACTTATTTTATGTACATCTATGTATATGTATATGTATCCTTTACTTTTGAGATATAATATTTAATTTCGTTCAAATTATGGTCATGTTTCTTTAAGTACACGTTTATTCAAATTTCCTGGTTCATTACCAGTGAATTGGAAAATTCATGATTATATCTAAAAAATGCTTCGGTATTATTGATTTTATGCCTAATGTGGAGATAAGACAGTTTTTTTTGCATAGAGATGATATGTCACTATAATATATTATGTAGGTATATGTACTTATCTTAGTGTAACTATGCTATTAATAAAAATTGACTGCCTCGTTGGTCTAGTGGCTAGATGTAAGGCCGCAGACTCGGAGGTCCTAGGTTCAAAGGCGTCAGGCGTCCAGGTCCCAGGATCCCAGGTCGAATAAAAAGTTATTGCGTTTTTTGTCGAAAATTCTCAGTAGAAGCCCGGAGTTGGAAGTTGGTAGTGTGTACACTCCCGTGCTTCGGAAAGCCGTTGGTCCTGCACCTGAACTCTTTTCGGAAACTGCACGGGGATATTATAAATATGTAGTATGTTGTGATAAAAATAACCCGTTAATTAACTTCTCAGTAAACAGATAACCATTAACTTGTCAAAATTATATTTAGTAATTATATTTAGTCACAGTAAATTAAATCAGAGTTGAATTTTAGTTTTACATAGGTATTCAAATCTATCTATCTATATGTATATAAAAATACTTGTCCTGACTGACTCATCAACGCAGAGCCTAAACTACTGGGGTTAGCGACTTGAAATTTTGACAGTTGATGCATTTTATAATGAAAACGCGTACAAAGAAAGGATTTTTTGAAATTCCACAAGTGAGAAACAAGGGATGAACCGTTGTATGGAAATCCATCATTTTCAAAGTAAGAAGCATGATATTCGATATACATATTTCTGTTTAGAATTAAATAAGTACTCAAATCAGAGTTTTCCAAAATTCACCACCTAAGAGAGTGAAATAGGGGTTGAAATTTTGTAACGCGACCGTCATTTTTGATGTAAGAAGCATGACATTTTATATTCTAGCTACTGTTTAGAAATAAATGAATACGTATTCCAGGGTTTTTAAAAACTACCCCCCAAGAGGGTGAAATACGGGGTTGAAATGGTTCTATCACGGGTCCGTAATTTTTCATACAAGTAAGAAGCATAAAATGTAATTATAAAGCTTCTGAGAAATAAAATGCATACATTTTTTTTCATTTTTGAAAATTTAACCCCAAACGGGAGAAATGGGGTGGAAACATTAGTATAATAAAATGGTCCCATTTGCTTTAAATTAAGTGTTTTTACATCTAAAATAGATCATAATTAACATATTTTATTGATTTTTTATTGTGTTGCGGGCAAAGCCGCGTGTGAACCGCTAGTATATAATACAATTTAATTGAAATTAATAAAATGGGGTATTTAAATAAATATAACATTCAAAATGAACTACAAAAAAGTAATATCAATGCAGTAATACCGACACTGGGATTTTACATGACGTAAGTTGAAATGTATTTTAGTAGATAATGACAAATACATTAGTATTATTGATTTCAATGGTCGCTTATCATGAAATTATAAATATATCTCGACAGACTACTTACATATTATATTCTTTGATAAAAGTGTTGCATAAAGAAATAACTCTAACACCTTTTAAGCGTATATTTTTTAGTACATTCGACATCCGGAACTAAAGGTTCAAATACTGTCGTTATTAAAAGTCACTGATGCAAAAAGCGATACGCCTCTAAACAAAAATCCCGTAAAAAACACTATGATTGGATTTAGAAAGGCTACAAACAAAATGTTACTTATAATGAGAAGAATCATTTCATATAAATTTCATTGATTATAAAATTTCAAGGACATCATTTTTAACATTTACATAAACAAAAGATAAGTATTTCATAGTTCAATAAAAAATATAATGATGTCTATAAAACTTGAAATAATGCCCATGTTTAATAAAACAAACAGCCAATAGTAGGTTAAACTAGTATGACAATAAAGTAAATACTTATTTGAAATAAATAATGTACCAGTATCTCATACACAATACATCAGAAAACATCATTTCGACACTTCCTATTGTAGGTACGTAAATTTCGAGTTTACGTAATTGATCAATTAAGTATTCACAGACGAGAAGGTTTAAATAAGAAACTATGTACACTAGTGTATGTGTGTGGGTAACAATACAGTACCATTCATAACAAATGTCATGATGACAAATATAATAAGTATATTTGTAGGGCATGGTCAAGTTTAAGCACATTGTTTTTAAACTTGACTCTTCTTATAACAATCAAGGATATGTAAATAAAATTTAAGACATTTCTTTCATTAGCATCGATATGATCTGTTAACTTTTGTAATACTGAATATTCTTAAGTCTAGCTTTTGTTGTAAGTACAATGCGTAGGTGACGAGTTACATCATACTGTTACAACAATAGATGCGATGAGGCTAGAGGTGATGAATGATTTTATCTGCATTTATTAACCGACCTGACTGATTTACGGATGTGACAACATAGTTAAGTCCTTACTTGGTTATTTCATGATTAATATTAGTAAATATTAAATAGCGTTTAAGTAGGTATATAACACATGGTAAACAAAGAAATCTTGAGGTATTCATAAGATTTTTTAGATAGGGTTTAATTATAAATGAATTTAGTGGAATCATACGTTGAATTGAAAGTATTTTTAGATTGGTTATATGATATCGCCATCTGATTTACATAGACAATAACCTGTAACTGGTTATGCATACAAATACGAATGTGTTGGAATGGTAATTTTCGAATACAGTTCAGATGACATATCACGCGTGTGCACTTAATTCAATATTCGAAATCAAATACAAAACTTTATAAAATATATAATACTAGCGTTTTCCCCGCGGTTTCACCCGCGTATTTCCCGTCCCCGTTGAAATATGGAGACAAAATATAGCCTATGTTACTCGCTGATAATGTAGCTTTAAATTGGTGATTTTTTTAAATCGGCTTCGTGGTTTAGGCGTGAAAGCGTAACAAACAATCATACATTCGCATTTATAATATTAGTTAGGATGTATATAGTTGAATATTCTATCAGTAATAAAATTTAATGTTTTAAATATTATAGCAATAATTACTTTGTGTTTTAATCATCATCAATTTTATCACGTCATATAATAGTCTGAATAAAAAAACTTAATAAAAATGCATGCAGGTTTTGCAGAAGCAATAAAACAGGAGAAAATAGAATACTATTTATGGTAGATATTATTGACATTGAGTGGTGAGCAGATACGGAACACGGATGTAAGGTGACTCAGGTCCTTTACGTATAGTATCATTTATTTCATAGCTCACATAATGCTTTTAGTTGTATGTCTATGATATATTTGTTGTGGTATTTCTAGTAAAATATTTACTGTTAAATGTTTAAGGATTAGTGAATAGGTTTATGCAAATATTTTCCTCCACTACAAATAATTGTTATGTCACGTGGAGAATCTTTAAAACGATCTCAGTATTTTTATAAAGCCATGTAGATGTTTTTGGTTGCATAAAAATATAAATTATAATGCTATGTTTCCTTAACTTAAAATGTCCAAGGTAACAAGGTAGCAAGGTCATGATCAATTATGCATATTAGTGTAAAAAAAAAACTTGACATCTGATCTGATTACGAATAAGTATTATAATAACTTTCTGTTAATATAATCTATATTTAATACAGGTAATAGAGACTTAAGAACGAAAAATGAAGACATTAGAAACATGACTTCATAAAATTTGATCAGTTAGTCTCACATACAACATGACTTGAATGTCTTAAGGCTATTGTTTTAAAAGCAATCGTAGGCGACCTGACTTTGATCAATTATCATATATTTGAATGATAATAGTAGTATGAAAACATTTATATACGACACAGTCGAAATGATCGAATGTCACTCCATCTGATGAGCTCATTTTGATTGCTACGATAAAAATATGCTAATTATATTATTATATAAAATCCCGAGAACATTTTTAGATCAGTTTCCAGCTTTTAAATTTGAGAACAAAATGTAAAATATAAATAGTAGCCCTTTTAAAGGTTTAAATAATCTTTTCTTTTTGATACATCATGGAAGTTATTATTATTGTAGTAAAATTAAAGATCAAGTTATAAAATGTAAAAATATATTTCTTTCATATTAATATTAACTTACTTTATTCACACATAGAAAATATCACTAATAAGTAAATTATATTGCAGCAAAATTTCAAAAAGTCTTGTTTCGTTATCTCTTATTCATCTCGATAGAACTTCATCGTCCATAACCTGTAACGAAAGTAAAATGGAGTTAGTTTGAATAAATATTTTTCTTTTACTACGCAACCGGCAACCGACTTAAGTATGTAATACGGTATAGTTTTGTGCAAACACACTTATGCTTCGGAAATAACTTCGTAAATATAGTCCTCCCTGTGATAATCTCAAAATACCTACTTCTATATCGTAGACCGTGTCGATGCTTAACATCGGGCAAGACAACGGTCAAACGCTAGCCTATTATGGGTAAAAGGAACTCTACGGATTTTTAAGTGAATTAACACACTGAAACGTCACTTGTTCACTATAATATCTCATGCATCTTTATGTTTAGAAAAGCTACAGCCCAAAATCGATGGTAAAGTTAAATGCCAAATAGCATCCAAATAGCCATTTCTTCAAGTCTATATATGTATCTAAAACATAGAATATCATGTTATGGGAATTGAAAAATTACCTCCTTTTACCGCAGCGCCTGCGGATGAATGAGCTGAGCTGCTAGCAAAACTATGACCTGCTCCGAACACCCCGGCACCTGCACCAGCAATACTCTTTGCAGATGCTACGGCAGCAGCACCATTGTTATGTACATCGCCAAAGCCACCTGCTTGCGATATACCTAAACTCCTACTAGTGGCAAAATTGTGATCAGTACCAGGGTTATAATTAGCTTCACAACCGGTTTTGCAACCTGTTCCTGCACCTTGATTTGCACTAAATGCACCAGAGCTGGCAAAAGTATTGGCATTAGCTTGTGCTCCCGCAGACGCTTGTGCTCCAGCAATAGCCTGTGCTCCGGCAATAGCCTGCGCTCCGGCAATAGCCTGCGCTCCGGCAATAGCTTGCGCTCCGGAATTACTGTTTGCTCCAGCGTTAGTCAGTGCACCGGTATTTCCCTGGTTGAAGTAACTTGTGTGATGGTTAGCCGATTGATCTTTTCCTCTATTTCCGTAATTTTCACTTTTTGAAGCCTTACCATCATCAAATGGTTTTAAGAATCCTGATGGGCCACCAAAGCCTCCAGAGTAAGCAATGGCTTTAGCATCAGCCGAACTACTTGATATACCGGACAATCCATTTGTCGTTTGGTGAGGCCCACTTGCACTTGGCACATCTTTTGCATTACAATTACCAGATGTGCAAGAAGTAGGTCTATAATTATTTGAAGGTGATGCAGGTGTTTTTGGGATTTCGTGTTCATTAGGTTTTAAAATTCCTGTTGGACCCCCGAATCCACCTGTATATTGAGGTAATTTCATTTTATCTATTGGCTTTGGTAAGCTTGCTGATCCCGTTTGCAAAACGTTAGTTGGTCCATGTGATTCCACAAAGGTTCCAGAGCTTGTTGGAATATTTTGATTAGGAGGTACCACACCACTACTAGGTTTGGATAAGCCATGTGAGCCGGGATATGAATTCGATCCAGAATTCGCTCCTGCTGAACCAGTTGATCCACTACCACTAGTATGAGGTAAACTACTAGTAGATGGTACATTTTCATGGCTTGGTTTCGATGCAAACTGTGTACCAGCTTCAGAACCGGTGTCAAATGAACCTGGTGACCCACCGAACCCACCTGTATATTGAGGTAACTTGGTTTTTTCGTCTACTGGTTTTGGTAAGTTTGGCAAAATAGTAGATGGTCCATGAAATTCGACAAAGGATCCAGGGCCTGTTGGAATATTTTGATGAGGAGGAACAAGACTACCACTTGGTTTGGATAAGCCATGTGAGCCGGGATATGAATTTGATCCAGAATTTGCTCCTTCAGAACCAGTTGATCCACTACCACTAGTATGAGGTAAATTACTAGTAGATGGTACATTTTCATGGCTTGATGACGATACAAACTGTGTACCAGTTGCAGAACCTGTGTCAAATGATCCTTGTGACCCACCGAATCCACCTGTATATTGAGGTAACTTGATTTTATCGTCTACTGGTTTTGGTAAGTTCGGGAAAACAGTAGATGGTCCATGTGCTTCGACAAAGGATCCAGGGCCTGTTGGAATATTTTGATGAGGAGGAACAAGACCACCAGGATATGAATTAAATCCAGTGTTATCTCCTGTTGAGCCAGTTGTACCACTGATGCCACTATTATGAGGTAAATTACCAGATGGTGCTTTGTTATGGGTTGGTTTAGATGTAAATTGTGTTCCAATAGTAGAGCCTGTGTCAAATGATCCCGGTGATCCACCAAATCCACCGGTATATAAAGGAGTATTTTGAGTTGTAGAGCTGACATCAAAATGTGGTTTAGATGGTCCAAGAGGTTCTTGTCCAGTAGGTTTGTTAAATCCTCCTGTATATGTAGGTTGATATTGACTAGAGGTTTTATCGTTTATCTTAAATTTTGTATCATAGGACCCCAGCTGCGCTCCAGCGTTATAAGACCCTGTATTTTCTGTATAACCAGCACCATTAATTGGACTTACGTTAGAGATACTAGGCACATAATCAGGTTTAACTGGTGCACCCTCATATCCAGGAAAAGTATTGGAATAATGAGTTGGATCCACTTTTGAAGTTGGTATTGGAGCTTTGAATGACCCCGATGAAGATGGTGCACCTGTGTAAGAAGGTTTTGATGAATCAAAATTTGAGGGATATCCCGAAGCACTATTACCAACTGCTGGATAATAATCACAATCAGGAGCTTTACAATTAGATGGTTTAATTGTTTGGACTTGATTCGTGGGTATTTCAGAATCTGGTGCATTCAATGATTCACAGTTAGATCCAGTACAACTGGGAGCAGGTGCAACAGGTAATGGGGATGGATAATTTCCATGAGAGTAGGTTGATGCTTTTGGAGAAATTGACGCAGTATTTACTGGGGATGCACTCTCAGTGGGACAACCGGTAGAGCCGCAATTGCTTATTGAACTTTTTGGTAAATTATATAAACTTGCTGTAGGATGACTGTTCGTATCATGACCAGAGTATGTTGGGTTCGTACCAAGTATCGGGACGTTATAGCTGGTTGGTAATTTGCCATTAATTGAATCTGGACCGCTAGGGGGTATACTGCAACTGTGGCTTGTACATCCTGGGCCTAAATTAGGAGTATTTAAATGTGTATCGGGCTTAGGATAAGTCGGCCTGGCTTCATTACCTGAAGGTGCGAGAGGAATAAAAATATCATGGTCACCTGATGGTGACGTCGTACTAGACGATGGACCAGACCCACATTTTCCTTGAGAGCAGGGTGATTGAGTATGGCTGCTTCCGCTGTTACTGTTAAAATTAGCTGAATCACCTTTCGTTTCATACTTTGACTTTGGTTGTGTTTTACCAGTAGAGTCTACATCATAACCATAAGAGTTGTTTGCGGAGTCTGTGTGTTGTTGTGAAGATGGAGAGCAATTTCCCGAAATACATTTATTAGGTGCGTCATAACCATTTTGAGCCTTTCCATTTTGTAATTCTGTGTTACATTGTCCGGAAGCGCAATTGGTGCCTGTATTGTAATTAGCATTAGATGAAGGTAAGCCATTAGATACATCTTGTTGATTGCCAGTTACGTCATTACAATCGCCTGTCGAGCATTTATTGTTCGTATTACTATAACCGTTACAGTGGTTTCCTACGCAAGGTGTACTGCCGCCATTATTGGAGTAAGAAAATGCTCCGGCTCCGGCTCCAGCTCCGGCACCATTTCCGTGTATCAATCCACCCTTGTTCTGAGCTGCATTGCCTGACGAACTGTGCAGTGTAGTTATTGCAGAATTTCCGCCGTGTTTGCAATTGTTAGTTTGACAACCAAATCCTGGAATTCCGTTGGTACCACTACCACTAAATGTATAAGAGCTTGAACTTGAGCTTGCACTTGAACTCGCCGAAGCAAAACTTGATGCTGATGATTTGGAGTAACTACCCGAAAAGCCAGTACCACTGGGTATACTTAAAGGAATAGCTGGATGAACGTCGAAAATCCCTGCTGCAGCGCTTGCCTCAGCTAAAAGAAAAAAAAATTGATTAAATATATTACTTAAAAATGTGTAAGAGCGTGTTTATTCTTGAACATGTTGTGTAGGTACTTATTTTAATAATAATTGTTGGTAGATAATTCTTATCGTTGTAATTAAAAAACATATTTTAAAGGTATTTTATCGGTTGCAATTTTATAATTAGCATTGTAATATACATATACTTGTTAATAATATAGATATTTTAGATTGACATCTCTATAGGCACTATGTTGTAAATAAATAATCTTATAATTTTTTTATAGAATATTTATTTATATATATAATAATAATAAGAAAGAAATATTGTTAAATTAAAACAAAAATCCCATAAAAAATCTAAAACTAGTTATAGAAGATTTTTAATAATAATAATAATATCTTAGTACAATTTTCACACACGGTCATCTGATCCCAAACTAAGCAGAGCTTGTACTATGGAAACCAGACAACTGATATACTACATATACTACTTTTTCTTTAGTAAATACATACTTATATGGATAATTACAACCAGACTCAGGACAAACAGACATGTTCATGCACACAAATGTCTGTCCTGGGTGGGAATCGAACCCACGACCTGCGGCGCGAAAGGCAGGGTATCTACCAATCACGCCAACCGGCTCGTCAAGATTGTAGGCATCAATAAATGATTTTATATTTTAAGTAAGTTTTCGTCTATATAAAATACACTCGTTTCGTCTATACACTACACTTCGCAGAATATGGTTTGATTGATGAATTACATTGACAGTTTTCTAATGATAAATTAAATATTATTTTATACATTATTTCTTCAGCCATCTTACAAGATTTAGAAGTATACTTTATGACTCAAATATAACAAATATTTAAAAAAAATCAATAAGCATAGAAACATAAACACGTACGGAACCCTAATCTCATATGTCATACTCATAACTCACTAGATCGATGTTTTATTATGTATATCAACACTAATATTTAACCTCACTTTACATTAACAAAAGCCGAGATGGCCTCGTGGTAAGAACGCGTGAATCTTAATCGATGATAGAGGGTTCAAGCCCGGGCACCACTGAATTTCAAGTGCTTAATTTGTGATTTTAATTCATCTTGTGCATTACGGTGAAGGAAAACACCGTGAGGAAACCTGCATGTGTCAAATTTCACTGAAATTCTGACACATGTGTATTCCGTCAACCCGCTTTGGAGCAGCATGGTGGAATATGCTCCAATACCTTCTTCTCAAAAAGAAAAGAGGCCTTTGCCCAGCAGTGGGACAAGCTGAGAGGCTGATAGTGTACATTAACACATATATTTAAATTAAATAATATGCTTAATGCTGATAAAATATAAAAAAACATCAGTTATCATTACTAACCTAACAAATAATAACATGGATTTCTTATATAAAAACAATGAATGAATCGAAATAGTTGTAGGTATATTTATTGTGTATCAATTGTTATATTTATTTCGTTTTCCATTTGAAAACTATGTTATAAATAAACAGTACCATTACTTGAAAAGCTTTTTTATTTTATATCAAAAGTATACCAAGCCAATGTGAATAAGTAGTACCTACCTATCTTTGATAAATAATGATTATTTAAAATACCGACCTTTTGCCACTGCTCCACTTTTCACACCATATCCATGTGGTGTTCCTGTCACAAAGCTCACAAGGGCCAGCGCGATAACACCCGAGAGCTCCATCTCGGTGAAGCTTACCGGTCACAATGTTATTGTTTTGCCAACGCTTAGCCTTTATAAAGCGAAACACAAATAGACAGTTGTATATTAAACAAAAAAACCTGTTGTCGTTTACTGCGAATTTGAATTTGTGCTCATGTAGGTAGCTGACGTTGTTTCCCGTACTCGTGATACAATTACTCATACATACATAGCAATGGACCACGGAGCATGAGAAGAACCGCCAAAACTTATTACTCACACCTTTTTATATTCTCTCGAGTTTTAGACGCTCATTGGAATATACTATGACGTTTCGAATATCCGGAATGGTATGTACTATGTACAGCGGTATTATAATATTGAGATATACAAATATGATTGTTGAACGAATGTAACCAATTCTTCACATACCAAATTGGCTTCGTCGCCATGTCTTTTTGTTATTGTGTTGGTATGTATATTATATTTTACCGAAAACTTGATTCTAATTTCAGTTTCAAATTAATATTTTATTGCTTCGCGTTAACGACTGCTATAAATAACTCGTAGAAATTTACGCCCGGCCCGACTTTGGATCCTGTTTTATTTAACCTTCCGGATATATCGTAATAAAATAAGTATCCCATCATGTTTTATAATTCCCCTACCCAGCCAGCTTTATCATCCATTAAACAGAATTTGGCATTCGCGCTTGTTTCATTAAGTCTTTGTTTTATTATTTTTATTTAAATATTCATCTCATTTATTGTTAGGTATACATAAATTGGAAGTCAAAAATCGTTACGGTAACTGACAAAAACGATATTTTCGTAACTCCTAAGATAACAATATCTATCTATTGGATACTAGGGTGAAAATCACCTATATTGTTTATCTATACTAATATATAAAGCTGAAGAGTTTGTTTGTTTGATCCGGCTAATATCAGGCACTACTGGTTCGAATTTCAAAATTATTTTTGTGTTGTATAGTCCTTTTATCGAGGAAGGTTCTAGGCTAATTTTTATTAATTATACGCGGGTGAAACTGCGGGTCTCAGCTACTTTTTTATAAATGTTAAAAGTTATAATATAAATTTAGTAGGTAAATTGTATTTAGCCCTTACGATGTGCTTGATTGATAAACCTTATTCTAATTATTATTATTTTAGGATATTAGTAGTAAGACGTTGGACGGTATATAAAAGGAAAAAGGTTTTAGCTACCTAACGTAATTTGGAGCGCGGTTCTAAGGCTTTTTTTACCTTTTATAAAAACAAATAAATGTTACAGATTCGCCTGACCTATCGCTATTTAAATCGATTTTTTAACCGATTTTAATGTTTGTCGAATGTGACAATTTTTTTAATTGCCTTGTTTATTTTTGAATTTCAAATTAGATACATCCCCAATTCGCATTGGTAATGTACTTGTTTCAACATGATTTTTTATTAAAAATTTTCTCATACGTCTATACAAACATCGTCTAATTTTTAAAATTTCAATTACAAAATACAAATATGTATTAACTTCAAGAGGCAGTTACTTTGAAATCGCGGACAACTACTATTTTATTTAGTTGTAGTTATTTAATTTTAAATATTTATGTATCACAATTATCATGGGTAAAATATAATTTAATATCTTATTCAATCTATTTTAAAAATACCAGCAATATAAAGCATTTTAGGATGGATTTGATACTTTGGTTGCCCTACGCCTATAGACGATTTCCGTGACTCTACTCCCTGACACTTTTGATAATAGTTACCATACGACTATTTTTTAACGTTGACATATGGATTTCCGGAGAGCACGATCACTAAAACAAATCTCACCAAGTTATATCACCACCTAAATTTTGTCGCTCTAGAGTCTAGAACATATTCGGCCTATTAGGAAATCCGCCCATGAAATTTTACTTGGTTATAGAATAAGCATTTTTCTAGAATAAAAATATTTTATTAATCGAGTATAATAAGGATGTGTCATTACGTATTCACAATGCAAATTTTAAACGGAAAACCATATTAACCATTAGATCCGATATTATTATATGCGTGTGCGGTAACATATATGTATGTCGTGAGACCGCAATGTTTATAAAAAAAAACACATTGGATGCATATGTACCTACATCCGGGTAACACATCGCTTTAGTCTCCACATTCCATTATATAAGTGCTCAAAGAGATACATCATGAACCTGATATTCACTTAGACGGCTTGATTACTATAAAATATTAACACAATTTTCCACTTTACATCGTAGTTATCACCTATGCGGTATACATATGAAAAATTTATATCATCAATAATAACAATGATTGCTTGCAGACGGAACATAACTTAAGCTATAGGTACGTTCATTTTAGAGGTCAAGGATTCGTAACTACCTGCCTTGTATAGGATATGACATTATTTATGCAGTCATTTTACAATATCTCGTTATTGCCTTCAGCAATTTGATATCTCAAATTGATTCAGTAGGATGTAATAAACACAAAATTGTAGAAATGTTAGTAATTATATTTATCTCTATTCCTAAAGATAATTTCGGAGAACTCAGCACAAGGTTGTTTGTTACTCACTAATAGAAAGGATTGCACGATTCTAGAGTTATATGAAATTAATAACATCCACGAAACAATAATTCGATGAATTCGTATGTTAAATCCCTGGTGAAGACTTGTTAGCATTAAAATATGTTTTTCCTTACGCTAAATAAAGTAAAACCAGATTATTATTTTATATTTTAAAACATTTTTATTTATAGGCCGAAAAGACCAAGTGTTTTTTTTATTGATAAGGCAAAACCATTTAAAATTCTTCCACGTCCATGGTACATACGTATATGTTTTTTTTTTGTGTTAGTGTAGGTTTTTCGACGTAAGTTCTATATGCAAATATGCAAGTTTTTTTTATATTATAACCTCAGCGATGTGTGGCTGGCTGACATACACATTCTTATATAAAAGGAAAAAAATGTTAATTCAAATTATTGTGATAGTGTATTCGAAGTTAAACTACCAATGTAATCAGAAATCTTTATTAAGAGATACTTCATAAAAAAATACTAAAATATATATCTTTTCTAGCGGCTCGGAACCGAAATACTCTTTAATTAAAACTAAGCAATAGGTCAGGTTACTCAAGTAACCGATATACAAGTTTCGTTTTCGTCTACTATGACAATAATAAGTACACTTCATCGGCAAGTTGCGAGTCCGGGTTAAACGAACTCGTCAGGTTCTCTCGGGGCGTCCAAGTCTCGGTAGTGTATGACCGGACGGAACTCGGCGCCGCCGCCCCTTTAACAATCAACACCCACGTTAGTGGCGACACACAAGGGGGCACTTACTCTCGCCACACACACGCCTTACTATGGTAATTAATCTACGGATATAATCTCAGCTTCCCGGGAGACTTGTTTGTAGGGCTTTTATGAGGAAAATTGAAGAAAATTCGTATGTTCATTTGCGGACACTTTATTTGATAAATTATTATTCATACATTATGTATCTATTCATTTCGATTTCATATTAGCATGAAATATTTAATGGTTAGGTATAATTAAGTTTATTATTAGGAAGACTTATTACAACTTCGAATCTATAAAAATAGAAAAAAAAAATACAATTTTAATACAATATTAAAATATTTTGTAACAATCCCTGTTTTATCAATAAAATCCATACTAATATATTATACTGTTATGTATTTGTAAATTACAATGATTCCAACAACGTACTTATTAAACTATTATGTCCGAATGATTTATTTTACAATTGTTTTACAACGTAAATGATGTCGATACAATATAACTTAAAAAATATCACCGCTATCCGGGAAGTCGAGATCGTTGTAAGCAATAATAGGCCGGGAGCGATCCACGTTTTCCCTGTAAATTTTTTTCCTTCAACTCAAAATTTTGTTTTCGATATAAAAATATATAACATTAATTTTAATACTTAATATTTTTTTGTGTTAATAAATATTATAAATACTCAATATATTAAGCTAATCGGCATAAATGGTACAATGCATAAACAATACATCTGATCAAGCAAATGTTAAGGTCATGCGATACAAATAAGAATAAGCGGTCGTTTGGAGCGGGTCACGAGAGTTGGGTGGGACTGGCTGACGACCGCGATGCAAAATATGTTAGGATATATAAAATAAAAGTTATAATTATCTTATTTTATCGTTCCAATAAATTTCTTCGTTAATTGATATTTTCTTGTAATTATTAAACGATAAACACTCTGTATATTGTGCATATAATTAAATTACTTTCAATATACAAATTAAATATTTACAGAATTTTCGATTTTTTTTATTATTGTTTTCTTATAAACGAGTCTTATTACAAACAAGTGGATTTGATTAGATTCATGTAAGTATTTATAAAAACTAGATTTCGCACAGTGATCGAAATCGATCGATATTTGAGTATAACATGAATTTGCATTTTTCAAACATATTTTTAGTACTTTTATTTCCAAATATTTTATTCGTTTTTGTATTGATAACACTAAAGCTTGTAAAAAACTTTGTAAATTTTAATTTATATATAGATAATAAATGTGATATAGTGTATTAAAGATAATATGCCGTAAAGAACGACAAGAACGTGTAATATTTTTATTATTCTGCAAGTTTGCCACGACACAATGAAATAAATACAATGCGTCATACAAACTCGGCAGCTTTACTTACACCAAACGAGTTATCTCGTTAACACATTCTAATCATACAAAAGAGAAACAGGCATTGAAATTTAATTATAAGTTCTGATGTATTGCATACAATTAAGTTATATATAACGCTTGTAATGTACATTGATACTTATTTGAGCAACTGTGAGAAGTAAAAAAAAACTTGTATACGAGCTTCTTTTTGTAGATAATAAATACAAAAAAGTTAATTCAATAAACTAAGTAGTGTTTTTTTAATGTATTGGCCGTATGATATAGATTTTTTTTTTAAATTCTACTAATGAGTTTTTAGCTGAAAAAGGTATCTTAAAATTCACTTGTTTGTAATATTGTTAAGTACGAGTCGAATTAGTTCATATTGTTTTATCTATATTGTACGATTTTGAAACCATAGTTCTGTTGTTTTTTTTTTGTAAAAAGTTGCAGGAAGGATATAGGCCAGGGAATATAAGAAATATATTATAAAGATAAAAGTTTTTCTATAAAATAAACTGTTACAATATATAACAACTGAAAAAATATAAATTCATGCGCAACCTTTTGCATCAATATTAAAGTTAAAGATATCATACTATGTATGTATTACTTTTATTATTGTTTTATTTATTTTACTATTTTCGTTCCTCAAAATACAAGTATGTAAACATGGTATTTTTTTAGTTAGCATTTAATTTGATGATGGAACATTTATAACATTAAATGTGTATTATTTATCGATGTAAAAGGGAATAAGTATACTAGTCATAAATACATATACCTAACTTAAAGGTTATTTATTTATTATAAGGCACATGTTTTGTAACACACCTAAAATAATATTATAAATTATATATAGGCGATCCGAATAACGTAAGATATAAGTTTTCTTTTCAACAATACTTATATAAATTGAAATGCCGAAAAATGTGGGAGAGATTAATTTTCTATGGGCAAATGCTCCATTAAGCCAAATCAGCCAACCCATATACATGGGCATTGTGAGAACTATAAACCATATCGGAAATATCACAGTATTTTATATAATGTAAAATAATTGGTTGGTTTAAATACTGTTATCTTACGTCACTCTACGCGTCGTTTATTTGTAAATTTCGTTAAATCGAGTCAGTGGCAGCCGTAGGGGTTTCAGGGCTCGAGCATTATAAGCCTTTTTTGATTCGAATTTAAATATCATATTGTGTAGCACAAATGCGCTAAAAATAAAGTACTGAACTTTATTGAATTTTATTTTATTACCAGTTTAGAAACTGAGCAGTGTTCTCTAGGCATACTTGCAGTTGTATTTATGATATTCAAATTCAAATTAAAAAAGGAGAGCTCTCAACGCCACGGCCGCCAGGTCTCGTGGGTCACCTGGGTCGCGAGAAGCGCGGGTGTCGCGGCGCGTAGGGCTGCGGCGGCGCCCACCCGCCCCAGCCCCAGCCACGCGCGCCTCCTCCGCCCGAGCCGCCGTACCTGCACACACACACAACACCATTAGAGTGACGCGGAGGCTCCGAGGCGAGAGGCGCGAGAGGCGCGAGACGCGCGACGGACACGCACGCATGCGGCGGGGGCGCGTGCGCGGCGGGGGGCGCGGCGCGCGCGGGCGGCTCGGGCTGCTGCGGGCGCCGCACGTCGCGCACGTACGCGTTGAAGTACGACACCTCGTGGCGCACCTCATCAACCTGACGGTATAATAAATATCATTATGGCTATGGCTATGGATCGAATAAGAAATAAATATTACCTTAATAAAATAAAATTTACCTTTTCTCCATGTTTGTTGAAGATATGTTTTCTTATAAAATCTGGTCCCTTGAATTTCTTTCCACTGAGTGGGCAGAGCCATTTATCTTTAGATAGTTCTTGTGTATTAGCTTGTATGAATTTTTCTACCTCTGCATCTGGATCCTGTTTAAATGAAATCGGATTTTAAATGAATATTGTGCTATATGTACTGATGCGAACTATTAAAAAGTATTGCTTATTCGTTGCCTTTACCTTGATACCAAGTTTTTGCAATTCTTCTTCACTCAGTGGTTTGACATCTTGTAGGAAAGCAGACATCTTCCCTTCGAAAGTCTTGATATAATCTTGAATTTCTTGCTGAGTAGGCTACAAAAACGCAGATTTAGATTATAATATATACGAAGTTCATAACGTCATCTTTAAAAAAGGCAATATTGTAGAGATAATATTATGAATAGTGAAGTAGATCACTAATTCAGTAATAAAAATAAGATTGAACCTTATTAGCAGGTGGACCCGAACGTGCGTGCATAATGCCACAACGGTTTGGCATTTCATCTTCATACGGGTACTCGCAATGGTTGTAATAGTCCACCGAGTGTACAATACGCAAGTACAACACAAGGCGGTCTAATACACGGACCAATTCGGGGTCCTGTTGGTCCTGCGTTGTGGTGTCAGAGGAAGCTTCCAAGCCGAGCAACTCTTCCTCTTCTGTGGAGGCTTCCTCTATCAAGTGTTCTGTGATTTTGTGAAGTACTGGATTTTTGGAGTTGAGGCTAAAATTCTGAAAAATATGTTTTTTACAGCAACTGCATCACAGTTTTATAATATAGCAGCTTTTTATAGTTTCTGAACTGATATTATGATGGTTCGAAATAAAAAATGTTATTGTGAAAGTGTAACGCCGAGTGTACCTGGTCGGCGCGGTCGGCGGAGGCGCGCGCGTCGTGCCACAGGCGCGTGCGCGTGTCGAGGTGGTGCGCCAGGCGCGCCGCCAGCCGCGCGTCGGCGCGCAGCACGGCGCGCTCCAGCGTCACGCCCGACACCGCGCGGATGCGGCGCTGCAGGTCGCGGTTCACGATCGCGCCCAGCTCGCACTCCCGCAACTGGACGGTGCATACGGTCAATTACGTTATACATATATTCATAGAGCGAGTGATGAATACGAGTATAAATTTGATTTTAACACCCAGGTTCTGTAATACCTACGCATAATAATGTAGTAGATAATTCCGTCGAGTTACCGTTATAACTTATTCGGCCACACGACTTTTATTTATTTTAAACCGATGCAGACAAAACTTGCGGTTCACCATTTTTAATATTTTAATTTTTAATTAAGCAAAGAAAACGTAGCGATTAAAGCCCTGTATAAGACACTCATTACACTTAGCTGAATTTAGTCTAAAATCAGAATAGTAGAAATAACTTGGTCCTTATTTCTACTATTTTATTTACTTATTTATATTACTACTACGATATTAATACACTCGGTACCGAAATTGTAGTAATTGTTACCCGTATATTATTGAGGTTCCAACATATATCTTTGATGTTGACTTCTCTGCGGAATGTGACCCAGCCGCGGCGGAACCAGCGTCGCTCCGGCAGCGGGTCAGCCAACGCGACGCGAAGAAATCCCCCGTAACGCTTGCACATCTATGAAGATAAATAAAAATATATTACTTATTAATATATATATATAAATATAGCAAGTAAAATATATTAAAAAAATAACTATTTCTCTAGAAAATCGCTACAGACAGGTTGTCCGTGTATGGTGTGTTTCTCTTATTTAGATAGAGTTTAGTAGTTTAAAGGAATACTTACAGCTTCCACCTCTGCTTTCGTTATAGTAGGTGCTAAATTTCTTAAAAAAATGGAAGTTGTTTTGTGTAGAGCTCGGGACTCTTTCTTCTCCACAACAACATCATTTGCTGTTTCAGATTTATCATTGCTTTCGTCTTTTTCCTTGCTGTCTTCAATTTTTTGAACTGGTGACTTTGAACGTTCTTTTTGTTTTGTAATTTTTTCAGGTGTTTTTGATTTCGACTTTGATTTTTGGCGTCGATTGGTTGTTTCACCTTCGTCTTCTGAGCTTGACGATGAAGAACTGGACGACGAGGAACTCGATGAAGATCCAGGTGGAGCTGTCGAATATTTAATGAAGTTAATCCTTGGTACAAAGTACACAGCCAAACATATAAAGTGGTTTAAACTTATGAGATGGCTTAATCTGATTTCAACTCTGCAGAAATTGTAGAGTAGATTGACATGTTTTATGAGAATTGTAAATATTAATTAATATCTATATTTGTAAATAATAAATTTGTAATTAATATCATAATTCATATAATTGTATATGTATGTATATAAGCTTAATCTATCCTTACGCTAACTATCAAATTTATTATTAATTCGTTTAGAATAATTAATTATAGAGTTCAACAAGTCACAAATTAAAAGAAAACTTGAATATTAGGCACAACTCCGCAAAGACAGGATTGTTTCTCAATCAAAATGAATACAATATTTAAATATGAAAAGTCACATTAAGTAAAAAAGTTACTGAAATAATATTTACTGTTTATTTAATAAATATATATGAGTCGGTTTTGTGAACATTAAAAGAAACTGACTTGTTATTTGGAACAAACTGAAATTTATATTTGATATTATATTAATATCCTTACGAGGTTCTTTTTCTGGTACTTCTTGATCAGGTTCTGTTCCAGGAGCAGAGTTGTAACGAGAAAACAGTTTGGCTTGTTCTTGTAGTTGGCGGAGATGGGGATCTATCTCCATAGTAAGCGGGGCTGTTGGCTTCGGAGACTCCGACTTTTGTTCCTAATCAATTTGAAAGATCGATATTTCTTACTTTAAAAGAAAATTTCAAACAAAAATTTATTAAAACACAAAATGAATACTAACTTTGTCATTCGTCTGGTTTTCCTTTTCATCTTTGACTTTAATTTCATCAACGTCAATCACAACAGCTTTGTCAGAATTGTTTTTATCTGAAATTAAATAATATATTTGTGTACTAGCTGATCTATATAACATATTTTACTTGGTGGTAGAGGTTTGTGCAAGCTCGTCTGGGTACTACTGCATGGCTCATCAGACATTCTACTGCAAAACAGCAATACTTGCTACTGTTGTGTTCCGGTTTGAAGGGCGAGTGAGCCAGTGTAATTACACAAGAGACATAACATCTTAGTTCCCAAGGTTGGCGGAGCATTGGCGATGGTTAACATCTCTTACAATGCCAATGTCTATGGGTGTTGGTGACCACTTACCATCAGGTGGCCCATATGCTCGTCCGCCAACCTATGCAATAAAAAAAAATAAAAAAGTAATTAAGTTGTATGTATATATTACCATGTCTATAACTAATGTATGACATATGTGTGCTTTTAAATAAGCACTTTTAAATATGGTTAAAGATTTTTTATGTGTATAAGTATATAGTATTAATTATTTAAAAGACACTTAAATAAAAAATGAACTTGCCTTGCTTGTCATTAGTAATTTCGACTGGTGCAGGGTCATCAAGAACTTTCAAATCTTCCTCAGTTCCACCTTCTAGTTTTATGACCACGGTATCTAGTAATCGTATCAACTTTTCAGATTTGTCTACATCTACAGAGACCTTGTCTAGTTCACCTTGCTCTAGAAGCTCAAGAAAAACATTGAGACGATTCTGAAAATTACACTCCATTAATTTCAATAGTAATATTATAAAGTTAAAAAACAAATTTATTTGAGCACTTGAACAAATCTTAATGTATGTATTAGGAATGATTTTATAGTATCAAGCTACGGGCACTGAGCAGTAACATTTAATTGGTGATACATGGAGAAGCTAGTAATATAAAAAGAAATATTGTTACCTTTAATGCAGCTAATTGTTCGTCTTTACGCTTCACTGATTCTTCAGGGTGATATTTTATCTTGAACCTACAAAACAAAAATAAATTCATAATATTAATCTCATACAATACTGCAGTATGTTCTACGAACAATAATCCATGTAAGGTAGACCAATTTCTACGAAAAATATTCATTCAAATATTTGACGTCTTTTTCTCTTTAATGATAAAGCAATTATAGTTCAAGTATTGATAAATTTTGATGTCTTTATCACGAAGTTCGGAATTTGGTCCATCATACCTGTCTAAATAAACCTGCCAAAATTGGTACAAAAATAAAAGTTGCTTATGAAATATTTAAAAAGCTTCATAATCTCACCTGCTCCACATTTGTGGAATAATAAAACCCTACCCCTAACAGTAACGAAACCCGTAGCATTGCGCGCTACGGGTCAACGCGAAATTAACTAGCTACACACAGCATTTTAACATTTGCATAAAGTTTGAATATTTTCTTAACGACGTCCAGCAATTCCATACGCTGTAGACTGTAGGGAAAAAAGTTTTCTATTAAAATTTGCAAATTTAAAAGATTCTAAGCATAGTCTACTATCAATAAGTTCTATGTTTGATATATTAATTAATTTTAGTTGTTTTTTTTTTCTATGGCATAGAATCTTTTAATTATTAGCAAATCATTGAAACAGTCTAGATGTTATAAAATTACCATCAATACATTTGAACAAATCTAAACCTTGTTTTGTATCTTTATTACAGTTGTTCAATTTCAATTGTAATCTAAATAAGATTATTTGCTTTTCGAAAGATAAATAATGATGTATAAAAGGAATCTGAATGTGTCTTACCACTCTTCTTCTTTATGAGCAACGAAAAATTCATTCAATTGCTGCCTTCTGAACTCAAGTTTGTATTCATTATATTTTTGGATTGCGTCATCTACAGTTATGGAGTCATCTTGAGCTGCTAAAAATGCCTTGAAGGTCATCATTGTAGGAGGACCGTCTGTCGGACCCATCGGAAGCACTGCATCTCTAACATTATAAAAGATCTTTACTTCTATGTTCATATTTATTCAATTATAAATGTATAATTTCAGTTTTAAAAAAACTTGTTAAATTAGTTGCAGACTATAAAACACATAATACATACTATAAAGGAATTGTATTAGGTAAAAAAACTGTATTCATTAATATAAAGGTAAAATGTATTACCTTGCCGGTACTGGAGGCATTGGCTGACCATAACCTTGGTGTGTTGGGTGAGGCCCGAAATGGTCATGGGGCCAACCATATGAGCCATATGAATCATGTGGCATTCCTCCATATCTTCGGTCATCTACAGGCCAGTCAGGCCTGATACGTTTGCTGGGTGGACCCTCACCCCTAACTGGTGAATATCCTCTGCTAGCACTGGCACCTCCACGATAATCTCTGTAGTCGGGACCAGAACGACCTCCACGGGATCTTTCATTAGCAAAATTTGTAATGTTATATTAAAACACATATATGCATGATTATAAATCTTTGATAGGATATACGCAGGTGAAAAATATAAATAAAAGAAGACAGATCTTCCAGACACCACTAAGTGAAAGATGTGAGAAAATTTAATAGTATAAAAACATACGTTAATTTTGTAAACTATAGTCTATATTGTGTAACAAATAGTGTGTATAGATAATTAATGAAACAATGAAGAGATATATAATGCAATATTTATTGATAAGTCATTGAGAAATCGGTAAAAACTATATGCTTGGAATTTCAAAATTAGGTACCTATTTTTAAAGCAAATATGTACCTCACGTTAAATGCAAATGAGCCTCGTTTCATATTTTTATTGGCTTGGTTAGGAAATGTGGAAGATTCAAGAGGTTGAGGATGGGATCTGTAAAAGGATGTTAATAGCTGATTGAAAAGAATAGCAAGGAATAGGTACATGCATAATTTCGTATCGCTATTTTACAAACTGCTTATACTTAGATCAAGCAAAATACCTCTCAGACCATTCTTCTCGACCCCTACTTCTTTCTTCCCGCCTATCACTACTTCTGTAGCTGCTTCCTTCAGCAGCACCTCTCTCACCACGAAATTTGTCGCGTCTCTTGCGATCGTATTCGTCATCACTATCAGCCATTAAAATAAATTTATGGTTTACCTTAGTAATATAATATAAAGACTAAACTAAGTCCCTATAAAAAGTTATAATATTTTATCACAAGTAGGTAATATATAAAATTAACGAAAAATCGTGATTCGTCACGATACGCATACGTACGACACGAAGAAAGTTATAGGCATAGACAAAACACTTGATGCTGAAATTGAATTGCTGATATTAGTATCATAGACAATTGATGATGCTAGGTAAAAAAAAGTGGTTATATACTCTGTAATGCCAAGGAAAATAAGGTTTTTTACACACTGTTTCGCTGAATAACTAAAAACATGAAGTACATTGTAGCTAGACTATATATTTTGATTTAGAAATCAAAATGCATTTGAACTTGATTTTTTTGTCTACGGCACACGCACAAATCAACAAACCGCAATAATGTGACGTCACCGATGCCATTGTTCACACAAGTTAACGTAATTTATTTTTTTCATTTCTAAATACGGAGGTAATCATATATTATACTTTTACAAAAGGATTTAAATCAAGTTATAATCTTGCCTTAAACATTTGCACAAAACCCTTTAAATTTAAAATAATATTTTCAACATATTAATTATATAAATAATACAGCAAAAACCATAATTTATAGTAAAGTAAAGTAACAGCCTATGAATGTCCCACTGCTGACCTATAGCCTCTCCTTTTTTTGAGGAGAGGCTTGGAGCTTATTTATATTATGCTGCTTATTTTTTTTACTGTAAAGGTTACTATTATAAATATTCATTTATGTTAACGCAAAAGACCTTTTATATTGTTTGTAGCGTTCGTGAATAACATTTATGTGTTTATTAATTATTGAGATGTATAATTTTGAGGTAATCAAATTGAATAAATTTCATAATTTAATCACAATAATTAACGAACGAATGGTTGAAAATTTCACCCATCAAATAAGCGCTTGCCCTCTCTTTAATTTCGTAATTTAACAATACCGAATATTAGATACCTTCACATTTATACCCTCCAGTAGCGCCATCTAATTTTTATTTATTTTGATCGACACTTTTTACATATAAAAATACTTCTCCTTACTTTGTCACTTCATAAATTGTGTGCGCGTCGTTTATTTTTGAAACGAGTAAAGCGGCAAGTTTTGAAACGAGTAAATGGCTAAATGCTAAAAACCCAAGTATTGTTACAGCTTGATATCCTTTGATTAGGTATGTTTTATAGTATAGTCATTTTTTCATCTTTGTAAAGCAAAATTATGATTGAAGGTTTTACAAAATTTGTGAAAGGCAAGAAATGCAATATATGTACGTAGGTATTATATAATTATACAATTTATAAAGTTTTGGAAATATTGTTCTATAAATTAATAAAATTAGAGATTACGGATTTTTTTGATTGTCTTATTTATGTATACAGGTAAATATGTACCAAATAGTTTTTTTTTATTGTATAAGGCGGACGAGCATATGGGCCACCTGATGGTAAGTGGATACCAACGCCCATAGACAATGGCATTGTAAGAAATGTTAACCATCGCTTACATCGCCATTGCGCCACCAACCTTGGGAACTAAGATGTTTTGTTCCTTGTGCCCGTAATTACACTGGCTCACTCACCCTTCAACCCGGAACACAGCGATACAAAGTACTGCTGTTTTGCGGCAGGATATCTGATGAGTGGGTGGTACCTACCCAGACGAGCTTGCACAAAGCTCTACCACCAAGTAAACTTTTTAGTTTAATGTTACTACAATCAAGTCAGTTCATTAAATAGGTTTTTTAATTCACAATTTGTCCGGTACCTAAATACAACTATAGGTAATATAATGAAAATAAAGATATTGAAATGTCTTAATTTCTTTTATTTTAAATATCAAAACTGTAATAAATATGAGAATTATTTTAGAAAGAAATCTAGAAATAATGGTAATAAGCTCAAAGTAAATAACTTGTTCATATCAAGAACAATGCATTTCGTCACTGTCATCTCCACAGTCGTCGCGGCCATCGCACTTAGCTCCAAGTGATACACATCGGCGATTTTTACACTGCATTTCATGAGTCCTACAAGCAATATCGCACCCCTGCGGTTCATCGCTTTCATCAGCACAATCTGCTAATCCGTCACAAAACCTTGAAGAAAGTATACACTGTCCGTCTGTACATGTAAATTGATCTTCTGGACATTCTGTAAACCAAAACAATAATTTAACTTATTTGGATGTAATTTCCTTCAACGACAGGGCCAATTAAAAAATAATAATAATGGGGTTGCCTTATATTTTTAAATTTATCAATTGTATAGGAAGTAGCAAATAAAAAGACCCGTTAGGTGAGCGAGCACATTCGTAACCTAGTTTTGTGGGCTACTGAACGGTATTACAATGATTTACATTACATGTTAAATTCAAGATATACTTTATAAGATATTAAATATGATATTATAACAAATAATGTAATAAATATGTGGATAGGGCTTTATAAGATTTAAGTAGATCATCTTCTACGACTTAAAATGATGACATGCTACAAAACTTCATTTTTATCACAACAGCTATTTAGTTATTAACAACTTTTTGACAATACAAAGTGAAAAACCTAATCGTTGTGTTAAAGAAATTAAATTGTTCGCACCCATAGTACAATTGAGTTCATCGTATCCATCCCAGCAATCAATAAAACCGTCGCATAATTTTTTTTTCGGAAAGCATGATATGGAATGACCACATCGGAATTGTTTGGTTAAATCACATTCTGGAAATGAAAACAAAACTTTACTAATGTACTTTTACTTTTTTTAAAAGTATAATATTATTGTAAATACCGAGTTCAGCAGACAAGATAAAAGTAGTTTAGAAATTCATTAATAAATATAAAATGGGTATAGATTTTTATACCACAATGCATTTCATCAGAACGGTCGTAACACTGTATGGATCCATCGCATCGCGCTTCCGAAGGCACGCAAAAACCATTCCGGCAACGCCAATCTTGAGATGAACATGAGACTTGTGTTATCAAACGACAAACACGTACTCCACGACTTTTGTCAACGAGTTGACAAGCTTCTGTTTCCATTGCACATAGTCCACCACAACCTAAGAAAATTAAAAGTTAAAGTAAAGATAACCTAAAGGAACTTATTAGTTTTATTAATGCTTTATTTATATTTTATGTCTTAGTACCACCAACCACGGAATCAACCTGTACACCGAAACACAAAAGACAAATTATGAATTTAGATAAAATATAACTTATGAATTTTTGATGTTCGAATAGTAGGTATGTGCTTTGGTACCCACTCAAACTCTGGCCTGAATAAAATAAATCTTTGATAAGTAAAAAAAATAATAAAAAACGGTATCGTATTTTGTATACATTCGATTTTAGGCGCAGCCAGAACATTTTTGATTTTATATTTGACTAGCTGTGCCCCGAGGTTTCACCTGCGTATAATTAATAAAAATAAGCCTAGAGTCTTCCTCGATAAAAGGACTATACCTACAAGTTACAACACAAAAAGATGTTTTAAATTTAAATCAGTAGTTCCTGAGATTAGCCGGAACAAACAAAGAAACTCTTCAGTTCTATATATTAGTATTGATAATTGATAATACTTTTCCGTGTATACAAACTATTAATAAATGAAAAAGGATATTCAGATGATCAATTCATTTTTCGTGCCATGGCCAAAACAGTTAGTAAAGTGCACTGCAATAATACATATTTAAATGGCAATAAAATACTTCTTTTTTGTTTCGTGATTATCTAGTGGGATTTTTGTTACATTTAATTATAATTTAATTCATTTTTAAGACCTAAGAGTGATTACATAAATATTACGAGTATCCTATTATCACCTGTTGGATCATCCATGTCAATAGCCGATTTGCAAATCGATGTTCCACTTATCTCGTCTAACATACATACTTCATTTGTTTGGCACGAACAAAAACTATTTGATATATTTCGGTTTAAGATTACTTTTTGGCTACTTCTTTCCTTTATCTTTTGAATGTCCTTCGGATACGTTTTAATATTTTTTTGTATTTTTAAGATAATATTGCTTATTATAGAATTATTTCTTGTTGTTGCCGATAGGGACGCTTCAGTTGTGTATATTTCTTGGTTGGCTTCCGTGTCGAGGGGCAAAAATAGGTCTGTATAAAAGTTCACAACAGCCGACGAATTTTCATTTTCATTAATATCTATAGTATCTCTTGGCACTAAAGTTGTACTGGTATAATTTTTCACTTGAGAGAAATTTAATGTAGTAAAATTGACTAAAACCAAACTTATTATTACTATTGCTATTATCATCACACTTATTGAGCAGGCTTGTATTTGTGTCCGCCTTTTTTTTGTACTTTCAGTCAAAGACCAGTTAACTACACACCCAATGCCTTTCAGGCTCTTTCTCAGTCTTCTTTGATTTACATTTGTAGTTCTCATATCAGGTTGAGCACTTCTATATTTATGACGAAAACTACCATCGATTTGTCTAGATATCGTTGGAATATGTTGTATAAAATCATCATTATTTATGCTTATGTCATTAACTGATGCCTTTATATTAGAACAGTTACCTAAATTATTAGAATCGTCTATATAACTCTTATAAATATTGTTTCTTTGTATTTCTGACCTTGTCGGTTGTGTCTCTAGTTTTGGTGTTGAATAATTATTAGGTAAGAAAATATTTTCTGGGGGTGTAATGCCATAACTTCTAATCTTGCCTCTACAAGTGTAACAATATTTTGCTATTTTATTATCATTACAAGGTGCATTTATAATGGCTTTTCTCAGATTGCTATTTGCCCAAAGATGCGAACAGTATAGTGTATTCCAATTGGAAGATTCATCAAGCGCACAACTTGATTGAGCCGTGTTTTCGTCGAAGTTACTCGTTAATGTCATTGTTTCAAAATAAATCGCATCATTTGGTTGTAAGATTTTCTACCTGCCACCTGCAAAAAATTTTATTATGAATTACGAATATACTTATCATTGGTATATTTGATATTTTGAAATGTATTCAATTAAACAGAAAAGAGTCGAAGACATAAAAATTTGTACACGCAAAAGTTTTTTCCTTCGAAAAAACAGAACTCGAGTAATGCCTGTTTTTACTCATTGCTAATATGTATTTATATTTCCACTTCCAACTAGGCTTACAACTTAATCAAGTATGTATAGGTCAAATGATCAGGATCAAACTTTTAACATAAACGTCGTTTGGGTATTTAGGGTATAAATAATGGTAAAGATTAAAATCGTCATTTGTAAGTGATTATTTTGTTTTTATAAAATACAAAAAATATTAGGTAATTATTTATACTTTGATTTTAAATAACGACTCAAAAAGAATAACAATAGTCATAACTCGTAGCAACAATTTTATCTAAGTATTCAAGTAAATATTATAGCGTTTGATATATTTATCGCACGCGGCTACTCGATATCGTCTTCATAAAAGGTAAACGACCATCTGTTTCACTTTGCGTGTCCACTGTTCGTAATTTGATCTTTACAATTTCAATTAAATGCGTAAGTATTTATAAGTCTTTAAGCAATACTGCTGTAACCGAGCAGAATTCTTAAATATATTTTGACTTTTGAGTCATTCTTAGAGGGATTAACATTTATAAATCAAAAAAATAACAATATTATAAGGGTTTTATTTGCAATATTTTATTACTGCAATGCTTTCTGAAGCTCAATTAATGTTCTACATATTATGTTTCTATGCTAACTTAGTATGTAAATGTAAAAGCCGAGATGGACCAGTGGCTCGAACGCGTGAATCTTATCCGATGATCTAGGTTAAAACCCGGGAACCACTGAATTTTCAAGTGCTTAATTTGTGTTTATAAATTCTGCCACATGTGTACTCCACAAACCAGCATTGGAGCAGCGTGGTGGAATAAGCTCCAAAACCTTTTCCTCAAAAAAGGAGGAGGCCTTAGCTCAGCAGTGGGACATTCACAGGCTGTTACTTTACTTTACTTTATGTATATGTACAAAACAGTTTAAAATTCTTGAAAGGTAATATTTGTTTTTATTGGTATAAACGAGAGGACAAGAGCGAGCGAATCATATCGTTATGGTATTGCACAAAAAGTATAGACAATTATTTATTATTCTTGAAATCTACAATTTATAGTCCAGCAGTTAATTTTTTTATCTAATAAATGACAAAAGTAGTCAAGCAATAAAAAAGGTTTAGTTGAAACATTTACACTGTGAGTTGGGTACTCTATCTATACCACGATCATCAGAATATCTGCATGATAATTTATCTATTTGATTAATTAATTAATTTTAAAATATAAGTAATAATCATGGTTTTGATTTCGGTAAAAAAACTTAGCCTAATCTCACATATTTCATATTTTTCTAAATGACATACTAAATGTAGGGACAACTACGGTTGTTCCAAATAAACGGTGTTCATTTAAATAATGTTATCAACTTAATGTTATTTATCATTGTTTTACTATTTACACTTACTTAAACTTACTTAAAAAAACACATTTAGACTAAATAATGAGTGTCATTACTTTATGTTTAAATTAGGTAAAATTTATCCTTATTAACAAATTATTCATACAATTGTGCACGAATCAACATCGCTTCTGATGACCGAGATGAAATACACTTTACTTCGATAGTGAAAAGCTTTTTAGGTCATTTAAAAAATTTGAATATTCAAGGTCTGTAATTTACAAAAAAAATTAAACTTGTAATCATTTTCAAAACTTACTTGCATAGGGATGAAGGGTTGTCAATTCACAATATTTAACTTATATAAACGTCTTTACAGGAAGAACACTTTAAATACGCTTAAGAGCTGTGCAGCGGTGTGCCATGTATCGGACTACCGTTGCCGCTGACAACGTCTAAACAACTTTGAACCAACACCAGCACCCTGAGTACCGAAACCGATGTGTAAAAGAGACGTAAATATAATACATTATTAGTTAGAAAAAGAAAAATAATAGGGTTAGCAGCGTATGGTGCGCTCTAAGTCCTCCCGTGTTCACCCAAGAGTAACAGTCTGTAACTGAACGAACATCTGTTCCCTTCACAACCCTTCTTAATGTTCTTACATACACAGGTATATAAAGTATATGCTTTTAACTCATCCATAAGAAATAGTAACATATACATATATTGGACAAAACATTAATACAAATGACAATCAGAAATATGTTTAAAACCTGTAAGCTCGCAAACTTGAGCTTTTGCGAAATAAATAAATTTTCGCTTTTTTATAGTTTTATAATATAACTTGAAGGCACATATTTTTATAGAAGTCCACGATTTTTTTTCCGACTTTTTTAATTTTTGTCCTATAAATTGTAATTTTTTTTAAATATGTAACTGAAGTAAAGTTTATAATATAACATATTCTTATAGTATTAAGATGTCATATAATATGATAAAAACTTCATTACTTTTATCTGGATCAGGAGAACTTATAATTTTGTTTTTGAATACTAATTCAAAATTGAAAAATATAGATCTATCGTTTAAATCATGTTAATTTTTAATATGCTTATGATTTTCTAACTACTGTGTACATGCTCTTCGTAACAGAAGTAAATAAGAAATTATAGCTTTGTTACGTACTTAGACTTAGGTATGATGAGCATTGGGCATCGAGAAGTTGAGTTATTTATCTAGGTATTCTATCTGAATACATTTGCGTGCCAAGCAGGCGTCTCTTAGTTTGTCGTTGCCACGAGGTACCACCGTGGCACAGGTGCCTCTGCGTTATGCATCCCGTGGATGCAGCCGCAGTCTCCATCACTGTAATGCGACTGGTGCGTCGGTGTCTACGACACGTAACCGAAGGAAGGCACAACTCTCACTGCGCGCGCCGCGTGCGGTTGTGGACGTTAGCCCGCACTTCTACTGTTTGACGCTTACTAAAGTCAGTGTTCTGGCACGTAGCCATCTGTATGCGCGTAACTTCGTAAACCGCGCAAAATTTCTCTCGAAATTAGTATGTGAATGCGATTTTTTTAATTTGTTTTACACGAAAATCAGTGAAATGTTATTGTTGGCGTACTAATCAGCACGTTTATTACTTCTCTACGATTTCGAACAACCTTCATGAGGAGATAATTGGTTGTTTATAATTTGCTAAAGTGAGGTGAGCATAATAGATTTCATAAAGTAATTTTTAATTTCACTTAACTGAGCCTACCGACAAGTGTCGTGACCGTGATTGTCAAGATGCTTAGTAGTTAACATAACTTAATATAACATATCTACTTTCCAGTCAAGTTTAAGTTATTGTGTTAATTTTTTAGCGATCGTATTCGTCGAAACTTTCAATTAAATAATAGAACGCTATTTATGTTATATATGTAGACGTAGAGTGCAAAAATTAAAAAAATATTAAAAACAAATCTAAGTTTTATTATATAACATTAGTAGTAAAAAATATTGCAGGTTTTTAAATATTTTGAAATTACATACTTAGAAAAACAATAAATAAGATTTTATTATATAAATAGTACAAAATTACATAATTCAAATTTCAAGTACATTTTATAATCTGTATATGTTTATAATATACAAAGTAAAGGATGATAAAGAAAAAAATAGGTTATTTTGATTTTCATATTTTGTGAATATACTTTAAAAAAAGTGTCATCAATGTGCGAGTAGGCCAGTAGAGTTATGTCCTACTTTTGATACTAATCGAAACGACATCAAGTGTCGAAGTGAATGAAGGCTTTCCGTGTCGGTTTATTGCCTGTGATGTTATTTTTTTTATTTTAAAGTTGTAGTAACAATTAAACCATGATGATTGTCATATATTATAGCCTAGCTTACCAACATAGTTTAAACGTTCCGCATTTATATTATATAAATTTTTCTGTTTATACGATTTATAAATATTATATTGATTCTATATAAAATCTATGAATGTTAAATTAAAAAAAATTAAGAAATGTAATTTTGACTGTCATGCTTTTGTTGGTAGATTATTTTCCCGCTGTCATACGCTGTCATTCAAGTCGATAAATGGCAAATATTCTGAGTTATCGAGAGGATGGTGATGCGATTAATAAAAAAAAATAGGTATATATAATTGAGAATATGCCTAGCCTACTTCGTCAATAGATAAGAGTAGAAAAAATGTTAAGCACATTTCAACCAATTTATCATACATTAGCCCAGATAAACGAATAAAGGGTATAATTAAATAAATTAAGAGCAGTTCTGATTTATTATAATTATCCTCACACAAACATGCGGGTAGCGGCATGATACTCGTGCATTTTAACAATAGAATTTCAAATATTCGTTAATATTTTATATGACTAAATAGTTTCTCATATGTCTCGACTCAGATTGGTAGAGTAAAAAGAGCGCTATTTTAGTTGATAAAAAAACTATTTATAGTGTCTTTGCAAACATTTTACATTATAACTAAGCAGATATTTTTTTGCATCACAGTGCATTTTTATTATATAGATAAGAGCTAAACTTCTCAATATACAATTTTAGTTTATAAGTCTTAAAGTTGCGGCTTAGGAAAGGTAAACTTTGTATTATCCGCATACTAAAGTTTCTGTAACTATTTCAAGTTATAAACAAAAGTTGTGACAATTTTTTCTTTGTTATGATATTGCACATGAATAAACCTATATGGCATTACAAAAACATATATGATTATTTATCAATTACGAATGATATGTTATTTTTTTATCTTGTTTACGCTTTAAATATAATATCGAAATCAAATTATTATACATTATTTTGATTGTGGATTCTAAATAAAACTTTTTTGCATAAAAATAATATATGAAAATTGACTAAAAATGTGACATGATTAAAAAAATATAAATACATGGGAAACGAAGGTAACGTAAAGGACATAATATACTTTTATAAAATAATCTTAACAAAAAAAAAATTAAGTAGTTAAAAGACTTCTTACAAAAGAGTACTTAAAAGAAAGGTCTTCTTTATTTCTGTCTGTATTTATCATTTCCCGTGGGCATGGCACTGGGAGAAATAAGGATGCCTTTTATCGAGAATAGGTTTTCTTTTGATATAACATTTAATTGATATATGATATCTTTAGCTCGTGCCTTTGTTTATAACAAATTACTATTCTTTACTTAAGATAAAATGTAATGTTCTTTCTTTATCAGGTACTTATTATATTCTTGTATTAAAGTATTGTTTGCTATTTAGTAAAAAAATACTAGACTATCAGAATCGATTTTTTTAAATTATTTTTTTCATTTATTTATTGCATTATTATATGCAATTCAAGTTGTTCTCATTCAGAAACCTGTAGCCAGCAGTGAATGTCGAATGTGCTACTTTGACTCCACATTCAAGTCCTATAAATATATTATATAACACGTTACATTTAAAAATATGTTTGTTTTTTAAATAAACTTGCGTTAAAGAACCCTACAGCGTTTTTTTATTGTGCCATCCTTAGGCGAACCTACTTTCTTTGGCAGAACAAAGGAGGTTAACGGCGATTTTCGATGACTACAGAATTTCAACTAGGAATTGACTTTTAGTTATACATATATATCGCATCAAATTGGTTAAGCACGTAGCTGATAGTACAAAGGATTTATTATTAAATTGTTTTATTTCTGTGTTTACACAATCTGCTTCGTAGCACTGTTTGCGAGGACATTGAAATTAAAAATACACTGTTGACTATCCCTTGAGAACTTTTAAAATCGTAAATGTCTTCCTTTACGAATAATATCAACTATTACAAGGCCAATGTTATTAGTTGTTGCAATCGAATTGTATTTTTTTTTCATTCGTACTCAGTCAGATTGTTCATTATTGGCTGGTCTCTGTCACATGTTATTGAAACCATTACGATGAATTAATTTGAAATGTATTATATTTGTGCAGTTTCGCTTGCGTGGTCATATATTTTCAAAATAATAATAAATGTAAGGAAAATAATTATTATTTTCCTTACAATTATTATTTACTATTTTGCACTTTAACTAATGAAAAGCGCGTGTTCGGCTAAGAATTCATTCTATTTAAAGGACGTCATCCACTATTCATACGATTTAGGCCCAATTGCGAAATAAACATTTGCCATATTCTGTTTCATTTTGTCATTTTTCGTTTTATTTGAGTTCAAAATCTTTCTTTTTTTCGATAAAATGCATGCATATATATAATTATTTGTTTATATATCGTACTTAATTATATGTTTAGGGCAAGAGGCCTTTAAACTTTAAATGTGTGAATCCTGTGAAATAACTAAACATTTTTATATAAGTAAAATATTTATTTTTACATTTTTTTTTAAATTAATACTTGTAATGTTATAGGTTATTGAGACAAAAATTGATCATACCGGAGTTTTAGTAAAACCCTTTCCATTTTTTATAACGATACTAAGCTTTTGGCACTCACTATAATATTGATTTTCCGCGAAAAATCACATGTCGTTGCAGCGTTGTTAAGAGGACTATGGAAAAAACTTAGACGCTTTAATTAATTATTATATGATCATTTAAAGAATTAGATACAATAGAAAGAATAAGATAAAATAGAAAAAAGCTAAATTATGTAGAATATTGCCGGTCGTTGTACATAGAAAAAGCTTAGAAATAAGATCGCCGAGAGGACCGTGTAAGCGGGTGAAGTCTGAAATTTCTGCTTATTCTTTGTTTATATATATTAAGTAAACTGAAAGTCACTATTTCATATATAAAATAGAGCCGCGGTCTGAGGTAGATTTGGATTTCTGCTATTCTGGGATTATCTTGTTAAATAGTATACTTAGCACTACGACATAATTGACACTACAAACTCAAGTAATAGACATAGTATTATGTCTATTACTTGAGTTTGTATTTATTTCATATATCAATGTTATGTGGATACATTGTATTTTTAGTCATTCAAATTTTTCGAAAATTATCCCGTAGAATAAGTTTTAGACGTATTAATAAATAGGAAAGGTGCGGATAAATTACTTTATTTGAAGTCTTCTATGCAAATTCAAGTGCCACTGTCCAATGTGATGTCCTCCTGACCGACTTCGGCAATTGCGCGGGTGATATTATAGTGCCTGTACGACCTGCAACTGAGAACCAGGCTTTGTGCTGAAGACCCTCGAGGTCTTGGACTTTATAAGTTAACAGATTTATAAGTTATCCACTAGACCAACGAGACAGCTATGTGAAGTATTGTCATGTAATAACAATACAGATAGCTATTATTATAGCTACTATTAGTTTATGACAATTTAAAACTAAATATGCATGGAGACGTTAATATGTATATGGACACACGATTGCATATATAAAACGTAATCGATCGTCATATAAGACGAACCGTGGAACATAAAAGGTTTCTTTAATAAGCTTATGTTATGTAAGACATCGCCGGCAAAAGGAAAGCGTATCGGGAGGTCAAGCGTTATTAAGATCACAAGTAGGTATATTATGTTGATGGTCGCGCACCATTAATACTGAAATCAGATATCTATGCACTAATACGCTTTTATGAGAAATATCGCGTTAAACTTACTACACGAAGAAGTCGAAAGTTCAACTTATTTCAACAGGTTTATTTTTCTTTGATACATAATTCTATTTTATTGTTTTGTTACAATCCTCTATTGTTTGTAGAATCATTACAACGTCTTAATTACAGTCGTGCATATCTTGAAATAGTAAGAATAGCAACAGTGTCAAGTGATTTCTTATTGTTGTTTCTAAAAAGAAAGGAAAACTTACTCAGTAAACACATAAATTTTGTGTGATTATTCATCACGCAATACTTTCAAGCAGATTTCGATCATATTTTCTCTATTGCACAACGAATTCAAAATTTTTAATAATAATAATAGTCTTAATTAGAATACCGTTGTGTTAATATTAGAGATAGGTACTACCGAATAGATATTTTTTATGGAAAAATATATACAGTATACAATATATTATTATATTATGTATTTAGTTTATTGTATAGTCACTTATGTATATGTATATAGTGTAATAGCAGTATGTATAGTATTGAAATAAAACAATATGTTCATTAAATTATTTGACCTGGACACATCCACCGCTTTATTAAGCTCATGTCCTTGTCCCAAAGGTTGTGTGGAAGAAATCGCTCTTTTAGTGATAAGACCGCCTTTTGTGCTACCGGAATTTTTTTTTTTTTTCATTACAGTATGTTTCTGTGTGTACAATAAAGCATATTATTAAATAAAATAAAATTAATAAATTATATAGCTCAATATTATGTGTATTATATATGACCCAAGCCGTTAAAAATATAGAGTTCTAGTTTTTGTTTTATTATTTATCTCATATCATCAATTATCTTATTAAATAACAAATGAATGTGATTAACCCTTTTTTATTATTCAATGTATATATAAAACGCAACAGGAAAGCGAGCGTTTGTTGCAGTGGAGCACTATTGTTAATAACTTACCAGTTTTATTTATAATATGATCGTAACATAAGTGTATAATAATAGCGGATATTATTTTTTTTCTGTAAAATTTGATGATACACCACGATTTAGTATTATTAGTAAGTATATTCTTTTTATATTCATTTATAACTTCAGTTAGTTACTGACAGTTAGTTAGTTCAGTTACTGCTTAACCATTTAGAAGGAAAAACAACTACTTTATTATTGAAGCAAAATTATTTTTACTGAAACCTGGAGGGATTTTTAATCAATATAAAGCACGTAACAAATAAAATATTATAACATTATGAGGAAAAAAAGATACCTTAGTTGGTAGTCAACGATTGTTATGTTTTAATTACAAGGCATTATTAATTATATCGACCATTACAATGTGCTAATAGTCTCTGCCATTTTTCTCGGTAAAATAAATATTCATTCATAAACATAATCACAATTTGCTCTTACAACTTTATAATTCGTTCTTTGTACAATAAATATTTTTTTAACCAAATAAGGTAATTTATAGATTATCGTAATCAGTATCAAATATTATCGTAAAATTATTACGCTTTCGATTCTTACAAAAATATAAGACAATAAGTATTAATAAGTATGTACTTTATACATATGTACACACCTTGGACAGTACTTATTAAGTAATAACTACGGAAAAATACTTCTCGTTAGATAATTTAATTAATCCCACATAATATAGGTTACTTAGCCGATTCATTAACAATGACATACATCTCTTTATAAATTGATCATGTTAATCAAAAACATATTATGTGTTATTTATATTTCGATAATAAGAATCATCAAGTTATGACGTCGAAATGACCTTATTTTAATCACTTTTAAATTAATGTTATAATTAGAGCAAATAAAATTATAAGATTATACATATTTTTGTGAGTTAATGCTTAGTTAATGTATAAATATTTCGAGGCCAATATTCTTTTATCAATTTTACAGGTCACTTGGGTCAATTATCGTCTCATATTCTTAGAGCGTCATGAGTATTATTCAATTATTGCTCGTATTTATATGAGCGCGATTTTACCATATATATACGGAAGTGCGGTCGTTTATTATTTGTGTTGTTTTGTGCCTTGTATAAATATTTACTTTAAATAAAAAAGTTATTTATGATAGTTTCGCAACTTTAGGTAAGCATTTAGTAATTTTATTATCGGATGACTCTACATTTTCATAGGTCGATGTTATAAGATTTTCTTGGCGAAAGTATTACGTTTGAATATATTATAAGTAGAAGTGAACATCAATTAATAATATCGCATTCTATATTGAATACAATACTGCGACCATAAAGGGAACGCGGCAGTGTTTGTTATTAGTTATGGTGCTTGAAGCGGATTCGTTATTCCTGGTTATATGATAAAGGACATCTTACCTTAACATTCGGATTCATAGATTATTTGTATTAACACATCATTGGTTCACTGTTGTCTCATATACGGTTAGTAATTTTATGAAACAAAAAAATCCTTGGCGACCAGAGCGGGAACTAACACTATTAATACACGAGTGGAAAATGTTACATAGATAGATTGCACAGACCGTCCTGAGCAGTGAATATCAAATGAGAAAATCTACGAACGTTCAGTGACCAGCCTTGCCCCTTACCAAGTCTATTAAAGCGTAGATATTCTAAACAACTAGAATATATCCATGCGTTATGAGTAAAACACATCCAAGTACTCTATTTGTAATAAAATTAGGAAATACTATTACTTTCTTATGCAGTATTATTCTGCTGCTAGTATTATGAAGTTCATAGAGGTTATCAACTCATAAGTTAGTGGTTAAATGGAAATAGTTGTAAACGGTAAATCGGTAATTTGGGGCAATCAATATCCTATTCATATTCAGGAAAGTTCATAGTACAGGAAAAATGTACGAATGGTGAATGGTGTTTTGTGGCGTTTTATATTCTATGACTTTGGGAAACATGTGGAAGCTGCTAACGAATATAATAGAAGTGCATTCCGATGAGAGCATACGACAATGGTCGTTTTGTAAGGAGGTGAAAGTGAGTTCGATGAACCAAACGAAAGTACATATATATCCAAGAAAGGAGACCTGGATTAGTAGCTATTCATATACAATATTTGGGGATCAACGACAGACGGTTTTCTTTGATATTGAATTGAATATACAAGCTTTGCTATTTATTAAATATAAATAGGCGGCAATCTAGTGAATATATTTTACCATTTGTTACTGCCTGTCATTATTGCTTTGTCGATATATATTAGTTTAAATGGGTAAAAAAATATATTTTCGCATTTATTTAACTCCCTATCTTCAAAACCGCCAACGTACCATAAACACTGTATCTACGCTAAACTACGCTACGCTAACTTTTTTAATAAGTTTTGCTCAGTACCAATCAGTATCAGCAACAGCCTGAGAATGTCCCACTGCTGGGCTAAGGCCTCTTCGAAAGAGACCTTAGCCTTACCTCGCCCAGTGATGATCCTAACTAATATTATAAATGCGAATGTGAGTTTCTTTGCTTGTTACACTTTGACTCCTAAACCACTAAAGCGATTACCCACGGGAACGGAAACTACTTTACGTGGGTAAAACGCTAGTATTATATAAACTATGATATTGCACGAACATGATGCCTGTATGATTTTCTAAACATAAAATTTAGATACCTATATCATAAGGTAAAATGTACGTTGAGTTGGTAAAAACTATAGCTCTTGTGATTCGTTGAATTTAATAACCGTATTTTATAATAATTCATATTATATTGTAAATGAATATAGTTAGTTTCCCAAGAAAGAAAAAAAGGAAGAAAGAAAAATATATAGTTTTCATTTGTCATAAAAACAACAATAATAATAACAAAATTTATTTACAATAAATATTGAATTGCTAGGCACTGGCCTCTGACTGGAGTACTTATGATATATCATATTCGCACAATATAGGCGAGTAGGTCACATGGCTCGATACTACACGTGTAATAATATGCTTTTAATGACATTCATCATCATTTTCATACACCCAATCGCGGTCTACTGCTGGACATAGGCCTTTCCCAAGGTTCGCCTTCTGTATCCTGTCGGGTTTTATTGGTACATGAGTACTGGCTGGAAGTTCATAAGTTTAACGCTACATTCACCGATACGTGGTCTGAACAGCCATCGGTTTTCAAAATACGTGTCCAGCACACTACTTCTTCATATATGTAAATTTAAGATCTTTGACATTTGTTACTATATTATAATTAAATATTTTTATATCTCATTATAAAATAATATAACATAAAGCAAAACTAATTTTAGGTGCATGTACGAAAAATAGAACCGATAAGTGACAACTAATTATATAACAAAACATGTTAACACTAATTAAACAATTATGTAACTAACAAGAAATTTGTTCAACATGTTTAATTGATTCCAAAATATTTTTTTAAGATAAAAGTGAAAACTGTATTCTTAAAGGCTCAGAAATCAATTACTCGACTAGAAATAGTTGCAAAAATACAAAAAAATAATTAATTAATGATTAAAACTGTTGTATTATCATTTTCTTGCGAAAATAAAGTGTAGTTTGTAATCACAAGCTTTATCCAAGATACGTGCTTCAAAGACGCATTGTGTTATTTTATTTCTTATCTATTTGTTTATTTCTTAGAAAATATATTGAAACAATTACTTTTGTTCAAATCAAATAATACTTAATATTGTTTTGAACTCCAGTACCGATAGTAGAACTTAGAGTTGTTATTTACCAGCTAACTCAAGTCAGCTTGAAGGCACGCAAAGATATAGAAAAACATCGTTGCAACCTTGTCCGTTATTCTGCGAGTTGGCCCCTTTTACGGATGACTTACTTGACTTTGATCCTAAATATACCGTTCCTTATGTTACAATATTGATAAGTAATAAAATAAGTAAGATGAAATTATAAATATACTAAGTAGTGATGTATTTTTTTATGTATTCCTTGGCCATTGAGGAAATCTGATAATTGAATCATAAGACTATTATCTTGATAGATATTATGGCGCAGTGTATACTAAGGATAAATAGAATTAGATTGTAGATCATAAATTCAATCTATATCAGAACTCGAATAACTTACAGTAAAAACCTGTGAATGTCCCACTGCTGCAATGCATATGTTAAGGTCTCCTCTCCTCGTTTGAGGAGAAGGTTCGGAGCTTATTCCACCACGCTGCTTCATTGCGCATTGGTGGAATTTGTTACCTCGCGATGTTTTCCTTCATCGTCAAGCACGAGATGAATATAAGCACATGAAAGTTCAGTGGTGCTTGTCCCGGTTCGAACCCACGATAATCGGTTAAGATTCACGCATACTACCCATTGGGCCATCTCGGCTATATCGAATAACTAAGGTTTTGTAATTTTATATAATTATGTTACATTTATTTAAAAAAATGTAGGCAAATTTTGGTTAAGAGAATGTTTGTAATAAATAGTTTGTCGCAGATTATGGCAATGGAGACATACGTATATCCGGTTAACTGTTTTTGTCTCAAAACTCGCCTGTAAGTGATATTATTGCAAACCAGTTTTTACTCAAGAACCTATTTTAGAAATCTAAACTAGAATAGGAAGCGAAAACATCGTGCCTCTTTTCACTAGAAATCCGAATCATAGACAGTAGAAGAGAATATAAATAAAATAGAACCACGCGTACTTTTTGCGTAGGTAATTTGTAATAATAAACTAAAAAATAACTAATTTGTCTAGAACGTTAATTAACTAATCTTTATTATAATACTGTTTATGTTTTTTATCCATTATACGATACTTAAATGATATTAATAGCGAGTGATATCTCGGTAAATTATTAAAGTACAGGACAACGTGTTACCCAGTGAAAGTGGACGAGATGAAACGATTTGGTATCTTAGCTGGCAAGCTGCCGAATGAAAGTGGTTTGAATGAATGCTTCTTTCTAGTTACCAATGTGATGTAAGTCTTTTGTAATCTTCTCTATATCCGGTCGTTTTAAAACCAAAACATTTATAAATAAATCGATGTAGACTCCGCTTTAGAAAGAAAACACGTGTAAAAGTATTATATATGTTATGCTGTTGTCACAACAAGGAAAATATAAGACAATATTCTAATTAAACTTTATTTACCGTATGAGAGATTAGTATTATTTACTGTACAAGTTCAATGATTTATTGAAACATTTATTTATTACACATTTATTACATGAACACTAAGTCTATCTTGTAATGATCGAAATAAAATAATGAATATTTCAATAATTATTTTGAATATATTTATTTTTATGCACGACCAGAAATTCTTAATATAGTAATTATAAGGATTTCTGATACGAGTCATTACATATAATAATATATATTACTTACCTTTTAAAACCCAACCACCAACCCGCATTGGAGCAGCGTGGTGGAACAACCTCCAAACGTTTTCCTCAAAAAGGAGAGGAGATCTTAGCCCAGCAGTGGGACATTCATAGGCTGTTACTGTACTTACCTTTTATGTCAAAACTCTAGTAAAAAATCAATTAGTATTAGGTACATAGAACTAGACTTATCGAGTCATACTTATTGTATGGAAAAAAAAAATCGCAAATAAAAGCACTTGAAGATGCACAACAAAAGCAAAAGAAAGAAGTAGGGCGGCATGTGCTAAGACGCTAATCTTACTGTGAGTACAGGCATAGAGATCCTTTGATATTTATTGTATACAATTACTTAGAGCTAAATTTTTGTTCGTTGTATGAAATCAGATTGGAGAGTTTTATACGGTAAAATATAGAGGTTCAATATCATTTAATAGTATGAAAGAGCACACGATAATTCATACATCGCATAATGATTATGATTTAAAATGTTGTCTATATCAATTTTTGTGCAGATATTTTACGAACTGCAAAACATGTGTGCGATACCACCGTCACTTTCTTTCCAGTAAAGTCAATGAAGCGAGGAGAAAGTGGCGACCTCCACGTCCGTGTACTCGCTGTATCTGTAAAAACCGCTGACTCACACTCCTTGTACGTAGTCGAAAGAAATTACTTCAAATAATACTAGTTATAAGATACGAAATAAAAAAAAAGTATAAAGTTCAACATTGCATAAAATGACACAAACTAGAAAATCAGTTAGGTTTATTGTGTATTTTTTGGTCTGCAATTCTGAATTCGTATTTTAGCAATCGATTTGTAAGTTATTTATATACTTGTTGTACCTATGAAAAATATATATAGTTTTGATAAATCATCATAACAATAAAATAATAACATTATTTTTTATTTTATCGAACAAAAAACAAAGAAAGTAAATACCTACATAGTTGACGTTTACATTAGGTAGCTACTTCTTATATCATTTGCAACACAAGCTTTATAGCAAAGCCTGAATAATAATAATAGAGACATATTTTATTTTATACACAATATTATTTTATACAAATGAATATTATATGATATACGCAAATTTGAGAAATAGAATTATTACCTATGTGTTTCTTTATCGAGGCATAAGTTACATAATATATTGTACCTAACATATATTGCATTTTTTATGAATAATATATATCTAAATAAACTGACATGATAATTAAGTGTATTTTTATGCATTTAAACTTAATTTAATTATTGTTCAAGGTAGTTGGAACGTACACCGTTTTTTTTTGCTTAATAATGTTGACTTTAATCTTACCTGTGTAGAAAGATAAAATAACGAAACAATTCCAAAATTAAAATTATTTATTTTTTGACGATTCCACTTTAGAGTTTGTTTTAATAACTTATAAAATTCAACAAGAAGCAACTTCCGTAGGTATTCTAAATAGGAAAACATCATAACTAAATAACTCTCATCTCTGGTTATATAATATCGTTACTAGAGATGAAAATAAAACCTTCAGTATTTTGTTTATGATTATCTTTTAAGTCAACTATCGTCATTTTGACCTACTTTCTCTAGGATTTTTGTTCTTGATGAATTCAATACTTAAAATGTTTATACAAAAAAATCTCTTTATGAGATTTTTATTACGTATCTGATGTGAAAGGCAATAAGTTTATGACAATCTTTATTATGGATAACATTTTAATGTATGTCGAATACTGTCCGTATTCGACTGTTTACAACTGGACATTCTTGTAGTGAAAGATCATTATATTATGTTGTATTAAATACAGTGAAACTTTTTATTTATTCAATGTGTTTACGGTTTTTTAGCTGTTGTATTTTGTTCCGAATAAAGTATTATCTTACCAATAAATTTCATAATACCATGTATATTTTAATTTAAATAAAGTTTTCTCTACAGATCATCTTCCTTCATTAATTTCAGTGATGATATTAAGAATACCATGGCGTTTACAAATAGTAATCGTTTTTTCAATTACGACGATATCAGGTTAGTGGGAATTCATATATAAATAAAAACTTTAAACTCGTTAAGTCTGTCCAAGCAGATTTAAAAAATATTTTTATTATCAAAACTGTACAAAGAGATATAGAGTTATTCATTAATTTTATGAACTTTCTCATTCAATATTATTTTAATTTCCATAGGTAATCCGTTGTTTCTGCAGCAGCAATCAGGCAGAAATATTAAACCTGTCATAAAGTGGAGACCACCTATGGATACTTGGAATTGGACCGAAACACCTCGTAATGAAGAACCATTTTTCAAGCCATCAAACTTCACCCACAAACTACCTCCATCTGCTAATGAAACAGAACTTATTGCCCATATGGCAGCTTTAAAACGAAATTACTCCCGTCTTCTATGGGATAGTGATAAAAGTTCAAATTTACCACTCTTCGTAGATAAAGCATTGAAACTGCTTAATTTAAAACAAGTATACTATGAAGTTGAACATTCCGTTATGTCAAAAGTATCCTGCACTGCATGTAAAGCTGGCGCTGGCTTACTGCAGCATTACATGAGACTCGGTAAAAGTAAAGAAGAAATAAATAAAATGATATATCAATTTTGCGTCTCATTAAATATTCAGTCTGCAAGAGTCTGTGAAGGAATAACAAGACTATTTGGGGTAAGTGATAAAACAGAGATGATTGTGAAATTAATATTATTGTAAAGTAATAATTCGTTGAACGTTGTTTACTTACTATTAATAGTATTTTCCTTAAATATAGAGTGAAGTCGTTTACGTGCTAAAAAGAATTACAATCGGTCCAGACGAAATATGTAGTTTTGTTATTGGAGATGCTTGTGGCGACGTTTATAATCCCTATCACGAATGGGAAGTGGCCTTCCCGCCAGTACCAAAACCGGCGGTGCGTGCCCTCGAAGCACCTATTGAAAAAGCTCCAACCTTCAAAGTTCTGCAAATTTCTGATACTCATTTTGACCCATACTACGCTGAAGGTAATTTATTTAAAGAATGTGTGCAAATGCTATGATTTTATCAAGAATTACATTTATTTTCTAATTTTTACTCGTAGGTGCAAACGCCGAATGCAACGAGCCACTTTGTTGTCGTGCGTCTAGCGGTCCTGCGTTGACCCCGGGAGGTGGAGCAGGCCGTTGGGGAGACTACCGCAAGTGTGACACACCTAAACGCACCATCGACCACATGTTAAAACACATAGCTGACACACATACCGTAAGCTAAGCGCAGTAACTTCAGTTACTGTTTTTCTACTTTAATTAAAATTGAATTAAAAAAAAAGTTTAGCGTTCAACTTCTTAGTCTTACTAGGAAACTTGTTTTGTTAGTTATAAATGTTGACGATTGATATTATGTCTAAATATATTTTTTCACTATTATGTATAATATGTGGGTTTGTTTGGATCAAGAAATCGTTACGATTATAGTATTTATCTATTTACGTAAAATATTTAATCGTTTTGTAATTTGATATAAACATATTGTTACTTTAGGATATAGACTACATATTATGGACCGGGGATTTACCACCACACGACGTGTGGAACCAAACGAAGGAAGAAAATCTAAAAGTTCTTCAAGAAACAGTTGCTCAAATGTCTGATATGTTCCCTGGTGTACCGATTTTTCCTGCTCTTGGTAATCACGAATCTTCACCGGTTAACAGGTACATTATTACAAGTTTTTACGTTATATTTAAAATAAAAATGTTAATGTTAAAAATTAAGTTAAACTAGTCAATACCACAACAGTGAATTAGACGTATAAATATTGTGTTTTTGAATCAAGAAAGTTGAAACTAATTCAATCGAATGGAAAAAGTCGCTTTTCATGACGTAAAATTCTAAGAAACGCTTAGTATTTTTTTGTTAAAAAGCGTTATAACTCTGCAGTTGCAATTGTATTATTAAGGGTAAATGCGAAGAAATGCATTCGTTGCAGTATATTTCCGTAAACAGTCGTTTCGGTGATGAAGCTAAGTACCAGGTTATTTAATCAAAGTAACAACCTATATATAGTGGTAGTGCCATGCTACATACCTTCAGGTTGTAGCCGAATGGGCCGGCACGCCCGGGGAAGTACCACTCTCTCACTTAAAATCGGCGTGAAGTGGTAGCCATAATACCGCGTTTCGTCCGGTATCTGAGAGTTCCGGAGGCCCAATTCCCCCCCCCCCACAAAATGAGTGCGCAGAATCAAGAAAAACTACCCCAGGAGGGTACCATCTGCGACTGCGGTGGACAATCCCTCTCTGGACATCCATGCTCAGGACATACACTGCCTGAGCAGGGATGCCCAGGCTGCCCTTCGAATTCTGGGGGGGGGCAATTTTGCGCTCTTAAATGGTCGGGGCAAACGGAGCAGGCATCTTAAGGCAACCCCTACCACCCTCCCTGTGGACTTCTGCAACATCAGGGGACTGAATTCCAGCTTAAACGCCGTCCACTACCATCTTGAGACGGCGAAGCCGGCCTTGCTCTTTCTAACCGAGACCCAGATATCGTCTCCGGCGGACACCTCATTTCTCTCCTACCCGGGGTACAAGTTGGAACATTCCTTTGTACCACGGGCTGGAGTGTGTGTTTATGTCAGAGAGGATATCTGCTCTCGTCGCCTCGCCCATCTTGAAGGGAGGGACCTATCTATTCTCTGGCTGCGCGTAGACTGCGATGATCACCCGCGAATCTACGCGTGCCTATATAGGTCCCATAGCGGTAATGCCGAAACAGACCGGCTCGTTGAGCACATGCAACGGGTTACAGATTCCATGCTGCAGCAGATCCCATCCGCAGAGATCGTGATTCTTGGCGATTTTAACGCCCACCACGCCGAATGGCTAGGTTCACGTACCACCGATCATGCGGGGAGATCTGTGGCCAATTTTGCCTTGGCATATGATCTGACACAATTGGTTACCTCGCCAACGCGAATCCCAGATGTGGATGATCATACACCTTCCCTGCTAGACCTTCTGCTGACCTCTCATCCGGATGGGTACCATGTTTCCGTCGAGCCTCCTCTTGGCTCGTCGGACCATTGTCTTGTCCGGAGTACAGTGCCGATCTTACGCCCCTCACGGCCTCGGTTCGTGGGATGTCGGCGAGTGTGGCACTACAGGTTAGCGGACTGGGATGGGATGCGGTCCTTCTTTGCTTCCTACCCATGGGGGCGGATTTGTTTCTCGCCGGATGATCCAGATGTCGTTGCTGACTCGGTCGCCGATGTGGTGTTTCAGGGTATGGAACTTTTGATTCCGTACTCTGCAGTACCCATCGGTGGCAGATCCCGGCCCTGGTTTGGTGGCTTCTGCAAAACGGCGTCACGCCGAAAAGTAGAATGCTATCAAGCCTGGGCTGAAGCGACGGCATCGCGTGATGTAAATACCAGCGCATTTAAAAAGGAATATAACTCTGCCTCCAGATCTTTCAAAAGAGTTATTGCCAGGGCAAAGTCGGAGCACATAGGCAGAATTGGCGAGAGATTGGTGCGTCTTCCTTCGGGAACACGCGCATTTTGGTCTCTCGCTAAGGCTGTCTTAGGGAATTTCTGTAAGCCCTCCCTTCCATCTCTGCATAGGAGTGATGACACGTTGGCTCATACCGCGAAGGAGAAAGCTGATCTTTTGAGCACTCACTTCGCATCCAACTCGACTCTGGATGACCAGGGAAGGACACCACCGACAAGCTTGCGGTGTGATACCACGATGCCGGAAATTAAATTCCGACAAAGTGCGGTTCGTAAAGCACTTTTTTCCCTGGACATCCATAAATCGAGTGGGCCCCATGGCATTCCTCCGATTGTGCTGCGTACTTGTGCTCCCGAGCTGGCACCGGTCTTAACGCGCCTTTTTCGCCACTCCTACACATAAGGCGTAGTCCCGAATTCTTGGAAGACTGCTTTGGTGCACCCGATCCCTAAAAAAGGCAATCGCTCTGATCCAACAAACTATAGACCTATTGCTGTCACCTCCTTGTTCTCCAAGATAATGGAATCCCTTATTAACTGCCAGCTCCTGCGGTACCTAGAGGAGCACCAGCTGATCAGCGACCGCCAGTACGGCTTCCGTCGAGGTCGCTCAGCTGGTGATCTTCTAGTTTACCTGACTCACAGATGGGCTGCAGCGGTTGAGTCCAAGGGGGAGGCAGTAGCAGTCAGCCTGGACATGGCGAAAGCCTTCGATCGGGTATGGCATAAAGCGCTTCTCTCGAAGCTTCCTTCCTACGGACTTCCCGAGAAATTATGCACGTGGATCACCAGCTTTTTGGCAGATCGGAGCATCAAGGTCGTTGTCGACGGTGCATGCTCTGACTTAAAATTCGTCAATTCTGGTGTTCCACAAGGCTGCGTTCTTTCACCTACTCTGTTTCTTCTGCATGTCAATGATATGTTACAAATCCGTAACATTCACTGCTATGCGGATGACAGCACTGTAGACGTTCTTTACACCGGCCGTAGCAATATTTCTCGGGAACACGTCGACGAGTGTCGGAACAAACTTGTGTCTGAAGTCGAGACCTTGTTAACCAAAGTCTCGGACTGGGGCCGACTAAACTTAGTCCAATTCAACCCCAATAAGACACAAGTTTGCGCGTTAACCGCTAAAAAATCTCCTTTTGTCATATCCCCTCATTTTGAGAATACTCCCCTCGCTGCCACAGCCAGTATCAGGATACTTGGCGTCGAGATTTCGAACATTGTTCAGTTCCGCGGTCAATTGGAAGTTAAAGCTAAATTGGCTTCAAAAAAGCTTGGAGTGCTCAACAAGGCGAGACAGTACTTCACGTCGGCCCATCGCCTACAACTTTACAAGGCGCAAATTCGGCCCCACATGGAGTACTGCTCTCACCTCTGGGCGGGAGCTCCTCAGTACCAGCTTCTTCCTTTTGACCGTATTCAACGTAGAGCAGTTCGAATTGTCGACGATCAGGCTATTACTGATCGGCTTGATCCTTTGGATTTGCGTAGAGATGTAGGGTCTCTCTGCATCCTCTACCGCATATATCACGGGGAGTGTTCTGAGGAGTTGTTTGGTTTAGTCCCGGCAGCTGAATTTCACCACCGGACATCGCGCCAGAACTCTAAATTCCATCCCCATCACCTCGATGTCTGGAAATCCACAACAGTGCGTTTCTTAAGGCATTTCCTGCCTCGCACAATCACTCTGTGGAACCAGCTTTCGCCGGCGACTTTTCCGAACCGATATGACTTAAGAACCTTCAAGAAGAGAGCGTACTCCTTCCTAAAAGGCCGGCAACGCATCTGCATGTCCTCGGATGTTGCAGATGTCCATGGGCGGTGGTAGTCACTTTCCATCAGGTGAGCCTCCTGCTCGTTTGCCCCCTCTATTATAAAAAAAAAAAAAAAAATGTGCCCATGCTAAGAAAATCTATTTCGAGAAAAAGGGCTTATTCCACCACGCCGTTCTGATGTGGGTTGGTCATGCTTTATTTTATTATTATTAATCCACAAAACTGACCACAATTATACAAGCAACAACGACATACAGTAATACAAATAACCGAAAATATTTACAATTGTGTCTTCCCGATGTGGACATTACTTGCTTAAATGAGGGTTAACAAAATTTTTATATGTGTAGGTATATGTCAAAAATAGTAACTACAGCGTAATCTTAAAATTAACTTTAAAACAGAAAAAACATAGATCTTATAAAAACTATCACCTACGAAATAAAAATAAATAAATTACAGAACAAAATCAAAACTAAAAAGCTTTGCTCATAAAGTTCGACGACTAGCACGAGATGAAGTATATACACAAAATAACCACTTGCAAACTCAGAGGTGCTTGGCTGGACTTGAACCCGCAATGTTTGATTAAGACTTATGTATTCTGGCCACTGGGCCATTTATAGAAGTAAATAAACAATTGTTTCATAATTATTGGCTCATATTATTCTATATTTAACCAATAATAATCTGTCAATTTCCTGAGTTAGGCCTGAATTTCTCCAACCAATAGTAATACTAGTAACTAAATAATTTTTTCTCGAATTAAATATATGACTAGATATAAAATAACTGAAGTGAATTCACGATCGGTAATAAAGACACAATTGTTATTATAACAAAAACCCGCACACGTTTTCAGATTCCATTTGCAAATGCATAATAGTATATATAGATAACTGATAAAAGTTTTCATACAAAATGCGGGTAGCAGTTTGTCATAATTCAATTGATAACAAAAGCCCTCATTACGAGTAATTTAAGTAAGTACGCTGTGAAGTAGGTGGGTCGTATATTTTGTATGAACACAATTGTATACAATTGTGTGAAATAACATGATTACAGTTGACTTTAGTGTTCGCTATTATGTATTTTGACAATCAGAAACTACTAAAATATATAAAAAAATCATGTCAAAAAAATGTCTGAGAAACTGGCTACATATTGTACTTTTATGTAGCCATATTCTCAGACATGACTTTTTCTCATTAATCTGGTATCTCATTAAATGCTTCATTGTCGCTCTACAATATTTATGGGTGGAAACGAAATATACTTTGGGATTTACATAATTAAGGTTTTTTCCGGCCACAACAACGTATTTCTTCTCTTGCTCTGCCATACTATACCTAAGCGTTAATATATAGTTTTGGCTGTTCTTTAAAAAGTTTTGTCATGATATTTTTTCATTTTACGCATCAAAAGAATGCGAATTAATTATTATTTAGCAGGATTATAGTTTTTTTTTAAATATAAATTGTCAATAATTGTGTTCCAGTTTCCCCCCACCGTACATCTCGTCTGCAGAGTCGAACATTGCGTGGTTGTACAACGAGCTGGACGCGCAGTGGCGGCGCTGGCTGCCCGCCGGCGTGTCCCATACCGTTCGTCGTGGAGCCTTCTATTCCGTGCTCGTCCGACCCGGCTTCCGCATTATATCACTTAACATGAACTATTGCAATAACAAAAACTGGTAATTCACAATTGGTAACAACGAATTCACTTAAACTGTGAATATTCTTCTGCTAAGTAAAGTCGTAATGCATATTCGTTTCAAAGTATATTTTGAAGTTTATTTCACCACTCTGCTCAACTGCGAGTTAGTCGATATATACTACTCGTATAAAATGTGGCTAATTTTCTTTCTATGTGGGTAATTCCTCATTACGCATTACATGCCACCGTGCATGAGATGACCAATACATGTAAAAAATTAGTTGACAAGACAATTAAAACAATGAATCACATTGACTCTATGACGTTATGCAGGGCGTAGGGTATGAATGTAAAGAGTGAATTGTTTGTTATATATCTACCTAATAATTTAATACGCGTCTTTGCTTTCAGGTGGCTCTTACTAAACAGTACAGACCCAGCAACAGAATTACAATGGTTTATTTATGAATTACAATCGGCTGAATTTAATGGTGAAAAGGTTCACATAATTGGCCACATCCCACCCGGACATTCCGATTGTCTTAAGGTGTGGAGCAGAAATTATTATGCTATAATTAATAGATATGAGTCAACTATAACCGCACAATTCTTTGGTCATACGCATTTCGATGAATTTGAAGTGTTTTACGATCCAAATGATTTAGGTATGTATAATCTCGAAGTAATAAAATAATTATGATAGTAAATAAAAATATATTAATATTTTCTATTATCGTAGGGAGAGCGACGAGTATAGCTTATGTTGGACCTTCTGTATCACCGTACTATGACTTAAACTTAGGATATAGAATATATTATGTCGATGGTGATCACGATGCTACAACTCGAGTAAGTATTAATAAAAGTTATATTGGGTTTAATAACAATAACTTTGCTTAGTTAGATTCTAACATACACTTATAAAAAACTAAGGTAAGCAATTGATATATTTTTGCATTTCAGTTGGTAGTTGATCACGAAACTTGGATCATGAATTTAAAGGAAGCTAATCTGTTTGGTTATCCAATATGGTATAAATTATACTCAACGCGGTCAGCGTACATGATGCCATCACTTCGCCCACAGGATTGGGACAAGTTTATCGACGACATGACTTCTAAAGAAGATGTCTTTAACTTATATCACAAGTAAGTACTCATATTTAAGTTAATATATTACATATGTATGTACTGAAGCTATCAGTAGAGGCAATGACATGAAAACTGAAATAATGATCGGTGCTATCTGTTGATACGTGTTATGCGCCGCGTTGTCATCCGTTATTCGGTACCTACTTAAATTAGTTTGTGCATATAATGTAAAAAAGCGGGTTGACGATACTTATAGATAATTATTTGTCGTTGTTGTACGTGTTGTTTTTGTTGTACTGTAATTTAATGTTTTTGTGTTACTAGTAATTACTTACCACAATACGTAAAAATACTTACTAATTTACTATTTTAATATATTTTTACCCGCTGATATTTTGATTTTATTAAAAATTTATTAATTCTCATAACCGAATTACAGCTGAGTAGTCGTTAGACAAATACTACTTAGGTATATGTGACCAGATGACGATAAGTCATAAAATCTACATATCTGGAAAATGATCGTATATAAAAGTTGTCTTTGACATTCAGACACTACTGGAAAAACAGCCCGCGTCGTGGGACATGTGACGGGGAATGTCGCAAGCGCCTGATCTGCGACGCGCGTTCCGGTCGGTCTCACGACCGGCGCGCGCTCTGCGGACACATCGAGGCGCGCATCGACGGCGCCGCGCCGACGCCGCAGACGTGGCGCGCCTGGCTCTACAATGGCCTGTCCGTCTCGTGAGTTGTTAACGCTAACTCGCCAATCACATTAGCTTTCATTACATTCCTATCATTCTATTTTCTTTAACTCATCAGCAGGCAAATAAAAATTGAAAATTTTCGTTAAAAACGTTGCCTCGCAGTCTAATTCGTTCTTGAATTTTTACCCTTCTCTATCACGCGAAGTTTCTTTCCAACTTTACACGTCACTTCTTATTGATCCAGTTTGCTTGACGTGGTATAAGCCATGTAATGATCCATTCCATTTTATTTATGTACTAAAAATATAAACCTTTTGTTAATATTAAACATTATTAAGCACATAGGTACCTATACCTTGTAGTTTAATTTGTACCTTGCATTGATTGGGGAAGTTACAGACTAGATGTTATTTATAAAATTCTAGTATCTGCCCCCAGCTTCGCCCGCGTGTGAACTGTGAGGGTTGTCATTTCCTATACTACGCACAATATGTATACAAAATTGCAAGATGTTCGGTTCAGTAGTTAAGACGTGAACGCGTAACAAATAAACAAACTTACTTTTGTATTATAATATTCGTAAGGCAACACTTTTATTTTGTTACCTATGCATTACAGTTTCTCTTCGCTTCTGGACTTCTGCATAACCATTTACCGTACTCTACTTATCACTGTCTGTTCGCTTCTTATGATTTAGATCAAATGGTACTTCAAAAGAGTTCGTTTGATACAATTGTAAATAGTGATACAATAGAAACGCTATTACGCACCTATGCTTATAACCACTTTTAATATTCCTGCTATGTATTAATTATTTTTATATCTCACAGACCTAGTGTACAGCAAGTTTAAAGGTGGTGGAACTATTTTAGATGCTGCTTGGACAAAGGTTGGTGTGTCGAGGTTTTTTTTATACAAATACATATAGCTACACGATTTTCATTACTTATGTTGACTATTGTAATACAACTAACAAAAGATTGAAAATTAAGTAGAGTAGCTAAGCAGACCCCGATGTAGCTTTACATTGTTCGGTGTAGATGTCGCCAAAATATAGAAATGTTAGAAGATCTGGTTTTTTCCTTGTAATGTTGGAATAAGAATAAAATTTAGTATTGCTAGTATAATAATATAATCTGATGATGAAATTTATGATGATGCTCTTAGGGGCATCCACTCCTTGGGGTGCCCAGTGCACTGCACCGCTTTGCCCTGTCATTGCAACGCTACTGCCTATGTCATCAATTTTATATTACTAACAAATTTATGCTTTTTAATTAAAATTGTACTCTTAACGATATAATATAAACTTGATTACGGCTTATTTTGAGGCAAGGATACGGTAAGTTACATCGCCACATCGATCTTGCCATTTGTGGAACTGTGGTGTGGATAGATGCTGGAATAATGTCTTTTATTTCTATGGTGATGGTTCTTTTTCGATTCTATCAATATCAACAATTTCCTGACGTATTTTAAGAGCTCGTAAATGTCCTACTGTTCAACTTGTCTGTTAATCTATAAAAAAACTTACCCTTTCATTTTTTTATTACAGAGTGTCAATGTTGATGCAAATACCACAAGTTGCTTATCAAATACCAAAGTTTGTTATGGGTCTCGGTTGAAGATTAAGAAAAAAATTATAAGGCTAATAGTCTCCACGCCACTGGATTGTACTAGAACAGACTTTCAAGTACATATTTATAATTATAAAAAACAAAAGTTAGTCTTAACTTAACCATATATTATTTTAGTCTTTATTACTAGTTCATTTTGAAAAGTAAAATGTTATCAATAAGGTTCTGTAAATATCTTTTGTAAATTGTGTAATTAAAATTTTATACGTAGGAACTTTTTATCTTCTTAATAAATGATACAAATGAAACATTTATTTTATTTTATTTTTAATTAAAATATATAAGAGAGCTTCTTAAGCAATTCATATTTAATTGCATTCAAATAAAATTAAATGTCATGTACGAACATTTTTAAGCAATTAAAATTAAAAAGATACATTTAAAAAAAATAATACAAATTTGAGGCAACATCAGTGATCATTATCTAATATAATTATTCAGAATAAATTAAAATACCCGGTCAAATACTACAATAAAAGTAGAACATTATGAGTGACCGAACGTTACGATATAAACTTATTTCAAACTGAAGAAGTCGGTGACACATTTTAAAACATGTAAGCTGCTAATTATAAGGTGCCGTTTAAAAATAAGTTTACATTGGCAGTTCGGTAGAAAAATAATATACCTAAATGAAATGCGTCTTTATAAATTAAAATATTTGAAATTCGACAGGTAGACAAACGTTGCACATCTAAAAAATATATAATAGATGATTTTAAACCCAAGGCACCAAAAATTTCAAGGCATCATAATTGGAATGGACAAATAACATAAATTACTACAAAATGTTTCTTTCGTGGTAATTTTTTTCATGTATAAACATTTTTATCAAAATAAGCCACTAAACCACGATCAATTTTTTTTTCATTATATGAAATATGATATTTAAAATCTCAATACTAAAAATATAAACTACCTAGAAAAATTGGTCCTAATACGTTTGCAAAACATTATATCTTGTTCAAAATAGATAGCATCAAAAGTCAAGATGCTAAACAAAAAGTCCTCATATTCGATTTTTAAATCCGATACGTTAGAAGGCACCCGCCCTAACTGTAAAGCCAAGTTTTTGATGTGGAGTGAAGATAGGGAACATTTAACGCCCATAACCATCTTGTATAAAACCATTTTTTTAATGTCTTTTAAACGGGGTCTATTATGAAAAACAGTTAAAGGACCTCTTGTGCGGTTCGTGTATAAATTATATTTTCTACCATTTTCGTTTTCGCGGAACGAAAAGTTACACTTAAGGGGTCAACACATTATATTCGAATTGACAAATCGAATGTGAGGATTTTTGCTTAGCGAAAGTCTATATCTTGGACTTATTCCCTCCATCAAAGGATGTTTTACTGAACTAGATAACTACATCTACTTAAAATAATTACAATTAAAAACATTAAAACTACCTGTATTTATTTAAAACTAAAACACTTGGAAAATTATCATTATATATTTACGATGAGAATCATGCAATCGAACCGGTTTCGCATGTATGATTATGAAATAAGAACTGAGAAGATAATGTGAGGCTGTTACTTTTTAAGTTTTTTGCGTCTTTGAATACCTTATAACATTGCCTTGAACACCTTAATAATTTAATTCATACATTTGCATCAAGATATTTTTATATTTAGTTTAATGGAATATATAATTGTTTACACGAATAGTAACTGTTTGTTACCTTCACTGTATTTGTAAATTAATTAAGTTAAATTTTATAACCTTTTTTACAGTTATAACAGATAATAACAAAACTATTGGAAATGTCATATTGAGGAACATTTTATGATATTCATTTATTTTCGGTTAATAAGTTTTTTTATTGTATTGTATTTATATGAATTAATTTTCGCTGTGCTGGTTAAGTATTGCCGTTTCAAGAACAGGTTTTAATCGTGATGAATATAAGTAACCAAGCTGGTTTCCCGCGCTACCGTTCTCAAAGCTTCAACGTCTACCGATGTTGTTCAAATTTGGCGAAAATTATATTAAGATTCCAATCGTAGTTATAAAATTTACTTATATAATGTCAAAGCGGAATTTAAATAATGATTATAATTTTAAAATGATAATTATTCATTTTGTAGTTACATTGGCAATAAATGATAAGATGTAGGACTAGAAAAATTTAAGAGTATTGTCAATTTTTTGTTTACATTTGCATTAAAACGACGTTAATTTATTGTATACTAATTATTTAAGAAATAATTTTGACTATTACTTATATGTGATAAAATTGAAATACTAGCTAAATCTATTCATATAGGTTTGGATGAGTTCGGACATTAACTTATACTTAGAAATTTATTATTTACTACAAATTCTAGTAAATGCAATAGCTGTGATGTCGCACTTAGTAGTACCATTATTAAGGTCCTATGAGTAAATAAAACAAAACGTTTACAGTTGTATCATGCCCTTATGACAATCTTATACATTTGAGAATGTAAAAAAACCTAAAGATTATTTCAACATGCAAAAATTATGGAAATTACTGAAATATTATATTTAATATCACAGTTGATGATTCTTTGTACTTATTTTAAACAAATCTTATTGTTAATTAATAAGGTTCAGTTATAGTAGATTTCAGATTTAAAAAAAAAACAATGAAAAACAGAAATTCGAGATTAAAATACTAAGCTCTCATTCATATTAACATAACATGGACAACCTAATTTAAGCAATTTATTGCTATAAAATATCAGTCTGGAACATTATTCTAACTTGAGTGCCATCAATAAAACATAAAATTAATTCTGCAGTTTATCGACTCAAAGTGAAATTCATGAAATAATTTTGATGTTATGATCTATTTCTTAGTGTTACTTTACAGTTTTCAACTATGTAATCAATATTTATTTTAATCTACCAATAATGCTGTATTTTGAAAAAGTTATTGTCATGTATTTGGAGGTGTTACTCAATACAGTGAACAATAGTTACAATCATAATTATATGAAGAAAATAAAGTAACCATTAAGTAACAGCAGACAGTTCTAAACATAATAATTTACATTACAAAAATTACCATTTTAAGAAATATTGTGACATACTTGATGTGGCATAAAATGAATTTTATTGCTATATATTATTTATTATAAATGGCACATTATCAGACCATAGTTTTTCTCAATTACTATAAATTTATATCATAGTAATCTCTCACACAATGATTTCATAAATCATATCTTTGGATATGAAATGCTTACATTTAAATACTAGAATCACTGGTATAATGTTAGGTCTCTAAGAATTTTAAGGACACAAGAGTCTTTTTAAGTTTTTTCTGCTCTTTTTTGTACCAATGGAATAAATATTTTTCTGTCTTTTCGATGGACTTGGCCCATCCAGGTCATATTGAATACACTTCTTATCTGAATGTCTTTCCCCCATACAAAGCCTACAAAATTGGTGACAACAGGTGGTACTTGTGCATTCAACCCACACCTCTCCTGAGCTTTCCTCTGTTACTTTGGCAGGTCGTTGACACTTAACGCAAGGTAACTGTTTACGTGAATCCAATGCAGCTGCCTAAAAACAAAGTGGTATTATTTATAAATTTGTTTTCGATTTCAATAAAATAATAATATAACAAATTATTTTTATTTAAAAAATTTACCTTAGCATATCTTTTAAACTTGATGGTTCTGGGTGTCCCTGGAGGGCTTTTGTGAGAACTGGCTTGTTGGTTATTATATTGAATATTATGAATCTCCATTAATGGCTTCATCTGATGTTTGAAACCATTTTTCGGTGTGGACATTTTATTTTCCTGGTTTTCCCTAGCATTTTTTAGAAAATGTACATATTCCCGTTTTATTGTTTTGACCCTGCTAACATCTTCCCACACTTTATGCCAAAGCTGACTGACCAAAGTGAAATTATGAACATCTTCATGTGACAAATATTGAAATATTTTCATTATTGCAGGCATCACATTTGCATACTGGTATAACATCTTAATCATGTCAAACTTCTCATTAGGTTTAAATTGAAACACATTTACTTTGTTATTGGTCACAAGAGATTTTGTTAATGGTTGCAATTCTCGTGTTTCACAAGTAAGAGAATGTATTACAAAATTATCTCTATCTCTCCAAAGTCTTCTTGCATTGAATGGACTTAGTTTACAACTATTTCTGCATATTTTTTTTACTGGTGTTGTTGGGTATGTTAGATGTATGTGATCATTTATTGAGAGTAATTCTGCTTCTAAAATATTTGTATGGCCTAAATTTACAGAAGAAACGCTTACATTTAATGTATGGTTATCACTACATCTAAGCATACGTAATCCACCAGATATTATACTGGTAGGAGTTGGAACAGAGTTATGACTTGTTTCTGTGTTCTCTGTTTCGTCCTGATATGCCCTCTTAATACCTCTACGGTTTTGGGGGGAATCATTAAAACTATCATTTGATCTTATTAAACCAGTGCTATACTTCAACCTCGGACTAAAGTCTTTAGAAATATTCAAGCAATCAACTTGGAATTGGCCCGTGAAACTTAATTTATCATTAAAGATTGCATGATTAAAATTTTCACCTGATATTTCTGAGCTTTCCAATGATCCCGGGGTATGATAACCACTGTCTTCAGTCTTCCAATAGTTCATATTTTCGTATGATAGGCATGGCGTAACAGTTTCAACAATATCTGGGTGAAAATCCATTTTGTTAGTAACAAGCGCGAAACGAAATTCTTACTCAAATATATAATAGGTTTTGACAAGACAATTTTCTGTGTAGAGCCATATTAGAAACTCCATATCAAAATATACTCATTATGTATCTAGGTTTAAAAGAGTATCTTTTATAGTATGTTTTTGATATTTTATAATTATTTACGTTACACTTTAGAAACATCAACTCAAGCTATGACAGTTGGAAGTTTGGAAACTTTAGAACAACGCAGATCATATACACAGATTAAAGATAATGGCTCTAAAACTGGTAAAAACGAATGTTGCCGTTCCATTAAAAACTTCACTAATATTTTGGTATATACGAACATGTTGTAAAAACATTATGTAAATAAATTCAAAATAAGGAATCGCAAATTTACTCAAAATAACTAACTAGCAAGAGCTCATATAATTTGCATTTTAAAAATTTTGAAGATAGACTCATCTCTACTTTATTTTGGTAAGTGGTCACCAACGCCAATAGAAACTGGCATTGTAAAAGATGTTAACCATCGCTTACATCGCCAATGCACCACCAACTTTGGGAATGAAGATGTTATATCCCTAGTGCCTGTCATTACACTGGCTCAGCTCAGTGACAGTCACCCTTCAAACCGCAACACAACAATAGCAAGTACTGCTGTTTTGCGGTAGAATATCTGATGAGTGGGTGGTACCTACCCAGACGAGCTTGCACAAAGCTCTACCATCAAGTTAATTTAATAATTGACTTTTAACTTATGTATATATATTTGTATATGTATTAATCAATGGAGTATCAATTAATGGAGTTTGTTTAACAAAAGCATAGAACAATGATTTAAAAAGTATAGATATTAGATATGTCAATGTCAGCCAACAAAATAATTATGGCGCGATAGTACATAATATACGTATCATTTTACATGAAATGTAAGAATATAAGTAACATTTACGCATCGTATTACGCAGACCAACTAATCTGCACATAATTATCCACTTTGGTATAGACTAACCAACACAAATAGATTGAAGGTATATGGTAAGTTTCAAGCGGTAGATATTATCATGTTCTTTAATTGTACAAAAAACATAATATTTGAAAAATAGGTAGATGGTTATAACCGTTTAAATTCTTCATATGATAACATTATTTAAGCGATTAATATATATATAACTAATTACAATACTAAAATCATTTTTTTATCATAATTATGTATTCATTCATCAGATAATAAAAATAAAATCGTCTACAATTGATTTCCTCTTTTTTATGTCGCATCTGCACATGATAATTTATGTTTGGATTATTTATTTCGGAAGAAAACATATTTTCTGTCCTTAAATAATACAAAGATAATTTTGGGCACTTACGTGTGGGATTTTGCCGTATTTATGGCAGCATAGATTAAACAAGATTTGTTTGAGTGGTAATACGGTAATAGCCTTTTACCCACGGTCATGTACTGTGCTTCTACCTTTATCATATGTTTAATATACTGTGATGTTTTTATTATCTGCAATCTGCATTAGTGCTTTAAAACATTTTACAAGTTACAATAATTATTAGTATTGTATTGGTTTATTTCTATTTTTTATTTATAAACGAGTAGTTGCATGTCCTCATCTACTGATTTTTGTAATGCTGTTATATATTTTATAAATTCGTTATTGCTCTGTGATCATGTATATTTGTTTTGAATAATGAAAATGGCTCTGAACATAAAAGAATTGTGTCGATTATGTGCGAAAAAGGATGAGTTTTCTAAGGATTTAAACGATGAAAACAATAAAAATATACTCAAAATGATACAAGACTTAATTCAAATACCAGTAAGTGTAATTCTGTAGTTGTTTTTCCTGTCATAAAGAAACATTTGTTGTCATTACTATTTTAAATATATGAAAGGAAATTTGTTTGTAAAGGTAACATATAAGATACAATTAAATAATAATCTGAATGGTTACTTTAAAAAATATATGTATTTAGATAAAAACAATACTCAACAAAACATTTTTAACTTTCAGGTTGCTGAACATGATGATTTACCTACAAAAGTCTGTCTAAATTGTGAAGAAAAAATGGTTTCTTTTCAGCTCTTTGTCTTAGAATGTTTTAAAGTGCAGGAAAAATTAAGAAAAATGTGTTTAGGTACATGTGAAAAGTATATAATAAAACTTGAGAAAGATATTGGGCTTAATTTTAATGTACCACCAATTAAGTCAGAGGTATTTAAAATTTTATTAATTTAATTAATAAGATATCAAAACTTAATATCAGATACAAAAATATAATCAAAACCTTTAATATAATTCAAATTTTATTTGGCATTGTACACAACTATAAAATCATTCAAGCTAGCTATCAAAAGGGTTAAATCTATAGCAATCAATATTTTGAGATAATTTCAATTTATTTCATTATTATTAATTTTAAATCATTATTATGAACTAAATACGAAATTTATATTAATGAACCTCATACACATTGTTGTATGAAAATATTAAGAGAATATATGCATATTACTCTATGATTCAACTAAATATATATTCACCATCTCCCAGTGGTGGGAGTGGGTCCTAATTTAGTAATTTGGGAGTTATACTTATACTATACCCTGGTGATACTTCCTTAAATTGGGAAAGTCTGTCCAGAATGGAGATGTTCATGGGTTGTAATGTTACATACTTTTATTACTAAACTCACATGTTCACTCCAATGTTTAAAAGTATATTATCTTTGTTATTATAAAATCTATAATGAATCAACTTAATATTTTCAATAACAAATTTTCCACAGGTTAAACATGAATTAACTGCTGACGATTTAGTGAGTAAGTATAACCCATTTCATTTATTATAGACTAAAAATACACATGTACTTGACATTTATAAAATACTAGCTGTAACCGCGACTTCGTCCGTGTGGAAATTAACAAAAAAGTTAGTTAGTAAAACCAAAAAAACTAAATAATTAGGTTTTTTGGTTTTTACAATTTTATTTTAACTATCATTTTTTTCTAAAATATAAGTAGCCTAAGTTACTCCTTATTACATCAGCTATCTCCCAATAAAAGTCCCGTCAAAATCGCTCCACCCTTTTCAGAGATTAGCCGGAACAAACAGATAGATAGACAGACAGACAAAAATTGTAAAAAATGTTATTTTGGTGTATGTACCGTATATATATTCATATGCATGTAGTAAAAAGCGGTTATTTCAATATTATAAACAGACACTCCAATCTTATATATATGTATAGATTCAAGTTTTACTGTGATAATTTAGAATATCAAATCATGAAGTATATTATTTATAAAGTAATTTTTAAACAGTGATGGATTTGATAAAAGCTTATTAATTTTCATTTATACATGCCGTTATTAGTAAACATCATACATATCAGTATATATATAATTTTGTAGGTGCAATCAATAACGAAGAATCTATGTCAGGTTTTGAAGCTGAAGATTATGATAATAAAAATGATAGTGATGATGATGAGGATTTGAGTGATGCTATGACACTCGCAACACTAAAAGAACTAAAGTCGAAAAAGAGTAAAAGAAAAGTATTAAGTGAAACAGAGGAAATTGAACTCAAAAAAATATTAAAGAAATCCAATCTTAATATTAGAGATTTTGTCAAGTAAGTAACTAGCAAGTAAGTTTTATAATATTAATTTTTTTATATTATGATTTGAATATAAATGAAATGAAACTATTTATATAATTTATAAATATATTTAATAAAAATAACATTTTAGGTTAGAATGTAGTGTTTGTGAAGAAGCTGTGAAATCGTGGAGTGGATTGAGAGTTCATTATGCCAAAATCCACAAAAGTAAACCAGTGTTGTTTTGTATATGTGGCTTTATCATCAGGTCGAAAAGTGTTCTTTACAAACATGTGTCAGACCACAGAATAGAAAGCAGAAAACTTAAAAACGATACAGAAGAATCAGAATCAGATAAACAGAATGAAAATAAATATTCAAGTTTAAATGTATCAGATTTTGTAAAGTATGAAATATTTTTATTGTGATATTTTAATATGTAATGTTATTGATAATTATACATATCCAATTAAATGATTGTAGCTTCACATGTTCGACATGTCAAAAGCAATGTAAGAGCTGGTATAATTTAAAGTCACACTCTGAACGGGAGCACAAGATAACACCCGTGGTCAATTGTATTTGTGGTATTACTCTTAAGTCTAAATCTGTTTTATATAAACACGTACAAGATCACAAGAATCCTAATGTCATCTGGTAAGTAAATAACAGTTCTTTTTTTTATATAATTTTTCCATATGTTTTACATGTTAATGATATATTGCCCATTGGTACAGATTCTGTAGTTGTGGTTAAGCTATAAGAATCTGATTGTATGTAAGTGAAGTTAGAATCACAATTCTTAGAATATTTCAAATAAACTTTATATTAGCCATCATCCAGTTCTTGATAAGATATAACAATAGTTCCATTGATTAAATTATAAAAATTGTGATTTAAAAAGCGGGCCACTAAGTTTGCAAATGATCATGGCTTCTCAAGGAACATCAGAGATTTTGACAAAAGCTTTAATAACAGTTTTGTTTCCAGCTGTGACAAATGTCCACGAATAACAAAAACAGTAGCTGCCATGAACAAACATAAAATGAGACATGTGCCAAAGTCAGAACGAAAGTTTTGTTGCTCTTCCTGTGATAAAATATTCACTTCAAAAGACTCGTTGAAATCTCATATGCGGGTACATATACCTATAGAAGAGAGAAAAATATATAGCTGTGAAATATGTGAGCTAAAGTGAGTGTATGGACATATTTAAATATTCATCTATCGTAAGCCTTAAAAAGATGGTGTAGAATATGGAGTATATTCCACTTGGTGTCAGGTTCACGACCCCGTCGGCGGCCACGTCGCACAAGCGCGTGGTGCACGACAAGATAAAGAGCTACGTGTGCGACCTGTGCGGGTACGCGTGCGGCACCAACGGCGAGCTGCGCCAGCACCGCGCCATCCACAGCGACGACAAGCCCTTCGTCTGCCGGAAGTGCTCCAAGCCGTGAGTAGTAAAGTTCGCGCGTTATGCGGTCACTGCTGAGTGGCTTTTGTTCGAATAACGCTCACTCAACCTAATTTTTATTATATAGCATTTTTGTATAACGTCAGTTTCGTTTGCTGTTTGTATTTTTCGATCAGTACAATAGTTGGAATTATCTCACAGGTTCAAAACGTATTCGAACCTGAAGACGCACATGGACACGCACGAGGACACGTCGTACGAGTGCTACGTGTGCAACCGCGTGCTCAACAGCCGGCGCACGCTGCGCAAGCACCTGCTCGTGCACGAGGACAAGTGTCGCCACGTGTGCTCCTACTGCAACAAGGCTTTCAAGCGCCGACAGACGCTAAAGGTGAACTCTCACACTTATTAATATTCGTAAGTTATTTTCTTTTAGTAATTTTCTACCTTCGTCGGTTTAGGACACCAGGTAAGCATACGAATAAAAATGTTTAATTCGTTCTAGTTTTTTTATTTATCATTCAATATTTATTCTTAATTTGAAGGTTTTGTATTTGAAACTAAAGGAAAATATTATTTTTAATTAAAACTACAGAAGTGTAATAAAAGTGTATAGTGTTTAATTAACATTATCTTTAATACGCAGTATATAATATGTGTTGTAGTTTTTTTTACATAATTTTATTATCTGTAATCTGTAACTATTCAGCAATATATTTTTTTCTTATCATCGATAATAATATAACAAGCTTGAACCCTAAAGAGACCCAACACGCGGGCGAAGCTGCGAGTAAAACCTAGCTCAATATGATTAAGATTGTGATCATCGTACATATCATCATCGATATGCTCTGTAGGTTCACATGTACACGCACACGGGCGACAAGCCGCTGACGTGCCATTGGTGCGACGAGCGCTTCTCGTACGCGTCCACGCTGCGCTCGCACCGCCTGCGCTGTCACGCCGACAAGTTGACGGCGCGATTCTGCTCCTACAACACAAACGTCTCCATGCAAGAGGTGAATAAAGGTTGCCTACTAAACCAAACCATTATACCCATATTTAACAAAGACCTACTGATATATATTTTTTACATTTTAGTCCACAGATTATATATTTTGTTAATCAAATGTTACAGGATTATCTGAAAAATGACGCAGTTCCCGCCAAAGCTGATGTGGAAGCGCTTTAATATAATTAAGTATTTAATTTACAAATAACATTTCATTATTAGAAAAATATCTTTAATTATTTAATTGTTATACATATTAGGTTCAAAATCCAAATAAAAATGATTTGTAAAATTAATTGATTTTTATTACCTCTTTTGAAGCAAGTTTAAAATTTATTTAAAACATTGTTAGGCAATCGATCAATTGTTTGAAATTATTTATTTTATTTTAAGAAATAATACGATAAATTGCCATAAAAATAATTTCAAAATAAATAATTTAGCCATAGCCTTAATTCCCAATTAGTAAATGTATACATAGAAGTTAATTATCTCCTGTTTATAAATTGTATGACATAATTACAATTTGAAGGTACATAAGGTTATTGTTTAATTTAGCTATTATTTATTTATGGTTATTGTTTTATGTATTGATACCTACTATACGTAACCTCTCCTAACATTATCAGTATAGTAAATAATGTCATCATAGGTTCGCTAAAAATACCAATCAACGCAGATTTATATTACATTTCGTTTGTTTAGTTGCTCCTTCATTGTGACGGCGCGGCGTCGCGTTGTGTGTTTGGGCGCGAATTTTACGTGTTTCGATTTTGAATATGCGCGAAGAACTAAAAATGACACAAAGCTAAGTAATTATAACTTTTGCGCGGGGCCCGTAGCAATTGCTACTCTTGCTACGTGGTTAATCTGGCCCAGCAAACCGCGCCAGTCTGCTCAGGATCATCAGCATGCATGCAGCGTCCTCGTCCTAGACTGTTTATTCTCTTGTCCTAATTTTTAAATGTCCCTTATTCAATTTTTTAATTTTTAGATAAGTCGACACATCCATACTAAGTCCATCCATACTAGCTGTACTGTATGGTAGTTTCTGTCGTAATATTCAAAAGGTTGTATGTTTTAGATGTCGACTTCTAAAAATATTTGTGCATGTAAATTTCTTTTAGCTTTTATTTTCATGTTTGTTTCATTTCGTTCTCACTTTTTAAATAGTTGCTACATTTAAAATTGAATATGACTAAATCAATTCGTCGATAACAATTTTATCATTTGACATTTTTCTCGATTTGGCTACCTACTTAAATACTTCTATAATTTTCTCATTTGTCCTTGACATTTCGTAAATTATAAAAAAAAAACTGTACAAAATAATTATTATAAATAAGGGGAAAATACCGTCTAATAATAATAAAACCAGTTTTAATACGTCCAGAAGATGTCCAGAAGTAACACTGGTTAGAAAAACATCTGAGTCACTTCGACACTATCCGAGTACCCAAAAACCAAACAGCGATTCAGAGATTTAAACTCGAAACTCCTTCATTCAATACAGAAGTATTGTATTATGTACGATTTTGTTATCAATGCACTTAAATAAGTACTTGTTGTTGGTATAAAGAAATATCCTAATAATAAGATCTAAGAGAAAAACATCTGAAATAGTTCAGATGGACAGTGGACTTATTGAACTTGTGGACTATTCGACTGTAGAGAAAATTCTTCCGGATAGCGACGCAAATTTATTGCTACAAATGAACGCGCCTGACGAATGACACATTTTCTATCCAAATTATCCGAATCATACAAGAGTTCTAAATGAAAAACTTCTTTTTATACGTAAAGTAATAAGCTATTCATCTGTACTCTAAAGCTATTCATATGCTATATATATTAATGTACATTGTTGAACTTTTTAAATACTGTTTAATATTATATATATAGTATGTACCTACTTACCTTAGGCCTTTTCTATGAATGTGTAAATAAAATGATATAATTTTAATAGCCAATATGCATAAGAGGTGCACAATATATTAGGTATTAGAATTTCTTTAAAAAATGACTTCAATTTCGTACAAACGATGTGGAGTTATTTTTAAAAACTACCTTTATTTTATTATATTAATTTTTTTTTAACTATCATAAAAGATTACCTCCTAGTCTTAGCTTTCGTAAACAATACTTCAAACATTGTACTAGTACACAAGTATTCAACTTAAAGTAAATAGTCGGTCTGTTGTCGATTCAATACGTACATGTCTATGTGAAAGAAAAGAAAATACTATAAAACTTAGCCGGAACATTTAAGACATTTCTTAATTTATTGACTTATAACTTAATACTTGTTTCTGCCCGCCTCTTTGCTCGCGTCGGAAGGTCTATTAGGTACCTAACCTATATCTTGAAAAATTTTATGACGATCGGTTGACTAGTTAAAGCGCAATAAACAATAAAATATTAATAAACAAGCAATCTCACTTTCGCATTTAAAATATTAGTTTAGAATTAAGTATTTAGATCCGTTGAATGAGGCGACATTATTTTTATTTTTGATAACAATTTTTATTTATTTTAAAGTTAATTGGTTACTGAATTGCAGATATAACTTATCTTGTGAAATCATAATTGCATCATCATCAAAGGCTTTCACTTTATTGTTACAAGCGTACACTTGAATCAATGAAGCTAGAAAGCTAGGCTCTTCGCAATATATAGCATTGAAACCACGTGGGGGAGTGAACTGAATGAGAAACTTCAAGTTATGCGAAAGAATACTGGTGGTGGATCCATACAGAGATAAGGGTAGTCGGTCGTCAGGGTGCTGGCGCTCAGCCAACATCCAACCGTGCCGCACCCCCAACCCTCCATTTAGCAAATTACATAACGCCGTAAAAAACGATACATTACGTCATGAAGTTTTATTCTATAGCTTTTTTTCAAGCATTAAATACTGTGATTAATGTTTTCGCTTATTGCAAACAAATTATCTTTATAAAGAATAGGTAAATGTATATTATTCGTCTTCTATTTAATATATATTATATTAAATCAAAATAATAGATTACTAGCAGCAATTAAAATAAGTTTACATCAATAAGATCATTACGGCTTGATATTATCTTAATGATATCTATCATTAAATTACTGTAATAATTATATTATGCGAATTATATCGTATATTATCTAACCTATCATTCGTAGTAAGCAATAACTTAACAATTGACTGTTTGATTTGAAGATAATTCTATAAAGATAATGTAACAATTTCAAACATAAAGGGAGTATGTTCTAAATTAATACCCATATCAAAAAGTCACTCCAGGTTTAGAGAAAATTATTAAAATCGAACATTATATTTTGATTCATCATGACATCGACCAATTATTATATATTTGCCGATCTTTGAAGAAACATATTAAAATATGTTATTACTAAATTAATGGTTGAGCCCATTCTAAGAATAAAATATATTTTTTAATTGTAATATATTTTCTTATTTACTTATCTTAATATTTAAAAATATTATGCCCATATTTATTGTGTATAATATTATATGTGTCGGAAACTGTAGGTAAGTAATTAAGTAATGCGTGACTTGAAAATAATTAGTATAATAAAATGGAAAGATTCAATTCAAACATAAAATAAAAAATACTAAGAGTAGTCATTGTATATAAATAATTCGTAACAGGTACCTACTGAATAGTTAATTTGGAAGAATCGCATACATATATGTATTTGGCAGATTGTCTGTTAGGAGCGCCGTTCGTTTATCAGCTCGGCAACATCGCGTCTCTTTATTGCTTCGCGTGCCGAACAAATCTCTGGAGACTATTGTTAGCCTGATTTAAAAAAACGACTTCCAAAATAGTAAATAGTTGATAATATTTTCTCTTTTATAACAATACTTTGAACAAAAAAGTGTTATTACTGAAAAGAATTATTTACTGGTATTATTTAACTAATAACTACAATAGGCACATCTATAAAATTATCAATTTCCCTTCATCTTCAATATTACCTATGTATGCAACTAATTGACGTCAGCATTATAATAAATATAAAATTTATAATCATAGGTTCACTATCTAACCTGTATGGTATAACTTAGAAACAAAGAAAGTTTAAGCCCTAACCGTTAAGATAACTTAAACGTAACAGCCTGTGGCCTTGAGTTCAGTCACGTTAAAGAAATCGTTGATATTACGGGCATGGAGTAAAACTAAGTAAAGATAGAGGAGTAGCGGGGGCGCAAGGACGCGGCGGGGCGCGGCGCGGGCAATCCGCCCTCAGTGCCACGGAGGCTGCAGACTGCGACGCCGCCCGCCCTGTGTCGCGTTTTCAACCTGTCATAACAATTCTACACTAACTCATTGTTTTCTTCTTTACAGACTTTTCCTTAATATAAGAACAAAATTTAAACATCATATAATAATAAGAATAAGTGATGTGCAAAAAACGGTTGTTGGCGATGTATTCTGTAAGGCTGGATTAAATTAATATCCTTTTATATGTAAGCTCGATTTAATTTTTTTGCATATGTATTTTTTATATGATCACTTATTTTATTTTTATTGTGATATTATCTTATACTTATTATACAGAATTATACACCAGGGTTTTATGTAAATGTTAATACATAAAAATTATCATTTATATTGTTATCGATGTAGGCTTTATTAAATATAGGCTCTTTAGCTAATTTTTGTGTTATAAGGAAATTTGAATATAAATCATAATAACTTAATATGCTTCTTATTATTTGTTTACTTATTGTATATTAAGCAGTACATAGATTAAGAAGCAATAGTTATGTTTACTGAGCTTCTATAAATATACATTTACTGAAGCTTATTACAAAATTAGGTTTTCGAGATTGATCTTTTCGGTTTCCTCGCTTTGATTTGAAGAGGGTCACCACACAGAGACTACAGCTTTCCAATTATGTGTATGTGTTTCGACTTAGAATGGACACCTTTTAAATACACCATTTCTAGGTTCGTTTACAAGTAATAATTTCATAAAATAACAGATATATTTATAATAAACCTACATAAAAACATGCAACGTTCATAAACATCATGTAAAGTAACAGCCTCCTCGTTTGACGAGTAGGCTAGGAGCTAATTCCACCAGGCTGCTTCAATTAGAATGAAGGATTTTTTTCATCTGACACATGCAGGTTTCACTATCTTCACTCCCAAGCCTAAATTGATTTATTAAAACAAATTAAGCACGTATGAATTCAGTGCTTCATGTCTGGGTTTGAATCTAGAATCATCGATTAAGACTGATCTAGCTTTTGAGCCACCTCGGTTAAATAAAATCAATTACTTTTATTAATTTTGTAACCATAATATAACATGGGTAAATTGGATTGTTTTGGCAGGAGATGCTGTCCACCGTATACCGTTGAACCAGTGCCAAACAAACCTAGGACATTAAAAAACCTGTAATGATAACTACGTGATTTTAATATACAGATATGATTTATACAATGAACGTTGTGCCAATCTTGGTATTATTTTTTTCGATTATTGGAACCTGTTATGGTGATGTAAAAATAAATTCGACAAACGAAATAAATGTAGTGTCTACATCACAAACACCGACTACATTGTTACCCACCGAGCTTACCCACTCAACTAAGGCAACCGTAAAGCTATTACAGACTACTCAGCCACTCAGTCTAGATGCTCTGACAACAAAAGAAAGCGCTAAAACAACGAACGGAAACGTTACTACTGAGAGCCCGACCACGATTCGCAAAGTAACAACTCTAGCGTACGATAGCACAAAAGGCTTGCTGAAAAGTGCAAGAAGGCAAAAGTTAAACACTACATCTAGTGCTCTTGGGAGTTCAGTACATACTTCAACGCGGCTACAAGATCGCCTAGGGGCTTTAGACTGCGATCTACCGGTTTTGCCAAGAGAGTCACGTTTGTGGCGAGGCAATGAGACACACGAGCTTAATTTACCAGTCACCGTAAGTTTTAAAGCTTTTTTTAATTGTTATGTTAACTATTTGTGTTAATGGTTTATTTTATTTTATCGTGTTATAATGCTATGACTTCGTCCATCCTATCGCTATATATATAAATATTATATATATTTATATGCACAATAGATACCGTTGACACTATAGACAAAACCTTTGTATACAATAATTAATATAAGGGTAATCATATGATATTTTAATTATTTGGACACAAATTATAGATGGAGGACATTCTGATAGTAAATGGAAATATTAACTAAGTAGTCTGTAAACTAAGAAAGTTAAGGTGTTATGACACTCGTTCCTTTGATGACACTTTAACTGAAGGGTTAAATTGAATCACAACAATACGAACTGGTACTGTCGGGCAGTAAAAGTAACTTATAAGATCACATAAACCCCTAACGACTAAATATGATTGTGTCTTGTTACTCATACGAAAAAGAATGTATAAATATTTACTGACCCAACGAGGGTCGTAATTTTAAAGTATATATAGACTTATTTAAATTTTAAAATAAATGTATGTAAAAACGGTTATCTACCTAAATAATCTTAGACATTAAGAGGAAAATAGCATGTCCCCCTTTAAGTTCGTAGTTCTGAATGTGGTCTTCTAAGCTTTAGTAAATGTGCACAATTTAAAGACATATTTTTGCCGCATAATACACACGTGTCTATAAATTCAGCATCTAATTCAACATTTTTTGTAGCGTCATTATCTAATAATGCTTAAAAAAGTATAAAAAAGTACTTTGCAAGATATGCATTTGCATGATAAGATAGATGGTTTTTCTTTTATTTTCTTTTATTTCATTTTAAATTTGTCTCTGTGTCAGATTAAATTAGATTAATAATAACAAATTGACGCTACAAACATGACATACGTCATGTTCTCTATATTTAAATAAATTTATAACTATTAGTAGAGAACTTGTGCAATTAAAAATATTAATTAAAAAAAGTAATGTTCTCTATGATAAAGTATTAAAATATTATTATAATTGTTAATTTAAATATCCAATTATGTATGCACGAGAACTGAAAATTACCCGCTTTCAAACGACTTAATAGAATAATTTCTTATTTTATATGTAAGCGTACTCGTATTTACCTACATATTGTTCCATTATAACAAAGTTAAATAAAGTTATAATAATGAACAAGATTTATAACAATTATGCGCTACAAAAGAAAATGAACATTGAACTTTAACATTAGCCGGAGACGGAGTATAAATAGCAATATTATGTTGCCCACGCTCCTATTTGCAAACAGAATTGCATGCATATTATAAAATATGTATGTATTTATATATATTATTAGCAGGTAACTTTATCATGACAATTAATAATTATGTAATTTTGTGGTATGGATGTCGGAGGAATGTATGAGCGGTCGCGGTGAACGCGACGAGGAGTGTTCTCCAGTTATCGTGTCATGGGAGGGGTCTGCTGACATTCAAAGCGGTGATATCCTTATCGTCCGCATCGCATACTTTACTCCAGTTGATACTTCAGTTCACATCGCCGGTGCAAATGAATCTACTGACACGAACTCTTCACACAACGACGATAGGTGGGTTCATACATATTAATAGAATATCTATACCTCGGACAGAGGATTAGTCAGTGACCCGTAGCCGTCGCATGATGCTTCAAAGATTTATATGTATATTTATGGTAATGTTAGATGAATATTTAAATTTATTTATTTTATATTTTGATATATGTAATTTTCCAATCCGTCTTAATAAAAAAGATTGAGTCCTGTCACTATCTTCTCCGTTGCTTATAAATATATTATTTATAGATCACACCATGCTATACTTCAACCTGCAGTGTATCAGGTAACGCGGCAAGGTCATGAACACTGCGATGTGTCGGACGGGATGTTGCTTGACATTACACCACTTGACGAAAAATCTGCAAAAATTTTTACACTTTATGATAAGGACCTCACGGAAGGTGTGAATTTGTTAATAGGTGAGTAAGTTAGAAATTATATAAAGAAGTTATATTTTTCTACACAACTAATTTTTTTTCATATTATGCATTAGTGTGAAATTTCATGAATTCTTAACAGCTATAAAGACTAAGACTGTTATAATGAAGCAACCAAATCATCCAGATCTTTATTTCAAAAAAACTACTTTATCAAATAGTTCTCAATGATATTAAAAAACTTATATTAAAATTGATTTAAAAAAATTGAAGTAGCTAGCATCGGGGAGGATAGTAAAAAAAATATTTACAGTTGTTTCCGAGAACTGGGGATCCCATTGCGTCCGGTTAAAGGTAACTGTAAAATCTGATAACTGCGGTGAATCACAGGACTGTTCTGGTAAAGGAGTTTGCTATACTAATGTTTCTATGGTAAGTTAATAAATCATCATATCTTTTAATGGATATTCATTTATCACAATTCCATGAGAACATTTGTAAATGTCTACTGTAGGAAGGTTACGAGTGCCAGTGTTGCCAAGGTTTCGTTGGGCCGCATTGTGAAGACAGGGACGTGTGCTATCCTTCACCATGTTTGAATAATGGCATATGTGTCGACCTCACGCAACCTCTAAATGGCGCAAACTACCATTGTTTATGTCCATATGGTAAATATCCCTCGATAAAATATTTTTTAAGATATGTATAATTTTGTCGTAACATTCCTTAGACAGACAAATCTCAAATCAAGTTTAAATTTTGTTTTTATAGTTGGTCTTCATAATAAGTTTATGTAAACATTACTGTCTTAACTGTCGTTATATAAACAGCGCCAACATTTGGTAAGAATTAAGAAAGTTTAGTTCATCCGACCGACCACATTAAAAGCGATTGGGTGTAGCAGTAATTTTACCGATTGCAGCTTTTGGATACAAATGATTGTCTTATAAAATGCTTTGAAGTAGATGTACGGCGTACTTCAGATTGTTTTTGAATTAGTTTATGAAATTATTTAGTTTTTCCAATTTCGATAGTTAAATTATATATTTCTTTGTTTTTACCTTTTGCAATTTGGAAATAAATCTTATGCTATTGAATAAAAAGAATCATTAAAATGTATTTAAAAATAAGTTAAAACTTTCAGTTAATTATTATTTATAATGTGACGTAATCACAATTCGTTGTTACATAATCGCACACCCGATTACCTACGCGGTACCCTTAAAAGGTTCACTTGTATTCGAATAGCAACAATAAATTTATATTTGTCCATATTAAGCTGAACCGTGGACGTTAATTTTATAAATTCATCCTGGGTTCGAATTATCTGTAATTATACCTGTTATGTTGTTTTTACTGTGTTCGTATTAAATTGCAAATTGAAATACAATTAAAATAATTTATTGTTATAACGCAACAAGAGATAAAATTGAATAAAAAATATAAATTGATGCAGGTTTTACTGGAAGAAAATGCGAAAAAGATCCATGCTATTCAGGTCCTTGTATCAATGGAGGATCGTGTATGAGTATGGCGATGAATGGATCTACAACTTTTCACTGCGCATGCACTGAACAGTGGACAGGATCTAACTGCGAACTTCCCGTTACCGGAGGCGCATGCGCATCAAACCCGTGCATTAAGGGTATTTGTGTTGAACAAATTGATAATGATATAAAGGAACAGAAATATCGCTGCTTCTGCAAGCCAGGTAAGCAGAATAATAAGTTTATTACAAAAAATGTTGTATAATTAAGAGAAATATATCTTTTTTAATTTTTAATCAGTTCTACTCATCTTAAAAATAATAGTGCACTTATATGGGTGTTATGTATAGAAGTTTTATAACCTACCACTGTAACATACATACATAACTGTTATGCTTAGTATAACTTATTTAATTGATTTTAATATTACATAAACATTTTTTCGTGTGATTTGGGCGTATGTAGAAACTTACTATCTAGTATTTGACACTTTATATACATCAAAATGAATATAATAGATAATATACAAGAAAAAGTTATCTTATCTTGCATTTTTTTATTCAATTATTTAATAAGAATTAAGCTGTTTTTATATAATAGAAAGATTTTAAAGAAAAAAATACTCAAATCTAGTAGTAAGTACTACCTACTGTACTATTTGCTTGTGATCATTTGAAACTAATATTGGACAATAAGAGTCCCGGAAAGCAAAAAGGTCAGGATATGACGTTGTAATAAATTGTTCAAACTTAGTCAATTACAGTCAAACCGACAAAGATCCGGGGAGCAATATTATTTGCATGATTAATACGAAACGCTTTTGGAAAGTTGCCCACTAGCTCTTTTTGCCTCACTTCTCATTAAACGTCTTTTAAAGTGTCATTTTAGGCAAAATTAACGAAAGTAATAAAAAGTATAACAAAACATTTAACATACTTTCTTTCTTATTTATCTAGATATAATATAATATTCCAACCAATAAAAGTCTATAAGTTTTGATAGTAGTGGTGATTTTTGAAAATGTTCATTATACTTAATTAATTATCTCATGCATATGAATCACCATACCGTAATACGGCTTTACTCTCCTACAATATATAAATATATTTAGGTAAATGCAAAAATGTTTTTACCATTGCTAAACAGACTGGGGTGAATTAATCAAGACAGTTGTTTTTCCGCCTGCAAAGAAAATTTACGAAGAATGAGGGCAAACAGTCCTTTGGGATGAATACGTAAAAGCAACTTTATAAGTTACCTAGATACGTTTAAGCATATAAAGAGATTTATATAGTCCTTTATTTTTTTAGTGACTTAAAAAGAGGTCTTCAATGCGGTTGTATTTTTTTATGTTTGTTAGCGCAGAACTCTATCATTTATAAACAGATTTGGAAAAATATATTTTTTTGTTTAGTTAGTTGAGGTTATTTCCCCTGTTGTCCCATTTAAATTTGAAGAAAAAATAAGGGTGAAACAGGAGGGGATATTATTTTCTTGGGAATTTTTGGGAATTTTATTTCGTCGGTTTTTAATGAATTATTTTATTTCTCGGTATTGTATTCTTATTTTTTATGGATAAAATTAAATGAAAATAAGGGAACCACATATTTCGTCAAATAGTGAATATTTCAATCTTCCTAAAATTGTCTCTAGATCGAACTATCTTGTCATTTTCAAGTGTCCAAATGTCGTATACTTGTATTTGAAAATTCAAGTACTTGTAATGAAATATTTTTTTATTAGAATTGAATGATATTTAGAGCTTATTTATTACATTAATATACAATTATTCAAATTGTTCTTAAGTTCATAATTCCACTGACCAATATTCTGTTCACCCTCCATGTTCAATCGATATGAAGCTTTCCTTTTGAGTTTTTGGCATATAGCCATTTTTTAACGCTCATCCGTCGAAGTTGAGTAGTTTTGAAATTTACAATACAATATTGGAGCGATGATGTAACAAATAACAATATTTAGCTGTGCCCGCCATTTTACTTGCGTATAACTTAAAATAAAACACTAAAAGCACTTATATTTCAGTATATACAATATTTTAAATTTTATTTTCGTGTAGATAGGGTAACATTAAATTGGCCATGAGAAAAACAGTATTCCATTTAATCTATGCAGACATATTTGAATGTTTTCCCCACATGAGATGGCAGGGTGGGCGAAGAAAACTCCGGAATTCCCACTAAAAAAACCAGCGGTACCCACTTCGTCTTCAAGTGGGCAGCACGGGATACCTCGCGCTTCCTACCGTGAGGCCCTGACGGTTGGCTCAAGCGAGCCTCCATTCCAGTTCAAGCTCACGCTCACGCTCCGCGGCCTCCTTCTGCGACATGACACTCTCGCAGAAAGAGACCATCTCCATCTAGCATCCCTCGCTTCCAAGCATGGTATTAACCACGCTCGGCCGCAAAGGTGCAAACTATCGCCGCCAGGGAATGCCTCTGAGGCCCCCACGCAGCACATTCCATCAGGGTATGGTGCACCGTGTCCAGGAGGGTGAAACCTCCTGCCTCCCTATCCCATGCAGGTACTTACCGAAACAGCCATGTCCGGTAAGCAGCTGCCTCAGCCTAAACGTGAGTGTGCCTCTTCTTCTTGTTATCTAGTGAATCAAGTGGAGGCCGATAGCCTCCACTATCGCCAGGCTTGCTGATAGAGACCCCAGGTCCTCCTCCCATCAGTCAGAATCAGGACTTGTTGAGATAGATACTTGACTGACAGCGTTCACCCACAGCCTCTGACATACTTGTGTTCGCTATAAATAACTCAATGCTATAGGCAATAGCGTGGCAGTCAGCGCGCTTTACATTTATACGCGTGGGCACGTTTTACCGATGTATGTCCCATTTTACAGACTATCATTTATAGGTAGCTAAGGTTTCAGCCACTTCAAATGCACATTTATTATATACCATTTTTATCGAATAAATGTTCGACATGATTCTTTAAAGTGAAATAACTTTTTATTTATGAACCGATTGAGATAAAACAGACAAACAGGCAAAAATTCTAACAATCATTTGGGTTTGACATTACATGATTAAGACCTCCAACAATAATAGCTTTACTCATATACCTTCCGTGTACAGACAGTGATCGTTACACTTTCATTATAAGTATAGATAAATAAAGAATAAGCAATTTTGATATTCTAAATACGAAAACAAATACAAATAATAGGTATATATATGGTTCGAGATTTCCTGTATCTTTTTAGTGTTATTAGCTTCTCTTCTTGCTTATTCAGATAAAAGTGGAAATATCCTAATACAGAAGCCATCTCAATGCAGTAGATACTTCAGCATGAAACCTATAATTATTCTAGCTCAAATAAAATGGATGCGCTTTAAAAAATAAAAATAATTTTATAACAATAGATGGAGTTGCACAAATATCTAAGAACCTTTGTTGTGAGATCTACCCGCTTCTATTGTTAGATACCATACTTGTTATTTCATCATCCCCTCCATTGTATTGCCTTATGTCCTTACTGGTTCGATTTGTACTGATATTGGGTTTCCAATAATGGTTAGGTTTGGGTTGGTTTTTTGAAAGATATAAAAAAGGATTCCACATTCAAAAACATTAAACAGTAAAAACAGTTTTCTTTGCCTATGCATACATTATGGATTTTATAATTAATAAAATTTAAAAACTAACTGTGTGCAAAAGTTTGAACAAGGCCAACGTATAGTACTTTCGTGTTTACCAGGCATTCGATGTCTTGTACCAGAAACGCTTAGAAATACGGTTTTTTTTTGGTAAAATGTTTAATTAATTTGATAGATTTTATAGATTTATCTCTAATTTTGGACGAGAGCGTAACATAGGTTTACGGAACGTAGTTAATGTTACATGGAGTCTTTGAGTTAATATAATTTTTTGACACAAATAGAGGATTTATAAAAAGGTGAATAGACCAAATCAAATAATAAGTTGACACGGTTGAATCCATTTTTAGAATCGGACGGGTTTTTACGTGTAGGCAGCCTTAAGAATTCCAATTTCGTGTAAGAGTTGCGACATCCATTGTTAATATCTAAATCTGGGCACTTTCTTAAGACGGACTGCTAACAGTCTTTTTAAATATTTAAAGGAAATCCAATCTATTTGTTGATAGCTGATACACTTACACAGCTAATCAGTTTTAGTAGGAGCTGTAGTAAGTAAATATGTGTAAGCACGGTAACTCTGATCATCATGACCTTATTATTCAAATCTGTGTAAAACATACGACTTTTAGACATGTATACGAGATAGTTCAGTTATTAAGTGTGAGTTATGTCACGGTTTTGAAAACTATGCTCAAGTTTCAACTACATAGAAGAGTAAAACAATTGCTTTCTTTATTACCTCGATCTCTGTTTGTATTGTCGGTGCATGATTTACGCGGATTTCACTAAATGTATTTCAACTAAACTTAGACTATAATATCACCTATGGCGAAATAAATGTTAAATTTCGACGATTAAACGATTCTACGATTTAAGTCCTGCGGATAATCTTGTTTAGTTTTTTAGGACACGTGAAGTGTGAACTGTAAGAAGAAACTATGTGATCTAAATTACAGCCAACCTTCTCCGCTTTTAGCTTTGCAATACTAACATAATGTGTTTACATAGAGCGCTTTTATGGGTTTATGTATAAAGATGCGATACCCGAGCCTGAGATATCAAGTCTCATGGGTTTTATTTATGGCGCAGTTGCCTTAAAGAAACGAAAATATGTATTTTTTTTTCCTCTATAACCTCTAGGTTTTAAATAACATCTTTATCAATCTATACTTCTTTCTTGTATTTATCATATTATGATAACAAATTGAAATATATTAATATAATAAGGTAGCTTTACAGTTAGCCGATTAAAAATAGTAAAGATGTGAAATGAATTAAATAATTAAATACTTATGAATTAATTTAAGACTGGCCGTTTGAATTATTTGTATTTAAAAAATCACATCATGTTTTTACATTTATTGATCAAAAGACTGAAAATATTTATATAAATTATCTATTTACGAATAAAACTAGAACATATATTATTTAGGATATACGGGCGACCAATGCGAGTTGGAATACAATGAATGTGAATCGTCACCTTGTGTGAACGGCGGCACGTGCACCGACCGAATCGGCGCATTTGAATGTTCATGTGGACGCGGTTATACAGGCGACACGTGCCAATTGAAGGTGATCAATAATAATAATCTATATATAAGGTTTGCTATCTAACATCTGGTAATCTCAACGAAGTTCCGTTGCTTAAAGCTCATGTTATAAAACATTAAAAACAATAAATAAGCCGTACTATCATTGAAAGTCTTATATACATACATATATTATATCAGTAAGTCAAGCCGATATATTAAAATCAAGGTATGTAATAAGTATGACAAATTCTCATGTATATAAATTATTAAAAAATGTTGCAATCATATTAAGATAATGTTAACCGAATTGAATGAACGCTCTATATATTTACTCATATATATATATTATTTCTATATATAGGTTGATCTATGTTCACCTAATCCGTGTCCAGCACAACGCTACTGCACGGATCATGGAAATAGTTATTCTTGCGAATGTCCAAGTGGCTTTGTTGGAGAAGAATGCCACATACCAGCTACCTCGGTAAGGGCTACGTGATATTTTTTTACCCAGATATTTAATTGCACGGTAATTAAGAAAAATATTAGTTTGTATGTCAAGAGTTTATTTTCAGTAAAGTGTAAAATCTGTGCCATACTACATACAACTTTTACAATTTTAATTGCATTTCACTCAACTCAATTGGATTTTCATTCTGCAAAAAATAATTAGTTATAATTTTTCGATTTTAAAATATTTAATGGAGAACGGAATATGTTTTTTGTTTTATTTAATTAAACACCACAGATAACATACCAAACCAATGTAATTAAACACAGTATCATGTACCAATGTATATCTGTAATATATTTGTTGTTATACAATAACTCTGAATCAAAGCGCGTTAGAAATCGAATGCCTTTACAACTGAGAGTTCCACACAAAGCGCCCACGTGTAATATAATTATTGCTTACTTGATTGTCTATTAGTTTACTTGAGGGCTTTCAAGCATTAACTCAGCGTATAAAGCGCTCTCAGTATACTGATACATAAACCTAATTATTCCATACATACAAATACTAATACGTTTTAAAATCGTTGTATTTTATATACCTATATATCAAGATTAGGAGAGACAATTGGCTTTACTATACGGTATTAAACCATAACGTACTATTTACCATACAGGCTTGCGATAATAATCCTTGTGCTCATGGCGGTACGTGTTGGAGTGGCGTGGACTCATTCTACTGTTCCTGCAGGCCAGGATATACTGGGAGACTTTGTGAAGGTTTAAATGACTATATATATTTATGCTGTGTAATGATATTTCAAAACTAGTTTTCCGAAAGTGTGTATTGTATGCTCCTTTTATATTCCCTTTAACTTAACGTTTTCCGTAATTTAATGAGTTCCTTATAAACACGTAAAACTTGCAACAGTAATTATATAATAGTGTTTTTAAAACTTATAAAAATCGTTTCTAGCAATAATGGATGCAAAATATTTTAGTTTTTTTTCATATGTGAGTTTGTTAGAAATATAATAGAATATAGAAAAAACTACAGTTTCGGCAACTTAATATCGTCTGTGTTGACCTCATCACATGCCGTCTTTATTTTTTGTTATTGAGCCAAACTGTGCTTGTAATTGATATTTTATTTTTACTAAAATAATATTTTACGACTGATCTAAAAGAATCAATTTTAATTCAGATGTTAAAAATATATTTCATAAACGACCAACATAAATTATAAAATTTTCATATAAAATTGCCTCAATAAAATAACGAAAATTTTCAGAGGATTTCATTCTAGAATCGGTTGTGGATGGTGAGAGTGAGTTAGGTGCGGAATCCCGTGGTGGCGGTGGCTCTGTGCGCGAACTGCACCTGCCGCTCGGTCTCTATCACGACCGCCTGCACAATGTCTACATCGCGGCGGGAACCCTCGGCGCGGCTATTGCTATTGTTGGTGTTGTGGTAAGAATAATAGAAGATGATATTATAGATACTTATATTAAAACATTGCAATAACTTTCTAAAATGCTATATTTTTATATATTTATTCATTAATTCATTAGCATTTAATAGTTTAGTAAGTTCGGCTGTAAAACTTGACAATACCTTAAAAATAAATCGACATGTCTATAATATCACTTTAATGTTCTGTTGAAAATTAAACTTTATTTTTAATCGTATATTTTATTATCGAATATTTATTTAGACATTCAATTATTTCCTGATATAATATCACTTCAGGTGACAGCGTGTCACTGTCGGGTCAACAAGACATACTCACGTCTGTTGTCCCGCTTGTCCCGCGCGTCGGAAGCTGGCCCGCCTCACCACTGGCTGCAGGACAAGCGCGCCCCCGCCGCACCCTTTCACCCGCCCGCAGCGCTCGACACCACCGACATGTACTACACCCTCGACTTCAGCGATAGCCAGAGCTCCCCGCTTATACAATAGCCATCACTTGTGAACTGTCCCGACGGGGAACGGTTCAAAATACAAATATAAATGTCAAACAGTCGGAAACTTCGATTAGACGTTCCGACATAAAGCAATAAGTCTATGGTCGTTTTAGTTGGATGTTTAAAATACAATCGAGCCATTAGAGTGGCTTCATTCAATGTAATAGACGGAGAATCAGAAAAACATAATATAGAAATGAAATATTTTGAAGTGCTCTACGTGTTAGTGTTGATATATATTTTACAGCGCTATCTAAACGATCGTTTAAACGGATCGACGGTATAGTTATTATTTTAGTCTGTGATTATAGTAAACATGCTACATGAAAGCTCAATAAATTGTTGCTTGAAATGCTTCTAGTATGATGTAGCTAAGCCATTAAAAGGGCTAACAGAGTGGAGCTTGAAAATATAAGGATATAACATTCTGAATTTAAGGTTTAGAAAATTAATTTACGATAAAAATTATAAAATTCTTTTCAATATTGTCGTGTTCGATTGAGCATTTTACCTGTATTTTATAATGTGTGTTAACGTAAGAATCGGAACATTTTTAACTACAGGTTTTCACGTACGATAATTTAACTTTACTAATAGAGCTGCTTATGATTAAGTATATGATGAGATTAAATTCAAAATTCAATAAAAGTAATGAGTGCAAAGTTTATAAGTTTATTCCTGTCTCGTGATCGAATCGTGAAGTGGAATATAAATAATAAGTAAAATACATGTCTAGTTGTGTTTTGTACTTTCTTATTTTCGTTTATTATCATCGTTTCATTTCGTTTATTATGGACAATTGAAGTGCCTGCATAATACTAAAATGTTTAGGCTGATCGCGCCTGAGTATTGTGTATTGTTTATATACGTAGACGGTAGTACAGACATTTCTGTACATCCTAATAACTGTCCACTAAGAACGCACAAAGAATATATTACAGCGTAGTTAAAAGATATTAACAATTGAAAGTTTTATAATATTTTCTGTGTAAAATATAATTCGACTTTGAAAATGAATTCTTAGTGGATAGTAATCGAAACGAAATGACTGACCTTCGGCATAGTTGCTTTCACTGAACTTCTCTTTAAATCTTTTTCAAGTTTTCTTCTTAGTCTAGATTTAAGAAAATTCTACTGTTTTCTTTATCCAGTCATAGATTAAAAATAATAGATCCGAATTTGTCAAATATATTTCATCTTTATGCTTTTGTGAACTATGGCTTATTAAATTTGCAATAATTGTTGTTGTAAATTGTAATTAATAAAGTTTATTAATTGAAATCGTAAGCGTATTCTTTCATCCTAGTAAACTAATTAAAACAATAGGTGCTGATTTATTACTTATTTAACAACATTTAATGTCATTTCATTTTTCTATTATTTCATTCAATTATTTCATGATTTTACTTTTTAAAAAGCATTATTTTTAAGAGGCACATATTGTTTATAAGGTAGAAGAGAATAAAAATACCATTTTATGTTTTGAAGAAAAACATTTTTATTTAGATTATAAACTTTGATAAAAATAATTATATTAATAATATTTTTATGACAACTTACAAATATTCATATAAAAGAATAACGTAACATCTATTCAATTTAAACTTAAGTAGATTAAAATTTTATAACGAAAATGTGCTACCACTTTCGGCATGTGTATAATAACTAGTGTGACTATCTCCACGAGGCGGCGGATCGTGCGCGTGCGCCGGCGCGCCCGCGTCCATTTACTAAACCGATTTACGCCACCGTCCACTCCAATATACACACGTTTTATAGTTACTCTGATAAACTTAAGCATTGCACAACAACGCCGCGGCGCACCGGCGACGCCCCGAGAACACGCCCATTGAACTACTATACTGAATTACGTATTTTATTGCTACTGACGTTTGTGACTTATGACGAGATTCAGAATCACGATCTAACATCAATGTGAGTAAACATTAAAGCTGCACAATTTATAACCATAAGTACATAAATAAATATCATTATGACGATACGTATAAGTAAGTACAATATAACACGATGATAATCTTAGAGTCCGCCCCGCTCCGAACTAAATGCAGACTTTGAGCAATGAAATGCATAAACTTATAACATTTATAGAGATTCCAAATGTCTTAAAATAAAGTGGGAAGATATCAACGAGTGAGTAAAAATGTTAATATAATATGGAAGATATACAACATGCGTCGGACGGATGTTCCGAATCACCGAACGCCGTTCGTTTAGAAAACAAAACAACACAATACATAAAATACGTAAATACCGAAATACGTACCAAGTTTTATCCTAATAAAATTCGATTTTACTTGCAACATGCGTGAACAATAAAAAGACTTATATTAAAATTCTTAACACTAAATCATCAAGTAATCTAAACTATGTCATAATATGGCAGTTATTCGAACCGTCCGCACTAGGCACAGCACTTAACATAATAACTATCTTGGGTGACTTTGTCTACGACCAATCCTTTTAAGGAACAGAACCTGGTTCTGAATTTTGAATTAATCGGTGGAGAAAACCTAACGTATCTTCTGAGATGTCAGATAATAAAATATATTTTCTCAAATCGATCATTTGAGCTATAACTTTAGATTACAAAGTCGGCGCGGATCGAAAATTAAAGTTCTGTACGTGATAAAACTTATAAATACCTAAGTCTTGAACGGTTATATTCTATTCACATTCTCAGTTGTCATGGCCAGATGACTTATGTATCGTAAAATAAAATATATCAATATCTATTATGAATAAAATTGTAACATTGTATGCAAACCACTCCCGCTTATGAATGTTAAAGTTGTTCTGATGGTCGACAATGAGACTGTAAATGACAAAATATTATATCTAGCGTTTATTATGCGAAGTAACAACATTGTCTCATTTAAAATTTTAATTTGCCCTTACTGTACATTTATTATTTTTATCAATCATTTCCTCTTTTCGGTTTTAATGGCGGTATTACAAAATCGACCTACATGACACCAAATTAGATTGATTTAATATTATTGTATTATTATATTAACACCTGGAATATTATGCAGTATTCATAACATGTTCTAGTTATGATAATATTTTTAAAATGGAAACAACATTGTGACTGATCTTACAACTAATATCAACTTTACTAAATGAATGAATTGAGCGAGCTTATAAAGCAAACTTATCCATATAAAACTTAACAAAGTGGATGGCATTTAATTTGACTTAACTCACTTACATTAAGATATAAAAAATAATTATGACAAAGGCACATTATATTTCTTGTTTACTGTAGTAATCTACAATATTACATTTGTGACAAGAACTTTCCTACTTTATCATCATGGCAAGATTAAAGGTACCTGTTAAACGATAACTACATAAATCTAGTATGATAACCGAGTGAATGGCACACACAATTTAATTCGGAAGCAGATCATTACGTCCTTTAACAATTCGTTTACGTATTTGTAACGATTATTCCCAAAAAGAATCCAATGTTCACACAACCAAATAAAACAATCGTTTTTCTCGGCCATTACTATCCTTTAGAATGTTTCGTAAGGCACTAAGAGATAGAGATATATATATACAAAATGGTCCCATCGCCGTTTATGAAACGGTCAACCACGATTTGTGACATTCGTTTTCTTAAAATAAACGTATCGTTGTTTTGATGTTTTTCCTTAATAGTAAATTTCAACCTGAGATCGACACTTTAGAGACAACCTTATTTATAAATAATGAGCACATAATACGGAATGTTATGACACTGAATTTTAAACGTTCACCACATTTTATGTTTACACTTCTAATTTTAAAACAAGATAAATTAAGAACACGGATAGTGGTGAACATTGTCCGATGCAGACGAATATGTTTTTAATAGAAGAAGTCAATTACAATCCAGAAGTATGCAATGGTGATGTATTATAATTTTTATATTATACTGTAAACAAGATTTTGTTGTATAAATTTGCAATTCGTCTGCATAGGAATGGGTTAGATTTAAACTCAAATGCAGCACTAGCGTTAATGTTCTAGAGGCAACTCGACGAAGGTGATATCGTAGAGAGGCTCGTCTTCACTGGAACTCGCTGGCCGCACTTCCAAGAGAAACAGGTCTTCGTTGCAATAGTATGCCAACATCTCGTCATCAATTTTGGCCGTAATCCTACAATAATGGTTTTTAATAATTAGTCCTGAGAATGCACACTTAAATAATCAAGATAATTAAGAATAATTCCATTACAAATTAGACAACTAGTTAAGATATTAATATTTATTTATGTAAACATTATTAATATAAGGAATATATTACTTATGCCACTGCAATAATTAGGGGGAATTAAGGTCAGCTAGGGAAACGGATGATGATATTTAATACTAAGCAAACATGAAGTCCTCAAGGGGTCTCTTTTATATTAAAAGCAAGTGAAGTTAGTGGCGCGCCCTCTGATCAAGCGAGGCAATATTTAACGCGAGGCGGCCGGTATGTGTCAACAGAACGTTTAGAGGCCAATGAAAACCACTTACCCTTTCTTGTTCTTTCGATAAAGATTATTAATTGCCGAACTTGAAATTTTGTACTTATTCTCAATCTGAAAATGAGGAGAAAATAAAACAAATTACAATAGGCCTTCTGTTTTTAAACCGAGACGTCTCGTCTAACGGATCTAACGATGGCTCGTAACCGGTCTAGTGGTTTCACAAGAACAAAAAAGTAAGTCGCGCGAGGAGTGCGGGATCCGGTACGGCGGCCGCGCGGGTGTTAATTACAACATGCAGTTATGATGATCGTGTGGATTGTATTAGACGGGGTTATGAAGCACCACATCGGTAAGAGCGCGTCGCGGGCGGCGGCCGTGCGGCCGTCGCCTACGACGCGGACGAAGCGTCTCGATTCCTTTCGTTTACGTTATTGCGGAAGTTAAAAGTCTTCCTAAACGAATATCGAATTACGAGTAAGCGAGAATATTCAACACATCTCGTTTACTCGCGCTCTGCGGTTAGCCGACATCACCAAGGTTATTCTTGTGCTCACCTGGTTCTTGATACGTAACTTTGACTCGATTGTCAATCGGTCAATGTGACGTGTCAAGTGTTGCTGAGTGATATACGATGGAACTTACAGCGTGCAGAAGACCCTGCGTTGTGGGCGGCACCACGTGGAGCGGCGTGTACACATCGTCGGTGTCCTGACGGACATAGAGCATGACGCGTTCGCTGAGCGGTGGTGTGGAAGTGCGCGCGCGCTTTCCGAGTACGCCTTCCAATTCTAGAGAGTCTTTTCTGTCACTGTATGGTGATAGTCCGCCTACATCTGATCGGTACCTGTATTAATAAAACAAAATATCTCATGAAAACGTTCAATAATATTACTAACAAATAAGTAAACTCAAATTATTTTTATTTTTGAATTCGTATTTTTTTATTTTGTATATGGCTGTGGTATACTTACGCCGGTGCATCTGGTGGAAAGTGATTGTGAAACTTGAGCGCAGGTGCTTGAGGTTTCGCCGCGTGTAACAGGAAGGGGGAAGCACCTTTGAGGTGAGCTTCGGCTAGAGCCGCTTCGTCGTGTCCATAGAATCCTTGTATGTCCATTCCTGTTAACTTGTCAATGTCTTCAGCCGGACTAAACAATACTGGAGGTTTTGTTAAGTCAGCCATTGAGTAAAATTCGCTTCTTTCGGTCACCGGATGATAAATCTCATCCAACTTTTTTCTATTTGTAGCCGACATTTTTCTTTTCGCTGCTCTTCTTTCTTCGTCTCTTGTTTTTCTTTCAGCCCCCTTCAACGTACACATTAAATATGAAATGCTGATCATTTATGATTTATTTAATAGTAAAATCACATTTTATGGCATATTAATGCAGTTATTTATGGCCACTAATATAAGTAAACAACATACAACTTAACATTCATAAGTAACCTAATGTGATGTAATAAAAAAAAAATGTAATATTTATATGAAAAATACCAAAAATGACATATTATAATGATTCTTACTTTGTCGCAAAAAACTTTGATTTGGCAATATCCTCTGTGATAAACTTGTGAGTCTCGTGGATCTTCGAAAGTGTCGATCTGAATATGTAGTGGTAAACCCTGTAACCAAGAAATATTTTTTTAAATAAAACGCCGTAAGTATTGATAACAGATTATGTTGCTTTCAGAAATGTACTCGGCTGCCTTCGGTTCCGACTCCCCTGGAGGGAGTGATCCTAATTGAACTTTAACGCATTTTTTTGTATATTATATTAAGCAAACAATAAATGCTATTTCACGCTTAAAAATCTAATACTGCCTTAGCATTGAAACAAAAAAACAGTTTTAATAAACTTAAATAAGGGATAATTGCGTAAAATTCACGAATAAGGAAAAAATATGCACGTGTCTGAATCGAATCGTTTTAAAACGTCTTAATTGCGTTGCTTCGAGGTCGCCGTTACGGCGTCACTGCACAATCGCTGCAACAACAAGTCGAGAGACAACTAATATCAATATGTGGTGAAAGCGGAAATAGGGGAAGATCAGTATTAGCTAATCATTAACGAACGACATAAGTATTTTTGCGACGCTGATGACCTTACGTCACTTGCTAGTTATCGGGTAGTCGCAGGCGACAAAGCGGTTACCGACCCCGAGCCTTGATGGCGGCAACGACGTATCGTAACGTTAATTTAAATACTTTCAGTGCCGCAAGTTCAATTAAAATTCTGCTATATAAAAAAATGTTATTACATTTGTAGAGTATGCGTGTATTTAACATGCCACGTATTTACGAAAAAATTGCAACTTTCGGAACATATTGTGATTATATTTTAAGTTAAAATCTGTAAGTTATTTTACTATGCAATTATGTATGCATATGATTGACTACAATTTTCTGCAAATGCAAACGATTATTTATTCAATTTATGTTTCTTTATAAAATATATTACAAAGTACTAAGCGTGTGTTTTATGAATAATTTATAAAATAATATTATATACTAATAATGAAATATAAATAATAACATTACGAACCTTAACTCCCTTCTGGCTACTGAAGTCCGTACTCAAACACTGTACGGCTATATTAATCTGAAAATAAGCATAAAAATATGGTTATTCATATAGATTATATGGAATTAAACATAACATGATAGCTTGCAACATTCGTTATACATAGTAGTAAGTACAAATAAATAAGTTTTCTACCTTATACGCTTAGAATAAGGCGCATAATTAAAACTTTTTATGCGAAGGGCAGTAAAAAGCTTTAAGTGACAAGTTGATTTTAATGAAACTTATTGAAGGTTCGACGTAAGTGTGTAATAGCGTAGCAAGTCGTCGCCGGGAGGCGGTAACCGAGGCTGAACCGAGGCAAACTCATTACTGTGGTCTATGCAAATGACCCATCGCGTTTTTCCTCGCCGCCGCCGCTGCTACCGATCACTGTCAGGGTGCATATTATATGTCGCAAACTACTTGCATCCGCTACGGCTATTCTCAGCAATCGTAAATAATTATGAATATCGATAACCGATTATTTATGCTTGAATAATGTGCCCGAGTTGAACCAAAACCAATTTTAGAAAACGACTAGCAGCAACAACACACACAATTTCCGTTTCACGCCTTAAAGCTAAAAGGTACTGAATTAGCGCGTACTCAAGTTGTTAATTTTGAAGTAAAATAAAGTTATTCCGCCGTAATACATTTAAATTAATTTTCAATTCAATACCCTTTGTCTTGTCTACAAAATGAATGAAAAACTCATATTAAATTCTTAGCCGTACAGTTTTAAATCAAGGTAAAACAATTATGATTAATGTATCACCGGCACAACTAGGTGCAATCACGTTCATATAAATAAATGTGTATGCTTATTTAAAATTCAAATATAATAATTTTAGTAAGTTCAACTCAAGACATTATTATATATAAAAAAATATTTAAAAAAATGTAGTCCGAAACCGGAGGCTATGTCATGTATATATTCAAGAACGACGAATTTTTTTGCTTCATTTGCAGCAAACCCAAATAAGGCTGCAGGATTTTATTCTTTTTTCAATTAGTCCTTAATAAGTGTAATCAAATTGTGATCTGAATTTTAATTTCATAAAATAATGAGCTTTTTATAAATAAGCGGTGTTTTTAATGTCTATTTATGGCTTTGGAAGCATTATAGAAATAATTATTCCATTTAGAGAAAGCACGTAAATGTGGAAACATAACATCGCATATTAATCCTCATGATTGTTTACCTTGGCTGCACTTTCAAGTGGGTTCCAGTAGACGGCAATAGCATTATGAGCTACCTCCTCGATGCAGCCGGCGAGTCCAATGCTGTTCTTCGTGTCTGTAACAAAACCACAAGTTGTCATTAATCTTGTCTTCAGGTAACTGTGTACTAATGCTTGCGGAGATTTCGATTAAGATATCAACGCACAATACGTCATCGGCGACGGAAATTTATTTGCGGGGCGTGAATAATCATGTGATAGGATCGTTTCATCGGCAATTGCTATGTTTTCATTTCTGTTAGTATGCAATTAGTATGCGCGGACCTAAATTCCAATCAGTCCCACCTAGCTAAACGGCGATAAATCCGCTTAATATAATATGTTTTAATTTTAAAATCAAATAGAACTCTATCTTTTCCAAATTGTTGTGATTTCAACTAAAATATGTCTTAATAATGTTTTTTGCATTTGAATACTCCATAAACTATTAGTTCCACTATAATAAGTTATCTTTAAGATTTGCAGGTGTTCAGGTAAATCAGCGCGCCGCCTTAAATAAGTCACAAGTTGATTTGTATTTTGTTACAGTTGTTTATTGCATTTTGGAGTACGAGGGCTGCATTAACAGACAGGCGGTGGTCGTTAGTGAGTAATCGTGGTGTGGCGCGGCGTGGCGTGGCGCGGCGGACGGCGCGTGGGCGCGCTATCAGTCGCTCTGCAATCTGTGCGGGCGCGCGCCCCGCTGACGTGTTTACGAGCAACGGGAGGACCGCCGCCCGCCCTCACGCACCATATTGTTTAACAGCTTCTTACAAATTTATGAGTTGAAATGACAATGTTCTTATAAGAATTTACGTCTCTCTGCAAACTGCATAATGGTCACTTAGAAATTTTGCGTTTGTAATTTATTGCTCACGATAGCAGAGGTAAAATTCTCTCTAATGGGCAAACTCACAAATGCCTAAATCTAGTCCAATTCTACTTATAAAGTATTGACATAGTTATAAGCCTAGTTAATTATTATTTATTTATAAATATTAGTTAATAACAAAAAACTAATCTAATTTTGCATGTTTTAAAAAATAGCAAATGCTTTTCGCCTAAAAGCATAACATAGATTCAGCAAAATTCTGTCTGTTTCATTATTTTCAAAACAGTACGTTACACGAGTCTAATCAGTAATCACTGAAGCGTGGTGTAATGAAAACTGACAAAAGAAATAAGTGGGTAAACCAAGGAGCTGCGCTGCACTGAAACGGCCAGTGGACACGCGATACAAGAAGACACGTACGTAATCGGAGAAGGTATTGTGTAGAGGCGCAGTGCGTTGCGGCGCAGGACCTCTCCCCTCTTACCTCTCCCCTACGATTGCGAGCCTCCGCGCTTTCACACGCCTGCGCACAGGTGTCCAATATCGCCCTTGACGCTGCTTCCAAGTTCGTTGCATTTGTTAGACGTCTCCTCTATTGTAACATCATATAACTACCTCCATGGAATTTTAATATAATAATAAACTTATCCAACTTTATGTTTTTACTTACAAGCGAAAACTAATTTCAAAACAAAGACAATAAAGATAAAATGACGTCATGCTATTATAATATATGCAAACAACCTAGGTATACCTACTATATTTTTCTCCATAAAACTTTTACTGTCTGCAGTGACCAAACGTTTTAAGTTATGTAAGTATAACCAAAAATGAACACGAAATCAACGGAATTCCTACGAGTTTAGACATCATTATTCTATATAATAACACAACAAAGTAAAAAATAAAACTTGACTAACATCGAGATAAGCTAGAAACCTTGACATTAAACTTGGCCCGGCCGCGCGAATTAATGGCTTCCATGTTTTTATTTTCCTTGAGATTAAATTTATAGGCACTGCTTGTGGCCGCAGAGTCACTCATTACAAATGCTATGAGTCTCAGCTAAGTAATGTTAGATCGTATAAAGTGTCATATATCAGCGCTGTTTATTTCAATAAGCATGTCAGAAGATTAATAAGCGACCATTCTGTTTATTACGCAATATTTTACCTTACTACTTAGCTTGAAATTTAGGTCAATTTTCATTTTGCTGTATAAGTTTATTTATTTACTTACAGCTATCCTATACGTCATGCATAAATTTTATTAAATGTTTTAAAAAATCTTATACTTATTTGCTTAGTGTAATACAAAATTATTATCATTGTAGCAAAATACGGTATGCGGGCGCGGGAGGAGGTTCGCCGCGCAATTAACATGCTAATGAACGCGCTCCTCGATATCATCGCGGTAATTACGTCCGCGCGCGTCTATATCGTACCCTTGCTTATATCTTGACTCTTCATTTTAGACAACTCAGCAGATATCATGCGATCAGTTGCCGACTGACGGCTTTAAAATGCTCTTTATATGTTTAAAGTTTGTGTCGACAAATTCAATGGATGCTTTAATGTCGTTACTAGAACAGCAATTTCTAACGATTTTTTACGATTTCCTGTTAGTCTTTTCTCGAGTTCATAAAGTCAGCTATCTATATTAAATATCGTTTTACTGAACCACACTACCGGGAAATGGGAACGCAATGTAAGATTTTTAATTAGTTATTATGAAATGTTGTCATTATGTGAATGCTACGTTAGAGAGTAATAGAGACGATGTTATTCGATACCAAACGCGGCGCCACTGGTTTTATTTTTAGACGTGAGAATTAATAGATCGTTGTGGGGTGTGGAGGATCCACTCGTTGTGCGTTATTTATGCAAATGGCCTAACGACATATAATGGTGGGTAGCGTTGTGCATTTGCGTCTCCGTGGCTATCTGCCTCGCAGCACGGTAATTAGGTCCTGCGTGGCGAGCAAGTGCCGCCGCCCGGGCAGCCGAGGCCACCGCACGCAACTTCTTCTACATGTTTCTATGTCGCCTCGAGCACGACTAACTATGTTTTTCTTTATATTTAGTAATTTGAGCCCTTGTATTAGCTACTGTTTTAACATTTAACTCTCACACGAATAATTGTTTTCCAATTAAAGTTCTTAACATAAGCATAATGTAATTATTTAATCTTACGCAAGAATATTGTAGTAATGTTTATAGTTTAAACTTACCGGCATCTAGTATCCTCTGCTTGACTGAATGTTGTCTGCCGTGCCAAAACTGCCAAGCTTTAATTTCATCTTCTGGGGATTTTTCTTCTCGGAACATAAGCATTACGACGCTCTAAAATAAAAAATAAAAATTAATATCAATAATTTAGAGCCAACAGATAATATTTTAATCGGGTATGTTTTTTTATACAAATAATATATATATGTAATCCGTGCGTATATTTCACTAATTAATTTAGACTTAACGCCGCAAGCTATCGCGAATGTCTTGATTTGTTAACCACAATATAACGATTTATTATTAAATGAATTAATTAAATATGACATGAACTTTAAATACTATTTCCCTTTAGTAGTAGGTGAAATATGCTGCTAAAGCGATTTCTATAGACAGGTTAGAAAATAAAGTGAAAAAGAAATGGCTTACGCCAGGCGTGGTGCCAGGCTGGCCATATAGGGCTAACGACGAGAAAGCACCTCCGATCGTCGCCTTTGATTGATGGATCGGTACGTTGTTCGGCGACGGTCAGCCGCGCCCTGAACCTCTACGTCAAGTGGATTTACGTATGTACTAATAGTCCTTATAAAATTATCATAAATCAAAATCCCGTTACTGAAAAATAATAATCGCATCGATATCGTATACCTAAGTATATGTATATGTACGAGCAACAAAATGGATACAGAAATATTCAGAACTGGCGTTGAAATTGACTATTACCCAGGACCGCAATTAAATTACGCAAGGATACATGGTTACAGTGTTAGCAACGGGTAATAAACACAATGTTTTATTGTAGATAGATGAATTTATGAGTAATTTGCGCCGGCGAATAGCTCTGCGTTTCAATAAGGGGGACACGGGCTTTCTCCGTAGATCGAGCGCTGCGTAAACTCAACGGAACCGCGCATACTAATAGATACTCCACGTATAAAATTATAACGGTATATTCCGCCTCTACATAAGCACATCACATCGATATTAATAAATATAAATATTTACTACTTTATTAGAATTCCAAAGAGACATGAGTATTTTTGAAAATACATAATGCATGTTTAACTGTAAATGAGATTTAACTAGGCATATAATTCGTTCCAACGTATTCAGTGTCATTCAAATTTGGGTTTATTGCTTGTAATAAATATCTTGTTTATTTGTTTTGTTATCGTTATTCATTCTGTTATTTAAGATTTGTATAATAATATAAATATCGACCACGAATAAATGATTCATAACACTTAGAGACTAATTTAGAGCCCAACTGGTAATGCTTTACGTAATTTAGTGTCTATTTTAAAGTTGCGATTGATAATGAACAATGTAGCTATTGTCGCCCGACAGAGATACATTGCTGTAATCAACAATCTTAAATGTCTGAATTAGGTAACAATTATAGCTAAGTCACCATTGAATGAAAATATAATCGGCCTTTAATATTATTAGTATTTCACTACATATTATTGATATTCTTTTAATTAACTAATAATATTTTAATTACCAAATGACATCTTGGCCTACGTATTTAATATTGATTAAGTAAACATAGGACAGCATAACATATAAAAATACAACTATTATTACACTTCGACGTTTGAAAAAACATGTAATATTTCTTTTAATAAACACGTTTTCATTAATTTTTTTACAAAAGATTGTAAGCTAATCTTCTTATTTAATATGTATCTCCAACTTTATTATTATAAATCTTTCTTAAAAGTTTTATCATTCATCGATCAGTTATTTTGTGACCAAAAATGTATGTTCTTCAATATCAATAAAAAAAGACACTGACTTAAAATAATATCGTATTTTTTGTGTTTATTACTTTAAATTTCTATGGGTAGTTTTTTTTTATTTCTTAAGATTCTGAAATAACGTACTATATTCATTATTAACAGTATAATTTATAAGAGCATTTGCACTACCATGTTAAGTAATATGTCAATAGACGTCTTGAACAAAAGCAATATTATCTAGAGCGATAGGTACTTTGTTTTGAGAGTTGGTATATGTTGTTTGTGTTAAACTCACTTTAAACGACATATAAACGAATTTTTATGAGTTATTTTTTGTATACCTACATTAAAGCAATTCACATGTTTCACAACAGTTTTGCCTTTTCGGACCAGTTACTTCCAAGTTTTCGGACCGTCAATTAATTAATCGAGTGTATCGACATTCGACCCGATTTCAGGAGCCCGAGTTCGGTTGACAATCTGAGTTATCTGATTAAGCACGCTTTCTCTTGCGCCCGCGCCGTGTGTCGCACACGAGCGACCGCGTGCCCGTGTCGCCCATTACGCTCTGACAACCCGAATTCATTTCATCACTCTACTTAAATAAATAAGCATTTGATACAAACATATCATATATTAGCTACGTAACCGACTTGTTTTTAAACTATTACAAGACCTTTGGAATGACTTTGATTTTCAGATTTTAATGACATACAACAAACCTTGAAACTAAACTACCAGCAATTTAATGTGTAGCAAAAAAATGTTTTATTATTATTAATTGCTTTTAGCATTCATGAATATAAAGTGTTTTTTTTGTTACTAGAACTAGACATATATTCATGTATATATTAGGTAACGAATATAATTTAAGCTGAATATCCCATAAAATATTTTTGACAGATAAACTAAATAAATGGCGCCAGTGGATCGCATAAATATACATTTAATGAAAATATATAATTTAATGAATATTTTACTCTTATGCTGAATTCGGAGATAAGACTTGTTTAAGAATATGTTACGAAAAACATACGTAGCATTATTGTATCAATACAATAGAATGGACTTAAAAGCATTGACATGTTTTTCATATTTTTAAATGTTAATCACTTAAACGATTCTAAATACAGATACAAAATAGTAGTATTACGTTTCTTAAGTCGAGAAACAGCAAAAATATTTGGTTACATTAGCTCACAATTACATACAACTAAAAAACTATTAAATACATGAATTATTTCTTTAATTTACTCATACGCGATAGGCGTTACGCATTCGTGCGCCTTCGAATCTGTACAGCGTACTAGTAATAACAATCGTAGCGGAACGTAGTTGTGTATCGCATCATCTGCTTATCAACTCGTTTATGCGCAATATACGCGTAAGTCATTAAATAATAAGTTACGATGCAATGTAAACAGTATTGTCGCTGATCGAGATTTCTTTGTGTTCGCTTTTTGTGGAGCAAAGCTTCCTCGTTAGCGCCGTCCGCCCATCTATCAGATCCATCTACTTTATGACAATTATTTATGTTTACTGCGTGGTAAAACTATTTCGCTTACAGTTGAGCATTATCGATAGCGCTAAAGTAATGCTCTGCCGTCTCGATATGCTGTATCTGATACGGATACGTCTGTTTGTTAAGTGAGCCAGTTGTTTGTGCTAGTTGTTTTAACGCCTAGGTTATTTGCTGCGAATGTTCTTTGCAGTGAATGTCGGTTTCGACATAAATTCTGAGCGGAACTGTGGGTGTAACTGCTGTGCAGTTGCCTACGGTACGTAATATGTCTCGCTATTTATTTCATATCCAGTATCAATTTTTTAATAACTTTATTATGGTTGTACGAATCAGTTTAATTAAGAAAAATCTCTACATAATTATATATTTCGTCAATTAGCGTGTAATCTATAAATTGTAAGTTACATGGCGACGTGCGCGGGAAATTACATATGAATTTTACTTACAGATTTAATATCCGCCTGCTAATAATTGACCTGTACCTACTACACATATTTTAATTCGACAACTACTAAATAAACTCAACTTGTTTTTTATCATCAGTAAGACAATATTTTGTTGGACCTGATTGATTATTTTACTGGTTCAAGTTACTCAATTATTAATTTCTTCTTGGTATCCGGTAGCTACCTTAGTATTTATGAGAACATTATCTTAAATTCACTTATTAAGTAAAATTCAATAACATTATCGTTGTCAGTCAGTGAACACTAAATCTCGATTAAATGGAGTGATTCTTGCGATCCATCCAGCGTCGGATTAACATCCGAAGTCACGCTGTAACGCTAATCTGCTTTAATGTCGAAAGGAAATGTCAGATTGTAAAGTGCAGGGCCCCGATGGAAGCGAGATGCGGCTTAGAGTCGTACCTACCACCTACAGCAGATACCAATTACATAGCAGTGGCACCATAATTTGTACTTAAAAATAATATCATTATCTAAGTATTGCAACTGTTCTTCTTATACTTTTAATATATATTTATGGTACCACGTCGCCAAGAACATTGAACGAGATTTACTTAGGGTTGCACAATAGCATCGAGATCGCCGAATGTCGCTGATTACAGTTAGCTGTCTGCCGCCGATGCTATCGAAGATTGACGCTAAATACGCGCGCACTGTGACAGTTTCAATATCGAAACAATGACGAACTTTGCATTACGTAACGCCATTTGCGTCCAGCTAGCTGTCACTCATTGATGGAATTAAACCAAAGTGAAAGTTAATTTAAATACGAGCATGAATTCAATTTTCAAACGATGTATATGTAGCGCGTGAGTGATCTTTAATGTAAATATGTTACAGGAGTGATTATAGTTTCATAATTAGTTTCAGCTGTTACGTTGATGTTACCGAATAATACGTAATATTTCGAAAGCGTAATAGTTATCGTATGGCGTTACGAGCCTGAAATCGAACGTGGAAAATTCACGCTTCGTCGAGCGGCGCGGGCATGTACATATGCTTAAGTCATCTACATATATCATAACACACTATAATGATACATACATAATTACATATGTATAAATGAACCATTGAAAATTGTAAACGAAGAAATTAAAGTTCATTTTGGAAATGTTTTTTCCCGAAACTGTATGATAAATTTTATAAAAAGTGACATTATCTTAATTTATATTACTCCGAAAAGAAAAAGGAAAAAAGTACATTAGTCAGTTCCAAGCCGAGTACAGACCGCAATTTTTTACATAATATATGTCATATTAAGAAAATGTAAATGATGAGCAAAAATATAAGTAGTTATGTATTCATTTACAACATTCATTATATTAATTAATGATTCGATTGATAGTTTTTGATTCTATTATTTAATAAATAACTTTACATAATTATGCTAACATAAATTCATTTAATCCTTTTAATGATATCTATACTTGTATATGATCAGATGTATATATTAAGGAATGTAAAAAAATATTCTAAATAATTACAAAAAAATGGTTGAAAAGGATTATGAAGAATTCAAATTTAATGTTAATAAAGAAACGCCGTTAGCAAAGACTTTCCGTTGTATAATTTCGCAATTTATAATCATTAGTGTTTTTCTGCGACAAGCCCAAGAGAGCGGTGCGTCGCAGTGCGATGCGGTGCGGACGAGGGTGCAGCTAAATTGAGACATCTCAACGTGTGATTGATTGCGAACATGATTGGCGTCTTCCAACTATCAACGGAGCGTATGCTAATTTTTGTGTTCGATTTTTTTAAATTCCTTTATACTTATAAAACTTTTGAAGCTGAATAAGAAAACCTTCCACGTGAACGCACCCTGTGAGAAATAATCAATCTGTCTCATATGACAGCCCTTCACTTGCCGGCGTCCGCGATGTCGGTCGAAAAGAACGCGGCGGTAGGGTCTACTCGCTCCGAACGAATGTCGACCGTTATAATCCCTCATCAAGCGTAACATGTTATATGTTAAGTGTAAAAGGCATCATTAACGATTACCTTAAAAAGTTTAACCGGAGCAATCATTAAAATCGTAAAATATTGCAAAAAAAATAAATAATACAACATGTCTCGTTACTCGAGTTTCCGTTGCTACGAAAGTGAACAACAGTGATGTCAGTACAGCGATAAAAACTAGAGTAAAAAGTGTTCTGAATAAGTGTGCGCTTTATTCGTTCAAGATACGGTTTAATAGAAGCGAATTGTATAATGATTAACACATTAAGTGTACGAAGAAAACGTTTCTTTGTTCCTGACAATATAACAATTACAAAGCGAATGTACATTTCTTTTATAAATATTTGTAGTTCTAGAAGTAAAATAACAAATATGGTGTGTCATTATAATATAAGACAAGACATTTATCGAATCCGGGAAAATTGTTAAGTTAACGGATATTAACTTTTAAGTAAACTAGTAGTAGGTATTTATAAGGTATGAAATGACATTCGTATTTAAATTACATCAATAACTCGCATGTAAATGTACCGTATTTCTTCATGTAGTGTGGCGTATTTATGGTATAAATTTAAATATAAGCTGTAGGTATACATACTTTTTAGGTGCAACTTTTACAATTCTATTTTTAGACGACAATTAAGCAACAACTAGTTTTTATGCATATAAAAAAATAACCTCTATATTTGTTTATTAATCTTAAGATTTTATTTTAAACGTTTTAAGCACAATAAAAAACAGCAATGCAGTATGTATTGCTACCCTTCAATACTGCGAAATATTTAAAATTCACTACCTGAACTCAATGAAGTTGATTAATTACTACAATATTTCGTGATTGATGTTTTGTAGAACATTCTTTTTTATTCCGAGCCCTTAACAGGACATCCTTTCAACTGCACAAAGGGATCATCTTAATAATGTATTTGTCATTTTAGATTCAAATGCAAATATTTGATAACGTCGATATAGCGTGCGAACGTTATATGCGAATTTAGAGCTTCTTACATGTAGTACATATCTACATATATGTACCAAGATGGTGCTTAATTAGGTGCAAAATTTCCAATACAGGTTGTGTGTGGACGGAAATCGGCTGATGATATCGCGAGAGGCAAAGTTCTGCCGAAACAAGGCGGTACCATACGTAATTACAGTCGCGCCACGCACGTCTCTCACACCAAATCTCTCTTTTTACTAAATTTTCTCATATCCTCAACCGCTTTACGGCACGCAAAACATATTTGCATCGCGTGTGAATTTTAAACTGTCAGCTACGCTGTATAACATATGATCATAATTGGTCGTATAGACATGTCTGGTGAAGATTATTCAACATTTTTTAATAAACAACATATTTTTAAGTCTTGTAATTCATTATACAAATACAGTTTTGTTTTATTTCCATAACGCTTGTTTTAAGTGTTTGCTTAATAGTTAGTAATATATTCTTAAATGTCAGATAAAATCCTTATCGTTTATAATAATAATGCCTTCTCATACTCGTGTAGGTACCTAATATACATAGGAATGTGTTGATGTTTTTCTCCTCTCATTGAAAATTGCAAAACAGCTCGTTAAGGAAACACGATGTTTGCCGCATTGAAATTATTTTATCATAATACAGTAAGGTTATTGTTTAAAGAGAGCGATACTATCCGAGGAGCGGGCCGAGCTCCCGCGGCGGTCATTGTGTTCCTATATGGCGAATGTCAAAAGCGTCGTCTTAATTATCGGGCGCGGCTATACAATGCGGACTCGATTGCGGCGAGATAAGCGCTCTATATCTATCCGAGTGGTATTGAATGCGCCGGACTCGCGGCCCACTTACTGCCTTAATAATAACTTCAAACGTATGTCGCATTGTATTTCTGATTATTTCGATCTAAGCCCATTGAAAAGAGATAAGGCATGTTTTCATGTTAGCTATGCAAGTAAGATCAGAGAAATGTAAATAAGAAAATGTTAGTCATTTTAATAGACTAATAGGAACTAAGTAGTTGCTGTTAATTAAGTTTTTTTAAAACTATGAAATGAAATCAATGTTGGTTAGGGATTTCCACCTCTAAACAACAACATTTATTTTTGTTGTTATCGAAACAGGATTAACCTGATTGGTGAAGCTTGACTTTCTGGTTTTTCAAGATATATCAACAAATTATAAAATTAATGCAATTTTATTGTACCGTAATTTTATTTATTATATCATTTTCTCGGGAAGTAATAAAAACAAGGGGATTTCCGATTGTTTTGAAAATTATGTGTGACCAACAATCTATTATAATTTATCTTTTGTTGTCTTTAAGTAATTGTTTTCTCAGAGGACGATAATATGTTTCCCATCACGCTAGATTTACGCTTCACTATTGTAACCGGTCTCATATGCTTCATTATTATTGCAAATTGTAAATTAAATAGAATTTTGTAATATTCCGATATTTCTTATTGTTAAAGCTCGGAACATACAACACTTACAACTTTACTAAATTATGTTCCAGCATGATTCGAAAACTAAAACATGCGTATACTACATGACGGTGGAAGAGAAAAAATTAAATTATTTATTCACTTACTTATACATAATTGGCTATTGAGTTACGTCGATCGTTATCCTATCTTCATTATGGTAAAAAAAAAATCATAATGAAAGTGAACGTTCCGAAGGTAAATAAGAAACCTTAACCGGGAGCCGTGTGAAATGTAATTGACACGAGGATTCTGCGGTCAGCAACTTGCTGAGAGCATGTAACTAGTAAACACTAAAGTATTTCTACTAAAAATGTAGTCTTAAGTCCTCCATCGCACATACATACATATTGATTTCAATTCGCACTTAAAATAATCTTGGCAATTTTATTCGTACTGTGTATTAAACATAAATTAAATAGAGACGTTACAAGAACATGCATATGCGACATGAGTGTGTGCGTGTTTTACGATTGGTCATACCTCTAAAGTACGTGGTTAAGCTTTCTAAGGTCCGAGCGAAGTAAACATCCGGCCACTAACCGTTAACTAGCTACATGCTGCAGCTAAATCAAATATCTACAAATCCCTTGTGTTAATTACATATTAATATTTTTTCCATGATACGGTTCTATACATCGAAAACCTTTTGATTAATATAGACAGTTTCATACAGAATTATCATTTTTTTAAAATAATATATTTTCAAATTTCGTTTGAAATTTTATATAAAAAAATATTTGTTTGCAAGAATGTCAGACAGTTCATTTTAAATTTTTAAGGCAAGCCTTTAATAATTGACTGAGAATTTTTCCAAAGAGAAATTACTCTTGAGAAAAAGACAGTCCTAAGACATGTCCCCTTACTAACAAACATTTTGTTAATGCACGTTGCTCAATAAATCAAGAATTTTAAGATGAAATACCACATAACGATTATGGTAATAAGCAATGTTTGCATTCTTACATACTATATGTATATAAATCTTCGGGTTAAATTACATTAATCACATAGACGTAAATATTACAAATGCATCCGGTTGTTTACTTACCTTAACGGTTTGGTTCTTAAGTGGTTTGTCTGGATCATGGATGTATTCCAATGTGATGCCATAAAACTGGCCCTTATTGATGTAAGTAATACGGTCATCTTCACGGCGTTGCGAACTGCTACTCGCCGTCTCCAGGTGATACTTGAACCCATATGGAGAGAACCTGTCAGAACATGCCAAACATTAGGTAAATTCATGTATATTATTTAGTATACTCCATCTCGAAGTACGTAACACAAAAGAAAATGCCATTTTATTTTTAGTTCAAGTAGTCATATCAGATTTCTAACAGTGGAGTAAGAAAGTCATTGCCGTAAAAATTTGGTAGAGACGTATAAACTGCACTGTAATCTTGTTTTTTAAACATTTCGAAAAAATGCGATTTCTTCTTTGATGTTATCTACGGATACATGCTCTCGACAATAAAGTTTCCATGAAGTAAAGTAATAAAAGTACGCAAAAAGTGGAAATCTTAATTGCACAGCCGGTAGAGCTTGTCACCAGCGTCGTTACATAAAGGCGTGGAGATCCAGTTCGTTGCGCGCAATGAAAAACTGCGTTTTCTCGCGATTTCCTGCGCGTGGGATCAACGGAAGGAAAACCCCGCTAATTTAACTGCATGCATCGCGTGCTGCGGCTCGTTAACGGCGACGCTGGGGAGACTTGCGACATCGCGACACGACTCCACGCGCCTCTCCGCCTTGTCGCCGCCGATCTCGGCCCACGCCCGGACAAATTCACGCACCCTCACTATTCAGCTCGACCAGGAAATGGCAAACGTCATTATCAAAGCACTCCATTGTACCACACCTCTACTTTGAGTCGTTTACTTATGTAACTAGATAAAAAGCTATAAATTGTTACAGAATATTTAATCCACCAATAAATCTCTACGTGGAATGTAAATAGCGAGTTAGGGTCGGCTCAATAGTTGACTTGCGGTCGGACCATTACTTTAAGCTTATTGAAAACAATTTGGTAAACAGTCCTGCTGATGTTAGCGATTTAAAGCGAGCACAAGCAGATAAAGGCCGTGTAATGCAAACGCAACCGACATTGACGGATCGGCCGCAGCGGTTCTCGCCTATCTGATTCTCTCCGAGTTATTTCAAAAGTAATTTCCATTTGTGACGTGACTTGGTATTGTCATTTCAACAATTCTGATATGCTTTGTTAGATAGTGCACAATTATATCTACCAAAGTTAGATGCTAACAGTAACAGCATCCTATAGAATTGTAATATTTTTCGTAAAATTATACTTTAAAGTAGTTAGAATGTAACAACATTATCGCTACCTTTAAATTCATGTAAAGCTCGAGATAGAAGCTTCCAAATTCAATTGTCTATCATTTCTGTTCATAATTTTTCTTTTCATTATAAGTTAATATCAATAAATATGAACGAATTAAATATGTATTTAAACGTTTTATTTATTACAATAGATAAGTATAAGATAAGTGGAGTACCAAAATATATATACAATTTTAGTTTATTACATAAAATATTTCTTACAGAAAAAATATTTTATATAAAGGCAAGAAACAAGCAGATATTTTATCACCTGGGAATATACGATCGGATCGTACTCAATAATAAACTACGCATTGTTTTCGAATGAGCTTCATTACAAATTTCAGCAGCGCAGCATCCGAAAAAAGTCACTTCCTGCGTGAAGACGAAGGCCTTTCATGAATAAATCAATCGGTGAGGCGCGGAAATTGATGAGTGCACAAAAAGCTTCGAATCGTAGCGACAACAAAGTGCTTGCAATAAAAACGCATGCCGCGATAAGAGTCCGCTGGCAACGAGCGACGTCCCGCGGAGACTGCGCTGCACCGCCAAATTAGATGCGCATAAATCTGACCCTTTTATACTTACAATACTATTACTGACCACGACGCTTTGTGTTACGAACACCTTGTTAAGGGAGTATATGTTAATAGTCGGCTATTGTCATAAATTATTTAAAGTAGGAATCTACTTCGTCTTGTCTATTATAGTTATTTTAATAACATTTAATGAAACTATTATAACTTTATATTTTTTTATGAATACACATTTTTTAGAAAGCAATTTGAAAAAATAGAGTAAGAAATTTTCGACAAAAATATATTAAAATTTTCATTCTAATTTCAGAATTGAAATGCTCTAAGCAACTTCGATTAGTTTATCAAACAAGCAGAGTCTTGCGTCCACATTGTATTTTGAATGAAAATAAATTGTTATGTCGCTATATACGGAGAAAAGTGCGTGCATGTCCATCGTATCAATCGCTGATGTAAATTGAAGGACCATTGTGCGCCTGAGACGAATGCCAAGACTGATGAAGCGTTCTGTACAGTCAGAAGACCGTAAAAGTAAAATATATTTGTGTTGGATATTTTGTATTATAACACTACTTCAATCGTATATCGTGCTTAGTTTTTAAATTAAAATTAAAGATATTTCATCATTTTTTATGTTCTTAGTTTAAGATTTTACAAAGCATACCAGTGATTAGGATAATTAGTAATAATTAATTTGCATGTGTTCTAAGAAAGCTAAGTATCACGATATGCGGTTGCAGTGTTAATGAGAACGTTCAGGTGCTATTATATAATAGCAGGGAACAGACAGCCGACTGCGACCGACGCGGCGCCCGACACTCATCGTCAATCGTCACACTTGACACTGTATTATTATTCGCTATCAACATTCTATTTAATGAGTCATGGAAGTGTTTTCCGCAGTACGTTATTTACGGCAATATATTCAGATTCAATGAATTCAACATCGTATCAGTTATATCTTAAGACAACCAACGTCATATACGGCAGGAAATTCACTAAGTTAGATATTTGAAATGAATCTAACTCTAATGTATTAAAAAACATTTTTAAAAAAATGATATTTCTAAGAGTTGCGTATTTAATAATAACATACCTATAATTAACTAGAATAATTCTTAGAAATTAACAACGATTTTAAACTAACTGAGACCGTTCTCGACTTAAGTACAATTTAAACTTTTCTGATGATATTATTGTACGTCTAATTTGAATAATATAGGTACAGCTATATGTCAGCGCTCATACACATTAACACTGATTCTTCGCTTATTTTACTTGTATATTGTTATTATGAACGTTTTTATAAATAAATACCTACTGCTGAGAAAAAGAATGACTATAAAATAAAGCTAAACCAATGGGAAATTGAAATACCATAAAATTAAGCAAACTGTAGCTAATTGTAATCAAAAAATATCTTTAATTGTAATTTGAGTAAACTATTTTTCTAATTATCCCTTAAAGCGAACCAAAAAAAAATCTTTATAACATAATAGTTTTATATATATACTATCAGTCATTTATTGAGCATTTTTATGTTATTCCTAAACCTCATTAGATAATTTGTAATAATATGGTTAATACCACTTATATACGAAATTAATCATTAAGGCTATAAAAATGTAAACAAATTTTAAAATTGCGTGTTAACAGATATTCTACTGAATTCTACAAGGTATAACTTTTGCACTTAGAATGTGTCATGGATAAACATACAAATTACCTAACAGATTAAGGCCACTAGATACATGTACATTACCTGCATTTATAGCTTAGATACCCGACGATGTTTATAAGATGTTTAAATTAGAACTAATACGAAACACAGTAAAAGAGATGTAGATATCCCATTACTACAGTGGTATAGCTCTTTGAAGTGATAATCATAAATGTATACATTAGCTGATTAGGTTACAAGTTGTAAACTGTTCGATCCTGTGTTGAACATGTAAATAAAGTGGATATCGGGGGCATCCAATAACCAAGTGAACATTCGTCGGGTACAAATTCTTGATAAGTAGAAGTTCAAACATTTGAGAAGAAATTCTGATGCGTCAAAACAAAGTTGAGAACCAGTAATTGACTACGCGTTAATATAACTCAAGACCATAAAAAAGACGTAGAAACGATCGAATTTTTAGGCCAAATGCAAGCAAGTAATTATCGAGATAATAATGCTAATGCACTTATCATGTTGACGACTGTTTCCGTCGCTACATACAAGCTATTCGAATAACGATTTTCTTCAACTTCGAATTTAACTCGCTTGTTGAAGATTTGTTTTATTCTACAAATATTGATTTGTTTAACCTGAAGCAATAAAACTGGAACCGAGGGATACGGTACAAGTAATGTTAGATCACAGCGCGGGATTCGCGGCTAGCAACACAAGAACGCAAAATAATTAGAATAAGTTATATAAGAATAACATTACAATCAAAATATATTCAAGATTAAAAGAGCGAAACAAAATATATATATAAAAAAAAAACAAACAAATATTTAGAAAAATGGCAAGGACACATCATACAATGCAATATTAAATTATATATTTCACAAATAATAAACAGCAATGTTGTCAACATATAAGTTTAATGTAAACTTAAAGTAATCTAGTCTAAATACGATACTCACATTTCTTATAACGCCTTCCAAGCATGAGGCGGCGTGGAAATAAAATAATTTTCATTATTCAATAGTTACCTAATAAGGTGCGTGCAAAACGGTTCATTACTGGATTCCAGTAGTAGAGTAAATCACTAGTTAGTAATATTTCTTATAAATTACGGGAGTTTCTACTTTATATTAGCTTTACGTAACGTGTTTATTAAAATGACATATTGATAAAATTAATTTTATATCATATTGTTTCGAAGGAAATCAGGAATCCAGATAAAAAGTGTTTAATCTATACAAAATTTCTACTGATAAAGCAGTTAGGCTATATTAAATGACTGCGAATGAGGATTTCTAAGTACATATAGAATTAATTAAGTCGTATAAGTAAATAAGTGAAACGTATACATATAAATGAATCAGAAGAAGGAATTTGAAAAGCGTTTCTACCTCTATACGGAACGTTGTAAATAGTTTTCAATAATTAAGCCGATGCCAAATGTATTTTTTTTTCATTTTGATTTCTGTTAATACCGAACAAAAGGTGGGGAGGTTTTGAAACCTCATCTCACTTTAACAAAATTATCTTGTAACAAGACAATTAACTACGAAAAAATAGGAAATTGACAATTAACACACACTTTCTGTTGCATTCAACAATCACGAAGTTTAACTTAGCACCTCGCATAATCAAACAAGTTACGAGATGTGCGTACAATGATCCTGCCTTTACCTCTAAAATGTACGCATGTTTAACTATTTATAAAATTGATACTTCGATAAAAATTCCAGATTTACTTTTTGATTTGAAATAAGTATTCGTAAATTGCAAGAATGCGGGTGTAACGAATTTTTTAGAATTTTTATAGTAGATTAAGTTCTACAGGTGTTTCGAGGAAGGGCTGCCTTATCACAAATTCGAGAAGTGTGAAGTGGTAGGTCAATATAATTTCACGGGATGTTTGTTGTTTTCATCTATTCACACTAGCGACACGCATGTAGGTATGCGGTAATAAAATCATTTTTACAATTTACACTAGCCATTTGAGTAAACTTTTCTACAGCAGCAAAAAAACATATTTTTACTACCATTAATAATAATCACTAAACGCACGCACCTACAACGCAGCATGTTAAATTCAAACAGTCTGCTATTCTTTATGCGGTTGCCGGATACGATCTTTTTAACATTACTAAGAACAATAATTACTAAACGAAATTACTTACAATTTCGCGATTTGGATCTTGTCAGCGTCATTTTGCCGTCCGAAGTCGTGCCAGGGGCGCGTGCGGGGCGGCTGCGCGGGCGAGTGGTGCGCTGCGGGGGTGCCGCGGCCGTCTTCTCCCACGCCGGGCTGCTGGCAGATTACCGTGTACTCGAACGACTGCATGGATCACAAAAAGTCACACATACAATCTTATAAAAACACATATGCAAATATTTTTACCTTTTTGTTACTTATAACTAATATTATTGAAATTGAAAATTACATGAATAAATAAAATTCGTTTTTAAAAGAAAGTGTTCATTTTGGATTACAACCGTCAATAAACTAATTAAAATAGATAAACTATATATAGCGTTAAAGTTTAACATTTTTTTAAATATTTAAGTATCTACACCTAACGAATAATTGCATTTATTATTAAATTACAATTTTGTTCATCATTCTTTTTTTGCTTTTCTTCATTTTTTATTATTTTACGTAATATTTAAATCAAATAAACGATTCTTGGTTAATAAAGATATAAAACCACATTCATGTTTAACACTTGCTAGTTTTATTAAGAACTACAAACTATTTTCGTTTCTGGAAACATTATTTGTAATTGTATATAATAATAGTTCTAAAAGGCTGTAACGATCGGATAAGCAAACAAATAAGTATCCTTAAACTTAAAATGCAGATATACTTTTCATGTTTATATATGTGTCTTGTAAATAATAATAATTATATCATACAAAGACAGGAAAAATCAGGCTACTTATCAAGATAACGAAAATGTTTTCTATTAGAAACAAAAATTTTTGTTTCTAATAGAAAACAGATGATCATTATTTTTCATTATTCAAATAAATAGTTGGGTTAGCCATTCATTTTCGTAATAATTTATAAAAGCTTTCCAGATATTTTATACTAAAACATAAATTTCTTTTTATAGTAGTTAATTATTTTTTGTACGAACTCTAATTGGTACTTAATTTTGAAAATTGAGTAGATTAATTGAATTTAATTTTAAGCGTATTTCCCTAATAAACATATATAAAAATAATTAAATTATACTACTACATATCAATGTAAACCATTTAGAGTAAATCGTTCTTTTGATTCTTCGAGGTCACCGCTGCTACACGTGTATCCGAACTTAGCATAAATAATACAGTATATTCTTTAATGTATCTCCGTTCCGCAAAAACTTAGGAAGCGAAACGATCAAAGTTTACTTTTTAACAATTACGTGTTATGGCCATAACTTAATAAAAAAATCATGTATGTATAATTAATTACGTGCATAATAAACAACATCAAAAATGTTACACTAATTACGAGTTTACAATGAATGCTCAATCACATGCGATGTTCGTTACCAATTATGATCGTTGGTGCACTGTTTGTTGCACAGATCGTAATGAATGAATTGATACACTTTTGTTTTTTATTGTTTTGCCCATCTTTTTTATTGTATCGTACAATAACTTCTTGCGGATATTATAAATCTTATTTATAAATTGGCAATCGTTATACTAGTGAAGTTCAAATCATCGCTTCTTATTGGATTTTAAACTGTTAACTTTGATTCGTTTGCTCTTAACTTGTTTGAGATTTAGAATATTTTATTTTTACAAAAACGTATCACGGCTGCGTATATTACGAAATAAATATGATATAATACCTAGGTTTGATATCAGTTAGTTCAAATCGAAATAAAAAAATAACAACTAAACAACAAAAGATTATTTATTACACGATTAAATGTAAACGAAGTCGCGGAAAAAATATTATGTATTAGAACTGTTATTTTGATGAATGTGATACCTGCTAAAGTGTTGTCATAAGAATTTTATAGTTTTATACAACATAAATAAAACCATAAATTGCCTTTAATATATGTAAATTGTTTTAGGAGATTTAATAAAAGACGCTTAATTTAAACTTTACCTACGTTTTGATTAAATTTATAATAATAATAGGTATATTCTAACAAGACCGTTGCTATCCAATTACATAGTTCTCTTAGATATTTTCCATGTTTGTGTGCAGCACAATAACAGATAAAATAATTAGATTGACACAGTGGCCAGCTCGTGAGCGCCACACCTAGGAATGACAAGTCCTTCAAACGCACTTAGTTCTGAGACTGATTATACAGTAGGAGTCATGTCAATTTGTTATTTGAATTATTCTAACTTATAAATTTTAAGACAAAACATAAGCTGTTCCTAGTCATGTCGTCTGACGTTGCGTCACGACCGTTGTTTCCAAGTACTAGCAATTAATAAAGATAAGTTCATTTATTATTGTACAATCTCCGTTTAAACACTCTACTAAAAACCGTTATAGAGACCTAACTGACATTAGTAGATTAGTTTTATGAACTTGTTACATTAATGTAATTTACTAAATCTAATTAAATAAGTGCTGCTTAAGTTTAATTGCTATTAATTACCCCTAATGATTTAATATAATAATATTCAGTTTCATCTATATATATGTTTGAAATGTAAGTTTTAGTTATACCTAATATTTATTTCTGGTTTAGTCCATACCTAATAGGTAGTGAAAGTATGATTGAAAATTACATTTTATTATATTTTATTAATATGATATGCTGTAATTAATTAAACACATTCCTAATTAGATGGAGTACAGGCATATTTACATATAAGATAATTAAAAGATAAAGAGCGCGGGGGGCTTCTGTGATAGTATTGTCTTAATTTGAAAGTTAATTAAACATGAGTCCCGAACTGATTTAGGTTCTCTGTTGGTATACATGTTCAGAAGCCTAATTTTATGTTATTGAATAATAGTTCTTACAAAATTGTACAAACATCTACGAAAACAATGTTTATAACAAGTCCCTCTCCATTCCTTATATGAAATGAAGATGAATATCCACATGCATGAAATGAATGAAGTGTTCTAATAAGGCTGAATAAATCAAATGTGAAATTGGATATTTTGAAGCAAGTGTGTAGTGTAAAAATGTGCGTAAGTATCTAGTGAGAAGCCCGCCAGCCCGCGCCCTTGTCTCTCGTAGAACCGACCTGCTGGACAGTAGTGTGATCTCGAGGTGTGACGGCATCTGCACCGATGCCGCTGTCTGGTGATGGCAGATCCACAGTAAGGCCTGCGGCAGCGATCACGCTCTTGCTGTGGTAGCGAGGCGCTGAGTATCGGTCTCCGAAGGCCGATGCTGATGCCGACTCTGTGTCACTGTAGGGTGGTGCAGCCCTTTGTTGGTAGCCTTCGCCGACAAAGTATTCTCGATAGTAGGGCTCGCCAGCAAAAGATGCTGTTTGCCGTGGATACTGGTCCCCATAAGGTGTCGGACTTGGCGTGCCTGGAGGCGCAAACATTTGCGCTGCATACATTGCCGCGTCAGGCAAAAGCGAGCCAGCTGAAGAGGCCCGGGACGGTACCGGAGACGGCGATGCTGCTTCGCCAGGCTCGCCGACCGCCACCTGCGGACACACGCGCCTGTTACACGCGTTCTCCCACGACAATTGTCCGCTCCGTAAAGTCGACGCGTACATACCGCGTCGACACAGTCACTGCTTCACGTACACTAGGTTTGTTCGTTTACAACACAGTCACGATATTAAATCCCGATATATTTATGTGGTCCTATGGTTCACCTAAAACTACATGCACAGGGCGGGCAGCGCTGGCCGGCCGTTTTAGGGCGCGGGCGGGCGCGGTTATTTTGACTCGAGCGAGATGCTCGGCACATCGTACGCTAACTGCGATAAATTATACATGAATAACCGGTAAGGAAAGTGTGTGAGTGCGTGCGCGCGCGGCGGCGGCGTGCGAACGTGTGACGCACCTTATGTCGCGGCGGCTTGAGCGCGTGCGGCTCGGGCTCGTCGACCACCTTGCGGCTGAGATCCTCGGGCTCGCGCTTCACGAGGCCCGCGTGAAGCAGGCCCGAGAGCTCGCCCAGCTCCGCCCCGTGCGCGCCATTGGCCGCCTTCAGTGCTCCGCCGGCCCTGCGGAGGGGAGACAGGCGTGATTGGCGATAATGCGCGCGCGCCACTATTTCTACGGCCGACCTCGATGTGCGCGCGCAATATCGCTACACTATCATTTTGCTCTATGTGCTACTATACTATATACCAACAAACAAATCATTTTAACATGTACATACTATAGTTGTAATTTTTTTCATTAATATTAAAATGTATGAATTGTTGAATTTATTTAACATTAAAGTAAGTTTTGCTTATAAATCACACAAAGTATAACACATACTACAAAAGTAGATTTTTTTCTATAAGCATGCAGGAATTATTTTTGTGTTTTGTTATCTACTTGTTAAAATATAATATTAATCTATATATTATAAACTTATGTTGAACATACCTGACTAATATAAAATACCTACCCAAATATAATATTTACAGATCAGTTGGATAGATATAATTATTCATAAGCAATATATCGCCTTGAAATATTATGTCATAGGTTACCTATACCTACTATGTGTGAAAATATAAATTTAAATAAAAGTTTTTATATATAATATTTTCAATTTTCAAAACAAATTCAATATTTATTTTAATAAAATACATCGTCATTTTAAACACATTCCTTATTTTCTGATTCTTTAATTAAACAAATCTTTTGCATTCATCATAAACCTTTTTAAACACAATATAGTCATGTAGGTATCTGCTAAAATTAATTTACTTAACGTAATAACTAGCAAGTTATTAAAAAAATTCATCTAAAACCCTCGAGTAGGAATTGAATTTAAATGTTTTTTTTTTATAAAATATGTCTGGTCCACACGTTGGTAGGTACATCCCTAAAAATGTACAATACGAAGGACCTGCTAACAGCTGAAGTTAAATAAGAGAACGGTTTCATTCCTTTGCACGCATTTAAAAATCAATTAAAAAGTTGAAATATTTGGTTGACATTAAATATATTAGGTATTAATATTTATAGCTATTCATATATATTTTAATTAAACATATCAAACAGCAACTCTTTACTGCTTTTTAATCATTCAATAATTTATATACCCTTTTTTAATCAAGTCAAAACATTTGTAATGTTTATTATTAAATAAACAATACCTATAAGTTATTGTAATAGTTAAGGTACCTACATAAAAGTATTAAAATTATGTAAATAACAATGAAGGTATATTAGATAAATAAATAGATGAAGACATTCGCTACCGTTTTTCAATGATTCTTGATTATAAAATCGAAAATGAAAGCAAATTAAGTAGACTATTTATTATTTAGGTAGGTATAGGCACCTACCTATACCAAATAAGGTACCTACCATAGTCGAATATGACCAATTGGTGACTATGGTCACGTAATACCCTCCAAACCAAAGACATGTACCTAGTTACATAAAAATCAATATATTTATTGGTGTAAAGCAACTGTTCAAACCCACAAACCATGTGCATATTTTGTATAATATTGACGTTTTTTGCAAAATCATTAGGTATGTTAAATGTGTGTAAGTAAGATATTAAGATTCTAAACTTCTAAGGTATGCAAAGCTCACATTTTGGGTAAGATTCATTTCTTCGTTGATCATAACATTGAACACCTACTCGGTGTTAGAGCTTTGTGCAAGCTCGTCTGGGTAGGTACCACCCACTAATCAGATATTCTACCGCAAAAAAGTAGTATGTACTTTGTATTATTGTGTTCCGGTTTGAAGGGTGAGTTAGCCAGTGTAATAACAGGCTCAAGGGACATAACCGTCTTAGTTCCCAATGATGGTGGCGCATTGGCGATGTAAGCGATGGTTAACATTTCTTACATTGCCATTTCACCAACCCACATTGGAGCAGCGTGGTGGAATAAGCTCCAAACCATCTCCTCAAAAAAAAAGGAGAAGAGGCCTTAGCTCAGCAGTGGGACATTTACAGGCTGTTACATTGCCAACGTAAGAAATGGGCGTTGGTGACCTTTTACCATTAGGTGGCCTAAATACGCGTCCACCTCTACCTATACAATTAAAAAAAAAAAAAACAAAAATTTGGGGACAATCTGTTCAATCTACTTTTTTATAAATGTTTGGGATTTTAAACACTTCCACGATTGTTTTCATGGATATGGGCGACAATGTCGTCGCATACCTTTAAAGATCACTTTTGCCAAGACTGTGTAGAGGGTACATCTAATCGAACACACTCGCTGCTCTCTCAGCGCACCCGCGCTTTCATTAAATTTCACAAGAGTAGACATTAACCTACCTATGCAGGTTCGTTTCGATTTTTAACATGAAGATTTTTAATTAAACAGGAGAAAGTTACCCGATACCATTGCATTGCATAATCCTTAATTAAAGGACAGGAGGCACAATTCATGTTTAAGGTCCTCCAGACCAATTTCGGCCACGGCGGCCAATCCCAAGAGAGATTAGCCAACTGCGCAGGAGATATTATAGTGCAGGTGCAGGACCAACGGCTTAACGTGCTTGCCGAGGCACGGGAGTTTACTCACTTCCAACTTCCAGACTCCGGGTTGCTACTGAGAGTTTTCTGACAGAAAACCCCAATAATTATTAATTGAACCCAGCCCGACCTGGGAATTGAACCCAGGACCACCGAGTCTGCGGCCTTATATCAAGCCACTAGACCAACGCCAGATGATAATAAATATATCGACTTGTTTACTTCATAGTCAAAAAAAGACCGTACTGGTCCGTGAACATATGTGAATCATTCATTCATCGTATTGAAATAACGGAGATATTATTGTAATAATCATTAACCCTTATATGACCATGTGGTCGTTTCCATCCCACTGAAAACGTACAAATTACTCTTACACGCCATATTATAAGTTTTTTATTAAGTTAAGTAAGTATATATATTATATATACATATATATATATTATATATAAAAAATTCTAGGCATTTGTGGGTTAATGATGTAATGAAAACTCCACTAAATAGGAATACCTGCAATAATATCTGCTTCGAGAAAAAAGCCCATCAATAATAATAAAATTAATGTATTTTTATAGGTTACAAACTTTGAATAATTTTATTGATCTCACAGTGTATAACAATAAATATTATCAGTGATGATAATTTATTACGTTTTTATTTATCTCATTAGTAGGAATTGTTTACTGTAGTTTTTTTATAAGTCATCTAATAAATTAATATACATAAAGACTTCGAGTTTAAAATAAAAAATCAAAAAAATCTAATTTGACCAATATATTATTCCTGTTTTTGGCAAAAATATCCCGAAGCCTCGAATTCTAAGATTTTAAATAGCCTTTCTCTAACCAACATCACTTTTTGATCAATTGATGCAGTTGTTACCTAATACTGGGCTATATGATACTGGGCAAATACCTAAGCATACTTCTAGATGTGTCAGTTAATTTAACTTTCCTAATCATCTAACTAATGTATAAGACTGAGCTGAGTCTAACAATAAGGCTATTTAGTCTATTTTACTGGCTATTTAGTCTACTGCCAAGCAAGTATTGAATAATAAACCCAAATTAAGCGCTTTAAAACTTATTAGTATTTGAACAGTTTTGGACCATTGATTTTCGATAAGATTTAAACTTTTGATCCACTAGACTATGTTGACTGTTAGTTGTTACTGTAAGTAATGTAAGTGAAAACTGCTTTCATTAAATATATTTATGATTCGGACCGAGTTAGATAAAGTCAGCAGTGCACACCTACTCTTATTCAGAATTTTCGTGACACTTAACGCGTTGTTGCAACATTCCTAATTTAAATTTCAAATTAAGCAATTAAATATTCTCGATTTATTTTTATCTGCTTTATAAAAATAAGTAACAAGGTTAGCGAAACAACAAACACCTTAACTATACTTAAGTTATCCCTAATTATTTAGATTTAATTGAAATAGACATGGAATGGTAAACCGTAAACTTTTACCAGTAGTTCGTAATTATAAATCTTAAAATTTAATTATCATTAGAAGATATTCGTTATGGCTATTTATATGTACCTCGGAGACAGCAACATTAAATTCGTTTGATTTGTTCGAATGTAGTGAACACAGCCACCTCCGCAAGTGGCGCGGGGCGCGGCTTTCGTCGGCCGGTGTCAGTGCGCGCCGATTTATGATAATTGAAGACATGTTTCATTGGCGCTCAGATGTTTATTTTAGATAAGAGCCTCTCATGGCACTATTTCATGCGTCCGAATTGGCCGGGATGCGCGACCTCCCGTGAGCTTCGAGTCCGTCCGCGTCCGATTGTGATACTCGTATTATTTTTTCAACGCAATTTATAAACGCAATTTTCAAAAGATCGCTATAAGTGTGAAATTTAAAAGTAAAGATAAGATTTAAGTTCAATATTATAAACTTTTTGTCCATAACAATACCTTAATCGTAAGTAAGCAATGTTACTGAGAATATTTATTGTTTACAGTGTATTTTGGCTAGCACAAATAATTTGACGGTTTGTTATGACATTGAAATTTATGCAAGTAAAGTTTTAGACGGCATGCAAATTGAGTTTGCACTAATCCGAGTACGGTGTGCCGGAGGCGAGGTTGAGTAGATATCGTTATTCATGTGTTCCGAGCACAATGACTTGTTTACTTGTCGACATTCTTTGTATGTGCCCAAAGCGTTACGATGAAAACTAACAGCTCAGCTGTTAAACTAACAGCTGAGCTGCTTATAATTATACTTAAATGAAATAGCTGGTGAAATAGAAAAATTTTGTCTTTTTACTAATATTGATTAACACTTAATAAATAGCGGTTATTAACAATCAAGTCAATATTATCGTGACTTTCTCTTTTACAATTTATATTATAATTCCAATTTCATTGTAGCAAAGTAGATAATAACATTACAGATTTATTTTAATTAATAAATTAATGTTTTATAGATATATTCAAAAGAAAATAAAATATATACTGAGACAATTTGATTAAATAATTTAATAAAATTAATAATACAAGGTATAAACAGATGTCTAAAAATACGTTAAATATATCAAATTTACTTTCTCAAGCATCTATAATCTGATATTGGTGTCATGCTGCCTCGAATTAGCATAACACTGTCAGTAATAGTGATAAAAACGAACTCCATTCTTAGAATCCGAGCCAGGTTTCGCATGCAGATATAAATTTGAATTAATACACATTTCGAATGTACGTACTCGTATATCACTCATATGCAATCGGTTCTATAATTATTTGCAATGTTTACTTAACACCCTTTCACAGATGACGAGACATCCATAATGCAAAGCTTAGAGGGTAAGCTACCCTCGTTGAAATGATACCACGGATCAAGAAATTATCAACATTTTTCATAACAAATTATATTAAGTTAGTAAGCATAAGTCTATACATTTAAGATGTTTATTTTTTATTAAAATAAATTGAGGTTAATAGACACTGACGCAAGGCAATAAAAATAATTTTCTTAATAATTTATAAACAACATTACTTGTTGATCGTTGTCTTATACAGTTATATTAAAGACTTAAGTACTAGGCACTACCTACTCGAGAACGTTATAGGTTAAATGTCTGAATACTTAATTAAAGCTAATATTAGTTAATATACCAAGTCTGTTATCGTAGATTGATAAAATCTGATATAAATAATTATTTCTTATTCTACGGAATCATGAGATAGGCAGTTTAACTTGGGTTGCGTTATCACGATTAAAATCAGAGGCGACGACAGTTTATACATCGTTTGACGAATAGATTAAAATCTATCGGGGCATTAAAGCGAGATGAAGAAGGCGCATGCAGCGGATGTGAGAAACGTTATTCCATTCTATTTGAATATATCATTCTACCAAATGTAGGTTTATTGCTACTTTTCTCACGGAACTAATACATTATCAAAAACTTTAATTGAAAACGATTTCGCCATTTGTCTCAGCCATTAAATGTTAAACGTCTGATTGCGTACATCGTCTATAACAAATAGCTAATAAGTTATCAGATCGCTTTAAGCCGTATGTAGTCGCCATATACCTATGCACGTAGTAATAATATTAAGCCACAGCTGTAAGCAACAATTCGCAACGGATACTGTAACGGCATTAATTGTAAATTTAACTTGTCGTCATTTGAATAGGATACGTGCGTTGATAAAGACTGGTCAAGAAGAATGGTCAAGCCCCGTTTTCATATTTCGCTATACGATGGGTGATGCCGAAGACTGTCGGGGACATAACGATGTTTCTGTCTTTTCATGCATTATTTTTATAAGAGGGTCGGATGTATACTGGGGAAATGAATAGTATTAACTGTTGTGGCATTAACAATGCAGATATATCTTCAAGAGGAAACCGGTTTAACTCCTAAATGGGTCACACGGTTCCTTTCTCGACTTTTTGCTAAGCAACCGCTACCATGTAGAGTTACCTGCCGAAAATTTGCTTATATCATCTAATCATGCAAAAACATTAAAACAAAAAAACGTATATTAAAATAAATTATGTGATTGATTTTTCTGTTGGTCATAATTAAATGTCAGACTAGGTATAGCACTATGCTAAAACATGATTCTAACAAAGAGTGGTGGCGTTATCTGCTGATTAGAATTTCTTTAATTATATTAACATACGAAATATTAATAAATAAAAAGTTTCATGAAAGAATGGTAATTAAATGCGAATGTTGTTTAGTTACCTGTATAACAAATAAAGTAAAATGTTATACCGTTACTAGTGAGCTTGGACAGTGACAGGGTCGCGAGGTCGAGGCCCTCCCGGAACCATCCTAGCGCGTTTCTATGCTAATCTTAGTGTTAGCATTAGAGAGACGCCGACAACTATTAATGGTTATAGCCAACAATTTCACTCAATATGCCTATAATTTCCGTCCTCTCTAGTCCTGAATATACATATGTACATACATAAGTGGCGAGTTGCGTTCGCGCTCCACGCAATGCGTTTACGAAACGTGTCTACGCCTACGAATTGGAAGTAACATAATATACAAACCAAACTAGTTAATTTCTACATCTATCGTGCATTCAATTCAAATATTATGAGCGATTTAGACAACAAATACAGCGTACCGAAACTGACGATGCTATGGCACTGAACTATATATCGGATTAGCATACAAACGCGAGCGGCGACACTGCGCTCACGGATGGGTGCGGGCGAGTTGGAGCATTCGTTATAATTTTGAATGTATGAATGAGAAATAGCAGCGCACGTCGCAGTGGGTGCGTGGGACGCGTGCCGACAATGCGCCGAGACAAGTCCTGGGCGTCCTTGTCAATGTGAGCCGCTTCCAGCCACATCCGTCTATTGTCATTATTTGTGTTTGTGCACTCCCGTAAACATTGACAACGATGATAAGGCAAAATCACTTAAGCTACTATCGCAGAGCAATTGCAGGAATACATGTAATATATGTACTTTAACATCCATATAAATTGTAACCAAATATTAATTGTGATAAGCAATTTTAATGTACTCAAACCAAGAATAATAAAAACGTATTCTATTATAAAATTAAATGTCATGATAATAAAGCGTTGGCGTTCTTTTATGCTGATGTTTTTTCACTCAAATCTGCCATAAAACGCCATGGCTTGATATAATTAAGCGTATCCGCCTAACGTAAAAGTCATGAACCAATGAATATATTTAACATTTTCGTGTATTAAATGTTATGTTTGTGGAATATAATAAAATTTTCATAAAAGAATACCAAAGTAGCGTCGAGTGTGAAGTTAATATTATGTATTCTTTACAGAAATAATGTGACACGGCGTTTGCTCATTTTTGTGCCATTACACAAAGGATGCTGTTAACAACCTCTTTTAAAGAGCGAGCATAATTTGATCGGGGTCACATTTCTATGGGAATACTGGTGAATGCAACTATCAACTCTTTTTGTAAATAAAGGAGATAAACGTTAAGATCATTCATATAATTTTATTTCGGGTTTTATAAGAAAATAGAAATATCCATATTTTTTCTTACAAATAAATGAATCTATGCAATAGTTTTTTAAATTAAAATTATTATTTATAATAAAATTTTGATCCTTATCCAGTACCTAACTCACTTTATCCTTGCAAAAAATTAAAATATTTTATCTAAAAACACATACTTATACATTCAATCAATAATTCAATCGAAAACATAGGTTTTAAGCTTTTTTATTAAAAAGTCGAGTTGTTTGTGAGCATAATGCAAAAAATATGCAAATTTTAATATGATATATACAGAGGTAGATGTAGGGGACAAGATGTTCATTGCAGTAGCGAACTCTTATTTCGATAATCCCGCCATACGTATTCAAATGAGCGCCTATGATTTATTGAGTGGAACATTAACATTTTTATTATTTGTTATTCTTACACCTTTCTTTGGGGCGGAAGCCACGCGGCTTCTGTCTCTGGGTACTCGGCCGTGAGACTCGGCAACATTGCACCCCGTCTGAAACTGTTCTTGTAAAAAATAAAAGATCCAATATTATCATAGTTTACATATAAATTTTACGCGAATTCATTTCGTATTCACTGTGCTTCGATATTCGTCGATTATAATGATAATTGCCTCTATACACGAACATCGACGTAATATACGGCCGTGAGAATCGATGATTGATTTTCCGGAATCGACTTCGGTTCACTCAGACAAAGATCATAAACGTTTAATATTGATTTTTCGACTTTGATATAATTATTTTTTCCGCATTGATTTAACATTTATAAAATCCAATTTATTTTTCCCATTTTGTTTATTAAGTAGTAAATTACCTACTACGCGATGTCTTGTTGTTATAACATATTATCCGAAATATGAAATTGTCAAAATAACGATAAACAGCGATAACGATTATACTTACGACCAGACTTCCTTATGAAGATTGAGGTGTGTCTCTTGCGCTAACGGAGGCAGCTTGTAGTATTCAGTGACGAGGGACTGAGGCTGTGAGTCATCTGCCACGCCGAGGACCGCAGAAGTAGCAGCACTCAGCGGATGTTCTGCTCCCCCAGTATAATAAGCGCGCCAAGATTCACCACTGACTTCCATCATTTCTTTGCGTCTTCTGTGAACAAAAGAAACATGACTATTAAAACGTAAATGTATTTTGTTTATTTCTTAGGAATATAGGCATTTCTGTGAAGAAGAAATAAACTAAGGAGCTTTACAAAGTTTAAAAATATTTAAATTTAGCATTAAACTCAAACATACCTATCGCCAACATTTGTGTTGGTGAATGTTGTGGTTTGGAATGAGTCTATTACGTTTAATAAACTTGTAATGTGCAAACCTAATTCAACTATTGACGTCACACATGAAACGACAGACCAATTTTCATTGAGTGTGTCGTATCAATGAAGTAAACGTAAAATACTGGTATCCCAAGCCTGTAGTTTTACAACTGGATCGACTACATCTGACGAACCAGTTATTAGGCGTGACCATTTTGGTACGGATACTGACCTTTGATGGTATACATCAGCGGGCGTCATCGCATAATACAACGATATAATACGTACGCTAATTGTTGCACACAATCGTGAGTCAGCGACCCGGGTGTCCGGTTCAAACAAGCTTATAATCAGAAAGTGGTCTGGCTCAACAACCTCTCGATCTAACGAAGAGCCTAATTCGGAATTTCGCCATCTTTCAGTGGCTATTTGAATGGATGGCCATACGTCACACGGGTCGGGTCGCTCTCTGCTGCACAACCTGAATGTAGAACAGGTCCAAACCACTTGCAGAACCGGAAGGATACAAGGCAAATCCCTGTTCCTTCGCCAACCAGTTTAGGTTGTCTGACGTCACAACCAGCGGTATCCGACGATGCAGACAAATAAATAAAAAATGTTGGAAGCACGCGTTGGACGAGTTTGACCGGATAGTAGTTCTACTCTACCAGATTCCTGTTCCTGGTGGTTTGTTGATATCACGGGAGGTCAATATTTATTTTTAATTTAAAAAGTAAAACTAATCAACTACGATTTAATAACAAGAACAGAGCGTTCTAAATCAAGTTTTGTTTGGTGTATAAATGCAGCACTTACAAAGTGATCTCAGATAAATTGTCAAACTTTATCAAAACTAGCTATTTCTTACAAATCGAGGTCATTTCGTTAGTCACTAAGCCGAGTTGATAATAAATATCTATATTTGCGATATTGTTGAGTTATTTATAAGCTGAAATCAATTCACCACCGACTATTTAGTAAATTTTGTAAAGTATAATTGGTATTACAAAATAGTATAATTAAATTTACATTTATTTATACTGATTTTATCTACAACTAATCATTTTAATATGCTACATAAAATAGAATCAAAACATTGTTACGAATTGTAAACAAACACTAGCTGGGTCTTCATGTAATTATATATTCATAGGTTACTTAACAATTTAACATTAGTGTTAAAATGGAATAGAAATATGCGAATTGGTTCAGAAAACTGGAAAAGCCAGCTTCTGGCATTTAACCGGCCAAAGCGTGAGTCATTTGACGAGTTAACTGGCAGGCGGGCGCTACGGGGCGCGGGCGGCGCGGCTGCACCACGTGAATGAGATTCCGGTAGGTGCGCACGTAAAAATCGTGCAACGAATCTAACAGGTTTGCTGGGGTCCTTGCGAGGCCATCGGGACTGGTCTAACCTGCCCTGCGCACATGAACCTCCAATTTCCGATCGTTTCCTATCACTTTTGCTTGCAACTGATAAGAAAATTAAGGAATGTAAAATAATATAATCAATCAAACTACTCTATTACTAATGTGTATATCTATTTCAGTATCAATAAATAATTAAATGATCAATCTTTTGTCAATTGTTCATGCAATTTATGTTTCGCAATTCGCCTTCTCCTTGTGTATTTGTTTGGGTTCACTATTGAATGGAGCGATTAGAAAGTATCACGCGCAGCTGTCACCAAGACGTGACGTATGCTAGAGCGGAACGGATAGCTCCGCGAAAAGGGTTGAAGGAAACATGCCGTAATGCAAACAAAACATTCGATACGGCTATTCATCTTCTAACGTAGGTCTCATAGACAACTGACGTAACCTTGGTTAAAAATCATGCGAACATCTCATCATTTTATTTTATTTAAGATAAGATGTCGATTTCGCATCTGCTTTAAGGTCAAATGTCATGATCGCTAGTTTTATGTTTTAGCGTTAGCACTGATCATGACATCCATCAATGTCAATTTATATTATATAGCATTCGTATCGCAAAGACTTTAATGATAAGTTAATTAATATTCATTAAGACATGAGTAGGATAAAATTTTAAAAACTATTTAATGTGAAATAGCTTAATCGATTTGTTACTTTAAGTAATAATAAAAACAATAATTTTCGAATGAAATGAAGCATGAGTCATTTTTATCTGAGGTCGCAACGAGTTGTGAACGAAGTGTCGGCACTCGACGGCGGCGTTTCGAAAGGCGCTCGTCCACATCGTCCACGTCGACGTCCGGTGTCGCGTCCAGCTATCGATCATTCGGTTCGTTAATAAATAACACGTTGGCGTCGTTCGTCGCTTATCTCGGCTGTTCGGGCATGTGGAAAAATTTGGTGTAGGTGTCGTAACGGAGCGACACGCATGTCTCGTAGGGTTGCGTGCGCCCGCCTGGCGTGCTTATCCTCTCCGGTCGTTGCCTCGCAACTCGATTGCTTCATTATTAATCTTTTAATTAAAACAACCACAGCCTCGATATAGACTTAAGTATCAAGAAAACACAGTTTTTAATTACTCAAGTCCCTTTATTCAGTTAAAAACGGCTATTTATTATTTTTAAATAAGAAGATTAAATAAAACTTTCTTCAATAAATAAAGGTACAAGTACCAACTACAGAAGAAATAACATATAGACATGAGTGTTTTATTTCAGAAACTACATAAATACTAGAAACGGGGTTGTTGTATATTATATTCATTAAAGTAAAGAATTGCATTGCGATATTGCAGTTAGTTGAGTTGAATTACGCATTAGCCAGGGAACTAGCTTTGCAGCTACAGCTCGCTCGGCCGACAGCAAGGCGGCAGGTGCAGCGGGCGCGAGGGAAAGTGCAGGGAGCGGTTAAATCTACGCACGTTTTATCATCTATGATAAGAGAAACCGGCGTCGATCCCGCTAATGACTCATTAAGCCGAACCGACATTAAAACTTCTAATGCTCTAAAAGACTATTATTATTCTCAGCGGATATCGTAAATATCATTACATGATTACATAAACGGATTGGATATTTATTAAATTCGTTGATAGCGTATGATTTTAATGAAGTAATACAAATTAATCATAGTTAATTTTCAATAATTTGACAATTACATTTCCAAATATTCTCGGTACGCATTAACATAATCTAATTAGATACGATAGTTGTACTATATTCATTTTGCGATGATGACATCGTGTCATTATTAATGCATTTTATATTCCCACATTGAAGCTAACGATCCGAGATGGAATGTAGCATTACTGCATTTCGTCAATTAAAGAATTCGCTCATTCGAATCGTGGCTGTATTGGACGCACGCTGTTATGGTAAAACAAAAAATTGAATTCTTCATACCGGGATAAATAAATAAGGGATGAGTACCTACTGCTCGCGAGCTGCATCGAGCACAGGACAAACCAAATGAGAATCATTTTCGACAAACCTCTTTTTGCGCAATGACGAGGAACGCATATACGATGATTCATTTACGGAGTTCTTCACCGTATATGTATGGCTAACATTATTACTTCTGTTTTCTTGGCAGTATTATGTACGGACAACAAGAAATGTTTTCTTGGAAATATGCGCCCACGCAGATTAAAGATGGAAACGCAACATGGGCACTAAATAAGTCATGTCTCCCGTCCGCGTAACTAGTAGATCTTAAGGATTTTAAATGTTATAAATAAATACAAGCGAGTAATTACGAATGATGACACTAAGGTTTTTTGTAAATGTTATTGTTCTTTGCTAAGCATTTTTGTAGTTTTGAAAAAAAATCGTTGCAAATTTCAAAGATTTAAAAACCAAAACCTGTAACCCTATTTTCTTATAAAATCTTAGATGAATTTTTGTATTGTAAACAATACAAAAATATTGAAACAATAAATTGTTTCTATATTTTTATACAAATTTATTAGTTAAATTGTTAAATTAGTTTGTATGATTTTAACATTATATACTTATTATATAAATATTGATCTACATTTGAAATTAAAATAATTAACTTGATTTCGGTGTATTTAGTAACAATATAAATTTATACTAGACAACAATATATTATTCAAAAAATGCTAACAAAATGTACACATTAAAAATTAACATAACACATTTTGAAGTTACTTTTGAATTACATTTATATAAAACCGTTGACCATTGATTGACATCATTCACGAATTTGACGTGACGTCAACGACTGTTGAGGATTATTCCCGGAATTTTATACAAAATTCCGTTTTATTCGCTCTGCGTACTCTAAACCAGAGACGTGGTCGCGGTTGCTTAAATCTGAATAGCCACTTCACTTCAAAGGTTTTATTATCATAAAAATCTTTGTCAACTTACATAACGAATGACAAAAGATTAACTTATCCAAAAAGAATATTTTTTTTAATATAATACTGAATTAAGTAACATTGAAATCTATTGAATTTGAATTCAATTTTAAGCCTAAAGAAGTTTTGTAGCAAAATATAAATCTATCCCAAGATTGATATGATGTATGTTATGATATTCAAGGTAGTAAAAGAGTAAATATTTTTTGCGATTATTTATAATAACAATGAATTAAAACGAGGAAATACAATTAGTATCGAAGGTCGTCAGTGCCTCGTTGTCTATTGATCGAAGTTGAATGGCTCGACGCACCCGCTCCGCTCTTTGTACATGCAATTACTCCAACGAGTAAACTAGACAAAAACTACCAGACGTTTATCGCAGATCAATTTAAAACGACTTATCTTAAGCTGCCGTTAATTCTACTGAATAAAAAACTTACACGATGGAATTTAATTTTTATTGCAACTACTCTACTGTCTCAAATATAAAGTTATCAGTTGATCTTTAAAAATAAAATAAACTTTATGAATAGTAGTCCTTTCAAAATTTATTATCGTTTTTACGAATGAAACTTGTAACGTAACTTCTTGGTTACAAATCAAAATAAAATATTTGATCGATGTTATGAGCACTGAGCTTTAGTATATTTAGTTTAGCTCGCGTAAAGTGTCTTATTAAATGAGTTACGGGCTTAGAAAGAAGGAACGCCCGCGGCGCACGCTACTTACCGAAAACTATAATAAATGCATCATTTCCGTTTATTTAGACTTTTCTAATTCTATTGCTTGCGTGTGGTCCATGTTTTACATAATCGCATTACTTAATAGCTTGTTTTATTATTTATGTATACGTTAATACTATCAATATTCCTGTAATAAATACGCTAATATTTTGGAATCGAGATCTAAAAATATTACTATAATTTGACCAAACCAAAGTACTTATATTGAAAGCAAACATCATTTACTTAAATGAATATTTAGAATTTATGTGCGATAAAATATTGGAGAACCACGAGGCGGCGCTTACCTAACTTCCTTTACAGAAAAATCTCAACTTACAACAGTAGGTAGGCAACAACGTTGGAACCTAGGTAAATTGCCACAGAACAAACCATTTCATAATTAATTTACTATTTCATTTACATCTAAAACAGCATTTTATTGATTTTAGAAAAAAAAATATGTGGACAACTTTTTAGAATTCGGTACAATTTTTTATTAAACAAATTTACACGGTCTAAAGAATATATGTAAACTACGTTTTTAATAAAAACATATTAAAAATAATTCCTGCCTATTATAAACTAAAAATTATTTAACCAAAAATACTTATACAGTGCATAGTTTAATTTTGGTATGTAAAGATTTAAGGTATCATACATTTTATGTGTATTTACCCTTAAGGAGAGAAAGTCACCTTTTTCTTGGAAATAAGTAGCATATTTATATTCGATCGAGACCCATTGTATAGAAACGATTCAATAGAAATGTTAATGTTTTCAATTTTGTGTAAAATGATAATATACGTACATCGAATAAAAGTCCTTTGAACAATGGAATGATTCTTAATCTATAAATTTTATAAATAATAAAATGTACAGATAACAATGTAAACGGATTCACGACATTTTAAAGGGTGACTATTAAAAAAAATAAAGCAGTTCGGATGCTGTCTGAAAATGAGCATGAAGGTATAAATTAGGAGCGACATGGTCTGCACAATGCAGAGCGCGGCCGCGGCGTGCATTGTGCCGTGCGAATTGAAACAGGTTGTGTCTGACAGGTATCTATATAATTTGATTTATGACCGATTATGCTGAACTCCGGCCACTATAATTAAATAGCGAAGCTATTAGGTATGCCCGAAAGATCGGCGACACTGCCCACGGATACAAACCGAAAGTGATTTAATGCTCCCAGCTGTGATATCGCTTTGTTTAACTACAGAATTTTAGATAAACCGTCGAAACTGTTGAGAAAATGCAATAATTTAAACCGCTTGAAAATTTACGATTGTACTCAAGGATAAGAATAGAAATTATTTGCGAAACAACTAGCCTGAATTTATCAAAATCTTTCCTTCGGAATTTATATCCCGTTAGATAAATACATTACTATCTCACAAACCGTTCTGACAACAAAGTTAAAAAGTGTGCAAAACGATTATAAAATACCTCAAAAAGTAAGCAAAAAGTCAACAAACTACAAGGCAATATAAATACTTGTCGCATTAAGATAATTTATAGGAAACTGCCTTATGAAAAACGACTGAGTAAAATAAAAAGGATTTCATTTACAAACAAGTATCTGGTATCTCGGACAGAAGACGGCGCCTTACGACAACGCGAATTTTTTAATACTGTAAACTTGCAAACAACTCGTCAACAGACTGACAATTGTGAGAACGCGATCAATTATCCCTTTGCAAATAGTAATTGTCAACAATAAATACAGTATGAATTAACGAGTCGGGAACGTTTTCATTATCGATTTGCAGTTAAAATAGTATGTCAATCATTTTACGAAGCAATCAACGATGTAGCGATGGCGAGGTTGCGATGGCAGAGCGAGAGATAAGTTTTAATTACGTCCGACGCCTATTTACATACTGTACGAGATATTGACGGATATCTCGCAATTAAGGGCGTATGCGTCTTCCTTTTATGCATCGATGTTAGGTCGTTCATTCGTTGCAACAGATAACATCTGTTTGACGGTACGATTAAACGGACTAACTGAAATATTTTGTTAAAACATTCGCACACCTCGTGTTTACCGCTTCCGTTTAATAATATTTAGTAACATAATATCGACACCACTTAACATTGATTATAACTTAAAATATGCCTATCTTCGCCATAAAATTTGCATGTCAACATTTAACTTGCAAATTAGTAACTTTATACGACTAGGTACTAGCTTATTTGCCAGTTTATATGGATATGTATAAATAACTGTCTTGAAAATTCCACAATTTATAAATTAAATTTTGTAGTTTCAATTTATTGTAAATATTATGTAACCGATAATATTTCTCCGTTTTAAAGGATATTTGAATCTATGAATCTATAGCAACCAGATGTATATTGCGCCAAATCGGCGCCTGCTAATTGCGGAGGTCGATAATTTACGAGCAACCTGAATAGCTGCGCACCGCCATCAGCCTTCCGCCGCGCGCCTCGCGCCTCGCGCCGCCACTACCTAGTGCCTGCAACCCTAGACGAATTGCTACGCTATAAATTAGACTTAACCGAGATGTATAGCTTGATACAATCTGTAATACAGAGTACTATTGTAATTACGGCAAATAAATTATAATAAAGAACAATTATAAGCATTATGCACTGTCATAACTAATGGCCATTGTTAGAACAATTTTTATATTTACAATGCACTATGGTGTGCATTGTTTGTTAATTTATTCGCAATCGTTACTTATAGATTCTGTCAATTAACTATTATTTTTATCTTAATTTTTTAGAAAATTAAACTATTCAAAAATGTATCTTCAGCCCAGTTAATTTAAACTTCTAGTGTTTAAATTTACATGCAATAGGGTAAATTACGACGATGACGGACGTTCCGCCCGCACCTTCCGATACGTTATCTAAATGCAAATCGAATAGTTCAGTCATCAATGGATATCCACAATAAATCAGCGCCGTTCGCAACCGTTACATCGTCCACCGCAGAAAGCCCCAGGGGCTTCTGAGCTTACTCTACCTCCACATTTCATATTAATTTAACTTTCATCCCAAAAATAATCACCTCGATTCATTCTGTATATGTGCGAGGTAGCAATAGTTTTATTTAATAGTTAAAATAAATTAATAGTAATAAGTATTTGTAATATATAAATAGATAATAGAATAAATATAAATATCACTGGTAAATAGTGATCTAAAAAAAGTCTGATATTGTTCGATTCCGACGTTGTGAAGTAAATAAAAATCGATAAAAAAATCGATAATAAGAAAATAAGTAGAATAAAAATTCTCGGGAGTTTTTATTTATCCGGCGAATAGTAAATGTAAAGAAGCGTAGCTACATTACATGTTAGTTTTTTAAATAAAACCTATCATTAATTCCTACAAGAATACAATAAAACTGATTACAATTTTGGAACGGTTTCTATTAAAGTACTAAAACGTACACATGAATATTATATATGCAATATCACATTAAATGTCAAATCGAATACGACGACTCGCACTGATGCATGCATATTGTATATTTTTATTTCTTAATACAAATCATCGCTTTTGTCATTCGTTTCGTGATTATATTTAAATTTGAATCAACATAAATCGTTATGAATGTTGTGCTGTGTAAATACAAGGTATTAAGAAATATGTCGTCTAAATATGTAAACCTATATATACATTTATTTATAAATGATTTAAATAAAGACTAATAATTTTTGTAATCTGTTGGTCTCTGAAAATTAAAACTAAAATAATCTTATAAGACTTAGAAACGGTTATCTTATAAGATGAAATCACATTGAATAATTTTGTAATAATAATGAATTATCCTAAAATAAATTACAAATAATACTTTAATTTTATAATTAAACTGTTTTTAAAGCTTAACAAAATCTATTGATTTAATTCATATCTATTTTTTTATTGTTAACAAAATTAAAGAAATGATCAAAAAATCAGTTGCCTTAAAAATTATTTAATAAAAAAACACTTTTACCAAAACAAAAATAACTACATCTACTGGAGTCAGCTATGTTCTCAACTAAACTGAAGTGAATAATTTGATTAAAAATGTACATGCTTAATCTGTTTTTTTTTTAAGAATATCATTTATAAGTTTTATAATGAACTACTTAGAATCTAGTTAGATAAGATCCGTTAAATAATTTACTATCTATTATTTTTAATTACACCTAATTAGTATCATCGCCAATATCAAATACTACTTAAAAAACATTAAAATCTTGTAGAAACTTTGATGTTACAGAATAAATAATTCTCAGCAGTTGTATTTGTGAGAGGGAATGTCTTATGTCACTCACATATGGAATTTCCGTTCTTCTTTTAAGGTGCTTATGCGTAAGATTATAACCCGAAGGTTGTCTGTCAGTTGTATGTTCTATGGATTATTACGTTACTTAGTATAATCGATACGAATAGAGTCACGTTTGCATATTCTCGTTTAATATAGATCGAACCTTCGTTAATGATTCTATACATTTATTTACATCTTAATTTTGCTTAATATAAATATTCATTCGATTTACTAGCTTTATCTTTGTACCAATAACGGTGAAACTGATGTCTATATATTTAAATTACCAGAATCGCTTGTGAATTTTAAAATATTCTGCTGAATATTTTGTTTTTATTTATGTGTGTGTCTGAATTTCGTTTGTACGTTAATTTAGACATGGAATATTAAGACCTTGTACATAACCAATTTTATTACTTTCTTAAATTTATATAAGAAAAAAAATACCTATTTGTAATTTTTACTTATTTTAGTGTTTACATTACTTTAGTGTAAAACAGTTTTGTCACATTTGCATTAGTTTAGTTCTAAAAACGATGACATTTAATTTTATAATGTTTTCAAACTTCCACTGCCCTTCACACGATTTTAAATAAAAATAAGCCTTAGGTGCTTATGGACATAAAGAATAATTTCAGACAGACAAATAGACGAAACATCTACTTCCAAAATTATTTTTAAGAAGATTCAATATAAAAACATGTTTTATTTTGGTTAATAAAATAATACAATAAGTTGAAATCATATAAACTTTATTTGTAAAACAATAATAGTTATTCTCTTTCGTTCCTGCTTACATGGTTATTTATGAGAGAAAACGTAAACCATGAGGTGTAAGTAGGTATAAGAGGTCAAAGTGGTCGGTGAGACGGTAGACATTATTCATCTTATCTTTTAAATGCCTAAGGCGATTCCTACTACTTCTATCTAATATAAGAGGATGTGCAGTTGTTTCCGTTTTCATGTAAAAATAAATGTTCAAATATTAACTTCCTTTTACTGAATAATCTTATTATTAATTTATTATTTATTTCGATAGACAAAGAAATTCTTAGAATCGTTTAACATGTCGAAAACAACTTAAAATAAAACGTATTGGATTGAAGATTTATAGAAAAGTCTACTAATTATTATATAATACATCCTTACTAATGTTTGAGTACATATAATAATAGTTTAAGAATTTGCGTAATATATTCATAGTTTATAATAAAAGCGAATTAATATTTTTGAAGTGCATCATAACTATAATTATGTAGATTTTATCTGCGTAGACACTAATTATGAGTTAACATTTAATCTCTATTATGTATTAAATTTACTTGAAACACTTGAAAAGTTTTACACAAAGGCATTGTTATATTGTTTGCACCGTATTCGTCAATATCGAATAAGCTTTTTGTACAAAAAATATTTAAAAATATATCAGTAATTTAAGAAAACAGTTACTAGTTACTCGAAGAACAGAAGAGAATCTTTAATGAAATCGATTTTCACGGCGTTTAAATATAGAGGAATCATAAAAAATCAGCAATTTTATGTAGATATAGACACTTAGTGGCAACAATTATGCAAATATGCAACGTCGATTATGGCCTAGTAACCACAGACTAGTTACAAGAATTTATAGTTTTACTTATTCTACGCACTGGCTTGGGCTGAATGTCCTCAACCAGCGACTACTAATTACTTATGCCATTTAAAAAAATATAATGAATTGCCTGCAGATAATCATAGACATCCATACCTACAATTACAATGTAATTCATAATAAAAAAATGTCAACATGGATTTTACATGAATTTTTTTAAAAATTAACATTTCAACACACATTAGGAATTAACAATACCTTCATTTTTACTTTTAATTTTTTTTTTGTTTATTTTGAATTTATTTTATTAAAGAAAGCAGAAAACTAAAATGTTTTTTTAGCATGATCCAGTAAGTTATATTCAATGTTTTTTTTAAATATTAATCTTATTTTATAAAATGAATCCTTAAAACTAAAGTCATATGCAAGCAAGCGAATTACGTCAAAAGTATGTACTTAATAATTTTCACGAAATTCTTTGTATATGCAATTATAAGTGCATTTTGTCGGTGTGTCTGTCATTAACTTAAACGTACGATGTTATTTTAAGGGCCGTAATGGCCGCTCCAGCAAGTCTCCGCAATTTTTTTTTCGGAGCGCTCACGGAAAGCTATGCATTTAAACGCTTGAATTATGAAATTACAGTATTGAGGGCAAACATGGGCTGATAGGAGGCTAAACGTGCGATTAAGTCAGTTCCATTAAGCTGATGCTTTTTGTATAAATATTTTTATATTGCGTAATTAGTCTTTATTTTAAAATTGACTTCTCTTAAATAAAACGTTACACAATAAACAATAAAGAATCTCTAACAAAAGCGAGGGTATATATTTCTTATTGTTTGCAATCATATCCCAATACGTTGTGTAAGTTCGACACTCAGAAACAATGGCTGCCTATAGATCAAATCACTGTATTGATTCACAATGCGTAAATTCATTCTGTTATGACAGGCGAGCATAAATTCGCTGCAGGACCCTCGGAGGCTGCAAGACAATACGTATCCCTATTGAAGCTGTGAGACATTATCATAGGTCGGTATAACGCTTATGGACACAGGCCGAAGAAAGGGTGAAGATACAACAAAAGGGATGAGGGTTGCAATTTCTTAATTATTATTTATAAGATAAAATGGTCAAGTGTGATCAGTCTACAAACCGTGTGAAATAATTTGTAAAATTTGACGTGCGAATTAAATAAGAAACATAGTAATAAAGAAAAACACCCATGAATATACTCAAAGTGGAAAGTTTGATTGAAGAGACGGTGTAGGATATTGTACTAAATACAGTTCACGTTTTACGCTTTTAAAAAAAAATTAAATGGTATTAAAACATCAAGGTGAGCCGTAGTAAGTTATAAACACCTGCAAACGACCGCAAAATTATAGACTCTTGGTCACAGCTCCCAGCGGGCTAGCTCGTGCACTCTCGCTACTTACAATACATTTGAAGTTTGTTTGTGAATGATTGCCAAATTATAGGTTAAAGTGTTATAATTACTAGTTTGGGTGAGGTCTATGTTAATTATTATTTAATATACCACATTAAGAAAGCGCTTAATAATTGGAGAGAATATTTGCAGATTATGTTATGATAGCAAATAACAATTTGCAGATGTAGGTCTTGAAAAAAATCCAATTTAATAGTAGTGATTTTTTTCTATTTAATATTAAAAAAAAATCATTATTCACAAATAAAAACTATTTCATATATACATACCGACTTATTATGTCTGTGACATGTTATGTATTATGACAGTTTATTATGTCTGTGTCTATCTATGACTGACAAAAATCAAACGAAATTCAATCCGCCTGCGGTAAAAATATAATTATAAATATTCGTTAATGACAACATACGTCGGTTGCACAAAAACCCTTAAGCACTGCGGACCCTAATAAAGGGTTGCGCATAAGAAAGAGGCAAAAAATTAAGAATCGCCCCGATGAGCCATTATCTTCGCATGTTAAAAATAATATGGTCATAGGGTTGTACATTCATGCGAGTCGCGTCCAGGAGCGCATTTGAATACGCTTTTGTAAAGGGCCCCTGCCTGCGCCGGACTTCACACGCTCCCGAGACCCGGCAGGTACCGCGCGGGGTACATCCCCTGTCCGCACTCGCCCCGGAGCTTTATACTACAATTACTACCACGATATGTAATTTTGACTATTGAACAATTAAACGACGTAATTTAAATAGTGTCTTAACATTTATTACAAATACATATCACTAATTTAATATATTAAATATTAACGAATACTAATATAATATTTAATAATATAAATGTGCATTTCTATGGTTAATTATGATAATAATATTTAACAAATAGATAATTAAAATGACATCACGTAACATACAGTAACAAACCGCGTTCTGATTTATTATTCTTTCGAGAATTTTAGTTATGAAATCTTATTAAATATCAGATGTCCGTAGATTAGTACGATAACTTAGCGCATGTCAAAAAAAAAACTTTTTTTAACGGTATCATATTTTATTTTACTTTGACTTTGTCAAGACGCATCAAATTAGCTAATGTCAGAAAGGCAAATGTCAAGATTTGTTTATTCCGCTATGTGACGAACATAGTACGCCATGCACAGTGCGAGCGCAGCAATTGGTAATAACACGATTATTATTAGTTGCCTCTTTTGTGAATAGCCCAAATTGACGACTAATTTCTATAAACGAATACTATGAATAGTAACGACAGATTGCAATTTGCAATAATACGTGTACTTACATTCAAAATAAACCCTCCTTTGTTATTTGCTTAACGAAGCGTTTGTAACAATCGTTAATATAACTTTAGTTATTATATCTGCTTAAAAAGTAAAAACTTATAACCATATATTCATTAGCGTTGTTTATACTCATTGTTCTTAACGAAAAATAATTATAAAAGAAGACTTCTAATTTTACGAGCGTCTGTGTGGAGATTTATTTATACCGTTAATTAATCGACGCCTGTAATCCAATGGTTAGCCGTGCGTTAGAGCAAGATGGAGGTGCAACAACGTTAAGGTCAGGCATATGTTAGAGGGCCCGCTTAAAACCGACGTCGTGTTTCGGAATTGAAAGCCATTTAGAAAAGTTAACAGAACGCCATAAATTTACATTCCGAGCTGTTGCACAACCTTCATCTGCGATTAAGATAAAATAATCTTTTACTACATTTTTTTATTTGATTGTGGTAACGTTTTTTGGATGTTAGTAATATTATTGGTGTCAATATTTTTTCTTAATTTTCAATGAAAATAAAAAACAATATAAAAGACACCTTATAGAGTATACAAATATGTCTATGTAGTATATATTATATATTAAGATTCTGTTTATCTTCTTGAACTTGTTAGATACTGCATAAATAAGTAACAAGTCATATTTTAGTCTATTTTAGCCCTTACAGTACATTTGTGATATATTTTATCAAAATAAAATAACAAAATACATAGTGTGCTGTCACATTCGTATGCACTAGGCCTTAACCGAAGACCGAGCCTTAGAAAGCTCGCACACCAATAAATACTCGTCCGATTATGATCTACGGCGCGTAGCCCGTAGCTACAATGCATTCAGTAGGTATGAATCAGCCTTCACTTCTTTACTCTGATGATATTTACCAGTAGTTCATCCTTACTTCATAAATCTGCCGATTCAATACGTGATTACGAAGATTTATAAAGCTTACAGACGATTCAAAGCAACTCGTTTGATTTGATTGAAATATTAGAATTCAATCTAATTAGCAATGTATATTATATAAAATAGCTATATATGCATCCATGGTAGAGCACAGGCTCCTGGGCCGCATTCCTGCTGAACTCACTCACGCGCATACCTAGAAAAACTTCACTGGGCGTGCATTGGATTCTTGGAAAGACGCTAAGTATACAAAAACTTGGTACTATGTAAGGATACAATGAAAGTCAACATACATAATTACTTTACTAAATATTTTATGTGTTTTGTTAAGAATTACATTGTAATAAATTAAAATAATTTTAAGTTTAAGCAAAGAGTACCTACATTAAGGCTTAGAAATGACATGCATTTGCATATCACTATGTATTTTAACTTCTACTACTAACAGAGAATGGTTATATAATTACAAAAAACCCCAATTAATATTCAAGATAGTGAAATTATTAATATTTTGTACATGTATCGTAACATTTACTCAGAATCATTTGGTCAAAGAGAACATACATGCGGACCGTAAGTCGACTACTTTCACGCGAGCTGGGCACACCCATATTAATTGCTCCCGTTCTTCGGCGAAGCTTTATTTATTGCCCTCTCACGTGATTGTAAAAAGATTTCAATTTACATTAGCATTCAATTATATCTCTCATGTATACTCTGACATGACATTGTGATCTCTTGACAGTGATGACATACTGTATCGTTTTCTAAAGTATACTTTGATAGGTATAAACAACATTGAAAAAATAATATGATAGTTTCATAACAAAATATTCCAAAATTATATACCGCTATCTGTAGAGCTAAGTAGTGAAAAAATCAATTATTATTTTTAACTAAACAAAAACGTGAGTGGTCGCGCGCCGATGTCAACGTTTTTAGAGGAATAAACATTACTTGTTTGCACAAAGATCGCCGCCATAACTAATATTTGATATTCGAAAATACTATTCTAATGTATGTCGTGGTACACGAACCTATACCACATCTACCTGCCACGTCCTCACTCCATGCTTTTGACACTTTGGCGGTTCTTTTGGTCTCTTTAAATTTAGTTTTATTATCACTACCCGATTTACTTTCTACCCATTTTTTACTCTTTCGACGTTTCTTCGAGATCTTTTCGATGATATAAAGTAGGTGCTAATGATAAGTGAATGTTTCTATATTATATTTGGTGTTTATTAAATCAATTAAGATAGAGTTATTCTCGACAAAATTGTCGTCAGTGCTGCCGTCATCACATCAATATTTTTGAACGTTATCATATTAATTACATTTAAATCATAAGTTTAATCGAGGTTTCTCATTAACGATAAAATGCGAACAAAATTTGATACATATTCATTAAACACCTAATAAGCGATAGTATTTATGTACGATTTTTTAAGTTTTGACATAGATGCCGGCTCTCAGCATTAACTTCGATTTTTTATAATCAAATTTTAATAAATAACACATTAAGCAAAAAACAGCTACGCTTCAGGTCTCACGGTCAAACTCGCAATAAATTTGTTAACGAGCGCGGACTGAGCCACAATGCGGAAACGTAACGTTAGGCCTACGTTATTTTTAACCGTACGAGTAATAACATGTAATAAGGAATTAAAAAATATTGTCGATTTATGGATAAATCAATAGCAAACTTAAATCACGGAATCTGTCCTGTCTAAGAAAACAATAATAAATTAGACATTCAAAAGAGTATTTTTCTCTGTTTCTACAACTTGTGATAAAGTATCAGTTAAAGTTAAGACTAAGTATCTTTTATTTTATTTATTACACATTATGAAACAATTCAATCACGAAAATCAAATACAATAATTTAATATACTAACACAACCCTTGAACTTTTAAACTTAGAAAAAACAGACTATTAACATAAGAATCCAATGACCTTAAAATTGAAATAAATTTAAAGTTAAAGTTAATGGAAAATTCATTCGCACGACCACCTGGTATCAGTGATATAACTTAAAATAAGAAATATTCAAATTAACACGATAGATATATTCATTTCTTTAAGCAGTCTTAATGTCATAGAAATAAAGTTTGCAATACATTAACAAAATGACTACTATGGATGACTGTTACGTTTTTAGGCAATGGTCAAAGAACAGGTCAGACAAACAATAATAATCAATAATACCTGCAAAACGGGTTGAAAACGTGTCACGGAGGGGGCAGCTCGGCCACCCCGAATTAGCGTTCGAGGGCGTTTTGCATGATGCCGTTGGACACCGGTCAGTCGACTAGGCAATACGATAAGGGTCACACGTATACAATGCGATGACCGGTCCTCCCTATTGTCCGAGGGTCAGAATTAAGACTAGGTCCAAATCCGTTCGTCACGCGGTCCGTCAGTGCATGGCCGGCGGCGGTGCGGTCCGGGTGCGGCGTTACTCGCTACTGCCCGCAGCTTGCTACTGCATTACTCGACGAGCACTGAGCGGGCTCGGAGAAGGGTGACATTGGAGCTCATCCTCTTTGTTTAATATTAAAGGGTTGAAATCATAAAATAAATAGAACTTTTGTGTACAGACGTAATGCACCTCAAGTTTTCGTCTTGTTTAAATTGTTTGGTAGACATTTAATCTTGTCTTAAAAGAAGTTTCTATTACATTGCATTTTTCATCAGAAGGAATCAAAACACTAACAATTACATTAACCTTATTATTTAAATAACATAGAAATGACAGAAAGCTAAGTCCATAAAACTACCATTTGCAGTGTTATATTTTTCTTTTTATTTATAGGTACATAAAGTACTAAGATTGTAAATAACTTTTAATAACACTTGTTGATTAATTAATTAACAAAAGTGAAAGTTAATCATGCATGTCTTAGATGTTTAATCAAATTAATAATGCAGTATAATTCATTTTTAATAAATATTATTATTTATATCAATTATATAATCATACTTTTGGTATTAATATTAAATCTTTTTATAATGTAAGCTTTTATATATAATCATTATACTGATAAAGTGATATAAAAATAAAAAAAACTAACAATTATTATATTAATTACAAAAACATATTTTGGTGTCGAATAATATTTAATGATCAAGCTTAAGCATCCGGTACACGATGACGAAGTGTGTTTGTACACAAACAGTCATATAAGACAAAATCTAAAAGACTATTATTAAATTAGATTTAACCTTGTTCGTGACTTAAACCTAGGAAGCCACTCATTACCTTTATTTTTGATTTACCGCTATACTATCAAGATTATAAATTTAAATATACTTACTTCTAACATCGATGTAATTTAGTTGTGATACCGCGTGAGAACAGTTCGAGTACGCAAGAATTAATTAAACTAATGGGCAAAAGAAGCATAAAACGCCGACAGTGGCGGTTTAATTAGAAATTTAGGGTCAGCGCAGACACGAGTCAATATATCAAGAAAAATGTTCAGAATTATTAATTTATATATTTAGTTTTAAAATTGAAACTTCGTATATCTTATAAGAAAAAATTAATCTCTTCTTTTAGAGAAGAAGTTAGGTTTGGCTTACTCAACCGGAAATCTCTAATGATCACGTGTTTACACGAGCTTCTCCAAGTTGAACTCGGAAGAATTGGATTCACTATTTAACAACTGGACTATCAAGTCTCTTATTAGATACCAGTTAAATTATTTCACATATAAACATCACGCGTTATATTTCACATTAACGGTCAGTATATGAAGACAAATTACAGAACAACTAAACCCACTATTGGTAGCAAATTTAAAGTGTCAAGTATATGTAAAGCATTCAATGATACTAAATTTAATAGGAAGAAGTGACCATTCATTGTCAGTTGGAGTAGACACGCTTGCCTAAAATGTATAATTAAATATTTTGATTTGCATAAACCACATTTAGGTAGGTACTATTTTGTATGATTGTAGTAATTTATGATTTTCTCTTCCCTCCAATGACATCTATATGACAAATTGCTTAAATAACAATAAAATCTAAATAATCGTCATTAAATATACTATAGTATTATTAAACTTGAAGATGTAAATTCTACTAATGTTCATTAAAAAATAAATAAGTATCATTTTACCAAATTCCTGATGTATACGATCTCGATTATCGATCGATACGATAAGCGTAAGAGAATCGTCTAGAATCAAATTTATATACTTTTTTTATTTGAGGTCCATATTCATTAAATAGCAATTTATTTAAATTACTTTAGTAATTCTTTAATTGATAATATAAATATTCCAAATAACCAATAGTTATAAGTTTATTGTGCAAATTTAATAAGCATTAATTACACTAATTATGTTCTTTCAAATATTAATTACATAAGTAAATTTAATTTTCTCACATAAATAATTACATATTTATTTATATTATAGCTTTCCTTTGTGACAGTTACAAGTCTCCACTCCATTCTCCACTCCATTAGTAACAAGGCATGTTTTAGAATCAAAAGTGTCTGCCAATATTCTAACTACCAATTAAATATTAGACAACGATACATTCATTTCAAATATTCAAAATAACTCCAAACAGTGTTATTGTTTACACTTCCATGAATATCCGGACGTGTTTTGCCTTTATACGAAGACTGATTTAATGATAACATTATAATTAACTATAAAGAAAAGAAATTTAAAATCAATAATAATAATACAATGATCTTTAGTAGTACTTTTCCTTTTATATCTTTATGTGACAAACTATCAAAACCACGAAAGTAAAAAAAATATACGTAAATAACAATTTCGTTATAAGCTTAAATTTAGTTTCATATTGGTGAGTGATTATCCTTGAAACAGACTCTTTAATCAATTGGTATAATAACTATTTAACCAATAAGATGTTATTATTTACCGAGTCTACTTTTTTGAATCCTTTTTTCTAGAAATAAAAATGATCGTAAATGTAGCCATAAGATTTTGAAAATTACTTTTATAATTTTTGTAATTATATTAATTGTAAAAAATATATACGTCATAATAATTTACGTCAATTAGGAGTCATAAAACGTTCATTTCCTTGATTTTGGTGAATGTAAACTAATATTAAAGTCTAGCTTTAATTTATAGATTCAATAAAATATAAAGTAGAACACTTATGTCGATTGATTAGTCCCAAATCAGTTTAAAAGATTTGCCGTCTTCAAGTTTATTATAACAGCCATTAACATGTATTGCGTTACAGATAGCAAACAATTTGGACTTGTTTTTTTTACCGTTTTACATAATTACAAAATTATGCCTTATATTGACGAGAATACGCAGCAGCACGCAGTCGGTGATAGGGCTGTTCAATAAATACTTATTTCATTACGAATTTTATTTATAACATTGTTAATAATTCTATAAATAAAAACTTTTAAAATTTTAGAAATAAAATAAAAAAAGAAAGAAATCTAGAAAGTGATGTAATTAAAACCAATATCTAATAGTTTTATATACAAAAACTAAAACTAAAAATCTAAACTCTTAATTAATAAAATCTTATTAAATAATTTATACGACTTATCTGTTTTATCATTTATCTTTTTTATTTTAAATACCTACCTATAAAGATTACACAATATTTTATTTATATATCGTAGTAGTAAAAATAATGATTTACAAAAGTATTTTTATATATATTTTATTGTCCATATAATTTGACAACCCTATTCACAACCGCGCCCACTCACAAGCGGCTAATAAGAAAATCAGAGAAGCGCATTTGACCGAGATGGATTGTCATAGATAATGTGTCATGTTATTTTTTAAGTAGGCAAATACATTATAGTTGCAGTCGAAAAAATGTCTAATGGAATATTTTACGTCATATCTATTAGCATGGGGTTTTATATGTTCGATTGTCTAACAAACCGATAAGTTTACTTTATAATGAAATGTCATTCAAAAACTCCACTGAATTTAATGTATACAAAATCCTGAACCACTTTTAAAAGATATTATTAATTCAGTTCAAAAATAATTCATGTTTACAAGGATGTAATGTAAGTAGGTACTTATAAAAATTGATCTCGCGCAAGTAGTGACTGTATGATTGGCATAACGAGCACAGATACCGATTTTGGTCAATAATAACCATAAGTATAGTGAGTACTTTCGCGTACCGAATGAAATAATAATTGGAGGGTCCGATTTATCACATCACTGTTCTCCGAAATGCCTGAACAGTTCTTGTGCAAGCCCTTCACGTCGTGCGCACGAAAATATCTCGAGTCCATGCCGAGTGCACTTAATTATAGGTAGAAAAATAAATTCATGGGAAGCTTGCCGGGGAAGATTTTTATCTTTGTTATTTTACCTAACCGTTGGCGATGCAAAAAAAGACAAATGATTAAGCTACTGAAGTTCCATAGTGTAAGTTGACCCCTTTCTGAACAATAAAGAGAATCTATAATATTACAAAGGAAGGGTCAAGCTTTTTCAAAATGTTTTCTTCCCACACTGGTCAGTTATCCCTAGTACTGGTCATTGGTGGTCATCAAATGTTTTGTTCGCATATTGTCTCCCATATAAAAAGAGCCCCTTTATCTTTTGATATAATTTCAAAGACAGTACTTAGGTGTATGACACCCCTTTGAATAGAGCCAAACGGCTATTCTCCGTGTGAGCTGTACCCACAGGTGTGTCTATAGGGGTATTATTATGCGAAGATCCTATAAATAACGATCGTATTATTTATTTTAAATATAATAAAAAGAGTGATAAATTGTACTTATATCAAAAAAGTTTTAAAATATTTCATGATTATTTCAAAGTCCGTTATATTTAGTAAGAGTAAGTATTAAAAGTGTTTTAGTAATAATGTTGACTACATCGATATTCTGATATACTCAATTTGCCGGTTATCATTGAAATATATGTAGGTACGCCAAAAGAATGGCGTTATTCGTGTAAAAAATACATAAAGGTGTAAAATTTTACATGCTTTTGACTTATTTTTAATAATATTGTTTATGACGAATAAATTTTACTTAATATATAGCTCAAAAACAGTTTTGGGGTTTTTTTTTACTAATAAAAAAATCATAATAAATAATAATAACGATAACAAAGAAATACGAATTATTATTTTTGAAGTTATACTTCTTTAGGCGCGTTATGAAAAAATGATGAGAGTGAAATTTTAAGATGCGCGCGCATCTGTGACACAAAATTAACAGTATGAAGCTGTCTGCTTAACCGCTCATTAAACACCTGAATTCTACAACGTGAAGTTAGTTCTAGGTGGCATGAAAATCGATAACTATGTTCAAGTTGTATATTCTAGTATTTTTATTACGTTAATAAAACCTTTTTTATTTAAATAAAATCTTTTTTATCAATTTTAATATTTATCGTTAATCACTACTGCATTTTAGTTATTTTTTTTTCCATACGCCAAAGAAGTATAACTTCTAACGCGTGTACATAAGTACACACACTCTTTTTTATTTTAATACGTTTCGAAAGGCATTGGTTGCATAATTATATAAATAACAAATATCTGTATGACTTTGTCATTCAATACGAAAACTAAAGCAATAAAAATAATATTTTATTACCTGAGGCTGCTGATACTTCGAAAGTTTGTTTACATTAAGAGCAACAAAGTTATAAATGAAATACTAAGTTCAGAACTGGCGTTTAAATGTTATATATGTTTAAATTAAACAAATAAACAATTTTATTGCAATCAAAATAATACAAAGTTTAACTTTTAATAAACATATACTTATGACGTAATCAAATGAAATAACATAAGTATTTGAATTTCATTACTTTGACAAATACTTATTGCTAAAGATTTCTTCTATAATAGATATATTATTTTTATAAGGGTGTTTAAAGCTGAATTTTATGTATTATCATTTTTGTTGAGAAATGTAACTCAAACATTATGCAATAGTTAAAACAGTAAGGGTTTAACATTTATATCACAATAGTTATTCAATCCTTTACAATTTGCGCGTTACAAAGAACGTGATGCTAAAACTCGAGGCAGAGAGGGTTTATCGACATCGGAGAAAGTGGACATGATCATGATCATGATAAGCCACTCCCTGACGATAAATTTATGCGCCCTTTGTTTCTTTTCAACGATTTATCAAAAAAACTCTCTTTTATGACCACATGACGTTAATATATCTGAAACGTCATAGTCAGGTCAACTGGTCATGTTGCATTGTTTTCGTACACAACCATTATCTTAGTGTCGTAACGGTTTTCGTCACGATCTTTTTTTCTATGTAGTGATAATATTAGTTTGATAGAAAATGTTTTCCATTATTAAATAATGAACATGGCGTCAGATGATAATACTGCAAAATAATAATAACAAAACCCGTAATGCATGTGCCGTAAATTGCTTATTTTGTTCACAGGCCTCGGGCGGATCAATTTGACCCTTATCGAGAAAATAACCAATAAAAGCGAAGTCCTATTACGTGCACCGAGAAAAAATTAATTGTTCGTTATTATGGATTGCAGATAATAATTGATTGTTGTCGAGAATGGTATATGTCGCTATCGTCCTCCTTGCGTGCAAAATTACCTTAGCTACTTATAAAGGGGCACCATGATATTAAATTAGTAACGAGGTTCGCCATTTCTTACAATTCAAAATCAAATGACTACCTTAGTACACCTACTGAGACGGCTTAACAACCGTAAAAGGAAACTTGAAGCTGATAATTTAATAGAAAACAAAGATAAAACTGATATCTTAATATGATTTAATCTATTTTTAAACGAGACGATTATATATCGATATTACACATTTTTTACAATTTACAATATACTATAAATCGGATGTAGTAAAAGTCAAAACATTTAACGTTAGGCTGTGATCATTGGACCTTCGCAGTGATTGTACCTTCACAAAATTCCGACAACGATTAATTTTATAAAAATCTTTTTACTTACTTTTTGTACAAGACACCAACGTGTCGTTAATGGTAGGTCCATTAGGGCTCTTTAATTGAACCGTCTTCAATCGAAGTTACTTGCGACTTTTAAAATTATACTAATCAATAATATGAGTTTGTTAAACATGCCGAAAAGCATTATCACTCCTGAAGCGTTATAATTGGCGTTTATAACGTTTTATATGCAAGCTAGAAGATTTGAACAACACAGGCAGTTTATATAAAAAATAAAAAATTGTACTATATTAGTTGCAGACAGAGCAGCTAGAGATCACATTAAATGTATCAGATTAAAATTGAAGGCAACTCAATCAAGATTAGATATTTTAGTTTATTTTATGTAATGTCATAAACGCTACATAATAATAACTGAAACTACAGTTAGGTAAGCCTACTTCTACAATACTTTTTGGCTCAAAGCTTCAAGTTCTTCACCTGTTTGATAATTTAGTAATTCAATATCAACCTCACTCGAGAGCGTTTTTGAAGAGTTTTGATAATATATGATATTAGATTGGGTTGACATTGCATAATTATATTGGTAGTTTTTAAGTTTCATTTGTTTCTAAAATATATTCGAATGACTATGTTTTTTATATCTATAGTTATACGTGTGTAGATACGCATGCCTCAGCTAAAAGTACCTATAGCCACTCCCAATGGGCAACATATTTTTATACGCAGTCTCTCGCACACGAGCATGCCGCAGTAAATCATGTCATTTGACAAGCATTGATAAATTGACCCGATGCACCTAGCGAAAATGACATACGTCTATTTGTAGTATAAATTTAACTTGTATTTCAACACTGTAAAAAATTCCGAGATTATCTAGCAGTACCCAGACAAATATGTGATACTTGACTATCTTGCTTTCACAATTTAAAATTTTTACATACGTATTTTTATTTTGAGAGATAAAAAGTTACGATGCAAGAAAGGTAACATGATGTTCTCCATAAACCTGTTGGGCTTATGTGGCCAGCAATCCTTTGATAGCTCTCAAAACGCAATTCATAAGTAACTTAAAAGTAATTTGACTTGAAATGGGATTATAACGATAAGTAAGAGTATTGGTTCTCGTTCAATTCCTGAGCAAGCTTACATTGGTTATATCTCATGTTCTATAACTATTAGTTTCAAGAAAAATATCTTCTGCATAAAAACATTTAAGTTATTTCACCGTGCACTGATGCTAGTAATATTCACAGAAATCATAAACTTTAATTGCACATTAATAGTATCATGAATTCTTAACTAGCTTCCTAACGGACACCGTCGATAAATAGGCGCATTTATGACAAAGTAATCGAAGTTGAATTGTTAATTGCGTACGTCGTATGAATTTAAAAATGCATGGCATTTAAATGCCAGCTCAGTCGCCATTTTAGCGCTACACGAAAGAGAGAGACTACCACCTTGGACATGATTTAAATCTGACAATCTCCAATGTCACTCTCGCTCGAACCAATTATAATTAAAACGTAGCTTAGTTTTGTGACAATTTTCATATTTGATTTCGTATATCGCACTCGATTTATCATTAACTATCGAGGTTTACGTGTTGTGCAAAGCTTAATACTTCATGAGTTAAAATAAAAAAGTAAGGTATTTGTACAACATATTTTTATAAATATGCTACATAAATTTATTAATTGATAATAATTATTGTAAATAATGACAATGGAAATGTCACTTTTAACCTGTTAAAAATTTAGTCATGAAATAAAAATGCTGTTTGTGTTTATCAAACAATAAGCATTCAGGCCTTTTTAAAACGACTTAAGTTTATCATACGTTTTATTAAAAATAACTAACTTTTGTTTGTTAAACAAATAAAGCATTGATACTTTGAAGTACATACTGTAATTGATCATGATAAATAATTTCTTATTTTTTAATATTTTTTTTCTTATTATTAATAATGTAAAAAGAAATTGGTATTACAGTTAGTGACACATATTACATGATTAAACAGATAAGTTTTCACTATACCTCAACAAGAAAAAAGAAGTGACGATATTGCAGCTTTATGGTTCATTCATCTAGAGATAGTTATCATTTCTTTCCTAGTACCGCTAAATTACATTTCTAGTAGCTGTGTAACACGTTTACGAGGTAGTTTGACGATGGCATGGTATATCCGTAATGGCTATCACAGAATTATATGGACAGATGCTAGAGTGATATAAACGTATTCTGTACTGTGTAATTTATATCTGTAAAAGATAATGTGACCGAGGTTAGAGAAATTATGTGTAATGTACAATATGTAGAGTTTGACTAATATCAGTGATCTAACTATTCTTAGTAACCGAGTAGACCCCAAAGCCATAGACAAACATACAATTTAACGTTAGTTTTACATACCAACGTAACCTACGTTTTGCAACAGAAATAAAAAGAAGTAAGATTATACAACTAACATGAAGTAAATATAAAAACAATCATCAATTAATTGAAATTAGTTGTATCCTAATTATAAAAACATGTTATTCATCTATCAACCACTTTTTGTATAAGATATTGAATAAAATTGCCATTTAAAAAAACAAGTAGGTACGATTCGATGCTCCATAAATTCTTTTTGGCTTTAAGAAAGCAATCAAAAGCTTAGGAAACTTCATTAATATTTCGTAACTCATAGAAGATTCGGAAATTTGTAATCGATGTCAACAACCTAACAACAGATTCATCTATATCTATGCCTAACAACCAACGACTCGATATCGCTATAAAATTTATGGCGGCTCTATTTAAAACTGAATTAAAAATGTGATGTGTGATTAAAAAAGTTGGACCGTGAGAGAGTGATAAAACCTATAAGTAATTAGAAATTTAAAATTGCCGGCAATTATAGTCGTCGTCCTTTAATATATAGTCTATTTTTAATAATTTAATTAATTTATTATGACTAAATTAATCATATTTCAATAGTAAATTTTTTATTGCATTTTTTGTTATCATTTTAATGTTTTCTTTTTTACTTAAGAAAGTTCCAGGATTCAATTTTCTTGTTCATGGTTTTAAAGAAAAATGTGAATATTTGTCTGACTTGTCGTTGACGTAGCACTAAACTTTCTTTACCTTTACCCGAGATAAAACGAATTCTGCGCATACCGTCCGAAACGTAGCAATCGATTTCATTTATCACGCTTGACGCTACTCAGGTCCCTATATTAAACTTACGCACGAACGACTTCGAGTTAAAAAGATACCTGCCAGGATATATATGGTAACTTAGAACGCTTAATCCTACATACACATACACACATTCTAATACAGAAAACCTGCTAAATAACTAATTTTTTATGTGGTATTGCTATATAAAATAGCAAATTGTTTGTTTGAGTACATTATAGTATTCAAATCCTTTTTTTAATAGTATAGGAAGGCGGACGAGCATATGGGCCACCTGATGGTAAGTGGTCACCAACACCCATAGACATTGGCGTTGTAAGAGCTGTTAACCATCTCTTACATCGCCAATGCGCCACCAACCTTGGGAACTAAGATGTTATGTCCCTAGTGCCTGTAATTACACTGGCTCACTCACCCTTCAAACCGGAACACAGCAATACAAAGTACTGCTGTTTTGCGGCAGAATATCTGATGAGTGGGTGGTACCTACCCAGACGAGCTTGCACAAAGCTCTACCACCAAGTAAACTAATGTTACAAATTAAATATTTTAACTTATAAACTCGAATGCATTACATTTATTGTAATACAGTATTATATAATCTAATCCACCCATGGTATTTAATTTTTTTTGTTTATTAACAATAAATTATCAAATACGACTTGCGGTAAAATATTTTCCTTGCTCAAATGTACACCGATTGTCACAGTCATCGCTTGAATGGATATAGAATGTACTCCAGTACCATCTAATGGATACAACTATGTGGCTGGCGTAAAAGCTTCTTTATGGGAAAAAATACAAATGTATGTGCCAACATGTATGTGTTCATGGTAATCGTCCAAACGGTGTCACAGTCTATCAGTGGCAGACAATTAATATACCAGAATCTTTAGTTTTACATAAGTTACACTATAAGAAATGGAACCCTGAAATTAAGATGGAACCATCGTTTTGCGATGTAGAAAAGCGCAAAGAGAGGATTGTATGATTTTGATTTTAATGGGGTCATCCAATCGATTCATACAAAGTGTTATTCTCTACAGCACACCAAAACAAATTAATAAAATGATCTAAAGGTATATAGTATTTTTAAAAGGCATTGCATCACAATCTATATTATTCAATGCAAGTCCATAGCAAACTTAGTATCGTGTCGAATTACAACTGAGAGAAATAAATTTGCTTAATGAGCCGTCTAAGTGGTGCGTTTAGTGCATTGTAATAACCGAATCACGTTCGTTTTTCAGATGGCGGTCGGACAACGGTGACGAATGGCGACAAGGTACGGTAAACGTGAAGCGAGATTTATGCTCAACTAAATTAGCACGAAGGGCGGAGCGAGAATAAGTAAAATGCATAGAAAAACATTGCACGCGTGCTCGTATTGACCTATCACTCCGTCGATCTGCTTGATACGCAACATGCGCCAGCGCATGCACTTTATGTTTAACGTTACAAATGGAACCTCCCACAATGCCATATTATTGAAGCCGTGGTTGTGTACCGATAGTGATCAAATAACCCACAATATAAACAACTCATTTGAAAATGTATGTAATTTGCAAACTTGTAGATTTCAACGTTCTGACGGGCGACATACCGCATGTATTATAGCTTGTACATGATATATTTATTGTGTCTATTGTTTGTAATGTTAAAGACATATAAGTTATATTCTGGTAGATTTGTTTACTATTTGCCGACAACAATAATTATATTCCATTTTTATTATATTTACTTTTAACGTACAAAACCCAATACACGTTGTTTTAAAATTGAATCATGACTAAATTACCGCTTGGATGGCGCGAAACTGGTGGTTACGCGTTAAAGTAATTAGCTGTAAATCTCGACATACGTGAAACTAATTCGCCCGCAGGCAGCGTCGTCGACCCAGTGGCTGTGCTGCAGTTAATAAAATGAATATATTACTAACATTACGTAATATGTTTTAACACCAGAATCCTTTTAACAATATAAAACGTATACGGTGATGTAATTTTATGTTATGTTAACTGAATAGGAATCTAAGGTATAATTTACATAGCTATTTATGAGACATATTCGTTGAAAATACCGACTGCTAATTTATTGAAAGTTTACAAAATTCACCTACCTTTATAAGGCTTTTCTGAATTTAAATAAACAGTTAAACTTAATATTCAAAGACTTGCACGTTTTAGTACTCATCCTTTACAATTATTAATCTGACAATCTGAATATTTACAATTGTGTTGATTCATTGTCTATTATTTTTAATATACGCATAAAAAAGGGTCTTTCCTAGGATTTAAAGCATATTTTATACCAAATTTGATCAAAATTGGTTCAGTGGTTTACCCTGAAAGCGTGATAGACAGACAGACAGACAGATCGAGTTAGAGTCAAAAATTAAATGTTCAATCAATATAAATTGGTGTTGAGTTAATTTGATAAAAAATATATATTTTCCATATTGATATTTTTTTTTAAATTATATATATTTCGCTTTTAAATGAAAGTAAAAGTTAAGTCATCATTTTAATGAAAAAAAATGTAATAACTAATAAATGTCCCGCAGCAGCGCTAATCCTTGAGTCGAAGAGTTGAAGCTTATCCCACCACGCCACTCTTTTTATAATACAATAAGAATATCCATCTATATTTATTTATTTCCATCATAAAATGTATGTCAATTCAGAGACATTCATTATTTTTTTATTTTTAAAATTAATCAATAATGCTACATTACAAATAGAGTAATGCCATTGTCTTTTATGTTATTTATTATTAAGTACCTAAAGCTCAAGCTGTACATAATAACTTTAAAACAGCAAAAACATTGCTCTGAGAATTTATGAGCCCTAATTAAGCTTCTTGTTTCGCGAATCAACTCCATAGGCACTGAAACTAATTATTAGTTCTCTGTGAACTTTTTATCAGCCGCTTGAACAATGGGAACGTGACCGAACTAGCGATCTGCCTCGCTTTATTATTAAAGCGTCTCGCAGTGTCCACTACTGCTCTCACTAAAGACCAGATACATTGCCTTCTCGTTCTCGAATGTATAGTATCCATGACGATAAGTAAATGGCAAAGTCATATATATGTAAATTAACTTAAACAAGTATCAAATCGGAACGGTATTCAATGAAACTATAAAAACAACAATATTACAAACTCAACGCATTATTGTATATACAGCTGTGATTACATCGACGTCGAATGCTTATCGTAATACCTATCCTCGGTTTATTTTCGTCTCGAAACGCATAATCATACGCTTTCGCAATAATCGTAATGAATAAATTATAACAAATTGGTTGTTAGGTCTTTATTTAAATGTTATAAATTAAATTGGTTTTGCGCAATTTAAATATTAACCAAATTTAAGATTAAATAAAATAAATCAGCGTTATACACTTGATCCCCAGCTGCGTTAATATGATACATGTGCCTTATCCTTCCACTCCTCGTTTATATGTGCTTCATTGTATAACGAATTCTTACCCCTTACACGAATAACAACCTGTTTTCATTATAAAACATGCGAAAAGATTTTATGTTTTTTATACACTGCCATCATGATTGACAAATAACTTATGTTATATGATCATGAATTATTTGTTAATCATAATGTCCATGTGAAATTTACTAGATTTATATCTACTCTACTCAAACACACACAGCTCTACCGCCTAGGTAATATGTGCATAATTATCCATAGTTATATGGAATATATAGAGCTGGGCTAGGCGGTAGAGCTGTGTGCTAGCCTATGTATTTAGGTATGTACCACCACTCATCAGATATTATATCGCTAAACAGCAATACTTAGTATTGCTTGCTGAGTTTCACTTTAAAGGGTGAGTGAGCCAGTCTTACTATAAGCACAAGGGACATCAACATCTTAGTTCCTAAGGTTGGTAACGCATTGGCGCCAAAGTCTTCCCATCAGGTGGTCCATTTGCCATCTACTACCTATTACATAAAAGAAAACAAAATATTCTGAACATTTAGTCATGTATATTGTGTTCATTTTATGTGTTTGTACATATTGAAGTTTAGTTAGTATTTATTTTATAAATGTAAAAAATATATTACAAAATATGTACTAAAACTCTAGCGTACTGTTACGTATTGAAAGTCAATTATTATTGTAACAAAAAGCCAACTAAATTTTTCATGTTTATTATTAACACTTTTATGGCTGTGTGTACGTACTACATAACCATATATTATAAAGATTAGGGTCAATAACGCGAGGGATATGATAACTAAATACTAAATAAATAAAATTTACTTGCAACTTAGGTTTATACGTCATATACTCAGATATAATACAGTTTACTATATAACAGTGATTCAAATATTTTTTAGCTCAGTGTTATTTTAAAGCAAGTGTGTTAAGAACTTTATTAATTGAATTCGTTCATTAAAATAGAGATAAATATGCAACTCATTTAAAATAGAGTTTTTATAATCCTGGATTATTAAACAATGATGTACTGTACTTCTGTTATTTTTAATTAGATTTGATCGCATTTTGTTTTTATAGAAGCAAACGCCACCTATTAGCAACAAACGAAATTATTTAGCGCCTGGCTTGGTTATCAGAGACATCTAGTGGTAGAGACTAATAAAATCCAAACTTTTCGGCACTTCGAGAATACAAATTGAATAATAATTCATTATATTTCAACGCGTTTCGAGTTTACATTTGCAATATTAATTTTGTCTTATTTGTAGATACTTCACTCCATATTTAAATCATAAAGTAGCCATAATTCAAACATAAATGTTTCGCATCACGGTTTTATGCATCGTTAGAATAACTGTATTGTTTTAAACAAAATCAATAATAAAAATACATAGAAACGGTGATTTTTAAAGTACACCATTGATTGTCGAGGGAGACATGTCTGTCGCAGGCGCAGCCGCCCGCGCCGTTGTATGCCAGGCACGTCCGCTATTGTTTTAAATAAAATGCAATCCAGGTATAATGAAACGTAGGAACTGACATGGATCTCTGCGGCCTCGTTAGCTGAGGGGTTTTCTCGCTTCCATGTGACATCCCTCAAGATTGATTTTACCGTTTGTTTCAACTCCCATAATTGTACTAAGACGATGGTTTTTTTACGAATATTGTTTGTTTTTTCGAATTAATAACAATGAACAATGAATTAAAATCCGATTGATATGAATCTTTGACATTATGATATCACCTTATGTTTGTCCTAAAACTATAGCCCGTTACAAAATAGACAAACTACTGTTTATGTGTTTTAAGCTATATTACTAAATAAAAGGTTGATCTAATGTTGGTTATAATACGAAGATAGAATAAAATCGTCGCATATGGCCCACGCAAACACAGTAGAAATGTGATGCAGTAAAGCTTAAAACTCTAAACCGCACGAATTTAACACGGGTAGCAGGGTTAGTAGCTAGTAATATAAAAATCGGTCATTATTATTTGTCGGTCGTGCATTACTACCACCTCACAATAAGTGTCGGTATTGTGGTAGAGATCTCTCTATATTTTATTTTCTTAAAAACACATAATCAACGATCAATCATGGGATTCACAAATTATCGACTATATTTTGTTTTGTTTCACAACTATTGGTATTATATATAAGTATTTAAGTCTCATTATTCCTTCGTACTTTAATAAGTTTAATGAAGCAACATCCATTATTAATGAATGCCAATACCTTAACGGTACAGATAAAATAAACGCTTATACAGATTTACTTGATAGCTTAAAGGATTTTAAATTATATATTAAATGTTTGTTAATAAAAATATATATTTATAAGTTATGATTTTATACATGCTTTATAAATTTGTTTTATTGATAGTATAGTTAACATCCTTTTTTTTAAATCACATAATTACGTTTTATTTTTTTACATTTATAACATAAATGGAACAAAAACATTTTTTGTTTGTCTAAATTAGTTTGCTTAGGATTAAAATATGCATAATAAACAACTCATTACGGCAGAATAATACCTATATTGTCTTCTCAAAAGCCAGGAAACGTTTATTACGGAGTTGACTTTCAATGCTATACGAAAACGAATTATCTGTTTATTAACTACTCATAGTAAATTCATAAAGTATGATTGAATGTCATGATTGTGAAAATAATGAAATACCTAATAAATTACAAAATAAATATTTTGATTACTTTCTACAGATATCAAAAAAATTAAATAAACTAATTAATCACGTAAAACTAACCTGACTTTTTTTTCATAAGAACATTTCTAAAAAAAAATACTATTTATATAATAGCTTTAAAATTTCTGGCATTAAATACATTATCTTAATAAATCTTAATCTGGCATTATATACACTGATTAATCTAATTAATTTAATTTAATTAGTGTTGAATAATTTGGCGAAGAAAGGGAAAAAATATGTAAATTGGGAATTGGGATTGGAAATAAAGCTTGAATTAATAAAAATATTTTTTATTCATAAACACGTACAAATGAGAATTCGATATAGCCATAGATGCCACGATTGAACGTAATAGATGATCACATTTGACATACATAACCTTTAACATACGGCTTGATCTTATATCTAACTGTTTAGTTAGATCGAAGATGGATTATTATAGTTTTTTTAAACACACAATCTGCTTTGTAGTACCAAAGGTTATTTTATATTTAAATTTAGCTTTTAATATTTCAATACCACAGAAAGCTGTAAAGTATGCCTGCAAAATGATTCGTTTAGTCTAAAGTGTATTGCAAATCGTATTATATCCGTGCTCTCTTCAAATATCTATTTAAGATATTTGAAGAGAGCATAAACATAAATATACGACAATATGTGCCGGACATCAGTTGGTAAGGTAACTTTATACCGGTCGCAAATTGATGTTAAACATTGTGTAACAGTTCAAACTTCAATTGATTTTTCAAATGTTATATCCCGGGATATTTGATATTTTATATATGTAAATAATTTTAATATTATACAAAAAATAAAACGAAAAATAATGTTACTTCTGTTAAGAGCTCAAGGTATTTAATGTATTAAAATTGGTTTATTCTTTTAAAAGTTGTTATGAAAAGCATTCCGAGTACGCGGGCATTGCAAAAGTCAACTATTAAATGCAATTATACGGCCGCTTAAACAAAGTACTTCTCTGCTTAAACCCCAATTACTCTTACCAGGTTTTAATATTGTACATTATGCCAAGGAAACGAAAAGATACCTGTAGAATTAACGATCTTTAAAAATGGATACACTGAAACTTTGGGATTACATTTGGGATATATTGTTTTCTTTATACCTTATTTACAAATAGCAAATCAAAATCAATCTAAATTAAAATATTCGTTTTTAATTCGGCTCATATATGCACTTTTGTATCAGCAACTATTAAATTGCACGCATAGCGATATGAAGATTCTACCGAGAGGAATCGGCAAGAAAATTATGATTTTCTACCAATTAAATTACATAGCGATGTTAATTAAATACAATTAAATTGGCATTTATCTTCTACGCTCTAAATTTTTTATAAACTATATGTTCTAATATCGAATAATAAACCTTATTTATTAATGTTTTTAACAAGAGATTTAAATGTATGCCTAGGAAAACTCTTATTACATTTCTCGGTAGATATCTGTTGTCCTTATTTAGAAATAACAACAAACAAGACAACTTTAAGGCTGAGTTACAGCCTCTTAAAACACAATTTTTTACTACAGATGAATTATTGAAATAAAGATTTGTTCCTTTAATTGGGCAATCAAACTAAAAACGAAATAAAATTAAGTTCCAAAGGAAGTAAGTCTAATTATGAATAATATACATTCGATTTGGCAGCAAATGAACATTTAGAATGTTTATCAATGAGATCGTTCCAAAGAGTTATAACCACGCGACCGTTATTTCTTCGAAGGAGTTTGCGGTTATAAATAGAAATAATATTACATATAGATGCTGATGATATTGAACATATATCATACACATACGTACTCTAGATATAATATTTTAGTATCAATAAGTTGACATCAACATTAAGATTATTACTTAAAATATTAATGATAATTTATACATATAGATAATATTTACAAATCGCAGTCCGTTTAATGTATTGATGGATTTGTTATTATCTTGCTGTATCCGAATGGCTTTTCTGTGATACAAAAAGTCTTTAGTCAACGCAAGTGTAAATAAATACACGTGGAAACCGAAGATCGTTAGTTAAAATGTAGGCAAAAACATACTGAGTTTTCATATACTTATTTAGTTTTTTTAATACATCTCGTACTTAACGGTAAAAGAAAATATCGTGAGGTAACTTGCATGTATCAGATGAAACACTACTACCCGCACAATAGCTGCTTGGTGAGTAAAGCGTTTCCAGCGTTAAGACTTTCTTTTAAAGAACTTGGAAACAATAACGAAAAAAATAAAATATGTCTAAGTCGCAGATGTGTAAATACCGCCTATTTAGTAAGCAATAAAACATAAATTTACTAAAAACTCACCATACGTTCTTACGTTAACTCACCATAAGTTGGAAGGCTTCAAAACTCAAATAAAAATGTAAAATAACGGAATAATAATTCAGTTTTAAAGCTTAACATAATAATAATCTATTACAGACATCGTAACAAATTAAATTAATGGATTTAGTTTCAAAAATGTCTTCAGTTTAGTTGAGTAAATTAATAATGACAGCTTATCATAATCTTCGGTCCCACTTTAGATATTTTAATTCGAAAAGTATTTATATAACATACATGTGTAAATATGTATATATTTAATAACTTAATATGAGTGAGCCACGGTAACTACAGATGGGGATCAAGGGGAACAAGGGATATAATATCTTAGCAATGGTATGTAATATGGTTTTTGATTTACTTAATTGTGAAGACTTGATTGGTTTGTGATTTTTTGTAATGTGATATTTTTGGTGTATTTTACCATTACCGATCTAAGGGATGGTTAATATTCTTTAATTTTCAAAAGCTATGGACGGTACCAACAACTAACGAGCTATCTGGCACCGAATTCTACTAAGCTATAACGACTACGATACGTTCCCGATTCGATCCCAATCCAGCTTTGACTGCTCTATATTAATTCGGATCTGAACCGAACCGATATGATGTTAAGGTTAACATATACCGCTATGTCAAAACCATAATAGTCGATAATTAAATTGAAGAATAGGAAAACTGATAAACGACAACAATCAGGCTTCGATTCGATTGCGATGAAGTGGCAATTTATTAGTAGAATTGTCCCCTCAGGTAGCCCCTTTACCAGACTACAGACCTATTTGAAATTTAAAAAAAATACTACAAACTAGAGTCCAATATTGAATGTACACAAATATATTAAACTTAGATGATAGTAAGAAGACCGTACATTTAACTTTAGTGTATTTTGTGTTATTAAAATTTTCACGGCCACTTTTATTAAGGTCAATGATCTGATACCATCTTTAATTATATTTACTAACCGCTGTTACGCGACCCATTCGAAGTTTCCGTTTAATGTCGGGAATATCTTTGCCGGTTTATTACAAAATGCATTAATGAAATGCTTAAAACATTATTGGAAGGTGATGCCATATCAAAACACTAAGGTAAGGTAAACTATTGGATTTAATATGAGCAATATAAAATAATATTCTATATTTTATATTTTTTTAATTAACGAATCTGCCATAAATGGATTTAATAAACTAACAGATGATTATCGTTTTATTTTACTATTATCAATAAATGTTTGCAAATCATGTATTTCTCTATCCGATGTATATGTTTTTTTCTTTATTTATTAATATTAGAAACACCATCGGTATAGTAGCTATATCTTGTTATCGCACAAAATGTGAATTGGGTGACCACACAAATATTTCGATTTAATCGCTCAGTTACTGAACCCTATCTTAATTATTTACCGACAAGCACTTACTTGATTTTTTTTTAAATATTAAGATTAAAGATACAAATTGAAGTTCCATTGAGTATGTAATGAGGAACATTAGCATGTGCAAGTGGTGATCTTGCTGCGAATTCTTACCATCTTCGGGGGATATTATTATCCAAGTACGGGCTTGAGTACTGAGAACTTTTTCACGATTTAATGTTAATACCTACCCATTTTTAAAACATTTCATAAAAGAACAAATAAATCGATTGACAGCGAAAAACAGCAAAAACATTTAACTAGATACGAGTGTATATATGTAAGTGCATCAATATACTTCACATATTGTGTTTGCTAAATTTTTATTACGTAATCGGCTTGACTTTTATTATTTAAAGGCTTGGCTGAGATTACTTGCACCCGTGCCTCAGAGCGAGTCTTGTCAAGAGAAAGTTAGCAACGCCCTGTTATGGCGGCATTTCTCATTCCTCAGAACCTTTTCTCCTTATTATATTAGTAAGTCCTTTGTAATTAATTCGAAACTACTACTCTGTTTATCGTATTTATTTAAGTTTATCTGTGATATTAAAAAAAATATTCGCTACAAAAAGCATTTATATTCATATAAAACAATCAATCATTAAAGGAGAAAATATACCGATTAATCAATAAAAGAACTTGTAGGTAGGTGATAAAGATTTTCTTCTATTGTTCCAATTAATATTATTATAAATAAATATAATCAATTAAACACAATTAAAAATTAAAATGTTGAATCTAATTTATTTGTATTTGAAAATCGAATGTCTAGTTGTCTACATGGCAGTCGTATGCTTGTATGTATGTGTGTAAGTACAATAAAAAATAAATACACATACAGTGCCGAAATAAATTAAATCTAGTATTTTTATTTTACACAACTCACTAAGCTTTCTAAAATCCTTAGTCGCATAAACTAGTACAAATTATTAATCAACAGATTAATTGTTTGTTGATGGTGGATATGATCACTAACAACAGTTAATTGTTTAATCAACTTTCATCAATTGCTTACTCTTACACCGCAGTAATTATTTAAATTCGTATTCATTTGATTCTTAAAACACAAAACACTGAGAATAAAACTTGTAAAATAAAAAATGTGTAACATCATACACATGCGTGTTACACATACATGAATTGCAAATATTATTTTAGTATTACATATATGATAACGCTTATAAAATGAATTTTCTCAATTTGATTTGTCATCTAAATTTAACATTTGTTATTTATATTTGTAAATTAGAAGAAGTATATTAATTGTTAAAAGGAAAAAAACCCGAGTTAACTCTATTTATAAAATCAATGTCCGTTAAATGTCCCTAACATTTTTTATCATCAATTTGTTATTCTTATAACAAACTTGTTAATCATTTGAACAATGCAAACAATGCTTCCTAACAAAAAATAATTTTAATAATCAATATAGCAATAAAAGTAAAACTTTAAATTACAGTAAGCTTTTATAAACACGCACTTCTAGGCGTAAAAAGATACAGCTAACATAAGCACTCACTCGAGCTATATTTCAATGTTAGTTGTATTTAAGGAAATAATCGCTCATTGCATAGAGGTCCAAGATAATATTTATTATAAAGAAATGCACACTTATACCCTCAGAAAACGAACTCAAGTTTAACTATACGATTTTTAGAGTATAATGCGAATTAAAGTCTATCTTAGACAAAAACGATTTCGTCTAATACACGAGCGCATGCGCATCATCACAAGAGTGTGACCTCTCCTCGGCGCGCAAAGCAAGGTCACGAACGCGCGTGCGACTCAATCGTGACCCGCTCGCGCACAACACTTCACTACAATACCAATTTCACACCACACAAACTGAGCGTAGAGTTCATTATCATTTGTTAACTCCATTGACACTGCTTTATTGTACGTAACATCGTCGTTCAACGTCTTAGCTCAAACGTTTATACGAAGCCATTTGGTTTTATGCGAACAGAACCTAACTGAGTTTAATAAGGCTCACAAAGCCACAGTATATCTATTTTAGTTTTAAAACGTAAAGCTTCTCGTTGATATCAAATAGCTACACGCTGAGATCATAGACTGATTTGTAAATTTTAACGGCCTTTTATATGTGTGCCTAAATATAAGAAATGAGTAAGCAGTGAAATCTAGAGCTTAATAGTCAATACGTAGCACTCATATTGCTAAATTAACTCGTGCCTTGAACTATTAAATGATTCATAGCTTATAAATTGACAAAGTAACATGTTATTTTCTGTAATAATTTTAAAGTGCGTTTTTAATATTTATCGAAATTGAACTATTATAGTTAACTTATTATTATTTTAATACCTTGATCCTAATTTTTATATATTTGCTATATGTATTTTATTCATACAGTACAAAATCTTGTAGAATATTTTACTAACGATATAGAATTTTGTATAATTATTATGTGCTACATTGTTTTTACAAAAGTAATGGTTTAAAAATATTTTAATATTCAAATGTGCAATAAAATTAATCTGACTGTATACATGATAAAAACATAAAAGAGGTATATCTGTCTTCGATCATTAATGTACTATATTAAATTACCGGTAAGCGTATCAAAAACTGCCCGAAAAGTAAGATCACAATGAGTTTTGTGAGGTTATTTCAAATTAGTATGGTCCAATGATACCTTATTGCTAAGGACATGAGGTTGAATATGGGACAACCGTTTTTGTTTTTTTTTATTACATAGGTAGGCAGACGAGCGTATGGGCCACCTGATGGTTCACCAATGCCCATAGACATTGGCATTGTAAGAGATGTTAACCATCGCATACATCGCCAATACGCCACCAACCTTGGGAACTAAGATGTTATGTCCCTTGTGCCTGTAATTACACTGGCTCACTCACCCTTCAAACCGGAACACAGCAATAGCAAATACTGCTGTTTTGCGGTAAAATATCTGATGAGTGGATGGTACCTATCCAGACGAGCTTACGTAAAGCTCTACCACCAAGTTGTACATTTCCTATGTCTTCCTGTCATTCATGGCGTAAGATCGTAAGTGAATGTCAATACAATCCCGCACTTTATTGCAAGGGAACAAGGCATAGTTTAGGTTGAATGTATTAAACCTTTACTTCGTTTTCTTTATTTTATGGCCGGTGCCACATTTAGGAATTGTTTTTGTTCGTGACGCGTTATCTCGTAGTATTGTTGATCGAAGATGTCTGTATATAAAAATCGTTGTTATTATTCTATCATATCACATCGTTTGATATCATAGAAAGTCTATTTACCACACGTCAGATATTCAAAGTACATAATTTAAAAAAGAAAAAGTTACTTAAATTAATAAATTAAGAATAAGATATCCTGCCTGCCTTATTAAAATTTTATCATAGATAATAAAAGTCATTGTTGAAAAAATGCAAGTCGACGTACGCACAATAAAATTCACTTTTATTGAATATTTATAAACAAAAATGACTGTAAAAAGTATAATATTATTTGTTTAATAGTAATTGTAAATTTAAATATTTCTCGAATATTAATTGAACTCGCTACATTATTAAATAACGCTTAACAAAAATAAAAATTAATTACCGAAGCGGTATTTATTTTTTAAATTTAGAACGATGATAGTTAATGGTATATTAATAATTGGACATACAACGGCTTTGGCAATTAACGTACTTCTTTGCGAGTTTATGTAGATAGAAAGCGGTTGGAAGTAACGGTTAATTGCCTTGTACCTTATATGATTGTAGAAGAGCTGACCAAGAATGGGATACATTATTCAAGGGGATCATTTACATCGCAGTGCAGCGGAGACGTGGCGGATTGCGACTCCTTGTATGTAGTCGGTGGCGCGCACGGCACTCACTGTGACACGCAAAAAACAGACCATATCGTCCGAGTTTTTCTTTTTAATATAAGTATAAACAGTAAATTCTTCGACTGAGTTCTAAAAGAAACTGTCCTTGCATAGCATTGAATAAAAAATATAAGGCACTTATAAGATGCCGAGATATAATTTATCCCACGTACTCCAAAATCCTTCACTCCAAACAGTAAAGTATGAAGTATGAGTTATTTTTTGCGCGGTTTCATAAACCTGACCATCTAGGTTACTGTCGAGAACTTATTAAGAATGTAACTATTGTGCGTCGCTTAATGATGTAAATAAAAATTCATTAGTCCGTTGCAGTAATGAAAAAATGCATTCGTAGTCGATTCTCGATTTAAAAATAATTAAAGCATTAATTAACGTATTGTTATTACAATTGCAATTGCAGTAGCTGATATCGATTAAGTGCAATAATTACATCGGCATCCGAAAACATTGGTGCGACGTGAGTGAGAGGCGCGCCCTTGTGGCGGCAGTGGTCCTTGCCGCAATGTCGTCGTTTCGGCCCCCATACACGCACCCCGCGCGATTGCTACCTTGTACTTTAATAACATACTATGCTAATTATTATTTTTTTAAATATGATGTAATGTCGCTGCAATAAAACAATAATGTTTTTTATGATAACTGTATAGAGTGTAAGACACAAACTCAAACAAAGTACCATAAATACATAATTCTTAATTTGTCCGTCCAAAATCATGTAACATTATGATACCTAATTCTAAAAAATATATTCTATAACGCGGGCCGAAATATTATCTTCATCATAAACTTTACCAACTTCGAAATTTGAATTTCAAATTAAGCCGCCATCAATTCAAACCATATTAAACAAAAAACGCGATGCAAAGGCTAATATTGCTTAATCGCCAAGAAACCAATCTCTTCTGGCGACTCGACATGAATCACCCACGTCTTATCTCGCCATTCCCTACTTTGTTATCATGTCATTAATATTCAAGTAATGAATTGAATTAACGAAATGATATCGACTCAAATTATGTTGAAAATGACAAAATTAATTATGTTATTGAAAACATATGTATTCAAAATAAAAGTTAGCTAATGCTTAACATTTTTGGCCAGTTACAATAATATAATATTAAATACGCAATGCATACATTCCTTATAATATTAAAATATCGTGCAGTATAACGAATCAAGTTTATAAAATTGTACATTCATATACTTATATGGCAAAGCTAGCCTTGTTGACGACTGTTTCTCTCAGTCGCACAGATCACCTCTCTGTTCTCCGTCTTTATCCTACTAATAAGTACGACACACACACACTTACCCACACACACACACACTCGAGTAATGTCCGTGTTTTATACACGTATACGATGTCAGTGCGATGAATAAACAGTTTCTCCGATTTTACGATTCAATGATTACAGATACCTATCTATGTAAAGTTGGTTAATGATTTTGAAATATTAAAGTACTCTTACGTTGGCAATATCTGTGCATATAGTCATTTGTATAAAGCACATAAATAGAGTTTTATTCTTAAATAACTTTAAAAAACATTTTTTTCCGAACGTAAATGTAAACAATTTTTTTAATTTCTACTTCGACATACATGATCTAAGCAAATAAACATACTTTAGTTTTATTCATCGAAGTACAATATAATATAATTATATGAAGATATAATGAGCATAAAAATATAATTCCAAACTCAACGAAAAAACCTTTCGTTTTAAAATTTAAAATTATAATATTTATTGTGTTAAAAAAAATCTCCGTAACTTGTACGTTTTAGTTTAAATTTTATTAACCATATTTTTAATCGTATATTTGTGATTTTTTTTTAAATAAACAAATACAAATGTAAAAATTAGTTAATAAACAAAAACTAATAAACACACTTGTTTTCTAAAGCTTAATAGCACCATAGCCAATGCTATTTTTTTTTTTTAAATACATTATAGAAATTAAAAAGTAAATGGTACTTTATTAGGCAAATAACGGATAACGAATGATACCTATTAGTTTTAATCAAACCATCTATTACTTGCTAATGTTTTTTTTTATCATAAGTATTTGAAAATCCGGATGTTATCAATTATTGTAATCACCGATTCGACCAAGTGAAAACAATATATTAATATTTAATCGTGAGAAGATTTTTATAAAACACCCAATGACAAAAGCTGGTCATTGACGAGGCAGCGACTTGGCTAAAAAATGTTTCAATCGATTTTAATGATACACGTTTTTTAAGTTAAAAAAAAGAATTAAAATCTAAGTAAGTCGCCGATTATGAAATTCTGACCACAAAGGGATGTCCGTACTTTTAAAAAGGTTGTATATCGCTATGAATAATTAATATCGCTTGGATGGCTTGTCAATACTAATGCTATTTCAATCGTATTCACTTGTCAATAAGAACGTTTTTTAAACGACCTTTTCAAAGACCTTCCTCTATAAAATGCTGATGTCTACAATCCAAACTCTCGATATAAGATAATAAAACACTATAATGGATGGGCTGCTGTTCGTTTCTGTTCAGCAATAGCATGATGCTATTCAAAAATGAACTCACGACTTATTATATTTAGGACTAAGCTTGAATATCATAAACGACCAGGAAATTACTGTAATCCTATATATACACGTCTGTTGATGCTTTTGATATATATCAAAATCGTATGAGTAATATGAAAACCTAAACAAATTAAAACCATTATATTTTACAAAATATTCCAATAACCAAACCCATACTATTCTTTCGACCGAAAGAAATTTTATCCCCCGTCGAGATTTCTGTCGGACGCTGCCGCTTCGTTGCCTACAATATTGTCGGTCCTACACGTGTGTGTGGTATGAGTATGTGTGCGTGACTATCTACAACCTCCATGTGATGGGAAGTGAACCCTTTACGTGAGGGAAACCGTTTTTTATTTGCACTCGGACAGCGGCATCAGGTAGAAAGGATGATCGTTAATTTTTAAAGGACACACTGAACTTTGTATTTATCCACACAGTCAATTTGAACCGCAACTTGCTTTAAAATATTTTTTCTCATTAAAAGAGTATATTATTGTTACATTTTGAATGCGAAACGTTGATAGTCTTCTTAAAAGAATAAAAGCGATATGATGTCATAGTCAAACGCTTCCCGCGCATTTCAGGGAGAATTAATAGGAGCTCGTTGATGTCTTTTGTTACAATGATTTAACGCTTGACTCAACCACACTCGTGGGTGATTGCGTTGATATCATTTATAATTATAACTGAATAAATTAAGAATATATTTTCACATTAAAATATCATCTAAAAATTTAATTTGTGTCAGAATGTAAATAATGATAGAGTAGTAGAGAAAATGATTAAACAACAACGCAATCTTATAGGAAACCCTTTTATTAATTAATTGGACTAATGGCTTAGATTCAGATTTGCTTATATTTTAATGTTGTCGGTCTCTCTCACAGATACTTTTAAAACATGGTACTTATTTTGAATGAATTCAAATCGGGTCATAGAGCCCAAAAATATATAAAAAATATCTATTATTTTTTTTTTTAAATTCTGTTCCGACCAAATAATTACATTAAATAATGATCTGGGCGAGAATCCGAGCGATGGTAAACTCATCTCGAGGGCTTGCCGCAGCGAGTGCGAGGCAATAAAATAAGACTGCGCAGGGAAGCGGGGCTGTCGCCTGACCGCGGTCCAAGCCTTCGACAATAGCGGTTTTTATGAATAAAGTATTAGAACTATTGAAAATTAATTCTTAGAACTGATGAAAATTAAAAAATCTAAACATGAACTAAATTTTTTAAAAAAGCACACATATGTTACAAATAAAAATAAGATATAGGCTCTCGACAACATTGCTTATTATAGTCTATATTGTCTGGTCGCTGCGCTCGCGTGACGGAGACCGCATATCGACAAAAAGTCATCATTAAAGTCTCAGAGGCGCGGCGGGTGAGGCAGCGCAGCCTCTCGCTCCACGTCCTAAACGATTCAGTCGACTTTTTATCACTTACCTACCAATCCATATCGAGTTTATTTATACATTTTTACTAAGAGCTTTTTTTATTTTATACATGCTTATCATTAATACCTGCGCGCCGTATAATACTATTAGTTGGATGCCAATTATGACTGCAGTAATCTGAATTTACCTCAGCGTTAAGGCTTCGTTCTATCTCAATGGCATACGCGTCTACATGGTATTTCAATTACATTAAAGATACGTATTGAACAGTATATATTCATTTAAAATTTTGGGATGGCACTCTTACTTCGAAATAATAGGTCCCCGCTTGTATCGTGTTTACGTATAAATTATTATTTCATAAAGGAACAATGTGGAACCAATTATTTTTTATGCGTCCAATAAAATCAAAATTTAATTTATGTATATATTTTTACAAAGATTTCATTGTACCAAATATAAAAATATATTAAGAGTGTTTTTAATATGTATAGAAACATTTCAAGCTACCTCAGCCTGATCATGACTTTGAGATTCACGTTTCTGTTAACATCTATGGTATAATTAATCCCCTGCGTAAATATTTGACACGATGTCGTCAATAGAAGCCTCTCTTTATTAGGATAATATGAAATTGATGAGACAATGTAGGCAATATATTTATGTCCTTAAAAGAAAAAAATTCAAATCAAGTTAAAAGAAAATCATTAATAAAATATTTATAACATATGCACAGAACATATCTAAGTGCCACGAGTAATGTGCTTACACTAAGATTAACACCATTTTCATATAGCAAACAACGGAACATTATTACGTATTTACATAGCGTAGACGTAAGTGATATTAACCTCAAATTATGAATGACAAGCACGTGGCATCTTTAGCACGGATTACGTTCTGTGGCTTTAAGCTATTATTATGTATGCGCTATAATGCTATCAAGTAAATGTACAGTACGAGTATTTTGTACTACATTGATGTCAAAAATAAAATAAATCTCTATTGTTTTACGTTCGGTGACAAAATATAGCTACTATCAATTAAAATATTATTTAAGCCATAATATAGTTTCAATCAATTTCTAATGAAATTATTTATAATTAGGTCGAAGAGAAAAGTAAAAAGTCAAAACAATATGATTCTTTTTAACAATTACCTTTTGTTAACAAAAAATACTTCGCACCCAGACAATGTCATAGGCAATAACATCACAATAGGACGCCTTGTGCCGGTATAATGGCCTTTGTGTTAGTGGTATTAAATAATAAAGAGATAGTAATTGCATTTATACATACATAATTTTTCTTGACATTTTAATATTTTAATTGTGCTTTCCTAAAAGCAACTATTGTTGTAATATGACCATTTTGGTCTGTAATAAGAAAAAAAATGTATGTTTCAATCAAAGATAAATGTGGTTTTCATTTAAGGAAAAATGGTTAAATAATTAAAAATATAAATGCAATATATGTATTATGTAACGTGAAACGAATTCTTCAAATACCTATATTTACTGTAGTATATTTTATTCATTATTTGGTATACTTTTCAAACGTGAAACGTTTAAATAAATGAAAAATAGACATACATTTAATATTATCTTCAACCTAAAATATACCTTCAAATTGTTTTAAGCTATCAATAAGTATATTACAAAAAAAATTAAGAAAAAAAAATAAACGTTTAAAAATGACTTTTATTAATACATTGCCTTACAAGAGTCCACAACGGCCATGTTCCTAACAAAGTATAAAATTACACGTTTCTTATAAATTGCTCAACATTTTAAATAAATGTTCAAATGTCCTAAGATTTTCCTTGTATCCAATTCGAATCTTTTTAGTTTGTTTTCTGAATAATTTTATTGATCAATAAAAAAACGTGTTAGCTATATATTAATTAAATGCAAGAATAACTTGTCAGCTATGTGTTATATATGGATCCTCTAACTAGCTATGTTTTACCTTTAACTTTTAAATATATATTAACTTTATATTATTGAATAAATGTATCTTTATATTAATAAAGATTTTTAAGTTATTTTAACTTTGATGCATTCGATTTTATGAGTAATAAGTTATTATATATACGTTATTAAATAACTTAAAATACTTAATGAGTTAGATTCGAAAACAAATTTCGATTTATAGTTGTAATGATGACTGTTAAAGTGGCGTTACAATATCGTAAGCCATCAAATGTGATCGTACTGTGCGAGCGGCGGAGTAAGTTTGAGTCGGCCGGACACGGCTCTCGCGGCAAGTTCAAGGTGAGCACGTCGCTCCACCCACACGCGCCGCTCCTAGCGAGCCCGCAACCGTTACACCGAACACCACGGTGGACGGTGGACCTCCGACACAAATTACTAAACACATACTCGTGCACCACTCACTTCCACAAACATTCATTTGTTTATAACTCAAACATCTTTGAGGTGCCAACACGAGAACAATTTCTGTTTAGTTCCTCATAATTAATACGACTACATGGCAAGAAATTTATGATAGAAATATAAGTCATATATTCATCTATATACGATGCGCGTGATATGTGTGATGTAAACATTTTCATTTTGTAAACACGGTCTGTATTACTATACCAGCCTACTGTAACTCTAATGAAGATGTTTTTCTGGTAAATAATACTTAACAGAGAAAAGTACTTATTTAAAAAAACTGACCAATATTTTTACACTATGGTTTAAGTATCAGCTCAAGGTTCATTATTCAAGAAAATATCGAAAATAAAGAAGAGTCATATGGCATAAATTACATGATGGGTGCTATATCGATTTGATACAAATACTGTTTATTGTAGTAGTACCATTTTAATGTAGTTCTTTGTGAGAGAAAATGTATTGCTATATTTCTAAATCGGAAATTTCGAGAGATTTTGGCCATAATATTATACAGGCGGTTTAAGATAGCATTTATGACAAAGCTAAAGGTGAATTACCAATAAACCTTAACTAAAGCCTGATCAACAAAGACTAAACATTTAATAATATAATTAAAGAATTACCTGGGTATTGTGATAACTTGTCCTAATTCATCAGCAAGTACGAGAACGGTTCCTTGTCCTGGTGCTCCAACTACCACCGAAACACCACCATCAACCAACTGGCCGGCTCCACTTACTAATTGGCCATCTTCTAGTTGTCCACTTATCATTTCTACTCGCTTCTGATCCGGCGTCGTTGTATATATTACAGTTTCTTTATCATCTTCATAAATAAGATCTATGGGAGTCTTTTCGTCGATAGACTCCATACCTTGATCATATACATCAGGCTGTACAGGTACTTTACTATCAGGAGCGTATGCGGCGAGTTCATGAGGTGAATGACGATAAGAATGTGCTTCAGGTGGATAGCCGTCATCGGAGTCCATCTCTACCTTGTGTGGATAGTAATCATGTGCAGGTTGAACAGGGGTCATAGTAGCAAGGACGTGCGCAGGCGCAGGTGAACGTGGCGCGGAAGGCGGCGACGCAGCAGCTCTAGGAGTGCGTGCTCGCTCCTCACAAGTGACCGGCTGAGGCGACGCGGACATGACGCCGCGTTGCTCTCCCACAGTGACGTTTTCTGGCGGGCGGAGGCGCCACTCTAGAGCGCCCCGCACTACGCTTGAATGCCCCAAATCTGATAGCTGAAATACACATTTTTCATAACATTCCTGATAATGATACTCAATAATCCAAAAAAATCCAGTGCAATGACGTGCTCATTTCGATTCATAACATTTATTATCTTATACATATTAATAATACTTTATCGTATCCATTCCAACGATAGTACGTTTTACCAATAATAAAAATACCTATTTAATGACTTGTTCGACTTATGAGGAAGACTTATCGCGAAAATGATCAGAATTATATACCTACAAGGAAATCAGAATAAAAACAATAATAAGTTCATCTTTGCAAATACTCTTAGCCTTAGATAACAACAAAGGTATCAGCTGATCCAAGTCCAGTTAGAACAGAACAAGTATCAAGTGGCACCTGATTGGCGAGAAGTGCCCGAACTCGTTCAAGAACTGCACTGCCCTGGCGCGGGCACACTGAAAGCACCATCGAACGGTACAAACTGGATACATTGTCAGACTCACGTGCCTTTTCAACTTTTTAAAATGCCGTGGTCACATTATATAACCAATATGAAGCTTATTCTACAAAAATAATTACAATTTACCAATTTCGATTGACATTCATTACAACAAAACAATCATTTCACGTAGCATAGTATGTGTGTTAACAATTCATAATAACAAAAATGCAATACACTTTTGAAAATCAAATAACAAGATTGTTTTGAAACGGTCCTGTCATACTTCTAAAGCTTTCACGAGGTCTCTTTAAGTTGCGGAGGCTGCGAGGGCCGCGTAACAGAGACAGGAAAATGAAAGCCTGTGCCAAGTATATAAATGTACAAGTTAAAGCGGGACAGATATAGTCCAGATCGTACAAGAATTCGATACCTTCCAAGATACCTACTTACTTTATAGTAGATCTTTGTTTCAAGAATAATGTACTAAAAAAAAAAATTTGGAGGCATATCCAATTTGGAATAGTATTTTTGGAAAAAACAAATGATTGAATATGAATTGTACTAATTAGAATAACGACCGCTGTTTGTTATCCTATAAAAGATTCTGAGTCAACGGAAATTTTATGAAACGCTAATAAAATTATCCTCAGTCACAAAAAAAGAATATTAAAAGATAATATTTTTTCTAATTACACTGTAATTATATACACCAAAGTCTTATTTCATAAAGTAAACTGGAAAAATAAAATGACAAAAAGGCTCCGCCGCGATGCTGGAACCTCAAAGTGTATGCTCGCACACATTGATATATGAAGCTCGCTGAACACTTCGATACAACAAGAAATAAACACACGTAATTCACTCACACAGAAACTTGAATATGATTCGTGTGCTGTCGAAGAATTCGTGTGGACACACATACTTCTGAAACTTTGTGATACTTCACTATCATACGAAAGTAAGTAAGACGTTACTGAACAAAGGAAGGCACGATTTAGTATGTATTTGAAATAAGATTGCTTATTAAATTTATTTATAATCACAGTTATTGATATGGTATTCATCTTCACTTCCTAAAAAAGGTAAACGAGCACGTCATTGCACTGGAACTAAGGTCGGGGGCGGCAGCGGCACGTCTCGGGCGTCCTGGCGCAGGCCGTCACGCACGCGCGTCAAACTAGTCTCGTGACGTCACGGCCTGCCCGGCAAAATTACAAAACCGGCCAAGCAGCTCAAGCGAGTGCGCCAAGAAGCGGCGCGTCGCAGTGACGAACGCGCAGCCGACCGACCCCGACGCGCCACTGGGATATCACATACCGTGGGCGGCGTCACGACGCTGCAGGCGGCGCGGGCCGGTGCGCGGGCGCGGGTACACGAGCACGCGGCGAACGGCGCTACGGAGCGCGGGCGCAGGTGCTCTGAGCGCAACAGCCTCCGCGCGCCGGCGCCGCCGCCCTCCGCGCTCCCCCGCACCGCCCGCGCCTCGCTCTCGCACGCACCAAAACGACGAATTTATCTTCCGTGCATGCTGACCCTCCTACCCGAGGACGTTGCCCAGGGTGCCTTCGCATCCTGATCAAAACTTATTTATAAGCGATGATTTCTGATAAAAATATCGAATCATTAATCCATATTTAATAACATAAACAATAATTTATTTGCAAAGCATATGTTTTTATGATGTAGGTATTTAATGTTAGTATTTTTATCTTAAATTATTAATTCAGCTAATTCTTATATGTGAAGCCGTGTCACGTCCAGACAAAGATAATTTAGGTGGATGAGTGCCAGCGGCAGTGCTCGAGGCTACGCACACCGTCGTAACTTGCAAGTAACCGTTTCCACATAGCACTTATAACAGCAATTTCAAAATCTTCGATTAAACTTTTAATTTTGGAATGGGTCACGCCAGCTAATAAGCAAAATCATTATTTTTACTTCAATTTACTATTAGTGTACTTATTACATATTAAATGACTGTGTAAAATGTAAATGAATGACATAGCGTCATTACGTATAACAATATAATTTATAATTGATTAAATTATGGTATTCTCAAACGTACAATCAAAGGAAAAAGATCAATACAAAGATAATTTAAATAAAAACTAGCAACGAATTAAACTCAGTTAATCCTTCCTTACAATTTATTTAATAAAATGCTCTTAAAAGTGTATCAAAAATCATTTTATATTAGTTTAATAACATTGCTGTTCGAAATAAAAACTGCGTACTGCCAACTACTATTACATTGATACATATATATATATATGCATGTGTAATTAAACACATGATACACAATGAATAAGCTTTTTCTTCTTTTAAGTGTTGTTAACTTGTATTTCCAACAAGAATTAATATTTATGATAATTAATTAATAATTAATATAATATGATAAAGTTCATATTTATATGATAAAGTTGGAGAGTTTGTATGTTTGAACGCACTAATCTTATTAATTCACTAGTCAACTTTGAACTCATCATCAGTCACTTCTTTTTCTGTTTAATATTATGTTTATTGAGCAGTAGCCATCCGACAACTACAGTCGTACTATGATACTCGTATGTCACCTGACCAAATAAAACTCATATACGTTAAATTCATCCAAAATTAAAACATTATTCAATTAAGATTGTGGACCCAAATGACTACATACTTAAGGTAAAACGTGGTAGTCAGTCAAATCAATGTAAGACACGGGGTAATTTTTGGCTAATATAGTATGAACTGTTTAGTTGTTGACGATATTACGACGACAGAAAGCGGTCTTGTGTAGTAGTGGAAATGCTCTTTCATTGTCATAAGTCAATACAATTCTCACACAGTTATAAGTTAAAACTCAAATGCAATTACATATAAGCAATTTAACTCTCAAAAATGGTTGAAAAAGGTAAAATAAATGTATGTAAATCAAAACACAGCAGAAAAGGAAATGGCATGGCCCTATTATTTTATTCGATTTGTACTATCTACTTACCTGCATATATAAATGACATATATATAATTACATATATATCAGGTTGGCTACGGTTGGATCTGATCTGACGTTTTTATTTTAATAAATGAATACATTTATCTGCAATAAATGTATTTTATATAAATTCCGAAAAAATAATGATGAGATCTGCTTCATAGATATGCTTCATTCATAAAAATCTTTTTAATATATTTTCGTGTCTAACACCTAGGATTTTATTCGTGCATTTTTTGAGTTTTATTTTTTCATGTTATTATGTACGTGTACCTGTACGTGTATACGTGTAATACAAACTACAAAGTAAATTGATATATAGCAAAAGTTATGCTCATCATTATTTTTTCGGAATTTATATAAAATACATTTATTGCATATTGATTTATTGCAGCAAAAGTTATGCTCATCATTATTTTTTCGGAATTTATATAAAATACATTTATTGCAAATTAAATCGTGGACTTACCAAGATTTAATTAAAATAATTATGCTTCATTATAATGAGTTTTTTTATAAAAAAGCCTTTAATTAAAATCTTATCAATTCTATTAAATAAATAAATAACACTTCCTTAGTTACGTGGTACGTGCCTTCCTTACGATATTTTACTATTATAATAAATTAACTGATTATTGCACAGTGTTTTTTAGAGATTTTATAGACGAGCATATGGGCCACCTGACGGTAAGTGGTCACCAACGCCCATGGACAATGGCATTGTAAGAAATGTTAACGATCGCTTACATCGCCAATGCACCACCAACCCTGGGAACTAAGATGTAATGCCCCTTGTGTTTGTAATTACAATGACACACTCACCCTTTAAACCGAAATACAACAATACCAAGTACTGCTGTTTTGCGGCAGAATATCTGATGAGTGAGTGGTACCTACCCAGACGAGCTTGCACAGAGCTCTACCACCAAGTAAACAAGATATTATTATACAGATATACTTATATTGTTATAATAATTCAGTTTTTTTATTAGATTTCGCTTTGTTTTTTTATTCTATTACTCCTTTAATGTTATTATTGTTTAACTTCTTTTTTAAGTCTACACGTATACTTTATTGTAAACTGTAATCACTGCATGGGATGGCACTGGCCCCTAAGACACAGGCCTTCCTAAATTAGGGTGCCAGGGTAACTATGAATGGATGTACAAAAACGATTTCAATTAAAAATAAATTTTATTATACACGTAATTCTTAAATATTGTAGTATCCCAATAGGATTATATAAGAATTACTTTTCATCCTTTTGTACATTATGTAGAGTAGATTCACAGGTTTTGTTATATAAATACAAATAAAAATTAAAAATAGTTACTGTACAAAACGTTACCGCATGGAATGGTGGCAAGAATGAGCAGCATTTCCCCTTTGAATCGCAATCCCGATTCTCTGGGCGAAAAAGGAACCAGCCCTCCTGTCACCAGCAAAAGCCAAGGTAAATAAGACAGGGTGTAATGTTTTATGAGGTTTTTTTGCACTTTTACTCCAAGGTCAAGGTCAGGTGTTTCAACTGCAAATGGAACAAAAATATAATTTGGAATAAAAGACGATTATTTGTTTCGTTTGTTCGCTTCAGCTTTTTCCAAGTCAGCTCTGACTTTTAACATTATTTCCCTGATATGAGACGGTCCCCATCCTCATTCATAGAAAACCAATGACAGTCCATTTGGTCTCTTGCCATCATCACGGCTAATTCCATGAGGCTCAATAAGAGTCGGAACGTCAATTGGTGGCAAAAGACACAAGGTGGCAAAATATATTTCTTTTTAAAATTCTAAATTGAGCAAGAGACACTTTATTGGTATAAATTTATCAAAAACTTAAGAAGCTAGGCTGAACATTAAAGAATAATGTAACAATAATAAAAATAAAAATCTTAAAATGCGTACGGCAGCGCGAGGCCATCCCGCCTGCTGTTCTCTTAAGGGTCGTTTAAAATAGTACAAGTGAGACCTCCACCTCACGCATCCACGGCCCCAGGCCCTATATTTAAAGCCCCAGACGTTGGGGCTGTGGAAGGCCGAGATGACGCCGACTTCGTCGCTTCCAAGCAGAATCGGCCCTTTCCCGTTCCCAAAAAAAAACTCAGTAAAATAAATTCATGCACTTTTTGTCTCACCAACACTTATGTAAAATGTTTTGTAGTACCGAGTATGTGTTAGAAATAATTATCTTATCTTTGACTATTTAGCTGGCAACTGGCAAGTTACTCAAAATTTGTTTCAAAACTTAACAGCTAAACATTACGCCCGCCATTTGTAAGGGTAGGGCTTTCTCTCTACACTGTACCGGATGCGTTTTTACGGCTTTCGCCAATGTACGAAATGATTCACAGGTTTAAATGTGTAATTGCAATATTGTTATGACGATGATTACCTAGGTATTATCGAATGTTTGATATCTACCAAAGTGCCACAGGCCAAGCTGCCATCACCAGCGGTATGTAAACGTCGCGTTTGGCACTATAAGTCAGCAGAATGGGATGGCTTGCGCGATTACTATGCGTCAGTCCCTTGGAAGGAACGTTGCTTCAGTGAGAATGACCCAACTGCTAGCGCCACTGCTATTGCTGGTGAGATCCTGTTGGGGATGGAATACTACATTCCTAACTCAAACCTTACCAGTAAGGGTACGCGTAACCGTTGGTTCACTCGCGAATGTGTCGATGCTGTGTCATCTAAGCAGGCGGCATATCGCGCGTCGATAAATGGCTGCGTTAGCGGGGCATCTAACATTGACTCACTGAAAGCAACCTACAATAAAAATCTTGTAGGAAGGCATACACAAGAGCGGATGCACAGCACGTTGTACAGATTGGTCATTGACCTTGTTTCGCATCCTAGGGACTCCCGTAGCTTCTGGCGTCTGACCAAATCTGTGCAAAGCAATTTCTGCCAATCTTCGCTGCCACCGCTCAGAAATCCGGACAGATCGCTAGCTCACAGTCCGCAGGAGAAAGTCGATCTTCTGGCAAAACTCTTTGCGGATAACTCTGTGGTCGATGATATGTACAGAAAGCTAGTGGTCCCGTTGGAATACCAGCCATAGTGCTGAAGAAGTGCGCAGCGGAGTTGTCTCCTGTGTTGTCGCGCCTGTTCCTGCTGTCTCTCTCTCTCTACAGGATGTGTGCCGGATTCTTGAAGATAAGCTAATGTGCAAGCGGTTCCCGAAAAAGGGATCGATCTGACCCGGCAAATGATCGGCCAATAGCTATCACTTCAGTTCTTTGTAAGGTGATGGAACGGATCTTAAGCCACCGACTAATCCATTACCTAGAAGATCACTGTCTAATTAATGATCGACAGTTGCGCTTCGCAATTCCATGTAGTGAATGCTGGGGTCCCCCAAGGGTCTGTGCTATCCCCCACACTTTTTCTTTTGCATATCAATGATATGCTCTCTCTCGGGAACATACATTGCTATGCAGATGACAGTACAGTGCACGGGGGATACCACGGACGCGCCGTAGCTGGGCGGGTGGAAACTGAGGAGAGACGGAGGGATCTTCTTGTTGAACTCGCTAGGACGTTAGGACTCATTGCCAAATGGGGCTCTGATAATCTTGTTGAGTTTAACGCCAAGAAAACGCAGGTATGCGCTCACCATTTCCCCCCCTGTGGCACTATGCTGGAGATACAGAGCAAAGTCGCCATACTGGGAATTGACATTCGGTGCGACCTCAATCCAAGGGATCACATAGAGGCTGTTATAAAAACAGCCTCACGGAAACTCGGAGTCCTGAACAAGGTACAGCGTTTTTTCACGCCACAAGAACTGCTCCTATTGTATAAAACACAGGTGCGGTCTTGCGCCGAATATTGCTCGCACCTCTGGGATGGCTCCGCTAAGTACTTACTGGAGGCCTTGGACCGGTTGCAGCGACGTGCGGTTCGCATTATTGGTGATGTAAAGGTCACCAACACCCTCGAGCCTTTACAATTGCGTCGAGAGATAGCGGCACTGAGCGCTTTCTAACGACTGTATCACGGCGAGTGCTCAGAGGAATTGTTCTCCCTCATTCCTGTTTCCCCATTCCTTCACAAGTCTACGCGAACTGGCACTCGATGTCACCGCCTAACTGTGGCATCAATTCCATCGCAAACGAAGAAATTTGGCAACTCATTTTTTTTCAGCTTATCGCCGTCCACTCCTGGACGAAAGCCTGTCCCAAAGAACGGCAACCATCCCGATCTTGGGCAGCCCGCATCCATCCCGTACCTGCCACCTTTTTTAAATCATCGGTCCAACTCGCCACAGGGTGTCCTACACTACGTTTGCCTAAGCGTGGTCTCCACTCTTACATGTGTCAGCTCCATCGGCCATCAAGGCGCCTGGAGACATGACTAGCCCACTTCCACTTCAGCGAGCTAATTCTACGCGAAAATTCTACGTGGAAGCAATATTAACCTAAAATAATTATTCGTTCTGAATGTTTTTTGTAGTGGGGATACCCATCTTATTCCGGTGGGTGTCCCCACTACAAAACAAAAGAGAATTAAAATATAAGGGAATGAATGCGCAGTATTGTCTACCTAGGAAGGTACCTATCCTAATATTTTCAATACATCAAACAAAACAAAACGGAATTATTTAATCGCGACGATAAATTTCAAAACAAAGCTTATTACAAAGTTTTTTTTTTATTGCATAGGAAAGCGGACGAGCATATGGGCCACCTGATGGTAAGTGGTCACCAACGCCCATAGACATTGGCGTTGTAAAAGCTGTTAACCATCTCTTACATCGCCAATGCGCCACCAACCTTGGGAACTAAGATGTTATGTCCCTTGTGCCTGTAATTACACTGGCTCACTCACCCTTCAAACCGGAACACAGCAATACAAAGTACTGCTGTTTTGCGGCAGAATATCTGATGAGTGGGTGGTACCTACCCAGACGAGCTTGCACAAAGCTCTACCACCAAGTAAATTTTACCACCACCAATAAACCACCAAGTTTATTTACTAATAAAAAATGCTCTGATAATATATGATATTTATTTAAAAAACAGGTTGACAAACAATATTAAAAAAACGACCTCTAGTGCAAATCCAAAGAGCATACTATAAGTAAATAAGACAAATAATTTTAGCTTGTAGGACTACAGGTACAAATATCTTTATTTTGGTCGACCTTTTGATATACTGTACAAGTAGTTATCATAAGTTCGACGAACATAATGAGAAAGGAATAGACATGTCAATTAAATAATATGAGAAAAGAATATACGAACGAAGAATACGAACCAGGGCACTCGCGGACCTGGAGTTTGTAACTGAGTTTGTGTACCTGGGATAACTTTTAAGCAATCAGGGAGACTGTGACAAAGAAATTCGGAGACGAACAAAGATGGCCAAAGCAGCTATGAGTAAGTTAACCAGAATCTGGCAAAACAGAAAAGTGTAGAATTCCACCAAGACCAGACTACTTCGAGCTTTGGTATTCTCAATATTTCTGTACGGTTCCGAATCATGGTCAATCCGTGCAGCTGACCGAAAGAAGATCGAGGCTTTCGAAATGTGGTGTTACAAAAGAAAGTTGCGTATACCGTGGACAGCAAAAAGAACCAACAAGTCTATTCTCGACCAACTGAAGATTAATACCAGACTATCCACTAAATACTACATACGAGTCCTAAGTTATTTTGGTCATATTGCCCGGAGACAACCAGACAATCTGGATAAACTGGTTGTAGTAGGGAAGGTCGAAGGCAAAAGATCACGCGGTCGATTACCTACCCACTGGTCCGACCAGATTAAAAATATAACGGTACTCAATATGACGACTGCCCTGAGACAAGCCGAAGACAGAGTGGTGGAAGCTAGGCGAGACATCGGTGAAAGCATTTCAGGACAAGCGCAATCTTCAGTAATGAAGCACACGAAGAAGAAGAAGATACTCGTTAGTGGCGCCAACTGGTGTCAACAGACACGATAGCCCTCCTTATATAAACAGTATAAGCTCACAGGTAATTTTAATTGGAAAAAAGGCAACAAACTATGATAAAAATTTTCTCTATAAGCCAATAAATTTGGCAATATTATTAGGTTTAAATCGAAATAATGAAATAGTAATGATTACACTTGCAGTAACACTATTTAACAATTATTATTTTTATGTTTTAAATAATACTTTATATTAATTTTAATCTATATATAGATTTACTGCAATTTATTTTTCAACATAATGTATGTTTGATATTTTTTGGCAATTTATAGAAAATACAAAATCAAATAAAAATAATAGTGGCTTTATTTAGTTACCTTACATATAGTTTTTTTTAATTATTTGTTTTCATATTATTAGCATATTTTTAATAAATAATAAAATTATATATAACCTGATAGAGTAGCAATACCTAACTAAGCACAATAAAAAAGTAATAAAATAAAAAAAGTTATTCTTGTAAATATACAGTATTATTTATACGTTTTGAAATAAAATTTTGATTTCAAATACTTAAGCTTTTAAATACAAAACAGAATCTTATAAAAACTCAGATAGTTTAAACCGTCTGTCAGTTTGACATCCAACTAAGCATCTACGTGGTAAAAAAGTAGGCAACTTGATATCTCTTACTCTTTTACTCATTGGTTCCTCAATTTAAAGGTGAATTTGAAAATTTATTAAGAAATTTGTTAGTTTCGCTTATAATTTTAGAACTATTTTAAGTTACTGTAACGTATTATAAGCTGTTATTCACACTTTAAACAGTTATATTATTCGTAAGTAGTTATAATAAACTTTTATTCGACCAAATTCCTAACCTAAGTAAATATTGTTGAAAATTTTTAAAGGTTATCGGTTAAAATAAATGTCTTCAAGTTAGTTTCTGAATAGGTTACCAAACATTTTACTTTTTAACCTAACAAACTTTTTAATTCTTAAACATAATAACTTTAAACATATATACCTTCATAATATTCTTATATTTCTAAAACTTTTAAAAGTTTTTGGTATATAGGATTGTTTTATTATTATGTTATATAATCGATGCTTAATTATAGACATTAAGATATCAAATTTTGAAATGATTGTATTAGTAAAACTTGTTCTCTTAGCAATTATCAAGTAAAACTTCATACTTTTCAGAAAATGTCTGCTTTAATTAATGAAAAGGTTTGGCTCGACAAAACAATCTACACAGATGCTGAACGAAGCTATTATGAATCTTTGTCAAAAGTAAGTAATTTATAAAAGTATGTAAATGCTAAAGCTTAAGAATTATTCAAATAAATTTGTTCCTTTTCTTAATCTACCCTTTTCTGATGGTGTTACCTTGAAATTAAATTAATATTTTGTTATGCTAAATTTAGAACAATGCAAATAGCAACAGACAAGTCTCCACATGGTTATATATTTTTTTATAAAATAGCTTTTCAATTAATAACTTTAATGTTAAAACAAATAATTAATTTTAAAATCATTAGGGCCAAGTTTCTACAAGTGGATCATCTTTAGCTAGTGAAGTGGCTAAAGCTAGGCAGCACATTAAAAATTCACTAGAATGTGTAAGTAATGTTTATACATTAACATATTTATCATAGAAAGACATTCATGAAAAATTAATAACCAAATGGAATTAGTTTATCAAAATTCAAAACACAGCCTTGTTCTGATTTTTATTACTTTTGCAGATGGACAGTGTTGCTGCCTTAGCTGGAGTTCCTAACACTGAAGTTAACAACAAGCTAAATAATCTGGAAAAAGAAAATTCAGAATTAAAAAAGGCTATGGATGACTTGCGTAAACTCGTTATCAGTCTTCAAGTAAGAGTTGATTCATTGGTGTCAGTTGGTTCTTCAAGCAATGTTCAAGTTGAAACAACAAAAGTAAGTATAAGTTATAATTAATCTAATTGATTAAGGGCTTAAATAAATTTGCTGATGAAGGTAATTTAAACATTTATTTCACTCATTAAACACTGTAACTCACATTAGTTATAAAATTTCCATATAATCCTAGAAAATATGTATTTTGCATTCTAAGGTGGCATTTAAACTAAACTATGATAATACTTATTACTATATTGTTGTCATTACTATAGAGATATTACGATATTGTTATAATATATTAAATTTTTGTATAATTATATCCAGAAAGCCACAGCTCAAGAAGATTCAGATGATGGTGTTGATTTGTTTGGATCTGATGATGAAGAAGAAAGTGTTGAAGCAGCAAAAATAAGAGAAGAAAGACTTGCTGCATACAATGCAAAGAAATCTAAAAGTCAGTATTATTTTTTACCAATACAGTAATACCCCAGACTTACACAATAGGTGGGACCAAGCGATAGCTGTGTAAGTCGGGGTTCAACTTTGCAATATAAATATGTATAAAGTTTGCGTAATCCGGACCAAACTCTTAAGAAAACAATAATTTAGAAGAACAACTACTAGATTTACTATGAATAAAACAACGAAAACTGAGTTACATATTTTGGTGTCGAAGGCTTCATATATTCTAACAATGTTGCCAGATGAGTAAGTTTTTCTTCTTCTAACGTAAAATTTCCTAGTAGCATACCCATAACTTTTTTATTTCCCATTTTGTAGTAAAAACGCGCTCTTCATTGGAATCTATTTTTTCTATAATTTGTATGTTGTATAGTATAATATAGTATTCAGATATTATATTAATAGTGGTTACTATTTAGTTTGAAATCGTCATTTGATTTTTTGATTCAACCGGTTCTAACGAATCAGTTTGTTCAATGTCTTGATCATGCTCACGCATTTCTATAAGCTCGTCAATTGACTATGTCATCATCATCCACCTCTAAATTTAAATTGTTTGGCAATATCTACCACTTCTTCAATTATACCGTCGATTTGTTGAGGATCTAAGGCTGATAATCCTTCGGTTTCTGAAAGGGTTGTGTGGCAGTGATCAAAACGAAAAACCGCGTATCTTCGAATTCGCGTAAAACGGGGTAGCGTAAGTCGGGGTATTACTGTATAGTATATTATATCAAATGACATATTGATTTACTTACAAAACTTTTAAACATTATTTACTCGAAAAGTAATTAAATGTTAATTTTTAATTTCAGAACCAGTACTCATTGCAAAATCAAACATAATATTAGATGTTAAGCCATGGGATGATGAAACCGACATGAAGGCTATGGAAGAAGCAGTCAGATCTATTAGCAATGATGGCCTTTTATGGGGTGCTGCAAAACTAGTACCTCTTGCATTTGGCATTCAAAAGTTGCAAATATCATGTGTAGTTGAAGATGAAAAAATATCAGTTGATTGGCTTACTGAAGAAATCGAAAAGTTCGAAGATCTTGTAAGTGTTAGAAATTTTAAATTTATAAATCAAAAAGACTTCCATACCAGTTATGCAAAACTACAAAATAAATTCAAAGAGCTGAAAATATACATAAAAAGCTAAAATTATTAGAAGACATTAATAATTTAAAATTTCCTTTCAGGTACAAAGTGTGGATATTGCTGCCTTTAATAAAGTTTAACATAAAAAATTGAGAAGACTAAATTGCTGTTATTAAATGGCCATAATTTCATTTATGATTTTTCTTCTCTACTTTTTCCTTATTGTTGTTGAAATTTTCTTGCTGGCATAGTTTAATGTGAAAGTAGCAGCATTAATACTAATAAATGCATCTAAAAGTAGCTATTTGTAAATTGTAACTTACAAGAAAGTACTTTTTATTTTCTTGTCCAATTCGCAAAAGAGATTAGCTAGTTGACTAGGCTAGCTTAACTAGCGTCATGGTAGCATGCGCAAGCGATCCCGTGGCGCTCCCCTATAAGACGGGAAATGGTACCGTGGTGGTTCTAGTCGGTAGGAGTCCGACATAACCCTCCATCATGATATGGAGGGTATCCATAATGGATTTCCCCACGTAAAAAAAAAGGCTAGCTTAACTACTCAGGATATATTAATGTGCACCACTATACTTTCACTCTGATAGCATTTAAAATTCAAAGTCCAAGAGTTCAGGCACAGGACCAACATCTTAATGTGCTTTCCTAAGCAATGAAGCCATTGCTGAATTCAATTGAATGGCTGCTTCAAAAACCTGACTACATTCTTTAATGGCCAGACCTGAGTATATAAGCTTGGTCCTGAGGAAGTGCAGCTTTGTAAAGTAGCCTTTATACCTTTTCCTGGTAGGGGCCAAAAACTCTTGTTAGTTATGGTGTCGCGGGCCGTAAACATCGCGTAAATTTTAATATTTTTTTATCAATCTTTTCAAACACTGCAGTGTATTCCACAAGCAAATACATTTGAAATATGTAGTTCGAAATATAGTAACATCAAATGAGCAGCCAACCACTAAAGTCCGGCGGGCCGCATGGGGCTCACGGGACCCAGGTCGAGTACAGCTGCACTAGATCAAAAAGTTAGATATTAATTGATCAGTTATGAACTCTTACTCAAACCGATTACATTTCTTTATTAAAACTGGACAGGTACTATTTCAATTTATATAAGATGCTCTTATGTTACCATTAACATATTTTTGTTATTATCGTATTCATTTTTCCGGAGATAATAGAACGACTACCTTGTAGATTTATGAAGCCTGTACAACCTGTAAGCTTAGTGCTCTTATTCATTTCTCAATTATCAAATTAACTGAGGTATAGTATAATTTTTAGCAACTATCCAAATGTTGTATTTATAATGTTAAATGTTGTGGTATGTATAATATTTTACATGACAATTACAAATGATCATTGAAAACGGGGTTTTATATACTATGTGGAAAGCTTTTATACCTTTGCCTATTCCATGTGGAAAAAAATTTATAGTTGTCATGTTGTCAAACCAATAATGTCATTTGTCACCGATGACCTATTTATTGTTGTGTTGATATCGTCAAATTATCTTTGGTTATTTATTATTAATATAAATTAATCATGATATGAGTTAGTTACTCTCAATAAGAAGATATATAAATAACTTATTTGAATACAAAATAAAAAAATTGGCCCTATTTAAAACCTCCTGTATTGTTACATTTTACATAGTTCGTCAGTGATATAACCTAAAAATTTAAATATGATTTGTCGAAAGTGTAACGGAGCCGGGTCACTTAAAATTAGAAATGAGTATTGTTATTGTAATGACTGTTTCATAACCAATGTAAACCACAAATTTCGAGCATGTATTGGTAAAAACAAAATATTATCGCCTAATGAAAAAGTCTTGATCTGTTTGTCTGGAGATGCAAGTTCTACAGTTTTATTGGATTTGATACACGTTGGCATTTCTTTGGATAACCATAAAAAATTACGAATAATACCATATTTTTTGCATATTAAAGGTACTGGTTTCCTTTATTGTTTATAATTAAAACAATGTAATATAACAGCAAATACTAAATGTCATTTCCTTATTTTTTAATTATTTAAATTTTTCCTAATATTCATTTTACCTTTTCATTCAGAAGGAGGTGCAGAAGTGGATGAAACATCTAAAGTGATAGTTGAACAATGTAAAAATTATAACTTTAGCATTACTGTAGTGAACATCGATGAATACTACAATAAAAGTATTTTATGTAATAGTGATTCAATGATAAATCACTCAACAATTTCAAAAAATATTTTATCAAACATACCCTCCTCAATCAGTGAAGATGTCTTAATGAAGATGAAACAAAATATTTTTATAAAAATTGCAAAAGAATTAAAATGTAGAATAGTTTTTACAGCTGAAACAATAACTTTATTAGCCACACGATTGCTATCTAATATAGCAATTGGTCGAGGATCACAAGTTGAAAATGATATTGTAAGTTTACTTTGGTTATTATTATATATACTTGACAGATGGATTACTTATATGATAATATTGTATAGAATAGAATAATAACTGCTCACTTTGATTTATGTGATGTTGTAATTGCTATATACTTTTGTGCCTGTGGTTAAATGTATCGTATAGCAAAAATTGATAACTTTAAAAAAGACCATTAATCATTATAGGGCTTTGCTGACAGAAGAGAAGAGCATGTAAAAATATTAAGACCAATGAGAGACATTACTAATGAGGAAATTGAACACTATTTGAGAATAAAAGAGCTAAAACCTGCGAATAATATGTTTGTTAAAATATATGGACATAGTCTGCAAACAGTTATAAGAAGTTTTGTTTTGGATCTACAAGAAAATTATCCAGCCACTGTATCAACAATATGTAAAACTGCAGACAAAATTAGTTCTGTAACCAATCATGAAAATAAAAAAAAGTGCACAATTTGTCAGGTGGCTAATTAAATATCTTATACATATTTTAATTTTTTTTTATGAGATTTGAAAGCTAATGAATACTTGTTTTTCAGAGTAACTTGGATTGTAATAACTTAAATCTGACAGCAATGGATGCTACTATGTTTTCAAGAAAAGTTTCATCTAAAGTAACTAATTGTAATGAAAATTTACAACATATAGAGGAAGGGAATAATTTAATGTTTCCATTTATTTATGAAAAATTATGCTATTGTTGTAGTAGGAATATTTCTCATTTAAACGATCCTATGCTACAAACATTAGTTTGTAATGATAATTTGTGTAATGATAAATAAAGTCAAAAATAACATATGGGTTTGTTTTAATTTTAACTATACTTATAATTTACACATGCCGAAGTACTTATATACACTTTGTTTAGATTTATTTATTTAACTCAGAGCTTATACTTTTACCAATTAATGAGGTTCTCAAGCCTGCATGAGTTGATAACTCATGAAATCTGAATTAAATACCCATATCGATTATACAGTGTTAAAAACCCTGCTCGACCCGAAAGGGGTATATTGGCGTGTTATAAACATTACTAAAAATAATATTAAAAATGAAAAATAAATTATTATTGTAATTTAAAATAGACATTTTAGTGCCCTAATTCCCCAACATCGAGCAATTTTTTTTAAATGTTTTTTTTTTATAGTATAGGAAGGCGGACGAGCATATGGGCCACCTGATGGTAAGTGGTCACCAATGCCCATAGACACTGGCATTGTAAGAGATGTTAACCATCGCTCACATCGCCAATGCGCCACCAACCTTGGGAACTAAGATATTATGTCCCTGTGCCAGTAATTACACTGGCTCACTCACCCTTCAAACCGGAACACAACAGTACCAAGTACTGCTGTTTTGCGGTAGAATATCTGATGAGTGGGTGGTACCTACTCAGACGAGCTTGCACGAAGCTCTACCACCAAGTTACAGCACTAGAGTCGTTGGTCAGCAGCAACCGGTGCCCGATATTTTGCTTAATTGTCTGCCGACTAAAATAAAAAAGCCACAAATCACCTAGCTCGCACTCAGTGAGCGGTCTGAGCCAATTACACGTAATTAATTTTTTTTTTTTTTCAGGGACCTGCAATACTATCGAATGAATAAGTATCGATAGCATCGCTGTTAGCAATAGTAATATTTACGATGAGCTATCGTTACTATCGATAGTATTGACAATACTTTCGACAGTACTATCCATATCTTGAATAGTTTTCGAGGTCAACTATCGATAGTCAAACTATAGATTGTTCTGCAACACTAGTTCATGCCGAAAGGCGGCTCTCGGATTCTTCAAAGATGCGGCGTGGCGCTGCGGGCGTCACGCCTGTGTTGTCATGTGATTTTCGTTATTTAATTAAATATAACATTAATTTTATTCGGGGTAATTTTTGTGCTTAGTATTTTAGAAATTATTACATAAATAGAACCGACTCACGATAGCTAAAACCCACTTCACGGATCGGACAGGGTTTTGTTACACACTGTATATTATTATTTCTACCGTAGATTTAATGTAGTTTTATATAAATCTGTGACATATTGACCAAAATGGCCCAATGGTTTGAAAATGTGACTCTTAACCGGGGGAGTTCAGGTTCAAACCCAAGCAAGCACATCTGACCACCCAGACCCGTATGGTTAGTGTTTATAATAATCATCTCGAGTTCGTTGGTGAAAGAGACCTGTGTGTCGAATGAAAATCTACCAAGAGCATCCACCACGGTATTGGGAAATTCACAGGTTTTACTTTTTATATATTGGCGGTATCTGAACAAATTGTCCAAAAAATATTAAATTTTCTGCAAGTATTTCATGTACATAAAATACATACATAATTATATGACAGAACCGAGTCACTACACATGGCGTATAAGGCAATAAGTCCGAGGTCCTGAATTCATATGTCGTGTTCGGATCTTTTAAGTATTTTTTTGTCAAGATGTTTTTAAAACAGCCTAAATTATGGGTGTTCGCGCTCCCGTGTATGAGAAACCATAATATAATGGTCTTGCATCTGACCTGTCTCCAGTTGAGTCTGATTCCCGTCTTATCTAAATTATGAAAATGAAGATAGAATAAATTGTAATTATATTTGCGCTTTATAAAATCTCCCGCGCCGCTGCTATTCACTATACAGATTGGCAGGTGCGACCGAAATCGGCCAGTACGTCTGCTGCCCGACTGCCTTCCTAAAATAAATTCAAAATATTTAACGTAATTATGAGACTTAGTACTCTTGACAAATTCAACTAGTTACAGTAACCGTTATTTTTTTGCACATTTTTTTATAGGATAGGTAGGCGGACGAGCATATGGGCCACCTGATGGTAAGTGGTCACCACAGCCTATAGACAGTCGCAATATACATTTCTTTAAACAAAATAGCATCGCCATTACGCCACCAACCTAGGGAAATAAGATGATGTGTCCCTTGTGCCTGTAAATACACTGGCTCACTCACCGAAATACTCAACTAAACCACGTACTGCTATTGAATGATGCTGTTGATTCGGAACAACCAAAAATCGCATAAAACTTTAGATAAATATAGAAATTGAGGTGGTGATTATATTTTTTATATTTAAATATAAAATCAACAGCAATGCTAATTTAAGGTTATTAAGTTCTAAAATCAGATCAGAAGAATGAAGCAAGTTAACCAATTCATAAACAATGTTGCCGGTTTTGTAGACATAAATCTCAAAATCCCTATTTTTAGACAAGGCGAAATTAGTGTTTACGAATCTGGTTTACTGTTATCTGGTACCGCATATGTAAACTCACCCATGCCGCGAATCGCCTCCTCTAAAATTTTAGTGTGAACATACTTGTGTGAAACTCCAATTTGGAACAAAAACTACAAAATTTTGATTACAAAAATACAATTAAAAAATTCAAAACACTTCATAAATTATTTCAATTTTTCTACAAATTGTGCCATTCGAAGAAGTTCAAGAATTCTGAATCAAATTAATTTTCATTTCATTACATGTGTTATCAAACTTGTTATTACACATATTATGTATTTATAAAACCATGATATCGTCAACGTCTGTTAATAATACTTTTTAATGCTTAAATTAAGATTAGAAATTGTCCTCAGGTAATACTTTGTAAAATTAAATATTCATATTATAGTTAAATATTCTCGGTCAAATTTTGACATTATAATCAACAATTTTAATTTCATGAAATAAATATTTTCTTTAAATAATTAAAATTACCTTAACCTTACTGTATTGAAAAGTACTGCAATTAAATTTCGTTTAGCTTTACTACTGAATGTTATGATTTTCCGACATATTAGTTTAGTTTTTGATGTGCTTAATAAAAAAAAAAACAACAAAAAAAACAGAATTAACAACCTCCTTCTTTTATGTTGTATTTAAGTTAGTAAAATATAGGTATATAGTATCTTCAAAAGCATATTTTATAATGAACAAAAATCCAAACCATTTCCAACCAGTTAGTTTTTTTATTAAGAATTTTGATGCATTAACTTGAAGTTATCACACTAAAAATAAATTATAATCAATGAGGCCCATTTTAATGTTGAAGATTGAATCGATTTAACTATATTATAGGACACTAACATAACTTACTAAAAATATTCTAATAGAAGCAATATTTTATTGACATATCTAATAAAAATTAAATTTTACTGGTATTTGTATAAATCATGTAATGAAAAAACAGTTACATCTTAAAATTTTGTATTTATCACACATATCTACATTTTATTATTATAACATAAATACAAAATTTTAATTGAAGTACCAACAAAAAGTTGCTAACCAGTATTTGCAAATGGTATGCAGGTGTTATCAATATATCATACAAGTAATTACAATATCAATACCATAGGTTAATAAATGCAAAAGATCAAGTGCAATGAAACTCCAGATATTTTTTTGTTATTTCAATAATTCATATTGAACTTTACATAAAAGATGGTTGTTGAATCTAAATTCTTTAAAATTTCAAACCCATTAGATACTTGAAAGTAACAGTAGTGTACATTTTTCCTTGGACTTGTTGGTTTGTACCAGAGAAAAAACACTTTAAAAACAATGAATAAACCAGATTTTACTAACATTAAACACTAAATTATATTGTCTTTCCAAATTTACTTCCATTTAGTTACATTGGAAATACATCAGAGCTGTAAACTGAATGGAAACACACTTTGCCATCTCCTTTGTGTATTCATTATGCTTTCAGTGGACTGTATTTGGTGTTGTTATTCTTGTCTTCTCCTCTCATTCTCAGGAATTCATGTACAGGTAAATACTTCAATATATAGTTTAATAAAGAGCATTATGGAATTTAATAACAATTACTCTGCTGCATTTATTGGTCCTTGCAATGCATTAGGACTAGGTGAATTAGAAGAAACCATTCGGCCTTGCTCCTTCACAATTGGGTCTGGAAATTATAAATTTATTATATAGAAAATTGATTTGATGATTGAATTTATTTAATTGTATATCATGAGATGGCCCGTTGCTTTGAGGAGTGAAACTATAAACCAAGTATGCAAAGTTAAACCCAAGCAAGCATCATTGAATGTGCTATTTTGCATTCTTAATTAATTTTATGCACATTGGTGAGGAAAACACTGAGGAAACCTGCTATGTGTCAGATAAAACTAGGCAATGTGTGTTACCTACAATGGCCGCTCCATTGTGATGGAATAAGTTCCAAGCCTTCTCACAGGCAATTTCTTACTAACTTTTATGTTTTATTTGCCTTACACTTTTGATACTTTTAATATATATAGTACCCAAAGGAAAACCAAAATTTTTAAAACACACGCACTGAGAAGAATGTGTACTCTTTAATTTTGTTGTCTAAATTAAGTAAATATTAGCTTATTTGAAATATTACATACGCACCATTTTTATTTCACCGTTTTTATTTCCCAGTCTACATAGACTGGAAAAATAGCAACCTGATGGTAAGTGGTCACCACCATCTACCGAAATTGGGTCATCATTGTCAATGCACCACCAAACTTCAAAATTAAGATATTATGGCCCTGGTGTTTGTTACACTGGCTCACTCACCTTTCAAACCAGAACATATCAATACTGAGTATTGCTATATGGTGATACAATGTCATGAGTGGGTGTTACCTAGACAGATTGGCTTAGCCAATGCCCTACACCAAGTAAGAGTTGCATTTGATAGTAACAACGGAGACATAAATGTTAAACTCTTGTTATAATTATGTATATGAGAGTATGATAAATATCCTATTGGGTAACTAGTTTGCTATTTTAGAGAAAGTCATAAGATAACTTACAAAAGTAAGGATGATCCATTGCTTCACGTGCTGTGTAGCGCTCATAATGGTCATAGCGAAGGAGGCGATCTAGAAAGTCTAAGGCTTCAGGAGAGACCAAATGTTGATTTTCTGAATGGACAAATCTCTCCCATCGTTTACGAGAATGTCTATAAAATTAAAAGATATTAATTTTCATTATTCATTTATAATCATAAACCACATGATAAGGTACTTTTATATTACCTTCCCAGAATGTCATTAAATCGAGGATCTAATTCTATATGATATTTATCCAAATATTCAAAGAGCTCTTCAGTGCCCAGCACTTTCGCAATACGTACAAGCTGATCATAATTATCATGACCATGGAAGAATGGTTCTTTACGGAAGATCATGGACGCTAACATACATCCTAGTGACCACATGTCAAGTGAATAATCATACATTTGATAATCAACTAAAAGTTCCGGACCCTGAAAAACATAATAGAATATTTTAAGAGTTGTAATTGAGAAATCAAATAAATTTGATCAATAAAAATGTTTACTACCTTAAAGTACCTAGAAGCTACGCGAACATTATACTCTTGACCTGGATGGTAGAACTCCGCTAGACCCCAGTCAATGAGACGTAGCTTTCTATTATCATTGTCAATCATTACATTATGTGGTTTCACATCTCTGTGCATGATACCCATACTGTGACAGTAGTCTAAAGCCTTCAAAAGTTCATACAAGTAATACCTGGTGAAAACATTTATGAATTAAATGTAGAGTAACCTAAACCAAGAATACACCCAATGAACTATTATGTGCATGAATATTGAACAACTGCAAATTTTTTTGTATACTAGATTGTGTTACCTTATATCATAGTCTGACAATGTTTGATATAGTAGCTTAAAATCAGTATTGTTCACATGTTCAAAAATTAAAGCCGGAGTGCGAGATACTGGATCTTTTACGACAGCTTGTAAAGTAATAATGTTTGTGCCTCCTCTTAGGTTCTCTAATATTTTAATTTCTCTTTTAATCTTCTTCTTTTTAACAGGCTGCAACAAAATATTTAATTACACTTAAAACTAATTTAAATATGTAAACACAAATGCTTTATTATTTCTAGTACTCTGGTCACTTTACTAATATAGTTTAAATAATTCAATTTCAATTTGATTGTAACAATCCTTCAATATTACACCAAATTTCAATAAAATTTTCAATTTATTCATTTTGCTAACATTCTACCATGCTCATAATTAATTGAATTAAATATCCACAACCTTCAAAAAAGGAATAAAAAGTTAGAGGGATTATTATGTACATTGAGTGATGTATGTATGTTGACTCACCTTCAATATTTTAACTACACATTTCTCATTATTTGTGATATTTATTGCCTCAAATACTTCACTATATTTCCCGCGCCCAAGCTTTCGAACTAACTGATAGTCTTCTTGGTTTCCCCAATCCACCACATAGCTTTCATAATCCCAATATTCTCTTGGCTTTTGTGAGTTAACATCGGCATATACCCGGGCTCTACTAGGTACTGCCATGGTATTATAATGCGGTTTTTGCCAACCTAAGGTCTTGTCGACGACACTCTTACCGGAAATCGCATATGTCTTGAGTAATGATACTGTGAATAAAAATATTTTCGACGTCACTTTGAGATATTCACTATTACACTTGACTATAGTAATTTTAATTGTTCAACTTGTCACTGGGAGTCATTAATAGCGATTGCGAGCGATTACGAGTCACTTGTATTGATGTATAACCTAAAAACGACGTCCAACTCAGTCATTTTAAATCAAACTATGAGACTTTTTTTAATATTGGAAGGTTAGGCTATGCTATTTTAGTATTAATAATATCAGATTGTTAGTTAAATATCATGTGCAGCTAATGCCATAATTATGACATGAATTAAAATTTGAAAGTCTTCAGGAGAAAAACGCACGCCATTACTCGTCAAATGATTAAATGAATCAGGCACATTCCCATACCTAACACATTCCTGTAGATAATCTTATTTTAAACAATAAATAGTTTAAGCATACATAAACTTCTTGAAAATTAACAATTAACTGGAGGTCTAATATACAAATTACACTTTTATCACACAACCGGCACAAAATCAGCAAAATTCAAGATGGACGCCCATCCATCCATCTACCATTGCTCTAGTCTTGGTCTCCTCTCTCCCTCCCGCCCCTACTATACACCATTTTGTCGACTTGTTGTTTGTTTGACACTGCCTACAAAATTACGAGTGGAGAATGTACAACAGATTGTCTTTAGTCAGAAAAATCAAACATACCGTAATAATTTTATTTTAGGCCAATATAATATGTTTAATATTATGAGAATAAAGGGGTTTATTTTTTAATACCAAATTTTTTTCAAAGTACCTATATTTTGTATTTATAATTTCACCTTTTATAATATGTAAAAAAATTATACTTGTTATGAAAAACCATTCAATCCAATTAATATTAATATCTTCTGTATAAAAAGTATTTTTGGAAATTGTGAATACGTACTTTATAAATTTATAATTGAAATACTTTATATTACAAATAATGATCGTCTGACAGACTGATGTTATTTTTGATTATTTTATAAATTGAGAAGAGCAAAAAGCCTCATCAAGTTATGGAAATTATTTTAATATAAATAACTAATTAAATAGATAAAAACTCAAAACACCTTAAATAAAAAGCGTTAAAAGATTAGGCTATGTTGTTAGCCTATTTAATGGTAGGTATATTTCTTATTTAAGTTTAAAATTAAATCATTTTAAAGTACCTAACTTAAAAATAAACACTTCTTCTTCTTTGGTTTTTTGCCTTTTAAGTTTTAAACAGTTTTTGTAAAATAAAAGCGACTCATACAAACAGATAACAAATAGTACCTATTATCTCGTTTATAAAATACCTAATATTTACCCAAACGTAGATAGATTAACGTCTTACTCCATTTCATTTTAAAAATATTTTATTTTTATAGTACTTGTTGCAAGCTTTCTAAATCTAAAGAAAATGCATTATAATCTACATTTCGTAAAAACTAGCTACATCGACAGCTATACTTGCATATAATTTAACAATTTCTTTATACTTACTGATAATATTTTTGCTAACTTAAAATTTCAGAATAATAGAACAAAATATATTTTGTTCGTAAATTAATCTAAAAAAAAAAAAAAACAACATGAAATGTTGCCGTCATAGGACACCAATATAAGTAAAATATCGAAAATGATGGTTATTGAAAGAATTTATAAATGCTTTAAAAAACAATAAATAAAATATAACTTAAATAATATATAAATAATAACTTTACAGGTCATATTATCACATACACCGCATATCATATACATCATGATGTTTGTCGTCACGGCATAGGAATCGTTTACCCTTAAGGCGCGAAAATACATGTTTCACATGAATAAAAACATACTTTAGATAGGACACATTCCTCACACTCCTTTTATGAAGCTATTTACAATTTTTGATTGTTTCGTCTTTCTCTTTTAATCCTAACTAATATTATAAATGCGAATGTAAGTTTAGGTTTTTGTTAGGTTAGTTTGTTTGTTATGTTTCTTTGCCTAAACCGCTAAACCGGTTAAAAAAAACATTCACCATTAGAAAGCTACAATATCAGCGAGTAATATAGACTATATTTTTTTCCCACTGGAACCCAACTGCTACCTAAAACTTGGCTAGAGATTTTATTCTCCTACACTTGTAATTTTGTCTTATCTTAGCATATCTTTGTATATTATATATATTAACTAAATCTATCGAGATTACATGGTTGAACATGCCGCGACATGGGCGTGTAAGTCGATCGCGATTTCATGGTCTCGAAGCTATTCTAAAACTAATACGATGTTTGTGGGGCGTAACCGTGAAGGCGGACGAGCATATGGGTACTGATGGTAAGTGGTCACCAACGCCCATAGACAATGGCATTGTAAGAGATGCTAACCATCGCTTACATTGCCAATGCGCACCAACCTTGGGAACTAAGATGTTATGTCCCTTGTGCCTGTAATTACACTGTCTCACTCACCCTTCAAACCGGAACACAACAGTACCAAGTACTGCTGTTTTGCGGTAGAATATCTGATGAGTGGGTGGTACCTACCCAGACGAGCCTGAACAAAGCTCTACCACCAAGTAAAAGTTATGCTTAAAATAAACCCTTTGTTCCCCGCCGCTGTTCCTCTATTAAACCATTGCCTTGTAGTCTTCAGTTTTAGCGTCGCAAAAAATGTCAGACAAGTTAAAGGAACTATTTTGAAATTACAGTTCCAACTTACCAAATGTGAGCTTCGCTGAGCATTGGCATTGTCTTTTTTTTGGTGTGTGAGTAGTACTAGTAGTATGTGATATCCATGTCATATATATATGATAACAATAGATTGTAAAAATTAAATTGATTTTACAAAAACAGGATTAATCAGCGGCCTATTTTTGCGACACCCTTGCCATTAACAAATGGCCGAGAAAAAATGAAACTCGAAAATAATGAATGAACTGATTTTAGTAGGAAGACCTAATGAAGACATAAGTTACAATCCTTAAATGTCCTTCTTGTTTCCTCCTCTTCTCTTCAGAATAAGTTCTGGAACTTATTTTACTACCCTATTGGACCCACGTTTCGGTAGATACAGACGTGGCAGAATTTCACCTGACGCAGATTACGTCATTTACTTTTAATTTTCAGGCAACATTTCTCTAAATGTTTCATAAAAAAATCAACGTACACACAGTACGTTGATTAACAATATATATATAAGCGTAGCGAAAATGTAATCATAATCATATATTGCAGATCGTAAAATATTTATAGTAAAGTTAGTCCAAGAAATAACTTTAAAAAATATTCCATTTTTAAGATGGAGAATCTTATTTAAAAAAAGTTTAGCCTTTCATGAGCTATTTATTTACTACGTAAAAGATTAAAAAATAATTAAATTATGCAAAGTATTCGTTATATAAAAACGTATTACATTTAACAAAACATAATATATATTAATATTCTAATATCATTGCTCATACCTGTCTTGTCCCATCCCCTACCTGTGGTTGTCTACCCCTTAATATTGTTTCTTGCGTGAAATATCTTGGCATTAAGATTGACTCCAACTTAAAATGGCATTCGCAAATTGAAGATTTATTAAAAAGGGTAAGAAAATTAACTTATATATTTAAAACCATAAGACACCTAACCGAGCCTGAAATTGTAAAAACTGTCTACCTTGCCTTGTGCCAATCTATTCTGTCTTATTGCATCCCAATTTGGGGTGGAGCCGGACAGACTATAATGATGAACTTGGAAAGAGCCCAAAGAATGATTTTAAAAATAATGACCCATAAACATATTAGACACCCCACAACCCAACTATTTTCTGAATGCCAAGTTTTAACTGTAAGGCAACTTTATATTCTTCGGACTATTCTGAGAAAACATACTGCCCTACCCATTAATACAGCTGTCCTTGCAAGACGCCGTGCTCATAGCTACTTATGTCCAACTGTTAAATGTAAAACAGCTTTCGCAAAACACCAATTTGCTGCCCTCTCCGTTAAGCTTTACAATAGCATTCATAAGATGACCCCTATTTATACCCATAATAGGTTTGAAGTCAAAAAGAAAACCACTTCTTGTCTCCTGACATTGTCATATTTAGACACTGAAAACCTATTGAAATAAACTAAATTAATTATTGCTTGCTGAGACCAATTATAAATCACACACACACACACACACACACACACAAAACACACACACACATATAAACATGCGTACGAATATAATGTAAATGTTTTATTTTTACTATTAATTACTCTAATTTTCTTTTCTTTTTATATATATTTTTAAAAGCATTCTAATCTTGTGTGCAATTAATTGTTGAAGAATCGCTGACCCTGATAGTACAATTTATATTAGTTTCGGGGTCAGAGGTCCACCACCAGTGTTTGTTATAAATTAGAAGTAATAAATAAATTATTATTATTAAATTATTAAATAATGATTGTAATACTGTTTAAAAAGTGAAATAAATAAGAGACTGAATTTGAAGCTTTTTAATCTTGGATTTATTTAGTTTAAAATGTTTTGATTATATGTATAAATAAATAAGTACTATATTCATACAATTTGTTTGACGACTAGTAAAGATGTGCTATTTGGAAAGTGTGTGGTGGCGCGGTTGTCAGCGCCCCAAGCCGTCGACACGGAGAAGGCGGAGCCCACGTGGTAGGTGCCTGGCGTGGCGCATAAAGCTCGTACCTTCAAACAATAACATTAATGAAAATTTATTTTGAGTCAAGAGGTGTGTGGTTAACACAAGATTATCATAGCTAATATAATCGTAGTCAATATATATATCATTATCCTATGATAATGGTATTCATATGGCTAAGGCTAGTAGCAGCCGAATCCAAATTCATAGTTGCATAATTGGGTAACAGTAAATATATCGATTTATGTTCGTGTCAGCGTTGAAACAGATAAAAAAAACACTACATGTTCATTTCAAACAAAAAATATATCTTTTCATTAATGTCTAAGAAATCTCTCGTTATTTACGTGAAAAAAAAACTAAATTAAGGAATAGATAGCGATACTTTTAGTATTAATAACACGGTTATATTGAAAAGTTAATGTAGAATATGTCGATAATATACCTGTACACGCCGGGACTCAAATTTCTCCAATGTGACATTCAAGCCCAGCTCTTTGGAGTCTGGATCTAAACCGTTGTTTAGTGCACCAGTCCAACCAAGTTCGCCAGTCGATTCTCTAAAAATTCAAAAGATTGAGATATAATAATGATTATCTGGTATAAAATTATTTCATACATTTTTATTTAATAAATAAACCATATTCATTTATCATTTTTTCCGTATGGACGTAACTATTTCTAAAAAGTCAATGTTAGAAATATGTTAAAACTATAAAAAGTATTAAAAATTGTCTATGATCTCATCTTAATATGATGCTGACCTTTTAAAACATAAATGTTATTTATTTCGATAACTATTGTGTGGTGAATAGATAATGGTAATTGTGACTAAAATCTGATAATTTGACGTTTCAGACATTTATTTATACATTTATTAAAAAATATAAATCGAACAAACATAGATTTCTTACAGCTTTCACCGGTAAGGTTTGTGGTAATACGATAATTTATTTAAAAAGCATCATAACAAAATGTGAATGATAATAACTGCTATACTGTAAACCTGTGTTGCAGTTATTATATATAAGTGATCTCTTAATAAATTATATTATTAAAACATGTCATTAAGTTATTAAAGTTATTGTAAATTTGGATCAACTTGAATTTGAATCTCTTACCTATTTTGTTGCCTCGACATATCTATAAACACCGAAACAGGCACTCCATAACAATTTACTATATTTATGGTTACTGGTATTATACATAATTTATTAGTTATAAAATTATGATTAATGTGATTGGAATGCTCTAGTCTAAATATAACAATATTACTTTTTTCTTTCACATCGTTTGAGTCGGAACGACTTTCGATTCCATCAAGCTGAATAGTATTTAAAATATCCATAGTTATTTTTGCTCTTACATGGGATATCGCTTTAGTGAAACTATCTAACCAAAGACAATGTTGACCTATAGCCGTTCTGTTGGTTTTTTTGTTGTGCGCCTTCCACCTTAATATAAACATTGACTGTATAAGTCCAGTTCTTTTTTCATAGTTTTGTATAGATTCAACGCCATCACTTAAAGATGATATTCCATCTGTCACAAATTTTGAATAAGGAGGTTTGTTAACCCCTACTCGGCTTTCTGGAAGATGTTTAGCTATTTTGAGAGAAGAAAACTCCACCTGACCTTCGTTTAACTTATCGAAAATTCTCGCGCTTTTTAGTATCAGATGTACTCTCTCACGAGAAATTAAGACATTGTCCGCATCAGGAGCCGTTATTAGGTCGGTTAACCTCCACTGTCTGCTCAACAGAGACGCCTCCAATATTTCTACAGTAATATCTTCTTCTTTTTCGTTACATATGTTTTTGACTTCGACAGATAAGTGCATATTCTCAAAAACTCTATCATCGGTAACACTCAAGCCTCTTCTCGGCGTAGCTAAAATTTCAACCGTTTCCTAGAAACAAAAAATAAAATAATTCAATATCTAGCCGATCGACACATCTTGTTCCTCCTAACGGGAAATGGTCTACGATAACAGAGTTACCATAAAGGAGTATTTGACAAAAGCGCAATAGACGCATGCTTTGTTGTGTATGTCCGATTGCAAATGACGTAATTAGAAATAATTATAAAACTCGGAAACTCACGGCCGGTTCAAAGAGGAACACGTGCCGGAGCAGTCGATGCGGGCGCGCGCGCTGGCCCGTCTCGTAGTACGCCAGCAGCAACATGCGCGAGGCGCGCGCGTGCGGCCGCAGCAGCAGCGCAGCGCGCACTGGCGCGCCGGGCGCCAGGCGCGCCGCCACCTGCCGCGTGCGTCGCGCCGCCGCCGCCGCTCGCGCCGCCGCCCGGGCTGCGCGCTCATCTGCGGGAGGCACTCGTACTCGAACATAGGAATGGTGACAATCACGTGACTAAATTAATTACAAAATAGACACAAATAATTTCACCAACTTCTCTTGGCTATCTACAGTAATTGAAATAGTGTTTTGTGACCGTAACTAAAAAGCGGACTGTACGCCAAAACTTTCCAATTTTCTTAATAAATTGACAAATTATTAAAGTTTTAAACACAATTTATTAAAATGGAATGATTACTACTGATATTGTAGAATTTTGTTCAATGAGCTACCTAATTTATTACTAAGGGAATCGTGATATTTATATAACGAGCATGTAGGTACTATCTGATACATATGATGTATAACATTTCATGAAAGCAATTTTCTAACCAGAAAAATTAGGCGGTTCTCGATATTTTTCTTCGTAGAGGGCTTTGAAATTGTCCTCCTCCACATCGGTGTTTAAGATGCTCATACAGTCTGGATGCGAGACCGCTACATATAAGTTTTTCATTTCAACTGGACCAACGTTCCGAAATTCGAGGTCGACTGTTATAATTTCTCCACTTATTACATCTGGGCTAAATTCTGAGAGTGTCATCTGAAATGTATTTATTTGTTCTATAATTAATCGTCACCGTTAATTGGTTGCTAGTATAGTGGATAGGCCAACGATGCAGATAGCCACTTGGCTATTTTATTAGAAAACACAGATTAGGACTAGCTAGCAAAATTATTAGGGTTAATTAGATTAGGGTTGAGCTAGCAAAAGTTGAATTTATAATTCATAAGTTAAGAAACTTTCAGTCGCAGCCAGATCAAGATACGGAGTTTCCAATATTAGTGTCTCGTAAATTGCAGTTGAATAAAAACAAAGCATATCTATGAGGGATTAAAGAGTACCTGTGTTTGTGTGAACACAGTCCTTGATATTAACCACCAAAATTCGGTTAAAACATTATTAATTAGGAAAATATAAGATCTACAGAGTGTAAGAAAACATGTGTCCGACCCGTGAAGAGGTTATTAGGCATCGTGTCGGTTTTTGTTAAAATTTACCCCCAATAAAATTTAATTTAACTAAATAACGACAATTACATTTGCAACACAGGCGCGGGCGTCAGCGCTCGATAGCTCTTACCTATCGGGTAGCTCGGACACGAGGTCATGACCTCAGTTGTCTATGAAAATTTCGTCATTTACCATTGTAAATTATTATGGGTATTTTTTTTGCATAATATTTTAAAACTGTTTACAATAGAACCGACTCACGATACCTAATAACTTCACAGGTCGGACACGTGTTTTCTTACATCCTGTATATCTACAAATCACCTGCAAACAAGGAGTCTCTGGAATAACCGTTATATGTAAAAGTTTGTTTGAGCCATTTGTGTCACTCTGTAAATCCAATTTTCCAAAAATTGAGACACCATTTTCATTTTCTTGACTTTCACCATTTATTAGCCTGTAAATAATAGAATAAAGATATTATTTTGTAAAAATTTATATAACATCGTATATGCATGTAATGTTCACGAACTTACTTAAAAGCAACACCATGTATTGATAATTGCCCTATTTTCAAGGGGGTGATCGTAAAGTTTAAAGCTTTCTTGCAGTCGCCTTCCAACAGGAACGATTTAATTCGCTGCACTCGAATCACGTTACTCTCGAACGTTCGCCCCGCGGCCAACGACGGCTCGTTGTCTAAGATTTCCTCTCGCGGCATCTCCATACCGTCCCCCGGCGTAAACCGCCATAGCAATTCGATATCTTTCAATAGTAAAGAAACTTTCAGCGGATTATGGAGCGTAATAGATATCTGCATCGGTTCTGGAAATGAAATAGTTGTTTAGAAACGAATCGAACCGAAGCGGTGTCACCGATAACGTTACGTCGACGAGCACGCACCGCCCTGCGAGCCGACGGGCTCGCCGTCGGTGCGCTGCGTGTACACGTCGGCCGAGGGGCGGAAGATCATGGGCGGCGCGCCGAGCGCCACGTGCAGCAGCGTCTCCTCGAGGCGCGCCCAGAGCGGCGCGTCGGGCGGCGCGGCGGGCGGCGCGGCGGGCGCGGCGGCGGGCGCGCGGCCGGGCGCGGACAGCGGCGCGGGCCCCACGCACTGCACGCGCGTGCGCTCCGCCACCAGCAGCGGCACGGGCGGCACGGCCAGGCGGGACCCGAACTCCTCCGACGACTCTACCCATTGCTGAAAATCGTACTCATTTCGTTCCGTTGCGGTTAGTCCGACTGTCGTTTCGGTAGGTAGGTTGACGAACAATAATAAACTTGGTAAAAATACTCATGGATGGTGAGCTTCGTGCGACGTCCTTTTTCCTTTGAGATCGATCGCGAACGGATCTGAGACTTCAATTGTTCTTCGGTTATCAGGTTTTTTATTCGACCAGAAAATATAATATTCTGCGTTCGATATTCTCCGATCATGTTATAAACAAGCTTTAACACGATCCCACAAGTAATTATATAATTATATGAGTCAACTCAAAACGATTAAATCGACACTAACTTTCAACAAAACTACATGATTTGCAAAGACGAAAACTGTAAAATGTATTACAATTGATATTTTATTGTGTTATATTTAAGAATAATATTTTAGTTTATTTAATTAAATAACATAAATTGTAGTCGAATTTTAACTAGAAAAACTAAGTAACAATCACTAGGGTTAGCGTCCTAAGTATTGAAGCAATGAGACCGATTTCTATTATCGAGGCGAAAATATTAATTTAAATTAAAACCACCAAAATAAATAAAAAAACTCCTTTTAAAAGCATTAAAGTTGGTAAAACGGTACGCATCCATTATTATTGAAAATATATACATGTATATGTTTTGTGATTTAAGAATACAGCACAAACGGAACGTTCGAGTGTGCACGCGTGACGGGATCCGTAATGCGAATATCACCACGAGGCCGATGCCGCGAAAAAAGAGTCAGAGGCGTCGACGGCTAACCTGGTGCGCGAGCATGAACTCCCGCAGGAAGGCGTCCTGCTGCGCGCGCGGCTGCGGCGAGTCGGGCGCGAGCGGCGCGGCGAGCCACGCGGCCGCGTCGCGCGGCGCCCGCAGCGCGCCCGCCAGGCGGCCCAGCGCGAACTGCACGTGGTCCGTCGACAGGCGCCAGCCGCTGCCCGCGTACACCTACACGGAACCTCCGTCAAGCTGCGTTGTCTTCGTGGGCTAGCTACAGATGCGCTACTGCGTATTATATGTGTTCGATCCGTAATTGCGTTTCAAATCTAGAACATTTTTTATTTAAGGCGGAATTTTCGAATCATACGGAATACGGATAAAAACGATTTTGTTTTTTAATCGTGTAAGAATAATTGCTAACAACTTTTTACCTGATAGGCTTGTTTGTAACATCTATATGCGTGTTTTTTCTGCCCCGCCTTTGAGAATCGATGGCCAGCGAGTACCATGTGGAAAGCGTATTTCCTCGACATTATCTTATTACTCGGTCCTTTGAGGAAACACAAGGCTGCCTGTTCCAGAAGCATTGCGCTACGCAAATCGCTGTCCTCTGACGTCATACGTATAAGTTGCTTCGCAGCTTCACCGTGTAGCCCGGCGTTGATCAAACACGGAACGGATAGCAAAGTGGCTCTTACGGCATATTGCACCATTCTGAAAATTATATATTAATTTACCCAATGATTATTACTTTTTGTTACAATAGCTGTTACTGTAAAACAAACACTTTTGTTATTATTATTATTTTTTGTAAATGTGTTACATAACAAATATTTTCACCTGCATGTATTAAGATATGTGACTATACTCTCCTCCATATAACCGAAAGTTTTACGATTCGCTTCGCCTGCCATAAAGGCGCTGATAGCTGCCATTTCTAGAGCACCTGCATAGCAAAGCCACGCACTGTCGGCATAGAATTCTCTTTTTGCTGTATGATACGCGTCGAACGCACGTTGCCATTGACCACATAGAAACCAGAGGTCACCGAGGCGTCGTAACTGCAGTTCAGGGCAATCAGTGGAATATCTACAACCATACATTGTTATTGTTCTTAGATGATTATGAAGGTTCTATGCACATAAAGCTTATTAGTAACATGATGATTTTATTTCAGATTTCCAGTTGCACATTCGTTTCATATTAGTTGTATAACCTGGTACAAGTTAAATATACATTTGTATATGCAAAGTAAATGAAGAAATACGTGCAAGCTGTGCATTGGGCTTCTCGCTAGGGCTTATCGCTAATACAATAGCAGTAAATTCCTATAGAAAATAATTTAGTAACTGAATTGTTGAATCATATTATAACTTGGTAGTAAATTTACTTGGTGGTAGAGCTTTGTGCGAGCTCGTCTGGGTAGGTACCGCCCACTCATCAGATATTCTACCGAAAAACAGCAGTACTTTACTTTGTATTGTTGTGTTTCGGTTTGAAGGGTGAGTGAGCCAGTGTAATTACAGGCACAAGGGTCATAACACCTTAGTTCCCAAGGTTGATGGTGCATTGGCGATGCAAGTGATGGTTACCATCTCATACAATGCCATTGTCTATGGATGTTGGTGACCACTTACCATCAGGTGGCCCAAATGCTCGTCCGCCTTCCTATGAAATAAAAAAAAATTACAAACATTGGATCTGTTGAAGCTACTCAAATGCGGGTTGGAGCAGCATGGTGGAATAAGCTCCAAACATTCTCAAAGAGGCCATAACCCAGCAGTGGGACAGGCTATTACTATTAACTACAAATATGTGTACAATTCAATGTGCTAAAGCAACTGGCAAAAATATCGCGGAAATACAAACCCATGTTGTTAAAAATCAATATAAATATTATCGGACTGTATACATACATAACAGCGTTATTAATAGCCGTGTTGCCTGCTTTTCCTGTAGTAAACCATCTCTTTGTGGCTGACAGCAGGGATCTGCTTACACCTTTTTTATTAGCTACCTAAAATGCGACATTTTTAGCATTACACTAAAACAAGGAATTATAAAAAAAACGAATACTTAAAGCCGTAAATGTGCTGCCCAATTTAGAACTTATTTTATGTTGCTTGTCTCTGTAATTACACTTTAACCGAATGATGGCATTATCAAGCATTAAATTATGTTTTTGGAGGTCAATTTTTATTGTCATAACAAGCTGACTGCAAGTCTTACATTACAATGTAAGACTTGCAGTCTTTTACATATAATATAGGTGTCAAAAGTATCCAAAATTTCATGATTATTGCTTGAGTAGTTGATACGGACAGCGCAATAAACATCAAAACAAACAAACAAAATATTTTTTTCGTATTACTCTGGTTTATATGTAAAATTTATAAATATACTTACCACTTCAGTTAATTGCGCAATTTGCTTTTCTAAATGTGGTATTAAAGCCTTCGCTGAATAGTCTTGCAAAAAGGTTTTTATTGATTCTATGTCATTGTCATTTAAAGCTGTACCATGAATATCAGTTAAACTATCTAAAGGTTTTCCAGCTACATTAACACTTTCTGAACTACCAGAAAATGAATAAGGCTGAAACAATGTTTAACGCATTTATAATTATTAATATAAAATTTATGTATTTTGTTTTTCCTATATTATATATAAGTTATAAGATCATAATCATAATATCAGCCGGAAATCTTTCAGAGCCGGAAAAAGGCCTCCTTCAATGATGGCTGGTCTAATATTTTTCTTGGTTTTGAATTATAAGATACCTACTTTAAAATTAAGTTTGCATGATACAATCTGTTAATGCTATGCACATTTTGACTTATTTCAATGAGATTTTACCTCTAAACTGTTTGCATTATCGTACACATCATTCTCAGTAGTGAGGGGATGAATGGCTTCTGTGTTAGAGGTCTGTCTTTCATCTGGAATAAAAAAACAATTTTTAAATTTTATAGTTAACCATTATCATATTAAACTGATAAATAAATGTGTTTAAGGTGTGGAGTTAAATTGTAAACAAATAAGTAGATTTAGCACTTTTTTTTAATAATTTTATATTTTTTAAATAATGTGATTCATAAAACAACATCTTAGTTTAACTTTTATAATAATTTGGAGTCATAATAAAATGCTGAAAACATTCTAGGATAAGGATATGCATTCATTATAAAATGTGGATAATAAAGGTACACATAATTTTACTTTTAAAAAAAATTACCTGGAGCTGTTATAGTTACAGATTGAAATGATGCTTGGGATTCTACAGGTGTTACAGATTGAGCTGATAGAGACAAAGAGTCACTCTGAAAAAATAAATAGAAATTTAGTCTCTAGGGAATAAAACTGCATGATTTGATCCAAAAAGCCAAGCCAAACATTGAATTACTATCATATTTTAAAATAAAAATGGCAGATTGCCTTTGCAGCACACCTAAATTCTAGGACTAAACAGACATCTTCAACATCACAGAAAATTTAATCTAAATCAAACTTTTTTCACGACCATAAAATACACCATAATACAATGTCAATAGCTCAAAGTGATATTGCAAATAAGACAGTATAAGCTGTAGGCTCAATATAATATGTCACAATAATGATCATTTTCTTAATGAACTTTAAATTTGTATTATAATTAAGGTTCTTTCTCATGTTTTTTTATGGATATTTACTTTAAGAACTAATGTTTTTGTGCCTTCTAAAATCTCAAAGAGGCATATATATGTTGTGGTATTATTAGAATTAGATTACAATTGAAAATTTTCAATTTCCTTACCATAACTTCCGAAGTTCTTTTAAGATAATGACTCCAATAATCACTTGATAGTTTTGAATCTACAGAATGTTTAGAGTTTATTGACAACATAAAACAGTTTGCAGCCCCAAAAGTTTGTTTTAATGTTTCAAATGCTTTATCAGCTCTGAAATTTACAATATATTATTTATGATCAAAATAGACTTCATTATGTATGGTTTATAATTATATTGTCGTTACCTTTCTTTAGGAACAGCAGAGACATCATGTAAAAGAAGATAAGACTTGAGAACCGAGCTATTGAACCATTTAGGCAATTTAGGTGGAGCGATATTCTGTAACTGTGCATACTGTTGATTTAAGGAATTGTATACATCAATTGTATCATCATCGAGTGTGGTTGCCACAATAATACAACCCAGATAATGATTAGTGAATTCATGGTCAGAAGGAAACTGTACTTCAAGATAAGTATCTCTCCAAGCATCAAACCAAGGTGTTGCATGAGGGATTTCAAATTGATGTCCTTCTGTAAATATTGTGATAAATGAATTTAATTTATACTTTATATAAATATAATTGTTTATGATAATATAATAAATTATTCAGACCAATATTAAGGGGAACTGTTTTGTCATCATAGTTGTGTAAAACGGCATTGTTAAGTTGTCGCCTAGCTTCAGTTGGCTGAAGTGGTTTCCAATTCACATCTCTTACTATTAGATTGAAATTTTTAATAGTACAAACACTTCCACCTGGTTCCCTAAATTGCCCTAAAAAGTAAACATATGTATCTCATTAGTAAGTCTCTTAAATTTTTCTTTAAGTTATAGGTTGGCGGACAGTCAAATGGGCTGCCTAATAACAAGTGGTCATTACTGCCAATAGACATGGGTGCTGTAAGAAATATTAATTATTTGTCACCAGTGCTCCATCAATCTTAGGAACTAATATGTTATGTTTCTTGGGGCTGTAGTTACACAAGCTCTCTCCAGAACGCGAGAATATATCTGATCAGTCAGTGGTACCTGCCCAGATGCACAAAGCTCAAGATTTTATCATTTATATAGTAAAGGTTTAATGTGAGTACCTTCCCAGTCCATCGACGTAAATGGTTGTAATAGCTCAGGAAATGTCAAATTATTTTTGGAAACAATATTTTCTACTTTTTGGCTACATAATGTAGCAATTAAAGGAGAAAATGAACTTTGAATAAACTCTTGAGCTGTTTTAGTCATGGTTATAATTTTTACTTGGTTTCAATTGTCGCAAAACATAATAATTGACATATTATTGGGTGAATATATTTATTTACTCAACCATAATTAAGTAACTTGTTGACGTTTCTAAGATGTTAATAATTAATATTATAAATGAATTCACTATTAATAAATATTACAATTAACAAATGTTATTGATAATTATATTTTTATGACATATGTCAAATGTCAATATAAATGTTGCCAACTGGCTAATTTGTACAAAACTACTAGATTAAGTTAAATTATTTATTAATTATTCCGAAATAAAGATTAATGAGTTAAATTAATTAGTATGTAAAAAAAGAAGGCTATTTATTCTTTCAATTTGAGGATACATACTCTGATTAAAACATAAAAATGTGTTATAAAAAATGGGTTTAATTTTAACTCCTTACCGCATACGAAGCCATATTTGGCTCCTCGAAGTTACGATTTTTTTACAGTTAATTCCAATATTAAAAAAGAAAAGTAAAAATTGTATGTATTCATTATTTTATCAGTCAACGGAATACAATTTTTTTGTGCATGGTAAATCTTTGGTAAGAAGGTATTTGAGGATATTTGGAGCGCGGCACGCCGGTGAATTGCAACGAATTCCGTGGAACATTCACTAGTGAAAAAAATATATAAAACGGCAAGTGCTATCTTCAACTAAAATTAATATATACTCCTTGGGCCATCCCACATAACGAGTATTAGTTATATTTGAATTTATTTTCTTTGATTTTTTACCCTTTTTTTGTAAACACCATATATAGCTTCGTATGTGTTCAAGCTACAACATTGTCTGCCAATATTGCTTCATATGCACTAAGGCTTTCCGTTCAGATTTTTCAGAATTTGATTGTTTTCGCTTTTATAGCAGTTCTTCAGATTTTCTGTCATATAACAGACTTGTGTATGGTTAACACATGGCTTTTATGGTGCAATGTCAAATGAAAATAAAGTCATACCACTGTTTGATTTCAATCCTGCGGTTTCAGAGTATAGTATTATATATGTATATATAAGCTAGCGCTTGTCTGTTATCACACCACATGAAAAGTGATGATACAGCCTAAGATGGAGTGCGTTTGTCTAGAAGATGCCTATGCACTCGACTTAAAGGTACCCGAATTGTAGGTGGTTGGGAATACGAAGGTGGGAAGGGTATTCCAGACCTTAGCGATGCGTATAAGAAACAAGGAAGCAAATCGTTTCGTATGTGTCTTAAGTACGTCAACTACGTGCGGTTGCAGATATTTTCAATGCCCCGCAGTTATGTGGTAAAAAAAACGTGGTCATCTAGCGAGCCTTTTAGGAATACCGAGATCATCGAGGGCTGGTACTCCATCGAGTCGAGTTGGCACTCTAATCAGTTCACGAGGTTTACCAGTCCACGAAAGACTCGAGCCAGGCATCGAAATTTACTATTGACTTCAATACGCACTGACAACATAGTCACTTTTCTATTTGGGTCAAAAACAATAGTTAATGATAGCAGTAGTGCTCAAAGCTACTTTCTAATACCAAATTTACAATATGGGAGGTTTGCATACTACAACGGTGGTGAGAGATAGGCGCGTGTGTATAACAAGTAACAACTTTTACTTCGCAGCGGCGCCCGCTGTACGTCGCTTCTATCGCCTATCGAGTAATTGTGAGACACCCATGGAAATAGAATTGGTGATGGAGAAGTATTATTTTTGAATCATTATTATTATATCGTTTTGTTGAGTTATGCGGATTTGTTGTTATTTTTGTTTTGTTTACATTTGAAAAAATGTTCGGGATTATTATTACGCGAATTGTCATGCCTCTTGCGGCCGTAAATTGAACTGAACATCGTCATTACCCGTCGACGTACTCCTACTACTGAAATTGCAAGAGTGCTTGTAACCTTGTAACAGTTCCATTGTTCGTTGGGTGGCTGGCAGCCAATATCGTGACGTCACAAGTCTCGATCGACGTGTGACGTTGACGTGGCATTAACATGATAATTCGTTGTTCAGCCATCAGTTATTTTGTAATTTATACTTCAATTCATATTAAACAAAATTATATTTAGTTCAATTCACGAAGACCCCAGTATTTTTCGCGAGGGGAAGCGAGGGGTGCGGGCGCACCTTTAAGTTTCTTGATAGCCAATGCCAACATCGAACGGAAAAAAATCTTAGAATGAGACACCGATACACAGATGATAGGGACGAGTATAGTGTACATTCATATTAATTTCTTACAAAATAGATACTGGATACATATTTGCATAATAAGTTAATAGATTTAAAAATAGTTCCTGCCCGGCGACAACGTCGCCCCCTCCCCACAGCCCGAACGTCCGGGGCTTATAAAATAAGACGTAACCGTAGGGCCGTGGATGCGTGAGGTGGGGGGCCTCACGTTTTGCTGCTGTTTGGGTGATTTGCGGCGTCTACTCTATATGTATAATACCTCAATGGTAAACTAACATATTTTAAGTGTTTACACTTTTTATGATAATTGAGCGCTGTTATAGTGCTAAACAAGATCTAAATATTTCCGGACAATTGTCTCTATTAATGTCTGGCATATGTACTTGTATAGAAATTTTACTTACCAGGCCTTATAAGATTAAAATTTAGAAGTGGTATAATATTTTAAGCTAAATTGATCTTCATTACATTTTATGTAAATTTTTAACCAAATGTCAAATAAAAAAAACACGCATGTTGCTTATATTTAATGAAAAAATCTTTTACAAAATTTTGGTATACCTAAAATTGATTTAAAATAATTTCAATTAAAAAGTAATATCTTAAATGCGTCACTTACACAATAATTTCTGTATAAAAAAGAAAAATTAATACAATATGTAAAACAACGATAATTGTTTAAGATCACTTTTTAAGACATAAAAATTATAACAACTTCGTGATTATTCTAGCTAATAGATTTCGACTTCGTGAAATTGACGGAATGTTGAGAAATTCGAACTATAGCAATCGAGATTCAAAAAATATCAATATATCACTTAGTCATACGTGACAATGTTTATTGTTAAATAAACAAACCGAAATTGTTTATTCAATTATTATATCTAATTTTATTGATACTATTTCAAATTTTTTAGTTTGTGAATTTAATAAATTGCAAGATTATGAATTCAACCTTCGTTAGTAACATTGGTAAATTCCTACTTAAAATTACGAATTTAGAAACTAAAATAGCTTATAAACAGATCAATAAATTTCCGTACTTCAAAGAACCAAAAATTAGGTGATATATATAAAAACTCGTTAAGGTCAATTTAATTTAGCCAGTAGGTGAATTTATTATCTATAAATATAACAATGCCAAACAAAACATTCATTCAGCTCATTTTCAACAATGTTTAAAAAGTATTTAGATTTATAGTGTACCCGTGCAAAGTTCTGTCAGCACTGTATGCTTTATATAAAATAGTAATACACATTTTAAGAAGTGTTTAAAATTTTATTAACTATTCTCCTAAATATATTATAGTAAATAAAAATGTAAAAATAAAATGTTTAATCACCTAAACATAAATCTTAATAGCACATCTCATAATATAGCTAACATAATTAAAAATATTAATAAAATGTTATCATTTTATTTGATACTTTAAATTGGTCGCCAGTAGTAGCATTGATAAAGGAAAAATATCTTACAACTACTACAGCTGCCTAGTAGATATTGTTACAATGCATATAGAATCAGATATCATAAAGTTGTAATTTTTTTAATTATATAGTTTATATTTTCCACAAGCTTTCTGAAGTGATTTCAACTCGAATATCTCAATTAAACAAGGGCCAATTGTGATCAAATGATAAAGCAATAATAAGAAAAGCACATGGTAATATATATAAAAAGATTAAGAAGGCGACCTTAAATGTATTATTGAAAATAAATAATATATAAACTTAGTATAATGCTTGTAAAACAAACGTCATGTCCAAATTTGTAATCATATCGAAAATTATTTAAATATTGTACATTAAAGTTAATATTCCACAGCATTTCGTATGGATGATTTTTTATTGCTTTATATCATTTGTATCTTGTTGTCATCATTTTTTATCTCACTGGTTTTAGGTTGTATTATATTTGACATGTACTTTTCGAAAATAACTCTTAATATCTTTAATTATTAATTTCAGCTTTGTTTCCTATTCAAAACTTGTAGTCTACACTATACATTAAATTTAACTTAAAACTTTATATTTAATATTATTTTTCAGATAGTTATCAAATGAAACGAAATGTATTATGCCAAAAGGGCTCCAACAATAACTCAACACAATACTAATATATAGTGCCTTTATATATTTATATTACCTTGTTTTTATTAAGTATACAAGTTGCAGATTCATTAACTGAGTCTTTAAAATGGTTATAATATGGTAATGATGAGTCCGGCTCTCATATTTATTAAGTGAAATTAACTATTGCCAAAATTTCATAGAGGGTTTTTGTCTAAGCCTGCAACTTGTAATATCCCGAATAATAAAAATAATATAAATATGAAGTTACAATTTCAAGACAAAAATTACTTCTGAAATATCTGTATACAAAGTATTAATTTTCTATGTTATCCATAAATAGCTCGTAGCTTTTATTACTAGATATACCTCGGCGGTTAATTGGTTCATTGCAAAATGCAAGACCAACTATTCACCATAGTAGTCCGAACCAGCCCGTGACGTCTTACAAAACGACACAACTTCTACAAGGATTTAACACCATTCTTACACATAACCATAAAGAGTGTCAAACGTAATATAATCTCCGCACCAATGGACCGATCACGCTCCAAAATGAATTAGTTAAATCTATTATGGGATTACAGTGGATCACTATTCAAAGTTGGAATTGAACATATTAATGTTAAGGTCCTCGAAAGTGGCAGCGCCACCCTGATCCAGAATCTGCAGCATGTCGGAGAGCTCGTGCGGCGCGTGACCGCCTTCCGCGACCGCACCCGTGGCCGCACCTGCGCCCCCCTGCCATGACCACATGCCTGTCGCGACACGAAAATAATTACTTTAATAGGCTATGATTTTTGATTAGCTTAACCTTATTTATTAGAGTTGACTAAATTCACGTTCATGAGGCAGCAAAAAATAACTCGTATTTCTAATAAATAATTACAGAACGATGCTTTACCGTGTGTAGGGTGCGTAGGGTGCGGCGGGTGGTGGTTATGGTGGTAGTGCGCAGGCGGTAGGTAGGCGGGTGCGGGCGGCGAGCGCGTCGGACTGCCCGCACCTGTTCCCGCCCCTGGCTCACCACTGTAAGCGTACGTCTCGCCAGTCGCGCCTCCTGCGCCACCAGCCGTGCCCGCTCCGGCGCTCTGTAAAATCCCGAATTTAATAAAGGCAAACAACTAACTACATGAGTTTAAGAAAGAAAAATTAATAACTTAACTTGTTCCTTACTTTTTCACTAGTCATTATTATATTTGTAGTATGATGGACAACATCTCTACTCAGTCCAAGTGAACATAGAAACCGGGATGTTCAAACGTGTACCTAGTGAGATATAAGACTAACCGGGCGTAGAGTGGTCCAAGTAGTGTGCGGGGGAGTGTTAGCGGGGCGATGCGGCGAATAGTCTGGCGCGTAGTGTGGCGCGTGCGGCGCATGCGCGGCGTACGGAGTGCCGCCCGCGCCGCCGCCCGCCCCGCCCTCTTCCGGCGACCGCGCGCCCACTGCTCCTGTCAACGTATATGGTATAATATGCTACATGCAAATTTTTTTAAATTTATTTTAATAAATAACTATCCACGTAGGGCTGGTCGAGCAAAATCTCACGACATCGCACCAAGCGGAGAAAGGGTCGAAAAATCGCCAAAATTACCTCACGTAATTAATGGATACCCCCTATAGTAAGTAGTAAAGTTGTTTGTTAGATTTTGGCTTTGTATTGATCTTATCAAAATAAATAACATAGTAGCAAAAAGATTACTAGAATTGCTTCCAATTAAATTTTAACTAACCTGGAGGCGGGTGATGTTGTTGATGTATGGTGGGAGGAGGCGCTTGGTACACGTCACGCTGGCGCAGATGATAATCATAATTCTCCTCTGCAACGGGCTCCCCAGTGGTGCTTCCTAATGACCGACTGCAAAAAACAGTTCTTACAGTATAACTTGATTTAAGTGTACTTTACTATAAGGTCTAATGATTACACACAAATTAAATACATAAATTTTAAAGTTTTGAATAACAATGATCAAATTATCTAGTCAGAAAGTAATTGACATATTTTTGTTGCTCATAGCAAGAAGCTCATGACTTTATATTAAATTGAGTATATAAGCATGTTAGTATTACAGTAATATATAAAAGAACAAAACTTACTTTGCCAATGTATTTGTGCATACAATATATTCAACATCATCATTGTATGGATTCAAGAATGCAAAGGCAGATGTCCTTAACCAGATCCATTCTCTGCTTTTAGTGCGGAACCGATACATAAGTGAAATTATTTGCCCCTTCAACTTTAAAACTGAAATATAAACAAAAGATTGATTAGACAATAATTGAACTAATGGCTATATGACTTTTAGATTATTTATTATTGAATTCAACAGTACCTACATAAGATTAAGTGCGTTAAAGAAATATCTCCTATTCGCATTTGTGTCTAATTTTAGAGTGAGAGTTGGAGCGTCGTACCTTGGTCGAAGTTATCCCGCATGTGCTGCTGGTCCTCCGGGTGGTAGAACTCGTAGCAGAGCTTGCCCAGCAGGTCGGCAGGCGCGTAGCCCAGCACCTGCGCGGCACGCTGGTCCGCGAACGTGAAGCGCCCGTCCACCGAGTGTCGCGACACGAACTCTACGCCGCCGCTGCACAGACTGCCTTCCGTGCTGTTCGGCGTCGACGTCACCTGCGCGCGCCATTACTCTTTTAGTTCGTACAATATCACTTTACCGTTAGTCACGGGTTCCTGCGCAAGATTTTTGCAACAGAAGCACAGGGACAGGAGGCGGTAACTAACTTTAGCTTGAATGTGAACACGCATGTTGCGTGGTAACGCGGTATATTGCAATATTTATTTATATTCTGGTTAATTACATTATTTATTATTAATCAGGAAAAATATAACATATAGTGGTACTATAAGAAGTACGAGATAGTATTAAATGGCATGTAATCTCGATTATCGACGCCTCGCTGTGAGTGTTATACCTATGACTAGAAGCGACCATGTAGGAGATCCCAAGTCAGGCGGCTAACTTAGGTAGTTAAAATATAAAACAATTCGGACAGTACAAATGTTTTAGTAGTTTGAGCTCGTTTACAGTCCAAACAAGCATTGAAACGTCATCTGAAATATACAATCTGAAGTCTTCTAGCACCTTAGACCAAGTTCCAAGACCAAATGAATCACATGATATTAAACTAATAACAAATATATAAAATATGTATTCTAACAAAAACTAGAATATTTACCTGCAATCTGCCGATAGCGACGAGACAACAGTGAGAGGCGTGAAGTTCGTCTTCGACCGGACGGTCCATCTGCATACCTGGAAACAGATCTGATTTCCCAAAACACATAAAATTATGTATGAACGAGAAAAAAACTTCTAAATTTTTTCCCACTCAACATCGACGTCGACGACTACCTCGTTCATAAATACCTCTTTCGTACATCTAGTCGTCGTAACGAATCAGCATACGAACCTGTCGGGGGCCAATTCTTAATGTATCCGGTGCAGTGCACGACGGCGTAGTTGTGTCCGTCGTGCGACGGGCCGAGCGAGTTGCGCGCGCGCAGGCGGCCCAGGTGCGCGCTCTCCGCCGTGCCGCCCACGCGCATGCGGCAGATGAAGCCGCGCCGCGACCCCATCACCTGCCGCATGGACGCTGCGCGCGCCGCGATCGTATGTATACTCATTATAAATACCTAGGTTACGCATTACATGGCTCTACCTGCGTTTTAATGCTACGGTTCAATTAGCACAGTCTAATACGTACACCTATACTCTATGTCCGACCGAGTAAAGATAAACAAACCTTAGATATACATATTATGACATGTGATTGGCTAATATGTAGTTCTGTATTATGCACTAAAAGCCGTTCTTGATTAATATATATTTATCTATGTATATAAAAAGACTTGTCCTAACTGACTCATCAACGCAGAGCCTAAACCATTGGGGTTATAGACTTGAAATTTTGACAGATGATGCATTTTATAATGAGAGTATATTCATGAATATCATAAATTATACAAGATTTCGCGACAATTCAACGTCAGAGTTTTGTTATTTATTTACATCTTTTGTGGTTGAAAATTGCTATAAACCAAATTGTGTATTTCTTTTATTTAAAAGCTTTAATTATTATTTTTTTGTATACATAAAATACTACATAATATTATGCTAGTGATAAGCAAGTGGCAAGTATAATAAAGTTACCGCATTTCAACACAGAGTTAAGTCAGTCCTAAGGGATTTTTATTGTGTGGGTTAAGCACGCTCATCAATACCGTAAGTGCTAAGCGCTTCTAAAACTCGAATAGCGGCGAAAGTAATCACGTTAGCGTCGAGTATGTGGCCGTCGCGATAACTCTGCGGTGTCACAAGACAATGCGCCGACGCATGTTAAATATTAATTAAAGCAAACGATGGAGACACTTAAATATATCCTTACATTGATGGCCCTCTTTCTTGACGGTTCCCGTTTTAAGATCCAAAATACGACCCGTATTTTGTGGCTCCTGTGTGCTTAATTGTTCCCGAACTTTCTCAACGTCGTCCGGGTGAACTTGATCATAAAAACACGAAGAGTACCATTCTCCCTAAAATAACATTAATTTCTGTTATAATAGTATGTATTATGATAAAGTATAAATTATTTAAGATAACTATACACATCCTACCTGAGAATAGTTAAGTACTGGTGCTATACTATCACTAACGTAAATGATACGACCGGTATCACAACTAACAACGAATAAAAATCCATCGGCAGCTTCTAGAATTAAGTGCTTTAATTCTTGATCAGTTAAAAAAGAAGGTTTATATGTACCATCAGTCGATGTGTTTCCAGTACCTGCAATGAGAACATAATAATACATAATTGTAGTGTATGTGAACATTTATAAACAACTACCCTACATTTGCATTCGTTTGTTTTCGTTACCATGGCAACGATAGTATTTAAATACCAACCCGAGCTGAGAGAAGTCGGAATATCGGGTTGGCGGATGGAAGCATTACTACGTGGTTATACATTCAATGTTCGAAATGAAACCATAGTCACACTAACTAAATCTCGTCAATAGCAAATAAAAAAACAAAGGTTGAAAACGAGAGAAGAAAAAGTTATAATTTTTTTTATCTTTGCCTATTGTATTATATAGATACTCGTCAGTCAGATGAAGTGTTTTTTACAAAAATGTAAAGTATGTTGCTATTACTTACCTCTCAATGCTTTCATATGCGCTACGGCCATTCGCAGTATGGTAAGTTTGTCTGGTTTCCGCGCGAGAGCGGAACATGTTGGAACCATGTCAGACAGTTCCGTGATATATGCTGTCATCTTGTTCCTTCTACGACGTTCAATTTCACAATGATTCTCGCGGCTAAATTTTTAGATAAATTTAACATATGAATTTGTACTTAATACAATACTTCATTGATAATACTAAATTGAACACTTAAAATTTCATTGAGTAAAATATCTCATTAAATTACTAAATTAAAAACTAAAATGTCATTTTAAAAAACTTACGAACGAAACTTATGGGTTATCGAATTTCGTAAGATTGTATTATAGAATCTCTTATCTAAAGTTAAGGTTGTGTGTTCTGTTGATACTACTATTACCAATATTGTTTAAAAATGGTCGTAATATTAACATATCTTTTCGGGAATCTTAATTTTTTTTAATAAATAACCATAAAGGTGGAGGTTTTACGTGATAGGTCACGTTTTCAATCACAATGAGTATCTTAACGAATTGATGTCATTGCTGAGAGAATGATAGGTACTTTTAAACGATAATTGGAAATCGGTAAGCCATTGTTAGTTACTAATGTGAGAAAATGTTTATTTTATTTACATTTACGTATTATGTTCGTATAAACCTAACACTACGACTTTAAAGCATTACTGTTGTAATTTTTTTTATTTTATTACAAATTAAATAGTTTGATATTGTATATCAGTTATTTATTATTGTTTAGATTTTTTTTTATTGCGTAGGAAGGCGGCCGAGCATATGGGCGACCTGATGGTAAGTGCTCACCAACGCCCATAGGCATTGGCGATGTAAGAGATGTTAACCATCGCTTACATCGCTTATGCGCCACCAACCTTGGGAATCAAGATGTTATGTCTCTTGTGCCTGTAATTACACAGGCTCTACTCTTACAGAAATGAATATATAAAATATTACATAATTGTTTTTTTTTAAACTTATATTTTTTAAGATAATTACCTTGCAAATCTCTCTTTATCTTGAATATTATCCTCCTCCATCCTTGTGTATTTCCCACCACTTGCGTCGTCTTCATCGGATCTAAGACAAAGATATCAATGTAAAATATCAAAAAGATCATTAATTCATTTGTTCAGTTTGCTGTGTCTAGCACTACAAATAGAATAAAAACTTTTCACTTGGTGGTAGAACTTTGTGCAAGCTCGTCTGGGTAAATACCACGCATTCATCAGATATTCTACCACTAAACAGCATTACTTTGTATTGTTGTGTTCCGGTTTGTAGGGTGAGTGAGCCAGAGTTATTACAGGCACAAAGGACATAAACATCTTAGTTACCAAGGTTGGTGGCATTGGCAATGCAAGGAATGGTTAACATTTCTTACAATGCCAATGTCTATGGGCGTTGGTGACCACTTACCATCAGGTGGCCCATATGCTCATCCGCCTATCTATACAATAAAAAAAAATTTAAATAGCTTAGCCAGGGATTCCTCCTTACCCAATACTACCAGCCCGACGCTTTTGTATGTCCTTGGTTGGGTCAGCCCCTACAAATAATAAAAAAATATATATCAACCTCATTCATTAGTAAAAAAATTAAAAATACAATTTTATTAGGTATGTAACCAGTTTCTTTTTATACATTGATTTGTAAACAAAGATAGCTTATATCATCAACATTTATATTTAATTGAAAATAATTTGTTTGTTATGTATATTATAACAAATCATGTCTTATATAAGAAAATAATAATATATAGAATTAATACATTTTAAATAGAATTCACTTCAAAATATAAGGCTTCTTTATAAAAGCATTATTATTTATTTTAATTTAAGTTTAAAGAGCATTTTGATTAAAATACAGGTAAATTTACGAAACTATGAAAGTTTTGCATAATATTTATGCTATCTTTGATTTCATGTATTGGTAAAATTTATAAATACCATAAAAAAACGGTTAACGTTTTTGCAAATCGTAAATTATTATTGTTATTAATAGTTTACGCAAGCAATTAACAAAATTTTCTACGATAATATTGAGTTAGCTAGTAAAACATAATATTATTGGAGTAATGCATACTAGGTCCGCGTAGACTTAAATAAAATATTGCATCAACAGTTTAAAAAAATCTTACGCTTTTCGTGTATCGACGTGAACCTTTATTTTAATGTATTTTTAACCAATTTTGCTAACAACGCGTCACGCGGAGCAACGCAAGAGCAACGTCAATAGAAAATAGGTCGGTTATTGCACACGTATAAATAACACTGACAAACCTTTTATATGAAAATATAGTTAACTAAAACAATCATGGTAATGTTATTAATTTTTATATAACAAAACTTTTAATATTGAGAGCAAATATTCTGCAACAAGTACAACATCACCAACCGGGGATAGTGGGAGCCACGGCAGACATCTGTCAATAAACTCATCAGTCCACGATTATTTATCCTATTATAAAATGAAATTTAACACTAATTACCAAGTAAGGGCAATTTTAATACTATTAACACACAATGTATGTTTATAGTAATTTTTCAACACAACACAAACGCCATTTTTCATTAATAGATGACATGACATTACCTTGCCAACCACAGAATCTAAAAAATTGCCAGTCCTAAGGAAACCATTTCTGACTTGCCACATCAAAAAAATATCAAGAAATTAAAATATTTTTTGTAAAATCTGAAGTCTTAAAATAATGTAGAAATAATGTTGCACCATATAAATTTATTCACTTTTATATTTTTACCTAATAACCGTGGAGGGTAGAGTTAAATAACCTTGCTTTGCTAATAGAGTTTCAAGTCAGTGCTGTCACCAGCCGTTTTCAATAATTTTAAGTATGCCTTAAAATTATCAAATTAGATTTTTAGGAAAATTGGAAAATAAACATGAATAGTTAATGTTATTATATCAATTATGATTCACTTATTTTCAAGAAACGCTATTCCGTGAGGATACGAGAAGTTTGTGAAGTTAGATTTAAAATGGCATATACATTCTTTTTATAACAGATACAATAATTATAATATTTCTTACTGGTTATTTTGTTCTTTTGGGTTTTTAAATTTTTGACAATTTACACCGTTGAATAATTAAATTACATAATCAGGACTACTTTTATGATTTCAAAATTATGATAAAATTACTTACATTTTACAACTAAAATTACAAATATAATATGGATGGAGAACTTGATGGATATTCAGATACAGGTACAAATTGCAACATAGCAGCAATTTCAGACACCTTATCAGACAATCAAGCAAAGTTAGATACTTTAGAGAAAAAAGCAGTTCATCTAAGGTAGCACCATTTTAAATATCTTTGCTTTCGAAAAAGCGATTACATTAAAAATAATTATTTTTTAAAGATTAGTACTGGAAAAGGACTTTAAGGCAGCGGATGTAAAGTGGAGTTTATTTGTAGCTGCAGCATTTAGCTTCAGATATGAAAGCTGCCTCAGACCGTTTCCGCCCATTTTCATTAAAAATGGAATTAAAGATATGGACGAATTGGTATTTATCTTAATATTTGGCATTTTATATTAATAAAGTTTGTATATAACAAAAGATATATAGATTTCTAGAAAAAAAAAAAATTACTCATTCTATAATTTCAGCTTAGCGTTATAACAGACGTACCAGCTCTGGATTTAGTTTTACAACAGTTAGACAATCTTGATAACTTGGCCAATATAAGTGATATTCTTGATTTACTGTTTTATGTACTTGTAAGATTAAAAGAACCATGTTTAAAAACTGTACCACCGGAAGCGGTACGTTATTTTACATATCTAGTTGACTTTACCAATATTTAGTATTAATTTATTTATCTAGGAAAGAAATAAATTTATTTTGAATACTTACTAAAAAATATCTTTTACAAATATTTAACGTTTATTCGTTTCGTTATTTGTATTTATTTTATTATATACAAAACAATTAAGTTGTCCGTCACGACTTTGTAAGAGTAAAATTCATGCTAAGTTTCCCCTGCCATTTAACCGAACCCCCTTTACCCTGAAGATGAAAATATCCAAAAGTCAGTCAGTCACGAGCGTCTACGTCGCGCAAGGAGTTACCATGCTAAATTTCGAGTCAATAGGATCTATAGTTTTGAAGATCTCGTGATGAGCCAATGGTGTTTTGCTTATATATTTGTAGATATATATATATATCAATAAACACACAGGCAGGCAGGTCTACGAGTAAAATATGTACGAGGTTCTGTGTAACACCACTTTATATTTTTTTCTAACAGCATGAAGGAATATTAACGAATACACACTCCTTGTTGCCGGCGACTAAACCACAATATATCTTTCAAGTCGTTAGTTCGAATAACTCGAATTCAGAGTTAAAATGGAGAGAATTATCAAAAGATCACAAAGTGTTTTACGCTTACTATGGAAATCGTTTGGAAAACTTCTTTACGATATTGAACTTTGGACTACAACAACACTTAAACAAGGTATCTCTATTACTATTGAAGATTGTATTAACAATTTGATTTGAAATATCCCACAAATAATAAAAAATCTTAGGTGCAGTTTTTTAAATCATATGTACGTATTTCACCCTTTCCTGAATTCAAATTAACTTCTTTTAGACAACATTAATGGGAAGTGGCGTATATTTATCTCCGGAATTGAGTATATGTTTGCCATATAGCCACTCAGGGTTTGGCTGGGGGGCTAGTTGTATCGGTGGTCATCTATCGTGTGTCGCATTGTGCGAAGTTATCGACGCGCCTGAAGGAATCAATTACCAGAAACCTGTTACAAACGAAGGTAAAGGTAAACATTAATATATATATATGTGTAAATATTAAAGTCGTGGGTTAAAGACGACTTACTTAATGGGACAATCGAGAGGATAGGAAGCGGTATTCCTGTTTTTTATAAAATAGAATGGCGGACGGGCAGATGGACCACTTGATGGTGAAGGGTCACTATCGCCAATAGAGATTGACGCTGTAAGAAATATTAACCAATCCTTACATATCATCAACAACCACACATAAGATGGAATGTCCCTTGTGCTTGTAGTTAAACTGGCTCACCCTTCCAAATTGAACTCCGGCTGAATATATGACGTGTGGATGGTACTTACCCAGACGGGCTACACACAGTCTTACTAGCAAGTAAATTGCCCCTACACTCCTCCCCCTTCTTTCTGCTTCGCTCCACTAATCCTGGCCACGGTAGCTGTTGAGGTAGCAAGAGACAGTCTTCTCCTGCTATATTGCCACTCAGGGTTTCTTTCTTTTGCTTTCTTATGCTATATTTTATACTAGTCATTATCTCTGAAACAATTTAAGATATTTTAGCAAGGAAAACCTACTACGACTAGGAACATACATTCAGTGCGAAGTTTGCGACGTACTTATATAGACTAGAAATAAAACTGTTTGTTTTCTTGTTGTATTAAGGTGATAGTGCATATGCAGAAGAAAAAAACAAAATGATCATCGAACAAAATGTTGGTTCTCGGCTCGTGCACTATATTGTTACCAACTGTGATTTGATAAAAGTACGTTACTTATTGGTGTACGCTAAGCAACCTACTTCGATGAGATTTTCAACAAGCAGCTCAAATAGGGATGGTAAAAGAAACATTTTTTTATAATACACTTACACGATCAATACGATTAAAATCTTATATTAATGAAAAATATAGATAAATGTGGCAAGAAACATAATGGAAGATTATAATGAATTTGTTAAGGTTTTTTGATATTGATCACCATCGCCCATAGATATTGGTGCTACTGTTGAAATGTAAATGAAACTGGTGTTTTTACCTTGGGAACTAAAACGTATATTATACACAATAGATCACATTTAAGAGTATTTGGTTTTTAATATAATAATAAATAAAATTTTTAATATCGTATAAGATTTAATGAAATAATTACCGTTTATGTAATGATGATATGCTGATGGATGTTCCGACCAGCGAGCAGTAGGTACACTCTGGCAGGGAATTTGGGGAATAAGAAGTGATAAATCGTATATGGGTTCATAACGTACCAAGGATAAGTTAATATTGGCGGTTAGCTAGAATACTGCGTATACCTAAGTAGGATCTGTGCTGGATACCTCGCAAATAGTTACATCTAATATAGATACATTTGATTTGATACAGTGGCTGCGCAAGACGTTAATTTTATGTGAGCGAGATACTATTTGCGAGGCTATCTTTTTTTAATCGTGCTGGAAAAACCCCTTACGCGTTTTGATCTTTTTTTCTTCTAAGTAATTTATACCGCGTAATAATTCTAGACCCCGAGGCCACGTTACCCACGTTGCCCACCAAGTCGCCCACGCCTAGCGCCGCCTCTGCTTTGATAAATAAATAAATAAGAGATAGAATAAACAAGTGATATAATAATAAAATACTTTTTGTTTTTTATAATGAATAAATGTTATATTCTTGCAGCGGGTCTACGTCAGTGGTTCGCAAGACATAAGCTGTTTTCAATTCTTCTAGGATACGGACTAATGCTAGCAACTATTGGTTTTGCAAATAATCAACCTATACAGTACTATTACAAATTTTTATTAAAAAAATTAGATGTGGCAATCAGCAATGCAAAAATGTAAAGTTTTTTTTTAGTTTTTAGTTTAAAATTTTTAAGTGTGTTTTTTGTGCATGTTTTTAAAATAAATCCTTTAAATAGTAATTCAATGAATTTTATTTGAATGACATACGTCTAATTAGTAACATTATGCCTATGGGATCATTGAGTCTGATAAGTTAGTATTTATATAATAAAGGTAGTATGCTAGTACGTCATGTGAGTACTAGCATACTACCTGTCAGGGGCCTTGGCCCTAGTCCCCTACAAGGGCCAATCCCCTGACTACAATAATAAATGTTAGAGAATATGAACTTAGTATGATAATAATGCAATTTTTACGAGCGTTATTTATAATTGAGCATAATTCATTTTCACGCAAGTAATATTTTATGTATATTTAATTGCTCATATTATGTGAATTGTTTGACATAATTTAAACATCATTTGAAAAAAATAATTTAGAGGAAAAAATGCTTATGAAAGATATGTCCACCTACTTCCGTTCACAACACCGATGATGGTTATCTAATTGCATTGGGGTTTGTGTTGTTTTAGAACACTGTTGTTCGCTTTATTTTGCTTCCGTTATGGACTAACGCATAATCATTGTCTGATCTATTTTTATTGTAATGACCAACCGTACACAATGGGCAGCCATCAGTTTCACCTTTTGCATGCTTTGAACGTTAACGCGTCACTATGGCATGTATTCATATCGTGAAATTATTTAAAATAAAATACAATCGGTCATAAGTCAAACATGGATTATTTATATGTTTTTTTTCTTTCTTTGCTATCGTGTTCTGTTGTAAGTCAAGATCCTGTTGTAAATTTATCCCAAGGTCGTGTTGTTGGGGTGAGAATTATAATTTTCATGATTTATTTATAATTTTTAAATTTCTATAAATATTAATTATTTTCATTTAGATTAAAGTGTTTACCGAAAATGCACTAAAACCAATTGAAGTGTTTTTTGGAATACCGTATGCAGCTCCACCTACAGGGAGATTGAGATTTTCGGTATGTAAGAATTTTTTTTTTCTTCATCAGAATGATAGACAAATGTAAAATATAACATAATATATTCTCTCATAGCCTCCTGAACGACATATAGGTTGGAGAAGAACTTTATTTGCTCATCGTTTGCCACCGCGATGTCCTCACACAGGGAATGATAGTGAAATCAGTGAAGACTGCTTATATCTTAATATATGGACTCCGCGGGTTAGATCTACTTAAATAATTTAAAATTAATTAAAAAAAAATACATTTGTGCATGTTATTACAAAACAAAACTTTTTTTAGGTAGAGAGTGGATGTAAGTCTGCAGCCGGTAATTGTTATTCTGTACAGTGATTCTTGGCTCAAAAATGGCGTTAATTTGCCTTGTCAAGAGTTGGCTGCAGAAGGCTTTGTGGTTGTGACTGTAGCTTACAGGCTTCATATATTAGCATTTTTTACTCTAAAATCGATTGGAGCACGTGGAAATCTTGCCTTACTAGATCAATATATGGCTTTAATATGGGTTCGAGAAAATATAGCGGCATTTGGTGGAGATCCAAATTCAATTACACTAGCGGGCCACTCTGCTGGAGCTGATAGTGTCCTCCTTCACATGGTGTCACCTCGTTCTGTTGGTAAGCTTTTAAATTCTTGTCTGAAATCTAATTTTCTTGTACAAATATCTGCATTATCTCAATTTTTGGTAGCTACTTGTTTGATTAATTATAAAACTGTTGATGTAAATACATCATTCCTTTTATTAGGTTTATTCCACCGAGCCATAATTATGTCACCTCAAAACATTTGGAAAGCGATTGAAAAAGACAACGATCATAATAATTCCGATATCGTAAAGTTATCAAGAGGCGTCGCACAATCTTTAGGCTGTTTAAGTGCTAGAGAAAGTGAAATTCTACAGTGCTTAAAAATTCAATCTTTGAAGGATATAATGTCACAATATTCGGTACTAATTATTATTATTATATAAATTAAATAACATTATAAATATGTAAATAAAGTAGTATTCAAATTCCATCTATCCTATTGCTTAAACTATTTTTTAAGTTTTTATAGTGAGTTGAGCATACATTCGTAAGAAGTGCTACATGTATGTAAATGTAGGTACACTTAATATCACGCGATAATAATAACTGCTAAAAATAGCCTTCACGTTCAAAATGATTGAAGGAGGCCAATTCCATTAAAGTAAAACGTTCATTAACGTTCTCGATTCGATTGCGATCCAGCTTCGACTATTCCTCCTTAAACGGTTTGTAAAGTAAAGTAAGTAACAGCCTGTGTATGTCCCACTGCTGGGCTAAGGCCTCTTCTCCTCTTTGTAAGGAGAAGGTTTGGAGTTTATTCCACCACGCTGCTCCAATGCGGGTTGGGGGAATACACATGTGACAGGATTTCAATGAAATTTGACACATGCAGGTTTCCTCACGATGTTTTCCTTAACCGTCAAGTACAAGATGAATTATAATCACAAATTAAGCACATGAAAATTTAGTGGTACTTGCCCGTGTTTGAACCCACGATCATCGGTTAAGATTCACGCGTTCTTACCACTGGGCTATCTCGGCTTTTTATGATGTTACCATAAACGGTATGATGTTACCAATGTTACCATAAACAAAAGCCAAAAACCAAAGTTAACTTAACTTTTAACGTTCTATCAAGGACGAATGAAATCGCAACTGGATCGTTGTATTAGTAGAATCTAAGGGGAAAAGCAAAAGGTCAACGACGCGATGATGATGCGTTTCGATTCCGTTAATGTGTTAATTAATTATGTTAGTTGAATTGGCCTCCTAATTATTTTTAACAACAAATGTATAAGATATTTGTTTATATATATGTATTTCAAATAATGTATTTTTTTCGTAATGTTGTAGAACAATTGGACAGATATTATTCAACCAATTCCTGATAATTTTTTACCAGAATCGGAACAATATTTACCGACAACACTTTCAGCAGCGTTAGCCTCGTCGAAATCACCTATTATTCCTGTTGATGTCATAATAGGAACTACTGATCTGGAAACAATTAATTATGGTAAAATAGTTATTATTCAACTAACTTATAAATTACCGACAAATAAATTAGGTTTAGTTACACCTTTTACTTTTTACAGATAACAGTTACGAGGAAATTATTAAACTTGGTGGTGATCATTTATACAATCAAACTATATCAACGGTTATTCCAAACTTATTACGTTTGCTATCGTTAGACCGACCAGAAACATCGACACTTGTAATTATTGTACAGTATAAAAAAAACGTTTAAAAATAAATGTTAATACCTAATTACAAAAAATAATCTTTCAGTTACCACAGATAATACAATGGGAATTTTTGGGTACTAAAATACGAAAAGACAATGAAAAACAAATTTTTAAAATGTTAGAAGCCGTTGCGCGAATGGAGACATCTGCTAAATGGGAAGCTGGGTGTGCTCTTTTGGCAGCGAGGTTAGCCCGCCGAGTTTCTCACCTATATGTTTATCATTACTCGCAACCTTTTGGAACAGATTTAAAAGGTCAACAATTGAATTTTACAGGTAACATTCCTTTATCTATTTTTTTTATTTGATAATTGTTTCAAAATGTCAACGATTTGTTTATTTACTCTATTTTTTTCCCGTATTATTTATGACAATTATTTTAAAATATATATATATATATTAAGTATATATTAACTTAAACATTGATACTGTGACACCGATGTGAATGCGCTTTCGTTTGCTACTCGCATCCCATTGCTGATTCAATAAAATGCTATTGTAGACACTATCACTTATCTCTATTGCTAAAGTTTCGTTGATCGTTATAATTTACAGGGGCAACACACGGCGCTGAACTATTAGCAGTTTTAGGTGATGCTTTAATGCTCCAAGTAGCACGTAGACCAACATCACAGAATGAAAAAGATATCTTCAATAAATTTCGAAAATACATTAAAAACTTCGTTACATATGGGTATTTTTATGTATTTTTTTTGTATATTGCTTCTATTTTATTAACCAACAACACGTACCTACGTACGAACGTATTTCTTAGGCATAATTATTCATTTAAAAAAGAATATGACTATTTAATATCAAAAATTGGAATTTTGTGATATTTCATTCGGAATGACTTAGACAATTTGAAAAGAATGACTAGTAAGAAGATATTTTTTATTCTTTTCATCGGAAAGTTTTGTTATTAAATAATTTTAAAGCTATACATATAGTTTACATAGAAATTAAAACTCTAATAAAATATATTATGTAGCTAGTTATCGAACTAAATGATTATAAGTTAGTAATATAAACGCTAAGATTACTAAACAGGGAAATGTAAAATATCAAGTGCAACAGAAGATTTAAGGAATAACTACTTCCGAGACTAATAATTAATAAAATAGAAGCAATGTAACATAAAGATATTTTGTTATCATTGAAAAATAATAGATATTTATTTAAAGGACGCCAGGGACCCAAAAGGAATGGCCAAGATATATGGTGGGAGATTCATATATACATGAAGTATGTGATGCAGATTTTACCGATTTCAACCAATACAAGCTCATAAGGAGAATATCTTTTTGGCTTCAATATCTACCGCGCTTATCTAATAAACTCAGTTTAAATGAACAAGCTGAAAAAATAACTATTGGAAATGGTAATAAAATTATCTTGATTTTTATAAGGCAATCAAAAAGCAGCAAATTATAAGTGGGACCTATAGTCGATATAAGCGATAATTCTATTCATACTTGTTACATTATGACACAAATAGTTAATTGAGCTTGTGTCTTATATCGATGTAAATAAATGTGACTATATACCTTTTCATCTATACCCAATTTTGTTTTTTTGTTGAACAAAATTATATTTTTAAACGGAACCATAAACGAAATAGATTTAGTCATATGCTCGTCGTTAAGTTCGACAAATCCGCTCATATTTCTTCATCATTCGTTCTTAGTCATCATCTATGTCATCACCTACGATGCTCTTCTATTTAATATATCTAATTGGATAGGAAACATAATTTTTTAAAGCCATGATGTTTAAATATTTGTTCTCTTTACCTTAAATAAGTATTTTCCTCAATCTTTAAAAATCTTAAACACTAAAAAGATTCCTTTTCAGATGGCAATCGACTTCGCGGAGGTGTTATAGCCTTGTGCGGCATTTCTGTCATGTTTTTATTGCTATTGGGTGTTAGCGTTATTATATTACATAAATGGCGAACTCGACGACCGTTGGATTTCGATTCACAAGTAGCAAATTAATAATTATATTTAGCAGTAAGCGTTAAAATGAAAACATAACATAAATAAACTTGGTTAAGATGAAAAATTGTCTCTTTATTTATAGTATTTTACGAAATTATTAATTAATATGATTACTAACGTATTATGGGATTTAATACAAGGAGTAGAAATTCATTAAGAATTTATTACTCATGACTTAGTTATCTGAGATGATCATTAATAAGGTTACTGTGATACGTTTCCTGACCATATACTTAACTAACTAACGACTGCCTCGTTGGTCTAGTGGCTAGTTATAAGGCCCGGTGGTCCTGGGTTCAATTCTCAGGTCAGGCCGATAAATAGTTATTGAGTTTTTAGTGTCAGAAAATCATTAGATACAATATAATTTTAAATGTAGAAAAAACTAAATAAAGAAGATGCGTTCGTAAAATAATGAAACATTTAATTCCTTCAAATTTCACCCTCTGGGTCTAAGAGGCTGTAACGCTATCTTGATTGTGGGACACACATTTGAGGGACACTTTTCATATACAAAGATACTTATTCACAGCTTAATTTCATAGACGAACTAGCAATTAGCATCTCTCTATAAATTATATAGTCTGTACTGTAACACAGATTAAGTACAATATATAATCTGTTATGTATACTTTTTGATGTTGTCTGTGGCTTTTTTCGACGAATTTGTTTTGTTTGTTTGTGGTAGGTAAAACTTGAGTTGTGGAACTTGTGGATAAATCGAATGGTTATATTATCTTTGGTTTGTGTAACTTAACTTATTGATATATCAGTTTTATATTTTGAAAACTGAAAATATATAGAAGAAAAGTTAAAAATCGATAGAATTAATTGGATAATTTGAAGGAGAACACGACATAAAATATGGCATTAGCACTGCAAAGACGGGCAAATGTAAATAGTTGTTCTAGTATCAATAACAAGAAAGCATGATAAATATAAGCTAATTGTATTAAATTAATTTGTTATGTTTTAGGTAAGGCTTCCCCCAGAAGTTAATAGAATTTTGTACATAAGAAATTTACCCTATAAAATATCCGCTGAAGAAATGTATGATATTTTTGGAAAATACGGGGCTATACGACAAATAAGAGTGTAAGTAAACTTTTTATGTAATTAGAAACAGTAAACAACCCAATCATAGAAATTAAAAATAAAATAATTTTACTAAGATATTTTACACTTATGTATTGTAAAACTTAAAACTTGGCACTATTTCAGATTGAGGTTATGAATATAAATAAAATTATATTATTCAATGAGACCTATGTAAATTTAGCTTGAGAGAAAAATCAACGCTATGATTATATATTAATATGTAATATTGTTAATTTTTAGCTAATTCATTTGATATTTCTAAATATATACACCATAATAAGTTTTTTGTTGCAGTGGAAATACCCCAGAAACGAGAGGGACCGCATTTGTTGTGTATGAGGACATTTTCGATGCTAAAAATGCTTGTGATAATTTATCTGGTTTCAATGTCTGTAACAGATATTTAGTTGTATTATATTATAGATCAAACAAAGCATTCAAGGGAATGGATATTGAAAAGAAGCAAGAAGAATTAGATACATTAAAGAAAAAATATGGCATTTCCACTGATGAGCTTCATAAATAAAAAACCATAAACCGTAATCATTTTATTGTTTAAATTTATAGAATAGTCTGATATAAATAAGCAAAACTTTTATTTATTATATAAAGATGAAAAATACTTTTAACATAAGACGAGAAATTAACTAAAAGAAAAATCACTTCTTTATTGTTAAAAATATTTGGTTTGTATCTTGGATGCACAGGTTTCTCATCAGCATATAAGCAGACCTTTTATACGTAGGTCTGATTTGACTATGACTCGTGAAGTAAATTTAAAGTCAAAATAAAGGTTGTATTTTATTCAATACCCACATGGGATGAAAACACCTTGGCAATAGGAGATTTTAGTCTCAAATGATTTGTTTGTCTATGAATTATTTGTATTGGAAACTCAACTTAATTGGTTGTTAAATGCCTAACGCAATCCTTACTATGCCTTGATATTTTTTTAAACAGCTCCCTTATCAAACAAATGACTAAACTCAACTTAAATTCTGCCCTCTATCCCAATCTCCATTAGTATGTTGTTATTGTTTTATTTACATATGCAACAGAATTCCTGACCAGTTCAACCCAACCAATTATAACCACATAATATATTGTGGTTGATGCGACAAATAAATTCTGACTTTGATTATGTAAAACTTATGAACCGGAGATTGCTCATGATCTACTTACATAAAGAGTAGTAATCTTATAAAACCACTCCTTTCTTTAAGAAATCGAGTTGAGGAATTTTTCATAGAAAGAAAAAAATAATATACAATGGTAGCAAATTGGCTTTAAATGACCTGTAAAATGAAAGTGTCAGTCATACTGAAATTATCATCTATTTCTTTTTGATAAAAAAAAATTCAACACAACCAACTAGTAAATAACTAAATATATGAATTACGAAAAGAAAATTTAGAAGGCGGAGGAGCAATCAAAATGCGCAACTTTACTTACAACACAGTACTTTTATTTTGATCGTGCACAAAAAGTTATTACAGGTTTATAGACATTAAAATCAACCAATGCTTGAAGATATAGTGTCACCATAGTACTAATAATAAGCAAGCACTAATTTTGTGTATCTCTAAATCATTTCAGATTAAATGGAATAACATATATTGTTTACGTAGAATAAATTAAATAAGTCTTAATATGTCTTTATATCGAGTTTTATGTTTTTTTTTATAAGTTTTCTTTTTTATATATTTTTAGTTTAACAAGGATTAAGATAAAAATCAAATACATACTATAAACAAGGATTTAAATATCACATAACAAGGTATCTTTATATAGTAACGAATATGAGATTAATCTCGTTAATGACTATTTAAAAAAATGGATAATATCCTTCCTTTATTTAAAAAGATTAGACAAAATCACAAAAATGGACTGATGAGTTAATGGACTGACTCTTAAACTTAAGTTTTTTTTTTAAAAGAAACAACAAATGAGATCAGATCTGTACAGTCATACTTGTGTAAGGCAAAAAATGATATATGAGTAAATTCAGTCATAATAAATGCATTCATATGAAAATTACCAAATTGTCAACATTCACTACACGCGAAAACATAGCGATAAGACAATTTACGTTTTAACTGCACAGAAAACGGTTTATACTTTTTTTAATGTTGATATTTTAGTGAAATATTAATTTTACCAAAAAAATTCGTGTCATTAAGAATTAAAGGAAAATAAAACTCATATAGATCAACGAAAAAACAATAATTACCGAAGTAATTATAAACGAGTGCACCTTAATTAAGAGGATATATCACGTTTAAATATAACATAAAACATCTAACGGGTCAGACGAAATACATTCTTTAGTTTATTTTATCTGTATGTTATCAATATTATTTTTAAATATGTTGGATTAAAACGACGGTATTTAAGAAGCTGAAGCTAGTCGTGCTCTATCTTCATTGACTAATTGTTTGTTTATATAAATGTCTTCATCTGTCGAGGTATCTATAAGGTCGAGGATGAGTAACGGTTCAGTAGGGTTTATCGGATCTTTGCCAACTTCCTTGCAAACGCCAACAAATTGTTGTTCCACACATAAGTCTTGAAATCTAATACAGTCATCAACAGTCCAGTCTTGATGAAGAGGTTTCACATCTGTGAACGGGTACAAAAAATATATTGAACAATTGAATGTATATTCCCCATTAATTTTATTATTAGGAATCATAAATCAATTAATTTCAATTCTTTAATTGACATAATACTTGGCTGAAGCATCTCAGAAGTGACTGCAGTCCTCCAGACAAATCACGTCTGTTAGTTTTTGCAAACTTTAAATAATAAACCACAGGTAACAAGGTACGTACATACATACATACAACACTTCGAGTCAAATATGATTGCAGATCATAAACAAGAATCAAACATTACGCGTATACACCTGACAAATTGCTAAAGGCAAATGAAGTCGCATTTCGTATAAAATAAGCCAGTACGCACCGTAGAGACGCGCCTTGATGGCCTGCGGCGGCAGCGAGCGTGCTAGCGGCACGGCGGCCGGCACGGGCCTCAGTGACTTGGTGCTAAACAGCGTTAGGTCGCCGAAGTCGCAGAAGTACACCGACACCATCTCCGTGGACACCGCGTTCGCCACCACGACCCTGTCATACGACAACGCGGACCTTCGGTTAAGTCTTCTTTTGCCGGGAAGGCACAAAAATTAGGGTAGAGAGGGGTTCAAAGTAGGAGTTGAGAATTACAGGTATAGGTTCTACTCAGATCTGAAGTGTTTATTTCCGAACCGGTGGTAGATTTATATATCATATTGTCATGATCAATAAGCAAGTGTAAGGCTTCTATATTGTATAAAGAAATTTAAATAAAAACAAAGGGGCTGGGCCACACACGCAGTGTACACGTGTACTAGACGCACTTAGCCTTAACTTAACCAATTGCGTTCTCAAAGTTATTATTTACTGTATATGTGTACATTGTCTGATTGTACACTTAATATCAACATTACGAACCAATTTTATTAAGAAGTCGTCGAAACGTCGAACGATATTATCACCTGTACCAAGATTCATCTTTATCGTAATATGCCGTATAAAGTTGTCCGCTTGCCGGTTTCGTCGGAGCCTCAGATTCGGGTATTTTCGGGCACTCCACTTGCAACGACGCCATCATCGTTTGCAGCGTAGGTCTCGTACTATTAGGTTGAACCTTTTACAACAGGACAAGGGAGCGATTAATACCTCTATCGGAGTACGGAGTGGGTACCCGGGCGCTACGCGGGTGTGCGACACTACTCACGACAAAGTTCCAGGGGTTGGCGGCCATGGACACGAACACGTCGAAGCACTTGCCGGGCGCGGGCAGCGCGGGCGGGGGCAGCGCGCCGCGGGGCTCGCGCGCGTCGCCCGCGCCCGCCGACCCGAAGATGCGCTCCTTCTTCTTGTGCAGCTCCTCGAGGTGCTTCGATGTCTCCTTCTCCTCTTCCTTCGGGTTGGCGCTGTGAAAAAAAATTCTCAATAACAAACTACCTCTAAAAGTATAGAGTTGAAGCGCTATTGCTTAGATCTTCTTTTTTACAATTGATTTTTTTTCCCTCTTTACATTATATCTATAATTATTTTTACATTGACTAAATGACAATCTTAGGAAAATTAAAAACTTTAAAGAATAATGGACTACCAGCTTTATATAACGTACTTCTCGATAATATTTACATTATAGTCATAAGGCCTAGCCTAATTCATCATACTTTAGAAAAATAGCCTACCTTTCTATTTTTATTATAAAATAATAACTTTTTACGTATTCCTTAACTAAAACTTATGAAAGCATTACTAATATATACAGTAGAACAACATTCATAAAATAAAAGCAAAATAAATTGTGAAACTAATTATATTATTAATTACAATTATGTATTTTCTCTTTTCATATGTTACATAATTTTAACATTATTCAAAATAAAACATTAAAAAGTTTTTTGTTTAATTATAATTGAAAATATATTGTCATTAATTAGGAACCATTTAGTATTACGAAACAAAATTATTATTGGTTGTGGTGTATTTCAATATAAATATTTATAAGGTAACCGAACCTGTTATTGTTGTAAGGTTTTTCGGTCGATAATTATTAATTCACTAATAATGCGAGACGGTTCGCGTGTCGAGTTAGTGAAAGTCGCGGAACGCTGATACGCTCTGATAACTGTAAAGCTATTGCATTATAATGATTTTAATGCATTCTAATATTTACTTTACTTTATATTTCAAATTTTATTTGACTGTTTTCTTTTCTATTTTTTGTGTTTAAGAGAACTATCAGAGTCCGTTATTCATAAAATTCAATTCAATTGTTTCAAAATTATCACATACGAAATGTTTATACTTTAGTTATTATTAGATGATGCATATATTATTTTCACAAGTTACTAAAACTTTAAAACAAACAAAACAGAACTAAACAAAGAGAGAGACAGATCAGACGGTTTCGGTTGGTTCATGAAATGGTAGACCTATACATTTATTAATTGTTCTACGGCGCTACGTTGCCGATGCAACGACAGTGTTTGGTTTGGGTCGGGTACACTTTAGCATCTATGTTCATAGGCAATGATGCCCACAAACCATCGATAAATCTGTCTGTCTGATAACGAAAAAAAAAAAACAAAAAAAAAAAACTCAACAGTTGAAGATACTCGTACTCCATGAGTATCGAAATGTTGACGGGCACGAGGAAGTTCTCGGGCCCCGAGCGAGCGAACAGCTCGACGTGCTGCGCGGGCGCGCCCGACGGGCTGCCCGCCGCCGGAGTGGCGGGCGCGGACGCGGGCAGCGCGCGGCACAGCACGGGCGCGCCCAGCAGCAACTCCCGCAGGCGCTGCACCATGCTACTCGCCACGCGCTCCGCCGAGCCCAGTCGCACCTGCACCGCCTGCGGACGAGAACTAGGGTCAGGCGAGCCCAATTAGCGCTCGACGGAGACCTCGGCGTCGTCTGCGGGCACCTGGTAGGGGTAGGCGTCCAGCGCGGGCGAGAAGGCGTTCAACGGCACGAGTGAGGAGAGCGGCGCACGCAAGATGAGCCCGCTGTCCACAAGCTGCGTGCGCACTGTGCCCTCGCCGTCCAGGCCGCTGATGATAATGCACCGTACCCTGTAACATGGAAGGCCATCTTAATAAAATGTACTTAAGTTCAAAAGGGCAATTGTTTCATATATTTGTAAAAAAATATCTTAAAATTTCACGAATGAGCTCGTATATTTGAGGATGGAATAGAATGGAGTAGAGAATACGGTCGGAAAGTAGAGAGCTCTGACCAGTCTCCGGCGAGCGTGCGCACGATGTAGAGCGCGTTGGGCTGCGTGGGCGGCGCGTGCGGCGCGGCGGGCAGCGGGCGGCGGTAGGGGCCGGCCGTCAGCAGCGCCAGCGCCGCGCGCACCGTGTCGGCGCCGCCCGCGCGCGACACCCACACGCGGCCCTCCTCCGTCACGCAGCCCACCTCCACCGCGCACAGCTTCTGCGCACACCGATCGCAAACGTGACTACCCGATTCGATCGCTCCGCGTCGGTGCGTTCGAGAAGTATCATAAAGTCCGCCGTGCCTGCGTGAGCGAGAAGGCGCCGGCGATGCAGAAGTCGTGCACGATCTCCTTGTTGATGTTGAGGTCTCGCGGCGTGGACGTGTCGTAGAGCACGACGGCCACGGAGGGGTCGGAGGGGTCGGTGCGCGGGCCGGGCGCGGCCACCAGCACCTCGCCCAGCAGGCGGCGCCGCACCAGCGCCGCGCCGGTCTCGCTCGCCGCCAGCTCCTCCGCGCCCTCCAGCCGGCACAGGACCGCCTGCGGCGCATACATCATCATCATTCTATGAACTCCCGAATATTTGCAATGATTACTTGTTAAATAAAATACATCGGATGGGTCTGCGAGTTCATTCGTATTCGATAATATAATACTAATTGTCAAGACCTTTAAATGTTTATTTCTTCAAAGCCGGGACGTGGTTCCCGTGTTAATTTTTGTACACCTGTATACGATTTTGCTTGTTATGGGTGGACATACTCGACAGTTATGTAATACATTTTAGCTAACCCTGCTACACCTTTATTTTAAGATAGATTTATTTGTAATGATAACCTGTGCAGGCAGTTTTCGGAATTGTGGTTCGAGAATTTTTATGTTATTAAATTCAACGGAATCGTCGTCTCCGTGATCTCCGAGGAAAACGGTCGCTTTTTCGTCTTCGATTTCTAATATTTTCGCTCGTTGCCATCCACCGTCATCTAGTTTTACTGCATACCTATTGTACAATTTCCAATCATTAAAGAAGGCTCTTTCGAACTATAATATCCACCGAAAAAATTTACTCCTTTCACGAATATTACCAAGCATTTTTAATAATCATAGATTTGTCCAATGTCGTGCCACCGTTATCATAATAATCGACCATATCGGCAAGAAGAACTTCAAAAGCATCCTGTAAAGTATTATTACAATTAAATAATCTCTTAAATAAATAGTGAACTTTGAAATAAGATTATATATTTGATAATTTTATTTAGACCACTTACGCTATATTGAAGGCCAATTATCCTGAGCCAAACTTCGAGAGTCGAATTCGCTACGGTAATGAACACATTCCAAAAGTCATCCTCTGGAAATTGCAATGGTGGTAAATCACTGTCGATCGTTTCTTCAAAAGATATAGACTCGATTAATAGCGATTTTACGTCCTAAAAGTAATCCAATCAAGCATTGTAATATTAATCTCTCAAACGAACATATTTTCAATTAAAAATAAGTGGACATACCTCGTTGTTAGGTAAAAGTACCAATCCATTGACCAGCCTATCCTTTAGTATGAGGGGACAGTTTTCCACCAACTCCAGCCAGTTGTTCGGCAAATTTTCATTATATTTCTGTCTGAAATACAATTTTGTAATAAAATAATATTCTCATATGCAATCGCTGTTCGTATATGTGAGAGCGCGAAGGGGCGCGCTACCTGTAGAGGTGCGGCACGTGCGTGGCCCAGATGCCGGCCTCGAAGTCGGCCACGAGCGCGGCCAGCGCCTGCAGCGCGCCCGCCGGGCTCGACGTGGGCAGCCCCTCCATCTCCGAGCTCTCGATGACGGCCAGCAGCTTCACGGCCGCCAGCTCTTTGGCCAGCTCCTCCGACGGGGACGAGTCCGGGTACGACGACACGGTGTACGACCCGCCCACCTGACCACCGGACGCACGGTTAACTCTCGGTTCGATAGTTATCCATTCATTTGTGTAAAATATCTTACAAACTTTAAACTAGTACTTGAAGATGCCTTAATAAAAATCATGTACACAAATGTGTCATCGACACAAATCGCTTAGTTATCTGTGAACATTTTAATAATAAACGCGCGGAAAATTAACCTCAGGTTTCAGGTGTGTTGCCTTTTCATGACAACATACCTCACGACTCGCACAGATCGTGTTGCTAAAGTTGCAGAACTGTGTTGAACTTGACTTTGAAGATATTGACCATTACTTTATGTTCCCAACCTAAAAAAATATCTTCATGGAAAGCATTTTTCCGAGCGATGAATAACCAAGAAGCGATAATAATAAATACTTTTCGGAAAAATATTTGAAAAGAATATTAAACCGTTAAATTAAGGTCATGGGAGACTACAATGAGAAATGAATTTTAATTTTTATTCTACGTTTTTCTTAATATATACCGAGAATACATAAAATGCCATCGTACATTTTTGTGACGCAAACATTTTAAGGTATCCGATAAAAACCTTGATTGAGCAGATGAAACTGGCCGGGCCACGCTTGGATCGTATGTCGAGTACTGTGTACGTTGGCTGAGGTAACCCTAGCTTGCGACAAGTCCATTCAAGTTTTTCAATCGAAGAAGTCGAATCTGGAGGAGGTTCCAATGTATGAGCAGGTGCTACATGAGTCACAAGATCACTAATTTCCTGCAAAGTAATAAATTGTTTGAATGTCAAATTATTATTTATTTATGTTAATAAGCAATATACACAATTACGTACTGTATAATCATTGTGAGCTGGAAGTTGCAACGGTATCAAGTCAACCGTATTAAGTCTATCACGTAAATTAGACAATCTTTGTGATGCTGAAATTTTGCCGCCACCTTTTCCATCAGTCTCTTTTTCATTTTTAATGGAATGTTTTTGCTGCAGAAAGAATTTTTTATATTCATAATATTGAACTAAAAAATGTAATAATTAAACATCAGATATTACGTGATACAAACTTCTTCAGCTTCCTTTGTGATTTGCAAAGCCGTGTTTACTCGTTTTGACGTATTTATAACAGTTTTATCTTGATTTTCAGTTGATCCTTTGTAATTTTTTACACTTTGAGATGAATTTTTGTTATCATAGGTCTTATTGTATTTGTTGCTCTATAACAACACAAAGTTGTTTTAAAAAAACACTCATTACAACAATTAATAAATTATAAAAAATATTTTATTTATTATAAATTATAATATAATAACCTACCTTGTTGTAGTTGTTGTTAATAAATGGAGTATTGGATTTAGCTCGGTATAACTGATTCGAATATTGATTACTGTAGTTGGAGGAATAATATGGTGAAGTTGGTTTTCTCCAAGATCCTTGCTTTTTTGGTATCCGATTCTTAAAAAACATACTCTATTAATATAACTGTATATATGGCTCACGTTACTATTACAGTTTTACGGCTTAACTTGTTATGATCATTCAGTTACTTCTATCTAATCTTAAGGGGAAATAGGAATGTGGAACTTATTCCTATTTATTTAATTGCCTGCACAGTTATTAATGTGTAAACAACAGATATTTATGAGTTTGGTTTACCTAATTCATTTGTTTTAAATACAAAACAAACAGTTTCTGTAATTTCATCTTTGATAATTTTACGCCTGTTCAAATACTAAAAAGAAGTCGAATCTGGAGGAGTGATCAAATACTAAAAATATTTAGAAAGCATTATATCATTTATAAGTAATTAATACAAATGTCCCATTATTTGTTATATAAAAAGCAAAGAATGCTCTGCAGGGTATTGTTTTTTTAGTATGTATGTTATATACATATATTATTTAAATAAAATGTGAATATTAATATGTAACTTTATTTTAACATTGAAGAAATGTTTTTGATCATAAGTCAATGAGTTAATAATTAAAATTAAGTCTATAATTATTAAATTACTGTAATATAATAAATAGTAAAGTTAGAATATAATGATTTTTTTTTACAACAGTGATTATAAACTTATAATCATCATCATCATCATCATCAGCTCACACCTTCGATTTAAACATACAACATTGAATGAAGATTTAAACCAAGTACTGACTATATTTTACATTTTTAGATATAAACACATCAACATTTTCAGAAATAAATAGCTTCATACAAGTAATAATAGTTTTACTCGGTGGTAGAGCTTTGTCCAAGCTTGTATGGGTAGGTACCGCCCACTCATCACATATTCTATCGCAAAACAGCAGTACTTTGTATTGTTGTTTCGGTTTCAAGGGTGAGTCAGCCAGTGTAATTACAGGCACAAGGGTCATAACATCTAAGTTCCCCAAGGTTGGTGGCGCATTGGCAATGTGTGTGATGGATAACATCTCTTAGAATGCCAATGTCAATGTGGGCATTGGTGACCACTTACTATCAGGTGGCCCATATGCTCGTCTGCCTACCTATACAATAAAAAAAAAGTAATACAATAGACTTAACTATGTGTGAGTGACTATAAAATCCCATAGATCTCGAAAGTGCCATGCAACAAATATATGAAAGAAAAGTAATAAATATCACTTTGATATGAAATGAAATGATAAGTACTGATTGCTTTAAAATAGACACGCAAATCGAGGTCATATAGCTAGTCCAACATAATCATTATGGTTTACCTAACTTTGCTATTACATTTTATCAATAAGACATATCATTATGTACAGTACAGTGCATATAATATATCATCATCAAACAACTTGACTGTTATTTATATATTCATTTTAATTCAATTTACTATATCATTATGTCAATGTTTTAAACATGATTACTGCACTGCATGCTAACCCAATTACATGAGGATTTATTACATTTATTTAATCTAAGAAATTTATGTTATTTTATTAATTGAATCATGAAAATATTTGTAGATGTTGTAGGTTACTTTATACGCTTATATTTGCTTCTTCCGTTTTTATTTTATTTTATAAATGAAAGGGAAATAAATAATTATTAATAATCTATGTACTCACTGGATAATTTAATTTCAAGTTGTGTTTTTTATTTGACTTCTGACGTGACACCATAGAAGCTATGTGTTGTGTTTCCTGACTCGCAATAGCATCAACAACCCAATCTCCATTTATTTGAGTTATTTTAAATCCAGGAACATCTTGAAATAGTTTTTCCAATGTTGGATAGCCTAATTTTTTATATGGTATCCATTCTCCTTGTAGTTCTCGATAATCACCTACAAATAAGGGATAAAATATATCATAATTTTTAATAATATATTTTAATAGAAAATGATTTAAGACAATTTTTAGGTAATACTATATATACACACAAGCAAAGAATACAACAATAATCACAAAAAACTGTCTCTTAAAATAAGAGTGCAACTTATTTTGACCACAGTTTTAGTAGATTTCAATATAATAATAATATCTATGATATGAAGTAAAACATTATTTATTATTTACTCTTTTATTATTACTTGAAAACTTAATTATTTTGCTTTTCAGTTATGGGAGACGAAATGGATATGCAAAAATTATCCAGTATACAGCCAAACAACTATCCTTTACATTACAATTTAATCAAATATTTTTATACATTATAATCAATGAAAGTTAAATTAATGAATTGGTAATGTAATGTATTGTATGTAATGTAATGTAATATTATATCTGAGAAAAATATGTCCTCTGATATAGAAAATTAATACTATTCACTAAGGTATATTTAACTTAATATTATTTGAAATGTTATTTTCTATTGCAAAAAAACAATTAAGGCACTTTCATATATTACTAAATATCTAAGGTACATAATATAAGGTACTAAACTTTTTATGTAATACTTACGGTTGCATTGTTTAACAGTCAAAGCACCTTTCACTGATATGAGTGTAGCTCTTAAAGCTTGGATAACTTGCTCTTTATCTGCCATTTTAGTTTTTTCACTGAAATTTCTTTGAATTAATTATTAGATTTAGTAAAATTTGTTTTTAGTAAAAAAAATAATCACAAGCTTCTCATTAATTTCCTTAAATGGGAATCATTTTAGAAGAGAGTTGATGGTTATTATAATAAAATTATAAATTGTTTATTAGCATCAAAAAAGTGCAAGGCAATTATAAAACGTCACAAAAAAAATTGTTACCTTAAAATATAACATGTAAAACATGTACTCGTCAGCACTCTGCTACATAGGATATTGCAAAAGTTCTTTCGTAGTCGGCTTACATATCTGTTTCTATGAGAATAATTATTTTCCTGATATAAGACCTACGAGAAAATTATTAACGAATGCATAATAAAAAGTCAATTAAATGAGAGAAAATAAAACCTACTTATCAAAATTATAATAACACATAAATCTAACATGTTTCTTAAACTTGAAAACGATTACCTCTGATTTTTTTTGGTGAAAGAGCACAATCCAAACGACAATTACAGAAATTAAATAAGTAGATTTATCTTTCGCTTCATGCAGATCTTAAAAATTTCACCTTTTGCGTGCGGTTGCAGTATGACAGTTGGCTTGATTACCAATTTTTAGGATTACAGAGACAACAATTGATTAGTCCAACATACTTCATTTAGAAAGTCATACAGAAATAATCTTTATATTTAAATTATTTTATTAATGTCATCGATCGACCGTGGTTATTTTATTAAAATACGTTATTATTATTTTTTGCACATTTGTATTTGAACATATATTTTAATATTCAAATTTAAAATAACCGAAGTACCTGTGTACTTATTTTAACCTGTTCCCATACCGATGTAAAAAAAAAATTAATCTTCATAGTTCGAATGATTTTTACTAATCTCTTTTTATCTCTCTTTTTATATCAATATGGAAATAATTAAGCCAGCGCCATACATGCGACGATGTTTATCGAAGACAAACGTATTCCAAAAACGATTATAAGAAATAATTGTATAATGTATCATTAATTTTATAATTAATTTAAAAAAAAGTTAAATAGTTTATTACGAGAGAAATTACGTATATAAAAAAACTGCGATTAATCGTCACTCGCGAATTGCATCTATATATTGGTGAAGCTCGCCACCAATTTTGCTCCATAATCCATACGGTCCATAGTGTCTAAACTGCTCCGCAGCCCCGGATCTATGGAGGGGGGGTCAAGTCAAGGCCCATGCCCCGTCAAATTCAGGGTGACGAATTCAAGCTTGGCGATGTAACGACACAACTAATCAATAACGCAATAATTATTTTTCGCGAGTCGCGTAGGCATAGATCAACAATCGGCATCGAAGACTGGCAGGATCACTCCGACGTCCCGTTTGCACGCGTACCGTTTTTCGCAGAGACGGTCGCGCCACGTCACAAGAGCCCTCCTGTGTTCCCACCGCTTCAACGCCTCGAGCGCACTCGGAGAGCGCTTTTACTATTCTTACGGAGGATGCGGCCCTGTTGATAGACCCTCGCGTCCTTATCCGCCAGACTGTAGCGAAAAAGGGACTGTAAGGGCGAAAAGCGCGCTAGGACGGCTGCCGCCTCGTAGGTGTGATGACGAATTATGAACACTTCAACCTGTTCAACTCTTTTCAAAAGATATCATGATGGTATTTGATCGAATCATATCAGAAATTCTAAAGAGGTTTGATTGTGCTACCATGCTGAATTTGAATTGTGCATTTCTCAATGGTGCTGAAATTCTGAACATGACAATTGAGGAACTGCAAAAACATGGGGTAGATTTGGCTCGAAAATACGAGCGAGGTTTAAATACCGTAGAATTCTGCCAGGAACTCTTATCTGCCATTATCCATCATTAGGGGTCTGATAGCTTAAATAATTATGATGATAAATGCAAAAATATAAACAGACGGGGGCGGCATTTTATAGTTTTGCCCCGCCTCGAAAAAATTCAAGATCCGGGGCTTTTTTTATAGCCCGGGAGGGCAAATGATTCTACTCCACCTGATGGTAAGTGGTAGTAGAGTCCAAACGCGACGACGGCTATTGCAATCATATAGAATGATTTGCACTAGCCGCCCCCGCCTTGCCGGCCCGCAAGATGCCTCTTCACGCCTCGTTTGAAGGAACCCAGGTCATAAGAGGAGGGGAAAACGTGTGCTGCTGCTTCAATCAAAACTATATTTTCTTGTAGTGTTGATAAGCATTGAATACTTTATTAGTTCATTTGTCTTTGTAAAATTATCATTATATAAACGTTATAAAAACATGTATTTAAAAGAAATCAATTTACGACATAACTAACACTTGAAAGAAATGAAGAATGCCAAATACGCCCCTTTTCAAGCGACTTCTTTGATTAGATCCAGATATAGTTTTTGCAAATTTGCGAATATACGCTGAGGATACAAGATACTATCCGCAACGAGATGTTTATATTGATGACGTATTCATTTCACACGACACACAGAGTCTTGAATTCATACAACATATCTGTAGTAACTGGATCACAACCTGGGTAGTCAGTGGGTCAATCAACAGTTTTCTTATTATCTGTAAAAGTACACAAGTAAGGAATGCGAAAGTCAGCAAACTACTTTTTGTAGTAGTTGTAGTACAGACCACTCTGGAATATAATGATTTCCTTTCATTTCATAAGTCTCTTTTGCTTTTGACAGCGCTTACCAGCATTACTATTACAATTTATTATCAATATAATGCTTCGACCACATTATTGACATTCGGCGAAGATTTACGATATAGCGGTTATAAAAAGTTATAGTGTCCAATGTATCTAACATTGGACAAGTTACAAAATAAATATTCTAGAATTGTATTATGTAGCAACATGACTTTTGGTTGTTTTTTTCTACTAAATGAAAATTTCTTAAAATATGTACCTCGAAATTCACCGTTAACCTAACACGAAGTTTTTATTGCCTAATAAGAAATTTTGGAAGATAACAAAACTTTTTAAAAAATCACTAGTATTCCCATTTTCATATAATAATACTTAGACAAGTCATTATCATAGACATTATAGTAATATATAATCCAAAATGCAATTATTATAGACCACAGACAACTTAAATAGATCTAAAAAAGTTACAAAACCCAATAATTTAAAAATAATCAAATGAAATAGATTTGTTAGTTGTTACTTTTTTCTTTATTTTACGATAATAGGTTTATAAATGATTTATTAAAAACAACTTTGACTTAATAAGTACCAATAATTTTTAAAATCTGTTGACTAATTTGAAAGAACATAATCTAAAAAAATGCTACAACAAATAAGAATGAAAAATAGTTTGTATAAAAATAAAATAACAATTTTTTATTCGTAACTCCTATTAAAAAGCTCATAAGGTACCTTTATAAGGCGTACTAGGTAGTGTGATCAAAGTAACTAAAGATATTAAAATTTGTTCGAGTGTAACTACAATAAATGAAATAATGTTATAAGCGCAGAGAAAATAATAATTTATCTCATTCTTTTGTTGGTAGGTAATGATAAGTAATACATATTTAGCAATAATTACTGAAATTAAATAAATTTACAGCACTTAATAACAATATTACGCCATATTTTTTTTAGCTACCACACAATCTGCGCCATCTTGTTTTTTGTCTTTTACAAATCACAAATCACAAACGTCACCTTTCCTTTGGTGAGCAAGGTGTGTTCACGTGAGGTTGTGTGGTCCCTCCGAAATAGGTCACACAATCCTCAGAATTTCGTGAAATATTCTTGTAAAATATAAAAAAAAATTATAAAATTAACAAAAATCCAAAAAAATAGAAAAAAATATTTAAAAAATAACGGGAAGCACTTGTTTTTAATTTAGTGTACGTAAGCGTGCAACGTGGTCTAAGGAATGCGATAGGAAATCGTGAAGAGAAAGTGAAGCAGCTTTTTACTGTTAATTGATGATTTTTATAATACGGTCCTATTAAATACATCAAAATGAATCCTGGACCACCAAGCTATCCCATGGCTTCGCTGTATGTTGGAGATTTACACTCGGACATCACTGAAGCCATGTTGTTCGAAAAGTTTTCGACGGCTGGCCCGGTTCTCTCCATTCGCGTGTGTAGAGATATGATAACACGTAGATCTCTAGGTTACGCTTACGTAAATTTTCAGCAGCCTGTTGATGGTAAGTTTCCATTTTTATTTTGATTATAAGTAATTAACGAAATTTATAAAATTTAGGTTATGTTCATCCGTCTTAAAATTTTTCTTATTTAAGCAAGAGTTTAATTTTTTAAACTATATTAATTTTATAATTTAATTAACGATATATGGACATTCCTATACGTTATACATTATTTATGTTAGATATGTACTTACTTTCTAAAATTCAGGTATGCGGTGACTGGCCTTGAAGTTTATTCTTACAATGTTTTACACAGTATGTTGTGTAAATTTTAAAACAAGACAAAATGCATATGCTAGAATAATGGGAATTCAATACTATATAACATATTTCTTAGCATCTTATAATTTCGTATTATGAATTCCATCTGCTTCGATAATTTTGTCACAGTTATATCATACTAAGTGTTTGTTTCAGCCGAAAGAGCTTTGGATACCATGAATTTTGATATGATTAAGGGCAGACCCATTAGAATTATGTGGTCTCAACGTGATCCATCTCTACGCAAGTCTGGAGTTGGAAATGTTTTTATTAAAAACCTAGATAAAACTATTGACAATAAAGCTATGTACGATACGTTCTCTGCTTTCGGGAACATTTTGAGCTGTAAAGTAGCTCAAGATGAAAATGGTGGATCCAAAGGTTATGGTTTTGTTCATTTTGAAACTGAAGAGGCGGCTAATAAATCTATAGATAAAGTAAATGGAATGCTTTTGAATGGAAAGAAAGTATACGTAGGCAGATTCATACCACGCAAAGAACGCGAAAAGGAACTTGGAGAGAAAGCTAAATTGTTCACAAATGTTTACGTCAAAAACTTTGGAGAAGACTTTTCTGATGAGTTATTGAGAGATATGTTCGAAAAGTATGGCCGGATAACAAGCCATAAAGTAATGTATAAAGAGGATGGATCATCTAGAGGCTTTGGATTTGTAGCATTTGAAGACCCAGATGCAGCTGAGAGGGCATGTCTAGAGCTAAATGGTAAAGAATTAGTAGAAGGCAAACCACTTTATGTAGGCCGTGCTCAGAAAAAGGCGGAACGACAAAAAGAATTAAAACGTAAATTTGAACAATTGAAATCAGAACGCTTGACTCGTTATCAAGGAGTTAATTTATATGTAAAGAACTTGGATGATACTATTGATGATGAAAGGTTACGCAAAGAATTTGCACCTTTTGGTACCATAACTTCTGCTAAGGTAGGTTATTTCATTAAAGTATCATTTTTATAATTTATATATTTACATAATCAAAAAAATGTTAACATAAAATAATTATTTTAGGTAATGCTGGAAGATGGTCGCAGCAAAGGATTTGGATTTGTATGCTTTTCTTCTCCTGAAGAGGCTACCAAAGCTGTTACTGAAATGAATGGAAGAATAGTTGGAACAAAACCACTTTATGTGGCTTTGGCTCAACGTAAAGAAGATCGCAAAGCTCACTTGACTTCTCAGTACATGCAACGTATGGCAAGTATGAGAATGCAACAAATGGGTCAAATTTTCCAACCAGGTAGTGCAGGTGGTTACTTCGTACCAACTATTCCTCCTGCTCAAAGATTCTATGGTCCAGCTCAAATGACACAAATACGTCCTTCAACAAGATGGACTGCACAGCCTTCTGTAAGACCAAGTGCCCAGACTGCTGCTTCTGCTTATCCTAATATGCAACCTCCGTTCCGCCCTGCCCCACGAGGTCCAACTCAAACTGCTCTACGCACATCATTAGGAGCCAGACCAATCACAGGACAGCAAGGTGTAGCTGCAGCTTCAACTATTCGTGCACCACTTGTTACTAGCAGTCGTTCAGCAGGATATAAATACACTTCTAATATGCGTAATCCTCCAGCTCCTCAACCAGCTGTACACATCCAAGGTCAAGAACCATTAACTTCTACCATGTTAGCAGCAGCCCCACTTCAGGAACAAAAACAAATGCTGGGTGAACGCCTCTTCCCTCTTATTCAACGAATGCATCCCGATTTGGCAGGTAAGATAACTGGTATGCTTTTGGAAATTGACAACTCAGAACTGCTCCACATGCTTGAGCATGCAGAATCCCTTAAGGCAAAGGTAGATGAGGCTGTTGCTGTTTTGCAAGCTCACCAAGCTAAACAGCAAGCCACAAAGAAGGATTAGGTTAGTCGATTTGACACAATGGATGGTGTTTTATTTTGCTGTATTCTTGTTTATTTTATGCTTTGAACATCTTTATATGTATAATTATAAGAGTCCCGATGATAAAAAAATATATAAATAAAAATTGAAAAATAAATAAAAAAGTAGAATGCACTTTTCCAACTTATAACTTTACTATAACATATTGGAAGTGCATATCTGCAAACAAAAACAAAGCAACTCTCAACATTTCTATATTATATGAAACACTTATGTTAAAAAAGCAATTTTGACTTTCTATATTGACCAAGAAGTTTGATTTAAGTTAGTCTTAATCTTTTCTTTATTTCTCCCTTAATGGAGTTGGCTTTTGTTCTTGCAATTGTCTGTCTTTCTTTTTTATTTTCTCATCAGTTATGTCTTTGGTATACCATGTAATGAAAGCTTGGTCTCCAATGTGACTGATTGTAAGTTGTACTATTGTTACACATTATATTCTGGAATATTCACAATAAATTTTATTGTTTTATTTTGTCTTCCTCCAATACCTTCTAGCCTACTATATAAAATTAAGATTTGACAAAGAAACAAAACTAAATGTGTGCAGTTACTGTTAACTGTAAATCTAATAACACATTATATGTAATAATTATTGGCTAAGTTAAACCTATATTATCACAGGAAAAAAACCTGACAATTTATGACTATATATTATAAGAATTGATAAGAACTTTATTTCACTTCACAACTTCAATTAATATTCATATTGAGAAAATAAGCATTACATATTTACAAAAAGATATCTAGTTGATAATTTAATAAGCAGATATGAACAGTACTGATAATAAACACTAGATATTAAGTGATTATATCACTGATGCCTAATTTGTTTCAATATATTCATGGAGGTAATGTATTTTTAAGTAACAGGTTTTTAGACATACACTGCATAAAATCCTGCTACTGGATTTTTATTGGATTATGTTGGGAGGGTGCTCCCCTCAACAACAAAAAAATACGGTATTATTCTGTGGTCATCCCAGACCCCGAGCAATGAATACAGACGTTATATAGAAGCGCAGTTCTTATTGGCGCTCTGAAGACAAACTTTCTGCGACCCAAAATGCCGCTTGGCAGCATGGCACTCCTTCCCTAGCGAATCTTAACTACGAGAGCAAGAGAGACGGAGAATGTCGCCAGAGCCGACAAACTACAAACTAAACTGGGGAGACCCCACTTGGAATCGGCACACGAAATCCTTAAGAAGTGCGCTTCTATATAACATCTGCATTCATTGCCGCGAGCGTAAGCCGCCATCTTGAATAACGTCTTTTTGCAAATATTTTCCGAGATATTAGTAAGTTTTACGTTAAAAACAGTAAAAACCTTTTTAGAGAGGATAACATTTCTCATCTTTTTTCTCTATTGTTATTTTCTTTCTGATATCTAGTGAGTGGGTGGTACCTACCCAGATGAGCTTGCACAAAACTACCACCGAGTAAAACTATTATTACTTTGATCAATGGAGTTTAACCTTATTTAAATGTAACTGCTTAAAAATATACGAACGCAAATTTAATAACACAAATACTGTAAATACCTATGTAAATAGGTAATAATTATACCTGAATGGTAAATACGTAATTATCTAGAAACAATATTGCGGTATGCAGGGTTATTTGTAACGACCTAGCAGCCTCGCAGGAATATATAGCTAACGGCTAGCTTCGGCCGTAAATCTTTTGCTTTCTGTTTACTCGCCGTTTGTATTATTTACCACGCTCAAAACGCTCTATAATCCATTCCATTTGAGTTTACGACAGTAACGCTCACAAGCAAGTGGAACGGGAAAAACTGCGGTCGTGAGCGCTGTAAACGCACCCTAAGAAGTGTGTTCGCAATATAAATATATAATCTGTGGAACCAGCATTCGCCTGCGACTTTTCCGATCCGATATTCCATAAAAACCTTCAAGAATAAAGCGTGCTCTTTCCTCAAAGGCCGGCAACGCACCTGCAAGTCCTCGGATGTTGCAGATATCCATGGGCGGTGGTAGTCACTTTCCATCAGGTGAGCCTCCTGCTCGTTTGCCCCCTCTTACATAAAAAAGAAATGCTGCAGGAGCACTACACCTAGGCCGCGAAATGTTCCGAAACTTTTGATTATTTCTTTTAAATCCTTGTACCAACATTTTTAAGTCCACACATTTTTTTTCTACTGGTAGTTAGGACCGAAAGGACGTATGTACAAACTAGTGTTGCATGTCGATAGTACACTATCGATATACAATCGATTATTTGTCGATAGTTATAAAGGTGTAAGCAATAGTATCGATAGTTTATAGATATTATTGTAATATGTCGCACGTGACATAAGACAATACTTTCTACAGTACTATCGATATCCTGAATAGTTTTTGAGGTCAACTATCAATAGTCAAACTATCGACTTTTCTTCAACACTAGTGCAAACGTTCGTAAACGTGGCGTTCGGCATGCGGACGACAAAAGCAAGTGAACGTCAATTTAAATTTAATTTTTTCTTCCATTTTCCAGACTGCCAGTTCGTTTGGAGGATAAATATATATTTAGATGATGAAATAGTAAAAAAAGTAGTATTTGAAACAATCGGTGTTTGTCTGTCTTCGAAGGAAATTCGTCGAAATAAAAGAATTAAATGTGGAGAATCTAAAATTATAATTTGATAACTAGCACAAATTAATCATAATTATTAACCTTATCTGTTTATTGTTTGGTGCAAAGGGATAGTCTACTGAATTCAACCAATATGGTTTAGTTAATAATAATTTTAGTTGCTTCAAGTGGAGTATAGGCTTCAGGCCTTATGCACAGGCAATGAATACAGACGTTACAAAGAAGCGCAGTTCTTAAGGATTTGATGTGCCGATTCCAAGTGGGGTCTGCCTCCAGTTTAGTCTCTGGCGACATTCTCCGTCTCTCTTGCTCTCGTAGTTAAGATACGCTGGGGAACGTTCATTTCTCTTGCTCTCGTAGTTAAGAATTGAGATACGCTGGGGGGAACGTCCTTTGCAATGCGTAAGAGGCAGATAGCTGCCGCAGCGCGACTCCCACGCTGCCAAGTGGCATTTTGGGTCACAGAAAATTTGTCTTCAGAGCACCCATAAGAACTGCGCTTCTATGTTACGTCTGTATTCATTGGCACAGGTCTATTTTTATTTTTTTTTATTTTATGTTCATAGGTCTACAAAACAAAATAACAATCAATGAAAACATATGATTACATTTCTCTTGATGTAGACACGACATGCGCTTATAAATTAGCTTCTATTACAATTTATTTTATTTTTTAAACTATCAACTACGATTGCTGTTTAGCGGCCGCCAGAAGCATGACGATCGGTAGATGAATGTTCCGAACACTTTTTCAAATTCAAGCAAAACAAAAATAACAACAAATCCTCAAAACTTAACAAAACCGTATAACAATGATTAAATAACAATACTCAACACGCGTTTTACTCAACAACGTGCGATAGCAACGACGCACCAATCTCTAACCACTAAAATTGGGCTCCGTTGATAGACCTTTATACAAGACCGTGGTATAATTTTGGGCAAATACTATTACTTTATCTTTCATGTACAATTACTTTTTTAATATCTGTATCCAACCCAATGTCATAGACTTGACACTTGACAGTCAAACACATGTGACATGGATTGTTTGATGTTTCTGGTCTCTGGATTCAAAGCTAAAAGTTCAGATTTAATATAGAGATAAGAAATGCCTTTGATAGAAATGGAGCGGGTACCGGAAAATGGTTCTGACTGTAATTCGGATATAGAAAACAGCGTAGACGATACTTCGGACAACGATAAATTGGTCGCAAAACAGAAAAAAAGGAAACGTGGTATTATTTACTTGTCAACAATTCCTCCGTATATGAACGTCGCCAAAATTAGAGAAATTTTTAGTCAATATGGTGATGTCAAAAGAATATATTTACAGTCAAGCACTAGTAAGTAATTTAAGGTTATAACACATTCCATTTTAGACTAAGGCAAATTAAAACATTGTTTTGTTTTAGAACCAGGTGAGAAAAGAAAACGAGTACCAAATTTATTTACTGAAGGCTGGGTTGAGTTTGAAAAGAAGAAAATTGCAAAATCTGTTGCAGCAAATCTTAACAACACCCAAATTGGTTCACGTAAAAAGTCACGCTACTATGATATGATATGGAACATTAAGTACATTCCAAGGTTTAAATGGGTCCATTTAAGTGAGAGGCTTGCATATGAGAGAGCTGCAATGAAACAGAGATTAAGAGCAGAAATTTCACAGGCGAAGAAAGAAGCGCATTACCTGCAGACTAACATTGAAAAAAGTAAAAAATTTAAAAGGGCAAAGGCATCGACAATTAAAACCAATGAATGAAGAAGCAATATACTTTAAATGATTTGTTTGTATAAAGGTTTTAAAAATAAATTGTTAATAAGACTTTATAATTTTACTTGATTAGACGTGATTATTGAAAAATAGATTTATATTGTTGTTTTGATTAATTAATAGCAAAGATGATGATGATATTGATAATTTTTTGTTGCTCCTTCAAGGCAATTATTTTATAGAATATCTCTTCAACCCAGTCATGGCCAATGGCATAAAAGCCTCTAATACTTTTTTCTTGTGTGTTGATATCCAGTATTATACTATTACTTGTTCTATCAGTTTTTTTTGACATTATGTATTATAGAAGCACCACCATTATCAAGATCTTCATTATTGATATAAAATTACTTTTGGCTGAAATTGGCTTGTCCACTAATAATTTCTTCAATCCTCATTCTTTGGTGAGAAGTCAAAGGATCAGGAGTTAGCTTCTGTATATACCGTCTTGGAGGTATTTTATGTGATAAGATACCCTGAGAAAACTCTCTGTGAACTCGAACTCCATCTAAGGCATTTGCTTGCAACTTTTCAAAGCTGTGTAGTTCATTCATAAACTGGCGTCGTTGATCAACCTTTGCCCAATGGTAACGATGACGACAAACAACACGACTGAAAATAGTTTATTGTCTATACTACCTCATAAACAAATATTAAGACTAAATATATATAATGAAAATTTGGAATACCAAATTGATTTCAAGGAAAAAAAGTAGTTGCATTGAAATCTGAGTGCAGATAATTATAACGTAGATTTTCAAATACTTTGACTGAAATACCTTTTGTATAATTCTAATATTAGTAAGAATTATGTATGTATGATTCGCTTTTTTCAGATTGATTGATTTTCCAATAACTGCTAATTCATGAAATTGTTTATTTGTTTGTAATGTAATGCAATATAAATGCAAAAAATAATTTACCAAGTTTTAGGATAGACATCATCCTGTACTATGTTTATAAGATAGTATAATTTAAGAAGAAATATTTGTTTTAAAAATTGTTTCTTATTAATAATCTACTTACTAAGCTAAAGCTAGCTTGGTATATGATGGATATATGCTGACATCAGATCTTGCAAGTTCTGGAAATCCTGGATAAAGTGGCACTCGCTTTTTTTTCTCATCAACACAATGATCTTTGTCTTGTGCTGCCATTTTATCTGATGTGTTTTAAATAAAATATAATTACAGATAAAGCTATTTTGTTATCAGTAACATTGTTGCTATGGTAATGATGTTATCATAGTGATTCTATTCTCTTTGGTAGCTCTTATTAAGCTAAAGAAAGTTTATTTGATATATCTAATTATAAAATCTGTTGAATTCAGTTTTTATTGAAAATCTTAATACAAGTTCAGGTTTTTATAAACTGGCAAAAAAATTACAGATGGCTTTAGATTAACAATTTATTCATACAGCAAAAATATTATTAACTCTACTTCACGGGGCCTCTGGCAATCAAAGTTTTTTAAATAAGGTTGCATGTTTTCCAAACTTTGTCTAGAATTTATATACAAGTCCCATAGCTCAGGATGATGCTGAAACTGCAGCAATTCTGCTTCTGCATACACAGTCATTAAATTCATTCACTAGCACTGAACACAGAAGTGACTTGTTAGGATTTGAGCTGTAGCAATCTAGCATCTGAAACATACATTTTGTGATAAGCAAATTTAAAATATATTACGAGCAAGTTTTTTAGAATAATTGTTTTTTGCATTTATGTTAGGTGCAAATTTTATATTATAGCTCAGTAAGAAAGTGCAATAAATTGAGCTTAACTGTACAAAAACCAAGTGGTTTTTTTTTATAATCATGTGTTCTTGAACACATCCTAATTAATACTTAAACAACCAAAATATAATTTTAATATAAATCTTGATGTTTTTTTATGTTCATATTTAATTTTATTTTCTATTGTAGTTTTACACTTATCTATTGATGTCATTAAATAGAAAAACTGGCAAAAGCTTTAGCGGTAACAGAAGAAACTATATATTAAAAATCACTTAAAAAGGAAATATTTATTTGAATAACATTAAAATAGGCTCTTCAATTGTCTTGTAAAGCTTTCAATTCAAACTTATCTGTATTTTTTAATTTTAATTTAATAGAGAGCAACCTGCAAAATACATTTTACTTAAATGAAATGTATAGTCTATATTTTCTAAAAAGATGACAGTTGTATAAGACTGATAGATATATTTAGTAATAAAGCCATAACTCAAAACTTACCTTTCCTTTTTCTTCCTGACAAGGTGGTAATTTATTTACAACTTTGTCTGCTTGTACTAGATCAAACAAATCATTTGCTTCTTTAAGTGTTTTTTGGTACTCTAAATGCATACCACTATTAATCTTTTCATGGGCTCGTTTTAAGTTTTCTATACGTCGAGCCCAATATGCTTCCTCAGCTGCATAGTCGTTTTGTTTTTGTGTATCATAATAAGGAGGAGGGGCATATTGAGGTCGAGATGCAGGCTGTTCAGCTTGCTAAAATTAAAATTTCTTTAAAATTAAAAAGTTTCACTAGTAATTCAGATAATAATGACGCTATAGGCAAAATTAAACTTTTGTGATCAGGGACCAAGCCTTTATCATATCTCAACACTCTTTGTTTACCCAAAATCGACCGTCCGGATGCTAAACCCGACCCTTAATAAAAAAATTACCTTTTCACAATTTTTTGTTCACCCAACAACTTCTTTAATATTATACTCTAACGGTCTAACCTATATACTCTTTAAAAATATTAATAAACATTTATAAAAAATATAGAAGATGACTATATTAATTTAAATATTATTAAAATTTAAGTTTTTATTTTGTTTTAAATACATGACATTGATGTAAATTATGTAATGTGGAAATGTAGTTACTTTAGCGTTTAGCTGCGCTTGTATGCGATCTAAGGCTTCTTGGGACACTTGTATGGCATTTTCATTGTCAACACTCAGTTTTCTAGAGCTTTGAGAACCTCCCATGTTAATAAAAATGTATTATTTCAAATTATTTTATCGGCAAATCACGTCAGAAAGGCATTTTTGACAAAAAGTCAGATGTCCAACCTTCCATGAGCCGTCATTGATTGTAATTTCTTAATTTGTACTCTGTTGTTTATTGTAAAACGTAAAACGAGCAAGTTACACTATATCCATAGACATGAAAGCACTTTTATTTTAAAATTTAATAATTTTTACCTGCATGGTTGAATTATATTCATAATACATAATTTCAAAATATTAAAATTTTTATTGTTAATAAATTCCATTTTCATATCGTAAAAATTGTCCAATATATTGTAGTATAGCTACTCAATAAGAGAGGGCGCTGGTACGTATAATAATAGTAACAGTTAAGGCGTTGTATATAGACTATTATATACAATAATAATAATAGTTATTTTTGAGTATTTTTCTTATAGACTTTACTTAAGAATCTTGCAATCATAATAAATCAAAGGTATTATGAATAAACAATATATTAGAAAATTATTTTGTTGCAATTTTCACTTCTATATTGATTTCCTGATTACATATTAGTCAGGAATATATTATAACGTTATTTGAAAATATATAACCAATGTTTCATTTTATATCAATATTTTGTATATTTAGCATTACTGCGTTAAGTTGTTTTAATTCCCGGGTAACTTTTCGATAGATATATGCTTTATTGTACACACAGAGTTACAGAAACATACAGTAATGGAAATAAAAAATAAAAACATAATATATTCCGGTAGCACAAAAGGCGCTAAGAGAGCGATTTCTTCCAGAGAACCTTAAAGGAGAAGGACATGAGCTTAATAAAGCGGACCAGTTATGACTAAAAAGAATATTATATTCAATTAAGAGTGATTTCCTTTCATCATCATTTTCATTGAAAGAATTTTAGAAAGAAATGTACTGTTCCGTGGAGCTAGCGCCGACTCGTCAAATAATCTCTATTGTAATAGTGTGTAATATATTTTATTGAATAATAATTAATTTCTTAGACGTCAGTCGTCAATCGTCCTGTATTTACAAATGTGTCTCTCGATCAATCATCCAATATAATCTAGTTGTTTGTAGTTTTGTACGATTTGCGATATATTTGAGACGTCATGATAATGTAATCAATTAAAATTCAAATATCTTTATTCAATGTTAGTGGTACACTTTCTTATTGATAGTCATAAATCTACCACCGGTTCGGAAATAAACAGAAGAACCGGCGAAATAAACTTAGCAGGATTTATTTTTTAGCTCATTTTTTATAATTATAGATTTACACAATAATAATATTCTTCTTTATTTGAAACAGCCTGGAGGCGATCGTTTCATTCCCAAGGTGTGCAGTCATCTAACAAGTCATTGATTGTATAATATTCTTTAGCACACAAGCGTTCCTTAACAATTCTTTTAAATTTCACTATTGAATATTTTTTAACGCTTTCTGGGATCCTGTTGTAAAAGCGTATACATTGTCCCATAAAAGATTTACTCACCCTGTGTAATCTTTTAACAGTGGTTGTAAGTTTATACTTGTTCCTAGTGTTAGTGCCCTCTTCTGCAGTACAAAAATCGTATTTATGTCGGCTGCATTACCCCAGAGTAGAATGGCATCCTGGTAGCCCAACATCCGCGAATGGACGAAGATCGCCAGCGTGGAAAAACTATTTCGCTTGGCGCGAGACCGCGATAAATTCGCTAAGCTGACGGCCAGCCTCCAGTAGTGGAGACGCACAAGAAGAAGAATGGTATAAGACATTTATGTCTATAGATAAAAAAGTATTGCCTAAAAACCTTAATTTTGATTGATTGAAATATATTATCATAAAATAGAGCCGAGACGGCTTAGTGGTTAGCGTACCTGTATCTTAATTGAAGCACCACTAAATGTGATTCAGAGAAATGCAGAATTCTTGCTGAGAGTGTCCTATTGGATGCTCTTATTGTATTTGACGAAACAAAACGTGCTTTGCTCCTAATAATGGTGCTGTTCAGTAATTTACAATGATTTTCTTATTTTACTCTTACCATTGATTTTATGAGAGACTTTGAGCATCTATTAGGGTTTATTCTATGCTTATTTTCATCATTACATTATAGTTTTATTTTATAAGCGCCAAATTTCTAAATAATAAAAAGTCACAGGGTAAGTTTAGTTTAATATAATGTTTTTACTAAGTCTATTCGATAGATATATCGAAAGAGTTTTGATTAGTTGCCACCACAAATTTGACAAAATATTTCGCAGCTGCTTAGTGTGCCCGCCCATACGTGTTCAATGTATATATCATTATATAGTAAGTATTTACTTAGTCTCGACAAAGTATTTGTAGCTGGATTAAAATTTTCCTTGTTCATAAAATGGGTTTATACGATTTTATCCTTTATACTTAAAAAGTTAAAGACGAAAATAGTATATTAATGTCCCACTTTAATGTTTATAGTAAAAGCATGCAATTGACAGTATCGAGTCGGCTCCGTGGAGCGTTGGTATGAAGAGCAATGGGCTCGGCTCGTCCTATGGGTGAAGAGGCGCGATCCGGCAAATTTAAAAGTGTTATTTTTTAAATAAAAATATAATATATAATAAGAATTCAATTTATAGCAAGTCAACAGCAATAATATTATAATTTAAGGACGAAATTACGGTCACATTAACATCAATACGTAATATAATTATTATTTTGACATGTTTTAATTGCTATTTTTTATTATTATATTAAGTTCAGACCTTAAATACTGGTTAATGCCAAATTCTGGTTAATAAGCAATAAATATTGCAATAATTTCATGCAAATGTATTAAACAATAAAATCACAGAGTATTTACTTAGTAAAGTAAGTACGAAAAAGTAGTAATATTATAATAGCTTCATACAGGGAATGTATAACGTATATAAATCCGTTTATTTAAAGTAAATATTTTCGAGCCGGATCGCGCGTCGATCAGACAGAAGAAAGTATGGCGGGATGATAGCGTTGGAGGCTGCGACCGGACGGACCGGTTATGCTAAACCCTATTGTGGTCAGTTTTTGTACCACTCTCCCCTCGCCTCGGCCTCCTGTAGCCCGCCAGCGAGTACCACGATCCGAGGGTTCGATTGGCAAAAAAATTATTCGACCCGAAATCAACGGCCTCCTTTTTTGTTATAAAATTCTCACTCCCTTCTTAAATCGTGATCATATAATTCAACTTTGACTTTGAGACGTGACTTTATATTTACTGTAATTATAATTTTGCTTTCATATCTGTATATGATAATGATATAATATAATTCATTTTTCAGTCAAATCTTTCGGTTTAATTTTTCTTTCTTAAGTATTTTGTATTAATGTATTAATTATACGATACGTATGATATATTCTTTCTAAATTGGAGTCATCTATTTCAGAGTTTATGCATTTTTGAGTGTATTAAACACTCAAAAATGCATGTCCTTTTGATTATGTTTTAGAACTTATTTCACAAAACACACACATATATATATAATGCAAAAAAATCATGATCATCTTGGTATTTTACATACAGAGTTGAGCAGTTAAGGTAAACGTCACAAACAAATTTTTCGCGTTAAAAAAAATTGGTTGCCTGTAAAGTCGGTATACGGGCGAAAGTTTTACGTGACAACGACTTTTAGTGGTAAAATAATTTTAATGTGAATATTCATTCGTATAGTAGGAAGAAGGATGAAATAATAGTAACAATTTAAAACATTTATTTATACAAAGAATTATATTTAAAACATTAATTTATACAAAGAATCTCGCACTGAATGGGCTAACTGTGCTCGAGTGGAAGGGACGCGTGCCTTTCACTTTTTATGTCTGTCTCTCTCGCTCTTAGGCGGGCTAACCATGCCCGAGTGGAAGGGACGCGTGCCTCTCACTCGCTCTCATTGTGAGCGCATAACGTGAGCGGAGCGTAACGCAGTTTCTTGAAGTGTCACCCGGCAAACCAATTTATAAGACGTTGTCACGTCAAAATTTAATAAGGTTAATTAAGTAGGTATAATTATGGTAAAACGTGTCGATCCCTGCGCTTTAACCAACACAATAACTTTGTGTGTAAGAATTACTATTCTCTACTGACCGCAAATTTTACATAATATGTACCTACATTTATTTTATACACGAGTACCACTTATTAATACCTGGATATAAATAGATAATCTGAACAGCCCATATCTCTATGTAATTTGAATTTTCGCATTGTCCCTACTAATATTATAAACGCGAAAGTATGTATGGATGGATGTTTGTTACTGTTTCACGTAACAACTACCGAATGGATTTTAATGAAACTTTACAATAATATAGCTTACACATCAGAACAATACATAGGCTACAATTTATAAAGATATTGTGTGAATTGTCCAAAATATAACGATAAAAGTTTGTTTGTTTGATTCGGCTTATCTCAGGAACTACTGGTTCGAATTTAAAAAATATTTTTATGTTGTTTAGTCCTTTTATCGAGGAAGGTTATAGGCTGATTTTTATTCATTATATTTTTATTAACTATACGCGGGTGAAACCGCGGTGCACAGCTAGTAATAAATAATAATGAAATGTTTTCCATAAATGTTAAAAAAAACCAATGTTAACAGCAATTGTGATTATGATATTTAAATATATACTGAGCAATTTTCAAATCAATCAAATCAAATCAATCAAATCAGAATTTTATAGGTTTTAAGGTACAAGCTTCTGACAATGTTCTTTTTTCTTAGATTTTCGTTCTGTTTTCAAGGCGATTCGTGGCGGCAGTATCTGATTGGATATAATAGTTAATACTGTCTAGTAGAGAAGCATGAATACATTATTCAAAAAGTTCAGTAACCGTCATGACTGAACTATATTTTCGCATTTGCACTCAAAGTGGAAGCAAAAGACGGTTTATTAAAAGGATTAGGACGGATTATTTAACCAGACCAGTGAAAGATTTTGGTATGTAAGTAAATTATATGGCGACCCACTCAAGTTAAACATAAATTTAGTTTAAATATAAGTTTGCCATATTATAAGACGTATAAGCAGTATTACATAACTTTTCTTATTGGTCTAAATTTGATAATGATTTAACGAGAAAAATGTTTTGTACCTTTTAATATTTCCAAACGTTAGTTTTGAAATACTTCATTGATATGATTGTAATTAAAATCACTTAATTTGCAATAAGTTACCTATATCAATAAGAGATTTAAAAAAACCCACTTTCATTGTATTACTGAGACTTTATAGCATATTTAATTAGTAAGTCTTGAACGCCGGCGTTAATAACTAGTGTAGAAGAGGAATAGTGTTGCATTATAAATTAAAGATAACTCAAGTACTGTTTGTAGCTCTACAATACATAGGAGAGCTTTTAGCAAATCACATGGAATACGTAAATCTAAGGTTTATTTATCTTTACTCCTTCGATTAGAATCGGCTATAGTAGAGTTAATACTGCCAAACATTGTTTGGTTTAAGTGTAGAGTACAATTCATTAGAGATCTACCATTCTACCATTTGATACTAAGATGGCTGGCGGTTGAATAAAATGTTGTTATATAGTAAAGTATATAGATAATAAATAACTTAATCGTTCAAAATATTATCTCTCGCTCTATAATATTATTTTTATAAGAGATCAAATAATAATGCCCTCTTTACCGATTTCCGTCACGGCGGCCAATCTCAAGAGAGATTAGTCAACTGCGCAGGAGATACCTATTATAGTGCACAAATGTGTGTGCAAACACAAGTGACTCTCCTAAGCTCATAATCCGATGGGACGGTAGTATGTAACTGGATTCAAATACATACTATTTGATTATTTCGCCTCGAAGGAATCAAATACTATGTATTTGAATCCAATTCATGTTTCTTTGTGTTGCCGAGGCGGATTTCGCCTCTGATGTCGCCTTACATTTATAGCTAGGCGCCAAGCTGATTATATTCGTCATAAAAGCGTAGCAATTTATTGAAAGCTTTCGATTGCTTAAATTAAAAATGGTTAAGTAGCATATTTTAATTTAACAACTCGATGGACGTGATTATTAGTGACACCTTTTACTTGCAATATTTCACTCAAATTACCTTGACTCGAACGTTATATATTTATAATTTATTAATTTATTTTTTACATAAGTTTTGAAACTTGATGGTTTTTCTTATCGCACTTAAGGAGTTTCGATACCCATGTTATCAATTTTACTTGATAACAAATTTATTTCAATAATTTAAATATTATTATCGTATTATGATATATATTTTAACATATTTTCAAACTATTTACTTTAATTTGAAAATAAGGGTTGTCGTTCTCTTTTAAAAAATTATACCATGAGGTATAATTATAATGGGAACCGAATTGATATTAGCCAATCATTATAGGATTTCATTCGATATACATCAATAATTACCTATATATGTATAAGCTCATTCAATATTTATGAATATTTTTTTATAAATAATGAGTGGAAACATCGGTAAAAGAAAACATTTACTATACCTACGTGCATAATTACGTTGACCTGTAGTAAAATTAGAGTACAAAGATAAAAATAAAAAGCAATCATTAATTCATAAAAGCATCTGATTCATTTAAAGCTCTTTCTTCTCTAACAAAGACAAATCTTTCTAAATTAGAATTGCAAATTAATCCTAATGAAGCTCCATTAAACTCGCGACAATAATTTATTTAATGCAAGTAAATCCAAAGTACGAAACACGAACAGCGGCTTTCGTGAATATCAATGGTGATAAATATTTAATTTAATTTATAAAATTCAATAACTAATAAAGCGACAAAAGCGTTATTGTATGTACTTTTTGGATTTTCGTAACTTAGAAAAATTATAAAACAAATTACCTTGTAGTATTATCGTTAGAGTATCATTGTATATATCGTAAGTAATATTATAAATACGAAAATGAGTTTAAGCTTTTTAGTTTCAATTATTCAAGCGATTATCATTTAGAATTTAGATAAACGTTGTCAGGGGTACAGTGAATGGCAAAGGAATGGGTAGAATCTAGTAAATAAATAAAGGAGTACAAACATAGTTATTAAAACTTAAATATATGTTGAAATATACAAGGCTGTAGATCTCAAGGTCCCGGGTTCAATTAAAAAAGTTATGTATTTTCCTGTCAGTGTTAATAGCAAATCATATTTATGTTCATGATTTAATTTTATGAAATGCCTCTCACGTGTCTCGAAAAGTACGAAAAGCCTGTGTATGAATTTTCACTCTACTAACTCTTCAGTCGAACTTACCTATTTACTCTAACATCTCTTTTGCAGATTCTTTGTCACCCTTGAGTTTGGATGGCTTGACTGAAAATGCCTTGGACAAAGACCTTACACCACACACAACTACAACAAATATATATAATTATACTAAGTAAAAAGTGAATGAGATTGAATGCCGAACCCGATACATAGTTAGGAGGATTTTACTTGTAAGATATTATTATGGCATAAATCATCAGGTTATTACTAAATAACTATTTTATTTTTTAATGTCACCATAACATTAAAAAAATAATTCAAATTAGACGTAGACGCGAAATCCTATGGAGATAAAAAATACATTACTTAAATATAAAATTTTGTAACATGACAAAATAAATTATATAATACTAATATTTTATATTATATAATGTAAAAATTGCTATATGAGCATGTTCGTTGTGCGTATTTTGATGTTAAATTTGTTTTCGATAGAATTACTGGAGAATTCGAAGTTTCTTAATACCCTGCTAGTTATAAACATATTAACGACGATATATATTATATCCTTTGTTCTTGAAATATTTACAGCGTTTTGTCTTTTTCATTTAGGTGGCATATCGTGCAGCTGGGCGACCGAGTTTCGACGGTCATGCCACGGTTACCATTCTGTTAGGATCTTGTTCCACCTGCCATAGTCACGTCTAGCCAGGTGATTTAGCTCTAATCTATTCTAAAATATGATCCAAAGCACAATGTATAATTTAAGTAAATATTTCCTTTCTTCTATTATAACAAAGTAACATAAATTTCTTACTATACAGTTAAACGAGTATAAAAGCGTAAGGCTATATATAGAAATTGTATTATAGATACACTAGACAGAGAAGATAATCTCATCGTAGTCTCGGGCCAGTTCGTGACCAAACTCCTGCGCATGTGCTATGTACTGATTGGCGGAAGGTGTATGTGTGGGTGTTCCACACGTTTCCATTACACACCATTGGTTAATCGCCTCTTATCCTAATTGGTTCTCCATTTCTTAGATAACTCAAATTATATTAGATAATGACATCTACTATCTCAAAGGTTCCCATGCGCATGCTAATGTAGTAAAAGGAACAAGTTATACTAATAGTTAAATGTTTAACGTCACGACAACAACTTTTCGGTCTGCTTATGGCTCCTAGGTTAGGTACGTTTTTTTTATGTGTAGGTATATAAAACTTTATCTTTGAACAATATCACATAAAATGGAACGGCGTAATAAATAATTTGATCTTTCGTTACAATGATAGTCGTTGTTTATTTACTACCCACTATAATATATATTAGAAATCTGTTACATACTGTAAAAGAATCAGTAATTGATGATAAATTTAACGGTTAATTAATTTTAACATACACCTTATCATCTCATGTTCCCGATGTCAATAATTGACACTATTAGGTTCTCTATTCTCTCTCCCACCGTCGATTCTGTTCTATCAGTGTTCAAATATTACTATATTATAAAATATAAATTTTACAAATAATATTCGTATTCCAATATACAATGAAAACAGTATATAAACTCGTTTCGTGTTTCGCAGTCTACTCGCCCGCCGTGGCTAAATGGTTCATTCGAGAAGTCAATGCACGAGAATTCGGCTGCGTTTTTTATCGCCATGTCACCACATATTGCCATTCGTAGTTATAACTCCGTCGATACATCGAATGTGAACATCGATATTTACGATTACTACAAATTATATTATTGTAACTACCAACAAAATGATGTTTGTTATATCTTCCGGGTGTATACTCATTTTATAGTTACTCATCAAGATATAGTTACTCGTCTAACTTTTCATCTTAACCTTTACTTTATGTTTGATACTGGTTAAAATCGACTTAGATAATACTTATACATTAACCCACTGAAATATTGTTGATGATGTAATAACTTAATAAACTAACGTGCAATGTTGCTAGTATTTCGGCACTAAGATGCCTTCTGTGAAAGCTTAGATTTTGCGTTAATATTGATTCATATAAAGATAATACGGTAAACTTAAAAAAAAAAAAACAGAACAATTAATCCTAAAATACCCTCTAAATTAATTATTGAGGAACTTCAAATATTGAATTTTTATTTTATGAAATGTTTTCTTGCGTACTTAATTGCATCTAAATCTACCTCGTGAGTCTGTCTGTATGAGCATGCGTGTATAAAATACACGCAAACTTTTGCTTTTGACAAGAAATTTTCATCAATTTGTCTAAGATTGTTCAAATTTGTTCCACAAAAGGCCGCGATATATTTTTTTAACTTTTTATCTCGCAATAATGAAAAAGTGATTTTAGTTTATTTGGCTTGTTTTTGGGACAAAGAAAAACACACAACTTACTATACTCGAAATCTATATACAACACTATATAAAACTCATTAAATTGTTTCAGTGGCATAATGAAATTCGTTTATTATGATGACCAATGAAATAATGTCTTAGCCTGGCAGTCAGCCAAAACAAAGAATGTTATAATAATGTTTCAAATTATGTTATTCAAAAGTCAGCAGGTGGTTCAACGTAGCTTTATGACGTCATTCAAATTAAGGCTGTTCCAATGCGGGTTGGTGGTTCAGGAATGATTGGTTATTGATGTACAATAATGATTCGTTAAATATATTCCGAAAACATGCGATGCCGGTTCGTTTCATTAGAATAATCTTTTAAATTTGTTTTTAATTAAATTATATATTTTTTTTAAATTTAATTAAAATATATATATCGCTTAATACGCACATGTAGCTTCGCAATGAATACAGAATCATACGCTCATTCGAATCTCGTAATTCGTATTATGAATTCGTTTTTCATAATAATAATCGTATCTCTGCTTTCAGTTGAATATAACAGCGAACACAATGAAAAATAAATAATCATTATATTCAAAAGCTATATTGACGTGACAACGTCTTATAAATTGGTTTGCCGGGTGACACTTCAAGAAACTGCGTTACGCTCCGCTCACGTTATGCGCTCACAATGAGAGCGAGTGAGAGGCACGCGTCCCTTCCACTCGGGCATGGTTAGCCCGCCTAAGAGCGAGAGAGACAGAACGCTGTTTCATTGTACGCAAATGTATTGCAAGTTATTGTATGTATATTTGTATATAAATACGTATGTATGTGTAAAGGTAAAAATAAAATTTTGTTAATATGAAATTCAGTGCGAGATTCTTTGTATAAATTAATGTTTTAAATATAATTCTTTGTATAAATAAATGTTTTAAATTGTTACTATTATTTCATCCTTCTTCCTACTATACGAATGAATATTCACATTAAAATTATTTTACCACTCAAAGTCGTTGTCACGTAAAACTTTCGCCCGTATACCGACTTTACAGGCAACCAATTTTTTTTTAATATGTAAAGTATATTAATTTCTTAAGGCAATTTATATTATTTTTTGTTACGAATTCATGTACTGATAGATTAAAATAAACATGGTGTAGAAAAGTGTGGATTAAGGTTTATTTCCAATAAGAAACCTATGTTTCTCGATGGAAACTTATTATAGCTTTAAGTAATTTAGACTAGCAACTAATTAACGTATAATTGCAAAATGCAAAACTAACGTTGTTGCAAAATGGCAACTTTTAAGAAAGCCTCATAAAAGAGTTATACTGCCATATTATATATTTTAGTTTATGGAAAACTCGTGTGAGAACAGAGCAGGAGCAGGAAGAATCGTATTGCAAAAAAAAAACTTGACAGTTTTTAAACCCGTGCAACCGGTTTGACCAAATCTCTTTGTACAATGCACCTAATTATTAAACAGGAACATACCTAAATATAACTTGTGACGACTCATTAAGGAACAAAATTCCGTGAATACATTTATTTCTTACGTGTCGATTGTATTTCGGGTGATATAACTTGTTTATAGTAAATCGATCGTACCAATTATTATTATTACTTTATTTCTTATTCATCTTAAATGTATAGTTGGGGTATAGCTGGTTTGGGGTATTAATAATTTGTTGTTTCGTATATATTTGATGTTTAGTAAGTAAGTCAGTGAATGTGATGTGGTGTGTGATGCCTGTGAATGTCCCACTGCTGGGCTAAGGCCTCTTCTCCTATTTTGAAAAGAAGTTTTTGTAGCTTATTCCACAACTCTGCTCCAATGCTGATTGGTGGAATACATATGTGGTGCTTACCCGGGTTGAACCCACAATCATCGGTTAAGATTCACGCGTTCTTAGCGCTGTACCATCTTGGATTTTTGATGTTTAAAATGAAATATTTTATGTAAAATGCTAATAAATATTATATAAATATTGTATGTAAAAGGAGCAAGCTAAGCAAATATTACAAACGTCAATAATTCCAAACGATATATTTGTGCTGTCTGCAGTTGGAAGACTTGTACCTTGGACTGTAAATAAATTCATAAATAAATATCTTATTGTCTCCACTGGTGACCAACGGACTGGTTGATTTTTCGCCGAGAATCTTAATTACGATTCACCGAGGAAATGTCAAAACATTCCTTCAGCCAAGCCAGTTATGACCTGTGCATATTTATACAGTAGATATTTCTTTATCTGTATTTGCGTATATTTCGTAAGATCAAAAGCAATTCTATATCCTAACTAATATTATAAATGCGAATGTGATTTTGTTTATTTTTACTCTTCCACACCTAAACCACTAAACCGATGTAAAAAATATTTTATGGAAAGCTACACTATCAGAGAGTAACATAGGCTAGTTCTATTTCATCCCCGTATTCGGGAAAAACGCTAGAGCTTAATAAGTGTTTATCATAATTTACACACACAACTTTTCGATGAATGATTAGCACTCGTAATCGTTATCCAAGGCGTGATTGTTCAGCCAATCACTGTATACGATCACATACGAAAAATGTATGTAAGTTGTCTTATTTCTTTTACATAAATTGATTATAAATATTAGCTTAAACATTTTTTTTAATTTGTTACTGACAGTCATAGTATAATTTTAACATATCTATTAAATTACATAGAGCACGGCTGACCGTACTATATTTTTTCTGTAGAAAACCAATTATTTATTTATACATCCCAGATCTTCGATAATACAGAAAAAATATTATTTTTTAATTACATTTATACTTTTTTGAAGCCATTGTATCATTTTTAAAATAAACAATCGAAACATTTTTTTCCATCCAGATTCACCGCTAGGACAGACGGTCCATGTATAGTGACGTCATCATTAAGAAATACCTAATTAACTTGACAATATGAACGTTCAGACGCGGCAGGCAGCAATGCTATTACCCCATTAGCTTACCATCTTTGTTGAATTCCGAGGCGTCTAGTTCCTAAGTTGCTTCGAGCACTCTATTTTATACCTTGAAGAAGAACACACGAAAACATTTTCTGTAAGAAATCGTTGCGTTTGAAATTACACTATAACGATAGCAATATACAAGTGCCTTTGAAATTTCGAACTCGCGAAAGATTATTCTTTTTACTTTACTTTTTTACATGTATCGTGTATATTCCAAAATTGAATAGCTGAGTATAAATAAAATCCCCGGAAGGTTTACATCTTATTAATAGCTTCAAAATATTGTACATTAGCAAAATGCTAAATGTACAATATTTTACTTGGTCACCAATTACTACAATAATATGGACAAAAATCCGTTGCAATTAAAAATACTTTAATATTACGTATATATTTTGTTATAGCAGCTACGTTTAAAGGCGACGGTTTGGTCCTCGGAGAAATTCTTATTAACTGATTCTTTACAATTCCTTTGGCCAGATGCGACTTCCACATTATAAGTTAAAATGAGATTTTTTGTAGCTTTATAATTTCTCCACAGACATGTGCCTATACCTTGAGTTATATTTGGTTTCTAAATTTATCATTTGTTCAATCAGTCGTTCTTTTGCTTTGAATTTTAAACTTACTTCCAGTTTCTAAATCACTTGTCTACTATTGAAGATTGGCTGGCATCTCGTGCTTCGCTATAAAACAAAACAACATCAGCATCTTCTACCAACGCTCTTTCCTTTAATTTTTCCATCACGTCTGTTTAGTCTAATGGAGACTAGCTGGCGTGTCTGAGAACATGATCCAGATAACTTATGTTTTGTGGTTATGTGATTACTAATTTTTTAAGAATTTTACCTGGTATCTTGAGTATGGAGATGGGCCTGTAGTTGGTTACCAAATGCCTGTTCCATAATTTTTAAATCGGGAATAGGCATTTATTAATTAGGTAAAGAGAAAGAATGATACGCAGTCTCCAAAGTATAACTTAGTTTTCAAAATGGATAGCCAGAATGAAATCAAAAAGTCCTCCAGTTTGAATAAATATTTAACTGTCTAAGTTAAGCTTGCCTTAATATACTACATATATGTCTCGTGGACTGAATTTCGCACCAATATCTCAATTCTTCAGGAACTCGGCATCAAGCAGCGTCTTTCGGCGCTGGTTCGAAAACGCGTATTTGGACAACATTTTTTGGACACGTCTCCCATTCGCTTTGTCATTCAAGGCAAGGTGGATGGCACCCGACCGTGTGGAAAGACGCCCATGCGATGGACCGACCAAGTGAAAACAAGTGTTGGCGGTCCTTTGCCTGAGTGCACCAGGATGACCAATTACAGAGACACATGGCGATCGCTCGTTAGGCAAACAGCATCCCTGCCGATAATTTCATAACACTACAGTGCAACCACGACCACTCTGACCAGAGAGAGAGACCAGAGACTACGACGAAGAAGAAGAAGAAGCTATTATATAACATTCAAAGACATTACGTCTTATTAACAAAATTAAATTTATTCGAAATAATGCATACTCAGAAAGAGAACAAAAAAATATAATTTATATTTATTTATATGTAATATGTAAAAAAAAATTAAATATTTATTTTAGAATTTACGTACTCCATTATGACTCACTCATCATTCTTTGATCCCTGCAGAAGACATTGCTGATCCATCATTCTATGACGTCAAGTGGATATTAATCATCAGTAGATGCGAAACGCTAATAATAATTTAATGATAATAATTTATTGTTATGTATAGCAGCTAAATAGCTGTAAGGCAGAACTAAAATATTATTATTATGATTCTAAAGATAAAAACTGACATATTTTGAAGTTTAAAAGTATGAAACTAGACTTTCTATCGCTCAGTTTACATATTATTAAAAAATATAGCAGATATATTTTTTATTGAGTTTTTAGTAATATAGCGTTAACAATATAATTTTTTGACTTTTGTTTTGACTGTTCCACTTTTATGTAGAACAGAAAAATAGCTATTGTACTGTAAATAATTCATATTTATATTTCGAAAAATGAAAAAACAATAACGGCAATCTGTTTTCAACTTTGTTTACTATGCAGAGTACTGTATGGCCATTATTTCATTTTACCATACAAAGTTAGACTGTTATTCTTGTATTTTTATCCGGCTGCGGTGTAAGCAAGGAAAGTGTAGTGCGACTTCAGTTTTTGTTACAATTTAAAGCCTCGATTGTTTTTGAAAAAAACCTCCTGTTGATGATGCTACTCAAAAAAAATACTGCAATTTCTTTGCTTTGCTGATGGTGCATTGGTGCATAGCTACTATGTGCGTTTATGATATAATATATAATCTCGACCCAGGATGTGATCCTGACCTGAAAATCCGCAACTCTATAAGTTAGATGAACAAGACAATCAAAGCCTTAACCTTTTATGTTTAGCTTTTATTTCAAATTTAAATAATTTAAAGCCTTAAAATTTGATGAAAAAATTATAAGAGGCTTTTTACAATTAAAACTACCAATAATGTTATTATGTATATAAAAGTATATCGGATGAAATTGATGAAATGTGGAATCAAATGAAAAACATTCACATACATGTATGTAGATGTACACACATGTACATATGTATATACGAAACCAACATAGACATGTTTCTTTTACTATTACTATTTACAGAATCTAATTCGTGAAATCATTGTGAAAAACTTTAAAGCGTGACATATCAAAATTAGATTGAACCAAAAATCGAACTTAACAATGTAAATTGACTTTAATAAGAATTATTTATGATTTAATAAAATAAAAAATAGCTACTGTACAAATCATGACGACGTGGAATGGTGGTAATACAGCCTTTCCACCGCTGAAACGCAATTCCGATTCTTTTGGTGAAAAACTAACCAACTATTGTATACTAAAAAGTATTTTCTAAATTAAATTTATTATTTACGAGTATTGCAAAAATGAAGTATAGTTCAATAAAACCTAGCCACCAAACCTAAAAACATGCATTTGTATCTGTAATTTATAACCATATAGGAGTAGTAAAAATATAACACATCACTTTAAGGTTTAATATTAGGAAAAGGCTTATAAGTAGAAAATAGAAATCAAACATCCTTGTTAGAACGTAGATGGTATAAATGCTTTTTATTGATAGATTTACATACATTTTGAATGTATCCATATGATTATTAGAAGTAGATTATAAATTATAATAGATTTTGTAGATTTGTTTACATACTTCTGTTAAGCAGCTTCACATTGTATTTGTTAATAAAACGAGCTAATATTCGAGTAGAAGAAAATATTACTATAGAGCCAAGCGACGTTGACGTCTTCAATATTGACGCTTTCGTTGTTTTAAATGACGATGCTTAGTCTTTGAGCTAATAATAGAGACATGAAGATATATTGAAAGCAATAAGAAACATACTGGGTTTTCGAATATATTGTATTTTTATTTACGAGAAAAAATTGAAAGCGTATGTTTCAAATTGTAGATGTTGAAAAATTTATTTTGGATACGTTTTGAGTAGAATTGTTCTTGTAGACGGTCTACTTCACGAAAGGAGTAACTATGCTAAGTTTTCAAATTTATTTTGTGTAGTGCATGTACATTCGATTCATGTAATTTTCATTTATATATCAAAATACATTAAGTTGTTTTCATATATTTTTGATAACCATTTTGTAGCCATCGGTACTAATGGATCACGCTCGCATACCAATAAAACTCGCCGCTTCCGCACGGTTATTATATAACAACCCGTATCGATATATTTTACTGCAGCTCTTACATTGCTTTTCTTTTCGTATATATTTGTATCATAAAGTTTATTCAACAAGCAATGTATACAAAATATTTTGCGTTATAGAAATAAAATGTATCAGTTACTAATGTTTGGTAGACGCAATGTTACCGCTTCGCTCCCGACAGTCATCAATTAACTGACGCTGGTCCAGCCGGTTTCTTCTTAACGTATAAACATCTACATGTATGTATGTGCGTAAAACTTGAAAAAATGTGGTAAATGGTGTACTTATCGATCATTCTTATCGGCTGTTATAATGGTGGTTGATTTAATAATTGTTCCCTTTTATCTTACAATTATGTTCTATCATTAAATTTTTAATCGCTTCGAATCAATATTTAGATCATTATTAAATTTTAGATGTTCTGTTTCACTTAATAACTTAACTAATTTAACAGGACTCTCAATAATATGGCTATCTTAATTAATCGTCAGTGTTATAAATACTTACCATTAATTACATATTTTCATGCATGTTCTAACTTGTTATTAATAAAAATTATTAACATAAATTTTCCTTTAAAAATGCAATTTATTAAAGGATTTTTTTTAAATAAAGTAACTGGGTGACAGAGTCTGCTTGCTTTAAAATATACATATTTTTTAGGGAAACATCGTGATTTTCTTTTAAGACCGAAAGCGTTAGACGCGTTTCCGAGATACAAAATACTATTATATATTCATTAAATTTATAATCGATTAGTTGTATAACAAATATAGATATTAACTACTTAAACACGCGAAGACATTAGCGACAAATTTTTACAGTAAGATAATAACGAGAATATTTAATAATATTATTTTATGTGTTGATAGTTCTCGTTTATGTTCTAGAAAGCCAGTTCGATCTATTCATTAAAGTAAGTGCGCCATATAGTTGTAATGCCTGGAATTTCTCTACGCACCCGCAGATTTAGTGCAGCCATTTCAGTACAACGAATATACATTACACTATATTGTGCATGCCTCTTTTGCGTGTATTGGTGCTTCGTTTAGAATTGTCACTGTATTTGTACGCTCTGTCTACAGTATACGGCAAGCTTTGAAGTAGTGTGCGTCCAAAGTAAAGAAATACATTTATTTATTTATGAGAAAATAATGTAAAATTACTTTGGGTTAAGGTGTAACGTACGTCGTTTATGTATATAACAAACGACCAGTAACAAAAGGAGTAATCATAAAATAATACGAATGTTGCATTAATTTATTTTGTGGTTATTATTATTACTATTGTGTATGGAACGAATAAAAAGATAGCACCGTATAAACAAAGTAACATTGAATAGGATACATAAAGAGATATAAGTTTACATAGTCTTTATACAAAAAAATGCAGAGGGGGCATGAACACAATTTAAACCTAAGCAAGACACACCACGCGGCCATGAGTCAGATCAATAGGTTGAGAAACCACTGAATAATACTAGCTGAATGCAGTAGCACTGCATTCCCCATCTTGGCTCCGACAAAGCTGCCACGCAACCCCAGATGCCTCAGATATCAAGCGTAGCTGGCTGCGACCAAATCTTTTGCATATAATATGATGGGGATGTTACAGTTCACGCCAATTACTACATGGTAGACACCTAATGGTATAGTTTGAGTAAAATTTCCTCTGTTTTAGCGTTCATGAAGTTCTTCGTTATATAGTGTGGTGCACCAAAGAAATCCTCGATTGTGCTCGTTCAACCAACACATATACATCAACGGAGGTCCACTCATATCTCCGAGAAGACTGGCACCGTTTTCTTAAGCCGTCTCTTACCACACCCACGGACTACTTTTTATACTGAGCATTTGTATTCAAGGAAATTTATGTAATATTGAAAATATTTAAAATAACTGTTAGTATAGGCTTGTTGCTTGGTGTATTACAGTGGAATTGGCTTACCTGTTTAACATAAACTCACCCTGTTATGTCTTATTTTTGCATTGCATTGCTTACTTTATTGATAGATACTATATATATACATAAATTGGTTGTCGTTCCATATCATATATATATATATATATATATATATATATATATAAATATATGTTATATATTTATATATATATATATATAGTTTATTTCACAAGGGACATAACATCTTAGTTCCCAAGGTTGGTGGCGCATTGGCGATGTAAGAGATGGTAAACAGCTCTTACAACGCCAATGTCTATGGGCGTTGGTGACCACTTACCATCAGGTGGCCCAAATGCTCGTCCGCCTTCCTATGCAATAAAAAAAAAAAAAAAAAACAAAAAAAATATATATGTGTATGTAATTATAAAGTCTGGGTTAAAAACTGGTTAGTTGTTATTTATATACGACTACCCTAGGATAATTCAAACGAAGCACTTATAGCCGAGTCGTGGGTCCGAAATAGATAATCGCCTCCAGGGATACTCTGACAAGCCCGCTTTGTTTCTGATAGCTATGTTAATTCATCCCTAATCATTCCTTGATAAAATAACATATACAAGTTGTAGAATAGTTAATCTTTTATTTTACTTTACACTGTTTGAATTATTCGATCGAATTGATATTTTTTGTTAAATTTAAATATTGCTTTTCTCTTTCAGATAGTTCGTTTAAAAACAAAGAAAGTTAAATGAATATTTCATTTAATTCCATAAATTATAAGTAGTTCAATGGTGCTTGTCTGGGCTTACCTGCAATGTTCGGTTAAGTTTCATGTGTTCTAAACCATTGGGCCACCTGGGCTTATAATCCTTGCGTTTATAATTCATATCATACTCGTTGGTGAAGGAAGACATCGTGACAGTATGTGACGGATGAAAATCCTCATGTTTATTCTGTATTGGAGCGGCGTGTATAATAAGCTGCAAATCTTCTCCTCAAAATTAAAGGAGGCCTTAGTTCTTTACTATTTAATTATTTAAATTTACATTGAAGGCCAAGTAAGCCAGTGAAATTACATGTACAAGAGACATAACACTTAGTTCCCAAGGTTGGTGGCGCATTGGCGATGTAAGCGATGGTTAACATTTCTTACAATGCCAATGTCTATAGGCGTTGGTGACCACTTACCATCAGTTCCCATATGTTCGTCCGCCTACCAATACCATAAAAAAGCATACTTTGGGTTATGTAAGATTAATTCGACAACGATTTAAATCAAGAACGTATAAAATAGATTTTAAACTGATTGAACTTTAATAAACCAGTATGCAATTTATTGTGTAATAAATTGCGATAGTTAAAATCGAATGATACCTATAAAACTGTTCTTTATGAACAAAGCTTCAATGGCTCAACTTAAGAAGGAGAATTAAAATCTTAAGTTCACAGGATTAATCATGATATATTATTATATTATTTCCGAAATAAGATTTAGTTTAAATAAATAAATCAGATGGCGTGGTAAGTGATATGTGATAATCATAATATCAATCATTTAATAGAACGTATTCGCCATCATAAATTCAATTCGATGTTTCGATAGTATATTTAATAATATTAAATATGAAATCAATTTTATTAAATATTTTCAATTATTGTGTTTGTGAAGTTCAAGTATCACCTTTAAGGCATTTTTTTATCAACGACCTGAGGCCCTAGCCAAGTTGACATTCTACAATCGTAAACGCTATAGAAAACTAAACAAATGTATGAGAATGACCACGTGACTTATCGTTGAGAGATGTCATTCTCATATATTTGTTTAGTTTTCTATAGCGTTTACGATTGTAGAATGTCAACTTGGCTAGGGCCTCCTGGTTTCAATTACAGGTAGTCGTTACAAACATAGAACACCATATAATTTTAACTGTCATCCGTACTGTCTTTATTATAAGTTAAAACGGTTGTAAATTTCAAGTTACTTATGTAGATTAACTAAACGAAATAAAAGTTTAAAGTAACCAAGTATTGAACTATGAAGGAAACTTTCAATGATATGACCACAAAATAATATATTACTCGAATGGGGTAATTATTGTGCCACAACAAAATATTTATTGAAAAAAATGGTTGTCTGTAAAGTCGGTTTACGGACGATAGTTTAACGTGACAACGTCATAACAAAACATTGATGAAATGACTGCAATCGAGTGAAAGAGATCGAGTGAATCGATGCGGTGCAAGCGTACAATCAGCGTAACGGGACAATTTTTCAAAATATAAATATTTTTATCCAACAACACACGCCAAATATCAGCTTTAAAACAAAATTTTTTATCATAAAATTCAAGTGATTATACTCATAATTAACGTAATTAAATGTCTTTTTTGCGGTTACATTTCGTCCTTATTTCGTAACCCTTTTGCGATGACGAAATATTTTACTCTTAATTAGGAAACTTTGAAAACTTTATTTAGGAGTGAAATCCTTGAAAATAAGATAATGTTCATAAAATTTTACTGAAGTAATTATTCTCATAAAGGTAAAAAAATGATTTGCACTTGTAGTGTGTCCTTGTTTGAATAATAATAATAACAAATAAAGATTGTGTAAATTACCAGAATTACACGTGAAATGGTCACATTGTGCCGGCGACCACAATTCAGGCGAATCACGTCACCATACAAATATTAAAGCCGAACAAGCGACTAATAAAAGTCAGTATCGGTAACAAATATCAGTAGTAGTATATTTTAATAAGTTCATATAAAAGCTGATGTTCGGAAACAGTTTTCAGTTTGAATATATATTTGATTATTTTTAAACATAAGTAGACGTGTAACTTCATTGATTAGTTTAGTTTTTGTATGTTTTTTGTTAGTAACATTTATGTCAATTCTTAAGACTAAATTTTAAACCACTTCCAAGCTCCTGAGCGAAATTTTTAAATAATTTTGGCGCTGGTAATTAATGACGAAGAAATAAAACGAACTATAAGACTTTATATTGAAGTATAATTATTGTATAAATTTTATTTGATTATAGTACTTCGATGATGCTGAAGCTGATGCGGCTTGTTTTTAGATTTTTTTAAAGAGAGATAGACGGCCGAATACTGAAACGTAAACTGAAAATTTAGTATGCGAAATTTTGAAATTAATGACGTTCCAAATAATTAAGTCCCACTTCATTTTGAATGACGTTTCAGTATTCGGCCGATATACGAGTAGATGACTTTGATCCAAACCCGTCCAGTAGTTTTTGCGTTAAAGAGTTGTTACTTGTTACTCTTTCTTACGTATTTTCATGAACTTTCACGCTTATAATATAAGTAGGACTATGTTTTTAAATTCGAAATGGATTTCTCTACTCATGTTAAATCAAGTAAAAGATTAATTTCGCTTTATACCTATTATATATAAGATAAATCTGACTGACATAGGCTACCTCCATATACCCGCACCCTCCCTTGCCACGCAAGAAGAAGATAGCTTACAAAAAATTTAGAACTGAAATTAGGGATGTTTTTCTTCCTCGAATCCCTTTTTCATTTGCATATAGAAAAAGCATGAGATCGTTTACCGATAGGAGCAAGCAACAAAAGACGGGCAGTCTCGAACTGTATTTTTCAAACACATTTGCGATTTTATTATCCCTTCAATAATTTACTAAATTTGTGTTGCAAATAACTGTTGAAGTAAATCATTTGAAGTAAGATATAAATAATCGTAAGATTTAAGAACGCATTTTATAATACTTGATACATGTGTATCATACGGATAAACGTTGGTGCGTTATTTATTATATGTCATATAGCAGTATTCTGGTATGAAGATAAGTAAGTCATTAAAGCTAACACGAAGGTTTACATATGTGTACATAATTATATACAACTATGTAAAATGTGGTGGTACGATCTAGACAGTGCATTCATGCATTGCCATCTAAGGTATAAATAATAAATATGTGTGAAAAGTAAACTATACAACAAACATCATTAGTGGCCTGTACTTGAATCACAATCATGATAGCCATTTTACTACAAGTACAAGTGATAACGCGAAACGCGAGTATTAAAAGGTATAATAATATTTATTATAACCAGAAACTATAACCGCACTGTAATGATAGTGACCTCACGACTTCAAACCACACGCGACTGAATGTAAATGAGTAAAGACTAGTTAAGAGAAATGCTGTTTAGAAACACACAAGCGCGAATAAGCAGAGCAGGAAAGACTACGATGCAGGATCTGGGATTTAAGCTACAGTCATACCTGATTGAACAAGTACTATCGGAGTAGATACCGGTGATTGGACTAGCCGACTAAACTTTACTCTCGAAATTTATTAATAATAATTTGTTAATAAAAGAAATAATTATTATCTCCACTAAAAATGAATACGGAAGACATATTATATAATGTTATATTATTACTGTATTTAATATGCCTAGGGTGCAATTAAAACGATACTTTTTTGATTCATTACTAGCTTAAACTTTCCACTTAACTGTATGTACTTACAAAATTATATCGTGTGAATTCTAATGATGCATTAAGTATGCGACTACCTTTATTCATTCATATATCTATTTTCTACAGGGTGTTATTTGCATTTAGAACAGTTCTTCGACTTTAAATTCCATGTTTTATGGGCCTCCATTTAAAAGGCTTACGCAGGCTAAGGTATACCCTCATTGATATGTATTAAGCGTATGTCTCCATATTACATATTTTTACGTAACTAATATTAAAATACAGCAATAATAATAGTATTATACAGCAATCACTGTGTATATTATACAAAAATCCTTGAACTAATTTAAAATAAAAAAAACATGATTATGATAACTTTGATAAAAAAATTATTAACAATTTAAAATAAGAACTAGTTTATGAAACTGTAGTTACTGTATGTAATATGTTATAGAATCGATTGTTTCGTCGGTCGGCGACCTCCAAACGAGCGGTCAAAAAACCGCCAGCCGCGCCGCGGGCACTCATACACATTATGGTCAAGTTACACCATGGTCAATACAAACTTGAAAGAATATTAAATAACACCTCATTTAAAGTACTTAAAGATATCTAGAAATATTTTAATGTATATATATATAAGACGCTAGAAGCTTTCCAGATTTTAACGGACATCAATAGAAAATTATTTCATTATTTTTAATATTTGTATAATAATGAATTTAGGAGATAATTCTATCTTGAATGAAGAATACGTGATATTACTTTTTATTAATACGTTGTTTTTAATAAATATAACTAATAACTTGACGAATATATCTCAAAGAGTTATTGCCGAGTTGTTATACCTTGTTTTTTCTGGTTGAAAGCCAAAATATGAAATGTGATTTAAAAGTAATTATTTACTAATTTTTATTATTTACACATTTTTTTTAATATTATTTCGGTTTTTTACTTTACATTATACGAAAAACTTTATTGATACTTAATAAAATATTTATTAATTAAAAATAGTTTAACTAGACTAGACTTGATAAAATTTGGTATAATTTAATTATATAAAAACGTCCTTTGACTTCTTTGAGTCAAGACATTTATCTAATGCTTAAGTTTATATAATGATGTTCCGTTTTTCTTCAATTTGACCTAATATCATCGCTATGTTTTTTATATTATTCTCTGTTTTACTATTACGAAATGTGAAGGTCCATACTTTATATAGTCGCAGCGATATTATATACATTAACAAGCATCAATACCTATAGCCTATGGGGTATCTCAGACCGCATTCCTGGACCCACGCCCGCGACCCGCAACCCGCTCTCACTACCAATGTAATATTACTTACAAAAAACTTGATACAACCTTAATTCAAGGTAATAAAGCTTAGATTTGTATGACTGAAGCTTTTCCAAGAGTAATCACAAGATGGCCAGCTGACAGTCCATTACAAAAATCACTAAAACCTTATGCCCAAGGACTAAGGCTTACGTTTGTTTTTAATTTGCCTTTTGGCGGCAGCATGTTGCTATGTGAGATGTCTGCGGTCTCTGCTGAAATTATAGACTCTTATTTCGTTCTAATAAGGCTTATGTTTGCATAATATTTTCTGACTATGAAATATTTTTTTAAATCAAGTACGCCACGATGTCGTTATTTTTTCTCAGCAAAATCACGGAAGGGATTAATTTAAAGCAAATAAACTGTTACATATCTGTTGAAATAATATCAGAGATTTAATGAACTTCCTAAATGTATAATAATGTGTAGTATAGTGGTGAATTGTGTATCGTTGAAATTATTTTGAATATTATGAATAATTGTAGAAATTAAATTATTATATATGTTAATATTTAATTAGTTTTTTTACCGGATTAGATATAACTTACTATTTACAGAATAAAGCGAATAACTTTAACCTTTTTAGCTTGTCTATAGTAGGTACAGTCATTATTTAAAATCATAACCAGTATTTAAAATTAAAAATAATATAATGGAGCACGATTGGTACCTATCATTATTTTTAAAAATTACTAATATGGACATAATATACTCGTAATATATACTAACAATAATGGCTTCCATTTAGATGACTTAATTAATATATATTTTTATAATCAATAGTTTCAGATTTTTTTTTATTAGGCACACTTCAAACACGACTGTCTATACTTATTCTATATACCACTTAGTGGTAGTCTACCGCCAATCAACAACAACCAAGTAATACTAAGTATTGTTTTGTTTAGTGTAATTATAACAGGTACCTAAAATAGTCCCCAAGGGACATAAAACAGTTCCCAAGATTGGCGCATGTTGATGTAATGGATCGTTAATATTTCTTATAGCGCCAATGTCTAATCTTTTTTTATTGTATAGGTAGGCGGATGAGGATATGGACCACCATGGTAAGTGGTCACCAACGCCCATAGACATTGGCTTTGTGAAATATGTTAACCATCGCTTATTTATTTTTATTTTTTTATTGTATAGGAAGGCGGGCGAGCATATGGGCCACCTGGTGGTAAGTGGTCACCAACGCCCATAGACAATGGCATTGTAAGAAATGTTAACCATCGCTTACATCGCCAATGCGCCACCAATCTTGGGAACTAAGATGTTATGTCCCTTGTGCCTGTAATTACACTGGCTCACTCACCCTTCAAACCGGAACACAGCAATACAAAGTACTGCTGATTTGCGGCAGAATATCTGATGAGTGGGTGGTACCTACCCAGACGAGCTTGCACAAAGCTCTACCACCAAGTAAATCGCCAATGCGCCACCAACCTTGGAAACTAAGATGTTATGTCTTTTATAATATGCGATAGACCACTTATCAGGTGGCTCATTTGCCCACAATAATACTTATTTTAAATATACATAACATTAAAGCAAATGATCACATCAAAACTGTCGTATTTTTATTTGCAGTCAGTTTGAAATAATCCTTATCTATTTTAGTTCGATTAACGGTACGGAGAAAGAGACCAAACTGGCCAACCACATCAATCATTATTCTACTTTCTAAGGAACATTATATCTGTATATTGCATTTCATAGTGCAGTACAGAATAGAAAATATGTTGGTAATGGTATTTCTATATTATATGCTTATATTATTCATAATTACAGTTTTTTATTTTAGTATATTTTATGGTTATAATATATTAATAACGTGATATGAAAATATTATTATATATTGCCAAGTGCTTAATACTAAGTTTAAAGTAAGATAAAATTTGAATTAAGATTTCTCATGTACCAAAATAATCGAATTCGATGCAATTATTATTTATTGCATTGTTTTCGATAATATAAGTACGTACATGAAAATGTAAATTAAATAGTTTATATACTTATGTCAAATATATACATTTTCTATAAGTATACAAGTACACCAGTGAAAGCTTTTTAAAAATCTGTCGATAATTTCTGTACAGTACAGAAAAAATAGATCTATGAATTTGATAATAACTTCCAAAAAATTCTGAATAGAGATACAATTTATTCTAAGTTTCAAGATAATCATAAAATCCCGAAATCCCCGCTTGGGCTCCCCTACTGTTAGAGCTAATATGACATAGAAATCTGAAATACCAATATATCCGTCCACACTGAATGCTAATATATTTATTTAGATACTCTGCTTGTATTTTATTATCATGTGTTGTATTGATGCAAACTGCAAAATGTAAAATAAATTAATTTTCAGCGAAAACGTTTAAAACTTAATGTAATTTATTTAGTATGGATTTATATTTTTATTGTTTGCTACGTTAATTAACAATGTTGAACTTGTTTTAATTTTTCTTATGTTTTTAGGGTTCCGTACCTCAAAAGGTAAAAACGGAACCCTTATATGATCACTTTGTTGTCTGTCTGTCTGTCAAGACCCTTTATCTCGGGAACGCGTGGAGGTATCGAGTTGAAGGTAAACCGATATACTTATGTCTGCAGTGTCTTGTAGTTGTGAAAAATCAAACATCTAAGTTAAGGTAAAAAAAAGATATGGCCGTTTTTTTGCGGCATAACGTATATTTCGACACACAAGGAAATCAAAATTGATGGGGTATTTCCCGTTGACCTAGAACTACCTTGGCAAGTAATAACGTCTTATACTACAAGTATAGGGAAAAATCTGAAAACTATAAACTTGTAATTATATCATAAGAAACAGGGTCTTTATGCAAGAAACACCGGTCCAAACTTTGAATTGAGTTAACCGTGTCATGTGGGTTATCGTATGAAAGGGCTTCCTTGGCACAAGCTTAAACAGATTATTAATTATTTTTATGATGTATAGTTTTCGATTTTATATGACTAAGAATAAAAAAAAACTTTTTTCTTTTGTATAAGTAGGTACCTAATAATTTTGTTGTATGTAGTACCTAACAGTTTACACTGTTATGCATACCTGCTTATTTAATTTTAAATTTTGTGGGCGAGTTCGACTCGCACTTGTCCGGTTTTTTTTAACTTGGTTATGACTTATCGTTAAAATATGGATATGTATGCTTGCTTTATTTTTTGTAAATATTTTGGAGATCTATGTCATTCATATAAAGTTTGGAAAACCTTCGACCTGACAATGTTTTTTCCAACTCCGTTGACACAATAAGTTAGGTACTTTTCAAAAAAATCTGATGATGATCACCTCCTAAACGATTTTAATCACGATCCTTCTAAACGGTTTTAATCACGGCAACCAATCTCAACGGTGACTAGCCAACTAACGCACAGGTGTTGTTATAGCACACATACTTATGTATGTATGTATGTGTGTACAAACACGGAATATGCACTTATTATTTTTGAAGTGAAAACTTCTTTAGCATCGTTGTTATTTGAAAGTCGATGAAACGAAAAAGCAACAGTAAAAAGAGACAGACACATAAATTCATAAGATTTTACGTGGGAGAAAATGAGATAGGAAGCATTATACAGTTGAAGCCAACATTTTTGAAGGTTTCGCTTCGACCACGTGTGAATTGCACACATGTTTTTTTTAATTATCGTACGCTAAAGGAACAGAAATCGGACTGGAGAGAGTTCGGTGTCGGCAACGGCTTTAGGTCTTTTCCGAGGCATTGAAGTGAAATAAATTTCCTAACTCCAGACTGCTCTTGACAGAAAAATCCAATAACATTTTATTGGCCTGAGAATTTCAACATTCAACACTTCACCGAACGACCTCGGGTCTGCGGAATCCAAAAATAAATAATAATAATAAAAATATAATAAGAATAAGATAACAAAACAGTCACTCACAAACAGTTTTTAATTTAAAAGCATACTACTTATTTAGGTTACATCCATTCTGAAATGATAAATTAAAATAATATACAAGTTCACATTGAATTATATAGTCGTTTTTGTGTGAGTCTAGAAAAACACTAGTCACCACAGTCCACAAGATAAAAAGTACCTCTTAGTAACAAAAATATCATAATTCATACCTTAGCATTTCTATTGAGCAATCTTGATCTGAGGTCTGGACGATATATGTAGGGTATATTTACTAACACTTATACTCCCGTATCGCTTGTAAAATATTAAACGGCTTAGGTATTACTGTGAAAATCTTAGATATATTAATAAACAATATATTTTATAGAAGCTCATCTTAAGAAAGCGAAACATATAAACATTAGAAATAAAAGATATATCGTTCATATACGACATGATCCATATAGCTTGTAATAGATTTGTAATGTTAATGAAATATTGCAACGAAGTTTTTATAACTTTTATAAAATAGTTGTAAAGATGAATAGACAAGCATTTATTTTAAAATAAATAATTATATGTAAAGCGTATTGAAATTTATTATTAACCCAAATTTTACATAGTAACTATCCGATTTTACAAATATCATTAATTTTGTATTGATTAAGTATTATGAATGAGGATAGAAGGGCGTGACCTCCTTGTCCTTCTGACTGTTTATTCTTGCAAAGAGGTCTCTCAAGATACACCTTCAATACTAATAACCAAGATAGGTTTCATCAAATTAATTTAAAATGCAGAATCTGTATTTTTATGTTGTAAAATTGTATAAAAAAGTATGCAATACCTAAGATTCATCATTCATTCATGAAGATCTTACATTATATTAACTACTAGCTCGTAATTGAAATGCAAAACTAGTATCATTTGTGTTAAAAATGTTAGATATGAACTTAATAATATTAAGAGTGATATTTATCGTATAAGATTCAGTTTTGTAAGGAATTTATCTTCAATTTTAGATTAATACATTTTTTTATGGTTTGAATAGTTGTTTAATAAATAATTGCGTTTTTTTTTCAAAACGTCTGTTGTGTTGTGGCACCATTTCACTTGACAAGGTTCAAGTATTGTTTGCATAAGCTCACGGGAGGCTTTCGAGTCGTTCTTGACATTTCCTGCATCACTGAGGCTGTGGCACGCGCAAAATAAACGATAGTATTTATCTATAACTTTTCTGTTTATTTATACAACTCGTTAGTTGCATGAATTAAGCCAAGTGAAACGGGTTGTATCGAACCTGGTTTTACTTGGCTATCAATCGTTGCTTAACATGTAAAAACCTTATAATAAACTAAAAATTAAAACTTAAATACTGTACATTTATTTTTACACTTGTATTTTACATTTGTAAAAAAATGTAACGATGTAAATTTGTTAGATTCGATCCCATTTCGATCGGATCGGAACTCCTTAGGATATTGAAGTATCTTCTTCGATTCTTCAGTTAACATAATGTGAAGTTGAAATTTAGAATATACGAAATGTCCTGAAAACAAGTTTCTTTAGATTAAATTTTATATAAAATAGGCTTGTCACTCAGTGCCAGTCTACGCTCAGGCACATTTCAATAAAAAATAAATGATTAATGTTATCTTTCTTTTATAAATTACCTCCGTAAAATATATATATTTAGAAAACTGCTCTAATATTAATGAATGATTCTGGCTACATTACTCAGTTGTATTAAATACCTAACCGCGAGGTCATCAAACCCTGAGTCAGCGCTATTCAACGCAGCTGGTACATATTAATGTATGCGAAATTTCTTAAATCGTATTCTTGCTGCATTCCACAGTCTAAGATAACTAAGAATTATAAACATATTAATAATATCATACCGTTTATGTAGTAAAAACAGAAAGTAACTTTGTATATTGACTTTTAAATTATTCTTTGCTTTTTTCTAATCTCGATTACTTAGGAAGGTAAACATGTAAGAGTAGGAAACGATGCTAATCCACAAGATACATAACATTAAACTAAACTTCATAGTTGGCGAAAGACTGATATTGAAAGAAATCGTGTATAGTTCTTATTATTTAAATTACCAATTCATTTACTAGCGTCTTCCGGTCAGATGGCATTTGAGAAAAGAGAAATTTACGATTTTACATAATATGTAATTCTTTATTTAACCTTAGAGAAATATGAAAAGAGGTGTAGATTACATAAAATTATAAAACTAAATACAAAAAGTAACGTATGTAATTCTTCAACTAATGAAATTCTTTAATTTTTATTTGCCTTCATTTCAAAATGAGTTTTCAAGTTTAACTCGAGCAGTCGCCGCAAACGATCCGTCTGTCTTTTATGACGTGGGATACCGTCTGCGGTGTCAGCTGTCTGAGTAACGTATTCTTTAAATAAAAATGCATTAAAACCGAACGTAAATATAATATATAAAGTGAAAAGTAATCTTTCGAATATTGTTACTACGATATACATTTCATAATTTTCAATTTAAGGGCAACTGCATTTACCCATGTACATGTTTCGTTAGTTAACGTTACTTTGTAAAGAATTATAAAAAAAATTAATATCGACGCGACACCTTTTTTCTATTTATAAAACTCAAAATTATTATTGATCTATATATATCTTCAGAAAAATTTAAGTGATTATACCAAATAACTTGAAAGTTTTCTAAAAATAAGTACATAAGTAGCAGGTAAATCTAATTATAAACTTTCAATATTTATAATTTATTTTAATATAGTAAATATATAGTAGTATTAACTTTTTAAAGTTATTACTGTTATAATGAAATGTTCTTATAGACAAGTGAAGCTTGCGAGCTTTACTTGTAGTACAGACAATTATGTCTGTAGCTATGAGGCATACGAGAAGGTACTAGCTATAGACATCAACGAGCGCTAGTTGCGCAAGCGCATGTTATCAGATTCAACTAACTAAATTATTTTCATATCATACACAGTTGTTATTATTTTACTTAAAACCCCATTTCTAACGAAATGGTAATAAAATTCGATGCAGATAAAATTAATATAATACATAGAACTTTTTACTTGGAATATCGTAGTTTTTTTCTAAATCCGATTATATTACTTTCATTAAAGTTCCAGTATTTTTTATTTAGTAGGTGAATCAACTTATAACTATAATTATAAACAAAATATTAATAAATTTAATTGAGTTGAAATAAAATAATAAACGCAGCCGAATATAATTATTCATTCAAATAATATTTAGTCACACTAATGAGCTCAATCTAATCATAACAAAAAGATGGTTCAGTGGAAACAAAACGTGGATCTTTATCGAGATTCATATCCTCCCCGGATCATTTAGTTAAAACTAAAATTCTAAGACGAACGTTTAGTTTTGGTGGGAGAACGAACATACTTCCATTAGTGAAATTAAAAAGTTGACATCTAAATTGTCAGCTATTTTTATTTACACTAAGAAACAGCTAAACATTGCGGTGCACCGTACACGGTACCGTGCTGCGCCACGACCGTCACCCGGCACCGGTGGCCGGTGCCGCACTGTAGACATGGGTCCACGCCCTAGGACTATCTAATTTTTAGTTATAGGGTATAATAAAGTTTGCATTAAATTCTAATTAACCTTATTTATAGTTTAATTCGATTAGAAAGGTTGTAATTATTTTCGATTACTCTGTTGCCTTTACGCTACGTTTCGCCTTGTTATCCCGTTTACCTAGATTTTTCAATTATGGCGATGGTCTACGAAACTGCGGGCGATGCGCTAGTATGGTATGTAAACAGTGAAGTTTCAAAAGTACCATTAGTGATATAGATACGAAAAAAGTCATTAAATTACAACTACTTCAGCATAATATAAAATAAAACAATAAATAATGTTCGATTTCGTAACCCTAATATAACAAAATGACCGCAACGTCAAGCGTTCAAAATTTATAATAAAACAAAACACAGAACAAATTTGCTTGTTATCTACCTATTTATGTATATTTCACAAGATATAAAATTGTATGAAGAACAAATGTTGTAAGTTTGCTATGTGAGAAGCCGATTTCATTTGTATGGATAAATTAATTAGGTACAAAGGACTTGTTAGAAAACTTGGGCTGAGTACTTTTATGTTTATAGTTTTAAATGATTTATAAACCATTAAATATTTACATATCTAAATTGATACAAATATTTAAACGTAGTTAACAAGTTCCCTCTCTTATAATAATAACATCGTTGTGGTATCATTTTTATTGGTAAAATAAAGAAAGACTAACAAATAGACGGATAACAACCAACCATATTCCTAAATCACAAATAAATGAGTATTACCTGTCAAATCTCTAGTTCTACGTTTAATGTCCCTCTGTATTTACCAACCAAATAGTATTGTTTACAACCGAGTGCGTAGTGCCAACTCAGTTTATGTATTAAAGCTTTAATGTAAAAACATGTGTTAATAAAAACACATAATTAAAATAATAGTCCACCAAGCAGTATTATTGAAATGATGGCTTTAATAGGCTGATGATTATAAAAACAAAAAAGTAAACAAAGTACTATACATACACACACGACACAGATTATACAAGGCTGAACAAACGTTTAGGTTATTTCAGAAAAAACATTGTCGTATATAATAGAAGATTTAGTTAATAATATTTAGGAGTCTATCGGGCAGTATCCTTAATCTTTATCCCAGCTAAAACACTCAAACACGCTGCAATCAAGCAATTAGGAAGTCTCATTAGAGAAGATACTTTTTCTCGCGTCGGTGTTGCCTTCACGTATAATCCAGTGTTGCGGTCGATTCTACTTAATTTAGACAAGCAGGTGTGTCCGATACTTCGTAGGAACAGTGTAATATAGCTATTATATTGACATAGCCGCACAAGTTCAATGTGTACCTACTCATGAATGTTTGTCTGTTACATTCGAGAACTTGTATTTATATATTAGTGTAGCACTCTGAACGCTCTAAGTGCCCGGATTCAACGTGCACAGTCATCTTTAGTTTAATGAAGCTATTTGTATAGATATTTCATTAGATGCCAGACGCGAGCACAATGAACAAGTAAACAAGATTTACGTCGTTGTATTTTACGGCAAAACAGCAATATCATTAAAATCTCCAATAATATTATATTATATCTTATGATAATTAATTATTTATTGTACTGTTAGCTTGTGCATGTCTATATATTTCTTTCTAACAGAAATTGTGCAAGCCTCGGTTCTTATTAAAAAAATATAAATTGCTGAAATACTCATAACATTGCTTTGAAACCAAAAAAAAAAGATAATACATAAATATAAGGAGCAAAACTTTTTAATATGGTTTCTATTTATCTTTCGCAATTACTTAATTTCGTTTGCCCAAACTTTTGTATTACCATCCTGTCCATCCATCCCTGTCTATGTTACAAATTATATATAAAAATGATCCTTATATGTACTAAGATAAAGGTTAGGTGTTTTATAAAATAAACATTCCATTACATTAAACAAAAAGTGTGCAGCTCAAACAAAGTTAATCTCAGGTTTCTTATAGAAACAGTAATTGTCAAAGTTTTAATTTCGCTCAAGTTTCGGTTCGTTTAAGGTTTGTTCCTTTTATTGCGATAACGAATAAAACATGCCGTTTAGTAATAAATTAACATTTAATATTCCATTAAAAATAGAATAACAAGTATGGAAATAAAGTATAGGTTAAATGAATTTTAACTATGGTTTTATATGGTAAATTAAAAAATATATGATAAAAAGAAGTTGGAGATTTAACATATTTAAAACAGCTCGTATATTTTTGACTATACCTGAATTGGACAATTTTAATTATTACTTTTCACGCACATAGGTTGTTATTACGAGATTGGCGTAACGATAAGGCTGCATTTGGATGTTATCAATATACTCTATCAGCCCATAGGTATCATAAGTAATTTGTTCATTTGTGGTCAATACTCACCAAAATCATGCACGCAATATAAAGTTCACTGAAAACTTAATAATATATATTATATTTCTAGTTTCATAATATATGTACTTCAATTAAAAACAAATATTTTGTATACATATGTATATTAAGCTAAACTTTATAACTTGTGAATGTACTAAACAAGATGAAAGTTTAATCTTGCTCGTCATATTTGTTGTAAGTACTTTAATTAACCGGTATACCAGTTAATTACAATCTACACCGGATTATTTAAATGGCACCTATTAAATGTATTCCCGACTTCCTATACCTTCGGTAACAGGAAACAAGTTTCTGATGAATAAATAATTAATAACTAAAATGTAAGCTAAAAATCGCTGAATAGAAGAACAAGTAATCAAACTTTTTGGGTAATTAAATAATGGAAATTTCAATTTGGGTAATTAAATCATTGGTAATAAGTTTTTTCTACATTCGAAGCTTTATCATATATTACTGACAAGTAATATCCTGGGATATTATTCACACACTGCCATCTGATCCAAAACTAAACAGAGATGGAATACACTATGGAAACTAGACAACTGATATACTACATACATATGTAAGAAAACACGTGTCCGACCCTTGAAGCTGTTATTAGGTATCGTGAGTCGGTTCTATTTATGTAACCATTTTTAAAATTGTAAGCAAAAATTTTACCCCGAATAAAATTGAATTTAATTAAATAACGACAATTACATTGCAACACAGGCGCGAGCGTCAGCGCTCGATAGCTCTTACCTATCGGGTAACTCGGACACGAGGTTTTCCATGATTTTTTTGCCATTTACAATTGAAAATGATAATTAATATTTTTTATGGGTAATTCATCGAGTCACCCACACTCAGGACAGACAGACAGGTTCATGCACACATATGTCTGTCCTGGGTGGGAATCGAACCCACGACCTGCGTGAAAGGCAAGTATCAACCACGCCAGCCGGCTCGACGAATAATGGATTAATATGGCGCCAATAAATTGTTTTCTATTTAAAGTAGTTTTCGTTTTCATCTAAATCAGTCCTAACGCTCCTTTAATCCTTTTTGACAATTATGTTTTATTACTTTTAGACATCTACACAATCCTGTAATAATGTAAACAACAGTTTCAACTATAATACACCAATAATTGACGTAATTCACATTTTATTACCAACAATGTGCTCACAAACGCAAAATGTAAATTATATACCTACTTTCCCTCGAAGTTAATAGTGTTGCAATTAATTTAACTACGTAAGTCGTGCGACCGCAAAATAATGTTTAATGAAACCACAGCTTTAAACTCCACATTATTAAGCGCGGGCTTGCTTTGGATTACAAATTATAACATTAGCCCTTTTCCAAGGGTTCGTTATTCATTAATATTTAAGGAAATCAACAGTTATTCTAACACTAGAGCCGAATTAATACATTTTTATAAAAGCTAATTTTATGTTCATTATATCACACTACTTTTCTATCAATTAATTATTATATATAATGAAACTGTAAGAGCAGTACGTGTAATTATTTTGAAGTCATTAATCGTGACGGGTTTCACTGCCTATGTATATAAATACATTTGAAAATGCGTACACATGTTTATCCGCACGCAGAAGCTAATGGATGTGTTTCATCGAAGCTTGGCTTCATCATTATTACCTCAAGAAATGAAAGACCTCCCAGAACATAGTCAACTATTCATATTTGAATGAAAGTTAAAACAGGATATAAAATATATATCTTAAGAAATTACTAATAGTTTATTTGTCATTAATAAAGAATTAAATTTTAAAATGCTTTTGCATTCAGACATATTTATTTTTAATTTGTTAACTACGATTGATCCATTTGAAATGCCATCTCTCCAAGTCATATATTGTTGTTTTAGGGATACGACGCGTTAAAAAATATTATTCAACTTTGGATGAGAGCACTAATCCAGTAACTCTTTACTATGGGCCTGCCGAAAAAAATATTTAAAGTGTATCATAAAATGTATCATTCTAGTATAGTTTTACCATCGAAATAAAAATGTATTGTCAGTTTTCGTTGAATCATATCTTCATTATCAATCACTCCTTGTAAGACGTTCTCTTGACCTTTTGAGAGAGAGAGATTCACTTTGTCTAGAAAACAAAGGAAAAGTTCATTGTTCACTTTCCTGCGTAAAAGTGAGAGGCTTGTGATAGTATGAAATTTTAATACAAAATGTATGTGCAGAGTTAGTCGTTTCATTTAAATTAGAAATACTTAGTAAGTAATATTTTATGTTGTATGAAGTTTATAAGAAATTTATTAATATTAAAGAAAGTGTAATTAAATACTTTTTGGGGAGAGTAATCGAGAGAGAATTTTGTACATTAGAAACTGTGTACGGTGATTATATAGGATTTACAAAACACGGCATGGTGATTGGAGTTATTTCTTAAACCGGAAAAAAATGCTTTTATAAGTGAAATGTGGAAAGATTATTTCCAACAACAAAGATTCTATACACAACGTACATACATACCTCAAACTACTTAATATTATACTGATATAAACGAATTAGTAACTTCGGTTCGATAACGAGAGCCAGCGCCTATCAAAGTTCCTCATCCCGCCTCGTATGTTATTATAGTCGTTTTATTTACTTTGTCAGCTTATTTAATAAGACTAGGCAGAACAAGTTCGGTCCTTGTAGACAGGAAACTGTTCGAATAAACAATGTCCAGTGTGCTCGGCGTTTACTTATTAGAAGTCTTGTTCTTTTTGTGATAAAAAGTTGTCTTATTAGTTTTAAGGTGAGTATATTTTGGAGAAAGTTTTTATTTATTTATTTATTTAATAAAGCAAAAGTAAAATATTTCAAATCATTTATGAAATTCGTTTGTTTTGTAAAAATAAAAAAGATTTAATTAGTTTTAGTTAGTTTTATTTATTTACTAGCTGTGCCCCGCGGTTTCACCGGCGTATGAAATTCATTGGAATGATTGTGGCGCCATCTGTCAAAGATTGGTCGTACCAACTCAGAAACCTTTGTTGCCTCATGCATAACACTTAACACATGAAGATCATGACATAATCAAATACATAGTTTACGATTCTATAAAGGACATACAGACAAACAGTCATTTTTATATATATAGATTATAACCACGTCATATTTTGAAACATTAAGCTTGTACTTAATATATTATTAGTGGCATTTTGTAAGAACGGCACTAGAAAATAAATATCGAATCTGAGACCGTCATGTCATTGGGATGATCTAATACTATTAAGCTATTGGAAATTTAGTAGCTCCTTATAAATGCATATCCCTACGTTACATCTTAGTGGGATGTTTGAAAAACTGTGTCATAACATCACGACCCCATTCAATTCACGCTCGCCCTAACTTATTTATACCATAATATATTAATTGCTGGGATCAATTTTTTTGTGATTTTTTTTACTCAACATGCACCTGTGTCTAAAAGCGGACCCTAAGACGATTTCAATGACTCGTTATTTTTGGACAAATAAAACTATAAAATTTACTGTCTCCATACGAATCAAGGTCTTAAGAGCATATCCATAAAGTTTGTTTTTGAAGATCCGATGTGTTTTAATGCGGTTTTTTTTAATGTCTTCTTTTTCGAACGAGGGTGAGAAGATGAGTCTACTGACAAGACCGGGGCAGGCAGGGGCAGGCAGGTAGAAAATCGATTGTTACTGGATCTCGGACTATAAACCCATACTGTTGCAGTTGAGAACAGCGCTATTGTGCAAGGGTATCAGTCATTATTAGTATATCATTTCAATAGCAACGGCTGATCGCATTTTAAAATTGCAATAAATTTCTAACAATATGGTTAATATTGCATTAACACCTGTTCGAATATGACATTTTTATCAGAAAAAAATATAATAAAGATTGAAAAATTACGACGACGAGCATATGGGCCACCTGATGGTAAGTGGTCACCAACGCCCATAGACAATGGCATTGTAAGAAATGTTAACCACCGCTTACATTGCCAATGCGCCACCTACCTTGGGAACTAAGATGTTATGTCCCTTGTGGCTGTAATTACACTGGCTCACTCACCCTTCAAACCGTAACACAACAATACCAAATACTGCTGTTTTGCGGTAGAATATGTGATTAGTGGGTGGTACCTACCCAGACGAGCTTGCACAAAGCTCTACCACCGAGCCAGCCAGCTCTACCAATGTTCACATATATAATACAATATTCATTATTATCAAACTATTATTATATGAATATTATGTGAAATTAGTTTTATCGGTCTTTTGGTTACCACATTAAATCTAAACCTTAGAATTAACCATAGAATACACTGAATTTAGGGGTCTGATGATTGGCTGAAAAGTATTAACAAAATAATAATGGCACTATTATAAAAATGGTCGCCAGTGCAGATTTCATTACGAAAGCTGTTAAGTCATATATAATATACAAATTATTCAAATTATACATATTTTATATAGATTCACGGATAAATAAATAATTTGACGCGAAGGTATCGCGGCGAACCGTTAGTACAACTTGAATAAAAGTAAATATTCCAAATATAATGTGGTCATAATATTGTCTAGACGAAGATTACTAAAATAAAAATGTACATTTTTTACTATTGATACGTTTATGGTAAAGAATATCATCAACAAAAGCTATCGTATCTAAAAATATACATATTTTTTATTAGTAATCAAAGTATATCTTTATTTCGCCACAAAAGGGTTTCGGTAATAATCATTTCTGACTGTGAGGATTCGTAAAGACGATACGAGTTTTGTATTTTCATTGATATTTCAATATAACATTTCAATTTTTCGTACCAGCATTTGTTTATTTATTTTTATATTAAAGTAAATATATTTGTATGTTTAATATTTCTTTCTTTTAGTTCTACCAGCACAAATATCAAGTAGCCGATATTGTTTGATCTTTTTAAAGTAATGGTATATACAGGCAATATACAAAAAAACATAAAAAGGTAAATTTAGATGTATGTAGTTTCAAACTTAAGCTAACTAAGAGATAATATAAATTATATATACATATCTAGCAGGCATGATTAAATACAAGAAAATTGATTTAAAATACTTTGTAATTTTATTGTGTTTAGTTTCTATTAAATATTGGTATTTTGACGATATTTGTTAAAATAAGTGTTGTTTAATGTGGTAGGTAATAAAATGAGACGTGCATGAACAACATATAGTAAACAGGGTTGTAGTACATATACTACTTGCTCGTTGGTAACGAGTTTTATTGTCGACTTACTATAGGTAATAAGTTATTTCCTATCAGTAACGAGCTACGCTCAGGTAATAAAGCCGCCTAATTGAAGCTGTGCATGTGATATGGGTGCCGGGGTCAGTTCTTTAATATCTTACTTGTCCTATGCATTAATTGACAGATGAATCGGTATCGGGCACGAATTAATCGTTCGCGTTGAATTATTTATAGTAGCGCGGCGAGCGGGGAGCAGCAACAGGTCCGCATTGTGTGGGGAATGTGAGGGATGCTTATGGTTGCCACTCGTTTATATTATGGTTTTGTGGCATTTAATTTAAAAAAGCAAAATGCAAGACAATTATCTATTATTAAACGTCTTCATATTTCACGCTGAGCCGCTTCGTTTGATGCATATACAAATGGTAGAATTTCATCTGAGACATGTTAGTTTCTACGCAATTTTTTCTCGGTCAAGAATCGTGTTTTTCATGTACTGAGCTGTCCTGGCTCTAATTTGTTGTTGTTTGATTCTGTGTGCTGGAAGTAAATCAGAAATATTGGTGTTTTAATTTTATTTTTAATTGAAAAGATTTGATGTATTCGTAGGAATATGAATAGCAAATTAGATTACTTTTTAACCTGTATAGAAATAAAAAAAATCGTATGCTAAGTTTTATTAATTTATTCATCATTTTATTGATTACCTTTTGGTAAAAAAATATGTCATAATCATTATTTTTACTGCATTACAATAAGGCAAAAAACTAGTTTTTATTGACGTGTGAGCATTTAACTTAGCAAAAAAACACGATTTAACTTACCTGAGGCTTTAAATGTAAATTACTGATCAAAGTATGTAAATAATATTTGATATAGTTAATTAAATTTGTTGAGAATTAAAAACACACTATGTCTTTTTTAGTAGCAGGTTACCATGTTTTTTTACCTATAATTTTTTTGTAATTATTCTTAGACATTCTAAGATAAAAGAAAAATATATGAATTGACTTGTTTTAATTAGTTTCAAAAAGTAGCTATGATTGATATATTATATAAATTAAATTAAACTTGTAAACAGCAACCCTATACTAAAGGTGCGCGGGCGCAGAGCACGACCAGGAATGCGGGCTCTTGTTCGTTTTGGGGAGCGTCCGCGCAGGTAGGCGCGCCCCGCCCGCGCCGACGCTGCCGCCTTCCCGACGTCTTCGCATTACATACGTATTTTTGTGCAGTCATATCAATAAACAAACATAAACCTTATTTAATATATTTAATCTTATAGTCAATTTATCATATAATATTTATAATTAATATTTAGTTATATCGAATTACGATTTACATAAAACAATTTTATATGGAGTTCATTGAGATAACTAATACTTTTTAAATACTTGTTTTTAAACAAATATTTAAAATATCCTTAATAGTCATAAAAAATCGAACAAATACCTCCTGGACTATCTAACTGACTATAGAAACCTAAGCTGGGGGCTATTGTCTCATTGAATGGCGAGGTCGGAATCGAGCTTTTACCTAAGTATATGCCGGATCTTCAGTAACCAAAATCATGCAATGATCTCGTGCAAAAGCTATTTTAAAATAAATTTTAAATTGAATATAATTGATTGACCCAAAAGCAACCATTAAATCGGAGTCATTAAATTTATCTCTACCACACTTGCTTGCCAAACCACCATTAGCTTGTACTCATAGATATACTCATATCATAGACCACTATTCATAGACTGCCATTATATATTTGTATGTAATATTCTATCGTTTCTTGTATTAACGTCACGATGCACAACATGGATTCTAAAGTGTTATTATCTATTACTTGTTATATTTATCAAAATTAATATCCTGGTGTGTGACAAAATTGTTGTTAACAAAACTGTGTAAAATGTACATATATTTTTAGATATATAAATTTTGGAAGTATGTTCGTGATTAACCGCTATCCCTCGCCCCGCGTTCCTTCTCCGACGGACTGTTGCCATGCGCTTGCGCATACTGGACTTGCAAGTTTCGAACCTTCGTTATGTTTGTTCTTTAGTATGTACCGATAAGTTCTTAAAAAATCATACATAATTTTTTTATGCAAGTTAGCTATCTTCGTACGTATGTTATGTCCTGAATGATAACTAGGAGAATTCTCTTAGTTTTCGAATGCTATTTTGTGTCCATATAATTCTATATTTAAAACATTAAACAAATTCGAATTAATATGCAGTTTTTTTAATATAGCATTTAAGGAAAGTATTTTTTGTAATAGTACCTAGGCATTATAAACATCCATTAAATTGTATAAAACGTTGAAGTATTGCCTTAAATAAAAAAGGGTTAAGCTTCTTAAGTCGGGCGTGGTCGGGCCCTCGTTATTTTTTCCTCTTCGGAGGTCAGCCGAGTAGTAAAGTATTGAGAGGAATAAAAAAACCGCTCATGGGAATCGAATCCAGGTCATAAATGTAAGACTGTGGCATTAAATTGTACTACAAACAATTAATGCCATTATTTTTATCTTTAACTTGCATAAGTTTACATATTATTTTAAGAGGATACATTTTTATCAATGTTTTTTTTAATACAGCCAGTATTCAGCCACTCATCCTGCACATTGAAATATACCAAGTTATTAAAGCTCATTTTGTATGTCATTCTTGAAAATTTAACGACCGACTAACGCTGATATGATCTTTTGATACGTGTATCATTTATACATATGCTATCTTTATTGTAATCAATGTCGCATATCACTTTCGTTTCCTAATACTATGCTGTGGTAAGTTTCGAATTTGTTCTTACAGAATAAGTCTTATCTGCCGGACCGAAATTATAAGTAACAATGGAAGTTACATGCAAACGGTTGTAATTAGCATACATTTTAGTGAATTAGCAATATTTTCATATGTTCTTTACTTTTAATTATTTTATTTAAAAATTTAAGCTTCAGGAACTTATTGAGGGTGCTATCTTAAAAAAAATTTTTTAACTTACATTTCAATTATTAGAAATTGTTATTTGATGAAACCAAATTATATTATTCGAGAAACCATTACTTATTTGCCACGTAATAAGAGTTTTTAAATGTTGTGTAATCAGCGTATTTAATTTTAATACCTGTATATTCATGGTGTTGGGGTCAATTTTGTTGAAATCACTTATATCATAATTATATATGTACTGAAATATTAAAATAACATAATAGCATAGTATATAAATGCAAAAGTAACCCTTTCATTAGTTATTCTTATAATAACAGTCGAAATACTAATGAATGGCTGTTAGCTTATTAGATGGGTATGTACCGTATTATCAGCGAAGAAAAAGTACATAATAACTTCTCTCGAAATTGGTCCTATCTAAAATACAGGTTACCATGCAAGTTAGTGTGTATTTTAACTTACGTGTGGTCTTGAAATATTTTATATAGGTCTTAAATAAAACTATGTAGTAACATTTACATAGGACATGCCTCCTTCATTTGTGTACACGGTTTTTTACATATTGAATAAAATAATGTCTCCGTTCTTGTTCTCCGTTCTGTCTTTAAAGTGTGTTCTACATTTAAAATTTTAATATTTCTTGTTTATATGTTTAATACATACACTTGGAATTTCTTTTGTTTAGTGTCTATAGAAAATATAAATAAAAATTTTAACAAAACAAAAACCGACTTCATAAAAAAACATATTAATATGCACTAAAAAGTAAAAAAATAATTGCGTATTCTTCTCTAATTTGATAATAAACTTACTATTTTCTACTCATCAATATGTAGGTACGAATGTGTTGTGTGATTGATAATTTATTTACAATTATTGTTACTTTTGGAGTCGATGTCAGCCAAGGTGGGCTTATAACTACATACATAGTTGTAGGTGAGATGTGCTTGTGTCGCACGCGCAACTTAACGAAGCGAATAAAAGTCAATTTGTAATGTGTATGTTTTTAAAATATTCCCGTATTATTATTGCTAGGTATATTATAGTGTTTCCTTAGCTGACATCATCAAAAAATCATCGAAATCGGTTGGCGTGATATTGAGTTATTCGTCCATTTGTCGCGCACATACCTCATGCAAATTTACGACTTATATGGTTTTCTCATGGATTCCATTGTCAAACCTGGACTAAAAAGAATGGGACCCCATGGGAAGCAACCCCTTTCAAATAAAAAAAAAAACATCAAAATCGATTCACCCAGTCGAAAGTTATGAGGTAACAAACACAAAAAAAAAAAAAAAAAACATACAGACGAATTGATAACCTCCTCCTTTTTTGAAGTCGGTTAAAAAAGAACTAATTTTGATATAGAAGAAGAACTAATCTTGGTTCATAGTGTCGTTTGTTCAAGTAGATTCGTAGTGTAAGCATTAAAAACTCCTCACAAAAAGTAACCATTCGCTGGCGAAGGTGAGAGAGATTCCTGTTGAATAGAAGAAATTACTTAACAGCGAATATAAACATTTATTTAATTAAATATAAAACATTTTACCAGTATACAGGGCTTTGGGCAATCCCTCGGGTTGGATGCTTCCAACTTATCAGTTATACTCTACCAAAAATCATTAGTTTGTAGTGTTTTTCCTGTCTAAAGAATGAGTGAGCGTGTGGAGTTACAGACATAAGGGATGCGGTATTAATTATCACGGATGGCGGCGCATTAACGGTTAAAGAAGAAAATATAGATAAACTATGTTAATATATTATTTCACATTGATATTCATTTTATTTATGGTCAAATTTTAGATCATAAACAAATATTACCACCAGCACTTGATGGTATTGAATGATGTTTACATTATAAAACCAGTACGATGCATAGTTTATAATATTGCCACTACTATAAGAACCTAATTGGATTTTTTTCATAAATAAAAGATATAGGAGTCTAGGAGAGGATAAAACAGGCTTTTGACGGTAGACAGTAAGTGGTTCTTACCGAATAAAGTAAAATTTATTGAATTGGTGTAATACACAACTGTAGTTGAAATATGCTTAAAAAATTACAATGTAATACATATCTCCTTCTTCTTCTTCCTGCCCTTATCCCACTACGTCGGTACAACATATATTTTTCTTCCACTTCTTTCTGTCACTCGTCATCTCAGTACTCACATCTTTCATACACATATCCTTTCTTACGCAATCCATCCACACTTTCTTCGGCCTGCCCCGTCCCCTATATCCATCAACATTCATACTCATCACCCTTCTAGTAACATGCTTTTCATCTCTCCTCATCACATGCTCATACCACGCTTATCCATTACTCTTAAATTTTTCATCTATTGGTGCTATTTTCAGACTTCCTCTAATATACTCGTTTCTAATCTTGTCCATTCTAGTCACATTGCACATCCCTCTTAACATTCGCTTCTCAGCCACATGCATTCTATTTACATTCTCTTCTTTTGCTGCCCAACACTCAGAACCATTCATCACAACAGGTCTTATAACGGTCTTATAAATCTTCCCTTTGATCTTCAAGGGCATTCTGGAGTAACAAATGGTCCCAGAGACCTGTCACCATTTCATCCACCCTGCATTTATCCGGTTCCTGACATCCCTGTCACTGTTACCATCATTCTGCTTACCAGCTTACTGGTAGATGGATACCCATTAGAGCTATTTGTGAAAAATTGGAGGAACCATCGAAGTCGCAAAACAGATGTTCCGTTTTGTTTCTGCTAATTTTTAAACCGTCTCCAATCTTTCCCACCATTTTTCTAGCTTGCCCTCCACCTCGGTTACACTTTCAATAACGAGAACAATGTCGTCGACGCACAGCATACCTGTCTGCCCCCTACTGTATGTCCGATATTAAAGCATCCATAACAAGGAGGAACAAATAAAGGCTTAAAGCCGTTCCCTGATGTAAGCCTACAGCCACATCCAACGCGTCAGAAACGCCTTCTTATCTTACTATACTTTAGTTTTTTTTATGTGAGCAAACGAGCAGGAGGCTCACCTGATGGAAAGTGACTACTACCGCCCATGGACATCTGCAACATTTGAGGATTTGCAGGTGCGTTGCCGACCTTTGAGGAAAGAGTACGCTCTCATCTTGAAGGTTTTTATGTCGTATCGGTTCGGAAAAATCGCCGGCGAAAGCTGGTTCCACAGAGCAATTGTACGAGACAGGAAATGCCTTAGAAAACGCACTGTTGTGGACTTCCAGACATCGAGGTGGTGAGGATGGAATTTTGAGTTCTGTCGCGATGTCCGGTGTTGAAATTCAGCGACCGGGACTAAACCAAACAACTCCTCAGAACACTCCCTATACTTTAGTATACTTTAGTATATTTTTGATATTCTCTTTACCACACCTTGAATTCCGAATTGACAACTTTTAATTGCATATGTATACGGAATGTTTGTTTCTGAACGTGTATCGGAGAGAAGTTGCTCTGATAGCTTGAGAATTCAATTAGAAAAGTAACGAATGAAGTATATTGCGATCGTATTGATAAAGTTAAAATTACACGGAAGTAATGTACCTTTTGATCAATATATATTGCAATTTCTTTTATTTTTCCAATCTTTAGTGCATTTATGACTTTTGGAAAAGGCTTTTGAATTTAAGAAAATGTCATTTGTAGAATATAATTTATCTTAGAAGAAGCCTTAAACCTTAAATAGAGATATATAACAGTATGCAAGTATTTTTACTTAACCATGCTGCCCATGGCATTGACGTTAACTACGATTTATACGGAATTTTCATTGAATCACTAAACGGTGCTGTTTTCGTATTATACAAATCCCAATTAACGTCAACGCTATTGAATAAGTAAAAAAATTCGCACTAGGTACACTGGGATTACTCCCCAGTGTACCTATGCGAATTTTTTTTACACTAAATAAACATCGTGCGATCGTAAATTAACGATAAGAAGTTGTCGTAAATATCGACATGTGCACCACCGAGTAATGGCTTCTATCCTCTAAATAATGGTACTAAAAAAAATATGCCAGCAGGTCTTATACTCACGTTAAGCACCAAGCGTTCTTTTAGTAACTAATTTCGTTATGTTTGGTTTTTGCAAATTACCCTTTACTTACTGATATAAAAGACGTTTCACGTCAAAACAGTTTCTTGGCTATCGCAATAATTATCGTTCGCATCAAGAATTAAATAAGCAAATACTTATAAAGTTTAACAAGAAGAAGGATTAATATTTAGCCGAGAATCTATTTAATCCACACTCGCATACCTGAACAACAACTATACTCGCAAGCTTTAATTGCATCTAAGTTTCACCGAGTTTAACCTAAACTAAAACTGGAACATGTACAAGAAACAGGGAACTATGATATTTGCTATCATAAAAATAATGTATTCTATATATAACACTTAGTCAGTGTAAGTATGCGTTTTATTTAGTAATTTTTCGCTGGCCCATTGCGGGCTTCACTTCTCCTTGAACACTCTTAGACATACAGGTTTAATCCTGACGTTTTCCTCTGTAATTAAAGCCAGCGAAGAATTACTAAATTATACGGACATAAATTCGACAAGTTCAAAGTCACGTGTCGTGGGACCGAACAGAACGATTGCGTTGCGATACAACGCTCTCCACATTAGACTCTCTCGCTGTTTCCATAATGTGTATATTTTATTTCTGCCTCGTTGGTCTAGTGGCTTGATATAAGGCCGCAGACTCGATGGCCCTGGGTTCAATTCCCAGGTCGGGCCAATAAATAGTTATTGGGGTTTTCCGTCAGAAAATTCTCAGTAGCAGCCCGGAGTCTGGAAGTTGGAAGTGTGTACACTCCCGTGCCTCGGAAAGCACGTTAAGCCGTTGGTCCTGCGCCTGAACTATTTCCGGTCGTGTCGGATTGCCGTCCCATCGGATTATGAGAGCTAAGGAAAAGAGAGTGCACCTGTATCTGCGCACACACTTGTGCACTATAATATCTCCTGCGTAGTTGGCTAATCTCTCTTGCGATTGGCCGCCGTGGCCGAAATCCGTCTGGAGGACCTTATATTTTTAACCGACTTCAAAAAAAGGAGGAGGTTATCAATTCGTCTGTATGTTTTCTTTTTTTTTTTTGTGTTTGTTACCTCATAACTTTCGACTGGGTGAATCGATTTTGATGATTTTTTTTTTATTTGAAAGGGGTTGCTTCCCATGGGGTCCCATTTTTTTTTGGTCCAGGTTTGACAATGGAATCCATGAGAAAACCATATAAGTCGTAAATTTGCATGAGGTATGTGCGCGACAAATGGACGAATAACTCAATATCACGCCAACCGATTTCGATGATTTTTTTTTTATTAGAAAGAGTATACTTCAAGGGTTGTTTGATGATAGTTTGGTTAGATTCTGATTATAGGATCCATGACAAAGTAACGGAAATCTTCAATTCTTAGTAGCAAATTAACGATACACGGCCGAATCTTTTATAGGCTATCTAGATTTATCATTCACCTACCATAACATCGTTATGATCAAGTAATTGTAGTACTATTGTAAAAAACACTTCTTTATATACCGTCAATAGTTTTCGCAGCGTACGCGAAATAATAACTTTTGTAGGCAACAGTTTGATACGTTGGGTTACATTGCTCCATTTTAAGTAGGGATCTATAAGTTTTTGAAAATATAATAAAGCCTATATTACTCGGTAAAGACGTAGCTTTCTAAGGGTGAAAGAATTTTTAAAATCGGTCGAGTAGTTTTTGATTTAAATCGTAATAAAAAATCAAACAAAAATCAAATCTTTCCTCTTTATAATATGAGTTATGCATGTAAGCATTAGTATATATGTATATGTTTGTAATTGAAACATATTTGAACATCTCCTAAAAGTTGAGACCAATTTTGAAAATTATACATATATATATGTAGAATCGTATAAGTACTCTTATATACATGTTATATTTATGTATATTTATATATTGATTACTAGTGTTTTTCCCGCGGTTTCACCCGCGTAGTTCCTGTTCCCGTGGGAATATGGGGACAAAATGTAGCCTATATTACTCCCTGATAATGTAGCTTTCCATTGGTGAAAGAATTTTTTAAATCGGCGTAGTGGTTTAGGCGTGAAAGCGTCACAAAGAAGCTTACTTTCGCATTTATAATATTAGTTAGGATAATATAGATACTTCCCCTTTTTTTAATATACAGACATTCCGTCATATTTTATGGTGAAGAATGGTATAACACAACATCTATAAACATACAGTTTATTTAATTATTACTAGAAATAACTATTTGGTTATGTTATGGCTGCCCAACTAAATTACCCCACCAACTATATCTATTTAATCCAAACATGTTAATTTATATGCATACATTTAACCATATTAACTAATATTTATTAATTAAGTACCAAAATGCATTTTACTTTATGTTTCACTGTTTTAGATTAATATATTTAAATAATAATATAAATGGCGCTGTCTGATATGAGCTGCACGTTTAGTAGGTCTATCCATATTCTACAAATTAGTGAGTGTACTTCAGATTCACTAAAAATCGAAAAATAAATAAAAAATTTAACAAAACAAAAACCGACTTCATAAAAAAACAAATTAATATGCACTAAAAAGTAAAAAAATAATTGCGTATTCTTCTATAATTTGATAATTAACTTACTATTTTCTACTCATCAATATGTAGGTACGAATGTGTTGTGTGGTTGATAATTTATTTACAATTATTGTTATTTTTGGAGTCGATGTCAGCTAAGGAAACATACCTAGCAATAATAATACGGGAATCTTTTAAAAACATACACATTACAAATTGACTTTTATTCGCTTCGTTAAGTTGCGCGTGCGACACGAGCACATCTCACCTACAACTATGTATGTAGTTATAAGCCCACCTTGGCTGACATCGACTCCAAAAGTAACAATAATTGTAAATAAATTATCAACCACACAACACATTCGTACCTACATATTGATGAGTAGAAAATAGTAAGTTAATTATCAAATTATAGAAGAATACGCAATTATTTTTTTACTTTTTAGTGCATATTAATTTGTTTTTTTATGAAGTCGGTTTTTGTTTTGTTAAAATTTTTATTTATATATCTATAATTTAAAATTATTTCTATTAAATATTATATAAAAATATTTGTCGTTTTCGAATTCATCAAAAAAAACTTTTTTATTTTAAGTGGATACGTTTTAGCGCCTTTCATTAAACTTTTTATTCTAATTATTATGATAATTTATACGATAGTTAAAATGTTTTAGTACCTATCGATCAAGAACTGGGATTTATAGCACCCAGACAGTACGAAACATTCAGAGCAATAACAGGAGTTTTATGATTATGGAGTTTTTCTCAGTAGTATGTTTTGTTTTACTATTTATTAGACTATGCTACGTTTATTTAACTTACTGGATTATTATATTTTATTACATTTCTTATGATACTCACGCAGTTTCCAGTTTCAATTAAGGTGGGTTGGCTCAGTGGTAGAGGTGGATTTCAACCGGAGAACTAAATAAGGGTTTTTTTTATTGTTTTGTTCCATTTATATTTCGTTTTTAAAAACTAGCAATTTACTTTTTACTACTAAGAGTTCATAATTTGGCATTTAATAATACATTTTTAATGATGAGTGAAAAAAATTCACAGGCAATGATGTCATAGACATAGACAACAATATCAGAGACATTTAAAAAAAGTTTTTTTTTTGCATTTGTAATTTCTTTTGAAAGTCTTGTGCTTGAATATGTAAAACTATATGAATTGGTTCATTATGTCCATTAAGACTTATTTGCTTAAGCCATTATTACAAATACTCAAAACGTTTTCATCCATGTTTAATTCTTTCTTATATCTGTCATGTAACACCTGTGTGCTAAATGTTGAACCAGTTCTATGTCAAGGTAAATTACAGCACTGCAAGTTATATATAACGTTTAAGCTTTATTTTTCTTAGATTGAATATTATATTCAATCTACTCATACCCGACTTAAAATAGTGTTATAAATATTTATATTAAGATATTTGCTTATGTAAGTTTAGATATATAAAAATATATCATATATATATTTTGAAACTATAATATTCGATAGCAGGAATATATATTAAAATTGCGTGAATTATTTCAAATGAAGCTATAAATGACTACCACTTTTTTTAAATTTGGTATTTTTAGTATTAACTTTTATTACTTATTAAAGTATGGCGGTGATTGCCACGTGTCTATAGTTGTTCAGGTCGGAAAATAATACGTTTTTCGGAAAAGTTTAACTGTTAGCAAGTTTTCATGACTTTGGGATTTGTACAGATCAAATAGAGAGTGAGAGATGACTTCCGTGTCAAAAAACAACAGAAAAGTCAGGCCACCCTTCGTCGTAAGCATTCAGTTCCATCTTCGATGCTGGAATTACTAGACTATTTAACATTCCAAGACTGAGAAGGCAATTTAACCATAGTCGTGAAAGTAAAAAATTAAAATCGTACAACTGACGATGCTGTGACGGTGATGGTGGGCCTTGGAGACCCCCGAACCCACTTTTGAAATCGCTATCAGATTTTTTTTGCTGTCGTCAAACGGATAAAGAATGGAAAGACCAACGAAAAGACTTAAGTAGTTGCCTGCGAGTTGGGCTTCCACCAAGAGGGGATTCCGGCGAGCGATGGTCCACTTCGTAATCCGCTGGTTACTATATCAAGACTGAAAAACTTATTAACGGCCTGACCTGGGGTTTGAATCAAGTACCTCGGTATATCTGCGTCTTTATACAGCTTATGCTTTTTTTTAAATTGAAATCTAAGGTTTTGTTTTGGACATACATTATTATTGATAAACTTCGTTCCGTATTATAGAGGAGTCTAATTAGCTACCGTAGCATTAAATATTGACGACTTGAGAGCTCTCAATAATATAACATTAAAGTATCATAACGACAGTATAATAAATAAATATATACCTTTCTTAAATTTTATTATCCTCCCACACTACTCAGTGCAGTGTATTTTATTAAACATTTGTTTATACAACTCACTTGGTGGTAGAGCTTTGTGCAAGCACGTCTGGGTAGGTACCACCCACTCATCAGATATTCTACCGCAAAACAGCAGTACTTTGTACTGTTGTGTTCCGGTTTGAAGCGTGAGTGAGCTAGTGTAATTACAGGCACAAGAGACATAACATCTTAGTTCCCAAGGTTGGTGGCGCATTGGCGATGTAAGCGATGGTTAAGATTCTTACAATGCCATTGTCTATCGGCGTTGGTGAACTGTCCTAATCATACTATTACCCATACCTATGGTTTTGTGAAACGAGGTCTCCATGAAGTCTGTCTCCATGAACTCTATTTTCTGTATTCGTATTATACAAAATGCAATATATAGCTGAAATCGTAAAACGAATTTATTTTTAATAAAATAATAATGACCTATTTCTTACTCGTGAATTTTGGGTAGCTAGTTGTATAACATTATACAAGCTCATCGGGGTTTAAGTAACCTATTCGTTATTTTACAGCTAAGCATTAGTAATGGCAAAATTTGTGCATATATATGTTATTGCAAAATTATTGATTTACTATATCTTTATAAAACTAATTAAGAGAGAAAGGAGTTAAAGTAACGTAATAAAATTAATTTTAAAGTAAGACAATATGAACAAGTATGTGCAAAAGGAAAACAACGGAAAGCCGACGCTGGCGCAGGCGGGCGCCGATCGGAGATATTGAAATGAACAAGACATAGAAATGCTTAAAGGTCAGCGACGTCTCATGCCTAGATGCGAATAACATAAATCTTTTTCTGATTCTGGAGTTCAGGCAGCATTGCATTCAATTGATAACTATTTTCAATTGAAATAGTCCCGCTTCATAAATGACATTATAGCTAACTTTACACAATGACAATGAAAATATTTGTGAAAACTTATAAACAAAAATATGTCCAATATCAGCAAAAGGACTATTCTACTTACATTATATATTTATAGATAGGTATCTATACTGTGAATCTTTTTTTTTTATAGGTTTATCGTGAAAAAATTGTTTATTTTCGTTAGTAAGGCAAAAGTAATCCGAGAATTTGAGATCTTTAAGTATTTATTTACACTCAGTAATATCGTTTGTAACCGTCTGATGTAGGCTTCTTAATTAATTGACATGACGTGACATATCAGAAAGTTATTTTATTAAACATAGGATTAAACATTTAAAAACCTCTAAGACGTCACTTCTTTTATAAAACAGGAAATTAGAAACATGTAATATGTGTCTTAGTAACTTCTTTTATTTTATCACTGGAGCGTTGTGAAATAAATTCTAAAATATATTTTTACAAATTTGGCTCAGTTAAAATATCTTATTAGTTCCAAAGGTGAATTAATCATTATATGACTGCATTAATTTATATTTAAAAAGCATGGTCTAATAATAAAAGCGTTCTATCTAATATACTTTGGCGGTAATAAAAGTCTTATAACTAGAAATAAATTAAGTTTTAACTAAAATGAATGAACGATGCGTGCACGCCACGAGTACGATAAAAAAAGATTATTTATTGTATATAAAATAATGAAAAGTCTATTATTTATATTATTTGGCTTTATGTTCATTAATTTAATAAAAAAAAACTTAGTCAAAATAGATTTGAAGACATTATTTTATAAGTGACTACTAAAATTAGTTTTTGGTTATATTATTACTATTTATTGTCTTATAGGTCTTACCGTCTTAATTAATATTATTTTGATACATTTATAGTGAAACATATTTATATTTCCTTAAATTTCAATACTATATTATTATACGGCATTACAAGCTGTATATTCAAAATCCTTGTGAAATCTCAGTACAAAGTCAAATTTTGTAGAGCAGATACAGCCTTTAGCCGCCATATTAGTTATGATCTAAACCTGTTATAGGCGTTTGTCAATTTTTTATGCATCACTGACATTTACATTCCGAAGTCCGGTTTTTTGTTAGTATTTAATTAAAAACTAAATTTTTGCGTAATCTATACTTCATTTTATTTAAAGTTGTACTCCAATAAACAAAATAATGTTACCATTAACACAAAAGAAATGTAAAATGTTAAATTATACTAGTTTCCGCCCATAGCGTAGTTCGTTTGTGGGGGGGGGGGGGTGTTATTCTATATCCTTTTGTGTACCTCTGATAACGTATATGCAATGCCATAGAATATTATAAATTTTAAATGTCAAAATGACTCATTAAACAGTCAAAGCATATAAAATAGTCCGCAATAGTCATGTTCCGATGAGGGATAATCAAAGAATACAAAAAGTATTTCTTATATATCTATGTCTATACCAATATCAATGCGAAAGTCTGTCTGTTCGTTTGCCTGTTACGCTTTCGAGGCTAAGCCACTGAAACTTTTTCTTGAAATTTGTACTAAGTAACGTTGAATCCCAAGGAAGAGCAAGCTACTATCCGTTTACTATTTCTACACTTTTATTCACCCATCAAGGATTTTTTTCATAACTTATTCCAAACTAAAAAAGTTGCAAAAAAAAAAACGTTTGCGACAGAGTTCATGTATGATTTCCTCAAATTTTCAATATTGATTATAATCGAATTTCGATCCTTGAGCGATCACCGGTCTAAATAAAATAGAGAAGAGATGTATCTCTTACTTATATAATCTATCTTAATTATATATAGAGTAAGTAGAATAATAAATATATTTTTAAAGGAAAAAAAAAATACTAAGCATTTTATATTATAAAATTTAAATGTGGCCACACCTATTTCGAATAGCACTGTTATCATCTGAGTTATCTACGTATTTTTATTGTTTGGAAGTTATTACTATGAGATCTGTAATCATAGCGAGCAACGAAACTGGTTGATGTACAGACTAATGTGTTGTGTCAGGTAGTTTTTGTTTTAGAAAATAAACTTAAAATGTAACTTCGAAATGAACAATAATCACATAGAACATAATATGATGAAGGAATTCTAAGGACATTCTTGGAGTAATAGTGTCAAAAAATTGCCTCCACTGATGACAGGGGCTGGTTCATTTTTCGCCCAGAGAATCGGAATTGCGATTCAAAGGGGAAATGCTGCTAGCATTCTTGCCACCATTCCACGCTGTCACGACTTGTATAATAATTATTTTTAATTCTCTTAAAGAACCCTTATGTCCATTTTTTCCAATTTTTTAATAGTATAATTTTCAATAAATATTAGGCAAACTCTGTTTTTTTTTAATCTGTACCCACTGTCTGGCTTGCACGTGTTTCTGAAGCGGTTCAAATTGTTAATGATAGCTTAGACAAAGTTGGTATCGGTAAGGCACGGGTCACGTGGTTTATTTTTTAAAATAAGAGACTATTTCATTGCTTTTATTATATTGATTACCGAGAAACTCACTGTAAAAATTAGTAATACGAAAACAGTGTAAATATCGAGCTATTTATAGGATCTTATATTTGGCATTTAAAAAAAAAATTAAGTAAGGACTATTGCTAATATACATAAAATAGATAATTACGTTTAAATTTGATAAAGCTTTCATTTTATATCATGATGAACACATTGGACTGAATTCAGGCGCAGAATCAACGAATTCACGAGCATTCCGGGGCATTACGATTAAAGCACTGACTCCAACATCCTGGCTTCTTTTGCGAACTTCTCGACAAAAAAACCCAATAAATTGATATATACTGACCCAAGGATCGAACCTTGAATTGTGTGTCTAAGATACAATGTGAAGTTGTAAATATGAGTAAGCATCGAAGCAATCAACTAAGAAGTGTTTGTAATGGTCCAGTACTAGTCATCATATTGTGATAAAAAAAATAAGTACCAAATTATTATTAGATACAATTTATACTAACATTTCCTTAATTGTCTGTTTAAAAGTCATAAATCATTGTGTAGGTAGTTAAATAATAATTATAATAATAATAATATAATAAAGCCCTTTTATTCCGAATTCGCTACAAGTTTGGCAATACATATTTTTTTATTTTAGATAGTATATTTTAAATAGTTAAATAATAATTACACACATAAAAAAAATATATGTTATATTTAATCTATTAAGCTACATATCGTATGTTGCATGCACGTTAGTATATTTGACTTAAGTTTCTTTTCTCAGCTGTAAACACAAACCTATATTTTTTTATTAAATATAAATATAATAATAATAAGTACTCGTGACATCGATGTATCTTCTATATAAAGTAAAAAATGTAAAACATCGTAATTTAAATTTCAGTCCAATTCGAAATCCCATTAACGTATTACTGCGGGCTAGAGGATGTTTCTATCGGGAATGAAAAATAAACCAGACAGCTCGCTAGAGGCTCTGTTCTTGTACCTTCGATACGTGCCGTTCGAAATAATTTACATACTCTAAACCGTTTTATTACTTCAATAATGTCATAAATACGAATTTTATAGATTAAAACTAAAGTTGAAACTATGCTAATGTTAAAGAGTGTTTTTTTATTTCTAATTAAGTCTTTTTCCAGGAATTCATATACATTTGAATTTCATAATTAATGTTTTTATGGAAACAACTTCAACTTGATTTGTTTAAAATTTAAGTGGCCTATGTTCACTGTAATTGAAATTTTAGTGCTTGTGTAATTTACAGTATATAAATAAAATTGTTAACTCGTTGTATGTCGGTGTGCATCAACCATTTTTGTATTTCATATTATTATATGAACAAACAGTATAATATTATAGCTATTTTCTTATAGTTTAGTACGAATTCCTTTTTATTAATATAAGAAAAAACTTAATAAGTATAAGTATATACGTAAAAAAACGTGTTAACATTAAATTAAAACAAAAGAAAATCTATAATTATAATTCGGAATGAAAATAAATACTCCTATACAATAATGCTCTTCTGACTACACCGCGCCGTTCAAATAATGTAATAGTTATTTATATGTGCAGTGTACATTATGTGCACAAATATCTACATAAAAATAGCATTCTCAATTAAAGAGAATGAGGGTTTTTTATAATTTGATGACACTTTAGATGTATTTGCTTTCCAAATCACAGAATATGAGAACTTTGTAACTCTGGTCTAATATTGACAATTTCTTGATTGAAAAACCTATTGAATTTTATGATCCGTACCGATATAGGAATCCTTATAAGCCGTTAAAGTCTCATTATCTATTGAAGAACCATAAGGCTATATTTGAAATAGTGAAAATATGTCAATAATCAATTTATGAAATAATATATCTTTGCAAATTATAAAATTTAACTACAAAATATTCAGGGTTCGCAGAAGATTAAGTTCCTCGCCAGGCGGGCTTACATAAAGCACTACCAGTGGCAATAACATCGTAAACAGTATTTAATTAATCTAATGACTTAACAATTGGCATAAAACACCTAAATTTGACTTTTTTGTTAAGTGCAATCCAGCCAGTTATATTATTGTACAAATTTATGCTATGTTCTTAATAGTAAAAGTTTTGAAGTGAACTGTAATGTAGTTATGATCCAAATAGAACAATGTTTCGCGATGTTTATCGGAGATATTGTTCGACATAGTTATACATGACGGCGATTTAGAACGACAGCATCACGCGTAATTTCAACTCAGGTTTTTTAAAAATAAACTTTGTTACTATAAATATAAAGTGCATTATAAACCAAAATCGCACCAACAAGGCTTAGTACTTTAAAATATATAAACTGAATCAAGATTAAATTTTTCTACCCGTATACACCATTCCAGTTAGATACCATTTTGTATTGTAGTTTCAATACAAACCAGGAAAGGCTTTTGTAGCAAGATAAGCTCTTAACGGAGACTCGCTGTCCTGTAAGATAGCGAACCGATTGTGATAAAGGAGAGAGTATTTTGATATCATTCGATATAACGGTTTAATTTTGATTTAATAAATATGACGGTTTTTAGTGGTGGTAACAAATCTAGATAGAAGTCATAAAGATATTAAGGATCTCAATACCCATTGATTTTGATATTTACGTATTCTAGAAATCTAATAATTACACATCATTAAAGTTATTTATATTATGTTTTAAATTTTTATGTTATTAACTTTAAGGAAATAATGAGTCCTCATTGTGACGATAAATATGTACATATATATATATATATATGTATATATACATATATGTGTGTGACGTGTGTATATATTTATGACTATCGTCTTGGTCATTCTTAAGAACAGCGTGTGTTTTTGATAGCAATGCAGTGATAGAGAGAATTTCCTAAATATAAAAAGTTTAATTGTAGGGACAAAAGTACTTTATTTATTATTATTAGTTTTATTTCATATAATTTTTTATGTTTTGCATAAAACTAATAAATGTCTTCGTTTTATATCGTCGTAATTTCTAAGTAGATCTTAGAACTAGTATCTTAAATAACATATACGAGACGTCGTTAAAAGCTAAGAGTTATACTAGTGGCATGTTAAGGTCCACAGACAACTCGTTATTATACTGTAATATATAGTAGGATAACGAAGAATAGTTTAAACGACTCAATTTTATATTATAAATAGAACTATAAGGGATTTTATTATAACATAATATTTCCAGCTAAATCTGTTAAATAAGAAATAACAGTAGTTAATTCTTCTTAATTATAATTTTAATTGCTATATTTGTCTATTTGAACAACGTGCAATTAAAAATAAATAGATGATAAATAATCATGCAACATAAATATAAGTAATAATATTATACAATTTACATATAATTCATAGTAATAAAATAATAAAAAATAGGTAATGACTTAGGGTGGGTAGGAACTTAAGGCAGCTCAACGACTATTGCGTCGCTCGAATACGATGCACTCGGGGCGATCTCTATGCTGCACAATATGACATGAAAAGTGTTTTGTTTTTATTTCGTTGATATTATTAAAATTAAAAAAAGAAAACTAATTCGTTGGTGCAATTTTTTTTTACGTTCAAAAGTAAAATAAGAAGCTAAGGTGCTAATTTACACAATAGGCGAAGATTTTGCCTACAATTTATGATTTTTTTAATAGGTCCTTCTTTTTAAATACAGCCGTAAAATACCCGAATGCTGAAGATCTATGTTGATATAACTTGCGCTAAGAAAGGAAAGAACCAGACTTAAATAAAATTAAAAGATGATATTCATATCTAATGACATAAACTCATATTCATAGAGTAGAATGTGTGAAAAACTGGTGTCTGAGTTATACTCGGTGGTAACTTTGTGTATGCTCGTCTGGGTAGGTACCACTCACCGCCGCAAACCTACCGCAAAACAGCAGTACTTTGTATTGTTGTGTTTTGGTTTGAAGGGTGAGTGAGCCAGTATAATTACAGGAACAAGGGAAATAACATCTTAGTTTCCAAGGTTGGTGGCGCATTGCCGATGTAAGCGATGGTTAACATTTCTTACAATGCCATTGTCTATGGGCGTTGGTGACCACATACCATCAGGTGGCCCATATGCTCGTCCACCTACCTATATAATATAAAAAAGGCATATGAATGCCTGTTTTATTGGTATAACTCGAACCCAGGACCTTACTATCTATAGCCAACAAGCCCGTCATTAGACCAACGGCCACTAACCTAGCGAGCTTAGTACTTACCGTACAATAGGATGTTACATTTAGAGCTTATAAAATTTTAGTAAAACTGAACAGAATCCATGTGTTAAATTTAAGACGATCTTCATAATAACCCCTTTCTATAGTAAGACTTCTATAGATTTTATTACGTTCGTAAGTCGAAGAACTTTAAAGATAGGCTCGTTCCTCGATACTAACAAAGAACTATAATATAAGCTATAGTTACAACTAGCCGCAGTATAGATAATAATCTTGACACGTATTGTCCGAGCCTGAATTACTACGCGTGTTTCCTTAGAACAGGAAGTACGATAGAAACGGTCTATCAGTCGGGCGTCTTTTGAATACTCCTGTCGCTTTTATCACACAAAATGACGTTTTGAATAGAATTTATTTGTCCGTTCAAGATGAATTGTCCAAACCTCGAAAATATTTTAAAAGATGATTTGTGTAAAATGTAAAACTAAATTAATAATAGGCTTTGCTAATAATAATAAGGAGGCGATTTTAAACTTTATATTTTCTAATATTCCTAAATTAATAAAACTTTGTCATAATATGTAATATGAATTCGCTTTAAACCGTTAAACAAAAGTAGATGTCAATTAGATATTTCATCTGATGCCATTTTCAGTTTATTCTTTAGCGTTCTTTGCGTCATAAATTCATGCTTACAGCTCGTCTATGAATAATCTTTTATCGATTCCTCGATAGTCAATAAGATTGTAATTTAATACGTATTAAGCTTAGTGTTATATTTCTCACGTTTGAAACTATTTTAACTACTAAAACTACTTGAATAATAAGTAATAACAAGTGTTACACACTCGCTGACACTAGTATCTGCACATTCATAACCTAGCAGCCCAAATCTATCTCTCTGAATAAAGGCTTATAAGTTTTCTCGAATGTGACGAATGTCGATGTCGATGGTGAGTGTTTGGTGTTAATGGATTTTAATAATAGTAAGCTTATATACTGCCGTGCTAATAACGAATCGCTAATTTGGTTGCTGTCTTAAAGGATATAATACAGTAATTCTTTTTATATTGGACTGAGCACTGTCGTGCACGTATTTTCTAACTTAGCTATAGAATGTTTACACGAGTATATTAGTCTTATAGTTAAAGTCAAAGTCAAAGTCGAAAATCTTTATTCAATATTCAAGCGTTACGCTTACTTATTGATTGTCATAAATCTACCAGTATATTGTGACACATATTTTACATATGAAAATGAAAAATTAATCTCCCAAAATGTTGTTTAATTCAAATTGGAGTTCATTATACGAGTGGAAATCATTATACTATAGGTATAATAATGTAATATTTGAAAAGTGTACAAGTTCAATGATCTTTTACTACGACAAGTTTAAGTTAGGTATATCCGGCTTATTTCGTATTCCTTTAGCTTTTTCTGTATCAAAAAATAAATAAAAAAAAACTGAAATACTTCATTTAAAATCGGCATTATCTGCACTCTCATGATATCCGTTTCCCTAATATAGAGTCGATCAAAAAGGAACTTATAAGTAGTTCTATTCCAACTACCAGACTTAGTAATTATTTTCAAATGATAGGAGCTCACTCATTTATTACACATACCAATACCTATATGTAAGTGGCGGATGATTACGAACCAGCAAAAACCAGGTCAGGGGACAAGTCGACTGAGACTGAAAAACAGGAAGACTATCGTAGCCGAATATATAACTCTTTTCTTTCACCTCCAAAACATGGAATTCTTTACCAGCACACGTCTTCCCCTCCTCTTATGACCTGGGTTCCTTCAAACGAGGCGTGAAGAGGCATCTTGCGGGCCGGCAAGGCGGGGGCGGCTAGTGCAGATCATTCTTCCCGACTGCACTAGCCGTCGTCGCGTTTGGACTCTACTACCACTTACCATCAGGTGGAGTACAGTCATGTGCCCTCCCGGGCTATAAAAAAAAAAAGAATCTACGAACATCGCTTTACCGAATCATGAGATCAAATCATTTGTCACAGTAATAACGGCAATGATTTCATATCCCCCCTCCCCCATAAAAAATAAATATACAGGTACATGTTACAATATATCATATATCTATACTAATATTATACATGATAGAGTATCTTTTTTGTCTGCTACACTTTCATGAAATAAATTTGAGCCCTGATAAAGGACATAGGTTAGTATTATTAATGAATAAAGCTTTTAAGCAATTATTAAATTTGCGCAAACTCTAAAGATTTACTTAAAGGAGATCGCTTTAACCCGTAGCAAGAATTTAATATCTTTTACGTAGGTAAGAAATCAATTAAATTAGGAGATTTAAGCCTAAACGTTATTTTAATTTTATTTCCAAATTCAATATTCTTGAAGTGCCTATTATGTTTTTAATGAAGCTATTATATTTACGAGCACAAGGTGTACAACTTAGGTTGTTAATTTGGCAGTACCAGTAAGAGAGGCAGTTAGCGGCAGTTTAACGAATAGGTGAGGTTTGTTATTTTTTTTGTATTATTTTATCTTGACTTGAATATTCATTAATCGTAACTACTGGTAACATAGTTACTGCGAAGAATGTCTTCGCAGGTCACGTTAACGATTGTGTGAATTAAAAGCGGCCATGATAAGTTTTGTCTCTTCGAAAGCTGAGATATATTTATTATGTTAATTTGTTTTTGGGCGAATATTCAAATATTTATGTATTTATACTTTCCGTTGAAGGTGAACTTCTTTCTTTAATAATTGTCAGAAGTTGATAAGAGAGACAAAAAATATAATTAGATTTTTTAAGTGTCTTTTTATGTACTCGGAAATTATCTTTTTAACTAAATCAAAGCTTTTAAGCATATTCTTTAATATAGATCATCTTTATGCAAACAATATTTCCTCTAATATCCACTTGTCGGAGCCACAGATACACTATGTTATTAAGCGATGAAAGAGCAAAGGGCTAATACTTTCATCCGACCGACAATGCTAGTTGCAATGTATACTCGATTATTTACCAAAGACTTGGTCACTTTGTTAAAATAATTGACATTCACTCCGGATGTAGTACTTAATTAGACATTCATTTCCGCTGCCATAATAATAATAATATGACTGTCCTTCTGACTGTTTCGGCCATTGCGGCCATTTTCATCGAAAGAAAGTAAATTGCGTAGAAGATATAATAGTGCTTTAGTGCGTAAACACATGCCCTTTCGATACTTTCATATTTTGATGGGACGAAAATCCAACATGACTGAGGACTTAAAGTGTAGGAATGGCTTTAAGTGGCTCATAATCTAGCCACTAGACCAATAAGGTAGTCTGAAATTATATACGTATGTATATAATAATACACACACATACGTATATTATTTTAGTTACGATGTTCGGGCGTCGTCAATAATAGTCATCTTCTATGGCTGTATATTTTAAATTGAATTCTATTATCTTAAACATGTTCCATTAAATTGAACATGACTGTTACGCCATTAAATTGTAACTCATTATTATAATGCCAGCCATACACTAAAATGATTTAATGATAGTTTTTTTGTCCTCAAAAATATAATTAAAATTTGATTTAATATGTTATATATTTGATAATAAATTAACAATGTTTTTTTTTTGCAACAGAAACTAGTTTCAGATTTAAAATGGTTAATTAATGTTTAGGACTTTCAAATTTATGGTTTGTAACTGTTTTTTTTTTAATTTTTTTAAGAATGTTTTTTTAAATAATTTTTAACCTATTTTTATAGCTTTAATGTTATTCATAGTTTACTCCCTTAAACAAAATTTTAATAAACTAAATTATATGACAAAAACCACGCTAAGAACATTCGAGTCACAAGCTACGTTGTTACTTATATGTAATCCAATTCATTGGGTCAATGACACCAACCTGTTTGGCATCTTACCAAATACCATCGTATGCTGATTGTATCTATTGAACGCTTCACCGACTTTGATATTAAAGAGGGTACGGAATTTTAAGTTATAATAAGTCATTACTTCAAAATTCTCTCTTGTGTCAGTGGTAGAAAAATATTGAGAATTATGTCGTATATAATTAATTAAGGTATTAAGATATTTAATTACCAAAAACAACACACCCTTCGTACAATATCACAACATATGTAGATACTCATATACTATTTGAGATATTAACATACCTTTTCCAAGTTCAAATGAAGTCCTATGAGAGAAGAACACTTTTTAAAACATTTAAGTTTTACCCTTATGGATGGTATAAAAACGTTCGTTCTATATTAAGATTATATAATTATTGTCTTATAATAAAAAAATACAAAAGAACCTGAAAAAGTTTTAACAGCTTACCGCCCCAAATGTTGGATCTGTGTTCAATTCAAAATGAAATATTCTTACAACGTTAGATTTGATTACATCTGGTGTAATTCATGTTTTAAAATATACTATAATACTTGTCCACATATTAAAATCGTTTTTTAACACCTACATCTTTGAGATAAGACGCAAATTGACTGAAATAAAAAATAAAAACGATAACTCGTAAGCGACACAAAAATATACACATATATTATTTCAAACAAAACACTCCATTCTTTTTATTAATCCATAAATTAATCTATAATAGTTATAATATATTTAGATGTGACGATGGTTACAGACATTCCTTATAGTATAAAGTTGTTATTTATTTTCTGTTCATAAGTTTAATTTTAACATTAAATATGCCTAGTAACAGCCTGTGAATATCCCACTGCTGGGCTAAGGTATCTTTTCCTCTTTGAGGAGAAGGTTTGGAGCTTATTCCACCATGCTGCTACAATGCGGGTTGGTGAAATAAACATGTGACAAAATCTCAGTGAAATTTGACACATGCAGGTTTTCTCACGATGTTTTCCTTCACCGTAAAGCACGAGATTAATTATAATGACAAAATAAGCACATGAACATTCAGTGGTGCTTGCCCGGACTTGAGCCCACGATCATCGGTTAAGATTCACGCGTCCTTACCTCTAGGCCATCTCGGCTTATATTAAACATGCATATAATATGGATATATATTTTTTTGTAAGTGAACGTACCTACACGTCTATCCACCGGCCTCAGTACGCACGCCAACGCATCAAAATCGTATTAAAAATCTACAAACTCTTACCGACTTTACGACATAGGACTTAAGAATTAAAATAGCTGATATTAATTTAGGTATCAATAACCTTTTTGTCAATCAACCGGATCTTAAAAACTAGTCCGACACTGTTGAAAAATGTTAACATAACAAATATAGCGGTTAATATGATAACCCAGAAAGTTATTATTGCTCATTTCATTTTATATATTGGTTAAATATTAAGGCCGGATTTAAATTAGATTAAACGTTTTTTTTATTATAATTGCGTTTTATATAATATAAAGGTAATTTGAGTTTTATTTTTTTCGGATGGGCCAATAAAAAAGTACATCTTTACCGATAAATAAGGTAATAAGTCTGTAACTATGTACATTATGTACATTAACGCTGCACAGGGCTGCGAAACAAGAGATTTCAATTTTAAATTGTTACTATTGACGTGAGCGGGTAGTAATCACTGACCGACTCAGTTTTCTATGTACCAATACATTCAACGGCGACGACGCATTTATATTTGGAAGTGGAGTAACGAACTTCTGAATAGATCGTATTCATTACCTTCGGATTCAAACCTACATTGAGTCCAGCTCAGCAATAGATTGTAAGATTAATAATAATTATTATTATATATCAATCACCTCATTCCACATCGTAAATATAAATGTTATATAGCAACGAAAGATAAATTAAATGTGTCGTGGTAGAATAAAATAAATCTAATTTTATTTCTTGTTTTAAAATTAAAACAAAAACCTATTTGAATTAAATTTTCTCTTAGTTAACTATGAGAATACCTAGACAATGAAATAAATAACTTTAAGTAAATTATTGTTCTTGACTAAACTATATTTAACTAAATGATTGTCTCGTTGACTTTGTGGTTAGCTTGTAAGACTGCAGACCCCGGGTCGACGATAAAAGTTATTGGTATTTTCTAGCAATAGATTTAGTAGCAAACTATGTTAGGAACTTGGCAATGTTATCAGTTCCGTGCCTCGGTAAGCACGTAACTACTGACTTTGATCTTCGCCTGACTCTATCTGGTCCTGGTGGACTGCCGTTCCATTGGCTTATGAGATGAAGGAACCGTTAACACAAAATCTGTGTTTGTGCACTCACATGAACACTGAATAGAATGGCCGTAGTTGTGTTTCCTTTATAATTGCAAGGTTTTTGTGCTGATTGTAAGATCATATACACAGTGAAGCCAAATGATGAATTTTGTATGTAGTGAAACGTTAGAATTGACATAAACGTAGAATATTAAGTTTTAGTTATGAATGTAGTAATCAGAGCTCAGTCGTTCACAGCCGGACGCCTTATTACAAAGTAAAATGGAATCTGTAGAGACGTTATTGTAAAGGTTTTATTAATAATGCAAGTGCTTTTGAAACTAATGAAGCGAGATCAAAGATGAATGTCTGCTAATATTTTCACATGAGTTTAAGACTATCTGCTTCTACCGAAATTTATTTGAATTATGCTACGCTTTATATATAATTTTGAATTAATTATTAATAATAGGTTTTCTTTGTGACGTTATAACTTGCTAAGCATACAGGTATTATTAAATTCTGATTATTTCTTATGTGATGTTGTAATAAATCAATAACTTGAATGGTAAGAAGTTGAATTTATATTGGATATCGAATTAGTATTCTACAAACAAAATGTAACGAAAAATACAATTTACAATTCGATTGTAGTCTGGGCTTACAGGTTGAAATTGGAATGTGCGTTCCCTACCGAGAAGTAATTACGAGTGAAAAAATATGACACAGACAAAGCAACCATGCACGTCTGCACTTTTGATAACATGAAAATTCGTCTACGATTAATAATCTTTGCAAATAAATGAAAAGAACTTTGGCAAAACTTGGATTTATACTGAGTATACAAATTTTAATATATTTTAACAATGATCGCACATTTAGCGCTAATTATTCTGAAAAAGTGTATTTGGTATTATTATTATTTATTTTTATTAATTAACCGTCTATAGGCTGGTTTTAATAAAATGAAATTATAGTGTTTACTAACTGTTACGCGCGGTTTTTACTAGCGTTACCATCAGGTGGCCCAATTGCTTGTCTGTCTACATAATGCAATAAAAAAATACGATTTTATTTCCATTTTTGTAAATCATTACAATACAAGTAATTAATAGCAATCAATAAGATACCATGATTGATGACTTCATAGTCCAAAGATAAGGCATCGAAATTATAATATTAAACATTCACGTGTCGTCACGACAGCGTTTGTTCATACCGAAAGTTTTTACTTAAGAATATTACTAAACTGTTTTGCTACATACGTAGAAAGTTCTTATAATAATTTAAGTAATATTAAGATGGCGACAGGAGACAGCAACTTTCAGCTATTAATTATCGCCCACACAGATCTAGTCCAGGCTAGGTTGCTGGTATGACTCATGTCCTACCCACGCACTAGGATGCCTCCGCCATTGTATGCAGACGCAATTGTAGTTTATTTTGAGAAAGTGCACGCCGCATGAATATAAATTCTTGTGGCAATTCAGTCTACGATTTATACTTTTTGTTATCCGCCGTTGGGTCCGAGGCATTATGAAGTAAAATAATGAGGCACAATGTACTGCGGCGAACTTTATAGGTAACTTGTTAATACAACTATAAAAGGTTCTTTATCTTATTTTGTATTGATCATTTTCAATTTCACCAAAATTGCTTCTCGTTTTATCCAATTGTGCGTAATAACGATAATATAATTTGTCGTTAGTAACATTTTATTGTATAATAGTATCATGAAAGTAGTATTAAATAAAAAAAACATTTTTTATCGTGACATACGGAACAAAATAAATTTATTTACATAAAATAAAATCGGTTTTATTAAAATTTTTAGTAAATTTTAAAGATAATAATAATTGGTCAATTGTTATAGTTACGAAATATATTATGCCACTATTTTTGATTATATAGTACAAGACAAATTTTGGTATGAAAGACTTTATCATGCATTTATTTAAAATTGCTTTGTCTGTATAGTAATTTTAGAGACATTAAATGACTTTGACTTCGACTCCTAGTGCACCGGAGCGTTGAAGCGACGGGAGCGCTGAGGTTTTTAGCGACTTAGCGATGCCAGCCATCGCGCCAGCTTTCGAAGTCTGGATGAGATGAAAGTGACGCGAAGCGACGACGACGACTTGCTGATTTGGTTTGTTCCGCATGAGACGAGGAGAAATAAAGCCTAATTCGCAGGCTAAGCTCGCAGCAAGGTCTCCTTGCTGTTGTATCAGCAATGCACCGCAGAGAACGGACATGGAGGTGAGGTTGACCTTTTCTGAGGCCGACATGGGCCAGAAGAGGATGATGTAGGAGGCTGGGGAAGGGTTTATTCCGCTACAAAGGTGTCATCTCGGCTCTACCACAGTTCTTTGCCCTACGCTGTAATAGACGCGGGTCATTAAAATATAAGGCGTGTCGAGGACGAACATTGCTGGGGTTTTAGTGATGACACATATACTGATTCCAAGTCAAATATGTAAAAATAATGATGGTATAGGGCTCAGAAAAGCTTGTCATAAGTTGTTCATACGCAAAATTTATTAGTGATTATTGAACGTAATTTTTAATTCAATGTGTAGGTTATGCACAAAACCTCTACATTATAATCACGTGTCGGTGGGAATTGTTGCATGTCCTATTACAAAATACGCACTTCGCGTGACGACTACGTTTATGATGGGAATGCACAGTATCTACTACGTGTATGATATATTTACAATAGTAGTAAATTTTATTCTAAGCAATCGAAATTGAAAATCATTGGATAAAATGGTAGAGATAACATTGTGGTAGAGCTTTGTGCAAGCTCGTCTGGATAGATACCACCCGCTCATCAGATATTCTACCGCAAAACAGCAGTACTTGGTATTGTTGTGTTCCGGTTTAAAGGGTGAGTGAGCCAGTGTAATTACAGGCACAAAATACATAACATCTTATTTCCAAGGTTGGCGATGTAAGCGATGGTTAACATATCTTACAATACCAATGTCTATGGCCGGTGGTGAACACTTACCGTCAGGTGGCCCATATGCTCGTCCTACCTATGATAAAAAAATGCTAGAATTTTTTCTGTTGTTATGATGTTATATTATACGAGGAGTACCATTGCGGGGGTTTTATTAACCACATAACCCGGTTCTTCGTCATCTTTAATGTTTTACATATTTGTACTGCGTTATAAAATTATTCTTAAATCTTATTCATATGGGAAGAGGCCAGATATGATCATGTTGTCTATTGGATTGCCTGTCTGCTTATTGTTTTTAGAACATTATCCAAGTTTATCCTAGGTATCTATTGTAATATATTATTATATATAAGTAATATAATTTGTCATGAAAACTACTAAAAGTGAAATAAATTAATATCATCTTATTATACAAAACTCCCTATAAAGATGAAAGACAAACAGAAGTGGATGTGGAAGACAAAATTGCTTTACCACAGATAACGAAGTTGTAATTAAAATTATTTATTCAAAGACCTTTGTATTAAGAGACATATTGAACATGTACTTGTATAATTTTTTTCCTCAATTACTGTAATAGGTTTTGGGACATAAAAGACAAACGAAGCTTATTATGGCTTTATAAGATATATTAACATCAAAACTGGCTTCGTTCGAATGAATTTTTGTTCAACATTTGTTGTTTATGCTTCGCCTAACGACGCTTCGAGCTTACCAAACTTTAAGCGCGCTTATGGGCTTAAATCTTAGAATTATCCTCGGAGATCGTTTAACTTATATCGGTAATCTGTTTGTAAAGTATAATAGTCCAGGAATTTTAGCACTAAAATGCGTTCGAGTAGCGGGGTTTTATGCAAAGCGAATGTCTAAATATCTTTGACTAATAAGGCGAATAATTCTAGTGTAACACACCTCTAGTGTATTTTAAATAATAATACGCTTAGCACCGAATTTTGACTGAAAAATCTTTTTTATTTTTAACGAATTAAATTCATTTATAATATTATCTTCTGCTTCGGCATCAAATGCATATAATTAGTTATGAATTATATTTGCATCTATTTTGATGTGATCAAATTAAATGTAGGTCTTCCATCGTTTAAGAACGTATATTTTACCGAGGTAAACCGGTTTGAAAATCAGTACTTTCTCTTTTTCCTTAATCTGCATATATTAAATTTATATATTCTATCTCTCACATAATGTGTCTTGTAGTTCTTCTTAATTTTAGTTTTAAATGTGTAACATGGTTTCGTAAGCTTATCGTGACTTAAACGAATATAGAATTGTCACTCTTAATATAAAATAAGTTAATCTCACAGTCACTTATTGACTTTTTTGTTTTTTAATATTTGTGCAAACTTGTAAAATTAATCAGATGGTCCAGTATTTTAACTGTCATTAGTTTATTTTATAATATATAAAATCTGTTTTTAAAATAAATTAAGTCTTTTAAATCTAACAAGACAGCTATTTATTCGCCAGCGATTGTCCTAAGGTCCGTTTTTTATAGTTCGTTTTTGGAACATCGGCGTCTTTGTGTAACGGCCGCCGTGGCCTTGTACGGCCGTCACCCGATATAGCATTTTACACGGATGACGTCGTCATGACCGCAGACGCAGAATAAAAAAATGCCAAGTTTTTATCTAGATATTTGTTTAATAAATTAATTGTTAATAGAAACGCTGAGATAAAAGTTTATTAATAATTCATCAAAAAATAAACGGCAAATACGTTGTCAGTGCTTTTATAAATAAACAAAAACATATTTTTGAACCTTGCTTATAATGTGTATTGATTTTTAAGGAAACTCAGCTCGGTAGGTGTTTATACACTACGTCATAGAATTGTGTACATTTATCTCTATCTAGATCTCAATTTCGGACAGCTTTGAGGCTTTATTTCGAGATATTTATTTAAGAGAAATAAGTAAACATTGTAATAAAATTTCGCAACACGCTATCACGCGGTCTAGATAAGGGCACGCTTTAGAGACGTCTCACCGTAACCGTTGTTTACGTTCGATATGCGATCTTTAAATTTTAATACTCTTAAGCTTTTCAACTAGTATTACAACAAATTGAGACCAGCTCGACAGTGTTTTTGATAATAGAGTTAAGTAGAAATAAATAAGCTTTCTATGTTATTATATTATTCACATTTGTATATTTGATCTGTTTCAGCTTTGCCAGCTTACATACGTTAGAAAAGAATTCAGGCTGATGATTGGAAATAAACGGCAGAATATACATAATTATAAATATTTAATTAGGCACACGTCTCAGCTTAGCTATGACATTTTTTTAAATATCTTGTAATATCTCTAAAAAGTTAAATTGCAAAGATTGAACGTATTCTTTTTTTAGAACAAAACAAAACAATTTGTATATATACAGTGACAAATAAATAGAAACAAATTAGTTATGGTTTAATTATATTAATGTTTTTTCAGTAAATAATCTTTTGGGAACACTAAAGATGTCAATTTCTCTTGGGAGGTAGAGGTGCATCTCCAATTAAGGTTATACATAAAGGTCAAACAAAAGATTTTTATATATTCTAAAAGAAAGTTTATTCCAGACAGTAACGTACATGATATACATTTTTTTTAAATTGAGGTAATATAATTCAGATATATAGTTTACTTTATTAGTAAAGGTTAAGATTTAAAGTTTTTTAAAAGTAATTCATGGTTTTATAAGGCACTAGCTGATACCCGACTGACTTCGTCCGCGTTGCTTGATATATTTAAAAAAAATCTTATGTACGAAGGAAAAAACATCAAAAAGATCGCAAGCAAAAATATACTTTGTTTAAACATACATCATTGAACATGCAGTGCATGTACAAATCGTTGTTTCTTGAAACCTTAATAACTTTTTATTAAATGAAGGTATTGCAATTATTTTTTTTGATAAGTGAAAGAAAGAAAATTTAGAAAATTTCATCGAAATCTATCTAGTAGTTTTCCGTGATGCGCGCACAACTGCAAACCTCTATCATTTTATTTATATAGATTAATACCATACGAATGGAAATCTAGCCAATTGTTCGATGTAAATCAGGATCCCATCTGGCTGGCGTATCATTTAATAAAAAAATGTATAAGCGTTGCATTTTCGAATGTAGGTATTATCAATTCACATCGTGCAATTTGCTCATAGCAGGCATAAATTGCTCACGACGATTGCCCTGTGAACTTCACGTCTTGCGCAGTTACCGTTACCGACGACCTTACAGACACGAGTGAAATGTGAACGAATAAGTTATAAGGAATACCGTACACTTGCAGTACCTATTCTTACATGGACTATAATTGTTTTAATCTATTAAGATAAAATAATATACTATCGTTGTAGTTCAACTAAATTTAACACAATTCTAGACTAATTGTGGGTATTAACTATTGGCCCGTATCACATATTATTATTAAACTAAAATATTCAGCCTAAAAGAAATAGGGAGCAAATATTTTGTTATGCTAAACAATATACCTTCAGCTACTCGAATATAAAAAATATTATATAATATTTTACAATAATGATGATAAAAGTTTAAATTCGACTAAAATTCTTCATGTATTATGTTTCTTTTTATTAAATTGGTATTGAGTAAAGACCATTTCTCCAAGTCACGTAGGAATGAGAAGAGGGGAAGAGATTGATCCGCGATCGAGATTACGTCGGAAATTTATTATGCAGTTATTCGCGATCATCACGGGCGAGATAACACAATGATATGTATTGCCATCTTATTCTGTTATATCAGATTTAAAATCATCTACCCCTTTTTTATTGATAATCACCCATTTATTAGTGACTAGTCGTAAGTCTATTTTGTCAAAATTTGAAGAAATTTCGACGATTAGGCGAACACTCCGAAATGATATGACATACAAACCTTCAAGAAGGAGCGTACTCTTTCCTCCAAGGCCAAGTGCCTTGCCTCCAACGCACCTGCAAGTCCTTGGATGTTGCTGGTGTCCATGGGCGGTGGTAGTCACTAAAACTTACAGTCTTACATATACAACACTAGTAATTAATTTTATAATGTTAGAAAAACATAAAGTATGTTCGAACATACTTTTTTTGACAACATTAAAGCTCGCCCATGATTGCCACACAAAAATAAGGAATCGGGTGACAAACAGAAACTCTAACTCTAATACCTTAGTTATACTGATTGGCACCATTGATTGATAGATACATATATCCAATAGTCACAACGAAGTATAAATTTAAATATCGCGTTTCGCATGTTATGTGAAATATGCCAGTTACAGTTTTAAATGCTAAAAATTTATTGTACGGCGTCCTTAATATTCAAATCTCGATTTGACATAGCATTATGAATCATAAAAAGATGTCGCCGATGTTCACACGTCAGCACATAATATGTAATATGCAATATGTGTGCACTGACATTATCAAAATACTATGTGACATTAGTTATGGCAGAAATATTTTAAAGTTATGAATGTTCCAACTCAATAGTAATAGAAGCGTCAAATAGTATTCCTACGAAAGATATTAAAACTGTTTCAATTTTATTTTCTCTAAGATTTTTATATATAAAGAAATTTAAATATATTAAACATTATTTTGTAAATATGGATTATTTAAAAAAGCACAATAACAATATTTTATATATAATCTCAATAAAAATATTTTTGTCTACGCCTGTAATCTGCATAAGACAGTTTTCAAATCAGCAATGAGTTGCTTTAACGTATTTAACACTATTATAGGTTTATAGTTTACCTTTTTTTAAATTAAATAGCTACACATAAATTAAATTTTGTTTGGATCCAAGTGTAAAACAGTTGGACTAAAATGCCACTATTGTTTTTTTGTCAGAAACAAAATTGTTTGCGATATTTTTTGACTCAAAACGAGTTTTAAAATGTAGATTTTCATTAATATATATAAATATATTACTGTATTTTTGTCACACCAAATAACGCCTCAACCTTCTTTATGTAACTCTCTCTAATCAAAGATTAATAAACTATTTCAATTTTTAAATCCAATTAACAATATTTTATAATAATAGCAATCCCCAATATAAGGAATTTACTAATATTTGAATATTATTTTTAATAATTTACCTCTCCAATTAAACGAAGTTTGTTTAATTAACTAATTAAAAATATATCATTTGAGACGTCAATCTGACGTACATATATCTCAGATGTTTTATCATTTAATAGTTTAAAATATATATAAATGCAGTAGGTACCTACACTATGATACAAACATTTTGTTCACGTCATCTGAGTACAAGAGCATTGCACTTTTCACGTAATGATTAATGTTCGTTAATGTGCCGTTAGCTTGTTCCGCGTATTCGTGAAAACTAATGGACGTTCAAACAAGACTCACCCTTTGTTCTTTTAATACGACTGCTAAAACATAATGATTTATTTTTAAAATGTTTTAATAGTTTCTCATTCTTCAGTTCTTAATTATATTCAATGTATTTTGGGTATTATTAATGTTACGGTTCGATCATTTTAATTTAAAATGTATGATTATTATAAAACTAATTATACTAGTATGAGAGATTAAGTTATTGTGCATATAAAAATTATTAACTGAATTTTGAATAGAAGTTGCGGATTAAAAGCTGATATAGTATCACTGAGTGTTGCATGTGATTAGTATCCACTACCGGGACTCTCTTCCTACCTCTATCAATATTTATATTTTTAACTTCTATGTATAGATACATGCTTTAAAAATAAATTACAAAAACTTAGACCTCCATGGTGTTGAAGTAGTAGTAATTTAGTATGTAGTTATACATTTACAGATAAATCTACATGGACCCTTTCAACTGTAAAAAAAAGATAGGGAGAATTAAAACGCAGTGTACCGGCATAATAATAGCTACTAATTATACCAACTCAGAGAGATTTGAGATAGAGAAAAGCTAAAATTTAAAATTAAAGTAAATTTTTCCCAACCAGCGTCTATTCAGCTGTGCTGACTCGCTTCAGATTTATTTTAATATTTAATAAAAATAAAACATTTGTAGTTTAATTAATGTGATTTCAATATTATACGTGTAATAGTTGTTTAACAGAAATTAGCTTCCTTTTCAAGATTGCAAGATTAAAAAATGCTAGTATAATGTTAGTAACATAATATTAATTTACGTACACAAATTTTATCAAAATTAGTAATGCTAAGAATGAGTAGACCTGTATACTAGATGACTCTACCATTTAGGTACTACATTTATCTATTCAAGTAATCCTTGTTGTTGCATAGGCTTTAAGAATCACACGTTTTTTTGGTATTAAAATGCATTAATTCTATTTTTTGATATCCAGTACTTTACATTATTTAAAAAAACATAAAACGTTCTCATTTTTCGTTGCTTTGTTTAGAGGAGAACTTAAGTTTACATCAATGTAGAGTTGGATTATGCATTAATATAATTGGATGAACAAATAAAGTTAAACCCATCGGGGAAGGTACCACCCACTCTATACTATGTCAAACTTTGCATTGTGTTGTCATTTGTAAGTTGTGTGAGCTGGTTTCATTACAGACACATGAACATACCATCTTTAAGTCATTGGTTGGCAATACAACACTGCACGTCTATAGGATTGAGTTTGGCGTCTGCCTTCATGCTATTATTTTATTTAAATTACGCCATAAAATGAGAAAAAAGCCATAATTAACTTAATTTGATTTGCTTAAAACTTTGATTATTGCTTAAAATTAAGAAATTCTTATTTCTTTAAACATGGCAGCGTTTTACTACAGCATATTCATGGATAATTTTTACTATACTTATAAACACATAATACTTTTACCGCTCAACATTAAATATATATTCATGCTTATTTTTATATTGTATCATAAATAGTATAAATGATTAACGTATTAAAATATTTTTACATTACACATATTATCATAGTCGCTCGTTGTTGTGACGTGTGTATGTTTTGGCTGGTTCGAATGCTTGACCAATGCAAATTGTTTTTCGTGCGAAATATTTTAACAAAGGCGATATTCTCATGTCGGTATGGAACAAGCGAAACGGCTTTTTGTTTAAGGAATTCGTCTTAGTTTTAAAGTTTCTAACGTTCCTTGTTTAGCGATGTCTGAGCATGCGTCTTTATTTATGACTTAACTGGTTCTCACGAGTTTTAATAATAAAAATGTGTATAAATAATTACGTATATTTATATATTAATTTCCCATTTCGAAGTTATTTTTTTGGAAAAACTTATTAATTAAAGTTGTTAAAGTTATCGAATGTCTGTATGTTGAAAATAAACCACGATATTATTGTAAATAAAACAATTTTATAACTGGCAGCAGTTTCTATTTCATGTCCAATTTTTACATATATTTCCAATCAAGTTATGAGAACATTCGACGTTGGAAGAAAATTTTATATATGTATAGCGGAAAAGGTATTCCAAGCGCTCGAGCAGTACTCGTACTCTCAAACGAAACCAATCCTACTTTAATATGATTTCTCAGTTCCTCGTCTGTTGCATTTGTTATTATATGAAAACATGATGTTTGTTTCATTACAAGCCGATTTACGTTTATAATAAGATGTGTTCAATAGCGCAATACAATGCAAGTATTCAATATTTAACTAAATAGTATGTTGTCCGGTCTGGTAAAAAACGTGCTCCAAAAGTTTCTTGTCTATTATTATCTATATTTATATGAAAATATCGAAACTTATTTCATACAAAATCTACTTTCACCGACTCAACGATTACATCGAATAGTAGTATTTCAAGTAGTTTCTCAGAAGGATTTAAGATAAAGCGATCGGAAACCGGGACCGTTCATGAAAGGTCAACAACTTGTTATGCCGTCTACGTCTGTCCCTTTAGTACCGTAAAAAAAACTCGCCAGACAGTGGCTTAGCCAAAAGAGTTTGTCTAAATTGCAATATATCGCCTTATATTTATCAGTGTTGCTTTTAGAATTTTCTTACTTATTTTAGAGTTTGAGCGCTGGAATTGATAAATAAATTGTATATTGAATAGGGTATAGATGTTCTGTTCATTGATTTTACTCGTGAAAATACGTGCGACACTGCTTCGTTGGTCTAGTGGTTAGGTTATAAGGCTGAAGATCACGATACCAGGTTTAAATCCTGGAAGTCAATCTAATATGTCCGAAATACTTAAAAATTACGTAAAACGTTGGTCCGGCGCTGATCATGCTGCAGACTATAAGAATTTTGTGGAATAAAAACTGCACATTCGTATACATGTACTTGGTAGTATGATATCTTGGTTTGTAGGGAACCACTTGATTATTCATATTAAAGTAAACCTAATCGATCCTTTTGAAGGTCAAGACGTCAAGTTAATTATAACTAGCGTCTAATGCAGATGGACTTTCCTCACGATACTTTCCTTAAACTCCGAACAAGAGGATGATCATAAGCGGGATAAGTTTAAAAAACCCAATGTTGCTTACCTGGTTTACAATCTGTAAACATTGACACCAATCTTATCATCATTATATTTAAGTTTTGATACGAAGTTCTTTTACGCGGCTTATAGTAGAGTGAAATGGCAGTGGCCCAAGGTCACGTCATATAACGAAATAGCGTTCATACTGTGCCTACCAAATGCTACGAAATACGTTGCGTTGGGCATTCGAATTTAGGAGATCGATTTAAAAGAGGATGACATGCTTTTTGGTGTGACAAAAATACATTAATATAATCAATTAAAAACACGATTTTTGTCGAAAAAATATCGCACAGAACTTCGTTCCTGAAGGGGGTGCCCCGGCCGCACATTTTTTTTATATTGTTGGTCTATTTGCTTATTATTGTTATTTTACTATATATATTCCTATTTAACTTTGTACTATTTGCACCATATACTGCTATAAGTAAACCTACTTTGTAAGTAAATGCATTTTGATATTATACTTTGTATAATTAAAATAAATGAATAATATCCTTCAGTTTTATCAATTCATTTGTATTTACAATCTACAACATCTACCCATTAAAATAAATATAAAGTCATAAAATATCCTAAGCACTGGAGAAAATTGCAGCTAACATAAAAAAATAAGAATTCAATTAACTTCCCTCCGTATTCCTCTCTTTCAAGTTTAAATAAGACATGCAATTTAATAGTAGCGGATATGGCTCTCGCTTTAATTGGAACACCTAACATCTGACCTCGTCTAGTATGCGAATGGTATTACCGTTACAACGATCACATTTCTATTAAACCGTATAATTTTATTATAGATTGCCTTACAATGTTTGGAATAACTTGACCTTAGCTTAATATCATATATATTATTTTTATTAAATTTATATTCTCAGGGCTGGGTGTTTCTTTCCGAACCGGTAGTAGTTTCCAGTTTGACAATCAATAAGTAAGTGTAATACTTCAATATTGAATAAAGTATTTTGGTTTGATTTGATTTGAGTATTTTTAATATACTCCCGAAACTTATCGTAATTGATTGTGTTATTTATATTACTTCACTTAGTATTAGCCCTCACAGCTTGTATAGATCTGAGTATTCATTTTATAGTTTAGTTTGTCCGGAATGGTTAACTTCTCTAATACTTCGGTGCCTAGCTTATCAGAATTTCACTTAAATGTTATTGATATTCTTTATTGCATTCAATAAAGAATGTCTAACTTAATCGATGTTTAAAACCCAGCCATTATTAAATTACATTCGATTAAAATTTATCTTGAACATAAAGTTAGTAATAGATATAAAAACTTTAATATATGAGAAATAAGACTACATTGCCGGAGTTGATGAGTGTATTTTATGTAGATTTATTGTATCCTTGATAGAAACTATTAGAAGATATTTTGGAAATATACAAATAACATAAAAAAAATGGAATAGGCTGTAAGGATCAATATAAACAGGAAAATCGGTAATCGTGTTATGTTTATAAAATGAGAAAGAAATTTATCATACAATCATGAAGTTGATTCATTTTATGGAGAGATTAGACATATTCTCTTAGACATAGAATTAGGATGTAATGTCTCATTTACATGTAATTACTTGACTCTAGCTTGTATATACATATATTGTCATACGACACCGAATAATAACCTAATAAGTTGTTTTTCATTCATCATTAATTTTTTTTACAATTATATCCGAAAGTTACTGGCATAGTCCCATTAAGTAACAATCAATTAAAATGCAAATTTAATTATTAAATATATAAGCTTAACACTTACTTATTGAATGACAAATTAAATACTACCATTGCATTGGTTCAAAAAATAAATAATTTACCAGAGAAATGCCGGCGAAAGAAGTTTAAGGCACTGCGATGCAAGCGATAAGCGATTACATAAATTGTGACAATAATTTGTTCGTGAAATATTTTTTGAATTTTGTAATGATTGTAAGTTTGTCTATAAAGAGACTAATACATTTCTATCTATCCGTGTATCACGCCGACAGTAAGGACATTAAGATAAAATTTGTCACGATGGTAGATTGTATAATGAGCAGCTTGTAGGGTAATCTCGGTAAATAAAAGGCTTATAAGAGCAGTCCGAACAAAATTTCGCTTATACGTGTTTCTGGAAGTGGTCTTTTGAAATAAATGTTCTATAGCAATTAAAATTAAGTTTTTTTTTTAAATATTAAACACCACACAACTTAATGATGTCAAGGAGTGCCATTGAAACGTTATTGCAAAAAGGCTTTACGTAACATAAATCGTTTATCTCACACAATCAACTTTCGTAAATCGTAATAATAAATTTCCATGTGTCATACTTAAAATATAACTCGACATTAACGTCTGTAATGTAATGTATAAAAGTTTTTTAAGACTATTGTCCCATACCTTACCTTTTATGGTGGACCCTTCCAATCACGAGGTTGAATGTACACGCGCCTTAAGAAATGTCGAGTCTGTGCCTCTCGAGATAAAACCTGCAATGTTGAATTTGCATGAAAGATGCAAGAATAGAATAAAGGAATCGGCTTTATTTAATTCATACCTATTGAAAGTTGTCTCGAAGAGGCTTAATTTGGTCTAAAAATGGTTCGTTGTTATACTTTTATGCGTTTTTTGTATCAACATAGTTTTAGACACAGACATATTACAGTATCAGGACGTCGTGCAGGTTCTAATTACATAAAAGTTGTAATGCAATCTATATTTCATACACTATAAGATTTTTTTACCCAATCGATATGTATACGAAAATATACCTAGATATATAATAATTTAAGGATAACAGAAGCTATGACCTTAGTTAACTTAAAGTCTGGCGTTTTGTTATTAATTATGATAGGCAACATAAAAATCGAGATAAATTTACTGTATTTTTTACTCCAATGTGATTTCAATTATACAAATAACTATATTTGAAACAAAAATAGACATCTATTAATTAATATTTATATTTCTTTTATTCTTTGCTATTATGTCTAGCCCAGCATAATAAGTGTGCATCGACACCGAGCCGTCACGTGTGCTATTAAAGCAAGCATTACACTATTCAACTGTCTTGTTTTATTTCGAATTTTAAAACTATAAATGGAAACCGCCTACCTCGACTTCGTATGCATTATTTTGGTTTCTTTTTTCAATTAAAATTGGATGCGTTCCTCACTGGTTTTTCTATTTTATTAAAATGAATTAAAGAAATATGATAGATTAGTAATAAAAGACAAAGGTTAATTGTTACATAAAATTATTTGAAATATATCTTTCGTTGATACGTTTTATAAGAACATAATTATGGCCGAAAATAATGTTTTATGGCTATATATATATTATGGCCATAATAAGCAGATAAATATCGCTAGCATTTTTAATTTTATTGGAATAATTAATATCTTGTCCCAATAAGTAATTATATGGCTTTTAGTCTCTGATAAGAAGGATCAATTTAAATGTTATAAACGGTCAAAAACGATTAGCATGAACTTATTATTCTTTGGTGCGAAATTCGAAAGCTTAGTTATTTTTACAAAATAATTATTTATATTTAAGTTCAGATTTTAAAGTTCCTCGTGTAAGCTACGCTTAAACGGCTTAAGCAACTTTCATTTGTTAATTAAACACTAACTAACTATGTTCACGAACGTGTACGCACTAATCAAGATCTTGTAAATTGCCTGGTTGGTCTCCGATTTGTTTTCAGTGAGAAATTCGCTAGAAGTTTTGTTGTAGTTTTTGTGAAAGTAATCTTATTTTCCTTTAGGCTTACAATTTATTATTATTTACTTATTCAAGTAATTTTAATTGGTTCATGTTAGTTATTAATAGATACTATATAACGTATTTTGGTTAACTTTGTTGAAGTTTAATAATTGCTGTATTAGGAATCATTCATATATTATTTTAAATTATATTTGTATAGAAATCAACACCTAGCAACAGACACACGCCAAATTAGTTAATGATTATTTTACATAAAAAACTTGGTCCATTTTGTGTTTAAATGAATAAAAAACTCATTAATGTTATGTAAACAGTTGGAACCAATCTATTTCCAGTTCGAATAACTTAATTATAATTTGTATGTGAATATACCTACGAATTGATATATTTTATGGTTTTAAGTAGTCAGTTTTAATATTATTGATTTCAAATATATAAGACTTAGACGCTTCAATTAGAATTTTCCCTATTTTTCACTACGTCCGTCATTCGATTTCTAAATTATACTAATTTAGAATTAACATTGTTTAAGGGTTGTAGTAAAGGTAATAAAGGACGGTTCCAATTCAAAAAAAATATATAGCTTCGTTTAAATTTCATTTAAATATTAATAAAAAAATTTAATCTGAATTAATCAAGTCTTTATTCTCTTGCGATAATAGATTCATCGCAGTTCCGTATGCACTAGCACTAATAAATCGTTGACCATTTCGGAATGTAGATTATAAATTAGTAAATGAAGAATAGTAAATTATTCAGTAGTAACTATTTTATAAGAACTATACCTTCATTTTTGTAATAAAATTTTGTATATTCTACTATTCCGAGGATTCGAATAAAAATTGCCGATTTTTTTATCAGTTTAATTTTTTTTTATAAAAATATATGCCCTGTACATTACTCAATTTTAAAAACAAGCTATCGAGTCATCAGTCTGTGGCAAATCTATTTACTCGTAGGACTTATACCATATTTATTACGTAGGTACATGTCACAATATTGAGTTATTTGAAACGCAAATATTAAGTATAAAAATAATAAACTTAATCAAAAGGTGTAAGAAGTTATTTAAAAAACGCAAAAGTAACGAACACCATAGACTATTAGTGATACTCGACGACTTAAGAGGAATGATTCGTAAAATAACGCGGCATTTAAGTCGAAACATTAAGGTATTTTGGCTGCGAAACTTACGTCACGGACTTCTCACAGTTGTTATAATCCAGGGTTCAACGGCCTGCTGCAGATGCGTTGGACGGTTCGTATGTAGCGTAACAACCTCCCACGTGGAGTGGTCCATGTTATAAGCGGTAAAGGGCAATGAATCAAACTCACCTACGATATACACTTCCGTGTGTGATTATAATATTTGGTGGTATAGTTAATTGAAGTAGCTCAGAGCTGAATACAATGAATACACTTCAATTATATATATTGTTATTTGTTTATTTATTAAGTCTTTATTGCAGATAATTTACAAATATTATATAAAAGAACATAAAGTATGCAAAGGAGGTCTTTTCGCTTACACAGTGATCTCTTTCAGGCCTTTATTCCTTTGTACTTACATAATAAAGCTTTCGTTTATTTATATACGCTAAACCTATTTGAAAAGCGAAAGTTTAGGGAAAACGCTGCAGTGACTTGTAAGAACTATGTTAGCGTACATAATCAGTATAAAAATGTTGTTGAAAGATACAATATGCCTTATTATTTATTATAACTTAAATTAGTGAGTTACCTCTAATATTAGATAATAGTAATAAAATTTACTAATAAATGCGAATCAGTATCAATTTCCCTCTCTCATTAGCGACAGGAAGTCAGGTTTATTTTTCGCTTTGTGAAACGGAATTGCTATTTAATGATAAATAAGCTGCAAGAATTTTTACTATAACTTCACGTTGGCATATTGGAAATGTTTATATATATCAAATACATATTATATATTTAAAAAGAAGATTTATATTTAATACGAATTACACATCGTCTATAGAGCATAGTTGGTCATAATACGTACATACATAACATCTTAACTATAGATCGCAGTTTTAAGTCCGCGTAAATGTGCGTCATTTATTATAATTCATCTCATGCTCAGCGTTACGAGCTCTTATTTTATTATATTCAATTTAATCTTACGTCACATGTTAATATAGTCTCTCAAATAAATACAGTACTCATTAATACTTACATGAACAGTAATGTAGGCTCGTTTAAATGAGTACTAACATATTTATCAAATATTTTAATACTAATATAGAATTATTCAACAATAAAAATACTAAAGTATTCTACAAACAACTACCTCAAAAACAGCTTTATGCACTTTAGAGTATAAGTATATGTAGTGACGTCGACAAGTCCCGATGATATTTTGCAACAAATAAAACGTCAATCATACAAAAATACTGTTTATAGGAATAAGGATTCTAACTGGTCATATTTTTGCCTATAGTCATGAGAAAAGGCAATATGATCTCTTCGTAGGAGACTGCCGTAGCTTACGACATCATGCGTCAACGTTATATTTATACGCGATATTCACTAACAAGATGTACAAATACACTCAATCCAAGAGGAAAATACGAGGCTGACGTATACGTGACAACATACTAATATAATTTCTTTATATATTTGTTTATCATTGAAGATATGAGCAATAGCTTATATATCGCGTAAATTAATAACGATTATAGAGCGTTATCGCTATTATTAGCAATTATATGCGCTCTGATCTATATTATACATAATTCCAGTTAATTAGTTGAATAATTTAACAGTTTTGCGAATTTATCAGATATAGTAATGCTATCGCTTTATAAATTTTATATTATCTTCCTAATTGATCTTCTAGTAGACGTAATTGAAGCACATATGGATATTTGAAAATATACGATGTTAAATAATCTTATATTTAGTATAAGTAGTATAAGAGTATTTCAATCGTTCACATCGTTTGTCCAACCCACAGGTTGAAAATGTCTTATTATCTGAAAATAATTTTACTCTCATATTTATACGATCAATTCAATCTCTAGAAAGTTGAAGTTATTCTATTTTCTTTTACCTCTTAAATTATTATTTTTTAAACTGTCATCAACAAACAATGCCGTAAGATTTGTTACTTTATACTGGAAGCACTATTTAAGTCCATTAATCTCATTTTCCCGCTCTCCTTTCATCACTTCTACCGAACCGCAATAAACAGTCCACCTACACAATGAGCTCAACTAAGTCCGCGGTGATTTGGAAACTTTTTGTGGGCATTCAAATTGGGTGCTCGTTACAAGGTTGCGAAGAATCAAATACTACAGCGTTTGTTTAAAATATTTCACGTTTTAAAAGGTATTGGCATTAATTATGTTTTAAAATCATGTTTTGTTTACTTTGAAACTTTTTTTCTTTGTAGTAATTAACGAAATGTTGTATCGTAAGCGTATAGTGAACAGAAATACAAAAAATAAATCACAAGGCTGAAAGTAAAATCGTATAAAACGAGTGTCTAATTGGCTTTATTTAAAGAAAAATGTTTGACATAATTGAAATTACCAATACAGGACATATGTATACCATCAGGCAAAAGTAACCAGCTAATATCCGGGTGAATCCCACTTTTTCAGGTAGAGTTTGTGTTTAATATCGAGCTCGTGGTATATAAAAGTAACGAGAGGAAGCCTGCATATTACATTAGACATTCTGAGACCGTATTTATCAGTGTGAATGAAGCTTTTTTGCTCAGCCGTAGGATACGTCGGTACTTTATATTACTTGATACAGGATGTTGTTAAAACTTATGATTTGAATTTGCATGTGAAATTATCGTTTTAATGTGATGGAATAATTATGTCGAAAGATAAACGGTAACCGAATTTGTTCTTACTTTATTAAAGTTAATCGTAATGATTTTTGATTTGTCTTCGATGAATTTCGTTACATTAATTATTTGATATATTAAATGGCTTCTATTATATTCAATAACATAAAAATATTTTCACTACATTACTAATCATCAATTTAAATATGTGAGTAATCCGGACCTAACAAAAATCAGACAACCTAAGCTTAGTCATAATTCATCATGACGCTAAGCTAACAACGGCTTGTCGAGAAGCTCTTTGTAACTCTCTGGTTACAAGTGCCTCTAATATTAACATTTATTGCTTCATATTGTTAAATTAAATTAAAATCAATTATATTTTACACTTATCGTGTATTTATTGATAATTTTTAGTTGAATGTGTTGTGTGTTATATGTAGTTGTAGATGTTTTGAATTATGCAATTGTCGAAAGATCTACAGTCTAGCCGACTGCATACTGTCCGTATGCCATTTGGTTGTCTTGATGGGTGGGAGAGCCATCTTATTTGATTTTATATGTGAAAGTGTATCCATAGAATAGGTAGTAGTATAAGGAAAAGTTACATTAGATAAACAATATCATGGATTTATTAAACACTACAATGGAAATGACACAAGGGTGTAAAAATTAATCGTCACGGAGGTGTTAAAAAGGGGTAGTCAAGTCATTTGAAATCACAAACCCGACCCGCCTGCCAATACTGTCGCTTCTAAGAAGAAATTAATAGTAGTTTTCGCTGAAAATGTTTCAATGAAAGAACTGTCTTATCTCAAAAACGCAAATGATTATAATGAATCTTTATTTATTAATGTGGTTCTGGTAAATTGGAACTTAGAACAAGTTGTGAGAGTTGATTATGGAAAAGAGTCGAATGTTGACGCACGATTGCTTTCCAGATATGAACTAAAATAGTAGCACGCTTGGTTTACATACATTTTAAAGCACTTGCGGTATCTGTCTAAATATAAGTTTGTGGTTTAACAGTCTTATTAGTCGCTCCCTATGTTGACAGAGAAATATAAAACGCTTATCCTTCTTTCCTTGTCTGCCATAATAATAAGTTGTAGTATTTCGTCTTTTCCTTTATTTTATAACAATTGGTAGTATTCAAGTACACAGTCATAATTAATGAAAGACAGGAAAAAGCACGAAGGCTTTCATATTAAAAGGCAATTTAATTGAAAAGACGGAGCTGAAGTTGATGGGGCTTACGATGGATTACTTTTTAAAAGAAGTCTTCGATATTAGGATTATTTTCAAGGATAAAGAATGTTTCTTTGAAGCATGAGTAAGCCTCTTATGTTTTAAGAAAAGGGATTTTACCTTTATTGTGGGATTAAACTTGTCAATTCATGGAGATTAATTAATTAAACATTTTGGAAATATCATATTTAATGTAATTTGAAACATATATTAAAAAGAACAAATTATTTTATAAGATATAGTATGAAATTATGCGATCATACTGTAATGTAGATTTGATTAAAGATGTATGTAATAGTTTTTTTTTTACATACATATGTAAATATTATATCTAATAGACCTATTTTGAGGAAGAATCGCTTAAAATCTTTTAAGGACATGTTAAATATCCGTTAACGTCATTTGGATTAATTAAAATGTACCGTTGCTAAGTCTAGGATTAGTCATAAATATACCACATCCGTGGTATAGTAGAAAGAGGAATGAGTCAGTCATGGGAGGGCGAGTCACGAGTCACGATCACTCCGCCCTCCATTGTGAACTAGAAAGTTTTGATATCGAATATACGCTTGGTTGATACACACAGCACAGAAAAGTGTGTTTTTTTAAGATATACGTATACAGATTTTCTTTATATTTATAAAAAGATATTTCGGGTTATTCTTAACCAATTATTTATTATATTTTTTACCAGACAGACAGCATACGCGAACGTGAAAATTAGTTTGTAAATAATACATTATTACTTGAAGAAAATATTAAAAACGATATGTTCATTTTGTATTTCACTGCAAAAAAATTCAATTTGATAAAATATAATACGATGAACAGGATATCAGTTACGTCAATTGTATAAGCTTAGAAGTAACTGCAAGATTAGTACTATTTCATAAATACTGATTCAGTACATACTTGTGTAATAGTACCGTTTACTTTGAGTTTAAAGATAAGTGAATAATTGAGTAATGAAACATGATTTATAAATGGAATAAAAATAGATTATAGATCAGAACATCGAACAAACAATTTATCGAATAGACATAAATAACAATTATGAGGTATTTTTAAGTTTCCCTATCTCCGTTGAAAATATTACAGCCTTATAGAATAAATACTTGTATCCATGTTCGTCTGTGAAAAATAATGAGAAAGAAAATTTTAGAAACCTTTATTTCAAGGCGCCCACGATAAAGGAATACCTTATGTTCCGATGGTACCCATCGGATATATCAATAACTCGTTAATTTTTTTTATTATGTTATTAATGTTTATTATATTATTTTTATTTTCATGTGGATAATATAAGCAATGTTACATGAATGGGATGTTATGAAAATTTCAATTTTTTTTTTATTGTATAGGAAGGCGGACGAGCCTATGGGCCACCTACCACCAAGTGGTCACCAACGCCCATAGACAATGGTATTGTAAGAAATGTTAACCATCGCTTACATCGCCAATGCGCCACCAACCTTGGGAACTAAGATGTTATGACCCTTGTGCCTGTAATTACACTGGCTTACTCACCCTTCAAACCGGAACACAGCAATACAAAGTACTGCTGTTTTGCGGCAGAATGTCTGATGAGTGGGTGGTACCTACCCAGACGAGCTTGCACAAAGCTCTACCACCAAGTTAATTGAACAATTTCTTATATCTAAAACGATTTATATTGAAATGTTAAACAATAAATATGGTCTGTAGAACCATACGAAATACGAGTACCTAATTCCTTAAATTCTCATGGCAATTGGAATAGTAGATGCGAAACTTTCTCTACGCGAGCATGACATATCGACATTGACCGTATTTTTAAGAATAAAATTAATGCTGTGTAATTATAATTTTACTGAAGCGTTTCGTTTATATTGATTATATACCTAAGTAATAATCGATGAATAAAAAATATGTTGTTGTTTGTTTGATATTTCCAGGATCAAATCAAATTGATTCAGAATGCGACACTCAGATGACACCGATGTAGGGATTTATATCTCTATAAGCAGGTGAGATCACTCGCCATAAGGTGATCCATTATAGTAACAACATGCAATCATCCACAAAAATTTTACATATTCTTTTTTCAAGTTACAATATCTGTCTTCTATATTTAAAATATAAAAGTAAGCCAGTAAATGCCTCACAGCTGGGCTGGCCTTCTTGCATTTTGGAGCTTATTCCACCACGCTACCCTAATGGAGGTTAGTTAATACACGTGTGACATTTTCATTCGAAACATGCGAATTTCCTCACGATTTTTTCCATTATCACCGAGAACGAGATGAAATAAAAATTAACACATAGACATTCAGTGGTTTTGCTTACTCGGGTTTGAATCCGCATTCTTCGCTTCATACTCACATACTGTACCATCTCGGTTCAAAATTATAAACATTAATAATTATATAAATTGTTTATTAATGTTTGATGATTAACCTCGACCCAGATCACCGCGAGCAATTTTTTCAATTTACCTATACATACAGATGACTGTAGTGACAAATCCGTATCCTATTGGTTTGCGGTATAAGTTTCTCAAATGCCATGACTATTTTATTATAATTAATAATAATAGATAGGAAATTTTATGAAATCATGTCATTTTTGTTTCACATTAGTGACATTAGTGTTGTCACTCATGTGTTAATTCAGAAGATTTATGAGCTGGTCAAAATGAAGTTGAATTATTTATAAACATTTCTATTTTGTTACTGTCCGTAAAGTTTGTACGTAATTTTACTAAAAATTTTGATCTTTTAACTTATATGTTGTAGAAGTTGTCAAATAGTTATAAATTAAAGTGTAGTTCACCGTATTGTATTTCATAAATCAAACTTTGTGCTCTTAACATAAATATCTGAATCCACCAAAACGTGCAAGATAATATATTAGTAAATAAACATTTCTTGGAATTTCTATTGACATATTCTATATTGAGTAAGATATTATATTTTTATCTGGGATTTGAATTTTTTAATAAATTGTCAGTCATTTCCCAGCTTAATTTACTTAAGCTAATTTAATTTATCGTATATCAACTTCGACCTAATAGACTTTCAATAGCTTATCCTGTATTTAATGTTGGTATGTCTCCAAAAAAAGACCATTACGAAAAAATCATAAATTAAATCCTCCGATTTCTCACGATCCGAAAACACGTTCTGACGACCCAAAAGGGTCAAGATATTTTTTGGAATAGTGGTCAGGTGTAAATCAATCATCCGATATCTTTGTAACGTTTCTAGCTTGTCTCATCATTTAGAATGATGACCGCAAAAAAATCGTTGACCGCTTATTACTGATGTCGAGAATGCGATCTCTTGTACCGCACATGAAGAAAATACAGTTACATTCATCTTTTGTTGTGTACACGCGGATCTAGTCCAACTTACCTTAAATATAAAGGCGATAATGTTGTGAGTTGTTGAGATAATATCTACAAAATACGATATACCAAAAAGGCTATTGGCACTTTTGAAAGCAACGTCGAATCGGTTTTTGCGGCTGTGAGAATTTATTGTGTTATTTAATTCCCTAAAATTAAGGCTTTTTCTTTATTTTCAATTAATTTAAAAATTGTGAAAGCGTATGGCGCTGAAGTGCCTATTAATAATGTCATACTGACATCGATTTAAAAGTAATTTTGCGGTTTTGTCAGTGCGTAATTTGTACGATTTCTTTCAATAGGTAGACATTTAATGAGTGGCGGCTGCGGGTGTTGCTGTGACTTGTGCTATATAATTATATTAAGATACTTATTATAAAAAAATATATTTTATAAACATTAATTGAAAAATTTACGTATATTACATGGTAACAAATATATTTTTTGACAATTTCATATCATTATTTTTAATATAATCTAGAATGCGCAATAGTTTAAAAAAGTGGCTTTTTTAGATTTAACCGGTATATCAGGTTGATAACAATACAGATAATTCTTCCAATAATATTTAACAAGTGCAAACACTGCTTGGTTTTAGTATGTATGTATATTAACACGAATATAAATTATATTTTCACGAATAGCTTTTCGTTTCAACACCTTTGTTTTCTTATTTTGTTTCGGTTAGCTTATTTTTTATAAAACATTATCGTTAACTTATTTTTTTAAATGTCTGCTGTATTCTCGTTCTTCAGTTAGATCCATTTTCTGTATCAACTGGGCAATCACGGTCTCTTTGCGACTTAGTAAGAATAAAAAAAAACGTAAATCTCCTTATATTTCAATATTATTATTTTTTTATATTTCATTATTATATAAATAAGAGATTAAACAGAGTAAAGATATGAATAAAAATATCTAATAATAAAAAAAGTATTAATTTACAACGGACGTTATCCACTTATGCAATGCAGTTATACCTTCATTGCAACCGCAAGTACCTAAATACCTACGAGTACATACCTACATGTGTATATTCTTAGTAATAAATGACAATTATTTCCATACAATATACGTCACCATTTACTGATTATTATATTTATTATCATTGAGTTAACGTTAATTATTTACATTAATAAAATATGTCTCCTTAATTATGTACAAGATAAATATTTTACCAACGACTATTATTTATTAAATAAATAATTTTTGTAATTGTGATTCTCGTAGCGGTCAAAACATTTTTAAATTATCCGCCGGGGATAGATGGGTTTCTTGTATCCGGGAACCCCCTAAAAATGTAGGGCCGCGTAGGCGGGTCTACCGTCGCGTCGGGGCGTCACGGTAGCATACGTAAGCGATCCTGTGGCGCCCCCCGAACAGGCGGAGAAGATACTGCAGATTTTTTAGGGTATTCGGGTGCCTTCAGCACCGGTGAGCCCCACATACCCCCAGTTTATGTGGGGGAAACGGTTAAACGCGTTTTTTAGGCGAGAAAAAGAAGTCAAAGCATTTTAAGCTGATTTTCATACCAGGTCTCAGTGTTCCTCCTAATATGTTTTTATGATTTGAAATGGCAGATGAATGCTTAGATTAATATAACCTATTTGATGTGGGTTAATGCTTTAATCAAGTATTAATTGCACAAAAAAACCAAGAAATGTTCTCATGTTTACATAATTTTCAATGAATTGAAATGAATGAATTGTTCGTGCTAAGCAAAATATAAAAAGTTTTTTTCTCAAAAAAAATGACTAAAATTATTAACCCCGAGGTCAAAGACCTTAAATAGCCCTAAATAACTAAATACCCTAAATAGTTTAAGTAAAAATGCTCAGTTTTATAAAACTCTAAAATTATTTTGATTAAAGATTAATTAAACGATTCTACTTTCAAAAGTCAAATCAATGTTCATGAAGATTATTTGTAAACAGAACGTTAAATTGTTACATATATTAAATTGTAATTAGCTTAAATAAATTATTTTATTTTAATTTAACATGAAATTATAGTACCTAGAGACAGTACCTACTTTTAGTACCTACCTAGAATCGGACTCTCGCTTAACAGCATGCTACTCGACTGACTAGTTGAGTATTATTGTGATCGGGTATGAAGGGTGAATATTATAACTACAGAATGACAGCAGATAACAAACAATCGATATGCCTTATCAAAATATGATAATTTGATTAATATGATTAAAATCGGCACTTTAAGCACCTAATCCGAGGTTTTTAGTTTCGCACAACATTCATACTAACTATATAAAAATTGCAATTCACCATTTAATAAACAACTTGTATGTAGGTTAATATTACAGTGTGTTTTATTCATGTTTAATAATTCTTTTGGAAATTAAGAAATCATCAATAATAGTTTTATATAATATAATGCTATTAAATAAAATATCAGCATAACTTTACTATAAGCTTTACTCAGGTAAGGCTTTTTTAGGATTTATATTAATTAAAGTAATACAATAAACTAGTTTTATGATTTCTTCTTTAAAAATTTACTTAATACGATTAAATAAAGTTGAAACTGACTCTCAGTCACCATTAAAAACCTCATAAAAAGAGATCATGATAAACACTTTATTGAACCTGGCGAGTTCATCCAAAACCAGTGGTGCCACTCTATATTCATGAGTAATTAAACCAAAACGAAGAAACGGCTTTCAACAGTCAAAAGGCTGCAGTGGATTCGAATCTTCATATTATTACTTATTAGTTGTTTGAGAACCGGTTATTTCAGTATTACGAGGCTGCCTGTACTGAGAGGACGTATAGAAATTTTATTAATATAATACCTAATGACCGTTTTCGGAACGTTCGCGAAATAAAGTCGAACCCTAAACCGGTCTGCGCACCGTCGCCATTACGGAATTTCGGCCATGTTTGTATCGCGAAAAGGCGGTAAAAGGAAAATTAACCTAGACCCAACCGTCACTCGCGATGTATCCAATTGAAATTCAAATATCGAATCGGTCAGCTTAGTTTGTCTGTGGTCATCGAGGATTTTGAGGTGGTCATCTAGTGATGTAGCGCGAGGTAGCGTGGGGGTGGGGGTAGGTGGAGGGGAGTGGCGGGGTACGGGGCGTGAGGCGGGCAGTCGCCGGCCGCCGCCGCCCGCGCACTGCCGCGCTCGCTCTCCACGCACCGCACGGCTCTGACTCGCCGGCGCCTGCGCACCACTGCCGTAACCAAGCCGCTACATACAACCTCAATAATCATGTGCATTCCTCGTTTAAATTTCGGCGAACTTGACGGGATTTTGGTTACGGCAGGAGGGGTCCATTTAACGACGTGCAGTTCGAGTGTCCGGTACTTCGCGAGGTACCCGCCATGTTAATAAAATCGTGCGGCATCTTAAGTTTGTACGAGATCAAATCGCCGGATACGTCCGCTTCTGCGCAGGTGAGTTTCATGTTTTTACCTTAAACGTAATACTTATACGCCTTAACATTTGCTCCATGTACACTTGTACAAGTATTTTGATGATTACTTAGATGTTAGTTGAGACATACTAAAGTCATGTGATTTTACTAAATTTAGCAAGTGATTTTGAGACTTAATATTCAGTACATCAGGTTTTAAACGCATCCGGGTCGCGTCTTGCCCACGCAGACCTTGACCGCCGCGAACTCGTCTCACGATACGCCAAAATTTTATGACGCATGCTTGGAAAAATCTTTTGAATATGCCGTTTTGTTTCATAACAGCTCTTTGTTCTTAAATTCAACGCATTAAAGTGACTCTTAGTTTTAGTTAAAACTGAACAGTTAAAAGCGCTTAAAAGTAATACTAACGAAAATAATTATAAAATAGTTAGTTTCGCGTTTAGATATAGAAACAGCGTGTTCAACAGAATTTACGAGATCAACTTAAAGTAGTGGTTTTCGATGCAAATTAACACGATCGAGGCATCATATTTTATACTGCGTAATTATGTATTAATGTATAATATATTGGACAAGCGATTGGCAATTACCTTCTGTAGGTAGTTTATCAAAGATGTTAAACAACGTTCTCGATTTTTGTTTCTAAGAATTAAATTAAACGCTTGATTGATAAATTTAAATTAATTTTAAGTACGGGACGATTTTAAATTATTTTATATGATGGCATTTAAAGTTACTCAATATGACGGTAGTTCGAAATTACTAATTTTAGTTAGTATTTTATTTTGTTAATAAAGATGGCTGTATATTATGAATGTTTTTTTTTGTATAGACGTTCATCTAACACACACACATATATATATTTCTATAACATGATATTTCAACCTGCAAGACATCAAGTAGCGTTAGATATTAGAAAGTTAGAAGTTGCCCGGACAGCTTAATGAATAAGTTGTGAAATTCCAGTCGTTAAGTGTCATTAGCCGATTTTCTTGACATTTTGTAATCTCATATGAAATGAGAAAACTCTTATGATTAATGATTTGTATTGTAAGTTGACGGACACGGATATATATTGAGAAAATTTAAGTTTTCTATTTAATATTTAAACGTCACAAATTTTGTACAAAGTTACTGTAGTCGAATTTTTAGTTTGTGATTTTGATAGCTTGAAATTCGAGAAGTTTTTATCACTCATATTTCTTGTTGTTTCATTAGAAAAAATACTATTAAAATGTTTCATTTAAATTGATTAACATAATTTATTTTATAATTTCGGCTAACTGATGAGTCTAGCGTGAAGATAAACTTGTATTCGCCTAATTATTATTCAGGAATTTAAGTGAGTGCGCGTTGATGTCTTTTATAAAGAGGGGGGTTTGACATAATTATTTAGATACTAGTTCTTTACGTAAGCGTATTTGAGGAAAAGTTGTAATAACTTTATTTCCTATTTTTGGATAAATAACTTTGGAAGGAGAACAGTGTCATTTTTCATATTTCTTTGTATCAAATGTTCGCCTAAGCGTACCTATATAAAATAAATTACAGCTAAATGAAAATCCATTGTGATATTGGTTTTTGTTTATCTGTACTTAACTTCATTTTTAACATAAAAATATCCTAATAATTGTATATTGATTAAAATTTCAATAAAACTGTTTTGAATAGAATGAGTGGCTTTTATTACTAACAAGCACACAAAGTATATTAACCTATAAATATAAGTTGTTATGGAACAAACATGTAATTATTATCATAAATTAATGTTAACATTATACATCATCGCATGAAAATTGTTAATTTTTGTACTGACTTTTGTATTTTTATTTATTGAGTAATCATTGGGCATTGCATTAATGCTAAATAAGTGGGATAGTTTCGCAACGATAATGTACACAGCCAAGTATCCACTTACTCTTTGAATTGGGGACACGGATTTGTAAGAAGAAATTGTTCAGCTTATTTGCTACTTTAAAAAAATATTTCGATCGTTAATAATAGCGCTTTTAAAAATGACATATATATTCAGCAAGATCAAGTGGTTTTATTAATATTAATTATGTATTTTCTTTTCTCGTAAATTAATTCACCATGACACATAGTTCGTGCCAAAGAGGTTCGCCAAGTTTCATAGGGAACTTGGCTAGGACTTTGCATTCCTTTCCCAGGACTAGTAATACGAGTCTATCTAAAAATAACTTTATATAAAAACCTTCGGTATGCTTTTAAAAATAGAACGAAAAACAAATAATTGTTTTGTTATTTTGTTTGTCTCTGTTAAAGTGAATAGACTTATTGGTATTCTTATTTTTTATCTTTTACGTGAATTCTTTGCAGGATCTTTGAATTAATATAAAATAATAATTTGCTTTTTTTCGATACATAACTCAATACATAAAATTATTAAATATAAATAGAGTACTAAGAATAGTAAAACATAGCTGAAAATTCTACGACATTGGTTATCGAAACAGATATAAACTTGCATGGCAATTTAAAATATACCATTTCATGATTTTACCATAATGTTCTTTATTTGTATAAAAATTGAGATGATTCGCGTATTTTGATATATATTTTTTCGTCTTTACGATTTTATTAATAACAGTTATTGAGTAACAGTAATGTCTTGACTTTTGGGATCAATATTTTTACACAATTTTCAAGAATAAAGAAGTTAAACTACTTCTTACTTTGATAACTAAAAGTGTAGCTTGCTTCTTATGCGGATTAAAACTAACGTTTAAGTTTTTCAATATCTTAAAAATGAGAATCTTATACATTTTTCAAAAGGTAGATAATCATTTCGTAAGGCGTCCCGTTACGCATTGTTCCTATAATTCCGAGTTCGAGTGTTAACATTCGTATATTTACATACTCAGTGACCGTAAATGTGTGGGTGTTCGTGTGAATCCACAGCCCGAAGAATGTAGCTGGAAAAATCTAACGACTCATAAGGTGGCTATGATTTTTGGAAGGATAATTTTATCGTCTAATTGAAAATTTTAGAGAGAAGGAAATCTGTTGATACTTTTGAAGTTACTTAAGTAAGTTGGAATAACTTGTTGTTTCAGTCTATTAAGGTACAAAGTTCTTTTTCGTTCATTCTTATTATAAATGTCAAAGTGAGTTTGTTGGTCCTCTGTTCGAATTTCATATATCAATATCTTATGATGTTTAGTTTAGATGTAGTAAATCAAAATCACCTGGTTTTTGTTATATTGTGAGACACGGAGACTGATGAGGGAGTAATACAAATTTCACTGAAGCGTAAATTTACTTGAAATATAATTTAATAATATTAAAAAATCCATAATGTGTATAAATATTTAAAAGCTTACAATTCATTTTATTTATGTATTATGGTGAATTTTAAGTAAAATTACATTTACAAGTCTCCATGTTAACATGTAAAACGTGAACTTTACCTTATTTATCGTTTTCGATGCTAAATGCGTCTGTTTAAATTTCGTGGATTTATTATAGCTATTTTCGTTTCTGTTCCGAGACTTAGTCACTTGTTACCCCATTTACATAGTCAGTGACCGTGAATTTCTCGTGTGAAAGAACGGACGGAACGAAGCGTTGCAATGTTTGGCTGTGTGTGTCAAAAACGAAAGAAATGCTTCGGTAATCGTGATATATACGTTAGATAATTATTTTATATTACAGCAATTAATTTTGGTTAGGATTACATTTATGTAGTATAGGAATATTTGTGTTTTGAATTGAAATATTGTAATTGCAAAAATGTTATAAATGATATGGTATATAACAAATGATTAAATATATACTATTGTAATATTTTATATAAACTAATTCATAATATTTAACACAAATATTTTACCTATATACCTAATACAAAGCTTATCGCGAACCTGTAACGATTACTAATATTTTTAAATGTGTATTAATATTACTAAGAATTATGGCCACCCTATCGCGAACTTCATAATGGAGTGCATTAGAAGTATCATCACGATCGCGGGACGACGCCCGTCTGAATACAGTCATATCTACGTCGGAATCAAGACTGGTTCGCACGGTCACTTTGCCTTTAATATAGCTCTTATTGTTATCAGTATAAGGTCTATTTGCAATTTAATTAGTGATATAAATCGAAAAAAATACTTCTTATTTTCATACCAATAAGAACTAGAATAATTTACGAAATATACGCTTGTAGACGCTTCTATTAAATTGTTTAATTTCGACAGTGATGAAGAACTTTATTAAACGCTACATTTATTTGAAATTATAAGACAGGTTTCCGTCGTAAAATTTATTTAAGAATAGAATACGTAAAACAAAACTATTATGATATGTTGCCTGTATCTATATAAATGCCAGTATATAAATAATAAATTATAGTTTAAAAAAATAAAAAACACGCGGCACAGCTTTGGCCCGTCTGCACGATAACGCACTTTCGGGGTATCGTTGTCACAGGGTGAAGGGACAGTTAAATTTTTGTATTGTCGTCGGTTTTTAATACGAGTGCAAATTTTCAAATCAATTGGACGTCCTGAAGTGGATAATAATTGCGTTAAAAGATTCCGTTTCCTAGATACATACAGGTCAAGTCTTAATAAAAGCGTGTTAAAAACATACTGTGAATCAGTATGTGGAAAATTAACCTAAACTAACATTGCTTCTTACTTACTATTCACTTGTCAAAACTGAACTGAACTGAATTGAATTGAATTGAGGGTAAGGGAGTAGTATCACAGGGGAAATTGAAGGAAGCATCTAGTTTCTTGCCTTAATATCAAACAAATCTCAATAAACGCTGGTGGCTACAACACCTACAATGTCAATATGCTCGACTCGAAAGTGTATAGTTATATTCTGACGAACTCCGGTGCAATCGATGCGTCAAGTATTAAAATTACGAATATTTTTTTAAAAGCAGGCAGGCAGGAATTAGGCTCATAAAAAGTAAAGATAAATCGGGTCTAAACTACCTGCACATAAAATTATATGGTTCTTCTTCAGTTTACCATAAAAAAAATAAAGTCTGAAGTGAAATGACTTAGTGGTTTAATTGTCTGTCTAACAAAAGGGATATTATAATGGTCAATGTATTCGAGGATTGACTGTAGCCATAAAGATTTTGAGCTAACAAAGCCAACAATGGCAGGTATGAAACTTGAAGTTGAATAATAATATTATGGCCTCTTTCAGGTTTATGTTTGTGCGAAATTGTTTAGCTCCGAACAAGTGTTTAATGTTACTAAAATAAATAACAAAAAGATTTTATTTAAAATTATACTTTATTGCTTATATCAAACTAAATAACAAATTATTATTATTATTATTAATATGATTGTGTAAAGATACATATTATATAAACAAGATATCCTTTCTGGATTAGGTAGTCATTTCTAAAATAAAGCCCTGAAGACTTTTTTTTATTTGCCAATTATTATTGTGAAAGTATATTGAAATAAAATGCTTGGGAATATTAGTTTAATCTTAATATATTTAATGTATTTTTCTTATTTATTATTTTAATGCAATTTTATCTCGCTACAATCTGCCAATTGCTCACCAATGAAAGATTCACATTTACACGATACGATACTACCTACTTGCGAATTAATGAATAGCGCCTGAAAATGATTGTATCTAATAAAATAAGTAGGCTTTTTTTATTTAAGTAAAGAAAGTTTACCTTGGTTTGGTCTACTTATTGTGAGTAAGTATTGAAAAAATATTGTTTGTTTTTATTTTCTTGTGTCCAAATATGTAAAAATAATAGAATACTCGATACGCAAAAATATTTACGAAAATCTCGCAAAAGGAATTTCTTGTAACATATGTTTTGTTTCTTCGTAGCCTTGTTCGTAGTGAGGCACAAAGTGCTTAATGACTCGTGAAATTCCCAGTTAGGAAGTTACACTATGTAGAATTCAACATGAAAGATTAAGGATTCAATAAAAAAACCTGTTACATCAAAAACGTTTAATGGATTATATTTTTTTAATGCTTGCTTACAGATATTTAATTTCTTTCTGTATTTTACCTTATTTTCAAATCAAAATAAGTCAGTTGATATGTAAGTTATGCCCTAATAATTTGTAATATGATATAATACTAATACGAAGTAGTATGTTAATAAAGTGTATATATTATATTTTATTAATTTAAGCAATGCGTTATTAGTAAACAACATTACCAGTAAATTTATGTTTTACATATATTTACTGGTAATGTTTTACATATGTTGACTTTAATATTAAGTTTATATATTACAGCAGACATGCGTGTTTTTCCAATTTATATATTTGAAAATTTTACACTTAAATATTATATGGTCATCCCAAATTAGTTCTTTAAAAATCAGTGTTAAGAAACCGGACGCAGGTAGTTTCTTTGGTCAGGTAAACACCTGTTCTTGTATCCAGTAGGGACCACTTTATGATCCCTCAAAACACTCTTTTATGTCGTTAGAAATAAGGTCTTGGGAAGGACAGGATAGGTCTTATTGTCTGGTCTTGTCGGTTACCTGTCTAGTTCTTTTTTGTTTGCAATCGATAAAAGCGCTTTGTGCACATCTGTCGGACTGAAGGTAAATCTCTTTCATCTTTTATATTATGGCAGATTTGTTTGCGAGCTTGAATAGGACGAATGTGTTTTGTTATTAGGTTTTTGATTTTGAATATCTTGTAATGATAGAAGCGAATGACAACGGCAAGTCAGTGTGTCTTTGTTTTAAAAAACGTAATTTTATTACGTACTTGGAAAACTGAATGAAACCAATAACAATGTTATTGCTTATTTCTACGCTAAAACTTCTGGAGTCAAATATTTCAACAAAAGTTAAGATGTAAAAGCTCGCTAATTTTATAATACTCGGCAGATTCGTCTAATAAGATGAATTATGAGTTTGGATAGAGTCTTAAAATATGCGTCATTTGTACTTTGATTTATAATTGTAATACAACTCTTTCGGAATCAGTTAGTGATATTTAATTTAAAAAGGAATGACGTAATTATTACTTTGCTATTTACAACAAAAAGTATACTAGTAATACTTTTCAAGGCCATTCTTCCATCAATAACTATTAATAAATACCGTGTATATAAAAAACTGGCAGTGTATCCATTTGAAAATAAGACAAAACATAAGTAGATTGATACCTGCCCCCATTCACCTGCCATTTCCGTTTATACCGGGTACACCTGGGTTTGTTCGAATCGCACGTACCTACATAAGCGGGAGTTTAATAATAAATGAATGTTTATTTATAGATATCGGCTTCTACTTGTGTTTCTAACGTGCAGTTATTCTGTATAGCCTATTCTATGATTTGTTTTTTATGATTAACTTATCTATTAAACGTAAATAGCTGCTAATTTAAGGAAAAATATTTCGTCGAATTTGCAAAATTGCAAATGATGAAACTGTAAATTAAGTCCATAAGCATACTACTACTACTTAATTACTAATAAAAATATAAATAATACTTATTATTAGATTTATAAATAATTTAAGATAACAAAGCAATTATAATTAAACATAGTACATTAGTTATACTGATGTGTTATGACATACAATCTGTACTTGGTAAGGGCAATAGCGTCTGTCATTATAATCACTGCGCATATGAATGAGACAAATAATTATAACACTACTCGTGGCAATAAGATTTGATTGATGTATAAATTGTGTCTTTTTAGGAAATTTGATTATGTGTAAATTACAGATAAATGTTAATATACCAAAACTTGATATCGAAACATTACATGCCTTTACGAAACTTAAATGACTGACGTGATTTGAATTATTTATTTAACGTGCGTACTTTGTTTTTATTTTAAGTAAAATTTTGTTAATAACGTTAACGATTTAGTAATAATATAAGAGTAAAGGAACAAAGAGCTGATGAAACGATTGGTAATGCGATCGTATCCGTCGTCGAAAGTTTTAAGGATAAATCGGTTATTGTCGAGACGGCGACGAAGGGATTTTCTTTTGTGATAAAAGATAAAAGCAATACAAGTTTTATTCAGTTTAAGTTATATCGTTGTTATATGTCTATATGTGTATAAGTTTAGAGGTTATTGGTTAAAATAACACTTTTAAACATTGTATTAATCTCTTAGGTTTGTGTTCAAATTATTTTTCATTTTGGAATTATATTACTGTTAGGAGTTATCGGTTCACCAAACCTATTATATTATATTTTTATTATCTATAACAAGACGATACAACCCTGGTGATGCGGCGTCGCCCTGTGATCCTCAAAAGGCTGCACCAGCAAACTGGTTCTGCAGATTGAATAAGCTATTACCGGAGTTTCTACATCAATTACATTGCCTTTAAATGGTCATGTCTGCTTCCATCGTATTAACTTTATGTGACTCGAATTGGCCAATTATTGAAGCGAACACCACGGACGATAAAATTACAAGGTGTTTTAGCAATATTTCACTAAACCGGATATTTAAAACGTTCTATGAAACTGCCGTTAGTGTTTACCGTTTTGTAGTAAAATTGAGAAATAAAAAGGTTGTTGATCTAATAATAATTAAGTATGTATATTGCCTAAATAAAAAAAAAACTGTTAAATGTTAGCAGCAATCATAATTACAACCGAAATCTAACGGTAAAATATCATGATATTATTGAGTATTTGATTTGCCAAAGTATTTAACACAACTATGCCGCTGTTATAAATTTATATGTTCTTACAAAATACAATCAATTTAAAATTAAATATTAATTTAACATCTGCACCATTTTTGTTCAAAATGATAAACAAAAATCTAAATTCATTTTAGTATTAAAAAATAAATTTTATATGTATAAATTTTAATGATAATATCGAGTTAATATTTGACAAAGTCGTAATTTCTTCTGAAGGGAAATCAAACTTCTTTATCATGAAAAGTTCTTAAAATAATAATAGGTCTGTTCTAAAGGACGTTTATGTATCAAAAACAGATATGTTTATTATAATTATGCACATACATGCGGTACATTGAAAGTTGTTGAAATATTTCCAGGTTGACAGGACGACTGTCAGTTATAAGATGAAAGAGATCTTTTGTAGGTTCGTCTGGGATACTACCACCCATCATCTATTCCATTGCTAAGCATCAAATATATAGTATTCCGGTTTGAAAGGTGAGCTAGCCAGAATAGACAGTCTAGAAAGGCACATTACGTCAAAGGTCCCATGATTTACGATTTATACAGGTTACCATCAGGCGGCATAGTTAAAAAATCTAAATCTTCTAAATATATAAAAATATAAAGTCGTTAATATCATCCAAAAAAGTTTTTAACCGACATTATATAAGTAAATGATATTATAAACAGCAGTAAGTATGTACACCACGTGAAGGTGCAGAAGACAAATGTTATTCCCATAACTTCGCGTGCCTTATAATCTCAAGAAAATTTAGTATTAGTATGTAATCGTTCTGGAAATTCGACGTTAACAGGATGTCACGAAGTCTGATTGGACTTAGTTACGCATGTCCTTCGGTACGCGTCAAGTGAATGACGAGCGCAGACTTCAGACAAGATCGTTTTATTATAATAATACGAAAAAAAATTATATAAAATAAAAAACAATCAAGCTTTTGGCGTATTTAAATATGTAAGCAATGATTTGTTGTTTGGTTCTTTTTGGGGTTTTGTTTTTTTCTTTTCGAATGAGGATATAAGTAATAAAATTACAAAAGGTTTTTGTTTCAATAAAACTTTTGTAACATTGTATTTATATTCAGAGAAAAATCATTTCATTCATTCGTCAAACGTTTCTGTGGACAACAATTTAAATATGAAATAAAAAGACAAAAATACGATTGTTAGAAAGGTCATACTTTTTGTCTCAAGGCTGTCTCAACCATGCGCTTGACAAATACGATTTAAATTCGATTCTGGCCGTATTGTCCATTGATATTCATAGGTGCGTACGGAGCTTGAATAAGGTGTTTTGTCGTTCCTCGTCGGAATTGCCTTGTGGGTACGTGACGTGAAGGTAGCATGCTTAGACATCGATATTCGTAAGTTTAAACGTCGAATTTTGTGTTGCCTTGAATTCGGCCGAAATGTAAAGGTTAATAAAAAATATGGTTGATTGAATATATAACTATATCACTTTAAAACATCGACGCTTAATCAATCGAATTATGAAAATAGGTTCATGTTTATATTCAGTTTCTATATAGTGTAATCTTTTAATGCCGCTTAATCTTGAATAAAATATGTAAAATAGTACATATTACTAAACTTATCAGCGAATTTCATGACTTCGTTAATTTATGACGCTCTAGTAGTGGATTATTCTCCATCTTAGTGAATAGGAATACTAAGCAATATGAATATTCAGTAAAAAGAAAAAAGTTGTTGCTTAAATTTATACTTTAAAACGACTGAGTTTTATATAAATTATTAAAATGTAAACATACGTGTTTGTGTCATTTCAATTAAATTTTAGACATTTAAGGAATGTAGTGCGGCATTTAATTAAACGGAAAGGATGTATAAATATTATTATTATTACATGGAGTTCACCCACTTATACGTATAATACATAAGACGGGACGTCATATAAAACGTTCAACCATTGTATAAGAACTAACTTAGACTAGCGAACACAGTAATAAAACCAGATTGTATAAATAAAAAATAGATCTTGAAATCTCAAATTTCTCGTATCAAGCTTAATAAAATGATCTATTATGTTTAACTTAAAAAAAAAATTAAACTTTCACTGAATTTTAAATTGACATTTAAATATAGATTAAAAACACATTACCGGTTCGATGCCGTACTTAAGTTTAATTGACAAGTCATGTAAGTTTTCGTATTTTAGTCTAATATAATCTAAGTTGAAGTCACGGCTTAGTATACCTTGTTAGGTTATATCGTGAGGTGACTGTCGTAAAAGACATGAACCCGCACGTAAGTCACCTAAATTTAGTGCATTTGCTGACAAAGGCATGCATCTGATTTGTATGCATGATTGTATCATATTTATTGTTCTATACTAAGCTATATTGAACTAAAAGTTTTACTTATAAACCCAAATCGTGAAACGTATCTGGTAAACAGTAAAATTGAATAGAAAATAAAGATTCCGATTGTAGAATGAAAAAAATAATGTATATTTTTTTAATTACTATTACTTATAAAAAAATCATTCATTCATAAAACCATTTCATTTTACGCAATTTAATTTTTTTTTAATTGTAGTAAAAATAATATTGTTTCAGGTTTTCGTTTCAATAGTTATGTAACTATCTGTTTAATGCTAATGATTTGACATCATTTGTGCAAATTACCTTTAATTCAAGGTTGTCCAACTAAGAGTGTTTTCAGATGAGAAATCATACCAAATAATTATTTCATTCTATTCTCAGTGTAACTTACAACTTATAATTCACTTATAAGGTGTACGCAGTTAAATAAATAATTAAGCCGTTACCAGTTATGAAACCGAATTTAAATAAAATTAAAATACAGTTTTCTTTATACCATAACAGTAAAATTAAGATTTATAAAATTACTGTTTTTATTAGCATGAAATAGTAATAGAATAACAGTAAAGTATTAGATTTGAGCAAAACAAATTAGAGCATGCGCTTAAGGAATAAACGCTTAGAAAACTAGCGAAAACACACCAATTTCTTTAATGTTAAGCATAAGATAAAAGCAGCTGCAAAATATGAAAGAATCGTTAAAATAGTATTTCATCAACACGTACGTTTTTATAAATGGATTGCGCATTTATTTCGTAAATGACTAATAATATTTCCTTGCAAGGCTCTCATGGTTGCCTTCACCTAGCCTTGTCTTTAAATAGCTTTTTTCCAAATTTTACATTTTCATTCCAAACACGGAGTTTCCTATGTCACGTCTACATTTAACCTCGATTCTGGTAAACTAAAGTTAATGTAATTACAGTTATATGGAAATGTTAGCGAGGAAAATCCACTAACGTGTACGTCATTTTCTTACATCTGTCACGGTCATGCGAAAACCACTTTATCTTGAGCCGCTGTTATTATTTTATTAGGACTAACTTTATAAAATAAATATTTAAAATAGTAATTACATCAAAGTATTAAATATGTAATAATAAAAAACGAATAATATAATAATAATATAAGCTATTAAAACAACACTTATTAATTTGTTCTTATATTTATTATGATAGTATAATGGTGGAACTAATAACTTAAATAAGCTGAAGTTTAATGACAACCTAACGCGTTGATACATCTGACACAAGATTATTACGTAAATTATAAATGATTATAATTATGAAAATCGTGCAACTTACATTTAATGGGTAATATTAAGCAAGCTGCCCCTTAACTATTTACGACCTGTAGCGAACATGCTAAGACATTACGGAGTCTATATTCCACACAGAATGTATTAACCTAACAAAAACGATTCTGCGAAACTAGTCAAGCTTTACACAACACATTTACACTCTACTTTGGTGGGCTCAATGACTTGTTTGAAGAACATTTTTTACTTAAATATGACTTAACTTTTTTTGTGTGTTACTTTACCGTCAGAACGACTTATTGAATTTTTTGTTAACAATACTGTAATTGTAAGCCACGTGTAAGCTGATGTTATTGAATATAATTATAATGAGTTTATTTGAAACCTTCACCAATTTAAAGGGTTTGCTTTTAATTTAAAGAACAAATTACAATTGATGAATAGCCATTAATATCCTTTCTTTAATTATCGATGTAAAAGTAGATAAAAATGAGCGTTAATTACTAGTCTCGCCGGTAATGCTGTCCATTCCTGCCTGTTTTAATTTCCTGATTAAAATCCCTCGGGCTTACTTTATTCTCTTTAAAAAATCATTCTCTTGTATTTAAAATGTTGGTTTTTTTTGTTTATCTTCAGGAAAATGTCTCTATTTTTAATTACTCTAAAGAATGTTTCTTAATTTTATTTATTGAGCAAATTAATAATACACTAATATATAAAAAATAACATGTTTTTATTTCAATTTCAGGTCGGCAGAGAAAAAGAGTCGGAAAGAGTATTATGAATGTCTGTATTTGTGAAGGCTGATTTTCATCTCTGTGAAGTTTTAATTTGGAAATTATTTATAAGTATTATTTTAAATTTACTATGCTACCACTTTAGTAATGGTTTATTAATTTTTTTTTTTTAAATAAGTCTATGATCTTGTGGTTATAACTACAATGAGAAATTCTCTTATAATTTATGTATGTACCATATGTTATGTATATGAATATTTTGTATATAATATATAGTTTTATACAATAGACTAATAATAGTTTTGCATAATTATTTATTAGGTATCTGTAGTCGCAAGATAACATCCTACGAGCAAACAATGAGCTACTTTCGAAAGAAGTATGATTCTAATCGAAAGGTGAAACTATTTGAAGAAAACTGTTATGAAGATTTCAATATGCTTGAAGAAGAAACAAGTGTCCATAATTGAAGTTTGAAGAAAGATAGGTTAATTATCTTTGGTTTTCTAGCTGTATGAGTATTGAGACATCATAAAGCTAGGTTACCGGAGTTAACAACCGTCTGTTTTCGACGATATAGCTGCCGGAATTCAAGAGAAGCTGTCCAGTCTATATTGATAGAAGAATACATTTTCCTTTTCATTGAATAATTGATAATTTATGTTTTTCATATTTATAAATCAGTAGGTACGAAAAAAAATTTTTTTGCTAACTTAAATTGTTGAATTTTTATTACTATTTGCAAGTAACATTGCTCGTGATCGAAGTATTGATGCAAAGATTTATTTAACTTTATCAATCATTCTTGAAACATTATGTCCGCATTTATTGGTTTGTTAAATTATTGCCATGTGCCCATGTCATATTCTAACATTTACCCATAGTATTAGCGTACTATTGCGACGAAATTAATTTAATTTCAATTGCATTTGTTTATTGTGTTATTCTCGACAAATTTTGTAGATTATTTTAACTTATTTTATCAAACTTTTGTATAAATAATCTTTTATTGTTAAATGTGCAATTGTCTAATGACTATGATTAATTCAAAGTTTTTGTTTTTGTTTGATTTTTATTTATTTAAAAATGTTTTGTAAATCCTTCAATTAGTTTAAATACATGGAAGCTCCATACAATACCATTTGACCAATATTTAAATTCGAAGTATAACTGTATAATTTCTCGGTCTTTTGGGTGTTAATGTAATGTTTTTTAATTTTAAAATTAAAATCGTATTTTTGCTGTTTCTTGTAAAACTTTTAAAATATAATAATATTAATATGAGGTTGATGAACTTTTCAGATTATAGAAGATATATTTCTATAATAAAAAAAAAACAAATGGTGTAATATAATGATTAATTTATATAAATTATTTTTGTTTTTGTTACATAACTTGATAAAACCGTTGTTTGAAATATATGTTAGTTTTATTCATACATAAGTTATCTAGAATTTCCATAGTTGTTTTCCTCTTAAGATTTGATGATATCATTTACATTAAATGATCCATTTAAAAACGACAATTAATATAATGACTTTGTATTGTTTGTAATAAAATAAAATTGTAATACTTGATTTATTTAACGCATATCCAATTTTACAATTTTCATATAACAGACATTCCATACTATTATTCCATTCCATAAATTTAAAGAGATTCGTATTTAACGAAGATACTAAAATAGATTATTATATCGTAAATTACATAACAAAGATTAGAAAATCAGAAACATTTATCAGACAGATAAAAACATGTCGCAATTAATACGATATGAGAAACGAGAATAAACTATTGAGCAAATTCACACTGTTAAATATATTAACTAACATAATATTAAAAAAGTGCACGGATATAATTGATGTAACAGGCAACATGCTAACCAAATGGACGCCACTCGTGTAGAGAACTAAAATAAGGAAGGAAATTGTATACAAAAAGTCAGGAAGCTTGTAGCGAGAGAAAGTCGTTTAACCTTGTGCTTAAGTGAGCTTGGTGATAGCTTTTCTTGACTCAATGATGAGTCAATTCCATGCTCAAAAGGACTAAGGGGAAGTTAGCCCAAAGCTGGTACGTTTGTCGTTTCTAGTGAAATAAAAACGACTATCTAACACATAAATATTTACATTTTGTATGTATGTAATTAACATCAGTGACTATAAACCTAAAAAAACCTAAAAAATCTTACAATTTCGTAAAAAAATAAGAAAACTGATACCTGAACATGTTTTAACGTCAACGCCATCAGTCTTGTCTTGAATTGAAAGCACGTTGCTGATTTAGTTCTACGCTCAATATATTATAAATCTGTCTTAAAAGTCACGACCTTTAGCCCATACAGATTTTCTACAACTAAGTTGTATGACAAATGTCAACTAACGGTTAGGCAACTATACGTCTATCAATTAGTTATCCAACAACATAGAATCACCCCTATCATGCCGACGATTACAGTAAACGACGTTTCATTAAAAACGTATGTCTACCTTTTATAATATGTTGAACAGCTTCAGTCAGACGACAACATGATTTTAAAGCAGTTTCTTTGTATAAGAAAATATATAAAATAAAAAAATTTACACCCTTATGTAATAAAAAATTGGTTACTAGGACTAGATTATGAACAAAGTGAACTGTTGTTGTTATAACATCTTGTGACACACACACATACACACACGCACGCAAACACACACATACATAAACACCCTACACAAATCTTCTGACACTCCCTTCTATTATTCAGTAAGAAATTTTCTTTTATTTTTTATTTACATAGAACGATAAGTCACTTAAATATGAGAGAGGACACTGATTTCTGTAATACAGGTCTTTAAGCCTAGCTCAGAAATCAGGGACTTCATTATAATTTGTTACTTTTTATGTGAATAAAGATTATTATTGTTATTAAGTCCATGGCTCACGGTTAAAAGTGGTTTACCTTTTTTTTTCAATCCTCCGTTGTATTTGGTAATACAAAATATATACAGAAATTCAAATAGATTTAGTATCGCGCCAAGTGATCTTTACCCCTAACCAGGCAGAGTATCACTTTACCGCACGCACTTTGCTTTTACGTAGGTACTCACGTTTCTTATACCTCTCCAAATTACAAAGTTTAAACAACAATTTTCAACGCAGAGACTAGTACTATTGTATAAATAAATCATGGTAATATGTCTTTGTTACTAATATCCAAATTCCCTCACCTGAAGGTTCGTACATTTATTCAATTGTAGACAGTTAAACAATTAGTTTAAAAAAAAATCCTGTATTTATTTTTTTCTATTTGAGAAAGAAAGCTACTTTAATATATTGTTCAGTTTTAATCCGCCCTGTAAAACAAAATATACATATAATCATTCATATTAAATCATTTATAATATTATAATATATGTGATTTTATTTCTAAAATTAATCTTTATTGTTTATATGGACACTATAATATTAAAACTAATTAAATCAAACATCTCGGAAAATTTTTAGTAGGTTGGCCTACATAATAGAGGGATATAGGTACGTCGTTGACCTAATATCCGCTGCGCTCATTGTTTACGGGGAAAAGTGTAACAGGTCTGTCAAGCACAACGTCTCGTCTTACGACAGAGGGGTTGCGTAGTGATTTACGCAAATCAATTACGTAATCTTTTACGTTATTTTTTTACCGAAGTGATTTGCGTAAATCGCAAAAATAAGTCAAAGGTTCCCATTTTGTTGTTGTTATATAATATAATGAAGTCAATAAAAAAACCTTGTCGTAGATAACTGGAAACAATTACAGATATAGAAGATATTTTGCCCATTTACTTCTATTTGTTTCTAAATATTAAGAAATCAAGCAAAAACGAAATGCTATAAATATTAATATAATATTAAAGATAAGAAGAAAAAAGGTTTTAATGCAATCCAAATGAGCTATTTTTACTCGTATATTGAATAATAAAAAGACAAACCTCGTCCATTTTATTGTGGATTATGTTTGAATTTCTACCAGACATGTGGATTTTGATGTATCCTTTTATTTCCGAAATTAGGATGAATTATTAATACTAGTGAAATTGTAGTATATTGCACGTGTTTACAATTCAATCTACATTGTTTTTATTCAATCTATTTTAGCTGTTGTTATTCTAATTAAATATTTCGTAAATAAATGAAACTAATAACATTGAGGAACAAAATATCGAATAAAAAAGCAAGGTATCTATCAAGGAAATATGCAAATGACAGACCATTCAAGGTCGTAATTTAAAAAAATCTTATTTAGGTACGAAAGGGGGGCAAAGAAAATCCAATGTTTATTACTCGCTAAATATATTTTATGTATTTGAAAACATACGCTTTATTACTACTACAGACAACTGATTGTCATTCGGTACTAAAAATGAACCGAATAAAATTCTCAATATAATGGCCATATTTCTTTATTACTTATTTTTACAACCATTGTACGTGACAAAGTAATTTGTTATTAATTCTGTAATGAAAATTCATGACACTAATAGGTTATCGTATTATTCGTTCTGTATTAAGCTGTTCACACGTCAGTGCTCCCGGCTATTATTTTATGTACAAACAATAATATACCTCATCTCATGTAACTATTAGGTTGGAATTCGATTGACATTTAAATATATTTTTAAAGTACTCGTAAAGACTAGGCAGTTTTTTAGGAATAAATTCGTGTTAGCTGTTTCTCCTAAAAAGGATTTATGACTACTTACCAAGATCAAATTTAGTTTTAGGTATAATAATACAATATTTTCAATAAAATTTACAACCTATGCTATGGATTGTTTTTTATTATCTTTTTCCATTTACTATTTTTGTAGTTACTTTAAAATATACAAGCTTCAATTTTTTCAATGTTACGTCATATTATCAGGCTACAATTACCTAACAAGGTACTCATACCGCAATACATATTTTTGGACTGGCTTTATGAACTGCGCTGTCAACCACACAGGTAAGACACACATACGAGTATAATACCGATCCTTTGTAAATTGCTGTGTTCATATTTGCAGCGCGACTCGCGAGTGAGCCAGTGCAAAGTGAACAGGTACAAGGGCTAATGCATTGACATGCGGAATAATTAGTGTTTAATATGTGAATGTGACATGGCAACAAGGTGTTTTATAATAAAATTACTTTATCCTCATACGGAATTTATATCAGTTATCTGTTAAAATATATTCTTATCAATAAATAAACATGTAGTAAAGAAACTTGAACAGCAAACTTCTATTCTACGTCCCGTCTCAAATACATGGTTATTAAGTAGCAAGGAAAATTCAACTTTTATTATTTAAGTTTATGTTTCACGAATAAGATAAAAAAAGATGTATGCATCTTTCGTATCTGTACTTACTTGAGTTACTTTCTACAGTACACACTAAAAATATCGTTTATCTATATATATAAAATAACAACTCTTGACTGACTGTTTCATCGTCGCCGAGCGTAAGATATTAAAGTTAGGGCCTTGAAATTTGGTGAGTAGGTAGATTTTATTGAGCAGGCACCCACTAAGGAAGGAATTTTGGATTTTCTACCCCTAAGAGACGAAATAGGGGTAGAAAGTTTGTATGGTGGATCCGTCATTTGTGACGTAAGAAGTATGAAGTTTAATTTTAAAGCTTGAACAAAAATAAATGCATACGTATTTTGTCATTTTGGAACATTCAACCCCAAATGAGAGAAACGGGTTGGAAACATTAGTATGAAAAAATAGTCTGATCTGCTTATAATTGACTGTTTGTAATTGATGTTTTCATAGCTAGTAGTAAGTAGACCATAATTAACATATTTTATTATTTTTGATTATGTCGCGGGCAAAGCCGCAGTTGAACTGCTAGTTTAATATAAACGATTTTTGTATGTGACAAAGTTGTTTTATAATTAAAATACTTTTTTATAACTTTTTAGGCGGACGAGCATATGGACCACCTGATGATAATTGGTCACCAACGCCCATAGACATTGGCATTATAAGAGATGTTAACTATCGCTTACATCACCAATGCGCCACCAACCTTGGAAACTAAGATGTTATGTCCCTTGTGCCTGTAATTACACTGGCTCACTCACCCTTCAAACCGGAACCCAACAATACCAAGTACTGCTGTTTTGCGGTGGAATATCTACTTATAAATGTCACTTATAAATACTTTATCCTAATAATTAATTTAAATTATTAATCTGTTAAATAATGTACAATTCAATAAAAAAAATTATGTATTAAAGAAACATGAACAGCAAACTGCTACTTCACGTCCCGGCGGATATTAATTAATTCATTATAATCTGTATTTTCTTATTACCTTGTTGCGCTTAATTAGTTCTCAGCCAGTTTCTATTTTCCCTTTCAATTTTATTTTATTCATATCTTTAAATCTCCGTAAAAGAAATTTGTGTACAACAAAGTGACTGTTGATTTCACTATTGCTTTATTACCTAGTAATTGAACATTCAAATCAGATTAGCCGATAGGTCTGATTATTTTCTACTCCTGACTATTTAAGTAACTGTTACATATACTTTGACGTTTTAAGTCAGATGTGAAACATATTCTGTTAAAGTATTGTTTCATTGTTTGTGAAAATATTTTCAATTTATTTGATTTTTGATTTGACAAAATTGATAACGCCTCGATTTTTTTATTACCTATGCAAATAACTTTATTATTTTTTTTATAATAAAGTATATACAAATTAAGTAATATTCAATTGACTGCAAACAATCAAAATAATTATTTTTTAGTGAAATCATCGAAAATCAGAATAGTTCAGATGTTAACCACTCTTTTTAGAAATCTAATACATTTTTGAACTCGCACCTTTGTCAATAATGTTCTATTAAAAATAACCTCTCGAAGTAAGGTTGATTAAAGATCTATATCAACAAATCCAATTTGTAAAGGACCAAAAAACAATGCTATTCTCAAGAGGAAGACGAGTAATTGAAAGGAACCGCACACCAATATCCCCTTGAGACACATATACGTATGTAATTGCTTCCTTTTCTCTGCGCTTGTGAGCCAACCTTTGATTGGATCGGGACATCAATGGAAACTGTCGGGTCTCTACTGACTTGGAATAATGTGATGTTGTAGATCAAAGAATAAGACACTCTTTCGGCCAAAACACTTAATGCGAAGGCATTGTATAGTGGAAAAGGATCTATGCCAAAGTTTGCTCTTTGGCTTTTAGAGAAATGGTACTCAAATTTTCATGAGATAACCAGATGAGCATAAAAAAATCATAAAAGTTTAGTTTCATTAGTAAGTTTAATTAGTATTAATAACTTGTCTCACAACTGAGCAAAGGTTTTCTCTCCTCTCAAGGAGAAGGAGTTTGTTAGTTAAGTTTGCATAATATATGTAAATTATTGTATTCCCTGAATTATGTTATTAGACGGTACTAAAAACTTAGTTATCTTAGAAACCGAAATATAATAATTTTGCTCAAATATTTGACCTGAATTCTATTTGAAAAAATACGGAAAATATTACAGTTTAAATCTGATGAACGCATATTTTTCATACCTGGAGATATTGAATTATTTGTTTAATGTGGTTATGATTATTAATTAATTCACTTGAATAAAGGTAAGTTTTGAATTTTTTCGCAGCAACAATAACGAAAATCCTTTTCATTTATGTACATAACATTTGTTACCATTATAAAATGCAGTTATAAAAATGATAATGAAAAGCCAAGACGTTGTTATTAACGAGTCGTTTTTTCGGGTATAATTTTTGTTAATTAGAAATATCTTCGCTCAAATAACTTTTAATAATAGACTTTCGCAACACTAAGCTGAACATTTTGACGTGACAACGTCTATTAAATCGATGAACGCTGGCTGCATGCACGAAAAAGGATGACTCATTGTCCCGTTACGCTCATTGTCCCGTTACGCTGATTGACGTTATCTGTTATGACGTTGTCACGTTAAACTATCGTCCGTAAACCGACTCTACAGGCAACCATTTTTTTATTAAGTCGCAAGGATTTTCTTTTATTATTTATGTTTCGCGAAAAAGTTAAAATAGATATACCTATGTAGGTATGCATTTTTCGTATCTGTAGGTACTTAATTCTTTTACTGTGTTTACTAAAGAGTATAGATAAACATTTTTTTGAACAAATCGTATATATGCCAATTTTTGCGATGCAGCTCTTGTATTGAATTATTAATATAGTCGACAAGTTGCCCTTTTTTTAAAAAAAGCAAAACTTATAAAATTGTTATTATTCTTCTATTAAACTAAAAAACATTACATCAGTTAACTGAAAGGGTGTTTGTTATATTTTTTTAATAAATAACATAACCAAACCAAACGTCATGAATAACATTGCAAATATACGTTAAATTTCACAAAGAGCGATTTGTATATACTCATTAGTGTAGAATACAGGAAAGACGAAATAACGCTGGCGGCGTAATTGTCAGCAATTTTCTGAATTTCGGGGAAGCAAGGCAAGATAGGTTTGGAATAAACGACTTTGTTATCCAGCAATATTGCTTATGACTTCATTCGTATGAGCGATTTACTTTGAAGCAATATTACCAAAGTTTAATTAAAATTAGGTTAGTGATGGGCAATTACGAGTTAAGTTAGAGTAAATAAGTCTATAATAATTAGTAGCTATAAAATTTAGAATTTAATCATACTATAATTATGATATACTTTCTTCTTGTGTATGGTTAAACTGGAGAAGCCTTACGAAGCTTTCTACACTTATTTGCCATTAATAATAATGTAAACATGAATTATTAAATAAATAAATAAATGCCAACACACTTTATACTCCTTTTTGTGCGCTGGAGAAACGCATTTACGCCTTCCTTCCACATGAGGTAGAAGTCGCCGGCGATGAAGGCGCCGAAGTACCCACTAAAAACCCTCCGTCTTTTCGTGGGAAGACACGGAATAATTTGCGTATACTACCGTAACGTCCCGACGGTAGGCCGGTACACTTCCGCAAGCAACGTCGCCTGGAGCTCCCAGGGCGGATCGCTCGTAAGAAGTCTCGCGGCCGTCCACGACATGTAACCGTGTGTCGCTCTCACCGCTGCACTGTCACTCTCTGCGGTCTCCTCAGAAGAGTCTTGCTACGAGCGGTAAGAGCGTCTACAGAAATGGGTGCACCGTACTAAATCTTTATACTCCTGATCTCATTACAATATACATTTTTGTTACACACAAAGAATATTTTGATTCTATTTATAGTCTATCACGGTAGAGTATTTGGCGTTCTTTAAAAATAATTATATACTCGTATACCGTGGTATAAAAATATTATATTGATGGGTACTTATAATATATACCTACACAAGTAAATCATATCATCATCCATTTAAAGTTTTAAGAAATTGATGGAAATAAAAAAATTGTGAAACGCCTGTTAGAATATTAGAGCATTTTATTTATTAATTAAAAATTGCTAATTTTTTTGTAAGTTTCCCGTAGTGAAAATGAAATGGTATTCATAATTTAGTAGTAAGACAACTATTTTAATTGAAAAATATTCACCATAAATACATAAAATCTGAAAGGCATGCATTTTCTATGAACTGCTGCATAACAACTACTATTATATCTAACAGTTTATTTTATTATCTATACTCCATATTAAAATGAATGGCCTCATACTATGACAAATAATTGTTGTCAGAATTTAATAAAAACAAATCGTTAAACTTTGATTAATGTTGTACAGTATATCAAGAACCCAAGAGAGATATTATCTAAACTCATTGAAATAAATACTCTACGTATACCGAGTGCAGTTCAAATTACCTCCTTAGGAATATAGTTCAAAACTATTTCACTAAGCTAATTTTCAAAACATTATGGCAAGAGATATGTATGTTAAAGCTTTTGTATTGAATTCAGTATTAACTACTATGATAATTCATATGCATATTAATTAGAATAATAATGAGAGTAATATTTCTTCATGATATGTCCTGAAGTACTATTTATTACAATTCACAATAATATTTAATAACTAAAAATGTAGGCATTTGATAGTAATTTTTTTTTTGATTGATGGTTTTTTTTCACTAATGAAATAATATTCTACCGCTTGAATTGTTAACTGATATTTAAAAAATGTAGGTATGACTCTGAAAGATGATTGGGTTGAAATTTAAAAAGTAGTATTGGTAAATAAAAATAAATAAATCTTCATAAATAATCTACTGCGTAATTTACTTTTGCTTTTATTTATTTACGTCATACCAATAAAACAAACCAATAAGAAACGCTACGAAATTTCGAATTCCCAGCGAAAAGGCTAACTTAGTTCCCAAGGAGTGGTTGAGAAAATTGCATTACTCGTGTCGTTGTTTGCACATGTATGAGTCCGCTCGCTTCAATCTTGAACTAGGATAGACTAAATCTTTGCACTTCAGTGCATACAAATTTCAATATATCCGAAGAAATAATCATCATCATTCATGTCGTCGTCGTTGTTACACTCATCAATCGTCTCGAAAGTCATCTTTTGTATACAACTACATAAATAATAAGGCGATAAAATATGAAAAAACATTAAAAACTCTCAAACAACCGTCTCATGTATGTTATTTAATTTTAACCTCAACAAGAGAGGTCATAAAACTTCTTCCATTTACCATTTTAAGGGTACTCGTATTGCCATATAAAACGTTAATGCATCTTGTGCTGTTCAGGAGTACCATTTTCAAGGTGATTAAGAACAGACTTCTGCGAAAACTTAAAACAAACGAACTGGAATCAGTATCTATATATTTTAATCATTAGCTGTTCGTCGACGCAATTCCGTTTTTGATGGCTTTTTAAGAACTTTTGCTAACATAATAGGATAACGATTTTTCATAAGATAACATTATTTGTACGTCTATTGTTGTATTGTCTGAGAAATGAAAAATTAAATCGTATTTTATTCGTACATTATTGTGGAAATTATTTTCATGACTTTTCCTTTTCAATCTAAATAATATGTTTATCTTATACAAGTAATAGAAGTGTAATAGAGTTGTTAAGTGTTCATAAAATCTTTCTGAATTTAAGCGCTAACTACTACAGTCTACATATTGTGTTTAACATAATATAGTAATTTCTATAATTATATTATTAAATCGATTGTTTAATTAATGTTCATGTTACAAGTCTACAAACACGTCAGCTATAGGTATTATTTAATTAAATTAATTACATTTAGGTTTGTGGCTTGACTTACTGTATTTGGCGGTGCTATTCCGTTCTGAGTTCGAATTAAGGCGCGATTAAACGACGCGGGCTAGCCCGATCCTACGCGAGCCGAGCCGTCCGTGGAGATGCGGCTCGGCTAAATACGGACGCAAGCCTGCTCGTTTAAACGACGCGGGGTAGCACGATCCTATGCGAGCCGAGCCGTCCGTGGAGATGCTTTTGTGACCTGGGTATTTTGGGTTCCATATGGCCGGTTCCTCTTCGTACAATTCAATGAAGAGTTGAATCTTCTCGTTGCTCCACTCCATCTCGTACAAAACCAATCCCCAATTAAAAACTTCGCTAAAAAAACAAAATAGGTCTTCCTTCGTCGCGCGCTCTGTGTCTGTGACATCTGTTTAGACGGCGCGTATTAACACAAGCCGAGCCGCAGATGGCGCGCGCGCCTTTGATCTGTGTCGAAAAAACCGACAAGTGATGGATCGTGCGAACTTTGCCGAGCCGCGCCGAGCGCAGTTGTTTACACAGCGCGTGGCGCGGCGAACCACGAGCGGAGCCAGGCTCGGCTCGCGTGTTTGCGCGCCGTTTAAACGCCGCTTTATACATGTGATAGAATAGATTAGAGATAGGATTAATTGTCAATGTATGATTAGACAGTTATTAAATGTCGAGACAGCGTAAGAATTAATACCTTATGTATTTTTATAAATATATATTATAACGATATCTTAATTTTAACTTTTTTTTTTTATTGCATAGGACGAGCATATGGGCCACCTGATGGTAAGTGGTCACCAACGCCCATAGACATTGGCGTTGTAAGAGCTGTTAACCATCTCTTACATCGCCAATGCGCCACCAACCTTGGGAACTAAGATGTTATGTCCCTTGTGCCTGTAATTACACTGGCTCACTCACCCTTCAAACCGGAACACAGCAATAAAAAGTACTGCTGTTTTGCGGTAGAATATCTGATGAGTGGGTGGTACCTACCCAGACGAGCTTGCACAAAGCTCTACCACCAAGTGACTTATGTTATAAAGACCTTGACTTTATTAACTACGTTTAATATTTTTAAGAATTTATCGTATTCAAAATCGTCGTTTGTACTCTGCATTGTGAAGTATTTTTTAGATTATAATCAACAACAAAAGTGATAATAAAATGGGTCTTACAGTGAGATTTGTAAGCATCGTAGTGGATAAATCACTTGACTCAGCAGAATAATAAATAAAATAGAATGAGGTTAAAACTCCTTTTTCTAACCGTTTTAGTTATTAATGTATTTTGATGTACACATTCATATTGTGTATGTACGTCGGTACTTCCGCACATTCAACTACGGGTCCCTAACGCTTCACTTATCATGTATAATACACACGTAGGAATCTTTTGTGAGTTTTTCGTGTAAGCCTATTATTGTGCTCCCTCACATACATCTTACTTAGTTCTTGGTAATGTGTGTCTTATGGTTGTAACACAAAATGATGTACAATTACGTTTTTATGAGCCGTCATGATAATGTATTTTGTATATACAGCCCGCTGTCTTTGACTACAGGACTTTTTTTCATAGGCGGTCAAATGTCGAGCATAATAATCTATGTAGACGAATAATATATTATGTTCATCGAAAAAGTTAAAAGTATTCTAATATTATAAACATTACAATTAGTATCAACCCATGCGATCGATAGTACGATATTATATTTGTTTTGCTTTATAAAATTAGAATAAACACAGACAATTACAACACGACTGTATGTAATGTATGTTACGAAATCGCTAAAGTATTAAAGTATTCGATTTATGAAATAAACATAATTCGAAAAACGCTATTATCAAAACTGAATTAGGTAGTAGGTGAGTAAATAGGTATATTATCGTTTTAATAATGTATTTGTATTTTTACATAATGATCGTAACCGATTTTGGCCACAGCGGCCAATCTCAAGAGAGATTAGCCAACTGTGCAGGACATATTATAGTGCACAAGTGTGTGCGCAAACACAGGTGCACAGGTGCATTCTCTAACTCTCACAACCCAATGGGACGGCAATCCGATACGACCGGAAAGAGTTCAGGCGTAGGACCAAAGGCTTTACGTGCTTTTCGAGGCACAGGAGAGCACACACTTAAAACATCCAGACTCCGGGCTGCTACTGAGAACTTTTGACAGAAAATCTCAATAACATTTTATTAGCTCGACTTGGGAATTGAACCTAGGACCACCGTGTGGTCTTACATGCAGCGACTAGACCAACGAGGCAGACTAATTTTTATATATTACTAGCTGCCCGTCCCGACTTCGTACGGGTAAAATAAAAAAATTATCCCGTGCATTTTTTAATCAATAAGATATAAACATTCACCAATCGATTTATTCGTCCATACAGTACAGTTTATATATGTTCAGTACAGGGCATATAATAATTCTATTTCCTACTAATATAATAAACACGAAATTTTGTATGGATGTATGGACATTTGTTACCCTTTCACGTAAAAGTACTGAATTGATTTTAATGAAACTTTACAATAATATAGCTAATACATCAAAATAACAAATAGGCTATAATTTATAAAGCTATTAATAATTATTAATTTATAAATTGACCCAAATATAACAATAAGAATTTTAAAGAAGATAACTTTTGTCTCTTACGCTATATCATTTGGACAAATGTTTTAAAAGTTACGACGATGACAAAGTGAGTGCGCGACACTATGCAGCAGTACACTGTGGGAGAAGAATTCGGTCATCGGCTCATCGCTGGGTGTGCGACTCGCATGCAGGAATACGTCATCGATGGTTGTCCGTTTTGCGGTTTTTCAAGTCCCTAGCGATTGCTTAAAGACGCACTTTACCTGTATGTAATTTATTAATAGGTAGGTTTTTATAGTGCCAGGTTGCATACCTTCGGGTTGTAGCGGAATGGGCCGGCACGCCCAGCCGGAATTACCACTCTCTCACTTAAAATCGGCGTAAAGTAATAGCTACGCTACCATAATTTTGAGTGCAAATAACAAAATGCTAAACACACAATGTCTTACTGCTACCCTATGACAACCAAAAGTTCTAAGACCTGTCGTTTTCAATGACCGGCTTGGTTGATTTAAGTGAGAACTCTTATCACATGTACACTTATTATAGTGCATGCTCAAACAATGTCCATTCCCTGCATCGCTAATGCGCCATCAACCGTAGGAACGAAGATGTTATGCCCTATGTGCCTGTAGTTTGATAGAATAAAAAAAATTGTACGCTTGCTCTTTTATGGTTTTAACTATACTCAACGGCGTAGATAGGCGGCGGGCTATTTAATATTTTTATAAATTAAATTTTACTAAAAGCCATTGAAGTAACTATAAATATATTAAGTCAAACTACAGGAATTCATAATAAGTCCACTGATGATTATTTAAAGAATAATCATCAACTTCAAAATAAAAAAAAAACCGTTACTAAAGTTTTTCTTAACAGAAATGCATTTCATACATATTAATTTCAAATCACAGATTTTCAAATTTCAAGCAAACATTTATCCTTTACTTATATTTATGCGGGCAACAGCTAGCGTACGGGCGACAGCGGGACGCGGGGCGCGCAAGCGGTTGCATCACGCGTTTGTATGATGGGTGTTGGACCGCCTGAATTTATTTAGTGCGCGATAATTTTAAAATTACGATTACTCCTAAGATATTGATTTAAATTGTGTAGTGTAAAGGGCAATTATAATATACATTAAATGCTTAAAGTAAATAACGTATTTATTTTAATAAGGATTAATATCATATCCGTTTTTATAGCTTTCCAATTTTACCATTTTTATGTAAACATTTTTTAAACATTAAAATGGGTATAGTTAGCTATCCTTAAAAGATAGACATATGCCATCGCGGACTTTTTTGTAGATCTATGAAAGGGGATCAATTTTACCATACATTATTTTGTTATAACTCAAAGGGATTGTACAGCGTTTTCGATGAAAGCTCCCAATCGGCTCGTTTTTCTTCCGACTTCTTCAACAATTATCGCTATATTTCAACAAATTTATAGAAAACATTAATGCATTATACACGTAAACCTTCCTCTTGAATCACTTTATCCATTGGTGATAACCGTATGAAAATCCGTTTAGTACTTTTTTAGTTTAGCGCGTTTATACAGAAAGACATGAAACGCGGGGGACTTTGTTTTATAATATTTAAGGAAGCGGTTGCATCACGCGTTTGTATGATGGGTGTTGGACCGCCTGAATTTATTTAGTGCGCGATAATTTTAAAATTACGATTACTCCTAAGATATTAATTTAAATTGGGTGGTGTAAAGGGCCATATATAATATACATTAAATGCTCAAAGTAAATAACGTATTTATTTTAATAAGGATTAATATCATATCCGTTTTTATAGCTTTCCAAATTTACCATTTTTATGTAAACATTTTTTAAACATTAAAATGGGTATAGTTAGCTATCCTTAAAAGATAGACATATGTCATCGCGGACTTTTTTGTAGATCTATGAAAGGGGAACAATTTCACCATACATTATTTTGTTATAACTCAAAGGGATTGTACAGCGTTTTCGATGAAAGCTCCCAATATGCTCGTTTTTTTCCGACTTCTTCAACAAATTTCGCTATATTTCAACAAATTTACAGAAAATATTAATGAATTATACACGTAAACCATCCACTTGAATCACTTTATCTATTAGTGAAAACCGTATGAAAATCCCTTCAGTAGTTTTTTAGTTTAGCGCGTACATACAGACAGACATGAAACGCGGGGGACTTTGTTTTATAATATTTAAGGATTACCTGAACTGATATTTTAATTTGATACTGAAAACGTTAAAAAGCAGTTGTACCTACTAGATTTAAATGTAATCTGAAAGAAGATATTTTTATAATTAAAAAGAAATTATGCAGCGTTACCTTTGAAAGACCAATTTAACCTTTTTCTAACTCGCTAGCTTAAGTCTTCACATTCTTTTTATAGCGAAATCTTATTTTAAATTCTCGCCCCGACAAGAGCACTGACTTTACACTTTTTTTACTCAACAAACTTAATATCTTAGCAGTTTTCTTCGTTATAAATTTATCATTTAATACATAAACTTTAAAAAATCATGCTCAGCTTTAAATATATGTATGTATTCACTACTCTTATTTTTAACCGACTTCAAAAAAAGGAGGAGGTTATCAATTCGTCTGAATGTTTTTTTTTTGTGTTGATGCCTCATAACTTTCGACTGGGTGAATCGATTTTGATGATTTTTTTTTTATTTGAAAGGGGCTGCTCCCCATGTGGTCCTATTTTTAGTCCAGTTTTAACACTGGCATCCATGACAAAACCATATAAGTCGTAAATTTGCATAAATATGTGCGCGACAAATGGACGAATAGCTCGATATCTATTCAACCGATTTCGATGATTTTTTTTTATTGGAAAAAGTGAGAGAGAGTGAGAGAGAGAGAATCGACTCCAAAAGTAACAATAATTGTAAATACATTATCAACCACACAACACATTCTTACCTACATATTGATGAGTAGAAAATGGTAAGTTAATTATCAAATTATAGAAGAATACGCAATTATTTTTTTACTTTTTAGTGCATATTAATTTGTTTTTCCTATGAAGTCGGTTTTTGTTTTGTTAAAATTTTTATTTATTTATTTATATTGTAATATACTAAAAACTTTGTATGCATTTTTTTAATAATAGTGTTTGCATATTCGTTATCATCTGTTAATTATCAGTTTGAATATAATAAAGAAATAGATTAACAAAAATATAATGGATACCAGCTAAATTTTTAATTTCTCGCTAGTAATAATAATTATACTGTAAACATACGGCTTAAATTTTAAAGCAAATTATTTCGTCGTCGTTATTGCTATTATTTTTATAAGGCTCAAAAAAAAGGAAAGTAGCTTAACTTTATATGCATTATATTTCAGTTATTTGTATACATATATGGATCCTGGATATCAGATATTTTATAATAAGTTGTAAGTTGGTACTATACTTGTATTAAAAAAATTGGTTGCCTGTAAAGTCGGTATACGGGCGAAAGTTTTACGTGACAACAACTTTGAGTGGTAAAATAATTTTAATGTGAATATTCATTCGTATAGTAGGAAGAAGGATGAAATAATAGTAACAATTTAAAACATTTATTTATACAAAGAATTATATTTAAAACATTAATTTATACAAAGAATCTCGCACTGAATTTCACTTTTTATGTCTGTCTCTCTCGCTCTTAGGCGGGCTAACCATGCCCGAGTGGAAGGGACGCGTTCCTCTCACTCGCTCTCATTGTGAGCGCATAACGTGAGCGGAGCGTAACGCAGTTTCTTGAAGTGTCACCCGGCAAACCAATTTATAAGACGTTGTCACGTCAAAACTAATTATTATCATAATTAGTTAGCCTTTAGATAGACATTGTTTTGAAAATGAATGCGGCTATAATGTCAAGACCTACGTAAATTTAATACGTACATAAATACATGTGAAAAATAATGTTTTATTGATTGTTGAAATTTTATGAAGCTGTAGTATTACTTGTAGTATTGCACCAATTCATCTGAATAGAGTGAAGCTGATTAACGATAGGTAATACTTTATACATACTTCGAAAATTAAAAAAAATGCTTCACCGCGACAGCTTTTCGCTGCCGTGACCAGGATTCGAACCTGGGTTACTACGGCCACAACGTAGGGTCCTAACCACTAGACGATCACGGCTATTGAAGCAAGTAACAGTTTCGCCGAAATATCTTATTTTATTCATTTCAAACTAAGGTAATTTCACTTTTTAGTTGCGGCGAAGACGTGACGACAAAAACGTTTCGTAAGATGCTCCAATTTCAGTACACTTTTGTTTCTTTTTAATCAAGAGTAATATAATACTACTTTATCGAAATGAAATGTTCTTTCTTTACAATGTTGTTATTCCAAGGCCATTTATATTTGGTCGTATATTTCAAAATTTAAATACATTCGCATTTTTAATAAATGAAATTATCAGCTCCGATAGCCGTGATCGTCTAGTGGTTAGGACCCTACGTTGTGGCCGTAGTAACCCAGGTTCGAATCCTGGTCACGGCAGCTAAAAGCTGTCATGGCGGAGACTATTTTTCTTATTATAAATCAGCATACATTATTATTATAACTGTCTATTTCCTATCTCACGACTAAAAAACTGAAGTGATTGTAATGAAATGTGATATACAAGTAGAACCTGAAGTAAATAGTATAAAATATAGTTAAAAAAAAAAATTACATATTTGTTTATACGGTAAAAGTCCATCCCTCATCAATTGAGAAAAGTCACAAGAAAACATTTAGCAAAGTAGTAAGAGACATTCAAAGATTTGGGAGTTACCTTCATTATTATCGGATTAAGTCAAAAAATTTAATAAAGCCGACATTGTCTCCCTTCTATAAGAACAAAATAATAGGACTTACGAGTTGCTTAAGATAATATTAAAAGGATTTATAAAAGATTAGATACGTTTCGATTACCCTAGCAGTCTGTCTGTTATAGTCAAATGAGATATTCTTTAAATAAGTAAAGAAAATCTAGTAGTATTTTATGTATGTATATATTCTAGTAATAATCTAGTTATATTTTATGAATAATTATTTGCTTTTCTTAATTTTAAGTCGTACAATTTCATGTAACCTTTTTATTGTAATATTTATTACATTTTGATAAGCAAAAATAAAATTTTAATTTTTGTAATAGTACAACGAGAAAGTAGACCTTATTTGCAAACGAGCATTTGCTGTTAAGGATGAGAGAAATTCTATACAATGCTAATGCATTAACGACATTGTTCTCAATTTCTAAAATGTATGCTTTAAAATATAATAAAGTCGTTTTTTATGTTTGTAATATAATACTTCGCAAAATTTCAAGTTATAAAAATATAATGTATTCAAGCTTTGTTTTATTCCATGTATAAAATTATAAAATTTCGTTTATATACTAAAAGTTTGCAATTATTTTAAATATTTTAGTGAAAATCCCTTTTTAAAAAACATATTTTTCCTTTGTCTACCAATTTGATTAAATAAATTTATGAGCCGGTTGGCGTGGTTGTTAGATACTTGCCTTTCGCGTCGCAAGTCGTGGGTTCGATTCCCACACAGGACAGACATTTGTGTTTATGAACTTGTCTGTTTGTCCTAAATCTGGGTGTAGTTATCTATATAAGTATGTATTTACAAAAGAAAAAAAAAAGTAGTATATGTAGTATATCAGTTGTCTGGTTTCCAAAACACAAGCTCTGCTTAGTTTGGGATCAGATGACCGTGTGTGAATAATGTCCCAGAATATTTATTTATTTAGTTATTGGGTTTTTAAACTGTTTATTGACCCGATCTGGGAATTGAACCCAGGACCACGCGGCCTTATATCTAGCCACTAGACCAACGAGGCAGTCATATTATATATACGTAGCCACATTGATTATTATTAGATTAAAATAAAATATTCGTATAAGAATTTTTGTATACTGCATAATAAATTGCATATATATGTACTCAAATTAATTGAGAGAAGTTTCCTAAGGAGCATTTCAACGTCTTGTCTTGTCTTTTCCTTACTAATTCAACCCAATTCTGTCACAAGTGACACATGACGTAACACGCGTGGGTAACTTTTAACTCATTTGTGAATTTTGTTGGTGAGACCTATATAAATTGAGATTAATATTTTATATAAAAAGTAAAAGCTAAAAGTACGCTTTCACTTTTTACAACTAAGGGCCATATATTGTAACTATCTTTTAAATTTTATGGAATAAGACTATTAGTTATTTATGTTGTTAAACATTATTAGTTATAATGCTGGCTACTAAGCCAGTCTCAGTAGGTATCATCCACTCTTATCGACCCCTATTCTACCGTCAAACATAAATACTTTATGTTCCAGGTAAGTGAACGAGTGACAGACCATGTTAGAAAAATTTTAATGGTTGATTAGTCTAGTCAACAAGTGCCTTTTTGGTCAACTTTTTTGAGCAGTCTCCATTATGAAATAATATGAAAAAAATGAAGTTCCGCTTGTAATAATTACAAAAGTTATTAACAATTAACTAAAAATAAGAGGGTTTAGTTCGTTGCAAATTTCTCAAAAACTAATAAAGATTTTTCAAATTTCAACAGATTCAAAAAGAGCAGAAAAGTTTCCTAAAAAAATTCCGACTCACGGAATTCTAGGACCAATATTTATAATTTTCCCAGAGGGTTGAAAATACGCCCGAAAACGGGTGCTCCGGCTTGCGCAAGCAACGCCTCCTTCGGACTTTTAATGAATAAATATTATTTAAACTTATTCAATATGAAAATTAAAAGTTGAAAAAAATTCAGGCGCCCACAGGACAGATCAATGAACAATAATCCGTGGTAAAAAAAATAATATTTCTATTTTTCAATAAGTTATCCATTAATTAATTAACAATTTTTGTAGCACGAACATTAACATCGCGAGTGCGATAATTGTTAAACTATTAATCTGAGAATTTTTTCCTCTCGTGGAGCTATTTTTCAAAGGTCTGAAAATAAATTCCCGTTGGAAAAATTATAAAATTGTTAATTATCGTTTTGTTATTAATATAGGTTTCTATTGCTGAAAGAATTTTTAAAATCAGCTTAGTGGCTTAGGCGTGAAAGCTTAACAAACAAACTCTCCTTCGAATTTATAATATTAGTTGGGATATTAGGTGTCGTATTCACATTTGCTAGGACAACGATATCTTTAGCATTATTTATACGTGAACTTGCTACATTTATGGGCGGTGGTGATTACTTAACACCGGGTGGCCCAATTGCTCGTCCGCCTATCTATAATATAACCTTAATAGTAAAAACTAATAATCTACAAAATTTAAAATAAAAATATTAACTTGACTAATTGAGCAAAATTACAATAGAGTTAACTAATTCCAACCTAAAGGCACAAATTATTTAATATTATCAATGTAATAATTATATTCATGAAAAAACTCCAAACAATCAGACGAAACGACGACAGAACAAACCATAACGTTAATTTGAACGAAATGCGAATGATAATATTTGTAGCAGAAGGTTACTCTCTTCCAAAAAAAATTCGTTCCAGTAGTAAATTGAAGTATTAAGTACCCCGGGCATCTATTCATAATAATAAAAATAATTTAAGTATAATATCAAAAGGCCGGCAACGCATCTGCATGTCCTCGGATGTTGCAGATGTCCATGGGCGGTGGTAGTCACTTTCCATCAGGTGAGCCTCCTGCCCACTCTAATATTAAAAATAATAATTCTATCATTAACAAGAAGTGAACGATAATAACTGCTATAATGTAAAACTGTGGTGCAGTATTAACGCCCGCCAACAAAGCGACATTGCTCTATTTTTTTTAAATTAAGTTGAACAAATGCATGAAAATTAAAATAAAAATGCAAAATGGTAGTATACATATATATTACTAATGGTAGTAACATATGTACATAAATTACAAAAATTAAAAGAACGCATGCAAACTTAATTTTTTTTTATAAATTTTGGAAAACTCGACCGATTTGGATATAATAAAAACTAGAACGTACCTTAAAATTTTTCTAATAATAATACAGTTATTTCAAAATGAATTTTTGAGCTGTTTCATTTATTTTAAATAGATATAAAGTAAAAAAAGTGTTTTCATTTATGTTCATGGGTATCAATAAAAATAATCTATTACATCTCATCATCGTTAGCGACTTTAATCTCTCTCTTATTAAAAAAGTTGTCGACATGTCCCTTCAGACTGAAGAACATCATTCTAATGTCCAATCAACGCTATTCGAAATTCAAATTCGCATTTTGAATGGCTATTAAAATTCAAGATATAGGAAAATGTTTGCATTTTTCGAAGCGTAGAAAAATCCGATAAAAATTGGCTTTGAAAATATTTTATCTGCTATAAATCCTTTTCAATTCCATTTTCGTCTATAAATTGCCACTAGACTAAGCTGCTGAGTTCTCCCCGAATAATCCTTAAACGTCCTATATTTATTTGTATCAATGGGATTCAACTTTTACATTCTTTTTTATTTTGATAAGATAGGTATTATATATAGACTTTAATTAAACGCAGATCCCAATTAGACTTGCATTTTCGGCTAACTTCTATACGACGTGCGCTTTTCATCAAGGAAGGGAAATAAAAGGGTTTTATTCGTTTTTCTCCAGTGTTTTCCTGCCACGAATTTCCATTTTATATTTTTTTTACAGGAAATCAAATAATAACTATTGTTATAATTTTATTCTAAAACTTCTGATATATATTTTTGGCTAATCATTGATAAAATTAGGTTAAAAAACGCCAAACCACGCAAGTGTATGATAATAAAAAGTTAAATGACGGCGCAACAGTTTTTTACCTTAGAATAAATAGTGTCTGAATCTTTTATTTGTTAATTTTTCTTTCACAGAAAGCGGGTTTTTTTGCAATGATTTCAGCGTGGTCTGATACTTGTTTTAAATATGCTATATATTATTTTTTTACATTTTTATTAACCCTCCCGATCTTGGGTAGCCCGCATCCATCCCAAGCGTCAGCCAAGCGTGGTAAGTAAGGCACCAATTTTTATTTATGAGTTTTTATTTTAATGTCTTGCCACGCGGTTTCTAATAGAGTAGTAGATTAGTATAAAGCATCTTTCACACATCTCGTGGGTATCGTCAAAATAATCCATAAACAACCAAGAACAATTATTATTATCCCACCGCGGTGGCGCAAAATCAAACGACTAGCAAAGTATTCCCAAAGAGGTACATATATAATTTCAGACCATTATTCTCGCAGTGTTATACGACATACTATAAAAGCTGTATGTCCACTGTAAGGCAAAGTTCCTCATTCTTTTTGAGAATTATAGGAGCATATTCCACCTCTCGGCTACAAATTGCGTTGGTGGACGAATGTGAGAGAATTTCATCCGACAAATGAAGGTTTTCTTACGATGTTTTCTTTCACTGCGTAACTCGAGATAATTTATAAATATAAATTATGCACATGTTGTCAAATTAGTACGCACGGAAAGGGCGAGGCTTCTACGACTTTCGGTAAAGTTTAATAATGTTATTTATTGAATATTTAGGATAGCTTTATAGACATTTATTCCATAAAATGACAAAAACAGACATGAATCAATACAATTAAAAAAAATGCAGGTAGTTCGTCGTTCTTGATAGGTATAATATAAATCTAATTATAAAAAATAAATATCGTTAGGAGTATAAACAAAAAAATATATAAATTGGTAAACAAAACGTTGGTAAAAGGTTTTAAAATGAAAAGTAGGTATTTAGTAACGCTATTAAACAACAATAACTAGTACAAGCTTAGTTTAAATACATCTTCTTTAAGATAAGCATTTATAATCAATGGAGTGGATTATAAACTTAAATAAACATTAACATGTTATATGTGGATTTTTGCATCAATACACTTAATATGACGTAAAAACACAAACATCAAATTAGTATATATGCATATCATCATAGGTACATTCTTTCCACATCATTACCCAGGCCTTGTAAACTCGCCCACTCGTCTAACACGTCAAAATTGCATAAGCTTAATCTGTGGCGAATCAACTCATACGTGAAAACCTGTCATGCGTGACCGTTACATGTAATACGGGTCTTAATAGTATCAAAAAATTAGGCGCCACTCACTGAAAGAGAGATAATCGCGAAACACTGCTTCGTTTCACAGGGTTTGTTTACAAAAGTCTCAAAGTGTGAACAAGCCTTATCCCAGCCTTCCCGTTAGTGCAATCGCGGCCGGCATAGAGCGAGGACGCGTATCCCGAATCTTCACTGTTTACGTATAATCGCATAGCAGACGCGCGAAAATAAATTATTTACAATAAGATAAACAAATTCGAATCTCACTTTGGGGCTGTTCAATTTCTGTCTACGTTTTGATGTGTTTTGATTTCTGAAATGTAAACTTTCGTGGCGTCGTTGAACTATTTCAAGATAAAGCTGTTCCTAATCCTTGGTGTAGCTGTTTCATGTTTCCACAGCAACTAATTGCGATGCAAGCGTGCTGGATCATCAGAAGTCTCTACCAAAAATCCGCTTGTGTTGCTTTAGTTGGTCGGTAAGTATTTGTTTGTTTTTATATGCAAATGAATATAATTGATCATAATGTAAATTGAAGTTGGATACTCTGCGTCATGAAAGACTAATTAAACAATTGACAGTTATTCACAGAAATACAAAAGATACGAATGGTATTGAATTGCATAATTTTTCTCAATGTAAACATTGACTATTCATGTACAGAGTAATCATTTTTTTAATGGTTTAATTTTTGTTTAAATTAATATATGAACACGTAACTTACGTATCGAATTAAATAATTATATATACTACTACTACTACTATTAGTAGAATATTTTACTTACTGGTAGGTCTTTGTGCAAAGCCGTTAGGGTGCGTAGAACCCTCTCATGTTCTTCCGTCAAACATCAATACTTGGTATTGTTGAGTGTGAGCCAAGTGTGACTGTAACAGGTGCATAAGGGAATTACCATATTAGTTCCCAATGTTGGTGGCGCATTGGCTGATTAATGAATGATTAATATTTCTAACAGCGGCAATGTTTATAGGTGGCGGTGATCACTTACCATCAGGCCCAGTTACCATTCCTGCTATTTATTTCGTAAAAAAAGATAAACATTCAAAGTTCACTCAAGTAATTAAAATAATGTATTCATAAACATTAATTAATATATATGTGTAAGTGTATATAACTATAAGTGTTTATTCTGCTTACAAGCTTCCACAAGCTTCAACAAATAAAAATAAATTTATTATATTTTTTAATAAAAAGAAGTGATGGATCGGTTTGCGAACACAAAAATTATTATAACCAAGCAATTTGATAACCGAAAAACATAAAACTCACTAGAGCTTTATCTAAGAGCGAAACTCCTTTAATGTTAAAATAGTCTTGACGTTTGAAGTACGTTGAAACTTGATACTTATATAGTATAGTGTAATAAAGTTGTTAGTCACTTGTCGTCTCATATACACGAGTAAATATATATATTGTGTATATATCCAGGAATGATATTATAATATTTTGAAAGGTTATTTATTTCTACGTGAAAACTTGAATAAGCATCCGTCATCGCCGGAATATGCACATCCTTTCTATCCTATACTGTGTATTGTTTCATCCTGTTACTCCCCCTTACTTGAAGGAGAATTTTTTATTTTTAGGGAAACCTGGAGATGTACTCCGTTCTGCGAAAAAGTGGATTTTAAAGGTGCCCGAACATAAATAATCTTTTTATAATAATTATTTTACAGTTCAGGCTATCAAACTCTGGAACGACCTTCCTTTAAATATTCAGGAAGCCAAATCAATACACATTTTTAAAAAACTCGTAAAAGAGCACTTTTTGTCTAAAATACCTAAGAATAATTTTTTTATTCTATTTTTCTTAGTTTTTCTTGTTTTGTTTGAGGACTTATTGTTTTTATCATCGTATTTATTGTATGTATTTATACATATTATATACCTGTAATCTATGTATGTATTGATAATATAATTTATTTATAGATATATTATAATTATGTGTTTTGCATTTTTATATTGAAATGTATTTATTAATTTTTTTTTTTGTATACTTTATTATTATAATGTTACTTTTGCTTATTTTTAATGCACCACCTACCCCATATCCTATGGGATATTCCTTGCACTGTTGGTTGCCTGGAAGAGATCGCTATGTGGCGCGCTATAAGACCGCCAATATTGTATGCCTTTTATTTATTTAACCTGTTTCAATGTTTTTGTAAATATTTTTCTTTGTTTTGGTGTACTTTATTGTACACCAAAAATTGTATAAATAAATAAATAAAATAAATAAGCAGTAATATATTTTAATCTAAAGAGTATGAAAAATGTTGCTTTTGTATAAGATTGAGCGCATTATTACGCTTGATTTCAAAATCTAAATAAAAATTCAAATGAAGTTGGAAAACAGAAAGTTGTGCCACAATTGGGGCTGAATTCTACTTATCTATAAAGATACGTTCCCGGTTCAATTCCGATCCAATTTTGCCTAACCTATATTTATTCGGATCGGAACCGAACCGATATGATGTTAACATAAGCCGTTATGTCAAAAGTCAAAACCAAACATAATTGAAATTTTACTTGGTGGTAGATCTTTGTGCAAGCTCGCCTGGACCTCCCACTCATCAGATTTCTTCTTCTTCTTCTTAGTCGTACACTCCTGACGGAGTGATCGTCGTCATGGAAAGTCTGATGAGTTGGTTGCGGCTTTAGCGAGACTTCTCCATTTCTCTCTATTGATGGCACTGCGTGTACATTCAATAAGGGAACACTTCGTTGGTAATTAAATCTGGTCTGTCCATCTTGTGGGTAATCGGCCGTGAGAAAGTTGGCCTTCATCAAAATAAAATTCCTCAGATATTTTACCGCAAAAAAGCAGTACTTTGTATTGTTGTGTTCCGGTTTAAAGGGTGAGTTAGCCAGTTACAGGAACACAGGTCATAATATCTTAGTTCCCAAGGTTGGTGGCGCATTGGCGATGTAAGCAATGGTTAACATTTCTTACAATGCCAATGTATATGGGCGTTGGTGGTAACCTATGTTATAAAAAAAACTATTATTTCAATAGTCGATAATTAAATTAAAAAATACAGGCATCCGCTTCGATTCGATGGCCATAAAGTAACAATTTGTTGGTAGAATTGGCCCCCTAATTTATATAATTAGGCAGTATTATGTCGAGTGACAGGACACTTCTATCATGAGCATATGAGAATACTTAACAAAGAATTACACAAAATATTATAACACAAAGTCCAACTACGCACTCAAAGCGGTTTTACTTATAATATCATAATCGCCTTCTGAGATTGTGTCCTTTCATTAATAGAGAAATTATTTATCCTTTAAGAAAAATGTGCTGTCATATCCATCAGATTTTTTCGTATGTTATATAAATGGTGGTAATGTGGATATTATTTCTTATTCTTCTCACAGATATGTATTATTTGATACACAATGAATTTAGAAATTGTTGATACCTTAAGCGACTTATAAAGGAAAAGCGAACAATTGATTTTGAATGAAAAAGTTCGGTAAATATTTACAATCGCGGCTTTTGCCATAAATGGCTTCAAATTTTTATGACATGCTTTTTATCAATACTAAATTATATTAAATGCAATATTGAGGAGGGGAAGACTTTAAACATGAAATAAATTAAATAGAAGACAAAAAATGAACAATGAGTGGTAGGACTCGAGATAGGTGGTCTTAGCGGTGTAGGATGTTTATGATATGTAAACAAGAGTACTTAGTTCGGGTTACCAGAATGATTACACATAAAATTGTAGGGAAAAGTCATATAGGTTAAGTAATGTTAGGTTACTTTTAAAGCACATGCCCATGTTCACTAGTCTAAGACGGAGTAGGTATCGTTTAGATGAATATTCTGATCCCCCAAATCAATCTCGTGAACATGGGCCGATTCGATTCTGGCGATGTGCTTTAATATACAAGAATATTTATTTTCATCATCATTAAATCATACGTTACTTAAAATTAGTTATTACATTCGTCGTTCGTTGTTACATTATCTCGCTGCTAAAACTCTTTCACGCTTTTCTCCCATATTAATTGACGCCACGACGGTTGACCTCTTTTATATATTTACTTATGTGAATAATAACGATTCATTAATTTTTCGCCGCGTTTACTCCGAGGCGAGAGGTCCCCTAGACTGCGAGGCCGTAGACGGTTGCCCACGTTCGCCCACACCTAGCGTCGCCTGTACTTCACATTGTAACTATTTGCTTAGAAGTGCTTAAAATGTGTTAGGCAAGCTTACATTCCATGTATTTGAGGGTATTTTATTAAAAGTAGCACTTCTTCAAATGTTAACATTACATCGTTCGTAAACCAACCTTAAGAAGTCAAAAATGTTGTTAACATTTCATTTGTCATTATACAATAAGACCCTTTGCCGTTATTCGGGAACAGATGATTAAGTCTACATATTAAAATGCTAAAATAATAACCTTTTGCTATGCTGAATTCTAAAATAGTCGTAGGAAATAAATGTCAATGTGATGTCAGTTGTTGATAGGACAATTGCTAATCGTAAAAATAATACTTCCACATTTATTTAGAACTATATTGTTATTTGTAAAATTCTTATTTTAAATACGATGTTATTTGTAGAGTATAATGTAAAATACGATGTTATTTGTAGAGTATAATGAATATATAACAAAATATCCTGGGACATTATTCACAAAAGGCCATCGATCCCAAACTAAGAAGAGCTCGTACTATAGAAACCAGACAACTGATATACTAAATTTAATAGTTATTTTGTATATACATACTTATATAGATAACTACACCCAGACTCAAGACAAACAGGCATGTTCACACACAAATGCCTGCCCTGGGTGGGAAACGAGCCCCCGACCTGCGGCGCGAAAGCCAAGTATCTACCAACCACGCCAACCGGCTCGTCATGAATGACAAGATGACATACTTATATCGTATATTTTTTGATAATATTATATTCATCTGAAATTACTAAAGCTGGAGCAATTAAATCACTAGATATGACAAAACAAAGCCACCGCCGTGTCTGTCTCCACACGATATATTCATATGGTTTTCAACAATGGACTGTGTAATTAATGAGAAAGGTTTTAGGTGTATAATTCGTTAAGGTTTTGTGTAATAATGGCTGAAATATGACTAAAATATGATATGGCCGACTGAGAGCTTTACACCGCGAGTCATTTTGTTATTAAACATTTTATTTAATATATATATTTTTTACTCGTGAAAAGTCAGGACGGGTAGCTAGTAAGATAATAAAGTAATTAAAATGAGTGTTATATTACCAGGTGGATTTACGTGTTTACTGTATATGATAAATTCTAATGTAAAACTAACTTTATTTAGGTTAACGGTGACGACGAGCTTTGTATAATTAATTACGATTGAAATTCGTTTTAGGTTCGTTTAATATTCAATCGGAGTCCTTAATTTATTCTCGAGATTTAAGACATGTCGCTTTTGGATTAAATTAGACATAAAATAAGGATGAACGAGTTATTTTTGCATTAGTTCCGGCTTTGGATATGGAAATAACGTTTTATGCTGTTTCCTAAGAAGTACATTATTCAGACGCATAGAGTATATAAACGTCATATATATAATAGTTTATGCGACTTTTTATATGCTCATAAGAATTGATGTTATTGCGTTACATAAATAATATAGATAATGTCAAAATATGCTGATCTATCTATCTTCATATTAAATATATCTTTGACTCAAGAAAAAATATTATAAATTGTGAAATCCACCATGTCAGAAGGAGGAAACAAGATGAATGTTCATCAGTGCGTTCGATATCAACCTTAAAAAATATTACTAATTAGAGAAATAGCCACATAAATATTAATCAAATAAATACACAATAAAACATAAAGAATTAATTTTATTTTAATGAACAGCTGTTCTGCATTAAAAGATGCCACCTTACCCGCTGACCTCTGTTCTCATAACAACGAAACAGGATGTTGCGAAGTTCTGTCTTCGCATTACGAGTATGAGTTACGAATACATTTCCGTAGACAAGTTGTTTAATCATCCATCCGCCTTAACTGTTTAGTTACGTGTCTGTAGTATACAGCCAGATATATAAATATACTTGCAGATACGACATTTTTAAACTGCGTTCGAGCATAGATGAACTGCGTCAAATTTTATTTATGTATAAATTAATTTACTAGTCCATATTTTGAACATGAATATTTAAATAAAACAATGCATGATTAAGCACATTGACGTCACAATGCACCGCAAAATCATTGCTAACCGATTGTGTCCTGGTTTTCATCAAGCTTTAGCACGCAATTCAGACCAAACGAACCGATATGAACAGTTCGTCTTTGAGGTTTTATCTTTAATGCTTTGGAAATTCCCTTGACATTTAATGCAATTGCGGTCTTACAAATTTAAGACTAGATAAATCTATTTCTATACTTATATTTATGTTGGTTTAATGTATTAAAATTTAACATAGTTGATAAAAATCGGTTACTTGATCAAATCATCTATTAGCGTTATTAACTTATTAATTAACGAGACGAAATAATTTTTTTAACTTACTGAGATTTATTGCAATAATGCAGAACTCATCAAATCAAGAAAAAGGTGTTATCGTTGTTATATATTATTATATTATAATTATTTTTAATGACATTTATTTTCATATTAGTTTATGTATTTTTATACACGTAAGATAACTAATATATTTAATAAACTGAAGCGTAGAAGTACCCGTTAAATAGGTGAAATAAGAAACAAAACAAACAAATTGTTTATAGCAGAACATTCAATAGCGAGCGAACAACAATCGAATGCTTTAGAACTATTAAGCGAGTATTGTTCCTAACTAACCAAGTCCAGTCAGATAATTCCTTTATAAATTGTTAATTTGTATAGAATTTCTTACTATTTATAAACTTTAAATATATACTAATAAAAATAAAATACGTAAAACACTATTTAATACTTACTTTACGATAAAGCTTTCAAACCTCCGCAATGCAAGGGGAAATTACGTAGGTATTTTGTATTCAAATGAATTACATTGACATTTTATAAATTTAAAATTTCTTAAAAAATATTAATATTTAAAAACGTGCCTTTATTAAATAAATAATTATGCGAATACAGAAGTTAATTCAAAAATTTAGCTACTAAGTTTTTTGTTGGGATTATTAGTAGAAATTAAATACCGGTAGTTACTATAAAATACTCAAGACAGATCTGTAATACTTAAATAAACAGTCTGTAGATATCCCAAAACTGAGTTAAGGCCTCCTCACCTTCGATCACGCTGCTCTAATAGCAGGGTACATGGATATACTTATTTCTGGTGTTTTTTTCTACCAACAAATGCATGTTTTCTTTCCGTGCTTTCTTACACCGCCGATTACGAGACGAATTATTATATAAACACTAATCACTATCGAAGTAAAACGTATCTGACATCAAGAGGTCGGAGAAAAATTAAATTATTTTCCTCACATATGTACGTCACGTGTCCTGAGTAGAAATCGCTCTTTTCAATCAATTAAATAAATAAATCATTACCCATTACGTTCACTTGTATTTACCAACTGACGTGTGCAGAATATCATCACCGTGCGTTCGTATGAATTGGCAGTTTAATTAAGCTGGATCAATAAATATATCGCGCCAAGCTTAAGTTTAGTTTTTTTTTTCAACAATTTGTAGTTCTGTATGGTAGTTTATATATAATATCACAACAAGAAACTATGGATTAGGATATACATACAGTTAGTATAGATTAACTTAATCCAGCGCTATCACTAGAATATGCGCAGAAATTTTCATCTAAATTTTGTTAACATATTATATTGACTTTATATATCAAAAATCAAAGAAACACAAATAATTTTCAAACCAAAACATAATGTATTAGAAATGTAATTGTCAGAGTCACACGTTTAATTTCCTCACAAGTATATTAATATTTTAAATCGTTTACGTTTAAGAAACATATTCATATTACTAATACGAAAATTAAAATGTATGTATTTTATAGTTTACTATGATCGCGTTAAAATTAGTAACGTTGTTGGCATTTCATAAACCCAAAATAATATTGATCGAACCGGAGCTTTGTAGATTTAGTTATTTAACGTCTGGACTAAGTTAAATGTATTTGTTGATTTATTTATTTAACTGGTAACGGAGCAGCACAAAATATTTATAATTTTAGATACTTCGAACATCCAACGAAATACAAACTAGTAGGTACATAATAAGGATACTACTACATCTTCTTTCTTTCTTTATTTCATAGCAAGGTGGACGAGCATATGGACGAGCAGATATCTAATTCTCAATTAATAAATACTATATATTCTACGATCCATGACAGCTTTACTATTTCTCTTTGACAGGCTTAAAATTTTTGTTTTGTTTTTGTTTCTAACAATAGCGTAAGGTAATAAAAAAAAAACATTGAATCAAAATTTTTAAATGAATATGTTTGTGCCGGTAACATTTTTTATAGTTGCGTAGAGGCTAGTGTTACGACGCCAGCTACGGCTATCGTAGCTACATAAGTTTCTGCGTCACACCGAATTATAAGAAAAATCTGATGATTGAAATTTATTCACTTAAAATATTTATTTCTCCCTAGTAATTACATTATTTGTATTATTATATAAATCGGGTGGTTAAAGTTATTATTTAAATAAAATTACTTTTTTGGATATTTTCTTCTCTCATACCTTATTATCATAAGAAAATTACAAAACTTGGCTTTCAATATGAGGCTTTATTATGAAAAAGGGATTTATAATAATTAATTATTGTTAAAAGTAACAAGCGGTGGCTAAAGGGCACTTTTGCCATTGAGGCAAAGGTTAAATTAATTCTTCTCTTTGGCGTTACAGTTTTATTATTATTATTTTTTGTTACAACTTTAATAAATTATAATACTTATGAAAAATATATAAATATCCTTCATACTTTACACAAAATTCATTTCATGAACAGCAAAATTTTACTCGATGTTTTTATTCAATCTGAAAAATATATTCTTCAAGTCTTCATTTTGACGAACCTTCAAGGGCTCACGATAAATATTGCGTTATAGAAAATTTGTCTGGAGATGAGAACGATATTATTACTTTTCTAATAGGATTCATTTTCATTATTTATAGGAGTCTGCAGTTTAGCCTCTATTTTAAATATTAATAATCTAAATGTTTTTCTTTCGAACATTTTTCGTACATAATTCTGTAGATAGTTTTTTAACAGAATAATTATTTCACCTTATCGGTTTTGAACAAAAGAAAAAATTATAAAAGTAAAGGCTAGATAAAAAAATTGTTTCTGCAATAACTACACGAGATATATAGTTTATATCATACTAGTATTTTGCCCGCGGTTTCACCCGTGTATTTCCCATTCCCGAGGTAATACGGAGACAATAGGATGACTGCCTCGTTTGTCTAGTGGCTTGATATAAGGCCGCAGACTCAGTGGTCCTGGGTTCAATTCCCAATCACTCACTCTCGTGCCTCGGAAAGCACGTTAAGCCGTTGGTCCTGCGCCTGAACTCTTTCCGGTCGTGTCGGATTGTTTCCCATCGGATTATGAGAGCTAAGGAAAAGAGAGTGCACCTGTGTTTGCGCACACACTTGTGCACTATAATATCTCCTGCGCAGTTGGCTAATCTCTCTTGAGATTTGCCGCCGTGGCCGAAATCAGTCTGGAGGACCTTACTTATATTATTATATAAGTTAGGATATCTAACTTATAAAGCAACTAGATTATATTGTAATTGAATGAATGAATGACTTTATCCTAATGATGTATGTCTTCGCTGACAGAAACAATACTGTCATTTCAGTAAACGATAAATGGATTCTTTAATACAGTCAAATCACAATTACATGTGAACCAATTACCGCATTCGTTTTCTTTTATTTCGACTTGTTTTATTAATTGTACATTCGCTTTGTGGGTAATTGTTCATCAACTCTGCCGCGGTTGCTGAAAAGTGAATAACGGTAGTCCGTTGAAAATAATTAAAATAAATGTAAAGTGTCATTTTTAATTCCTTTAAAGTTTTAAAAGAATATCGCAAATTGATTTATAATTTTATGTAATACTAGCTGATACCCGTGACTTCGTCCGCGTTGCTTGATATATTAACAAAGTTTTCTTATGTACGAAGGAACAAACATCAAAAAGATCGCAAGCAAAAATATACTTTGTTTAAACATACATCACTGAACACACAGTGCATATACAAATCGTTGTTTCTTGAAACTTTAATAACTTTTTATTAAATTAAGATATCGCAATCATTTTTCTTTTTGATTATGGCCAAGTGTCTAAAAATAAAATTTAGAAAATTTCATTGAAATCTATCCAGTAGGTTTTCCGTGATGCGCGCACAACTGCAGACCTCTATCATTTAATTTATATAGATAAATATTCAAATATATAAAATAAATATTCAAATATTAATCATACAAAAACCGTGAAAGGAAACCAGTGGATAGGAATCACGTATTTTAACACAATATCATGGATTCGAATTCGAGCAAGCACCTCTGATTTTTCTAAAGTTTGCTTGCTAAGGTTAGGGAAATAATAATCTGTTTGTTTGATGGTGACAACTCGTCTACATGTGTGCCCCTCGACCCGCACTGGTCCAACATGGTGGAATTAGCTCTAACCCTTCTCTTTAAAAAGAAGGTATATCCCGGTAGTGCAGCATGTCCCACTATAAGGCCGCCTTTCTTGTTAAAAACATTTTATAAAATTATATATTTAATTTATACAATTTATTAACTTATCTTTTTAATTGTCACCGGGTATTATCTTTCCATTGGTATGTAGGCGTCCTCTGCTATACAAAATGACGTATCGGAGCGCGAAATAAGATACCGTTTGTCTTTGTTTTGTAAATAAAATTATACAAATCAGAATGTGGGTCTTTCTAAAGAAAAACGTTTATAACTATCTACATGCGAATGATGATGATATGATGTCTCCCTGACGGATTCCGGTCATGGCGGCCATTCTGAACAGATAGTGTTCAAGTTCACCGAGAACGTTCACGATGTTGTTTTGCGTACACTGTAATCCTACAGGATGGTAATTCGAGACAACTGAATAGAGCTCAAACGCTTTACGACCTTACTGAGGCAAATTTCAAACGTCGACTGCTACTGGGAATTTTAATTACCCAACCCAGCAAATGAACCACTACTGCAGGTTTTGCAGCGTTATAAGTAAGTCACGAAACAGTTAAGTGATATGGTTGTCATATTTATGTGTTAACCTATGTAGTCATTATTAATTTAATCAACAATATTAATCATTCGTAAGAGATCATTCGTGGTAGGGCTTTTTGCATGCTCGTCTGCGTAGGTACCATCCACTCATTAGATATTCTACCGCAAAAAACAGCAGTATTTTGCCGACCACTTACCAACAGATGGCTCATATACTCGTCCGCCTACCTATACTATATAAAAAAACCACTAATTCAAAAAACATTTTTGTTTCCGATCGGAAGAGATTCTTCCTCATAAACTTTATTAGCATAGACATTTGAATGGACAGATCAAATATTTCTGTCGTGCAGAACAGAGATATCTATGAATAATTGATTTATTTAAATGTTTTATCCGAGATAGCTGAAATATGAATGAGATTGAATGAATGACAAAGTAACGTTTCATTATAATATTTTTACTCTATGGATACACTTTTGTTAGAACTAAAAACTAAACGAATGAAATAGAATTAATCACATCTGTGATTTAATAACAAAATATATAATTTCGGTATTGAAACATTCGTAAAGTAAAAAGGGTGTATAATCCCTTAACTCGACGTTACATTATGACTATATATTTTATATTATGTAAGTTTTGTAGAGGTGGTCAGATAGATGTAATTAATTATAAATCACAGTAATCGTATAGTTATATGGTTAATATAACTATACATATAGTGACAAAAGAAAATGATAATAAGGTAAGTTAAATGTATTTGTCATAAAGTAACGTCACTATGACATAGACACACTTTGGAGATATTAAAAGCTGCAATAAGCGTTAAAACCCCTACTTGGTAGTAGGGTCTTGTGCAGACCACTCTGGGTAGTAACTCCCGCTCATCAGATATTGTATGGTAAAATATACAATACTTAATTTTTTTTTGTTTCAGAAAGGGAGAATGAGCTAGTGTAACTTTAGTCTCAAGAAATATATAATTTTATTCTTAAGGTTGGCACATTGGTGATGTAAGGAATGCATAATATTTCTTATGGCGCTAATGCCTATGAGCGTTGTTGACTACTTACCATTAGGTGGCTCATCTGGCATGTACGCCTTTATTGTATATTACAATACATACACAATACATACATGATACAATATTATGTATAAGCATACATTAGCATTAACATTAGCTTGACACTGATTGTGTGTATATATATCTCTTATTTTTCTAAATGACTTGCATCTAATATTACTTATGTATGTTTAAAATCAGACGTAAAGTTATCGAGAGCGCCACGAGATCACCATCAAACTAACAACTCTTATACTTTAAAGCTAAATATTTGTAGTTATTATACAATTTAAATAATTTAATATATTCACACCGTTGTATGAGACCTATAAAGGTGGACTCAACACAGTACAGTATCAAAGTTATTTGCATATAAATTCTACAACCAAAGGGATAATTCTGAATATTAATAGTAGACGTTGCTTTTGCTGATCAACGTATATTGAGTTGAGTATACAAACTAACGTCCTTCAGACCGATTTCGGCCACAGCGGAAAATCTCAAGAGAGATTAGCCAACTACGCAGGAGATATTATAGTGCACAAGTGTGTGCGCGCAGACACAGGTGCACTCTTTTTCTTAGCTCTCATACTCCGTTGGGATGCCAATCCGACACGATCGGAAAGAGTTCAGGCGCAGGAGCAACGCCTTAACGTGCTTTCCGAGGCATGAGAGTAAACACACTTTCGACTCCCAGACTCCGGGCTGCTACTGAGAATTTTCTGACAGACAAAATTTTAACAAAACAAAAACCGACTTCATAGGAAAAACAATTTAATATGCACTAAAAAGTAAAAAAATAATTGCGTATTCTTCTATAATTTGATAATTAACTTACTATTTTCTACTCAACAATATGTAGGTACGAATGTGTTGTGTGGTTGATAATTTATTTACAATTATTGTTACTTTTGGAGTCGATATCAGCCAAGATGGGTTTATAACTACATACATAGTTAGTTATAGGTGAGATGTGCTTGTGACGCACGCGCAACTTAACGAGGCGAATAAAAGTCAATTTGTAATGTGTATGTTTTTGTTTGTTTTTAAAAGATTCCCGTATTATTATTGCTAGGTACATTATATTGTTTCCTTAGCTGACATCGACTCCAAAAATAACAATAATTGTAAATAAATTATCAACCACACAACACATTTGTACCTACATATTGTTGAGTAGAAAATAGTAAGTTAATTATCAAATTATAGAAGAATACGCAATTATTTTTTTACTTTTTAGTGCATATTAAATTGTTTTTCCTATGAAGTCGGTTTTTGTTTTGTTAAAATTTTGATTTATTTTTCGATTTTTAGTGAATCTGAAGTACACTCACTAATTTGTAGAATATGGGTAGACCTACTAAACGTGCAGCTCATATGAGACAGCGCCGTTTATATTATTATTTAAATATATTAATCTAAAACAGTGAAACGTAAAGAAAAATGCATTTTGGTACTGAATTAATAAATATTAGTTAATATGGTTAAATGTATGAATATAAATTAACATGTTTTGATTAAATAGATTTAGTTGGTGGGGTAATTTAGTTGGGCAGCCATAACATAATCAAATAGTTATTTCTAGTAATAATTAAATAAACTGTATGTTTATAGATGTTGTGTTATACCATTCTTCACCATAAAATATGACGGAATGTTTGTATATTAAAAAAAGGGGAAGTATCTATATTATCCTATCTAATATTATAAATGCGAAAGTATGTTTGTTTCTGACGCTTTCACGCCTAAACCACTAAGCCGATTTAAAAAATTCTTTCACCAATGGAAAGCTACATTATCAGGGAGTAACATAGGCTACATTTTGTCCCCATATTCCCACGGGAACGGGAACTACGCGGGTGAAACCGCGGGAAAAACACTAGTAATCAATATATAAATATACATAAATATAACATGTATATAAGAGTACTTATACGATATATTATATAATTTTCAAAATTGGTCTCAACTTTTAGTAGATGTTTCAATTACAAACATAACATATATACTTATGCTTACATGCATAACTCATATTATAAAGAGGAATGATTTGATTTTTGTTTGATTTTTTATTACAATTTAAATCAAAAACTACTCGACCGATTTTAAAAATTCTTTCACCCTTAGAAAGCTACGTCTTTACCAAGTAACATAGGCTATATTATATTTTCAAAAACTTATAGATCCCTTCTTAAAATGGAGCAATGTAACACAACGTATTTAACTGTTACCTATAAAAGTTATTATTTCGCGTGCGCTGCGAAAACTATTGACGGTATATAAAGAAGTGTTTTATACAATAGTACTATAATTACTTGATCATAACGATGTTATGGTAGGTGAATGATAAATCTAGATAGCCTATAAAAGAATCGGCCGTGTATCGTTAATTTGCTACTAAGAATTGAAGATTTCCGTTACTTTGTCATGGATCCTATAATCAGAATCTAACCAAACTATCATCAAACAACTCTTGAAGTATACTCTTTCCAATAAAAAAGAAATCATCGAAATCCGTTGAATAGATATCGAGTTATTCGTCCATTTGTCGCGCACATACCTCATGCAAATTTACGACTTATATGGTTTTCTCATGGATTCCACTGTCAAAACTGGACCAAAAAAAAAATGGGACCAATGGGAAAGCACCACCTTTCAAATAAAAAAAAATCATCGAAATCGATCCATCCAGTCGAAAGTTATGAGGTAACAACACCAAAAAAAACATACAGACGAATTGATAACCTCCTCCTTTTTTTGAAGTCGGTTAAAAAACCCAATAACGGTTTATTGGCCCGACCTGGAATTGAACCTAAGACCATGTGGCCTTATATCTAGCCACTAGACCAACGGCAGTCAGACTATATAAACTATAGAAGCAGTGAAATAATATCAGCGGTATTATTTATATTTTTTCTTCTCTAAAACTTTCTTAAGTTTAACTTTCTTTCGTTTTCTTTTTTGAAGCATTTATTATACAACCAATGAAAAAGGTATAAAAGCTGGAAATAACTATATTAATCAATAATGTACGTTAATGTATGTTTCAAGCTAATTAATAAATTAAATAATCACTTACTTGTAAATATAAATTAATAATATTTACTATTTACGTCTTTATAGTTTCCAGCGAACATGCGACATGGGTCAAGCTGTACAGTTTACTGCTACAAACATTATGTGTTACTTTGTAAGTTTTTGTCCGTTTTAAAAGGAAGAATACTGTTTTTAATGATGGTATTATTTAATTTGTAAATGGATGTTAAATATAAATATAAACAGTACAAAGAAAATCTCAATTTGCGTAGGCGGTACCGCCTACTCTAATATTCAAGCTCTAAATAGCAGTATTATTTACTACTAAATAAGTATAAAATGAGGCACTAAAATAAAGACACAAGAGAAAACATTTCTATTTAGTTCATATATTTACAGACTGTTTTTTTACATAAATTAATAAATTGCATAAATTTAACCACTATTTACATTCTCATTTAAAAAAATAATATTGTAAATAATTATAAGGCTAATTGTAAATTCAAATCACTATCAAAAATATTTTATTGCAGAGGCAAACATAATGACAACTTTTTCAAGTGAGCTTCAGTCAACACTGTTGGCCTAGGAAAAATAAATACATTTTTTGTAATAAAAAATAAACACTAAAGTTTGTGTGATTTTGAAAAGACAACTCAAATATTTACCACCTGACGGTAAATTAATATCCCTCCCTGCTCGTAGACATTCGCATTCTTTACAATGCTTTTCCCTAAATTTCGCTGCCAAAACATAACTTGAAGTTTATAACAACATAATTTCGAATTTATTAAAATAATTTATTTGCTCAGTCTAGCGGTGCAGAAAAGCGTCTTTGTTACATTGCTTTTGGGTAGTTTGTTTTTATTTTAGTTTTACTTCTAGAAATATTAATAAATATATTTAAAAATATTAAATTAAAAAAAAATGCCGAAACAATATCCTCGTCCGCCTACCTATATTATAAAAAAGACTATTTATTTATAGTGTCTTTATATTGTGCATAAGATAACTAGTATCTTAATTTACGTGTGGTGTTATTCCAGCCATCGGTAATGTTATTCACAATAATAAAATAATAAAAACTACTAACTGAATGTAATAAATATTAGTTTTTATTTTAAATATTATAACTAAAATTATATTAAATTGCTTTTGAAAAATCTAGAATCTGAGGAAATGAGTTGTCGATGTTGCACGGAAATTGAATATTTTCTATCCTAATATTATATTTACGAAACCCTTAGAAGTATGTATATAAATAATTTCACAGCAATAATAATGAAAAATATAATGTTTTAGATATTTGAACTTACGTAGATTGCCATTTTCCTAAAATTAATACTTTTACAATTGCCAAAACGTCTTTGTTCTATTAATAGAGTTCAATATACTCTTTCATGATACAATAGTTTGAAACTTAAGCACTTGCCAAATAGCCTTACAATAGAGTTGAATGATCTTTCATTTCCCGTAGAAATATTACAGAACTCACGTTTGCGAATTGGGTCAAGAATTCCGGAATGCTTTGTAATTTACTTAAAACATTATGGTATTATTACGTGATGTTATTATATAAAATTACTTTGTAGCTCGGGTTTGTTACTTTTATCTTTATCCTAAAGGTTTGATCAACGATTTGCCTCTTTAATTATATTATTATAGGCTCTTTTAAACGCAACGGTTCAAACCTTTTTATATCAAATAATATAATTAAGTGAGTGAATAATGAAAAGGCCATGAAAATCTATTATTTATTTTTAAATTAGCTGTAAATTATACATTTCAATACTTATTTTATGTATCATTTAGTAATAAATGAGATACAGAACATTCATTAATGATATTTATATATAATAGTAGGCTATTAATGAGTTTCCTTAAATCTAAAAAAAAGGTTTTAAGATATTACGTTATTCTATTATTCGTCGTAGGACGAATTATTATAAAAGTTGACTAGCGTAGAAAGATAATTCGAAAGAAAATAGTTAAATAATGATTCCAAATCGAAAGTTCACACTCAATAACTAACACGCTCAGTTTTAGACGGATATTGATCATTTGAAAATTTATATCAGAACTATATGAATAAATGACTCAAACTGAATAGATTAAAAAAAACATTGTTTTAATCGTTCCAAAACTTATATCACGATTCCATTGCTTTGTACAATATAATACTATCGAACCGTCAGATAAACGCGACCAAAGCGCCATAGGTACATGACAGAAATTCCCCGCCTACATACGAAGCGCTTCGAAGCCACATTTATTATTCGCGCTGCAAAACTGTGGAATACTTTGTCTGAGACCGTATTTCATAGTAGGTATAAAATTGGTGTCTTCAAATCCAAAATAAACAGGTGTCTAGGCAAGCGTGCTTCTTCTTAGACTGTAGTCTTGCGTAACATTAGGCAAGTCAACAGTCAAACGCTGACCTAACGTGACGTGATAAAAAAATAACTATAAAACTAACTCAAGTTGGTTGCCGAAAAATTCACAATGTGTAAACTAAATAACTTAAACAAGATAAGAAATCCAACACTCAACGCCGTTCCTTTAAACATGTTTTTATTAATGTCGTATAATTAATATAAACATAAGAAGTACGTATACGTCTACGTATATAGTTACCATACGTAGTAGTTCTCGAATAAACTTCAAATAGGGTTGCTTTCCTGAATTATTAATAAAACTCTGATCCAGAAACGGAAATTCGTTATCGCAATATGGCAAATATATATCGCAAAAATGTAATAAGGGTTGAAAATTTCAAACAATATACACCAAATACCATTTGATATTTTCATTCGTTATTTAAAAAGACTGAAAAGGTTAACGGTATAGAAGCCGTCTAGCGACTGAAAAGTCTCCAATTACGATTGTGAACCCTCAATGATTGTGCCCTTTGGTTATTTTCGAGTGGATAACTCGCAGCACGAATAAGTTTAACGTTTGTTTGAAAAGGAAAGTATTGTTCCTTTTTATCGCACGCGTCAACGTTCCTGTTGCCACGTGTCACCTGAGTTTTGGCCCCTTTCCTTTATTAGGTAACCGAGACCGGTCGGTAATTGTACGTATTTTCTGTACGCAAGTATGTATAAATGATGACTAAGCTATTATTTATATAAACTTTTCCGTAAATGATCGGAAAACTATACTTTGGATACGGCTCTAAAGCAATCGATGTCTGGTTATGAAATTTCGCAGTTACTATTAGGAGATAAGGAATATGTTAGAGAAAAACTCCACAGTATAAACCACACGCGTGGTTCGTTCAAGTAGACTAGTTTCAAGAAATATTTTAAATGCTGTCAGAGAAATATTCATATTAAGAAATTTGTCCCGTAAAGAAAAGTAAATATCAAGGTAAAACAAAATCTAGTAATAATCTTCATCGATCAGAGAACACAAATCAGAACTTAATATCAGGAACAAGCAATGTTCAAGTCTATTGTATGAGAGAAAAGGTGCATGACAAAAACTTTTTCCTCTTAGTGTAAAATATCGCAATTTTACTTGAATATAAAATTGATTGTAGTATAAACTGCGGTTCATAATATGAGTTTTATTTTAAATTTGAGTCGTAGCATAATATTTTTTTAGTTGTCTAAATAAAATAATAATGGTTGTGCATCGTTAAGATCTTTAGTTTAACAAAGATAACATTTATAAAACTAGTACTTCACTCTCTCATTTTTTTGGCAAACAAATACATTTTTACATATTTTTTGTAATATAATAATATCCTGAGACATTATCACACATGGCCATCTGATCCCAAACTAAGCAGAGCTGATATGAAAACCAGACAACTGATATACTACATATACTACTTTTCTTTTGTAAATACATACTTATACAGATAACTAAACTCAGACCACACAGACGAAACAGGACAAACAGACATGTTCATGCACACAAATGTCTGTCCGGGGTGGGAATCGAACCCACGACCTGCGGCGCGAACGGCAGTTGTCTACCAAACAGGCCGACCGGCGCTTCGTTTTTATACCGCAGTTTTATAAATGAAACCTTTGCTCTATACGTATCTGTAAGCTGGAACATAAAAATGACTCCGCGTGTGTATTATATAAATAATATAGATTTTATTCAAAGCATAAACCAAGTGATATTAAAGCTGTTGTGATGTGTTAGAATATTGACAGAATGATTAAATATTAAACTAGCTTAAATATTAAAATTTAAATTACATTAATTTTTGTGTCGTTAATATGTAGATCAATGTTTTCTACAATTGGTTTCAGTTTTACTTACCTAATAACATTGATAATTATTGTAAAATTAAGTTATTCGCCTAAACGGCCTTATCAATTAATGAAAATGTAGCGATTATGAGAGGAAGTGCTCTAACTTTGTACGAGCTTTGACATATACGTGCTTGAACCACTTTAAAATTTCTTAATAATTATTAATTAGCTAAAAAGTCATGTGGTTTATATTGAATTGATACATTTTGGTACGGATTCCTAAATATATTAAAAACAAATTAGTCTTACCTTTTTAATTATTACAAGTCTAGTCTGATCATATTGAAACTAACAAAGCATTTAAAAACAAAGGTTTGGATTGAAATTTTAGATAGTCAGAGCTTTTTGATATTTATAAAAATAATTAAAAATGTTTTCAACTGCGTCAAAAGCGACGAATACAAAGGGTATAAGCCGTCTTTGTGCTATCGACATTTTAGTTAAAACAGTCCTATTGGAATATTGAAAATGATATTTAATATATAATATAATACAATTTCTTTGGCTCATCCACACCTTAAGCACAAGTAAGAATTTTAATTCTTAGATGTCTCATTAACGTCTTACCAATGACATCCATCTGAAAATTTGCATTGTGTACATAAAACAATTAAAGTAAAAAAAATTAGAAAGGTTACAAACATTAGAATTCATTTTCATTTTCGGTTTAAAAAAAAATCTACAAAATACATCCCATAGGAGTAGTGCACACAATGACAGATATTTAAATAGAATTGTTAAAATATGGAAAATTAATTATTTAGTCACTAGAACAATTAAGCAGTCAGTCAGTCCTATACTTTATAATTATCATATACTTACAATTTGTTGCGAGACTTACAAATTTAGTACTTTAGCCTATAAGAAAATTTACTCCTTCGTGAGTGGCAAATTTGCATCCAAATACATCCGAATTGAAGGAATCTTGTGATTTGATAAAAATGCCTTTTCATGCATTTATACAATCAGCAGGAAATTAAGTCGATTTTTATGTATGTAGATTTTATTTAGCATTAGAATTTCACCTGAACGAATTATATATAATCAACAACATGATGAGTGTGAAAGCCATTTGTTTGACAATTCCAACGAATGGCTTTAACACTTTTTCGAGTATTAAAAGTATTATTTACACCGGACTGACGTCGGACAATGACGGATGTTGTTAGGAATAGGTACTATGGAAGGTACTTTCGAATGATTGATCCGAAAAAAATGTAAGTGCGTTAACATGTTCAGTTAATTTATAATTTCCTATCTATCCAACAGTGTTTAAGGTCTTATAGAATAATTACAAAACGTTCTGCTCGAGTAGACTATTAAATATTTTCAGGACGATCAACAATGATACCTTCCAAGACAAAATAACAAATTGCCTTATTTTTACCGCAGACTGTTCAAGCCGCAGCTAGATTTTATTTTGCCAGACAATTGTCAATCATAGTTTTTACTATAGTATTGTAGTGAAACGTGAATCCATATAATTCTGTTTTAAATTAACCAGACAGGATAAAAATCACAAGACGGTATAGACTACAGTACTAAAGGGAGCAGTTTCAAATCAGGGCGTGTAATTTTTAAACAAATTCTGTTTTCTTTTTATAAATGGTGAAGGGTGACCAACCAAGCCGTTGATGGACCAGTTACTAAGAAATGGATCGCTTGCCCGTCCGCTTATCTATTATCCGCATAAAATAATAACCATAATAAATTGTTAATTTACACTGTTTACATCCACAGCAAGCAGATTAAATTACTTCGGCTCCCACTACAATAATAATACAGACAAAAATAAAATTTCATTTGTTCATTATTAATATCGTCATATCAATTATGAGCTGAACCAACAAAGCTATTATATTATAATACAATGTTACAAGACATTATGAAGGAAACAATCGAGTAATATTAATGTATTTAACAGTAGCAGTGCTTTGTTGAGTAATGAGAAATTAACGAGCTGCTAATTAGTTGCTATATATTTTATTTATTAAAAAGGTTTTAAAATTGGAAACGGTAAATAGTGATTGGAATTTGTTTGGATTTATATGACGATGTGAATCAGAAAGAACACTTATCTTTAAATTGCAGAATTAGTAAACACATTGCTATAATTATATTTTAGTATAAAAACTTAGTCAATTAAAAAAAAAGAAACAACTGCGTGAAATTGACGTGATGATACAGTGACCAATTTCAGTATTCGTAAAAGTTCTCTTAGTTATACCATCTTGTTCAAATTATAACAACTTTGGTGAAAATACTCTATCGACTATATCGAGTTTTCTTCTAAATTAACATATTGGGTCAATTGTTTTAAATTATTCAATACGATTAACTATAAAGCTAAGGTTATGTTAATTTTAAGACTTAAGAAAGGCTTCTCGTTTAAGATGTATTCTAAGCTTTGTGAAACGCTTTACACGTCTGTATTATTTACATTTTTTCGCTAATTCAATAATGATATTATTTGATTTTACTTTCGTTGTAGTAACGACAGTCTTGAATTTTTTTTAATTTATGATTTGCGCCGCAATATCTTAATTTGTATACTTAATTTATAATCTGCGGTTGGGTCACCGAACGAAAATAATTGGAATTTGGTACTCAAATAGAGTACCTACTCCTATTAGTACAAACTCCTATTATTTTCATTCACAAATTCGAAGAAAATATACTATGACAGATGGAAAAATACCAGACGAGTGATTTTATAAGAGTACAGTTTTATCATCTACGCACGAAAGGCCAAAAAGGTGGAGTGGAGTGAATTTATTTTCTAAATGTGAATGGCAATGTTGTTATCAGGACTGTGAGTCTAACAATTTGAATAGTCTAAATGACAAAGAAAAGAGTAAACAAAATTCTTATATTTTAATATTGTATTAGCTTCGCGAAATTTCTATTTTTTAGATGCAGGCCACTTAGAAAAACAGATCTCGTTCAATTTTGTTTGTGTCTAAGCGCGAAAATAAACGAAATTATTCACTCAATACGAGGGTGTTTTCTCGTTTCGTCGCGTTGAATCGCTAAGCTGCTTAGCTGAATTAATAAAAGTTCCCTTTTTCTCACAAAAAATAAAATCGATTTAAAGCAGTCCTTAAGCCGTTAAATGTTATAAATTTATACATAAAGTAAAGTGAAAGTGTTTTTCGTTTAAAAATACAAAAGAAGATTGTGAGTTTTTTTTTAAATAATCGATGTTACTTTCGACTTGGCTTTCTTCACAAACGAAATCTAAGCAAAGTATACGGTACGTAGTATATTGAATACTTATATTAATTACTAACAATTCGCCCACGACTTCGTCCGAGAAATTTTAAAAACGGTTATTTAATATAAATACGTAAATTAACTAAACGTAGGACAGTTACAGTTTGTTAAAACCGTGACATTTTTCTTACTTAGAGAATTTTAATAACCATCATAACTTATAAACGAAAACTGCGATCGGAGTAATTGGAATAAGAAGAAAGTGGAATTTATACGTACATAATAAACCTTAATTATTTATTATACCATTTTAATGGATAAGGACTAATATCATGATACCAATGTCACCACTGTTCGATTCCTCCCGTATTTGAACTTAATAATTTAAATAAAACAGTTACTGTAGCTTAACTATAATAGGCATATACCATAGTGGACGTTTTTGTGAGCAATCATGAGTACTGTTAATATACAGAACACTTTTTATACCCCGTCAATAGTTTTCGCAGCGCAGGCCAAATAATGACTTTTATGGGCAACATTTTGATATATTTTCTTACATTTGTTCCATTTTAGATAGGGATCTCTAATTTTCTTGAAAATATAATTATACTCGGTAAAGTTGTAGCTTTCTTATAGTGAAAGAATTTTTAAAATCGGTCCAGTAGTTGTTTAGTTAAATCGTAACAAACAAAAAATCTAATTATTCCTCTTTACAATATAAGTATAGATAAATATTTGATCCAATGGATATTATTATTATTGTTTTGAATAACTTATTCAGATTTTATGGGTATTAAATATTGCACTAGCCGTAGTTTTTACGTTTTCATTTAATTTTATTATAGTCCAGAACTTGTTATACGACTTTCGATCTTACTTCCACACCGTATGAAATAATATTGCATATCATGTTTGTGAATAGTAATAACAGGAACATATTTGAAACATACACATTTATGCGAGGAACGTAAACTTTAGTGCAATGTATTCCAGCGTTGAACTTTTCTTAGTAATAAACAAGTCATTTTATTTTCAAGCATAGAAGAGTGATTCGGGAGTACCCAAATTTCGTTAGCTCTCTTGTATGAGCTCAAAATAAGTGTGGATTGTTTTTGTATGTGTTATGTTTAAATTTAATTTTATCTTTCATACAAAGCTACGTGTTATATATTTTTAGTGATAAATAAGCGTCTCCCTACGAACGCAAGGAAAACATGTCAATTATTATAATACAAATGTACAATGTTATATTATATGATTCATTTCTCTCATAAAGTTTTGAATGCAAGCTTACAAAAAGATTTCAGTCTGACATTTTTTGTCATTGAATTCCGAAATAAAAATCCAATATTATAAATGTTATTTAATCTATACTGACATATTACGACTATTATCACAAGTAAGAAATTCAAGAAATTCAGAAAAAGAAGGCTTAGTAAAAAATATTAATGTATTCAGGTAAGAATAGCAATACTTAATCAAATGACGTATGATATCATTTCTTTAAACTTCTCCAAAGAGGCTGTTTTGGAACATTGCAGTTAAGTGGAGTTCATCGCTTGAAACATTTAACTTGAACTTCTATTTCATAATTAAAAAACTAAAATAAATGTCAAAGTAATATTAAGTACAAAATTTCATAGTAAGCACGCTTAAGTTTCTGAAACGAATAGGTTGTTTCAGAAACTTAAGCGTTACATTACGAGGCGCTACGTCGTGTAGCCTAGATCATTGCTCAGGCACGTGTAAAATTGAACTTGACGCGTAAACATTGACTCAATTTATCTTTCTCGAAGAATTTTAGATCAAATATTTGCCTTTAGACACGTAGGTAAAAATTCCTTTGATCGTTCGTGCTAAGGATTAGAAATCATACCTAATGTAGGTATGTATGTATTTGTACATTTGTCAAGAGTACAACTAATCCCGATTCTTAAAGACATTGCTAATATTGCTATTTACCTTTTCAACTTAAAAGGTACTTTGACGAAAGAATGGGGCCGACATCAAATAAAACAGCGAACTTACATGAAATGTATCCTGGGTAAACAATCTGTAGAAAAATTAAGAGAAAAAATATGAAAACATCAAACTTTTCGACTTGACGTCTGTGTGGCTACTTCTCTAACATTTTATAAAGAAACATGTCGAATGGCATTTACACGAACTAGTCATCGTTTGAAATTTTACAATTTCCAACGTCATTTTTCATTCATAAATCGCCTGCTCAGCACATGTAATCTCCCACTGAGGATTTTACAACGAGGTGACGTTATAAGCTACTTGAGTGATTGTCGTTTTATTATTAATATATTATGGATTACATCCGTATTACGGAACAGTTTTTTGCGTTATTGGATTTGGTTGGGTAGGCTATTAATAAAATTTGAGAAAAATAATCCCGATGAACTCCATTGGCCTGAAGTCTCAGGTCAGTGTCTTTTGTATTCGAAACTGGTCTGAGACTTTAATATTGACTATCAATAAGTAAGTCTAATGATTTTTTTATAATATATGTAGGCGGACTGTTAAATGGGCCACCTGATGGTAAGTGGTAACTAACGCCCGTAGCCATTGGTATTGTAAGAAATGTTTACAATCACTTACATCGCCAATACGCCATCGACCTTATGAACAGAGATACTATGTCCCTTGTAATTACACTGGCTCACTCACACATCAAATCGGAACACAACAATACCGAGTACTGCTGTTTTTACATGAAATATATACCTAAACGGGCTTACACAAAGCCCTACCACCAATAAAAAACTCTATATATTTAAAATGAAGTTCAATTAAATTGAACATTTCGTGTACAATGTTTCATCGTTAGCACCGGTTAAACCCGAGTTCGTTAAAAAAAAACACCTAACAGAAATTACTAAACCAACCAATCACGTGTATAGAATTAGAAATACAAATAATGAGATTTGCGGCATGCAAATATCGACTAACGTGTCATACAAACAATAGTCTCTATTCCTCTACTATATATTCAGAGCACGTCAATGCTATTTGCCGACTAAGCTCTCGTTATTCCACGCCTCGTTTTGGTCACTCGTATTTTAATCTGTAGACATTGCAGTTTTAATTATTTTTCATAAGTGCATCTAAAGTTTGATAGATTTAATAGTATAAAAATTTTGCAAATATATTTAAAGCTGAGTTTAGCGTGATCGAATAATTGGCGTTGAGCAATCGTCGTTGGTGTTTGAACATTTCAAATTATAATTATCCAGTGACACAATGTATCATACATGTGACATAATATGGTATGTATCTATTTGTGCAATGTTTGTGCAAACGACCTTTTAAAGTAGTACATTAAATGAGTTTTTGTGAGCATTTGCAGCAGTAATGACGTTTTTAAATGTAATACAAACTGTCATTTAGCTTTCAGCGTGAGATTTTAGGTGTTTCTATTTCAATACTTTTTGCTGATATTAACGATCTTTAGTAAGTTTTTTTAGCATTTTACAAAAACTCCAGTGGCTTAAGATTGTGTTGGTAACTTCCAAATCTTATAACTTTGTATGTTCATACAACTCATTCGCATTCAAATAATTTCATACAAGTAAATTTAAATAGCAATAAAAAATTTAGCAAGTTGAATCTTGTTACTGAAATTCTTTAAAAACTTTGCACCCCAAACGTTGATGAATATCTCTTCTACTTTGTAAAATATTCATTACAATAAATGTTTTAGAACCGAGATTAATTATATACGCGGCTGCTGTGTAAGGCGTCTATTTCACTAGAAATATTCAAGGAGCGAAATATAAGCTTAGCTGCTTGAACATTACGTACCGTATACTAGTACCGTACCGACATATGGTCACTAGTTTCCGCCTGCGGTTTCGTTTACGTTTAGGTGGGTGGGGGTCAGGTTGGAGGCTTTAGTGACATTGCGTCTACGGAGGAACCAGAGACTGGTTATTTTTATGTTTGTAAGAAGTAATCCTTATAATAATACACATTATTGTATGAGCGATAAAGATTACAATGTACAATGTACATAGCAAAAGACAGAGCAAAAGATACAGACATAAGATTTTTAAACTTTTGATTGATAGCGCGGATTAGCGCTATAAATCCAATAGACGGCAAGTATTATTAAAATTAAATATAACAGAGGCTCAATCCGTATTGAGGCTTCAAAGTTATTTTCCTTAATCTTCAGAGTAAAAGTTTGCAACTATGCGAAATACGTCTTCCAATCATCCGTCACAAAGTTGGACGAAAATTCTTCCGAATCAAGGATTGTTTGTAAGTCTATGGAAACTTTGATTCACCATGGGAGTAAATGTCGATTTCATTTATACCGTTTACTTAAGATGGATTTCATATATTCTTATCAAAATTGATAACAAATATGCTAGAATGTTGGAGTTTCGTGTTGCTTTAAATTACTTGAGAAAATGGTTAATGTAATTATGATTTTAAATTATTTGTGTTTGTTTGCTTTCAATAAGTTCTCAAATATCTCATTAATATAAACTGTGTAAAGTTAACTTTACTACTAACGTATAGAACATTCTAGTATAGTAATGTCAATACTATTATATACGAGGTTCAAGAGAAACATCGCATAATCTTCTTCTATATATATATAAAAGAGGATGTTTGTATATATGACATCGATAAACTCTATTATGAAAATTGGTAGGTATATGTATTTTTCCACGGAGAAGGTTTATATGCTATGCCCATTAATGTAACTCGCCACCAGGCGGCGCTGTAAAGTATCGACTTCCGCTCCGTTCAACCGATTGTCATAAAACTTTCAAATATATCATTTGTTATTGTAAATAAAAATAAAGCAATAATATCAAAATAACTTATAATTATTATTATTTTAAAATAATACGATTATGTACAAAAATAAGGGATTCAACGCAGAGCCTAAACCACTGGGGTAATACAGACTTGAAATTTTGACAGTTGATGCATTTTATAATGAAAATGCGTACTAAGAAAGGATTTTTGAAATTTCCACCCCTAAAAGGTTGAAATAAGGGATGAACCATTTTATGGTAATCCGTCATTTTCAAAGTTAGAAGCAAGATATTTTGTACATAAGCTTCTGGTTAGAAATAAATAAGAAAGCAAATCAGAGTTTTTCAAAATCACCACGTAAGAGGGTGAAATAGGGGTTGAAAGCTTATATGGAAAGTTCGTCATTTTTTATCTAAGAAGCATGAAATTTTATAAACAAGCATTTGTTTAGAAATAAATAAATGTGTAATTCAATATTTTTGATAATTTACCCTCCAGGAGGGTGAAATAGGGGTTGAAATTTTGCATGAAGACTCCGTCATTCTTGATGTAAGAAGCATGAAATTAATTTTAAAGCTATTTTATTATTAATTAACCTATTTTATTATTTCTTATTTTATCGCGGGGAAAGCCGCGTGTGAACCACTAGTTGTTTATAAAAAAATAAAAATACTTTCAAAGCATCTTAGGATAATGCCAGGAAATTTATATTCCTTAAATACTTATTAATATCATTAAAAACGATTTAAAATTTGAATAACAAAAAAAATTGTTCCGCCATGACAGCTATTTGCTGCCGTGACCAGGATTCGAACCTGGGTTACTACGGCCACAACGTAGGGTCCTAACCACTAGACGATCACGGCTATCGGAACTGATGAATGTAATTACTAAAAGTGCCAACTCTTTCGGAGCATTTCATACAAGATTCGACGCGGTCACGTCGTCGACTATAAAAATAAAAGTAAACCATAAAACGCTCCAATTGCGTCTCAATTTCTCTTTTTTTAATCGTCAAAGTAAATAACCCCACCAATATTAAAAGTAACCCGTCTGTTTTCATATCATCACGTTTTTTGTCTTTTAAATTTTATCGCTTATTAGTGTAATATGAATTCAGTTGGGTTATTGAACTGTTTTGGTACAAGCTTCGGTAGCCGTGATCGTCTAGTGGTTAGGACCCTACGTTGTGGCCGTAGTAACCCAGGTTCGAATCCTGGTCACGGCAGCTAAAAGCTGTCATGGCGGAGCTATATTTTATAGTATTTCTTTTTCAATCTTTAAAAATGGAAGCTAAGCTAAGGTAAGCAAGGTAAGTTCTTAAGCGGACTCTTAACTCGTCATTTCATAATAATTATTAATTAAACTTAAAGTTACTCCTTATTCGATACCCTTTATACCGCCGATAAGAAGAAGATATATATCACACATTTCAGACGGTAAATTTTTCTGTAGAAATACTTTACTAATAACCAAAACATACCAAGATAACATAGATTCCGTACGACCGAAGCTACGGAGCGTAGGAATTTTATTCATGCTCACTATATACATATATATATAAGAAAATGCCCGTTCTGGTTAGAACTGCACTAAATTCCTTTACAAATCAGGAAGTCTATACCGAAGTATTTCATTCCAAAATTTTATAAATATATTTATTTTGTAATTATAAATTATTTTATATATTTGGAGTACAGAATAAAAAATCTAAAGTATTTTATGACAAATCAAGTTCGAAATATCTTATTTGTTTTACTTTAGCAGACGAATAAAAAAACAAAATAATGACAATGTAATACTTTATTTCTAACACTATGTTTAGTATTTAAAAAAAATCTCTTCTCTACCATTAACAAGGAAATAAGATTAATGCAGCTATTATATATATGTATAATTTTTCTAAAAATAATAAGGATGATAATTGTTTTATATTCAAAATTAATGTATACCTATAATATAGTTATTATAACTTTTAACTCAGATTTTGGTTATTTAAAAAATTAATAGTCTCTTCTGTTCCGTATGGTTTTTAAAAGGCATAATTAACAAAACGACCGATCATTCTCTGATTAAATCAAAACAAGTTTTAACATATACAACCTCTATTCTTCGAAAAATCTTTAATGTTACATAAATAAACAACAGTTAACAATAGTTTAAATAAGGCGATAACCTTGTGTTTAACAACGCTTTTGAAACTTGATCAAAGTTAGATTTTGATAAACGTTGACAGAAGATTATTAAGATAGTTGATTGGCTTTACCGTTAGAATAGAAGACAATTTCGAATCTTGTTACTTTAATGTCCATTTCCGACAGTAAATCAGACATTATCTATGCAGGCGCCAGTAAGACCGTAGTCCTTGGCTTCCAGCCAGCTTTAAATGGTAACTACCTTCCTGGAGTACCAAAAAACACAATATACTAAGGATCCGAAGAAAAACGCTGTATAATTTCTATCCAAAATTATTTTGAAGTATATTTAACCATAGTAAAAAAAAATTATATATATGAAGGCCCTAAGTGGTTCAGAGACGCTTAGAGCTTAACCGAAGATTGCGGGACCTAGCACCACTGTTTTTTTATTATCCTGAATTTGTATTTGTGCCTGACCGACAAGACATTAAGGTAAGAGAACTTGAATGGGTCGAGAAAATGTTTACACGTTCGTATTAATTTGTTGACTAATCAACACTAAAAGTTAATTCCAAGTAATAAAAATATCCTGGGACATTATTCACACAAGGCCATCTGATCCCAAACTAAACAGAGCTAGTACAATGGAAACCAGACAACTGATACACTTACATATACTACTTTTCTTTTATAAATAAATATTTATAAAGATAATTACGCCCAGACGCAGAACAAACAGACTTGTTCATGCACACAAATGTCTTCCCTGGGTAGGAATCGAAGCCATGACCTGCGGCGTGAAAGGCAAGTATCTTACCAACCACGCCAATTGGTGAAAGCAGGATATTTTACTTTCATATATATTTTATATTTTACTTTGCAGGATTTTTTATTTTATTCTACAACTGGGACAATAAGAAAGGTTGTAGGCCAAGGAGTAAGAAAGCATAGTTGATAGAAAACACACGAAGAAAAGTATATATATAGGTACTCAAAGATTTTATGTTTTACTTTTCATTCATACCTTGTTTTTTTATTTGTTTATGAAATAATGAAATCTCAGCGTAAGTCTCAGCGATATGAAAATCAGAGATGTATATTCTCGAATCACAGAGGAAAATATACGCTATCTTAGGTTACCAAGTGGCGATAATATGACTTGTGTTTCGAATACCTATCTACCTTATTATTGTACCAGTATTGCAGCTGCTCATTAGATTGCCGTAACTTTATTCAGTATTTTGTAAAACAGTAATGCATTGACTGTCATTGTAATGCCAAGAACAATATTATTCTCACAGAAAAATTTGTAAAATAATATATAGCTGTCGTTTACGCCGTCACGTACAAGATGAACACTCAAGTTGAGTGAGACCGTTGTTTGATAAGAATTCTCTAAAACTGTTCCAACAATGGTATCGCGCTAACAATAGAAATGTTGCGGTCCGTCCACAATTTGGGCAGCTTTTTGTATTATTTTATATTTGAAGCCATGAGACAAATAAGAACATTTATTAAAATATACATATATCTCAAATAATTATATTTTTAAAAGCGGAAACTTGAAGGGCTATTCTTAAAGAAGAAATTCAAAAATTGTCAAACCTATAAAATACTATAAAACAGAGTACACTGCTTATGCCTAAACTAAAAATTACTGAACGTATTTTCATTCGGTTTTCACTTATTCGTTTAAGGTTTTGTGTATGTTGGAATTGTGATGATTGTTGGAGATATCGGGAAAAATCATACAGACTGGGAGCTTTACTGGCGTGTACCGCATAAACCGATAGAGTTTTACTTCTATACTCGTATATATTACTTATATGTATATCCGGGACGGATATACATAATATTGCATAAATAAAAAACACGAATTTCTGTGCGAAAATAAAAAAATATATAAAATATGCAAGCTTCAAGAGAATTCATTTACATAACCAACTTATGTAAATAATTTCCTTTTTTCCAATTTATAAACGAATTCGAATAAAAAATAATATAAAATAAGAATGAATAAAAAATATATCGTCTTCAAGTGTAGTATTTTATATATAGAGCTTCAAACGTATTGCTATAAAGTGCTGGCTCGTGTACATGAGATGTTAGCATACGTTTTACTTGGTGGTAGAGCTTTGTGGAAGCTCGTCTGGGTAGGTACCACCCACTCATCAGATATTCTACCGCAAAACAGCAGTACTTGCTACTGTCGTGTTCCGATTTGAAGGGTGAGTGAGCCAGTGTAATTACAGGCTCTAGGGACATAACATCTTACTCCCCAAGATTGGTGGCGCATTGGCGATGTAAGTGATGGTTAACATCTCTTACAATGCCAATGTCTATGGGTGTTGGTGACCACTTACCATTAGGTGGCCCAAACGCTCGTCCGCCTATGTATGCAATAAGAAAAGTCATATAGGATTGTTTTTTAAATTTAATTTTATATAGCTTTTTTATATAGCTATAATATAAATTTACATCATTTTATGATGGTTTTGTATGTTAATTATTTTTAAAATATATGCTTAATATTTTAAAAATGAGGAAAAGTTATGTGAGGTGTTTAGTTATCTGTCTGTCGTTTAAGTAGTAGCATACTTTATATCATGAGACAGTGACGCAATGTTCACCTTTGACGTTATCGTTAGCGATGTCACTAGAGCGGTGCTTTTCGCTTTGTCGAGAGCACTCGACTGTGTCAAAGCCTCATGTGCATACTAACAAAAGCGGAAAACGAAGCAGAACCCGATCATTTTAATTAAAATATATTAGAATGATAAGGAGAAAAAATCCACTCGCTAGTTTCACTCTTTCTTTCAGTATGTCGTATATATAATATTTCAATATTACGTATCGTATAAGACTTATCACACTATACTAATGAACCTGAATTCGAGGTGCTAACGAATAACTATTGAACAGTTCAATTAACTAACTCTTGGCTGGAATTCTATTTGCTGGATTTCTATTTGCGAAGTCTCAAATGACAATTGTAAACGGTTAAAAGCGTCTCCATCGATTTGTTAAAACACTAACTATTAATTTCATATAATTGATATTAATGTGAAAGAAAATAGTAACTTTTTATTTAATATTTATCAGCCCAGCCAAAACTTTTAGTAATTTATAAAAAAGTAAGCTGCGATTGCGATTTGAACTTAGCTATTCCATCTCAACTTACCATGGGTCTCGTGTAGTGAGAGCAGATTCAATTATTTTTTTTAAACTCATCTATAAACCGATTAAGCGCTTTAACCACCCACATGGTAGCGAGGAATAAACCCATTTCCCAGATTAAACGCAAGGCAGGCGGCATCCAAATTTTGCCAAATCTTTCACATGCAGCTTACACACTGTATCGACCTCAAATAAAAGCGAATGAATTATGGAGAATTGACATTATATTACTGAGGTAACGTTTATAAAATTGATGTTATCGTATCTTTTAAAAATTAATACACAGTTACTTGAATAGTGTAAGTCCGATCACCAAAATAATATTGTTTTCAACTAGTATATTAAATGTCGAGTAATCTTTAGTTACAATCACAACAACAGAGTTTCGTTATCATTTCTTATACATCACTCATACTGTCAGAAATCAATCTTAATTTTTGAAGCTCTTAGACGTTTTGACAATAGTGATATTAAGTAGCTCCAGCATGAAGCGTTTTTTCATCCACGACTATAATAATTTGTCTTACCACAGCATCTCAGAGCGCAGACAAGATAGACGACAATTTATCTCTATCTTATCCCGTCTCCAAGCTTCAGTCACTGTCATTATAATTATTGTCTTTTACGCGCAATAAGGAGGCTATTCCTGTTTTGATTTGAAATATGTGTCTTTTTTTAATTCCAGTATAACAAATACGAATTTACGCCCCTATAAAGATTGAATAAGAGAGATAGACAAGTATATCATTTAAGTGATAAATTAAATGTAATCGATGACTCGTATGACTTTCTGACTTTACTCAATCGTGTATTGGCCGGCAAGCTTAGATTTTTTCCTTATAGAATAGCTGAACAGTATTTAGGGTAGATATATATCGAAACTATTAAATTTAATAACTCGTATTGTGTTGTAAGTCAATATTTGGCCGGGTTGCATAAATAAGCGATGCAAATTGGAAAATGCATATCATTAACATCCTGAACGACGCATCGACGATGACCTTTCGATTTGTTTATTCCATTAAAATGAAACGTACTTTACGAACGTACGTTTATTTTCGTAATTTGTATTTCTCTAATGTTTTTTTTATAATTATTGATAAGTGAAATTCATGAAAACGCAATAAAATAAATCAAATTTAATAAATTGAGTATGAACTCAGTTATTAACAATGTAAAGTTACTAGAAACGAAATCATAAGAAGCAACAATGATAAAACGTACAAAAAAACTAGTTTGAAGGTATTTTCTAACATAACATACATCGGTGTTACTGAAACTTGACAGTGAAACATAAATTCGTTGGGAATAGTCAATCTCTCTGGATTGTCGTAATTTAACCATCTAACAATGAATTTATCGCCTTTTCAAAGTCCATAACTGAGCCTGACATCTATTACATATAACTATATGATATTTATATTCAATTGGTTTTTATATTAAGATTAACAGAAGTAGTAATTTTAACATAAAAAAAATAGTTGAGTTGAAAATGAGTGCAGACAAATATTGTTTTAATCTTGTCGTACATTAAGATTTATTTACACGTGTGTAGTCATGAGCTGATCGGGAGCTTCGCGCACACTCCGACGTCGACTGCACGAGATTTTTTCGCCAACTTCCATTCCATTTTTATTGTTTTTATTTCTGTTTTTGGTGCGAGCAAACTACACAAACACAAACGGACTGCATAAATATTGATCGAAGCTTTTAAATTTTTTATTCGTGTAGAAACTAAGTAATTCTGCGTTATTGTAAAATGAATCACTGCGATTGAAATGTATGTATCTATTTAGTTTTCATCTCGACGTAAAACAGCTGCTGTAATAAGTTCAAAATATGTATCTGTCTTTGTACATATATCATCGTAGCTCCTTAATTGTTTTGATAATATTCAAGAAGCTCAACTGAATTTGCAACTATAAAGTTTTATATTGAATTCGAATAGCTCAGGTAATATTATTATTCAGAAACCAATATTATACACCTAACTTTCGATGACACCTCCGCTGTACTGATGTACCACAATGGCAATTACCTAACAGCAAATGGACTTAGTTGTATAATGTACAAAAAGCATATTGAAAATACAAAAAAATCATGGAAATACTAACGTATTAGATTAGTAAGTATATTAAATGTTTTGCAAATCGTTTGGTGTCGTTAGTGAGCGGATATAACTTTTCTGACATGTATAATGCATTGTTTATGAATTAAGCGATTATAAGCATTTTATGTACATATCTTAATAACTCAAAATTATTTTAAAAATCATCAAATCGTTAGTAACAGTGACGTAACGTTGTAAATCGAGCCTCTCATAGGCACGAACGAAATTATTAACATTATCTATTCTTACTAGGAACCATTTACATTGGTTTGCTTCCTTATATTACATCTAATTTATTTTATGCTATTAATCTGAGTCGGTCAGTACCGCTTCCTTGGTCGCGGTCCCATGCCGCTGGATGACATAGAGTGATAGTCGCTTGTCAAGATGTCACACAATATGTTTACAATATTTATTATGCTTGAAAATAAGTTAAAAATATTATATGCGTGAGCTATAAAACCCAATCAATTTTCTGTTTACTTAGTAAGAGAAAACTTTTTGTTTCCGATCGATCTTGGTCAATTACATACTGTAGTTTGAGTATACTCGAATTTCTTTTATTAGCTATCCGCACCGGTTTCGTACTTATTTTACGCTTAGATGACAAGTGAGACAAGGCAATTCTCAATAAATTGTAGATAAAAATATTGTAAATAAATATTGATAACTATATAATATTAATAAATTTTCTTATTACTATTAATTTGTTTTTTTTTTTAATAATTGTAGAAATTGCACAGAAATTGAAAACTATTTTTGTGAAAAAGCACCAAATGCAAAAGCCTCCTACTCGAATTCACCTTTAAGATATTAAGGCTAAACCCATTAATTGTATACATTGAAACACGATTCCTATTGTCACATTTTATGAGTCCGAAGTTTAATTGTCAATAGCAATAGCCAATTTCGTCGAAAGCAATCAATGTCCTCTACTTTTTACTCGCGACAAGTTAATGAACAATTCAAATGAAACGAGTCGTACACTACACGCTAGAGTAGCGCTGAATACGTCGATATGGGTAATTGAAATAAATGTATTAATAAATGTCACTGTTTTAAAATGAAGCAATTTATCGTCAAAATAATTCTGAAACTTGCATATTGTTGCATGTTAAATTAATATGAATGAGTGATGGTGATGCGAAAGCTTGTCAATGGAATAAAACCAATCAATTGAACCGCTGTGATGAAAACGATGTATGAATTGTAATAGAAACTGTATTCAAAATTTTTTGATGTATTTACGTAAATCCTTTGTATATCATTTTATTTTAATGAAATCTTTTATTGCGTAACACTAATAAAAACTTACATATTTTAGGAACAACAACGATACAGTAAAATTTAAAAAACAAAACGTTATCTAAATACAAAAGTTGAGCCAAATCGTTAGAGCAGCGTCCGATACACAAAATATATGTACTTGTATATGTATGTAGAAGAATTGCTCATTTTTGTTATTATTATATTAAGATACGATAAAAATGAGGCTTCATATCGAGCATAAGTAACACGTATCCTATTTTACAAATAGCATAATCAAACGAGCCTTTTGAGTTTTCCTTTTAAAATACCAATTAAGCAATTTCTAATTATTCAATCTGAACCATTATTGATATTTTTAAATGTGTGATATGAGAAAAAAAATATATAACACACGTTTTTTTACTCTACCATAATATAGGATGTAGTGTTATCTCTCTCGACTTAAACAATTGACTGTTATATAAATAATAAATTATTAGCAATAGCATTTTACAATGTTCTGAATACAGAAAAATATTATCCAATCAACCGCAACTGTTACGGCAATACCGTTACATATTAAATTACAATTGGTTCACAATTTTTGTATAACGTTCACCAGCTTCTATAGCCGTGATCGTCTAGTGGTTAGGACCCTACGTTGTGGCCGTAGTAACCCTGGTTCGAATCCTGGTCACGGCAGCGAATAGCTGTTACGGCAGAGGCTTAGATTTTTTAACTTCTTATTTTTGCATTGCAGTAAAAAATATATATGTTTGAAAGTTATGATTTAAAAAAAAATTAATAAAATAATTTACACTCAATACTGAGTGGTATATTTAAATTAAATCAATTTTAAAATATTTTACAATAACAGTAATAAATACGTTAAATAATGAAGAGTTTTTAATTCACTTTTGTAAAATAATCATTTGCTAAATCGATGTAATTATTAAAATAACTGACGAAAAATCTTTCTCTTTTTGTACGATAATTTGATTTAAAACGCTTCAAATTTGAAATATAATATGTTTCATCAGTTTGATTCTTTATTTTGTTTTCAATTAAAAATAAACATTCAAAATGGCATCGTTTCGTACCGTTATCTAATCCTTATCTTCCTTGCGTTTTCAAAATGACCCACAATTTTTTGATTTGTGATTTAATGAGGATTTTTTAAGAGGGAAAGGTTATATTTTTATATACTCAAATTTATCTTAATATAGATATAGGATATATATACGTCTTATCTTGTTTTGTATCAATAACAGTCAGCTCGACTTAATTAGTGGCTTGCGGCGATAATCTCCCTTCTTGATTGACTCACGAATTGGATTCTAATTAAATAAACCATCGTACATGCTCTCGCAAGGGATATACTACCTTATAATTATGAGGATACGGAATCTAATGGCATACAAATAAACGACATTTTCAAAGAGACATGCTAAAATTTTTGATGGATAGCTCTCCCCGGGAGTTAATTGAACCAAAACAACAAACGAAAGGCTCCTGAATATTAATCAATGTAGAATTTATCTTTTTAAATAACAGGGTATAGAGATTCGCAGGAAACTTTTATAAGTTCGATGTTAAATGTTTTGTAATATCAATTCACGTGGAAATGTAAACGAGGTTTCTTAGTATTTATGTAATAAATTTTTATTATATTTAGAGTAAATGTATTTGCAAATACATTTCTAAAAAACATAACACCCCTCATTGCTTCAACTGGTGACAGGGCTGGTTAATTTTCCGCTTAGAGAAGGTAATAACAACGGGCACGGAAATGCTGTTACCACTCTTGCCAAAATTACATGCAGTTACGTCATTTGTACAGTAAGAATTTTTAATTCATACATATATATTATATACATAAATATTTACTGTCCATCAAAGCAGAGCTGTATTTATATAATAATTTAAGTATTTAATATACAGTAATAAATAAACAGTTCATCCATAAATACATTTATAATCGCCAATTAAAATACAATTAACAAATGAAGCGTGAAATTCATTTAGCTGAATTCATACATATTTTTAAAGTCGCTTACATAATTATCATTTAACAGTAACCATTTCATACAACGTAAGGTATGTTTGTATTCATATGTATACTTCTAAAAGCAATACTTTTGTCTATTATAATTATATATTATGAGTTTTTTCTTAAGTTAATTAAATAAATGCGTACTGCACGATTTTCATCCTAATTCCTACCCTTGTCTGGCAGAGATCACTAAAAGTGGTAAGACCGCCTTTGCATACTTTATAATTTACCGATTCTCCTGTTGTGTTCAATAAAGATTAAATTAAAATAATCTGAGGCATAATAATCAATTTTCAAATATGTAGATGACGATAACACGGTAAGTTCGTATTCCTTAATATACATAGGACGTATGTAAGTCACTATGCAATAATTTCATTGTATTTAATTAAAATATACCTAAAAAATGTAATAGAAACGAATAACTACTGAGTTCCTTGCTGGTATGGTTAGTGGTGGTTCTTTAAATTAAAATTAAAATGATACCGCAACAGTTATTTTAAAAACCTTCTGGCTAAAAGTATATTTTGATTTCATTTGATTTAATGTTAGTTACGTCAGTCATAAAAACGAAACTCTTTCAGGATCACTGATGTCAATATTCTAAAGAAAGAAAGAAAGATAACACATATTTGTTAATTGCTGCTCAATTACGAACATAATAAGCTAATTCTGATAGGAAAGCAAACTATGTATATTAAAGAAAAAACAAATGGTACAATAAGTTTAAAGCAACGCTCAAAAAGTATAAAAAAATTAAGTAGGCTTGCAACTTAAAAGTAAATAAAAATAATAATAGAAATATACGAATGCTTCTAATAATACTATGACATACACACATACACAAACTTATCCATTTACATATCTACATAAAATATATGTATAATCAAATACAATAAATAATAATAATAATAATAATTTATTAATAATCACTTGGTGGTAGAGCTTTGTGCAAGCTCGTCTGGGTAGGTACCACCCACTCATCAGATATTCTGCCGCAAAACAGCAGTACTTGTATTCCGGTTTGAAGGGTGAGTGAGCCAGTGTAATTACAGGCACAAGGGACATAACATCTTAGTTCCCAAGGTTGGTGGCGCATTGGCGATGTAAGCGATGGTTAACATTTCTTACAATGCCATTGTCTATGGGCGTTGGTGACCACTTACCATCAGGTGGCCCATATGATCGTCCGCCTTCCTATACAATAAAAAAAAAACATATCAGTAATCCATATTTGTTCTAATAAGCTGATACTTTGTTTAGATAGAATTATTTCACTTGATGCTTAAAATAATCCCGTATGTGTGCCTTTCTTTTTAGAAACTATTATTAGAATGCTATTGCATCAGGCAAATCGTTCCAGTCGAACTTATGCTACGGTAAATGAATTGGCCATAAACGTAGTACGATAAGAAGCAAGAGAGCAACAGGTTGTCATTGGATCGAAGGGAATTGTAATGCGAGGCAGCGGAGCACGTAATATAAATTTTGAAGAAAGATATATCGAAGAAGATAAATGAAATTAAAAAAGGGCACGTGTGAGAAATAGAGTCATTTACATACTTATATGTATAAACCATAGGTCACTTAGAGGCTGACTTTTGTCTTGATATTATAATCAATATTGATTTATCTCTTTGGTTGATTTGACAAAAAAACCTAACATCTGTATGTTGTCTCCATTCACTTTGATTGAAAGCAACTACTGAAACTTTCGAACTTCGTAGCGGGATGCTTACCGCAATCAGTTAGCAACATGTCCAACTCAAAGCAAACTAAGTAAATTTGGTTACGTAAATGCAAGGCCCGTAGCATTTAATGCTTTTCACTCGAATGTTTTGTAATTTTAAGCGTCAACCCTTGTAGTTGACATGGAGAAATTATATACTAGAAAAAATTGTAAGACTTTATTTAATATTGTAATGATTTAATTATTTGATAGTCATATTACAGACGATGTTATTCTTAATAGATTATTTCAACAGTATTTTTGTAAAAAAGCTTAAAGAATTGATGTCAGCTTATTGGGATCCACCGTTTATTAATCAGATTAAAAAGTAGCTTCTTTTAATTATTATTTTTTTAAATACATAATATATCGCTTTTATATAACTACTGGGAAGGCTAATGACTCTATTCCACCAGATGGTCAATGGAAGTAGAGTCCAAACGCGACCACCGCCCTTACAGTTGGGAAGAGCGTGCTGCACTAGCCGCCCTCGCCTTGCCGGTCCGCAAGATGCCCCTTTCCGGCTCGTTTGAAGAACCCAGGTTGTATTTGCAATTTTAACATGGGTCTTATGACTCCATGTCCAATCAATGCAATCGATTTACAAACGACGGTCAACGTATTTCAATCAATGGTCAAAACAGAATTCGGTCACGAGAGTTTTTATATATCATTTTTTGTGATAAAAATATCATACTGAAATGAAAGGAATAACACGTTACTATTTTTTTTAGTCAAAAGTAATGAAAAATCCCCAGTGTGGTTTAAATTAAACGTATAAAAAATGAACACTTCAAAATACATGTTCAAACGTAATTTCAAAACTTGTTACATTTTGTGCATACAGTCGCGTATTTATTTTGATTTCATTTTTATATTTTTTTTTCATACGTTTGAAACTCACACGACCATCAGAACTAGATAACTTTTCTTTCATTAACGAATACAAGTCGCTTTTGAAATACTTATATTTTTTATAGATATATGTATATGCATGTCTAGAAAACTAGTCAGTATAATGTAGTTCAGTCTAGTGCAGTAATAATGCTGAATTATAAGCTTTATAATGCTGCGCATCCGATTCGTCTTGTTTCGAAACCCGGGTTCGGTATGTTCATCGTATGCATTATACACTTATTTTGTATATATATGTTCTAATTTATACTAAATTTATAGTGTTAGTCCCGTATTTTATCTCTTTTTACACACTCATTGGTTTTTTTAAAGCAGTGCAAAATATGATATTATCGAGGTTTTAAGCTAAAAGTAAGTATATTATTTAGTTAAGGTTTTAATGTTTAAAGTAAGTATTATATTCATTTTACTGCCATTTTGTACCCAATAGTACACTTTAATCTGATGTCTTAAGATTGTCTTGAAGGGAATGCAAGACTTTGTATGGAATGGATTTGGATAACATTTTATACAAGATTTATTTCAATTGCAACATACATATTTTTTATTAAATATTTTTAAATCGTCTCAGCAACTATTGTTAAATACAAGGGTTTTGTATTTTTAATGGTTCAATTGACGTGACACAAAAGCACAGTCGTTTGAGGGTGAAGGGATTTTCGATACCCAATTTTCTCGTCAGGTCACGTTATAATAGAACGAGGGCGGAATAATGTCACGGCTGAGAGTCGGTGTGGTACAATGGTGAGTGGAACGGCATGGCAGTGCACTTTATATCAGACGATATTTTTTTATTATTTTCATTTTTCATTAAATACTTATCACAATAGTCAGTAAGACTTCTGAATAATAACATTTCTAAGCTAATAATTGAATCTTTATTCTTAAAGCAAATGTTTGTTTAGGCTATATTGATATTTTCGTGACCTGAATTATTGCTTTTGGGTCCATGCGTTTTACATAGCGACATGGATTTTTAATTTACTTTTTATTTTTCTTTACTCAGACTAAGCCTTTTCTTTTCGTTGGAAAAACGCACTTATTAGTTTCCCCCACATGAAGTAGGTACCGTGGGGCCACCCATTAAAAAGCCAGCGGTATCCTCTCCGTCTGTTCAGAGGGCGCCACGGGATCGCTTGCGCATTCAACCCTGACGCCACGACACTCGGCCCACTTACGCGGACCTCCATTTCTAGGAAGGGTGGTTCCCTGATACAGGGAACCCACCATGCCTAATAAAAGAAATATTTTTTTTTGTATTATTCTGGTTTTACTCAAAAATCCTTATATACGGGACGGGCGGCTGTATATTTAAATGAACAATGACCTGTGTGCATACTGTATGCAAAATACGTACATACATTATAATCAGTTCAGTTTATGTAGAAGATATTATATTTATCTTATTCTTTATTTCTTTTCATCTATTATCTATTATTGAAGCGACATATCGTAGCCGTGAAGTGAAAAAATGTATTCAGTCAACATTGTTAGCCCGTGTGAAGTTATTGATTCTATCGAAACGATAACAATGTGGCAATGCATGCCACTACGTAACGGTAATTGATGGCTTGAAACTAAATTGTATTACGGCTTTCATTTGTTTTCATTAGATAATAACCTTATTTGATGTATCAACACATATAATACGACTATAATAGTAGGTTTCAGATTTGTCGCGAGACTTCGTGAGGATCATGTGATCAATTAAAATTATTTTTATATAAATATATTTTTTTATGATTTCATTTTTGTCAATATACCATATAATCAAACAATACCTACCAGAACAAAGATTTTTTAAACATTCAACGATTACTATACTGTTGTTATGTTGATTTAATATTTCGCTTCTTAAATATAAACATTACGAAAGCACACGAGACCCACAGATTTCTAAAGAAAATCTGTGAAAAGTATCTAACTACTGAAATCCGCTGTATAGCTACGTGCAACGTAGTGAACTAAGCTCCTTATCGGGAGGCAATTTACTCTTGCCCTAGTTGAGTGAAAGAGAAGTTCGAAAAAAGTGTATGGATTTTATATATGAAAAACAAATTTCAAAATGCTATATTTTATACTTTTTGCTAAAAGTAACAGCGCCAAATTTGGCTTCGTGTCCATCTCGGTATTAAAAATCTATATACAATATTGGTATAGTTGGAATTTTTATTTTTATATTAAGTAAACAATTTTTTGAACAAAGATGTTAATCTTTTCAGTTAGTGAGACTTTATTGATATTTTTGTAGCTTATAATAACGAGAAGCCACGCTGTGACACTTATAGAAAAGAAAAAAAAAAATGTTTTTTTAAATTGAAACGATTGTTTTCAGACATTTTGAACAACAGATAATTCACAAATCTTAAAATACAATACACTACATTATTGCTTAATAGACCAGAAAACGTTTAATACAAATTGTATGGACGTATTCTATATTCTATTGGATAAATATGATATATCTTATAGGTATTCATGTTATAGCGGAAATCTTCCGCTTTGTATTTTGACGGAGGTTTCTTAACTAGTCCTGGACACAAACTGACTGGATAACATTGTTGGATCGTCAGGTTATTTTAAAAGGAAATTGAAAAAAAACTTTGTGTTTCTTACGACACACTAACTAACCGAAAACGAAATTAATGTGCGATTGATAAACTATCTTATTTTTTATCAATTCAATATTATTAACGAATATTAAAAATAACATAAAATAATAAATCTTGTCGTATTAAAAAATGTAACTATGAACGGCTAAAAATGTCACAGTAGAATATATATATTGAATATATAATTGAATAATATATGTATATTAGCGAACAATAATCAGTTAAATTATCTCGTGTATAATATTATCAATTCCTATATATTAATCAGGTCACTGACTCTCTCTCGATCATGTTGATTATTTAAAATTATTCAAATTGTAGTTAATTGAATATTCACTAAACATGTTATATTTCTGATCTGAAAAAGAATTATCTCGTTATATTATGAAATAATTAAGCTTTTTAAGTCTACCCTACATTGTATGAATAAAATTATTATCCGGTGTCGGTCGCTCATTCTTGTAATTTATTAGCTGTTAATCGGAATATTCAATTGTGGGCGAAACATAAAATACTTCTTAATTTGCCTTTGTAAATTATAATTATATAACGAAATGGGTGGCGTTAATAGGTGAACAATTATGCTTAGTGCACTTAGTGCCATATCTGACGAAACTTAGTCGCTAATCTAATAATATGGTTTGGATATGGTAATGCTAAAAGAGCTGCAAGAAGTGGAATATGAAAATATAATTCAGCTGTTGAATGATTAATTGTGGATGTAGATTGAGGATATACAGGAGGAATGCGGTGAATTATATCAACAAGCATGAGCAACAAAATTATGTCGTTTGATTGTTTATAAAGAAGAACTTCGTGATAGAATTAGTTATCGGGACCAGAACGAGATAAGAAGTTTGCACAGGACTTGAAAGACTTACGCTAACTAACTCTTGAAAATGTTTATTCGACGCCTCGTTGCTTCTTACTATGTCATTACAAACGTCGTGGCAATTAGACGCTAGAATTACGCTTTAACGGGAGAAGACGGTACAGAACTGGCAACATTCGCATTCACATTTGTGATTACGTAGTATGCAACAACTAGTCGTCGAATCAACAACTTCATTATTATATTCGTAAACTTAGAATTGCCTTTAGTATATAAATTGGACAATAAACTAATATTAATGTTCATGTACAACTCGCCTCAGCTTCGCATGGGTACAATATACTAATCCAGAAAACGACCTGTAAGCTCAACAAGAAGGTTTATATATTACTTAAAATATTAACGAGTTTTCGTGCATGTACATATATATAGTTATATATTGAGTGTACAAATAATTACGAAACAAAAGCACTGTCTCTCTCCACGAGTGCGACCGCGCAGAAAGATTCGGAAGTTGAAATTAAACTTCAAACAACGTGCTAAATTTGAAACGTCAGCGGTGCATGATCATGATCATGAATATTGTAATTAAATTACATTTTCAATTAAACTTTAAAAAAATTGTGATAAGTATATGTTTATTTTAATTATTTAGAGTGCCGATTTGTGATAATGGGTCAAATTCACTGAAATATATAAGACTTATATTTATTTATTTACCAGGCAGTCCGATATCAATTTATTTTTATTATAATACATTTTTTCATAAATCAGTGAAATTTTATGAAATATGTAAGTATATTTATTATTATAACTTGTTGGCCAGCAATCTATTTCCTATTTTTGTTGTTATGGTGAGAGGATATCTTTGCAAACATACAAATTCAAACTCACTTTTTATGAAGACTCAAATATTTTACAGTTATCAATGCAGCTACTAATAAGAGAAATAGATAATTGATTCAGTAGTACGCAGTCTGAAGTCTGGACACGGCAACACAAAGCAAACAAGACAATATAGCGCGTTGCAATTACAAATAATGTTTTCGTGGATCTGCATCACACTGGTTATTAAGTCGGATTAATTAAAAGTGAAATTGCCCAATAGTAAATAATACGAACTATATCCTACATTAATTAATTGCTTTACTAGCTGCAGATTCAGAGGTTTTGGACTTAAAGCTGAATTAGTCTACCTATAAACTATTTATCAGCAGTAGCACGGATTTTGCAAGTTGGCAAAGCAAGCAAGTAAAGTCGTTGTTGAGCGCTTGATCTCCCACTGGTCGTGTCGGTTTGTCAGCCGATTGGATTAGAGAGTACATTTCTGGTTGCTTGTGAACTATAATATAATTAATTCATTCGTTCATTATCCTGCGCAGTTGGCTGGTCTTTGAGATTAAACTGCCGCTTGGTTGGAATCCGGTCAGGGAGAATTATATATTACGTACAGCCTATATAAATACAACGTCTAGAGGTACAATCGATTAATGCCAACACTTTAGAATTACCTATTGTCCTTGAAATGCCTTTCAACTACTTGAGAACTTTCGAGGCTTTGATAATTATCAGTCTTAACCTTATCAGTTGATTTTGCGATTAACTTAAGCCTTATGAGACTTACGGCCGAATACTGAAACGTCATTCAAGTAAGAAGTGGGACTTAATTATTTGGAACGTCATTCATTTCAAAATTTAGTATGCGAAATTTGAAATTAATGGCGTTCCAAATAATTAACTCCCACTTCATATTTGAAAGACGTTTCAGTATTCGGCTATTACGCATCCAAAAAAAATTCTTTATTATTCACATCCTATCTTATGTTAAATTTATAAATAAAACCATCTCTAATTGTGTTACGTATAATTTATATTTAAATGTTTACCATTCAATTTTTCAATGTTGTCAACAACATCTGAAAATCGACCACATCGATCACTTCACCTCAAAAAGAAAATAGGATTGAGCCCAGCAAAGGGACTGCCCATTTTTGTCATTTTAATAAAGCAAAGATTTTTATCTATACTTTCTATAATTTGTGTTGTTTACTTATTACGAGTAAATACAAAAAGTTCTTAGTCGTTACGAAAATAACAAGTAACATGTTTCAATTACGGGTATTTCATTAGCGAATATTCTGTTTCGTATACGTTCGCATTGTTTCACTGACTGCTGCGAACAATCTGATAATAAGAAAAAAATTCGAAGTGCCGTCTTAGCTATAACGCCATTATATACGGACAGACACCTTTGGTACTAAGATGTTATGTCCCTTGTGCCTCTAATTACACTGGCTCACTCACCCTTCATACCAGATTACAACAATAGTAAGTACTGTTGTTTTGCGGTAGAATATTTGATGAGTTGGTGGCACCTAAAGGGTAAATGTATTAAATAATTCAAAATATTTGTTTATTCACAAAATATTGAATGCAGAAGCGGTGCAATGCCTTTGAATGAATCAAGTATGGTCGGGTAGCGCAAACACTTACTTTATTTGATTCCATTCATGTGTAAACTAAAACAAAAAACAAATAATTGGACGCATCCACAGATGAATCGCAATATTGTAATCATTCCGTGCTAACACTTTGTCATTTAGATAAATACTAACTCGTCTATCTGAAGAATATAATCATATACTGTTTACGCAGTATTTTATTTATTTTTGATACTGTATAAAACAACGGAATTATGAGTTAATTATGCTTTTAATGCACATGAGTCAGATGGGTTAGGGTCGATATAATATTTTGTTCTAAATTTATGCGATACGAAAGAAATACCTAACATACATATTTAAAAAGATAAACATATTTTTAAATTAAAAATTTCATAACTCAGATTATTTAGTGCAAGAAAAAATCTCGATTCGTCATAAGATACTAAATATAATAGTTGATCCCAGCGGCGCTTTTCCCAGGGTAAAATTTTGTTCATTGACCTTGCACTCCGGTCATCCGGATTTCGGTTACGAGGGTTCGATGCGGGAAAGGGTCGCAGGGAACTATAACAAAGGACCAGACTGTTACCTCAAATATAATTAATTTATGAATCCTTATTCACATTTATACACAATGATAACAAAGTTGAAATTACAATTTATATTTTTGAGTTTTTTTTACTTTAGCCCACTTATCATTACGTAAATTGATACGTAAATCGTATTGCTGAGATATTTTTAAATTTTATTAATTTAATTTACCACTAAACACGAGATGAGCACTACCACAGATGAGATATAAACACCAATTGAAATTTAGCATAAGTGGTGCTTGTCCAGACTTGAAACAATCAATCCGGAATTTTAAGTTAAGATGTATTCTAGCTACACAGTAATCTCGCTCTTTTATATTATATATTAAAAGCTTTTTTCCTTTTTAATTTTGATTTTCTTTTGTCAGCTTTTTGTTAGTTTGATATTTTCAACTTTGACATTAAAGTCTCATTTCATTTTGAAACGCCAGAATTATGTATAATGTTGAATATTAACTTGACTTTTAGTTTCTCACACGATTTTGTCGTATCTTTCACACACGATTGATTTTCTCCCATTTTATTCTTTTTACTATTCGATAATTTTGTAGATTATTATGATAGGAGACTACTGCTGTTTTGAATATTATTTTTAAGATTTGATATTTCAACTTATTCCATGTTTTACTTTGTCGACAAGTATTTTTTTATCGTTTTAACTTTTTTTCTTTTTAATTTTTCAATATCCTATTAGAATTTAATTATTTTTTGCATTTCTCATCTTATATACTACTTTAACAGTATGTTAAAATAACTTATTTCGTAAATCTTTGTGTTATTTGGTTTCGTTGTATAATATGTATTACTTATATTGTTTGATAACAAAGTAAAATAAACGCTTACAGACAAATACAGACAATAGTGTATAAAATGACCTGTTTAATTAAATAACATGATATAATATGATGGCACAATATTCCTAGCACCCAAATTTATTTTTGATGAGAACTCTTTCTAGAGAGGGAGCTACTGTGCTCATGATTACATTGTGTCCGTGTTATTCTAGTGTTTAAAAATATAAAAAGCGCTTACACCTTCAAAAAAACTAAAAAAAACTTTGCGTAAACCTTTGACAATAACGTACTAGTGTTTGCAAGTGTAGTTCTCTAAGGACAATGATAAAAAAGTGAGTTATATGATAGTCAAAAGTCGATAACGGTCGTTTCTTCAAAAAATCTGACATTTATTATAAGAGGATTCTATTGCAAAATAGTGATGAAACATCATAATAAGCAACGATATTAAGGTAAATCATCACATGAATAAGCTAATAAAAGTAAAATTATGATCGTTTGAACTTTAAACTGGCTGCATTTTAAAAAATAATTTGAGTCACATATAAACGCCATCTAGTGCCAAGTAAATATTTATGAGGAGCGAGATCGATAATACAATTACACCTTGATACCGCTATTCGACGAAAGAGGGCATCACTTTTAAGTTCATTACATAATTTATATAGTAATATAATAAAATTTTAAAAAATGGAAATTGATAATATTACAAATAGAAAGAATAAAAAGAATATAAGCCTCAATGATTCTTTAAACCATTCCTTCATATCTTTGCAATCAAGTATTGAATCTAAAAGCTTACCAGACTTGTCCACGACACAGAGTGAATTTCATGAATTGGAGGAAAAAATTTATTTTTTTCAAACTCAGTTGGAAATTGCAAATCGTGAAATTAATGACCTTATTATAGAAAATAATAATCTTAAAAAGAAAATCTTTATTTTGGAACAGAATTTAAAAACATTAAGTACATGTTTTACTAGTAATAATTTAAAAAAAGGAAATGAAAGAAATTTAGAGGACACAATACAGAACTTAGAGGAACTTACAATGAACAAAACTCCATTAAAAGTCAGAAAGAAGAGGCTATTTATATTCGGCGGTCAACAATGCAGTGGTTTAGCATCTGGTATCATCACTTCAAGACGAAATACATGTTACGAAGAATATGATATACAGTCAATAACGAAACCCTTCGCCACTACCGAAGAAATAATAAGACCATGCTATAATATTACCGTTAAGGAAACTGATCAATTTATTTTGTCTATCGGTGAACATGACGCTAATCCACTTAAAGTTATGATGGAATTGGCAGCAATATTAAAATATTTAAAAAAATGTAATGTCGTTGTTCTAAGCGTTGCTAAAAATAAATTTTTGAATGAATATATGTTAAACAACTCAATCCGTCATATGTGTCAAAATGTGTCAAATTGTGAATACATTAATATTCGAAGGTATGATAATATTACCAAAAATGAATGGGTAAAATATGTTACTCATAAAATTAATTATTTCTTAGATTGTCGTTACTATAAAGATAAATATTTAGTCTCAAAAAATTGGCCACTTAAATCACACATCAACGGTTTACAAAATAACAAAATTAAAAATATAACAGATAATTTGTATAAGGATAGTACTGTTACAAGTAAAAACACAAGCATCAAAAAGGGAACTATCCCATATTACTTCTCTAAAATTGAAAGAAATAATACGAATGAGAATGCAGCCTTTTTGATTAATAATAATAAAGATTTTTTTCGTATCGAAACAGGCAACAAATAATAGTATGTTTTCTTTAGTACATCAAAACATAGCTGGATTATTAAATAAACTAGATTTGATTGAATTGTATTTAAATGAATTATATGATAGTAATTTTCTTGTTGATGCACTTTGTTTTACTGAAACGTTTATTAAAGAAGGTGAGGAACACAATATTAGCTTACGTAACTATAATATATCATCAACTTATTGCAGAAAAATTGAAAAGCGTGGGGGTGTATGTATACTATTAAATAAAAATTTAAAAAGTAAGCCAATACAACTATGCTGTGAAATGTCAACAGAGAAAATATTTGAATGCTGCGGTGTAGATATACCTCTCTTGAAATATCAAATTATTTGCTTATATAGAACACCCAACTCAAACATAAATATATTTTTTAATAAACTTAACTTACTTTTAAATAGGCTTACTAAACAAAATTATAAAAAATCTATAATTTTAGCAGGTGATTTTAATATCGATGTTTTAAAAAATAATAAAATCACAGAAGAATTTAAAAACATTCTATTAGAATATAATCTCAAACTATGCATAAATGAGCCAACACGACAAAAATCTTGCATTGATAATATAGCAACGAATATTACCAAAACTGAAACAGTCGTGAAACAGTCTTATCTTTCAGATCATGATACATGCCAAGCAATACAAATATCATTAAGTAATCCAATACAAAAAAATAATTCTTGGTACATATTTAGACGCAATTATTGTATAGAAAATATTCTGAAATTTGAAAACTCATTGCAAAGCATAGCTTGGTCAGAAGTTTTTGAAGCAGATGATAATGTAAACTTAGCTTTCAACAACTTCCATGAGACATTTAGCATGTTTTACTTTCTGTGCTTTCCCTTACAAAAAATTAAAATCAAATCTAACGCTGTGACATTAAAATGGATAACAAAGGGTATAAGGAATTCTTGTATACATAAAAGAAAGTTAAGATTTCTATCTTATAAACAAAAATCAGCAGATTTAAAAATGACATACAATAGGTATTGTAAAATACTTAAATCATGCATTAATTGTTCTAAAACTAAAACTAATAATAAATATATACAAACTGCAAATAACAAAAGTAAAGCGACATGGGACATAATAAAAAATAAAAAAGATGGTAAAATAATATGTAATGAATTTCCTGATATTATCTTTAATAACAAAAAAATTTGTGACGCAGTGGAAATCGCTAAAATATTCAATGAGCACTTTATAGGAATTACGAAAAATCTAAATTTTACAAGTAATAAACTAAAATATCCTTTTGCTATAAACGACGTTAGTTCTAGTATATTCTTGTATCCAACTTCAAATGTAGAAATAGCGAATATAATAGGTAAACTAAAAAACTCTAAATCTGTAGGTTATGACAATATATGTACAAGCGTCTTGAAAAAATGCAAAAATATTATAGCACCTATTTTATCGCATTTAATAAATCTCTCTTTTTCAAAAGGAATTTTTCCAGATAAATTAAAAATATCTATCATAAATCCAATATATAAAAAAGGTAATCGAAATGATATTAATAATTACAGGCCAATTACATTAATTCCAGTGTTGTCAAAAATTTTTGAAAAAGTCATGCACAATAGATTAACGCATTTTTTAAACAGAAATAACGTAATAAAAGAAGAACAAAATGGATTTCAAAAAAACAAATCTACGACGTTAGCAGCTTTCTCCCTTGTAAAAACTATCACAGAAAATATCAACCAAAAAGTGCCAATAGTAGGTATCTTCTTTGATATGACAAAGGCATTTGATTTTGTGAATCATAATATACTGCTCATGAAATGTGAAAAATACGGCATTAGAGGACCCGCTCTGAGTTGGATAAATAGCTATTTAAAAGATCGTACACAACATGTTGAAATATCAAAAATAAACAGCAAAAATGAATTAACTACTTATAAATCTCCTAATCTACAAAACAACTCTGGCGTCCCACAAGGTAGCGTTTTGGGACCACTGTTATTTATATTATACATTAACGATTTACCTAGTGTTATAAAATATCAGTGTGTTTTATTTGCCGATGACATAGCGTTAGCTGTACCTCATACTAAAACTAACGTCCCCTTTGAGAATGATGTAAATAAAGCTGTAGAATCTGTGTTGTCTTGGCTGGAGTCAAATGATCTATGTGCTAACATATCAAAAACGCGATATGTGCAATTTTCAAATTTTAAGAATAAAAAATTAAAACTAAAAATTGGTTGTCGTGGAATGGACCTTAAAGAAAACAATGAAGTAAAATTTCTTGGTGTACAGCTGGATCATCATTGTGATTGGAAATTGCATATAAATAAGCTTAATTCAAAAATAAATAAATTTGTATTTGCCCTTCGCAAACTACGATGTACTGTTGGCAAAGAGGCTGCACTCTCTGCATATTACGGATATGTTGCTTCTTTACTAAAATATGGCTTAATTTTATGGGGTAATTCCACTAACTTCAATAACGCTTTTATCGGTCAGAAAAAATGTATACGGGCCATTTTTGGGGTTCATCCGTTAACATCATGTAGACCATATTTTAAGAACAACAACATTTTGACACTAGCCGGATTATACATTATGGACGTAGTCATATTTATAAAAAAATATCCACACCTATTTGAAAAAGCAGGTGATAAAAGCAGGCTTGGATTGAGAGATCCAACGAGATTACTACTTCCACCTTGCCACTGTGCTCTTTTTCAAAAGAATTGCTACATAATGTGCATCAAAATATTTAATAATATACCAAAAAGCTTAAGAGAGTTACCCTTAAGATTATTAAAACCTAAACTTAAAAAATGGTTAATAGATAAAAATTTTTACTCAATAAATGAATATTTAAAATGTAACAATGTATTGTATTAATGTATAATTGTTTATAGATTATATTTTAAAAATGAGTTTGACATTTTGAATTTTAATCAGTGACAAGTAGTAATATTATGCATACAATGTTATCTAGTTAAGAATAAGTAAATTATTTAATATATTTAGCTCAAATAATAATTGTTAATTTTAATCAAATTTTATTTTATATGTCTAGAATTTCATAAACAAATTGTATATTGTGACTTCTGTGATATAATTTAGTGTAATTAATGAAATGTAATACTTAATCATTTTAATATTTAATTTAATGGCTAGCTTAGGTGGGAATATTTGCATGTCATGGATGTGATGACTAAACATGTGTACATATTATGTTTAAAGCAAATAAATTATTATTATTATACGATATATACTTTTATTTGAATACCTATAGAATATAAAGATTTTTCGTGTCCATAATATTGTAAACATCTAGGACTTATGTATACTTGTTATCTCAGAAACAGGTACCGATGCTTATTAAGACTATTTAAACCAAATATCTAAAGCGTTACCAGCGTTGTTTCAAAATTCGTATTTCTTTATATGTAGTGGAAGACGTACTAAGCAGTTGAACTCATCGTAATTTCATTTATAGTTTACATGATCAAAAAACTCTACAATTAAATAAATTCTATACCGACGTTATGCTATAACCTATAGCATAACGTCGCATGCCTGTTGGGAATTGCCATCGGAAACATCTCAGTAACTAAAACAATACGAACAAACAATAAAAAATACTTTAAAAGAAAGTTTTTTGTATTGACACAAACAAATTTGAAAACCGTAAAAGAATAACATTTGATTCGTTCAAAGTCACTCAGATATTCATTAATTTTATTAAACATAGCATAAATTCTTAAATTATTAAAACTTTGTCATATATATCATAAGCAATATTTTCTAACTATATTTAGTTTCACTAATCTAACCACTAGTTAGAAAAAATACTGGTGAGTTTCTTTGGCCTTATTTTCGAAGGCCGGAATATTTTCTTTTGCAAGCCAGTTTTATTTTGTGTTTCTGTCTTGTTAAAAGACGAATAGAATCTCGTCGAATAGAAAATAGATAAATAGCTTATACTCTGATCAACATATAGAACGCCTTTTATCCTGGTAAACGATTGAATTCCAAGGGGATAATCGAATAATTGTTTATTTTATTGTATTGTTAGTAAAATAGAAATTCCGCACTTTTAAAAATTTTAAATCAATAAATATGAATACTCTGTTTTTGTAGTTTACTAAGCTGAGTATAATTTAAATGATCACAAGATCGATGAATTAATATTTTGTATTTGGCTTCCATCTGTTATTATATTATTATGAAACAAGTACACAATTTCCTTTACTTTACTTGGTGGTAGAGCTTTGTGCAAGCTCGTCTGGGTAGGTACCAGCCACTCATCAGATATTCTACCACAAAACAGCAGTACTTGCTATTGTTGTGTTCCGATTTGAAGGGTGAGTAAGCCAGTGTAATTCTAGGCACAAGAGACATAACATCTTAGTTCCCAAGGTTGGTGGCGCATTGGTGATGTAAGTAATGGTTAACATCTCTTACAATGCCAATGTAAGCGTGAATGTAAGCCTATGGGCGTTGGTTACCACATACCATCAGGCGGCCCATACGCTTATCCACCTTCCTATACAATAAAAAAAGTAGTAAGTAGCACAGAACATAAATTCAGTCAAGAAACTCAACAACTGATAATTATTTGGATTGCCACTTTAGTTGTGTTTAAAAATTCAAAGTAATATATCACAATAGTACAAGGAAGCTGTAAAATCCATATAATAAAAAATACCAGATATTATGTTAACAAATCAGTAAAAACATTGTAAATATTTCGCCAAAAGTGTTATCATTTGTACGAATGTTAAGCGATCTTCCGTCATACAAATTGTTTCACATTTATACGAAGAGATTAAACTTTCCAGTTAAATAAAAATATTTTAATTTTCGTTGAGAAATATTCATTTTTATATCGTTCACAATGTTCTTATATAATAAATTATTAACTACACTCTCATACAACTATTTTTAAAAGTATAATACTATTATATAAGTTCTTAACGATTATGTTCAATAACAATACATTATCTACTTGATCGACTTATAAAGAATTAATTTTGAAAAAAACACATTTAATAAATTAAACTATGAAGCACTAGTCTTAGAATTAATTATGAGAAACTGGTACACCATATTTTTCTACAAATTTCCAATTGCGCAATTTAGGGTAATCTCCAAATCAATCGTCAGAACAAAATAATGAGCTTTTGACCAACTGTGAAGCTTACTATCTGCTACTAAGCTGGCTTTACAGCAAAATTACATTTTTACAAATGTATTAGCATAATTTCCAACACGTAATAATTGAAATTTTTCGAGTAAATATTTTTCTCTTAACTTATTTAAATATATGAAGACAAAAAATGTTAAATATAACCTCGGAGCTCCTTAATAAGATTATCGCTTTTAATTTTTGATTTAAGCCTCTAGGGTTAAAAGAACACCCATTTTTTTATTATGCTATACTTGTGTGGCCTTAATTATAAATGTTACTTAGCGCATTTTTATTTTAACACTGATTTGATTTTATGTGATTATTGATTTAACGTTGAAGAAGATGACACAGCATTGACCGAGGCTTTGACTGACTGCTTATATATTTTTTTATTAAAATCGATAATATTACGCTTCAAAAGTTCATATTTATTTCTTTTTATAGGCATATGTTTTTTTACTTATTATGTTCTGTTTGTACTAATTAACAAATCTTTTTACGTGTATCGCTTCTATAGTATGCATATTGATCCACATATATGACAAGCCTTCCTACAAGCTTGTCTGGGTAACAAAGTATTGTGTTTCAGTTAAGGGTTGAGTTTTGATACAACAAAGGCCGATTTTTTTTTAATATTATAAAATCAAATAATATAATTAAGAAAAACTTTTTTTATTATATCTTTCTTGTTCATATTTATGTGCCACATATTCTTCATCAGTCAAGCTGGGTCAGAAATAGCCGTGACTAGAGGAAAGTAGACTAGACACTACAAAAAGACAAAGTGACTATGCGGTCAATACTACTTTTCTTTTTTGAAGAAGAAGATACCTGGACCCTGGGAAGTCTACTTCACATCTGAATATGGTCCCTTACTTACTTATATCAAAAGCTGAGACGATGTCAAAATACTTAATGTTACTTAAATTGTACTTAAACAATGTTTTTAAATCTTGTCACTAAAACTTCTAAACAATCACAAGAAATTTCATCTTGTGTTATTACAAGACACCCGACATCAAAATTCACGACCAACTTAGTGACACCTGCGTCATTGTTAAGACCATTCAATTAACCTGCGGCCATTACTGTAATCCGTTGTGGCGAGGAGAAAGTGCTCCAATTAAAACTCGGCTGAATCAAAAAGCCTTTCTAAGAAAACAACAAGGTATAACTGAACTAACACTTCATTTTATCACTATTATACGTAATGTTACCCGGTCGATTTACAGCAGCCTCTATACTAGAATGCTTTAGTATAAAATAATTGACATTCTATTTAACCCATTAATATTAGATTTATATAACTTAGTACATTTTAACAAGTTAAGTATCCGCTCTTATAGCCGTGATCGTCTAGTGGTTAGGACCCTACGTTGTGGCCGTAGTAACCCAGGTTCGAATCCTGGTCACGGCAGCGAACAGCTGTTACGGTGGAGCTAATATATTTTTTAAATTTTGATGTTTGAAATTATTAAGATTATAGCAATTTTTACTTGTTAGAAGTGGTAATTACATTCTTTAATTATTTTTTCTAGTATTCAATGGTCCCAAATCAATCTACTTAATTGAAAATTTGAGTTAAATAAATATGAATTTATTCAATTACTCTTATTCCTAAATACTTTTTATTAATAACACTATAACTCGTGCTAATAAACAGAAGAGATTGGATAACATCCATTGACACACAGACGACATTTATATTTAGATGTATAAACGTATATAGATAAATAAAAAAATATAATTACAATTTCCACATTGTCTTATCGTTATCCTCTTAACATCGGAAGTCTTAGGCCTGAGCCTAAACTCAACAGTCCACTTATCTCCACTTCGTGGGGATACAATTAAATGTTAATCCCGTCCCGAAGTGTACCCGTTGTAACCTTAATTAATTATTTAACAAGAGGTTTATAAGCTGTTCACTATTAATAATATTAATAATTATTAAATCATAACTTTAATATATTAACTTGTGTAAATTTCCTAAAAGGTAAAATTTTAAGTCTTTACAATACTGAGTATATACCGTTCATAAAAACATAGTTGAACCCATTATACCGTCAGATGGCTATTTTTGTCTGCTTCTAGTAAATTCAAAATATCTTAATTTTTATTTTTACACTTCTTTTTAGATTGTGGAGGTTTCAAAAACTTTTTTCACCCCGAGGTTCAAAATTTAGATTTAAGGGAAAAGTGCTGCTAGCATTCTCGGCAAGATTACACGCGGTCGTAATTAGTGCAGTAGATAACTATTTTTAATTTGGATTTGTGTAGTCTACAATGTAAATCATTCTTATATAAATATAGAAACTTGTACGATTTCCTTTATCAGTTATAAAATACGCAAGAATATAAGGTTCGTTTAACTGCTTTATTCCGGCTGTTAACATGGAGTTAATATTTGACATATGTAGGCTGTCGGGATACATAATGTATCATGTTAAAATACTCGTAGGTATGTGTTAAATCTTCACATTCTAACAATTATTTGAGAGTAGTGATTTGAGGTCCAATCCATCGATTGTGCGTAGGTACCTAGAATATGAGGATAGGCATTTGCTGCCACCATAAACCACAAAAAAAAATCTGCCACGTAAAAGTCCTCTGAAAGAAATGTCATCATTTGTTAACTTTACTTGTATTTCCAGTGAATAATACTCAATGAAATATTAAATTGAAACGACTTGCAAAATTGTGAAGAATAATAATAATAATAATGTAACAAGTAAAATCGCTAAGGTTTATTTAATTTATTAAGTATATTAACACGGCTTTGTCAGTAGCGATATATATATATTACATATAATTATGTATAAGCAGTGTCCGATTTTCTATCTTAAATCAGGTTCCTTAACAGGTGGTCTGCTCGTCTGCATTTCTATGTCAATAAAAATAAAATCAAAAGTCCGTTACTTGAAAATTAGAAGGAAATAAAGGGACAAAGTGCTTGCAAGTTGTGGAACTTAATAACAGCGTCTAGACTCGTCGACTATCGCCGTAATGGGTTGTAAGCTTTTTACTTTTTATTCGGACGCTGTGGCTAAGTGACATTTAAGGACCTTATTTCATTGTAATAAAGTTCGAAATACAATGTTCAAGATACTTAATTTTGCATTGGAGTTTCGTCCTATTTGTATTTGCTAAGTAAGAGCTAAAATTTGTTGAAAAGACACTTTAAAATATATTAGTTAACTTTGCGTTGCGTATTGAAAAACGAAATAATAATTTGTATAAACCTCCTTCGTTTGCTCTTTTTATATTTATGACTTATTTATTCAGCGGTATAAATTTATAATTTCTCAAATTAATTTAATTACTAACGAAGAGGTTAGTACTGCTAACGTTAGACTTTTCTGTGTAATAAATTTTGTCAACCAAAATTTACTTTAAGTACGAAGAATTTATAAGGTGTACAATTTAATACGGATAAGAGCCATTAAATGTGTGCTTGAGATTGTAAAATTACCCAGACTCTTTAACTAAATTATGTCAGAGGCTTAGGACGGAAATTTTCAAACACAGTCATATGAGGCAATTAATATTACTACTATTTCATATTCATTTATTGAAAATTGCGATTATTTCTCACCGTACTATCTCGATATAGGTTAATCAATTATAAGGAATCACACAGAGAACAAGAAAATTTTCTTAAGGAGCTTTCTTAAGAGAATTATCCTTCACCCGTATTTCCGCTAGTGCATATGGTAGCAACACATCCTGCGTAGACGTTATTCTCCCTAGAGCTCGAATATGAATTTACGACCTCTATAAATTTCTCAAGTCTCTAAAAACTTATTTTTCTTCTATAAAGTCGTAATCTACGTAGTATAATATAATATACTGAATGTACAAAAAATATGTGAAACTATTATATTATAATTCTTTCAGCAGTCAGTGATGCAGCGGGATGTACGGTAACGTGACAGAGGAGAGCGTTGGAGCGTCTCGTGCGCAGGCGCATATAGCTGTACTTCTTACACTCTACGTTCTTGTCTCTATCATCGGTATTATTGGTATGAAAATCCTATTTGTAATTATAATAAATTCTAAAAGTATTTAGTTTTGTTGATATTCATTATTTGTTTTAATATTTAATTTCTGGTATAATAATAAATAATTTAAGTGTGAGAAAAAAATATGAATAAAATATGTTATCTAATTGAAAAAATACTATATATCTTTAGGGACCTATACCCTAGACTTTTTTGACATGTTCTTCATTGACATTTTTAAAATATTTTGAATTGATATCGTTATTTAACATAATCCAATAAATTTTGGTAATAAAAATAATAATTGCTAACATATAATTCATTTTAAGATATAAGCTTTTGTACATATGAAGACATTAGCTAAGTTCATAAAACGATTCAAGAGACTCGTTGCGGTAATTTCATGGCGCCACAAATGGTAGCAACATCAGCTAACCGACCCGAAGCTGCCATAAAAATAATATTACACAGAATACGTCGAGCTTATTAGTAGATATATTAGTCCTGAGATAGCTTTCTTTATTTAATATTTTTCTTAAATTGTGTAATTTCAAACATACTTCTTGGTCTAATAGCTGACAATCTCGGCTGCAGATCTCGGACCTTGATTTGAGCCTCGTGTTTCTTCAATTAAAACTTTGTCAATTACTTTCTTAGTCGATAATTTTCAATTTCTATTTAAGATAGAAAATATAGTTTCGGTTATCTAATAAATAATTACTGGATTCATATATTAGATATGTCAATCTCACACAAAGTTTTGTTAGATAACTATTAAAGTTTTGGCAATGTATGTCAAAAAGCCCCGTATATATACATTCATATACCTATACTATTATAAAAAGGCAAGTGTTTTACGTTTATTTTTTATGCAAAAGCTTCTTTCTCTATGTTCAGATTTATTATTTAAGATAGTATATAATGCGTATATTATGTTGTATTTTGTTTATCCAGCCTGTTATGTCAACATAGTCAGTAAGAAAATTGTTAGCCATATTATACAAACTATCAAAACCACCAGATACATGAAAACTTTGTAAATTTGTAACCTTGATCTCCAAAATATGTAAGTAAAAATGCACGACAGGTGGTTAATGTATATCTTTAATATAATAAGTCGCAGTCAAGGCTTTCCCTTAATATTATGAGTGAAAATTGAGACACGGAGAAAAATAATAGAACTGTTTTATTTTACCGCTTGTTTTTTATTTAAAGTTAATCAGCCAGTATATTGAGACGACATTATCAAAAAAAATTGTTAATCGGATTGGTAGTTATTGCATGGATGTAGAAAAAAATATACAATTATATTAGTTTAATTTTATAAGATATTAATTATAATAAGATGTTTAAAATATATGAAGACACGGATATTTCATTAATACAAAATATTACAGGCAATGTAAGTCTTATGGCAGCACTTGCATCCGGCGGTGCTTCCCGGCTACGAACACCTCAGCTCCTCAGCGCTTGTGCTGCTGATCTTCTCGTGTGCGCTGCCAGTGCGCCGCTTGCTGCCACCAGGGCAGCGAGAATACACCATTTACCGTGCCATGTGACACATTATATTGAGGTGGATATATTATATCGCAGATGGTATTATATAGTTGAGAATTTTTAACCACCTAAAAGTGAACTCTACAATACAAGAAGATATTATTAAAAAATAGCAGATTATTTTTACGCTACCCAAAGTCTCTAAATAATCTACGCCAATTTAAAAGTTATAATAAATTAAAGTTATAAAAATTAGGTATAAGTTGTAGTATATTATATTATTAAATGGGTAACTGCGCTTCGGAGTTTTACCAACTTTAAATTTGGACTATTGACGTGACAAGCGTGAATTTCAAGTTCTTGTACTTCTGTTAGAGATCTTTATGACGATACTACATTATTTATGTGTTATACAGTTTGTGATTTCTACTATTATCTTTGCAGTCATTACCCGTAGCCGCAAGTACACTATCGCTAGTAGCAATAGCTGCAGACAGGTGCAGTGCGGTGCGGCGCAGACGTGGCTCTCTGTGTGCGAAACCGTTCTTAGCTGTTGGACTTGTATGGACTGCGGCTTTATTGCTTGGTAATTATTATTTTTAAATTTAATACAAAAATTATAAAATCATCGTCGACACTGTAGATTTCATTTCCATATTTAACATTGTCGATACGGCATAAGCTTTAGGAACTGCTTATAATATGCCTTGCTCCTTTTTTCGCATAAAGTAGGGGATATATGGGAATCACCGACGCCAAGTGGGTCAGAATACCCACTATAATGCTGTACCCACTACCGGTCCCTTTCACTGAGTCTTTTTAACCAAAATACAACTAAGATAATGCCGTGACGCAGTTGATATAAGTGAAGTCAGGGTGCGGAAAGTTCAATACAATATGTTGTTGTTTGACTATATACATAAGTATGATGATAAGTGTGTAGGACATGTCCAGGCGAACCACTATGCTGTCCATTTTAAGAATGTTATTCCTGGTTTTTATTATTGGTTGAGTGGAAAAGTTGCTACTTTTTATGTTTTATATAGTATATTTTAGATAATCTCAATAATAATATAAAATGTGATCAAATATCCAAAACCTGAGCTTGCGCACAAACACCGATTGGATTATGTCAATCTTCTTAAAACTTTTGCGTTCTTTTTACGTTTTACCTTTACTTAATTTCCTTCCACAGGAGCTATGACAGTGATAGCTACGTGCTTGTCCTGTCCCCCGCTGGCCGCTGCACATGCTATAGTCACCTACTGCGTGCCAGTCGCTGCTGTTACTCGATGCCACTGGAGTGTTCGAGTTAAACTCACAGCACTATCTCTGACAGCACGAGCTGCTCACGGTGAACTGCCTCTACCAGTTCCCCTAATACGCCGACCAACCCACGTGATCATTGTTGCCGGTGTCGGAGCTAGAGAACGCCGTGACGCAGTTGATGTGGGTGATGTTAGGGCGAAGAAACTTCAACCGAGTCTTCTTGGTCCACAGCCAGCAACATCGACACTAAGATCAAGGAGACGTCTTGGGAATGTTTTGATTGTTATAGCCGCAATATTTGCCGTTTGTTGGTGTCCACACGCAGCTATTGTCATTTGCAGCTCGTTTGGATTAAACGCTCCAACAATAATAACACAGTATGCGCTGCTGCTTGGTCATGCGCACTCAGCACTAAATGCAGCAGCATACTGGTTGCTGAACAGACATGCACTTACAGCCGCCTGTGCTGCATGGCGTATTCCTCAACTGAGGGTACGCGAGGAGAGACCTTCATCAACGAACGAGGCCGCGCTGGGCGCATTTCATCCTCGTCTTGCTCGCCCGGCTCCGTCGCCACGTCCTCCTCCCTCTAGCTTCTTATATTAATGTCCATCTATCTTCTAAGCTGTCTCGATCTGTGATTCCTGTCTCTCAGTGCCTCGTATAGTCTACGCAAGAGCGTCTCGTTTTCGTCGTTACAAACGTTGTTTGAGATTTTATTGTGAATAATATCCGTCAAGCAATAAAGTGTATGAAACAGTTATATTTGTTTTATTGTCTTACTGAATAGAGGTATAAATGCTTAATGACTTGTAATTATCCTACAAAATTGTTTACAGTCTCATTTATGCGTGAAACTGGATAAGGTTTGGTTTGTTAGCATTTGTTTAGACGTAAAGTTATATGTATATGAGCGAAAAAAAAATACGCTCTCAAAATTGCCTATCATTTAGAAAAAATAGATATGTCTGACGTGGTAATTCTACAGGAATATTCCAAGATACTTTTATTGTTTAATGTGTATATATAAAAAATAAAATACATTTAAAATAATGTCTTTTTTCTTCCACTTCGTTTCTGATAAAGTTACTAAACAGCATTTAAAAAGTTTAATAAACTAAGGCATTCGGAGCCCAGAATAACAGAAAAAACAACCCCACCGAGATCAATTACAGGAAGAAAGTTCGTAACACGAGATTTAGGTTCGAGGGTCACTTTTCTCCACTTAAACTGTGAACACTTTGTAAATCACGAAGACGTTTAGAGAGCCACTTTTTACAGAATCCAAAAAAAAATAAAAATTGTTTTTTTCAAAACCTTTAAACAATGTATAAACTATCATACTATATTAAGCAAAATTAAAAAAGAACTATTACTTCATTTTTCTTGCTGGTCTCATTTTACTACCATTAAAAGTATATTGATCGCACCATAATTCTGTAAATAATTAATAACGTAACGTAACGTCCTCCAGACAGATTTCGGCCACGGCGGCCAATCTCAAAAGAGATTAGCCAACTGCGCAGGAAATATTAGTGCACAAGTGTGTGCACACAACACAGGTGCACTCTCTTTTCCTTAGCTCTCATAATCCGATGGGACGGCAATCCGACACGACCGGAAAGAGTTTAGGCGCAGGACCAACGGCTTAACGTGCTTTCCGAGGCACGGGAGTGTACACACTTCCAACTTCCAGACTCCGGGTTGCTACTGAGAATTTTCTGACAGAAAACCCCAATAATTATTTATTTGGTCAAACCTGGGAATTGAAGTCAGGATTCACCGGGTCACCGGGTCTGCGGCCTTATATCTAGCCACTCGACCAACGAGGCAGACCAACAAAGCAGACAGTAAATATAATTAATAAAATGTATACTAAAACCCAATTTGATAGAAATCTAGATAATACCCAAGATTTCCAATTCAAGACGAATGTCTCTCTTTCAAACATCGTTTTTTATAAAAAAAATATACTCAAAACATTATTTCATTGGAAAAATCTCTAAATCCTAATCTAACCTAAAGTCTTATCGCTTGAACTCAAAATTTACAGAGTTTTGGTAATGACGACAATCCATAATAAATTATATTTCTTTTATGGGTTATATAAATAAAGCTAAATGGATAATATAGCTTGATTCCAGAAGTTTTTTTTTTTATTTCATTCAGTAGTTATTACTTTTCTGAAGTATCGAGCTCGAAAGTACTTCGAGGGCTATATATTAATAATAGACGAGGGCTAATATATTATTATAACAACCAAGAATTAGCAGGTAAGTTCGCACCTGATCTTTATTGATGGCCATCCCAGCTATCAGTTGAATCACCTATCTTTGAACATAAAATCTGTGGATTATATACAATCAAATTTTTTAGATACAAACTGTATATATGTTATAAATATTTTCACAAACAATGATATATTAGATACTAAAATTGATCAAGTTAACTAAGTGTCTGACATACAAAACTACATTCATTAAATTATACTAATGACAAGGCTCTCCTTAAGCTGAAGATAATTTATCATGTGGAATAAGAGGGAATTTATCTTATGTATAGTAATAGTAAGATTTCAAAAAGGACCTATAAATATAATAATAAAAACGTCCTCCAGACCGATTTCGACCACGGTGGCCAATTTCAAGATTAGCCAACTGCGCAGGCGATATTATACAGGCGATATTGGTCTGACCTGGGAATTGAACCCAGGACCACCGGGTCTGTGGCCCCTTTTTGTTTATTTTTTATGTGGGATTCTTACCCACTAAAACCACTGCGATGGCCGTCCTCGGCACGGATTGGAGAGGCTGCGGGATCGTGATATACGCATCCGCGGAACTCTCCTCAGGGGGCGAAGATAATCTCGCCCTCCCCCCACACTCCTCGCTAGTGCGTACGACAACGCGAGGCCATCCCAGCTGCCGTCCTCCTCGAGGCCATTTAAAATACGACACGTGAGACCAACACTAAATGTCGTAACTGGGTAAATTTCTTGCCAGCTCTTGTTCTTAGTTTGACCTAAGACTAATCTTAGGAGAAGTTTACAAATTATATTTAAAAAAGACCAGAACAATACATTCAAGTTGACCAAAGTTTTTAAAAAAATGAAAAAAAATTACTTATTAAATAATCATTAAATGTATTAAGCTAGAATTCCACCGTCCCAGGTTACTTAAAAATAAAAAAAAATACAGGAAAAGTATTGTAGACTATAATATAACGTCATAAATAATAATAATTATGGTTGATCGCTGTACAAAATTCAAAAATTATCAAACAATATTCCAATATTATCATTTATGCGTATATTCTTCTCTTGTTTAGCCGATTCAGATTAATTTTAGATGGTTCCCTTTTTATTTCATAGATTATAACCGCGAGGAGGAATTTTAATTAAAAAATAATATGCTAAAAGTGGTTTTAGCAAGAAAGAAAAATTCGTCGGAATTGAAGAAGTAATCTAAGCCAATCCAAGAAAGTATTCGTCAAATAGTTAATGGTTTTTCCGTTAATTGTTTTCTTTTTTCTTTCTTACTGAATTAATTCTTTAAAATATAAACAAGCAAACTATTGGCAAACTCTAAATTTTATATTGCAACGCCTCGTTACGCAGTAGAGAAAGTAAGTGCTCCAGTTTGACATAACTCGATCAAAATGAGATGTATTTCATTTTATTTCAAATGTTTTGAAACGGTTACCTTTTCATTTTATTATGATTTTATATAAGAAATAATCCACTCCAGTTATTGAGATGAAACGTTAAGAGCTCCGATAGCCGTGATCGTCTAGTGGTTAGGACCCTACGTTGTGGCCGTAGTAACCCAGGTTCGAATCCTGGTCACGGCAGCTAAAAGCTGTCATGGCGGAGCGATTTTTTTATTTTTAGTCTTAAATTTTATTTATTCCAACTTACTACAAACAATTACACACATCGCATAATATAACTAAATATTTAAAAAAAAAAACGATTATGATTAATTCTATTTATGATCTAGGTTATGATATATTTCATATAAGTACGCGTATTGTCTATGAACATGTAAACAAATGTGATGAAATTAATGACAAAACTTGCATATAATATGTACATATATTACGCACACATAAACAAAAACACTTATAAAACGTCTCACAACAATAATCGCTTTCAAAATCGGAACAATACGATGAAATCATTTTATATATTAGTACGGGAGATCGATTGACCTTAATAACAAGTATGTTTATTTTATTCCTTATCATCGTTGCTGGTTTTATGAATTTTATTGAACCACGTGGTAAGTACAACATATTTATTACATTTAATAATAAATTTTAGACATAGTATTTATTATATTTATTTTTAAAAGTTTTAATAAGGCAGTTATGGCAAGACCGCAATATTCTTAAAATAGATTATAGTTTAGATTTCAAGTAATATAATATATTCTTCTTAGTTATTTCTATTTAAATTATTTGATTTATGTTTTGTATAAAAATAGGTAAATTATAAATATTTGTACTTGTAAATATCGATGGTTTTCTTTCCTGCTCCAATTCTGGTGAAGAATAATTGGAACTTATTTCACCTCTTCCTCATGATGTTTTCCTTCTCCACCGAACGCGAGATTAAATATAAATAATAAAGAACGTGAAAACTAAGAGTTGCTTGGCCCGATTTGAACCCACGACCTTTGATAATGATCCACGTGTTCTATTTAGTGTTAATTGCGATAATATTCATTGACAAAATTTACTGTATTTTTAGTGAATCTTTAGTTAATTAGATTTATGAGTGAAATTTATAAAATCAAAAAGATATACAAGCTATATATGGCAGTAGTAACTGGGCGACTACTAATTAGTTATAAATAAATGTTATTTTATTTTTGTGAAAATATAATTTGAAGATAAATTTAATAAAAAGCTAAATGTTATCTATTATTTGAGGCATATCCTGTGAGCGTTGTTAATGTATGTAGAAAATAAACGACTGATTTTCCTTTCATAATTTCATTGATGCATCAAGCAGATTAACTATGGAACAATTCCAAGGTCCTTATATATTAAAATAAAATAAAATTTATGATAATGTGTTAAAAGAACAAAAGATTCTCGTGTCAATTTGATTTATCGTATTTTTTTATAAAGTTACAGCTGAAATATGTCACGTCAAACCGATTGAAAAACATTGTCAAATTGAATGGGTTGTACGAGACAGGTGGCCGCACAAAGAAAGGTAATGTACTAGCCCTAGCCTATTAACACTACTAACAAAATCAACGGACGATGTGTACGATTCATGTGTTCTATTCAATGGAACTATGTTTTTACATATTACATGTATATTTATACACATAATATATGTTAAATATATTGATCTTAATGTATAAGAAATATGTATATACAAATATTGCAGTCATTTAAATGAGTGTCTTGTTCCATTGTGCCAATGAAGCTGACGCTATTCATTACCTCTCTGAATTTTTAGGCTCAGTCATTAAGTTAGGCTAGTGCGAACGTGTGTTCGTAAATTGTCTTATAATAAAAAAATGTTTTACCTCGGGTAACATACATAAACACTTGCTTTATTGCAATGTAAAAGTTTTAAATTTACCTTTTAAATTTTGAAGTTTATTGCAATCTTATGCCAAAAAATCATCATTTTCCAGATGGGTATACGACTGGCGCCGTCGAATTTGTCACACGATCCGCTGGGCTAACCATTGCCCAGACCCGAAGCCTGATACCAATAATTTCGAATCGGAGTGTAAATGTTTAAACGAATGCTCCGGATGGGCGTAGAATTATTATGAATGATAAGTACAATTACATCATTTATAAAAAATGTTTTTAATAAAATTATTAATGCAAATATGTTTTACTCAGTTTTGAGGTGGTACGAATGTCATTATATCATAAATTACAAACTTTCACCTCGAGGGTAGAATAATGCCTATTTAGGGGGTGTTATTTTATATAACAAGTTTTTTGCCCTATCTAGATCTGGGTGCAAATAAAATTAAAAATGTTGTTTATTCTGAATTAAGTCTACTCTTCTGCGCTATGTGCGTCGCCGGGACGAGGGGGGTTTTCAGTACCATGGGAATCCCCCTAGAGTATGGAGGCCCGCATAGGCGGTCGCCCGTCAGAAGGTCACGGTAGCATGCGCAAGAGATCCCGTGGCGCTTTAGTGGGTACTTCGATGTTCGGGGCGCATTCGACGCCTTGAACACCGGCGACTCTCACATCCCTACTGTCCCCGTGAGGGAAACGCGTAATATGTTTTTCCATCGTGAAAAAAACTCTACTCTTAGTGATTTAAGTTATACGCGGGTGAAACCTCGGGCACAGCTAGTTAAATGCAGGTCATCTTTTTTTAAATCATGAAGTTTTGAGTTGATTTTAGTATCCAATACAATGTCATTATAATTATACGTAATTAATATTTATCGAATATATTTGGATGAATTATCACATCGCAAGCATAAATATAGCAATTGTCACAGCGTGCGTCATAGTGCGAAACAGATTTTCCATGCCACGTGAATACTATAAAAATATGTTAATACCATTTTCAAGTCTTTCTCTATTTTACATTCCTTGGATATACGAGCGATATATATTTGGTCGGTTCACAACAATTAATAAGGTAATATATTTATGGAAATTAATCTGTTCATCTGTTATTATACCAAGAAATTAGGTTGCTAGATTCTGGTAGATTCTGGTTTCAATTATAAGTCATTGTTATTTCACACAAGGAATATCCATTTCAGTTCTCATATCTGTCAACTAATCAACCACTGATTTCTGAAACGATGAACCAGATTCTATGCGATTTGCTAAGCGCTATATATGTATATTAGGTATGCTTACACTATAAAATACTTCTTGATGAATCACTTTATTTATAATACAACCTTATTTTACTTAACTATTTATATCCTTTTCCGTAGGTTCCGTTCCATTCCGTAAGTTACGATAATGATGCCGCTGACATTCAAATTAATTTTTTTCATAAATCCATAATACCATAGATTTTTAAGATTCCGATCAATTATATCATGTCAATTCAATGTATTTGCTTTTACTCTTCCTGTGGTCGCAATAGGCTTTAAGCTTATTGTCTGTTTTGTTCCAGTTTCGGTCCCCTGTGACTTTAGTCCCAATACATAGACACTAGACCTGTCTGCCTTCTCTTTCATGTCTTTTGAATTGCAGGCCAAAGTTTTAATACATATCTTTTGAAACGATGTCTCCTGATTTTCCTATCAAAACCGTTTTTCTAAAGTAACATCTATTTTAAAGCAGATGTTTTGATACTTTTGAATACATTTTTCTTTACTTCGAGACTTGCGTTTAATGACTTTTTTTCTTACTTCCAGACTAGGATTTCTTAAACATTAAAGCCGTAGATTAATGAATTCTGAACTAGAAACTATTTGCGACTATGATTTCTGTACAACCCTAAGGGCAAATATGCCTATTCGTTGACGTATGTGAACGTCACCCTAATAATAATACAAATTAAGTAGTGTAATTACAGGCACAAGGGGCATAACATCTTAGTTCCCAAGGTTGGTGGCGCATTGGCGATGTAAGAGATGGTTAACAGCTCTTACAACGCCAATGTCTATGGGCGTTGGTGACCACTTACCATCAGGTGGCCCATATGCTCGTCCGCCTTCCTATGCAATAAAAAAAAAAAGAAAAAACAAATATATCAAATGTTTAAATTGCCATTATTGTAATCACTTGATAGATAAACTATAAGTTAGTAGTATAAACTTAACAAATTAAAAACACTCAATTTTTAATTACAATGAATCGTTTTGTTTTACATTGCCATTTGTATAGTTAGTGTTTGTTGACCACTTACTATACCATACCAATTACCAGTTAGCGCACTTTCCGATATGGCTTCCTATACTCCAACCCAAGACTCACTTGGCCTTTCAAGTCAAGGGCATATTTGTCACCAAAATCTGATACACTGATAATATATTTTTTCTTCAGCATACGCATCTCTTATTAAACATGATCAAAATAACCAATAGTTATTATTACCTTATAGACGAATAGATATCCTATTTAACAGATAGCATGCCACTAGACGAGGACGGGGCGCGGCGCCAATCTTTCCCCGCCTTTATTTTTATCACAGAATAACTAACGTATAGAGCAAGTTAGCGTTAAAATAGTTCAAACTTCAGTAAGTACGTATCAGTTTCATAGAAAAATATTATTTATATTACTAGATTGAAAAAATACTCCTACAATGAATGTATATAAATAGTAAATATAAAATAGACTTATATAAACAATCCGGAAATATGGCTCTCGTAAATAAGTGCTATGCTACGTTTATATGAGAATACTGGCTCGAGTCATAGCTTATAGTCCTTTTAATTAGTACCAACTTACTTGTTATTATTAATACAGCAAAATACTTAATTATATTTACATATTAAATTATTATCACTTGATTGTATTGCCGTTAGAACATGTGTCTAATTTGTAACACAGAACCAAAAATATTTTAAAATGTCACCAGTTATGAGTTAGTTTTTGAAATAAGTATTTGAGAAAATAAGTTGTCTATTTTAAGCCAACAACACTTCATATAGATAAAACAAAAATAACTTTGAAAGAGTTTTGACTTAATTACCAAAAAATAAAAACAGAATTTAATTGAATGCTCTATAATATTAAGTTACTCTATGCGAAGCACTCCCTAAACGATCGTGCTAATAACGCCAGTGTTTGGTCGACGAGGCAACAGGCTGGCTTTGGCCTCCTATTTTTATTTTGTAAAAAAACATTATTTTATTTTGTTTATATTTCAATATTGGCAATGGGAAACAAAGTCGTGACATTTACGGAACAGCAATTAGAGGATTATCAGGTAAACATATTTACGTAATTTGAACAAGTACAATATTATGTGTCAAACACAAACGGGCCTAAATACAACGATACGACAAAATACCTTGCCGGGGAGGACAAACCCGGTTAAACGGGGTGACCCCGAGGCCCGTACCGGGATTGACTAAGTCCATTTTGGAGGAACCCTCACACAAGCCTCATCATTGACACATAACATAATATGTATTAATTTATCTGTATTATATAAAATTAATATATATTTTAAGAAAGGTTTTAAAATTATTAACATACTAACGATTACCAGTGGAAGTGATGAAAATAATTTTAGTGTTGTATATTAGTATATACTTTTATACATATTATAAAACGATGAATGGTCCTTTAAATAAAAACGATGAACAGACATTTACGCTTCGACTTTACGTTTTGGAAATAAAATATTTATTAAAAATTATTAAATTTATTATTAAAAAATATTGCCTGATTTATATTAAAAAGGTTGCTGTCAAATATTACGCTATTGTTTTTATCTTTTTAAAATGTCATTTTACTGAAGATATCAATCTTAGAATCATCATCAATTAAAAATCTACGAATAAAGTTCACATCAAAGAAAACGCCGAACCGATATGAGGAAAATACTAAACTAAAATTTATTTTCACATTGTTAATAGAAGCTAATGCTTTATTAACTAGATAGTAAAATATAAAATCACTATTAGAATTCGATATGTAACCTAAGATTTGGCAATACTTTGGCCAAGTACAAATTTTATATTCATAGGTGTTATGCCACTAGTATATACTTTGACGAAACTTATTTATGAAGAAAATACATAGACAAGTTGATGTCTATACAAAAACTTTTTTAAATTAAATTTCCATAATAATGGGAATTTGCATCCTGCAAATAGAAATGAAAGAAAACAAGAGTCTCTCATACAACTTTATTCAAAATATACATTTTTCATTTTAAACAGGACTGTACATTTTTCACAAGGAAGGAGATACTACGGTGAGGTTTATGTAGGATAAGTCCTATTATTATATAATATTTAGTTCCATTCGGTATTCCGATATTAAACAAGAATATCTTGTTATTGTAGAATAATTTTTATCCAGTTATAACAGTAAAAATGTGTCTTATTGCCTTTATTCTTTCTGATCTAACAAAAGATTACCATCGCATTTCCACGACTCTTAACAATCTCACGAACTTATTGGACTATAATATTCTTCTAAGGTAGAGTATATTATGTATTTATTTATGGAATTGATTGTTGAATCTCAAAATCAAAATACTTTATTCAATATTGAAGTACCTATTACACTTACTTATTGATTGTCAAACTGGAAACTACTACCGTCTACAATTAATGATCAGATTCTTTCATTGTTATTTATATTTTAATATAAATATTTATCTGTTAAGAGTTTTAGGTGATTCAAAAGCTTATTTTCTAGAAAACTTTTATTTTAAAAACTTTTTGCAATACATATATCTCGAGAACAAACAAAGCGAACACGACTCTGGTGCAATATAATCTGTAAATCTACACCTTCGCAAATGTAGCCAAGCGAAATAAAAGAAATAAAAAAGAACAGTGAGCGAAGATAAATTGTCGTATTGACTGGTTGATTTGGCGAACATAATATATAACTTAATAAGTTTTACAATCCCAACATTTCAAATACTTTTCAATTACAAAAGATCAAGATTACTTCTCAATAAAGGGTTTTAACTGCCAACGACTTTACATATTGAATTGTGAAATAAATTAACTGGAGTAAAGATTTGTGCTTTTCATTAGTATCATTAATTGATGAGTGAAGAAGTGAAGGAACAGCGTATAAATCCATTGCTAGGCTAAGAAGTCCTCTCATTATGAGGAGAAAGCTATTCCACCAGGCTTTTTTTGGCTCCAATGTGGATTAGTGAATATGTCCGACATATGCAGTTTCCTAAAGATGTTTTTCACAAATTTCGGTTATGAAGAACAGGAAGAGTATTTTTCTTCTTTGCGTTTTAATGAATATTCTATTTAATTATATGGTACATATCCCGCAATGACAGACTGCTTCTTACAGAGCCGCTGTCTATAAGTCAAGGTGATTGACCGGCTAGCCCATTCACTCATCTTTCTACAAATATAACCCTAAAATAAATAATAATTGTAATATAATTTGAATAGTTCTCAAATCTATTCTAAGCGAAGCGAGATTGATTGAACAAATAACAATCAATATTATATGTTTGCATTATGGGTATGATATTTGAAAGGAAATATTATAAGTTATCAATATTTCGACCTCACCCAAAGGTATCACTTAATCATAACTGTGTCTATGCAAGAGTACATTTGACATAAGTCATTTCAATATGATATATCTTTTTGAAAATAACAAACTTACTTACATACTATATTATCGAATATTTATTTATATAATACTATTTCCTATTTTTGAGAATATTCCATAAATGTAAATGACGTTTTAACCTTTTAATAGGTAATACAAAAAAGTTTCGAATTCATTCAAATGTGTTTAAAAGATCGTTGAAGTTTGAGTAAAATCACGAGCGCAATTGAAAAATTTAAATATTAGTACCTAGGTGTGGGGTTGCTTGGGAATAATAAACAGGCGAAGAAATAGAGAATATTAATATTAACAATGACTGAAGCAACAAATTATGTAATATCTTCAAATCAGAATGTACACAACATATTCAAACAAATAATAATTATAGAAAACAGATAAACGTCACGCGCCATAACCACAATGAGCACTGTAATTGAATAGTTATTAATTAATACTAAACAAATCAAATGCAAATTACATTTAATGAAACATTACTGTTTTAGATAGTCAAAATATTATTTTTGGCAACATTAGGTAATTTTAAACTACATCTCATCCTAAAGTAAAAAAGGGTCTTGACAGACAGACAGACAGACAGACTGACAGACGGACGGACGGACAACAAAGTGATCATATAAGGGTTCCGTTTTTACCTTTTGAGGTACGGAACCCTAAAAACTTATAAAGAATAAAAATCTAATCTTCATAATCAATACGAAAGAGTCAATATATTTTATTTTTCTTTCTTTCTTTATTTTAAAGGCTTACTTACTAAATTTACATAGTGGCATGATATATACTATACATAATTATTAACAAATATTATATATAAATTTAACTTACAAGTATGCACAGCATTAATTTTATATATTTTATAATAACACTACAAATTGTGACAGCTTACGATAGAGTAAATAGATATATAAGTAATACTATTCTCCCTCATTCCTGCTTCCCCTTTCCTTCACAAGTCTACGCGTGCTGGCTCTCGATGTCACCGCCTAAATGTGACATCAATTCCATCGCGAACGAAGAAATTTGGCAACTCTTTTCTTTGTCGCACCTCCAAAACATGGAATTCTTTACCAGCACACGTGTTCCCCTCCTCTTGCGGGGGCGGCTAGTGCAGATCATTCTTCCCGACTGCACTAGCCGTCGTCGCGATTGGACTCTACTACCACTTACCATCAGGTGGAGCAGAGTCATTTGCCCTCCCGGGCAATAAAAAAAAAATTACACGGTAATTATAATGATGATTGAATTATGTTTAAAAAGAACGTCATTTCATTTAATTATACTATTTATGTAAAAATTATAAAAAACATATTATATTCTAAATAAGTAAAAAACTAATTTAACAACAACACGTTTTGTGGACTTAATACCAAATGAAGGACATTCTGCAAAGAACAAACCATCTGCAGTCTATCGAATTATCGGAGCACCATATGTTTGTGTGTGAAAATAATCTTTATAGCTAAAGCAATAAGAACAACAATAGCAATTTTGAATTCACTGCTATCACATCTGAGAAATCCTGCAGACCTTCATAAGAGTTTAACCTTACACCCGATAGTTATAAGAGCTATAATAGAATAAAGCGACAATGAGTATAAAGCGGCCGAACTCGTACGTTTCGTAGTTTTACGACACGTAAACAGTTACGATACACGTGAAGTTTCACACAAAAATCGGATTAGGGATAAACAGTGGAGATTATGACGTCATTCCTTGTGGGTTTTTTTTTATAAGAAAATACGAAGAACTCATATAATCTACGGTGTATTTACGCCATTTCATTTTAAAAAGCTTTTCGATTTGCTTACTTGGCTTATCTGAACGTAAGTACACAAAACCTTCCTTAGTTGCTGTTATTTGCAAAATTTTACATTATGAAAATATTTAATCACAATATTTAGAACTCGATAACAGACGGCAAATAGGCTACCTAACCGTAAGTGGTCTTCGTTGCCCAGAAGTATTGGCACCTGGAAACGTAAACAATATATTAAACTGCATTAGATAACCGTGTATACTCGTGTTATATTAAGTAGCATTTTACAGTCTTTCAATTGGAACAGAGTAATTAAATAAATGTTACATAATTATATGGCGGTATTATAGCTTATGAGTGGCAGTACAAAACCAAACGGGTTTGTAATTTTGTATATAGTCCTACCAATACTAAAACATATAAATTCAAACCTATTACGAAGTAGAACAAACTTAAATCGAATAGTAAAATTCAATTAACTAATTGGTACACGTGCAATACCTACCGACCCAGTTAAGTAACAAGTTCTAGTTGAAAACTATATACTTACGTACTTACATAAATTATAATAAAACTAGTCTACTCAGAGTTCCTGTACCATTGAGGCACAGCGCATGTAACGAAATGCATATTTACTTAAATAACATTATATGTATATGGGAAAAAACTGTTGTTTAGATTAAAAAAATGTGTAATCGGGGGACCCCCATCAAGAACAAAGTTCTTTACGATATTTTTTCGACTCAAAACGAGTTTTAAAGTGTGAATTTTAATTGATTATATTGCTGTATTTTTGTCACACAAAAAAGGGCATGAACCTCCTTTATGCAACTCTTTCATTTAACAATTTTTTTATAATGATCGCAATCCCCATTTTATGGAATTTACTAATATTTTTTAATATTATTTTATTAATTTACCCCTCCAATTAAATACAGTTTATGATGGGAAGTGTGACAATAGCCCCAAGGTAAAGGTTCGAACCTGGAACTTACGTGCGGTTCCTAAGCGGTAGCGCTATCGTGGCTTATATGGTTTTGTTTTTGTATTTTTAAGAACGTTAGATAAATGTTTGAAATAAAACTATATATTTTATTTAGCTTATATTTAACTATTTAACTTAATTAATAATAAAGTACAGAAATGCTGGCACACGGAATTCGAACGCCCAACGCATCGCATTTTGTAGCATTTTAGAGATAGGCATAACACTATTTCGTTATGTGACATGACCTTGGCCATTCACTACCGTAAGCCGCGTAAAAGAACTTCGTTCCAATAATTATAATAATAGCTAAGGTTTTTTGTGGGACAGTAGTACACGTATATCAGTGCGAAATTAACACCAGCAAATATATTCCCAAGTGGCCATGGCGTCGTACAGGCGGCCGACTGTAAAAGTGTGTCAATTCCTAATTCGTATAGTGATCACACACATTGCCCCGACCCCAAATAAACTGGAAAAGGACATACGAATAATTACATAAAGAGGAGAAATCAGCGATAAACTGTACCTACTTATACATCTTTACATAATATATATATATATATATATATATATATATATATATATATATACACAATATATATTATGTAATATATATATTATATATATATGATCATTTATTTAAATTACAAAAACAACAATAATATCTTTGACGTAATGACTTCGGGCTCAATAAACAACTACGAAGCCCTAGAAAACGTAACACACGCAACACGCTGTAAATTGTTTAACATACTAGTAGATCTTAGTAAAGGCCCAATTACGTTGTACCAAAATTAATAATCGAATAACAACGAATTTGAATTAAACTCAGTCGAGGTATGGCGAAATGTACGAGACTAAAAAGGTGTTCAATTGGAACTTGAAGGTAAAATTACTAAAGACTTACTTTATTCTTCTATATCTAAAAGTTTGTTGTTTGCTGTATCTACAGATATAGTGTGTTTCATTTATTACTTTGTGTAAGCAAATATTCATTCGAGTTTATAAAAGATTTCAATTATATTTATTTTATTTTCTTAAAACTCAAATAATATCGCTAGCAACATTTTATATAATAACATTTTAATTTTTTGGAAAATATATATATTATGTTTTTAAAGGAAAAAGGACCAGATCGCTTGTTTGGATGAAAATGATTACTTTAACCCTAAAATATTTTTTTACAAAGTTTTTTAAATGTAAGTAAACCGTTCCTAATAACGTCAATGCATCGCCAACAATGGAATCTAGGCTACAAACAAAGGAAGTAATAAAATATAAAGATATAAAGTATTAACAAAAAACAGCGTGTTTGTTTTCCAAAAACAGAGATTTTGTGTTGTGTAAATACGGGAGTTAAATATGAACTTTTTTAACTTCAACCTTTATATACTTTCCGCCGCCGCAAATTCAATTCGGGCAAAGTATATACTTTAAACCCCAGAAAAACCCCAGATAATATGAGCCTTGCCAGTTAAGAAATTTGAATCTTATTTAATTACACTATATCATAAGCTCATTTCACGATTATATAGATGATAAAAAATCCTTAAAAAATACATTTCACGACATGTGAAAAGAGTATCTACTGAGCTTGCGGCAGTAATTACCGATTCTTCTTGATAGAAAATATATTTCAAACGGTGGTAATCTTGTAATATAACATTTTAAATGGGTCGTACGTACAAACGTACTTCAATAGAGTACGTTTTCATTTCAATATTATAACTTTTTATAGAAATGTAAATTCTAGCTTATTTTAACTCAACTCTTACTCATACTGTGCTGTTACGGTGTGTATTTAATAAATTAAGGGTAATTAGATTTAGTTGATGTCATGTTGTTAGCAAAAAATCATATATTATAAGCGATAATTTTTTTTTATTGCATAGGAAGGCGGACGAGCATATGGGACACCTGATGGTAAGTGATCACCAAAACGCTCATAGATATTCATCGCGGCATCGTAAGAGATGTTAACCATTGCTTACATCGCCAATTAGCCACCAACCTTGGGAACTAAGATGTTATGTCCCCTTGTGCCTGTAATTACACTGGCTCACTCACCCTTCAAACCGGAACACAACAATAGCAAGTAATGCTGTTTTGCGGTAGAATATCTGATGAGTGGGTGGTACCTACCCAGACGAGCTTGCACTAAGCCCTACCTCCAAGTATTATATTCATATTTCGATATCATGTACAAATATAACACCGATGTCATTGCAGCGTTTTCAAAAGATTCAGAGAAGTAAACCCGGAACTAGTGCCGAAAAGAATGACAGAAAACCAAGCTCATACAATTGTTGTGCCAGTTGAAGAAATAGAAAAGTTACCCGAGCTAAAGGTAGGTTTGTGAAGAATATTTTATAGTTGTATAATAAATAAGTTAAATACAGATTAGCTCTGGTTCTCTCGTCTGATTTCAGATTCAATCGTTAAGTATTCACTATTTCTTATGTTAGTAAAAGTGAAATGTAACAGATTATTATGAAAGATTTTTTTATTTGAAATTGTAAATAATTTTAAGCTTAATTTATCAAACGTAAACTAATAATACGTAACATATTATTAAAACCCTAAGAATGTCTATTAAATAATCTTACATGATATTTTACAGGAAAATCCTTTTAAAAGACGGATTTGCAAAGTATTTTCTCACGACGGTTCCGGTAATCTTACTTTCGAAGACTTCTTAGACATGATGTCAGTATTCAGCGAAGCTGCGCCACGAGATATTAAGGCTTGGTATAAATTAATATTAAATTTTACATACATTATATAATTGTTACTGAGCTCTATCTTTACCTGAAATATTATTTATACATATACATTATGTATTATGTATCCTTCTATTTGTATGTTGTTATATAATACTGTATAATTAACTCGGTTAACACTTAATTTCGGTTATTTAATTCAGCATCGCTTCGTTCGTACAAGTGTATCCGATTCTTAAAAGCTTATCTTATCCAGAAGGTCGGGGTCAGTGACTCTTTAACAATACTTACCCGCGACCATAATATTCTTATATCTAAAGACCGATAATTGTGACCAGTCCTATTAAATTTCAATTTTTTTTTGCGTATTTGATTTGATTTTGATTTGATTTATATGATTCTACAAGGTGGCCGCGTTACAAACGTTTGCGTTCCTACGGATAAAGTTTTACCCGAAAATCGCAAAGCTTTTGCCAGATTCGGAGCTCTACTGAAATGGAAATGTTACCCTGCCTATACAAACAAAGGCTGTGCTTATTATTTCCTGTATGTACAAGATCTACTTACTCAAGCATTTGTAATTGCTTTGTACGGTTTATATACGGATATTTCTATTAGGTAAATACGATATATCGAAATATCGCAATCAATTATGTAGTTCATGACTCTTCAACGTCAACTAACAAATTAATGGCAATATCGTTAATGAGTAAGTCTGACTGTATCGTTGGTCTAGTGGCTAAATATAAGACCGAAGACTCGGTGGGCCTGGGTTCAATTCCCAGGTCGGCCCAATAAATAGTTATTGGTTTTTCTGTCAGAAAATTCTTAGCAGCCCGGAATCTGGAAGTTGGAAGTGTGTACACTCTCAGTGTGTGCGCCTGAACTCTTTCCGGTCGTGTCGGATTGCCGTCTCATCGATTTATGAGAGCTAAGGAAAAGAGAGCGCACCTGTGTTGTGTGCACACACTTGTGCTCTATAATATCTCTTGATATTGGCCGCTGTGTAACACACGTCAAAGTGTAAAAAAATGTATAGAACTTTCTAATTTTAAGTTTTTCTTAGTTATTATATTGTTAGACAATTAGTAGCCCATCTAAAAATGATAAATTATAAACTTTATATATTTTTGATAGTAAAATGAATATCGAATTGCCACATTCACAATTTAACTATTTCATTTTCATAATTAATCGAACGGTTATAATTAATGAGGCTCCGGCACAAAAATTTAGCGATTACCTTTAATAAAAGCATTTACATATAACACACTGAGCACTGTATCTATATTTAAGTTAAAATGAGGACACTTGTCTACTTCTATAATCTGAAAATTACTGACGTAATCTCGGTATAGAGATATAAGTACCGCAAAAAACATATTTTCAGGATGATTAAAATAATATATGTAGGTTAAATTTAATAAAAGACATTAACTACAACGATCTAAGATAATTATTTATATTTGCAGGTACGCATTCCGTATATATGATTTGGATGACGACATGTTCATCGGTCGCGAGGACCTCTTAGAGGCGACGAGACTTCTCACTAAGGGAGAGTTACATCCTCATGAGCGTGACGAAATAGTAGCCAGTGTGCTGGACGAGGCAGATGTTGATGGTGATGGAAGATTATCGTTTATGGACTTTGAACATGTTGTAGTTCGCGCTCCGGATTTCTTATCCACCTTCCATATACGCATTTAATTTATTGAAATAGAGACATTTGCAAAAGTTATTTACAAAATTTTTTTCATACGTCAATACTCAATATTGATTTGTTGATATATTAAATATTTATATTCTATAACGTGTTTCTATATCAACCACGTGCTATTTAGTTGTGAACATACTATTTATAGCATATTCGCCTTTAATCGTCTTACAAAGCCAAAACAAAAAAAAAGCAAGTCAAAGGTCCTAGTGTCCTTGAAATTACAATGGTCGATAAAAAGTATTGTGTCAGACCTTCCCGTTTTTAATAATAAGCGAGTGCGATATAACGCCAATTCTGAATCAGTGTCACCTCTACCTACATTGAAAAAGTCAACTATTCAATTTGCTTGAAAAATCTCCCTTAAATTAATTATTATATTTTACATCATTTGACTGGAGAGGTAGCGTTAAGTTTACGTCATAAAGTCAATAACATCTCCTCCCTATAATTTTATAGCTGTTTCGTTGTCCACTTTACGATATAATATAAAAAGTGGATGTAAAATCTTTATAGCGCTGGAAATTTCGTGACCGCTTAAAATTAATTTTTGCCTCGTAAAACGATTATATATATATTTTTAATGCAACCTTATTTGGTAGTTTTTATCTCTTAAAGACGGTAACTGGCATTAAAATTTACGACTGCTTTTAGACTTATAAAATAATCTGGTCATTCTTATAGTTTGATTTTATTATTTATAGGAATCGAAACTTGTAGAATTCAATTTATATTTATTTTATTAGTTTAGAATGTTTGTTTTATATATATTTGTTTCAATCATTTACATGAGTTCAATATTTTAAAGGGCATCGGATTATTTTAGTAGATACTCTGAGGGGATATCTGCGAAAAACTACTAATTAAGGAGGGCAGGAAGTTTTCTGAGATGAGTCGATCCATTAGATCATACACAATGCACTGAGTCACTGACTGAATATGTAGCTTACATCTATAAATATAATAGAAATGTAACTAAAAGTTGTCTGCACATGAAGATAGGTATATGAGTAAAAATATTGTATGGATTGCCTTTATCAACGTAATAGACTCGTTGTGTGCGTTTAGAAGACCATAAAAAAATTTAACGTCTCAGAATACTGTTGACACCAATTTTTGTGTTTTAACGTTTCAGACAGTGAGAAGGTTTTATCGAACGCGGATGACTCCAATTTTGGTTATTGGAGCGAGTGTCTCATGTACCAGGAGGCCATAAACAGTCCGAAGGTCTCACCTCACGCGAGTGACTCTAATTTACTCCAATCGTGGTTACAAGAGCGAGTGTATCATGTACCAGGAGATTATACACAGTGAGGTCTCACCGAACGCGGTACTTGGTGGTAGAGCTTTGTGAAAGATCGTCTGAGTGAGATGATATGCTCTCTCTCGGGAACATACATTGCTATGCAGATGACAGTATAGTGCACGGGGGATACCACGGACGCGCAATAGCTGGGCGGGCGGAAACTGAGGAGAGACGGAGGGATCTTGTTGTTGAACTCGATAGGACGTTAGGACTGATTGCCAAATGGGGCTCTGATAATCTTATCCAGTTTAACGCCAAGAAAACACAGGTATGCGCTCTCAAGCGAAAAAGTCGCCATTTTCCCCTCCTCCTTCTCTCTGTGGCACTACGCTGGAGATACAAAGCAAAGTCGCCATATTGGGAATTGACATTCGGTGCTACCTCAATCCAAGGGATCACATCGAGGCTGTTATAAAAACAGCCTCAAGAAAACTCGGTGTCCTGAACAAGGTGCGGCGTTTTTTCACGCCACAACAACTGCTCCTGTTGTATAAAACACAGGTGCGGTCCTGCGTCGAATATTGCTCGCACCTCTGGGATGGCTCCGCTAAGTACTTATTGGCGACGTAAAGGTCACCAACACCCTCGAGCCTTTACAATTGCGTCGAGAGATAGCGGCACTGAGCGCTTTCTATCGGCTGTATCACGGCGAGTGCTCAGAAGAATTATTCTCTCTCATTCCTGCTTCCCCATTCCTTTACAAGTCTACGCGTGCTGGCTCTCGATGTCACCGCCTAACTGTGACATCAATTCCATCGCGCACGAAGAAATTTGGCAACTCTTTTCTTTGTCGCACCTCCATAACATGGAATTCTTTACCAGCACACGTGTTCCCCTCCTCTTATGACCTGGGTTCCTTCAAACGAGGCGTGAAGAGGCATCTTGCGGGCCGGCAAGGCGGGGGCGGCTAGTGCAGATCATTCTTCCCGACTGCACTAGCCGTCGTCGCGTTTGGACTCTACTACCACTTACCATCAGGTGGAGTAGAGTTATTTGCTCTCCCGAGCTATAAAAAAAAAAGAGTTACTTGAGCGAGTGAGTCAGTGTAATTACAGGCACAAGGGACATATCATCTTAATTCCCACGGTTGGTGGCGCATTGGCGATGGTTAACATCTCTTACAATGCCCATGTCTATTTGCGTTGGTGACCACTTACCATCAGGTGGCCCATATGCCCGTCTGATTTCCATTGCCATAAGAAAACGCAGATGACTCCAAACTTGGTTATTGGAACTAGTGTCTCACGAAGCAGGAAGCCATAAACAGTAAGTTGGTCTCAACGAACGCGGAATACTCTAATCTAGGTTAAGTAGTGAGTGTGTCATGTACCAGGAGATCACAAGCAGTGGGTCTCACTGAACGTTGTTGAACTTTAACGGAATTTTATATAATAAATAATAATGTGTAATATCTTGGGTTTACCAGGTGAATGTGGTTCTAACAATAATGTAGAGAATTATACTTGTAACATTTTCTAAAAACAATTTTAGGGTGATTGAAGATCCCAAAACAAATATTAATTAAGAAGACATCTCATGGAGTTGTCAAATTTGGCGTCCTCATAACTTTTTCATTTAAACATTTTTAGGTAATATAAATTTAACATCTAAAAATAATTGTGCCATCGTGGGAACCCGTTAGGAACAAAGCTTATTGGCATTTTTGACTAAAATGAATTTGAAACTCAAAACTTGTTTTAAAATTCAGATTTGAATGTATTATATTACTATATTTTTGTCACACCAAAAAGCGCTTCAACCTCCTTTATGCAACTCTCTTGCCTTAAGTTTGCAACATAACTGATAAAAAATATCCCATGAATACTTTTAATATAAGTAAACGAATATATACAAATATGTCATATTCTTTATAATATCACAAGCGCTTTTACTAATCTGATTTTATTATAAATAACACTTCCTTTATAACGAATATTATACAGTAATAAACAATGCGTTGATTTACTTAATACAAAATATAATAGACAGAACAAGTTTAATAAGGGATTCTTTCATAACTTACCTGTCTCGTTACCAGTAAGCTGGGGATGTCAATTGTAACTCGTAAACACTAGGGTTGTCAAAATGGTTTTAATCGAACTTCGAAAACATGTACACAGAGATCGTGCTATAGAAGCATATGTATTAAGTGCAGATAACAAGGAAAATGACTTTTTATTTAGTTTATATATCTTCAATTTATTCTTAAAATTGTGAATATTCAAGTTCAATTCAATTCAAAGATGACAACGTAATAGTATAATTAAGAAATAAATGAATTTTCGATTATAAAACCTAAATATAAAACAAGACAACTATTTTAAGATGTTATAACCCTATCAAATACAAACATAAAAATTCCGAGTGAAATCCCTTCAAGAAAATAAAATTTCGACGCGAGTTGACAGCACGTTCGTACGGCGAGATTCAGCTCGTAATCTCTGTTATTACGTCAACCAGCCCAAGGTGGTAGAGATTATGATGTGAACAGATTATTTAAAGATTTGAATATGTATTGATATCACATATATAAATTCTAAAATGAATTATATTATTATTGAATATTATATTTTATCTTATAGAATCGAAAATATAAGTAGTGTATGTAGTGGATAAAGCATGCGATATTGTACCTTTATAATCTCAACCGAATATTGTTATTAGGATGGATATTATTTTAAGTTCCTACGTAGTGAGTATAATTATAATATAGTATGTGAACATTGATTTTGGAATTAATTTGAGAGTTATGATTTCGCACAAATAGGCAGGAGGCGATCGTTTTACTTTCAATGTGTGCAAGCCATAACTCACTAATTGTATAAAAACTTTTTGCAAACTAGGGTTCCCATACATTTTTTGTAATTTAGCTTCAGCGGAATTTTGTACGCTTTCTGTTTTTCCTGTTGCAAAACATTATTCATTGTCCCACAAAACAGTTACTGCCTCTATGCAGTCGAGTAACAGGAGTGATTAGTATTTGTTTGTTCCCTGTACCAACGTTATTTGTATCACATTTTCTCACAAAATCAGTAATATTTTTTCGTATATACAAGACATTACAGGATATGTATTAATTAGAAAAAGGTAGTTAATATTTTAATGTCGTTAATTTTGTGCCCTAATGATTCTTCGTTATCTAATCTAGGAGGATTTCTGATTGGGCGTGAACTTTTTTCTGTAGCAAGATATGGTGTAAACATTTTAATGTGAAAAGTACTAAAATATACAAGGCGAGCCATATCAATATCTGTAATTAGTCTTACTTTATTAAGCGCAAAAGCCACAAAACTTACCTCCTCGCCAATCAGTTAATATGGGGAGCCCATTCTAAGAAATTAAGCTGACTTAAGTCTGGATCTATCGACTCTCTCTGATATCATATATCAGTCTATACATATTTCACATTTGGAGTGCTAAATAATACAACATTCGTTTTTTTATTTATTTAACATAAGATTATTTTGTTTACATCGTCATGTTGTCACCTGTTTTCTTCGCTCTTCATATTTTCGACCGAAAACTAATATAAATTAAATAAATCAGGATCTGCAGCCTTATCATATCACTAACATCTAGTAAATAGTAATAACAATCTTGAAATATTTCCAACTTATTTGAAATTTATATTTGTTTTGAGATGGAATACAATTAACCGCATCAATTCAGAGCAAAATTATATATGTATTGAAACTGCCACACAATGAAAGCAATCAGGAAACGACGCCGTTGTTACGTCACCTGGTCTTCTAGTGCTTATCATTCATCATTTAGGTACATCTATTCTATACCTACACGACAGCCCGAAAATGTCCCCTTATGAAAATGTTACAAAATACCAAATATGAATGACGCTGCATTTTTACATAATTATGTATCATTGGACATTGCCTATTCAACTATTCTTCGTTGATATATGAACTAACATTGTACTATTGACTAATATGATTTCCTTCGATATATTTCTGTTTTCTCGCATTGCTTAGCCACAGTTTAGTAAATAGAATGTTTATTTTTCTTTCTGATTTTATACAAATTGGTTAATATTCAGATTGATCTCTGCTTTTAAAAGTACATAGAAAGGTACCTACTTAAACATTTTTAGATACATATTTTTTAGATTCATAATATTTAAAACATTGACAAAACTATATTGTATGTAACCAATATTTTTTGTTTATGTGCTATTGTATAAGTTTTTTTTTATAATTTCAAAAATATAATCAACAGTTTATCATGTTTAGAGACATCTAGTGTGGAATAGCCAAACTTTCTTGCAAAAACATGAATTACACGTGACATCACTTTTTTTCTATAATAATGTTTGGGTAGTAATATCTTGAATAACTAAGGAATTAAAAGTAGTTAGATATTGCAATATCTGAAGTATTTCTTTGTATTTTACATATATTTTCGTAAGTCTTGTTGCTAACATGAACGCATTTTACTCTATATTGCATGTTTTCTTTATGGTAATTAAAATTCTATTTTGTCTATGTAAAATGAGAAAAAAAATTGAAGTTGGTACCTTACCATCGCTTTTGTAGTTGCGTTTTCAGCATTATCATGGCTAATATGCTGTTATAATTCATAAGTCTAAAGTACGTGCCTCAAATTTCGTTAAACACGTGCAGTGCTAAGACAATTTGATATTTTAAACAGTTATATGATTACCTGCTTTTATTTGACAAATTGCGCTAGACCGCATAAATAAAATGGCAGCCCTACCACGTAGAATAATCAAAGAGACACAGCGATTGATGCAGGAACCTGTGCCGGGTATCAGCGCGGTGCCTAGCGAAAACAATGCTCGTTATTTTCATGTAATTGTCACCGGCCCGGAAGACTCGCCATTCGAGGGAGGTCTATTCAAATTAGAACTATTCCTTCCAGAGGACTATCCTATGTCAGCGCCTAAGGTTAGGTTTATTACAAAAATTTATCATCCGAATATAGATCGACTCGGCCGTATATGTTTGGATATCTTGAAAGATAAATGGAGCCCTGCCCTGCAGATTCGCACGGTTTTACTCTCGATTCAAGCGTTACTATCTGCTCCTAACCCCGACGACCCGCTAGCAAACGATGTGGCCGAACTTTGGAAAGTAAACGAAAGCGAAGCTATCCGAAACGCTAAGGAGTGGACCAGGAGGTATGCCATGGATAACTGAGCGCCCGTCGTCGCACCCAGTGCCTACCCTACGCGCTACACGAAGTGGACGAAACTAACATATATATCATGATTTTAAGAGTGCAAGTTATGTTTTACAACCTAGATCGAGTAACTTGTGAAGAGACAATTGTGGATAAATTTTTATTATTGGCGGACGCCGGCTCTGCGGCAGTCATGCTGCAGTCAACCTGCTCCGGTCAACCATTTGCATTTCCTCATAGCCTCGCCCTTCATTGTCTCAATGTAGTCCGAAAATCCCACAGATTATTGTTTACCCTATCACATGTAGCTTCGTTATGATATTAGGTATGCATATTTTTTTACTATAATTATAATAGCTAAATGATGAATTTCCTAAGACCTTAATGTATATATTTCATAGTTGATCAAATTTGGTTAATTTTATACAAAGGATAGTGTATTGTCACAAAGTTCAACACCTTTGTAAATCTTATCAGCGTCATATGTTTAGGACAATGCTATATATCAGTTTTGATCTCTATGAATACTGAGTTATTTTATCATAGAATGTGGAAGATTATTCATTAATTTATTTTCCAGTGATTATCTGCATAAAATGGTTTAAAATGAATCTTAATTACTATTTACATCTTGTATAAAAAGGTTATCATTAAATTGTATTTATGTAAATTTAATTTGGCTTTGTGAGCAAACTTGAAAATACATAATAAACAAACGCTAGTCTCTATTTCATTTGCAATAGCTATCCCTGCTGTTAAATATAACATCTGAACAATGCAAATTTTGTTGTGTATTTCCCTATAATGCAAAACCCTGACCAATAACTATATAATAGAATGATAAAATTATAGTAAAACACCAAAGTAATTAAAAAAGTGTTATACAGTTTACAAATAACCAAAACTTGAGTAAATTAATAGCCTTGAGACTTATTTTGCACTTTTGTAACATATAACATTTCTTCATTGTCAGGTTGCAACGAGTTAATTAAATAAAGGTGGTATGAGGGCATTACATAAAATACCTTGAGAAGTATATTGGCTTCTGTGTGAGCTACTGATTTTAATCTTCATAGATAAAATTAAAATGGAAACCATTCAAAACACTTTGTTTGCAATAAATAATGAAAAAAAATGATTTTAAATATATATTACAGTAACTTTTAAAATTTGTGATTTTTCAATGTTATAATTCTTGTAATTTTACTACCCTACACTCTTAATTTAGTAAATGGCTTGTTCTATGAATTATTATAAAGGTATTTTATTTCAGTCTACATTCTAACTTTGAAAGTATACTAGTATATTAAACAATTGATCGCTGTGCCTATAAGATCTAAAACCAAAATGATTATTGTTATGAATTAAAACAATAATGTAAAATTATACAAATTTGTGAATTTTTTGGAGTATTGGAAGGTAAATGTAAGTTGTCAGACAAATAAGTGTGGTGTTGCCAGGTTATAGATTTATATGTAAAAAAAATATCAACTGGTAAAATGTATGAGAGTTGAACAATGTAATAAATGGTCAATATTCATAACTTTTATCAAAACGACTTTTTTAATTTATCAGTCTAGTGACCTTGGATGCAATCAACACATACAAGTATTCAAATGCAGATTTGGTATTTTTTTACTAATGTAAGCAGCCAGACTGGTAAATGGGTCATTTGATGGTAAGTGGCACGACCGTCAATAGACAGTGACACTCAGAAATATTAACCATCCTTTATATTGACAATGCGCCAACGACCTTGGGAACGTTTAATGATATTCATATGTGACTGGCTCACTCACCTTTAAACACACAACAGAATACAACAACACTAAGTATTGCTTTGGTCGGGTAGAGTATATGATGAAGGGGTGGTAGATAACCGGGCTTGTTAAACCCTGTCACTTAGTAAAATATTAAATTTAAGAAACTATATTAACTAAATAATTTTTTTAACACTTGTGTGGGGCTGGGCTAAATGCGGGTCAAAGCGCCGGTCCTTAATTCAAGGAAACCACAAATTACTAATAACACAACAATTGAATAAAAAAAATATTAATATTTTTTTATGTATTGAGTTTATTTTGTATACCGTTATAATGTAAAATTGTTTTTCCACTAAACCATATAAAGAAAATGCCAGTTAGATTTTATTATTTAATGTGATAAGAATCTGACCTTTGCAATGTCTAAGGTCAAATAAGAAATGCCTAAACTTATATGCTTAGGCGTGTCAACGACTGGATAATCCATTTATATTATATAATATTTTTTTATTTCATAGGAAGGCGGACGAGCATATGGGCCACCTGATGGCAAGTGGTCACCACCGCCCATAGACAATGGCATTGTAAGAATTGTTAACCACCTCTTACACCGCCAATGCGCCACCAACCTTGGGAACTAAGATCTTATGTCCTTTGTGCCTGTAATTACACTAGCTCACTCAACTTTCAAACGGGAACCAAGTACTGTTGTTTTGCGGTAGAATATCTGATGAGTGGGTGGTACCTAGCCAGGCGAGCCTGCACAAAGCTCTACCACCAAGTAAAAAATATCAATGAGATCGTTTTTTCAAAGCTATTATACTTATAATAATTAGGAATGGTACTTATTCTGTTATTATTTAATATTAACGGAATATAATGAAGTACTAATATTTTATCGCATATTGACGACGAATTGAGTGGCGTCTCTATTGTTTTCAGTAAAATACTTAATTCACATTATGATTTATAATCGATACTATTGGAACCGATTTTATTATTTCCAGGGGCATAGCTTGCTCTTGATGGGCCCTGTATCAAAATTTAGTAGGGGGGCCCTTCTTCCTACCTGCGGCGTTCGTTCGTGATACATGGATACAAGGTCACTTCGGGTAAGACCGTCTAGTGATAGTGAGTAAGACCGTACAATAAGGAATATGACGAATTCTTAATAGATAGCTACATAGCAGCATGATGTACGAAAACAGTTTAAAGTTCTAATTTCAATAAATTTAAGCAGATTGCGTTATTTAAGACGAGACACTTTTTGAGGTAAAAGACGCTATGAACGATTTATTTAAAATTTGACGGAACATTTTGAAGTAATGTTTAAAAATACATACATATACAATGTGTACAATAATGTAAACTGCCTGTTTATATATTTTTTTTACCTTATACGGTCTTACCCGTCATGTACGAAAAATCCGTCAATTTGATTGTTTTACAAAAGTTATGATTTTTACATAAACGAATGACTTTTAAGTAAATTTCACAGTTTTTTTAAATAGTGAACTAAATATTTAATTATCCTGGACTAAAATTCGTCTAAAATGTCGTAAAGGTAGCTTATGGCCTTATTATGGTCAATAAACTAAATTCTTAATAAAGTATGACAGTCTTACCCGAAGTGACCTTACTTTGTGTTTTGTTTTTTTATTACGTTTTTTCCCTACTTTTTATTTCTATTACATATGAAACACTGAACCAATTTACCAACGGAGTATAAAATGACTTCCACATATAAAGATAAACATATTTACGACAACTCCGGCGGCCAATAATCAACCGCTCAGGCACGCGAATTTAGCGCCTCGACCGTCAACGAGTTAAAGTAGTTTTTTCCTGAAAATATAGCGTACGATTTTAATAGTGTTTTAGTGATATTTTGGATAACAATTTACGAATTTTTGTTTACACGGGTTCGGGCCTCTGTAGCTAGGGGGCCCCGTATCTTTGATACGGCCCCTGATTATTTCCGTAAGTGTAAAGTATCTGCATCTATTATTTATTTATTTATTTTATTTGGGAAACAAACAGTACAATTAATCCTTAAAACTATAACATAAAGTTAGCACACATACCAGTGAAGTTTCCACTTATAACTAAAAGCATAATAAGAGCAGAACAAGTGTAAAAATAATATAATCATAAAAAAAAAAAAAAACTAAGAACGAAGGTATTTCAAATAACAAAAATTAGGTTTTATGGTTCTAAAACACTAAAAATAAGCTTCCTAAAGATAGCGACTGATTCTTTAAATATATCAATTCCGGTAAATTTTATGTTATATTCTTTACAGACTCTATATATAAAAGAATTTCGCGCATAATTCGACTTTACTAATGGCAAACTAAATAAAGACTTATCTCTTGTTCGTACATTAGGACACCTGAAAGTTAAGCAATTATATATATGTATACCTTCTAGGTAGGAAGAATCTATATTACCCCTAATTAATTTAAGTAAAAATAGTTGATCTCTCAGTGTTCGACGATCAGCAAGTGCAGTAATTGGAATAATTTCCTTTGTTGCACGACATTTAAAATTAAGGTATTTAATAAATTTTCTTTGTATTTTCTCCAACATCTCGATGTATAAATTGTAGTGTGGATTCCAAATTATAGATCCATACTCCAAAATAGGTCGAACCAATGTGTTATATAAGAGAACGAACGTTGAGTTACATTTAAAATCTTTGCTTACTCTCAAGACAAAACCTAGCATACGGTAGGCTTTAGCTGTTATTTGGATAAAATGTGACCGATAAGTGAGCTTAGTGTCCAAATTTATTCCCAGATCCCTTACCTCGGCCACTCGATTTAAGGAATAGTTATCAAGGTAATAATTGTAGTTGATTCGATTTAATTTTCGTGAAAAAGTAATGATACTACATTTAGATACATTTAAACTAAGTAAATTTTCTTTGCAGTATATACAGAGCCGATCAAGATCTTCCTGTAATAATAAACAGTCAAGTAAAGAGGAGACCGATCTAAAAATTTTCATATCGTCTGCATATAGCAACAAAGAAGAATGTTTTATTATATCGTTGATATCGTTAATGAAAATATTAAATAGCAGTGGGCCGAGATGAGAACCTTGGGGAACACCCGAAGTTACAGGTACAAACGACGAACAAAAACCCTTTATAGTCACAGCTTGGCTACGGTTGCGAAGATAAGAAGACAGCCAACGTAGAAGATCGCCGTGTATACCGAACCCTTCAATTTTTTTTATTAATAGCGTATGGGAGATCTTATCAAACGCTTTGGAGTAATCGGTATACACGACATCTACCTGGTGCCCCCTGTTCATAGACGTTACCAAACGGTGAACGAATTCGCAGAGATTTGTTTCCGTCGATTTTTTATTTATAAAGTCATGCTGCTGGTCAATTAGGACAGGCCTTAGTAAAGGGAAAATTTTATCATAGATAATTTTTTCGAATAATTTTGCGATTGTACACAATTTGGAAATGGGTCTATAATTCTGAATATTATGCTTGTCTCCAGATTTAAAATTATATTAATACTGCCCGCACTTTCATCCTCTATAATTTTCTGTGCAATAAAATGCAATTTATTATTGTGACTATCTTCAATCCGATAGTCTCTCTTTTAGTTACTGTATCTTATTCATACAATTAGGAGAGTTATTGTTGCTTTTCGTTCTTCAGTTCAATATTCATGGTAGTAAGTAGAACATGTAGTAATGGAAGAAAAAGGTTTACTGAAAAACTACAAACTGTGTAGGTTATAAATAAAAGAAACGAATCAATTTGTTCAGTTTATTCTTAACTTTAATGCAGACTAGAATAATACTCTTAGAAATGAGAACAACAATAGTTATTTCACATGTTATAGTGTACCTACTATATATCAGCTTTCACAATAAAATGCTATTTATTATCTGTGTTTTCAATGTAAATAAATCTTATTCACAACAGCTAGCAATATAAAATTACACATCAGACGGTACTATCTATCTTTTTCATTAATTTTTAAATAAATTGTTTTAAAGGGCGTGACCAGTGACTATTGATTTTTTAAATTTTTTTTTAATTAAAATAATTTATTATCGTTTTGGTGTCAATGGAAGTTTGTTTTAAAATAATAACATAGACACTGATCCTAACAGCAACACAAGACAGAAGGGTTACGTTGAGTACGATAGAAAGAAGTACATACCTACAATAATAATTATTTAAAAGCATCAAAACTCGGGACATGATATATAGAAGCGGAATAAATTTAGGAATACTAAAAGGTGTCTTATCGTATTAGGTTGTCAAAATATCGATTTTTATACATAAATAAAACTCGTCCTCGGAGCGCTAAGCTTAGCTAAGACCAGGACATACATATATAGGTTACATAGTTACGCTATAGCCACACTATAAAATTTACAAAATATGACATATCTTTTGAAACGCTACACGAAATAATGCTTTATTATATATCCACTAATCAATTCATTTATTTATCAATGATCACATCGAGATTCAACTCGACCGAGACTTTATGTCTCGGATATTCAAGATAATTTGCATGCATATGCTATCCGAGTCATTACAGATCAAGACTCCTCAGTCATACTATTCAGCTATACATTTTCATATAAACTAATGTTCCATGATGATTAACTTATAAAAATTTAAAGAAAAACATTACGAAAAAAAGTAAAATCGTAAATTCATGTAAAATATTAAAGTAACAATGGAATGATTTAAAAAATAATGTAAAAAAAAATATTATATATTATAATGGCAACATGAACTAAAATCTAGAAACTATGATAAGAGAGACACTTATTGTCTATGGCAGAAAGGCAACGGCTAGTGCATTTTGTAGAAATTTTATCGCGACAATTTATAATATAAATATTTGTATGACGATAATTTTAACTTATTTTAATAATATCTAAGCAAGATATGAGCCATTTTGATTCTCAATTATAATATGTATACAATTAATAAATTATTGACTGGAATAACTATGTATACACATTGTGATAATAAACTTATCCAGAAATTTTGCACTTGACCGGAATGAAATCAAAGACAACTAACTTCAAAACCCATTTCTTAATTTTCTGTATTAAGAAATTTCTATATATATATATACACAATATGTATATTAACATTATTAATGTACTTAGTATTTCCAAATTAAAATATTGTTTATTTAATTTTTTCATTTGTTTTACTATGATTGTCAGTAATAATGATATAAAAGGATTTTTTTTACATTTTTCCATTTTTTAACAAGTAAATTATGATCAAGCGAGTGCAAAATTTCTGTAATTAAATACAGTACTTAGAACTAAGTATCTTATTTAGCCACTTAAGCATATTAAGCATTTTGAAACTTGGACATCACATTTTCTTTTGAGTATTATTTCCATAGCTAAGGTAAAAACCGCGTTGGAGTTAGTCTACGAATTTTATGAGTTTTGGTAGTCTTTTTTTAATTATTAGTATGCAACATGATTTATTAGACTATTTTATAGTAGTTAAAATATATTGTTTTTTTTTAATCTATTTTATGGAACTCGTAGAAGAGTCGCAACGGGATTTTATTTTTGTTCTATATCCAAATGCAATTATCAGGGCAATTACACGCGATAACAAACGGGTAGATATTACGAGTAAATACTTGACTCAAATTACGAGGCGAGTCATAAATACGTACATCATAAAATATTGAATGACTATGAAATCTTTAATTTTGTTTCAATTCTTATATCTATATTTAAATATGCGTATTACGATTATGATATTTTTTTTTCTTAAACGAACGAAATATAAATAATACCTAATTGTCAATTTTCGTCAGATAATAATGTTTCTATGTCGATTGGTCAAAAGTGTTGTTATGTAAATGATATATTTTATATAATTTGTAACAAAGTACGCGTGTAAGAGCCCCGGCGGTGAGCGTGAAGCAGGCACTTGTGGCGCGTCGCGTTTAGATGAACACGGGATTCTCTTGTCCCGTCAACAGCCGGAACATCGACGTCGGCATAGTTTTCATTAGAATCTGAAATCCAAGATGGCCCAGTGGTTAGAACGCGTGAACCGACGATCGTGGGTTCAAACATCGTGAGGACACCTGTCTAATTTCACTAAAATTCTGTCACATGTGTCTCAAATAAGGAGAGGAGGCCTTAGCCCAGCAGTGGGACATTCTCAGGCTGTTACGTTACGTTAGGTTAGGTGGCGGTTACCTCTCCCACGGAGGTGGCGAGCAGGTTGACGATGCGCTCGTGCGGCACGGCGACGACGCTCTGCGAGTTGATCTCGATGATGCGGTGGCCCACGCGCACGCCGCCGCGCTCCGCGATGCCGCCGCGCAGCAGGCTGCAGATCTGCGACGCCGGACACGCGACCGATTTACATCGTAATATAAATGTCACTAATGCTAATATGTAGTTATACTTGAGTTCGACACCGACAGGCAAAAATATAGTCATCAATATAAAGAAATCCAATCGTAGCCCCCGTCAAAGAGAATTGCTAAGCGCACATATCAGTTTCAACATTTCAACAGTAATACACGACTTAATACACTTGAAAATACTAAGTGAATTTTATAATAAATAATGTTATAAGTATGTTTTCTGATGCACGTGAGTGAGACCACCTTTGACCACTAACATTATATAAAAACTTCTTCAATAATGGTAAGGGTTTGATACGTAAGACTACTTACCACACCGTTCTGCACACTAAACCCTAGCTGGTACTTTGTGTCAGGTCTTTTAATCTTGACTTCGACCACCGGAGCGCACGGTACCACCGTCAGCTTCACCACAGTCTGATTCTTGGAATTCTTGATGTATGTCTGACAAGTCGACAGGGGTAGCCCGACGAGACTTACTCCATTTATCGCTATTATTTGGTCACCTATAAAATGTAACAAAAAAGTTTTGAATTCAAATATTATTTATTCATAAATTTCGTGTAGTTATTACAAATTATATATAAACTATTAAAATCAAACATAATACTAAAAATTGGAAATTATTTCATTCCATAGTTTGGTTTTGCCTTTTATATTTATATACTCACATTTCTTACAATGATGGCCTTAATTATAGGATTTTCTGATAAATAAAGCTTAAGTCGATAAAATATGGTGTTTTAATTGACAAATAAGGAATCCAACGTACCAATGTTAAGTTGTCCGCATCTCGCAGCCGCACCCGCGGGAGCCAAATTAGCGATCACAACAGTGGGCAACATCGAACCCCAGCCCGATTCCACAACCACCACACCTAAGATCTCACCTTTCGTTTTTGGAACTACCACTTCCTTTTGTAGTTCCTATTGTGAAAAAATATATTAATAAAAACTATATTGACATTTTTAACTAGGATTATATTTTTTGTTTCGTATAGGTAGGTGGACGAGCATATGGTGGTAGATGGACGATGCACCACCAACCTTGGGAACTAAGATGTTATGTTCCTTGTGCCTGTAATTACATTGGCTCAGTCACCTTTCGAACCGGAAGACAACAATACAAAGTATTGCTGTCTTGCGGTAGAATATCTGCTGAGATGGTGGTACCTACCTAGACGAGCATGCACAAAGCTCTAGAGCCTCTAAAGAAAGTAAGGAAGTCAATGAATAAAACCCAAATTAAAATAGTCACTCACTTTTTTCGCAAACATTTGTAGTTCATCACCAAATATCTCTTGGCTGTTTAGGACCTCCTGGTAATCCATTTCTTTCACAAAACTGTGGTCCTCGATGCCGTTAGCCTTAAGAAACTCCATATACGCCACTTGGAACGCTTGACCAATGGATTGAGCTATAAATTGGGCCTGTAAAAAAGCAAACATTATTGTATAAATATAATTAACTAATTAATAGAAATATAAGCCTTTGTAGAGCCAGAAAACCCAAATAAAAAATAAGTATTTTAATAGATATTAAGTATTCTATTATTAAAACAGAGTAATTAAAATAAACTATTAGAATAGTAATTATTAATGAGCATCATAATATCTAGGGACTCTAAGGTAATATATTAAATGAATACATGTCATTAATAATAAGAAGATAATAAGAAATAATGTAAATATATTTCATAATTTGTTGTAAATATATAATAATCTACGCGAAGCATTCGATTGTGTAACACGCATAACGTTTTCATTTCTGTTTGAAACATGTGTACATAAATAAACTCACTTTTATGTTATAGAGAACAATATATCTAATATATCACTGTATGAATTCTTCAAAAATATCTTATCAGGCTGTTTACATTAAAAGCTCGAGACTGCTGCTCTGCTACACACATTTACTACAATATTATATACATCTACAATAATTGTGAATATACAAATAGTTTATCTTAGTCTCAGACTCCGCAAGGTCAACACATCCATGACAAGATAACGGGATCGAGTTGTTCTTTCTGCTTTCTTATATCAGTTTTAAATTATTTGTAAAGAAATTTATAATTGATGATATATTTATTCTACTAAGAACGTAAAACGACTCACTTCTTCACTTTCAAAAACGTGACATATCATCTTCGGCGTACGGTTCAGTTTCGGCTGATCGGAGTCATTCTCGTGCGGGACGAAGCGTCGTCTCGCCATCAGAACAACGAGGTCCCCGATGTCAGCGATGTACGATATCGTTCTCAATGCGTGGTCCATCATGATTTCCTTCAGCTCCGTGTTGAGGACCATTATTTTTTCCGTTGAAATAAATAGATCCACCTCGGTGCTCGGTTGGTTTTCGCCTTCAGGAGCCTGGAAATAATGAGTACATCATTTATAAAGAAACACGTCTTGAAATAAGAAAGGTAGCATTTTATTTTGTTTTCAAATATCTTGACATACAAATATGTAACGTAAAGATTAAACAACCAGCAAGAAAGCTTTAATTCCACTTAAGAAATAAAAGCTATGAAACAACTCAATCAAATTATTCAATGATTTTATGACACTCATCATCATATATATTTAAAAAACACATGTACAAAAGTAGTTGACGAGTGGAATATTTTTCAATTTTGGAATATTACAACATAATGAGAAAACAATTATTGAACTTACCAGAGCCTAATACATTCCAATGAAAGCATGTTAAAACGTGTACAAATTAATACATGTTAAGAATCATAATAAGACATGCAAATTTTAAATATTACAAGCATGCACAAGACATTTTATAGGATTTAGGTTTTTGAGACGGCTAGTGTGATTTGTTCGTAATTTCTAATATCCAATTTGTTATAATTATAAAACACAATATGAAACTAAAATGCGACAATAAATCCGAGACATAACCACGTAATAATATTAATATGAAGTATATATTATCTTGTAATTCTTCATTACTAAAAAAATCGACAAATAAGACACGTGTTTCGCCACCTTAATCTTAGTGACGGCCTCTTCAACCATATTCTTTTTCGGTCTCTTCTTCCTGCGGCGCGAGTCCTCCTCGACCTCCACGGAGCCGAGGAAGGACAGGCGGAACACGGCCGCAGGAGCCGCGTACACGCCAGAGTACGGGCCCTCGCAGCCCCACTGCGGGACACACCGGCTAACCTCCTTTCGCTCTCACATACCGCTGCACGTATGTCGCTGTCTCGCGTGCGCGTACTCGGTTAAGATCGTTTATGGATTGAGACAGCGGCCGCGTCGTTTTGCTTGTTTTGGATTTTTTTTTAAATTTCGAGTTTATTTTGAAATACCGTGTTTTTATATTTTTTTTAAATCACTTTCTTTTTATTTTCACGCATTGCAAAGGCGGCGTAAGCAAAAGCTTTCTCGTTGACGGCATAACAAAAGCTATATAAAATTCATCGTAAACCTGCCAATTAATAATATATTCATGATAAAATTCTGCGTAACGCGTTTAGCGATCAAAAATATCACACTATTACTTTGATGACGTTCCAATAATTTGGCATAACCTGTAATTTTAAAATGCATCACAAATAAGCCAATTCGTTCGATATCTGCGCAAAAGCAAGCAAAACAACTCGAATACACACAAATCGACAATGATATGTGAGAAGCGAGCGATCCGTTCGTCATTATGAAAGCGAACCTAACGGAAAAACAACCTTCAGACCATTAAAATAAGGTTCGATATATGTAGTGCGGCGAAGCTAGTCCGTCCGTGTGTGGGGGACACCACCTTGCCGGTGTGAATCGGGTATGTTTCATGCTTTACGTGCGTATATATATGGATACTGTGCGTGAGGCAAGCGCGACTGTCGCGTGTCGTTGCACAAGCAAATCGCACAGTGTAGACTCACCTTTATGAGATCATGCGCGTAGATTAAGAAAATAATTACTTTTTTTGGCAAATAAATTATCGCAAAAATAAATGACCCGAAATGAATTCGTGAATTATTAATGACTAAAATAAACTAATTTCATTAAAATATAGGTTATGTAATAATAACAAAAAAAAGATGTCGATGGGCACGATAGGTTGTGATAACAAAGGAGTTTTACAATTAATCGAACAACAAAAAGTAGAAAATATGTTGGCGAATTCCAACAATTTCCTGCTTTATTTCACCTAGAAAGTTAAAAGGGGTTGCAAAAAATACGGTTACCAAGCATAGCAAAGCACAAGCCATAGATTAACAAACAAGTCCAGAGGAGGCTAGCCGGCCAAGACGGGATCCGACAATCTTCCTGGGTCGGGTCGAGGGGTGAGGATATCGCTGAAAAAAATACTCTAATGCCAAGTCAATAAGACCGTAAACGGTTTGGCAGATGACCACACGTCAAGGGCTTCGAGCATACATTTGTCTATTACTAGTATTATAGGCATCGTTCCTATTATAAGGGCATAAGGACAAAAGGATATCCCACTAGCATTCTCAAAACACTATACCTAATGAGCATGAAATTACATATTTATTATTAATGGTCAGTCGTAGAGCCATGTATATTTTTATTGCTGTACACCACGCGCTAAATACCCAATTGATTCAATTAGGAAATCGCGATATTTAACCATTTAGCAAATGGTGTAATCAGCTTAAATGAGTATAGGAAAGACAGAAAAGAAAAAAATATGACATTACCCCAGGACGACATATGTACATACGATAACACTGAAACTGTGATTACGTTTAAAATACCTAAAAGGCAATTGGACTTATGTATTTCAATATACAAACGTAACATATATATATAAACCCAGGAGGAACGAACAACGCACATTAAAGCCAGAAAAAGAGAAGAAGGAATGAAAGAAGTAATTTCATGCTCGTTTGTAAACATCTACATTTAACATTGTACTGTATGGTATGTTACCGATTCACACGGGCGAAGTATTGTCTATTAATATAATATATTATAAATTATTTTATATGAGAATGCGTTTATTTACCTTTCCGTAATAGAACGTCATATGTATATATGTATGTATAAATAAGCAAAATAATTCAATGAGTGTATTTAAAACTATAGATATTTATTTTGTTATAGTAAGCGTTCAAATTAAACTTTTGTTAATGATAGCTTATCTTTGTGTGTTTTCAGTAAATAGTTAATAAGTTTGGGTTATAAATAAATAATATAACTCAAAACTTTTCCTCATAACGTGTTAATGTGTTACATAAGATAGAACCAAATAATATCGTCTGCAATACATACAAATGTAATATTCCCCGGTATAAATATAGCCCAACCTTAATCCTGGATACAGCTTCTTCGGCTTGAAGCATTCTGGTCGCCTTCGTCGGTTGTCCCTCGCAGGCGAGCTGCGTCGAACCGAGGTACCGGGCCCGGAATAGTACTCCTTCGATGAGAACTGAGGCCATATCTGCAAGATTGTTTTCTATTACAGAATACTTGGAATTACTTAAGATTGTTGCTCTCTACTTTTTTTTTTTTTAGGAAGGCTGACGAGCATTTGGGCCACCTGATGGTGAGTGGTCACCAACGCCCATAGACAATGGCATTGTAAGAGGTGTTAACCATCGCTTACATCGCCAATGCGCCACCAACCTTAGAAATTAAGATGTTATGTCCCTGTAATTATATTGGCTCACTCACCCTTCAAACCGGAATACAACAGTACCAAATACTGCTGTTTTGCGGTAGAATATCTGATGAGTGGGTGGTACCTACCCAGACGAGCCTGCACAAAGCTCTACCACCAAGTAAATATCAGTCTCCAACAACAAATCGTAAAAGTATATAAGACGAAATAATAAAAAAATATAATGGATTGAATTACTAATAAAAAGAGGATTACGAAATAATAGTATCAGTACAACTCACCATAAAAATGTCCAAAAGAAGCAAAAAGAATAAAAGGTAGGTAAATATAACGGTTTTATAACAGTAATCGATTCATTTAATCTTTTGATATTTTGATTAATCTTTACTGACCTTCTTTGTTCTTACTCTTCTTCTTTCCGTCTTTGTCCTTGCCATTGTGTAATGTATCTTCGTCTCTCAATTCGGAGGCATCGTGGGCATGATCGCGATTCGTTCCCGTCGACCCACCAGATGGCATCACCGTTCGGGATTTTGGTTTGCGCCATCCCTGTTAATTAGAAATTAAATATTCGCCCTTATTACACTAAACTTAATTCCTTTGACAATATTCTATTTTTGCGAATTTAACTTATAAATATTTGTACAAAAATAAACCCCAAGAGCCGAAATGCCGCAGTGGTTAGAACGTGTGAATCCTAATGATAATGATGCGAACTCAAGTCACTTAATTTTTATATGCTTTCTGATTCGTGTTTACAGTTTTTCTCGAGCTCGGCGTTAATGGAAAACGTTATTTATTTATTATGTAATACTTTATGCACAATACAAAAAAACAAACATATAAGTAATAGGGCACAATCAAAACACAAATGGTGCGCAAAAGCGGTTTTATCGCTTATAGCGATCTCTCAACGTTGTGAGGAAAGCTGCATATGTCTAATTTCACTGAAGTAATGCACTAAACCGCTTAAGACCAGCATGAAAGACAACACTTCAAACCTATTCAAAGGGAGAAGACGCATTAGCTCAGCTATGGGACATTAGAATAAATCAAAACGGACTATACATACATATATTTGTTACTAAATCAATTATTACTATCGTTCATTATTTTCGCGATATGAATTTATTTATGGCGTTCAGATAATAATGTTGAAAACATGTTATCCCTAGCGACTAGGTATATTATAACTACAGTAGATTACGAGATTAAGAGCTTAGGTTATTTAAACGATTTTAAATATGGACATCGTGACGCAATAATTATTATACATTATTGCATGCGGTTATATATACGAAAATTGTGTTATAGGTCTCGGCGAATTACACTTGGAAACTTTTTCAGTGGCTGATGATATGCTGTATTTTAATTATATATTTTTGTTGAAAGTTTTATAAAAAAGTTAAAATTTTGACATTTAAAACAACAACAATAAGTTGGTAGTTGTTGTTAAAAATATATCATATTATAATATTATACATACGGCCAGCTTAATACCAATAATTTGTACTTAATGTGGATCAAATTAAAATTCGCGATCGGCCCACCAATGTAAATTTCATTAATATTAATTTCACTTAACATAGATAACGAAATACATGTTTACTTCAAATGTTTAACGAAAATGCTAACCTTGTTTATTTTATATTCAGCACTGTTTATTTCACATTTTTCCGTATCACTTGTATCGCTTACATTTGAATCATAATCGTCATTAATTGAATCATCAGATTGTTCATTACACGATTTAACGTCATCAAAGTCATTACTTTTCGTATTATTTGATACATCAGTTGTATCATAATTATTCGAAGTTAAATCATTATCACTTTCATTAAGAACAATCGTTTCATCTGAATTATTTTGGTCGCTGATTTCACTGTCAACATTTATACCAGATTCTGAATCTGTTGCGTTTTTATACACATTTATATTTTCATTATCATTTTGTTTATCAATGTTTTTATCTTTAACACATATATTAACACGAACACTATCCGTTAAAAAAGCTTCACTTGTATTTGACTCATCTTTGCTATTATTTTCATTATTTTCTTCAACGTCCGATACCAAATGAGTTTTTTCCACTTCACTCATTTTATTTACCAAAAACAAATATTGTCATGGAAGTTTCGATTTTGATATTAAAAGAAATGGCGCACGTATTAATACGAAACATTTGGTCGTTTCCCAGCGATATGTTATCATTAAGTAAAATTAAACGACACACGTGCGCGTTACCGTATGATAATACCGACTGGTCTGCCACCGGTTAACATGGTGAGTCGGTGACTTAGTGCGTGTGTGGTCAAAGATTATAAAAAATACTTGATTTCCAGAAACATTTTTAATTAAAAAAAAACTCAATAAACTCAAGTCTGTTAAAATGAATAATTAACTTTTCAAAATACCTTGATCATTTCTTCGAACGATAAAATATAACAATTTAAAATGAGATAAAATCTAAAAATAACTTAATCTACTATTTGATTGCATATCGAATTTTTTTTTGGACTAGCGCTAATTAATATGCATCAATAAAAATAATAAACAAAAAAATAATAATTAAATGCCATTATTCTAAATATTAATAATACTCAAGAGGCAATCAATTCTTAGGCATAGAACTAAATACAGACACATTGATAATCTTTGAACGAGTATAATAGGAGAGCAAGGTCGCGAGCTACCGACTCGTACCAAATGCCGTTTATTGCAGTCTACAGTTGGCAGTAACTTCATGCCCCACTGAATCACCGCACATCGCACATCGATTTCAATTAGTAAATCTACCACTTTATTTCTATTATAACTATAAGAAGTTATTTCGTTTCATAACCCCTGAATAGACGACGGAAAGTCTTCAAACTGAATACCACATCGGACCTTATTGCTTAACGTTTCATAATTGTATTTGTAAACTTATTCGATCTATACCGATATCGTTTCAGTAAGGCTAATATTTTTAAATATTCATAATTTATTTAAAGTACTACATACCTATTATATCTAAATATAGAATAATATATTCATCGTTCATTCAACTTTGGACGGCAATCAATTAAAAACGATAAAAGAGGTAAAGTGAATTTATATTTTTTTGAGTTTACAGTTGAGACAATGAACAAGTTACCTTATTTGGCAATATTAATTTTACAATTATGTATTGTAATTTTTAACAAGTATTGAGCCTAACCTGAATATGATTGCAAACTAGTTTATGTATTTTAAATATATTTTAGTATTTATTTTTTACACTTATAAAGTTGTATTCAACTAGTATAATATTGATATAAATATAATAATAATAATATATGTTATTAATATAATTATCAATAAAAAGTAGTCGATAGTCCTATTATAAAAAAATATTAGGTTTTAAATACCAACTTGTGCAAAAAATAAGTTTATAATAAACTAATTTATTTAATGTTACTGATTATGATGTATTACTGACTCCAAGACTACTAGTCTTGTCGAATTTGGCATCGAAAATTCGTATACACCTATGTTATGTCCATGGGCGGTGGTGGTCACTTTCCATCGGGTGAGCCTCCTGCTCGTTTGCCCCGTTCTAAAAGTTGTCCCAAAAGTCTCATAAAATGTCGTGTCTGCTTCGTAAGTTATTTAGGGTCAAAGATAACAAAAATCGGGTATACAAGTTTCCAGCTTATTACCTCTCATTCCGAGGTGGACCCTATATTTATGCTTGAGTGACTGAACGATACTACTAGGTGAGATAAGCGCGATAAAAGTTATCACATTAAAATCGTTTTGTTTTTCTAATTACTAAATATTTAGCTTTTTTAATTTCTTTTTCTGTCATTTTATTAGTAAATCAAAGTTTATTAACATTGCGTTTTGTCAATATACGCAAATTTTAGATCATGTTAATATATAAACTTTACTCACTTTATCGTCAAAGAAGCCCTGGTCGTCCGTCCGTTGCTGTCCCAGCAATCTGTCTGTCTCTAAATCCGTGTCCGCTTCATCTGAAATAGTAAAAACCCTTATAATATAACTCACTACATCAGTACAAGATTTTATAAAAAAAAATATATAAAAAATAATGGAAAAAAGATCAATAGGAATTATGTTTTTTTTTTAAAGTAGAACAAACGATTTCAAGGTACCTTCGTCACCACTAGCTGGTTTTATTTCCACTGACTCCGTACTTTGAACTGACGATGGTCGTTTTCTGAAATATGAAAGTTGAAATATATATAAAAAATAGTTTATTTCAGTAAGATTTTACAGATAAAAATAATGAAAAAAAAAAACAACTGAAATATTTTTAGTCTGTATTAGTGCAATAAATGAATTATATAAATTAAATTGCAATTATTATGAGATTTATTAAGCAACATGATCTTAAAATGTCGTAAGTTTTGAGTATAGCATCAAGCACTCACACAAGCGACACATTTATTTGATAAGTTTATTCATTTGTTATGAGTACGTGATGATAAATAAATTAGGATTTTTTTGTTTGTTTTTTATTAAAACATATTTTGTAACATAAACGTTCCATACCCTATGGACATGACAGTTACCGATTTTCGTTTTATTTTTACCCATTATCTTACTTTTCTTGATACACTTATTTTAATTAATTTATGTAAAAATTGGGAGAATACATGTGCTACAATCGTGTTTCCGAAAGTCTCACTCACCCCAGCTCCTTTTCGCGTTACTCCTAGTTCATGGGTCGGGTCGAATACCGTCTTGACACGACGCAGACGTAAGCTTACAAAGGTCGCTCATCCCAGGCAAACGATGTTGAAGTACGTCGGCGGCATTTTTGTGCGTAAAGAAATTAATGTACGGTGTGTACACATTAATTGCTTTACATACGAAATTACGGCCGACCCGTTTCTTCAGGGTTCCAATAGTCACAGTAGGCTGGTGGTGATACGCTGGTAAAGTGCTCGAGCCACTCACCCGTGGTACACGTCGTCGTGGTGCGGCGCGTGGTGGTGGTGCGGCGTGTGCGGGAGCGCGTGGCCCGAGTGCGGCGTGTGCGGCGCCGTGTCGGGCCGGTGCGGCGCCCCTCGGTCTCCCGGTAAGTGTTCGAGCCACTCACCTGGGGTACACGTCGTCGTGGTGCGGCGCGTGGTGGTGGTGCGGCGTGTGCGGGAGCGCGTGGCCCGAGTGCGGCGTGTGCGGCGCCGTGTCGGGCCGGTGCGGCGCCCCTCGGTCTCCCGGTAAGTGTTCGAGCCACTCACCTGGGGTACACGTCGTCGTGGTGCGGCGCGTGGTGGTGGTGCGGCGTGTGCGGGAGCGCGTGGCCCGAGTGCGGCGTGTGCGGCGCCGTGTCGGGCCGGTGCGGCGCCCCTCGGTCTCCCGGTAAGTGTTCGAGCCACTCACCTGGGGTACACGTCGTCGTGGTGCGGCGCGTGGTGGTGGTGCGGCGTGTGCGGGAGCGCGTGGCCCGAGTGCGGCGTGTGCGGCGCCGTGTCGGGCCGGTGCGGCGCCCCTCGGTCTCCCGGTAAGTGTTCGAGCCACTCACCTGGGGTACACGTCGTCGTGGTGCGGCGCGTGGTGGTGGTGCGGCGTGTGCGGGAGCGCGTGGCCCGAGTGCGGCGTGTGCGGCGCCGTGTCGGGCCGGTGCGGCGCCCCTCGGTCTCCCGGTAAGTGTTCGAGCCACTCACCTGGGGTACACGTCGTCGTGGTGCGGCGCGTGGTGGTGGTGCGGCGTGTGCGGGAGCGCGTGGCCCGAGTGCGGCGTGTGCGGCGCCGTGTCGGGCCGGTGCGGCGCCCCTCGGTCTCCCGGTAAGTGTTCGAGCCACTCACCTGGGGTACACGTCGTCGTGGTGCGGCGCGTGGTGGTGGTGCGGCGTGTGCGGGAGCGCGTGGCCCGAGTGCGGCGTGTGCGGCGCCGTGTCGGGCCGGTGCGGCGCCCCTCGGTCTCCCGGTAAGTGTTCGAGCCACTCACCTGGGGTACACGTCGTCGTGGTGCGGCGCGTGGTGGTGGTGCGGCGTGTGCGGGAGCGCGTGGCCCGAGTGCGGCGTGTGCGGCGCCGTGTCGGGCCGGTGCGGCGCCCCTCGGTCTCCCGGTAAGTGTTCGAGCCACTCACCTGGGGTACACGTCGTCGTGGTGCGGCGCGTGGTGGTGGTGCGGCGTGTGCGGGAGCGCGTGGCCCGAGTGCGGCGTGTGCGGCGCCGTGTCGGGCCGGTGCGGCGCCCCTCGGTCTCCCGGTAAGTGTTCGAGCCACTCACCTGGGGTACACGTCGTCGTGGTGCGGCGCGTGGTGGTGGTGCGGCGTGTGCGGGAGCGCGTGGCCCGAGTGCGGCGTGTGCGGCGCCGTGTCGGGCCGGTGCGGCGCCCCTCGGTCTCCCGGTAAGTGTTCGAGCCACTCACCTGGGGTACACGTCGTCGTGGTGCGGCGCGTGGTGGTGGTGCGGCGTGTGCGGGAGCGCGTGGCCCGAGTGCGGCGTGTGCGGCGCCGTGTCGGGCCGGTGCGGCGCCCCTCGGTCTCCCGGTAAGTGTTCGAGCCACTCACCTGGGGTACACGTCGTCGTGGTGCGGCGCGTGGTGGTGGTGCGGCGTGTGCGGGAGCGCGTGGCCCGAGTGCGGCGTGTGCGGCGCCGTGTCGGGCCGGTGCGGCGCCCCTCGGTCTCCCGGTAAGTGTTCGAGCCACTCACCTGGGGTACACGTCGTCGTGGTGCGGCGCGTGGTGGTGGTGCGGCGTGTGCGGGAGCGCGTGGCCCGAGTGCGGCGTGTGCGGCGCCGTGTCGGGCCGGTGCGGCGCCCCTCGGTCTCCCGGTAAGTGTTCGAGCCACTCACCTGGGGTACACGTCGTCGTGGTGCGGCGCGTGGTGGTGGTGCGGCGTGTGCGGGAGCGCGTGGCCCGAGTGCGGCGTGTGCGGCGCCGTGTCGGGCCGGTGCGGCGCCCCTCGGTCTCCCGGTAAGTGTTCGAGCCACTCACCTGGGGTACACGTCGTCGTGGTGCGGCGCGTGGTGGTGGTGCGGCGTGTGCGGGAGCGCGTGGCCCGAGTGCGGCGTGTGCGGCGCCGTGTCGGGCCGGTGCGGCGCGGGCGCTGGCGGCGGCGGCGCTGACGCTGCGGGACAGTCACAGACTGACAATGTGTTTAATTTACTTTTAGTTTCAATAATTCAAAAACTTTATATTGGATTTAATTTCCTTACCTAATGGATCTAAGGAATGAAGATCAGCATCAGATAACATGTGAGGATCCGTATTTGTTCCGCTATCAACGATTTCTTCAATCGTGACTGTGTGTGTCTAAAATAAAAATAAAAGTTCAATTTTATTGAAACAGAATATGTTTACAATTAAACAATTCAAAGAAACAACACGTCTAGGAAATATTTGACTGATTACATTATATACAGTGGTAACAAAATTCGTGTCCGACCCGTGAAGTGGTTATCAGGTATCGTTAGTCGGTTCTATTTACGTAATCATTTTTAAAATTCTAAGCAAAAATTTTACCCCGAATAAAATTTAATTTAACTGAATAACGACAATTACATTGCAACAAAGGCCGCGGGCGTCATAGCTCTTACCCAGCTCGGGTAGCTCAGACCCGAGGTTATGACTTCAGTTGGCCATGAAATTTTCGTCATTTACAATTGAAAATGTCAATTTTTTTATGGGTAATTTTTTGCATAATATTTTAAAATTGTTTACATAAATAGAACCGACTCACGACATCTAATAACCACTTCACGGGTCGGACACGAATTTTGTTACACTCTGTATAAACATTATATTTGCAGTATATCGTCAATCCGTAAAATTAGCTTACCTGTATCAATGGATTATTATTGTCATTGTCAGACGCGTGTCCAGATGAAAGTCCGTCCTCCACGATGGGCAACGTTCGGCGATTTGGTTCTGTCGAAAAAACAGCTTCTTGTAGTTTAATCATTAATCTCTTACCCATAAAAAAAAATGTTTTGATCGGACGATAAACGTCCGATATTGGTGTTTTAGTACATTTTCTACTGTTGATTATACCTTTCATGTCAACTAGCTCGTTCTCCATGATGGCCATTGAAAGTTCACTGGCAGTATCACTAGCTGCCGAAGATAGAGCGAGTGCAACATGAACGTCGACTTGTTGCGCGGGAGACGCACACGCACTTCCGTTTTCTCCCGGTTGAAGTGCTGCGACGTCTGGTGTCGTATAACGACCACGATGCTTCGGCTGCGCAAATGATTTGTTCATTCATATATTTTAAATAAAATTTTAGGTGAAAGTCACTATGTACGTTTTTTTTTAAAGAATTACTGTTATATCTATTTTCCATCCCAGTTAAGCGCAAAGCTTGTTTTGGGAGAGGACAATAGCCCAAGAACTACTACGACTTTGACAGGCTGCTTATATACAGTTAAGACAAAGTCGTTTTAAAATGTCTTAAAAAAGTAATATACCACCATTTTCACCTTTATTTTTGTTTTCTTGCAGCAATAGTTTACATGTACCATAACGTATAATTGAAATTAAAAAAAAATGTAAAGAAGCGTATGATTATTTTATGAAATCAAATAAAAACAGCTTTCATTACCTGCAATCCTAGAAAGTCGGTATGGTTATTTAAAGCATGGGGTGAGTCAATTCCATCGTTCTGTAGCCAGTCTGATTCACTTCCTTCAATGCCATTTTCAGATGGACAATCTTGCGTCTGCCTTCGCAGTTCGTAGTCTAACTCCTGGAAGAGAAACTTAATGTTTGGTAGACAATAATTTAAGAAAAAGTGTTACACTTAACATTTGATTATAAACCAAGTGGTATATCAACCTGAAAGTTCACAATTTCTTCAGTACTGTTCGGCTGTTGACCAGATAATGTCGGACACCGAAAAAACTCTTCTAGAACTTTCCTGGTCTCAGAGAACTCATATAAGTAATCAAAAGCAGCTGAACTCGGCGGTGGTGTAACTTCTCTGCTCTCAGTCACTACTCTCTGCGATAAAGCATATGACTGCGTAAATATAAATGCTAACATAATCTTGAACAAAATTGAAACTAAAACAATGTATTCAATGACGTTTTTTTTATAAATTTAATATAACAATTTACCTGAGGGAATCCAGGTCTCGGTGATCTGACCGGTGCCTTCTGAGTTCCAATGCCGTATCTTCTAGGAGAACCCTCATATTCAGCGATGGGCAACTCCCCTATAACTCTCGTAACCCTGCTTTTATCCTCGTCACCCGAAAGCCAAATCCCTGTTGGACTACCTTCGCTGAGCCTGACATCTTCCCTCGAACGTGTCGATTCACTTCCATCACAACTAAGTTCACTTTTATTGTTCAACATATCACTATCACCATTTTTCATATTGTCTAAAGTTCTTTTAACACTCAAATCAATTTCATCATCACTAGCATCAGGGTCCATCCTCAAACCTAGAGACACAGAATTCAATATCACTGAAAATAAAAGGAGAGAAAAAAATATTTATGAGTTTGAATAAAGGAAAAGGATGACTAGTATGAAATAATTTGTCAGCAAATGTTTTTAGAACAGAATTATGGCGAAGGATGATAACACAATGTAAAAGAGAAGAGAAGAATAATAATTTAAGAGAATGACAAAAACTCCAGAAGAGCAAGGAAAAAAAACATAAACTGAAACGTGACTTCAATTACCTAAAATATAAAGCGGTTGCTTTTGATGTTTTTGTAAGCATATCTTAAACTTTTCAAAAAATAAAAGATTGATATAATAGTTATAAATATTATATCAAACTTTTAATTAAATGATTAAACTCTGCCATCTAAACTATGTGAGTTAATATGAATATTATGAACGGATAGTTATTAATATATCAGGAAACAAATAACACACTATAGAACACATGGATTTTTTTTCTATAATTATTCTTACAGAATTAAGCGATGACTTTAGATAGCTTCTTGGCAAAAAATTACCTTTCCAATCGTCATTATCGTCAAAAACCATTACTTCACCATCAGCAACGACTGCGATGGGACTGCTTTTGGTACTAACATCATTAGTCTTATGTGGGTCCAATATCGGAGAACTGTTTTTGGGTATCCCCATAGTATTAGGTTCAGTTGTCGGTTCACGATCACCATTCGTGTAGGTTACGGGTGACGTATGACGAGATACCATCTTTTTTGGTTCATTATTTATTCTGTGTATAGAAATCTGAAAATTAAAAATTAAATTTATCTTTGTAATGAGTGAAATTTCATTTTAGTGACTTTTTTATACCAAAATATTTTAAGATTTGGTCGTGTGAATTTATTTTGACCATTAATTCTCTATGGATATCGCTGCTGAACCTATATAAAACAAATCTACTTATGAAGTATTCATTATTAAATTTCGATTATTTATAAATATTAAAATTATCCAATAATCATACTCACTTCATTATTAATGTTGTTATCAGTCGCATAGTCTACTGCGTCTTTAGTTAGAGACCGTACTTTATTTCTCAAGTTGTGCTTGTGTGTGTTGCTGTGCCTCAACTTCCGCACCGCCTTCATGCGGCTCTGCGAGTACAACTCTCTACCTCCTGCGATTTCTATTATCCTGGTAGCGAATGTCACTAATTTATTATCGTAATTATTTCCACGAGTATGAGTAATAACTCAATCTTGCAAGTTATAACTTTCTAAATTAAATATCATGATCAAGTATGAGAGAAAAAAATCGTATTCCAATCTATAACTTCACTTAATTTTGTTTGTAAAACCAATGTTATATTAGAGGAATAATATAACATTGGTTTTACAAATATATATAATATTTTAATCTAAAAACTTTTGGTCGCAACATTGCGTGAGTATCGCTGCACGACATCTGATAAACCAGCAATGTTAATATATCTGGCAAGACTAAATGGCATAGCATCTTATGCTGAGTTATTTCTTACATTATATCGACGGTGGAAGCGCGATAAGATACATGACTTATTAACAAAGATATGGCTTTTTTATTACATAGGTAGGCGGACGAACATATGGGCCGCATGATGGTAAGTGGTCACCAACACCCATAGACAATGGCATTGTAAGAGATCTTTACCATCGCTTACATGGTCAATGCGCCACCAACCTTGGGAAATTAGATGTTATGTCCCTTGTGCCTATAATTACACTGGCTCAATCACCCTTCAAACCGGAAAACAACAGTCCCAAGTACTGCTGTTTTGCCGTAGAATATCTGATGAGTGGTGGGTGGTACCTGACCCAGACGAGCCTGCACAAAGCTCTACCACTAAGTAAAGTAGGCTCTGCTAGCCTTTTAGCTACGTGGCAATCTTTTCAAACAAAATTTAACGTGTTAAAAAGTTCCAAAGAATAATTTTTGCATCAAAATGAAATACCGGTCTAAAAAATTGTCAGATAGATTCCTACAACTTTTATAAATGTTTAAACGCAAGTAAACTAACATGTACGATGAACGCTTTCAAGTATCAACGTTCTCGCAGTAGTAGCCGTTTTTTAGTGTTGTCTGTGTAAACAGTGGCACCTCTGCAAATGTTGACATAGGAATCCGTGTCTACTGGCACTACGGTAAGCAAAGACTGAATCGGCACGTATTAGATAGGAAAATTGTATATTCATCTCAGACAAATTGTATTATAATCACATATGTAATATATCTTATACTTTTCATAGGCTATGGTATACATTACTTTTAGAAAAAAATATCCTAAATAAGATTAAAGATTTTATAAACATTTTCTAAATAAATCTTGCTGTCTTAAATTAATACTATGATAAGATAGTGATAGATAGTCTTATGGCCGAATACTGAAACGTCTTTCAAATATGAAGTGGGACTTAATTATTTGGAACGCCATTAATTTCAAATTCGCACACTAAATTTTGAAATTAATGAAGTTCCAAATAATTAAGTCCCAATCATATTTGAATGACGTTTCAGTATTCGGCCGTTAAAGTTTTTATTAAGATTAAAGATTACATTTGTTTTCATAATATTAAAAGTAATTCACAGCTTGTAAGCTCGTTTTATATATTGTTGTTTCTACATCGACGACACTGAATGAATTAAGCACAATTTGAGAAAGATAAACTTGTTAGTATTGAAATCCTAAATTTTCGGTTACGATTCACGTATTCGATACTTCGTTCTGAGTATTTGTATTCAAATTAAGATATACACAAATCTATACTATATTTGTTATGTAAGCACAAATATGACTAATATACCTAGAGTCTCTGAGTTTGTATGTTCCTCCTTTAGTGTTGAGGATCACCGGCTGATCGTCCCTTTCGTCGTCAGAGGACACGTTGTGTACACTGATCATGTCTCGGCCCTCCAGCCCGGAATTCAGTCTGAAAGCACGCAAAATATTTATATTTGACATATTTCATTATTCATTGATATTTTTCAATGGGTTTTCAACTTGTAAAAGAGAAACTAAAATAAGAAGATAAATCTTGATAACGAGTCTTACGAGTACGATAACAGGATAGCATAGAACATGTAGAATTTACGCTAAGAATTTAAGCAAACTAAAGCCAAAAAGTTTTGGGAACATATTTCTTTCGAGAAGACGCTCCACAGACGCTGTGAGCTTGATAAGATTATGCTTTACACTATTACGTTCATACAGCTTTTACTGCAAGGTTTCTCCACTGCTCTTAATAGTACATATTATATTATCATAATGCAACCATGTCACATGAAGACTTTTTCAAAAGATGATTAACAAGAGTCATTTTTAAAGCAAATGATCTATGTAAATAGGCGTTTTTATATAAATAACAAAGCCTCATATAGACATCGCAATTTTGCAAACACTAAGAATCAAAGGAGTGTACACTGAACATGGATACGGTGACAGATAATGAACACCAGGCTTACAGCCCGTTGTATTCGTATAGTTATGTATCAACTCGAACAAACAGACGAGTGAAATAACGTGACTTTGATCTAGTGCAGTAATATTTCAAAAACTGTTCGTACATATTTTCAATTTCGTTATCTATATAAATAAAATAAAAGAGGTCTGCAGTTGTGCGCGCATCACGGAAAACCTACTGGATAGATTTCAATGAAATTTTCTAAATTTTATTTTTAGACACTTGGCCCTTATCAAAAAGAAAAATGATTGCGATATCTTAATTTAATAAAAAGTTTAATAACTTTTTATTTAATCGTTGTTTCAAGAAACAACGATTTGTATATGCACTGTTGTTCAACACGTGTTCAGTGATGTATGTTTAAACAAAGTATATTTTTGCTTGCGATCTTTTTGATGTTTTTCCTTCGTACATAAGAAAACTTTGTTAATATATCAAGCAACGCGGACGAAGTCGCGGGTATCAGCTAGTAATATATAAAAATTACAATTATGAACAATACTATGGCGAGAACGTGCAGTATTGTTAGCAATGTTTAAGTATACATATAGAAAACGAAAATATTCGCAATTTAAATACTTATAACTGAAAACATTCCACTATATCCATACAAAAACATAAAACATTTTCCATATAGAAAAACATTCCCAATTATTACAGTATATCTTTCTACGAATACAAAACTAAGAACAAATTACATGCCAGTCTAGTGAATTGGAACATCATGGATTAACCATTTCGCATCCGCCCTGATTAGAGGGCTGCTCGCCTTGTGGTTAGTTCGAAAATCAGAAAGTTCTAAGCAAGTAGGTCGTGCGCCGGTAGTTAGCCGCCGACACGCGAATAGGTGATTACGTCCATTTACAGCCACGCTCCATTACTGTACATCGTAACCGATCAATATTATAGCGACAATTGGGTATATTACGTTGTTTGCGCAGGTCGGTTTGAGTCATTTTCCGAACGGATAACTCGGTTTTGTTTGTTTTTAGTTTTTTTTTGTAAGAGGCTAGTATTAACTTCTGAAACGAGATATTAAAATACATTTTATTAAATATTTATTTTTATTTTGGCATATTCAAGTTCCACAGATGATTTTAAAATGGTTATATCAAATTAGAATCAATAATGATACGTCATCATCAAATATAACGTTTATTTTTAAATGTTCTCATCTTCAGAACAGCTTTAATCCGTTTTTTTTATTCAAGTGACTTGTATTAAAGTTAAACAATATAACAATGGACATCTGCTTCACCTGTCGTGCTGGTGCTGCATTTTTGGGCGGCACTTTGGGAAGAGGCGCGTGATGCGCTCGCCGCCGTCCGAGCCGGGCGTGGAGTCGCCCGCAGCGTCCCGCAGCGCGCCCGCACTCATGTCGCCGGCGCCGACGTCACGCCTCCGCCGCCTCTACCGGCAATGCCACTCGTTTAGCGATATTTGCGAGTTTATTTTATAGTATGGTCTTTGAAATCTTTAACTAGTATTTCCTTCTATATAAAAAAATTAAGATGATTTATTATAGTCGTTAATTCACAATTGAAAGTTTGATTTAAAAAATCTTAATATTATTTAGTTCGTTACTAAGTCAAATTTATATCATTTGTAATATAGGGAATAAGTTGGTCCTGGAAGTTGGATATTATAACGAATACCAATTCAAGAATATTTACATACCTTACATTTTTTTCTTATACAGGGTTATTTGTAATGAACCAGCAACCTCGCAGGACTAGATAGCTGACGTCATAAGCAACAACTTTTGTTCTACGTTTGATGTTTTTATGATTGAGATTTCTACGAATTAATGTTTTTACATATATAAAATAATAGGTGAATGCCGACGTGAAATAGACCACCTGTTGTTAAGTGACCATCGTTGCTTTTTGGTAGCATATGTAAGAGGACGAGCATATGGGCCATCTGAAGGTAACTAAAGTCCAACTAAAGGCCAACTAAAGTCACCAACGCCAATAGACAATATTGTCGTTCTTTACCACACTTTATCGTTTTAAGGAATTATGTTGTTTTTCAAATAGCAGGACATTTTGGTTATCGTAAGACGAAACTATAAAAAACAAATACGCAATCATCTAAATTACAAAAATTATTTAATCATGGCAATAATGATTTCTAAGTAAAGACAATTTATAAAATGAATTCGTATACAAATTTTCTAAACATTGACTCAAAGAAAAACGCAATTTCGCATTAGTCTCGTTGGGTCGGCGACGCGTGCCGCATGGCACGACAGCCAGCTCTGCCAAACTATGCGATCGATAATACATTAGCATCAAGGCTATTCAACCAGCGCAGATATAAGCGTTAGGTAACGAGCGACAGTATTTAAACAAATTAATTATTTAGGAATTCAAACGCTTTAGACGCTACTACTATATGGCGAAAGAAAATAATCGTAAATACACTTTATTCTAGAAAAGTTCTTGCGAGCACTTTTAAATAATTTTACAAGATTAATATTTTAAGTTACCTTTTACTTACCGATTTTACCGACCTTTACTCTTTTTCGAAAATAAAGTTGCATACATAGTTAAATACAATTGAAATATTATTTATCCTCTATGGAAATCAAGAAGTACCTAGTCCACTTTACTGTCATCTATGTCATCTATTATTGAGTAATACGCCTTATTAATTTAAATTTACTTATTCGAAATGTTTGTCACATTTAAAACAACTTGTCTGTTTATTTTAAAAATACTAGTACCTACTCTTTTTTAATGGCCACACTTGTAGGCGGTAGAGCAACGCGCGGCTTGTTGTTAGATTTATACAGAACGTTTTTATTGCCTTTTCCTAACCATGGGCCTGTGTCACAAATGTGTCCTATTAAATACTCCTAGTAGTTTCTAATTTTTAACTACTTATCTTACAATATATCGATTGAGACATTATTATTTCTGATGCTCTAAATATAACCAACTTTGTTAGTAGGTATATTAATGGAGGGTTTATTCCTTTTTTGAATATCAAAAGTACCGAAAATAAGTTTCATTTGCTTATTTTAAAACAATTCTCAAAGAATAAATAGGTAGTATATTGCAAATCTAGATCTAGAAAAAAAAACATTTAAAGTGCAGTCAAAGCAAACTTTAATAAAATACATCGACTTGCGGGTACGGAAGATAAAATTGAAGATGGCTTTTGAGCAATGAAATTTAAGGGTTGAGTAAGCGTTATTACGCTTTATACAATTCCTTTCAGAGCGTCGAAATCGAAAGTTAAAATGAAAGGAATATGGTCTAAATTCCTTTGATACCCGCTAATTGGTGAGTGACCGAGATGACTGTCTTTTAAGATCTCGCACTTCGCCAATTAGTGCGTCTCCGGTGGGGTCGTAAGTTAAGCTACGAACTTTAACGTCGCAGGTTTATACGTCGTTGCTGACCTGTTTTCACATTTATCATTATACGCAGTGATATATAGTACACGAAAAGGTGGTGGTTTGTAGGTTTTAGAAAATATTTATATTTCATGTATATACATAATTATTTGTCGATGGCCTCCAAAGTAAATTTTGATCTGCTAATTATTATAGTAATTCCTATCTGAAGATAGGAAGAAGAAGGAAGACTAAATTTATATTATAAACAACCCTTGACTTTTAACGAATCTCTTTACAAATCTCTTTGAACAACAAAATTTGAATTCAATATGTCATTCGTAGTAAAAAAATATTTTTTCGCTCACAAAATAAGATTGATAAATAATTTGTTTCGAATGAAATGACACAATCACATTTTTAGATTAGAGCTTTGAGGTTCGTTTGAGTACAGATATTTATTTTATATTTATTTATGTTTAGTATATATATTTTTAATTTTTATTGGGGATATATTAGGATATGACGACCAGGCTTTCAGGCTTTAGGATATGTTTAATACAAAAAACAGTTCCTTAACGGTTATTTTAACGGTTATATCCTTCTGCTTATTAATAAATTCCATAATAACCTAATAAGGTATATTTATAACATACATTTTGCAATTATTATTATTGGTTTAGTTTGGTTCAACAAATATAGGAAGAGTCCCAATTAAGCATGTACGAAATCAACACAAGTCTAATATTTTGCCTAGAAAAATCTTAGATTAATAAATTCGCAATATAGACCAGGAATGCCGCCCGCTCGGTCGATGTCAACGTCCGCATTGAAAAAAAACTTAGTTACATAAGTATAAATGAAACCAACGCATTAAGAAATGAAAATGTCATAAATAATTTAATTTTATAACACATTCTATATTTTCCGACGTTTTCCTCTTAACGCGAGTTTTTCCCGTTTATTAATTCACGTAATCTATACCACCGTTGATTACATTGGAAAATTATTTCCCACGGGACACTTCGGCGCGCTTTGAAAGAAAACTCGGGGAAAATGTTCGGTGCCTTCAACGTGAAGTCGCTTATACTTTGACATCAAGTTACAACTTTAGCATAATTTTAGGTCAATTTATTATTTATGCTTTATAATTGTGGCTTTAATATTAGATACATGTAACTAACATTCTAAGTACTGCTTCGGATTACTGTTGTTGTTTTATATTTTTAACAGCCCCATAGATCTATCGGTTTTGCAGCTTTATGAGATACCTACTCTCATAAAACTGCAAAACCGATATATATATCCTGGGTTAAGGCACGTTTTATCTTCAATTCAAGAATTATTCAATATAAAATCGGTTTTGAGTCCAGAAATTCTCAGTCAACGGGCCAGACTTAACCGATATACTCCCTTCGAATATTACTTCCTTTTCCCTAAAACGCCCATTAACATCCCATCTCTTTGTGAGGGCGAGAAAATAGAGAATACACCTGTGTTTACCCACACACTTTTTCTTTTAATTTTCGGAGCAATTACTTGAGATTGGCGGTCGTGGACCAATTTATTAACATTTTAATTTGTAATTAATAATTTACACTTTATGTATTTTGGTTAAAGCTGGGCATAAAAGTAAGAAAAAGTCATAGAAGTAGTTCAATACAATATCCTTTTTGTATTGTGTGAAAATATTTAGAGTGATATTTGGTGAGGTACATCAAAAATATTTTAATCCTATTTTCTCATAAGTTACTAACATCTGCTAAGCAGTTTAAAAGATGAAGAATAGAGTCACTATATTTTTTAAAATTATAGTTACTTATAATATTATATTTCTTCAGTTGTACAGTAAACGATTAAATAATAATCAATTGGATTGGAAAAATATTTAATATAAAGTCCAGAACAATAATTTTTGTACATTCCAGCGACCAAAATATCGTTTTAAGTAATTTCATCGTCAAATATTAACATTCTGTATCGCTGTGCCCGTTCGGAGAGACCGAGCCAGTGTAATTACAGGCACAAAGGACATGGTATCCCATGGTTGGCGGCGCGTCGACGGAGCAAGTAATGTTTAATATTTCTTATAGTGACTGTCAGGTGGCGGGTGGTGTTATTTATCAGACTGTGTTTCTAAATAAAAATATAAATAATTTATTAAAACAAAAGTTGTTACATCAATTGGCCGTTAACACAAGGTAAATAATTGAATATCATTTTATGTCCATAATAATTGTAAAAGTATATATTTTAGATTGAATTTATTTTTATTGACTATATCTACATTTTGACGTGCAGTTCAATAAATAGGATATTACGAACGTAAAATCTATTGTGTATGTATTTTATTAGTAAAGGTTATGTGTCTGCGATGTCGGGCTCATCAATACTTAAATGTCGACATTTATAGTCTACGACTTATATATACAATACAATTAGGCTATAGTTTATAATATTGATGTAAAAGAGTATGCCGGTTTATAAGAAATACTTTAAATATTGGTTCAAAGTATTCGTTCAAAGATTCTTGTACACAATAACATTGACAAATATACCTAGGCAAATTACATATATATCAACTAATTGCTTACTAATCTAATTACAACAAACAATAATAACAGATAAATTTAATGTTTGTTTATATTTCGGAACACAAAAGTATTGTAAATACATTAAAACCGGCAAAGTACGAGTCGGACTCGCGCGTTAAGGGTTCCGTACCATTAAAAAAATAATGTCTGTTGTATGGAAGCCCCACTTAAATATTTATTTTATTATGTTTTTAGTATTTGTTGTTATAGCGACAACAGAAAAACATCATCTGTGAATTCAACTGTATCAGCGAAATACCACTCATCACGAGATCTAAACTATCCGCCTCATTGACTTGAAATTTGTCACAGTTATTCCTTACCCGATGTAGACGTTCATTACCGGATTTTACGCAAATCCTACCCAAAATACATTTCTCTTATTATCTCCCAATGCGAAGTCGGGATGATTGGCTAGTATTTACACAATATATATACTGCCTATTCCTTAATTTCTACAGAGTATACCCGAGTACCGAATTTCAAGAGCAGTAATTAACGCTTCGCCGCTGAAACGGGACAAACAAACTTTGTTTTGTCTATATTGTCTCACTTATAATGTTATTATGGACATTTACTAGGTGTTTATTGCAACATTCTATCTGCGGCGATGTTTTGATTGTAGATAGGCAGGCGTCCAATTATTTTTACGTATATGTAATTTATAAAATGTATCCTTAAATTTAACGATTAAATATTAGTAAAAAGAAACGAATACCTGTGTCGTAGTAACATTTTTAATTAATGTTTAAGAAGATGAATTAAAAATTCTTCATTTCTTTTAATTTGTATCTTCTCAAGGGACATACTATTCACACTTTATTTCTCGATATAAATATGGCTACGCAATATTAAGTTTTACAGTAGGTACGGCAGATGTTTGATTTCCAATAGAATAGATCCAATAACAGACATTGAAGTAGCGTGGTTGAACAGCCTCCAAGCCTTCTCAAAGGAAGAAGATCACGTGGGGGTCACCAAATATACCTTTACTGTAGGTATTTTTTATAATTTAATTAAATATTATAAGAGGTGCAGAACAAACTACGAATCCAATTTTTACGTCTCTTTATTGCGCTTTCTACAGTATGACTGACTGTACAGAGAAGTTACAACATCGAGCACGACTATCTTATTACAAAAATATAGTGTTACACAATTAAATACCTATGTGCACACGGCACAGACTGTTACTCACTTACTAATATAGATGCATCATTTGAACTTTATTTCTTTAAAATTATTCAGTATGAGTTAAAAGCTACGCTGATATGAAATTAACAAGGGAACAATTTTATCTAACGCGAAAAAAAAACAACTTAAATTATACCAATTTTTATCTTGTTTTTGGCGTTCCAGCCGGTCATAAAGGCGCCTCATTACCGGCACGTGGGGAAAGCCGGAGTACGGTAATATTCTCGAAACACGGCGGGTGAGAAGATTACACTTTACGACGCGGCCATATTGTGAAACTTTGTGATGGTGTATTCGGGATGGACGTAAAACCACATCGCGCTGATTGATTCGAAAAATCCATGTTAGTAGGTAAGGAAAGTATTTGTAAGTTTTTTTTTTACAAATACACAAAATACACTTGTATGTATCTGCCTACAAAGTAATACACGCACTGGTTATTCTTATCGATTTTTTAGTCTTAATATTTACAGCGACATATATATAATATTATATATACATATATTAAAATGTGTTAAGAAGTGTTGTCGGGTCATAACGCTTAATTATATAAAGCTTAGCATTTTTTAATCAACAAATAAAACAAAGGGGAAAAAAATTAAACAAGAAAGTGAAGTTACAAAGAATAAGACTATGTTTAAAAGAAAGCTACTTACTACAACTTTTTGTTTCGAAACTCTTTAATTGTTGAGTTTTGAGAAAATGTAACTTGGGCGAGAGAAAATATATTTGATGTTCATTTAAAATTTCTTAGATGTTTTTTTGATTCCGTTAACGTAGCAATGATGGTCACGAGAGCTATATATTTCATTTACGTACATAATTTAACAAAATTAGTTTATATGAAAAAATAATTCTTGTCGGCAAATTACACTGTCTTGAATAGTGCACTGCGATATTAGATTCTTGATATTTATATATAGTACAAAACTAATTGGGGTCTTTGTTTTTCCACGTCATTATCAATTGTAAAAATCCGTCTTACGAATTTTCAATCAGGGTCACGTGACCTGACGCGAGTTTAACATTTTTTCACAAAAAAGTGCACAACGCTCTCTTTTATGAAAAAAGGAGGAAGTTTAACACTGAACCCATATTGCTCTAATGCGAATTCCAATATAAACGTTGAATAATTTCATCCAACATGCTTACTTTCCTTACGATGTTTTCCTACGCCATGTTGATGCGCATCTTGCACGGATTTGAACCCGCAATTCCCGATTTACAATCACATATTCTTAACGCTGATATATTACATAACGGCTCTTCGGCATCTTTAGTAATGAATTTGATATCCAACTAGACAAAAATTAATCGACCAAAGTTAGATAAACGAGTCTCATCTCTTATATTTTTCAATTTAAAAATATTTACATAGTCAATCACAATAGTGTACATCAAGTAAAAATGTAATATGTTCTGCTGCGCAAATGAACACAGACCTTTAGTCTGTATTTTACAAAGATAACTTACAATGTTTCGTGTACTGCTACTTTTAAAATGAAAATAAAAATAAATTGTAAGCACGGTTTAAATCATGAAAGCTGTTAACGGCGCTATGCAAATTTCTTAATTATGTTTTTAAGACTATGATGGGAATTTTTTCAAACAGTTTTAGTTCTTTCATTTTAAATAAAACGGGTATAAAATCTGATTAAGATGTCATTGAAGCCTATAAAGGGACTTATATTGTAACTATAAATATTATTAATACTTAATATACTGCGGTCAGGGTAGAATAGAAGAAGCAGCTACATCGCAACGCGTATCTTAGCAGCAGACTAACTGAGTAATTTTATGGTGCTAAGACGCATTCATCAATGAATACAAGTTCTTTGAGTAGGTGATACCAATCAAGCAAAATTTCATGCCTACACAATAAATTTATAATATAGAGTAAAAGCTCCTTATTCACGCTTCCTCTATTCGAACTTGCGAATAGAATACGACAAGATAGAATCAAGTGACGTACAGGAGTCGCTTGAATCGCGAGATGTAGATTTGACTGAAACCGATTTGGAGAAAATGTTAAATCCGCAGGCCACTGAAGAAGAAGAAGAGGCTTCATCAAGCACTTGAAAGAAATGCCGTGTCATTGTGATTTATTTATGAAAACTGATCCGTGTATGGAACGGAGTCTTATTTTTAAGAGGCAAATTGCTAATGCCACTCCTGAATATTAGTCTGAATTTCTTTTGTAAACTGCTAAGTAAGAAAAAAATTACAGTTCTTTAAACCATACCTGATGATAACAACTAATCAATATGGTCAAAAACTTCTATTATTTTTTTTATATTTTTTTTATTTATTTTGCCACCTAGGAACGTATCCCCTATAATCCCAAATAAATTGCCATTCCATATTCACGGTTTCTGTATTCGCGGCATATTGCCGGAACCTATACCCCGCGAATAAAGAGTTTTACTGTAATGTATCTTTCAGATTTATGTGGCAGTGTACTTACATAATTATATAACAATACTAACGTATAAAAGTTTAGAGTTTGCTTTACCAGAGGATTTGCTAGATTTATTGAGTAATGCTTTACATTACATCACATCACGCTACGAAGATTTGAAATAGTCGAGGGACCCCCGACGCGACGACGCTTATATTAAAATATTACTTACTTACTAGGTGTTTATAATAGAGTTAAAGATTTAGAACGACTATTGTTTATTTATTTTTTAATTTTGTGTTATATTAAATTTTAGGTTATATATAATTTTAATTTTAACTAAATTATGTTACCTGTACTGATTTATAATTTTATGAACCTTTCGTGTATGTCCAAAGTCTACGCGACACGACTCATAGTGAAATACTTGAAGAAATTGATAATAAAACTAATATATTTACTAAAAATGAAATAAATAACTACACTACTTAGACATTGATTCAGTTGACACTGTTTAAACATTTCTACAATTCTATCAAGTGATGGATAGGCGTAATGGATAGCATTGCCGCCTATCCATTGTTATGTACTTCTATTTATAAACATACATGAGAATTATATATATAGGTATAATATATAAATGCTACGAAGGCAAGTTTATACATGCATATAACAATCTTATATATCCTACATCTGGACAAGCACGCCTGTTACCATGCCTAAGAAGGATAAGGACTTAACTGCATAATATCACCTTTGAGCATATATTATAAATATCGCAAAATTTCTATTAATACGAGTCTTGAATATGAGCCTTCTTGTACGCATGCACACGCACACACACACACACACACACATACACACACAAATAAATTATGTCATTTACTTTATTCGTTATTATTTCTTAATATTTTTCTTAAGTTCGATGTGGGAATATGGCAATAATTTTAAAATAATCGTACAATTTTAATAAACATATACTAGCATGCATACATAAGTTAGAGCATCCTCATTAAGATTTCGATTAAAGTTTGTCACATTTTAGATTACAGCCTGTAATTACAATTTAAATTCAATTAAACAAACCTTTTCTCAGCATTTTTTCCGCTTTATACCTGAAACAAGAATATATTTGATATAACAGGTATCATGTAGATATTTGAAAAATAAGAATAATTAGACAATACTTAAAAATTTATTTAAATGTCATGACAGATTTGTTTAGCATGTTTTAAAAATAACTTTATATATGTACATATTCCCTTATATACAAACATAAATATGTATTTGTCAATTCCGCGTTACTTCTTTCTTTATACACTTATACACTGGTAGATGCTTCGCCAAGTCGTCCCATTTCGTAGCACAATAGACGCTATGAGACAAAGGTTTTTCATTTTGAAAACAGCCTATACATAAAACAAAATTATGTATGTCACTCTGGCCTAATTTTCTAATGCAATCATTTCCCGCAGCGCCGAGAGCGGTTGAAAATTGTCATGTAAATTTCCTGCCAAGTGTGCGTACGTTGAATGCGAGTCTTGAATAAGGACAACTTGAAGATTTGCGGACAACAGAGCGAGTGGTACGCCGTTCTATAGGCTTCGGTTCTCTTAATGTGGGAGACGAGGCGTAAAAAACTCACTTAACGGATAATTGGTTGCAAGTTTACATTTCGAGCGTACAGAAATAAGAAATCTCTAGACGATTAAGGACATTACATTACTTCACTGTAATATTAAAACTGCCTTGTAACGTAGATATATAAGTATCATATAATATGTAAGTATATATTTTTTGATAACGCATTTTACTGGTGCTTTCCTTAGCGTGGGATATTTTTTTATGAACGTGTCTTAATACTTTTTTTAATTTCTATGAAATTTTCGGAAATAAAAAGTAGGCAGTCTGACAAATGGGCCATCTTATGGTATATGGCCACCACCGCCTGTAGATACAGGCACTGTAAGAAATATTGCTCGTTCATTTATTTTACAATGCACCACCAACCTTGGTAACTAAGCTTTTATGTCCCTTGTGAAATACCTATACTGAAAACCCTATCACCAAGTAACCTATATATTATTCACATTATGGTGCACCCACTTAGGCCAGCAATGTTATTATAATCAATCTAGTGTTTTAAGCCAATAAAGTAAATTTTATTTTGGCTTGATATACGTATGTATAAAAGATAGTACCATGTTTCAAAATTTCATAGAAACGAATTTACCAATAGCTATTTTTTTAAAAAAAAGCCGAGGTGGCCCTGTTGTAAGAACACGTGACTCTCAACCGATGATCGTGGGTTCAAACCCGGGCAAGGACCACTGAATTTTCATGTGCTTTATTTGTGATTATTATTCATCTCGTGCTTGACGGTAAAGGAAAACATCGTGAGAACACCTGCATGTATCAAAATTAATTGAAATTCTGTCACATGTGAATTTCGCCAACCCGCATTGGAGCAGCGTGGTGGAATAAGCTCCAAACCTTCTCCTCAAAAAGAGGAGAAGAGGCCAGCAGCGGGACATTCACAGGCTGTTACGCTACTTTAAAATAAATTTTGTAAAAATAACAATAAGACGTTCAAAAAGATATTTCTGATTTTTATTTGAGATAGGTGATGGTACTTATCAAAGCCAAAAACAGTGCCGTAAACCGTAACATCTTAAATGTCAACACGAGATGTTGCTTCTCTCGTCAGCTCCCCGTAATGTCTGTCTCAGACACCCTTCATACCGAAACAATATAAAATTTTATTGTTAAGCGGTAAAATATCTGACGAGATATTCTTCCAAAAGGTAGTTAAAATAAAACAAACTTATATATAATTAAACAAGAATATTGTAATTCTCTTCGATAATCTTTATCCTAAATAACGTTGATATAGTTAAAGATCCCTTAATTTAGTTTTATAATTTTGAGTATCGTCCAGAGCTGGCGGGCGTCGCGTCGGTAATTATGACTTCATAACACCCACGCCGCAGCTAAAATGTTTGCTGACAAACAAAATGATAATGGGTTATGAGTCATACCATTTACATATGCATATGAAGTTCTAAAACCAGTTTTTATAAAGAGATTTTTACAGAATTAAAGCTATAAACGTATTTGAGTTTTAAACAATTATAAATAAAGCTTTTAATTCGGTTTTTGCTGTAAGCAAAAAGGCTTTCTCAAGAAAACTTTTAAAAACAATACATTTATTTTTATTTGTACAAAATAGTATATAAGTTAAATAGTCAAAAAAAAACAACTTTTTTAGTCAGTCTACATGTGACAAAATGAAATCTTAGAAGCGTTTTATTTCTAAAGTTTACACTAAAATACAAAATATTACTCTATGAAGTGGGGTCATCTGTATCAGTCAATTTTACATTCGAAAAAATAATTGAAACATTGTGAACAAACAACAACTATACAATATTAATCCAATATAATACACGTAAATACATTTATTTCAAAATATAAAGAGGTTTTAAGAAAAATTAATATAATTGTGAACAAAAGACGTCAGTTTATGTATATATGTATATTTCGTACTATATAATATCGTAAATATTAAATTCTGTAAAACTTTCAAACTTCTACCATTTCAGTAAAATCATATATAATATATTACTCTCCTTATAACTTCATAGCGCTGATGCGGACCCATCTAAAATGTTTGCATGCAAACAATGTTCCTGTGTTCTGGGGCGAGCACTTCATTTGCATAATATGAACATAAGATACGTATGTATTGCTTTATTTAAATGACACATATTAAATAAAAAATACAGTTATTTTATTTATTACGCTACTAACAACGCAATTACACCAATAAAAAGCTACAGTGTTTTTATTTATATAAAAAAAAAATATATAATAAGTGCATACCATTTAATAGTCCTCACTCCTTTCTGTTGGGAAATGAATCCAACGCAATTCATTTACATAGACCACAAGCATTTATTGTATGAGGTATATTTAATACGAACACATGATCTTCGATTATGATAAATGTGTAATGGTTTTTAATTATTGGACTTAAAGATCGTGAAAAGTCTTGCTACGTGAAATAATTCAATTTAAAATAATTCAGTCAATATTCAAAAAAAAGCTACTCAGTAGCCACTTCTACACGTAATAAAACAAAATAACCCACTACTTCTGTCTCTCTATATTAACGCGATAAAAACAAAAACTACGGAACGGATTTTTTATAAGATTTACACCAAGAGATGAAGTGATTAATATGCCCAAATCATTATTGTTTAAAGTTTATATTTAAATAACTGGCGGTGGTGGTGGACTAGAAAATATACTGGCGTGCGCCTTGTAAACCAATAGAGTCAGAATAATTACGATGTCAAAGTTTTGTATAGACCCTAATCGTACTCGTGCGAACCCCGGACAAGTAACTAGTAAGATTTATAAATGTTCACCTCTTTTTTTATTTACATAAATATATACCCCCGAATAAATAATAATAAACTATACGTTGGTCGTTTTCATTATTTCAAAAAGTATAAAAAACACACTTGATTGTTTCATGGAAACAACATACCATGAAACGTGCTCGTATACACGTACAGGATTGTGTCCTGTTTATTACTTCATTTCAGTAGGGTTTTAAAGCAGATAAGTGCTGTAAGTGAGGCCGTATTAGCGCGTATACACACATGGGAGCCCGTAACGAACGCAGCGTTGGTCTTTTTACTTTAATACCTTTGCTTTGTGTGATTATGTTTTAAATTCATCGAAAATAGGTACTATGAATCGTTAACAAAACAAGGACCTAGAAAACGTTTAGGTGTAGGTGTGCTATTAATAATACAATTTTTAATAGTATACAGTTAAATGAAAATACAACGATTTTAATAAATATTTTAGTAATTTAGCTTTGTATCATAATGTATGTACCTATGTGTTTTGTTATTTTTATTCCCACAAAACTGCATTGCAAATTATCAAATGGTTTTTATTCTTATTAAAATATGTAGGAATAGAGGTAATATTCCTTAGAAAATTTCATTTTCCTATAAGCGAATTCAATTTACAAAAATACGAGTACTAAGAAGTATCTACGAAGTTACTTCGGTGAACTTATTAAGAATTGTGTATTATTAATATTAAATTAAATAAATTAAAAATTAATATTATTTAAAAAAAATGTCATTCTTATAATGCCACCGGGTAAGGACTTTGTTAATTTTTTAACATTGCTTCGCCGTTTAGGTCAAGATTTACGCGATGGCTACAGTAGGTGTAAATTAAAATGTGAGAATTCACAAAAAAAGCAACTGTTAATGAATAATGAGCCGTAGGCAGTTTGTTTTCAACCTGACGTATAAAACTTAGCGACATAATTGCGTTCCGTGCTTAATACTAAAAATATACTTTAGGAATTTAAAAGTAAAAAACTCAATAATATTTTCACATTTATGATTATTTATTAGATATCTCGAGCATTCGTGTCAGACTGCACATCAAGAATGCAGTCTTTAAAATTATGGCACGTAGAACTAATCCATAGCTATAGCTGTATATACAACTTTAACCTATTAACATATTTCATTACTCATAATAGTTCTATTACTCAATAGAGACAAGAGTTGCTTGACCCGACGACGCCAGCTGAAATTGATTATACATTATCTGTCTGAGCAACGACGGCTAATGATCGAGTAAAAATACGGAAACCGATCAATCGCTTTTTGTATAAAATAGCTGACAAGAAGTTTTATATAATGCACACATCTAGCGTTAAATCTCACTGAAAGTTAACTCATTTCCACAACCCTTTATAGTAGAAACAATAAAATTGTTTAAAATATAGATCATATAAAAGGGAATATTAATATGAAAATCTTTTATTACTGACAGAATAATGAGCTGCAACATAATCATATTGATTTATTTAAAAAAAAGAGGCTCAATCTACTATTGTCAAATTTAAGTTATAAAAAATAAAACGTTCATTACATATTCAGATTCGGTGAGGACAGTGTTTTCTTTTCTTGTTCCATATATTCCTTTTTTTAGCTCTATTTGAAAATTATGTTAAATTTTAAATAACATTTATTTGCGTATATTTTACTATACTTTTGATCGATTAATAGCTTAATAACTGGACAATGATTTCTGAAGGACTTTTCCCAAGGAGCTTACTAGATCATTTTGATACACATGTCTGAAAGTTTCATATTTGATATCTCAAATTTGCTTCTTTCTGCGATATCTTACCTTATAATATTAAATGAGCAATTCTTCGAAAACGTGGCTATACATTTGGTCACGAATAGATGTACTCTACAGAAAAAGCAAAAACATTAGAATTGGATTAAAAATCGCTTGTAACCAAATACCCTAAAATATTACAATTTGTTTTCTATCTACTGTGTTATCTTTTCGTTTCGTTTTCAAATTATGGACTTAGTTATAAAATTTCAAATTACTAATTTTTACTACATTAAATCAGACATACTCATTATAACAAAACAATGAGTAAACGCGCAACGCAATAATAATTTGTTTTATAACTACCAAAGCAAAATATAGGATTCAATTTTATTTAAAAAGCACTAAACGATTTTCGCCAAATGCACACTATGAATTATCAAATACGAGTATATCGTATATAATGTTCATACATGTTTATTATAGATAATATAAATATTTCTCAAGAAGAATACCGTAGACCGCAAAAGGTATTTAATAGCGAAAGGGTCTGGAGTATACTCTAATGCAAACCACAATCCGACGACCGCACCCGAGCCGCGGTACAAGGTTCTAATCCGGATATTAAAATACTTAGCGGAAGCTGTATTATGTAAGGCTGACTCGAGCCGCTAGAGAGAAAATATTCTGTTCTGTTGGTATTTATGATTCAATGAGATTATAAAATTTAATAAGTAACTAATTCTCGACTATTATTATCAGCTGTTAATTCATATTATCTTTATAAACACAAGAGTTACATTGTTTGTTACGATTTAAAAGCTTTCGTGTCTAAAGGCTAATAAGCTAACTTTTAACAATAACTCCACTCCTCAAAGGGTAAATACATTTTAGGCATAAGCTCCATATAAACACAAGGCATGGTTTAGAAGTTGTACTATCATGCTATTATTAAAAAATAATTTCATTTGTTTAATTCTTTTAAAATGGATCGTATGAATTAGAAGAATAAAAATTAAATTACTTATAAAAAAAATTAAAACTCTAACCTAATAGATTGTTCGCAACACTATATACTACTATGTTCTTTACCACCATGTAATTTTACCTATTTCAAAGATCTTAAATTGCTATTCCATTTTACATCTTATTGCGATTTCTTTAACGAAGTCCCCACTTTACACGACAAGAATATTTATTGTCGAAACGAAAGGGGGAATTATTTTGACTCTAACTAGGTACATTATTAACAAACATGTATTACTCGTCCAATTTCGACCAAACATCGCATTTCGTTTTGGTTTACTCGTCGAGAAGAAAGTTCGAGTGTAGTGGACGCTATTTTGTAGTATGCGGTAAAAACAGAATGCATTTGGCACGGTTTTACGTTTGTTCAGCGGTGTCTGACATTTTTAGTGTTCCAAATGTGTAGGTTCTGTGTGATACTTAAGTTATTTATTAACCGTCTGATACATCACTAACTTAAAACTTTTAATAAAACGCTGTTAAGTTAGTAATCAGATATTCTCACAATCACTACTAGGAACCAGTTTCAGTAAAAATATAAATATTTTATAATATAATACTGTAACACTAATATTATAAAATATATACTAATAATAGTTATTACTGTAGGTGGTAATTAATTAAACTTAGTCAAAATATTACTCCAATAAAGAAACGTTACACTTGCTTAATAATAATCTGAGAAGCACTGATTAAATATATACATATCTTTTTCGCATTGATTATTTTGATTTACAATACAATAAATCAATGTAGTTGTTATCAATTTTATCAAAAGAATTAACTTCTATAATATATAGCTTCGTTTGTTTCGTGATTATTTTCCCTTGAAATGGGATGTGATAGCCGAGTTTTTAATATCAATTCGTATTCGTGTTCATTGCTCGTTAGTTTACAATGAATAACCAGCGTAAATTATAATATTCCCTCAATGAATATCAAAGTAGCAATACCGTATCTGCTGCACTTAACTACGATCAACTTTAATCATAACTTACAACTCGTACATCAAAGTAAATGTTAAAATAAAAACAAATTTGAAGTGGAAACGAATGTTTTACAAGTAACACTCCGGATGTGCATATTTACTCAGCCCACTGGGTATTCTAGAACATGCTTATATAACGTTTAAAAAAACTGTGGTGAGAGCAAATCGAGCATTTTTTAAAGAATGTTTACTTAAAAACTTTGAGCTAATAAATACTAGTATACATATAAGAGATCTCCCGACATCCAAGTCGCTTCTGAGACAACCGACACACAACATTCCAAAACAATCAATCTAGAAGTCGTCGAAGAGTTTAATGAAAACATGTATAATTGTATATTATGAATATTATAGTGTCATCAATAATCCTTCAATTTAGATTGTGGCGCTGCCTGGTGCTGAAAACGTACAGGTACATTAAAATAGCATACAGGGCAACTCGACGATAGATATTGAAAATTAAATTGAGGATTTTACTAACACAGTCGGTATCACACACAAGGTAAAATCAACTCAAATCGTTAAGATGCCAGCGCTTTTGGCATATCAACTACAGAAATATTTATCCATTTATTAAAGCTCATTTATCATCAACAATAATGAAAACTTGATCATGGAATACCATGTTTCATTTATATGTAGATTAAATGTCAATTAATCTATTTTTTTTAATATTTTATCAAATCTTATAAATTAAATGATGTTGCTACTCAGCCGAAAGAGAGGTCTTTTGCGGTGTTAACGCCTTGATCATTGAACATGTGAGTAAATTTAATTAGTGCATTTATGACTAATCATAACGTAGTAACTTAAATGCAATAAAAATAAATCGATACTTCTTAATTAAATAATAAAAGAATAATAGATACAAATCTATAATAATAAACCTTTTATTATATACTATTTAAACAAATACTTACAAAAATGGTTTAATCTTTACCACTTTAAAAATAAGTTGAAAATTCAAAATCACTGAATACGTTACGCTATACAAACACGTAACTAATAATAATAGTCAATCCAATAACGGTAAATGAAGGATGTTCAGCAAATTTGATAGAAATTAATAACATCACTGCAACAAACAAGCGAGTATCGTCCTCGACCCGCCCGAGAGCGCTTGACCCCAACAGCCCGAATATATTAATTTGTAGTGAAGTAGATGCAGTTAGTGTTTTGGACAATTTCGCCTTTGGGACGTTAATTATGTTCGTATATAAAAAGGAGAAAATATGCATTACGTGTATTTACGAAATCATTATATATTTAATATCCGATCATCAAAATATAACAATGACATTTCTGGACACTGTCATGTGATGAATGACAGTGTAAAAATATAAGCCAAACTACTGTCTTCAAAGCTAAAGTTTAGTTTGCAACGTAATTCGGGTTTTAGAAAATTTCAACTTTAAGAAGGGGAAATAAATAATACAAAATTTTAATACCTTTTTTAATTTTACCAATTGTAAGTCAGACGATTAGTAATTAATAAATAATAAAAGTTTGACGTGCTGTTCCAAAAATAAGAAAATTAATTTAGACATGAGTTTGCCATAATTCTAAATAGAAACTGTGTATTAAATGTGTGGGGAGAAAATAATGTAGAAGTCCCATAGAAACCGGTAACACACAAAATACAATACACATAATTCATCCTTACGTAGCCTCGCAAGACGCGCTTTGCGGGTGCATTCATTTTACCTGTGCCGGCGATACGCTTAGGTGGCACTTTGCAATAAATAAGACGGCATTGCTAAAATACTAGATTATGGAAATGGAAGTAGTGAATGTGAGGGCACACCGTGTGGTGAACGCTGTGAAGTGGTCCGCATAGCAGGTAATTTGCGGTGAGTAAGGCAGCTCTTAAACAAAGCTATGTAACTAAAATTATAACACGTGTTAAGGGGGAAGGACAGGTGTTAGGTATAAAAAGTAGAGTATATGTTAAGTAGAGCATATATTCTTCCTTGGGGTTTAAGGTTGTTCCATATCAATTTTCATCAAAATTGGTTGAGCGACTTAGCCGTTTACGCGTAACAGACTACAGTAGTAGACTATAATATTAGTAGAGATTATAACAAAATATATATTTTTTTAAGAAAGGTGTCGGGCAGTGCCCCCGCCGAGACGAGACAACGGAAGCGCAGTGCACTACCTATCTATTTCTTATACGAGATCATAAAATATTCAGTATATGCGATAATTTCAAATTTTCAATTGGAATTTGTTCCAAATTCAGTAAGGAGATTTTAATCCACACATCTAACAGGCAAAGTTAAATATATAACTTAAACTTAAAAAAATATATTATATCAAAATGTTCAGAAACCATGAAAATGACACATTTCCTAAGCCTGTATTGTACCTACATAATATGTGAATTCTCAACTATATGTGAGTCGATCATGCAAAGTCACGACAATATGTTATGGAATATATCCGGGATGTTCCTTTATTGATAACAGTCACATCTCCTGTTATTTCCAGGAAATTTGAATGCTTAAAGGTTAGCACGCGTCTTGTTTATCATATACATAACACTTCTTATATATGTGAACCTTGGCTTTGTTTTATCAATGCTTATCCGTGTAAGTCGTGCGTTCGTTTGTATCTTATATGTTTTGTGCATGTTACACTATAACATGTTTTTTTTTATTGTATAGGTAGGCGAACGAGCATATGGTCCACCAGATGGTAAGTGATCACCACCACCCATAGACAATGGAATTGGGCCCTTATCCTGATTTCGGTCAAGAAATTCTCTACCAATTTAGAAGTTGGTAGTGTTTATACTTCCATAATTTGAAATACATATGGTTTTCGGCCTGAGCTCTCAATGTTCCATCGTATAAGATTGAATATGTATATAATATATTATTATTATATAATAAAGTAACTCATCATACCTCCTATAAGAATGAATAGCGAGACCGCGTGAACTGGTCTGAAAGGCATTGCCATTATAGTACGAGATAGAAAAATGTTTTCTTTATATACCTTTAAAGTTATAATAACACACTTTCATTTGACAATATTCTCAGATATATCGAAGTAAATATGTTAGGAATTACGAGTGACATATCTTCATGACAGCGCCTAGCACGCGTATTGAAAGGCGCAACGCGGGGACACAAATTGCACCGGCGCCGAGTGAATCCACTTGACTCCTCATTGCAGAGGCGACGTTGTAAATGAAGTACCATACTCGCTACGCCTCTTATTTTAAACCTTTTATTGCGAGTAGCGTACCGTTAAATTACTTTTGACATGTTTTATCTATTACATATCTGTTTATCTGGTACTTTCAAAGTATTCCATTGTAAAGTCATATTCCGGTTACGTTTTTATTTATATTACAGTACCATTATTTAGTGAACGGTACATGAGTACTTTATACTGTTCTACGCGTTTTTTTTTTAAAATCCCAATATAATCCTACGCTTCGATGCCGTATTATGTTTATCAAATGATAAGAGTACTTATTTGATTCCAAATCGTACCTTTCGAATTAGATGTATTGAATGTAAAGTGCTATTCGTAGTATTTTAAATATTAATCTTTGATTTTCTATTAATAAGTATTTTTATTGAGACAATGTCTTACTTTATCATATGTAAATAAGCAATTTATGTATTATTATGATTTTTAAGCATTTGTTTCACAAAATACCTGCAAGGGTCAATAGAAATTAAAACTCGGGACAAATGTTTTTATTTTAATGTTAACAAAGATTTTGGACCATAGTGCATTATAATGCTAAAGTATTACACTTTAGCATTATAATGCACTATGGGCGGAAATAAAATGCAAAGATAAAACAAATCATGAATTATATTCTTTTTGTAATATTAAACTATGTACTAAGTTTCTATTATCTATTGTAAGCGCGTAGCACCGATGTAAGCTATGTAGCTGCGAAAGCCGATTACGATTGCTACATCATGTCTACACGGCTACGAATAAAAATACAAGCTACGTGGACTCATTCTATACGTAAATTGTGATGAACTGTATTTTTGGACTTAGAAAGATTTTAATATTACTTTAAATACTTTTCTGATCTGACCACAATGCTATAACCAGTACATAAATGTCTACATCAAAAGATACAATATTAATAATCTAGCGCTTTAATTATTATGATGTACATTTGAAAGCGACTAATAGCTGGTACTATTTACTTATAATTAAACTCGGTTGTTCCTAAGGGGGTTAAGTATGCATTGAGTTAAGCGCTTAGTTTTAGATATTCAGGTTAGAATTCCATCTAAAGCATTTATTTTAATTCAGAATATGACTTTAATGGGAAACATGGCCTCATTTTTTGTCTCTACTTATACTTCTTGTTTGGCAGTTATTGTAATGCATCTACTTCCATGCACTTCGAAATAGACTTTCTAAGTGCATGGAAGTAGATGCATAATATACTTATATCATTAATTATTATAACACTTGTTATTTTGGCTCCAACAATACAGAAACAAGTTGAAAATCTCGACCTCATTGGTCTAGTGACTAATTTAAAGGTAGCATTTTTTGCTTGGCTTCAATCCCGAGTAGGCCGGAGTTTGTAAGTTGGAAGTGCTTACTCCCGTTGCTCGCGTCTGATTAAATTTACATCACTACGCTTACATAGACGTCCATTACAAACGGTTTCGACGGCGCGATATATTGTTTAAACTGAAACTACTCGCACTATCTAAGAATGTTACTATGTTGTGTTTGTTACATTCAAAGTAAGGGTTAAGCATTGGAATTAAACTAACAAGTAAATTTATGGACTTACATATACTGAATTCTCTCGCGTGTCTTGTGAATAGCTTATAAGAGGCCCGAGGCGTTGGATTCGTTATCCGTGTCGGGCCAATAAGAAACTCATGAACTTTGATGTTAAATACATAAAATACATTTTTTTAATTTCCAAAGTACTTGTCATCAGCCCAGCCTGTCACTCCTTTGCTACAGAAAACATGTAAAGCTATTGGGTCTGTGTCTTTCTCCAGTCCTATCGACGTGCCGCCTAATCGGGTCATAATTATTTAAAAGTGTAGCTGGGTTGGCAATACTTGCTCATAGCAAAATCAAGAACATATTTAACTTACTGTAATCGTGTTTCGATATATTACAAGTTTTATAAAAAATATGACTTGTACTTACAGTACAGGCGGTAAGATCGGTTGGCTCGATAGTGATTGTTTTAAAAGATTTGTTTATATCTCATTACATAAAATACTTCATAATAAGAATGATGATTAGGTATAGCCGATTATTGATTGATTGTATAAATTCGCAATCCTATGCAGCTATTTAATTCTTAATTTAAATCATTTTATAAAGTGGAAAGTTTACCACTGAATCCAAATCGTTAAAAAATAAATATTACTTGTAGCATAAGTAGTTATAGAGAAGAATTTCGCAGTTTCGAAAATCATATATTACCTCATAATAGTATTTAAAAAAATCAAATACTCTGATACAAGAACCAGATGATGTTATAAAATGAAATATTAATAATATATAGCTGTAATATTGCAAAAAGATATAGATTAAACCTATTATTACATCTATGAAATATCTATGTATGTGTAGCTATATACTTAACACTGTTAGAGAATCACGTCAGCCTAATGAAATGTTTGTCCACCTAATAATTGTCCTCATTAGTCACATCATTAATAAAGTTATTTAGTTCACGGGCAAAGCAAAACACTTATGACCAGCGAAGTAATAACCCACTACGACATAAATTATTTGGTGAATTTATGTCTTTCATTTAGGTGGTACTGCCACGGATTTACTGACCCTTTCACTAATGATAATATTTTTAATTTATTTTCAAATCCAATAAAATTGTTAGCGAGTGTTGCGGAAAATCTCATTAAGTAGAATTTGAGTAAAATGAGCTCTGACGTGCGAATTTAATTTGTGCTCTCATAAAGAAATGTCATGGTAAATCCATTTAAAAAAAACGTACTTTCATTGAAATGGAGGAAAATAAAATCTTTTATTCTTTGTCATATAAACAACACATTTGCAGGAAAAAATTAAAAACTGTTGTAATTAAATTTATTATTTTTTATTTCTTATTGTTTTTTAAACTGATTATTTAACATTTTTAATTTGTATTGTCATTACGTGAAAAAGAAATTAATAAAAAGAAAACCTTTAAATAAGTAAGGACAAATACACGGCATATATACATATCAAGCCTTATAAAATACGAGGGTAACGCGTCGTTCATACAAAACGTCCAATAAACATGAACGAGGCACAAAATTTACTTTGCATTACGACGCGCCTCTGAGCCCGATATTGTCTATACGCACAATAAATTTCTCGAAGACGCCACGTCACGTTAAATTATAAAGCCCGAGTATATGTAACCGTGACAAAATTTATGAATCATTCGCGTTTGTTTACACGTTTGAGGTATTAATTATATTATATTCGATTTGACATATTCATATATAGACTGTTTTATTTGTTATGTAGTACATTAAAATTAAAGAATGGTACTAGAAAACATCGCTCCTTCTATAGTTTTTGCTGAAATAAAAAAAAATTGCTGGCATAGGAAGGCGGACCAGCGTATGGGCCACCTGGTGGTAAGTGGTTGCCAACGCCCATAGACATTGGCATTGTAAGAGATGTTAACCATCACTTACATTACCAATGCGCCACCAACCTTGGGAACTAAGTTGTTATGTCCCTTGTGCCTGGAATAACCCTGGCTCACTCACCCTTCTAACTTGAACACAACAATAGCAAGTACTGCTGTTTTGCGGTAGAATATCTGATGAGCGGGTGGTACCTACCCAGACGAGCTTGCACATAGCTCGACCACCAAGTAAATAGCGTAGTATATCAAAATGTTACAAAAATAATATATCTACATTACCAATTTTAGCTTAATATTATTGCAAACGAATATCAATAAAAAAATCCATTGTTATATGATCCTAATGTATAAGAGAATACTCTGTAGTCATCTTCAATTCCAGCCTCGGAGCTCGCGAACCGTGAGACCGTAGCTATAAAATATTGTACAGAAGTATTCATATTGTATGTACCAACAATGTTGGGATGTATGTATGTATACGTACGGACGTGTGTATATTTGTCATCTAATAGCGTTATCACAACAAATAAGAGAAAATGGTGACATAGAGATAAGGTTTCAATGTTTTCCAACAGGTTAATTATGTTCATTTAAATTAAATTATTTCGTCTTGAAGCTATAAATTAATTATTATAAAAGGAAACTTATCAAATCTTAAATAGATCTTTTGTATGTGTGTATGAAACCTAAACCGATTTTTATGATAGTTTTGTGTCTACTTGAGTGTTGACTTGGATGTTTTCAATTAAATCTCTTAAGCTTCGCTGAGATTTGAGGTCTATATATAAAATAATTATAATGTTATTTTATCCACCGAAGTCAGGTATTTAATCAGTACTTTAAAATGTTTAATATTCCAAGTCAAGACTATCGATCCGGACATTTTTCCGGCGAACGTTCCCTAAAGTACTAAAACTTTGTTTGGCCAATTTATAGATAAAGATAAAGCTCAAGCCGCGTGATGTTAAAACGGGAAGCTATTGATATAAATTTAACCAACGTGTACGGTAAGTTATCTCAAAATTAGATTTTACATCCCTATAGGTATTGTAAAAAAACATAATAAACTCTTTGTGAACAAGGTAATTTTACCTTTTTTTTAAATAATCCACTAAATATTTCATGAGTTTATCACGTACAAAGCATTTTTTTTTAATGCGTTCATATATTATCGACTTTAAATTTAAACCCATTTCAAAAACTCTCTATGCCATTATTAAAAGTAACGCAAAAGATAAAAACAAAAATCTATAATTAAGATTGGCTGATTTTTTTTAAACAAGAATTATTTTTTGTCTATTAAAGTGTAAAAATCTTATTTCTTAGTGGCGAGACTTGAAAATAGGATACACGAGTGAAAAGCGGAAGAAAGGGTAGGGGGAATGGGTGGGATGACGTGGTTGTGTCGTTGAGATGTGAATAATCCCTTCGAGTTACACAATGTACGTCTAATGTAAGGAATTATACGAGACGAATGAATGACTTGAATTTAATTACACTTTTATATGCATGATATATACACACAAAGTCCTTTTTTACATCCCATTTTTAAGAGCGTTTTCATTTTAGTGTCATCTTCGTCGTTCTTCGACTTTTATATGATGTACAAACCATACTTCTTATATTTGTAACAAAAACCATATTACATTTTAGAAATGAATGCTTTGCATTGATGTGGTAATGGTCTGGTTATGGTATGGAATACATAGAACACAGTACAGTAACAGCCTGTGCATGTCCCACTGCTGGGCTAAGGCCTTGTTTTTTTTTATAAAAAATAAGGTTTACACAGAACACAACACACTTATGATCTTACATCTTATAAATATAAAATTAACAACTATTCGAGTAAATATTTTTTATTATACTGTGAATTTAAAAATACACGCCACCAGACATAATGTAGTCTGAGGAGAGGTCATAAAACGGTTACAATATAAGATTAAATAGACGAGTGCTTTATTGAGCTTGGGACTCAGGTATACTGAACATATTTCCAAGATTTTTATTTTTTATTATTTAAGAATATTTTTATATTATACTTAGTACATCACCTAATAGTTGTGAACGAAAATTACTGTTGCTCTGATCGTGTTGTCTTCGTATTAGAAATACTTACCTGAAAAAAGAGAAAAAATACCATAAATATAATAAAAAACAGAAGGATTTGGTGCATATATTTAAATAACATTAAAAACAGATAAGTTACAAAGACTATTTTACATTACTATTAGATACTCGATGTCGCCAAATCAAAATCATAGCAAATAAGTAAGAACCAAATTAAACAATTGGCAAATGTATTGTATGCTAAATATTTATAATATAATATGTATAATACTAAGCACGAACCACCATCTAGAACATTCTCTATTCTTACGTTAGCTTATTTCAAAGGAATGTCTAATACATTACTTTTTTGCAGAACACAGAACAAAAGGAACTGCGCGAGTATTCCGCATTAAACGAATGCAGTGCCGGGTGGAGATTAGCTCCACACATAGATATGTCAACGCCATATTGCTTCCGTGCGAGCGGGAATGAAACGATTATCCCGTAGTTATTATTTTTATTTTTATACTAGCTACCCGTCATGGCTTCGCACGGATAGAAGACCAACGTACGTAAAACTTTTACAACGTAACTTATATATTACACAAACTTTAATGAAATTAATGAAGAAATTGTACACTGGAACATTCCTCATAAATCACTTCGTCTATTGGGGAAAACTATATGAGTTTATTACATTCAGAGAGAAAGACAGACGCGGTGGGGAGTTTGTTTTATAATATGTAGATATCACTACTCCTCTATCGAGCTCGATAGAGTATGAATATGTTCTATTCATACTTTTGACATTAAGAATTTAAATAAGTAATGGGATTACGTGTACACGTTTTATCCAACTGTATCAGTAAACTTTTATTTCCAACATTGATTGTAATCAATAATTCAATATTGCTTTGCTGATGATAAGGTTAGTTTCATATTTTTCGACATGTAATTTCTCTCACGTCAGTCACTAATTATTTATTTATCAAATGGCAGATATACATTGGTCGTTGGTCTAATGGGTTCAAATCCCAAGTGGGGCCAATAAAAAGTTATTGAGTTTTTTGTCGAAGATTCTCAGTAGCAGTCTGGAAGTTGGAAGTGTGTACACTACCGAACCTCGAAAGCATGTAAAGCCGTTGGTCCTGCCCCTAGGGCTCTTTCTGTAAGTGTTCGGTTGCCGTCCATCGGATTATGAGAGTGAGGGATTAGAAAGTGAACCTGTGTTTACACACACACTTGTATTTTATGCCCTATAATATTTTCTGCGCAGTTGGCTTCTCTCTCTAGAGATTGCCGCCATGGGTAGACGTGAATCTTAATTTTTCGTGCTTATACGGAATACCGTACATTATAGTAAATATACTGTAACATCAAAATTATCATAATAAGCATAAGTACCGTAAGGTAAGCTTATATTTATATTCTTTGGTAAGAAATAAACAATCCAGGCGTGGTATATTTTCAAAATTTTCTCTTTCCTTAATAAAAGTCTTTGAGGCGATGAGATGAAATAAGGCGCCATTTTTGCGTCAAATTGTAAATGTCAGCTTTAAATTAAGACGTTCATATTGCGTTTTATTCGAAAAGATATCCAGTGTAATATATTTTACATTCTTTGCTAAAATAATTACTGTTATTGTTTTTTGTGTTGATCTTTTCTTGCTAATAAAATATTGTTTTATATTCTATATATACCAACTTGGTGGTAGATTTTTGTGTAAGCCCGTCTGCGTAGGCTACCGCCCACTTAGCCATTCTCATTCATTAGTTTTATTCTAATGCTAAAGTGCGATACTTAAGATTGTTGTGTTCCGGTTTGAAGGGTAAGTAAGGCAGTGGAACAATAGGCACAAGGGACAACATATTATGTTATGCAATAAGGAATGTTTAATATTTCTTTCGTGCGCGCATAGCGCCAATATTTATGCACAGTGGTGACCACATACATGTGGTATAAATATTAATAGTGTTCTGTGTATTAGACTACTGCTATATCGTTAAATATGTACCTATAATATAATACATTTTATAAAAAATGAATTGAGTTGGCTTTTGACGAGTCATAAACTGTAACACTTTGTCTGACGTCATACATTTGCGGAGTATTATAAAAACAGTATATTATCCAAATTTTATTTTTGAGATAAAATATAAGAGCATAACAAAAATAAATGTGGAATATCCAGTTTAGTTGCAACGCACCTGCAAGTCCTCGGATGTTGCAGGTGTCCATGGGCGGTGGTAGTCACTTTCCATCAGTTGAGCCTCCTGCTTGTTTGCCCCCTCTTACATATTATTCCAGTATGATACATTTAGTGTAGAAAATCATAAATACAAATAAAATTCAATAAATTCAATATCTGAAAAAATCATTTATGATTGTGTTTTTCCCATATTAAGACCCTCGATAATTCCCCAGCAGCACGGATTTATAAACAAAAAATCCACAGAGTCCAACTTATCTGAATTTGTTTATCAGGTAACTACTGCACTCGATCAAGGATTCCAGGTGGACGTTGTGTATACCGACTATTCAAAAGCTTTTGATAAAATCTGTCACAACATCCTCATTCGTAAAATTGAAGATTTCGGTATACACGGCGACCTCCTCCGCTGGTTTACCTCCTATCTTAGGGATCGAAGCCAAGCCGTTACTGTTAAAGGCTTTTGCTCTTCTTTCGTGCCGGTTACATCAGGTGTACCCCAGGGATCTCACCTCGGGCCGCTTCTTTTTAATTTATTTATCAATGATATTACTGCAGTATTTGGGCACTCTTCATTTCTTCTTTACGCTGATGATATGAAAGTATATAAAATAATTAACAAACCATCTGATTGCAATTTACTACAGAAAGATTTGAATGAGTTGTGTAACTATTGCAGTAATAACTTTTTACGACTGAACGCTAAAAAATGTCAAGTAATATCATTTTCTCGCAAAAAAAATACAGCTTATTTCAAATATTTCTTAAATGGGAACTGTATAGAACGGGTCTCCGAGGTGAGAGATTTGGGCGTGTACCTTGATTCTAAATTAACCTTTAAATTACATTATATGTATGTGACTGCAAAAGCCTATCGCCTGCTTGGTTTTGTGCTCAGAATAAGTAAGGACTTTAAACACATTTCAACTTTGGTCCTACTATTTAATTCACTCGTTCGTTCAGTGTTGGAATATGGTTCGGTCATTTGGAATCCCCACTATAAAGTCAACATCCATGAGATTGAGAAAGTTCAGCTAAAGTTTTTAAAGCACTTAAGGTTCAGATGCTCTGCTATTGGTCAAGATGTTCCTGATCTGGTTTCACTGGAAAAACGTCGTAGTATGAAAGATCAAATATTCTTGTTTAAGTTGCTTCATAACGTAATTGATTCTCCATTCCTCCTTGGTTGCATTGATTTCCGATGTCCTAGACGTAACACGTCTTTATTTAATTTGCCTGTTACACGTTCTAAGTATGCACATAATACCTTAATTTACCGATCATGTAGTAATTATAATAAACACTTCGATTCTATTGATTATTTTAATTGTTCAATTCAAAATTTTATTAAAAAAATAAATGAAATATCCTAATGCTTTATTATAATTTTTGTATTATTTTTGTATTGTTTGTTTGTGGTTTTGTGTACATATTTTTATTTTTCCTTTTTTTTTTTGTTTTGTAATAATTTTGTTTTTGTATTGAATTGTTCTAGTCGCTATTGATATTGTAATTAAATTCATTCATTTTCAATTAATCAATTAAAGTTCACTCATTTTATTAATTTTTGATTTAGATTATTTTGTAATTTACACTTCTTTTTTCTTTTGCTCGCATTATTATGTATTATTTACTTTTGGAAACTGTATTGGTCAATGTTTTATCTTTGTATTTTATTTAAATGTGTTTCTTTGTACTGTTTGTTTCCTTAACGAAATAAAATAAAAATAAAATAAATAAAATTTATACGAACAGATAAAACTGAAACTAGTAATTAATAAAAACATTTAAAGCGGTGGTCAATTTTAACAACTTTACTGTTATGTGAAATGTTTGGAGCGAATTTAAAGTCAGTATTATATAATTTAACTGTGCTGTTATATAAAAAACTTTGAGAGAATTTAATATCAGACTCATAAAGAGATATAAAGCACTCAACACGTTCGCGATTAAGGTGTTCACATACGTATGTACATATATCCATAATAAAGTTCTTGCAACCTAAATTACAGAGACATCTTATTATATAAGCTTGTGTATATAATAAAACGAATGAAACAATGTATAATTACCTACTTTATGTATACATATTCACAAAGGTACCAAGTGCGGTTTGTTTTAAACAAATATGTACAAGTACACGAACACATAAATCTAAATTTCACTTTAGCAAATACAAATATTTTACTTAATACAATTATACAAGTGATATTCCGTTACAGAGAAATAGCTTTTATGTGACATAAAACAAAACACTTAGAAGTAACTCAGAACACTTGAAACAATCTAACGTTTCTTGAAATAATTCTTGGTTTTGACACTGACGTTATTGTTTATAGGACGAATTGTTTATTCGTTATTAGTTCAGCCGTGGCTTCGCCCGCGCATTAGCGGGGGCAGATGTACGGTATAAAAAAGCCTATGCTTTATAATTTTATCAAAATCCGTTCTGTTGTTAAGTTGTGAAACCGTGAAAGACAAAAAATCAAAATACAAAATTAATTTTTAGTGATGTCAATTAAGTTCCACTCAAATTATTAAGCTATGTATATTTATTACATAACACAAACGTACCTAAAGCTAGGCGACTTCGTGCCATTTAATTGTAAATGGGGCAATACCTTAAGACTGTCTCGACTAGTGCTCAAGAGTCGATCGACTAATATAAACGGAGCACATTATATGCAGAATAGAGAACTGAGCTCAATCGAAATGGGTTGTTTGCCAACCCCGCAGTGCAGTCAATGACCCTGTTAACGATCGTAGGGCATATCGTGCGGTTGATACACATGGCTGTAGAGTTAACTGGCTTGGTCCGGTTAAGTGTACGGTAATCGGTTGTTTAATCGGATGCGATCCACTGAACGCGATATATATACTCAATTATTAAAAATACATTTTACATAAATTGAGATTTATTATTGCTTATACAGATATCTTTGCATGATCATAAGCTTAAGGAGAACATCCTATTCATATCTCATAAAAAATATTGTTGCAGTTTCGTCATTGTGAACATTTAATAAGGGACATGTAGACGGAAGGATAAAAGGCAAGCACGATCGACAATAGATACATGTGAAAGCTACGTCAAAAGCCACGACAACTCTGGCAATTTGCCGGCTTCGATGAAAAATGGGTTTATAAACTGTCTGCGTCCAGGGTTTCGAATACTAATCTCTCCCATGAGTCAACGATTCAAAAATATAATACAGTCGTCCGTCACGAATTGGACATAAGTTGTTCTTAACGTTAAACGCAATTTAGTTTATCTACTTGAACAACTATAATCCTGATATATTATGACACATAAATCGGCTTCTTACAAAGCTACGTAACCGCTCTACCAGTGTGCGACATATGACCCTGGTCACCGAAGTGGACTGGCGCGAGCTCACGCCGACCGTACGACATTCGCATTATTATAATGTACCGCATTTATTACAGAAACATTAATCAGTGTAATTAAAAGTAATAAATTGAACGGGGTTAACTATACTACGTCATTTTTGCTCGGCTTTAAAAATTTTAAATATAATGGGACTATTTTTTTTTTATTTAAAAGGGAGCAAACGATCGGTATGGTCACCTCGGAGATGGAAAGTGACTACTACCGCCTATAGACTCCTGAAACGCCTGCAACTCTCTTCTTGAAGATTTTTATATCATATCGATATAATATATTATATAATACTGAGCATAAAAGTACTAGTTTCCACATCGTATCAGTTATAAATAGTAAATAAAATAAAAAGAATAATTAAACCAAGCTCGTCAATAATATAAATGTAATCCGACGGCCGGGTAAAGAGGTTACTTCTTGTTGAGTAAAAGGTTTATAGTTTGTTCCAACTGAAATTGTGTATCAGAATTTCATAAGACACAGTCATGTAATATTTTTTACGATGTTTTCTTCATCGTTAACAAAACTAAAGTAAAACATGCGCGGATTTGCTGTTCAATCAAGCTGTTTCTTATATAGTATAAATACTTTTGGGCTTACTTAATTTATTGTTAACTTAACCAAATAATTATACAATTATGCGTAGAATTAGTTTGATGTCAATATTATCATATGTAATCAAGCGTGATGCAATTAATGACTCTGGACCGCTAAGCTTGGATATTCCGAAGCTTGGACGATTGGTAAGTTAATACATATGATATTCAGTTTAACACGTTCAATACATACAGAAAACTTTACCACTAGTAAATTCATAACATAATCGTTAATGAAGATGAAGGTATAAAAAATGAAGGGTTTCATAACAGCTTTATTTATAATGAGTGACTCAGATGTAAGTAAATAGAAGAGCACCCTGTTTGAATTTTGGCGGTGATAAGAACAAATTGGTATGTTTTGAGTCATTAACTTAACAATCACGAGGGTCGAACCTCGAACCATCAACATCGAGGGATGTTTGTTTTATCCGAGCTCACACCATTAATTTAATCATTAATTCAAGTATTTGTAACAATCTCTCCCTATATTGTGAGTATTTCGCAGCTCGATTTTCGATATAAAAAAATGGGAAAGTTTAGGTATTTTAGTCGTTTTTGCGCTAGTTATGTAACTCACCGGTACATTAAAAAGTAACTTTTTATAACTGTAAATCAATTATAAAAATTCAGGTTTGATTTTGTCCCACTGACGTTGTATATAACATTTCAAATAATATTTATTGTATTTATTTGTACAAAAATAGCTTAACTGAGACCTTCTCAGTCTTATTATATGATTGTAATCATCAATTTCTATCAGGTACTTTTTTTCGGTAGGTTTAATTCATAAACATTATAAAACCATGAGCACAAGTGTTACCATGTCGTCGTCTCCAGCGAAGTTCGCTGCATTAAAGAAGCCAGAATGAACAACTCAATGGCATTAATATTTCCAAGCGATTTACAAGGAAATGCACTTGAAATAAGAGCTGTGAGATGGCCGCTAAAAAGGGGTCTGCGGGAAAACTTTAGATAAAGAAATGTTGTCATTTAAAACTTAAATCCTGTTTTAACTAACCAACGCTTAAAGTTTTATACTTTTTAGAGATCCGAATTTTAGTAAATTTTTATCGAATATGCAACTAACAATGCGGGTATCGTCATTCGTTAGATGCAAAGGAGGACTTGTATTTTTACACACATAAATTGAACATACATAAATTGAAAAACAGTAGCATTTGTCCGATTGGTATTTAAATTAGTTTGAAAAAATATTTTAATAGTTAGGTTATTACGGTTCATGACAAAATATTTCATTGTATTCGCTGTTAATAGAGTTTATATTAACCTAAATGTTACATGAACACTAATGTTTCTTTGTTAAATGATTAAATTTACATCACTACGTTTCTACATAGTCATTCATTACAAACGCTTTCAGCGACGCGATATATTGTTTAAGCATAGAACACTATCTCAGAGTGTTACCCTTTTCAAAGCAAAGGTTTAGCATTGAAATTAAACTTACAAGTAAACGTACAAACTTACTTAATATACATAGGCATTAATTACGTCGTTCTCCTTCGTCGTCTCTTGGTATCTAGTTTATGAGCTCGCAGGCATCGGGGAACTAGGTTCAACCCCAGATCGGGTAAAAAAATGTTATTAGATATTTCAGTTGAGTAATTCTTAGGCAGCCGGTCTACGAACTAGTAGTATTTGATCGTGGTTTTGCCGACCCATCGGTATGCCTAGTGTAAGTTTCTTTACTTATTTATTCGATATCGTTGATGTTAACTGCAATTTGTATTATATACCGATTATTGTCACTAGCCAGCGTTATTTTCATTTTAAACAAAACTCAGCTATCAAATAAGTAATAAAATCGCTCTAACTACACGGTGATCTTTACGCACACACGCGGGCAATAATATATCCCACGTAGTCTTAAGAAAGTTGGTCTTCATGAAGAATAGCCGCAGTGGCTAAAATTGGTCAGAAGCAATATTATCATTTCTACTTTTTCGAGTTTAACATTAAATAAAAACGTGAATTTTCTTATGTGCTTATTATTATCCTATTAATAAAAATGTACATAGAAAATTAGGTTTTAACATATGAAAAGGAGGTTGGAAATAGCTTAGCCAGTGCAAAACATTTTACCTTGCGTTTATAATATTATGAATTCAAAACGAAATTGATCGCATAGGTTCATAATGATTTTGTCTATTAATGAAATTTACTGTGTAATTGTTAACTTATTAGTTAATCAGTTGTTTATGTAACAAAATGGCAAGCACTATTGAATCTATCAAGTAGTTTTGTGATTAAAAATCAACATGTGTTCAGCGTTAAAGGAATATATCGTAAAGAAAAATGCATGTGTCGGAAGAAGTTCTATTACATATATGTATACATACATAGGCCAATCCGCAGTGCAGCTCTACATATTTGTTGAAGCTTCTTTCTCCTTCACATAAGAATAATTTTTTGCCGACGTATCGTGAATAATTAATTTATAAACACTTTTAGAAGTAAGGAATATTTTACAACGAGTCAGGTCGAGACTGATAAATGCTGACAAAGAAGAATACTTCTGCAAAATGTTTTTTTTTTTTTTTTTTTTATTGCATAGGAAGGCGGACGAGCATATGGGCTACCTGATGGTAAGTGGTCACCAACGCCCATAGACATTGGCGTTGTAAGAGCTGTTAACCATCTCTTACATCGCCAATGCGCCACCAACCTTGGGAACTAAGATGTTATGTCCCTTGTGCCTGTAATTACACTGGCTCACTCACCCTTCAAATCGGAACACAGCAATAACAAGTACTGCTGTTTTGCGGCAGAATATCTGATGAGTGGGTGGTACCTACCCAGACGAGCTTGCACAAAGCTCTACCACCAAGTAAAATGTTTATATAAAAAATAAATTACTAGAGACTAGACTGGAATTTCTTGGTCGTATCGACAGTAGACACTTCAACGTTTGTTGTATCGAAACATCAAACAAAGAGTAATACGAAATTAAAATAAATTAAATTGAAAATAGTTTTAATTTGAATATTCTACTCTGATTAAATTATAGACGCCAATACTTGAAAGTGTAACGTGAAACAGGCGACCCGCAGAACAAGCTGCAATCTATACAGCGGTATTACCGATATGCAAATTTCCCGCTTTCTAGGTCAACCGGTATCTCCTAGCACTGCCAATAGCCTCGTATGAAGTATTTCTCGAAGAGTTTTATAAATGGCACTAACTGTTCTTTTCTGTTTATTTTTAAGATGAAATTTATCAGATTACTATCAAAAGATTAACCATATTTAGTAGCATTATTGAAGTGTCATAACTTAGGCGGTTTTTTATAATGATATAGATTAAAAGAATACCTCTTACGTATAGGTATTCAATTGAATTTATATTTTAGTTAAGAAATTGAAAAAAAAAGTTTTTTTTTTGTATTTACAGAATATTTCTTTTTTTTTTTAACTTTTGATATATAAATTCATAATTAGAATGTCATTATGCTATTCACTAGTTGATGTTAATTTCAAAATTCAATTGTATATTTTATTATTTAAGTTAAGGTTTTTATTCGCCAATTAGAGACATTTTTAACACGCTTTTATTAGCTTGACCTGTATGTATCTATGTAAAGGAATCTTTCAATGCAATTTTCACCCACTTGAAGACGTACAATTGATTTGAAAATTTGCATACGTATCAAAGACCGATGACAATACAAAAATTTAACTGTCCCCTCACCCTGTGACAACGTCCCCCCATTCCAAGTGTATAATTGGTAATACATTCTGTAACACTATATTTATATACGCAAAAAGAAAATTTATTTCTTAATAAATAACGTTACCTGGAACTATACTATATAAACTTACCTATATAGACAAATATGAGATATAATTTACTTTGATTATAATGTAACAAATATTGTATGTAAATAATCAATTCCATGTTCAACTGTAATTGATTACGCAAATCTCCACTTTGTCGAATATCACGTACAATTTGAATTGCTTACATTTGTCTGTTGATATAGATCCAAATACAGATAGACACGACATAGTTATAATTATATATACGCTATGTATATGTCTATGCCGTCGTGTTACTATTTTAGTCGGTCTTTCAGAATCTTTACGACTAAATTTAAGACGATCGATTAATTGGCCTTAAGTTCTTACGGCAGAACCAACAACACTCTCTGTATCATTGGAAGTTAAAATAAAAAATAATGGAATTTAATTGTAAATTATAATCCTAACTAATATTATAATATAATATATAAATGCGAATGTGACGCTTCCACGGCTTAATCACTAAATCGTTTTTAACAATTCTTTCACCGATAGAAAGGAACATATTATCAACGAGTAACACAGGTTATATTATTTTGTGTCCGTATTCGCACAAGAACGAAAACTACGCGGGTGAAACCGCGGTAAAAACGTTAGATTTTAAAAATACTTATATAAAGCATGTGACTCATAGAATAAATCCAAGAAATAAGATGAACGATCGTCCTTGCGTAGTGGTAATATTCACGTTGTTCTCCAGTGGACCGCAGAGGTACCCTCAAGTTTGCACCCCTCGCTATTCGATTCGTAATTCGGATTAGAGGGTAGCGCCCCTTCGAACCATTAGCTGACTAGTATATGAGTCATCGTGCGAATCATTCAAATGCGATATGTATTTTAATAAATATACTTAATAAATTAAAATCATTTATATAAATAAGTACATTTTACTGTCAAGTAAAAAAAATGTCTGACGCTGTAAAGTTAAGGATAAGGTGTTTATACAATCGAAGACACGAGTATATTGCCTATGAGATCGCATTAACAATGAAGTGTATGATGACAATATCAAATTTACTAACTCATGTTTTCTATTTTGTTTGTCTGAATATAATTATCCATCTAGCACGTAGTGATTTAAGGTCACAACATATTAGACAAGGAACATAACATATTAGTAACCAAGGTGCATTGACATTGCAAGGGATACTTAATTTCTTGCAAAGGCAATGTCGCGGTGATGACCACTTACCTTATTGATATAAAAAAAAACAATACAAGGCTACTTCCGAGAGAAACAATTATAGTGACGTCTGAGAACAGCGAACTTTATATTAGATTGTTCAATTGTTTTTTTTTATTATATACATTGCACATAATACATTATCTGTTATAAGGTCGTTATTCTTTGAAAATATACATATGTATAACAAGTGTAAATATAAATATGTATGTAAGTGTAATTGTGAAGGGAAAAATCATTACGTTATATCCTGATAATATAACGTAATGAGTCAGCCTATGAGCCAAATCATAGTCTAATATTCTATTACATTTGGTTCACGTATGTCACTTGTCGGTTAGACGTTACCTAAATATTTCGAAGACTGAAACCGTATACATTTTTTACAGCAAAGCAGACTCCAAAAATAACAATAATTGTAAATACATTATCAACCACTCAACACATTCGTACCTACATATTGATGAGTAGAAAATAGGAAATTAATTATCAAATTATAGAAGAATACGCAATTATTTTTTTACTTTTTAGTGCATATTAATTTATTTTTCCTATGAAGTCGGTTTTTGTTTTGTTAAAAGTTTTATTTATTTTTCGATTTTTAGTGAATCTGAAGTACACTCACTAATTTGGTAGAATATGGGTAGACCTACTAAACGTGCAGCTCATATGAGACAGCGCCGTTTATATTATTATTTAAATATATTAATCTAAAACAGTGAAACGTAAAGAAAAATGTATTTTGGTACTTAATTAATAAATATTAGTTAATATGGTTAAATGTATGAATATAAATTAACATGTTTTGATTAAATAGATTTAGTTGGTGGGGTGTTGGGCAGCCATAACATAATCAAATAATTATTTCTAGTAATAATTAAATAAACTGTATGTTTATAGATGTTGTGTTATACCATTCTTCACCTAAAAAATATGACGGAATGTCTGTATATTAAAAAAAGGGGAAGTATCTATATTATCCTAACTAATATTATAAATGCGAAAGTAAGGGTGTTTGTGACGCTTTCACGCCTAAACCACTAAGCCGATTTAAAAAATTCTTTCACCAATGGAAAGCTACATTATCAAGGAGTAACATAGGCTACATTTAGTCCCCATATTCCCACGGGAACGGGAACTACGTGGGTGAAACCGCGGGAAAAATACTAGTAATCAATATATAAATATACATAAATATAACCTGTATATAAGAGTACATATACGATTCTATATATATATATTTATAATTTTCAAAATTGGTCTTAACTTTTAGGAGATGTTCAAATATGTTTCAATTACAAACATATACATATATACTAATGCTTACATGCATAACTCATATTATAAAGAGGAAAGATTTGATTTTTGTTTGATTTTTTATTACGAATTAAATCGAAAACTACTCGACCGATTTTAAAAATTCTTTCACCCTTAGAAAGCTACGTCTTTACCGAGTAACATAGGCTATATTATATTTTCAAAATCTTATAGATCCCTACTTAAAATGGAGCAACGTAACCCAACGTATCAAACTGTTGCCTATAAAAGTTATTATTTCGCGTGCGCTGCGAAAACTATTGACGGTATATAAAGAAGTGTTTTATACAATAGTATTACAATTACTTGATCATAACGATGTTATGGTAGGTGAATGAAAAATCTAGATAGCCTATAAAAGATTCGGCCGTGTATCGTTAGTTTGCTACTAAGAATTGAAGATTTCCGTTACTCTGTCATGGATCCTATAATCAGAATCTAACCAAACTATCATCAAACAACCCTTGAAGTATACTCTTTCGAATAAAAAAAAAATCATCGAAATCCGTTGAATAGATATCGAGTTATTCGTCCATTTGTCGCGCACATACCTCATGCAAATTTACGACTTATACGGTTTTCTCATGGATTCCACTGTCAAAACTGGACCAAAAAAAAATGGGACCAATGGGAAAGCAAACCCTTTCAAATAAAAAAAAAATCATCGAAATCGATTCATCCAGTCGAAAGATATGAGGTAACAACGTCAAAAAAAAAAAAAAAAAAAAACATACAGACGAATTGATAACCTCCTCCTTTTTTTGAAGTCGGTTAAAAAATAAGTATGTCTAATATCTGATGAATTAAAATTTGTTTTATAATTTATTAAGATATTTGAAATTTATGATTTATGTATAATACCTTTTTTTTTTTCAAATTACATGAAGGCATGGAATTTTGTTAAATTTAATTAATTGAAATGATTCAGAGGTTCAGTATTATGCGACACGTCGTACCGATATTTTATAGATCTTGTTCGAATATTTTTATGCATAAAACACATTAAAGATTAATAATATTGTAAGTTCGAAAAACAAGGTCTCAATATATGTTCGAATATCCATTACGTCGATTAAAACACGTAACGTCATATCGAATTTTAATATTTCATCGGCAGAGCATCGGAACGGTAAACATTCAATCTTTTATAATAGACACTCGAAGAGATGCAGCAAACTTTAGTGTGTACAGTGTAAACGAACGTTTAAACAGCACAATCACTATTATTGTTACGTTATCCGCTGATTTGTGTAGCTAAGCTAGTAAATGTGGTCAACTTGTAGACGACTTAAATTACTAGGCACCGTCATGGATAGCGTTGACCGTTGCATTATATAAATAACATTTTCGTGTAATATTTTGGTCTTATTGCACTTTTGAATAAATATATAATATATATACTTTTCTATGTTTTTGAATTTAAACTCGATTAAGAGAAAAATTGAATAAAGAGAATATGAAAATATATTTAAGCCTTTATTAATAATAGACACTAAAATAACCAGACTACTCATAAAGTTAAATGAGTTAGTACGCTTGAACTATGATCTATATATAAAATGTATAAAGCCAGTACGTGAATTTCTAAATATTAAAATTTAAATATATCAAAAACACACTTTTATAATGTGACTGACTATTTATTTTTGAGAAGACATATTATGTATAAGGAAGGAAAAGGCAGACCGTATTAATTTTTTTCGTTAGCCTAATGTCTAACTTATAAATCTGTAGATCTCGAGTGTCGGGGTCGATATTCAAGTTTGCACTAAAAAGGTGTTTTCCTAACCGCATTTTTCAGTATCAACTCCAAGTTAGAGCAAGTATTATTATTAAGCAGATATTCTACCGCAAAACAGCATTACTTGTTATTGTTGTGTTCCGGTTTGAAGGGTGAGTGAGCCAGTGTAATTACAGGCACAAGGGACATAACATCTTAGTTCCCAAGGTTGGTGGCGCATTGGCGATGTAAGAGATGGTTAACAGCTCTAACAACGCCAATGTCTATGGGCGTTGGTGACCACTTACCATCAGGTGGCCCATATGCTCGTCCGCCTTCCTATGCAATAAAAAAAAAAAAAAAGTTACTAGTATTGTAAGAATGTCCTATCTTGGTCAGTAAGTAATGCCGTTGCTCGATTTATCTTGAATCGTGTCAGATTGCGGTCTCTGAAACTACGATAGAAAGGGCATTAAAGAGCGCATCTGCGTGGTGCACTCACTTCTGCGTATTCTTCGTAGTTAACTAGGCTTGAGATTGACCGTCGTTCACATATCCGGTAAGTCGGTTCGGTTTTGCAACAGATTAAAAATAATAGTTTAATGAACATACTCATGATAAAAAGTAACTATTAAAAAGCCAAAAAATAAAATGAAAAAGCAAAACACGTAAAATGAAAATTATACATTTAACCTTGATATAACTTGACTAACAAGATAATCTAGTCTAAAATCGTTCAAAATGTCAGAGTTCAATTTTGTTATTAGATTATAAAATTGGTATTTACACTAAAAGCAGACTAATGAATAGATATCACCATGGATACTCATATTAATCTACTTTATTTTACTAAACCGTCTCAATTTTAATAAAGCATGTAAATAAAAAACAGCAAATAAACCGGTACCCATTTCAGTATAAAATTTCTTTGTCTCTGCTCATTATGTTATCCGTAAGTGTACGTACTTAATATTGTTTTTTGTCTCGTGTTCATTTACTTTGTGTTCATTTTTCCGTAGAAATATACACTTTTTATTGTATCGGTACGTTATGCTTATTTTAAAATATTTAATACTTATATTTTTCCATGATCGTGTAAGATAGTTTTATACTACTGCGATAATGAAGCATATTTAAGCTAAAAAAAACTAACGAGACCAAATCTATGAGAAAGTTAAAGAAAAACTTGTTCAAGAAATCCCATAAATGGCATTCAAAATTATTTCCTTAAAAAAAGAGAGATTTTTTAGGATGACACATTAAATCGGTCAGGGTTACGAAATAAATATTTTGCGTAGTTTTATTTCGATTTACGTCATACTTCCGAACATTGAACATAGTGATATATTTGAAGACAATCATATAACGTAAATTAAATAATAAAATTTATTGGAAAAACTACAATACCTACATTTATAAAAGTTCCCTACGTATGAACTTTTAATTAAATATCTATCATAGGTAACATACCACACAAAAACAAAAGTAGAAATATTTGCCCTTCAGAAATCCGACCCATATGTAACCAAGCGACTGAATCATAACTCTTACGTCAACATCACCCCTGTCAATTCCACATGTATTACGAAATAATTGAACTTTAGTATCACATTAACCATTTGAATATAAAAGCAACATGCGCATCACAGTAAAACTTACATCACATCTGAGCAAGTTGTTCACGGACGCAATCCATTCACCGCGTTCATCACATCCGTAACACAACACCTCAACACGTTTCGATTGTCGATAAGTTATCGAACGTCACTGCGTCAACTGCGGCAGAGTGGTAGTTGGTAACGTGTGCACGGGTGACGTGTGGTGAAGCAACTGCGGGCGGCGCGTCGGCTTTCGCGCATGCGTAACACCCTGCGTAGGGGATGGATTCGCATAATGGTCTTGTCAAACCTTTCTAGGTTTCCGAATTCCGATAGCGTGTTGAAGGGTCCGCTTGATAGAATTCATGGGTGAATACTTGATAGCAGTACCGTTTATATAACATCTAAGCTTTCGCTCAGTGATAGAATTTATTAAGATCATCGGAGGCTTCTTTATGACACTTTATTTACTCGATATTAAATTTGATTGACTGGAAATAGGATTGGCGAAATAAATTACTTCGCCAGTAATTGAAACGAAATCTAAAGGACTTTCTGTGACAAAATAACGAATATTACGACAGTATAAAATCAAGAAAGTTGAGGAATGAAGACATCAAAGTAACTCTACCATTGATTGAAGACTACAAAGAAACGCCATATTTATATTAAAATATGTTTAAATGGCATTTTTATACAGAAGCCTTTTTCTCTTATCGAGCTACAACGACCTACAATAAATCAACTTATCACGGTTGGGCAAACATCAGGAAACATTTTCATATTTCCGCATCCAGACACAACAGCAAACATCCGAGCGCGACAATTTTGGATCCTTTCATAACTTCCAATCATTTTTACTTGAAACACGTTTACGTGATCATTTTTAAACGCTAGAAACCTTTTCTAACACAGTATATAAAACCATTTCATTTCGTAAGCTTTCAGATTTAACAATTAAAATATTTATGATTTCGTGTTGGGAATAATTAAACCGAGATATAAAAAAAATTTATATAGCTATAAAAATGTCAACAATAAACCCAAGTTTTTTCATAAAAACTGTAAAGTATTATACAATACTTCTCTAGGTGGTAGAGTTTTGTGAAAGCTCGTATGGGCTAGTACAACCCACGCAGATATTCTACTGCAAAATAGCAGCACTTTGTATTGTTGTGTTCCGGTTTGAAGGGTGAGTGAGCCAGTGTAAATACAGGCACAAGGGACATAACGTATTAGTTCCCAAGTTTGGTGGCGTATTGGCGATGTAAGCGATGGTTACAATGCCAATATCAATGAGCGTTGGTGATCACTTACCAGCGGAAAATATGCTCGTCCACCTCTCTATACAATAAAAAAATTTATAAAGCGTGAGGTATATATAAAAACAATATAGACTGAATAAGAACTGTTTTAATCTTGGTTACAAATATTGTGCAAATATACAATATTACTTCCACGGGCAAGCGGTATGTAATACAAAACTATATGAATATAAAATGAGTCAAAAGAAAAACATAGTAAAGAATGAACGCTATCTTTCTTACAGAACAAAGTAGACAGCACTGGGTTCGAATCGAAAGCGACTCTTATTGCACACAGAGTAGAGATTAAAATGGAACAAACAGTGGGAGTGGACGTAGTCATGTAGTGTTGTTATGTGGCTGAAATAAAGACTCGACGCTACGCGGTGATTCCCAGCTGAAGCGACTAATGACTCAGTGACAGACAAAACAATGGTGTAGTACAAAAGGTTTAAAATAAAACTATATAGAGAAAATAACATATTGAATCAAGTTTGCAGTGTAAAAAGTTTAACATTTAAATAATTATACATACATATTTTTCGAAAATAGAAAATGATGATACTTATTTAGAAAAAATATAAATTAATTTTACGTACTCGAAACTTTCTCGAACTAAATTTATATTTTACTAATAAATACGTCAAAAGCGGTTATGATGCTCTTATTATTACCCAATAATTCGGTTACCCAATAATATACGTCATTTCACACTTCAAAATAACACTGTTGTAATGAAAGCGAATAAAGACGCGCGTTTGAGAACATATTATAATTATGTATATAATAATTCTACATATCATTAAAAATACTTAAGAAAATTTTAAGTACCTACTTAAATAATCAACAAAATAAACAGTACGTTCAGTTTAGTGGCGAAATAGTTCAGGAGATTGAAATCGATTCTTCCGGTTCAGAGCACGGGTCGGCATTCTTTTATACAACGGGGAATTGAGCTTAATGGACCTCTTTTGATCACTGAACAAAAAACTTCAAGAGGCAAACCTTGACATAACTTACATAAATACTTGATTTTCTCGATAGCGCTTTGTATGTTTTATCCAGATTATTCAGGACAATTTTATGTTTTCGGCCTGGACTGAGTAATAAAAGATAACTTCGAAACCCTTATATATATATGTAATAAAATGTAACCTATTTGTATGTTATAGACAAGTTACATAATTTGTATAAATAAAATTAATTAATCATGGTAGAACCGAAATTCTTTCATTAATCTAATATGAAATAAGCGAATTGAGTTATTAATAAATCTTTATTTGTCAAGTATCTCTATACAGTATTTTTACGTAATTTATTTTATGAAAACAAAAACCTTTTATTTAATTATTATAGACTTGAAGGTCTTTCTCATTGTAAAGTATCCGTAGTATTAAATTTATAAGATCCAGTAGCACGAATAAGTGAGTCATCTTTTACACACCTCTCAATCCATCAACAAAGATCGATGTTGCTTTATTTATAGGCGTCACATACATATTATATCAAAAAACGACTCACCGCTCGGACCCTTTGGTACATTTAAGGTAGTTAAAGTTTTGCTAGAAGAGCAACTAAACTAATATCATATTATCTCATCGAATGGCTTATCGTAATTAGCTTTAAGTACTTATAAAATACATATAAACTTTGTTTTTACTTTATAAAATATAATAGTTTCATAGAAAAATACTAATTGTGTATATAGTCAAATCATTTTCACGCTTTTAAAATAAAGGTCCGAAAGGTGGTATTGTCTTTGAGAACGAGATGTCCTAACATCATTAGCTGCTCGTTTGCTTTCGCACATCCATTGATAAAAAATATTATCAACAAAATACAGACAAAGCCTTTCCTTTGTTCACAATTATTAGATATGAAAGTAATTTTAAATAAGTAGTCACTTTCGTAATGAGTACAAGTAGCCACCTCGTTTAAAAATACATTTTTATATTTTAAATTTAAAAGTCATTGTATAATAGAGTGCGGTGCAACCTCGTGGCACAGACTAAATAGACAGCTTGGTAAATTAAGTCTGGGACTATAATAATTTATGAAAAATTGTCAATAATTGTTACTGCAACATTATTAAAAAATATTTTTATCGCATGAAAGTTAATAACATCTACAACAACTCAAATATAAAAAAATACTATATATACAGTAGGTTGTACATTTGAGATTGGACATCACGAAACTTATAGACTGACACTTCACTCATATCTTTAGAAAATATTTCCATTAATATTCACAGAATTTAAAGTACGGATACAGTTAGAAATAAAAATTAAGTAAAAGTTATTTATAGCACGTCTAGAAATCAAAACAGCTGGTTCGTTTGAGACTTTTCATCCGTGTATGATAAAGGATCGAATGACGTTAATATAGTTTTGCGGAAATTGCCATTTTCCTGTAGCTAGCCTTGAGGTCATCGCAAATTTTTCATCCTGTATTTCACACTTCTTTTTGTAATTTCGCACGTAAGTTCATTCTAGTAATAAATTATTATTATTTTGGATCTAATAACAATTATCTGCATATTATCAATTGTCTATATTTTTCCTTTTACGTAAAAATTCATACCTTTACACATGTTATGTTACATAATTATATTATACTTTCTGGCTCTGACTGTATTTTTTAAATTAGTATCTTACAACAAATAATTTAAACCATCACAGTCACAAAACCTTTTTTTTGAAGTCGGTTAAAAACATGTAATTTTATATAAGTTTCAGAGCATTGCCACAAATTAAAAGCATTTAAATAATAATAAGTTAAAAATTTAATAACGAAGTCATGCTTACCAACTAATTCAATGGGGATATAACATAATATAACTAACACCGGGTTAGCAAAATATAATAGACGTATAACACACGTCAAATGTTTAAGGCATTAAAGTGTTAAGTAACCTAACTGATTTTATAGAAGCTGACTTTTGCTATTTCTATGTTAATACATATATATACGTCACAGTGTTTAATTGTTTATTAAAACAATTGATATACCGCTCTCCAACACTCTGTGAGACGCGGCCAGATCCAACGAGTTTTAATTTTCGAAATGTCTTTTGTCTAGAGAATTTTCCGAGCTACTATTACGCTATCATAATGAACTGCAAGAGTAGGTCGTGAACGCTTTGAAATGAAGTACTATAGACGGCCCTCAGGTTTTTATTTCGCTGGAGGTAATAGAACAATTGCATTCGGCTCGCCGGCAGACTGTCATTAAGGATTCACTACAAAACAAAGAACTTGATACTTAATTAATTTTGTATGAAATATATAAATAGAAAGTTTCTGAATAACTTTTAATACATGAACATCACTAACAGTTGTAACTATTTGAAACGAATAAGTAGGTTTTAGTATCTTATGACATTTTTGACTTTAAAATATTTAATATTTAATTTTGACTTGTATATATATATATATGACTGACTGATTCTTTTGTTTCTTCAGTTTACGTCTGCCTTTATTAATTACGTGCTCTATGAGGAAATTAATTTCATACCCAGAACATCTAGAGTAAACAAATCAGCGTTGTCTGTATTGGAATCCGCCATTCAATGTTAAGATAAAGCGTGCTAACCTACTGGGCCTTCTCGGGTCGTAAGGAGCAGATCGAATCAAGATTGAAAAATCCACACTGATTCGTATAGACGCGAAATGCATAAACCCACATTTACTTTCATAGAGGATACAACGGAAAATGATTTTCATTATCTCAAATCTGTAAAAGTCTGGTGATATTTCCACTGAAATCCATTATGATCACTTCTTTTTAATTATAAATTAAAAATTATAGATTGCGTTACATGCCATCACATCTGAACAACGTTAGATGGGAAGATAACATACAAAAAAACATATATATTATAATATAAATATAAAAAAGTGTTCGTTTAGATTTCTTTAACTCTTTATCATTTTTATCGGATATGAGCGTGTAATACGATCGTTGATAATATTTATTGAAGTATTTGTTTGCACATTGTGTATTTTATCAATGTAATTTGACACATTATTATACATAACTGAGATAAAAATGCGACATTAGATCTATTCCATTTCATCTTTGTAGCGTAAATTGTATATAGAAATTCTTTTATTTCTTGTTTTTTTTCATAGTTAGTAAACAATTACTTAGTAAATACAATTAACATTGCTTTTTTAAACTATATCAAATAATAAAATTTTACTTAACTACTTAATACTATTTTTAAATATGTAGTTGAGTCACAAACTGAGTAAACAAAGTTATGTCACTCATCTTACAATTTTTAAGAAAAGCATTGAACACTTAATGATAATAATAAGGATTACGGGGTAATTATATGATAAAATTGTCAGCCAAATGATCCGCTGTAAGAGGTGTGTGAGTATTTTAAAAGAAAAAGAGGCTGAATAACATAGACATGGGCAAGCCAGTGAGAACGATATACGGTACATATTGACATTCACAAGCTTTACCGTGGTTCAATTAGGTACCTGATTTCTTTCTATGATAACAATAGTGAATGTGTATCTTTATAAATTGACAAATCACCACCCGCATTTTGTCAACGTGAATTACATAACATTGGTGCCGAATCCATCCAACTGAAACCTATCAGATTTCCCGCACTATCCCGGATATAGAGCAATCGGGAATAGATTGAGCCGTCAAGCGGTCCTCCTCATTGTGTTTACGGAAATGCAATTTAACTCAAGGAAGAAAATGTTTTCGAGAAATCATAATGTTTGTAAACGAAACCGAATAAAGTTATTGAAAAGAAAATAGAGATAACGGTAGTTATCAACATAATGAAATATCTTTTACCATGAAACCTTTAAATATTTGATACAGTGTTATTTATTCAGTCATTAGCAACGTAGTAAATCAGGAATTACTTTTTGTTTCATAGGAAGGCCGACGCGCATATGGGCCATCTGATGGTAAGTGGTCACCACCGCCCATAGACAATGGCATTGTATGAGTTGTTAACCATCTCTTGCATCGCCAATGCGCAACCAACCTTGGGAACTAAGATGTTATGTTATGTCCCTTGTGCCTGTAATTACACTGGCTCACTCACCCATCAAACCGGCACACAACAGTACCAAGTACTGCTGTTTTGCGGTAGAATATCTGATGAATGGATGGTACCTACCCAGACGAGCCTGCACAAAGCTCTACCACCAAGTAACCTGGGCGCACTCCCAGCTCATATTATATTTAATCAAAATATAATATAAATAATGTTAGACGAAATACATACGTTTAAGGATAATTTAAAAAAACCCAATAAAAGACTACTTCAGCAAATGATGATAGGATCGAAAATATAAGGAAATCTTCAGGCACAAAAGCCAAGATTAATTCCGTTCACCAAGTTCTTATCTCGGCATTTAAGCATTTTAATATGTAGCAATGGCAGAGGCGTGTAGTTGAATGCCGAGCGGTCGTCGGCCGACCGGCGCCTAGTCATCGATTCATGCGTCCCCTAGTCCTTAGTTACCCACACGGATAGGCTCCGATTACAATTTACTAGTAGAAAATATTTAATTTACTTTTCATTTTGTCCATCAAATCTGATTAATATTGTATAATTTAGTTCATTTGTCAATTTTCGAAAACAAAATCAGAATATAATCATTACGAAAAACAATTAACGACAGGAAATAAACCATTAAAGGCATTTTTATATGACTAATGCTTACTAAAAAATGAGCATTTATATAATAGAGATATTATTTTAAAGGATTAAAGGATATTCGAACACACACTAATCCGGTCAGGCAAATAACCTAAATAAATAAAATTATCTTTTCTTCAAGAATTTACATCGTAAAGACAAAGAGGCGAGTTTCTCCCTTAAACTAAACTATTTGGTCCTATTGCATAACTCTCGATAAAAGTTTGGCTCACATCAACATCATATGTAAGTTGTTCTAAACTTTGGTGCTCGACTGCTTGTGTGTTGCGAACCCTTTAAAAACTTGTAACAAGTTATTTGAGGGATAAAATATTAATTACAACCTCCTTTGACACTTTCAAAGTAGAACGAATTCAAAAATAAGGTAAGACTAATATTTTTTTTCTACGATAATTATTTTACTTAGTACGAACATTATAAAAGGAGGTTAAACGGTTTTTTAATTATTTCATTATACCGTACATACATATTTGATCTACATTTTCATAACATAAAAATGTGATATTGTCGTTAATTTTTAACATTATACAAAGGTTCAAATAACCGATTTAACTTTGTAGACCAAGGCGTGTTGTCGGTATGGATTTTAAACAAAAGTAAAGTATATATTTTACTCATTTTTTTCCAATATCATTGAGAGAATGTTACAAAGCATTTTAATAAAGCTTTTAAATAATGCTTTTCAATGTGAACACGTGTCTACAACTGGCAGATATAAAATATAGGCAACATTTGATACCTGCATAATGGAATAACATTTTATAACAGCATAATGAAATATTTTTAATTACATCATAAACATAAAACTCGCTACATTTGAGATATTTCTTTGTGTATAATGATTTTACAGAAGTTATTTATCGATATCAAACACAAAGCCATCGTTTAAGCTCTTTGTAGAACATTCAAATGTAGATTTAGTGAGATTTTATTATTAAAATTTTATTTATTTATATACAATATACATAGCTTTAAATTTTCCCAAATGAGAATTACAATGTCAGTAAAAATATGTCTCCAACATAACAGAGAGATATATTTAATTCATTTAAGTCTATAGTAACAGCCTGTGAATGTCCCACTGCTGGGCTAAAGCCTCTTCTCTTTGTGAGGAGAAGGTTTTGGAGCTTATTCCACCACGCTGCTCCAATGCGGGTTGGTGGAATACACATGTGACAGAATTTCAATGAAATTTTACACATGCAGGTTTCCTCACGATGTTTTCCTTCACCGTCAAGCACGAGATGAATTATAATCACAAACTAAGCACATGAAATTCAGCGGTGCTTGCCCGGGTTTGAACCCACGATCATCGGTTAATTCACGATTCACGCGTTCTTACCACTGGGCCATCTCGGCTTAGTTAACTTACTTATTTAAGTCTATGCTATTGAACAAAATAAACAAAACAACACTAGTCTTAAACTTACTTCTTACATGAATATACAATTTTAAATATCATATTAAGTGTACAAATGCATATAATATAGCGTTATAGATTCCAAGTTTGACTAGTGTTATCTAAAAAATACCTTCTATGGGTTTTTTACAAAACTTCGCTATTTTAAAAATCCAATTTAATCTCATATCTTATGGGACACAAAGCTGAAGCTTCAAGAATGAGAGACATGGTCTCATAATGTTCAATTTAAGTTTCATGCATAAAGGTGGTGTTTTAACAGTAAAAGTTATTTAGTAAAAGTTCGCTCAATTGAGCGTAACCTTTTTTTTTTCACGATATAATCTCAATTATGGTAGGGCTTTGCAAGCAAGAAGAGTACGTTCCTTAATTTAGTTACAGTGCAGGCAAATAGCAATACTTTGTATTTCTGTTTTTCAGTTTGATGTGTGAGCGAACTAGAGAAATTTGATACATAAGGAACATCATATTTATAAATCGAAGAGGTTTGTCGCACATTGGCGAGCTAAAGAATAGTTCATATTTCTTACCATGGCGATTTCGTCGGGAGTCTGTGACCATTTTCCATCTGAAGTCATTTGTCACCTGCCTTCTTACTATGATTTATATGGAAATGTAAACTTTACATTTTTACACTAACTTTCTTCATTGTATTGTACCTACAAACAAGTTTCTTAAAAAAATAATATCTCATGTTCAGACACAGACTCAAGACAAGACTTCTTAGTAATTTCATTTGAAGAATTTTTGGGTAAAATATTTACTTAGATTCAAAATCTTCACTTAACATAGAAGTATTACAATTACTTATTGATTGTCAAAAACGTAACACCTAGTCGGAAAGAAACACCTCAGACCTGAGAGGAACTGCCGAAAGAATTAAGCGGTTTTATTTTTGCAATCTTAAATTTTTAAAACGGCAAGCCAGTATCGTATATTTTTATGATTGTTTAGTGGAGTGTTTACGGTAACTGGCTACTGCGGTTATTGTTTGCATGTAGACCAGACGCATATTCGTCTCGTTACTTTGTAAATTTTAAATATTTATAATAACAAAAAGAAGCAAATTTAAATCAGAATTTAAAGAAACCTAATGAATATTTACACAACAATAATAAAATTAAATGTAATTATAAATTGCGAAAGTAAAAGAAAAATGGGAAATCTTATTGACATGGAAAATATGACTACCTACACTTCTTGAATACATAATATTGACTATTATATTGCTCACTCTGTCTACTGATATGGAAGTCAGTTTATCACAGCTGAGAAATGACTATTAGTAATTGTAAAAGTCTGTCTGACGGAACACTAGCTCATATCATCTACATACAAAGCAGTGCCATGAATCCATTTTAATTAGCAAATGCACAAAAGGGTGGTATTTTCATTCAAATAGGAGTGAGCGTTTTTGCTTACAATTCAAATGTGATATTTCTTTAATGTAATTACCGGTTAATCTACTTAAATGTTTGAAATATAACACAGGGAATTTATCAGATTACAGTTTAATAATACGTCCTGTATTTTAATAAATTAAAAAGAGAAACTATATATATTTAATTCTTATTAATACATATTGAATACTCAAAAACCAAGTCAAAGTGTTATGTATCTCAATCTTCAAACAACTATAAATTGAGATCTTAAGAGCGATGTTGTAGGTAATATGATACAAATATGCTTGTAATTAGTCTCTTTCTATGACTGTATTTTTTTATATAATAAGCATTTAATATCAAATCAAACGTGAAGATATCGCGATTAATAACATAACAGTTAGTATTATATAGTAGTTTTAGTACAAACTATATTTAGACACAATAATATATCCAGAGAAATCTCACACTTTTTTATCCTCTATATTTTCTGTTATAAAATAATACGCAATGCACTGTGAAGATTATTGCCTGCTAACGCGAATGCATAATTGAAGTACAGAACACTTCGCTCGTGTCGGTGTTTACACGCGATTAAGCCTTCATATCATCAAAGTGAGATTATGACGTCACGGGCTCATTTTCAGTTTAGGGTTGGGATATGATTCTAACATTTGTCGATGTTTTTATAACTACTTAATTTGTAGTTGTTAATTTGTAATAATTGCTTACTTCAAAGTAGGTGTCATTAAATAGATTTAAGTTAAGATAAAAGTATATTAAAAAAATACAGTTCTGACGCCATAATTAACGAGATATGTATGTATGTTGGTGCGTATCTCCTAAATCACCGTTGAAACCAGAACTGCATAGCAACACAGTTTGGTAATGCAATAACTGTTCACAGGATGAACTAACTCTTGAGAGCCTGTACGAAACTCTACCATCCAGTAAAACTAAGTCACTTCATACAGGAGATAATATCGATCTGGAATTAACGGGTACCGATGAACTACAAACTAGTACCTAGTACCTGAGACTTCCGACTCTCTATCATTAACAAAACAAAGTATATCAAAATCGAGTCAGAATAGAATAGAAACTTAACCTAGATGTTTTGAACCGTAACACAAAAAATCCCATATGATGTCAACTCCGCTCTTCAAAGACCTCAAGTCAAAGTCAAGTGGGTAAACGACACTCATATCAACGCTTACGACAAGAATCGCTCAAACTAGGTATTCAACGAAGAAGGCGATGAATACTGACACTACGACACACATTTAACGTCATCTGCGGATGTTATTGCATCACATGAGCTTTATTCATTTCATTATCTAAATTACATGATCAACTGATCACAATAAAATCATAGCGGGTACAGCTCTAGCAACTAATTTCTTAGTCTAGTTCGTAATTGTTTGTCTCGATCGTCGAATGCCTTGTATCATTCTTCAAAACCTGCTAATTACAAAAAAGGCAGACAGTTTAAGCAGAAAACTAAACAATGTGTCTAAAGTTGTGCCAGAGTTCGATTTTAATAACGGGGACTATTTTATTTAACTAAAATCAATATATGTCGGAGAGATTGAATGGTTGTTAGCGTTATAAGACTTTATGCGGGCGGGTATGTGGGTTATCGTAATATATATAAATTAAACTAAATAAAAGTAAAATATGTTCATTAACTAATATATAACCATACAATTATATATAATTTATTATATTTTAATATCAACATTTTTAATTATTGTCAAAGATGTGATTCTAAATCTAAAATCGTCATACATTGATCTGTTTAGTCTAAATATACTTTTTGCAGCACAAAGCAGTTGCATGTTTAATCGCTTTCAAAAGTTTTCCCTTTGTTGCATGGCAACGATTGTGTAGGATAATATCGAATGCGTTTTTATACTGCAGTTATTACGTCTATTGTTAGGCTTTAATCTATGTTGAAGCACACAGCATAGCGATTTATTTTTAAATCCTTTTCATATTGAAATGATAAAAACTTCGATATTAAATCTTTGATTCGAATTGACTTTAGTCTTAGATGCACAGAAACGAAATAGATGTATAATTGAAGAAAATGACTCCTTTTTTTTCAAAAATATAGTCTAATGTATTTTTAATGTACCTATATGTTTTAGGTATTGAGCTTGCTATTTATAATGTATGTGTATGTATAGAAGACCTTGACAAATTTATTTAGATTAATTTATTTTAAGTTATCATTAACGAGCGATATTCAGGCATGAGTAAAATCAATTCGGGGCAATTTTATTATATAAACATATTATGTGTATATACATATCATAAAAACAATTTTAACAACTAACCTACGTGTCTAGCGAGGGGACGGAGGGCCAACTTACCCCTGTAACTCGTAAGCTGGCTTCCAAGAACTCGTATCGTACACACAGGGTCAACGGCCCAGACAGAGTTGAACAATACCCTTCTTTAGTCTCACGGTGCGGTAAAAAATCCGCGGCAATAGTAGATAAAGATTACATAATAATCTTCGTGTTATTCACTGCAAAAATTATTGAGACAATTATGGTGCCTATTAATAAACTTATCATTAAACTTATAATTATTTGAGACGCCGTTAAATTCAAATTTCGCATACTAATTTAGGAGCTTCTCAATGTTAAGTAGTGTTTAACTTTGAATGACGTTTCAGTATTCGGCCGTAAGGTTTTTAAAAATATTCATGTGCATTCGATTTTCGAAATTATTTTTAATTACTCTCAGACTTGTACGATTATTATTGACCTAATACGATATTTATCTATTTATTACAGATTTAACAAATTCCGTGAATATTGAAAGGCCAATTGATACTATAATTTGTCATACAATATATAAATATAATTACGATCAAATTTTTTTTTAGTAAAACATTGTCTTGATTACGATATGAGGACAGAATTTATATTATTATTTTACTTTAAAATTTATACTATATACAAAACCAATAGCCACTACTTGCATAGAATAAAACCTAATATTTTCCATATATGTCACACAGAACTGGGCCACGACGCTGTCACTAGTGGCGGCAGCGTCGTATGAAAAAATGACAAGCTCGTGTCACTCTATATAATATACTTATAACTCGACTGCAGTTGGTCTAGTTGCTAGATATTACTTACGAAATCTTGGGTTCAAACCGATAAAAAAACCGAAACTTGGGTACCGGCCGATAAAAAAATTATTGGGTTTTTCTTTCAAAAACCTCTTACGATTACCGACCTATCGGATTATATCACTAACTCGGCTAAAACATAAATAATGCATTTTATAACCGCGATTAGATGTAACGGAGTTATATATAACAAAAATATAACGTCACAGGTGTGTTTTCGATGAGAATATTTTTTTTGCAATTTGTTATCATAAGTAGGTAGAATATTTTGCGTGAATCGAGAAAAAAAGAAAGAAAATCAAACCGACTTAAATATTTGTTTTTAACATATTAATATTGACTCTGGAAACAAAATACTATTAAAACTACCCTTTTTTACTTCTGAGTAATTAATTGTGTTAAACTTTATTATTCTTTAGCCTTAATATCAACGTAAAGTAATTGCACAGTCTGTTATACCCATATAAGTAGCTTTCACTCCAAACCTTTTGTTTAATATTACACACAATATCCTTTGTTAAACTTCCAGTTTTTCATCAGCAGTTTGCGTGTATCATCCGTCAGATTGAATTTTTATACTTTTATGAATATCGAAAAATGTTTAATGTAAGCAAAGCGTATATTGGCTAAAATCATTTGTTATCCACAAATGATTTATGCTGTGGGACCTAAATCTCCTCTGATACGGCTGCATCTTCTCGTATAGTTTTGATGTATACTGGTTTAGTCGATTTTTCGGTCAATTAATACAATAAATTATGTCATTTCATTTAAATAAATGAGGAGACTCAAAAGCCGAGCCGGGACAGTGATAAGAACGCGTGAATCTTAACCGATTTCATCGTGCTTGATATGTGATTATAATTCATCTCGTGCTTGATGGTGAAGAACACCGTGAGGAAAATTTGTCAAGTTTCACTGAAATTATTCCACCATATTCCAGCTCTAAGCCTTCTCCTCAATAAGATGAGAAGAGGCCTTTGCCCAACTGTGGGACATTTTCAGGCTGTTACTGTAGTGAATAACTACTACTTACTACTACTACCTACTACTACCTACTACTACCCACACATAAGCAAAAACAAAAGCAATCCAAATTACACTTAAATAAACGTTCACACACTTTCACGCACACACGACTGTTCTTTAAGCGTTGCATGCATTTTTTTGTACATTTTTTTATTTGCTTTTCTTATTGTAAAAGGGTTGGGGAAGAGCGAGTGACCCGAAATATAGAATATTTAAAGAAAAAACTGAACTCAGGTTGCCCGAATGCAACACAGTGAACTGACGTACGAAATCCAAGCTATACCAATGTTTCGATATGTCAAGAATCTGTACTGTATAAATACTGTACCGTAAACACATAGTGCAGTGCGGATTTTACCCATAAAAATACACATACGGTGTGCTTTACCGTCACATACATTTCCTAGATTTTCATTTCAAAATACACAGTCCGCTACTGTTATCGGCACTAAATGCATTGAAACAAATCGTAATAAGTCCTAAATTTACATCTTAAACGCCTCAATCTTTTTGACCGAATAATTAAAGAGAAACCGTAAATCAGAATCAGTAATATAATTTCGTGTAAAGTAGGTATAAACTTAAGCCCAGTACTTCCGACAAACAGAGCCAAGTTTCATTGTTTACGTCTGAATCAGAGATTAACGACTACGGTTCTCGTACAAGTTCAGGAAGAGGGTTACTTTACGACACGTTCGACGCTAGACTTTGCGTTCTCTTTCAACTTCTTAGTTGGAAGATGTTTAATGGTCATATAAGCTGGGCCGATCCTATCTTTAAAGTGCGTGGAATCTTTTGGTTAGACTTGAGTACATTGAAAAATAAAAGAACTTGTAGTTCCTGTAATATAATAAATCATCAATAACTTACATGTACAAAACCAAGATCATTTTTAATATCATTTAAATAAATATAAAAAATACGAGTAGGTTGTAAGCATACTTACAACTTACGAGTAAATGCTGTTTAAATTATGATTTTTACAACAACCTGCTTTGTTCAATATTTTTAATTAATTATTAAATTAAATCATAATCTATTACCTAGTTTATGTTAATGTCAAAAGTCAAGTTAAATATTTTGTAAAATAAGTAAAAGATTTTTTTACGTCAATTAGAGTATTGAGTGTTATTTATGTTAAGTTAGTCTTTAATTACATAACATTATTTTTATATACGCAATAATAAAATCTAAATATATAATCTTAATATATAAAACATTGGTTTCATAAATAAATGTTTAATAATAAATTAGTTTGGTGTAGGTTATTGTACTAAATCTTTCATTAGCCTTTAATTATTGAATATTTTAATTTGGCAAATAAACTTTCATTTCAAAACGTTCAATCAGTTTATATTACCGGTGAAATTTCAATTTAGTTTCATTAACTTTAAATTGATGAACAATTCAAATTTCGAATTCGCTAAGTTTCAACATTAATTACATCTTATCGAAGTCTATACAAATATTTTAAAATAATCTAAAGTCATTTTCTAGAATTGATGTTGGTAACGTTAAAAAAAACAAACAGAAATTATTCTCACCTTTCGTATTATTTTAATCGTCCTCAATCGACAATTCACCGGAAGTTTAAACGGTGAGACGTTCGAATAGCTTCCTTGGTTAATTGCAAAAGTTCAGAATATTCCCGTTATAAATAAGTTTTCCCGCAAAATGATATCTAATTGCGATCAAAATACCACAATCTGTCACATTATTGTAACGTTTAATTATTTATAATTTGAAACGTTGAATTGTTCTCAGAAGGTTATTGTTTAATGAAAATGTCGCCGTTTAGATATTTTAGACAATTTTGTATGATTAGGACAATTCTATATATTTCATACGTAATTTTATAAAGCCAAGATTGCCTAGTGGTTGGAAGAGGGGATCTAAACCAATGATTCCAAGTTCAAACCCGTGTAAGCACTACTACAATTTCATACGCTTAATTTGTATTTATAATTCATCTCGTGCTCGGTGGTGACGGACAACATCGTGAATTTATGGAACTACAATATTTAATACATGTTTAAGAAAACCGCTAAAAATATTAAAAAAATATACCTAATATAATATCTTGTAAGTCTTACTTTTCGTACAATAACTTTCAACTAGGTAATTATATTATATTTTTACGAATAAGTATAATATTTACCACGACATCTATCATAAGCACAACCTCATTCATCTTCGTAATATCCGTCACCGGATTTCCCTTGAGTATAAACTTTTCTTTTTAATAAATAATAAAGACGACGCTTACAACAACTCAAAAAGACGACAATTTGTAGCTTAATCTTGGACAAAATCATTATAGTACTTAAATTCTTATATATCCTTAAATAACAAACTCATCTAAAAAAGGGTCCAAATATAAACATCCAACTACGAGTTTTATTACGAGTCTTAATATTGTTGACAGCTTGAATAAATGGCGTATTTAGGAAGCATATTTACAACCAGTCCTGTCATATTATTTTGTTTTCATGTTTTTACAAATTGTCGACAATGCGGAAAACAATTATAATTTTTATAATAATGCTATGAATGAGTAAAACTTAAAAAAAAATATTGAATCATACAAATATATATTATGTAACATTTTCAATGACAGTTGACGACAACCTGTTGACAAAATTACGTCGCGTTCGCATCGTCACGTTTTCGAGAAATTGTTAACGATTTAGCAGATGGCAGTCATAACTTCAAATATGACAAAATTACGCGAACGATAAATTTTACTAAGCATTTAAAAAATAATAATATAGATTCATAGAAAAATAATACTCTGTAGTGAAATGTCTATATATCAGAAAAATAACACATTATTAGAAGATTACAACGATTGGAAACAATCTCAGAAGTTATTAACAAGTTGACCGAAAAATCACTATCACTATTTTGCAAATTGTTTAAGATCGAGCAGATCTTTACTTGGTGGTAGAGCTTTGTGCAAGCTCGTCTGGGTAGGTACCACCCACTCATCAGATATTCTACCGCAAAACAGCAGTACTTGTTATTGCTGTGTTCCGGTTTGAAGGGTGAGTGAGCCAGTGTAATTACAGGCACAAGGGACATAACATCTTAGTTCCCAAGGTTGGTGGCGCATTGGCGATGTAAGAGATGGTTAACAGCTCTTAAAACGCCAATGTCTATGGGCGTTGGTGACCACTTACCATCAGGTGGCCCATATGCTCGTCCGCCTTTCTATGCAATAAAAAAAAAAAAGATGGTCTTCTTATAATTTCCCCCGGGCTTTGCAATGACTAAAAAAAAGTTGTATCGTGTGTATCACGCAATGATTTTAAATTAGATAAAATGTGTAATGTTGAATCGAGATATAGATCTTTACATATTATAAAACAAAGTCCCCCGCGTTTCCCGTCTGTCTGTATGAACGCGATAAACTAAAAAACTACTGAATGGATTTTCATACGGTTTTCACCAATAGATAAAGATGTATGAGCTATATTATTGTAAAGTTTCATTAAAATCCATTCAGTACTTTTGCGTGAAAGAGTAACAAACGTCCATACATACATACAAAATTTCGTGTTTATTATATTAGTAGGAAGTAGAATTATTATATGCCCTGTACTGAACACACATACACTGTACTGTATGGGCGGATAAATCGATTGGTTTGTTTTCTTATTGATTAAAAATGCACGGGATAAAACTCTTATTTTACCCGTACGAAGTCGGGACGGGCAGCTAGTAAAATATAAAAGAAGTATATGATGCGTTTGTTTATTTTGTATGTTCACCGATTACTTAAAAAGCTTTACCGTTTCGGATGATTTATATTTTTAAAACCCTAGGTGATCTTCGCTAACGTATAACATATATACAATTTACCTATGCTCGGATTTTAATCGCGATCGTACTTTTTATATTATTTTGAGTTGTGACGAGTCAGCCCTCGACTAAGGCAGGTGCAATTCTGTCGAAACATCGGGCAAAAAAATCATAAAAACATTGTTTAAAATGAATTTACATACCGATTTTCATGAATTATTTTTTCACTTATAATAAGTAAAATTTTTACAATATAATTGCTGCTGCAAGTAGGAAGCGAATTAAAAACAAGGTGAATCAGGAATATTAAGTATCTTGTTAATAACCAGCTTATTGTATTCTTTGTTCTTATTGCAATGAAACAATACATAGTAAATAGTAAAGCGGGCTATACCATCAAGTAATACTATGATTTGATAATAATACCACAAATTGTTTTATATTGAGTTGCCATAATCGTGATTTCCCTAGGGTGTCTTGGTCGGCAAGAATTGCATCTTGATAGAATAAAGTATCCAAAGAATAATACAAAATTAGAAACAATTTCTTTAGGTATAAATAATACTTATTGAAGGCAATGCTATCAAAACTGTTTCATTAGCTTAAATTACTTTAGTTACAAAAATGAAATAAATTGTAAGTTTGGTTTCTGTAGACGCTAACTTATACTTAATAATAAGCGCTTCTCTACATCAAGAGAAATGTAATTATATGTATTTATTGATTGTCAGTTTGTTTTGTAGACCTAACCCATAAAATAAAAAAATAATTAAATAAAAAAACTGTAAAGGAACCTTGGTCCTGATAATATCCTTATTATAATTATATAAAATTGATGAAATATGGACCCATTATTTGGGTATTTTTCATATTTGTTGAGCCCATAAAAATATACTTTTTCTTTAATTGTTTTAATTGCGATTACTCTTTGACTTTTATTGTGAGTGCACTAGTGTAATATAAATAAGTTACGAATAAGGTCTTGCCTTTGATCATGTCAGAAATTTTATATATCGTTGTCGCGTTTACACCTAAAATCGGGTCACGCTTATCACCTAATTCATTAAATTAGTAGCGATAAAGATTAATTTCGTTGTTTAACACCATCCATGACATTACCATTACAATTCCGCAAACCGCTACCGATTGAGCAGATGGTCGTCATATTGTGATTTCCCAGGGGCGTCGTAGTGGCCGACAAAAATCGCGCCGCGGAATACATAACGATATATTGATACCGCCAGTTGCGTCTGTGCTATGAGTTGCGTAAAAATATTCATCGTTCAATTTTGTCCAGATTAATACAATTTTTTTATATTGGTTACTTTTAAAGATTGGGCTGAACCCGCTCATCTGAGACATATCCTTACCACCGCCCTCAAAGCAGCTTCCTTTTGTGGTGGGGGACCTGTCGTGTTGTGTTTAATGTGGTGGTAATAAGTACTATGAGTAATCGCTATCACGCATATGTAAAAAACGATATTAAAAGTTTGACATTTGTTTTTGACAGCTTAACGTTTTTTTTTTATTTACGTATCCAATACCAAAATAAAAAATCCCGCAATACATGCACGCATTAGGCACGGAGTATGTTTATACTTCCATTTGTGTAGCTTCACCGTGAACACCATTGTTATACAGTTTCGTTCTATGAACAAGAAATTTCTAGTGATAGATACGTTACAAATTTTATAAAATCCATGTACTGACAAATATGCAGATTTTCTACAAATGTTCAAATAAAGGTTCATTCACTTTAATGTATGATAAAACTTTTTATACCGATCCATCCGCCGCGGCCAGTGTAAAGAGCTTTGTTCCATTTAAAATAGAAATTCCATCTGAGTTTTTTTGCCGATGGGTTTTAAAAATGTTCGTCGATTTTACAGTTAATCTAAAATAAATAACATGCCCGGACTATTCATATATTTACCTTTGTATGTGTGTACAAGTGTTATATACAAGTATATGTTAAAATAAAACACAATTATAATACAATACATATACCTACTATAATATATATACATATACTACATACTATACTAATTAAAAGTATTTAAATAATCATTTTAAATTATTATTTAAATGGAGTTTATATAAAAATATATGGAGACCGATTTGTATAATTTAAACAGTATTATAACAATGGTCTCTATGTGGTCCTATATATGTGTCTAAAGTATTAAAATTACTTAAAAGCTAATATGTGAAATTAATATATTTTAAAATTTCGTCGTTTTTCGTCAATATAGAGTATCTTTTTACCTTCATTGGTACCATGGAAATTGCTTATGCACATAAATTTTAGGGAAAAAGGCCTAAGATATAAAACGAAAAATAATATTTATCATTATTAAGTTGAACGCTTACATAAGTAGAAATTGCTTAAGATCGTTAATTTAACTTAAGCGATTATTTAAAACGACATTTACAATTTTGAAGGCATACAGGCACGCAGACAAATAAAGTCTAAATTCGCTTGTAATTCTTAGGTATCTTATAAAATTCAACATTAGAGCAAAGTAATAAATTAGCGAATGTTGTCGCCTCGAGACGCCTAATGAAAATATATTAGGGAGGGAAATAAAGATAAGGTGCGCATGGAAAATTTCAAGTGTCAACCACCTCCCCGTTTTCTTAAATTTTTAAATGTAAAAATTAGGTATACTTTATGTTTTCTTATAGGAGGACAATAGATGTAAATAAAACTTATAGAAAAAAAGTGAAAAATTAAATCAATTGGGTATCGTTCAAAACTAATATCTCTCTCTGGTCTCAAAGTTATCGTAACGTGAGCGTTAATGTAATCTGATTTGATATAATCAAGAACATACTGAAACAATTTTGATTAAGAAATTGTGTTAAACCCAAATCTGTATCGGTACATATATAACACCATTTAAATAATCGATATCGGTTGTCACAATACCGCAATAAATTAAAACAATGTCCACGAAAATCATTCATTAATTATATTATAGTTCCATAACAGCGGTAATGATATACGACAGACATATATATATAAGACCTCCTAGAGACCATAAATAATATACAGTTTAAACTACCCAAATCGGTCAAGACATTTTTTATATAAATTTCATTTAAACAATAATCGTGTATATATTATTTTTTAAAAGAATACTAAATATATTTTTAAATTCACTGAAATAGAAAAATTTTGCTAAATAGAAAATATAAGACTGAAAAGAATAACAACTTATTTTAATATATAATCACTATATAATTTTTTGTAAGCCTAATGGGTCAGTGAACTAGATAAGCTCAAAATCACATGAAGTCAAGCCAAAAATAATTTGCGCTACTAACTGGGTCGTTGATTGGCTTCGTTTGGTAAAAGCAGGAGCATTCGGCCACTGCACTCCGATGACATATGGACTCATAGCGTATCGACCGATATTATGACATGTTTTTAATGGAATCTTTCCAAGAGATGATCCAAATAAATCTTATTGAATCTTTTGTTGCGAAATGTCTTACACACTTTTTTATTTCCACGTAACAAATTAAACATATTACTTAGATCGATGACTAAATAAATAAAGTAATTAACTATAATTTTGTAAAATATTATTATTTTTGTAAAATAGTATTCTTTTGTTTTATATATAAGTATACCGACAATACTTTTTTTATTAACACCAAGTCAATATCTACTTAACGACTACCGCTCTACAAAGTGAACGAGAAAATTAATTAAAAATTTATAATCCCTTTTGACTTAACGACCAGATGCCTGCATCACTACGTAATATTGTACATAATACGTTTGAGTCTCGATTAAATTCCCGAACAATGGAGATGAGCCCCATCGGCATGGAAACATTAGTTCAATTATATGCAAATCGCTGTTATTAATAATATGGTCGCATACAGCTGCATCCCAGTGGAATAACATTGCTTTATAACACGAGAAAGCTTACCTTGAGGTGCAGTTATTGATTTTTTTTTTTTTTTTTATAGCCCGGGAGGGCAAATGACTCCACTCCACCTGATGGTAAGTGGTAGTAGAGTCCAAACGCGACGACGGCTAGTGTAGTCGGGAAAAATGATCTGCACTAGCCGCCCCCGCCTTGCCGGCCCGCAAGATGCCTCTTCACGCCTCGTTTGAAGGAACCCAGGTCATAAGAGGAGGGGAACACGTGTGCTGGTAAGGAATTCCATGTTTTGGAGGTGCGACAAAGAAAAGAGTTGCCAAATTTCTTCGTTCGCGATGGAATTGATGTCACAGTTAGGCGGTGACATCGGGAGCCAGCACGCGTAGATTTGTGAAGGAAAGGGGAAGCAGGAATGAGGGAGAATAGTTCCTCTGAGCACTCGCCGTGATACATTCGATAGAAAGCGCTGAGTGCCGCAATCTCTCGACGCAATTGTAAAGGCTCGAGGGTGTTGGTGACCTTTACGTCGCCAATAATGCGAACCGCACGCCGCTGCAACCGATCCAAGGCCTCCAGTAAGTACTTAGCGGAGCCATCCCAGAGGTGCGAGCAATATTCGACGCAGGACCGCACCTGTGTTTTATACAACAGGAGCAGTTGTTGTGGCGTGAAAAAACGCCGCACCTTGTTCAGGACACCGAGTTTTCTTGAGGCTGTTTTTATAACAGCCTCGATGTGATCCCTTGGATTGAGGTCGCACCGAATGGCAATTCCCAACATGGCGACTTTGCTTTGTATCTCCAGCGTAGTGCCACAGAGAGAAGGAGGAGGGGAAAATGGCGACTTTTTCGCTGTGAGAGCGCATACCTGTGTTTTCTTGGCGTTAAACTCGACAAGATTATCAGAGCCCCATTTGGCAATGAGTCCTAACGTCCTATCGAGTTCAACAACAAGATCCCTCCGTCTCTCCTCAGTTTCCGCCCGCCCAGCTACTGCGCGTCCGTGGTATCCCCCGTGCACTGTACTGTCATCTGCATAGCAATGTATGTTCCCGAGAGAGAGCATATCATTGATATGCAAAAGAAAGAGTGTGGGAGATAGCACAGACCCCTGGGGGACCCCAGCATTCACTACATGGAATTGTGAAGCGCAACCATCGACTAAAACGCGAAGGCTACGCTTGTGTAGGAAGCTGGCAATCCAGGTGCAGAGCTGAGCTGGCAGACCGTATGCCGGCAGCTTGGAGAGAAGACTTCTGTGCCAGACCTTGTCGAAAGCCTTGGAGATATCGAGGCTGACAGCCAACGACTCCCCATGCTTGTCGATAGCTTCACCCCAGAGGTGTGTTACGTACGCTAGAAGATCACCTGTGGACCGTTTTGGTCGAAACCCGTACTGTCGATCATTAATTAGACAGTGATCTTCTAGGTAATGGATCAGTTGGTTGTTTAAGATCCGTTCCATCACCTTACAGAGAACTGAGGTGATAGCTATTGGCCGATAATTTGCCGGGTCTGATCGATCCCCTTTTTTGGGAACCGCTTGCACATTAGCCTCTCTCCAAGAATCCGGCACACATCCTGTAGAGAGAGACAGTTGGAACAGGCGCGTCAACACAGGAGACAGCTCCGCTGCACACTTCATCAGCACTATGATTAAGCTGGTAAGACCTTTTTATTTGTACATGTTTGTCTTCAGTGAAAACAATCGAACAAGATTTCAAACTTAAGATTTTACAGTAAAGAAACTCGGTATAAGAACTCGTTTCAACTTTTAATATCCTTGACGTCTCTTGAAATTCCAACACAAAAGAAGATATTGGTATCTACTTAAGGTTTAAAATATTTTAATATTATATTTTTTATAGAGGATACTTATATAATATTATACATGATTGTAATGACAGCCAATATTATATTTAAATTTTAGGTGTTACGTATAAAGAAGTAGCATGTAACCTTCGTTGGAGTTTAAGGTTCCTTCACTATTCATCAAAATCGGTTTTGTGGTTTAATCGTAAAAGTTACAGCTGTCACAGAGAGACAGTTAATGTGAAAGACATTTATATTCTATGTAAAAAAAAAATATTAACATCGTTCTAGTATCTTCATGAACAGTTCACAATCATAGAAAAATCAATTTATAACAAATTGAAAAATTTAAACTATTTTAATAAGTTCATGAAAAAGCTAAAGTTATTTCAATTATAACTCTAAATAAAATAACTTATAACTATTTCAGATGCTTGTAATGTAATATAAGTTGTAGGAAATAGTAAAAGTTTTATAGATCGCGATTTTTATTTTATAAGAGAGCACTACCACGCGGTATCGTGTTTAAAATGTACAATAGTCATTACAAATAGTAGTAGGAACAAATGGCTTAACTTGTTCTCTAGATAATTGATTTATTTTTTATTCAAAGATCGAAATAGTAAAAAACAAGTACTCGTTCTAAACCTAATTTAACTGCCACATACGCATCTCTAATGTGCATAAAATATAATCTATGTGATGAGCGCAGTTGCAACGAATGTTCGGTAATAGAGTTATACTCTGAATACTAATGGGGCTCGCATATGTAATCGTCAATTATTACGTTGCAGTCGCCTGTGTTGACGTTGATTAATGGAGCTTCAGTGGTTATTACAGTTTTTATGGTGGTCGAGTTTTGGATCACAATGTAACAAATGGTAAATTTTAATTAACAGAACAATCGAAATGATGTGATGACTTATTTTGATTTGGTATTATTACATTTTGCTAAAACTGTATTAATTCGTAAATCGTCACATGGTTATTTTTTTTCCTAGCCTGCGTCTAACATAAATAGAGCAAGTACATAACAAAAGTAACTATTCAAGTTACATTAGTCAATATATTATATAGAAATTATAAATATAATATTTGACCTATATTATTCTCAAAAGCTGAATAACCTATTTCATAACATTAGTATGCATAGCGAATCGGATTTCTGCCAACGCCAGACAAGACGTCAAACTAGAACGAGTTGATTTGTACGACACTCCACTTAAATGAAGTAAGTTACCTAAAAATTATGCACAAACCCCTTTGTATATGAGACTTTAAACTCCTCAACAGTTTTCCAGTTTGTATCTGCATATGAGGCTGATAAAGTTAGTTAAATAACATGAAGTTGAGCCTAATAATTTAATGAGTTATACTGAATGAATTAGTTATTTCCATGTAGAAATGTTATGTAAATGATTACATATTTTCAAAATTTGCAGTATTTATATAACTTTCTACGAATTTTTAAAGGACGAAATACGAAGTATATTTATTCTACCACATTATTTCGCGGATTGATACTCTTTTTTTTTCGATAAATTCAGGTCTCCCATGACATATAGGAATATACGACCGAGCATGAAATAAACACAAATTAAGCCAACGAAAAATAACTAGTGCTTGCTCGGATTTGAATCCGTAACCTTCGCTTAAGTGTTCTAACCACTGGACCGTCTCGGCTACTTGTGCATACGATGAGTAATTTAGTTATGTATAACTAATGTAAATATAACATTACTTTCTTCTAGCATCGTAAATGCAGACATTAAGATATTAGTGAACATTTCCAGTTATGACAGAAACATAAAGTTTTATCTACATTTCTGTTACCGGCGAAATGTCTCTGAACTCGAGCAATTCAGCCTTATGAGGGTGTTACCTTTTAGTGAGGTGTTAAGATCTACCTATACGTTACTAGATAACATGTATTCATATTCAAGGGCATTTAGATATTTGCATATAATACATAAATTATATACGTACATATGCTTGAAATTCATAAATTTCCATACTGTGCTTCCTATTTTTTCATAGAGAAGATTTTTTATCCATAGGGCAACTCATCACTTCAGTAGGTACATTAACGTCAAAGTGGTTTACAATGGTTCTTGGAGAATAATTTATTGCACGACAAATCTAATAATAGTTAGTTAACAAGCAAATTAAAAGAGTCTTACCAGGCAATAGCTATTTTACATAAATCAATTCATCGTAATCTTTTTAATCCTACAAACAAAAAATTAAGTCAAGAGAAACGTTATTCCTTGCACATAGTAAAAGGTTACCTTAAGTCGGTCAGAAATAATAAAAATGCATTCCGACACGCGTCAAAGCGAATGCAGCCATGGCGGGCGAGGCGGGCCGGAGCAACAAAACACAAAGGAAAGTAGTGGAAAAGATTGGCTGAATCAGATATCTAGCGGATTCGACGTTGTATATCGAATTGCTGACTGTATTTTTGATTTTCTCGAATAGAGACTTATTTTAAAATATATATCGTAATACAAGTATTGTTATAATATCGTACCGAATTAGGAAAGAAAGAAATTAATATCAAAAATCGTTATTTAAATCGATTGACCATTGAACCATATTTTTTTATTTTGTCGTTGTCGATACCTAATAGCCACTTCACGGGTCGGACACGAATTTTGTAACACTCTGTATATATATATAAAATGATCATTATACCGCATTATATGAATGAAGACAGTAAATAAGAATAACATATGTATATGTGAGAGAACGTAAATTATTACCAGTTACAAGTATTTCAACTTTTGCTGTCATATTGCAAACATTAATTCAAAACACAAACTACTGTAGTAATTTAACCCTTGGGGGAAACTATAGAAAGTTGGAAAGTTTCATTAGAGTGGCTATTAGGGTAGCTAGTTTTATATCCCAGGTCGGTATCGACGGCTGGATTTATGGCTCCAATACAATTTATAGGGGGTGGGACACGGCCAGGAAATCTGCGACGTGATGGCCGGTGTGCTGTATATAGTTTAGATGGAGGTGTTTTTGTTGTAGAATAACATTTATGAAAATAAACTGCGATTTTTTTTTGATTATTTCCTTAGCATTAGTTCATATTGTATTATAAAAAGATGGATTTTTAAAGTTATTGGTTGTATGTTTTAAAGAAAACATAAAACATAAATTTAATGCATAAAACATAAATAATAGTTTTTAAGGAAATAAGATATTTCCTATTTATTTAGATAGAATGAAATACAAATAGTCAAAGAGTTTGTGTTAGCAGTGGACACGATAATAACGAAAGGGGTAGGATCGAATATGCGTCTTTTACATCGCTAGGCGACCCGTTAACCATTGCGATATTGACGCTTCAAATGTACTTCTTATAAGAATAGTTGCTATTATAAGTATAAACGAAATTCTGAAGGTGCCTGAATGAATGTTTAATTAAAGCAAAGGAACGTTAAACATCTACTTACTATTGAAAAAGCTAATGCCTCGTATATTGACACTTTGGCACAATAAGAACGTTACGGCACAAAAAAAAATGTTTCATTTTACGAACAATTCCTATATCAAAAGCACTCAACAAGTTTAACTTGTTACGTCGACAATCAGAAACCACTCAATAATTCAACGAATCAAACATTGTTCGGGCATCATTTAATCTTAATATAAAAAGTCTGAATGAAAATAAAAGAAGCAATAATACTGGAGTTACACACTTTAGTATAAGCAATATATCAGTGAATTTTCAAACGCGCTGGACCGTGACAATGGCTCTCTCGAATATCCACCCTCACATCTGAAGACAGCGATACCATTGGGATATAAAAAGTTTTATAGAAACTCCTAAGCAAGTGCGACATTACTTAGACGTATTTGATTACTACCATTCCCCTGGTTTCACCCACGTGGAATCACGTAGCTCGGTATTTCCTTCACGTTTCTTAACATTCATGTTAAGGCTATTGGTTTGAGATATCGCCTCATCACTAACATATAAATGTGTATGAGTCAAGGGTTATTACTATGTAATATATCTAGAAGCAATATTTATAGCACATTTAACTTCAATGACAAATGTTTGTACCGTAAAGTTATTTTATTGGTTCGATTGCATGTAAGATATTTACTATCATGTATATTTACTATCATATAACATTGGTTATTATTATAAAATATGGATATAAAAATCATCAATATGTTTTAGTAAGTCAAATATAAAAAGTTTTTCATAATAAAGAGGATGTTCACAAAATATGCCATTCCCTTTTTCTTTAAGTTTCTGTAGGGGATACATGAGTGATAAATGTTTTTGACCGGGTGTCCGATACATACTTTCAACTACCAGACTCCGGGCTGCTTCCGAGAAGTTTTCAACAGAAAAACGAAATCCAAATTTAAGTCCAGGATTTCGGTATCTGCTGCTCCCGAGGCCGCTAGCCACTACTGTACAAGACCAAAGAGAGTGTTACTAAAAAAAAAGTAACTAATTCTCAAACTGTCTAAAATAAAGTATCGACAGAAACTTTAAAAAAAACATACTTTCAACTACCAGACTCCGGGCTGCTTCCGAGAAGTTTTCAACAGAAAAACGAAATCCAAATTTAAGTCCAGGATTTCGGTATCTGCTGCTCCCGAGGCCGCTAGCCACTACTGTACAAGACCAAAGAGAGTGTTACTAAAAAAAAAGTAACTAATTCTCAAACTGTCTAAAATAAAGTATCGACAGAAACTTTAAAAAAAACATGTTATGAGCAAAACAACACGAACAAAGTCGAAAGTTTCAACGAAATCATTATATACTTACTACGAAATAAATAACAGTATTTTCTTCATACTATCTTCGGACTTAACAAAGGATGCATCAACTCTTCAGATGCAGATTCAGATCAAATATGGAAGATAGAAAAATATATATGCAAACAATCCATGTTCGAGTTGAAAACGATTTTATATGAAAACTTTAACGATTCAGTGGTTACAGCGATTGTTCAAGTTCCTAGAAAGAAGAAAACTTTTCAATTCGAACTTAAAATGTTAAAAGAAAATATTTACATTCAAATTTTTATTTTATATCTACGCCTTAAGTGCCGGACTGTAATACCTGAAGTCTTATATTTATTACTTTAACATTTTTATATTACAACATGTAATTGTTTTATTCAACTTTTTTTTATAATAATTTTTTTATTTAGATAAGCGACAATTTTTTCTTATGTGTATTATACTAGTTTTTGAATTACGAATATGTAGAGCGAATTATATAGCATAATTATTATATTATCGTTCATATTATCGGTCATCTATAGAAAAATCAACAACATATTAAATTGAATAAGTGCATGATAATAAACCAGTCAACGAAAATGCAATTTATTTTTTAACTGTCAACCACATGCAACAAACTTTCTCTTCCTCATATTTTAACTAAAATAATGTTGGCGTTTCGATAACAAATTAACTCTACCAAAGTAAAGCATTATTACCCGTAAAATGACTTTGAGTTACTGTCGAAACAAACGTTTTCAGTTAAAACAAATAAATCTTGGAAACTCAATTCGTCTTGTAGGGTTCCTGAACCTTCCGAGCGAGGATAAAATATATTAGCAACATAAACCATGTCCACAGAATCGTAAAGATGTGTATCGAGGTTGCACGTGTGTCTTTATTAAGGACGTATTACTGGTAACACCATTAATGAAAAAAAAAAAACAAATTATAGCAATATCACAGTGCAACGAAGACACATTGATAATATTGCTTATTATATAAATATACACAAATGCCTATTTCTTGCTACTTCACTGGTCTTGGCGTAGAATTATTATGTTAGAGATTTATTAAACGTTTCAACAAATTTCCTTTCAAGAAATTCGTTTTTATCATATCATATAAACTGAAGCCTGTATTTTTTTTAGAAATTTTAACCAATTCACTAACAATTATTAATCTTTACAATAATCATTCAATTTATATTGACAAATGTAAAATAAGAATATTTGTCACGAACGATGTTACGCACTCAGAAAATGGCACGGGAACCAGTCAATGTGTGCGCCGATGGGTTATAGAATTTGTTTTCAAAATCGAACTGAACAAATACAGCCATCGTTAGATATAGGGGCGTCGGTTTAATGTACGTATTTTTTGTCGGATTTAAGGATTCGAACATGCGACGCTTTTAAGTAAGCCTGTCGAGTGATTCCAAAAGGGTTTATTTATCCTCCTTCCAAAATCCGACCCCTATGCGCTGGAAGTGAAAATAATAATTATTTAATTAATACATTTTTACGCTATAAAATGTCAGATAAGTATAGTGACTTGCATGTTACAAAGCTCCTACTAATGCACATTATAAGATGAGTTACAAGAATTTACTATGTAAATTGGAGTTTTGTTTTAGTATGAGTATAAAATATATTTATACGAGTGAATTAGTCTAGAACTCTAGAAAATTCACGTGTAGATCGCGAGCACTTCACGAGAGCGGTTATTTGATCGAAATATCATGCGAGTCGTCGCCGGCAGCGTCAGTTGGCAACCGGTAAATCGGATTACATTTCGTATTTTTATCCGAGTTTCACTCAAGAGCATAGAATGTGTATATCGTATAGCTTTTCTTACATTATGTTATGTAAAATGTAAATATTTAATAAAAATCAAAAACAAGATATATTATTATATTATTATTTTGTATACGTATGAATAAGATGTGCCATGTAGTGTAGTGATGTATATTTATGACATCTAATTATAATATCGTGTTTGTGTTAAAAATTATTTAATATAGTACGTAAATATAAATAGGTCTATATTAATAATATAATTCTTTTATTTAATATGTTTCTAGTTTATGATTTTCGATATTGGTTTTTAAATTATGTAGATAATCCAAACAAGCTGTTTAACTATCAAGTTGCTAGTTATCTTTAATATTTTAATTTAGATTTTAGCTTAGCTATGGTACTATTTTGTTATTTATTCGTGCTTTGCATAATTAAGACATAATATATCTGCGCTGTCACTCTATGATACGAGTATATACATAAGGATGTCACCTAGTTGCTTCCACTGTTATTGTCATCAATATTGTTGCTCATTAAAAACCGATATCATGGCTAATGTTCATTATTCAAGAGCATAGTAAAAGCCACTCTAGTGTTACGGCATTTACACAATGGTCAATCAAGATAGGTCGATCTAGGTTAAAATGGCCTCAGATTCATTTAAATTGTTCGACGGGACCAAAGTACAATCTAAATATCATTCAGGGGCCAAGCGTGACCATCGTTTCTTTGAAATTAAGAAACACACGAACTTTATAGTTTTATTAAGAAGAAGGACTTGCTTGCTTTTCTTTTGTAACCTACAAAGCGTAACGTTTAAGCGTAAAGTCTTAAACTAAGCTCTTTATAATTATAGTATAGGTAATGTTATTATTTAAAGAAATCATTACATTATACTAGAGTATTTCATTAAATTTTCAGAGTTAACCTTTGAATAACTATTATTAATGATTTTAATTAATTTTGTTAAACGTGCCTTCCAATTCATACTTTCAATTTGTTAATTACTACTACATCAATATTCGCTCAACTCAAACAAATTGTGGTCAATGTCTATCACTGAGCGACCTTTGGTCGGGTCAACTATGTAATGTATGTATTTTCAATAACGCTGAACGATCTCAAGTCCTACACATATAAAGCGCTATCTTCATTAGTTATTTAATTGATTGGTTCCGATGAGTAATAATTGTTAGAAAGGAATATTTTTACACATATTAATTTATTTGGTACATTAAGTATATGTATATATTTACAATTATAAATGTACATTAAAACCTTAACTAAGTACAAATAACATTTAAAAATAATTACTATACAAGTCGTGACCGCGTGGAATGGTGGCAAGAATGCTAGCAGCATTTCCCCTTTGAATCGCAATTCCGATTCTCTGGGCGAAAAATGAACCAGCCCTCCTGTCACCAGTGGAAACAATAAGGCGGGGAGTAATATTTTGGATGAATTTTTTGGCACTATTACTCCAAGGTCCAAGCGTTTCAACTGCAAACGGAACAAAAATATAATTTGGAACAAGAGACGAATATTTGTTACGTTTGTTCGTTTCATTAAGTTAAATTTTGAAGATTTTAATTTGTTTTTTTTTTCTTTCTCTGAAGACAGTAACACGAATATAAGGCAAACAGCGCTATACAAAAAAAAATATTTTTATCACAAGAATTGATAAGATTGCAAAATTATTGAATAAGTTTCGCTGTTACTCTCAATTGAATTGCAATAATACAACTATAATCTATAACATTGTGTTGGATAAGACATCAATTTTAAATAAGAGAAAGAATATAAATAATCAAAAAACATATTACGTGTAAATATTCCTAAAATATATTTATGAATTCAATGAAAAAAAATAACAAGAAAATAATATAATTTCACCTTTATCTTATATCTACTTAAAAGTAAGAAAGCCAGTTCAAAAGTCGTGACTGTAAAGCCATTAACGCAATTAAAATTAACATCACGTTGATTTTAGTTACAAAGACGTACCAAATAATGAATTAACATGAGCGACTAAAAGTTAGAGACGCAGTCTGTGTCACATTCAGTCTGATTTATTACACGCCTTATAAGACAGAGAGACACGTCTGTGACAATGAGAAGTTTAAGATGAGAACTAATTATATCGTTCACATCCGAATTTTAGAGTAATTAAGTGTTGTGACAGTAACATGCTGGAATTAGTTAAAGCATAAAACATTTTAATATCACATGTCTAGGGAAACCTTTATCTCAAAACTCATTATCAGCGAAGAAGTTGGAATCTTTGTAGCTTAATTAACGTACATATAAATAGTTGAATAGATTTGGATGCAACAATTATACGCTATATATATACCGCTTACAAATGATCAAAACACAAGTAACATACAAACACAATTATGTTCATAAAACACAATAACACAACTGTAATTTCCCTTGATTCTTTCATCTATGTATCGTAATGAGACTTATTAAACTAGAATAATAGAAAGTGAGAAGCTAAGTCGCCCCGAAATTTATTTGAACGAAGATGAAATTCCGTAACGGGTCCAAATTAAACCCGGCTTTAGTCTCTCGATTTAAACCAGGCACTTGAGCCGCGGAAAAATGCTGAGGGAGTGATAAATTTTTTTATTAGAATCTTGGAATTTTAAAGAGCAAAACTCTTGAATAAAAAATGCGTTAGTGTTATCGACCTACAAATTTAACTAGGCTTTGATGAGATTCTTAAGGCTGTTCTAAATGTTACTAGTTAATTACTTTCTCTCCCAGTTATAATTATAATAAAAAAAACCAACATGTATTCTCCACATCGTTCCATCCTGGGTAAGCGGTCTTGTAGTAGATATATAGTCTTTTAATACGAAAATAACAATATTTTCCTTTAACGCAGTGAAAACGCACTAAACAGTGTTCAGAGACAAATTGCAAACTGAAATAGAGTACTCAAGACTTAAAGGTACTAAAACAGAGTTTCACTTTCTATCCACATACACAATATATGGGAGACAGACATAAACTATTAAACACTCCTTTGTGGCAAAAATGTTACACGCTTTTAAATACATTCATATATTTGAAATGTTACGCTTACATTTCCTTTTATTTATGATAATGTAAAACGTTGTCCTGAAAAAACATTTTTCGATCTCTAAAATAATATTAATGTAAAAATATATAATTTAAAATAAAAAACAGCTGCATCTGATTTCAATAAAGGAGTTTTTGCAACATTATATTTGTATTATCATTTAACAATATGTTCTTATGTTTATGTTTTTTACAAAATACCTTCTAACCATCTACTCTATTTGTGAATGTTTGTGGTAATTATTTGCAGATACTGCCTGTCCGCCTTACTACTGCATATGTTACATGTCATACGTAACATATTATGACACTAATGGCCGAATACTGAAACGTCTTTTAAATATGAAGTGGGACTTAATTATTTGGAACGCCATTAATTTCAAATTTCGCATACAAATTTTTGAAATTTCGCATACAAAATTTTGAAATTAATGACGTTCCAAATAATTAAGCCCCACTTCATTTTGAATGACGTTTCAGTATTCGGCCGTAAACTTCTGTTATTTATAAAAGTTTCAACTAATATCATGTCATTAGGATCACAATAGCGTTCATAATCAAATATATATAATAAAAAGTAAAAATAATATGATAATCTAACGTAAACTAGCAAAATAGGGGTTATAATTAATTATTATAATATAATGTTTTCAAGAAAATCGAAATAGAGGTAATATCTCAATTTTTTTTAAACTGTTAGGGTGTCATTTTTGTTAATTTACAGATGAAACTTAAATTAAGGTAATATAAGGTAAATAAAGGTAACACTGCAACAACACAATACAAAAAAATCCTCATATTTCTTTTAACGTTTCTTTTGTTAATAATATTTTTATATTAAAACTTATGATAGCTAAATTAAGAAATCTCGTGCTTTTTCACACAATTCTATACTTTAACCTTATGTTAAGGACAGAAGCTTGCTTAGATTAAAGATTATATAAGACATAAGGTTGTTGATAAATACAAATTAAAATATAATAATAATTTTAAGTAAATTTAAAATATGCACTTTTTTAGTAATTATATATTTTTTATTCATTCTTGGCAGTAAGATAAACCTCTAATATATAAATTTGCAACAATAATGTTATAATAAATATTGATTGGTACATTCATTAACTGATAAATTGTAAATTTCCAATTACATGCAACAAAGGGGCGTGTAAGCGACGGAATTGCATATGATAACATCAAAACGATCGGATAGTATTCCGTAACTTAGGCGAGCAGATATTTGTTTCAATATTACACAATGTACGTAATTATAATCAAAACAAAATTAAAATATCTTGTATATATACAGGACCATGAACCAGGACCAGGACCCCTGATAGGCCCTCAAATATTTGTTGACCTTTTTTGGTCAGGGGGCCCCACACTCCTTTGTTACCCCCCGAGACCTCCACACCTCTAAAACTAAATACTTCATCATATTGTAGGGTTTTTTCTTGACACTATAAAGCTTTGAAAGAAAACCTATTTTTCTTAGTTAAATCGGTCCGATTCCTTTTAAATGTTTCATAACGAACGATTACCACTTCACTTGAGAACCATTCATGGTATACAATTAACATTCAAAGATATAAATAATAATTTACATGATATTCATCAATACTAATCTTCTTCTTATATAAAATACCGGTGTGCGTGTTTGTATCTCTTCTCTTCCTCAAGAGTTTGACCGATTTTGATAAAATTAATTTTTAATACTTATCGATACGTAGTTAAGTGCCACTGTTGCCGTCAAATACGTTTTTTTATTGTACTTATTATAAGTACAGTATTATAAGTATTATAAAATTATTAATTTTAAGCCTCCCAGCACAACCTTTTTTTAATATTATTTTATTCATTACTTATTTAGAAAAAAAAGTGTTAAAACATCTCGCGATAAAAATCTTTATTTTACGAAATAGGCAGCTAGTATTTAATATAATTTCATTTTAGAATATCAAAATTTCAAAATAAATGACGGAATAAATGAGACAATTTCGCCAAACTCCAGTCACGCAGAATGTGAAAGCCGGCTGCGTTGCGGTCGTCGGTCAGCTAACAGTTTCGATACAACAGTATAATATTACAGATAACAATTACAACCGGTTCGATATATTGTATAAAGGTGTAGTCCTAATGAAGATATACATATTCATATAAAATCACACGTAGTCATAAGGAAAAATTGCATTTTTGTATCTTTAACTATGTTAATATATACATAAGATAATGTAATGAGACAAAATCATTTTTTGTAAATGTACATACGTATATATTCAAATGTATAGTTGCAAATTCTATAATTGACCCTCAACATTTCTAAATCATCTTCTATCTAGACGGTTTATCATTGAAGGTATTTCTACACATATATGTACGTTATAAAATTTCACAATTAATACAAATTTATTGTTTTAAGTATTAAATTGTTCTTTTAAATTATACAGTTTAAAAAATAATACTCGATACAACTTTCATTTAACATCACTTGGCGGAAAGGTGTTTTATTGGAAAAACTTAGATCATTATACTTTATAAAGAACAAAGTTATACTAAGTAAGACTTAATGTCCTCAAGTTTTTAATTTTGTCTCACAGATTATAACAAACTTTTCCTATAATGAAAGCAATAATATAGTAAGATTTAGTGTCAGATTAACATTAAATTGTATTATTTTAAAATAGAACAAGCAGTAATATTACACAAATTATGGAATAATATAATAGCTCTTAAATTAATATAACCGTTGTAGCAGCTGTCAAAAACTATAGCGAGTATATAAGTCGGCAACACGAACGAGCCTATGAATGATCAATACTTTGATGTGAATATGTACTACTTAAATTAATTACCAGAATTCAAAATTCAAATTCAAAATTCAAATACCTTTATTCAATGTTGAAGTGTTACACTTTCTTACTGATTGTCATAAATCTACCACTTGTCTCAAATTAATATTGCATTGAGAATGTAAAATATTTTCTTAAACAGAAATATAAAAAAAAAATTTTTAAAACGTTAGCACATTCTTCCAATGTGTACATGGCCTAATAAAGGTTCGAGTTTTGTATTATTTTAAAAAAAACCTCCTGTTATATTTTGTCGTCCAGTTGATTAAAAACGTGGAGAATTAAAATCGTACGTTAGTATAAATAACTCAATATGATTTTACAAATCGTAATTCCATGACTCTACTCTTAAAGGTCATCGATACCATATACCATGTAGTTGAATCAGTTCTAAAATATTTAATTCTTTTAAAGGTTTATCGAAAACATCAATCGGTCATTGCACCGAATAATTAATTTGGGATTTTTATTTACAAACGATGTCAATTTAATTGTGAAAAATATTATTATTACATTTTTTAATTATTTCAATTCAGTAGACTCAATTCTATATTTGATTAAAAAGGAAATAACATCCAGTCAATTGTCCTAATGCTGGCAAATGTCTACTCTCCCCTTGAGTAGATATAAGTTTTGAAGTTGATTCCACAATGCCGCCCAGTTGATAACTTGATACATGTGCGACAAAATTTCATCCGACATAATGCAGTTTCTTCGCAGTGTCTCAAATTAAGTAAATTAACTCAGTGGAGCTTGCCCGGGCCTGAACTTGCAATCTACGAAGATTCTCGTGTTCGAGCTACCTTATCTTATAAAAGTAAAATAATTGCAATATATATATATATAAACATAAATAAACTTACTAGTTTATAGCGTTGCAATTATTTATTTGAGACTATTTATTACTATAAATAGTCTCAATCGATAAGGAAGATTTGCAGCTTACTCATCACGCTAATCCACTTTGATATTAAAGAACTCAGTGCTTTCAGCAAATGCAGATTTTGTCAGAAAGTTTTTCTTTACTTTATCAAGAGATACTTATTCGACGTATACTTGTAATTTACATATAAAATTGTCTGTTGCCTAATTCATGTCAATAACGGTTATGGTACAGTACGGTGGTACAGTTGAAAATCTTAACTATGAGCTAAATTAAAGATTTAGTCATAGAGCCGATTTTCAAATAACTAGGAGGAGCCAGACACTCCTTGAACGCGTCCTCAATGTGCGGAACAAAACGTACGTTAAGCATACCGCATATATAACTACTAGCTGCCCGTCCCGACTTCGTACGGGTAAAATAAGGATTTTATTCCGTGCATTTTTTAAATCAATAACGTATTTTTAAATAAATGTTCACTTATCGATGTATTCGCCCGTACATTACCGTGTATGGTCAGTATAGGGCATCGTAGTAAAGAACTACTAAAGAAAATGTTAAGGAATCGATGATATCTTCTAAAGTCTTCTTTTTCCTGCCCTTACCCCACTACTTAGGGTCGGTACAATATTAATTTTTCTTTCACTTCTTTCTGTCACTCGTACTTACACCTTTCTTACACAATCCATCCACACATTCTTCGGTCTCCCTTATATCCATCAACTTTCATACTGATCATCCTTCTAGTAACATGTTTTTCATCCTTTCTCATGCCCTTACCACGCTAATCTGTTACTCTTTAAATTTTCAGCTATCGGTGTTACTTCCAGACTTCCTTTGATATACTCGTTTCTTATATTGTCTATTCTAGTTTCAATGCACATCCCTCTTAATATTCGCAACTCTGACATGCATTCTTTTTACATCATCTTCTTTGGCTGCCCAACATTCAGAACCATACATCATGACAGGTATTATAACGCTCTATTAAATCTTCCCTTTGTTCTTCAAGGACATTCACAAATCGTCCACCTGTCGCCATTTCATCCACCCTGCATTTATCCAGTTTCTCACATCACTGTCAATGTTACCATCGATGCTGGTTTAATGAACATATCTTCTAAAGTATTCATTCAAATAAGTGTAATAGACAATTTTAATCTATATTAAGTGGCCAAGGTATTAATAATTATAATAAAAATTATTAACATATTTATCTAAATGAGGATTATAAAAAAATAGAAAAAAAAAACAAAAACGAAAAATGTTTGAGATACTAAAAATTATGTACTACATGTTTATATTACTTATCTTTACCAAAAAAATAGATCGGGAGGCTATATATCTATATATCTAAGGCTATTATAATTAGGTCACAATTATTGCTTTTTGTTCAAATTAGTAAAAACAGAATAGAAACGAACGATGATGATATTCTTATCATGACATGAATCCCTATGCAATTTAATAGTTTCAGTTTGATTATAAACAGTTATGTACATTCCTTTTTAAATGCTTCGAATTTGAGCGTTCGCTTAGAAGGACTGGTACATAAAATCATGCATAAAGTGAGCAAAAAGCGCACCATAGATATCGGGAGCGAACAGCAGGTACTACGCTATTCTAGTTTATCTACCAAAAACGTGTCTTAATATGTAATTTTTTATTGATTATATTTATGATTTTTTTTACACCCCCATGAGTCGGTCTTGTGTCTGAAATCTTTCCAATCGTGCCGGTTTGCCGTCCCATCGGATTAGGGGAGTTAGGGAATAAATATTGCAGCTGTGTTTGCGCACACACTTGTGCATTCTAATGTCCTGCGCAGTTGGCACACTTCTTAAGATTGGACGTTTGAGTTTTACAAAATAAATAAATCATACAAATATATATAAAGCGCACCATAGATATCGGGAGCGAACAAAAGTAAGAAAAAAACACGATATCATTAAAAATGATAGATTACAAAATTGAAACATTTTAAACGAAATTTGTTTGATGGCGCATTGGTGGTATAAGCGTTAGTTAACATTTCTTAGAATGCCAATGTCTGTAGGCAGTGGTCACCATTTACCATCAGGTGGCCCATTTGCTCGTCCGCCTAACTATACCATAAAAAAAATTACAAACAAACATACAAAAAAACACAAATTTTATCTCTTTAAAATATGTAGTAGTATAGTTAAAGAACGAAGCCGCGGGCAACAGCTAGTTTATCAATAAAAACATCATGAAATCGGTTACTATGGCAACTGTTAATGATGTTTGGTATGGGCTCTCCAGTCTCCTATATATAAAGTGAATGATAAGATATATTATGTGAAAAATCTTTTGGATGAGAGTTGAACAAAATCAGTTTTCTTAGCTGACCTCTACTCGGCGAAAGGAATATTCCTACCAAAATTCAAGTCTCTACGCTTTCCCCCGCGTGGGATCTCCACCTTGTCGTGGTGGGGGGGCTCAGTACCCGTGGTAAGCTCGGCCATGGGGCAGCGAAGCGGAATCCCGAGTGTGGGGCGCTCCTCGTGGACCTCAGGAGGAGGTTTGCGTTGGATGCGCCCAGGGGGCGGGTGCGGGGGACAGTTATGTCTGTCCCTCGCAGTCAGGAGTGATCGCGGGAGGAGAGGCGTGTCGGTGTTGCGTTGCCGCGCGCCCTATCTCCCGCGACCAAATGGGGGCGCACCATTTGTGCGTTGCGGTGGGGCCGCAGAGGAAGAGGAGATGTGGTGTTGTCAGGTTGCCGTCCTCCCTGTCCTCTGCGGCCGTCAGGGTGTTTTGGTGGCGGAGCCCAACACCTTAATCCGTCGCAAAGGAGGTTGTGGCCTTAGGGCTATCCGTCGGGGTGTCAGGGTAGAATGCTCACGCGACCCCTTGGCACCCCCCTAAAGGCGGTGAAGTATACGCTGTGGGTTTGCAATGCATTTCCACAGCGAAAAAATAAAAATAAAATGTCTAAGCTTTATGGTTTATGATGGTAGAGATATGGTGATGAGTCAATATATTACTGGAAATCTCATATAGAATTTTATATATACAGATTATCTATCTCTAATCAGAGGCTTGTATAATAAATTTCATGCTTCTAACATCAAAAATGACGGACCCGATATACAACCTTTAAACCCCTATTTTACCCTCTTGGGGGTAGATTTTCGAAAACCCTGAAATACGTATTTATCTATTTCTCACCAGAAGCTTGTATATAAAATCTCATGCTTTTTACATCAAAAACGACGGACCCGCTATACAAACTTTCAACCCCTATTTCATCCTCTTAGGGAGTAGATTTTCAAAAACCCTGAAACACGTATTCATCTATATCTCACCAGAGGCTTGTATATAAAATTTCATGCTTCTTACATCAAAAATGACGAACCCCTATACAAACTTTCAACCCCTATTTCACCCTGTTGGAGGGTAAATTTACAAAAATAATGTATTACATATTTATTTATTTCCAACCAAAAGCTTGTATATAAAATTTCATACTTCTTACATCAAAAATGACGACCTCCCTATATAAACTTTCAACCCCTATTTCACCCTCTTAAGTGGTGAATTTCGGAAAACTCTGATATGTGTACTTATTTATTTCTAATCTGTAAATTGTGTATAAAATATCATTCCTCTAACTTTGAAAATGACGGATTTACATACTAAGTTTAATCCCTTGTTTCGCCCCTTTAGGGGTGGAATTTCCAAAAATCCGTTCTTAGCTGACCTCTACTCGGTGAAAGGAATATTTCTACCAAATTTCAAGTCTTTACGCCTTTTGGTTCCAGAGATATCGTGATGAGTGAGTATATACGTGGAAATCTCTTTTATATATATAGATTAGCTATTTAAATTCATTGCGTATCGACGTCGCTCGCTATTTTTTATTATTTAGCTAGCTTTCTATCGCGACTGCGCACGGGATAAATTAAGGAGACACCCTTGACATTCTATTATATAATGAGATTTAAGCAAACTGGCTATCTGTAGGTACATTTAAGTCTTAAGATTCCGGCGCCCATTCATTTGATGTACCCTTTATAGTTTATTCAGCGTAAGCCAAGTTAGCCTTCTGAAAACATCTTTGATTACAGACCATCAAATAACTTTACTACTTTCAAATTAAAAATGAATTTACTATATACTAAAACCATTCCAGAAAAAAAAAACAATAGCGACGAAAGCCATATAATTTCGTGTATGGTACTTTAAATTAGGTATGAACAAACAAACTTATAAACAAACTTGAACCTCAAATCCTGCCTTATCTAACGACATTTACATCCAACAATATTTGTCATTTTCTAATTAACGTTTGTTTTGTGTTTTTTATATCGTGCTTGTTAACTTTAGCAAGTACACATGTACTTGCTTTAAATAATGTAGTCGAATATATATAACACAGGTTTTATTAAAAACATACGAAAATGCAAAAGCACATATACTATGCAAATGATAAAAACGGAAAAGTACTAATATATAGCTGTACAAGTCAATGACGACAGCCAGTGAAGAAAGCGACACATGTTACTCAAATGACGTAAAAAAAAAGATTGTTACTGCGTAGTAATAAAAAGTTGTATTACATTGCCCTAATTTACAAATTTCATTGTATTACTTAAAACGTTCAAGATTATTATATTTTGCTCGGAAAAATAATCAGTAGAATTAAAAGAACAGCTATTATAAAACACACTTAATGAAAGCACGCTAAAATATAAAAACAATATTTATTATTTGATTTGATTATTCCGAGGCATGTTTCTAGCGAACAAAGCAAAGTGAACCGTAAAACAAGGGGCGTTGTTCTAAATTCCAATTAAAATGAGCAGTAACTCCTTTGAAGAAGAAAATCGGAGGGCTCTAGAAACAAATGAGAGCTGTGAGGACAATAGTCGTATCTAATTCGATTACTTGGTAGGATTAGCACTGACAACATTTTTCCAAGAAATTACTATGACTTAAAATTTATTCAAGTTATAGTAGGGGTTATGCCTTAAATAAACCATCCAAGCCACTTTAAGTAACTATTGTCGTAATACATATTACATTAAACTATATACCCATAGTTAGTATTTTTTTCACACTTACAAATTTCAGTGCAGCGCAGCGGGTGGAAAATGATAAATGATTCGATCATTTAAAACTGTACAATGTATGTACATATTTATTTAACTAAAAGCGAACGCGGTAAAGCTGGTGCACAGTTATAAGTAAAATAAGCTTGACGCTTGAATCGTTTTCTAATATCATACATACATCTGTATATTTCAGGCATCTGACGTCTTGTATATTTCACTCATCTGCATAACCTCTATAAGTCTAGTGTTTTGGATACCAAAGATTGGACCAAATTGGACTATTCATACACGTATTATATATACATTTTAATGGATTGATACGAGATTTAAAAAAATTGCACAAATCATGCCCTCATAGCTCTTACCACGCAAGTATTATCTGTCCGTGGGTTACATCGCTCTACTTCACTTATTATCTAGTTCAAGCCACACAAGTGGCTGTCGTATATTGCCGAATGCTAGTTTTTTTAGCAAAGTGTTTTATTTTTATATAAATTGATGCTTATTTACGCAAATACTATATTATATAGTAATTATTTTTACTGTCTTAATTTGATTTAAACTAAAGAGGTTTAAAAAGAACTAGTAATGTTGTCTATCCGAGGTATCCGTAATCCGTAAACAAAAAAAGGGTTCTAATACATTTCCTTTTTTAAGTTAGACCCCTTAAAATAAGTTTTAGTACAATGTTGTTTTAAAGTATGATTGTTTGATAGGCTGTTTATCAAGATTTACAAATATTTAAAGTAAACAAAAACGAAACAATATAAATCAGTAAAGCACAAAACTAACAAAAGTTAGTATCAATTATCTTATAAAGCCCATGAAAGAAGGACTTAAGCAATCATAATTAATGATAATCCGGCAACGAAAGGAAACTCAGTATTAAATAAACAGAACGGAAAAGGGAAGAAATGTAGGTACGAATTAGGCACCATGGCGATACGAACGACTCTCGTCGTCGCTTTCACGAAATTAAATTCCCTCTCACCTTTATTAGGCAAACGCCCGGCGAAAAATCTGGATATTTAACATCTGTCCGGAACAAAAATTTTAATATTAAAACAAAAGCAAATTATAAGTCTAAAAAATATTAAATTAAACTATTAAGTTATTATTATTGATTTTAATTTATTCGTTAATGACAATAATAGCTAGCTGTCAAATCATAATGAAGTTCATAAATCACCATGACGTTGAGCTAGCACATGACTAGCACTATGTAAATAACATATGTATATTAAGCGTATGTAAGTAACAGCCTGTGAATGTCCCACTGCTGGGCTAAGGCCTCTTCTACTCTTTGTGAGGAGAAGGTTTTGGAGCTTATTCAACCACGCTGCTCCAATGCGGGTCGGTGGAATACACATGTGACAGAATTAATTGAATAGTTACATTATACTATTGCAGCTTTGGAGCGGATTATAAGAACATTTAAAAAATGCATCTCAATATTTCATTGTAGAAACTGTTGAAAGCATTAGTAAGTATAAAATTACTGATTCTTTCAAGTCTTTTACGAATAAAAATCTTTGATAAATGAATTTCTTCCCTTTCGCTTACAATATTTCCTGTAGGTGCACTCCTGAGCTACGAATAAAATTTCTCTCGTACAAATTGAAACGAATGAAACATTTACACTGACTTAGCACTCATAGCGTCAATGTGAAAATAAAATTTCTACGTCTATAAGTTATAACGTTTTGAAATATTCTATTTTATGATAAAAAAGCGATATCAATATATTATTATATATTATGTTATACCACACTATATCAAATATATACATATTTATACATTGTAAAATATGACTCTTGGAGAATAAAACTTTTCTTTAAGATATTCAAACAAAAAATACCTTAGGAAGGTTCATATCTTAAGCATATTATGCGAAACTTTTATACTATGTAGAGTTATTTTACGATTATTTTGATTAACACATAGTGTAGTCATTTCGAGTAAGTTGCATGTACGTATTTTACATAATTCATAAGCTAGCTACACTAATCGTAAGCAATCTTATGTTTACGAAACTATTGCATGGTTAATTATAAAATACATGATACATGTATATGGAACATATTATTCTTTTGAAGAAACAATAAATATGTTAACAACCAAAATATGGCGTTTTATTGGACTCGGCAGATCGCAGCAGTAAAAAAATTACTGAACGAAACTTCTTATATAACCAATCGTATTAATAAAAAAATCGTTTATATTGACGCGACTATTTAAAATGGTACACAGTAAGTGTACAATGTACATAATATATTAAATTAGAAATAATTGATATAAAAATCTGACAATAACTAAAGGAGAGTGTAATCAGTAAGTCTTACTAAAAGCAAATACTGAAACTATAAGAAAAGCTTGACAATTTAGTCATAAGCTTTTTCATGCCTACAAGCTTAATCATGAACAAAAAGGAAATTAGCTAAAAATAAATAATAATATATTTACATTGTTTTTTAATTTTCTTATAAAAAAATAATTGGTAAGTTTTTATTTATATAATTTACTATTACTAATCACAATAAATCTAATTTTAGTAAAAAACAGTAAAAGCATTTAGTATACTTTTTGCTTTAAATGTATTATAGTTGCTCATGCTATATAATAAACGGAAAAACAATCATTACGTCATCCTTTATTCTCTCCAGAAACGTAGGCCAATCGTCAGCCGTCACTTAAATCCATTGCCCAGTGAATTAGATAAAGCACTTTGGGGCACGCACATCGTATAATTGGCAGCGATGTAGCCACCCGGTCCTGACCCCCAAATCGATGATTGTTCCACCAAAGATAATTTTCACGCTTCACTGATGCTTTAATATAAATGCACTGAAAGGACGATTTGATTTGACGAGGGTTCTGGAAATTGCGTTCGCCGATCTCAATGATGGCAATTCCGAAATTTTTCGAAAACTTTTTTGGCATTAACGTTTTGTTCATGCAAAATTCATTAGATAGTGAACAATGAGCATTGTTGTTTTACGGAAAGCTTTCGTTCTGATGTTCATTGTGTTGCAGCGTGGGAAGTACGCGTTCACGTAATCGGCTTGAAGCGTAGTGCACTTTCATGATAAGGGCTTGCAATACTAACGGAAATGGACTTGTATAGAAGGCATTTATGGAGAGTTTGCAACTTTGAATAACTGAGCTTTGGTCTAATGATGATATCGTGTTGGTAACGTGTTTACTCTTGAATTTCCACTGGATGCCATACTATTATTATGGTGTGTGAATATTACTATTAATTGTACTTAAACCAATGATGCTCAAGTTTATCAGAGTTTCCTCATGAGGAAATTTGTAAATCATCACTTGTTGTCAATCAATCACTGAAAAAATATGATACTACTAAAGCTCAAGATCGACTAAAAGTTTCATTAAAAATATAAGTTCATGATATTAAAATCATATACAGATATGTATTACAGATATAGATACGTTACCTAAAACTACAACTAACATGAAACCTTGCAACTACGGCGAGTTTTATTGACAGATTTACTATCCAATATTGTAATGGGTAAATTTAACGTTGCAGCAAAAGAGTGAAAACTTAACTATAACAATGAATCGCATCGCACTGAGGTAAATACAAACCAAACATATCAAACTGCCTGATCTTAAAATGTTGAGTATAAGTTACAATTTTAAAATTAAATTTTGCTTCATTTTAGAATAAACGCTCAAATACAATTTCTCATGTTAATATTCATATTGATTCATTTGGTGGTTTTGTTTAAGCCAAATTACGATAGAATTTATTAGCTTTAAAAGGAATTTACTAAAGTGTTTTATTAAAAAAGCATATAAATGAGCGCTAAAAATAATTACTCACACTTTACAATTATGGTTGGTTCATTTTTCGCTCTGAGGAACGAAGTTTTTAGTTTATTTTGATAACTACGCCATGGTCATTTATACAATAATTGTTTTTAAACTATCATGCATGAATTCAAGTTTTTAAACATGTATTATTTTTGTAAAAAATGTGGCTTATTATATATATGTTTTATTTTATATTTTATCCAAGTGTAACATAAAAGTAACAGTTAATGTATGAAACCATATAGGTACTTATATTAACACAAACTCGATACTTAGTTCTTGGAAAAGTTATTACGAGTTTTTCGAGACCCCGTGCTTATGAACGATAAATGAAAATGTTCTTTTGTAAACTTTTAAACAGGTTACAATTTAGTAAACTGTATTGCAGTAAATGTAATTAGATTCCAAAAAGATAAGTTTATGAATGAATATTGTTTCGAGTAGCCAGTTTATACGTAGCAAAAGTTGCCCATATTAAAAATTATAAGAATTATACTTAAGAATATTGATGGAAATTAACATAATGTGGAATGTTTTAGTAACTCAAAAAAAACTTCTAAATCATAATTCGTGAGATTACATATGTTCAATATATTTTTTAAATAAAGCAACCCGAAATGTTTAACATATTTGAATAAATGAGAAATCGTAAAATACGGTTAAAAGTATTTTACTTTCAACTATCCGAGAACGAGGTAAAGAAATATATTATGAAAAATTAAATAAGACGTCACAAAGCAAGAACACTTTGAACGACAAAGGCAGTAAATACGCCGCCCCGACCTGCACCAGGTCAGGCATAACGTTCCGGCCATTGAGTAGAGTACGATAGCTACTAACTCAACCAGAGTTACTAGGCACTGAAAGTTATGAAACTCTTTGTGAAAGTTATACGTTACGCCTACCATATAAGCTTTTTTTAAACATGTAACAACGGCAACAACCAGAGCTAATCCCTTTAATTTTTAAAAATAATAAGAGGTAAACATACAAAATTTAACTATTTACAATAGACAGAGTAGGTAACATCAGTTATACTGCTTAAAAAGTTTTTAAGTCGATCTTCAAATCGAAATCTTATTAATGAAAACATTTTACAGTATATAAAAATATATTAAAACTTACATCAATCCCATTAAATGAATGAATTTGCTGTAGTCCTCAAACAGCCGAAGCAAAATTTCTGAAACAAATGAAATAATATTAATTATTGTAGTATATATTTTTTTATTAATGTGTACGGTTTTACTCTTTTAATAATAATTTTTCTATAATTGAAAGATATATGTGTTATGTTAGTGAATTGTATGGTTCTATTATACTGTTATTTTCCTATATTTAAATAAATAAACATTTTATTAATAAAATAACAGCCTATAATTAAATGTAAAACAAAAACTTATTTAATAAATTCATTGACAATTGACATTTACATCATTTATTACAAGTTAAGCGATTTGTGTATGTTCATAGTTATAGCTAGAAAGTATTTTGATAAAAAGCATTAGTATTTTATAGCTAAGCTAGTAAGTCTTTCAACAACAAATAAATTATTTCCTATTTTTAGACTAACCTTTTACCATATGTCGAAAACCTTACCGATAAACCTTGAATGCAAGCTTTTAACCGCCATTAAACGTTAGAGCTTTTAAGCGCTTTCAAATATTCATATTGTAGGTATCGAATAATTTCGTAGAAAACAAAGATGTCACACAAAAACAATGTTTTATATTTGTTTTGAAATTTCGTGAAAATATGCGCTGAAGTAAGACATGATTAGAAATAGGTTTCTGTACTGCTGTAAGTAAAGTATAAGTAAGTAATGCTGTTTTGCGAAATAATATCTGATGAGTGGGTGGCACCTACCCAGACGAGCCTGCACAAAGCTCTACCACCGATAAAACTATCCGAGATTGCTAATGATTGAAAAATAATTAATTAATTAATAGTGAAAAAATAACAAAAACAAATGTTCGAAAAGCTTAGGAAAGGTGACTTGAACATTATAGATCATAATATTAGAGACACGTGTAAAAACGAATTTAAATCAATACAAACGAGAAAAAAAAATATTAACAAGAATGATATGAGCAAAAATATAAACAAAAAAGAATGGTGTTTTGTTGCTTCTCGATTCAATCGACTGTGGTGAGCTGAGGAAGATAGCGAAGTTTAATCAACTGAATCTCAATGCGACAGATACTCCTGATCGGATTATATTTGTCACGAACTGAAAGCATCTCTCTGTTCACATCATGATAAGCTGTGTTTTTTCTACTTAAAATAATTTCTAATCATTAAAAAGTTTTATAGTATTTACATTAAAATTACATTTATATAGATTGACTTTTGTCCTCATACTGTCATAATGTCGAAAGGAAATGATTTTTTTGTGTGAGCAAGAGCAATATCAAAATGAATACGCTTCCAAAAATTCAAAACGACAATCTAAAATAAATGCACTACTTTTAAAATTAATAATATAATTCAAATTACTAAAACTTAAGAAATAATATTTTTAAGCTGACTTTCGCAACGAAATTAATAGTAGCCTCGGCAAATTTAAAAGCAAAGAAATTTTTGACAAGCGACTAACAAAGTTTTAACCCAAAAAAACTGGTCACATTAAGTTATACGTTTTTAATTATTCACGGTACAAGTTTACACATTAACTCCGGAGCTCGAGTCAAAACATCTAGACATGCTGAAACTTTGTACCTTGCTAAAACTTCATTTATTTCACTGCCGACCCACGTTACAGTTTCAGCAAACAATGTTCTCTGTAATTTCACTTAACTAAACTCTCAAGCAGAGTTAATATAGGGATCTTTATCATGTGCAAATTTTCTTTGTGGCCTATATTGTTCAAAATAATTAATTTGCTCTCCCGTCATTATATTCTTCATCATTCTTAAACACTTAATACAATAATATCAAGAAAATCGAACGATGTCCATGTCGTGGCCATGATAAAGCAAGCAAAATTGGTCGGCAGAATTCATACGAAATCAGGCCTTAAAAACCTAAGCTCTGTATATGTTATATTACTTCGTTATATAAAATAAACACAATAAATATAATAGATTGTATGATAATCTTGAAGAAAAATAAAACCTAAGTAAAGTATAAAAAATGTGTTTTTAAGTTATCACACGAAATTATTGCTTTGCGCCAAATAAAATCACGTTGATTTAAGAAAACGAATTTATGTGATCAGGAAATGGGCATTAAAATCACAAAATTTAATATTCACTGCTAACTCATGTGAAAAATTGTAACATTTGATTTCTAAGTAGGTACTGAGTGATTTCATGCTACCATTTAATTTAATAATTCTAAGCTAATTTGTTACTTTAATCTTGTATTGGAAGACAAAAAATTACAAGCATAAATTGTTCTTAAATCAAATAACGAGCTTTTGTAAAATAATCTCAAAGACTAAACGCTGTGATCAATAATGTTTCACAATCAAGTGATATCCCTTTGTGAAATGGATCCATTTTATTTTTCACTTTGACCAGTTGAGATACTAATTACAAAGGTAAATTAATTCAAATTTATTTTATTGGGTATCAGTTTCTTAGAATTTTAGTTGAAAATCATTGAGAAGATCTATGCGACGATATAAATAGATTTCAACAAGTCGCCTTTGTACCAATACAAGTAAAGCTGATTTGTCAAATACTAAACTTTTAATGAGATTTCATGTTTATTATCTAAGTATTCACTTTGAAACAATACATCTAATCTAAGACAGACTGAAGCTTAACTGTATAATATAATTACTCTGCAAGTTAGGCTTTCAAGATCCAGTCCTAGTTCAGAGCTAGACTTCGCGCGATGCCAAACATCTTTGTTTAGCTTAGAATGTAAGTTGCTCAACTAAATCTATGCTTTTAACACCAAAACTTAAAAGCAACTATAATTCAAACTTACAAAACAGATACTAGAACACAAATATCATAACAACCATTTATTATAACCGCCCAAAAATCTGTATAATCTCCCATTATTCCACATAAAAGTTAATGGGTAAATAAACGCCGCCATACACTTCCTGTATTGGCAGTTGAATCGGAGCGGCATTTGCAGCTATACGAATCTAACACATTCATATCGAGCTGTCCACTCTAATCATTGTTACTTACGGAGAGAACACATAAATGGACACAAAATAATATGCTCCACGCTTTATTTAACTGATGAACACATAAACGATGCCATGAACATCGACTGGCTATTGACAATTGTATCGGCATGGTATTGGCAGCTAAACGGACCATGAACAAACGTTCTTTCTTTTCATTCTAGGGGTCCATTGAATGTTTACCTAAGTAAGAACAAAATTCCAAATAATCTTTTCAACAACTTTAATCAATGGAATATTACTATTGCATTACATTTTATAATCGAGGTAGCTGAGGGGTAAAGATTGATACAAAATGAAAAACCAATTTTAGGGAAATTGTATCAACAATAAAGGGCCATATATGTTAGGAGTTGAGGTAGTCAAATATAATATATTCGTATTCAGCAAACATCAGAAAAATTTACTGAAACTACAATGGCGTCCATGCATGAAGCAAATATAGTTTGTTTAATGATAATAGAATCCGATATCGAACTCCGAGTGCTCGACGGATGCCAATAAATTATTCCCAATATTTAAATATAAAAAGGACCCATTGAAAAAAAAACGTTTTGCAATTGACGTTAAAAACTTAATCTGCATTCATCCATTTAGGGCATACTTTTCAAAAACGTGATGAACTTAAAGAATATGCCTTAAATGGCAATAAATCAACTTTGAATACTATGGAAGTTATTTTGTGAACATTACAAAGCACACCATAAAAGCATATAAGTCAGTATTGTATTTCCAAATATGTTGGCTCTAGATGAAGCTATAAGTGCGTGGCGACAAGACTTCGCACTCACACAAGAATGATTAATATGGAGTGGAACGGCCCAAATGAGAAATAATCCGTTTTAGGCGATCTTCCTAGAAAGATCCTATATTTCACAACCTCATCCATCATATAAAAGTTGAGACAATGTTTATAAGTAAAGCTAATTGCTGCTGGACATTATTTTGATATTAAAGTCAATAAATTTTAACTTGTACAAAATGCCATAATTTGATCAGTAGAATTTTAAATAAATAAAAAATAGTTTTGAAGGCTTTAATGTTAATTAAAATATATAAGCAAAAATTTAGTTATTTTTATCTCAATATTAATCTTTAATATTGACGCAATACTAAATAATGTCGCTTTATTTCTTGTGTATGAATACAATAGACTCGTCCTTCAATTCGTACGTGGTTACAATTTAATGATACCGCATCGGTTATTCGTAATCAATACAAATGGAACATCTTTAACAATCTGTAATATTGTTTAATTTGCCAATTTACTTGCCAAATTTTACTTTGTGGTAGAGCATTATGCAGGCTGGTCTGGGTAGGTACCACCCACTCATAAGATATTCTAGCGCCAAGCAGCAATACTTAGTATTGTTATGTTCCGGTTTGAAGGGACAGTCATCAGTGTAAATACAGGCACTAGGGACATAATATCTTAGTTAGGTCGGTGGCGCAGTGGCAATGTTTTTTTTAAGAAATGTACGAACCACTGTCTTGGGTGTTGGTGACCACTTACCATCAGGTGAATAAGAAAATTACCAATGATGTTTAATTCATTAGTACTAAGAATTAAATCTTTACTTACTAGAAAGTAATTTAATCTTTGATCCATCTTAATTTTAGAGTCTCATAAATGATCTCTACATAAGACGCGTGTAGTTACTTTTTAATACGCCTGCAATTAAATGCATTTCAAAAAACTTTTCGAATCTTAATTTTAATCAACGCCATCGTTTCAAATTTATTCAGTGAGTGACAATGTGTGAAATTGTCAAATTTCGCACTTCATACACGTTTGTTTCAGACTATTTTTAACGTATAAACGCATACATACTGCGTACTTGCGTTGTTACTGTCAAGCTGAAAACTCCAGTTCGAGCTCAATTCGCGTTTTTTTAACGTCGCATTGGACGTCCTTCGAAAACGCAAGTGCACTAAATGTTCAAACAAAATACAAACAAGTCTAAATTAACGAGATAACTCCTTGTGAATTTTAAAGACGCAAGAAGCCTGCCTTGGGGTTGAATCATATTATTCGGTGTAACGTTTACGAGGGTTTTATTTAGACGGTTATTTATTACCTCGCCACAGCCACCTGGCTCCCATATTTCTTACCAATTATTTAAAACCTTAGTCGTCCTGTTTAGCAAGGCTACGAATGAAAATCTTTGCATAAATTAAGATAATGTTCCCTTTAATGTGCTTTAACGTCCTTAGTAATTACAATTTTATATAAACGGAGAAATTATTTGCAAATCGTTCATCGGCTATATATATATATATATATATATACATACTGCTAATAATCATCTTTTTTACTAGTTTTAATCTGTGCCAATGGTTTATATTTTTTACTTTTTAATATTTTTTACGTACATTAGGGATTTTTAGATAATACAAATAATATAGACAATATCGATTTTAATAAAATCCTACTACTCCTACGGTTATTATGCGTTATTTTTTAATTATTTTAAATATCAATATTTTGAATGAGCTTAAATATGTACCTATCTCATTATGCATAATTCTGTATTTCCATTAGGGATAGATAATATTATATTCAATAAAAAACCCAATAAAATAACAGTGTCATAACATCTTAGGGCCCGTATAAAACATACAGATTGTTTAACATTTTATATTATTACAATAACACTACGACGAATATTTTACCAACATAGACGCTATGAAGAAATTACCTTCCATAAAAGTTCATCTGTAGTCCAAAAGGGCTGGTTTAATTAAAAGAATATATATGAATGATAATGAAATGAAAGAAACCAAAACCCAAACACACTCATGTATAGAATGCGACATTTATAATTTATGCTAACAGTTTCGTTTAGGAGCCATTGTCCGGAAAACATAAAAGCTTTTAACGTCGCTCCTGTGCTCTCTCGACGCAGATACACGCGGCGTTTTATACCGCAGTTCAAATGCTATTAACAGAATTCAACGCTCAAGAACCGGGCCATTAAAAAAATATTATTCAGATAAAATATTGTATTCAAAGGGGCGATAAATATTCGACGGTGCTTCGAGAAATGACCGTTCAAATTCGACTAAATATATTCGACGTGTTGCTGTTTTCACTTAACACGTGTCAAGCCACTATTAATCTTGCAGATGTTTTCCCAAAACAATTTATTACTGCCAAGAGGAGCGTTAACCACAAGCCTTAGCGAATTGGATGGAACAAGGGGTCAGCGAACAAAACATACTCAATTCATAATTATAATCGCAAACCTTTATTTATATGAAAAGGAAAGTATGTAAAAAAGGAATCCTTACTAGCTTGGAAAAATCACAATTTAAACAGCCAAGCCAGCTCAATGGGCTTGAATAAAAATATTACTAAATATCTGTTATTATTCATTTTGTGTTGATAAGATTTTCCTATATTATCTTGATGTTTATTGTTTTATAATAGATGGAATACATATACCTACATAGGTAAATCTGTAAATATGTAGCTCGTTGGTCAGCAATTGCTATATTGTTATCGTTAGAGTTACAAGACATTTCTCTTACTACAAACGAACTGCGAAATACGCGAGCTGAATTCCAAAAACCTTTTACGAATGCAATTAAGCTGGCTCTCTCACTTTTTATGCTCTAGTTATATAAAAGTTTAACTTTAGAATAACTATTGGATTGAGTTACGGACAGGAACTTAGTTTTTTGGTACTGGATTAGAATTGGTTATAACTATTTTACAACAATAACGATGTAAGCTGACAAAAATCCTAAAAGTTATAGACTCTTAAACTATATTCTGGGCTGTTTCTACGAATCATGTGAGCTCAATTAAAGTTGCCGTTGAAGTCGAGGTGCTTCAAAACCGCACTCTTTAATTAACGGAACCGTCATAAGTTACCAGAAGCATTCTCATATATATTAGTTTAGTTGTCAATCAACGACAAAAGCTTGAACTAACTTTTCAATTTCAATTAATTTTGCCCCTTATCAACATTTGTTCGAGTCAACATTTTATCGACCTTTCATGTTTGAATCAGACTCTAGCTCATTGAATTAGTTTCGTTTTGTATCCTATTATGCAGAATACTAATCGACGCCGTTAGACCTTTGTCGATTTCTTAACAATATAAGTACTTACAAAACACTGCTCCGTAAGCATCATTTAGCAAAGCTATTTAAGAGAAGTCGTCTTAGTTAAATGTTTTGTTGCTAAAACAAAAACAAAATACTAGCAAATTACTCAAGTAGGCTCTTATAAGCACTTTTATGTTATAGGATTCAATTGAATGTAAAGCTACCGCTTGTTCGTGAAGGACAGACCAAAACCTCGGTATTACTCTTTTTAACAAACTTTTTTTTTTAGGGAGGCGGAGCATATGTGCCACCTGATGGTAAGTGGTCACAAACGCCTATAGAAATTTGCATTGTAAGAGATGTTAACCACCGCTTACATCGCCAATGAGACACCAACCTTGGGAACTAAGATGTTATGTCCCTTGTGCCTGTAATTACACTGGCTCACTCACCCTTCAAACCGGAACACGCACGCACCGGAACAGCAAGTTCTGCTATTTTGCGGTAGAATATCTGATGAGTGGGTGGTACCTATCCAGACGAGCTTGCACAAAGCTCTACCACCAAGTAAGGAAATTACTAAATATATACAAGTATTTTTATACATTCTTTTCATCATATATTTTAAAATTATTGGTTAAGTGATTTTTGGGCCACTTTCCATTAGTTTCAATTAGTGGAGAAATGCCCTTATTAATTCACATATCGGTATCCCGTTTATTATTATTTTGAATATATATTTGATTAAGAAAATATTTATCAAACCAAGCAAAATAATAACAAAGCAAATATTTCTTTGCATAATATAAACAGAGAACATAATTTGAATTAAAGAAAGGCTCGTAAAAAAGTTGTAAGTGTAGATTCAACGTGAAAGAAATGGAATGAGAAGAGAACCAGAATAATGGCTTATTCAAATTTAACGTCGGAATACCGCACCTTTGGAAACGATAACGGCGCACCTGCGGCAAACGCGAAATTATTACCAAGATTTTAAACAACGTTAAAATACTGTTTTTTTTAAATTATTATTGAAATTATAATGAACTAACAAAGCGTTCTTATGTACGAAGGAAAAAACATCAAAAAGATCGCTAACAAAAATATACTTTGTTTAAACATACATCACTGAAAACGCAGTGCATAATATACAAATCGTTGTTTCTTGAAACTTTAATAACTTTTTATTAAATGAAGATATCGCAATATTTTTTTTTTATAAGGGCCAAGTGTCTAAGCAATAAAATTTAGAAAATTGTGCGCACAACTGCAGACCTCTATCATTTTATTTATATAGATAATGATTCATTCATTGGGGCATAAATTAATAAAAACACAAAATGTAAGAGTTAAAAATAAATTAAAGCCTGCTGAACATGTGATTAATGTTCTTTAAGTTGTCATATTAAAAATCGAACGAACTTCATTACATGCTATAACGGAATATTATTTATGAACGAAGTGAAAAGAATTATAGAAAGTATTTAAGCACTTATTGAAAGGTGATGATACTCCGTAAATACAACTTAACACCAGCATTCTCAACAAAGAATTAGGGGTACCTAATGCTTTACGTCATTAAGACGCAATTAATCAACAAACGAAAAATGTAAATTCAAAAAATAAGCTGTTCATAAACGTTCATTCCCATTCAACGCCGTTTTTTTTGTAAAATGCAATTTTAATGTAATTTCATTTGACGATATTATGAGTCTGGTTGTGTAATATTTTTAATACCCATATAATATATAAAGACTGAATTACATTCTATATGAAAGCCAAACAGTTTAGAAGCGGCTGATACTAGTGATTAGCACGAGATTCGAAGCGCCAACGAGCTGTATGTGGACCGAGGCTAGCGGTTCGCTTCTTTTTCGTTTTTCGACGAACAAAAAGAAGTTCCCAGTGGGACGGGGGTGGCGTAGTATGTTCGTTGTTTTCTTTCTACTCACGACCCTCTAGGTTCCGTTGTATCATTTTTTTCTGTTTATTTATTATTTATTGATTATTCCAATATTAAAGAAATTTAAAAATAATCAATAAAATTAAACGGAATCATTATTAATGGATGTACTAGGTATACAAGATAAATTTTTAATAATTTAAAAGACGTGATGTCTACTCATTACTATTTTATTAATAATAAATTATTTAAGAGTGTCCGTGTCGCGAGAAGCACGTAGTCAGTAGTCCTGCGCCTGAACTCTCTCCGGCCGTGTCAGATTGACGTCCAATCGGATTATGAGAGTGAAGAATGAATGGGTGAATAGTTTACCAGTACTTACGTAAATTATAATAATTATTGGTAATGATTTTGAGATTTCGTTACTATATCAACTAAGGATTTAATTTTGACAATCTACATAGAGCCCTGCTTAAAGGAGGTTGCCTGACTCCAGGATTAGCAAACTTGTGACGATACAGGATCAAATGCTAGCTATGCATTTCTCGGCACAGCAGACTTCACAGACTTCACAGACAATAGCAGATATCAATGGACACTAAGATTTAAGAGAGCTGGAATAAAGATTACTACTGAGTTCCACCTTTTATCACAGTATGGCGCAACCCCTAGAGAAGCTTTTTTTTGTATTTATATACTATTAAGCAAGCATGGCATGGACGGCTACTTAATGTGTATCACCCTAAAATTATATGTTTAAAATTTAAATCATGACTATTATACCAACATAAATAATGAATAAACGAAAACCAATGTAAGCTATATTAAAATTATATCTTTTATAATAATTTTCTAGTAGAAAAATATACATGTATAGGTACTTTATTTAATAATTAATTTACAACGTAATACAACAAAACTAATAATAAATTAGTATTACATAATAACGAGTAAATATTTAAGTAATCATGCAACATAGACTAGCAAATGACTAGAATCAGACATAGGCATTGTGAATTTTTTTTAACCATTTTTAACATCATTGATGCACCACCATTCTAGTGAACCAAGAAGTCTTATCCCTTGTGGCTGCAAATGCACACTGAAGAATTATATATGTATTATACAAGAAAATATAAAATTTTAGAAAAACGTAATATGAAATATTTTTATATGTGCTTTATACTTGCTTTTTTTTAATAATATTTATTTTTTTCCCAGTTACAAAGTTAATTTGAAATTCCTTGTATTATTTAAAAATAACATCTCTTCTATATAAATAATACTTTCTAAATTAAATAAAGATTAGGAAACAATTATTTATTTATGACATACTGTTCATTATTACAAAGAAACAGAAACATCTTTTATAAGTATTCAATAAAAATTAAATTTGATTTAAAACTGTGTTGTAGCATATTTAATTTATTACACTTATAATATATAAGAGAGAATTATTACACTTATAATATATAAGTTGAACTGCTACATATACTAATGTCTTATTAAAGGTTTATGAATTTTCTCTCTAGTTTTATTTTATGCTATATTCGTTAAATATTTCAATAATTTAAGACACTTTTTAAGTTTTCTAATAATGCAGATTTAAACTGTCGCTTGGTAATAACTTAATATAATTTATAACAAGATTGACCTATATACAGCACTGTAATGTACGTACAAAGATTTTATATTTTACTAAGCAAGGATAGGTATTTCAATATATCTTTGAACAGTGAACAATTATTTAAATAACCAATAAATGTGTAATTTTGTAATATCGATCGGCTCTTAGTGCCAGTGTGCGCTAGGATAAAAAACTTTAACTTACTTCGAAAGCGTCTGCTGCAGTATTTTGACAAACGCTTCTCACTTTCTTTAAAAAATATTATTTTTACTAAAAAATAACACAGCACTAAGTTCTTTCTTGCAAAGTTATTTTTCGCTTCAAAAGTTTTACACAGAATTAGTCCAGAATAAAAAGCACCTAGTAGGCTAGTACAATAGCGCCACCAAATATTGAAAGTAAATATAATGACATTTCTAATAATGTTGTCATAGATTAATCTGGGATACCACTTTAAAAAATGGTATTCTATTTCTCGTGTTTGTTTTTATCAAAACATTAAATGAGTTTAAATACAAATAACTTTTATTTATTCCTTCTAATTAAGGTGCAGGTTTAATATCAATAACTTAAAATATTCATGTTAAGCCGAGATAATTAGTCGTTAGAATACTTTAATAGTACTAAAATCTGCCAATTGAAACCCAGATAACCACCACATAATACTCAATAAATGTAAATACTTTAAGGTAATCTATTTATGTTTATAATCGCGCAAGTAATTCTGTCTATGAGTTTTGTACAAACGGTATTGGAGCAACGTTTTAACAAGAGCTCCAATTTTTTTCCTCAAAAGGAGAAACTAATGCTTAGCAAGGCAGAATTTACAGGCTATTACTTTATTTTTAGCTCAATATTATTTCCTTATTTGTGCATAATGTGTGCATGTTTTATTTTATGAAAAGCAATCAAACAAGTTTTAGCATGAGACCAGAATAAGACTAAAAGAACACTAATATCTCGTGTAACTATTACAACAATTCTTACTATGTATAATTAAATTTTATTCAATCAACTCACTGCCACCCTCACCCTACTAGTGTTAAATTTTGCTCTTTTTTATTATTTTTATTTTATTTCAGGAACAAAAAAAATAAAAATACAACCACTTAATGAAACAGTTAATTTAAGATATTTTTTTATTAAAAAAATTAATCCTTTTCAGCCTTATTTTAAAAAACTCGTAACAAACTCTCCTCTTATACTATCAAAATAATAAATATGGCATGCATCACACCATATTTCTTAACCAATAAAAAAATCCATAAAAAGTATACAAATCTAAAATATATAAGTACCTAATAAATGCGATTAATATCTTGATAGAATTAAAATATAGTATTAATAAATCTTTCAATATTTTTGTTTAACTTATTGAATAGGTTGATTCTTGAATCACAATCATCTATCATTGAAATAAATATAATTGTGATACATAATACGATATTGACTATTATTAATTTATTAATAAGATTTTGACTATTATGTTTGACTGACTAAAGTAAATATTAAACAGATCATGCAAAATCTACACCAGTGTCCAAGAGATCTCTAATAAGCACCGTGGCTTTCCTCGGTAAAATACGAAGTAGATTTCCCATTAATAGTAAACGTTTAGGAACAGATGCTTCTGGATAGTTGCGAAGGACACTTTCCAAAATTGAGTTGGCTGCTCTAGGAGGTGTTATTGTGCCAAAGTAACTGGGTATTCTGGAAAATTACATTTAAGATATATCAATAACAATACTCTTCTTACTATATGTATAAAAATATTCACCTTAAATCTATGATGTTATTGATTTAAAATAATACTCAATAAATTATCTTTAATAGCTTTAACACAATGTGTACTTGACCTTTATAAGATATTGAGGATAATTATTGTGGACATTGACATCAGATAAGATTAAAAACGAACCAAGTCCAATTTATATATTTTTTAAATATTACCTACTTATTAATACAATGGCCTGGTCATATGAAAAAACATATTTTTATAGTAATGTAAAAACAATACTTACTTCAGCCTTAAATCTGAACTGTCTTCAACAATAAATGGATAAATATGTATAAGAGTGACATAAACTTCATTTATCTTATTGATTCTAAGATCCTCCATAAGTGATTCTGCAAGCCCCTGCACTGCAAACTGTGCAACACTTAGTGGCATCTGATCTTTAATGTGGCTGAGACCAGCCACAGAAGTAAGTGCAACAATATGGCCATGGTTTCTAGCTTTCATTTCAGGTAAGAAATTTTCTATGAGCTGCAAAAAATAAGTATTAAATCAAGTCTTATATTGTAAGTGTTGAGGCATTCATAGTCTACTTTAGATAATAAAAGTAACTTGGTCTTAAGAAGACAATAAAATATAAAATAAACATGGCAATAAGCAACATAAATTAAATTAGTACACTATTACATATTATATAGTTTTTTTTTTTATTGAAAGGGCCCAATGATACCAACCCAAAAATATGATGTTAAAGTTAGATCTAGGGTGTCATGAATGTCCTGTGGTGGTTGCGTCATCAAGGCCCTTGGACTGGGAATTCCGCAGCAATAGAACATCATACTGATAAAACCAACATCTCTTCTTACTTCCTCTGCTAAATATTCTACATTCTCTTTTTTTGTTACATCACTAGTAAAGGTCAGTGCAACACCACCTTTACGATTAATATATGCTACTGTTTTACTATTGTTAGACTCGTCATGGTCTACACAAACAACTTTGGCACCAAGGAAAGCAAGCTGTATAGCCAACTCCCTACCAACACCTCTTCCAGAGCCAATTACCTAAAAATATAAAGATTTCTATTTAATAATCAATAATTATAAAATTATAATACTCAATGATAATTATAAATATGTACATAATTATTTTTTTATATTCAGTAGTTCATATCCTCTATATACAATTTTTATTTCAAATTTAGGGTAGATTAAAATAAACAATTACTGTTTTACATAACTTACCATTACTGTTTCATCTTCTACAGATTTCAAAGGAGGAGGACTAAATACTTCATAAATAGTCTGTAAGATCACATAGATGGCATTCACAATCACCCACAATACATCCCCAAACAAAACACACAGAGAATATGCTCTGAGTAACATATTGATGGGAAGCATAGGGTTCAACACATTTCGAAGAATATTACTACTTGTAGTCTTCTAAAAAACAAAACAATATTTATTTTCTCAAATCCGAGATGGCCCAGTAGCTACAATGCGTGAATCTTAATCGATGATCGTGGGTTCAAACCCGGGCAGGCTTCACTGAATTTTCAATTGTTTAATTTGTGTTTATAATTCATCTTGTACGTGACGGTGAAGGAAAACATCGAGAGGAAACCTGCATGTGTCAAATTTCACTCAAAATTCTGCAACATGTCAATTCCACCAATCCGCATTGGAGCAGAATGGTGGAATACGCTCAAAACCTCAAAAAAAAAGAGAAGAGGCCTTAACTCAGCAGTGGGACATTCACAGGATGTTACTTTTTCTCAAATCAGGCCAATAAATCATACATTTCACTACTCACCATTTTATAACACCATTAAAATTAACAAGAACAGATGTTAAGCGATCTAAAAATAAAAAATTACTAAATGCATATGTATAAACAAAAATGTATTAAGTTACAATCAAAAGAAATATATAAATAACAATACCAATATTTTCCTAGTAATATATTTTATAACAGTGTAAAGAACATGGTTTGAACTAACTAACTGTGTTATCTATATTGAGCAAACGGAACTAGAATTTAAATTTAGTGCATTTTAAATAAAACAAACTGATAACAATATCGAATATAATCACGATAATGAATACGATAATCCCAGGCTGGTATCTCATAATTACTTAATTATTACCTTTTGTTCATAAGCGATGTCTGTCTACTTTTTAACTGTTGTTAAAATACAAATGTTGCGATATAATATTTTTTAATACCTGCTGGATGTTATTATTCATCCATATTTAAACATTTTGTCACTGTTTATTATGACAATTGACAAGGCAAAGGGAGAGTGTAGTGTTACCTGCAATCACTACGTGGTAGGCATTAAAAGTAATAATAATTATTGTAATATGAAAATAATAAACTCGTTTAGTATTATAAATTCAACATATAAACTGTAAATAAAGACGGAACTTAATTTTACATTTTTGAATAACATTGTTGGAAAACACGAACGATATAAAATTAATCATTTTTTTTATTTTGTAGGCAGGCAGACGAGCCTATAGGACATCTGATGGTAAGTGTTCATCACGGCCCATAGACGTTAACGATGTTAGAAATAATAGCTATGCCGAATAATAGCAGCATATTATCTGATGGTGGGTCCAGGAATGTCCTTCAACCTAATAGCATGCCAACAGCTCGATAAGTGTAGTAATAATAAAGTGTAATTTACATTTTATTAATTACTGCTCTAGAAATGCTTTTTATATTACTGTATCTAACTGTCTTGTGGCTACTGTGTGTTTTAATATTGTTATACTTTTTTTTTTTGTAAACAATAGTGTTATATTCGTTTTTATAATGCCAGAAAAGAAGAAAAAGGAACTTTGTTCCAAAAATTGTGCGGGCGGGGTAGCCCTTTCAGGAACGAAGTTCTGTGCGATATTTTTTTCGACTCAAACCGTGTTTTGAAATGAAGATTTTAATAGATTATATTTATTTTTGTCACACTGTAAAGCACCTCAACCACCTTATTATTGAGCTCGTAAATTCAAACGCATCGCATTTGGTAGGCACAGTATGAACGCTATTTCGTTACTCACATGACCTTGGGCCATTTCTGATTTCACTCACTGTAAGCCGAGTAAAAGAACTCCAAAAGAAAAGAAGTTGCAAAATTTATTTTGAAATTTTCTTATTTTGAAAGATTATTTTAACAGATATAATTTATTGATTAAAACAATAATAGATTCATGTGCGTCGCAATGACATAATCACGGTCTTGTACATAGGTCTTGCAACAACAGTAGTTGGGGTACGTAGACTTAATGACGCTGCTTAGTTCAATTTACGGCCGCCAGAGTATGACGATAGGGGCGTGCTGGATACAGATACTCAAAAAAATATTGTACATGAAAGATAAAATTATACTATTTCATATATCAGCGAAGAGTATTACGGTTGTTCATATTTTTTCTTCTTTTGCCTTTCACTAAATAACATTGTAATTCAAAATATTGTTTTAAAAATGCATGTATTCAAACATGTGTTTGTTATATAATGAGCACGTTAGATGTCATATATATAATAAGCACAACATGAGTTGTTTTATTGTGTGCTAAAGTGAAATTCGTTATCGTACAGTTCAGAGTAGAATTAAATATTTTTATATCCGGAGAAAAATTTTAATAAATACATTGACGATTGGATTTTTTTTTCGCACTAAAGCAGAATTATATGGACAATTTTAAAAGATGTTAAAATTATAATAAATAATATTTTTTAATATAAAATATACGCCGCATGTCACTCAACCAAGTGCGAAAGGCGATAGCAGCGACGTATAGCTGGTGCCGTTGCGAAATAAAAGTTGTCGTGCCTATCTCGCAACACTGAAATTGGACTCGGTTGCACTATAAAGCACTGTTGATTCCTTTAAGTAATGTTGAAAAACGGGCCGCTGACATAACAGGTAAATATTAGTGTTGCAAAGGTTTTAATTTTGCGTAAATACGAGTGTTATAGTCATTCTTAATGTGCGATAATGTAGTTATTTGTCGTTTGTTTTCGATGTTATTATTTTTTTTATATTTACTAATGCAAATGTATTATTAACTTATTTTTAAATTTATAAAGATATTCCACCGCTATACTAACCTTGACTAGATATTATATTATGTGTCACGGTAGCATGCGCAAGCGATCCCGTGGCGCTCCACTTAAGACGAGAAGGGTACCGTGGTGGTTTTAGTCGGTAAGAGTCCGACATAACCCTCCTTCAGAGGGTACCCATGAGGGTTTCCCCACGTTAAAAAAAAAAAAAAAGATATTATATTATGTATTACATTATTTAATTAAATATTGTTTATGTTTTCAGGTGTTTCTGAGAAAACTGTCTAAAAAGAATAACTAAAGAACGAAAATAAGCGGCAAGTACTTCGTAAATAAATCGTTACCACAGGCAAAAATCGTACACAGCCCAAAAAAAATATCTTAGACGATTTTGACTTGTGTGCTATACGGATCATGATCATTACGGTGATTTTAAAATGGATGACAGTCATAATGACTGTAATATTTCTGGTATTGGTATTGTCTGGTAAAAAAACTTACAACATAAGGATCATAATTATTGTAATAAAGTATTATTATTACATTTTATTGTGTTTCAAGGTATTCATTTGACACAAAAATAGGTGATAATTTTTGCCAAATTAAGTGGATCTCATAGGTTATCATTTATATTTTGTATTTTATGCAAATTAAGTACTGAGGATAATAGTCTTTAGCCTTTCCCACTGGTAAAATTTTGATTCCCGACTGTGGCGTCGCGTCTATCGGACGCGTGGTGGCGCGGACTATAGGTATAGGATGTCAGTGTCAAACATGTCATTTGTCAATCATGACATGAATCATGATTCACAACGAATGATACAAAAAACAAATAAACAGTAAATAAATGGTCAATAATAACGAGAAGTTTATGTTACGTAAATTTAACTAACGGTGTTTATTTGCTTGCGGTGGTTAAACAAAATATTAGTTAATCGTCTGTCAAGTGAACATTTCATTAACGATATTCGATATGGCATTCGTCTATCAAGGTGATGCAGATTTGGAATCAAAGGCCAAAAAAGGTAGTTAAATAAATTAATACCTTAAGTCTTAACAATTACCGTACAGGGGTCAATTGCTAAATTATTTCTATTTTGTCACTGTAGCGGCTGAGCGTATTTCTGAAAACATGCATATTGTAGCCAATGAACCTTCGCTAGCATTATATAGACTGCAAGAACATGTAAGAAAAGCTTTACCACCTATGGTTGAACGCAGAGTCGAAGTCACGAAATTGCAGCATGAACTACAAGGCAGATGTTATGATGTGGAGTATGCTTTGAGGTACATTGAAATAGTTATGGGACATTATTATTCTATTGTACATAATTTTTCAGTTAACTTATTTTTTATATTTAGGATAAGGGCTTCACTCAGGATTTTTTCTAGCATCAATAATGAGCAAATCAGATCAATTTTAATGAATCTTAGCATATATTCAATTAATATATTCCATTTATTATTGTTATTTACTCCAAAACATGATTCCACAGTATAATTAACATATTATGTAAAACATATTTGACCTAGTCTTCAAAACACAAAGAACTACATTAAAATCTAAATTTCTAATAATAGTTTTTTAAATTACAGTGCTGTAAAGTCAATGGATGGTGCAGCTACAAGCTTCAAAAACATTCAGGAGATGTTGAAACAGTCTATATTTTTAAAACAACAATTAAAATATGAGGAGGCTAGGAGAAATAAAAAAGATACAAATTCTGTTTATAAGCGCCTCTCTGCTCACATTGTCTTAGACCTTCCAGACCTGTCCGAATTCTCTATGATCCGTGAAACAACAAATAGATTAGAGAACATTATGACTCAAGCTAGAGGCTCTAATAATGAGCTACATAGGTCCCATACTACATTACATTAGAAAAATAAAAATTAGTACTTGAGAACCTCAATTATCCGAAATAATTGCAACAAACTAAATAATTGCAACAAACTAGCTTGGGTAATCAATAGTTTGGATAATCAAAACATAGGTTTGTTAGTACAAGGTCTTAAAGACCTATTTATAATTGGATAAATGAAGTCATAGCTTGGATGATTGAGGTTCTACTGTACTATCATGTAAGGAGTGGATCCATAACAGTATTTGAACTAATTGGGACATTCCAATAAATTAGTTCCAAATGCATTTAACTATTCATGTTCAAAATAATAATTTGAGTCATACTATTTCACTAGTCAAATTATTACTCATTCAATTTAAGCAGAAAAATAACATGGTATAACTATTATACCGCAGTCAAGACCAAAGGCCAGTAGCATTTTAAGTAATGAAATAAAACAAAAAAAAACTTATACATAAACATTCACACACTCTCTTTATTGATTTCGACATTTGAAAGAAAAAGACAGCAAATTGGTCTGTTGAGACACTTGAACTTGATGTTCAAAGATTACTGAAAAACATTTGTTAACTATGAACTGTTTTACTGTGTTTTGTGACTATATATCTAGATCAAAATCGACTTAGATCCTAAATAGTCATTGATTAACAATGGATTTAATAGTATTTTATAGAATAACGGCCGAATACTGAAACGTCATTCAAATATAATTAGGACTCAATTGCTTGGAATGTCATTATTTTTCAAAATTTAGTATGCGAAATTTGAAATTCGAAGACGTTTCAAATATTTAAGCCCCCTTCATATTTGGAAGACGTTTCAGTATTCGGCCATATATTATGTAAATATTTTTTAGCTTCATGTGTTTTGGTGTTGGTAGTGTATGTTTATATCACAAAATTTTAACAGTATATAGTGTTTCATCCTTAATTCTCACTAAAGACATTAAAAAAACACCAGCTTAAGCTAAAACAATATTTATTGCTTATATTGCAAGTTATCACTATATCTTGCTTATAAATAACAATTGCATTCATTAAATAAACATTATTCTATTTATTAACAATATGCTTTTCTTTTAACTAACTATGCCTTAACACTGCTTGCATATAACAAATTAAATAACATTTACTGTTGCTTTATATAAAAACAATTTAGATTTCCAATGCATCCATAACATTGACTACATTATATAATAAAATATTTTTTGCCTAACCTCTGTTAGGTCAGCTACAAAAAAATTACCTATTGAAAATGACTGACCATGGCAGTTCTTTCAGCTTGGTAATATTAAATCTCTTTTCAAAGGGTATCAGCTGGGCCAGTTTTTCATTAGATGGTTTAACCATTGGCTTATAAGGAAAAAGATATTTGTAACAGCTGGTTTTTGGTTCAGCGGCATATTTGTGTCCGCTTTTATGACTTAATATAGTATTATAAATATAATCTATGGGTATAGCCGATACTATGTACGAGTAAACATGTCTATTTTCAAGTTTGAGAGCTTCCATTTTTTCAAAAATACTCGCCCAAGTTAAATCCGGATCTAAAACTTGGACATTCACTAGTACCTGTTCATATGTATTTAATAAATATAATTTTATAATAAATATATATATATATATATATATATATATATATATATATATATATAATCATAATCAAAAATATATATAATCATAATCATGTATATATATATATACACAAAGTTTGATTTAGATACGATAAAAGCGATGGCTGAACTTTCAAATAACAAACCTCGGATATGTCATTAATGACAAAACTCTTGAAATGTCTTGAAAATATCATATGGACATTTACTTCGTCTTTGAGATGGAGTACCACCGTAAAGCCTTTATCACTATACCGTTCAACAAGCATGTCGACTTGGTCAATGTCGTAGATGTGACCATCAACCAAAATAGCTAGACGATTTGTAACTGGTAGGTGGCTCTCTACACTGTTGAAAAGAAAAACATTATATGACCAAAGACACTTTACTAGGAACTTATTTTATTAGTAGGAAGTTGGACCAAAAAGTCACCTAGAATCGAGCTTGCTTACCATAACATAAACATAATAATAAATAAGAGTAATAAAAAGCTTTGATATTGGTGATGTAAACAATATTAACCATTTTGTACATCACCAATGCGCCTCCAACCATGGAAACTAAAATGCTATGTCCTTTGCGCCTGTAGTTTCACCGACTCACCCTTCAAACCGGAACACAAAAATTGGCGTTGGCGAAGGTGTCAGAATTTTAAAAGTATAATAAAAAGCGGGTATAAGTAACTGAGCGGTACAGTGTTGTATTATTAAATTTATTTATCAATAATTGTGAGTAGTCGGAGTAAGAGAAGTATTACCAATACCAAATCTCTAGCGTTCGAATAGCCATATCCAAATATAGGATATTAAGAACCGATCTTCGACTTTGACATTTTGCTTTGACAATGTCTCGCTATACAGGATGTAACAAAATTCGTGTCCGACCCGTGAATCGACTCCCGATACCTAATACACTTCAGGGGTCGGACACGAATTTTGTTACATTCTGAATTGACGAAATACCTAAACATGAAGCAAAAAAGGCTTAGTGAATTTGTTTAAGGTTAAGGCATATAAGAATATGTAGGCTTATTTGAGTTGTGGCTGTTGGTGGTCAATTGTTTCCTTTTTTCCCCGTAACTATCTTTCCCCAGATTTCACGCAACACTGATGAAACACCGAAATTCATTACTTTTAAAATAAAATAATACGCATTGAATACCTGCTGGAACTTATAACAATTGCATGGCCTCGTTTTCTTAAATTGTACAATATATAATACATAGCCCTTGTCACAGAATATTTTTGGTATGCTGTGCATTCATCCAGTATAACGACGGGTGGGGCTCCGACAACGGCTGCAGCGAATTTTAGTCGAGAGCGTTCATTTGGTGGAAGATAGCGGATACGCGTATTGACATGTTGGTGAAGTTCTAATGAAAAATGTTAATAATAAATCAAAAATAGAACTTATCACATATTTTAACTAGGTACTAAAATGATTCTAGTTTGACTATCAATAAGAAAGTGTAATACTTCAATAATTTCAATATTGAATAACGTATTTTGAATTTGTTATACATGGTTTGCAAAAATTTACACTACACTTACACACTCAGCTTACTACTATTTTGAAAAAATTGCATAGGGTAGAAATTTATGTAAAATCACCAAGCGCATCGATGTAATTCATGACTTCATCCTTAACATGAGCTTGAGGCACACCACGAAGCACTGTTATCATTTCCAGAGCACGATATACTGTCATCCATAACGGCAGAGGATCATGATCACAACAGAAAGTCACTTGGCGAGCATACTGTAAATATAAATAACTTTTAAAGCTAAACTGGTATCAGGGCTTAAGAAGGTTAACAATTATATTTGCACTGCTTTACAGGTTGGAGTGAGGGATTTGGTCGTCATGACGTACTTGTCGGATTCATATTTGCGCATTATTTATAATAGTGGGATCACACATCGACCCCAAATAATTAAGTTATGATCTAAACCGTTAAATTTATATAATTACCATATGAGGATTTCTATTTAATGTCCATTTCGATGAACACCACAAATCTCCCTCATTAGGCAGCTTATATCCTGTATAAAACAAAGTTTATATGTTAACAAGCTAGATACCTATTTATGTAGGTAGGTACCGTACTTAATTAGGTCTAGCAGATGGCAGGTCTTGAAAATACATACCAGCTAATATTTCGCATAGCTCCAGCCTGCCGTGTCCTAAGAGACCGGAAATAGCTAGTGCTTCCCCTTTACCCAGACCGAAATAGACGTTGGAGATATTGTTCTTCCCATATAACTTCTTAGAAACGTTGCATGCTAAGAGGTATTCACCGTAGGTATTTACCTTCTCTTCTAAATTATAAAATGCAATTTATCTAATAATAATATTTAGGTAATCGAATAAATTATAAATATAATGATAAATACCCACGCTGCTTGTTCTTAAGATAATTTTGCTTGTTTAAAACATCTTCTCTCTCACGTACGGCTCCTTCCGTTTCTGCCTCATATTGCTGTCTTTTTGTATATACCCACTTGTTTAATGAAAACGTCCACAATCGCTGTATGTATTTATATTCCCATAATAACAACAATGCCATGAATACGACGGTGGTGCATAATATAGCAATAATTTCCATTAGAACTCCTGTATTCTTATTTAGATAAAATCTTCTAGAAAAACATTGTTGTAAAACACCACATTTAGCTAAAATTAACGAAAACGAAACTTAGTTTTCAGTAGTATCCAATTTCTCGAAAACTTCATTTTATTTATGATTAGAGGAAACTATTTTCACATTTTATTCTTGAATAATATTAGTCCAAATAATATAGTCGGTAGGTACTTACGGCAACATTTATGCAAAGTTTTAGAGGAACATAGATTTCTCCTTTTAAATACGATACATTCACTGTTGTATAGAAATATCTTCTTTATTTTCACAAATGCATATGCCATGTTGAATTGCGGGGAAAGTGACATAAAATTCAAGACGTAGTTGAGCGCGTTGCCGTAAAGTAATTTCGCTATGACGGTTGTTTCACCTAGTGATGAAAATTTTGCCTTAGAATAAATTATTTTTTGAATAGGCAATGTGATAATTATCATAAATCTGTTATAAAAAAGTGAAAATATTCACCAAAAACGAGATTTAGTATAACAAAAGTCATAGTGTTGAGAGCAGCTTGTGGTCCCAGGCTAAATAAATACGCTTGTGGAATACAACCGATGCCATAAACAGTTAACATGAGGGGTACCACAACTGAAAATGTAATTTAATAGATTCTTTTGATGAAAATGTACTTTGATAAAATAAAAGTTAAAATATATCATTTTTAATTTTAGCCAAAAAATCGAAATAAATAATTTATATTAATTTAATATTATAGTTGGTTACTAAGATTAATAAGAATATTCCTATTACTGACTGCCTCGTTGGTCTAGTGGCTAGATATAAGGCCGCAGACCCGGTGATCCAGGGTTCAATTCCCAAGTCGGGCCAATAAATAAATAGTTTTTGGGTGTTTCTGTCAGAAAATTCTCAGTAGAAGCCCGGAGTCTGGAAGTTTGAAATGTGTACACTCCCACGCCTCGGAAAGCACAAGCCGTTGGTCCTGCGCTTGAACTTTTTCCGGTCGTGTCAGATTGGCGTCCTATCGGATTATGACAGCTAAGGAAAAGAGAGTGCAGCCGTGTTTGCGCACACACTTGTGCCCTATTATATATCTTCTCTAATCTCTCTTGTGATTGGCCGCCGTGGCCGAAATCGGTGTGGAGGAACTTACTTACCTATTACTATATGCTCATAATTTTCGATTGAATCAAATGATAAGACACGTTTACAATAAATATAATAGCTATCAATATCTATCTATCTATAAATATAATATAGCTTTAGCATCTTTATTCATTATAGTTTGTAATAATTATGTATTCATTAAAAGTAAGCAAAACGGTATACCCAAATCACTGTAATAAAAGGTCATTGGTGCCACTAAGACCATGATAACAATCATTGAAGCCGTCATCAAGAAGACGAGAAAACAGTATAGCATAAAATCACACAGGAAAAGTGTACACCAGTAGCGAGCCGGAGAGAAATTCATTGCATGAACCTATTGGACATAAATAATAATAAAACTCATTTTATCAATCATACTCTACAGTCTACACAATAAAAACTATACTAGGCAGCAATAAGAAGTATTTAAAAATTTAAGACTAAAAAAGGTTAAAGAACTAATATCTATAAAATTGCATTTAAAAATTTGAATTAAGTTGTTGATTCAGTAATATACGAGGAACATAGAATTCCTTTTGACCCACCCCGGTTTTAAATAAGACCCTAGAGTAGGCGTTATAAGTAATATCTACTAAATTAATGTGGCACTGGATGGATTTATAATCTTTTAATCGCAATAGGTATCGCAAGAGGCATTAGCCATAGCCATAATTGCAAGCGGCCTACCGAACAATATGTAACAGTGTACCTACGACAATTATATGTGGACTATGTTCAGTTGACTATATTATTGACAATACGTATTAGAAGTACATTAATACGATAAGAGTACGGTAACAATTTTATAAGGGCAACTTTACCTGCATGTGTCTTATAAATCCGCTTTCTTTAGAAGGTATAATAGTTATATGTGATATTGTCAGTATGAGAAGAAATTGTATAAATATTGGAGGAGCTGTCGCAGTCTTCATCCACTGCAAATATTAATAAATGCATACTATTACTAAATAATGCAATGAATTTTGCATAACACCATTCAAATTTCTTTGTAAATAATTCTTACAGTCGAAAGATCCAAAGCAAGCGGGTCATCAGTGACTTCTATGCTCGCGTCTAAAGCCAATGTGTAATGTCGTATGAGTGCCATAAACGCCCGAGCCAAAGATCTAGCAGCTGCACCCTGATCGTAGTGCAATGGACTGTATAGAACTTGAACCTGAATATTTTTTTGGTTATGTAGAAAAGTAATGTGATCTATAGTTTAATGAGTAGGTAAATATTATAAGAAAAAATATTAATATATTTGTTCTTACACTAAGGGTATCATCCTTGGTAGCAACATCTAATCCATATGCAAACATATATACGTATTGTTGAGGAGAATCTATCGCTCGAGTGACAAGATATTCAGTAAGACTCTAAAATAATAACAATAATGATAATATTTTTTTTTATAAAAAAAAACAAATATGGCCGCTATATTTTTTCGTGAATTGTCAGTTTTTGATTTATATAAATTATAATTAAACCAAAAAGTTTTGAATAGTGGTTTTCATAAGGGTTCTTCTGTTTAAGAATTCAATGGTTATAAAAATAGATCAATCGGTTGTGTATTTTTTTAGTTAGTGTTTACCAACATCCGTACATACTGACGGACATCACAGGATTTGTTTATATATATATATTGTTTATTTATATATATATATATATATATATATATATATATATATATATATATATATATATGTCGGAAGCGGGGTTCAGCGGGGAAGTGTTCAGAATTTTAGGCTATATTAATTTACCTTCTATTTCATAGGACAAAAAAAAGTTGATTTAAAACAAAAAAAATATTAAATGATAATAAAATAGGTTCAACAATATAATTATATCTGTATATGTTACCTCTGGATATAAAAGCGCTGTATAATGCATGTTTTCAATTTGTTTCGCCGTTGCGTTTGTTTCAGAGAAAACGTAACTAGAATTATACAACTTCAATAAAGTACTCATAGTGTTGAAATTTCCAAATAGGTATCAAGCTTTCATGTTTGTTTATTTGTTCGTATTTAGTTCATTTGTTATAATGTTACTCACAAGTTGGCTACAGATTTTGCATCGCTCGAATTGTCTGACCGCAGTATTAAATTGGTTTTGAGTTCCAATGACTCTACAGTTAATATCTGAAGAAGAAAAAGACATGTCAACTTTTTGGTAGTTACAGGCATTGTATATTATTATACCATCTACCTACTAGCTTTGAATACTACTATATTTTAATATAATCAAGCATGATAAGGTATGAACTATTTAGTTAAATAAGTTTAGTTAGCAATGTGTCTTGAGTGTTTATGTTGATTTGTCGACCTTCTCACATTTGATGGTAATTTTAATTAAATAATTTACTAAACGCTACCTTTAGCCTAAGGTTACATCAATGAGTGATGAGCCCCCCTTTAGGTGTTATATAGACAATGTGTTGTCAGGGTATAAGCTAGCTCTATTTTATCAAAATCCGTTCTGTAGTTTTTGTTTAAAAGAGTAACAAAGATCTATTCATTTAAAAAAAATATGCATTTATGATTTTAGTAGAATTGCTGAGGCTTTTGATAGAATCGTTGAACTTTTGTGCAAATGTTTTAATGTAAAATTTTGTAATATCGTCTAATGTCGTCTATCGTCTAAAGGTATGCACCTTCATTATTTTACATGAAAATACAAAATTATTATTTTAAACTATATTATCAGTGAATATTTCAAGTATGACCTCGCCATGCAATATTGTTTTCGTAGCTCGGTCTCTTTCCATCTCGACTAAAACAGTTGATAGGGAAAGTCCAATAAATACGCCCGTAACAAGTGCTGAGATGACCTGTTGTACAATTTGAAGTTATATTTGTATATATAGGAATTACACCACAAAAGCTTAGCAATTGTTAATTCATTTAAGGCTAAGAATTAATCATCATAACAATAAAAAAACTAATTTAATATTCGTATTTTCTACTGTGTAGACTTAAGGTTACTAAAATAATTCAATTATTTCCTTAAATAAATTATTCGTTTAGCTAAATAAATTGTCCATTATTAACCATCCAAGCAAATAATGATATACTACGACCCTTACCGTGATAATGAAATAGAATCTGTAGTGACGATAAAAATCGATAAATTTCCATGCCATGTAACTTAAATGAGTTAAATTGCCAAATGAACTTGTTTTCCTTCGCCATGGTATGGGTTCTAATAAAATAATAACCATTGTATTTTAAGTTGATAAACGATGGTGAGTAAATAATAAGACTGCTGCGATTCTAATTTTCCATTCGAAAAAAACTGCTATAGACCAGAATATTGGTATACGTGAACCTCATATTTGATAGATAAATACATTCACTCATGTTTGCTTAAAATGGTTGTCTGTAAAGTCGGTTTACGGACGATAGTTTAACGTGACAACGTCATAACAAAACATTGATTAAATGACTGCATACTTTTATGAATAATTTTGTATCATTTTTATTGAATTATCATTATTCTGTATGGATACAAAGAAGGAGTGAAATTAAATCTACGATTGAATTGATAAATTTACTTTTATTTGCACTCATAGGCCAATCGAGTGAAAGAGAGATGATAGATGCGGCGCAAGCGTTCAATCAGCGTAACGGGACAATGTGCGTAACGGGACATTTTCGTGCATGCAGCCAGCGTTCATCGATTTATTAAACGTTGTCACGTCAAAATGATTTTTTTTACATATATGTTTCAGAGATTTCATGTTGATATAAGAGCGAAAGGATCATTGTCATATTTACCAGACAGATTATCCAGGGCGTTTCTTGTAATTTCGTGTTCCTCAACGGTGCCATGCACAGTGGCTCTGGACTCATAAATGGCTCTGTATTTATAAGTGAAGTTAGTGCAGTGTAAAACTGACAAAGTTAAGAAAAATATATATCAGATTGAAAAATGTAAATGGGTAAATGCCGAATTAGTAGAAATTCATCCATAAATAGTGCGTTGAAGCAAATAGTTTTTCTCACCTATTACATACTTCTTCAGAATCTGGTAAGCTAATATTCATAGACACGATTCCATATTTGTTAGATTGTTTTGTTAGGTCCGATATCAATGCGACGACATTAGCCGTGGGACTTGCTGGAAGTCGCAAAATGAGGAGAGATCCTAAGTGAGCTCTAATTGTAGCTCCAGCTTCTGATGTCCTCTGAAGTAGTTCGTTTACGTTATTCTCATTAGATCTTCCAGCGCTTCGTAATGTTAACCGAACACGGTACTCTCGACCTAGATACAGTACATATTATTTTCCGCATACATTTAAAATAATTGAAACGGATTTTCTATTTTTTATGAAAAAAATACATAAAAAATGTTAGGCTGCTTCCTTAGCAAGCAAGTGTTATGAATCTTTTCTCGTTTCGTCTTTGTTACATCCCTGTTCCGCAGTAATACTGAACATGAGTAAATTTAAACTTTGAAAAATTTGTAAGTTAAGGGCCTTTTTCTCAGCTCAAATAAACGAACATCACATCAGGACATTTGGTCAAATGTCTTTTTTTTTCAGTATATTGATTATATAATATTAATATGAAAATTTTTTATAGTATAAGACTAATGCTGGCGGACGAGTACATGGCCCACCAACGTCCTTAGACATTGACAGTGTAAGAAATGTTAACCATCGCTAACAACAGGACAACGGCGCCACCAACCTTTGGGAAATAAGATGTCATATCCCTTGTGCCTGTAATTACACTGGTTCACTCACCCTAAAAACCGGAGCACAACAATACCAGGTACTGCTGTTTTGCGGTAGAATATCTGATGAGTGGGTGGTACCTACCCAGACGGGCCTGCACAAAGCTCTACCACCAAGTAATAAAGTGAAGTTACACAGGCGTGTACCTAAATATATTATTAAAGCTATAATAATAAAATATTTTACCATATTTAAAAAAGATGTAAGCTGGTGTACCACCTCTGACCAACACCTTGTTATCAAATATAAAAACTCGATCTGCGAACTCGACAGAAATGCTCGTAAAGCACAACTTTACAATAGTGAGGTATTTTTTATAACGCTGAAATTTTAAATTATACTTATATTTCTTTATTACTTAATGTACATACGTAATATAGTATTTTTTTATCTTACCATAATTCTGTCCTTTATAACTGAAGTATAGATTGTATCGGTTAAAAAAGCAGGTATTATAATGATCTGAAACAAAACAGGGAGAAAGATTAGAAAGACAAACGATTAATAATATATTACGGATCGTCTTTATTGCTTAGGAGTTGAACTTTATAAGCCATATTCCAAGTGGGTCAGAGTTGACTTACCCTCGGTCCCAATAATATTGCGATCGCCCAGCAAAGTAGCGCTTGGTAATAAGCGTCCAAATTCCGCACATGCTCATGCCTGACGCCTTCCAAGTCACAATCCGACAGAACACGTTTGATACGAATATGAGCATATTCTATTACATATTTAGTAGGTTCATTCCATAGACACAGCTACAAGTACAAATGATTAAATAAGTAAATATGCATCAAATAAAATAACGTTTTTGTGTAATAAACACAATTACTACGACTACACAGCGTCACTGTTAAATTACCGACTACAGTATCATATATATTTTCATCTCGAAACCTTGATCAGATTCTCTTTTTTCTTTTTCATAAAAGCAGACTGGTATTAAATTTAAGATTATGTAATATCATAAAAAATATAAACTCACGAAACAATATAATGTAAGATGTTCTTCTACCGTAAGGTCTTCGATAAGACAGCCGCTACGATGGCAGTACCCCATCATATTGGGTATAGCCATTAAACTACGGCCAGGTTTTAATATCTCGCCTAATACATTGATGGATCCTTTGTCGGGGAATGTAAGCCCTTTAAATGTAATAGTAAATATGTAAAAATAGAAAAAAAATAAGGATTTTATTCACACCATTATTTTATCATTATTAGTCTGATAATAATGATTACTGACATTTTTATGTGACCTAACAATGGTCACAGAATATATCAGTAATCATTATTCATAAAAAATATTATATTCATTACTATTTTACGGATAATTTATTGTGATCATATTGTACTCAATGTCGCTTATAATGTAAAACGATAGCATATAAAAAGCAATTAGCTACAAATAAGTTCAGTTGGATTAACTAATAAAGTAATTAAATTACCAGTTAAAAGATCTTCAATCGTTGTAATCATCTTGGATTGAATAGGTTCACAATACAGCATGGTAAATTCGTTTCTATAAATATCTAGTGTGATGTCGCTTAAGACTTGACCACCCATGAAACTCTGAAATTATTTTAACCCAAATTTTAAGTTATACAACTTGTTTAATCCTCCGTCTTAACTCTTACCCAACGTTGATGATATGAATATGATAACTGATTAGTTTTAAGGAAAGATAATCTGAACTTCACTTTGATGGGATAATTTTGCTAGCATTCTTGCTTGCTACCATTTCATTATTAATATTATATATTATTTAAAAAAGACGAGATATTCCTTTAGATATAATAAAGAATCGAAGACCGCGATTCAAATGTAAGCAAGCACCACAGTTTCTATGTAAGTATTTCATTTATATTTCAAATTCTTAACTATATTATATATATTCTACACATCGTGAAGAAACATACAAGAGATGGATATAAGTCTGAAACTGAATTACCATGATGAGTTCCTGATCTTCATTTTAAGAGATCAGTCCTCAACCCGGCGGTTTAATATATACGGGCTGTTATTTACTATATATTGTAATGTATTTGATGTTAAAGTTATATGTGTAGTGACATTAAAAATTATAAAAATATATAATGTTAGAAATTTATAATTTTTAATTTACCTTGGATACCCCTCGGAAGCTTATTGCTTTTGCGACGAGTTCATCCACTTCTTGCAATTTTTCTCGTTCATTACCCGTTGGATTTTCGATTCGGTGCAGCTTGCTTACATTCTTACATATATAAACACGGATAAATAAGTACAGATTTATCTACAATCGTCGAATGTATAAAATTGCATGTATTAATTAATATACTAACTTCAGCTTTATTAAAAACTACCGATTTCCATGAGACTTGGCCCCCAATAGCGCGATGTTTTACTGTTCTTTGCAAAAGCATTAGTATTCCAAAACAGATTACAATCATAATTAACCAAGAAACTATCGTGAACAGAAGGCGATTTACTTCCCACTCTCCTTCCTCTGAAACAATATCAAAATAATCATTGCAACTTAATATTCTAACTAATATTTTAAATGAGAATGTGAGTTTGTTTGCTACTCTTTCACACCTAAACCACTAAACCGATTTCAATTCATTCAATAATGGAATGCTTCATTATCAGCGAGTAACATAGGCTATATTTTGTCCCAGTATTCCCACGGGAACGGAAACTGCGGTGAAACCGCGGGCAAAACGCTAGTCGGTTATAATTCTTTGAACATCATGGAACGGTTGCACAGTCCTACTCCTAAACGATTTTGGTCACGGTAACCTTTCTCATTGGAGAATAGTCCACTGGAAAGAAGACACTATTGTACTCAAATAAGTGCGGATTCGTAGGTAGGTAAATTGCCTAACCATAATAGAGAGTTTAGACGCAGGGCCAACGGCTTTACGTGCTTATCGAATAACGGGACTGTTAATGATGTAAGGTTTTTAACTTCGTGATGCTACTGATTATTTATTTGATGGAAAAACACAATAATTTATGAGCTGTAGACTAATAAATGAGCCACTTAACAGACTGTCATGTGATGTATGACATTATTATTAAGTATAAAAATAATATATGGGCATATTGTACTTACGTCTAGTTTGCAACAGAGCGAATTCGTTTAGTCCATGCATGAGACCCAGTGGCGGAATGATGAGATGTAAAAAGAATGTCATGACCTCATGCTTTAAATCGATCTGGTGATGCACTATTAATTCAGCAAGGAACGTTTGCAGTAATGTGAATAGAGTTGACCAGACACATGCAATCCAAGCTACAAATGAAACATGTAGTTCTTAAAAAATATTATATTTGAGTATAATGTAATGTAGACAGTACAAGGTATGTAAAAATGATATGTAAAATAAGGTAAGAGTATGTTAGAATAAAATAAGTAAATAAAATCTTTAAAAATTTTACTTACGTTCATTATGAAACATGGCCATGATCAATGCTAGCATGATCATGACTGCCACATAAACGAGAACCAGTATCATGGCGAATAGGAGATGGATCCAGCGAAATATTAGGATAAGAGCAATACTGCCTAAGAGACACACAGGCAGCGCAGTCATGAATGCAAACACAAACCAACCGAAGTACATTGAGGAGTAGTCTACGCCACGAATGCAAAGAGATCGCTGAAGATATATATTGTATTAGAAAATAAATCTTATCTAAAATAAAAACTAAATTTAAATACATTATAAATTATCCTTGACTTTATTCGAGACGTTAATGGTATAATTTACGGTATATTGTAAGCTAATCCGCAACGCTGTAGAAAATGTAATAATTTTTTTAACTTTATTTAAAAACAAATAACAAATTATAATTCAATTAGACACGTTTCTGTAATTTCACTCCCTAAAAATCCTTCGTACTACAATATGAAAGAAACGAAACTATAACAAAATGTAAAAAAAACGAATATGTTAACAATAACAACATTGGATCAAATTTTATAGAAGTAAAGTACACAAACTCAATTAGACTTGTGTATTAACTTAGATGTCATTATTTAGAACTATTGGGTTTTGTGTTTAACTACTTACTTTAAAGCTGCTAATGGTCTCTGATACTACTAACGACTCAGTCTCCAGCACTGGTGGAAGCAAAGCTAAAGTATAGCACAATAGAATAGCTGAGATCGCCCTCCGCACTTGTTCTTGCTGCATCAAAGGCGACACCGGCATCGACGCCATGCTTAGCTGGAAAGACAGAAACGACGTTAGCTACTACTGGTTTCATCAATGTATACTCTTTTTACTGACTGCCCCGTTGGCCTAGACTCTAAGACTCTAGTGGCTGGATACGAGGCCGCAGGTCTCGAGTTTCAAATCGGGAGGGTTCAAATCCTAAGTCGGGCTAGTAATAAGTTGTTAAGATTTTTTGCCAAAGATTTTCAGAGCCGTTTACAAATATATTTTTATTTCAAGTGATCTTTTCCTTGACACTAGAATATTAAAAAAATAGTATATCGGAAAATATGAGGAGGTTGGTATAGGCAGACTAGGATTTTTGTTAAAAAGGAATACAGGTATTATAGATCATTATATAGTACAATGTAAAAAAAAAATTGTATTGCAATTAATCATACTGACTTTTTATGTATAATAATTAAAATAATTGAGACCACTTCGGGTAAGACCGGTATACTTTATTAAGAATTTAGTTTATTGACCATAATAAGCTACCTTTACGACATTTCTACAAATTTTAGTCCAGGATAATTAAATATTTATTTCACTATTAAATTAAACTGTGAAATTTACTTAAGTCATTTGTTTTTGCAAAAATCATAACTTTTGTAAAACAATCAAATTGTCGGATTTTTCTGACATGTCGGATAGCATCATCATCGTTACCACACAATTATAGATAGCATCACAATTTCAACATCCATTCATAAGCCGAAATAGCTCAGTTGGGAGAGCGTTAGACTGAAGATCTAAAGGTCCCCGGTTCAATCCCGGGTTTCGGCATTCTTCTTTTTCTTGTATTTTTATATTTTTTTTATATGAAATATAATTACTAATTAAAAGCAATTAATACGCTTGCTAAGATAACATAATTACAATAATACCATGATAATAACCATATTAAAAATATAAGAGAGAGATAACCTAGCAAAATATCATTTTATCTCAAAATGTTTTAAGCACGTTGATAATATAACAAAAACAATGTGATTCAAAATATTTTCAATAAATTTTCAAAATTGTCAAAGAAAGTTTGTCATCTCAAGCCCGTTGGTAAGTTACCATACAGGTACCAGACACTTGGACTACGCCAGGTTTAAATACACATCGTACATGGATTTTAAGATGTTGTATCCTATGTCTAAAATAGCTACAAATATGCTATTTTTTAATCTCTTGAAAGAAATGCGCGCTAGTTCCAGTCATTCTTATTCCTTCCAGTCCATTCCAGTCATCCAGTAATAAACCTAACTTTATAAAATGTACATATTAAATTCGATTTAATCGATCATAGATTCTAATTCCGGCCTAATATCTCCGAATCGCCTAATTTACGTAAATAAGACTGATATTTTTTATGTTTATTTTAGGAAAAAGTTGAGCCAATGAGCCCTATAGTAAAAAGTTACCATAAACATTCGTACTGCAAAAAGTGCTTACTACGAAAATCCGCTACCAACTATCTTATCGTATCGTATCGTATCTTTTGTTTTTTGAAAATAGAAATATAACTTTTAACTGTTTGGATTACCTCATATTGTGGCCTTGAAGCACTGGTGTGAATTAATATAGCCTGGCTAATTGCGAGTTGTATTGCCAATAGCCCGGTTCGTAAATGTGGATTGCTTGAAGAATACTCCGGTTTCGTCACATATCGGGCGCGTTCTGTGCTGCGTATGCTAAATCTCCACATGTTACCTTCCTGCGGAAATAATTAAATGCGAATTTTGCTTACAATATAAATACAGCCGCTAAATAAATAAGTTTACTGTGCTACTTTAGCAGCACGTTGATCTCCCGTGGCACAAGCACAGGCTTGCACCTTTGCAATGCACCTTAATTAGCTATTGATTATGTACCAGATTATCTTCCAACATAAGCAAATTTCGTCATGATTATTTTCATCGTCATCCATTATATACCACATATATATATGTTCCTCTATTAAATTCTACTATTTGTTTCCAATTAAATAATTGATTAATTTAATTCGGACTTAAATATTACGAATTCTTAGATTATAATGACCAGCATAATTAAAAAGATTTTTCAAAAGGCAAATTTATGGTAGATGAGCTAGTTCCGGTTTAAGTGGTGAATCAAGTTAATGTATGCAAAGCAAACGTCACATCTTAGGTCACACAGCTGGCCGCAAATATCTAAATTTAAATTAATATTATTTGTTGTTGATTTTCCAGCGATGCCAAATAAGGAAAACCTTTTTTTTATTATCGACATTGAAAATGTCAACGGTAAAGGTGACGGAGATGACTGGCGCATCCAGTGTTCACAACCAATGTTTACTTCGTCTCATAATCTTTTTGAATAAATGTGGTGTACATTTCGGTCCCTCAAATGTTAAATCTTTTGAAATGTTGAAAATGATTTCAAATTTAAATCTGTCATTTGTGTTTAACTTTCCCTAATATATCTAATAATTACAATAATAAAAATAATAAGGTACCATTGGTTTCCAAATGATCCAAATAACCGGATCAGTAATGGGGGTTCCCTGAGAACGATTATACAATATATTGTTAAGATCGTCCTCGGTCGGAGCGCTTATTATATCTGTAAACATTTTAGAACATCAAACATGTACCGAGTATTTGGTTACGAATTCAATAATGAAATATAAAACCACAGTATGTTTAACAGGAATACGTGAAGGTTTTTACTTGTATTTTTCTATATAAATTAAATAAGGATAAGTTAAATAATTCACTATAAACACACAATTTAATATAATGAAATAGAGAAAATATATGTACATATATTATAGGTAATATTTCTTACCAACTCCCAAACTCTCTGCGACTTCAGTCATAATATCATTATATGGCGCATTATTTGGGGCATAACCTAGTAGGTTCTTCTTATTTAGAGACGCTAAAATATCAGACGATGTGAGTGGCGCAGTAGGAACAGCTTGCAGTGGAGTAAGGAATACCGGTTTCGCAATGAATATCGCTATAAGGAATAATACCGCTGAGAACAGTGCTTCCGCAAGTAAAATTCGCCATCTGCGCCTAAAACATAAATTGATGTGATGTATTGATACTTTTACTGGACAATATCTCAAAGTATACTTACTGTCTTTGAAGATAGGACTTCCAAATAAGAATACTGACATGTCGTTGCAATTTAGTAAAGACGGGTGTTTTAATGAATTTTAGCCTCATTGTACTTATTTTTTGATGTGACGTAAATTTCTGCTCGTTATGGGTAAAATACAAACAAATATTTCTTTTGCATTTGCTTCGTTTTAAGTTATGTTTAAATTACATATTTTTGAAGTTTGTAATATTTTTTTTATATCTGACATTAACACGTTTTTATTGCTATCAAACTTCGATAAGCTATTTGAAATAAACCCTTTTTAATTTTTTATGACAAAATATATATAGCTTTGGTTAAAACTTATGAATTTTAATATTTAAACTTAATTAGTGGTAGGTAGGGCTAGGCTATGAAAGTCTGCATTTATTACAGACAAGGAGCATTTTATGTTCTCGTGGAAAAGTTAAATAGGTTAAAATTGAAATAAAAAAAATTAAAGTGTAAAATGTAAATTCTTTAGTGCCTAACCTACAATCTAATACGGACTTAGCTTCGACGTTTATATTATACATATAATGATTATAAGAAAGGAATATCTAAATAATAGATTAATATATCAATAATAATAATAATGGTCCTCCTGACCGATTTCGGACACGGCGGCAAATCTCTCTTGATAGTGCACAAGTATGTGCATAAACACAGGTGCACTCTTTATTCCCTTACTCTCATAACCCGATGGGACGGCAATCCGCCACGATCGGAAAGAGTTTAGGCGCAGGACTAACGGCCTTACGTGCTTTTCGAGGCACGGGATTGTACACACTTCCAACTTTCAGATTCCGGGCTGCTTCTGAGAATTTTCGACAGAAAATGTCAATAATATTTTATTGGCCCGACCTGGGAATTGAACCCAGAACCTCCGAGTTAGCGGCCTTAATCCTAGCCCCTAGACCAATGAGGCAGACAGAATAATAATTATGTCAATATAGGATGTATAAAATACCAGCTTCAGTAACAACATTTTCGCATTTTTATAGAAATATAAATGGTACTTGCGTTATTGTGAGGTTTTTGAAATACTTGAAACCACCAAAATTTTAAATCAATATTTAAGCGATACAATTATTAAATCATTGAGAAAAGCTGAAAAGTGTTACTAATTATGAAAAATCCACAACAGACTTGAAAGAAAAACTTAAAGGTCTTGACAAAAAACTTAAAGTAACTCAGCGGAATGTTTGTTTTCGTTTTTACCTATTGTTTTAGTGGCTACGATAGGTTTTAATTAGAAAAAAATTAAAAAAATATAAATAAATATCATTTAAAATCATTGTTCTTATAAAAATCACAAACAAATTACTAAAAATACTATTAAAAAAAAATAAAAAAATTAACGAATCATCAATATCATAATGTCCATTATTGTCCAATAACTTTAATATAATTAAAGGCATATTAACAACACGTCCGCTACGACATTAAATTAAAGTTAAACGATCTTGTCTAAAAATCCGAAGTATATCATCATCATCACTATCACTACATATTATAAAACAAAGTCCCCCCGCGGTTCCTGTCTGTCTGTACGAACGCGATAATCTAAAAAAATTCTAAACGGATTTTCATACGGTTTTCACCAATGGACAAAGTGATTCAAGGTAAAGGTTTACGTGTATAATTAATTAATGTTTTTTGTAATTTTGTTGAAATATGACGATAATTGTTGAAGAAGTCGGAAAAAAACGAGCCGATTGAGAGCTTTCATCGAAAACGCTGTAAAAACCCTTTGAAATATAACAAAATAATGTATGGTGAAATTGTTCCCCTTTCATAGATCTACAGATAAGTCCGGGATGGCATATGTCTTTCTTCTAAGGATAGCTAACTATACCCACTTTAATGTTTAAAAAATGGTTACATAATAATGTTATAATGCGCTGTCGCCCACTTTGGCTAAAAACTGATACAAAACCTAAATACGACAGATATTTTTTTAGGAATATTTACGATGCTATCCGGGCGAAGCCGGGGCGGATCGCTAGTTAGTAATACATTAAAGTTTAATGACATGATTTGTTTACAGAACTAATATTCTTGAACACGCTAAGTGAATGTTGGCGATTATATAAAATAGAGTCCAATGTCTAGTACGGTCACAGTTTTCATTTATCAAGAAGACAAAAATGGCACGGTTAAATTTAATTTTCGTATTAGTTTGCGTGGTGTCTCTAACCATTGCGGAAGCAGGTTTGTGTTTACCAATTTTATTTATATAATTTTATTAAATTTATTTAATTAGTTATAACTTGAGGTACGAGTTGGTCATTTATATTTTAACGATAACTTAGATTTGCACGATTTTTACTAAGATACTACATTTAACGGTTCTTGAAATCATGCTTTATGGTCTATTCTGTTATAAAATTTATAGTACCTGGACCGACTCTCAAAAATTGTAACTCCATTATCAAAATCATTAGAGCCGTGTTCGAGATATGCAAAATTATTAATTTATCTTATAATATTAAAGGCTAATTTAATATTATATTTAAAATAATTAATATGAGGCTGTCAAAAAACAAAAATGAAAATAGAAATTAATCAATCATTATTAAGGTAATATAGTTACGTAACCTCAGTAAATTTTATTATTTTAAAATTCAATTTAAAATTTCAGAATTCCGAGAACGCCGTTCTCCTCAATTCAGTCAAGCTAGTGCCAGTGCTACATCGTTTGGAGGCAATAGGTATCCTCCCCGACCAGGTTTTGGGGGTCCTGGATCAGGATTTGGAGGTCCTGGGTCAGGATTTGGGCGTCCTGGACCAGGGTTTGGCAATGGAGGACCGGGCGGTAACTTCCAAGGCCCAGGTGGCTTCGGCGGTTCCGGATTTGGGAGCGGTCCTTCAAGAGGATTTGGATCAAATACTCCAGGAAGGCAGGGTGTCAATATAAACATCGCTAAGAGTGTTAGCATCAGCACTGGTGGTCGTGGTACCTCCCTGTCTCAAGCGACTGCGAATTCGAGGGGCTAGTGTTTAAATTGAAACTATTATGTGACTTTTGGAGGACATTTGCGAGTTTTGTATTAAAATATTTTTCTAGATTATGCTTATTTTTTTATTTTCCCCAATTAATTAGACCATATAAAGGCAATTATTTTTATTACAATTTATTATTTTTGATTTTTATTATTTTTGAAACTGTTGTTAGAGTAACAAGCAAAAAGAGCTGTTAGTGTTCATAAAAGTCTACTTTAATGTATAATATTTTAGTTGAAATGTATAATAATACAACATTATTAAATACTTGAGGGTAGGGTATTGTGCAAGCCCGTCTGAGTTCCACCCACCCATCACTTATTCTACCGCCAAATAACAATGCTTAGGATTATTGTCTACCGGTTTGGATTGTGAGTGAGCTAGTTTAACTAGGTACAAGGGACATAACATCTTAGACTGCGGGTTGTTGGGGTAATGGAGGTGTGAGATTTTAAACATTTTTTCCAATGCCAATGTCTATGGCGTAGGTGGCGACCGGGGGATGGGTGACTTACCATCAAATGGCACCATTTACCAGTCTGCCGCAATCTATGAAAAAAAAAACTTATGAATAGAAATATTATTTACCTTCGGGCATTGTGATAAATATGCTACACATATACATATATACATTTTATTAATTATTTATTAATAAATAGGTACACGTCCCGGCTTCGCACGGGCAGAATAAAGATCATTTATTTAACTTTTATTATAGTTTTAACATACCATTTTACACAATAACTTTATAGGAGGAATGAGAAAATCAATAATGGCTAGAAGGCTACAATAATGAGGCTTAAGGCTTTTTTACAAACATTCCATATCTATGTTGTTATGAGTAAAAAAAAAATTACACATACATTACATACAATTTTAAGACAGTGTTTATAGTTCACAAATAAAAAGTTGTAGGTTAAGCTTACATACGTACTGTTCGTTTCTAATATGCGGCAGTTTTCTTATTTTTAGCATTTCAATATCCGTTGTAACTTTTAAACAAAAGATCCAATTCAAATAATTTAAAGGGATTATACATGTACATAAACAACCTTTATCATGAAACTATTTAGTTATATAAGAATTAATATAATGGTACGATTGTCATCATTATTCGAGTCTAGCCGTTTTTTTTACTAATATAATATGAATAAAAAGTTATTGTGACTACCTAATTATATTATTCTAACCTACTAGTTAGACTAATAGCCTCCCGGATTTTTGACCATACATTTAGCGAATTTAAATTATTTAAATATAATGAATACAATAACACTTAAAATTAAATGAGTTATTAAAATAAAAAGAAATGGTGTTTTATTTCTGAAAATCAAAATAATATAATCCTAATTTGCAACTAAATGAAGTAACTTAATGAAGAAACGCTGTGACCGTGGTGCGAACGGCGACAGCACAGTGTGCCGGCCGACCATTAGCATTTTTACACGTAATTCAGAAACTGATCTAAGCTGATTATTAAAAAATGTTTAAAATTGTGTCAAAACAACAAAGCCTTTTATACTATTATTATAGTGTAAAAGACAAATTTAATCTATATAAAATCCTTGTTGTTGTGACTAACGCAATTATTTGAATAAGGATTAATTATTAAAGGATTCTAGGAAATGGCTTCGCAAATAACTCGTAATTTTTGAATAAAATTAGTTTTTGTAACAAGTTAGGTTAATTACAAGTTGCTGTGTCTTCTATTGTTTAAATTTTACTTAAAGCGTACAGTTGATAAATGGTTTTAATAATACAGCTGTTACTTTAAATTATTTATTACGTATCTTTCTTATATTATTATTTCTTATATTATATTATACTAGTTTTGCCTGCGTAATTCCCGTTCTCGTGGGAATACGGGGACAGAATGTAGGCTATGTTGTACTCACTGATAGTATACTAGCTTTTACTAATACTAATATGTACTAGCTTTTCATTGGAGGAAGTCGGCTTAGAGATAAAATAAAATACCTAATGCTCTAAAAATTTTTTTAGTTTTTTTATAATATAACGAAGAAACGAATATTTTTTTATTTATAGGAAAAAGTAAATTTTTATTTCTACATATTTACATCAGGTCCGCAACTTGTCATTATCGTTATTTAATGACATTATTGTTAAAGTACTAATTAATTATTAATTAAGTAGGTACCAATTATAACTATATTTAGTTATTATTAATTAATTGATTAATAAAGGCATTTGTATTGCTAAGTGAAGTTTGGTGATTTGGGCTAAGCACCTGTTATTTTTTTTCTAATGTTCATTAGTTCCCTTAAAATATTAAGAATCAAGATAACAATTGTTTTAATAACAACGACATTAAGCAATATAATAATATATTTTTAATATTATCAGCATAATATTGTAAATACGAAAGGTACCGTCTGTTGATCATCATGAACATACCATTGAAGTGTTTGCTTTTTATTAATTTGGGTACCTTTGTACCATATAAATGCCAGTTCTTATAGTTATTGGATTAATAAAATAAAGAATGTTGTCGTATATTATAAAACTTCAGATTTTTAGATTTTAAATTGATGCTAATTCTTATAATATAAAATAAGGTAATAGTGACGCAATGATGGAAAGTACCCAAGTCACTTTTAAATTAATAAAATGATTTTAAAGTGACTTAGTTCGAAATGCAAATATATCGTGAATTTTGTAAATTGATTGTTATATTTGTTCGTGTTATTATCGTTTTGCTAGCGAAGACCACATCCGAACACTATTCTTAGAAAAAAATATTATCACACTTCAATATGACTATATAATGACAAGATTGCTCAATTTTCAATCATAACAAGTACTCGTGACTACGAAATGGCTAAGTTGGTGTTTATATCGGGATTTTGTTGGCTTGCAATTGCCGTGCAGGCTGCTACTTATAGAGGTATTATCATTAAAACGATTTAATTTAAATAAATGTAATTTTACTAATCAATTTAAAGAAATGAAAAATATTTAATTTGAAATTATTTCAGATGCACAATTGCATAGGGTGGTGAGATCACCGCACTATGGAGCACACTACTACGATAACCAACCACCGTTTGCACCACCACCTTTTCCTCCCCCACCCCCACCCCCACCTTTTATTTACCGGACACATAATTGGAGTGGTGTAGGCCGCAGCCATGGTGGTGCTGTTGGAGGAGTCTTCAGTGGAGCTGCTGCATCTGCTCAAAGTGCAATTCCAGCTTCAAACGCAGCATTTTCTCTGGCTGAAGCTGGTGCAGTCCAAGGTCAATTTGGAGGACAATCTGCTGAATGTGATGACAATTCTGGTTCTAATGGTTTCAAGAACTCGGGTCACTACAGTTCCAAATCATCAGAATTGGATACTCAACAACTTGGAAGTTCTTCAGCTGGTTTTTCAAAAGCAAAATCGGAGAATAGTTACAGTGGTGGGTACTCAGGATTAAATAGCCATATAACTCGTGATGAATCATCAACCTTTTCAGGCCAACCAAATCAAAATAGCGCATCAAACGGCTATGGTCTAGAATCGAATAGAGGCTATAGCCAATCTTCAAGTTCTAATTCAGGCTACGCTGGAAATTCTGGAGCGTCCGGAAGTGGTTATAAGAAAAACTTTAAAGAGTCTGGCTATTCCGTTCAAAACGGTGAGAGAAATCAATTTGATTCTCAGCAAACCGGTGCTGGTAGAGACCAAAGAAACTTTGAGGAAGGAAGGGTATCCCAATCCGGTGGATTTAGTGGCGCACAAGCTCAATCTTCATCTTCTGAAAACAGTGGCCAATATGCTAGTTCTCAAGGATCAGCGCAGAGTGGATCAAATGGTTATGGATATGGAAACGTCAATAGACAATCAGAAGTTCGTGATTATGAAAATCAGGCAGGTGGAAGTGAAACCTTTAAATCACAACAGTTGCAATCCACAGCAGGGTCCGAACAGTCCGCTGGATATGATGCCGGGATAGCTGGTCAAACAGCTCTCTCTGGTAGCAACAGTGGAGCAGGGTACAGTCAACATCAATCCGCTCTTCATGGAGCTCTCGAGTTAGCCTCTCAAGGCTTACAAACTGCAAAGAAATCTGAATGCAGTACATGTCAGAAAAGCACTTACGCTCTTAGTAATGCCAAGAGTCACAGTGGGTCAGCAATAGCGCTTTCTATTGGAGGCTAATTAAATTATGACAAATATTAAGAATCCCGTCTTATTTATTTATTAATGTAAACAAATGAATGTAGGAAATCTCCTAATCATCTTTCTGTAATCTATAAAGGTAATAAAATATGAGTGTAATTAAAAATTGTTTTATTTAATTAATTTGGTTTTTATTCATTTATTTTATAACATAAAAATGTTATTTAATTAATAGAATTTCTATATATATTCCTATAAGCTATATTCTTCTAGATATATTCCTTTTAATATAAGTACAACAATACATTATTACATTTTGGATATTAGATAAATAAATCAGCAAATAATGAAACATTGCATTAAAAAATATTTATTCTTTTTTCATTATGAGAATAAAAAATAAAAGGTGCACTTGAGTTTGCGTATGCACTGGGGCACTATAAAGCCCTTTGCATGTAGCTTTAGAGAATAGATGCCGTATCGAAATCAGCGAGAAGCACACTGCCATCATCATCATATAAATAAACATGATGATGATATAAATATGAATAAATAAACACTAGAAAAACTGATTTGGAATGTATCCTATTCTAGGAAAAATACAATTTCAGACTTATTTTACATATGTATACATCTTTCTTTCAGTTTATCCAAACTAAAATAACATATTATAATAAATTCTAAATATTTAAAAAAATCTACTTGTTTTAAGTGACTGTAGTTGAAATTCTGAATTGCATAACTTACAGAAAAACATTAATATGTTTTGACTGTGTTTGTAACGTTTGATTACATTTCGTATTCTTCGCAACCTATACATTTTTTTTAATGTACTCCATACACATTAAGCGGCGATTAAACGGCGCGCAAACACGCGAGCCGAGCCTGGCTCCGCTCGTGGTTCGCCGCGCCACGCGCTGTGTAAACAACTGCGCTCGGCGCAGCTCGGCAAAGTTCGCACGATCCATCACTTGTCGGTTTTTTCGACACAGATCAAAGGCGCGCGCGCCATCTGCGGCTCGGCTTGTGTTAATACGCGCCGTCTAAACAGATGTCACAGACACAGAGCGCGCGACGAAGGAAGACCTATTTTGTTTTTTAGCGAAGTTTTTAATTGGGGATTGGTTTTGTACGAGATGGAGTGGAGCAACGAGAAGATTCAACTCTTCATTGAATAGTACGAAGAGGAACCGGCCATATGGAACCCAAAATACCCAGGTCACAAAAGCATCTCCACGGACGGCTCGGCTCGCGTAGGATCGTGCTACCCCGCGTCGTTTAAACGAGCAGGCTTGCGTCCGTATTTAGCCGAGCCGCATCTCCACGGACGGCTCGGCTCGCGTAGGATCGGGCTAGCCCGCGTCGTTTAATCGCGCCTTTACACATACTTCTTATATATAACAATTATAGTCAAAAGTTAAACGGTTATATCAAGTACAATCTGTGATATTCAACGTGAATATTATAACAGTTATGGCTTAAATTAGTATTTCAACTATATCATTAACTGTAACTTTCGGAAGTATTTGATTAAGTATGAAATGGTAACTTCTATTTTCTATTTTCAATCAAATTAAATCTGTCGTATGCATGATTAATTTATGTAACTTTATATGACTTCACTTTTTAACCGACTTCAAAAAAAGGAGGAGGTTATTGTATAGTATATGTTGACAACATAAGCTGACATCGACTCCAAAAATAACAATAATTGTAAATACATTATCAACCACACAACACATTCGTACCTACATATTGATGAGTAGAAAATAGTAAGTTAATTATCAAATTATAGAAGAATACGCAATTATTTTTTTACTTTTTAGGGCATATTAATTTTGTTTTTACTTTGAAGTCGGTTTTTGTTTTATTAAAATTTTTATTTATTATACTGTTTGTTTTCCCAAATATAAATAAATAAATTTTGAACTTCTAATCACAACCGATAATCAAGGTACTTCTTATTAAAAAAGTTTTATTGATAAAATAGTTATATTTAATAATAACAGCTAATATAATTTAATTTAAACCCAGAGGCACGCAAATATATACTTTTTTTTATGTAAGAGGGGGCAAACGAGCAGGAGGCTCACCTGATGGAAAGTGACTACCACCGCCCATGGACACCTGCAACATCCGAGGACTTGCAGGTGCGTTGCCGGCCTTGGAGGAAAGAGTACGCTCTCTTCTTGAAGGTTTTTATGTCATATCGGTTCGGAAAAGTCGCCGGCGAAAGCTGGTTCCACAGAGTGATTGTGCGAGGCAGAAAATACCTTAAGAAACGCACTGTTGTGGATTTCCAGACATCGAGGTGATGGGGATGGAATTTGGAGTTCTGGCGCGATGTCCGGTGGTGAAATTCAGCTGCCGGGACTAATCCAAGCAACTCCTCAGAACATTCCCCGTGATATATGCGATAGAGTATGCAGAGTGACCCAACATCTCTACGCAAGGCCAAAGGATCAAGCCGGTCGGTAATAGCCTGATCGTCGACAATTCGAACCGCTCTACGTTGAATGCGGTCAAAAGGAAGAAGCTGGTACTGGGGAGCTCCCGCCCAGAGGTGAGAACAGTACTCCATGTGGGGCCGAATTTGCGCCTTGTAAAGTTTTAGGTGGTCAGACGTGAAGTACCGTCTCGCCTTGTTGAGCACTCCAAGCTTTTTAGAAGCCAATTTGGCTTTAACTTCCAATTGACCGCGGAACTGAACAGTGTTCGAAATCTCGACGCCAAGTATACCGATAATGGCTGTGGCAGCGAGGGGAGTATTCTCGAAATGAGGGGATATGACAAAAGGAGATTTTTAGCGGTTAACGCGCAAACTTGTTTCTTATTGGGGTTGAATTGGACCAAGTTCAGTCGGCCCCAGTCCGAGACCTTGGTTAACAAGGTCTCGACTTCAGACACAAGTTTGTTCCGACACTCGTCGACGTGTTCCCGAGAAATATTAGCACGGCCGGTGCGTAAAGAACGTCTACAGTGCTGTCATCCGCATAGCAGTGAATGTTACTGATTTGTAACATATCATTGATATGCAGAAGAAACAGAGTAGGTGAAAGAACGCAGCCTTGTGGAACACCAGAATTGACGAATTTTAAGTCAGAGCATGCACCGTCGACAACGACCTTGATGCTCCGATCTGCCAAAAAACTGGTGATCCACTTGCACAATTTCTTTTGAAGCCCGTAGGATGGAAGCTTGGAAAGTAGCGCTTTATGCCATACCCGATCGAAGGCTTTCGCTATGTCCAGACTGACTGCTAATGCCTCCCCCTTGGACTCCACCGCCGTAGCCCATCTGTGAGTAAGGTAAACTAGAAGATCACCAGCTGAGCGACCCCGACGGAAGCCGTACTGGCGGTCGCTAATCAGCTGATGCTCCTCTAGGTACCGCAGGAGCTGGCAGTTAATGATGGACTCCATTACCTTGGAGAACAAGGAGGTGATAGCAATAGGCCTATAATTTGTTGGATCAGAGCGATTGCCTTTTTTAGGGATCGGGTGCACTAAAGCCGTATTCCAAGAATTCGGGACAACGCCTAATGTGTAGGAGTGGCGGAAAAGACGCGTTAAGACCGGTGCCAGCTCGGGAGCACAAGTGCGCAGCACAATCGGAGGAATGCCATCGGGCCCACTCGACTTACGGCATCGTGGTATCACACCGCAAGATTGTCGGTGGTGTCTTTCCTTGATCATCAAGAGTCGAGTTGTACGCGAAGAGAGATCCCAAAAGGTCGGCTTTCTCTTTCAGGCAGAATGGGCCAACGAGTCATCGCTCCTGTGCAGAGATGGAAGGGAGGGCTGACAGAAATTCCCTAAGACAGCCTTAGCGAGAGACCAGAATGCACGTGTTCCCGAAGGAAGACGCACCAATCTCTCGCCAATCCTGCCTATGTGCTCCGATTTTGCCTTGGCAATAACACTTTTGAAAGACCTGGAGGCAGAGTTGTATTCCTTTTTAAATGCGCTGGTATTTACATCACGCGATGCCGATGCTTCAGCCCAGGCTTGATAGCATTCTACCTTTCGACGTGACGCCGTTTTGCAGAAGCAACCAAACCAAGGCCGGGATCTGCCGCCGATGGGTATTGCAGAGTACGGAATGAAGAGTTCCATACCCTGAAACACCACATCAGCGACCGAGTCAGCAACGACATCGGGATCATCCGGCGAGAAACAAATCCGCCCCCATGGGTAGGATGCAAAGAAGGACCGCATCCCATCCCAGTCCGCTAAACTGTAGTGCCACACAAGGCGACAACCCACGAACCGAGGCCGTGAGGTGCGTGTAATCGGCACTGTACTCCGGACAAGGCAGTGGTCCGACGAGCCAAGAGGAGGCTCTACGGAAACATGGTACCCGTCCGGATGAGAGGTCAGCAGAAGGTCTAACAGGGAAGGTGTATGATCCTCCACATCTGGGATTCGCGTTGGCGAGGTAACCAGTTGTGTCAGATCATATGCCAAGGCAAAATCGACCACAGATCTCCCCGCATGATCGGTGGTACGTGATCCAAGCCATTCGGCATGGTGGGCGTTAAAATCGCCAAGAATCACGATCTCTGCGGATGGGATCTGCTGCAGCACGGAATCGGTAGCCCATTGGATGTGCTCAACGAGCCGGTCAGTTTAGGCATTACCGCTATGGGACCTATATAGGCACGCGTAGATTTGCGGATGATCATCGCAGTCTACGCGCAGCCAGAGAATGGATAGGTCCCTCCCTTCAAGATGGGCGAGGCGACGAGAGCAGATATCCTCTCTGACGTAAACACACACTCCAGCCCGTGGCACAAAGGAATGTTCCAACTTGTACCCCGGGTAGGAGAGGAATGAGGTGTCCGCCGGAGACAATATCTGGGTCTCGGTTAAAAAGAGCAAGGCCGGCTTCGCCGTCTCGAGATGGAAGTGGACGGCGTTTAAGTTGGAATTCAGTCCCCTAATGTTGCAGAAGTCCACAGTGAGGGTGGAAGGGGTTGCCTTAAGACGCCTGCTCCGTTTGCCCCGACCATTTAAGAGCGCAAAATTGCCCCCCCCCAGAATTCGAAGGGCAGCCTGGGCATCCCTGTTTAGGTGGTGTATGTCCTGAGCATGGATGTCCAGAGAGGAATTGTCCACCGCAGGCGCAGATGGTACCCTCCTGGGGTAGTTGTTCTTTATTCTGCGCACTCATTTTGTTGGGGGGGGGGGGGGGGGGGAATTGGGCCTCCGGAACTCTCACATACCGAACGAAACGCGGTAGCTTGGCTACCACTTCACGCCGATTTTAAGTGAGAGAGTGGTACTTCCCCGGGCGTGCCGGCCCATTCACTACCACTATGCAAAATACTATGGGCAGACCAGAATTATTCAATTATTGACATTGTGAAAGATAACATAACAATTGTTTCCAGAATGTAGCCTCTGTGTAGTCAAATTAAAACGTTTTTAAAATGTAAAAAAATGTCTGCCTCTTGAATCCTTCCAATGATTACTGTACTTATAAATGTGGAGCTATTTAGATATTTACATGTTTACAGCGTCCCACGATAATGCAGTAGTGCCGCAACGATTTTCTTCGTTTCGTAGATAAATATGATTTTTATAGGTGAGGTTCTCAACAAACGGTAGTAGATTCTTATTCATCTATAAAAAGCCTAATATGATATGTTAAATAAAGATTTTGAATTTGAATTTTAGTTGTATGAAATCAACAATCGTTATCAAAATCAGTGGGCTTACTATCACTTTTTCATTTGCAACTTTAACCTTTATAGGAGTTTTAAGAACATTAGTTAATTTGTCAGTTTTATTGTCAAGATATCAAACCTGATTTGGTGGTAAGGTTTTGTGCAAGCTCTTAGTCTAGGTATGTACCACCCACTCATCAGAAATTCTACCGCAAAACAGCAGTATTTGGTATTGTTGCGTTCCGGTTTGAAAGGTGAGTTAGCCAGTGTAATTACAGACACGAGGGACACAGGCACAAGGATCTTAGTTCCCAAGCAAGATGTAAGCGATGGTCATAGACATCGTGGGTGGTAAGGTGGTCCCTATGCTCGTCTGCCTACCTATTCTATAGAAAAAAACCTACCTACATACTACATCTACATACTACATCTTGTTGAGTTTTCAATCACCAGTACTAATTCTATAATAACTCAAATATATTATTATTATTATTGAAGTTACATAATATTAAACAATATTGTAAGTTTAATTTATTTACCTATCATACTCTTGAAATATAAAGAGGATTTAGTAAAAGTTCCGTACTTTGATTGTGACACATAATATGTATGTTTATTTTATAATTTACCCTATCAATAAAATGATAGGGAATTCTAGATACCTAGGGTAATTTCCCGCTTGTATTGTGATAAACATTATTAAATATTACGTAAAGAAATGCATGGAAACAGACAACAAGTTCAAGTTATATTAATTCGCACGTAGTTAAAATTGACATAATAAATTATCACACATTTGTGATGGCAACGTTTCGCAGTATTTGTGTTGTGTTGGTATCAATATAAAATGTACCATACGAAGTTTTTAATCATAGTATTAAAATGCTTCGACTGGGGCTCGTCTTGTTTACCGTCGTTTTTGTTAGTCAATGTTCACCTCTTAGTTTGAAAGGTAAGTGTTTTCATAATTATTTGTTACTATTTCAGCACTGTATACTTGAATCAGTTTCTACTATGTCATATCATTCGCCATAAGTTTTTTTAAAGATTTTGCTCTGTTAATATTAAGACAGGCTAAGTAATTTTTCCCTATTTTTAAAAACTGAATCCTGTTATATAATAATTCAATTTAATAATAGAATTTAAAAGATAAGGTATAATTATTTAATTTAATTTTTGAATATATATATATATATATCATATTGTTCAATTTGAGCTAAAACTCATCTATTGAACAACCATTATTTAGCAAACTAAGGCTTATCACTGTGGTAGTTTTTAAAAATGAAATAATAAAATTTCAATTAAATCTCATCATGTCAGTACAGTCGTATTAAACAAAAAATAAAATAAAATAATATATTTAATAAAATTGCAGATGGCAAGCTACTAGAGAGATTAAAAAGATCGCCATACTACTGCGATCCACCGCCAGCTCCACCTCCGCCACCACCACCTCAACAACCATATTGGCCGCCTCCACCACCACCACCGCCTGTACCGCGGGCATATTGGCCGCCTCCGCCACCACCACCGCCACCACCACCACCCCCATTCTGGCACCATCACCATCACCGTCACCACGAACCAAGTCAGCCAGAAGGACCCTCGAACGAACAATACAACGATGGACAAAATGAATCCCCTAAGGAGCCTTGTGATAAATGTAAAGGAAAAAATTCAGCAATCAGTAATGCAAAAAGCGTCAATGGAGACGCTATAGCCATCTCAATTTCAAGAACAAACGCGAATCGATAGAATGTTTACATACATACATTTTAAAGTTATAAGATTATGTGTATTTGATTTGAGTGCTTGTAATCTGTAAAATAATAATGTCAATAACATTACATACCTACATAAATAATATTTGAAATAAAACATTTACTTATTAATTAAACATTATATTTATACATTCTTTTATATATTACATTTTTTGAGAAACATATATATTTTTGCGAGAAACAGACAAATTAAATGAATTGCTTTCTTTCAAAGTTCTAGTTAAGTACTCGATATATTATGTACATTAAAATATACCTACTACAGCTTTATAAATTATTATAATTCTTTGTTTTAAGTTAATCTTAAGTTCTGCTATTTTTAAAGTCATAAATATATAGCTAATGAATATATACGCAAAATAATATAGAGTAGAGCCTGAAAATAGAGAATAATCTAACAAATTACCTCATTGAATGTCAAACACTTCGAGCTTGCGCAACTAGGCTGCTCAGTGCGACTTGGTGGTCACACATGGCAGAATTTAATCCAACATAATTAAATGTATATTTCTTCACAATGAAGAAAAATTAAAGACATTTATGTAAGTCGTGCTTGCTTAGATTTGATCGATCTACGGGATCTCTGAGATCCATGTATCGCCTCGGCTCTTAAAGTAAATTAAACCATTTAGGTATATTATGTTACCGTGAATAAATTTCATGATGAGTGGGTTGTACCTCAACAGACGGACGGACTCGTACAAAGCATTACCACCAAGTAAAATGTCTATAGTTATTAACCTAAGACGGAGACGGAGTTTTTATTGCAATAGTACCTATGGCATGTCTGAAATATTAAGCAAATAAAAATAAAATGTATTAAAAATCACTCATGAATAATGAAGAGACTTTACTATCATCTATGATAAAAACTTCGTTAACAAAGACGCCAAATATTTGAATAAAACTTTCTGGTCAACAGTAATTTAATTGCATAGTTTTATTACAGAAGTGCTAAAATACTACACCGTTAGAATTTGTTTATTCTGTGTGTTTGAATTGTTTATTATAGTAATAAAATTGACCTCAATGACTATATCCTAAATTTTTTTATATTTTTGACAAATGTTATAAAAATGTTTGTTTAAATCGTCTTGCGTTGCGAATAGTTTTTAATTTATTTTGAGTCATGATCCCTTTTTCACTTCAAGTTAAAAAATTAGGAAATAAATTCTTAAATTAACGTCATCAATTGCAAAATTAAACATTTTTATTAAGATATTATGTAAATATTTTGTATTCTAAATGTTAAAATATGTAATAACATAATAATTAATTAATTAAGAGTATATCTGTTGATATGATATACAGTAAACTTATTTAATTAGATGTTATTTTCGAGTACTTACTATAAGCATTTTGCACAAAGTTTTAGTAAGGTTGCGCTCTACCCGTATTTGTTTACAGACTCACGAATCTTCTACATATTTTCAATATATTAAAGAAATTAATTAATATGTCTTTTATTTATGATTGTATTATATTATTTTGGTTGAATACGAACCATTATTAATTATTTGTTTAATATCGAGCCCACGGCTTTTTTCACGCAACAAATCTTGTCCGTGACTACTGTTCAAAACCATAAATGACAATAATATAAACATATTAAATATACATGAACTAACATAACTTTTTTATCGGTACCTATAAATTACTATAAAAATAATCCGTTGTAAATAATCATTATACATTTGTAGGAGTTCGTTGAACTCTCTATTAGTTCCTTACTTAGTTGTTGAAAAAATCCTATAAAATTCAATTAGATTGACACTTTGGTATTCCGCTAGCGATCAATCGGGACATTTATTATCTGTTCTCTATTTTATTAGGATGGATGTTTCCCGCACTGAATACTATTCGACTAAATTACAAAATTACCGGTTTGCCAATTATATAGCTGTTTATGGGACAAGCTCTCAATACTTAGGTAAATATTGACTGATATTTTGATAGGTACATTATAAACTATTAATTATAATATGTTAAAAGACATCATATACAGGTTGTTTTTATACAATAATTGTTTTTTTTAAGTAATAAGGTATAACATTTTTGTTTTAAATTTATTTATGCAAAGTGAATCAACCGTATTATTTCCGTATGCTATATAAGGTATTAAAATCGGAACATTATTATCAAAATACTTCCGTGGGAAATTCTAATAAGGCTCTCAATGTCTCTAACGTGGGAGTCGACCTCGTGTCATAAGGTATAAAAGTTATTTTACGTGCAAATATTAACATACTCTATACTGTATTCAAAATGGCAAAGTTGGTCTATTTCTTCGCCATCGTTGTGGGAAGTTCTGTTTTCGCTGAAGGTAGTAATTTAATTTTATTTATCGCTCTAATCTATACGGCACATCCGATCGAATATTATCTGTACCGTTAGGTAATGAACGGCATATCAATCACGATTTTTTAAAATATACTTCACAATTCTTTGGTAAAGCATAAAATTTTAGTTTTTTTCATATATTTGTCATGCTTTGTATTTGGTAATGCCAGCGATCTCATAGGATATTTTATATTTTTAAGGATTAACATTTATAATGAATTGAAACAAAAATACACTCTGTAAATGAACTGTGTTACTTTATTTGATGATATTTCTTTAAATAGTAAGTCTAAAATAGATTCTGTGTAATCAAATTTTTGATAAATTGTTTGTTTGTATCGCATCTGATTGCATCTGAAGGACCACTAGATGATAATTTTCATAATTTCACATCCACATTCAGCAACATATATTTTAATCGTAACTATAGTTACATCGATTCGTGTATATTAAAAAAATATAGTTTTAATTGTATATATTTTTTATGGTTACAGACAGAGAACCACGACATTTAGTCAAAAACAAATTATGCTATAAATACGGAATATGCGGTGGCGGTGGATATCAGGGTGGATATGGATTCCAGGGTGGCCATGGGTTCCAGGGTGGCCATGGATTCCAGGGTGGTTATGATGGAGGCTACGGCGGATACCAGGGTGGTAACCCATACCCACCGATCAATATTGGAATCAGTCAATCTCAGTCATCAGCTAGCTCTGGTGGTGGAGCTTACGGGAGCGAAACCTACCCAAATAACTACCAATATAACAACGGTTACCCCCATAATGGTAATCCTTATAATGGAGGTTACAATGGTTACAACAGGCCTGGTAATTTCGGTAACGGCTATGGATCATATAATAACCAGTTTAATGGTAACTATTATAATGGTCAAGGAGGTTATGGATTCCAGAGACCTTACGGTTATAATGATGACGCTTCACACGAGGATAACAAACCGACTGATGAGGATTACGATGGTGATTACAGTAGATCGAATAAAGACTAATATAAGCAATTACTTATTTCTTATCTGTGATATTATATAGTATGTTTTTAAACACTTTTGTAACAGCATGTTTCTAATATAATAAATAAATTTAAAAACTTAAATTCAGAGTTTAATTTTTTTGAAGCGATAAAATTATTCGATAAATGTCTGTGTAAACTTGTAAAGTATGTGTCTCTGACTTAATTTCAACCACGGTGGCCAACAATCATATTGCACAAGCACAATAACACGCAAGTGCAATCTCTAATTAAATCTTTATTGACTCGACTCACTGGACTACTAATAATTACCAAAAATAAATATTTTAAAAAACTACAATTAAAATAGTAGGTTCCATAGTAAAATTATAGATTTATGTAAAGTGAACATTGAATTATTAAATGTGTATATTTTTATATGACTTATTTTTATGCATTATTTCCTATATTCGGCCTAACAAAACTGATCTCACTTTCTGTCATTATTGTTTACCTTCGAAATAACAACATTGTTTAATTAATCACTCACTTAACAACGCTTACAGAGAAAGCTAGTTTATGTTTAACGCAATCTTACTTTAGACATTACGGTTACTTATTACATGTTCCAAATTTTTTTTTTAGAAATAACGACTTAAATGTGTTCATAAAAAAAATTTTTTTCGATATAATATTATGCATCTCGCCTACTTTTTAACCGACTTCAAAAAAAGGAGGAGGTTATCAATTCGTCTGTATGTTTTTTTTTTATTTTTTTTTTTTGTGTTTGTTACCTCATAACTTTCGACTGGGTGAATCGATTTTGATGATTTTTTTTTTATTTGAAAGGGGTTGCTTCCCATGGGGTCCCATTTTTTTTAGTCCAGGTTTGACAATGGAATCCATGAGAAAACCATATAAGTCGTAAATTTGCATGAGGTATGTGCGCGACAAATGGACGAATAACTCAATATCACGCCAACCGATTTCGATGATTTTTTTTTTATTAGAAAGAGTATACTTCAAGGGTTGTTTGATGATAGTTTGGTTAGATTCTGATTATAGGATCCATGACAAAGTAACGGAAATCTTCAATTCTTAGTAGCAAATTAACGATACACGGCCGATTTTTTTATAGGCTATCTAGATTTATCATTCACCTTCCATAACATCGTTATGATCAAGTAATTATAGTACTATTGTAAAAAACACTTCTTTATATACCGTCAATAGTTTTCGCAGCGCACGCGAAATAATAACTTTTATAGGCAACAGTTTGATACGTTGGGTTACATTGCTCCATTTTAAGTAGGGATCTATAAGTTTTTGAAAATATAATAAAGCCTATATTACTCGGTAAAGACGTAGCTTTCTAAGGGTGAAAGAATTTTTAAAATCGGTCGAGTAGTTTTTGATTTAAATCGTAATAAAAAATCAAACAAAAATCAAATCTTTCCTCTTTATAATATGAGTTATGCATGTAAGCATTAGTATATATGTATATGTTTGTAATTGAAACATATTTGAACATCTTCTAAAAGTTGAGACCAATTTTGAAAATTATACATATATATATATATATATAGAATCGTACATGTTATATTTATATATTGATTACTAGTTTTTTTCCGCGGTTTCACCTGCGTAGTTCCTGTTCCCGTGGGAATATGGGGACAAAATGTAGCCTAAATTACTCCCTGATAATGTAGCTTTCCATTGGTGAAAGAATTTTTTAAATCGGCTTAGTGGTTTAGGCGTGAAAGCGTCACAAGCAAACTTACTTTCGCATTTATAATATTAGTTAGGATAATATAGATACTTCCCCTTTTTTTAATATACAGACATTCCGTCATATTTTATGGTGAAGAATGGTATAACACAACATCTATAAACATACAGTTTATTTAATTATTACTAGAAATAACTATTTGGTTATGTTATGGCTGCCCAACTAAATTACCCCACCAACTAAATCTATTTAATCAAAACATGTTAATTTATATTCATACATTTAACCATATTAACTAATATTTATTAATTAAGTACCAAAATGCATTTTTCTTTATGTTTCAGTGTTTTAGTTTAATATATTTAAATAATAATATAAATGGCGCTGTCTCATATGAGCTGCACGTTTAGTAGGTCTACCTATATTCTACAAATTAGTGAGTGTACTTCAGATTCACTAAAAATCGAAAAATAAATAAAAATTTTAACAAAACAAAAACCGACTTCATAGGAAAAACAAATTAATATGCACTAAAAAGTAAAAAAATAATTGCGTATTCTTCTATAATTTGATAATTAACTTACTATTTTCTACTCATCAATATGTAGGTACGAATGTGTTGTGTGATTGATAATTTATTTACAATTATTGTTATTTTTGGAGTCGATGTCAGCTAAGCAAACACTATAATATACCTAGCAATAATAATACGGGAATATTTTAAAAACATACACATTACAAATTGACTTTTATTCGCTTCGTTAAGTTGCGCGTGCGACACAAGCACATCTCACCTACAACTATGTATGTAGTTATAAGCCCACCTTGGCTGACATCGACTCCAAAAGTAACAATAATTGTAAATAAATTATCAATCACACAACACATTCGTACCTACATATTGATGAGTAGAAAATAGTAAGTTAATTATCAAATTATAGAAGAATACGCAATTATTTTTTTACTTTTTAGTGCATATTAATTTGTTTTTCCTATGAAGTCGGTTTTTGTTTTGTTAAAATTTTTATTTATGCTACAACAAATCGTGCAGAAAATCATCCGCAAATCCTTAAAGCTGGATGACACACAAGTGTTATATTGATGGTCGTTTCTCTCACGGTAATATGTATACAGAGTGTAACAAAATTCGTATCCGACCCGTGAAGTGGTTATTAGGTATCGTGAGTCGGTTCTATTTATGTATAAAAATTTAAAATATTCAAATATTATATCAAAAAAACACCCATAATTTTTTTTTATTGACATTTTCAATTGTAAATGACGAAAATTTCATGGAAAACTAAGGTAGTAACTATCTCAGTACTATCGGGTAGCTCGGGTAGCTACCCGATAGGCTAAAGCTATTGAGCGCTGACGCCCGCGCCTGTTTTGCATTGTAATTGTCGTTATTTAGTTAAATTTTAGAAAAAATATTTGCTTAAAATTTTAAAAATGATTACATAAATATAACCGACTCACGATACCTAACAACCACTTCACGGGTCGGACACGAATTTTGTTACATCCTATATATTTATACTGTTTTTTTGTCCAAGGGCATCACAATATCAAGAATATTATTTTTTAGTAAAATTCTTGTAAAATCCCCGGTTGTTACAACGAGAAAAGCCTTCAATTCGTATAAATAAATTAAATGTTTTGACGTTCAGACGTTACGTAATGTGTTTAATACTTTATATTGCAAAATTTTGTGTGATTAATTATATTATTACTTTTAAAATGCTTGTTTCATTTTTGTACTTCGTTAACATATAGGGGCTATATATATATATATATATATATATATATATATATATTATATATAATATTTATGGCATAGGAAGGCGGACGAGCATATGGGCCACCAGATAGCAAGTGGTCACCAACGCCCATAGACATTGGCATTGTAAGAGATGTTAACCATCGCTTACATCGCCAATGCGCCGTCGACCTTGGGAACTAAAATGTTATGGTCCCCTGTGCCTGTAATTACACTGGCTCACTCCCCCTTCAAAGCGGAACAATAGCAAGTAGGGGGAGACTGGGGCTAAAAGTTCCGATTTTTAGTTAACCTCAAAATTTCAGAAACCTAGTTCTATATATTATGCCTATCTAAATCCGTGTATTTGATCATGATATAAGATCAATATATTATATATTTTATTGTTGGTAATTTATATAAACAAAGTATCATAATATTGATCGAGTAAAAGGTATGTGATATACGATTGGACCTCTAACGAGAACTATTTAAAATGTTTTCATCGGTTTATTCACCTTTACTAATTAAATACACCAATCTGAATAGGATATAATTTTAAATAAAACTTAAGAGTTTTTATGACTTAATTTATGTACGACTACAGTTAATTATAACCTTTCAAGCAGTCGTTAGACTTTGAATGCCAAATTTTTATAATTAATTTATGTTGTATATTATTGGACAATTAGATACACCTTGTGATATTTTAAGGTTTTATTTTATTAACTCTGGACTAATAAATATTTGTTTAAGTAGGTATTTTAACTTTTATCGAGTTGTAAATGAAACCTAATTGTGGTTTTACATTACTTCAAAAGAAGTCTTACAAATGGTTCATGTTCGATGCCTTTTATAAATAGTTACATAATAATTAATCAAAACCCAACTTCAGATATTTTAGTAATACCTACAATTAAAACTTTTAAGTGCCGTTCCTTTTATTTATTATATCAATAAAATCACTATAAATAAAATAACTATAATAAAGATAATTATTATGCTACATATTTTAATTGAAATTCTTCTTAAATAAGCTTTATTATAATCGACGAAATTAAAAAACAATGTTTATTTTCATTCTCTTAGTATATTTTCTCTTATCTTTTTATTATTTTCTTAAATCAATTAAATTTTGTAAAAACAAGCAAGACTTCTCTGTATAAGACAAAAAAATACTCGTAAAGTTAATTTTTTAAAATACCCTCAACCTTATCGTCTACCTGCTATTGTCTGGCTATTTACATATCACACCGAAATCAATTGTTGAATTTAAATGAAAATCCTCAATAATAATGACAGCCTAAAGTGTCTTAAACGTGCCTGGGGCACTTGTTATATTGAAAACGATAGTGGTCCCATGTTAAATAGCACAATAAATTTCACGAACTTTTATTAAGCAATATTTTTAATAATTATTATAAAAATACAATTAACGAACAATGTGGTATTTACGAATAAGTAAAAACAACCTTAAAAAATAAATGTACATGTATATTATTAAATACTATATTACACGTATTATTATTATTATTGCCTCTACTGGTGAGCTGGTTCATTTTTCGCTCAGAGAATCGGAATTGCAATTCAAAGGGGAAATGCTGCTAGCATTCTTGCCACCATTCCACGCGGTCACGATTTATATAGTAATTATTTTTAATTTATATTTGTATTTATTTATGTTTATGTTTTAATGTAAAAAAAGGTTGCAAATAAATTTATTACGTCGATATTATTATCCAATAATATATATTTGCACCATTATGAGCAGTTTAAAACATTCTATTATTTAGGATTTTATTACTTTTTTTATAAAAAAAATAATGGTTATTGTTGTCGTACAGTTAATTGTATCATAAGCTGTAGAATGAATAATATAAGGAGGCATACTAACTCCATATAAGATCGCACGCCGCAAAGGATCAATTTCGTCGGGTTGTTTACCTAAGTTGATGTAATTAAGAGTATTTATTAAAATCTCAACTAGATCAACCAGTTTTTTGAAATGAGATCAAAATTTTGAATAAAAACCGTTTAAGATCCTCTTTTACATATTAATTAGCAATTTTTGTGCATATTTGGAATTTATAGTATCAATCCAATGGGATCCATCAGGTTTACCGTAAGAATCGAGATGAATTTATGAGTGTGTATTTTGTGACCCACTGGTCGAAGTGGGGGATATTATCCTCCTAGTATATAAGCTCAGAGAAATGATTCACATGTATCCATTACATCGACGAAAGGTCTAATCAAATATATGAAAATAAATGAATCAAGATGAACGCCAAGATTATTGTAGTATTATCTGCGCTCGCTCTTAGCAACGCGGCTCCTGCTCCTTATGGTAAGTTGACGTAATGTGACAATGAACTCGAATGTTTAACTTATAGTTAACCTCATACGTATTCTACAAAACATAGTTATTTAATACGTGTTCACCGATCAATGTTCAAAACAAAACTTGATTTGATTATTTTAGTAGCTTAGGCTGACCTTAGTTATGTGGATACGTAAATTTTTATTTTTTCTTTTAGGTGAAGAACTTCCAGGACTCATTTGGCGTGTAGGACGGACTCCAAATGTAGCTTTTGGATTTGGCAGTGGATTCAGCAGTAACATTGGTGGCATCAGCCATTCTTCAAGCATCGGATCATCGTTCCAAAGCGGTGATGCCAGCGCGTACGGTGCTGGTGTTGGATCCTCAGATGGCAATACCTTTGCTAGAGGCATTGGTTATGCACGTGCTTCACCGTACTCGCACTTTGGATTACAACAGCCTCATCCTGCTCGTTATAATAACGCATTTGCAAGACCCAACGGCTCTGCCGTATCCTCAGCACAAAACTTTGGAAACTTCGGCTCGGCTGTGTCGTCTTCTCAAACACAAAACGGTTTTGGCTCGGCAGTCTCCTTAGTTCAGAATAACGGATATGGTCCCTACCAATCAGCTACCTCCTCTGCGCAAAACTTGCGAGGGTATGGATCTGCTGTATCCAGTGCTAGCACAAATGGCTTAGATTTCGGAACCGCTGTTTCTTCCGCTGAAAATATTGGAGGATACGGATCAGCTATTTCGATGGTCCAGAATCATGGCCAGAATAACTTTGGTTCAGCGATTTCTGCAGCCCAGAACATAGGAGGTTATAGTTCAAGCACGGCGCAAAGTATTCAGCAGCAAGGTGGTTCTCTCCGTCACAGTGGAGCGATCAGCATCAATGGACCTGGACTTCAGACGGCACAATCTCACGCTATTAACAACGGTTACTATTAATAGGACTTCGAAAATAAACTCATGTTTAAAAAGATGTTGAGATGACTGCTGGCCACTTATCTCAATGTCTTTTGTAGAGTCATATTTTTAAGTTTAATAGAATAATTAAATTTATTAAAAGTATTAAATATTTTTCATTATTTTTTATTTTGTTATTACAACAATACCTTTTACAATTTAATTTATAATGTTTATTATTTAATTTGAAATAAATTTGGCAATTAACAACAACAAAACTATATACTATACTGATTATCAGTTTTAACTGTGAAAACGAGTAAGTACGTTTCAACGGTCGCAATATTTCTATAAACAATACACGATTCAAAAGTAATAAGTCAATACTTATTAGTAATTTCAGGGCAAATATAAAAGCAAAAATACTCATACAAGATTGATAACTTTAAAATATTCTATAAAAAAAGAATAAATTAACTGATTGATCAGAATATCTTAAATTTTAAGAGTATGAGATGATAAAAATAGGAAATGCTTTGTATTTAATTATAGCACTTGTTTACCACTGCTTGATATTTTTAATATCGTAAGCGTATCGTATCGTAAAATATGTATTTAAAACATACATACATTTTTTATTTGGTGGTAGAGTTTTGTGCAAGCTCGTCTGGATAGATACCATCCACTCATCAGATATTCTACCAAAACAGTACTACTTGGTAATGTTGTGTTCCGGTTTGAAGGGTGAGTGAGCCAGTGTAATTACAGGCACAAGAGACATAACTTCTCAGTTCCCAAGGTTGGTGGCGCGCAACATCTCTTACAATGCCAATGTCTATGGGCGTTGGTGAACACTTACTATCAGGTGGCCCATACGCTTGTCCGCCTACCAATGCTATAATTTTTTTCATAATACGCTTCGTAATAGGAAATTATTAGATTAAGATTTAATAATAAATATTTATATATTTTTTTTAATTTATATTCAATTTGAAATATTTGTTAAGCGATTGGAAAATGCAGTTCCTTGAAAAATATCCAGGTGAGGGTTAGTTTGATTTTATCACCACCCCTTTTTAGGGATGACAAGCGTCACATATGTATATTAACACTGTATGAAATATTACCGAAATTTACTTGTTTAATTACGGCACCTGTTTGCATAATAAATACAATTTCTATCAAATGAATAGGGTAAAAGTTAGGCCAACATATTTTTTAACTAATGAGATTTCTCTTTCCTTAAATCAGATAACATTTCATTAAAATAAATGTTACATTCAAGAACTAATTAAATTAATAACTTTAGTTGTTAGAAAATATATCATTAATGAAATTTAATACATTCAAAGGGGAAATGCTGCCAGCATTCTTACCACCATTCCACGCGGTCACGACTTGTATATAATTATCTTTAACACAAAAGTAATGTAACTATTTTGTTATTTTACAAATGCATAGGATAAGAGAAAAATAATGAGATATATTAAGAAATTATATATTACGTAATACAAGCGTAGAGGTGAATTATATTTTTTTTGGATTACTGACCGAGTACCTTATTGATTGACTATAAAATGTAGCATAGAATTTATATATTATAATCAATTATCAAAATCTCATCTTAAATGCTATAATTTTTTGGGATTACTATTTGAATTTTTAGAACGTTCAAAACAAGTGTCAACATGAGGAGATTGTTATCAAGACTCATAAATTAAATATTTCATCCAAAAACTAGTTTATTAATAAGATGTGGTAAGTATGAGACTTACCACATCTTATTAATAAATATCACAGTGACATTCTGTTGATTAATTACTGACACACTTAAGTACATATTCGAATTTTAACATTATAAATACGATAAATAATGTGTTTGTTTGTTTCTTACGTTTTCACAGTTAAACCACTATGCTGATTTAAAAAAATCTTTTACCAGTATTGTCACAGGAAAGCTACATTAACAGCAAGTAACATATTATGCTGCATTTGTTAAGCAGTCAAGCAAGCAAACTCACGTAATTATTGCTGGACTTTTTTATACATATAAATATATAGATATAAATCTAATTATTTGCGTTCTATTTAGATTTTAAAAACATTAACTATTGTTGTCAAACTACAAAATTCTTTGAATTTCCCCAATAAACAAACATAGATGCAAGATTTAAATTTTATTGGTTACATTTATATTATTAATGCTGAAACTTTTATGGTATTGGTCTTTGGGTAAGTGGGCATCGTCGCCAATGCGCCACCAACCTTGAGAACGAATTTCCCTTGTGCCTGTAGTTACACTGGCTCACTCACCCTTCAAACCGGAACGCAATAATATTTTATATTACTGTTTAGCGGTAGAATATCTGATGAGTGGGCGGTACCTACCCATACGGGATTGAACAAAGCATTGCCACCGAGAGCTTAGTACTTATTATTACTAGTACTTAGTACTTATTATTGTATCTATTAAACGTCTTTATTTTTGTGTGCAAATACCACTGACCGATTACACCATCGAAAATATAACCCTATAGAAACAATATTTTAATTTATAGGTAATTTTTATATCAATCCCACCAATTCGATTGTGTCAAAACTTGACTTTTGGTGACTTCTGTGTGACAAAACTAAAATATACAAAGTCTATTTATTTTTAGTACATAAATGAAATAATAGCCCGTCTAATACAGTACCAAAAACCCACTGATTATTAAAATGATTACATAAATAGAACCAACTCACAATACCTAATAACCAAGTCACGGGTCGGACAGGGCTTTTGTTACACACTGTATAAACCCATTTTTTAAATTTATGATTTGCTTAGAAGCTCAGTGTCATCATCATGCAAACAATAAGATCCTTCGCATGGTAGATAATATTATAGGTAGTTAGCTTTCCTAGATTTCAAATATTATCTCGGCCAAGATTTCGAAAAATCCGCTCAACGGTTTCATTCTTGTTTAAACTTAAGCGAATTTAAGTAATTCATTTTTTAATGAAAACTACTTTTATTCCTAATTACATTCAAATATATAGGTAAATCCGCGAGAAACTACAAGTATTTTGAATTGTTATTATTAAAACTTAAACAACCGTTATATAAAACAAAATACTTACTTTTATGTCCTTGTTTGATTGTACAAGTTTGAATATATTGCCGTAAAACATACCCACATTATACAAAATGGTTTTAAATGAATAATGATGAATAATAATGAATAATTGATGTATAGCTACATTTTGATAAGAATAAATAATACACACCGTATTTTTATACTAAAGTCATCTAGTAGGTCACAAGCGTGAGTAAGTGATCATTAATGTTACATAAATTAACGATCATTATATAATACATACTCGTATACTCGTAAATATGTTATTAATATTTAGTTTCTTAGTTAAACATTACTATATAATTAAGAAATTAAAGACGAGATAGAATATTATTATATATTTCGAGGAATAGAGTATTCGATAAACATTATTAAAAATAACTGCTAAACGTATAAATTCCACTTATGTTTTGAGTTACCGTAAGTCGAATTTAACTTTACCGATATAATAATATGAAAATATTTTACCCCGTCTGATTTATGATTCTGTCACGTTTGGAACAGCTTTGTATCTTGACGCAATAAAAGTACTGTTAGAGTTCAAAGAAGCTTGCAAAGATGAAGCAAAAACGAGAATCATTGAACATTCAATACACTAATCACGAATAGATTAGTAAGACCACAAGGAAACAGCCACCTTGAACGTGTAATTATATCTTATTACAAACTGAAGTATAGGTTACAATGCATCAATTGTACATTTCTCGCATTTAAACTGAATGAGTTATAACAAATCAATTATGCAGATTGAAGTCAGCTTAAAGTTATTAAGTCCCGTTCATAACACGGCGATGTTAAACATATCATTTCTGTCGGAATATAAAGCATGAAGATGGTGGAACCGTTGCATTTCGAGTTTCGCTTCACACCATGTCTCCCATTTCAAAAGTGATTTTGTATTATATATTTTTAATCGAAAATATTTACGCAGGTACCTATTTACTTTACTTTTAAACAATATTTTTGATACATTCATTTCACAGAGTGATGGCATAATTAGGTATATGATTTCTATCTTTATAGTTCCACAAATATTTTTGCTTCTGCAAATAAATTTGAAGCTTATGTTAAAATCTCTTATGTATATCCAAAGCATTATTATTATTTTGTATATTGACAATAAATGTTATTTTTTAAAGACAAGAATGGTATTTGATAATATTAATACAATCGCTTTTATAAATATACATTAATTACTTCAAGGTAAAATCTACTGCTTTATTATTTCATAATGTAATTTAACAATTCAGTATATCAGTGAAATGTTGCTATTTTATTCCTTATATTCATAATCCAAACTTAGAAATAACTGAATAAATGAATCTAATTTACGTATTGTTTTAACAGATAAATTTGATGGGACTGATCCACGTATTTTTAATACTGAAATACCAATTGTGCCAATAAATGGTATGATGGGTGTCGCCGGTATCGCTGGAATATTCTCAAGAAATGGGCGAGTATCTTCAGTTGGAGGCATTAATTTCTTCCCTCCCTTAAATAATAAAATACCAGTTGCAATAAAGAATGAAAAATCTTCAAAGCGATCCAATGAAAATATGGCCAACTTGGTCCCACATAACATCAACTGGCGAAAAGATTTTGATGGTAATATAGCGGAAGGTTCTATAAAATTTTATCCAGGAGGTGTAGCTGTTTCATCTTCATCTAAATCAGGAAATATTGGGTCAAATGGAAATCCATGGGCTAGTCCATTTAATCCAATGATAAGGCCAATGAATGACATTTTTAGTGGATCATCAAGATATATCAATCATCCTGAAAATTATGACTTGATACACAGGGATATGTTCAATAACTACATGCCTCCAAATTTATATTTGAAAAGGACTTGGCTGTACCCAACTTTCAACCCATTTTTAAACTAAATTTATCTTTTACCAACTCCTACCCGAATTGTGTTAGCAAACTCTTTCCTTCTTAATGATACGACTATTAAAATTTCATATTATAAATTACTAAAATAGGGAAAAGTAAATAGTGATATTTTATGTTTAGTGTTGTAGTTTTATTTCTGTTTCATAATATTATAAGTTTGTACATATTTATTGGTAATGTTATTACTTCGCCAGCTACCCAGATGCTATTTTAAGACCTCACATTTGGCTTTAGTTATTTTGAAGAAAAATATATTTGCCATTAAATCAACATAAAATAGACAATAATTAGTTATAAGCATTTTTTGTAGTACTTTCATGCGTTAAACAATAAAACAAAATAACTAAATATTATTTACAGTACTCAATAAAATAATTAAATAACAGTGGTCTCTATTTTTATGAATAATCTAAGGTTACCTATAATTATAACTTCGTTTGACTAATCTTCAGAAACTTTAAGTTTATAAAACCTAGCCTAGCGCAGTCTTGAGATTTTTCTCTTCTTTGGATAATCGTAAATTTCGAGCCCTGTTTACGAGATGTATTTACATATATAAATTTAAATAAATATGTAAATACACCTATAAGCAGGGCGGGATCGAACCCGCTACCTCGGAGCGAAAGGCACGATCACTGCCAATGGGCCAGTCAGATAATAAAAAACTCTGAAAACTAACCACATTGTGGGAGTCAAATTTTGAAATGAACTTGTATAATGATAAATCTTTGAATATATTGCGTACAATTATTATTACTTTCTTTTGAAATATATTTTTGTAGCAAATATATAATCTTGATGGTTATATTAGTAGATATAATAATACAATTTATATGCGTAACATGTATTGACATGTTTATACGCAACTACCACCATTACTAATAAGGCTAATTACTTCTAGTAAATAAGTATTCGCCTCTTGGGTACTAATATATCTGGTTATAGTCATGTCACACACTGTTGTAATAAAGCGATTTTGTATTATACTTTTATATAATAATACAATATGGAATAATAACATATACTTTATATAATATGGGATATGTATTGAAATTATACATTAATTATATAATATTTGAGACCTGACGCGTATAACATTTGAATAATTTAAGATATAAAATATCAAATTGAAAACAATTATATAATTAAAACTAAATTATTAAAGGTTATTGCACTTAAAAATAATAAAAAATATTAGTAATATAACAATTTTGAAAGCTGTCAGCCGTCTTCGCGAACTTATGGCTAGCTATTTTGTGTATGCGAGACCGCTATCTTTGCTTTAATTCAATCGCTTCGCTCCTCACTATACTCGAAGCTGTCTGGCGACACGCACTCGCTCCTCAAGTTCTCACCCACCTCTGCAACTTATGCAATCGGGTGGACTATTCTCTAATATTAGAATAAATTCTTTAATAAAATACGTTATTCGTTTTATTGTACTATTAATATCTTTGAATATATTTGTATTAAAAGCACAATAATGTTGTTATGGTAATACATAAATATACCTACATCATACATATAATATACTTACAATGAAAAGAAAGTGTGTACACAGGATGAAGAGTCTTTTACCAGAAACATCTTCCAGAAACTACAAAAAGAGTAAAGATAATTAACGAATCATAGAGAAACGTTATAAACATAGCAATAAGAACGTACAGACAAATAAAAAATATTATTACTCTAATTATCTAATCAAATTTTATTTGATATAAGAAAGTAAATTTTGCACGTATTGATTTAATAATTTATTTATTAATTTCAAGTTAATACATACATAATAAAAAACAATATTAATATTAGATAATGCAATGAAATCTAGAATGGCCCGCCGCGTCCTAGATATCACGCAGGTGAGACTGTTGACAATCGCTCGCCGTCCGCAGCCAAGTCGCTACACAATCGTCCGAGTCACAACCCACCGTCAATACACCACTCACCATGCGTCTCCTGCTTGTGATATTCCTTCTCTACATCGTCTTTGTGTCCGCTGCACCGCAATCGAAGCTCCAATTCGGCAACAATGGTAAGTACCATTCGTAATTTTTTAATTTTAAATCAATACATATATATGAAATTAAAATCGATAGACAATTAATTTACTCAATTAATATGGCGACGGCATTTATACATCACACAAATGAAGCTCATAGACAAAGTTTTGAAAATTGTTACCAAATATAGGCTTTATACCTATCGTAATTATGATTCGTCCGACATTGTTTGTGGCCCAAAAATGCTAAGTAATTATTTTAATTATTCATTTTGTAAGACTATTGTTATTAACTAAAATCATATGCATAAATATGGAAAGTTAATTGAATTGTTATTGAAAGTATATTATTATATGCGAGTTATTATATGTATCGAATCTTGTATTGCGTTGTAAAGATTGTGACGTAAGAGCTTATACCTACCATTACGTAAAAAAATATTTGTACTGTCTAAGCGGTAACATTTAATTCAATAAATAATCTTTATTCAAGTATTAAAGACGGCACTAGTTGAAAATATATATACTTATTCTATATTCAAAATTAGAAATGTCAAAATTAAATCAAGTACATATTTACGAAATAAGCGTTTTCCTTATTTTGTTTTTCAACATATCACGTCATAAGATTTTTTCTATCTAGCTAAATTAAGAACAAAGGAATGAGAAACTATTTTAATTCTAACGCGCGTTAATCAAAATTTTAATAAAATATTAAATTATTTCAATTTCGTTGTCGTTGAATTTTTATATACTAACATTACTTATGCACAACAAAGTTAATTTTCGTAAATATTACTGCTAAATAACAAAAAATAACCGAATGCATATGTACTTTTTTATTAATTTACTTGTAATTACGAAAGTCGAATTCTATTCTGTTCGTCTCACTTTTCATAATATCTGCTAAATGAATTGAATTTTTTTTTTAAATAAATATGTTTTATTACCAACACAAAAAATAACTGAACGATAAAAAATACCTAAAATAGGTAAACGTCTCTCAAAGGTCAGACGTCCCAAGCCGTTGATATAAAAAACGTAATGACAAAATAATAATAACTTGAACGTTGCCTTCTAAATGCATTTTTCTTATATAGTGCTACCTCGTGGATAGAGTGGCTAGATTATAAGGCTGTAGATTCTGAAGACTTAGGTCACGTTCATGGGTCGGATCATTAGAAAGATTTTGTATTTTACGTCAGCAGGCCTGATTTTGTACCTTTTCATGAATCGGAAAGTAAGGAAAGACTGCTATCCGATACAGTCACATCGGATTATCAGAATGACGGATCGGATTATCAAATAGGACCACTTGTGTATTGACGTTCACTTGTGACCGAAATCGACCACGACGACATGATCATAGATCTCATAGCCCGTGTAAAGCTCTATGATGATCATCAGCTTTATACGATTTTTTTACCAACGAAATGCGTTGCGTGTCTCAAATGACGACGACCGCAGCATATACTTTTTCTTGATATATAGATACAAATACACGATTTGTAGTGTCAATGAGTAACTTATGCACAATGTGTAACCGAAGCCAAGTAACATAACAATCGTAACTTGTTAATGAGTCATTTACATCATGTTATATCGTTGTCAGTTGTCACAATGTTCATCACTGACTCATAGCACATTTGATTGTTACTTTCGAACCTCACCTTAAATGTAAATTTATTAAAATATTTATTTCGAAAATATTCCAAATTAATAAAATGTCATCTTACAGAATAATTCCTACAAGAGTTATTTATTAAATTCTTAAATATCATTAAAACGAACTCACATTCAATATTACTGCGAGTCAAATGTTCTGAGATATTTTTTTTTCTATAAGCAGAAGTAGCACAGTTGTGTGTGAAAAGAATGCAAAGTTAGTTATTCTAAAAATAAATGGCGCCAAGAGTCTATCGATCGCTAAACATAAAAGCAACAAAAGGTAACGTGTAGTGCGAGTTTTAGATCATATAATATGTAAATAGTTGATACAATTCTTGTATTGTATGTGGTAAAGGGTAAGGATGACGGCTTAAAAGTTAATTTTAAGTAAATATTATTATGATATGATGATATATTTATTTTGCCTTTGTTCGCATGTTACAAAATTTGGTATTTTGTATTATTATTAATGTCTAGTTAAAAAGGGTATTTGTTGAAAAACGTTTATTCTGACACTTCAAAAAGACAATTAGTCACTGTAACCGATCTTTAAAGTTTTAAACTATAAAATGTATTATACAATGATTTAAAATAATTAATTTATATATTTCAGACAGCGACATGAAACAGGTCGTAGAAGAGGTTGTGGTGGAATCAGTCCTTCATATCAAGAGTCAGTCCGGCAATCGTCAAGCGAGGACTGACGCCAGAACTAACTTACAAGATGGCGCTCGGGTCTCGGAAACGAAGATTTATTAATCAATTTAAATTATTATCACTCTTATGTAAATTTACTAACTAGTCAAGTGTATAAAATGAAATGTTTGTAATTCATAGAGAAAAATATATTTAAGTGTCATCATCATCATCACCGATTTCAGTCCACATAAACCCACTACTTGGTAAAGGCTTACTTGCTGTTTCGCCGACTTATCTGATGTTATTCGACCCTCGGGTTTCTTACTACTCTAAACCTACCTGGTCTGGTCTTCCTATCCATCTCGAGCTTAATCTCGTGATACATTTTCCAGTGTCCTTTCTTTCTAAATAATTTTCAGTTCGACTCCTTTTTGTTTTTTCTTTGTAACAATATAAATATAATATATAAAAGCATCAACTTATGTAATATGTTATAAAGCTCAAACTTTATTGTCTAACAAATTTTCAATGCATAGGAATACAATACAACGCAATACAAATTGAAAAAAATAATAATATGTATATTTTTATATAGTAATTTATTTCAAACGTAATATAAAGTTATAGAATGTCTTTATTTTTTTTTTTATAATTCCTGTATTTTTTAACTGTTTCCTTGAGAAATCGAGAATTTGCTCGTATTTGTTATTTTATTAAAACACAGATATTTTATCATACAAAAATACACACTATAAACATATTCACAAGTCTTAGATGGTGCAAACTTTATTTCACTGCACTGCACTGCTACAATTGCACTTTACAAAATTTGCCAACAATTACAAAAGTAACAAATTATGACAAAAATAATAAAATAATTATAAGAAAAATATATTTTAAATTTACAAAGTTCTTATCCATTATTTAAGTCTTTATATAAATATTAATAACATAAAAAAGACATTTAAAGATTTTGAAATTATTAAATATTTAAGTCAGATTATCTCTAAGCTACAATAAAAGTATTATGAGGACTAAGACATAGACGAAGGAAGAGTAGAAGTAAAATATTATATTACGTTTCGTACAAATCATTAAGCAGAATCTTGAAATGAAACTTGAGTAGATTTAACTTAAAAAGCATGTCTTGGTTTCCATACATGACGAATATTAATATCTGAAGATGTCAATATTATAATAAAAATGTTATACTTGTTTATTTAATTTCGTTGTAATTATGGATATTTGAAAAATAGAATTGTGAATTCATAAACATTTTTTCTTTAAAGGCACTGGTTTTGCTTGAGGTTAATTACATTGATTTCATAATTCATAACTATTTTAGAATAAAAATTATTAAAAATCTTGTTGGACTTTATATTGTTTAACTTAAGGCTTGATATAGATCTAAACTTTAAAATATCTTCGTCATAATATAATACTTATGTCTAACCTCGATTACTAAAAAGAAGCGATTAAGGTATTTATAGCAAAATTAAACTATAATAATAATAATAATATCTTGGGACATTATTCACACACGGCCATCTGATCCCAAACTAAGCAGAGCTTGTACTATGGAGACCAGACAACTGATATACTACATATACTACTTTTTCTTTCGTAAATACATACTTATATAGATAATTACACCCAGACTCAGGACAAACAGACATGTTCATGCACACAAATGTCTGTCCTGGGTGGGAATCGAACCCACGACCTGCGGCGTGAAAAGCAAGTGTCTTACCAACCACGCCAACGGGCTCGTCAGATAGCTACCAGCAGTGCTACTATTAATTTGATAAACTAAGTACACTTTGATTGTAACAAAAGACTAATTAAAATATCTGATTTATTTTTAGGACATACATTATCATAATCTCTTACTATTTTTTTTGAATATTTAAGAATACCTAACATTTTTTGAACTAATAGCATAATGCCGTAATGATTTATTTTGTGTACGCATGTGTAGTCGGCATATATGATAGATTAAAAAAGTGCCAAATCCAGTAATGGTATTCATAGAGCGAGACGCGCGCAGACACGACAATGAGATGCGCACGCGCTGCGAATAATGTACTACGCACTCATTCGGATATACAGGATGGATTTTTATGTAAATTAATCTGTGTGAAGTATTGCTTTATCCGTCAAAATATTCAGGCAGCGTAGGGCACGAATGCTACAACTAAAAATAGTTTTATTAATTTTACGTTCTTTACTTCGACCACACCCTTAATTATAATCGCACAAACCAACGCTATACGTAACATAACATAAATTTACTTGGAAAAATGTATATTGATCGTTTGAACCAATTGTAAGCTTTCATGAAAAAAGTGAAATTACAAAGTGTATTTATTATTAGCTACAAAGATTCCATTAATAATATATTATATATTACCAACAATGCAAAAGTTTGGCATATTCAGATAAATATAATTTTCTTATTACTCTTGAAAGTTATGAAACTTTAACTTGGTTAATATATGATGAATACAAAAAGAACGCGCTGTATAAATAAGAATCACGCCATATTTGAATACAATCAGTCGGCAAGCTGGAAGGATCACCACCGTTAGAGGCGCGCGCGCACCATCAACGATTACTTATTTCATACGTATGCCTAGAATACGGTTACAGCTTCGGAGAACTTATTACACGATTTTCATGCGAAAGATGTCATTGATTTGTTGTTATGCCAATTTTTCCATCCATTCCTCGGCAAAGTTTGAAACGAATTCGCTTTATCACCGATTTAACGACGTCGAGAAGACACGTTCTGATGATTGTAAGAAAAATCTATTACACGTGCAAAAGTGAACTGTACAACTGATTACTTGCTAGCGCATGCCCGTGCATTTAAACTTTTTTTAAATTTCGTATATTTTTTTATATAGTATTTTCGTATATATTAAATAGGACAGACAGACAGGCAAGGCCTGCTCTCCTGATCGCCAATGACATAATATGTATTTTTTAATAGCCAACTATTATTTAATCGCCAATGCGCCACTAACCAGACGTTACGCCCTTTGTGCCTGCCTCAATCACCCTTATATCCACCGACACACACCATAGAAAAGTGTGTATATACGGATAAGCACTTGTCACTGTAAAATGTATACTAAGTTTTACATTATTTTATTTATAATCATAAGTTGATTGATTGAATCATAATTGATTTGGTTAAGGATTATTACAAAACTGTCCGTAATGTGCAATTAAATACCAAAAAAAACAGTAAAATTTTGGATGTAACCCGCGCATCTGTTTCCCGCCTCTCTCTGTGCGCGATTTTATTTCTCTCTAAACTATTTTTTTATTTCGTGTCGCGCATGTTTTTAAAATTATTTAAAAGAATATGGCTTTTAATAAAATAAGGATAATTAATAAAAAGCGCTATTTTTTTTGTAGTCCTCAAGTTTCATCTGCGCCGCAACAACTTATTTAATTTATTTATTTATTTATTAGGTTTACTTACAATCCCTTACACTAATACGTTTACAGAAACAATGAATACAAACTTATTATCTAAGTGTAGAAATCAATTACAAGTAAACACAACATGCTAGTAAAAAAAAAGAACATCAAAAACAATTCATAAGTAAATATAAAAAAGAGAAACTTAAAAAAAAAGAAAATAAAAAACAATTACATCTAAAAAGTGGTACTCTTAACTATTTACTATTTAGGTACAGATCTGCAAACTTTCTAAAAATTCATATTGAATGTCAACGTGGATGTCAACAAAAGAAGACACCTGGTTAAGGAGTTTACACAGTCTCGAAAGTAAGGAATTCGCACCAAGAACAGTTCTACGTAAGGGTGGGCAGAGAGGTGTTATAGGAGATCGAGGATATCTGGCAGGAACTGGATTTAAGAATATATATTATATTTCATCTAGGGATGACATGCTACAGGAGTGTATTTTTTCGCAAAAATATTAATAATTAAGATAAATATTTTTTGTAATCAATAAACGTGTAGAGGAATAAGTATAGTGTATGTGTAAGATTGTATTTTACGTAAGTATTATACATATATTCAAAAAAAACTTCAAACTTCCGTAAACACTAATAAAATATGCATCGTGGCAGCGACAAGATTTAGAACCTATAGCCTTTATATTAATTACACGCGTAAGTTAAAAACGCGATTCGTAAATTTTTACGTATTTGTATGCAAATGTCGTTTCCCCGGCCGCCTTGCCGCCATTATCTTTAAGTTTGATCTTAGTAAAGTATATTGATTCGAGTTTCAGGTGATGATCATTCATTAAATAACTCCACGGAGATAAAGGTTAATATGTACCCTTATCTATCTATGTCTATGACATACTCTTATACTACGTACTCTTATACTCTTATACTTACTATATACTATGATAATATACTCTCATGCCCTTATCTATATCTATGAGGTCGATTTTGTTTGACGAAAAAAAAACCTTTCAAAAAACACAGTCATAAGTCATAACTATTACCGCACTATTACAGTCTTATTAAAAGGTCTATAACAACTTTCTTCTAGTTTTATTGTAGTTTGTTTATAATATATTTATTTGTATACTTCGGCGGAGCGGCGGATTTGGCGGAGCGGATCAGCGGAAGCAGACACCTCACGGTCACGCTCCGCGGCCTCTTTTTGCGACACGACGCTCTCGCAGTAAGAGACCATCTAGCATTTCTCGCAGCCAAGCATGGCGTTAACCACACTCGGCAGCGAGAGGTCTGCGCCAGCTATCGCCGCCAGAGAATGCCTTTGGGGCCCCTACGCAGCACACTCCGTCAGGGTGTGAAGCGCCGTGTCCAGTGGCGCACCACACTCGTGGCAGGAGTGTGATGCCTCCTTCCTCGCTATCCCATGAAGGTACTTACCGAAACAGCCATGTCCGGTAAGCACCTGCGTCAGCCTAAACGTTAGTGTGCCGCTTTTTCTTGTTACCCAGCGACTCAAGTGGGGCCGGATAGCCTCCACTGTCGCCAGGCCTGCTGATGGAGACACCAGGTCCTCCTCCCATCTGCGAATCAGGGCTTGTTGTGCTATAGTCCTGATTCGTCCCAGCTCTGCTGATCTTCCACCCGGAACCGGTACACTTCCGCGAGCACCTCAGCCTGGAGGTCCCAGGGTGGATCCCTTGTCAGAAGTGTCGCTGCCGTCCACGCCACCGTACGATACCGATTACCATATTTAATACAAACAAAAACTTGAGTTATACACCCAAACCTTCCACGGTCCGAGGCCATAAAATACCGCGAGTTTAGCTTTGCTAGAAATTGTGTTAAGACTCTAGAAGATTGGGATAGCATTCTCAAGCGATTAGGGCAGCCGGCTATGTGTGACATGACATGACATCAAAGAGCTAAGGATAGAGATTATCGCGTAGTGGACATGTATTCCACAAGAAATTTTTGTTCCGTTTGAGTAATGCAGTAGTTTTTTTTTTCGAATACATACTAAACTTAACTACTACTGAATTAGTTATTACTTCTATTCCTCATCAATTTAGTCAAAATGTTATGATAGAACTGACGAAAATTATTCCTCGCTTATTAATTTACAAAATTCTGAGAATAAGAGCACTTAAAATTATCAAAGCAAGTTATTATTGCAATAAAGTTGGCTTAGGTGCCCGTTTTTTATAATCGGAAACTAATCGCAGTAATTGAAAAGTGGGTGAGTTAATCTAATTACAAGCACATGAGAGAACATCTTAGATTCCATATGGGTTAAACATCTTACTGAGGTCAAAACATACCTAACATATATATCTTAGTGATACATTAGTCACGCTACCTTCGTGTTACATTTATTAACATATCCAAAAACACAAACACCTATTCTTCGACGTAAGTTGCAGATCTTTAAAAAGACGCGACGGCGCCAAGCCGTTTTGTCGTAACAATCATTATTTGTATCACATATAAAGGAATCGTGTGTTTTATTTAATTATAATTACTGATATACATGCAAAATACATAAGGACACCTGCGCATTTTAACTAAATTATGTAAAAAATCAATGAAATATTCATAACCTAATTGACCGATCCGCAAACCCATTGTCTTTTCAAGATTTATACGACAGTACTTGAAAGAGAACTATTTTTTCGAAACGGAATTTAGACACGACCTCGCATAGGATTTATATTCAAATATCATTATCTGCAGCTGCTCTTGTGGAATTTATTTCATCATACAACAATAAAAATTCTGATGTCGCCCCGCGCATCTTAATCGAATAGTACTGAAGAAGACATAAATTAAAAATTAGATACTTTTTATATTCGTTGTTATAGACTTCAGCAGTATATTTGATTAATAGGCAGCGGGTTGTATAAAGCCAATAAAATAATTATTTTCATCTCTACACATAATATTATATAAATATCACGTCTTTTTTCTAATCCTTTTTTATTAATTTCAAAAAATATTGTTGCATTGCATGCAGGTTAGAAGTCTTTTAATTTTAATAATGCTTTAACTAGTACTATAGCTATCTGGACGTGCTATGCTCAGAAACTAGCAATTCTTATACGGTTTATTTTTTTATACCAATGGATGGAGTGTTTAATGAAGAAGTTGGCGTGTATAATTCATTAAAGGTTTTGTATAAATAGGGAGAAATATGAAGATGATTTTTAAAAAAACACATCGAATGAGAGGTGCATTCAATTCGTTCGAGTTCCGCGTAAACCAACAGTCCCATGTATTTTTAACCGACTTCAAAAAAGGAGGAGGTTATCAATTCGTCTGTATGTTTTTTTTTTTTTTATATAAACATGTTATAATTATGAACCTTTATTCTACCCATGCGAAGCCGGGGCGGGTTTCATATTTTTCAGTACTACTGTTGTATATAGTATATTATGGATTACAAAAAAAACAGCTTTTACAGTTTGTATAATAAACCTTTTATATATTTTAAGCACAGACATGCACGCAATTTAATAATAAGGCCACCTAACAACGCTTTAAAATTTTTTTTATGTCTATACATATGTCTATATAGACAATACCTATATATATTTAGTTCAAATTCATATTTTAATCCAAGTGCATAGTTTGAATCGCGAACATCAAGTATTAACGGAGATCTAAATTGAGTAATCGGTTCATGAATCACAGTTTCAGTCCTTTTATTCCCGCGGTTTTTTTTTCTTTGGTCAGAGACCAAAAACCAACGGTAGTCATCATTACGTATTATATACCTACTCGATATGAAATACGTCAGAGTAGAATCAGTGAGAGACAATGAATCAGCGATGGAGGATATTTTATAAGCAATAAATAATAATGATATAAGCTGAAGTTCATTGCTTTTAAAATACATCACGAATATTTTATTTGTTTTTCCTTCGTTATTTATTTGCTTTTTTTTACTTTGTGAGTATGTAGCTAAAATGGCTAAAAATATGTTTATATTTTAAATTAAATATAAATAAAATTTAATAATAATATCTTGGGACATTATTACTTTATTTTTATTATTACACACGTAGCCATCTAATCCCAAACTAAGCAGAGCTTGTGCTATGGAAACCAGACAACTGATATACTACTTTTCTTTTGTAAATAAATACTTATATAGATAAATACACCCAAACTCAGGACAAATAGACATGTTCATGCACAGAAATGTCTGTCCTGGGTGGGAATCGAACCCACGACCTGCGGCGGGAAAAGCAAGTTTCTTACCAACCACGCCATCTGGCCCGATGGCGCGTCAAATTTATACTTTAAATTCTTCAAAACCTCAAAAATAATAAAATAATATTTTTTCAGTTTCATTTTCAGTTGCATGTCGATTATCATAACAATTTGTGCCTTAACCGTCTAAAGTACAGATTTAAATCGTCTATATTGCTTTGAAAGATGTTAGGAATATTAAAAGCAAAACTTCTTCGGAATATACAGTCTGCGTACGTATGTAGGTGACAGAAATCATTGTCGTGATAACCGTCTTGTCAAATAAAAATAAAAATTTTAACAAAACAAAAACCGACTTCATAAGAAAAACAAATTAATATGCACTAAAAAGTAAAAAAATAATTGCGTATTCTTCTATAATTAGATAATTAACTTACTATTTTCTACTCATCAATATGTAGGTACGAATGAGTTGAGTGGTTGATAACGTATTTACAATTATTGTTACTTTTGGAGTCGATGTCAGCCAAGGTGGGTTTATAACTACATACATAGTTAGTTATAGGCGAGATGTGCTTGTGTCACACGCGCAACTTTACGAGGCGAATAAAAGTCGATTTGTAATGTGTATGTTTTTGTTTGTTTTTAAAAGATTCCCGTATTATTATTGCTAGGTATATTATAGTGTTTCCTTAGCTGACATCGACTCCAAAAATAACAATAATTGTAAATACGTTATCAACCACTCAACTCATTCGTACCTACATATTGATGAGTAGAAAATAGTAAGTTAATTATCTAATTATAGAAGAATACGCAATTATTTTTTTACTTTTTAGTGCATATTAATTTGTTTTTCTTATGAAGTCGGTTTTTGTTTTGTTAAAATTTTTATTTATTTTTCGATTTTTAGTGAATCTGAAGTACACTCACTAATTTGGTAGAATATGGGTAGACCTACTAAACGTGCAGCTCATATGAGACAGCGCCGTTTATATTATTATTTAAATATATTAATCTAAAACAGTGAAACGTAAAGAAAAATGCATTTTGGTACTTAATTAATAAATATTAGTTAATATGGTTAAATGTATGAATATAAATTAACATGTTTTGATTAAATAGATTTAGTTGGTGGGGTGTTGGGCAGCCATAACATAATCAAATAATTATTTCTAGTAATAATTAAATAAACTGTATGTTTATAGATGTTGTGTTATACCATTCTTCACCTAAAAAATATGACGGAATGTCTGTATATTAAAAAAAGGGGAAGTATCTATATTATCCTAACTAATATTATAAATGCGAAAGTAAGGGTGTTTGTGACGTTTTCACGCCTAAACCACTAAGCCGATTTAAAAAATTCTTTCACCAATGGAAAGCAACATTATCAGGGAGTAACATAGGCTACATTTAGTCCCCATATTCCCACGGGAACGTTAACTACGTGGGTGAAACCGCGGGAAAACACTAGTAATCAATATATAAATATACATAAATATAACCTGTATATAAGAGTACATATACGATTCTATATATATATATATATATATAATTTTCAAAATTGGTCTCAACTTTTAGGAGATGTTCAAATATGTTTCAATTACAAACATATACATATATACTAATGCTTACATGCATAACTCATATTATAAAGAGGAAAGATTTGATTTTTGTTTGATTTTTTATTACGAATTAAATCAAAAACTTCTCGACCGATTTTAAAAATTATTTCACCCTTAGAAAGCTACGTCCTTACCGAGTAACATAGGCTATATTATATTTTCAAAATCTTATAGATCCCTACTTAAAATGGAGCAATGTAACCCAACGTATCAAACTGTTGCCTATAAAAGTTATTATTTCGCGTGCGCTGCGAAAACTATTGACGGTATATAAAGAAGTGTTTTATACAATAGTACTACAATTACTTGATCATAACGATATTATGGTAGGTAAATGAAAAATCTAGATAGCCCATAAAAGATTCGGCCGTGTATCGTTAGTTTGCTACTAAGAATTGAAGATTTCCGTTACTTTGTCATGGATTCTATAATCAGAATCTAACCAAACTATCATCAAACAAGCCTTGAAGTACACTCTTTCCAATAAAAAAAAAATCATCGAAATCCGTTGAATAGATATCGAGTTATTCGTCCATTTGTCGCGCACATACCTCATGCAAATTTACGACTTATATGGTTTTCTCATGGATTCCACTGTCAAAACTGAACCAAAAAAAAATGGGACCAATGGGAAAGCACCACCTTTCAAATAAAAAAAAAATCATCGAAATCGATTCATCCAGTCGAAAGATATGAGGTAACAACGTCAAAAAAAAAAAAAAAAAAAAAAAACATACAGACGAATTGATAACCTCCTCCTTTTTTTGAAGTCGGTTAAAAAGGTACTTTATCTGCTGCGACGCAAAGAGCCGCGTTATTTCTGAAAATACTGGCATAATATGTCAATCGGGACGCTACGTGATAGATTTTTCTTTATAAATAAAGAGTTACTGTATTACTCCTGGACAGTTATGCTTTGTCCAGAATAAATGAACTTTGTTTAATTTCAAGTCAAATGCAAGGCAGATGTAACCCCAATGAATTAATTACGTAACCATTCATGATATGTGATGATGTTCATATATACTTTTAATTTAAAAAATGTTTGTAGCTATGTATGTATATGTGTGTATGTATGTCTACAATTCTAGATATATCTTCATATATAGGCTTGTATATTGTAGTAATAATTGATTAATAAGTCGATATAGATGATCAAAATCTCTTGCCACAAATATGACAATTTAAATTACCTACGATTAAACCATAAACTAGTGCAATCTTGTGGAAATTAATTTTTCTTTATATTATACATTTTTTATTTGTATATATTTCAGGTTTTAATGTAAATTTTTCTCTCGTGTTATAGCTATTCAGATTCACACTTGATATTCTTCATTTAATATGATATTATGCTATCTCGTTGATAAAAGCTTGTAAAGCATCGAATCCCAATTAAAGTTCACCTGGTCGAGTGTTTAACAAAAAGTTATTGAATTTTTCTGCAACGTCCACAATCCCATACCTTGGAACACAAGTAAGGCTGTTAGATCGTGCATCAGTGTTTTCGTTCACTCTTGTGAAATGTTATAATAAATTGCGTAGTTGACTACTATCACTCTCTATAACCTGTCCGTATTATGATGAAAAATTATCTACTTTTAAATTTTCACTAAGAGAAGTATTTTTAAAACTGCTTCTTACTTAACTAAACTAAACAGTTTTTGTTCAGTTGGAATTTTATTTTAGAATGTCATTTGTAAATACAGATATATTGCCCGTCAATAAATTTTGCACTGCACACACAACCTTTGAAAATAGTCAATCGACTAATTTCGGCATGGTAGAGCGTTATCTATATCACACAAAACACTAAAAGCCCGATATGTATCAGTAGTTGTAAAAACAATGATAAATAAAATACACAATTTTTCTAACAATACATATATGTATACTTGATCAGGCATTCTTTACATCGTCATACTGTACTTGTTTTCTTATAATTTTACATACATTTTAAAATTTCACATAACAAACACCTAAAAAAATCTTAGTCACCTAAATTCCCAATTCCTTCCATTTCACTACCTGTGCTCTAAGCCGGTGATATAAACATGATCTTTTTATTTTATTATTCCACAACCTAGACTTCATTTATATGAAAAATTGGCCTGAATATTTTTTTATCCTATAATACTTTCTTAGTACTGAGGCGGGAAGTAAATCTAAATACAAGTTTTCACAAATATATAATATTAGGAAACCATATAACAATTAATATTTATTATATTTTATTCACTAAAGAAAAGTTCTACATTTCCAGAATATTCTTTTTATATATGTATTATAAAGTATAAATAATAGTAAAATATATTATCATTATTTATACTTTATAATACAGAAAAACCCTTATTTTATTTTAAATATTTAACGAATTTTATTGATTTCTTCAGATCTTAATTACATCTAATATAGCCAACATTTCTAAAATCGTTTAATTACCTTCCGAGTTTCAAAATTTATTCATAAAGACTATTAATATTCGCGGTATTATCGTTCAATTGTGCTGTCATGTTGAGCTTCATGAAGTAAAGCAGTCTGGTCATAAATCATAACAAAGACTTGTCATTGACAATGTTAAACATGGCATGGTTCTCGTCAAACCCGATGCAAAAAAATTAAACAAAACACAAAAAATACACCAGACGATAACCGATAAAAATTGAATAGAATTGTCTTACTACGCGATCCACGTAGTGATCTAGAAGCAAATAATAACAATATCGATCGTGAACTTAGGCACGTCTCCATGGCAAGTATATGGTAATGAACATATAAACTACAAAGAACAGGAAAACGCCTGATTCGTCCGCTAGAACACGTGGTAGGTGTAATAATAACACAAAAATCAATATTCGGACTTTATGCCCAAAAATAAGATGTTCGTAGAAATATTTCATTGTATTAGTACATCATTTAAATTAATAATTTGATGTAAGAGTTAACTTTTACTCGATCGCATATTAAATTGTGTACTTTTTATATTATTAGTAATAGCGTATATTATCTAGAGATGTTCAGAAATATTAACAATATTATAAGTTCGTTCGATGCAATTCATATTTTGACGTCAACGTTTGTATGAATATGAAATAGAATTGGATATTTGAATAGCATTCAATAGCTTCTATCATGCCGGTACCGAAGTGAGAACACGATTCTGACGTAATTTCATTAGAAAATAATTCGTTAAGGACAATGGTATCAAATTGAATTATAAATTAGGTGTTCGGACAAGTCACGTACACCAATTTGACTTAACTTAAAATATTTTTCCATTGTAATATTTATAATATATAGAATAACTTTGGCTTTAAAACTTTTTTAATATTTACGCAAACATAGATTTCCTACATGCTTTTAGCTTGTTATAATATTCCATTATTATTTTGTTCAAGCAAATATTTTCCATAAAATGTTGTCAAGAGTATCTAATATACACCCGATAATACAAAGGTGAAATTCCAAATACATTTTAATCAAAAGCGCCGTCTATGTAACGTTGGCTATTAGGGGCTAGTATAGCCAGCATTACTGTTTGTGTCTTCGATTTTAGACTTTGATAACAGTATTGACTTTCGAAACATAGATCACAGACTAGGGTACGAGCAGTAGAACAAAGCTAACGGTGGTTCAAAGAGGTCCTTGCACTGCACCTCTTTTGCTGTTATCAGACTATCTTGATGTTGTATCGGCCGATCTGACAGGCGAAGCGCAGGCTGAATGTCTACCGAGTAAACATATGCATGCAATTCTCGGAAGCGTTTGATAATTTTAAATATATATGCTCTGATTGTGAGGCTGTTGGCAATCGCTAGGATTAATGTAGATTATGATGCCAAAACACAATTTTATTATTTATTTATTTTTACTTGCAATTAACAGTGTTTTTTTTTACACTGGTTGTTTTATTAGTTTTAATTAATTTAAGTTTAATTTTCATTTATTAGTTAACAGAAACTTCAAAACAAAGTTCAGATACAAAGTAGGGAAGTTTAAATTGAAACAACTCGAACAATTCTGATTTATTTTTTATTTTTAAATTCTTTTTTGTGGAATTTGTATAATTTTACTGAATATGTGTCCGATTGAAACTAAATGATATGCATTGCAAATGTTACAATGGCATCAAGTCGCGACTCTTTTGCCCTCTATAAAGAAATCCTACTATTGTTTATCCTTTGTTTCCTATTGTTACGAGACGATCGATCGACTTGCATTATTCTTAGAATATCAATGTCCACAACCTGTTTCCAGTATTAAGGCTATGTTTTATTCTTGAGCTAGTTTTTATATGGATTTATTGTAAGTGGTATTTATACAATATTTTATTCAGTCTGATATGTGTTGGAGCTTATAGCATCATGTTGTTCTAGTAGAAATTTAATATACACGACTAATTTCAAAAGGCATATTTTGTAAAAGGAACTTAATATATTATATTTGTTTATGTTACAAAACTATTGTTTTTTAATTTGTATAGGTTTTATAAATATATTTAAGAATCCGTTACGGTTTATATTTTCTTAAGCCTTACATATAAATATGATAATAAATAATATAATAATGTTAAAGAGGGTCTCCACTGAAATAGTTGTTTCTTTCTTGCAGTTTCTGTGATTAACTGTTTGCAGTTTTATAAAATCTATTAATACCCCACCATTGAATCAATATTTGTTGACTGAATTGTAACTTAAGGTATCTTCGCAAAAAAGCTATTGGGATAAAGTGCTTTTGACGGGAAAATATTAGCAAATTAAAAATGGTTTATTTTTAATTGCTTAAATGCAACAACGATTGAATTTTATCTTTTTCGTGTTCACTTGAAAAACATTTCGCATAGAGGCAAAAGGGCGAAGACCTCGCTTTCGTAGCGAATTCACTAAGTACAATGTCTTTATAAAAAGACTGCATACGCATTACAATAAATCAAACCAATCCTACGTGATCCCAATAAACATCTTACGAGATACAATCATGGATGAGTCAAGTTACCAGGTGGTCATATAAATGTTTCCGGTAACAAGTACGGTACGTGCAAACTCGCAAATTTGACTGTTATAACCACTTAGAGGCACTTTATGCCGTGGGCAGCGATGCTATCGCGGCGGTAGAAAAGGATCGTATCAGAGCTAGGTAGCAGTTTCGTGTCTGAAATAATAATCAAATTGTTTAAGTATTTTAAAAATAAAGCGATGTACCTCATTCGCTTTGTAATAGATACATGTCGGCAAGATTAGACTAAAGTTAAGTTTCGGTGTGCTCTAAAGTACTTTTCTTCAAATACATTACGAGTATATTAAATGATTGTAATCGATTTTACCTTTATCTATTTGAAAATTTTAATGTTCTTGATAAAGTTTTAATAATGAAACATATATTTTATGTTAATGGAAATAAAAGAAGAGCAACAGTCCGTTAAAGTTCCCATTTTGTCAACTTTCATATAAAAGAAGGGAAGACATTTCCGATAAAGCATAATTTATCGCGCGTCATGCTGATCCAATGTTAATTAGCGTTTACGTATTATAAAATTTTCTTCGAAGAGCAAAACCGATTTTTTCATAAGATTTGACTTCGTAGTAATCTTTGTAGTAAATATTGGACTTAAAAATGTTGTTGTACTAGACCTAATTTGAATGTGTACATATCTTTACGATTAAGACAAAAATATATAAACTGATGTCTACTTATAAGACCTTTAAATTAGCTATAATAACAAATACAGCAAATATTCAAAGCTTGACAACAAACAATAAGAATTTCCTTAGTCATTAAAATTTCTGCCTGCTATTATCGTAAAGTTTCTAAGAAAGGTGCAAGGCGCTGGCGCAGGGGCGCTAGCGCAATAAATCGTCATGAATGAACTCTTGACAAGCCACGTAGTTGATTTAGTTAAACAGACTCGATACCTTGATATGATCTTTTGTTTAGCAAGCAGTGCATTTTAAAATTTCGTCATTTGGTTGTAACCTAATTCATTGTTAAAGTGCATACATTTTTTAGTATCTAATAGCATTAGATGCTCAAAGTTTTAATTTTCAATATTGGTTAAAATGCTTTCAAATATGAAGTCATTTTTATTTAGAACTAAAATGAATAACTGATCAATTCTAATATTTATACATTAATTTAAATATTATATATGTTAATGTGACCTTTCAAATTGTGATTATATATTTTGTTGAGATAGTAATAACAATTGTCAGAGAAATAAATACGTTTAAGTCACCCCTAAAGTACCCTAAGCACCCTTAAGTTAATTATAAAGTTAGTTTTAAATATATACAAAAACGATTTAGGGTCAATTTTTAAAACACTTATCTTTTACTTAAATAATTAGCTAACGTATAGACAACTTTTTATAGAAATTGACAAAATTTCCGCACGTAACGTCAATTTTATACTAATTTATCAAAGGGGAAATGTTGCTAGCATTCTTGCCATCATTCTACGCGGTCACGATTTGTACAGTAACCATTTTTTTTATTTATATTTAAGGCTTTAAGGTAAATAAATGTTTTATCTAAACTAATACTTCTTATTAATCAGTCCATGTTCGATAGTATTAATAAAATTTATTTATATATTAAAATTACATAAAACATTAAAAATGTTAAAATAATAATTATGTATGCGTTTTTTTAATATACAGTTTTAGACAACTTATGGACGTTGACAAGAGAATAAAGTTTTAATCCGAGTACCTAACCATTAATGTAATGTGCGTGCAGAGTTTTTTAGGCAGACAAATTAATTGTTCAATTTTCTATCGTTAAATATTTTACCTTTTTTATAGCTTACAACGTTATCATACTACTTATAAATTTACATTCCTCCTGTATTTCTATGTTTTAACTTTGTCTATTGCACTAAGCGTACTTACATTTAAAAATATCCTTCAAAGATTAAATAAGAATGATTTCAAAGTATTTCTTTGTTTTATTACGATAAGCGACCGTAACCGTATTTATTAGATAGGAAGGCAGCCCGCCGGCGCCCGGATAGCCCACCCGGTAATGTAATGACTGTCTGGAGGTATGATGCCAACTGGTTTCGAATAAATATGTTACTCGGACATATTTATTTTATCTGTGACATATTTAGTAATGTACGTTTCATAAACTTTTGTTTAAACTGTTAAATCCTTTCACTTATTTGTTTTTTACTTTTTAAATGATGTTCACACTCAATCACACATTAAATAAACACACAAATGCCTAATGTACCACAAGTAAAATAATATAATACATATCGTTAAATGTCTGAGTTATTTAGTTAATTAATCTAGAAAAGTTTTTGTGCCACCAATATTGGTTAGTTTTGCTCAAATAATAACGTCATTTAGGTCAATAATAGACAAAACTGTTACGATGTTTTTAAATTCGATTGACTTATCGACACATTATCGGCAAGGAATATCTGGATTTCAAAAAATATTTCATAATGTTACTGTCGTCTGATAACGTGATTTTTTTTTGTTTACAGGTTAACTACATTAAAAAACAGAGAAAAGGATACATTTTCAATATTATACAGATTAATGGACACAAACTCGGGATGAAAATGCGACAATGAGTCATCTGCACGTAAACAAAACAAAAAGTTCAACGTTTCACCAAATAGGAGACGTGTCGAGCATTCGCCGTCTCTAGGATGACCAGTTTCCCATAACGGTTGGAGAACACTGCCGAATCGTGTAAAATGACGATCGTAGCATGCGCAGGCGCAGGCTTACCAGCGTGCCATGAATCTCAATTAGGCTAGCCAGACTGGACTATATAACGCGCCGTCTGCTCCTTACCAACAATACCTCGACAGCATTATACCGCACAGCACCCTTCGACTTACAAAGGGAATTCAAGTGTAAATCAGTGAAAAATGAAGATCCTTTGCGTGTTCTTCGTCTTTGCCAGTGCTTTGTTGGAAGCGAAAGGATATCCCTATCCCTATTATGGAAATGTGGACTCAAGTGAGTTAAAATAAAAGTACCTGTATATTAATAATTAAAATACATACATAGTAGACATACATAAGTAAATTATGTTTTAAATGAAACTCAAATGTTTCAGTTTTCAGTCAACCTGTCTTGAAAATAAAACAATAGTTATTTTCTTGTGGCTGTTAATTACTAAATCATTTCTTTATATTACATTTTAATACTGTTGATTTCAATTTTTGTTTAGACATATATAATTCTTATTTTTTTTTTATTGTATTTGGAGGCGGACGAGCGTATGGGCCACCTGATGGTAAGTGGTCACCAACGCCCATAGACAATGGCATTGTAAGAAATGGTAACCATCGCTTACATCGCCAATGCGCCACCAACCTTGGGAACTAAGATGTTATGTCCCTTGTGCCTGTAACTACACTGGCTCACTCACCCTTCAAACCGGAACACAGCAATACAAAGTACTGCTGTTTTGCGGAAGAATATCTGATGAGTGGGTGGTACCTACCCAGACGAGCTTGCACAAAGCTCTACCACCAAGTATTTAACGATTTTATAATAGTTGATGCTCTTTCACAGTTTCATACGGCTCCATCGATAGCTCTCGTGGAGGCATGGCGTTGAGTCGCTATTACAACCCGTATTACAATCCAAGGGCCGTTGGAGCCGGTATGGCCGCTTTTATGTTCAAGCCTGAGGAACAGTACCAACCACAAACCAGTCAATACTATTTACCAGACAGGAGGCGTCAAACACAACCAGAATTCAATTACCCCCCACAGCAGAATGAAGTTTACTACCCACAAGTGCCTGAACAATCTGAACCATTGCCTGAACAGCCAGCCGTACTTTCTGAACAGCCCGCTGCAATACCAGAGCTACCGGCTGTAACCGAAGCTACAGAAATCGCCGAACCAACCGAAAAAACAGAACAAATTTCAACGACGCTAAAATCTGTGATCACCCCTGAGTTGACAGAGCCTGAAACAGAAGAGGTGCCTAAAGCATTGGCTTCTCCGAAAAAACGTGTCACTAAAAGGAAACAAGTCAAACAGCCAGTAGAAGAAGACGAAGAAAATGATGAAGAATATTTCCCTAGGATGCCAACAGGAGCTTATTTCCCAATGTTCTTCGGATACGGTGGAAGATCAGGTAGTGGTACCCCTGCAGGTGCTACAGCTATCGCTAATGCTTTCAGCACAGGACGAGGAGGAGTAGCTTCCAGCCATGCAACGGCATACGGGCCCCCAAAAAAAGACAGTAAAATTTAAAAAAAAACAATTATAATGCAAACTTACATGATTCTAAAAGCTTACACATTCAGATTTTTAGCGCCATCTAGCGTATATACGTATTACTCGCTCATTGATGGTTTGTATCTAAAGACAAATGAATTTTATTGCCGTACATAAGTTCAACTTAGTGATAATAGATGGCGTAATACTCAATTGATATAAGTCGTAAAATTTTTTTTAAATAATTAATATATTAGTTGTTAAACAACGTTTCGTGACAAACGAATAAATTCAACATCTTTAATTCTCAATTTTTGTTATAAACAATAAATTGATTTTTAAGCCAGTTTTTTTTTTATTTTACATATTATATATTTTTTGTTTTATTATATCAATAAAACAAAATAAACCTGAAATGAATACTTATGGATAATATATTTGTAACTAGAGATGGAAATTATCCTCTTTTAAAATGAGACATTACTTGCGTCCTAATTAGATGTTAAGTGTTGTATATATATTAGGACGTACATACGTACCTAAACATTTGATATATTTTTAAATCTATGAAATATAAATATAGTTAATCATAAATAAATTACATCTTAAAAACATATTTTTAATATGTCACAATGGGAAATGTACTAAAATATGAAATATCTTACAATTTAATAGACTTATATTTGACTTAACATAATATATATTTACGATATTTTTATTACAAAATCATATTATATTTTGAACAAAGAATAAATCTCAATTATTCTTTTTCTTAAATATTACAGTTTTATATATATGCTTGATGCTTGTGTATGGTAAAAAAACCAAACGATTATTTTTTTCCAAAAATATATAATAAATATAGTACATAACCTAAATAAGATTTTATGAAATTACCTGCTTTTATAAATTAATATGAAATACATGAACAACTATATGAAATTAATTTGTCATGTACCTTATGGAAATCGACAAATACGATATCCACACGTTTTTACGAAAGATTTAAGTTTATTAACAAGAAAATTAAAAGTTCCTAGATATAATCTTTCTGTCTCATTAAGTCACTTCCGTAACAATTATCCTACTCAGAATCAATTATAACTGTTTTTGCAAACAAAACAATCACATAATCAATTATGCATTGTTTATGTAACACGCTATATAAATCAGACTGACACAAAAGATTCTATATTAATGATGTAAAATGATTGGTGGATACGAAATATCTTACAATTTAATAGACTTATATTTGACTTAACATAATATATATTTACGATATTTTTATTACAAAATCATATTATATTTTGAACAAAGAATAAATCTCAATTATTCTTTTTCTTAAATATTACAGTTTTATATATATGCTTGATGCTTGTGTATGGTAAAAAAACCAAACGATTATTTTTTTCCAAAAATATATAATAAATATAGTACATAACCTAAATAAGATTTTATGAAATTACCTGCTTTTATAAATTAATATGAAATACATGAACAACTATATGAAATTAATTTGTCATGTACCTTATGGAAATCGACAAATACGATATCCACACGTTTTTACGAAAGATTTAAGTTTATTAACAAGAAAATTAAAAGTTCCTAGATATAATCTTTCTGTCTCATTAAGTCACTTCCGTAACAATTATCCTACTCAGAATCAATTATAACTGTTTTTGCAAACAAAACAATCACATAATCAATTATGCATTGTTTATGTAACACGCTATATAAATCAGACTGACACAAAAGATTCTATATTAATGATGTAAAATGATTGGTGGATACCTACAAGTATTCCTTCAGTACCGATCGCGAGATGAATTATAAATTAAGCACATCGACAGAGGCGATTGTCCGGTTTTTAACCTACAGTCCACGATTAAGATTCAGATATTCTAATCACCATCTTCTAAAAAATATATAACATATTCTATTAACAGTAACAGCCTATGAATGTCCCACTGCTGGGGCATTTTATTTTTGATCCTCTTTATAGGTTTTTTTAATAAATAGGCATAATATGTATCTACCTAATTCAGCTTACATAACTTTATTTGAAAACGTTTTATTTTCACGCAATATTTTGTTTTTACTTTTAACAAGGTTAGTGGGATTTAGACCGACCGACCGAAAAATATAATTAGTAAGCAAAAATGAGTTTCTATTTTTTGTATAAACGATGCTTAAAGTGCTCGATAGAAAACCCTGTTGAAGATATTTATAAGTATATCTTGTTATGAGTCTTTTTAAGATATTACCATTTATGATATTTTTCAGTCCCTGACTATATATAGTTATCACGACTCCTATATATTTAATAATGACAATCGTTTAAATGTCATTTTAGAGTAACTATCTCATAACTTATCAAAAAAATAATCAGTAGTATTATTTACCATCCATTATCCGATTGAAAGAAGTCGTCAATAAAGTAATTTCCCTCACATTTTATACATAGAGGTGAAATTAACTTAAAACTTTCATAATACTTATAAATGAAATATTACATCCGGCCAAAAAGAAACGCAATATTTATTAATATTCAAAAATTAAGTACCATGTAAGCGGGTTAGATTTTTATTGATTAAAATCTATGAACTAAAATAGGGATTATACATAACGTAAATATATACTAATCTATCTACATTATATACATATACTCGTACATTGAGTCCCGAAGCTTTTTTTTTTTGCCTGCGATTTTTTGTCTCTCAATTGAATCTACGTCCTTGAACTGTGGCACGAAGTCGAGCTATTGCCCTCTTATCTAGAGAACCAAGAAAATAGATAACACTGTGGGAAACATACTTAATACAATAATATTCTATTAATACTATTTCATAATAATAAAATAGTATTAATAGACTAAGACCCTCAAATCTTCCTAAGTAGTAACATCAATATATGTCATAGTAAAGTAACATCCTACCAGTAAGGCCAGAGGTAAGAAGAAGAGGATATTTTGAAGAGGTTTGAGTTTATTCTACGACGCTGCTCCAATGCGGAATGGTGCATACCCAAGTGAAAGATTTTCATACAACATATCTCAATCAATCTCAGGATGCATCCCTTCAATAAAGCACATGAAAATTCGGTGTTGCTTACCCGGATTTATACCCGCAATATTCGGTTAAAAAAATCACTTGTTCTAACCAATGGACCACTATTGGCTAGATCCGGGTTTTACAATATATCTTACCAATAACATAAAATCAGATAAACAATCATATTAATTGTAGAGTTATATAAATAATCATTGATTTCGTAACATCATGATTATATAATATGATGCGTTCACACTGAAAAAGATGTCCATTTCTATACCTATATGTAAACGTTTGCGAATCTTTTCAACTCTTCGACAACTATAAAACTTTGTATCATTTTTTGTCAACAAATATTTCTAAAATGTGTCTCCTGACAAAGAATTGATAAATTTCCTTAATGTTGGAGCTTTGCAATATTACACGTGTGACATTTCATATGAACAAAGACATTTTCATTTTTATACACAAAAAAAAATCATACCCTAAAAAATATTGGTAACGTATCCTTCTATTAACTTTCTTAGAAACACACCGACGCTATTATATAAATAATTACAATACATGTAGTCAATCTATTTGGATTTGTCTCTTCTGCCTACCATTACATCATGTATGACTCGCGAAGCCTAATTACAAAAACTCGCACGCCACTTAATACGTCAGAAAACCTATCAAAAAAACCCTCACGGCAATACAAAACCTATAAAAAAATATTCCGATAGTATCCAGAAGAGCCAATACATTTTTTGCTTATATACAAAGCTGATAGATGAAGTAGTTAATGGCGTAAAACTTAATTTTATACCACTGTGTTGTAAAAAACTATAAATGGGTAACTAAATACGATAATAAAGAATTAAAAACAATTTAATGATTTATATACGATTAAAATGACTTTAATATTGTCTACGGATTTTTGAGGAGAAGGTTTGGAGCTTATTCCACCACGCCGCTATGCGGATTGATGAAAAACACGTGTGGCAGAATTTTAGTGAAATAAGAAACAAGCAGGTTTCCTCACGATGTTTTCCTTCACCGTTAAGCACAAGATGAATTATAATTTTATGTGCTTAATTTGTAAGCACATGAGATTCAGTGGTGCCTGCCCAGGTTTGAAGTCACGATCACCGGATTCAGTTGTCTTACCACTGGACCATCTCGGCGTATGAAAAAGTAATTCTTCTTCTTTTTGTCAATTGTAAAATAAAATATATACCTAATATATATATATCATTATATAATAATTTAATATAATACTTCCTAACCTACACTGCTCTTACAGATGCATACCAAATATCATTCTGTAACCATCAGCATGCAATACCCAACCTTTTTGTTTTAAATCGTACAAGTAAAAATTCACAATTTTAAATTGTAAAAAAAGAAATAAAAATGTGGTAATCTTTAATTTAAACATTTATATAATGCGTGTGGTGATAATATGTTTGTAAACATTAATGAGGAAGTTTCGATTTTGCTTTTGCTATTTGTGTTCTTAGTACTAATTTAATACTTAGTCTATGTTTATGTTTAGACCGTTATCAAAGCAGGAAAGCATAATAACAATTTCATCTTTCTCTGAATTACGATGAAAATATGATATTTATGTTTTAATACATAATATGTGACATGACAGTTACACGAGGCTATATAATTACATATAAAATGGTATAGGGTAACATATACTTTGGTCCAAATGCTACGACGTCTTGACTAAGAGTTTATTTTTGTTTTTTTTCAGTATCAGTGTCTATGGGCGAAGGTAACATAAAAATTGGCGTAATTACATGTCTTAAAAAAAATGTTAAGTTCGAAATTCGAACAAGTGGGCTTTAGCTAGGAAGATTTATCTTACGAACATATGTTCAAATAAAGTATTTAATGAATTACTGCGATGCGAACAAAGATATCAAGGCAGAAACGTAATATTCAACAAAGTGACTATAATTCGGCTAAATAAATAATGCCACGTAGGTATGAAGCAATTAATTATGCATATGAATGATAATTAAAAAAAACCCATAATAAGAATATTCATGCTCGTTAGAAATAAGACAATAAATATTTTGCTTTAAAAATATTTAAATAATTTAACAAAAGTTATATTTAATTTACCTTATCAAAAATAGTATTGCTGTTTGGGACAAAACCTATAATAGATTAAAAAAAGGTATTACTATTTATGAAGTATTTACATTATATTGAAATTGGTACATTATCATTATCTATCTTTTTTTTTTTCTTTTTTTTTAGCCGTCTAGACCACACCAAAATAATTGTATTAAGCCACATATCATATAATACTACTTATAGATTAAACTATAAATATTTTGATTTACATACATAAAACAATTCATTATTTGGAATTTTATTTTTCCTGCACACCTACTTTAAAATCAATAAAATCCTAATGACATCACAGTTATAACAACAAACGAAGCCGGATGTGGTTTTTTATATGAAGCAAGATGCACTTAGCGTGTATCGTGACCGGCAGCGACTAGAACAACCTTTATGGCCAATAGCCATAATAACAATAGAAGATAAAGTTGAGGAAAAGGCTAGACGGTTTTTTTTTTTTACAACATATAGTGAATTGTTTTGGTCGATTGATGAACACGTTCATACATATTTACTTTATAAAGTAAAAAAACCCAGTTGTACTTATTCTTTGATTTAATGTACGAGTTTTGTAATATACGAAACTTGGATTTTATTTTTGAGCTTAATAACACAATAAGTACAAAATACATTTTAAATTATCAACTAATTTATTCAGAAAAGCGCCATAAGGTATAAACAATTATAAACGAAATAAAATATCATTATTTTAATGATTCTTTATCCTTAAAATATTTAAGATGTTTTAAATTTCTTGTATTCATTTAATGCGCATGAATTTATAATAAAATAATTGCTATAAATAAAACCACAGTGCACAATTAAATGTATTTGCAAGTTTAACGAAATCGATCCCACTGAGCAATTAAATACAAATATTACATTATAAGCAATTAACACCATCATCTATAGTACGATTTAATTGAAAATTAGGGTCATATTCCATGAATGTATAGCATCAAGATTCACTGTTACAAACTATATTTAGCGCTCTAACGAACTGTTTTTATATCAATTTGATTAAAATATTATAATATAACAATCTAAAATATATAAATAAATGGCCATGGACAAGAATACATTACCCTTTTTTCGTTTCGTTTTGAGCTGTTGCAAAAAAGGGTATAAAATACTCGTAAAATGTTTCATTAAATTTTTAATAACGATTAGAGTCAGAGGGGTGGGTGAACACTAGTTATTAATAATTCTCTCATCATCATAACATACATAAACACTGAGAATGTATAACTATTACTTTATTAATCATCATCATCCACATCCTGCTCTACACATCCTGCTCTGCTCATCCAGCTCTACATCCACAAATATATACAAAGAAAAGCGATGTCTTCTAGCAATTATGACTCTACATTTTAGAGACAATATAACATATTTTCAATAACAAGCTAGTTTAATAACGTGAAGAATATTTTATGAAATCGATGTTGTACACAAGTGCGCTTAAGCGATACTGTGCTATATGTTATATATTCCATTGTGTGGCAACCCTAAAAGTCCCATTATATTCGTGTAACGAGTTTGCGTCGAGAATTGACCTTGGAAATACCACCTCCCAGACATGATTTTATCTTTCTGATCTTCTTATGAGCACAAAAAATATGAACCATGTTCCCAAAATTATTGTTAGAAAATCGCCGTGAGAATACAATACGTACAAAAATAAATCGGTCGGTTCTTATTGATCACAACATACGCATTTAAAGTTATTTAGAAAGATAATGGTGTAAAAAAAAACTATTTAGAAAACGTTTAAAAATAAATAAAGTACCATTAGTTACAAGGGCATATACACAAAAATATATAATTTAAGAGCTGAACCTATTTGTATATAATTCTCTTATCCTCATAAAAATATTAGATTTAAATTTATGAGTTATTAAAAAAAATCAAGATTTGGTTACCTATATAATATTGAATACATTAATTATATTTTATAAAATTTTGCTAAAATACTGTTATAAATAAGTCTTGCTAATATTACCAACGGAAAACTAAGTATATATTTGAAATTTCAAATTGGATGAAAAGCTCTTGTTTTTGGGTAGAGATACATTAATCTGTATTTGATTTAATTGAAATAAATTTAAGATTTATAGTTTACCATAATATGTTTTTTCTTAATAAATTTTACGTAGCGATAGGTTTTCTAAATAAGCGCTTTCTAGTTTCACCTATAACTTTAATGTCTTATTAGTACATACGTACATACTTTTCGTTACAAATTAAAGTATAATATCTAATTACTATTACCTAGGCACAATCACCCTATTTCTGTTTAAAAAATAATCAATTAAAAGGCAATAATTGAATCCGAAATAGGTGACATCAATTTAAAAATTGTTTTTATTTATTGTATAGGTAGGCGGACGACCATATGTGCCACCTGACGGTAAGTGGTCACCAACGCCCATAGACAATGGCATTGTAAGAAATGTTAACCATCGCTTACAGCGCTTACAGATGTTATGTCTCTTGTGCCTGTAATTACACTGGCTCACTCACCCATCAAACTGGAACACAACAAAACAAAGTACTGCCATTTTGCGGTAGAATATCGGATGAGTGGCTAGTACCTACCTAGACGAGCTTGCACAAAGCTCTACCACCGAATAAATAATTCAGCAGAATCATAACTATCAAGATTAATTATTTAGGGTTTAACTGGTTCTATTGAAACTAACATAGTAAAAAGAAAATCTATATTTGCGGATTCTATGTAGGCTTCTCAGAACATAGTCACGATTTGCTTCCACGAGTTTATAGACACAAAAGCGTCGATTTATTACGGTCGATAGCATAGACTAAAGATGGAAATCCTATAATTATGTAAATAATATCGGTATTGTTGTTTATTTTAGCAACTTAAAGTCTGCCAATTTGGATTTGTAAATTTTCAAAAACCTTCTCCTTAATAGAGGAGAAGAGGCCTTAGCCCAGCAGTGGAACATTCACAGGCTGTTACTGTTAAACTTTCATCTAAAATATATATATATTAAAATGTTACATTATAGCTACCACATTAACAAGTTGGATATATAAATTTATATTTACAAAGCAAAAAACCTGTTAAGAGGCCATTAACGCTTTTAATGTAATTAACATGCATAATAGTCGTACGCCTTTTATTTAACTACATATTATTTTTTATTATTTTTTTTATCAAACGAAGGACTTATGAATAAAATAGGTAATGTATTCACTAAAATTAATTACAGTTTGATCGGTAAAAGCAAAGAAATCTGTGTTATACAATCATACAAATGGAAAACTAATTTAACAATAAAACGAGAACGATTCCACAAACGCGCGTTAGTGAATTTAAAACGGGTCGCTGTTTTCCCGGTACGTGTATGTTATTGTTCTCATGAACTGACTCAGATTGCGCAGATTATGATAAGTAAAGATGTATAAAAGGATGATAAAACAGTATCACAGCTAGTTCATAAGCACGTAGCCATGAGACGGCCGGTTTATTTATTATTTGCCATTTTCTTGGCTTTCGCAAATGCTTCGGGTAAGTTTTAAGCTTTTTACTTTGTTTTTTTTTTGCATCCCATTCCATGAACAAAACAATAAGCGATGTACTCTCTCGTATCTTCCAATAATAAATATATAGTCAAAAACTTTTTAAATATCTATTATACAATTTAGTAAATTATACTTTGAACATTTTCTATAATTATTATACTTATATTATATATATTTTTTAAAATATTTGTTATTTTCCAATTACAGAAAGAGTCCGTAGAGGTTACGGCGGTGGTGGAGGCGGAGGTGGGGGTGGAGGATTTGGTTTCGGGGGTGGAGGAGGTTTTGGCCTCGGAGGCGGCACTGGAGGCGGTGCCGGTGGTGGCTTCGGAGGAGGTCTCGATGTAATTCGCGAAGGTGTACACGGAATTCTTGGAAAAGTTCACGAAGGCATAAACCATCTTAAAGGAAGTGGTGGCTTCAGTGCCAGCGGTGGAATAGGAGGTGGTCTTGGTGGTGGAGCTGGGAGTGGCGGTGGTAGTGGCTTCGGAGGAGGAAATGGAGCAGGCAGTGGTGGTGGCTTGGGCGGAGGAAACGAAAAATCTATATATACAAAGTCAGATGATGGCAAATCGGGTGGTTTTGCTTATACTGGTACAACTGGCAATGGTGGATACGGCGGTGGAGGTGGTTATAGCAGTGGAGGCAGTGGTAGTGGCTATGGAGGGGGTGCTGGATTTGGCGGTGGTGCTGGAGGTGGTTCTGGTGGAGGAACTGGTGGCTCCAATGGAAAAGGAGGGTACGGCGGAGGAAATTCAGGTTTTGGTGGAAGCGGCGGATCTGGAGGACTAGGAGGAGGGGCAGGCGGTGGAATCGGTGGTGGAGTTGGCGGTGGAATCGGTGCTGGAAACGGCGCCGGAAATGGTGCTGGAAAAGGCCAAAGTGGATCAAGTGGATTTGGAGGTGGCAATGGCGGAGGTTATGGCGGAGGTTATGGCGGTGGAGCTGGAGGCGGAGGTGGAGGTGGTTTAGGAAGTGGGGCGTCTGGAGGTGGTAGTACTGGATCCGGAGGATATAGCGTTGGATCTGGCCTCGGAGGGGGTCATGGCGACAACCATGCTGGATCAGGTGGCTATGGAGGAGGTAGTGGCGGATCCGGAGGATACGGTGGTGGATCTGGCATCGGAGGAGGTTCTGGAGGAGGTCATGGAAGCGGCCTTGGTGGATCTGGTGGCTTTGGAGGAAGTATTAGTGGATCCGGAGGATACGGTGGTGGATCTGGTCTTGGAGGAGGTTCTGGAGGTGGTCATGGAGGTGATCATGGAGGTGGTGGATCAGGTGGTTTTGGAGGAGGCAATAGTGGCTCCGGGGGATATGGTGGTGGATCTGGCCTCGGAGGAGGTTCTGGAGGTGGGCATGGAGGTGGTCTTGGTGGATCAGGTGGTTTTGGAAGTGGTACGGGTGGATCTGGAGGTTATGGAGGAGGTGCTGGCGGTGGTCTAGGTGGTGGTGATGGCGGTGGTAACCAAGGAGGAGGATACGGAGGATCTGGAAGTGGAAGCGGAGGTAGTGCTGGAGGACATGGTGGATCTGGATCTGGTGGGGGATTGGGTGGCGGTTTCGGCGGAGGTTTTGGACTTGGCGGTGGGCTTGGCAGTGGACTAGGTGGAAGCCATGGAGGTTCAAGTGGATATGGTGGATATGGAGGCGGTGGCTCAGGAGGCTATGGAGGTTCAGGCAGCGGTTCAGGTGGCTACGGAAGCTCTGGTGGTGGCAATGGGGGAGGTTGCGCTTCAGGATCCTGTGGTGGATGCGGGTCTGGTTCTTGTGGTGGACACGGAGGTGGATTTGCATCAGCTAGTGCGAAAGCATCTGCCTCCGCTAGCGCTAGCAGTTACGGAAAATAACATGACTTCTATTGACAACTTGAATAAAACGGATTACAGCTATACAGCTAAGTCAATCATCAACACTGTAAATTGTTTTAAAAAAACTGCATAAATATGTTTCCCTGAGAAAAATAAATGTTATAAGCAATTATTATAAGCATATAAATGACCCATTGCTCATTGTTAATATAAGGTTGACTCATACATATTGTAATTAATCTTAGACATAATTAAAGTCAAGTGATGACTGTGATTGTATTTATACATAATTGTAGTAATTAAAATATAAGATTTTCAATCGATACTCTCGTTTTTAACTAAATCCTTAACAAAAATACTCACTTTTAACATTATGACTAAATCCACTTATTTAGTTAATCATTAGAAAAAAATCTCATAACTATCGCATTTGTTTTTAATATTTAATCTACATTATCGTATTTATTTGGTTTACAGAGTAAAAACATTAAAAAAAATAGTAAAATATATTGTTCTTGACCCTTTTATTTATCTATATAAATAAAATGATAGAGGTCTGCAGTTGTGCGCGCATCACGGAAAAACTACTGGATAGATTTCAATGAAATTTTCTAAATTTTATTTCTTAGACTGTTGGCCCTTATCACAAAAAAATATTGCGATATCTTCTTTTAATAAAAAGTTATTAAAGTTTCGAGAAACAACGATTTGTATATGCACTGCGTGTTCAGTGATGTATGTTTAAACAAAGTATATTTTTGCTTGCGATCTTATTGATGTTTTTTCCTTCGAACATCAGCACACGTCGTGGGTATCAGCTAGTGTATATTAATATTATTTATTGTATTCGCCAATGATTTAAATTTGACAATATTAATAACATTAAATTAATTAAGATACACAATGACATACATAATGACAACTTCGTATGTATGTAATACATACTGAATTACCGCCAATTTTATTCTATTATTATTTCCATTTTTTTTATTTAAACACTTAATTTCGTCAAAAGAAAGAAGAGAAAATCGGTTGAAAAATAGAGAAACAAACATACTGACTTGAGAAAACGTCTTTGCCTATATATTATAATATAGATAAAAGAAACTGAAAATAAGAATATATATAAGATCTATCTATAAGAATTTAATTATTATCAAGAATTATATGTTCAATAATAAAGTTTGAATAACAAAAAATATAAAACACGTTTTTGGATTCGACCGAGCAATTAGATTTTTTGTTCATACTGAATCATCATATTATAAAAACGCACGTTAATTTAACACGTGCTATATATAGTGTGGGCTGAATATAGATTTTAGCGAATACGAATATTCGGCCTAATATTCCTAGTTCGAATGTTTCGAAATTAATTGCAACATGAACACGTATACGAATCCAACACCAATTTTTAGATAAAGGATACTAACTGCACAGTAGTGAATGAATAAAAATTAATAGAGTAAGCTAGCTAACTCGACCAATGCATCATTCGTACATATACGCCACAGTATACTTACTATACACATCTCTGTAAGCTTATCGACAGATATCTTTACTTTGATTGTTGGAAGTTGCTTAAATCGAAATAGTTTTTGTTTTAAGATAATATCTTAAACAATGCACAAAGTTATATATATTTAGAACTTTGGGATTGGGGAATTACTCGATGATACACACTGTTTTGACAGTCATATCTACTATTGTTTTTATTAAGTTTTTTACCGGCTTTTTAATTAATTAATTTTATTAACATACAAACTGGGTTCATTTTGAACAACTAATTTCGTTTATTCTTATTTCATTTAAAATAGGTAGGAATAGCACTAACTATGCTGAAAGTTCTCTGTGCCTGTCTTCGTTTTAAAATTTGTATTATTTAAATTAAATACTTTATTATTATTTAAAAAATACTAGATCTGACTAATAACATCTTGTTTGTACTTATAGAATGCATCTTTAATGTTGTTATGTAAAAACTATAACTTTCCTAAACTAAATTTAATTAAATAATATAATACGACCTCATATTATATTTATATATATAAACTTACTGGCTACCCTTACCGACTCTGTAAGGTTAAAAATGTTTTTTAAAAATGTTAAAAAAAATAAAACCTGATCACAGAACCACCTACAGTGTCATATCTAAAGCATCCACGGACTTATATAAACAAACACAAAAAAAATAAAAATCAGTCCATACGTCGCCGGTAAGAGCATTTTAGTGACATACACAAGGAAATAATTATTATATGCATATCTAAAAGAAATACTTACTTTAGTATTAAAACCATAGCTCTTTGTGATTTAAATCCCTTCACCATGACCATTTGTCGTGACCCTAATGACAATGAACACTATTCGAACAATAGATCAAAGGATGAATTAACATTTAATAACACGTGGAAAACTCCATTAGTCACATTAAATTGTATTTTAATTTATTAACTATTACCATCTGAGATAAAAGCGGAGTTTTATTAAAACAAGTATTTCCCCAAAAAAATCATCATGTATGGATATATTATTACCGCTTTGTCATAATATTCATGCATTTTAAACACGACCTTGGCGGCCATATATTAAAAGATGTACCTTTTGATATTTGCAGACTACGTAGAGTACTGCATACATAAACTCATACGTTCTATTAATATGTATTGTCAATACAACAATTTGATTAATATAGATTTTTAAATATTATGCACGATTAAATGCGAAGAATACATATAACACATGTGGTAAATGTTACATATGGGTAAATAACAAAAAATACTTACTATAGATTTATTTTATTTTAAATTATATTTGTTATTATACATAGCACATATTAATCAAGTTGGAATTTAAGTAAATACTGAAATATTAAGCTAAGCGCTAAAATTTACTCGATGCCTTGGGCTTTGTGCGAGCCTTTTTTTTTTTTAACCTGGGGAAACCCATCATGGGTACCCTCTGAAGGAGGGTTATGTGGCTTTGTGCGAGCCTTTTTTTTTTTTTTTTTTTTTTTACGTGGGGAAACCCTCATGGGTACCCTCTGAAGGAGGGTTATGTCGGACTCTTACCGACTAAAACCACCACGGTACCCTTCTCGTCTTAAGTGGAGCGCCACGGGATCGCTTGCGCATGCTACCGTGACGCTCCGACGTTCGGCCCGCCTATGCGGGCCTCCATTCTCTAGGGAGGAGTCCCAGGGTACTGGGAACCCCCCTAGCCCCGGCGGCGCCTATTGTGGCGGGGGGAGAAGGTGCGCAAAGCGGCGCTTCCTTCCCCCCGGTCTTCTACGGCGGAGCGGGTCTGCAGCGGCATTCTCCTCCCGCTCCCGCTCCGCGGCCTCCTTCTGCGACATAACACTTTCACAGAAGGAGGCCATCTCCGACCAGCACCTCTCACTACCGAGCATCGCGTTGATGATACTCGGCAAGGAGAGGTCTCCGCCTAAGACCGCCGCCAGGGAATGCCTCTGGGGCCCCCACGCGGCACACTCTCTCAGGGTGTGATGCGCCGTGTCGAATGGCGCACCACACTCGTGGCAGGAGGGGGAAACCTCCCGCCGCGCAATCTCGTGCAGGTACTTACCGAAACAACCGTGTCCGGTAAGCACCTGCGTCAACCTGTACGAGAGCGTGCCTCGCTTTCTGTTGACCCAGCGACTCAAGTGGGGACGTACCGCCTCCACTGTCGCCAGGCCCGCCGTGGGGGACCCGAGGTCCTCCTCCCATCGGGTGATCAGGGCCTGCTGGGCTAGAGCCCTGATCCGCCCGACCTCCGCCGTCCCTGGACGGTCGCCGCGCTCCCTCGCCTCGGCTCGGAAGCGGTACACCTCCGCGAGCACCTCCGCCTGGAGTTCCCAGGGCGGATCGCCCGCGAGGAGGGTCGCCGCTGTCCACGACACCGTACGATAACCCCTTATCGCCCTCACCGCTATGACCCTCTGCGGTTTTCGCAGGAGGGCCCGGTTGGAAGCGGTGAGTGCGTCCACCCAAATAGGGGCACCGTACAGTGCCATCGACCTCACCACGCCGGCATAGAGGCGCCGGCATAGCGAGTCCGGTCCTCCCACGTTGGGTAGGAGGCGGCCTAAAGCGGCGGCGGCGTTGATGAGCCTCGGGCCGAGCTGCACGAAATGCTGCCCGAAGCTCCATCGTCCGTCCAGGGTCAGGCCCAGGTACTTCATCTGGGCCTGCACAGCGATCACCGTCCCGTGGACGGTGATACTCGCCCCTCGTGGGGGGCCCCTCCGTGGACCGTGGAAAAGGAGGGCCTCCGTTTTGGATATGGAGACCCTCAAGCCCAGCATTTCCATGCGGTCCACGGTCAGCGTCGTTCCGACCTCGGCCAGGCGGGCCGCCTCCCGAAAGTCCCGCCCCGTCGCGGTGACGAGGGTGTCGTCTGCGTAGCACAACACCCCCATACCGGGAAGGACGGGGGCTCTCAGGAGCCAATCAAAGCCGACGTTCCACAGAATTGGGCCGAGAACCGACCCTTGTGGAACGCCGCAGCCTACCCGACGCCGGACCAATTTGCCGTCGCCCCCCGCCCAGACGACCTCTCGGTCCTGGAGGTACGCCTCCAACAGCCTCCGCAGATAGGTCGGCACCCCATGGTATCGGAGTGCCTCCCTGATCGTGCCGAATGGGAGACTGTTGAAGGCGTTCGCTACGTCCAGCGAAACCGCCAGGACCACCTGCCCCTGGGCCACCGCTTCCGTGGTCCGAGTCTTCAGGGCGTTCAGGGCGTCGACAGTCGAACGACCCGCCCTGAACCCGAACTGAGCCTCTGACAGACCCGGACCAACCTCATCGAGGTGCTGAACGAGACGGGCCGCAAGAATCTTTTCAAACAACTTGCCCGTCTCGCTCAGCAGCACAATCGGCCTGTATGCCGAGGAGGAGCCAGGTGGTCGACCCTCCTTCGGCAACAGCACCAGCTTCCCTTCTTTCCAAGGCTTCGGAAACTGCCCGCTGCTCAGACATGCGTCGAACAGCCCCCGAAGCCTTGCACCTAGGTATTCCAGGGCGACGCACAGAACTCGCCCTGGAACCCCGTCCGGACCCGGCGCCGTCTTCTTGGCCCTCAAGCGATCGAGGGCCATCTCCATTTCCCGCTCCGTGATCAGTGGCGGATCCACTGCGTCCTCTATCACGGAGCGGGGGGCCATAGGCGGAGGGACAAACTCACCTGGGTGGGGAAACAGTTCCCCCACCAGGCGCAGGAGGAGCTCCGGCGGTAACGTTTCCGTCACGGGGGCGGCTTGGGTGCGGAATTTTCCGCGAACACCACGATACGGCCGCCCCCACGGGTCTCGATTGAGACCCGCCAGCAACTCCTCCCTCGCCTTCTCCTTGGCCTGACTTATCGCCAGCTGCAGATCTTTTTTCAGCTGGCGGTAAGTGGCCAAGAGCTGTCCCTCAAGGTCCGCGTCGAGGCCGACGCGCCTACGACAGCGGACGTAGGCCCTCCGCGCCCGGCTGCACGTCGCCCGAAGTTCGGCTATTTCGGGCGACCACCAGTATACATGCCGGCGCGGAACTCTTCGCCGGGTCCTCGGCATTGCCGCATCGCAGACCTCCTTGAGGGCACTGCGCATGCGGCCCGCCAGCTCCTCGACGCTGGCACCCTCCTCCTCCCGTCCCGCGGAACCCCACCGCTGCACGATGGCAGCCTCCTTGACCAGTTCGCGGTCTAACTGGCCAAGAGACCACCTCGGCAGCGTGGTCGGCACCCTCTGGGGTTCCGCCGGCCTGCGAGAGGTGGAGATCTCAAATCGGATATAGCGGTGATCCGACAGAGTCTCCACCTCTTCCTCTACTCTCCAGTTTAACACTTTGCGTGCTACCACCGGGGTGGCGAACGAGACGTCGACCACGGACCCCCCGTTGTGGCGCACGCATGTGTGGACCTGCCCCCTGTTGAGTAGGGACAGGCTGGAGAGTAGCGCCCACACTTGGACGGCCCTCCCTCGCGGATTCGTGGCAGGGTTGCCCCAGGCACGCGACTTCGCGTTTAGGTCGCCGAGAACCAAGGTAGGTTTCGGCGACTGCCTGGCTACCGCAGCTCTGACCGAGCCGAGATAAGTCTCGAACTCAGCAAGGCTGCGGTTGGGGGAGAAGTACGTTCCGACGACCGCGTACTCCCCCCACCCCGCCACAACGTAGCCCGAGCCCCTCTCTATGAGTGAGAGGGGGGGGCCCGTTCCGCTCCTCGAGAGGATCGCCACCGTTCCGTCCACATCCCCCACCCAATGAGCTAGGGGAGGGACGAAGTAGGGCTCGCAGGCCACCGCCAGATCTATCTCCCACTCCGCCATGGACTGCAGCAAGAGGTCCTGCGCTCCGGCGGAGTGGTTCAAGTTCGCCTGTAGTAAGCCAATACTCTGTGCGCTCATTTTGAGTTGGTATTGGCTTCCTGGCTTGCCTGGCGGCTTCCTCCTTCCGATGTTGAAGTGATCCGGGTGCCGATGATCACTCTTCCCTTCGTGATGGGGGGGTTACACTCCCTCGCCCCCATCATGTGCCCCGAGGGCTTACCGGCCTCCGCGCAGACTGCACACCGAAGTTTCCCCGAGCAGTCCGACGATTTGTGACCGTCGGAGCCGCAGCGGTAGCACAGGCTGCCAAGGTTCCTATTCGCCGGGCAGAGGGCCCTCGTGTGTCCGAGGCCCATACACCTGAAACAGCGCATAGGGCGCTGCTCCTGGAGCGCGACTTTGGCCGCACTCCACCCGACGAGAAGGCGGCCGGAGTTGGCAAGCCTTTTGGCCGCAGCAAGGGGGCAGGTGACGCGGGCCATTCCCATAAGGCCCGGTCCGCGATGCACCGCTCCGCACCTGACCGCCTCAGGGGAGCAAGACCCCGCGCGAGCGATCGCTGCGACCAGTCGTTCCGGGGTGACAGAGTCATCGAGCCCCGTCACCCTAAGGTCCGCCTTGCTGACCGGCTGCGCAACAGTAGCAACCCCGTCGAGGACTGTGCGCAGCTCGTCAGCAAGCTTCGCCGCCTTGTCCTTTTGGGACCGCGGCAATTCGAGGACCCTGGCCCCGGTCGCCGAGCGGCGGATCCGGAGACCGCCGCTTATCCCTAGGTCTTGGAGCTTCACCCCTTGCTCCGCCCGCTCCAAGACCTGGGCGTATGTAACGCCCTCCTTCTCCGCCTCCGGCTGCAGTGATATCACCACTGCAGCCGTGCGCGGCGCGGTCAACTTCGGCCTCGCCGCTTGCTGCGGCTTGGGCTTCGCCGGAGCCACGATGGTGCCCGTCGGGGGGGAGGTCTTCTTCCCTCTCTTTCCCCTCCGCACCACCGTGGACCAGGACAGCTCCTGTGCCGACGGTGGCTCGCCAGTAGCAGGCGGCGCGGGGGCGGGGGCGTTGGACGGGCCGGGGATCGCGGCCGGCGCTGCTGTCTTTCCTGTCCTCTTGGGAGCGGGTGCGGTCCGCGCTCGTGAGGACGGTGCAATTCGTTGCACCGCCTCGTGTCCTAAATGTGCCTCAGGGGCAGGACGGTGCTGCCCCGCAGGCGGGAGGCGCCCCTCAATGCCCGACAGCCGCGAGTTGAACATCGCGACTGCCGATGTTATGGAGGCTTGAAGCGCCTCCAGGGCCTGGGGCTCGAGTGCCGTGCCGGACGGCATCTCTTTGGCCGCCGCCGCCGCCGTGGCTCGCATCTCCGCGACGTCACGACGGTGGGCCTTGTTCTCCGCCTTAAGCCCGTCTGTCTCCTTCCGCAGACGGGCGCAGTCGGCGCGGAGCCGGCGCGTCTCCTCGGCCTCCGACCGAGACGACGTCAGCACCTCCACGATGGACTCAAGGGAGGCTGCTGAGTCCTTCAGCATCTTTACGTAGCCTCCCTTCAAATTGGAGGACTTTTTAGCCACCTCGAGTATGGTGGCTATGTTGCGGCCGGCCAGCGCGCGCAACTCCTCCGGGCCCATGCTGGCTGGGTCCTCCGTCATGACTTTCGCCGAGGTGGTCTGCACCTCGGGGGCCGTCATAGCAGGCTCCTTCCTAAAGGCCCTGCTCCGGAGGGCCTTCTCGAAGGCGACCTCCCTTTCCTCCTCTTCTTTCTTCCTCAACTGGGCCTTCGCCTTGGCGAGCCCGCTCGTTGCTTTCTTGCCGCGGCGGTCGGCAGTGGGTCTCGCCGTCCTCTCTCCATCCGAGTCTGACTCGTCCGAGGCCAAAGAGGGCCTGACAGACGTGTCCGACGCCGTCGCCATGCTAGTGTCGGTCATGGCTAGCCGAAAAATAGCGCTAACGTCCGAGGTACTGGGGCTATGATGGCTCTAAGGCATCATATATGATCCTTAGAGCCGGTGCTATGTGATGGTAGGATAAAAATTTTTCGGTCAACTTTGTGCGAGCCTGTGCCAACCAGCAATACTTAATATTGTTGTGTTCCAATATGAAAGGTCAGTCATTATTAATACTTATGTAGTGAATTGGTAGATAAATAGAACAACAGACTACAAGAAGAACAATAACACTTAGTTTAAATACTTATGTACGTTTTTAAACGATTATAAAATCTAATACTTCAAAACATAACATTACAAAAATAATATTCTTTATAGCTATTACTAGGAATCTTAACTTTGATTAAGTGATAGTTTTTATACAACAAGCCGTCAAGCAACTTAGGTTTTTTTTCACTTAATAGTAATCATTACATAGTTCGAACTCGTATTTAATATTAATTTGTTGCTTGATTTCCTGGCTGATTCAATCATTTGATAATAATAGAAGGACGGCAATGATGTTACTATATAAAGTTAGACTTGATTATTAACTTTGAAAATCGATTAAAAATAGGTAGCATTTTAAAAAAGTGGAATAGTCTATTATGTTTTTTAGAGCAAAATTGTCTTTTTAAGTAATCAGCATGTCCAACTATTTTGTAGAATATGGTTTTTGACATATTTCTTAAGGCTTAGCCAGCTTTAGGAATATCAACATAAGAAAACTGTTTTTTTGGCAAAACACCGACGTAGTCCAGCCCTGTTGAACAAAATATATACATATTATTATATATATATACTCATCCACGGTATCAAATTGTGTTGCGTGATTTAAAAGGAGATGGAGATACAGAACTAGGGATTTAGCAACTTCGTGATATATTATTATTTATAGATATAGATGAGGTCGTTGTTAAGAGATCGGCATTGCTATTCCAAACCTTGACTTATAGCCGACATATCATAAATTTATTGCACATGAACACAATATATGGAATATTCTCGTAAATCCTCGTCAATTATATTAAAACGTTTATTTATCGTAGCATCAGGATCACGACTACAATAATTATTGATTTATCATAAATTCTTTTCAATTACGTCAATAAATATTTCATTTGCTTGGTTCATTCTTAGGTAATTAAGTTACTATTTCCAGCTATAGTAATTAAAACCAAGTGTTATTGAATATTGATATATTTTTAATTAAAGATGCTTCCAAAAGTCTTGCTCCTGGCCTGTGGCCCACTTTTTCTATTCAAGGAGAGAACTTATTCAACTAAGTTCTTCCATATCGCATTTCGCAGAAATTCACCTGTTACTTGCAGTTTCCTTTATGATGTATACGCCAGGCGCGCGTAAATTATAAATATAAATTAAGCAAATAAAAACTTATTGATGTTGCCGAATCTTTCGTTAAGATTCACGTGTTCTCCACTGAGCCCTGTCAAATCAATTCTTAGATAGGCGTCCTGGTTTCTCAGAGGTGAAATTTGTAACGATCTATGAACATCTTGTATATTGTAAGGTACTTTAATTGTTTTGATAATTAGCATAGCAATACAATTCTACAGTTTACAATCAAATAAAATTAACTACAAAAATAAAATGAACAAGGTTTCCGAACTCACTTAAAATATTACATGAATAAACAGTGTGTTATTATATATATTAAAAAAAAAAACCTTTTTTTCTTCAGATCTTAAATTTGACTAGAAAACAGGAAATATCTTTAGTTTAAGAAAACAGAATAAGAAAGCTTAAACAGTTACATACAAGATAATTTAACATTATTGATAGAAAGTCACCTATTAGATATTCCCCTAGTTTCGGGACACTTGGCGTCGAGATTTCGAACGTTGTTTAGTTCAAATAGATTGGTGTGCTCAACAGGCGAGGCAAACATTTCAGGTCGGTTCATCGCCTACAACTTTACAAGGCGCAAATACGGCCCCATGTAGACTAATGCTCTCATCTCTAGGCGGGAGCTCACAAGTACCAGCTTCTTCCCTTTGAAAGCATTCAACGTAGAGCAGTTCGTATTGTCGACGACCAGGTTCCCATTGACCGGCTTGATAATTTGGATCTGCGTAGAGATGTCGGGTCAATCTGCATCCTCTATCACTAGTATCACGGGGAATGTTCTGAGGAATTGTTTGGTTTAGTCCCGGCCGCTGAATTTCACCACCGGACATCGCGCCAAAATTCGAAATAGCATCCTCACCACCTCGATGTCTGGAAATCCACAACAACGCGATTTTTAAGGCATTTGCTGCCTCGCACAACCACTCAGTGGAACCAGCTTTCGCTGGCGACTTTTCTGAATCGATATGACATAGAAACCTTCAAGTAAAAAGCGTACTCTTTCCTTAAAGGTCGGCAACTCAATTACCTCACAGTGCTCCAGACACGCTATAATACCTCACAAGTATTCGGTTTGTGACGATCTAAGGAACTAACTAACTAAGGACCTAAGGAAATAACAGGACCACCATTATTATGAAAATATAGGCGGTCGGTGAACACAAATCAAACTTATTTTATAAAAATATCTACTGTATAAATGATGATTACGTGGAATGATGACCATAGCGTTTTTTTTTTTTATATTTGAAACGCGTTGAAGGCGGTCGTCTCTTTTTCCAGATGTGTTTTCATCCAAAAAGTCGTCAGACTATTTTAAATTTAAGACGATCATTTGAACGAACAATATTTGAACGTTTTCGGGATCCTGTTTGAAATGCCTATTATAAAATATATTTGTAACCTCGCTTATATAAATAGTACATGTCACACTTAAAGCGTTAAATAATAAAATACATTTGATCTAACCTTGAAACTGCATAAATGCATTGATTTATTTACTGATTTCGTGTTCTACCTACTTGTACCTGCGAATTTTATGAGGAAAATAATAATTCACGGAAAATATGAATACAATTTAAAACGTTTATCATCCTCGAAATGATATTATTTTATGAATACTGCAAAATTGGATGGATTAACATTATATAACATATTTGTATACCTGCTTCAAACTTTTACTCAAAATGAACTTTCGACTACGGTCAAAATTAGTAATCATAACTCAATTATCTTTTATATATATTAACATTACAACATATTTCATTATGTAACAGTACAGTACAGTAACAGCTTGTGTATGTCCCACTGCTGGGCAAAGGCCTCTTCTCTTTTGAGAAGAGGGTTTGGAGCTTATTCCACTTACACCACGCTGCTTCAAAGCGGGTCGGTGGAATACTCATGTAACAGAATTTCAGTGAAATTTGACACATGCAGGTTTCCTCGCGGTGTTTTCCTTCACTGTCAAACATGAGATGAATTATAATCACAAATTAAGCACATGAAATTCAGTGGTGCTTGCCCGGGTTTGAACCCACGATCATCGATTAACGAAAACGTTTTTTTTTTTTTAAATAAACAAGTTGTTGATTATATATGAGTAACGACCGCAGCTTGTCGAATCAACTCAGCATGAGCATACTAGCTGTCTCAAGCCTCTTGCTTGCGCTTTATTTATTTAGAAACTTAGTTATTTGTTTCTTTCTGTGGAGTCACTATGAAGATTCTTTCTTATTTCTTGATTTCAAATACTTTGATCAAAACCTTAGTGCCTATGGAATTACACACTCAGTATTACTTTTTCTTAAGCCCTACATTATAAAGAACCATCAAATAAGGAACGTAAGCAAATATAAATCTCCTTAATATTACTTTGGATATACAGAATATATATATTATTTGTTTTGATGAATTTAAGTGTTCTTAATGTTTTCATAAGAGTAGCGCAATATATACTCGATATTGCAGAAAACAAATTTAGGTCTTGAAATATTTATTTTTGCTAGCTGGTAATTTAGTCATGCAAGTAAAGGCAAAAAACTGATAGGTCAAGTCAAGGTAAAAATTACAATTTTATCATTAAATGGGTGCCAATTCCGTCGTATACAAATTCTACACTTAAAAAAAAAAGTAAAAAAAAAAAAAACAACCCTAAATGTTGCAGAGCAAAGGCTTACTTCTGTAAAGAGATCTGCTGATGAACTTGATGTTGGTAATTGTGGCGGTCGAACAACAGAACAAAATTATTCGCCAAAACAAACGTGACTGACTATTCTATGATGGATGGATCATTATTGGACAGGACTAAAAGTAATGCGACTTCTTTCTACTTCGGCAGACATGTAAAACCGCTTATAAAATATATTAAACATGATAAGGAACATATTTATTTAATGGAAACAAACAGTACATAATAAATTTTATACATCATACATCAAATATTGACAAATCATTACCAAAAATAGTTTCCAATGATTAATAACTAACACATAACAGGCGTAGATGCATAGTATAACGGATAAAATTAACGATCAATTAGAGATTACAGGTACAAAAGAGAGAGTGGGCGAGGTGACAAATTCATTCAATGACAATTAATTCAAGTACTACCATTTAATAAGATATTATTGATATAACGATTAAAGCTATTGAAAGAGACATGAAATATATCACAATTTAAAAACATCTGGTTATATTTAGAACAACTCCTATTAATGAAAGAATTTTTAGCGAATTTAGTGCTGGTTACATTATAAAACATAAAAACATACATACATATTACAACCTTTGTAAGGTTTTATGTGGTGGTATGGATTAGTGCAGGCCCGTCTGGGTGGGAACCACCCACTCATCAGATGCTCACCTGCCTGTATCATTAAAAAGGCTCTGATAATCTACTGAACCATGTGAGTTCTATTTATTTTTCTTTTATTAAAAACTGATTGCGCATTCGAAAATACTCAAAATTAGCACAAAAACACTTACAAAAAGTAAAGTGCATCAATGATGTTTATCTTATGATGACATAATCAAATTTGTATGTATAAAAGTTCCCTTCTGACTTCAGTTGTAACAGTCCTGAGATGGCAAGGATCTTAGTAGTTTGTTTGGTTCTCGTGGTCGTTTCTTACGTCCATGGAGCTCCGGGTAATTAATAGATGCAATAACATTACAAATTTCATATTAGAAATATTATTGAACAACCGTTAAACGATTTTTATCTTTTCAGGTTATAATAAAGGCAACAATGGTGCAAGTTCGCGAGGTGGTGGCGGTGGTCAAGGTGGCGGAGGTGGATTAGGCGGTGGTGGTGGGTTAGGCCAAGGTGGCGGCGGCGGCATTGGTGGAGGATTTGGCGGTGGAAAAGGAAGCGGCGGTGGATTCGGATTTGGGGGTGGCGGCGGCGGTAGTTCTGGCGGTGGTATTGGCGGAGGTGGTGGTGGCGGCGGTGGCGCCGGGGGCCATAAACAAAAAGGTGGATACGGGTAAGAAGATACATTTTTTTAAATAGTCTCAACGGATGAAATGCTTTTTTTATATTATTGTATCTAAGTATATAAAAATAATATCCATAGTATGTATATGTTAAATCTTATTGAATACAATTTCATCAATACGTCTTGAACAAATAGTATTAATTAAAATTAACTTGATTTACCTTATGCAATCTTAAATCTTTTGAAGCTTTAAGCTTTTTAATTGTTTCTAATGATGATTACCTAAGATTCTAGCAACACATGGAAAAAAAATTAGAGTACCTACGTACTCTAATTTTTTTTATTGATCAGACATGCAAATAAACCACCTGTCACAAGTGGTTACCTCGGCCAGTACTTCACTTGACTTTCCAGTCATGTCCTGTAATAAAAGTAGAACTAAATTGAGCCTCCACAAAGTGTGTTTATATAATATTTTTATTAATAACTTTTTTATTTACAGACGTTAAATCTTATTCAAGAACGAAAAAATCCTTAGAAGTTCAAGAGAACAAACTCGGCAAGCTTATTGTGATATAAAAATATATAGCATTATTTACATATCTCTTGTATAATTTATTCTTATTCTTTAAACTCAAAACTTATGTTGTGCGTATCTTAGATTTCGCCACGTTGTCTAGAAAAATGTTATTTAACTGATTTAATCAAATTAATAAATATAAATAAAAAAGGTTTTTTATAAATTAATTGAATATAAAGTATGTATTTAAGGTATGTGATTTATTGTAAATAATCTTCGAATATTTTAAATTTCAATTGATTAAATAAATAATTTCAAAAACTGAATTGCCTATAAAGATGCGGATAAAAAACTCTTTTGTTCTTTTTACATTACTTTTAATTTGTATTTCTAGTTTATGATAACCCGCTAAAGATTACATCAATTTCTACTTTTAACAAGTTTTTTTTTAAACTGATGCAATTAAGACCATTTTTAACCGACTTCAAAAAAGGAGGAGGTTATCAATTCGTCTGTTTTTTTTTTATGTTTGTTACCTCATAACTTTCGACTGGGTGAATCGATTTTGATGATTTTTTTTTTATTTGAAAGGGGTGGCTTCCCATGGGGTCCCATTTTTTTTTGGTCCAGGTTTGACAGTGGAATCCATGAAAAAACCATATAAGTCGTAAATTTGCATGAGGTATGTGCGCGACAAATGGACGAATAACTCAATATCACGCCAACCGATTTCGATGATTTTTTTTTATTAGAAAGAGTATACTTCAAGGGTTGTTTGATGATAGTTTGGTTAGATTCTGATTATAGGATCCATGACAAAGTAACGGAAATCTTCAATTCTTAGTAGCAAATTAACGATACACGGCCGAATCTTTTATAGGCTATCTAGATTTATCATTCACCTACCATAACATCGTTATGATCAAGTTTGATACGTTGGGTTACATTGCTCCATTTTAAGTAGGGATCTATAAGTTTTTGAAAATATAATAAAGCCTATATTACTCGGTAAAGACGTAGCTTTCTAAGGGTGAAAGAATTTTTAAAATCGGTCAAGTAGTGTTTGATTTAAATCGTAATAAAAAATCAAACAAAAATCAAATCTTTCCTCTTTGTAATATGAGTTATGCATGTAAGCATTAGTATATATGTATATGTTTGTAATTGAAACATATTTGAACATCTCCTAAAAGTTGAGACCAATTTTGAAAATTATATATATATATAGAATCGTATAAGTACTCTTATATACATGTTATATTTATGTATATTTATATATTGATTACTAGTGTTTTTCCCACGGTTTCACCCGCGTAGTTCCTATTCCCGTGGGAATATGGGGACAAAATGTATCCTATATTACTCCCTGATAATGTAGCTTTCCATTGGTGAAAGAATTTTTTAAATCGGCTTAGTGGTTTAGGCGTGAAAGTGTCACAAACAAACTTACTTTCGCATTTATAATATTAGTTAGGATAATATAGATACTTCCCCTTTTTTTTAATATACAGACATTCCGTCATATTTTATGACGAAGAATGGTATAACCCAACATCTATAAACATACAGTTTATTTCATTATTACTAGAAATAATTATTTGATTATGTTATGGCTGCCCAACATCCCACCAACTAAATCTATTTAATCAAAACATGTTAATTTATATTCATACATTCAACCATATTAACTAATATTTATTAATTAAGTACCAAAATGCATTTTTCTTTACGTTTCACTGTTTTAGATTAATATATTTAAATAATAATATAAATGGCGCTGTCTCATATGAGCTACACGTTTAGTAGGTCTACCCATATTCTACAAATTAGTGAGTGTACTTCAGATTCACAAAAAATCGAAAAATAAATAAAAAATTTAACAAAACAAAAACCGACTTCATAGGTAAAACAAATTAATATGCACTAAAAGTAAAAAAATAATTGCGTATTCTTCTATAATTTGATAATTAACTTACTATTTTCTACTCATCAATATGTAGGTACGAATGTGTTGTGTGGTTGATAATTCATTTACAATTATTGTTATTTTTGGAGTCGATGCAATAATAATACGGGAATCTTTTAAAAACATACACATTACAAATTGACTTAACTTGACACAAGCACATCTCACCTACAACTATGTATGTAGTTATAAGCCCACCTTGGCTGACATCGACTCCAAAAGTAACAATAATTGTAAATAAATTATCAACCACACAACACATTCGTACCTTCATATTGATGAGTAGAAAATAGTAAGTTAATTATCAAATTATAGAAGAATACGCAATTATTTTTTTACTTTTTAGTGCATATTAATTTGTTTTACCTATGAAGTCGGTTTTTGTTTTGTTAAAATTTTTATTTATCATTAACGTCATTATAATGCACAATAATGGATGTGAATGTACTTCCTTTTTGAAACATCGAGGACCAACCTATCTAGTAAAAAACACTTATTACGGCTTAGTAAGACTAAAATACAATGTAACCAATCCTCGTTATATATAACTATATACCAGACTATTCAACGAATTCTAGTTCTAATATCAAATATTTGTTATTGTTACAAAGCCAGAATAATCTATATATTTTTCATATAAAATGAATAGACTATTGGATGGCTATTGGGTCTAAAAATTTTGTGAAATCTTGTACTTAATACAGTTTGTAGCATTCTCATTTGGTAAACGAATCTAGTTTAACATTTTCGGAATTTACTATTAAAACTTCAGAGGATTCATATGCAAGAAGTGTGCTGAATTTTCAAACGGCTTTTTTTAACGCTGAAAAAAGGCATTACGCGTTTTCCTCACGGGAACAGTGGTAGAGTATGTAGGACTCGCCGGTGTCCAAGGCGTCAAGTGTGGCCCGAACATCGGAATATCCACTATAAAACCAGCCCTGGTACCCTTTCCAGTGACACTCGGACGGACGGCCCGACTATGCGGGCCTCCGTTCTCTAGGGGTTCCCAGGATACTAAGAGCCCCCGGCGGCGCCTATTGCGGCGGGGGGAGAAGGTGCGCATAGCGCCTCTTTCTTCTCTCCGGAGAAGATTACACATTTATACATTTACATTATATCTATCTATATCTATATATTTAACAATTTTTAACAATTATTATATCTCATCTATCTTATCGTTATATCTTAATTCTTAAAGCGAAAAGATCGAAGATAATTATGAAGCGTATCAAATGAAATATCCTCAACGCAAATGTAGACAGTTCTAGAAATAATAATGTTTAGTAAAACTGTTAAAACGTGTTCTATATCAATTCAGAATAATGGAACGAAGTTCTTTTACACGGTTTACAGTAGAGTGAAATGGCAGTGGCCTAAGATCACGTGAGTAACGAAATAGCGCTCAAACTGTGCCAACCAAAAGCTACAAAATGCGATGCATTGGAATTGAAGAGGTCGACATAAAGGAGGCTGAGGTGCTTTTCGGTGTGACAAAAATACAGTAATATGTTATAAACAATTAAAAGAGTGAAAAAAATATTTGCACAGACCTTCGTTCCTTACGAGGGTCCCCCCATTTTGTTTTTTAAGTGTTTCCTTCACGATGATGATAACTTGTTGATGATGTTATTATGTTAGGTAATCTTCATCATTTAGAATACGTCAAAAAAGTTTATATATTATGTTTTTATGATGATCGTAGACTTTGTTACTCATTGGTTAATAACGATCGTAAGCTATGATTAATCTTATACTAATATATAAAAGCAGAGCAAGCAGAAAAAGCAGAGATGGCCCAGTGGCTACAACGCGTGAATTTTAACCGATGATCGTGGATTCAAACCCGGGCAGGCACCACTGAATGTTCAAGTGCTTAATTTGTGTTTATAATTCATCTCGTGCTTGACGGTGAAGGAAAACATCGTGAGGAAACCTGCATGTGTCAAATTTCACTCAAAATTCTGCCACATGTGTATTCCACCAACCCGCATTGGAGCAGCGTGGAGGAATGAGCTCCAAAACCTTCTCCTTTTTTTTATTGCATTCCTATGATGAGCATGTGGGCCACCTGATGGTAAGTGGTCACCAATGCCCATAGACATTGGCATTGTAAGAGATGTTAACCATCGCTTACATTGCCAATGCACCACCAACCTTGGGAACTAAGATGTTTTGTCCCTTGTGCCTGTAATTACACTGGCTCACTCACCCTTCAAACCGGAACACAACAGTACCAAGTACTGCTGTTTTTATTCACGTCATAACAACATATTCCACAGTGTTAATAAAAATTGATCGCGTCAAATGTTGGCAAGAACGCAAGCCGCATTTCTCCGTTGAATAGTAATTCTGATATTCTAAATCTTCTTTCTGATATTCTAGACTACCTCGTTGGTCTAGTGGCTTGCGATAAGGCCGCAGACTCGGTGGTCCTGGGTTCAATTCCCAGGTCGGGCCGATTAATAGTTAATGGGGGTTTTCTGTCAGAAAATTCTCAATATCAGTCCGGAGTCTGGAAGTTGGAAGTGTGTACACTCCCGTGCCTCGGAAAGCACGTTAAACCGTTGGTCCTGCGCCTGAACTCTCACCGGTCGTGTCGGATTGGCGTCCCATCGGATTATGAGAGCTAAGGAAAAGAAAGTGCACCTGTGTTTGCCGCACACACTTATTCTAGATGTAGACGAAAACTGAACCAGGCCTTCTATATCCAGGGGATTCCCATTCATATGAACTAATAATCATTTTTATCGAATTCGACCTTTTTTTTGGAAATTCAATAGATTTTTGTTTTACCTTCTATAACACTAAAAAAACGTATACGCACATTTGCGATGTTCACGTGCTAATTACGTACTATTATAAACAACATTGTAATTTTTTTATTTAACAAAAAAAGCTTATGGGGTAATTCCCTATCAAACACTTACAATTTTTTTAAGATCTTTGTAAACATTTATACCAATAAGTTTCGTATAAAAGCTGTATCTGATCGTTGGACCATGACAGTCCAGAAATGGCCAAGTTAGCGTTTATTTGTCTAATCCTTGTAGTCATTGCCTATGTGAGCGCTGCGCCGTGTACGTTGAAATTTTTGTTTCATATCTTAAGCGGTCGTGCTTTTAATCAAAACGATACTGTATCATTAATAACAATATAAATAATACAATTTAATGATTTTAGTTCATCCACGTAAACGAAAATTTGGCGGTGGTGGGTTTGGAGGTGGTGGAGGCTTTGGCGGTGGCGGTGGCGGTGGCTTCGGAGGTGGCGGTGGCGGTGGCGGTGGCGGCGGCTTCGGCGGTGGTGGCGGCTTCGGCGGTGGCGGCGGCTTTGGCGGAGGAGGCGGCTTCGGTGGTGGTGGTGGTGGTGGTTTTGGAGGAGGCGGCGGCGGCGGTGGTGGCGGCGGCGGCGGCGGCTTTGGCGGAGGTGGCGGCTTCGGAGGTGGTGGTGGATTTGGCCGTGGATGATTTAGCAGTCGCACGACGATATCTTCGCTTTAGGCGTCTATAGACAACAGAAAATACATATTGGTGAGCATTTCAGTTTGTGTTAGTTTCTTATTTAACTGATTGTTTTAGCCAGTCAATATTCCGCGTGTGTTACACATTTTTTTATAATTTGTCCGAATATATAGAAGATTATTTATTAGATAGAGTACTAACTACAGCGATAATCTTACTTAACATTATCTATATCTAATAGTTTGTAATAATGTTAATATTTTTTTTCAGATTACACCCCGAATATAATCACAATTGAGAAGTTGTAACGCACTTACAATCAAGACCAGTGTGATTTAATATTAAAACTAATTGCCAATATTGTTTATAACAGTGAAGATAAAGAATATTACGAATAAAAGATTAGATATATATTACATTTACATATTATCATTGAATGAACCTTATCCCATCTAAACTCTCAATCCAAATATTGAACGCATATATATTTCTAGATTCAATTCAATAATAATAATTAGTTCTCCTACGTCTTGTTTAAAAGATGAAGGAAACTTGGTGTAGTGATTGCTGATGGTCCTTAATAAATAAATAAATAATTATTTATAGATATATACTAAGTAGTTAGATAATAAAGAACCAAATAAAACCTAATAGAGAACGACTACAAAATCAAATTATGTACCTTGTTAAGTTCTTATGTTGAATGCTAAGTACCTACTTACTGAGTTAAGAAATTATTGAAAAAAACATATGGAATTAAATAAAACTCATTTATTTGAAAAACAGTATGATAGGTACGATGATATATCGCAAAAACATATAAAAACAACCGTGCGGCATGCTACCTCGCCGAGCCACGGCTTCGCTACCACGCCCTGACCACGCGCCGCCCGCCCACTTGATAATTATTTTCCTGCGGAGTCATTTCAAATTATGCAATGGATAAAAATTCAAAATGAAATACCCATGATAAATAATGCATTTATTTAGATAATAATTAATTTGATGGCGCATAGGCACGTCATAGAGATGTCAACGACAAAAATTGAGAGTGAAGCGGATTTAGGATCTTGCTCGAGACTGACGACACGACAGCCGCGACCGCACCTTATATCTACGACGAATTGCATGATGATTTTTGAAAAAAGGCCTCCTACTTGGACAAATTAATACCAAGTTTATAAAAATGACACCGCAAGTAATGCTATATTTTAGAAAAAAAATGATTACCGTATAATAGGTTATATTGAGTCAACCTCAATAGATAGACGTATGATGTGGTGGACTTTATAACTTTCATGAGGAAGAATTCCGTCATACATGTTACATACAAGTCAAAGGACATAATATCTTAGTTCCCAAGGTTGGTGGCGCATTGGCGATTTAAGCGATGGTCAACATTACTTACGATGCCATTGTCTATGGGCGTCGGTGACCACTCAGCCTGGTTGACATGCTGACATTGAGCATGGCGTTAATCAGGCTCGGCAGCTACTAACTTTATGTACCAACCGATCGTTTTTAAGTTAAGAGTAAGTTTCCGGTAAATTGTTTCCAATAAGTTTTAACGTTTCATGGATCTAAGTGCGAAATTTACAAAGCGTTTTTTATAGGGATGATATACAGTCAATATTTAATATCATTTCAAGAATAGACGCATCCAAATATTAAATCATCATAAGTCGATTGTTGACATTACACGGATGAAAAACGATGTGAGTTCTTACAGAGTGCTAGCAGTTCTTGAAGATCCTGTATATTGGTCTTTTGGTTCCTTAATCTTACGCTTTTCTTTATACAGAACAATCCGTAAACTAAACATTTTTTATCGACTAACAAATATAACCAGTGTATATTGCCTTATAACATTTCAAACTTGTTTTTCTAGGCATAGTAAAAAAAACTTAAATATATTTTGATAGTCATCTCCAATGTAAGAGTTTCATGCCGATGACAAAGCAAATACGTAGATACCATTCGTACTATCGTTCTTAGGTAATGATTTATTTTAACATAACAATAATTATATACCAACTATTTTTTCTGAAAAATACTATTTAAGTTGTCAAACGGATATAAAAGTTGGAGATATATATAGACGGAATCAATGATGAAATACAATCAATTGAAGATTTTTTTTTTAAATAAAATCCTATTACTGATTATATATTTTTGTAATTATTATTCAATTTGTTAAAAGTGACTTCAAATGACTACATGATTAATACATATATTTTTAAAAAAGGTTTCGCTGCACATCGTGTAAATAGCAATAATTATTTTATCCAAGCAAATTTTGCTTTACAAAACTGTCAGTTAATAAATATCAATCAATTTTTATATGAAAACAAAACAATCGTATATTTATAATACAAAATAGAGATTACTTATTTTTGAACATATAATTTAACACTCTGAGTAACTGACAATTAATAGAAACTGTGTCTCTTGTAACTTAACTAACATGACAAAATAATATAGCAATATTTCTTCATAATCATTACATACAATATAATTATTAAAACTAAAAACAACAATAAAATTTTAGTGCTTTGTGCTTTGCCATTTTTTATGAATCTTTAATATAACCTTGTGTATTATTCAGTAAGATTAATAATGCGGAATAAGATTTATATAAAACTCATATTTACAATTAGCCACTTATACATCAAACAAATTAAATCTTGTTTCAGCATATACACTTGTTAAATCTATTACCTGTCGGCCAATCGGGAGCTTAACGAAATTTGCACAAAAACACTAACAAAAAATTAAAGAACGTTGTAAACATTTGTCATACCATGACATAATCAGGTTCGTATATAAGATGGTGCAGGATGTTGACGGGCACAGTCCTAAGATGGCGAGGTTCGCGATAGCTTGTGTGGTTCTTGGGGTCATTGCATGTGTCCATGCGGCGCCTGGTAAGTTCTTTTCATTTTATACTATTAAATCACAGCTGGTTGTGACCCTACCTAATCTATACTAATATATATAAAATGAAGAATTTGTTTGTTTGATCCGGCTAATCTCAGGACTACTGTTTCGAATTTAAAAAAAATTGTTTGTTGTATAGTCCTTTTATCGAGGAAGGTTTTAGGCTTATTTTTATTCATTATACGCGGGTGAAACCGCGGGGCAGAGCTAGTAATAAATAATTACAAAAACACCGAATTAAATTATTACAATAAATAGCATAATCAATTTAATGTTGAAATTTTCAAATAATCTTTAACTTGGTTTCATTTCAGGCTATGGCGGCGGAGGTCATAGTGGTGGAGGCGGATTTGGCGGCGGCGGTGGCGGCGGCAGTGGTGGTGGAGGTGGATTAGGCGGTGGTGGAGGACTAGGCCATGGAGGAGGTGGCGGAGGAGGATACGGCGGTGGCGGTGGATTTGGCGGCGGAAATGGTGGTGGACTTGGCGGTGGTCACGGCGGAAGTGGTAGTGGTGGACTTGGCGGTGGTCACGGCGGAAGCGGTAGTGGTGGACTTGGGGGTCAAGGTGGAAGTGGAGGCGCAGGACTTGGTGGTGGCCATGGAAGCGGTGGCGGCGGTGGCGGCGGACTAGGTGGTGGCCACGGCGGAAATGGTGGCGGCGGACTAGGCGGTGGACACGGTGGAAATGGTGGTGGAGGACTTGGCGGAGGCCACGGCGGTGGCGGTGGACTTGGAGGTGGCGGCGGAAATGGCGGTGGACTTGGAGGTGGCGGCGGCAATGGCGGTGGCAACGGCGGTGGCAATGGTGGTGGCGGTCACGGTGGGCACGGCAGTGGTGGACATGGCGGACAAGGTGGAGGATACAGCAGTTCAAACGCCCAAGCTAGTGCTAGTGCTAGCGCCAGCGCCGGTAGCGGTGGTTATGGTGGTCACAAAGGCGGATACGGGTGAGTAACAAGGCCATTTTACTCAATAATAACAGTATTATTTAACTGTTTAAAAATATTTTAAAGTAAACAATGAAGCTATGCAAAAGCCATTGTCGTCGTTCTACAACAGTAGGAAATCTCAAAGAATAATGTAGACGAACTTATTTTTGCTCATTTATTTATCGTTGATGGTTTCATATTATGTATGAGTTAAGCCATGCAACATTAAATCTTATATTTTTATGAAAAAGTACACAATTATAACATGTATATTTGTTTTTACAGACGCTAAGCCTACCAAGAAACTCGCTAATCAGATCTTCAGAAGCAGCAAACTCATTGTGATATAGAAATAACACGATTTCATAATATTGTTATTAATATTATGTCATTTTACTAAATTAATATATGAGTTATTTACCAAATGCATTGTTTGATTCGCGTATGTTCTATATGTTGACCCAATAATAAATAGTAATACAGCTTTATTTAAATTAATTGAATCTTACATAATAGTCGACGAAGAAAAAGCTACGTGGTTAGTAAGACACTTGCCGTACACGCCGCAGGTCGTGGGTTCGATTCCCACACAGGACAGACATTTGTGTGCACGAACATGTATGTTTGTCCTGAGTCTAGGTGTAATTATCTATATAAGCATGTATTTACAAAAAAAAAGTAGTATATGTAGTATATCAGTTGTCTGGTTTCCATAGTACAAGCACTGCTTAGTTTGGGATCAGATGGCCGTGTGTGAATAATGTCCCAAGATATTTATTTTTATTTATTTATTGACACGTGTAGCTAGGGAGCTCATCTATCTAGGGAGCTTCATCGTGTGACAGTGATTAACATATCAGAGTACTAAGTAAAATAATAATCATTTTTAAGCAATTTCTGCCATTCATTAATTGCTGCAAAATACAATACAAAACACAATACGAGTTTGCAGAAAATGTTAATAAAAATAAGCGTGTTAAACGATATTATCGCTGCTGTCTTAATACATTTTATTTAATATAAAAAATAATATTAATGCTAGTTGCAGAAGTTTTTCCTGCTGTGTTTTAGAGTAATTATTTATTTTTTTGTAATTATATATAACAAAAAAATATTTAATCGGCTGGCACATTAGAATAATTATTGGAATTATATTTTAAGAGATAAAAAGAATTACTGGCAGCTATGACGATGTTGCGTTAATAATCTGTATTGTTGAAAAAAAATTTCAAAATTATAACATCGTTTTTGCCTTAGTCTAATATTTCCATTAGTTAAGAGAAGTATAAAAATAAAAAAACCGTACTAGTCCGAGTCGGACTCGCCCACCGAGGTTTCCGTACATATTTAGGGTTGTTTTAATTTACATTTGTAATATTGTATAAAGTATTTTGAGTTTGAATTAAATTTTCCACAAGTGGAGAGATGAATTTCATATAACAACACGATAATATTTCTTAAATAACTAATTGCAAAAAGCATGAGTGATTTGTATCTCATTATCAAGATAGAAATTCCTACCATGTCAAAATAAAGCAATATAAATTACCTGATTTATAATGTTAATGTGTATAACTCGTTAGGGGGCCAACTACTGGTCTTCAGATCCTTTATCAAATCAAAGAAATTTTACAAAGCAAAATCAGTTAATTTTTCAAATGCATGCATGAAAACTAGTGAAAAATTCTTGACTTGCGAATATAACAAAATTGTAACACTAACCTTATCTTCCTCTAGCCAATTTTCACTTCTCTGCCTTTTTTGTATTCGTTTTCATTTTAAATCTTTCCTCGACAGTATAATTATTATAATTTGTTTATACGATTAAAAATCATAATAATGACATACAAGATGTTTGATTTGAAACTATATGCATTTTTATTAAATTTGTACCTGTCCTCAGATAAAAACTCGGTGAAACCATTCTCTATCTTTCATTTCATTCATTCCATTATACCATTTTTTGACAAATTGGTAATCTTTTGTACGATAAAAGCCTTTTACTTATCGGAGGTTGATCAAATGATTATGAATCGAAATGTTTATCGAACTTTTGATAGGCTTAAATGACGTTTTAACAAATACCTAATAGGCTTATACCTTCGATAAGGGTTTTATTATGAATTAGACCGTAAAGATTTGTAATGAACAAATTAGTCTGATATTAGATTGACATTTACTACAAGTTTGTGAGTAAATGATCGTTGATAAATCATAATATACGGTACTTGTCTAATAATAATATTAGAAATAAACGTCGTTAACTAGTAGGTATCTACTTAAACCGCATATATTCACCAAAATACTATAAATTTACAACATATAATATGTATCATTGTAATCTCAACCGCAATAATCTTGTGGTCTAGCTCTTTATAAATATAAAAAAAAAGAATTTGGTTGTCTGTATAGTCGGTTTACGGACAATAGTTTAACGTGACAACGTCATAACAAAACATTTATGAAATGACTGCATACTTTTATGAATAAAATTGAATCATTTTTATTGAATTATCATTATTCTGTATGGATACAAAGAAAGAGTGAAATGAAATCTACAATTTAATTAATATATTTACTTTTATTTGCACTCATAGGCCAATCGAGTGATAGAGAGATAGATGCGGCGCAAGCGTACAATCAGCGTAACGGGACAATGTGCGCAACGGGACATTTTCGTGCAAGCAGCTAGCGTTCATCGATTTATTAGACGTTTTCACGTCAATAATAAAATATGTTAATTATAATCTTTGCTCAGAAGCTTTAAAATTAAATTTCATACTTCTTAAATGAAAAATAACGGACCTGTGATACAAACTTTCAACCCCTATTTCACACTCTCGGGGTGTAGATTTTCGAAAACTCTGAAATACATATTTATTTATTTCTAACCAAAGGCTTGTATATGAAATATCATGCTTCTAACTTTGAAAATAACGGGTTTCCACACAGCGGATCATCCTTTATTTTACCCCTTTAGAGGTAGAATTTTACAAAATCCTCTTTGTGCGCGTTATCGTTATAAGCTGCATCGTCTGTCAAAATTTCAAGTCTTTAACCCCAGTGGTTTAGGCTCTCCGTTGATGAGTCAGTCAGGACAACTATTTTTATATATATAGAACAGGCAAAAGTACTAAATGGTGATGCATTCAATACTTCTTTTTATTTTAAAACTTATTTTTAAACGGTTTTATTTAGCTTATTTTTCCTTATGTACCTTCAATAATGGGTATCGAATAAAAGGGCTTGAAATTTCAAATCTCAGATGGCCGCCTGAACAAAATACCAGATTTCATATTTGTTTTGCTATGGGTAATGGGTATTAAATGAAAGAGCGAGTGGAACGGTAACAAAACTAAAAACTTGAAAATAAAAAAATAAGTAAAAAGTAATCATAAAAAACGACTCTATTTTTTTAATGATCTAAATTGATGAGTTCTCTCCTCATCAGGTGTGATGACTGATACCCAAGACCTACCGAATTATTTTTTAGCGTTTAGTACATTATGTGCATCATTATTATCGTTATACATAATAAAACCGTTTAGTTTAAAATTATTTATTACTTATTTTTCTATTTAAACAGGTAGTAGGTTAGTAACATGTGAGGGCATCTCAGTAGCTACTTACCAGTTCAGTTTAGTTAGTTTTAGTGAGGCCCAATTTAAATTTAAAATCTTTCTCGCATATTAGTTTGGTAGTTCCTTTAATAAGCACGTTCAAATATACAAACTATAGTTTTAGTACAGATACAAAAATACTATTTTTTTTTTCAGACTCTAAACAGAATATGATCACACCTGTAACTCTTAATGAAAATTCAAGATAAAAGTGTATAATAATACTGTATTTTATTGTAATCATTAAATACAAGAGTAGTTATTTTTTTATATAAGAATGTAAAATGATACGATATAAATAAACAAAAATATTAATATGTGACCTTGTCATGCCTTCTTTTCTAGTAAATATTTACTGCATGTATCATTTTACCCAGTTGATCTTCATCGTATAATATATTATACGATAAAGGTCAACTGAAGCCAAGATAAGAGATATATCTTTTATTCCATAATGTATTTGAATAATGCAATAATTTTAATTAAAAACTCCATGTTATACTCCTAGCCGTCGGTTATTGCTATGACTTATTTTATTTTTTATGTTATATCACTAACAACACCCAAGACTTAAAAAAATAGCAATTTTAACGTCCGTCATGCCTATATAAAATATTTATTAGCAGTAGTCACGCGTTATCGTCAGCCAATCGGAGAGCCGAATTATCGCGGGGAAAATGGAAAACATTTTCTCCAGAAGCGGGAATTTGAAAAAGGGTAGGTGAATTGAACTTTGAGGTGACGTAGGTCACTAATTAAAATGGTATGTTGTGAGACACTTAAACAAGTACAAAGTTAAATATTATTTTACTGGTCTGACTCAACGAAAAGGAATATTTAATAATATATTGTATGAATTCCTGTAAGCAAAGGATAGACAGGAAAAAATTTTGAATGTAAAGGTCACTTTTGATAGTTAATTTTTATAATTAGTTTTAAAATATATAATTTTAAGGTTATTTAAGAAAATCGATAAAAAATTTCCATTCCCCCTTTATTTCCGAAGCTACTGAGACTAAAATGTTTAATGACGATATGGATAATATTTCTTAAGCATACATTACAGGAAAACCTAGAAGTATGTGGTCTTACAATTACGTAGTTAATTATTCAATATTGTGCATACAAACTTACATTTGCACCTGGAAACTATGGGCGAACATGTTTTTCAACTAAATGTAGTTTGTTTTTGTACAGAACTTGTACAAATCATTTTATAACTCATACGACTTGACAAGGCCATAAAAGAACATGGGAGGTAACACATTGATCATACGGAACCAACTTCACGCGATATAGATAGATATTTGCGAAAATGTGTTTTTCAAGATTAAGGCAGACGCTCGCTCCTCGCCATAAAAAAATTCACACGTAGGCAACACCCTAGCATCGTATAATTAAAAAAAAAACAATTATTACATAACATTCACTGTTGTTGCTTTAATTAATTACCATGACCATGCTTAACAATAACTGCTTTGCTTCTTGTTACCAAGGAAAAATATTTATCAAAATAACTATATCTGGTAAATGCATTAATTACTCATGTAAACATTTTATCAGACTTCAGTAATAAACAAAACAAACAAGGTCTCGCAAGTAACACTGATTATTAATAATAATAATAATAATAATAATAATATTCTGGGACATTATTCACACACGGCCATCTGATCCCAAACTAAGCAGAGCTTGTGTTATGGAAACCAGACAACTGATATACTACACATACTACTTTTTCTTTTGTAAATACATACTTATATAGATAATTACACCCAGACTCAGGACAAACAGACATGTTCATGCACACAAATGTTTGTCCTGGGTGGGAATCGAACCCACGACCTGCGGCGCGAAAGGCAGGGTATCTACCAACCACGCCAACCGAAAATTAAGAACTCGGATAGTTTCTGAGTATTGCTGCCACTTTATCGCAGATCAATAAGTATCGACGCACAATATCTACGTACAATGATAGAGTAAAAAACTCAGGCGCAAGGTCTCAGGTTTTGTTATGTATACATTTTAGATGTTGATGATAAGTTTTAGTGATACTAGTAGGTACATTAAATATAATTGTGCTAAAGGAACGAACACACTTGTAAGCAAACGTTCGCCATGTACATTTTTTAAATAGGAAGAATAATATTATAAGCCGACTTCAAAGAATAATATAACTATAATATTATTAGTATACTAAAGTTTATGTTTGATTTTTTAGTTAATAATGAAGTGAGAACTTACAGAATAGTTAGCAGTTCTTGCAGATCCTGTTACCTTTATAATGACATTTTTGGTTCCTTACTCTTACGCTGTTGTTTATATAGAACAGTACCCGTAAAATAAACCTTTTTTATCGAGTACCAAGTTTAACCAGTATAATAATAATAAAATTTGTATTATATCGTCATTCGAACTAGTCTTTCGAATCTATTTATTTATTCTTTATTGCACACACTACAATAACATAACATAACAAAGAAAGAACAAGTTTTACATAATAAAGTATGCAAAGGCAGCTTTATCACTTACAGTGATCTCTTCCAGGCAACCTCTATAATAAAATATTATTATATTATATAGGTTGTTAAATATATATATATGTAAAAGAGGATCTTTGTATGTATGACATCGATAAACTCAGAAACTATTTGACCGATCATTATGAAAATTGGTATGTATATGTATTTTTCTACGGAGAAGGTTTATATATGCTATGCCCACTGATGTAACTCGCCACCAGGCGGCGCTGTAAAGTATCAACTTCCACCCCGTTCAACCGATTGTCATGAAACTTCAAATATATCATTTGTTAATGTAAATAAAAATAAAGCAATAATATAAAAAATAACATAATTATTATTTTATGATAATATGCTTATATACAAAAAAAAGTGATTCAACGCAGAGCCTAAACCACTGGGGTTACAGACTTGAAAATTTGACAGTTGATGCATTTTATGATAAAAACGCGTACTAAGAAAGGATTTTTGGAAAGTCCACCCCTAAAAGGTTGAAATATGGGTTGAACCGTTGTATGAAAATCCCTTATTTTCAAAGTTAGAAGGATGATATTTCGTACAAAAGCTTCTAGTTAGAAATAAACAAGAACGCCAGTTTTCCAAAATTCACCAGCTAAGAAGCATGAAATTTGATATACAAAAATAATGGTCGGATCTGCTTGAAACTTACTGTTTTTAAAGCTAAAATAGACCATAATTAACCTATTTTATTATTTCTTATTTTATCGCGGGCAAAGCCGCTGAACCGCTAGTATGTATATAAAACTCTTAAATATATTTTGAGTCACGAATCCAATGAAAAAGTTTACTTAGATCATAAACGATACTTAAACTAACTTTTATTCTTTAATTTATTTTCTATCTACCCGCATCATGTTAATATGAGCTAATTATATATTATTCTTATGTACGTGACTAATTTCTTAATAAGGAATTAAGTTCTTTAAACATAAAACAAATTAAAACTTGGTTCAGCGTATACACTTGTTAAATCCACTTCCCGTCGGCCTATCTGGAGCTAAATGAAATTTGCGCAAAAACACTAACAAAAATGAAAGAACGTTGTAAACATTTGTCATAGCATGACATAATCAGGTTCGTATATAAGATGGTGCGGGATGTTGACGGGCACAGTCCTAAGATGGCGAGATTCGCGATAACTTGTGTGGTACTTGGGGTAATTGCATGTGTCCATGCGGCGCCTGGTAAGTTGTTTTCATTGTTTTATACTATTATATCACAACTGGTTGCGACCTTACCTAATAATAAATAATTACTAAAACACCAAATTAAATTATTACAATAAGTAGCATAATCAATTTAATGCTTATATTTACATCTAATCTTTAACTTGATTTCATTTCAGGCTATGGCGGCGGAGGTCATAGTGGTGGAGGCGGATTTGGCGGCGGCGGCGGTAGTGGTGGTGGTTCTGGAGGATTAGGCCACGGAGGAAGTGACGGCGGAAATGGTGGAGGAATTGGCGGTGGTCACGGCGGAAGCGGCGGCTCAGGACTTATTGGTGGCCATGGAAGCAATGGCGGTCACGGCGGTGGCGGTGGACATGGCGGACATGGTAGTGGCAGCAATGCACACGCCCAAGCTAGCGCAAGCGCCGGTAGCAGTGGTCATGGTGGTCACAACGGCGGATACGGGTGAGTAACAAGGCCATGTTCCTCAATATTAACAGTATTAATTAACTTCAAAATATTTTTAAAATGAATAAAGCAAAGCAAAAGTCATTTTCGTCATTCTACAACAGTGGGAGATACATAAGTACACAATTATAACAAGTGTTTTGTTTTACAGACGCTAAGCCTACCAAGAAAATCGCTAATCAGATAACTTCAGAAGCAGCAAACTCATTGTGATATAGAAATAACACGATTTCATAATATTGTTATTAATATTATATAATTTTACAAAATGAATATATGAGTTATTTACCAACTGCATTGTTTGATTTACATATCTTCTATATATTGACCCAATAATAAATATACTACTATATGCTTTATTTATATTAATTGATAATTTACATAAAACAATATATATATAATAATTATATAAAATGACTTTTTAACACAAAATAACATTTTATTCAAATTACTTGTTAATAAAAATAACTAAAAAGTTAAAAATAAATAAATGCGTGTTACATTTTGATGGAACATTAAAGAACATGTAGCATATTACATCTTCCTTATTTTTCTTTTGCAATCACAATGTAATACGCTTTTAAATTATTTTTAACTTTGTAGTATTCTTGTTGTTTTGTTTGGTCACTTGATCCCCATCAAGTAATATAACATCTCTTCGTGCAAATATAACACAATATATCGCAAAAGGTATTTATCGAGCTATTAAAGTACTCAACGCTACCACATTGCACATATTCCTCTGATTAGTCTTTTTCATTCTCTGCTTTTACAATGCGTTCCTCTGCCGTTTATGTTAATTGACTTGCTTGCCTGAGCATTCTGTTCCTTTCTATTCTGGCCAAGTGTTTTTTTTTTTGTGTTTCTTCTCTCTTGCGGTTGTTTCGCTTAATTACTGAGTTCCAACCCTATCATTAGACCCCTGGTTACCATCTAGCACCAAAGTACTCGTCGAGACGAATCATATAAGTCCAAACTCGATGGGGTTGTAGCATTTAACTACCGAGTTCCTATGGCCACCTTCCGGTTCCATCGTCAGTTCAGCTCCATGTAAAAATATTTTTTAAGCAAGTAAAACAAATAAATGATATTAGATTAACATTTCTACACGTCTTTGAATAAATGATCGTTGGTAAATCATAATATACGATATTCGTCTAATAATAGTAGTAGAAATCTACCTCGTTAACTAGTAGGTAGGTATCTACTTAAACTGCATATATTCATCAAAATAATAATCTCCACCGCACTGATCTTGTGGTCTAGCTCTTTATAAATTATTCAAATCACTACGTAACATTTATATAAGCAAAAGTACTATATGGTACTGAATAATAATCAATAGTTATTTTTAAAACTTATTTAATCACGTTGTCTTTTGAGTAACGACTGTATTTATTTATTGATTTGACAACATTTAGAGCATTCCTATAGCAAGAAGTGTTGTTTTATAAACGGTTTTATTTAGTTTAGGTACCCTTTTTGTTCATGGGTCAAATTTAGTACCTAATTGAAATTTGACCCTCTTCCTGTTGACAGATTGAATTGATATTTGGTACACACCTTTAATTTTGATGGCAATACAACATTGTAAATCCAAGATGGCCGCCACTACAAAATGACCGATTACATATTCAGTTTCACAACTAACTCAGTATGGGTATCAAATGAAAGCGCTTGACTAGTAGAATAGAGTTCACTGTGAATAAAAAATGAAAATACAATATGACCGCCAAGGAAATAGCGGATTAAGTACATAAATAATATTATTATTTCACAACGCCTTCAATATGGATATCAAATAAAAGGGCTCAACTAGAAAAATACTGTTATGTACGCTATACCAAATTTCAATTCTAAGGTGGCCGACGGCACAAATTACTTAAAATTTCATATTTGTTTCGCTATGCTATGGGTAATCAAGGGCGAATGGAACGGTAACAAAATTAAAAAGAAGAAAATAAAAAATTAAGCAATAAAAGCAACTAAGTATTTTGTTTTTTGTCTAATCAATGCTAAATTGATGAGGAGAGTGGTGTGATGACTGGTTCCTAGGACTATTATTATCTTTATATATAATAAAACTGTAAGTTAAAATATTTTTTTACTTATTTTTTATTTACACAGGTACGGTAACTATTTTGTTCATTTCCAAACAATTTTTGTTTTTAACCAAACTTTCAAAACAATAACAACGTACTGCAATTACTAATTACTTAGTGGTCGAGCTTGCACAAAGAGCGTCTGGGTAGGTACCATCCACTCATCAGATATTTTGCCGCAAAACAGCAGTACTTGAAACTGTTGTGTTCCGGTTTGAATGGTAAGTGAGCCAGTGTAATTACAGGCACAAGGGACATAACATCGTAGTTCCCAAGGTTGGTGGCGCATTGGCGATGTAAGTGATGCCAATCTTACAATGCCAATGTCTATGGGCGTTAGTGATCACATACCTTTAGGTGGCCCATATGCTCGTCCACCTATGCTATAAAAAAGTAACTCATTCTATTTTCTTACAAAACTATTAACGTTCTGTATTGCAATTATATTATGGTATACCCAGGTATATAGTTATGTATAACAAATTATAAAGTTTAGGTATGTATTTTGCCTAGAACAGGATAAATATTAATACATTTTAATCACATAACATTAAGTCGTCCAATCCGGTTGGTATAAAATAATTGTACAAAACCTCGGAAAAAACCATGACACTTTTCCTCATTTAAACACAACTTTATCAAGTGCGTTTACATAAAAATATATATAACAAGTTACTTATTAATAATAAATATAAGAAAGACTGTAAATGATGTCTAATTTTTTTCACTTTAACTTTGTATAAGATAGGTTTACTTGAATATACTAATTCAACCTACTATTCCAACCTACTATTCTACTTGGTGGAAGAGCTCTGCGCGAGCTCGTCTAGGTAGGTACCACCCACTCATCAGATATTCTACCGCAAAACAGCAGTACTTGATATTTTTGTGTTCTGGTATGAAGGGTGAGTGAGCCAGTGTAATTACAGGCACAAGGGACATAACATCTTAGTTCCAAAGGTTAGTGGAGCATTGGCAATATAAGAGATAGTAATATCTCTTACATTGTCAATGTCTAAAGGCGTTGGTGATCACTTACCATCAGGTGGCTCACATGCTCGTCCGCCTACATTGAAAAAACCTTTATTAATTTATTTTTTTTCGAAGTATGGCTCAAACAATTAGTACCTACAATTTAATTTATCATCCCTTTGTCGTTCACTGGCTGGTCATAAGCCTCTCCAGGGTCACGTCACTGAACGCGATCGCCAGCTCTAAATTTCCATCCGTACCGTCCATCCACCTGACTGGAATATATTTTAATTGAAATAATTTAAATACATATTATATGAAAGAATTTATTTTACTTAGCTTTTCCTTTTGTTCCGTTTTCAATTTGCAAATGTTTTCGCAGTGGAATCGAACAAAATTTGATTTGATTCAAAATTTTTCAATTATAAGTAAGGCAATACTTATAATTGAAATGGACAACACATGTCCTGCTAAATGACGGCTTAACTCTATTCGAATCAATACAAGAGAAAAAGACAGATTAAAGAGAGTAAAAAATGTTTACAGATAAATGAAGGGCATCTCTCAAGCAAAACGAAAAACATTCACTTTCGATTTTCTAACACTAGCATTATGATAGGAACTATACTCGTCCGTTTTAATGTTTAAATTTAAAGTTTAAGTGTCAATGATAGATCCATATAACTTTTTATTGTAATCATAATCTAAGGATGTTAGCAGATAATCTAAGTTGATACGTGATTCTTACCACAAATGCTATTAAATTCAAGATTGCGGTTGGACAAGACAATGCCAGATAATAACAAATTAACATTAACTATGTCTAAGAGACAATTTTCATTTCAACACGGACAGACAAATTATACATCAACCAATTTAAATTAGTCAAATTGTCAGTCACAGCATATTATCAAAACCGTGAAGTTCATGACCTTCGTATTATATCGAATGGTTAATTTGACGTGGACCGTTCATCCTGTCACATGGGGACAATGGTTATATAAAGCTATGGGTGGAATTAATCAGGCACAGAACGAAAATCATGGCGAAGATAGTCTCCGTTGTTTTACTAGCATTGGTCTTAACCAGCGCATTCGCATTACCTGGTAAGTACTATTTAATCTGATTTAAGCTATTTTTTGTCGCAGTAACTTTTTGAATGTCTTAAGCCTTTTAAATTCATACTTGTAGGATGACAAGTAAAATAAGACTATAAGAATATCAGTTATTTTTAAGGTATTTCATCTATGACGAAATGCGTAATGCCTCTCCGTATGTTTGCGTTGTTGTGTTAGAAGGTTTGGTTATTCTTAAGTTTGTTGCGAGGGTGTTTTTTTTGTTTATTAATCTTAAGTTTTTATATTGGCAACTTATAATATTTTCATAATTTCTTAGTGAATGTAAACAAAGATACAATTTATCCATGTCTGTGCTTTCAACTTTATGTTTGTTATACAATGACTGCAATTCGTTGCAGTTTCTTTCAAAAAACTGAATATTGTTTGAAATATATAAATGGCATTAATATACTATCGTGAACTGTAAGAAATCCTACTCAGTAAAAACAACTCAATTGGAGTTCAGAGAATTCATCTTGAACTCCGCAATTTGAAATATCCAATACAAAAGCAATTGAATAACATATATCTTAAATATTAAGGTACTGTAAAACTGATATAATTCGCAGAACGTAAAAAGCGCGCTATCGATAATAGCGGATTTAAGGGTAATGGCGGTAAACGTGGAGTGGGTGCAGGCGCGTCGGCTGGAGCCGCTGCCGCGAGCAGCAGCAGTAGTGAGAGCTCCAGTTCCAGTGAAAGTGGTGGATGTGACGAAGGAGCAGATAACAAGTAAATTGATATTTTGATTTGAAATATGCTATTCATTAAAGAAAACTTTACGACAGAGTGTAGGACATATTTAAATCTAGTTTGTTTTATATTGTTTTTCCATTTTAAGCAATTTAACATATTTTAAATTATTATGTAATATACATTATATGCTTAGTTGCAGCAACAGCAGCGAAGAAACGAATCCTAAGGCCGAAATAAGTAAGAAAAGTCAGTCATTCGCCAGTGCCTCCGCAGCCGCCTCGGCATCTAGTTATAGCTAAATCTCAAATTAAATTATATTCAATGCAACATTATTGAGAAGCGAAATAATTTATTAATTAGTATTCATTTTTTACATAACATTCATTCAATGGTGCTTGTTGCCTTAAGGGCATCGTCAAACATAACTTTAGACCTTCCAAAATATAGGTGGAAATTTTCGTAGATATACGCCAGAAAAAAAATTATATATATATTGTAATTCCTGACCTCATGAATATACATGTCGTTAGGAAACCGTGACGATACTTTTCTAAAAATCGTTAGCAAGTAATTAATAGTTTTTAAAGTAAGAAATCTGCAATAAAGCCACATCCGAAATAGATTCGTATTATTTAATATTCCTTGTTAATACACTTGTTACATTAATTTACTTATGACAAGATATAATGTATTAATTTTAGTTTTAAAGAATACTTCCCATCAGCTGAAAACTTAATAAGTTAATTCACATATTGAATATCAATGTTTCTACAGCTTTTGTTTTATCTTAACTAATATTATAAATGCTGTGTTAAGTAACTCTGTCTGTCTGTTACAATTTCATGGCTAAACCACTGAACCGATTTTGATAAAAATTTACCTAACACACCAAATACCGCCCCCCGCCCCCTGTAACACACGTTCAAAGCCGCGTAATCATATACAGTGCAGCCGCTATATATAATTAAATGTTTCGTGGTGTTATAATAAAACGAAAAACATCTCAATAAAGTTTTTATTTACAAATAATTAAAAAAAATACGTGACTAATGTCACAGTAACAAATCTACAGACACATCGAAGTTAAACCATTACAAAGCTGTACCGGAATCATGACCAGATTTATATTATATGATTAAAATGGACATATTATATCGTAGAAATCAATACATTTTTTTAAAACTTATTAAACTAACGTGAAAAAATATAGAGTACATTCGCGTACATATTCGCTACGTAAATTGTAATTCCTCTAAACATTTCTTTGTGATATTTTGGTACAATTTTATTACTAGTCATTATACTAACTTTAACTAATATAAAAAAAAACTTTTCGTACGAGCATACACGGTACTAGAGGCGTAAAATATTCATATTTATAAATAATTATAACATTAAAAAACAAACAATAATATTTTTATACTCATTGCAACGCGAAGCTTTTACATTTCGTAACACGATATGGCAAATCATTATCATAAATATATATAAAAACGAAGTTATTTATGAACTATATATGCTCATACGCTACAACATACTTAGGCATAGACAATTATCTGACGTACAAATGTTCTATCTACGACATCGAAATACAATCTAATCGAATATATCATTAATTCATTAAAATTTTCTAGCAAACCTAAAGATAATTTAGACAAATGTGTCAATTGAACAAAAAATCATATTAAACGGTACGTTAAAGTACATCGAGGTATTAAACGTTAGCACTAAAAGATAGACTAGTTAAAATTGTGTTCAACTACTATGAAGAAATATTTTGATAATAAAATACAAGCTATGAAAGTACAGCAATAAACAACAAATTCGGCTACTTTATAAACAATATACGAAGATATATCGCTGATACCGTTTGTATATAAAGGTGACAAAATATTAAATTACATAAAAGCTTAACAGAGCGATTGCTCAAGAACATTTCCTAAAGCTATGTTCAAATTTAGTTTTATTTTGCGCGAGTCGAGTTATCAATTACCTTATGAGTGTTATATACCAAACAGATTGCTTTCTCTCGAACTATTAGTGGTTTTAATTTAATTCACATTTAATTCTAATCCATTTCAAAAGAATGTACAGTGTACACAGATAAAAAATATTGTTATTGAACATTACTAGTTTTAAATTCCGTAAAAAAAATATTGTTTCAAGTCCCTTTTTTACATATACATTTGAGTGTGATTTTACACTAAATAACAAATGACATACTCGAACTAGCGAAAACAGAGAACTTCAATAAAATATTGTATAATATCGTGTTTCAATATACAAGCACCATGCTCACAATTATATAAAAAAATGCGTAAAATTGTAATTAACAATACTATCTTAAAAAATGACATTTGATCTACGTTTTAAAAATTTATTATTAGAATATTTAAAACTAGTTACATTTCATTTAAAAACATTGCACGATTATAATGCACATTTAATAAGTATTAGGAAAAATATTGGATTTTTTTTTAAATACATTAATATAGAAAATGTTAATTCGTATAAGCTACTGTAAAATTGCTTTATATGTAAAAAATATTAATTATTATATTTGCGTTGGGTTGGCAGTGGCGTTCGAATTATAAAATAAAAAAAACTTGGAATTTAATTATATCTGTGTTTATTTTATTATTGCACTAGGAAATGCACTTTCCAAAAAAAATATATAAATAACATTTTGCGATGTGTGATAAATAATCACAGATATATAGAAACTTTTTAGACACCATTGTATATCAGAGTTAACCTAAATCAAAATATATCTTATTTTTTCTAAATATTTAACACATGACCCAGCCTTATTAGCCTTCCATTATTACGAGAAAGGTTATTTGTATAAAATAGTATAATAATTGCAAAAAGTTGTAACTATAACTTGCCAAATGAAAAGCTATAGTTAATATTATTATTATATAATATTTATGTAAGAATATATTAAGAGCAAGTCAACATTCATTAACAAAACGATATTTTACTAAACATTTTTAATCAAAATGTATCTTATAGTTACAACACACTTGACGACTAAACGTCGCCGAACTAACTAATTTCATAACGCCAAATAACTCCAAGTATATATTGAAGTACAATAATTATATAATACGCATTGAAAATAGTTTCCAACTGGCCATAGCTATTGTGATGTTGAAATTGCAAACCAATATAAATACGTAAAAAACGTCCTAACAATTAACAGCTGTCTAAATTATACTAATATTATGTGATTATATATTCAATTGATTTAATATATTTACAGTATAATTAGCAGTAATTTGTATAAAAAAACTCGCTCTAATCTAATATAAAAGTCTAATCACTAGCCATGTAATTCGCAATAATCGAAAAAAAAATATGTATAACTTGTGTGACCACAGCTTTATATTAATTTCTTTCTCAAGTGTTTACAGCTTCACTTGTAAAAATCACTTTCAATTATCTTCTTTTAAATTTAACTTTTTAATAATATTAAGGCAGTGGTCACAAAGTTTTATAACTCAGTCCCAGTAATGTGATTTCTTTATAGAAATACATGTAAAAAAATCGTAACCATACCATTAAAACTATGCGTTTCGGGACTTCGCGGATCAAACCAGACCTTAATTCCCTCCTATAAAGATTACATTAAAAAAAAACTTGTACTATTTCTATACAAAACAAAAATAAATGAAATATAATAATTGTAATTCATTTCGAGCCATTAAAAATATTATGCATATTCATTTTATTACTAAAATAAAATTGAGCACAGATTAAAAAAAATAAGAAACTAGTGTACAAAATGTATAAATAATAAAATGCAAAAATATTATTCCATTGTTCAGTCATGATTAACCGTAAAAAGCGAGAAATAAAATAATTTGATAACTACAGACTTAGTAGACATTTGAAAATATATTTTAATAACGATTCAAGAGCAAAATATTTTAATTATTATTATGAATTTCGTATCACCGTATTACCGATAAAGGTGTAAATTTTTTCTAATTATGGATTCTTACAAACATTTCTATTAAAAAAAAACGTTAATTTAACTAGAAATAGAAAAATGATTATAATAGTCGTAAATTTCATTACAAAGCAATAACAGTTCACGATTACGAAATACTTTTTTAACAATTGTATATCAAACTGACATCTCGAATCCCGGTGGTACTTTGAAAATGCGTAAAATGAGTTCACGGGCTTTATAAAATTCTAAATATTAGAAAACAACGCGTGCGCAACAGTCCAGGAAAGATTGAATTTACAAAAATATCATTCACACTACGACGAAAGTTAGCTCTAAAGACGGGCAAAAGTAAACTCGAAGAAAATATATTAATTATCATACGAATTATTGTGTTCTTATATGTAAGGACTTACGATAGACGTCTTAATATCTAGGATTCGGTCTCTGATAATGTAACTACGAATAGCTTTTACTAGACCTGTCGAACGTTCGATTCTTATTAAAAATTGTATACCAATATTTAATTTTTAGATGACTTTTCAAGTTTCATTAGATTTCCTTGGCCCTCGATCACTACCGTCAATAGCACGATACAAGTATTTGATTAAGACAATAATTCATACCGATGTGGTGATTTCGAGTGTTTCAGCTCAGACGCGCAGTCAAAGAGTGGATGTTTGTGTGACTGTGTGCCGGAGGGTGTGTGGGGGTGTTTGCGCGAAGGTGAGCTGGCGGCTGTCAATGAGGGTGTGTGTAAACGTGAGTGTGCGTGTGAGTGTGAGGGTGAGACTGAGGGTGAGACTGAGGGTGAGTGCGAGGGTGCGTGCGGTACGGATCAGAGCGGCGTGTCGGAGGGCAGCTGGTCGCGGTCGGGCGCGCGGTCGGCGGGGTTCATGTCGATGCGTCCCGCGCGGCTCCACACCAACATGTCCATTATGAAAGCGAGGAACATCAGCCCGGCCGACAGACCTGCGATACAAGTTTAACTCGTTAACTAACTACGTAGAACGTAATAATTACCTCTTTTACAAATAAATCAACGATAAAATTACGAGTACATAAGATTTATGAGTGCACTGGATCTTCGATGTGATAAATGAATAGTTCGAGCATACGCTAAAAGTGGTCGTGAGTCAGGTGTGTGTGGCGTAGGGCAGTACTGACCGAGGTAGAAGTGTCGCAGGCTGTCGCTGTCGTAGGAGGCGCAGGCGCCGAGCAGGCCGCAGGCGGTGTCGCGCAGGCGGCACGCGGCGTCCACGGCGGCGCCGAACACGATGGGGCACGGCACGTTGCCGAACACGCCGATCGCGAACTGGATCACGCCCATCGCCATCGCCTTGTCTGCGAGACGCAACACACTAAAAACGAGGCGACCGTTCCGGGGACTCGATCTATGTTTTGCTTTATTCCTTCAAAAAAACTCATCGAAATTTGCTCTTGAAAAATTACAAGTTGCAGCCCGGTATTAGTAAGTCGGCAGTGACGCACTGTCGTATCTCGGAAAGTACCTTCAGCGTCAGACTGTCGACCGACAGCATCGGAGTGGGGGTTTGGAAATACACAGTGCACCTGTGTTGCACCCACACTAGTGTATGATAATATTACTACGCGGTTAGAGTGAGTAGTTGTAGTGAAGGCGACGTGGCCTAGCTCACCGTGCTTGTCGGTGCAGCGAATGATGAGCAGCACGGCGCCCACCTCGCCGCTGGCGTGCACGAACATGACGGCGGCGAAGATGGCGATGAAGGCGTAGATCTGGTTGCAGGCGCCGCCGCACTCGCCGCTCACCGCGAACCCGTTCGCAGCGAAGTCGTCCGGCCCGTCCGACAGCTCGTAGCGCTCTAGGCTGGAGAATTCACATTGACATCAGCTACGTGACTTCATATCACAGAAACCGTATCTTAACCATAAGAAAATATATTGTTTTACCTTGTTATTTTAAAAACAGTTAATTTATATATAAAAATAAACTCTGTGAAATATACGTTACGACTATAAAAATAAAAAGTTTAAAATCACGCTTCAGAATAAATTTTATCGGAAGTCGTTTTCTAACATTTCACGAGTGAGACAAAAAAGTGACTTCTTCCCGAATTAAGATGCATTGCTATAAAGTTTCGAAATTATGAAAGAATAAGTTATAAAGTTGAATATATTCGCACGGATGGACAGACGATTTGATCGGTTCAATCATTTACATAAGATTAGAAGGAATACCCCTTACGTTTTGAAAGCCTTGTCGCCCTGCAGACTAGCGTCCACGCATGAACAGTTGTAATAAAGCCACGTGCTGTTGTCGAGCTGTTTGCTGTCCAAGCAGCCTGCCTGGCACGGGGATTGATATGTGAAGGAGTCCTGGAATTCATCAGATGTAAAGTAAAGTTCACTTACTTCACAATTATTTATATTTATAACACTAGTTACTAGTGAACACTAGAAGCCTATTTAACTGGAAAATGATGATGCAGCCATCTGCACATGCTTATTGCAAAGGCAATTTCAAAATAAAAATTAACATAAGTCGATAATTTTATGAATACTAGCTCTATACATGATATCAAAATAGTCATACTAATTGTGTCTACTAAGTAGCTTTTTTTCCAGAGAATCCAATCATACTTACATACAAATATCTACCAATTGGTATGCACACCTATAAATTTACAATCATTTGGATTGCTAATGCCTGTATGATGTTAATGGCAATAAACGTCAGGTCATTTGCTTACTGCCTTCTTCTTATCAATAAAAAGTGAAATTATCGAATTACTAACCTGTCCGCATACAGGGGAGTAAGGTGCACCGAAGCAGTGACACTCAGTGCTGCACGTCAGATTGGCCACGTCGGTCGGAGTGAGCGCTCGGAAGCTCTCCTCGGGACAGCTCACGAACATCAGCACCACCATACCTGAAAAATAATACCTTTAATGAGCTACTAGTATTCCATCTGATTTCTTGAGGCTTTTGATCCCAAATTTGACTCCCATTCTCGGTATAAGATATTATATTGAATTTAATAACCACTAATACTATTACATTAAAAAAATATGTTGCGGGTTCCCCGTCGAAAACGAAGTTCACCGCGATATTTTTTCGACACAAACCGTGTTTTAAAATATTAAGTTTAATTGATTACTGTATATTTGTCACACCAAAAAGCGCCTCAAACTCATTTAGTAGGCACATTATAGCATTTGGTAGGCACAGTATGAACGTTATATGACGTGACCTTGGGCCACTCACATTTCACTCTACTGAAAACCACGTAAAAGAACTTCATTCCAAAAATATTACCAAATATATTTAAAATAAATCTTATCATATTACATACTTACCGGCACTGTATATAGCAGCGGTAGCAGCCGTCCAAGCGGCGACCTGTCGCGCTGTGGGCACCAGTTTAAGTATCACCACGCCTGATGTAATAATACCCAATCCCATCACCAATATCCCACCCAAACCTGAAACGGACATAAAATAGTAAATTCACAATTCCATAGTGTACCATCACTAAGAATATTTTTTTTCATCACATTAGTTTCCTTAAAAGAAAAGAATTAGAGAATTTATAAAATTGGAAATATTTGCGAAGTATGTTATAAGTTTCAGCGTTTGTTTAAAGTGAAGTCGTAACTAAGTAATAACTGCTGTATTATGTCACCGTCAGGCGGCAATTAATTCTAACACTCTAGCACCATAATATCCGCACAGGTTGCTCTGTTTGCTAAACAGAATGTATCGTAACTATATCTCCATTTTAATATATTATATAATAAAATGGAATAAATTGTACTGATCATCATACCAGATTATTTTAATATTTTAAGACAAAAATCACAAAACGAGGACTTGTTTCGAAGACTTCAGATAATATTTTAAAATTTTATAATTTCATTTCCACTTTATGTGAATTCCGATTTTTCAATTAGCCATGAACACGCAAAGTGAAAGAATATGATAAAAACAGATTCGATTACCAATAGAAAATTTAATTCTAGTACCTCACCCGAGACAAGGTTGGCATCGTGCGTCGGCAAGCGGAACTGCTTCTCCAAATATTTAGGTAGGAAGGAGTAAACGCCGCTGATGGGCATCAAATGTAAAACGGACGACGCTGTTCGCCACATCAATATATCGTTGGTCAGTTGACGTTTAATCGTCGCGAAGAAATCTGGAAATAAAAACCGTTAGAGTTGATTAGTTTTGAGGATTATTACTAAATTGTGGATTGAAACAAAGTAGGAAATATTTGTTTCTGACATGTGAGTTTTATTGTAAACAATTAAAATATTGTTTAATATTTATAATTGTTTTTTTTTTATATTTATAATTATACAAAATATTGTGTTGAGTGATCAATAGATACCTTTGAAAAATGGTCCTTTTCTTTCAATGTTCTTCTTCGGATGCAGCGGAATCGGACTTTGTTTGATTTGACGCGGGAAGAAGAACATCAACACTGATAGTATAACGATAAATCCTGCTATAAACACCATGCCTGTAAATTAAAAAATAAAAACGTATACTTTAATGTTTTCTAAATTTTTTTAATGAACATTTTTGGAATATTAATCCTGAACATGAGCGAAAAATCTGATCTGGTTCTTGCATTCCAACAACTAATTATATTAACCATTTATAATATAATACGAATTATAAAAAATAATCGATTTTCGGTTCGACATAACTTCATAAACTTTTATTTTCTTATTATTATAAGTTTATAAATAAAGTAACGCTAAGAAATAAGTAATAATTTTATGTGATTAATAATAATATTACAAATTGTGAAAGTGAGATAATTCGCGTCACTATTACTGGTTAATTAATCCAACTGATCACGACAATCCTCACATGGAAAATTTGAGACCCGGAAGCAGACATCGACATCGACGAGTCATTATCGTACGGCGTAATAAATAAAAACCATTATTCGCACAAATGTTACATGAAGTCCCCTTATAAACGTGGCGACACATGAAAGGTATCACTCGTCCTCTATAACTGGAAAATTACTTTAACAATATTTTTAACACAATAAACACACGTCTTCATACAATTTTTGTGATGTAACTACCAACGTACACTAGACACAATAGCTAGTTATTATTGTATTATTGTATTTCATAGACGCATACTCTTTTGTAAAAATGTTCATTCATATAATATGTACTAGATTTATATTTAGATACTGCTGAATAAATAATCTATACTTCAATATTATAAAGAGGGAAGATTTGATTTTTTTGATTGTTACGATTTAATTCAAAAACTACTGGACCGATTTAAAAAAATCTTTCACCATTAGAAAGCTACATCTTTACCGAATAACATAGCCCTAAATGATATATAGATACCTATACTATGATATAGAGATACCTACCTAAATGGAAAAATGTAACCCAAGCTAACAAATTGTTGCCTATAAAAGTTATTATTTTTGAACAAACTGAAACTGTCCTGCGATTAGTATATTACCAAATATTAATTGACGTTAAATAATATTTTTTAAATCGCCGACGAAGTCGCGGGCAAGGTGCTACTTTTTTATAAAAATGAAAATAAAAAACTATGTACTATATTATTTTCTTTTAAAAATACAATGGTGGAGCCTTAAAAAGAATACGTACATATTATAGACTAACCGGTTGCTGTATTTAACCAATTATTATTTGTTTAAGCAATCATTTGTAGCCATATAGCTATTGGTATTGGCTATTAGTCATCAATGACGAAGCGTCTATTGAAAGACAATTTTTGTCTAGTATCGATTGTTTTTTAAGGAAATCTTTTGGTTAATAACTACTATAGTATATATTTATACATACATAAATAAATAGTTTTATTATTGACACGTGAAAGATAAGTAGAATGAATAAGTAGACCAATACTGGGAGTATTAACTAATGGCTTAAGACAGATCATAGAATTAATAATATAAATATAAAGGTATCATCAGGTAAGGTTATAAATGTGAAAGTGAGACCGTTCTTTTGTTTGTGATTATTATTATATTATTTTATGATTTACATCTAAACTACTCAACCGATCATCATAAAAATTGAATACACGTTTAGAAATGTATTTACAGCTTTGGTTAATACTAACTACCAGCAAAGACTACTAACCTAAACTCTACACCTGCCTCCTCTCACGCGGGCAAAGCCAATGGGGCAATTGTTTTATTTATTTATTTATTTATTTGGGAAACAAACAATTATAATAACACTTAATAGTAAAAAACAAATATAAGAAAAACATAAATCAATCAAGTTTCCACTTAAAATTAATACAAACAAATGACATATTATATTAAAAATAAAAACAAAAACAGAAAGCACAAAATGCAAGTGAAACTGCTATAATTTAAATATATGACGTAAACTAAATTTAAATTCGCTAATTTTTGAGTTAAATATATCTAATTCTGTACAATGTTTGTTATAACTTTTACATGCACGTAACAAGAACATATTCTTTGAATAGTCACAGTTACAAATCTCTTATCATAGTATAAATTATATAATAAACTCCTCACGCTGTCTCTATCTGTCTCTCAGTATCTGTTTGAACATAGTAAACTCAAAAACTTCCGAACGGTTTTTATATGGACGGACTGATTTACAAGAAAAGTTTAAGTGAATAATTCACTTATTATGTTTTGTGTAAATTGGCTGAAATATGAGGGCTCTACCACCACTTGGTGGTAGAGCTTTGTGCAGGCTCGTTTGGGTAGGTACCACCCACTCATCAGATATTCTACCGCAAAACAGCAGTACTTGGTAGGTACTGGTAGGTTATGCAAGCTCGTCTGATATAAACGTTTTAATAATGATATAATAATAATATAGATCCTTATTCCACCAGTTCGAAGTCGGGACGGGTAGCTAGTTTACTACTAGAAAACACATTTTATTAGTCAGAAATCATAATGTTAAATTATTGAAATAATATCAGAGTTATGTAATTGTACAATATGTTTCGTCCTTTTGAACCAATAACAAATTGAAACGCAGAAGCAAAGAATAGGAATTTTAGTGACTTTAACAATCGATACGGTATTTAAAATATTTTTGTTATTTACAGGAACTAAATATGTATGTACAACATTTATTTAGACCTGTTATTAGCTAATTTATGTAGACCTGTTTACCCAAATTTATTTAGACTTGTTATTAGATTCAACTATAACAATAGTATTATTACAAATATTTTTTTTATAATACGTTCAATGTTATGTTCACAACAAACCTTATTCTCAGCCGATCTTAAGTATGTAGAGTTATCTACATTCGCTACTGTTTTTATATAAAATCAATTAAACCGATTCATTTGCGCTAAACGAATGTTTCGTTATTAGTGAGTATTCTTCCATACGTCCAGAAAACTTTCGAAATTCTAGTAAACCAAATAATTACATAAACGTAACAAATCGTGAATACATTTGAAACCAATATCGATTAAAACTTCCTGGCGCTTTATATCACGGTCCATATTATTTACATCCCATTTAGGTATTATATAACCAATATGCAAAGCCTCTTAGTTAGTACAAACTACGTAATATATAAATACCATCGACTCGTGATAACAATATTAAACCAAACGCTAAATAGCGAGTACATTCAATCACGAATTCAATTAGATTGGATTTAACGTTTTTAATTCAATTATCGGATCCAAAATTGAGATAATAACTTCGATACACTAACTTTGACACACAAATAGTGCAAAGTGAAATGTATCATCGAAACCGCAAAAATGTGCTAAGTTGAGAACAAAACACGAGGCGAACGAGTCACTATTCGTTTGCACAAAGTATCTGAATCGATTATGGTTTATTCTAATTATGCCAATTATAGTGCTACTGAGTTGTATGGCCTTATATAGAGAATTAACTATGGACTGCAAGAGGATTATAGTATTTACTTTAAATGGCAAGTGAAGAAAATTTATTTTAACAAAGTACCCATTCGATATAATAGAACGGAATAATATTCAATAAATTTTAATTGATATTTAATTGTAAGCAATATTTAGTGATGTAATAAAAAACTTATGTTTTGACAAAAAAAGTAAGCAAAAACGTCACTATGGCCTACAACCTTAATAGGATTTTAAATAAATCTTCAATACATAATACTAGTATTGAAGTTATATGTCACGTCCAGTCGTTCATATTATTTTAATAGTCTAATCTCTAATCTATATATTTAGACCATAAAAAAACTACACGCTCTGCCAAGCATGCGAGAATGCTTATTTATTCAACAGCATATTTTTATAAAACGGAAGTTAAAATGAAACGTATTTTGTTTTATTTATTTTACTTATATATCCCTAAAGAAAACTACACGCCCTGTCACGATCGCCAACCATTTAACTTGAATTCCTTAATAAAAAAAAGGTTTCCTATATATCTCGATAAAACCTAGTTTATAAATAGAATCTGTAATTAATTAAAGTAAATACTCGTACAGTCCCGATGATAAATCTAAACAGAAAACATTTACGTGTTACAAGGTCGCCCGGTCGACGATCAAGTCAAGGGCGTTCGGTAGACGCAGTATGTACATAAGCAAGAATACGATTTAAATGATTAACACTTCTAATATCAATTGTTAAATAATTATTTGAATCTTAGATATGAAAGAGAAAATTTTGAACGCTCATGATGAAGATGGTGTTGGCTGTAGTGTTGAACATTTGAAATAGTTCATCCCGAAACAGAGAAGCAAGTCGTACTTCTTGACATAGAGCGAGGAGACGAAGGTCAACATGGAACCGGTTTAAAAGTAAAAGTGAGCAAGGCGGCGGTCTCGTGTCCACCCACTAAATCCTCATTACGGGCGTCGATGGCATAATTGTCGGCAACAAGGCGCGCAGCCTTGGCCGTGACCGTGTGGATAGAGCGCTTATTTTAGTCTTGGTGACGCGACGTGATGTAATGCATTATATAATGCGAAGCGTGCGCCGGCAGCGTGACGACGAAGGCGCGGGCGGCAGCGCGAGCCGAGAGAAAAAGCGAAAGCCAAGTGAAAATTGCACTTGACGTCCGCGGCTGTACAACGCGGTGCACTCGACGAACTTGTGAAACACGCCGTACATTTTATCTACTTAAAACAAATTGAAACAATATTCTACGCAAGTGATGTTAATGTCTATGTTCAGTAGTCATTTATATTCCACTTTACTCTTGTACCACGGATCATCAAAATGTTATCTGTATTACAAAAAAAAAAAACGATAATACTACCACAAGTGTTGCATGACATGACACATAATTACTAATCGGAAGATAATTAAAATTATGTATGTTGAATAAATCGCATTGGTCGGTAATTCGTTTCGATAGACATAGACAATGTTTGTCATACCTAATCATAATGATTAGCGAATTGTTTATATAGTGTACCAAACATGTTTTACTTCAAATTATTCTCAAAAAAGAAACACACTTGACTATTTATCACTTGATATTATATATTATCAAGTTAAGAAATAGTAAAAGCGGCACTAACTTAAAATAAAGTGACCATTAAAAAGCTTGTTTAAATTCCAGGCTCCATTCATGAGCATACAACGCTCGAACAATAAGGAAATACGCGGAAACCATTCCATGAGTATTTGCGAATTGAGTTTATTACTAGTCGAGGCACGCTTGACGCAGTTTTCTACCGTGACAGAACATATTCTTAAATAAATATTGAGGGAATCCGAACCGTGCCCTAAAGATAACAAGGACTCAATTGTTGAAAGTCAGTTGCAAATGCTCGTTGACGATATGCACGCATTCGATTAGAAGTTCAGTCACGTGCGCGCTTTCTTCGTGGATTTTGCGCGCAAATCTGCGCCAATGCGTGGGTAACGGTAGCTGCCAGTTCCGCGATGTGTGTATGGAGGAATTCCAGGTCCTAAACCGAGTCAAGTGAATGTAACAATAGAACATTACACGGCCTCTCTCCTATTCTATACATTGGTTAAACAAGTTATAACATTCAGGATGTGAAATGAGTATAGGTTGTACTGATTGTCGTCTTTAAAAATACAAGGTCAATAACCTATATTTCAAATTTAGTTGAATCGTATGTTAAATATGTATAGTAAATGAAATAGTATTTAATCTTAAAAAATGTTAATTGCTTGCGTAATTTATCACATTGCAAAGAATTTATGGATTTTTTTACGCACGCTGCGTTATTAATTTAAACAGTACAATAGTTGCGTGATCCGCGGTGCACAGTAATGTTGGTAAAGAACAATTTCAAGTTGTAATTGGACTTAACATTTCACCGCAAAGAACTATCACAAAACAATAGGTTTCAAAGAAAAAAGTAAAACATAATAAAATTATTACTTGCGGTCATACATAATGGATAAGATAACGATTAAATTTAAAATTCAAACCGCTCATAAAACTTGAATAAACAATTTTTTAAACTATTTTTATAAATGTATACTTCAGCCATTAAAATAATAAAGCACTTCTATTGTATTAATTTCAAGTAAAAAAGGAAAAGGTAAGAACCATGAAGTGTTAAAGAACATTATAAATTCTATTTAATTTTAAAAGAGGCTTTCTATTAAATAAAACCCAGGTTGCCCAGTAGTTATTATTACACCTACACACCCTTACACCTTAGCCTAAGCTTCTTTTTTTTTCATGCGTATATGCGTATTCGACGCTAACGGAAAAGACCCAATTAAATTCTGCCACATATCTGCAATCAACCCACACTAAAATAGCGTGGCGAAGTATGGTTCGTAACTTCTTAATGTCTGGTCATTTCAGACATTCACGGTCTGTTACTTGGATGGGTTTTTTTATTCTATATATTATATTACTTAGATTTCTCTTGAGAAGAAAATTATACTCACCAAGCCACCATGCTCCAACCCATCTCGGGTCACTGTATTCGTAGCCGGGATCAACCAGAGGGTCCACGTAAACTCTGGTACAAAGCGCACCAAGAAGGAATCCAAGTGCCGGTCCAATGACTCTTGTTCCAATTGTAATAGCTGTGGACAAGTCAAACGTAATTTATATAAAACAAATTAATTATTACACCTAAAAAAACAGTATGACATCTTTAATTTGGGAATAAAATGTATTTTTTTTTGTTTTAATACTAAATTAAATGGAAGCTATTATATTTCATTCGAGTACACGGACGAAAAACTGATTCATTAAACATTTACCTATAACCTTTAAAAAAAATTGAAGAGAAATTCGTTAATAACGTTAGTTTTTTTGTTAGAAAATGCATTATTTATTATTGCAAGCCCGTAATGTGCCAACATTACATACTGATTTCAGAATTGAACGAAATATGCAAATCATCAATCGTGTTGCCAAGAATGAATTAATTCAAGGAAAGTCGTTATTGAGGCTTCGGCGCAAATATTAATAAGTGTAATGAAGGACTCCGAAGCTAATATTATGTAAATTGATCTGGATACCGCAGGCCGAGATGGAGTCCATGAAGATTATCTCAATTGAAGTATGAGCTAGGAGGAAGGCTAATTGTAGAACATTTAGCGAATGGCGTCAAATCATCTTCTAAAGAATTATGACTGTCTGAGAATCTTGTTTAAGCAACTACGAAATAGTTTCATACACGTGGCTAAAAATTTAAGATTTAGAATCATTTTATAGTTGCGTTTGTCTAGATTAATTTTTATTCATTTATATTATATAAGAATCGACGGAGTCAACGGCCGTAGAAAAATCTGTCCCAGTTTTTTGAATCAAATTGAAAGTTATAATAAAAAATTCCGGCAACCCGCTAAAGGGTTAGTGACCGAAAAACAATCAAGTACTTAGTTTCCAAATGTAATCTTTCGGAGAAATCGACGGCAGCACTTGCCAAAAATTTAATCAGACGCGCGGCATACACGTTGAAAAGAATATAAAATGTATGGCGGCGTCATCATCGCACGTCGGTGTAATGAATAATCGTTCGACAGGATCCGTTTTTCAAAGTCAGCTTATAGCAGCTATTAATCGTAAGTACTCTTAAATACAAGCCAAAGTATCTGAAATTACATCAACGCAACGGTTCACGTCTATAGAGGGCTAAATATTTTTAAATTAAAGATTAAAATTGTCAAGATTTGCGTTCTTCAAAACCTGTCGTATCGGTATATGTTCCACCGTTGTTACCGGTTTGGATGCATCATTAAAAACGTTCAAGTACTGCATCTCCGAATTAACACACAGACCGTCAAAAATGACGAAACACGTCATTAAACTTATACGGAACTTGTTTCAAGGCGCACCGAACTACCACAGTGTCTACAATTTCACAACACGCTATTTTAATATCAAGATTGTTTATTAAAATGTTGTTGAATCATAAAAAGATTAAATTTATTAAAATGCTACCGAGAGATTCACTACTTACTCAGTGATTAAAAGAAAACTTTAATGTACTCTCTTATTTCTCTTAGTCGTAAATTTTACAATCGCACGGAACGTTTGAGTTATTCATTAGCAAATCCATATACTCTCAATTTTCATATATAATTGTCTAGACAAAAAATTAGTATATTACGGCTAAAATGCGAAACGTAACGTTTTAACCTAACGTAATAAGTTGACATTATTAGTCACTGAAAATTATTGTTAATAAATTATATTTTAATTAAATATCGGAAAATAAATCATTTACAAAAAAATGTTTTACACAGTAACTTAGACAAGTAACATAAACATATAATGTATCCGATAGTCCTCTGTCACGACCCTGCAGCGAACCGTTCGTCGGCGGAGCGCGGCTTGCTCGCAGCGTCCGCGTCCCAGTGGTGGTTTTACGAGCACAAAGCGATTATAGCGTGCTTATGGACACTAATGCGACGTTGAATACGTCGACGCGAGCTTTGAACTAGTAAACAACCTGACAAGAGTACACGGACGAAAAATAATTTATTGAACATATTGTTCGTCGATCACGCCATGTTCTCGGATTTGATATTGCGGATTGGAACTTTTTATTTAATATTGGAAGGTAGACCGGCAAATGGGCCACGTGATGGTTAGCGCCCATAGACATTGGCTTTATAAGAAAAGTTTATCATCCTTTGCATGCCATGCCATACATATCAACGCGCAACCAAACTTCGGATTTTATGTCCCATAGCTCTGTAGTTACACTGGCCTACTCATTCAAACCTGAACACAATATTACTAAGTAGTGTTGTTTAGCTGTCTAATATGTGCAGCGTTGGTGGTGCCTGTATACCCAGGCTGGTGCGGGCGTTCACAAAGCCCAAAACCAAGAAAAACTGCCGAAGTTGAAACAGTCACTTGAACGTTTATAAAATATCAGCGAAATTAGATTTTACATATCTATTTGAATATATGCCTTTATCAGGGCCGGATCTACTATATGGCTTTTTGGGCTTCAGCCCAGGATGGATTCAAGGGCCCCCCAGCTAAGTCAAGTCAAAAATAGACGATGATACAAAATAATCCATATTTTTATTAAATTAATAGCGTATGGTATGCAGTCCTACGAATCCTGCGATCAATCAAACCCATTCAATTCATTTAATTCAAGTCTACTGTCTCACTGTCCACTTACTGGCTCATTTATTTCTATACTTTGAGTAATTAGGTGGGCCCCTAAGTAGTATTAGCCCAGGGCCCCCTTAACTCACGGTCCGGCCCTGGTCTTTATAATTTAGTCAACAAAATAGACAACAAAACCCTCACATAATTTAACGATCGCATGCTATTTAGAACAGACAGATTTATTTAAAAATTACCAAAACATCAATACGTAAAACGCGAAACGATACAAAAAAGATCACGAATAATTTCACACAAAACGAATAAAAAAACCACCGGTATAGGATGAAACAGTTCAACGCACTCTAGACGTGGAATAGTATTAGGAAGGTGACTAATACGTCCACCATGACATGTGAATGAATATAGTCTGCTTCATAGAAACCTCCTGAGCAAATAACTAATTTTATAAAGCCGTAATAGATTTGTATGTCCGACAAATATTTTTGACACTTAATCATTCGTGTCATAACAATAGAAACAAAGGCAAAAATATTCCAGATTTTAAAGTATTAATTGTTTGTTTGGCAATATTTTATTAGGAAGGCTGGTAAATGTGCCAACTTATTTTAGGTAAACACTTTTTGTTGCATAGGTCTTTAAACCATTAATGCGCCATGAAGAGATGTTATGATACGTCCCTTGATTGTAGCTTTGATCTGTAATTACACTGGCTCAATAACTCTCAGAAACCGGAATACAGTAGTTTGAAATATAGATGCAGGTGTGTATTTGCAGTAGAATAACAAATTATTTACTGGGGGTTACTTTTTTATCTTTCGGCATGCATGAAGCATAACGTAAAAACTGACGAGACGGTTTGAATAAAACTTAATATTGTTTGAAAAAAAATCTATGAGTAATAAAAAGAGTAAAACTATCTAAGCAAACAAAACCATTAACCACAATACACACGTCAAAGTAAAATGTGTAGTGCATTGAACTATATTGCATTACTTTTTAAATGACAAAAAAATATTATTGAGGTCGAATTATGATATTTTAGAAAAACCATCTGTAATTGATATATGTATATTACTGCAAACATATTGAGAACAGAACTATTTAAACACATTTGTGACTTTTGAAAGTTACGACATCCTTCTGGAGTAGACGCCCTCTAAATAAAGAAAAAACACACTCGTTAAAAAAAAATAATAAAAAAAAAAAAAAAAAAAAAAAAAAAAAACTCGAGTGGAAGTCAAAACTAAATATCAGGTAGCTCCTGTATAAGTTATATAAAAAAAGTCGATCATGAGCGAGTTGCACCACACATTATATTTCGTAAATCGTTTGAAAACAACGGAAAAGTTTGTCGAAAGGGTTTAATTAAATATTCATAATACGGAGACAAGGCAGACAGGCAAACTGTAAAATTTACAAATTACGAATGGTACCAATAGTTATGTCTCCGATATTCAACTGTGACGAACGGGGAGTCCAGGTACAAAAAGAGCGCCGAAGTATCTTTATATCGTTGCTTCCTTTTTTTTAATTAAGGTGCGGAACCCAAAAATAATATAAAAAATAGGTTGTTCGTAACCAGTCAGATTTCTTACTATTAAATCTTATCTAATGTAATCTAATCTAGCTGAAGTGGGGAAACTGACCTACGTTAAATACCACAAATGACAAGTAATATGATAAGGGAAAAACTTGCTTAAGAACATTACGAGATCTACAGGTGGTGAGCTAATCATGTGTAAGAGGCCCCCCACAACGGGACTTTTGATTATTTGAGCTATAACTGTTTAGCAAAACAGTTAAATTCATACAAAATTATGTTAATCTAAATACTTAAAATGTCTAATAATTGTGGGCGTACGAATAAAAGACAAACCCAGTATTTTGATGTTTATAACATACATAACATAACTTTTATATCATAATATTCTAAATAATTTATATATGTTTAAACCATTTAAAACTTAAATTACGAAAATAAGACGCCGAGACTATAATTTAACCGAGCTTACTGCTTGCTCCAAATATGACAAAATTCGAAGAAATTTCCTGACGCACAAGCATGGTAAACCGGCATAATGACGTTACTTTTGGAATATTTAATCTATATATGTTTTTTTAACTTTTAATGGTCTGTTGCACCTCATGCAACTTTATTTATTCTGATAATTATTTATCGTGCACTTATGCAATATACGTTTTAATTGAAATACAATAAACAATTAAACACACTATATAGAGTATAGTGGATCCTTATTCAATGTTTAAAGCTAAAAAAGTGCGAATTCTATATATTATATTTATGTTTTTTTTATTCGGTAGTTAATGACGAGCTTTATCATTCAAAAATCGAAACATGCAAATTTATGTATTGTTTTACTCAAATCAAACACGAGTGTGTATTGGCCGCGCTCAACAAAGTAAAAACAATAAGGAACTGCCAGAATCAGTGGAAATAAAAAGAAACTGACAAGCAAAAACATTTACAATTGAACGTTTTATAAAAGAAATAACAATTTCTTCAAAAAAAAAATTAAACATAAATAACGTTGGCCGTCTACAAAAGATAAAACAAAACGTGAAGAGACTGTTAAGATCTGCTCGATCTTAAAATACGAACAAAATGGACAACATGAGCTGAAGTGGTCGCATCCCGTGCTCACGTCCCAGTGACACAAATACGCATTACTTTAGGGTTGTCATTACGAAGCATTGAACATTGACTAGGTGACAATTTAAAATTGTAAGAAAAGTTTTAAAAACTAAGTTTTTTTACTGAATACTAATTACTGATTGATATTATAATTGATTTAACTTTTCGATCGGATCAATGCTATACAGCACTGTTACATATGATATATATATATATGTAATACATGACTTATATCAAGTATTTGCTATTGCACGCTGCTAAACTATAAATCACGACAGAGTATAATTAACCGCTACTCATTTTCTGTATAAAATATAAGAAAAATAAACAATAAATGAAGTTTAATTTATTAGTCATACAATCACAATCATAATATGATTAATAGTGTAATTTTATGAATAGCTACGTATTTTTTAAAGGATTATTGTCAAAAATGGAAAAAAATGTATGACAGTGTTAAAGAAAACGAAATAACAGTTCTTAGAAAAGTATATGCTGTCTTTGCAATACGACATCAACATTATTGTAGTTTATATGTCTGGATCGATACAAAGGATAAGTTTGATCTATATTCAAAATTTGCAAATAAAACATACTCGATCAAACAAAGTTACAACATATAGGTCAAAGTTTTAACAAATCAATAACCTAATTTTAAATATAATCATAGTTATGCAATACAAAGATAACATAACAATTCTATAAAACATGATTATCTTTACGAAAGTGATATGTATGTAATATCTTATCAGTAACACATTTGATAACAGGAATAATAAAATTGATATATTTTTATTTATAAAAACGTATTTAACAGTGAGGTATCTTGTCTTTAGTTAACCCTATTACAGAAACAGTGCATGTTGAATGCACACAACGCATTTGACACATTTCGTAAACTAACAGACGCACGCGCAGCTAACTTAGATCTGTTTTGAATCATAAACCAGTGTTACACAATCTTTTGTGTTCGTCTTAATACAAAACCCTCGTAATTATTCTAGTCGTTGTTTATTGTGTATGAATTAACTAACTTTTCGATTTAATGATTAAATATATATATAATAAATAAAAAAATCATAATATACAGAGTAGAAATATAGATGTGTTCATGACAAACATTAAATAAGTGATATATTTTTATATTCATACGTAGAAACGATACATATGTATATAAGTATTATCTAGGTTTTTCTTGTGTTTAACTAGTATCCGCCCGCGGTTTCGCCCACGTGTTAGGGGTGGTGCAGGTGTTAAATACACCCTATTCTGTTCTGTTCCACTGACGTGTATGGAAATCATGGTATTCGATTTACTAGTTGAGTCGTCAAAGCAAACAAACAAATAATTAACTTTTGCGTTTAAATTATAAGGTAATAAAATGTCTCCACTGAAAAAAACAGTTATTGAATTATAAGTGTAAAATGTATTGATAACAAAAGTTTCTAAAAATACGTTGCTTTTAAATAAAATGTGCACAATGGTGTGTAATTGTGGATTGTGAAAAATTTAATCATAAATAAATTGTCCTCTATTTCAATGGAGACGCACTACAATAAATACATTGACATGATGTTTACGATGCATCACAGCATCATTAGCTTATCTTATCTCGTTTCATTAAATATTTAAACAAAGAACGTCGATGTTACCAAAATTATATTCAGTTTTGTTACTTATGCAGCACATTTTAACTGAACTGGAAAATACATACACATTTAAACCTATATCATAACCGTAATTTCTAAAAATATTATCTGTGTATGCAACATGGTCCCAACTATTTGCTCCCGCGTTTCTGACACGCACCGCTAAAGTCTGGAATACTCTCCCAATCTCCTTTTTCCCCACCACCTATAGTATGGGTACATCCAAGTCAAGAGTGAATAGGCATCTTCTAGACAAGCTCCACCTTAGACTGTATCATCATTTTCCATCAGGTGTGATAACAGTCAAGCGCTGGCATATATATTTAAAAAAAATCAAATACTGAATATGTTAAAATGGGAGATAAGTCATAACATTACTTACTTTAACTGAAAAATATTACATAATAATAAAGTCATAAATAAGCATCCGAGCATTCAAAACCTATCCTAATTATGGATCAAGATCTTCAAGGCATTTTATCTTAGACTGCAACAATACTTCTCATTAAGTATGCTTATGGTATGGTGTTTTAATATATTATATAACATCAAATATTACATATAGAATTTTATATATTGGTGGTATAATACTGTTCAAAGAACCATAATGGGCGATAAGAAAGAACCGGGTCTCACGGGTCAAATAGAAAGATTACATCATCGGTATTATTGTAGATGTATATATGTATAAAACATATGCATAATATAAGAACATACTTTGCTTAAAGATTATAACTACATATAAACATATTTTAAGTTTAAAGTCATATTTTAAGCGCTATAAAGTTGATTATTCTGATATTTCATAGTCGGAACATATGAATAGAACAAATTGTAGATATATAATTTTTTTACAGTATAGATTTTGTCATTGTAAGAAATTTCACAAGAAATGAAACAATAGCTTACAACACCAATGCACCACCAGCCTTGGGAACTAGGATGTCATATCCCTTATTACACTGGCTCTTTGAACATCAAACCGGAACACAACAATACCAAGTACTGCTGTTTTGCGGTAGAATATCTGATAAGTAGGTGGTACGTACGCAGACGAGCTTACACAAATCCCTACCACTAGTCAGATTTCCTTTGTTTTAGATCTCTCACAAATATAGTCGTTTAAGGTTAAACATGAGTGTGATCGAGTGTTTGCTGTTTATGACCTTTAGCTTATAATCGACGTGTGGTTTGTGGGCTGCTTATAAACAACCTGTTGCTTAAAACGAATTATATACTCATTTATACGCCCAAAAATAGGTATCCTATTCCCAGCTACCATATTATAAATTCGTTACAAGGCCGCAGCGCTCTTTGGTCATAAGGTTTAGGTACCTCTGTTAGCGGGTTAGCGTTTAGATATTTAAAGTAAAAAAGCATTTCAATAAACTAATAACATCAGGAATATTTTAACAGGGTAATAAAAATATCCGAAACAATATTAAAATAATTATTATACATGTACTTTCAACTAACACGTTTCGCTTACATGGCACGTCAAGAAGCCTTTATTAAATACCAAAGTAGGTATATCATCATCATAGTTTTAAGAACTATTCAAAAAGTAAAAAAAAAAACAATTAAGCTAAGTGCCATACAGTACAGTATGTGAATGTTGGGCTAAGGCCTCCTGTCCTCTTTTGAGGAGAAGGTTTGGAGTTTATTCCACCACGCTGGTCCAATGCGAAATCAGCTGTGCTTGCCCGGGTTTGAAACCACGATCATCGGTTAAGAGTCACGCGTACTTACCACTGGGCCATCTCGGCCATACAATATACTCAAAATAAAAAATAAACTGCATTTAGTTTTTTTAATTACATGGTGACTGTTTTAATTACAATTTTGATTGGTGATTTTGTGCAAAGATATACCAGGTTATGCCTATAAGAAGAGCTACCTATTACCTCAAATGCGTCACACCTGTAGCTCGCACAAAGGCATGTCGCATATTGACAAGAGCGAGTTACTAGCACGTGTAACGTGGATTTTATAATTTCCATGTTATTCCCCGCAGGGAAAGGATGGGGGCGACTAATGGTCTTTAAATAGCACTGCACCAAAAATTCTTAAAATAACCATGTCAGCTATGAGCCATACGTAATATTTTGGCGTAAAATGCCAGCAGCCGGCATGCTGGTTTGCTTTTATATGCCACTTGTAGGCACTTACCAATAACACAACAACTAACAATTATATAAAATAAATAAATAGTATAATACCGCTTAAACTATTACCCGATCCCATCGCACTATCGACTGCGCGTTGCAGTGGGTCGACTCATTTAAGCCATGCATTATGTACACACATGCTACTGCAGTTTTGTATAAATTATTAATATTCCGACCACAAACAGTTGCTCGTTATCATAATTGATACATTTGTATGATTGTATGTGTTACGCTACTTTATTATTTAGCTCATAAACTGCAACCTAAAGCTGCTACACTGCGACCAATTTGAATAATATTTTATTGTATCCAAATAAGTAATTTCAATAAAAAATAAGTTGAAAAAACTATAACTTTAGTAATAGTAGGAGTAGTAGAAACTTTAGTAATGGCGTCTTATATTTTAATCGACGTTCACAAAAATTGACTGACATCAATAAACTCTCAAATAGATGTCGTCCTAATTAACTGTATCTCATAAAATATGCAACACAATTAATTACCTTAGGCAATCCGAAACTATAAGTCATTAAACGTGAAAAATGTGCATTAATACGATTAGTAGTTCGCAATACATAAAAAAAATCTTTCTTCTTTATAATATAAATTATATGCACACCCTATAATATTTAATTATTTTAAAATCTTTATATCATATCAAATAAAAATTACACAAAAGGCGAGCTTAGCAGTTACATATATCTTAGTAACTTTACAGCTAAGTAAAAGTATCCACCAAGTAATTACTTGGTGGTAGGGGCTTTCTGCAAGCTCGTCTGGTTAGAGTACCACCCGCTCATCAGATATTCTACCGCAAAACAGGAATACTTCGTATTGTTGTGTTCCGGTTAGAAGGGTGAGTGAGCAAACTACAAGCACAACCCTACCTTATGGATGAGGGACATAACATCTTAGTTTCTAAGGTTGGTGGCCCATTGGCGATGTAAGCGATGGTTAACATTTCTTACAATGCCAATGTCTATGGGCGTTAGTGACTATTTACCAGTGTTAGGTGGCCCACATGCTCGTCCGCCTACCACATAAAAAAACACCCTCACTCGATTTAACATGAAAACTTTAATATGAACCGCCAAAAAGCAACTTTTTTTATTTAAATAATGAAATCTTTGCAAAATTCAATAACAATAATAATAATAATTAACCACGAGTTATTAAAAAAAATAACAATAACTATAGACACGTAAAATTGTATTACATTTTTAATTCTGAACAATAGATAGCATGCATTGAAACTATTAAGTAATAACTTTAACAATTATTGTCGCTGGCACTTTTGTGAAAACACTATGTTACAAATTTTATTGCACGCTAATATTATCTGATATAATTTATAGCAAGTTAATTATTGTAAAAGAACCGGCCAAGTGCGAGTCGGACTCGCGCACGAAGGGTTTCATTATCTGAAAAAATCACGTCTGTTGTGTGGGAGCCCCCATTAAATATTAAATTTATTTTGTTTTTAGTATTTGTTGTTATAGCGGGCAACAAAAATACACATAATCTGTGAACATTTCAACTTTCTTATTATCACGGTTCATGAGATACAGCCTGGTGACAGACGGGCGTACGGGCGGACAGACGAACAGCGGAGTCTTAATAATACGGTTCCCGTTTTACCCTTTGGGTACGGAACCCTAAAAAGGGAAATGATAACTTAATTATTCAAAAGAATTGTCCAAAAAATTGGTTGTATTTTAATGCAAATTATTCGCATTCATATAATAACCAATAAAAAATTAATATTAATGAACTTATAAGCATACTATACTGTACCAGCGGCATCGGTTTAGTGCATTACCACAGAACGAAATTAGGAAAATATGCAAACTGACAAACACGAACTTATAATACAATGAGTTGCCGTTAGAAGTCAAGGATTTCGATGTCACTCATAATAATAACTTTCGTTCTTTGATTCATCATACTTTCACCGATCACTTCATGATTCATATTATTAATTACATCTCAATCTACTATATATTTTAAACCAATGTATTTTATTTTTTTCTTTGTCTTTAATTCATCTTCTTAGCTTTGTTTATTTAAACTTGGCTTATTATTAGATGTTAGTCTTCTGGTTACAGATGGTAACAAAGTATTGTTTATCATGTCGTAATGTCCATTTAATTAATTCATGTTTTTATATATTCTTACGTTTGGTATCTTATATACTGAATAAATTAATATATAAGTAGTCATCTCACTCTCTTAACACTTTCGCATTGAAATAACAAATCAAAATATAAATTATTCAATTGGCTTCTCATTATGAAATTGAATTTATACCACAATACTGAACCACCTCTAGAGCTGTATCTATTGCATAGATTATTCGAGAGTGACCGCCGGTTTATGCGGGTGTACTTTAAATTGGAGCTCACCTTATATTGGTTACTCTTAGTTGTAAAAACAAAAGTGGTTTTATTATTATATCTCCGGCTCCCGTCATCGTTGGGAGGTAAATTAGATACCAGATTTTAAGTCTTATCATACAAACCACAGTTTTATAGTATAAACAGTTTAAGACTGTCTAAGAAGTTTCGAAGAAAACATTTCGATTGGTATTTATATACTTACTTCAAAAGTATATATTGCTACTATAAAGTTGATGTCAATATTATATCTATCATTAATTTCCAAGGATAAAGTATCCTTATTATTATGAATGTAATTTGTGATATACATATTATGTACGTGCATATACAATACGTAGATTTAAAAAAAAGGTTTTGTCCTATATATGAACAGCATTCACCACGATCTTTTTGTTTTCCTTTCAAATACATTGAATATAAAAGGGTTGAGTTACTGTACGTCTTATTTTAGATTCACTTTTATAAGGCAATATTTGCATAAACAAATCTAAGAATTTGATTAATTGCCTAACTACTTTTAATTGTTATCATTATATTGTATCCAAGTTTAAACTTACTTTGTCAACACAAAAGAAATAGCACTAATAGAACAAATTGTAAATATTTTTTTAGTATTGGTAGGCGGACGAGCACCTGATGGTAAGTGGTCACCAAATCCCACCAAATGACATTGGCTTTGTAAGAAATGTCATCACCGCCTATGATGAGGAGAAGGAAAACAAAGCATTTATAATTCCAAAGGATTTTGATCACAATAATTGAGAGATGTTTAATATTCAATCAAATCGACAATACTAATATTTATGAAGTAACACTACGATCATGTGATATTTGTTCGTTTTCTAAGTATCATTAAAAGAACAGGCATGTGTTTTGAAATATTGATAGTTGGATCAGACGTTCTGGGTCCATTGTTTCCGTCCCCACTTGAAACGGGTTTGTCCAGTCGGGAAAAATTATCATCGCAAGTAAGTAAAGCGTAAAATATTCACCCTTCGTTCAAGTGAGTTTTTTTTATGCTAAGAATAAAAATGATAAAACTCATTTTTAATTTGTTTCAATGTGAACTTTTATTGTTTTAATTCATTTTCCGTAGTACTTTTTCGTAACATAATACTTCGATGAAATTACTACAACTGGATAATGCAATGAATTTAATTAGCCAAAATATTTGTATTTGTAGCCAAAGTATTTTGTAAGAAAATCCATAAAACGTTGTTTATAATGTGCATATTAAGCGTGATAACTTAATATGGCGGCCGAAAACAATATCGTTTGACGACCAGAATAACCGTTCAACTTGGTAAAACAAGTTAAACTAATTTCTTAATTGCAAGGAGCGTGTTTCAAAATGAACTTTAAGCGATGAGGCAGATACCGACTTATAGTTAAAGGCAATTTTATTCCTCTCTCGCCGGTAATAACGCTTGACGCAATTCATAAATCGATATTATCAGGATATCGCTAAAGTAAAAGTAATGAGCTTATTCCTGTAAGGCCAAAGCCCTCTATTCTGCTAGCTATTTCATATAATCGATATAATAACAATGAACGACATTGTAATGGGCAGTTTGCTTTTTGATTTAACCTCTATACAAAATAAATTATTAATACTAATTTTAATTCTTAATAAAATAAAAGTACAAAACCTCAAGACTCACCCATGTACAATGGCGATTGTCTGCTACCCACGTTGTCGTCGACGTACGGTATGCCGAGTGTAGCAATACCGGTCTGCCCCACGCCGACGACGAGAAGACAGATGAATAGCCATGGTATCACCACGGCGGTGATAGACGACCGCGTAGCCCTGCTCTTAGCGTGAGCTTCGTCACATGTGATCATTGTTGAGTTTCCGTCTGAAGAGCACACGGGTGCAGCACCACCTCGGTGCGAATTCAAATGTACGTCCATCAACCGCGTCCCGTAAAGTACGTGCGGCACCACACAACCAATCACTCCCACCGCGAGCACGAGCATCATGCACGCAATCCACCTCGGCCTGTGACCGCGACCTGCCAGATAGGTCAAAAACAACGCTGTGCAGATTTGTCCAATTTCTGTCGCCGCCAACAATGTTCCTGTCGTCTTCGATTCCACTTTAAATAATTTTTCGACCGTCGTTGTTACGCTGACGAAGTACGTGAGAAACATGCCTTGTAAAACCCATCCCGATAGAAACACCAGCATGAACACTCTAGTAGAGTGAAATGCCGATCGTGGCCCGGGTTGCTGGGGTGTTGGTAGTTTGCAATCGAGAGATCCATTGTTATTGCCTGTTGCTAGTCGTTCTTGTTCTTCTGGTGTGGCCTCTACTCCTTTCATAGCGCCGTCCTGGGGCTCCGGGCCAGTGAGACCCACCTCCCCGCCCGCGGTGACACTTGCAACAACGGATGCCCTGCAAAAAAATATATCTTGTAATACCCGTAAAATAAATCTAGTAATGCACTAAGCATCATCAAACTCACGTCATAGTTAAGAGCAAAACAGGGTCCTAGATTCAATTAAACAGCCCTTGCTGGCTGCAGCAAATGTTAACAAAATCTCTCCGATAATTTTATGCGAAATAATCTTTTTAGATAATGATTTAAAACTAGTCAAAAACCGATAAGAAATAAACACAATTTCAATTCACGATGGTCCATAATCTTCAAAAAACTTTATTAAGAGTATTTTTAGGGATGATAGGCTGCGTGCGCGCACCCAGCCTAGCGCAGAGAGACTGCAGCGTGCAATTACAGTCGCGCAGTAATGCAGTACACTGCACCCGCCCCCGGACTTCTCCCCACAGGGTTTTTATTGGCCGCCTATCCGTTTTTTGTGCGACACGCAGTTACACACGACGAAAGCTGTCTGAACGCGGCCCTCCTCCGAAGATTGCCTCTTGAATCGTTGCGGAACGTGTTTGTATTACCGAAGACGCTCTTAAAGCTCATCTCTATTTGCATTTTGCATGCAATTCAGTTCTAGACGGGCATAAAAATAGCATTTCGATCTGGCGCTCTAGTATGAATAGGATCATTTAGAACACGTTTAGAAAACGCTTAATTAATGATAAGATGACATTTTTTTACTCGGACCGACAATTGTACAATTAAAAACTGTACCATCCGCAACTGATAAACGATAAGAATACGAGCGAAGTTCGCAATAATACAAGATTGGAATATTAACAGAAATTCATATAGCTAACTGCACTTGCAGTACTCACCAATGGGGCCGATGACCAGAGTGCTATGTACCGCCCTCCGTACTGCATTCACTAGACGAGTTCCCAAATGTAAACTTATTTACGATAACACTAATTACCAACGATTAAATAAGTAAAACATAGGAGAGTAACGTTCAGAGAGATGTGATTTTTTTCACGACCGAAGATAAACGAGACGCATTGGTAACTGCATTCCGAGATAAGGAAATATAACTTGTGCAATGTTCGGACTATAATCAAATCCCTATCGCAACGGTGATAACGGGACGAGCTATATAAACCGACCACTTGTGATGCGGGTTACTGGCCTAACAACCTTAAACAGAGCCCCCTATCTATCATAATTGTTTGTAGCCGGCGATGAAAGGAAAAATGGTCCCAGTTGATTAACGTTCCAAGAACCACCATCTATTTCGTTTTAAAAGAAAATCTTGACCGTCAGCCAAATTTAAATTTTATATTTATTCAGTCATAAAATTATGATAAATTCTTGGAAAGTCAAATTATGAATGGAATATTAGAATATCGTAGTTTCTGGTTTTAATTAACTTTCACTTTCTTCTGACGAGTTCACAATGATGTCATTAATGGACCTGAGTTCTCAACTCACAATGTCAAATAGATATAAGTATCTTCTTTATAACATAAACATAGAATTAAAAGTGCAATTTAAATAAAAACATAACCGGTGTCCGGGCAATCAATCTGATCGTGAGGTCGAATTGCAGCCATGTTCAGAGAAGCGCGGACGCAGACAAGACGCCTGTGGCGAGACACAATTTAATTGGACAATGTTGCATGAAAGTCAAGCACACAAACAGCAACCGCAGAACGCAGTCGCATCAACAATGCGAGCTCAATCATTGATTTATTTAATCTTCTATCGCGATTGAGAGGCAATGAATCATACGAAGCGGACAACGCAGGATCTATTGACGCGATTGAATAAACTACCTTTCGACAAAACGCTTATAAAAAGACGATTAATCTAGATATTAACACACGAACATCTCAAATTGTATTATTATTATAAACGGAGGGAAATGAAACTTATACTATTTAAAAGATAGGTTAGGCTATAGAAGCAAAATAAATTAGTCGAATTTCAAACACTCGCTATGCTCACTAACGATTCAGTGTCATGTCAAAATGAATAACGTTCGAATAGCAAAGTATATAGTGATATATATATGGAGAAGCATAGATACCTTCAATGTGATTTATGATGGTTAGTGCCAGTGTCTTAGACACTGATAACAATATTTATTTCATTCAAACAAATGAATACCAAAACTACGAAGTGATTTAACAAAATTATTCAATTAAAACTTTTACGAGAGACACGAAAGAAAAAGCATAACCATGGGTATTGAAAAAAAATTAACATTTAATAAGTTACAAGACTCACGGTACAAAAGAACAAAAAATATTCGAGCTGGCATGGCCAATCACAAAAAAGAGAATCAATCCAATGTCTTTTTTAAATAAAGTATGATCAAACATGTTTCGAGAAACGAATTGCTTACGGAGGGTCAAACAACGTAGGTATTTGAATAACTATGTTAATTGCAATAAAATAAATTCATTTTTAGTTTTAGACCGGTGACCGGTGACTGAAGATTTAATTTAATTTAGTTTTTAGTTTGCTGAGCGTTTAGTTACGTTTTAAAGTTAGAAGGAAAATAAACAAAACGAAGATTTTCGCAACTCCTTACCTACCATAATTATTAAAATAATAATTAGTGAGTTTTATCAGATCTAAGAGGACAGTCTGGATTGAGTAAAACTGATGGTACAGTGAGTAAAAGTGACAATAAAAACTTATTAAAGCATGCTGTTATTCAAGCAATACCAATCCGATATGGAAACTTTACATTACTTTAATTTAAAGTCTCAGGACGTTTGTAGGCTTATTAAGTACATGTTGAATTATTTCTTAGATATAGAATATTATATTTCTCAAAGAAAATTAACCAACGGGGCGAAAAAATAAAAGAAACTTGAAAAATTTATGAAATATATACGTATTATATAGTATGAAACATATATACGTACTTAGTACGTACGTAATACGTAGAAAATCGAAATATTAAACTGATTTCAATACAACGCAAAAATTTACTTGCAGTATAAATTTATCTTGTATAGATGTCATAGATATAAATATTATTTATTAAAATAAAATAGATATGATGGGTTCATTCAAAGTATATAATTAATTATTAAACAAAAATAATATGGGTAAAAACTTTATTTTCTCTTCTCAAAGTCAAACCTAGAGGAAGTGTAATGTTATAATCATACTTATAGTACGAGAGCCCACGACCAAAATTTTTGTCTCATAGCAATACGGCCAAAACCGCATCAAATCGATAGATACGATTATCCTGAACTCGAAAATAACAATATCAGACATTTTCCGCGTAGCGTTTGATCTGACCGAATTTTCAAAATTGTCAAAGAATTTTACCGAACTGCATCATAGCAATATGTCTGATTTGCAGACTGTAGTTGAATGATAGTTCTGAGATACCGGAAACATATTTTTCAGACGTTAGTGGTGTAGCGCAAACCCGTAAAATCACTTAAAAAAAAATAAAAATGAGACAAAAATAATGTCTCATAGCAATACGTCTGAAAATCTTTGTTATTAGTAAATTTTGCTTATTTGATGCGAACAAAACAATTTTCAGACGGAAATGTGAACGCATTAAATTTTGAGACCGTTTTGAAAATGTTAACAAATTTTACCGATCGGTATCATAGCAATATGTCTGAAAATTGTTGGACATGATAAAATAAGTTGTCCACATGTGCAAAAAATTATATCAGACAAATTAAGTGTAGCACCTTCTCTATCAGACATATATATGCTACACTTACGGCCGAATACTGAAACGTCATTCAAATATGATTAGGACTCAATTGCTTGGAATGTCATTATTTTTCAAAATTTAGTATGCGAAATTTGAAATTCGAAGACGTTTCAAATATTTGAGCCCCCTTCATATTTGAAAGACGTTTCAGTATTCGGCCATAAAAGTGTCTGAAAACAGGTTTTTGGTAATCACGGCAGCAATACGAAAAGTTGAAAAAAAAAATTATCCGTATTGCTATGATACAGATCGGCTAAATTTGTTGACATTTTCAAAAATGCGCTCAGGCTATATGCTACGCGCAAAATGTCTGAAAACAAACTTTTTCGTAATACAATTATAAAATCTATGTACATTTTCACTATCAGACGTATTGCTATAATACCGACTGTCTTTTTTTTTTGACACAGCAGAAATAGCCTCCCACGCAGTTGCTACACTTTCGACCGTTACTACACACCTAGTCGGGTTCAGAATCATACAATCTAACGATTTTATAGGGTTTTTGCCGTATTGCTATGAGACATGGTTTTGGTCGTGGGCTCTAGTACTATTACCAATTAATAGTAAGTAGATTAAGCATTTTTAAAACTTATAATCTACGTAGGTATCAGTATTATCTAAGCTCGTAAACAAAATATTTTTTGGCTATTAATCTATAATTAAATTCTGACAATTAATAAAAATAAATTAAAAATATATGTCTGTAATAGATGGTCTGTTCATACTGTCTGATCAACTTCCTAATTAACATTTCTACAGTATCTACATTTTTTTACTTAAAACCAAATTTTTTTTACTTAAAAATCGATCTCTGTTTTTCGTTAAGCACATAACCTTCCCAATGACATAAGTTTTATAAAACATATTTAAAAACATACGGCAATTTTGTATGTATATACATTTGTGTGCATGAACATGTCTGTTAAATGGTCTAAGTATCGGTGTATTTATCTATACAAGTATTTATTTAGAAAAAAAAAGTAGTATACGTAAGTATATCAGTCGTCTGGTTTCCATAGTACAAGCTCTGCTTAGTTTGGGATCAGATAGCCTTGTGTGAATAATGTTTTAGAATATTATTAAAAAATATATATAAAATAAATATACTAATGAATACGTTTAGATTTATTTCTACTGTTTTTTTTTCTGTCCGATGAAGATTAACGATAATAACACAATAAAAACAATATAATAAATCTCAATGCTGGCTGTTACATGTGGCTGGAAAAAACATACAATAATTGCTGCATTAAGTCTGATAAAGTTCATTGGTAACGATATATCATTATTCAGTCCGTTACTATAATGTTCATGCAAGCAATAAAGTTCAATTGCATTCCAACATAATAAAGACCCCAGGAGCTGCTTAATGTTTTACGATCATTGGTCTCGTTAGTGACATGGTTTCATATTTCGTTTGCTAACTTAACTGCGCCTTACAAATATAAAATAGTAATAAAATTTAAATCATTACCATATTAGAAGTTTATGAATTTTATAATTTCTTGTCTACTAATAAAAATTACGTGACGTATCGAACGAATCTGCAACAACTATTATGTCATGAAATGATAAAAACATTCGTGCTTTATTAATATCTACTGAAGTCGATAAAACATTTATATAGACGCATTAAAAGTGAATCTATAAAAAATGTTCATTTTATACATTTTACGAATCAGTACGTGTTCATGAATCATTTCTGATGTAGTACCTCATTTTTACAACAATCATCATGATACCATTAACCTTGGCAATCATTTTTTACGATACAAATGTATCGCACTCTATTGAAGTAGCGACCCAAATTTATACACGCATATGTCAGGAGGACATTTATCGTTTTTTCAGTCGCGTGTTAAAGTTGCCTGGTGTGTTAAGAACGTACTTTAATTAATCTTGTTCTTTTTTATTTTTTGAATACATACAGTGTTTTATTAGATAAAATAAAAGTTTATATTCGAAATAAAAACGCGTATAGGGAACATAAATATATAACGTATATTATAAAAGGTAATTAATTTAGTGTATCTAATTTAAAAGTAACTCGTATATATGTGAACAAAACAGCACTTCTATCAATAGATAATGATTGATTGACATATTTGTTTCTAAAAATCTTGGCTGAATAATCGTTGTTATTGGACCAAACGAGAATGAAAGAGTCGAGATGAATTATGAAAGTACAAATTGGCAATGTCAACTTCAACTGACTCATACTCGAACGCGGATAGTAAGTAATTAGATAGGATTTTTTTTTTATTGTATAGGAAGGCGGACGAGCCTATGGGCCACCTGATGGTAAGTGGTCACCAACGCCCATAGACATTGGCGTTGTAAGAGATGTTAACCATCTCTTACATCGCCAATGCGCCACCAACCTTGGGAACTAAGATGTTATGTCCCTTGTGCCTGTAATTACACTGGCTCACTCACCCTTCAAACCGGAATACAGCAATAGCAAGTACTGCTGTTTTGCGGTAGAATATCTGATGAGTGGGTGGTACCTACCCAGACGAGCTTGCACAAAGCTCTACCACCAAGTAAAGGATAAGTAATTACCGTAAATATTTCGATTGGTGATTGTCAAACGCATAACATGACAATAATTCATCACACTAGAAACGAATTTCTTTTATAAATAAAATTAGTTGCTATAAAATTCATCAAGATGAACTTTGATAGATAACATTTGCGTACGAGCCGAAATTAATTTAGAAAACAATAAAATAATCAAAATTTCTTCTAACAACTGTAACTTAGTGGTGAATAACAACGCGGTCTTATAACGTGATCTAGAGGAAAGACGGTTCCCACATTTATCGGCAATATAAATATTTGTAATGAGCGGAAACTCGAAATCGATCGATCGCCCTTATCGATATAAATATTCGAATTTTAAATTAAAAATAAACCATCCTTGACTGCTTGAATTATTCCCTTATCTATATTATCAACCGAATGAAAGCTGTAACTTGAGAACAATCAATAAGTAAAAACCGTGGCTGAATTTTGATATTTTTGATAAGTAAATCTGAGGAAAAAAACAATATGCAGACAAAGTGATCCGAAACCCATTTGGATTAACTTTACGCTAACAAACAACACGTATTTAGTTGTTTGCAATTTGTCTCAGGTGTCTGGATATGGCAGTAGTAAATAAGCAATAGTTATCTACTATTTACGATAAGGACACGTCCTAAGGGACGTACGGATGCCGAGCAGATGTATTATAAAAATAGAAGATAGATGATTCTCTCAACAAATAGACTCGATACGAACCTTAACAAATGAAACATAAGGTTTACGACGGTTATACCCTATATATTTCTTAGAAGTCATTAGAAATTTAATATTTTATTAAGAGTACTTAATAGCGACAACATAGCAGTACTTTTAAAGTTATTATTTTAAACGTAAAAGCTAGACTAATGGCCGAATACTGAAACGTCTTTCAAATAGAAATCGGGACTTAATTATTTGGAACGCCATTAATTTCAAATTTCGCATACAAAATTTTGAAATTAATGACGTTCCAAATAATTAAGTCCCAAGTGATCGGTGATGAAAGTATTCGGCCGTAAATAATTCTAATATGTAATGATTCAAAAATATAATAAAAAAATACTACTTTCTAAAAATACTTTTTCATAAATGTATAAATATGGTAGACAAAACAAAAAACATGAAACCGCGCAAATCGTTTATAAACACAATGAATTAAAAATTTAATGCATTAATAATTTCATATCGATGGTTTAATTGTGAATAGATTAGCATTTAATATACGCCTTATGCAGATGGCTTCAAACAGGTTATTTTAAATTTATTATCAAATGACACGCGCTCCGAGCAGACAGATTGAAATCATCAACGGGAATCCAATTTATTTAAGTCCGTGTAGATAAGTTATTGTTTTATAAATATCCCAAATACCTGCTGTTGTAACGCCAAAGGATTTAATCATGCAAAAACTACTTGACCGATCTGGTGTTTTTAGAATTAAATTTATTATTAAACTACGACTACGATGATAGCAGGCGGAAATATAACAATAAACCACTTATGAAAGTACCCGATAGATACAAAATTAGTACCCCTTGATGAATAAGAATGCATGCGGGCGAGGCCGCGGGTATAAGTTACTAAGTAATACAAGTATTATTGAATATCATATTAAGGAATTTATAAAATACCAATATTTGACTCTTCAATAATTTTTATGTTGTAGGCATTATTGATAGATAAAAGCGCCGAGTACCTCTATATTGTATTATACATATATTAGTTCTCGGTGCGACACAGATTCTGAAATGTATGGCGAGGACAGAGCAACAATCAGACACATCGACACATTTACCAGTTATTTGTTTTGTAACTTATATATTATTATCAATTAATTATTTATTCAGATCGAGATAATTTATATTTAATTTTAGAAGTTCATTTTGATGAAATTTACTATTTTTTTTCTTTTATTTTTCACTGCGACCCGCGACCCGCCCCGGCTTCGCCCGAGTAGCAGAGTAAATATTCATAAAAAAAGCTGTCGTAGTATTGTATCAGCTTTTAGCCACAGTAGGCGACAGCGGGGTCGCGGGGGCCGCACGGGCGGGTGCATCACGCGTTAGTATGATGGGTGTGAGACCGCTTGAATTTATTTAGTGCGCGGTAATTTTAAAATTACGATAACTCCTAAGATATTAATTTAAATTGGATGGTGTATTATCAATTTATTATGTAACCATTTTTTAAACATTAAAGTAGTTAGCTATCCTTTAAAAATAAACATATGCCATCGCAGACTTTTCAGTAGATCTATGAAAGGGAAACAATTTCACCATACCATTATTTTGTGATAATTCAGGGGGATTTTACAGCGTTTTCGATGAAAGCTCCCAATCGGCTCGCTTTTTCCGACTTCAACAATTATCGTCATATTTCAACAAATTTATAGAAAAAAATAATGAATTATACACGTAAAACTTCCTGTTGAATCACTTTGGCCATTGGTGAAAACCGTATGAAAATCCGTTCAGTAGTTTTTTAGTTTTTCGCGTTCATACAGACAGACAGGAACCGCGGGGGACTTTGTTTTAAAATATGTAGTGATAGTGATGATAGTGATGGTAAGTAAAAACAATTGTATAAGTAATTAGCAGGACAAAACTAAAGGCTGTCAGGTTATATGGAGCAAAAGTGTTTTCAATAATAACTAAAATGAACAAATATGCTTTATGTACGCTACCAAATTGTGTAAAAATTCTTAGTTAAAAACTTCTTAAACAAATCGTATTACACAACTATAAACAATATATGCAATTATTTTTAAAGTGAATACATTCACTTCAAAAATAATAGTCAATACAAATCTTTTTCTCCAGAAACATCGACTCCGAAAGTAACTATTATAGATTAGAACTTGCACATATTTAAATATATTTTTTTAAGTTTTCAGTTTAGGTGGTTTTAAATTAATTTTATCGCGGATAACATCGGTGTAATCTGTCAATTGTGCCGAAATGTTATTTAAAAACAAATCATTGAACCAACATACAAAATATAGTTAAAGTTTCTGACGTAACTCTAGAATCTTTGCCCTAAGCTACTTCCTTAGCTGAGTAACCTGTAAACGAAACTTGATTAAAGGCAGCATTTTATGTTTGAATCGCGTGATTGCCTTCATATTTGCAATTTAATTCCAGTACCAGTTGTTACGAATCTAGCATTTGTAAGCAAGCTATCAACTTAAAATTCAGATGTAATTAATTGCTCTACAATTTGCATTCGGGATTACGATCTAGTTGTGGTTGTTATCGCTACGTAATACCTACCTGATTCGATTGATAACAATGTCAATCTCGGCACATTGAATAATATACATTAATCTTTTAATGGCATACTGCAATATAAATTCCTGAATTACTTATATAATATTCATAAAACATTTATTATTTAATCATGAATATTAAAAATTTAGTATTTTAATCACAAAACCTCAACTCGCTTTAGACAGGACGTTGTAGATCTTAAATTGTTCTGTTTTTCCTATAATATATATATATGTGGGACGTGAAATATATGTAAAAAAAATATTACAAAAGAAACAAAATCTTAAAAGTAACGATTTCGCGTCATAAATATGTCAGATAATACACGTAATAAAGAACAAGTCGCAGTGGATACAATGGTATATCGTAAGAATAAATAAAATTCTGTAGCACAATAAAACAACGTGAATTTACTTTGAATCGAAACTTAATAAGGAAGAACAAAAAATAAATAAAAGAGAGATTAAAACGAATAATTCAGACGCAAAGACTTTCGCGTGAAACAAATCCTTCGTAAAGAGGTGTGTCTACATAAACCAACTTTGACAGGAGACGCCCAGCGGTGCTCCGTCACTGATGAGAGATATACGTTCTACGCATTCACGTGAAGATTTAGGAGGGATGGTGATGCCGAAGTTGGCAAAGAACCAGAGATTAAATTTCCTCGAAGAAACAGACAATTGATTTGCAAGTTCAATTATTACAAAACAAATCTGTATTCAATTGCATGCACTTACAATGAGCTGAAGCAGTTTTTGAAATAGGCGCACGATAACTAATCTTTGTGCTTTCTAGCTCGGTAAGTTTTCCTTAGACAGGGTGATTTGCGCAATATGACATAATCGAGCCTTGACATTGTTAATCTCATACGCCGGACGCGTACTAACGAAATCACAGGTAATATATGCACGTAAAATAATAAAATAAAACGTTTGAGTACCGAAACATGCTATAAAATTATTTATATTCATTTTTATTATTGTTTCAGTTGTATAATAATTTATTTTTAATTGACAACGGCTTTATGTTCTAGGTTACAGATATTTAGGCCCTAGTTTTAATCCTCGGGTCGGACGAATAAAAATTCTCAGCAGAAACCCGTAGGAAATTGGCAGTCCATCAGATTATGAGAGTGAAAAAACAGAGTGCACTTATATTTGTCCTCACACTTATATACTACGTATCCTACGTTAGCTACCTTGAGAATAACCATCGTGACCGAAATCGATTAAGGCATTATCACCAACAGTTTATTTGAAAATAAAGTTTTTGGGTGTAATTTATAATTAATGACATAATATTTAAAAATCCGATCAGTTTGAGTCTTGTAAGTTTATAATGGAAAACTACGCCGAAATAAAGTATACGTTGGTCGAGCAAGGTCGTTCCACAAATCACTAGTTCTGCCAATTTGACACCACTCACCTCCACTTATTGGACAAAGTGGAACGTGTAAATGAAGAAACGATACGCCCAGCCCGCAACCGTTTAACAAGCATCGGTAATGATGAAACAGATGTCAAGTTTGAAGGTAATATTCATTTAAATATAAGAAAGATAATATATAAGATGAAACACCTTTTTTGTTCATTAAGCATTAGATCATTACATATATAAAACGCTTAATCAAATATCTATATAAGATGATTATAAAAATGTAGTAAATAATATACTAATGACATTTTTTTTTATCACAGGACAACATTGCTACAAAATGATTTTGTGGAAAACTAACAAATGACATCCTGACAAATTGTAAACGTTAGGTATGTTATAAACTTCTCAGTCATCATCGGCTGTTTAATCGAATTGTCCCCAATCAGAGAGTACGGGTGAAAGCAATACAGCAACTGTCATGTAATTCGGCTTATAGGGGCGGGGTGCTAATAATGTCATCGTATCAGAGACGCCTCCGTACCTTCGAGTGGGATTTGCATACAACGTTCGCCTGAATTCACGTGGAGAAATCTCGACGTACAACTTTTTAAGAGTCTGCAAGCATTGTGTGTTCAACGAAGCTGTTTCCATTACCCATTTGAGCAAAGTGAATACTTTAGGGTCAACGTACGAATGCTCAAGACCGAGAGAATCGATAACTGGTACTTGTCTCTTGATATTATTAAATGGTGATATTTTGATCTCTATATAGCTTGGTATTATTTTTTTTATTTCAAATTTCTTGTGCTGTGATTTATAAATATAAAAAATGCATAACAGAGGAATTCATTCGAAAATGGATATATCTATAAGTATTTATTAGCATTCTACAATTTGTTTTAAATGTCTGTTCTTAGAACATCAAAAATTAATTAAAACATTACAATATTTGCGTGTAAACATTTGTAAATATTAATGACGTACAATACTATACAGGTGTACCTCCGCTCCGTTTTCTAAATATTATTTCTTTGACATTTTTTTTTAATTTCTAATAGGTTTAAAGAACATTATCATAAATTATCATAAACGTTTACGTTTGGCATTTAATAAATATATTGATAATGTTAATAGTTTGTGGATTGAACATACTTAATTAATAAACAAAACACGCGCGCGCTGAATTAAGTGGGTGAGGGCCAGTTGTGTCTCTGTTAAGAAAGATTCTCTTAAAGTGTTTTACAAATCGTTATAATCTGTACAAATATATTTACTCTAAGACTTTTCAAATACTAAAGTAATAATATTTTTTTCTAAAAAATACTAACCATTTATCATAGCTTTGATTTGATTAGACAAATGTTAACATGAACAATGTTGACGTACTTGAAAAGGGCATACCAACATACTTCTAGTATGAGAACAGGTTTAAATACTTTAGATTTCGTAAAAGGCATCTTTTTCATCTCGCACTTCCGACACTAGCGTTAAATACAACGAATAACAGGCTTTGAAATCCACTCACCACTCGGCATGCTCAGCTAATGGACCGAACTGTACGTGTAAGACAAACAACCTTACCTCAACTTTAACAGGATATTGCTTTAATGATCATAGCGCTTTTTAAGAGATCCTATTAAATAAACACAAGCGTCTGTTCGTTTCTCCGAGTAACGGCCGAATACTAAAACGTCATTCAAATATTAAGTGGGACTTAATTATTTGGAATGTCATTAATTTCAAAATTTAGTATGCGAAATGTGATGTTTCAGTATTCGGCCATAAGTGTATTAAAATAACAGACCGTAAATGTCCCACTGCTCGGCATGGACTAATCTATGTTGTTTATTGGTGATAAGAAGACTTACATCATTAAGCAGCTACGTTGAGAAAATCTGCTGAGCAAGAGATGAATCGTGCACAAAAATGTTAAACTTGAAAACTGATTAGAACTTGCCCCGTAGTAAAAATGTATCATATCCAATACCGAGGAAGCTGGCACCGTAAATAAACAAATAAATATACTAATTTATATTCTATCTCAATTTAGAATCTATGTTTACTATACGATTGTTTATTTTTTAATTATATTCGTAACTCTCGGTATTTTACATTAGTAACGTAACATAACAAAAAGAAGTCATGGCCGCAGTCAAGTTCAAATCTCTGGGTCAACCTTTATGGCCTTTAGACAAATTTCAAATACTTTCCACTTACGAGTCACGATTACAGGGTTATCTTACAGTCACAAGAGACGACGAGCTCGCTTTAAATTACACAAACGAAATCCTTAAGATGTTTTTATTTTACGTCGTTTTATTCCTCTTTTAATCTCCTTAACACGTCAACGTTTTTACTTTAAGTTTATTTGGAAACAATTAACCTTGAAAATTCTAATAGTGTTATCGAACATCATCAATTTATCATCACGTTTTATTTTAACTATATTTCTGAATCGAATTAATAAAATATATGACGAAACTTCAACTAATAGGATTTGTTTCATTATTTGTAAAATAATTGAAAGATCTAGGTCAGAATGATTTAGTACTGTAAGGCGAAAATGACGGTAAAATAGATAATGACACATTTGCAAGTAGGATAAAATAATCTTCTAACAGCTCGTTTGCACGTTGTAGAAAGGTATCCACTATTTTAACATTCGTTGCAACCTTGAAACAAATACTGCCCAAAAGGATTACTTACTGTACTGTAGCATCTGCTATCTTATTGTTTTGAATTATGGATGACGGAGTAGAACAACTGGTTTGAACTACGCGTTAAATGTGCGAAAAATATCTGGTTTACTCACAGCGCTTACAATAACATTGTATATGCGTACATAATAAGTGTTTGGTAATTCAACGAATACAAAATCTTTCATCTGGTATACAATTTCGAATGTCAGTATGGTCAGTAATTATTGCGTTTTTACGAAATTAACATAACCTAAGTTTTTATTTATAATTTATTTTAAAATATAAAAATAATCGAAGTCATTTACTAATTATGCTTGACAGATTTTGATTGAATTAAACGGTAATATACTATTAATAAAATATAAATAGCAAGGAAGCCATTTTTAATCTTGTACACTAAATTTACGATGACAAGGAATTACTGAATTTCCTTTCGTTTATTTTCAACATGCACCGGCTATAAAGGTTGTGTACTAGTCATTTAATGTAAATGTATTCATACGATTAATCACATTATCTTTAATTATAATTTCAAGTTTTTTTTTCTTTTACTCATAAAGTTCAACTTTAATTAAGTGTATTGAATGAAAAGCACATCATTCTACAATTATATACAGAACGTTTTTTTTTTTGTTCCAGCAAGTTTTCGGGCATAGAACTAGCAAAAGAAATTAAAAAACTGGATACCAAAACTCCATTGACCGTGAACCATTACCGGATGTTAAACGAAATAAAAGAGTATAGTAGCAGATAGCTGTTACTCGACCCACATAAGTAACCTCGTTACAACGAAATCGCAATGTAATTTTGCGACTCACATTTTTCGGAACACTTTTACTTCGACATCAGGTTACAGTTTTTTGATGACACCAATTTCTCTTTCAATAACTTTTAGTTAAACTTCGGCTATAATGCCCTCGATGTTTATGTAGGTCTTGGGATGTCTTCATGTCGTCCTACAGATACAAATAATATTAAGCTTACGAGTAAGAATAAATATAGGTCTACGGTATGACAATTATCGAAGTTATTAAAATTTTTATTAAAATATATTTTTAACGTAATATTTTTAGTAATAAAACATTATTTTATATATCTAAAAAAAAAAAACATAATCACACACAAACGAGACAGCATATACCGACTTGACTTAACTAAAAACTAACTAAATAAATACATTATGTTCATGTTTTCGAATCATATTTTATGTATGCGTAAACTGTTCAGGCTTTCTCTCTTGTATTCTGATTTGCTTAAAATTTGCTTATTTTACAATCAATGTACTTCACTGTAAGTAAAGCGCAGTTTTCTCTTTCTCTGCTTATATTTTCTCATGTCTTTGCTATTTAGAAGTTTCTAAGATTGAAACAAATTTAGATTCCTGAAAATCATTTATTGTTACGAGCTTTCTAAAAAGCAAAAGAAACATAAATACGTATAACAGATATGGAAGCCACTAATAGAACTAACTAGAAAGAAGGTAAAAAGTATACTTCGAGTAAAGTTTATTCCAGAGGACTTTCAAAACCAACGCAAGCATCTCTTGGTTGCTTTGGTTTCGAAAGGTCTTGAGCAAATTAGCAAGATTTAATTGATTGTAAAAGGCCGAGCTTTAGATAAAAAAATCCATCGCAATGTGTAAAATAACTAAACAAAAACATGTAAAATATTACGATCCAAATTTATAATCAATTAAACGATGAGTACACAACACATACAAAGCCGGCTCTACGCGAGGAACTAGTCAAAGCAAACGAGAGCGAATCTAATACAAACTTGAAGCACGCTGGATTACTTTCATCTGTTTGAGACACTGAAAGCAAACTTTTACTTTCAAAGTAGAAAGAATTACAGATTGAATATCAAAAATAGAAACATTATATACATAGCAACTCAATAAACATGTATTCGTTAATACATATTGATATAATATCATAAAATATGCCGTATATTTATTTAAATGACGAATATATGTCATGAATGCAAGGAAAATAACTTCTTAAATTGAACCGTTACAATTTAACGCTTATAACGTGCATTGCTTAGCTCATAAAACCTTAATCCTACACTATTTAACGCACAATACCAAAGGCATAAACCTGCCGGCACTGCGAGAGGGATGTCGACCGTTAACTGACCAACAGAAAGCAATAAGAAACCAACCTGTATCAACTTGATATTTTACTAAAGTAGTGCTACCATAAATAAAACTATTACATAGGACAAACTAATTATAAAATCTAACCATATTCATTTTTATGACAATGTCAAAATATAATTCTGTTATTCGATATATGCAATAACAATACTATGTTCCAAATCAACATATTATGGTATTAATATGACAATTAAATACATCCATTTTAAAACTTTTGAAATAGCAATTTTCGAGACCAGTCCCCGGCATCCCGGAAAAATGGAGTTCGGCTCTACTATTTTGTTAAGCACGTAGGGGTAACGTACGTGGCAAGGGACAATAACGTTGTCCCTTCATTTTATATCCACCTTCAACTATTAAACAGAACATAAATAGTGACGCCAGGTTTTTATACAATTAGTCATTTATTCAATCGCTTTTACTTTTATTTGAACATACAAATATATAAACATACCTAATATAATTATGTTCATGATGATATGATTTAAAGATATATATATTATATATATATATATATATATAACATTCTAAGTATAGCGTTTACAAAAACTGATTATATAAAGTGGAGAAGACATTGCATTTTTTTATAATGAAGTAATTTAACTTTAATTGAAATTATATACACTTGATAAAACGAAATGAATTAAAACTTATATCACCTGTTAAAACGGCAAATAGCTTAGAAGCCACCGTCACATAGTAACAACATTAATAGGAAAATTTATGTCAGAACAAGAAGCAGCCCACGAGAACTGGTCAGACGAAAGCGAAACCTCTCTAATTACTTTCATCGGTCCAGAAACCAACGAAGTTGCTTTAACAACTGAGCCAGAAATGAGGACGATAACGGATAACATAAAATATTTAAGTAATAAAATAAATTATATAACACTATCCTCGACTTAGAATTAATAGAACGCAATGATGAAATTAAAACATAACACAATCAACATATAGGTATGTAACATAAAATTCATAAGCATTTTGTGTATATACATATAAGATATGAAATTTGCTTTCAAAAGTTATATATTATGTATAAAGTACCTAATTATGCTTACCATACTCTGATACTTAAATAACTACTCAAAAATTTAGGAATTATACGCTCAGCCGAGTATATTATACGTAGGTAGTTACTTATACACACTTAAAAGTTATGACTGTGGGTACTAAAAATTCAAGAGTATATTATATCATTTTAGTGATTCTTTTAATGATACTGCTACGGTCAATATACGATAAGACCGCCGTGGGAGTTATCTCTGGCGATACGAATGAACTTCCAAAAGTTCGTGTTAACTTTCATGCGTAAAGATAATAAAGTAACGCTACATAATCGTGTTCTTAATATGTAAAATTTCAATAAAAAATAAATATTAAATTTATTTTAAAAATAAATGAAAAAAATATTTAAACTGACGTTAAAAAATACCAAATGAAATTAGGTATGTAAGACGCAACAAACAAATGATATAACACAAACGCATTACTTAATTGTAGCCGCAAGGATGTCAAATATCCTAAAAAATTTAAATTACTAAAAGTTATTACAAAGCTTACATTGTACATTGTTCATATCGATGTTTATTATAAAGTTGGGGAGGTGAGAAGGACGAATGTCTAGAGGTCGATGAAAAGGACGAAAGTCTGGATCGAAGTAGTACTGCAACTTAAGGAATAATTGGCAACTATGACTTCTAAATTGTACTCTGATGTAAAATCAGGTATGCTGAGATTATACTATTTTTATGAATGAGATGTCAGTTTAATTAAAGCTTTTAAATAAAAAATACACTGGCTTATGTGATATTTCGCGATTAACTGATGCATGATACAGACTGACTTGTAGAAAGCCCTAAGTAAGAGTGAAATTACTTTTTCATAATAAGTAAAATCAAACTCCTAATTCAATATAGATGTAATACACTTATTTATTTATTGTCCAAAATCGGTTATCGGTTCAGAAAGGAATACCACAGACCTGGGAAGAACAGCGAAAGTAACTCGATGTGACTTTTCTTTACTAACGTTTTTGTTTACTATGTTTACATATGTATATTTATATTTGAGACGATAAGATGTATATTATATTATCATTTTTGAAACTTCCAAGAGGCAATTCTTTCATTCTCAAGGTGTATTATTATATAAAAGTCATTAGCTATAAAATATCCTTTAAAACACAAACGTTTCCTAACAATGTTATTGGATTTAACATTTTTTGAACGTTTACCTGTTGTAAAGATTCCAACATATTCTTAAAGTTATAAATACTCAAAGTAAAAGAACACTATTTTTTTTTCCCGACAATATACATTAATTTACATTTGAAAAAGACCACACACGAATGTTTTTTGTTATTCTTAACATGCAAGAGTGCATACGACTACAGTTTTTATAAACAGAAATAGGCTGGAGACGTAACGCCAGCCAAAATGTCGACGACAAAGATACGAGCGTATCTTCACTTTAATTAAGACCAAAACTTTTATTTTAAGTACTTTCACACGACACTTCTAAATCATCATTCAAAACGTGATATTTGTGTACCACAAATTACATAGTCAAATAACAATACTATTTGTCTAAACAAGAAGATTGGGCTTTATTATTAAAAGTAATAAATTATAGCATTGATACAACTTTATATCGATTATAGATCGCGGTTGCAGAGTTATATAAAGCTAAATAAGTAGATATTTACAGACCTTTCGACTGAACTTAAATCCGTTTCATTCACTGTTTATTTATTGAACACTCAGATTATCTAATCAATGAATATATTTACAAGAAGAATATTTTCTTCTAATATTTACTCGCACTTACATAGTAATTTGTTAAATCAAGAGTCATACTATGTGATCAACGACCTATATAAGTAGCGGCAAATCGGTCATTTCCAGTAACGCACACGTATTTACACGGTCTTATCTGTTGACATGACATCCATCAGCGTTTGATCAGAATACAGTGTAAATAATGTGGTAAAGATATGAGTGTTTGACTTACTAATGACTGGCGTTTTATTTTCAAATTGTTGTATACCTGGAGCTAGCGCGGTGATCCCAGCCGTTGATATTTTAATTTTATTACAGAAACTTAAAAAAGATCACAACCGGTTCAGTTTCGAACTGGAACGCAAATGACATAAAATTACGACCTTCAAGAATGAATCAATCGCCGATGTTTAATTATTCGAATTACCATTGAATTAAATTTGGGGCTTTGAACGTGTAAGTGATAAAAGAGACGAACCGCATAAGAACATATATTAATCATTAATAATATAAAATAATATTATAACTCTTAAATTTTACATTTAATAATTACTTACTATACAAATACGAAATATGAGCAGTTATTGAACAAATCACACCAAACACTTATGACATTACGGGCAAAAGTATCAAATCAAGTATAGTACCATTAAGTCTAGATCGTGAATTCCATTTTTAATGGTAATGCGAGTATATTTTAAGCTGATTTTGAAACGAAACATTTACATACATTCTAAATTAAGTGAAGTAATCCAAAGCTGGAATTTAAAATCATATAGATGACACTTACGATTAATTTCGGCGTATTGCTGATCCTTTGGCACTTAACGAGTATGGAGCATATGACTTTTATATTGGCAAAAGGACTTTATGAATCCGTTAGCGTTGGGAGCACTGGCAAGGATCACTTATCAATCGGCAAAGTGTACGACACCGTCGGTGGTCGGTGCGTCGCGCCTCGCGTGCTAGTCAGAGCGGAGTGCCGGCGTGCGGCGTCGACTCTTGTAAACAAATAGTGGGTGGGGGGCCCGCCAAAAAGCCTAGTCGAATCACGCCGCTCACTTACGTCACTACCAACGATACACAAACTGACCGCTCTTGGAGATTTACCTTCAATTACTCCTAGAGATAAGATTTTGGGCCATGTTTAAGTGTGAGTCGTTATTGAAATATAATTGACATAAATCTGTTTGGGCTTGTAGTAGGTCAACTTTACAAGGCAGGTGATTGGCAAACAGGATAGTGGGAGGATAATATATCTTAAGCATACTAGACATAACACTTAAAGGCGAATACTCAATTCGGTGTATATTTAAAGGTATACATTTTATTATACCGTGGCAAAAAATCAATTATATACACGCTGCTATTATCTTGTCATTAAGCAGCAGAATTATAAAAAAGATTTAGACAACGCGATAATATTTTCCTCGTAAGAGAAAAAGGTTTCACCTTTAAAATTATTAAAATTTAAAATGCAACACTATTACTGTATTTTCTTTATAAGACAGAAATTCCTTATAGAAAAAATATTATAACAAACAAATAATAAGAATACTTTAATAACGCGATAAATACCTTTTGCGATAAAGTGTGTTATATTTGCACGAAGAGATGTTATCTTCATCAAGTGACCAAATATAAAACATTAAAAATACTAAAAAGTTAAAAATGAAATTTTAAAAAAACTTTTTAAAAACAATATTTTATTACTTGTAAATAGAGAGAACTAAAAATGTTAAAATAATTTAATAAATAAAAGCGTGAGCATTGTGATTGCGAAAGAAAAATAAATGAAGCTAAATGTTTCTAATGTTCCATCAAAATGTAACATTTACAAGTAAGTTCTATTTACAAGTAATAAGAGCTAGTTTTTAAAAAGTTTTTTTTCTTTTCATTTATTCTGTTGTCTAATAGCCAATCGTTCACTTCAAACTCAAAAGTAGAAATATAAATAGCGTGTGCGTGTTTGAAAACTGGATTTTCGTAATTCTTAATGACTGACAGAATTTATAAATTTAGAGCATATGTTCTAATCTTTGACTTGATTTTACATGAGTAATATTGTAGGTATAACAAATCATATCCCTGGGTTAATTGAGATCAAGAACAATACAGAATAAAATATCCTTAATAGAACAAAATAAAGTGGAATGCGTTATCAATTATTGAATCAAAAAATGACTAATTAATTATATTTACAAATAATCTATGGCTGACATTAGGTTATTTTGTAAAACCCTTTCATTTTTATTATAATAACTAAAGAAAGCGTTCGACATTTTCTTTTCGACGAAAACAGGGTCCATGAATCTTGAGAATGCTTTGCCAAGTTTTAAGTCGTCTCTCGTAGGTATTTACACTTTACTAAACTTTCGTACCGAAAAAAAAATCGAAATATATGTTAAACGAAAGAAAACTGCGGAGCGAATATTATTCAAGCTCGTAATAAGGTCAAAGCTTGTGGTTATTTTGCTTTGGGTGATAAGTAAAAAGGGCCAAATTCTTATTACGTATAAAGTTTAAAATTGAATTCTTATCATCAAAATTATGATCAATTACTTTCCACGTCACTAGTATACAATATACGTATAATCCAAATATAGCACATAAAATATTTTCTTATTTAATATTGATTGCATACAATAAACATAACTAAAGCTAAAATAATAAGAAATAAAACATGTAAACGTACTCCACGCAAAGGCGACCTTATCACTTCCAGTCATCACTTCCATACAACCTGTTGTAAAATAAGTTACCAACAGATAAAAATAGATAATACGGCATTTATTTAATTTATTTCAACCCTTTCTATAAATAATCACATTGGATTATACAAGTCATATTTGGAAACATACATTTTTTATACTCTTTAAAGATTTTATTATATTTTAATTCGTGAGGTAGATTAACCTCATATTTCTCGACTCAAACTCATTGATTCGAATTTCGAACTAACAAAAATATATTATATATACAGAATATAAATAAATTATATCCTTACACGAGTAGTTTAGTAAGTGGGTCATTCCGTTCCTATAGTCTGATCGTGACCACATTGGATGTAAATCTGCCAAAACGTCGAATATAAGAGGTATAATTGAAGTATTACAGGATACGGTTATAGAACATCGAGGCTTTCTGTATATGGACCGTTCGTTCTTAGAGATCAACGCGAAATAACAATAGTTATCGTACATTTTTTTTGAGAAAGAATTATTTTACAAAAACATTATAGAAATCATTTTCAATTATCATCAACTAATAACTCTAAATACAATAAATCGACTGTTAACATTGTTGGATATTATTTATATCTATATCTAATTGTTACCTTTTTTATATATTTCTTATAACTAACTATGAGCGATGGAGTCTAGCAATTTTGATTTTTATTTTTAATACTAGAAATAATCGAATACAGATATACATAAGACACATAATTTCAATATAAGTATACTTAAAATTTAAAAATAAGTGAACTTAACTATAAAAAAATACATTTTGTATACAATCTAATTAAACTAACTATACTAGTTCTTGCGTTCCCAAGCGTGTACAATGGTAGACAAGCTTTATAAAAGCTATTAATTAAAATCTATGAGAAAGAATTAAATTAAAAAATTACAATTACAGCTCTATAACCACACATAAACATATATGTCATGATGCACCTGCACAATGGCGTCTAGTCCAGAACCGTAAACCCGTAGATTACAAGACACATTCAACTCTACTCCTTACAAGGATAATTCCAACTTCCAAAGCACAGTCAAATGGAATATATGTAAAAAATCGTAATGAACTCGAACACGGTCGATACTACAACGATTTGAACGCTCTATGTTTAACGCGATAACCGAGTCTAAATTGGATCTGAGAACGTTTATATGCTCCGATAAAAATTTAAAAATCTAAGTTTATTTTGAGTGATGTTACAGGATTATTTGATTTAAATTTTTTTTTTTTTGAGATTTTATTCAAAATTTAAAGTGCAATTATTTAAGAAAATATGCTCTAATTGTATATACAAAAATAAGTAGTTGTTTCAGACTTTATATTCTATTCGTCACGCATCGATTATTCAGATTGTTTGCAATAAAACTTAAAGGTAAAATATGCCAAGCATCAGGTAACCAATGCTAGAAGGAAACGTCGTATATAATATCCTTAACTGAAAATATATAAACTGTATATATATTTTATTAATCATATCAATATAAAAATGGAAATTTTGATCAAGTGTAGCATAATTTTGAATCAACATAATTTTGAGTCGCGCATTTTTTGTATTTTTTTTTAAGTTTTAAATTATTTTTTATTGGATTCTTCGTTCTTACTTGCTTAATATTAATTAAAATCACTCATAAGGAAGACATAAGTATGTATTATAGTTAACAGTTGCACAAGACGCAAAAGGCTGTTGAAATAATAGGACAGTAAAGAATGAGGGGCGTATCGCACACATCAGGTGCATACCGTATCGTAGGATGGAGACGGTCCTCGACGTATTTACGACACCAGAAAGGCAGAATTATTGCCACCTAACCCAGCGCATTAGACGAGTTATCTAGAGAGGAGCGAACACAAAACCACTTTTTGCTTTACTCGGTATTACATAGTGAATGTGGTCAAAGACTCGCTTCGTATTGCAGTTTTTGTTCACCGTGGGACGGATTACTTGGTTTAAAAATAAATAGTATATATAAATATATAGTAACAAGATTTCTACTTAAGCAAGACGCGTATTATATTTTCTCACTAATAATTTAAATATCCGTTGCATTTTTTTATGATAGAATAGAAAAATATTAGTACATTACCTTGTAATTTTAAGAATAAAATTTTTAAACTTATCAAGACAAAACTACAAAAACCTAGTTTCTAATGTGTTCTTAATGACCGAATCGTAAGTATTCTACCATTACACATTCCTTTAAATATTGTTATTTAGATAATATTGTTGCCGTTAAATACAAAAAAATTAGACATTCAAAATATCTTATTTTTTTTTTTAAATTAAATTTATTCATTCTTATAAATAAAAATTTGTCCTGTATGCGTTCCTAAATTGTTGATCCTGTTGTAATTAAAACTTATTTAGTTATTATGTGTAAGGCTGGGAAGCCTGGCCCAAATAAAACTAGTATTTTTATTTTTATAATCGTCCTTTAATATGAACATTTTATGTAGACCCTTATTCTACCCATGCAAAGCCGAGACGGGTAGCTACTAAGATATAAAAAATTCCATCGCGCCACTACAAATAATATGGATTTCATGTCAATCCTATAACGGTAAAATAAATAAGATCCTGAAATTATACAGTTATGACCTAAACACATTCTCCTTGAACTTAAAATACCAACTACTATGAATTTCATAAGTCGATAACATATTGTTATTCTAAGTACTCATTATACAGAAATAACATTCATAATGGAATTGTTTACATTATCATATACAAAAAAGCGACAGCGTTTTTTCGTTCGTGTTTATACTAATGTTATAAACGTGTGAGAAACAAAATGCCTCTGTGAATAGAACACGTGGATCTTCACCGATGTTCGCGAATTTAAATCCAGACAACACAAATCTTTTACATGCTTCATTTGTGCAAGGAAAACATCGTGAGAAAAAAACTGCATGTCGTATGAGATCCATGTCCACAATCGGCAGTTGAGCAGCCTGATGGAATAACCTCCAAAAACTCTAAGCCTAAGCTTTTAAAGCTTTACCCAGTAATGCAATATACCGTACATATCTAACACCATATAGAAATAGAAGTACATAGATGAATGGATGAGTGATTTTTTGCTGAGGATATATTTTTTATTGATTGTTCTAAAACATATTTTGATTACTATTTTATTTATACGATCCATTTAATAAGAATATATAAATTGCTATCCAAAAATTAAATCAAGTAAGAAAACTATAGCTTTCTATACGACATAAGGAATAAAGTTATATTGAGTTACATAAAACTATTAAAATTCAAACTAATATAAATATTTTGAAAACAGACTATGTAAAATCGCCGCCGTCGAACGATAGGCGTTAAAAATTTGTTAGTACAAAATGATTTTTTAAAGGGTCTATGAAAGTCAATACGTGTCAACAAGAGATCACAATTCTGCGATTCAAATATTAAACGATGACGCAGTGTTCGCTTTTAATATTAATGTTGAATATAAAATAGTTGAAATTTATCAACATCTGATCTCCTTGGATGGTGGTTATCTCTCAGGGTTGCTATAGTAATATAATAGATTTTCAATGTGATTCGAAATTTGTAAATGGAATACAAACATATAGAATGGCTGCAAAAAAAAATACCACGAAGTTCAGTTACAAAATAATGTTAACATTAGGATACTATTGTATATGGGCCTGGATCGAATAATATTTACCAAACGGACTATAATGAGTAACCACAATCACGTGTTCCGCAAATATTTATAGAAATAAAATGTAATGAGAAAGGCGAGAATAAATATCATCGAATCTGATCTATAAACAAACTCATACATGAGGATTGTAGTTTAAATTGCATTCGGAATATTCAAGTTACCGAGTCTATATTTATTTCCACATTATATTGTACCATTACGATAAAAACAGCAGTAAAACTGAGCACTAACTTAAATCCACCTGAATGACTCTGGAATGGGTCATTTCGGAACAAAAGAGTATTTTCGTTTTTTTTCGCGCGTACGTGATGGGTCAACCAAGGCGTGTACAACTTTTTTGCAATTAATTTGGGGTCGTAGATACATTGTTCTCGATTGTTGTCGGTTGCTTTATTAACAACATAATATAATGAACGTTCGGAGAATCTATAAATATCAAGCTGCAAAATTCTGTCTTTGTTCTTTTCTTGAATAACTAGAGGCTACACGAAAAGGTTTTTACAAAGGAAAAAGGAATAAAATAAAGCATCTATTGCAAACTTGTTATTAATTTATATACTTCTACGATTGTTATTCGGCAGACAAAACTAGAACCAGTTAATTTGAATACTCGACTCATCGAATGTGATCTATGCATTACATAACAATTAGGTTAGAGTATAATCTACAGTATATACCTAATTTAGGAAATATCTCATGCATGCCAATTCCATATAATATATTTAATATTTACGAAATATTCTTTTTACATACAATATAAAAGTGTGCGTTCCCTAAAAATCCAATTGTTTTATAGGATATTTAGCTCGTCGCATATGGATAGGTGGTCACTAACGCACTAAGACATTGGTGTGTGTAGTGTAATAAATGTTAACCATCGCTTTCATCGCCATTGCGCCACCAACCTTGGAAACTTAGATGTTATATCCTTTGTGCCTGTAATTACACTGGCTCACTCACCCTTCATACCGGAACACAACAATACAAAGTACCACTGTTTTGGGGTAGAATATCTGATGGTACCTACCCAGACGAGCTTGCACAAAGCTCTACCACCAATTACGTCAAAGATTTTTTTATTGACATATAATAATAATATCAGTGCCTCCAATATCCTAATTAAAGCCACATGTCAGCATCAAGAAAAACACTTGTAATTGAAACAGATTGACATTATATAAATTGTAAATGACGAATTGATCATACCGTTCTTTCGGTAAAAGCGTGTTTGTATTGGGCCATATTGATTCTGATTGGTATAAGTGGTTTTTTGTTTAAGTAATGATTTAGAAGAGGACATATTCAAAGTTAATGTGATACCTTCTGGAACCGAGCCAATATTGGCATATACATTTTCTTCGAATTTCAGAATTTATTGAATTAAATTGTTACTGCAAATTATTTTTTCAATCAAGGAGAATATTATCACTAAGAGTTTGGTTATACCGGAAATGTAAAATACAGAGACTATGTAGATCATAATGGTTAAGTTTAAAATCTTAAACGTATATATGTTTTCTTAATATAAATTTTCCAAATAGAAAATTAATCTATACTAAAATATAAAGTCATAAAGTGAAGAGTCTGTTTATTTGGTCTGGCTAACCTCAGGAACTACTGAATCGAATTTAAAAATTATTTTTGTGTTGGATAGTCCTTTTATCGAGGAAGGCTCTAGGCTTATTTTTATTTATTGTTATTATTAATAATACGCGCGTGAAACCGCGGGGCACTAGTTTTTATATAAAGTCGAACTTTTAGATGCCACTGGATTATATCTGGATAGCAGAATTACCGTGGGAAATAAAACTATAGCCTCATGTAGCAAGTAATTATTAACCATTACACATTTTTAAGATCAATTACGAATGAGTTACTTCTGACAGTTAATGATAAAATAAATCACGACAACGTGAACGAAATTCTTTAAATCAAGTTTGATTAAATAAAACGAATTTTCATTATGAATAAACGTACTTATTATTTTTGATAGTATATAGTTAAACCTTTATTTCCGTTTAACTATTATTTTATTTTTATTTACACCAAAAACATATTCGCAAACTTAGTTCGCTGTTTTATCTAAATCTGGGGTTTTTACATAAGCAATATAGATTTAACTGTTTTACGGCCGAATACTGAAACGTCATTCAAAATGAAGTGGGACTTAATTATTTGGAACGTCATTAATTTCAAAATTTAGTATGCGAAAGTTGAAATTAATGGCGTTCCAAATAATTTAGTCCCACTTCATATATGAAAGACGTTTCAGTATTCGGCCAATAAAGACCCGCCCATTTAATGGCAATAATAATAATAAAGGGCTGTGCCCCTCAATATTCTACATTTGGATGTTGCTAAAAGAAGTTTAAGCTGGACAGAATTTCTACAGAAAGAGAGCATCGTGAAGGGCGACCATCGGCGTGGGTCGGCCCGGCAAAAATGTGAAAAACGTCGAAGATCTAGTGTTAACTGTTAGCACATCGAAGAGCGGACATCAAAAGCATTAAGGAAAATATCAAGACACATCACATGCTTAAATATTTTATATTAAATATTCCTTAAATTATCATTTTAAACCTAAAAACGTATGGTTCTAAAATCGTTGTTATCGTTAGACATCCCATGGTACATGATATTAATAGCGATTAAATTTGCTAAATATTTTCTGTTGTATGAGACAAATGTATAATAATATTTATTATTCGTATACATGTGCCTTACTTGTCTTCTTGTATCTGCATCTTTCGATACTCGGAGTTATTTCTTTTATTTTTAAACACTAAATAAAAAGACTTTCATCAATTTTTCGTCACATATTTTTGATAGCTGGATTGATATCATCTAAATTGTATCGTGAAATATATATATGATATTATATACTTTACGTGTAGGATATGCGTGATGTAGATAAAATAGGTATGTATTTTTATACTACAAATGTTGTAAGTCTAATCTTTGCGATTATCTTCAATGAGTGAATGAAAAAGTATGCCATACGTATTATTCACAAGTTGCAGATAACTGTTCTATAAGTACTTGAGACGTTTTACGTATAATAATAGTAGAATAAATTGAGGCCATCGGCTGGTTTCAATAAAAAATAATATATTATTTTAATGAGAAGAAACGTTTGGAGGTAGCTGTCACTGGTACGAGATATGATAAAATATAATTATCACCGGTTAAATATATTAGGTTAGTAGAGGTTTTAATACCGCTCGATGATCTCTTTTAGCGGAACCGTTACTATAATTCGATGTGATATATCAAAAAGTAATCTTGAAACAAAAACCTCAAGTCAATTTCTATATTACTTTTGAGATCTAATATGTCTGTTTATCTATATAAATAAAATGATAGAGGTCTGCAGTTGTGCGCGCATCACGGGAAAACTTCTGAATAGATTTCAATGAAATTTTCTAAATTTTATTTCTTAGACGGCCTTGGCCAAAAACAAAAATGATTGCGATATCTTCATTTAATAAAAAGTTATTAAAGTTTCAAGAAACAACGATTTGTATATGCACTGCGTGTTCAGTGATGTATGTTTAAACAAAGTATATTTTTGCTTGCGTTCTTTTTTATGTTTTTTCCTTCGTACATAAAAAAAACTTTGTTAAAATATCAAGCAACGCGGACGAAGTCGCGGGTATCAGCTAGTTATAAATAAGTGTATAAGTTTTGTTTTTCTGAACATGTTAACAACAGAAATGCAACATCGGAATACAAAAATGAATCGAATACGAACTATTATTTTTCTTCATTACCTCCATGCATCCATAAAACCATTTCATATTTTTTGTCTTCAATTATGACTCGATCATTTTAAACATTATGGAAAATTAGTTTTATACATACATACAAATATATTTTTCCAATAAAAATCTCGAACTGAAAAATAAAGCTGACACGATAGTTTACGCTTTCTGCTTAGGAAAGTGAAATGGTGAATAGAATGAGGTAACGTGGGCGCCGAAGCCACTAAGCTAGTGCCGGACATCTAGCTCCACTCACTTTCGTTGAGGCTTAGGTAACCATCACACATATCATGTTGCCTCTGGTAAATAATAATAAAACACTTAATATGATGTAAATCATAAAAGTAAATAATTTAAAAACGGCGATAACATTTACATAAAATCCGTTTTTGTTTAAAACGCTAAATGGTAAATGTTCTTTTCTAAGTTGGTATTTAATAAAACTTTAGAATGGTCAATTGTTAAATTTCAGACATAATATTTCATAATTTTTAGTCATGATTTACAAAAAATATTGAATACTAGCTGTGTCCCGTGGTTTCACCCGCATATAAAAATATAATGAATAAAAATTAAAGCCTACGCCTAATAATAGAGAGAATAAGGCCTAGAGCCATCTTCGATAAAAGAACTATACAACACAAAAATATTTTTGAATTTGAACCGGTAGTTCCTGAAATTAGCGGGATCAAACAAACAAACTCTTCAGCTTTATATATTAGTATAGATTTGAGATAAACCAAATTACATGATGGTCATAGAAAAAATGTTTGATCCATTGATATATATCAGAAAATTTTGATAAATTTAAATGATCTATGTGAAAGCATTCCAAACTGGTCAGAAACATATGTAAAGGCAAAGGCAATGTGCCTAGTCAAATAACTTTATCTATGTACTTAAAAAATTTAATGTAGTCATAACAAAAATTATATAAAAATAGACTTTTTAATCATTTAAAATTGGTCCATATATCCAGATTATGTGCTATTGGGAAAGAGGGACCACCAAACTAAATATGCATCTCCAATATGGGTTACCGATAGTCTCTACATAGTAATATTGTCGTTCAGCATGAAGAATTCACATAAAGTGGTTAAAAATATTTTATTTTTTGGCACATAAACCATATACGATTTTTTTATATTATGTAATATGACGGCATGTGAATAATAGGGTATAATAACATATGTAATACCATGATAAGCTGTCCCCACTTCCCCCAATTCCCATTTTCTTTTTTTTTAAATATTATTACACTACGAATGCAGCACCAAATATATAAACTAAGTTTTAATGCCCCTGTGGCTCATGAACATAACAACACAATTACTTTTTACAAATTTGCTGATGGACTGGTATGGAAACCTACCACCAGAGTATTGTAATTAATTATAAAAAACAATGGCATTGAAGTAAACACATACAAAATACATTCAATGTAACAGCAGGCTCGGTTAAATAAAAATTTTATATTTCAAAAAAATTATTGTCAATAAGTTTAGACTAAATACCAATTCATTTTTTTGAACCATGAATGATATGAATGTTTGTTTTATAATTCAAATTGTATAATATTTCATTTCAACTTTTATTAATAAGAGAATATCTCCTACCTGTTATTTAATTTAAGTATTAGATGAATATAAAAAAATAATACTGAACAAAATTAATGAAAATCAAAGATTTGTGCTGTATAAGATTCAATTTTATTAATTGAGTCTTGTTGGAAACTAACTTAAAATTCAGAAACTTACACTTGAATATAATATTACAATATGAAGGGAAACGTACCTTTTAAACGGAGGGCTCACTGAATGATAGCAGTCACTCTCATTACTCTTACTTTCGGCCAGCTACCTATGATATAAAATATTTAGCACCGATTCTACGAGTGACCACGATTACTGCAACACTAATTATGAATGCAACGATAGTTACACCAGCAAAATTATTCTCTGAATACACTAGATTAACTATTTGTTTTATATTGTACGATACTACTTCACTTATAGCCGAATTGGTAACTAATTCATTACCGCAACAAGAATGCATCACAAATAACGAATTAACATTGAATTCTAACAAAAATAATATAATTTATTTATGTAAAAAATTTGTTTATAGAATTAGCTAATAATTTAATTACAATTTTGACCTAAATAATATTTTATTATCGGCATGTAAACACCTGAGAATGACAAAATAAAACTTTGACAGAACATGTCTATGTTGCTAGAGTTTAAAGATACAAAATATAAAGAATGTTTCAAAGATAAAAGATATTTATTTTTATTTTTTAAATAGATATTAAAATAAAAAGAAACATTACAAAACATGGTTTTGTAAAAAAATATAAATATGCTTATTATGGATAATATAAATAAAAATCTAAAAAATGCGGTCACATCATGTTTTTATTTTCTTTGTAATTAAATCGAACATAAAATTTTATTTTAAATGTCTATTATAAATATAAATTATCAATTATGCCAGTTACGTATTGATTATGATTAATAAAACAGATAAGTTAATATATTATACCAATGATTCTTTTAATATCCTAAGGGGCAAGCGCATAAAAGTGTGGGCATAAAATATACGCACAACAATACACTATTATAGTAGGGGAGCCCACGATGCTAAATGGGGATTTACTCGAGCGTCATAGAGACCGATTGGGTTGCAAAGCTTAGATGATAAAAAGAAAAAAATGTTATATAATGTATACGTTTTTATCGGTGGGGGGAGCGGCTATAGATTTTGAAAAATGTAAAAAAAGCAAAAGAATTAGAGCGTTTTTTAGGTTCACTTAACCTCCCTTTCTATCTATCTGACGCGCTCAATAGTTTCTTTTTTTTTTTCATTTTTAACCATGTACGACCACCCCCATCATGCAAACGATCAGATTAACATACGTATGTACATTATTAAAAATATGTTGGACATGTATGCTATCAATACCTAACGCGCTCGAGTATGTCGAGGTGACTTTTTTTTACAAATTTGTTTTTCTTTACGTCACTGTCAAATTGTAAGATAAGGTGGAATATACACATATTAGCATGTCATCAACTCACACTACCTTAATCTGACGCTCTCGAAAATATCTGATGAAAAAAATTTGTTTTTTATTTTTATTTTTTTTGCGGCCATAGATATAGGGCTCATATTTGTTGGAGGTACTTAACCACGTACAAGGTATCCGCCTGTATATTAATCTGCCGCGCTCGAGGAAATACCGAAATCCCCTCTTGGGCTCCCCTACTATTACCTTTTGTATAATAGATAAATAACAAGCTATTGGTCAGCAGTCAGTTAGTTTACCAATTTAAAAAAAAAACGTAAAATCTAAACTTAAATGCAATATTTCATTATTTGATGACGTTTTGATAAGTAAAATAAGAATATAAAAAATTAAGTCTGGGGTCTGGCTCGTTTATTGTTGACTATGGAGGGTAGAGGTAAGGAGAATCGTCTGTGTACATGAAATGTGTCTGCCAAAATGCATTAAATTAGGGTGGCGCTACATTAGCATCACGGTAAATAAAGGAAGCGCCAAATATAAAAACAAACGTTGTTATTTTTCCTTTTTAATATATTAAAGTGAATAGTTTTTTTTTTTTATTTATTTATTAAAGTGAATAGTTTAATAAATAAATCAAAAAAAAAGCTTTGAATTAATGAATAGGAAAACAGAGAAACAGTAACGATCATGCTTCGCTTCGACTCGATTGCGATAAAGTGAGAAATTTTTAGTAGAATTTATGACTAACATGTAATTGTATTCGACTTTCGTCTTACAGAACACTTTTACTCATTTGAACTCAACAGACAAGCGCAATTTCCAGTATTTCGATGTAATCATGTAATCACCATGTGGGTACGTCATCACATTGGAACACATTTTTGTAGTACTTTTATACTTCTTTGATTAAATAAGCCGAACATTTAAGTTAAGGACTGTCCGTCAGGACACATTTTGACTTGCGCGTTATAAAATTTTAACCATTGCTCTTCTCCAAAAAAATGTATTCCATTGCATCTCCCTGTGCATTTCGTTTCATAGGTACTCTTAACATTTTCATTAAATAAGGATTGGTCAAGCAAATAAAGAATAAAATGAATTTAGAAATAAACGAGCAATTACCAACCGCAACTTGTGTACGTTTGCTGTAACAGGTTTCTATTAGTCTTACAAAAAACTCAACCCAACCATAATTACAAATATCCTTGAATATTTATTATATTCTATATAATAAATATTTGAGACATGAAATTAGTTGTTCCTTCACGAAATTAATTTATACGATTAGTTTTTATAAAACACGACAATTCAACACTGCTTGCCAGGGCTAGAAGTTAGAACTAAGACTCATCCATTAAGATTCTCGTTTTAACCACTGGGCACGTTTCGGTCATGCTATGTCATAATGCGACACTTGGAAAAAACGCCAATAGTAAAGGGCCCTCCATATATAGAAGAATAATAATAAACATTTCATTTCTTAACTTTAATGTATTCACAAAATATTTCGCAGAAAAGGATTACCACATTATATTAGTAGAACAATCAATACATGAGATATTATCCATATACAAAATAAATTACAAAGATTAAAAACTAAATTTTGGTGCCAAGCAACAGCATAATGAATATTTCATAAACACTTAATTATTTATTAAATGCTTTTTAATTAGGAATATATTTGAATTTATAAGTCAAAATTTCGAAATATTATTTATAATATTCTAACTTTTCTAATTATCATAATCATACTACTCTAAATATCTTATGTTTTTACAAATAATATATAATACTAATCAACACTAGTGCTATTACAAAAATAGTTCTGTTTAAAGTCATTAAATTTATTAATATATTTAATCTTTACAAAACAAAATTTTGTGATGATTTTTAGGGCTTACACTAATATTAACTATATAAATTAAGTATCAAGAGAGGTCAATAGGCAACAATCAGTTTTTACCATCAAATAAAAGTTAAAAGAGACTTTATCTATAAAAATATTATAAACATTTTTACCAGAAGTTAACCATAACTTATATAGTATAACCAATATATTTGTTTAATGAAGAATGTAAATAAAATCCTTCATCTTCAAAATGTCATTTATAAAACCTTAAAATTGTTTTATCAAGATTATGTGTTGCTGAATAAAAAAATATTCATTAAATGTTTAATAACTGAACATGCACATAAATGCATGCATATTGTTTGGCTAAATGATTATGAGTGTAGTAGCAGATAATGAGTCGAAAAGCTACATTTTAATACCATTATTACATAATATGGAAGCTACATACCAGGCAATTTTATTCAGTTACATATACATTGATATAAATGTTGTACAGCAAAAGCTAAGGAGCTTAACGCTTACTTTATTCGCAGATGAAATAATTTCGACCCATGTCCTATATTCGCGGCTAAAGATTTCGTTATTCGCGGATCTAATCAGTACATATAAAAAAAAAGGATTCGGTATTCTTTGTAAACGCGTCGGCAAATAGACTAATAAAAAAAAAACAGACAGACGAATTGATAACCTCCTCCTTTTTTTGAAGTCGGTTAAAAAGTAAAACAGACCTTACTACAAAAACAAAAGTGAAAATAGAAATGCTTGATCGTTAACGTTTTGGAGTTCTCGTTTGCATCCATATTACGCTTTTTCGAATTCAAACTTTAACTGTAAACAATGCGGAAATTGCGAATAGAATACGACAAGATAGAATCAAATGATATGCAGGAGTTGCTTGAATCGCAAGATGTAGATTTGACTTAATCCGACTTGGAGAAAATGTTATATCTGCAGGCCACTAAAAAAGAAGCTTCATCAAGCACTGGAAAAAAGGCCATGTGCCATTGTGATTTCTTTATGAAAACTGATCCGTCGGGGAACGGAGTGTTATTTTTAAGAGGCAAATTGCTAATGCCACTCCTGAATATTAGTCTAAATTGAAGGGGCTTTTTAAACTACCAAGCAAGAAAAAAAATCACAAAGTTCTTTAAACCATCGCCTAAACCTGACGATAACAGCTAATCAATATTAATTATTTTAATATAACAGTCCAAATTTGTTAATGCAAAAAATATTATTCTGATAATGTAATATAAATAAATATGTATTTAGTTTAGAGTAGATATTAGTAATAGCCAATTAATAATATTTTCCCTAATTCATATTATTATAGATCTTAGATTGTGTCAAAAATTAACCATTGCCTCATGATAAACTTGGAAACCAAATGATTTTTATAAATAATTCAGATAAAATTTAAATTAGACATAATTATGTTAAAGTCTTATTTGAGGTACTATCTTAATTGCAGAACTTGTTATTGGTTTCTTTGGGCTCAGCTTATTCGGTGACTGCATGACAACATCTACTGCTCGTTTCAATATTTGATGTTCGCTTTTTTTATATTCTTCAGTAATTTGGGACAAATCCAAATCTGCATCAATCATTAAAACCTAGAAAGACAAAGTAAATAGTATTTACAATTATTCTATAATGTAGTATGTATTTGTATTACTTAAGAGTGAAGTGCAGTGCAGTTTTAAATGACTGCCCAATATTTGAAGTCATATTTAGATATATAAACTTTCATGCAAATATATCCTTTAAATAATTTATAAATAATAATGTGTATGTACACTACACAAGATGAGGTTCTAGTGTGTTTCAGTATGACACATTTACATTTATGAATCATATCATGTGAATTACTAAGCACGTGATTTATTAAATAATGTGGTAGAATATAATAACATACTACAGCAACACTAAAGACCTTTTGATGTAACTGTAAGACTTGTAAAATAACTTACTGGTGCCGGACACTCAGCAAATGTTCTATTAACAAGCCATTCTTCATGTAATTTATGTAATTCCTCTATATAGGATAATGGCACACATTGTTCCTCAGATCGGGCCCGTTTCTTTATTCTATCGTGAACTACTTGTGGTGATGTCCTAAGGTATACTGTAAATAAATTAAGTGAGATTTTTACGAGTTCATTCAACTCACTATATAACTAAATCATATTATAAGTAGAGACGACTGGATATGTTTATGTACATGAATATGGAAAAATTAAATGTCATTTCAAGTACCCACCGATCAGATCTACATCAATAGGTATCTCTCGATGAATAAACCTGAACCACTCGTCAAGTACAGCAAACTGCGCGGGGTGAAGAGTACCATTCCTCATCATATGTTCAACGAAGCAATATCTAGCGCTATACAACGATCTCTCCATAAGCTTTACTGGGGTAGAAGTGGGTCGGCGATGCATGTCCAGCATAGTCATGGTAACATACGATTGAAAGGTCATTGCCCACATCGCTGGATCTTTATACATCAAGTCCTAAAAGGAATTAAAATAGAAAATTAGGGACTTTCATTCTCAATGTATACGTATTATAATAAGCTTCATATTTAATAAGCTTCATAAGTTGTACTTACTAAAAGATTCCACCCTTTAAGATTGCGCCATTGTTCAACAGGTTCAGTTAGTAGCGTTATATCTTCAAATTGTTGAAAATGCTCCAAAAATGTTGTTTTCCCGCTTCCAATATTACCCTCCACAAGAACAGTAAAAGGTTTTAAATTGGAAGCGTTCATTTTGTGTAAAAGTCTATCCACTGAAATTAAATAAAATAAATGTTAAGATGCCACCCTCCACGCTTCAACAATTTCCCGCCTAAAGCTACATTGACAAAATATTAGCGAATAGCGTTCAATTCAGAAAATAACCTGTCAAAAAAGTAAATACACCAACCTTTAAAACAAAAATTTAAAATCTTGCGTTTTATCATTTCAAGTGAATTTTATACAATCTACTTGTACATAAAAGCATTATCTACATTTATGTAATTAATTTTAAAACATAAAAATGTTATAAGATTCTATTCAAATGTTTGTTATTTACCGACATAACACAAGCGCAAAGATTATACAATATAGAAAACAAAAAAATAGATAACATATATTACACAGAGTAATAATAATCAGTTTATGTATAGGTTAAAACGTAATTTATTTTTTTAATTTTTACTTACGATTAGTCGTAAGTGACTGAAACAATTAAACATGAAATGTAGTGAACAGTGAGAGTTTGCTAAATTCATTGAACATAATTTTGAATACATATTAAACATGAAAAGCTGAGATGAATTGAGATATATGTTTCGCGAATTCATCAAGTGCTTCACTGGAAAGCAAACCGACGTGACAAAACAAGTGCATACCGCCGTGGAAAAAGCTCCTAAAAACTGTGAACATTTATCGTAATCTATGTTTTTAAGGTAAGGTATTGAGAGGTGTAGTCCATAATGCTGATGTATTAAGCCAGGTGAGTCTGTCGGCCCCAGCTAGATTCACCTGGCTTTTTAACGTGTAATTTAATGTTCTTAATTGTGTGAAACTCGTCAATACAGCTTTTCAATGACGCTAGGGAGTTTTAGCAGCAAAATGCGTTCGCTCCGGATATAATCCCACTATTCGATTTTTCGATTGAATCATGTTAGGGCAGCGATACTCAACCTGCGGCCTGCAGGCCGCATGTGGCCCGCCGGTCTTTCTGTTGGCTCCCCCGGGCCAACATTATTTTTAACATATACGTACATTATTTCCAACTAATTTAAAGGATGATGCAAGGATTTGTATGAGCTCTGGTCCCGCCTCCAATACATCGTTGGATAGGTTATTTTAAGCTGAACAAAATTTACTATAGCGCTAAGTTCCAAATTTAAGCCGTTGAGAGTTATGCATTACTAAACACACCAGTTTAACAATATTCAAAAATAATGGTATACCACAATACAGTGCATTCTGTGTATTAATACTAGTATATTTACCTTGTTGATGTTACTTGATGGTAACGCTTTGTGCAAGCTCGCCTGTGTAGGTACCACCCATTCATCAGAAATTCTACGGCAAAACAACAGTACTTTCACTTAGTATTGTTGTGTTCCGGTTTGAAGAGACAGTGAATCAGTGTAATTGCAAACACAAGGGACATTACGTCTTAGTTCCCAGGGTTGGTGGCGCATTGGCGGTGTAAGCGATGATTTAGAATGCCCAACGCATCGCATTTGTATCATTTGGTAGGCGCGATGTATGAACGTTATTTTGTTATGTGACATGGACCACTGCCATTTCACTCTACTATAAGCCTGGTCCTGCCAATCCCTCATGCCTGGCAAACCCAGTACCAAACGATTATTAAACAGCATTATTTGGCTATTAAGTAATCTGCCATGTTTAATAAAACATAACTCTGAACGGACTAAGATTAAAAACTTGGAGCTTTTGTTTATCTCAACAATATCTATCCAACGACGTATTACACGTCTCTATTGGAGGTGGGACCAAAATTTGCAAGTACTCGTAACTACGGACACTGCAAAATGAATCATCAGGATATTATAAAAAAAATGTTAATATATACTCAATAAATCCGTTCTTAGTTGTTTAAGTCAATTTGTAACAATCCCCAATCAAAACCTAAAAAATCATTATCAACATTTTTTGTTTGCGGCCCGCGATATCATGACTAGTACGTGTTTGTGACCCCTATAAGAAAAAGGTTGAGTACCGCTGAGTTAGGGGGTAACCCCTAGTATAAAACCGAGTTTTGTTATTCCAGAATCCAGACTATGAGCGTTAGCCACCATCTCGTTGGTTTTGTACTATTGATAATTTGTATTTTGTACTATTGTTAATTGTTAATGATTTTGTTGATTGCTTTTTATCAATAGTATTGTTCACGGTGAGCTATCGATACCACGGTCTTAGACACAGTTCTATCAATAACAGTAGTGGCAATAAATGTACCGTGGTTGCTACTTTGTTCAATTTATGGCCGCCAGAGGCATGACGATAAATAACTCAAAAAAATTGTACATGGAAGATAAAATTATACTATTTGTCCAAATTATACAAAATTCAACAAAACTATAACAATGATTAAATAACACAATACTTTGGAGAGAAAAATATATGCGTCACTCAACCGGCACGAGACCGCATAATATACCGATAGCAACGACGTTGATGCGAAATTAAAATTATGTCACAATCGTACCTCTCTTTCACCACTGAAATTGTACTCGGTTGATAGACCTGTATACGATACCGTGATCGATCGATACTATTGCTTACAACTTAACTATCGATAAATAATTAATCGATTGTCTATCGATAGTGGACTATCGACATTTCACAACACTATTTCCAATATTGAGCAGGATTTTATAAGTACAAATATATTTATTAATAATAACATTTGTTAAAGTACCTATGTCAAGAAATTCTAACTTATACTGTAAATGCGAACGTGAGTTCGTTTGGCTTTCACGTCTGAACTGGTCAATTGGTAATCATAAATTTTTGCATAATACACATTGTCAGGGGTACAGAAAAAGACAGTCTCTCATACCTTAGCGCAAAACGCGGGTTGAAGCTAGTCATTTATATTTCAGGGTTTTCAGTCTTTAAAACGTAAAGTATCATGTTAAAAACAAACTTTGTATAACAATTTTATAAATAGTATAAAATTCAAAATTAAAATAGCTTCAGAACGAATAGTCTAGCTATTAGTTCTGAATAAAAAATAATGATAAATTTAAATTAATTATTTTAGTTAAACTTTTTCATCGTTCTGGGTTGCTTACCGACATTTAAATGTAAAAAGCAATCATATTATTGTAGGTTTTGGGTTTAAATAACGACATAAATAAACCTAGATTAGATGATAACAAATGTACCTAGGAATTTTTATTACAGCTTAGATACAAGACCGTGGTTTAGAACACACCATTATGGCGGCAAAATCAATGTAACCAATCCATGTAAACCACGAATTCCATTGACAATTCTAGTATCTTGTCTGTGATATTTCGGCAAAAAATAATTGACGTGTTTGTTTCTCATATCATTTTTCACAAAGTTTTTCTCTCGATTAAACGTGAATATTTCAATTATAACAGAAGTATATTAAACCTTACACCAAGTCGCTAAACTTATTAAAAATGTTGTGTTCACGGTTGTTAGGTCAGTTTAAAAACATGTAATAAGTGTGAAATTTGACTTTATTGTAATGAACTATTTTACCGGTGTTTTAAATTATCCTTTTTTGTTAATTTCAGGTGTGGTATTATTAGTGACGGGCTCATATGCCTTGTACGACTCATCATCAGATGTTGTAGAATTGACACCAGGTAATTTTGAAAGGCTAGTTATAAATTCTGACGAGGTTTGGATCGTTGAATTTTTTGCTCCATGGTGCGGACACTGCAAAAATCTTGTTCCTGAATATAAGAAAGCTGCTCGAGCGCTAAAGGTAGGTTAAATAAGTTACCTCCATACTAATACATAATCATGATATAAAATAATAATTATTTAGTGTGGGTGGTTATATAGTGGGTAGATTAACTTTGTCTTACTTTTTCTTTACGTTTTAATATATTTAATATATGTCAATTTATATTTTTATAGGGTATTGCAAAAGTAGGAGCTGTGGATGCAGACCAATACAAAGATCTTGGTCAGAAATATGGAGTTTCAGGTTTCCCAACTATTAAGATTTTCACTGGAAGCAAACATACTCCTTATCAGGGACAAAGAACTGCTGAAGCATTTGTTGATGCTGCTCTTAAGTCTGCTAAGGAAAAGGCATATGACAGTCTTGGAAAGAAATCCAGTGGGTCTTCTGATAAGGTAAATTTTATTAAGAAACTCAGTAATATATTATTAAAAGCATATACATCAGGTTGAGACTTATAAATGATAAACATTTTGTTTTACTCCTTCCTTTATGATTTTTGAAAATAACAATTCATTATTTATATAAAATAGTACCAATTTTTTTAAAGTTTAAGTAAGAATAATGTTAAGATTATGTAGGTTAATGAATAATTTAAGTCTAAAAATTAATATTTTTTAATTAGCAAAAAATTAAGAATAAAGTATATGGTCATATTATACCTTGGCGACCCATTCTAAGAATGAACCAAAATAAGCAAATTGATCCACCATTCATAACTAAACCTATAAGAAATCTCAGATTTAATGCTTTACAAGAACAATTATTTCATGGAAGGATACATAATGAGATTAAACCAACCATTTAGCAACTATATCTTAAAAAAAAAAAATCACTAATGAAAAATTAAAATTGATTCCTATAACATTTAAAATATGTGTGTTATTTGTAATATATTAAAAATTATCATTGACTAACTAGTTATGACATCAAGGCTATAACTTATTTACTGTAAAATAAGATATACCAAGAGGTCTACAATCAAAATACATTTAGTTACATTTTTTTTTAATAATTACTGTTACAAACAAAAGTACCAAAATTGTCTCGTTGATAAATTTAAGTAATGGTACAGAAATATTTAAAAGTTAAATAGATGTATTAATTTTCAATTACTAAAATTAAACCATTAAAAATATATGAGTTTCTTTCGATTGTGTCGCAGCTGGACAATTTTAAAGTTCCTACTGTTATTTGCAATCACTTTTTATTTTGACGTTAAAATGTGTAGGTTCAGATAAATCAGCTTGGATAAGTTTTTGCATTTGTATGAGTGTACATACAATTCCTGAAACCAAGATAAACCACTTTAAGCTAGGTATGAACATTAGAAGTGTCAAGTGTTGTTTGTTTCTTTCTTACTTAAGCGCATTATTTCAAAAAGTTGATTAACAGAAAGAAATATATATTTCCATTTGTCCTATCATAAAAAAAAAGTTTTATAGACTTCAATTGTAATCCATGTTATCCTAAAGGTAAAACATAAATTATTATGAATTATGCCTGATAATTTTATAATCAAAATAGACTTTTTCAAAGCTGTTATTTAAATGTGTTGTAGTGAATTAGAAAGAATTTCCAGTAAAGAACTATAAAATGGCAATATTTATTCAATTTTTAAATTAATTTGAAATAATCTTTTTAAATAAATGTTTACTTGAGGTTCTATTTCACATGCCAGAATAATATATAACACAGTTAAAATTCAAAAGCAATATCGCCCACGAAGTACCAACGCCTACACTCTCGCTCCACTATCACATTTCGAGATAATTCTCTTAGCATAGCCGTCGCTAGGACACGTCAGATTGACCTTGAGTGCGCTATAAATGACCTGAAAAATTAAAAATGTTAAACGCATGTTTAAGATGGGAACTACAAGTTTAAATTTATAACAGTTAAAAAAAACAGTTTTTACTTTTTCAATCTGTTAATTTTTTAAATCGTTTAAATTGTTATATTGCGATAAATAATTCACAAGAACGAAGTTTGATATCTTTAAATAGATAATTACGCAGAAATTTATTTTGGACGACTAACAAACAATATGAACAATAAACCTTTCTTTATTTAGTTCATTGACCTTCGTTCTGTATACAATGTACCAGTCCATTATTATTTATAACTTGTAATTTATTTTTGGTAAAAATACAAAATATTCTGTAAAATTTCCTAAGAAATAACTATCAGGAAATAACGCGCTTTGCTTGCTTTTCAAAGCAGTTATTATTTTTTATACCATATTAGTTGATTTTTACCTTAATTATTTTCATCATGTACGAAACTTTACAAAAATATTAAAATGTGAATTACGCCTTATTTAAAAAATTTTTGAAAAATAATTATTGTTTCAGTCTGATGTGATCACACTCACAGATAGCAACTTCAAAGAGCTAGTACTGGACAGCGAGGACATGTGGCTGGTTGAGTTCTATGCTCCATGGTGCGGTCACTGCAAAAACCTCGAACCTCACTGGGCTAAAGCTGCCACAGAACTTAAGGGCAAGGTAAATAAATCAAGTATTTCTATAACTCACAAATACTTATATTTGTATATAATCATTATATATAAAACATAAACTACTCTAAAATATAGTTTCAATTAATAGTTAAAATATAATGTTTATAACATTGCAACCATTTACCATTTAGATTTCGAAAACTTTTTCGAATCGATTGAATTAACTACAATTAATTTTGTCGTTTTATAAAAATAAATAGCGAAATTTAACAAATAAGTCCAAATTTTTTAACAAAGCATTACATATGTAATATTTAGTTAGTTACTGCTACCGCTTGCGAATTATACTAATCTACAAATTTTATTGCACTAAAGTTGTGTAGAAATATATACATTCAAAAATTATATTACACTGCACTATTATAAATTTTTATATGGTTATACACTTACTTTATCGACTATACACAATTCTAACTTAATAAAACATATTTTATAGCTGTGTTGACATAGAAAACAGTATTACAAATTTTCATTTAACTGTTTTCATAGCCAACCTGTTAATGCTATGAACAAAATAATACAAAAATGCACCTGCAATGATTTTGCACAGGTATATCCCAAAATAGCATACAATATTATTTTTAATGCTCACTCACTCACTTTTATGTAGTTGTTAAGAAGATACTTGTAAGGATAATATCATAATTAAATTAATTAAGCTAAAATGTTTTACCCAATCTGTTCATTTATAGTGTAAATAAAAGAAAATAATTCTCCTAAGTATTACCTTCTCTATATCCTAAGCCTTTGTATAGCCAATATAATACTTATAATGCAATAAGTATATTACATTTCATATTAATTTCATTAATGATAAGATGATCTATATGTTGACTTTTCTTGACTAGGTCAAATTAGGTGCACTTGATGCCACAGTTCACACAGTAATGGCATCTCGCTACCAAGTTCAAGGATACCCAACTATTAAGCTGTTCACCTCAGGCAAGAAGACAAGCGACTCTGTAGAAGATTACAATGGAGGAAGAACATCAAGCGATATTGTAACCTGGGCTATGGAAAAATTAGCTGAGAATGTTCCCGCACCAGAAATTATTCAGGTAAAGTATGTTTACTACAGAATAGAGATTTATACCCCAATACTAAAAGTATTTCGAACTATTATAACTTTACAAAACTTTTATTTTATCTTCAAAATCAATTTTTTTATGTTATCAATAAGACACTAATTGATGAAATCTGGTATGTTGCTACATAGTGTTATAGGACTATGTACGTATTTGACAGGGATCCATAGATTTATCGTTATAAATGTGCAGGTCAAAGACATTAATTTTTGAGTAAAAATATTAGATTAAAAACTCTAGATAAAATGAAAATATTTCATATAGGACAATTTAGCAAATACAAAAAAAATTGCATTTTCTAATTTTGGTAAAATAACTGCGATTAATTCCAGGTGGTAGACGCAGATACGATGAAGGCGTGTAGCGAGAAGCCGCTCTGCGTTGTGTCGGTGTTGCCGCATATCCTGGACTGTGACGCCGCGTGCCGCAACGGATACCTCACGGTGCTTGCGCGCCTCGGGGACAAGTACAAGGCCAAAATGTGGGGGTGAGTGCTTCTCGCTAGCCAGTTCCAGACAGTTCAAGGCTTAGTGGTGTTATTCTACCGCCAAACAGTATATCAACAATTGTTGTGTTCCGGTTTTAAGGGTAAATGAGCCAATGTAACTACGAACACAATGCACGTAACATCTTTATTCCCAAATACTTTAATAATGAGAATTTGATACTGAAATATTTTTATTTATACCTGTATAATATTCAGTTGTAATGATTAAAGATATATTTTTTTGTTTGCATTAATACTATTGTATAACAATTATGTTAATATATTTTCTGAAATGACATGCTCACTAAAAAACACCATTAATATAATTATATTCACTACAGATGGGTTTGGGCTGAAGCTGGTGCTCAAACAGCATTAGAGGAGGCTCTTGAACTCGGCGGCTTCGGCTACCCAGCGATGGCGGTCGTTAATGCTAAGAAACTCAAGTTTTCAACTCTACGAGGTTCTTTCTCCGAGACAGGCATTAATGAATTCCTAAGGTAAGAAAATATCTCAATAACACTAAATAGGTACTGTTAAATATGCGATCTTTAATTTTCGTTTTGCATAAAATGTTGTGCCGTTAATATTATAAGCAATATGCTTATCGTTCGCGTCGTTCACGCTTTCGTAACGCGTGCGGTGGGTAAAACAGTATAGTAAAGCTTTTTCACCTATGTGTGTTGACGACACAAACTGACATTTTTTTTTTTGTATGCAGATGCAGCGTAATAATATTTTAGTCGTGTATAAAAAAAATTAAAAGCAGCTTACTTTTATTGCAAACATTTTATATTATAGGGACCTATCCTTCGGTCGGGGCCAAACTGCTCCTGTTAAAGGGGCAGAAATGCCTAAAATCTTTAAAACAGAACCTTGGGATGGCAAAGATGGAGAGCTGCCAAAAGAAGAGGATATTGATCTCTCAGATGTTGATCTCGAGAAGGATGAACTATAAGTGAGAGTGAATTCAAGTGTTTCAAACTAAAAAAAACTTGTTTAAAATTACTCTTAGTAAGTTACATTCTTTAGATGTTGTGTGAGTAAAGCTAGTTTTTATATATTGTGAAGTAATAATTAAAATTTTGTAATAATAGATGGATTTAAATACATATATAACCAAAACATGATATTCCAGTGAAATGTATTTCAATTTTAGATTGTAATAAATTTGGTAATAAAGGTACACAATCACATTATCATCACATTCCCCAGTTTATCTGTGGTATGCCATTATAGTTTATAGAAACTTAAAATATATTACTACGAAATATTTTTATGCATTTTTTACTAGTTTAAGACTGCCGTTGTAAGCTGGTGTAAGATTAAAAACAGAATTTTGTGCTGTTATTTAGTTTCAATTTTATCATCAGATAGATTTCATGTCTGATATTTTGAAATTGCAATTTATATACATTAAACATTTTATTAATTTATATATTATACAAGATACTAAATCTAGTTACATATCTTCCGCATTACATTATTGAAATTTTGAATGATTAATGTGGCCAGACTATTTTTAAGAAAATAAATTGCTAACAATAATATACATATGTATTTTTTTTTAATCCCTTAAAACGTTATTGAGTTGTTCATAATGTATGTATACCATGCTAATCCAAAATCAAATCTTACAATAAGAATCACCATCTAAGGTGAAAAAAATGCAATAAGAATTTAAGAATTTTCACATCATTATTCACCTTCCCTTTCGATCAATGAGCATTTACTGTATAAAACTATAATGTCAAGTAAAAATTATAATTTATATATTTATTATTCGAGAATATATTCTATAAAAGGCGAAATAAAAAACAAACATATTCAAATAATAATTTTGATTTTTTATTATTGATATATATATTTTTTTTTAAATAATACAAAGTATAAAGGATTCTTGCACCAATATGTTCAATGTAATTAAAGTAATACTGATGAAAAATATCAATTAAAAAATTCAAATATTACATATGCAATCAATAATAGGATGTTAATTTTGAAATTGGTTTTATTATGCATAAGGATTAAATATTATTTACATGAAAAGTATAGTTGTGTGTTTCTAAAAGGAATTTTCTGACATTATTTATCTAAAAAACATTTTTTCCTGGTATTTGCACTGGTAAATATACTGGTTCATTACCAATTATGTTTTTAATAAAACCACAATTATTTTTATATCATAACACGAAATGTGTTAACATAAAATTGTATCAATGAATCAAGTCATTTATTTGAAAACAAAACTAAACTTGGAAAAAAAAATTATAGCAGTTATTCTGCTAGTGCTTTTGAATTTTTATGAATAAGTCATATCTAAACATTGGGTAACTTACTTGGATTTAAATATTGTATAAGTTGTTGCACTCACAGTTAGAAAATTATGATTGTTAAAAGCAAATTTGTTTTTTGTTTTTATAACTTTGAAAGCTTATCAATAATAAATATGAGCAAGTATTGTTAGCTTTTTTTATTGAAGTACTTAAAAAAACTACAGATAAATAATTTCAGAATTAATGTCATCTGACTTGGTACATTGAAGGGATGACACACATTTACCAGGTTTTAAAACAAGAGCTACATGTTGAGAGTATTATGCCCTAGTGCAGAAGGGAAATACTTTATATTGTAAAAGCTTGTCTTAAAACATGAAAATATTGAGTTACATGGTTGACAACCCTTATATTTTTACATATCTTCTATTTATTCTTGTCTCTGGCGTTTTCCATTTATTAAAAGTGTAGATTTGCATGTTCTAATATTCTATACTAGTTTCCGAGTAAAAATGAGATTAAAAATAAATGTTTAGTATTTCCATTACTATGGCACCAGTAATTTTAAAATACAATAAAAAGTTAAAATTAACTCTTAATACTAATAAAATATGTTATAAAAATTGGTCCAAAGCAGTCTTTTACATTTGATGTCTCTTATATCATACTTCATTATTTGCTAACATTTAAAAATGTGTCATAATGTTAACTTTAATTTTGGATACTGTTATAATACAAGTATTTAAATTCACAACCTATTAAATTATTAAGTAAAATTTTTAAGTATGCATAAGTATTTAAAAATATGGTAAATGCTAATTTTATTGGATTTATATAATCCCAAGTACATGATATGCATTTGATAGTCAATAATCTTATCTAACATATTGTTAATATACCAATAAATAACCTTGGTTTAGGCAACAGATGTTAACCCAATCATATCATATTTTTTATTCTTTTGACATATAATTGGGTAACAGATGGAGAAATAATATAAGCCTGCAATTGCTAAAACAAGTGATACAATTACTGTTATAATACCCCACGCCGATATCCCTAAACCTCTTCGAACTGGACCTTGGTTTGGAAGAGCAGAACCGATTGAAGCTTTTGGTTGAACATTTTCCCGTCCTTTATTTTGATATTTCGTATTGTATCCTCTACGAAATCCTTCACAAGTAGTTAAAACCACGCATAAAACTGAAACAATAATTTGAAATTATTTAATGTTTATTAATTAACATGTTTATTATTATAATAGATTATTTCTTACCAAGTAGTCCAAGACCTAGATTGATGAACGATTTAAACATTTTAGCTATTACTTCAATAAAAAATACTGAGTTTAAGTTTATAAGCAATGAAGTTTTAATCACAAATAAGAAGATTTTAGTTAGCAAACAAATAAATTCGCTAGTTATGCTCAGATCGAATGTTTCAGATCTTTCGACTTTCAAGGCTTTGAAGTTTTGAACATATTTCGCAAGTGATTTTAAACTCTTGTCTCTTTGAAAGTTTGTCAATTCGTAGTCGTAATTTATTCTGTATAGTGTAGTCTTAGTACCAAGACCAAGCCAGCTGCCACTTGCCAGTGTGAACTGTGAATTCTTAATGTCAAAAACTTAATTACAATTAACCCAAAGATAATATAAACACAATATTATGATATTGTGTTAATATAAACACAATATAGATTACAAACAGGAAACCGTAGTCCGTACGCCAGACTAATATAAGAAATAACCAAATAATATTCAAAAGTAATTATCGTTAGATCCATATTATTATTTGATTAATTGTTAAAGAAACTTCATAAATTAATAACTGCATACTAAGTATTACAAAAGTTCTTAATAAAAAAAGTAAAATAGATTTATAAATATTACTTTAAAAAAATTTTGATGCATAATTGCAGTTATCAACACTTATACTTCATAAAATAACACAATAATAATATTTTATTTATGACGCTTAACAATAATTAGGATGGCAATAAAACAAAATTAACGTATTTCCTGTTTCGCTATTTGCTGGCGTGTACTTCCTTTAAGTGCGTTGAACTGATTTGTCAAATGTCAAAAGAAAATGATGCCGGCGATGGCTAAGATACAATTTTCGGTTTTACTTTTATTTTATATCGCCATTCAGTGCGGTAGTTTAAATGTGGATACAATTTCTTCTGATATAAAAATTAAAAATGTCGATCGGTCGATCGATATCTCCTCTCAACTCGTAAAAATAACATCTAAAGTAACCTTGGAAAACACGGGGAAGGTGCCGGTAAAAAATTTCCTACTATCAGTCGAAGGTGCAGCAAAACGTAACTTAGCTTTTATTAATGCCAAAGACAGTAACAACAAGGACCTGCGCCTTGTAGAGACCACAGTAAAAGGTAATGATCAAGTCAAATTTTGGCGTGTTGAATTGAAGGAAGCAATAAATGTAGCATCTACGGCCGTTTTTACTACGGAATCTGTGTACACCAAAGCATTACAACCTTTCCCAACCGCTATTACCCAGCAAGAAGATCAACTGGTTAAATACAACGGCAACTTGTACTTCTACTCTCCTTATGCGGTGGTCTCTCAAAAAACGACTGTTGTTCTAAATACGAAATCTGTTGAGTCGTTTACTAAAATAAAACCATTCTCTCAACAAGATGGAACCATTACCTATGGCTCGTATTCTAATATTGCTCCATTTACTGATAAAGAGTTGAACATTCATTATAAGAACAATTCCCCGTTCTTAACTGTTACTAGGTTGGCACGACTCATTGAAGTATCGCACTGGGGTAATATAGCTATAGAGGAAACTGTTGAAATTGAGCATACAGGTGCCAAACTAAAAGGACCCTTTTCAAGATATGAGTATCAACAAGACCATCACAGCGGCCCAGCCAGTGTACGTTCTTATAAAACTTTCCTACCTGCTTCAGCATCAGATGTATATTACCGGGACACCAATGGAAACATCTCTACATCTAACATGAAGGTGAAGAAAGATTCAGTGGAGCTGGATCTAAGACCGAGGTACCCTCTTTTTGGTGGTTGGAGGTCCCACTACACTCTAGGGTATAATGTCCCAAGTTATGAGTACTTGTACCACTCTGGTAATGAGTATTTGCTCAAGATGAGAGCAGTTTACCATGTCTTTGATGATATGCAAGTAGATGAGCTAGTTACAAAGATTATTTTACCAGAGGGATCGACAAACATTGTAGTCAACTTTCCATTCACTGTAACAAGACTTTCAGATAGCCTGCACTACACATACCTTGACACTAAGGGTCGTCCAGTCATCTCCTTCACAAAGCAAAATGTTGTTGAGAATCACATTCAAGATTTCCAGATTCGTTACACATTCCCACGTCTGCTAATGCTACAGGAACCTTTATTAGTTGTTGGTTTCTTATATACTTTATTCTTATGTGTAATTATTTATGTTAGATTAGATTTTTCTATTCATAAGCCAGAACATCAGCATAAAGATTAATGTTATAGTTATTGTAAATCATGCTAAGCTGTCTGTTTGTAAGAAATAATAACATTTTAAATTAATTTACAGTGTAGTGTGAAATTTGCACATTAATTATAGCATGTATTGTCTCAAATTTTTTGAGGAATAAACAAACTAAAAATTTATAAAAGGATACTTTGTATTATTTATTTGTCCTTATACTTTTAATTAAATATTTATTTTTACAATTCGACTAATATAAATATCTATACATAAGGTCTTAAAAATCTGTTTTTTATATTTTACCTTATTTTATTTCAATGTAATAAAAAAACTATGAGCTATAATGACCTAGTGGTCAAACCTAACATACTGTGTGCTTATAATTATTTTCATGCCAAATGGTATAGTAAAATTTGAGGAAACCAGTAAAGTAAAATGTGTTAGATTTAGTTGTGCTGCATATGTATACTGGCAACTGGAGCAGCATGGTGAAGCTCCAAACCTTCTTTTTTATTAAAATTTTGTATTTTAAACAAAACTATATTTATAAATAAATTAAGTCATGGTAACAAATCTTGATAAATTTTATCTTTCTTTTTAACTTAAGAATATAATTATGTAATAGAAAAGATTGTTTATAAGGGAATTGTATTTAAGTAAATGCATACATTTAAATACAACTATATACAGACGTGTGAAAAAAGCTTATTTTGGGCATGAAAACGAAATTATATTTTCACAATGGGATACCAACAAAACATTTTTAGTAAAAAATGAGCTATATATTGTTCACTACTCCTGAGAAAAACAAATGGATAATAATAATACATAATGTTTGTAACATTTCAATTGACTTGCTTTCGTAAAAAAACTATTAATCTTAGTTATTTTTCAGGTACATATTATGTTTGAAAACTAGGTACATGTTTTTTTTTTTTTTACCCGTTATAGGCTTGCGTTTGACAGTAGTCTTGCCTGATGGTAAGCAACGACACAGTCTACGATGTAGCACGCTTGCCTAGAAGAAACCTGTTAACTCTTGATTTAAAGACACCCATGTTGTACCTATCGGGAAATACAGTCGCAGGCAAAGTATTCCACAATTTTGCAGTGCGAATGAAAAATGTGGATTCGAAGCGCTTCGTACGTAGGCGGGGTATTTCCACTGTATTTTATTTACATGTTAGATGTGCATAACTGACCTTTTTTAACTGTTAAATTTTTGTCTTTAAATGATTATTATGTGTATATATATTTAAGGAATGATGCAAATGAGACAATCAAATATGGAAAAAGATATTATACAAAAAAAAAACGTTAAACATTTATTTTTTATAAATATTTTGGATATGTGACTCGGAACGAAAAATATTTTCTGTATTTAAATAAGATACACAAATAATTTTTCGTATTTTCCATGTGTATTTTACCGTCATATTGACGACATTCTTTCCCCAATCACGATCTTCGCCCGCGGGCCGCAAATGACTAATTAAGGCGTTTTGAAGTCTTCTTTTGCATGCCTTTATAAAATATCTATTCCGTTTAACATGTATAATATAAATATACATTTCATTATCAATTATCATTATTTTTAAAAATCTTACAATAATTGTTGAAGTAATATGAAAATAAATGTATATTAAATATATTTATTACATTACTATGAGTTACTCGAAAAGGATTTTTGTGCACATTTACAGTCCATATTCAGATAATTTAAAACGTAGGACTACGGGGGCGCTTGTACAAGGTAGTATGGCCAGTTCCGTGACAACAGCGGTGACGAGACTTGGAGGTGTGACGTCATACATCAAGTTAAGAAGCGATAAATTGGGATTCGTTCGCCAATCTTTCAATGGTGAATTCTCGTCATTCTTATCGATCAGATCGTCAGGATCACCTGTAAATACACAATAATTGATTTTTAACATTATATACATATACCTAAATTTCGTATTCAAATGTCCCACATACAGATGAATATCTTATTTTGTGCCATCTGATGTGAAATGGTCACTTCGGTCCTATGACACTGGTACTGCAAGAAGTTCAATTTACTCACTACATTTCAATTAATACACTGTCAACCATTGAACCAAAGATCTAGATTTATATTTTTGTTGTTCCCGTTATTACATAGACCCACTCACCTTCCTAAACGAATAATATTAATACTGATTACACACACTCATCGTAGATTTATCGGTAAAACATCAGTCATGTTTTGGGTGCACTATCCATCTGTATAACGCTTTCCTAGGTCTATTAGTATTGCTATTGCCAGTATCATCGAGCTCACCGATCTCGTTGTGCACGAAGGCGTCAGTCTGCACGGTGTCGGCAAACTTGTGCGTCTCGCAGGCGACGAGCAGCGGCACGTTGTGCGCGCGCGCCGCCAGCGCCGCCTGCAGCGTGCCGGCCGGCGCCAGCACCGCGCCGTTGGCTAACAGCGATGCCGCGCCCACCAACACTTTGTTCACCTGAATGGAAATGATTATATTGAGTAATAAATAATTATGTGCATTAGTATCTAAATTGAAGGTTAAGATACAAGGTTTTTTTCCAATATTGTCTTTCACCATTAAGAATGAAATTAATGAATGCTCACAAGTTCAGCACTTTATATTTCAGTGAAATTTGCCTCAATTTGATACAGGGTCTGCGATCAAGTCACTCGTAGGTCACCTTAGTGTACTTAATTTCATTGGTAAGACAAACTACACAGTGCATTAAACAAGAACAGCTTCCTTATCCAATGTGATTATATAATCGTGGTGCGTGCTCACGTCTCGCATGAGGTAGTTGAGCGCGGAGATGTCGGCGTAGGAGCAGCGCACGCCGCGCGCGAGCAGGCGGCGCAGCATCTCGCGCGCGCCGCGCTGCAGCCGCGTGCCCACCACCACGGCGCGGAACGCCACGCCCGCCGCCTGCGCCTCGCACAGGATGCGCTCGATCAGCGACGAGCTGCACACACACAGCGTCGCGTGTATATTGTGTATGCGAAATTTCCAGTGCTTCAAGTCATAAAAACCTTAAATTATTCGTGTGATTGGTCATCATTGGTCATGAATACATAAATATGTATATATGATCTTTTGGGAGTAAAATGTGTAAACGAGTACCGAAATTCATGATTAATAATCATTTATTTAATATAGATAAAAAACTAAAATATATATACACACGATGTTTTTATTACCTAATCAATATACAAGCTTACGAACCATCCATAAGTGAGTATGTTATCATTGGTGGATATTTTGTTTCGTACGGCGATACTGATGGCCTCGCCTGCCATATCTATTTGTTCGCGGATGTATCTGTCGATTTCTTCTTGAAGCCTTTTCTTAGCCTATTAATAAAATTTTAAGATTAGACTCGAATTGTATGAATGTTGAATTGTATTAATAATAAATAAAATTGTGTGCTTTTAATACTTAGCTCTAATAAATTACCAAGTGTTGGAGCACATGCTCTGCTTATACTCACATCGAACTCGTCCACATTATTGGGAAGCTGAGTGAGGTGGTACCGGAAGTACTTGAGCGCGTTGGTTTGCGAGGCGGCGGGTGGCCTAACGGCCCACAGGAACTCAACGCTGGCAGCCAGCTGCGCCTCCAGCCCGCGAGCGAACTCTGTGCGCGCCGGTAGGCTATAGTCTTTAACCATCTGAAATAACATTATATAATATTAAGCCAATAGAAAAAACTAATTATAATATAATCAGTAAAAAAAAGTTCATACAACGCTTACACAGACCAAACAGTAAAATTTTCTATATGTTTATTAACGCAAAATTATAAGTTATAAAATTAAGTGCAAATAAAATGATGGTTTCACCTTTTTCAACGCATCCAACAATGCAATACATCTTGCATTAGATCCAGTCACAACACGCGATGCAAGTTGCACACCCAGTTTAATAACAGCGGGGTGTAAGCTGAAAACAAAAACATAACAACGTTTTATGATATTCATTGGTAATTGAAACAAAATTAAATAAAAAAAATCTATTTTCATAATATTTACTTTGAATTAATTGCCATTTGTTTCAGAGATTCTTTATCATGTTCCGTGTACAAGTGTTGAAACCAATTCATTTTCTGCATACTCTGAGATTTTGGCTTGGACTTTTCTACAGCTGCCTTTGCCTTCGTCGCCTTTTCCTGTAAAATTTAAAATTGTAATTGTTACTACTATAAAACTATATCCTTCTAATATTATAAACAAGGAAGGTTGTAAGGATGGGTGGATATTTGTTATTCTTTCTTACAAAAAGTACTGATCAGATTTGAATTAAATATGGATTAGCTTATACCAAGTCAACATAGATAGGATTTCCAAAACCTGCGCCGCCTCACAAGCGGGCGCGGAAGCTAGTCTAATATATATATATTTTTTAACAATGAACATTCATTCAAAATACGATCTCTTGAATGATTTTGTTATTCAATTATCATAATAAATTAAATCGAATTCAAATATAGTACCTATCTAATAATTAATGTTATGTCAATCCCATATATGTGTAATGAAAAAGAGTAAAAATGTGATTAACCTCTTTAGGTTTGTCAATTTCTTTGCTCAGGCATTCAGTCTTCACTTCTGATGGTTTTTGCTGTTGTGCAGCTTGCTTTAATGCTCTTTGTGCTTCTTGTTTAGCACGTCGCTCTGCTCTTAACTCGGCTTTGGATTTCGTAGATTCTTCACTCTAAACAATATTTGATGTCAAAATATATTTAAAATTGAAATTGATAAAAAAAATTATACTCATGGAATTTCAAAGCAATGATTCAAACATAGAATGGTAAATGAATCTATCTATTGTTTTTGTAGTCTAGTACAAATAGTATTTATATATGTTACTAGATATGCATGGTTTAATTAATAAAAATATAAGAATAAAAAATAAGCCTAGAGTCTTCCTCGATAAAAGGACTATACAACATAAAAATAGTATGTAGTATACAAATAATATGTAGTTTCTGAAATTAGCCAGATCAAACAAACAAACTCTTCTGTGTTATATTAGTATAGATATACTAAGACAATATGAGTTAGTTTATTTTACATTCCACCTATAGAATTGTTGTATATATATAACGATTTTTATTTATTAAACAAACTTTATGTTTTAATCTTTTATAATTGTTTAAGAATTTTAAATAGAGTTACCTTCTTTGATGCAAAGTCAATGGCTATAACTTTATCAGTCACAGCTTGCACATCTTTAGCAACATTCACAATATCTTTCAGTGTATTTACAACATCTTTGACAGTTAGATCTTGTGTTACAATCGTATCTTTGACACCACTTTCTTCTATTGGTTTCTTCTTAGCCTGTTTCGCTGCTTTCTTAGCAGCTCTCTCAGATTTAATGAGTTCTTTAGACTTATCTTGATTTATATCTATATTTTCATTTTGAACAGCTCTGTCGACTTCATCTTTACTTTTAGCTGATTCTGCTTTTGAAGTTATGGATGGAGCTGTATCTATTTTATCACTTGTTACAGGTTTTTTAGAAGAATCATTAGTACTTATGATCTTTTTGGCTTGGGAATCACTGATGGTGGTCGGTGGTTGAATGTTTGCAGAATCATCTTTATTTTCAATGTTCTTTGACTTTGCTTTTTGCTTTGCCAGCTTTTTAGCTTCTCTTGCTGCTATTACATCATCTCTTGTTTTATTAGAACTTTCCTTAGAAGACATTTTCACTATTATATCTTCTATGCTAGTATTATTAAATGGAACTTGTAATATTTTCTTATTTAGATCAGCTTTAATTATTGAATCGAAATCAAGTTTCCTTATGTTTGGCGCAATGTATGGTGGATTACAATTTAAAACCTTTCTTACAGTTATTTTATTATGGGGATTGTTGGTTTTTACACTAGTTAAGGACTTTGCAGCTCTTAACTTTTGTCTTCTTAATCTTCTCTTTTTTGCAGAGGTTACTTGAACACAACTACTTTCTGGGTCAGCCTCAATATTTTCCTATAAAGATTATAAGTGTAAAGAAAAGAGATTAAAAAATTGTTAGCGAGAATTATATTATTAAAAACGAAATAATATAATTTAATAAATTGACACAGATGAAAGGAAGGTACAAAACAAATCTGTAAATTAATGTGTGAACAAAAAAATATGTTCATTCTCTTAGTATTTATTATAAAAGGAGGTAAATAAAACTTTATTCAAAGCTATGCCGTTACATGTGAGGTCATGTATTGGCAATAATTGGCCAAAGGGCAATAACATGCAATACTAGTTAATTTTTGATAAAACACACAAATAAAAGATCTTTCATTTTCATGTTGGTAATTTATAGGGTCTCAACCCTTTGCAGAGGACATGGCAGGATATACAATCCAAATGAGTTTTGTGTTTTCAAATATATTTTTTAAATGTTATGCATTATTATTTATAATTATTAATAAATTAACTAACGATAAGTAGTTATTGTTTCGGAATTTATATACACAAGTATTTTATTTGAAAATATCAAAGAATCTTATTTTATATTCAAATAAAGAATATAGTTTCTAGATTTATATTTTCTATACTCAGTTTTTATTCAATGTTGTTTTATAGTACAGGTTATCAACATAACCTTTAAAATATTTACTATAAGACATATCAAAGGTGAATTTAATACCTCAGACAAACCCATAGCTGCTGTTCCTTAGTAAGCTATAAAATAGGCAAAAACAAATTAAATATATTACAAAAATATAACCAGATTTTAGAGCAATAACATGAAGAATACTTACCAATTAAAAAAAAGCAGATTTCATATGACAAATCTGTAAAGAATTATATATACATAAAATGTTTTATCTAAAAAAAAATATTCCACGGTTTATAGGGACGATTTTCTTTTTCTTAAACGATTTTGAATTGCCATTTGTTACGATTACCTTAAGCTTAAGGCTTTATCCAGACATGACGTGAAATGTAATCACCATATGTCAAAGCTGTCAAATACATTTTTTATTTACTTTACGGTCTGCGTCCTAATTATAACATCAAAGAAATCGACAAAAATAAAAACCGACTTCAAAAGAAAGACAAATTAATATGCACTAAAAAGTAAAAAAATAATTACGTATTCTTCTATAATTTGATAATTAATTTACTTTTTTCTACTCATCAATATGTAGGTACGATTGTGTTGTGTGGTTGATAATGTAGTTACAATTATTGTTATTTTTGGAGTCGATGTCAGCCAAGGTACTATCCTACTAGGTAGGTTTGTAACTACATACATAGTTATAGGTGACATGTGCCTGTGTCGCACGCGCAACTTGACGAGGCGAATAAAAGTTAATTTGTAAGCTTTTGTTTGTTTTTAAAGGATTCTCGTATTCTTATAGGTAGGTATATTATAGTGTTTCCTTGGCTGACATCGACTCCAAAAATAACAATAATTATAACCTCCTTATTGAAGTCGGTTAAAAATATAATTAAATTATTTTCCTAAATATTAAAAACAAAATTATAAACTTGCAAATAATTTGCATTTTTAAATAAGCAGACACTAAAAAGGTCTGCTTATTTAAAAATATTAATAAAGTAGTAGTAAATAATAGTAAATATCTCAGGAAAATTAAATTTTTCATATTATTTTTGTCAATGTAAATTTAAATTACACTTCCACATATGCATAATTAATTTATTGTTAGTTTACATGGTTTTGAGCGCTCGTGTAAAACGTGATCTTTAATGTTATATAAAATCAATGTTTAATAAAAAAAATATTATTTACTTTTAACACCAATTTTTAGGATAAATTATTGTGGACTGATAAGGCTTTCAAAATGTAGAAAAAAAATGAAGTACTTTCTAAATTCTAATATGTTGTTCTGTTGCTGTTTACGTAAAGAACAGGTAATCTTTAAATAGAGTACTAATTAGTATTTCGTGGCTGAAAAAACAAAGCAAAATTGATTTTATTTATTATGAAGAAAGAAGCTTTTACTCGGCTATCATGATATTATTTTAATTTATGTATGGGATTGCCGATTATGTTTCATGAGCTTTTTATGCGTTCTTTACGAGTTAATTTTAACGCTTCGTTTTTCATTTTGAGGTTTATATTATGATATCCTGATGAAAAAATAAAATAAAACACGATGGATTTAATTGCAAGTATATTGTGAAATAATATTATAATGCTAATAGAGGTACTGGAATAAAATGCTTTCTAATACAATTTTTTGTTTTTGCAATAACAACTATTTACGTCTATAGGTATTTACTATTTACTCTATAAAAAAAAGTATTACCGATAAAAACAAAATTACGAAAAATTTAAATAAATTTGTATAAGAAGCCTAAAATAGCTTGTACATTGGAAAATAAATTTATTAGTAAAAATATACTCAATAATATGAAATATACAAAATAAAGACAAATTACAAAGGCCTTATCGCAAACGCAAAGGTAACTGTATATTTCGGTGGTCGATTTTAATAAACTACTGACAAGAATAACATTAATCAATAAAAAATAGAATATTTAGAATAAACAATATTGTTTTTAAAATACATTAAATGTTTGCGTAAATTACGGCCCCGTAATTAGGACTAGTGGCAAATACAAATGATTTAGCATTAGCTTTATCAATTTTACAGTGCTTAACGTAAAATTCATCTTCTAATTTTTCAATGTATTCTTCGACTTTCTCTTTTGAACATAGAGCTACAGTGCAACCACCCCATCCAGCACCTGTCAATCTTGAATGCACATTTAACTTCTCAGATATATCTACCAAAAGATCTAAATTTTTATGTGAGCATTCATATAATTTTTTTAAGCTCTCGTGGCTCTGTGACATCAACTTTCCTAGATTATTCAAAACATCGTTATTGTCACCGTCTGTTGAAAATGTAATCGCACCATTGGTAGAACCATTGTTTTTTCCGTTCAAAGAAGATTGCGAGCAAATCCTACGAAACGCGTCAACTCTTATAGCCTCTCCATACACATGCAATGCTCTTTGTTTTAGTTTAAACTCTTTTAAATGTTTCGTATTTGGAGTTAAATAAAATTTATCCATTTCCTCTTCAGTGACTTTTAACATTTCACATACTTCATTTTTTACATAAATTTCTTTTGGTAATCGATTGTGCACAAGGATTACCATGTCTTCTAAACTTTTGTCCAGTAATTTCTGCACTTGACTTAAACTCACTATAGTACGATCAATTTTCTCATGTGAGTCTAGGGTTAAAATTTTAGCAGCTAGCCTACATTCAATAACCCTTTTATTGTAATCATTAGTAGCTGCTTTGTTTACTTCAGCTAAACTATGGGCTACAACGAAAGAAGCATCTTCGGGTAACATTACTTTTGTAGCCTTTAATGGGTTCCAAGTTATATATTGAGCGCAATACTTTTCGGCCAAGAATGCTATCGCCTGGTCCATACCACCTCCTTGCGTTCCGATGTACCTCTCACATTTAGCACAAAGTGAAGCAATTGCAGTTTTATTTAACACAGCTTTTTGAGCATATAAAAATGCTAAACATACAGCACTAACTAAAGCTGAAGAACTTGATAAGCCAGAGGCTGGCGGAATGTTTCCGTCTATAAAGACTTTAAGACCCTTAATGACTTTATTATCCAAATGCTCCAGAGCTCCTTTTATTCCACAAAATACATAATTATACCAAAACGGTTTCCCATCCGAGTCCAAACCTTCTATTACCATTTCACTGTATGGTTTTATTTCGAAATCAATCTTATCATATTTACAGTTCGTATTACGTAGGTATATTTTATGTTCGTCCGTGCAACTTGCTGCCACTATTATGTCTTGTTCTAAAGCCATAGGCAACACTGGATAACCGCAATAATCAATATGTTCACCAATTAAATTAACTCTGCCAGGAACTCGTGCATAAAAATCTGGTTGACTTCCAAATTCATTATAAAACTGTTTACTTAACATTTCAATGCGTTCTCCCGACGGGATATTTGTTATCGGCACCTCGTCACTATTTCCGCTCATTTTGTTCAGCAATGTTAGTAAACAAACAATAATAAAATAATAATCACTCGTTGCTGTACACCGCGGCTGCTCGATTGTAACTACAATTTTACAGTTCGTTAAATTGTTATTATTCTTATCAGCGTGAAGATTAAAATAGCTTATAATTCGCTACGGTTTTTTAATGCAGACAAGTGTTCCAACACTGTGTTATTTTCATGATTTTAAAACGAGACGCGCTTGAAGCTTAATACTTTATTATTAAAAGTAAAAAGTATTTACCCGTAATATTTTATAATTGCACACAAATATGATCACAATCGAAACTAAACTACTTTAAATGATAAAGTATGAGATAACCGTGAATTATCTCCAACTTAACCTAAAAATTTAAACTAACTAGTACAATAACAACTAACTACCAAGGCTGAACACTAGGTACTAATGAACTTGACGTTTAAGCGCTTCGCTTCTGATACGTGGATTAATGTCAACAGCTCAATATAAATACAGTTAAAATGCTACACATAACAAGTTTTATGTGGAGCGGTGGATATTGAATATATACGAGAACATCTGCGAATTTTAGAATGAAACCAACCCGGTGACACAAAATTAAGTGATGGGTCTCTATATTTATAGTAGGTATTGTACATATAAGTAGATGTGTTCCTTACGAATACGACGTATTTTACGATAAGTATGTTGATATCATAATATATCACTACATTTCTATAACTTAATAAGTAGGTAGTTTTTGTGAATTATCTACACCTAGTGTTTAGTTAGCATAAAGCCTCAAAATGATTCAGTATAATATTGAAGTTACACATAATAAAATATTAACATGCATGTGCATGACAATAATCAGTTCAAAGCACTTAACACTTATACTCAAGAGAGGTAGTTTTCTGGTTCAAAGACTGAAATGGAAAATTACATGGCTGGGAAACTAAATAAACTGTTGCATTAATATAAAAATTATAACGGGTTAATAGAACAGTCGACAATGGCAGCACAGTACCTACATACTTAATGCCTTAGTTTGTTTTAAGAAAATAATGTAATAAAATAAAAGAATATAATAAATTTAAAATTATTAGTCAAAGTATTAGTAATATATGTAACTACGGTTGCGTTTTTCACTAGGATAGTCCTAGAAAACTTTACATTTACACAACTGCAGTCGCAGGTAACAATCCTCAGGTACTTACCAAGGTAGGTTATATATTATCCAAAAAAAACGGTTGTCTCTTGTCTGTAAATTCGGTTTACGGACGATAGTTTAACGTGACAACGTCATAACAAAACAATCTTCTCCTCGGACGCATAGACCTTCGAGTGAAAGAGAGATAGATGCAGCGCAAGCGTACAATCAGCGTAACGGGACAATGAGTCATCCTTTCTCGTGCATGCAGCCAGCGTTCATCGATTTATTAGACGTTGTCACGTCAAAAAATTGGTTTATAAGAATGCATAACCGTGAGCTATTCATAAAATCTTTAAAATTACCCTTGTTGTTACAGTATCAATTGTATGCTATTTCGAAATAGATAACTCAACACTTAATTTCTAATAATAGGTACTCGATATCTCAATATGTAGCTTAAAAAGGTGAGAGGCATTTATTTTATCAGGTTAACCTACATAATGGAGTGTTAATTAAACTCGTGCAAGTATTTTCGTATAGTCGTATTTTTACCGGTAATACAAATTAAGATAGCAATATAATAATTAATTATTTATTATACAAAAAGCTTTTTAGAAAATGCTGTAGTTGTAACAAACAACTAATATATTAAATAGTACTTTACCTATAAAAATATCTATACATAGTATAATAAAATTGTAAAAGGCCGATGTCTGTACATTAAAGTTATCGGAATAAAAACTTATATGGGAGTCTTTATTAAAGCAAAAGAAGCCAAAACAATAATTTATAGAATTTTTGTCTGTCTGTCTGTATCTTTATTTAAACTTTGTACCCGCATCACACAAAAACTACTGCACAGAATTGAATGCAGTTTTCACAATTATATAATTATATTATAAACATATATTGCTAGAGGTCTAACTTAAAACATAGGCTATCTGTTTTTCAGTTTTTCCGGTGTCTGCCTACCTATGTTATAAAAAATAGACATTATTATTATTATTAGTTACTATGACTTTTGTTATTGCAATGCTATATTGCTATCTCCCGGACCATGAGGAGTGAGGATATTCTTTATTATGTATACGGATGTTTTAATGACTTTAGTAATTAAATAATGAAGTATTAATGATACGATAATATCAATATGAATAGTTTAATACATAACTTGTTATATTAAAAAAGTGCCGGTTATTAAATGATAACAGACTAAAAATATTTTTTTAGCCTGTTCCATTCGTAGACAATCAACATTCAAGACCTAGCAAAACATCAAAAACTGTTTGTTTGATTGATTAACGCTGTTGTTGTAGTCTCTAATAAATGTAATATAACTATTTTTGAAAATCAAGTCATTATGGCTCACATTTTGGATTTCAAGAAAATATGCCGTGCTTGTCTATCTGACGCCGGTCCACTTAGAGAGCTTTTTACAGCTTGTACCGCTGGAGTATTTAAGTATTGCACTTCTGTTGAGGTACGAGCAAAAATAAGTATATAATATATATCTTCTTGGTTCTAGAAATTAAGTAAATCGTGATTCAGTATTGTTGTTTAGTTGCAAATCAGTTAAATTAAGATTTGTTATTTACACTATTCGTTACCTATATTAAATAAAGTATATTATATAGATATATAATATTGTTATTTTTTATTTTAAACTTAATTCTTGTCTAGTTCTCTCTTATGATCTATATCAAAGCCGTTCTGATTATATAACTCAATTAAATTTCTGATTCGGGTAAAGGAAGTATAAAAACTAAATTTATGTTTTAAATTAATTTACTACTAATATAATGTTATAAATAAAATTATTGAAGCTAGCCTGCAACTAACAACCTTGTTGTTATTATTATTCTATTAAAAATTCCTTTTTTTATACATATGTAATTATATTTTTTTTAAATATTAGTCATACTGATATAGCACTTTAAAATGTAGAATTCATGTTATGTAATTTTTCAGGTCTCAGACACAGATGCACTTCCAAAACTTATTTGTCAAACATGTCTAGATTTACTAAATAAGTTGTATTATTTCAAACAAGTAGTTGTCCGATCAAATGTCATATTGAAACAGCAATGTCGATTACAGGTATGGCCCTCAAAAAATTCTCGCACCTTAAATATATTTTCTATTATTATACCACAAAAGTATAGTATACAGTAAAGTATATAATTACAAAATAATGAAAATATCGAGACTGAACAATTTATTATTTTGTACAGAATCTGCAGACTAAAAATGATCAACAGCCAAGTGATGGGAATGATATTGTTGAGGTAAATATAACGGAACTCAATGAGGAAGTCAAAATGCATGACAATAATATGTCAGGAGATAGCAGTGAAAACATGGATAGAACGGAGAAGCCTTCGGCAGATGCCATTCTTATTAGGTAAGATTAGTTGTAGAATCTATTGGTTTTAAAGAAAAATGTGGGTAGTAGTTTCCACCAACACCCATGCATGAGGAGAAAGATCTATAACCCCCAAATGCTTCATGTCCGTTTTTGTGCCTCTGACAATGTGTATTCAAAATTCCTTGATGATTGTTTGAGTATTTAAGATGCAAAAGCGTAACAAAATCACTTTTGCATTTTAATATTAGTAAGGATTATTACAGTAGTTTGTGTTTTGATGAATAATGTGTTGATTGAGCTTTGTGCAAGCCTGTTAGAGTGAGTATCAACCACTCCTCACAAACTCACTATCAAACAACCATTACTATTGTTACGATTCAGTTTAGTGTGTGTAATCCAATTATTCTTATTTTTAGGGTTCCGTACCTCAAAAGGTAAAAACGGAACCCTTATAGGATCACTTTGTTGTCCGTCCGTCTGTCTGTCTGTCTGTCAAGATCCTTTATCCTGGTAATGCGCCAGGAGGTATCAAGTTGAAATTAAAACAATATACTACTTAGGTCTACAGTCTCTTGAAGCTATGAAAAAAATCAAACTTCTTAGTTTACGTAAAAAATTATATCGCTGTTTATGCCTCAATAAACTTATTTCAAAACTCTCAATTCATAGGATAATTCCCGTTGACCTAGAACTATGAAATTTGGCAAGTAATACCGTCATATACTACAAGTATAGGGAATAATCTGAAAACTATACATTTGTAATTAAATCATTAAAAAAAACAGGTATTTTTTGCAAGGCTCGGTGGTCCAAATTCTGAATTGGGTTAACTGTGCCATGTGGGGTATCGTATGAAAGGGCTTCATTGGCACAAGCGTAAACAGAGATTTAATTATTTTTATAATATATAGTCTTCGATTTATCACAAAGAATAAACAAAAACATTCCTTTTTTGTAATTATAGATAGGTACCTAATAATTTTGGTGTATGTAGTACCTAACAGTTTGCACTGTTATGCATACCTACTTATTTAATTTAAAATTTTGTAATTAAACATTACCACTATTCATTCCTTTTTCAGTTACAAATCTGGATTAAATTTGATATTTAATTAAATAAAAATCTATTTTTTATAATAAATATTTACCTACAAATTTGTAGAGTCCGGTTTTTTGTACATAATGTATACTAAGAATGTAGTGGCAAAAAGTTTAATTTTTTACTAAAATAGATGAATAATAAAGGTATATTTTAAGAAACAAACATTTTGTTAAATTAAATATTTATTTAGTTATTATACATATAAGATTAGAATTTTGTATATTATTGTTATAAGATTTAATATTATATATTAATATTAAATAATTTAATAAAAGTAACAGTCTGTGAATATGCCACAGCTGGGCTAAGGCCTCTTCTCCTCTTGAGAAGAAAGTTTGGTGCTTATCCCACCGCGCTGCTCCAATGCGATTTGGTGGAATTCATATGTGGCAGAATTTCAGTAAAATTTGACACATGCAGGTTTCCTCACGATGTTTTCTTTCACCGTCAAGCACGAGATGAATTATAATCACAAATTAAGCCCATGGAAATTCAGTGGTGCGTGCTATGCGTATTATTTCTTCCACAATTTCATGTTTCTTAATGTAGAAGTTTTACTTATTTCAAGCAATTTTTATTTAGTTGTAGATTATAAAATAACAAAGTATTATAATAAATGTTTCATATGAACTATAACAAATTGAACAATTTTAAGGGGTTTGTTTTTTAAATTAAATAAAGGCATATTTGTTACAATTCGTTTATTAATCTTCTCATGATTGGTGGAAAAGGAATAAATTACTAGCAATAGCTAGCAGCATGTGCTAGAAGAAGTTCTGAAACATTTCATTCTTATATTTAGCATCATTATTCACAGTAAAAGAAGGTGATAGAGTCAAATCTTTCTTCTAACCAAAAGCAGCAAATTAATCTATTTTTGTAACCTAATTGTTATTAGTGTACTTTGTTCAATTGTTTTGAATAAAGTCCGCCTTACTGCATATTAGTATTGGTTGATATTGGTAATAAATAAATAATTAAAGAAACCACTCATACAATCTTTATTTTGATTAATTATGTTGTATAATAATATAAAAAATAAACATTACAGCCAAATCCTATCAAGGCGAAGAAGACGGGGGCCCGGACGACCCCCGAAAGATCCAGATGGCCCCAAAAGAAGACGAGAACGCATGAAGTGCATGAAATGCGGAAAAAGTTTCCAGAAGTATGAAAACTTCGAAGCACATATGCGCGGCCACTTTGGGAAGAAGGTAACGAAGAAAATTTGTTTAGCTTTTCATTTTTGTTTTCTGATATCTCGTAGTTGCTTATATCGGTTCCTGTGAGGGAGTCTAATTAGTTTCTTTGCTTCTGCGGGACATTCTACTCGTCTAATAAGGTAATCGTAAATTCCAGCCTGACATTAAATGCAAGCACTGCGAGAAGACGTTCCTGTCCCTGCGCAGCCTCAGCAGCCATGTGCGCATTCACACCGCGGTACGCAAATATCAATGCCTGACGTGTGGGAAAAGCTTCGCATACTTGAACGTGCTCAAAAACCACGAGCTGATACACGCCGGCATCAAGAAACACCAGTGCCACCTTTGTGATGCTAAGTTCGTCCAGGCATACAATCTCAAGGTTTGTGCTAACACGATTTGATGGGGCGCTACGTGAGGCAAGATAGAGATGTTACTACTCGAGCGAAAATACAATCGCTGTCATGTGGACATTGGACTTCTCCATTTAAGGTCATCTGGATGCGTGTCATGAGAGAATTCGAAGTGTGAGAGCATTCAAAGGCATCATGGTCAAAGGTATGTAGGCATTTTAAAAATTAAGAAGGAGCATACATTCTATTCAGCATATATGGTATGTATATTTTCTTTTTTTAAATCTATAGACTTAAAAATATCCATTCTAAAGTTCATAACTAGGAATTGTCTCAAGGTCATTATTAATAATTGGCAAACTATTTATATGCACAGATGCACTTGGAAACCCACAACAATCAGAAAAACTACAGCTGTTCTCAATGTGGAAAAAAATTTGCACAGCCTGGGAACCTGAAGATACATTTAATCCGTCACACAGGCATTAAAAACTATGCATGCACAATGTGTGAAATGCGCTTCTATATAAAGGTTAGTATACACTAGTAATAGGAATCAAACCGAAATAAGTGATTTGTGATACTAATATAGATTTGAACACAAAACAATAATTGATATTAGTGTAAATATATAACTGTTGTTTCAGGCTGATCTTGTAAAACACATGAGATCACATTCTGCTGAGAAACCCTTTTCGTGTCAACTTTGTGATAAAACTTTTAAAAGTCGGAGTTTTCAAGCAATACATATGAGGACACACACTGGTAATATTTTATATAGAAAAGATAATAAAACTAATATTATTCTTTATTTATTTATTTATATTTTGAACTTACAATATATTATCTTAACTAATGACTAGTATCCACTTTTGGTACTGTATATATTTTAAAATACCAAAACCTGTTGACACTGTAAGTACTCTTACAGCGTTATATTTTTTATATGTGTAATTGCAATATTTGAACAATATATAGTAAAAAAATATGTACAACTGTATTTAACTTTCGTGTTTAACAAAATATATGATACACTTTAAACAATACATATAGTAAGTACCACAATAGAAATTTAAATGCATTATATAATTACAATTAAAAATTTAAATTACAAACTATTATATTGATTGTAATTGTTCCTTTTTGGCATGAGACATTCAGTCTTCATCATTATCAGTATACTACAGCAATAGTCCGATCATCTAAATCTGGAATTCAAATGATGAAATATGTGTAGTAATTTCATAAATCTAATAAATACATACTTTATCTTATCTTAAAACATACAGCGCCATTAGGTTATAGACAAATGCACAAAGCCCTTACAGGCTTAAGATTATTAAGTACTTTTTTAATTAATAATACTCACTATAATATTTAAACAGTAATATTATAACTTCATAAGATTTTTTTATTGTGTTTTGTTGCCAAGAAAACTCCTATAACAACATATTTGTATAATTATAGTAAAATAAATGTCAAAAATTCTGAAAAAAAATCTAAACGTTAAGTTAATACATGAATCAAATAATGATTATAGTAGTAACTATTAATTTTTTTTAATATGTTTTGTTAGGTGAACGTCCATATGCCTGTGATCTTTGCCCCAAGAAGTTCATGGCTAGAAAGGATCTTCGCAATCATCGAATGATCCACACTGGAGAAAAACCTCACAAGTGCCAGCTCTGCAACCAGGCATTCATACAAAAGTGCGCTCTCAACAGACACATGAAGGGTCACGGAAAAGCCAATGAAGATGCGCAGAATCTCATCAGAGCTCCACTTCCACCAGTGAACAACACTCCTCCACTGCCTGTAGCATATGCTCAATGGCATACCAACTGATTATTGTGTTATAGTGGAGATGGGACTCAGTTTTATGGATAGTGAAAATAAATAGTAAAGATATTTACTGAATTATCTGTCTCTATCTGGCTCTAGTCAAAGTACCAGATGTTCAATTATTTTCTGTGTTGTATTTGTTATTGCAGTTTCGTCATCTGCAATAATTGTGCAGGTAACAATATTGTGAAAAAGACACGATTGATTGTTGGTTATTTGAAATAAATTATTTTATAAAAATAATTTTGCTATCAAATTAAAATAAATAATCATTTTTATTATTAAAATTTACAAAATACTTTTTTTTGTTGTGTAAAAAAATAATATATTTTTTTTAATTTAATTTCATCATAACAAAGTATTTTCTAAAATGGAAAAATAATAAAGTAAAAAAAATAAAGTAAAAAAGTTTGTTTTTGTAATTAAAAATTAATGAGATATTTTGAACTGTTGTTGTATCATTCAAGTATTATTGTAAAAAAGCAGTTGATGTTACATTGGTTATTTTAATTATTACTTGTAATTACTCAGTTGCTATTGTCTTGGTAGTTTTGTTATAAACATTTAATTATAGGGCATTATAATATATGACTTTTGAGATATTACCATTTAGAAGAAATCTATATACATTTGTACATAGAACTATTTGTGATGACAATCAATTGTAAATCATTATACCACCACGGTCTAGCCATCAGTGCAAATAATTTGGCGAGTTCGTATGACTTTTGCATTCCATAATGAGTATTAACAAAATAATATAAGCATGTCTGCCACCTCTTCACAACAAGTGTTCCACTTATATTTTTGCAGTAATTGTTAATTAATAATATCAATCATTATTTTAATAAATAAAAACTGCCACTACCAATTTTTATTTATTAGGCAATTTTCTATCTTTGGAAATTATTGCAGTATTCATTAATAATTTGAAATATTTTTATAGTAAATATTATATTTACTGATTTTAAATCAAGTCTCTATAAAGTTAAATAACATGTAAAATGTTCATGAAGTTATTAAAAGTGTATATATGTGAGCCAATAATTGTAAAATACATCACATAGTATTATCTCATTTTTGAAATATTCTTTATTGCTAATAATAAATGTTTTGTTTTATTTTAAATTAATATTAAGAAAGTTTTGTCCGTCTTATTAAAACCAAGTTAAATTAAAGATAATAGTATAAGAAAATTTTATAAAAAATAAAAAGTTATTAAAAATATATATACATTATGTCACATTGAATGTATACTGTATTTTAATCAATGTATAATATTTCTCGAAATTATTATAAATATTATGCTTCAAATAAATAAAATACTATATACTATAATATTAATTGGTCATGACTTTTATTGAGTTCAATTAAGTAATGATTTGGTATGAATTTTCATATGTCGCGTTAAAGTCCCTCTTTGTGTGAAGCTGTGCTCACATACAAGGCATTTATGTGGTTTTTCTCCTGTATGTGTACGAAGGTGTTCAGTTAACCGTTTCTTTGAAATAAAAGTCTTAGTACAATAAGTGCAGGAAAATGGACGCTCACCTGAATGTATCCTCTGATGTTCGACAGATATTTGACGAGTCGTAAATGACTTATCGCATATTTTACATTCATAAAATTTCCTGCCTTCATGGGATTGTAAATGTTTTGATAAATTATACTTGTCGGTAAATGGATAACTGCAAATCTGGCAAATGAATTTACGTCCAGTGTGGCAACGGGATAAGTGAGAAAGTATACATTTCTTTGTGTAAAACTTCTTGCCGCAGTGTTCACAGGTGTATTGGCGCTCTCTATTCTCTTTGTGGGTTTCTAAGTGAGCCTGAAAAAAAATCATAAATAAATTATAAGTTGTCATGATCAAAATTTAATTTAGCGCTTATCACATTCAAATTTAAAATTTGTAGGTTTGATCCTGAGTCCTGACCCATTATATAGCAGAGACGTTATGTTAAACTTAACGAAGTAGTGGAAAATAAGTAATTTGTTGGACATTATATTATGTACATGCTAGTTGTTAAAAACAAACAAGTTTTAATCTTATATCGATAAGTAAGTAAACGGCAGAGATAGTTAGATGTTTCTGAAAAAGATCTAGTAAGTAGGCCAATTCTCTGAAATTTTTTTATGATTACTTAAACAGGAAGTGTGAATATTTTGATAGACTTGACAATGCAATGTAGGATCACATTTGGAAAAATGATGAAATAAATAAAATAAGTATTTCATCTCAATTGATATTGCCATAACATATTTAATAAAAGTTTTTAATGGTTAATATTGTTATAGTAATTAAATATAGTCACAGTACTAATGATCATGTGATATTGATTAGTTGGCAGTCAGACGGTTAACTATTTAACAAGCATCCCTATAAAAGAGCTGGCTTTGCAGATTTTATCTGCAAAGTTCATTAACATATTAATTTATAACTCACATGCAGATTATTGCTCGATGTGTAGCTTTTGCCACACACATTGCAAATAAATAGCTTCCGTTTCCTATGTAATTTCTTATGTGCCAACAGGGTCTCGCGGCTCGTCGTAATTTTTCCGCAAGTGCGACAAGTGACACTTCTGAGACTGACGAGTGAGTGCCAGTTTGTATGGTGCCGTCTCAAACCACTCCATGTTAAAAATGTTTTTGTGCACTGAGTACACTTTAGTGCCAACTAAAAATATAACATAATTTGAACAAACATTGCAAACAATGATATTATTATAATTTTATAATCATGGAATTTTATTATAAATGTCAAAAAAATTAAAATAAATATTATAAATTTTATTATATTATGGTACCTTGTAGCAAATTGATAACCTGATTGGCAGGCAGTAGGTCGTTGGCAATCAATTACTACCTTTATAAATAATAAAATTGTAAATAATCCCATCCTAAATAAAATACAGTTTTTTAAATTTATTTTGAATTTAAATATAAGATTTATCTAAGCATTCAGCACATTCTAAGAAAGTGGAACAACTTAGTTGTAAAATCTAATCAGTTTCAAGTCCATGGACTGCAGCTTTAAATAAAAATTTCCATCAGTAAAATTCATTATAATTGAGGAAAATGATTGAAATTCACTACATGAAGTCAATGGTTGCATTTGTCACAAAATTTAACACTAAACTTTGGTGGTAGGTTTCTGTGCAAATCGTAGTTCCCAAGGTCGGTGGAGCATTGCCATTATAAATATTTATTTCAGAGCCACTATCTATAGTAGTGGTAGCTACTTTTTATCGGTTAGCCCATTTGCCAACTACCTATGTAGGTAAATAAAATAAACTAAAAACATATTTTTAACTTACTGTGTTTGAGTGTGCTGACTTATGGAGATCAAACATATTGCGGTGATAGAATTCTTTATTACATAATTTGCATGTAAATTTTTTTCTTCCCTTTGGAATTTCACCTCTGAAACCAATTTTTGATGTTCTTATTTTAGAATTCATTCAAATATATAAATAGACATATTATAGACAAGATGATATTTATTGATAAATACCTGTGGCTATCAGTTGTATTCTTTACAGTATCAGCAAAAGGTGTAACAAAAACTGAAAAAAATATAAAAATATTACAATCAATATGCCTAAATAAAATCTCAAACAATAAATTACTTATGAATAGTTCACTTATATTTTACCTTTGTCATTTTTGCCCTCTGGTTCCTTTTTCTCCTCCTTTATGACTAATTCATTGCTGCACTCATTTTCGGTAAAATTTATCCGTAAGGAGTCATTTTCCAATGAGCCATCATCCAATGTCCAGTCATTGAGGTCATCATCACATTCATTGGTTTTCTGCTCAACTTCTTCTATTTTACTTTTAACTACTACTTCTTCCTTTATTGGTCGAAATGTTAATAAAATTCTTTGAGACTTCATGCAGGTCCTCTTGAATTCAGTAAACTTTGTCAGTAAATCATAACAAGAATTACAAAGTGTTTTAGGGAAGTCTTCATCTTGATCTATCTGTAATTTTTGTATTATATATAATTTTAGTATTGTTTTTTTGTTGGTAAATATATGAAAAAAAGATATATAACACGAATTTACCTCTATTGCAGTACAGAACAAATAATCATCGGTTGATACATTATCGTTAAACTTATATTTAAAGGAATCCATAGTTGTGAGACACGCACGACATAATTTATTGAAATCAGGCATTTTTTACGACAGAAATCGATTAATATCAAACAAATTTGATGAACTTTTCAATGCACTTCGTAAACATTGGTAAACACTAAACATAAACATCTATATGAATGTGACATTGGCATATAAATGACATAACAATATTCTTAATATCACGATGTTTGACAATTAGAACACTATGATATGTGTTAAGCCTCCAGTACACGTTGGACTAGCTTGGTGAGCCGGCATTGGGCGTATGTGTAAATACACGATTTGCATATTTTTGTCATTTGTAAGGCATGACCACGCATGCAATGCATTAACAACATGCATGCAATGACAACAGAGGTAGAACTGTCAACGTAACATTTTTACGTTTATACAAATATTATTCTTTGTTGCAATACCATATTAAGATAAAATAATAAACATTAAAAAAAGACTATTTATTACGCATTGGCAACGGCCAAGGATTCTTTCAGGGATATTGTTTTGTCCTAGTAGTTTTTGGTAGCAGCGCAAAACATTTTTAACTGTTTTTTTTAAATGGTATATTTTCCTGAGTAGTTTGTAATCATTTTTTTGACTATCCATTATTCACTGGACACTTGTATTCACGAACACCTATACATCATCGAACGTAGGCGCTCATCTTTTTATCGATATTTTAACCACTAAAAATAATAACATTTCAGGATTTCTTGAGAAGGTATAAAAATACTTTTTATACATAATTGTGTGATGAATGATTTTTGTCTATTTTTATGACACAATCGCCGTTTATGGGAAAAATAGAAACTCCACTGGGTCTATAGTATGGATGATGCGCAGCTTTTAAACATTCAATGCTTATCTTACATCAATAAGTTACGGCAAACTTCGCCAGCCTACTTATAAGATATAAGTGTGATGCACTCGAAAAAAATAACATAATCGGTTTTGATAACAATGATTCACTTCAAGACCTTCAGTAAAGGAAACAAAATTTAAAAAATGATAATATTTATTCCATAATAAACAAATATTTGATTTTCTAATCTCTCTCAACATCATTAATAAAGTAATATGGTGAATTTAAATAATACTGTGAAATCTCTACATTTTCAATGTTTGGAATGTTACATAGCCTCCACCAAATTATGTTCAATAATATATAAAATCATGATATATTATAATTTTGTATAAAAACTTTCATAAAAATGCTATTCTTAGGTTACAATATTATCCTAAATATAAAATCGATTTAAGTATAATTTAACTGGCCAGTCAAATATTTAGTAAAATAAATTATAAAAATAAATTTCTTTCTAAAGAGATACATATAAATAATAATTAAAAAATATAACAAGGGTTACCACAAAAGTTAAATTGTCAACAAAAATGATTACATAATATAAATAGTTACCAACTACTGTTGATAACTTTCTACATAATTACAGAGAGTTTTAATCACAGAATTACAAGAAATTAAGGCAACAATTTATGTGGAAACCTAATTTAACTTTATTATAATATAATGGTAATATAGAAGTATGTAAATTTCATTACAAACTTATGTATACTTAAAAATATTGTCATGATTATGTTTAACTTAAGTTAAATACTTTTTTTATTATGTAGTGTTGTATGGTTTCTCATTATTTAAATTCAACGGCCAGTATTTATCACCCAAGGCACCATTATTTTGTTTAGAAATTTTTAAATTGTAACATATCACAGCTTGCCCTGCATGAGTGGTTTAAGGTAGCTGTGGAAACTTTTATTAACGGGCTCGGCATTGAGGGGGCTCTTCATAGCTTCTTCCATAAGACGCTCGTAAGCACGACCATCGTAAGCACCGAGCGTTGAGTTTAAGATCTATAAAAAGTGTTGACCAATTATAAAAATACATAGTTAATTATGTAAATTTTGTTGAAAAATTAATAAGTTACAATTGAATTCTAATAAATCTTTTTTAATAATAGTTAGAAAACCGAGTCAACCAAGTCTCAACCTCGAGCCTTTTCTGTCACTCTAAATATTATCAATACAATAAAATATTATTTTTGTTAACATTTTTGTTTTTTTTTTTTTTAATTTAGAATAATTTAAATTTTTTTTACCTCATCCCTAATGTCAAAGGCATCAACCAGACCGACAGCGTTGGGGCGTAGTTGTACCATTAAATCTTCGTACCAGTTCTGAAGTTGCTCAATGTCGCGTTCAGATATCGATGTGAACTAGTCAAAGTAAAATAAAATAAGATAGGGACGTAAACTTGTAGACGAGAAAAGAAAAATTATATAGAAAACAAATAAAAGCCTGCACATGTTCCCCCAAGGCCCCTCTCCTCTTAAGCTGCTGTGTGAAAATGATGTCACCACGCCGCTCGAGTGAGAAACAAGATATGTATGTGGCGAAATTCCGAATCTTCAGTAATGGCCGCGCACGTTCCATTTCCTAGGCAATTCCGGCTCTAAGTGGAATGTAACAGTGTGGCGATAGTCACCCTGAGCAGGTCGCCGAGCGTCTGCAGCGCCCAGTAGACGACGTAGAGGTCGACGAGCTGGCGCAGCACGCGGCGCAGCGCCGGCGACACGCCGCCCGCGCGCGCCTCCGTCTCCTCGAAGTACGTCGCCAGCAGGATGGCGCGGCAGTGCGCCTGACACACACACACACACACACACACTCCTTAGCTACGGCCGACGGCACACACGCACGCCGCGCCAGACATATATCTATGGACGCCTCGTGCTGTACGATTTACTATGTGATTGATTTCGAAACTTAATTATCCTTTCGCAAGAGAACGAGAGGCGTTTTAGGTATTTTCTGTAAATGAAAATTGCACTTCGGAATTTATATATTTGATACAAAAATCAGTACTTTTAAAGACGTATAAGATTTGCAAGCATGAAAAAAATAGTAAAAGCTACAAGTTAAACTATCGGACTTCAGATTATAATTTCGGAAACAAAACTTAAAATTACATATCCAATCCAATACTCGAGGGATCCAAGATTGAGACGTACGTTTTTTTATACCGAAATAAATCACCGTATAGCTTTACCTCAGAAGCCGACGTGAGCTGGACCGAGGTCATGTTCCACGCGTCCTCGTACGCCATGCCGCTTTTCTGACGTTTTTCAATTTGCGCCACACACTGACCGATTTTCCTACGTAATCAAAATAACAACAAAAAAATATAATTAACATTACCTAAGAAAATATTCTCGAAATTTTTATTTTGGTTTGATTAGATTCTTTAAAAATATGCAATTCTTGTCATGACTTTATAAATAACTCAAAATAATTAACAATACATAATTAAGAAATAAATCACTTACCCGGCGGCAACCCTCTTAAAACCTGCAATTATACCCTCGATGGTGTTGTCCCAGGGCGGCGACCTTCTTCCGTTACGCAGGTCTCCGAGATACGACACTGTGGGTGTCAGAGTGTTCCCACTGATCGCCTGCTGCCACGCTTTCACCAGGAACCTGGAAGATAAAATCAATATAATTGACACAGTAACAGCCGAATACTGAAACGAGGAACGTTTCAGTTAAACGTTACTTAACATTGAGAATCTCCTAAATTAGTAGGCGAAATTTGAATTTAACGTCTCAAATAATTAAGTTACATTTATTTTTTAAGTGACGTTTCAGTATTCGGCCCTAAGCCAGTTACGGAGCTTTTGTATTGGATCCAATGAAAGCAACATTTAGGTCGACATTTATTACTCAAACGCTACACAGCTCTCTTGAACGACCGTTGTGGCCGAAATCAAGCAGAAGGCCACCATCAAATGTACTACACAGACGCTAAACTGTAACCGATTATTTTAGGTTAGAAAGTTTCGATTTGGGATAAAAATAGCCTTGGCATTGACTCGAATTATTTTAATGTGCAGCACAATGCACGAATAAAAAGTAGAATGAAAGAAGGCACAGGAACAATTGCAAACACATTAACAAATTCAGAAAAAATATCATAGTATCATTTTGAATTCTACCAGAAAATATTTAGAATATTTTAAAATAAGTATTTTTATAATCCGAATACTAATTTTTGATGCTGTGTACGAGCGATTTCACCAACGTAGCTTACCTTGCGGTCTGCAGCAACATGACGGTGTTCTCGCCCTCGTAGGTGCAGGCGGCGGTGACCAGCCCGTAGGTGAGCGGCAGGTTGGACGACAGCATGTACCCGTGGCCGCCGCACGCGAGCCGGCAGCGCTCCACGCACGCCGCCGCGTCCGCCGTACTGGCCGCCTTCAGGCAGCACGACAGCGCGTGCAGCTGCCACAGACAAACAGTCACTTGTAGTATTGCACACCCACGTGATGCAGAAATTGAGACCTCCCATCTTGATCAGTATGTAATATCGTTACGAGCTGAATTCGTTTTATTGTATTGAGCACATTCGACTAACATCTATCTCTATGAATTAGAAGATCGAATAACGGAAATAAAATCGATCATCAAGTACGGGCACTCTCACAGTACCTCAGGCAGACGCTCCATGTCGCCGGCCTCGAGCTCCGCGGTGACGTTGTTGTACATGAGCCACAGCCAGTTGGCGCTGGTGCGGAACGCGTAAACGGACGCGATGCCGATCAACAGTTTGTGCTGCTGCGTCAGGTAATCCAGAATTTGCGGTTCTGGCTCGCTGTAAAAATTATCATGTAAAACATCGAGACGATTTCAATTGTTTTATATAACAGGAATGAAATGTGTTACATTTTAATATTAAACTTTATTAGTTAAAAAGCTGGGTTATATTTTTAAAACACTCTGAACTCCTCTATAGAGAATCGGACTATTCCATTCAACGATTGGCAGAATCACTTTCCAGGGAGGTATTATCTGAGAGCTATTAAATCCAATGATATATAATTGAAATAATAAACATACTTGGGTTTCGGCTGCGACTGTCTTCTCACAGCAGAGTATCTCGTAGCTATGGTGACGGCCTTAGCCATGTAGTTGCACATGTCATTGACCAGCATCACGCGAACGAACATCATCGTGCCGTACGTTAGCTTCGAACTTGGAGAATTAACGTATGTTCCATCCTGTTTGGAGATAAAATGCTCTTTTATAGAAAACTGTTAACGTATTTATTGTTAAAAAAAAACGGAAAACACCTTCAACACTAAACGGGCGAACAGATCGTCGAATGTTTCATAAAATTCAATGAATGAATTCAAAAATAGCACGGGTTATAATACTTATTTTACCCGTGCAATGTCGGGACGGGCCGCTAGTCTAAATTAACATAATAAAAGCGAAAGTAACTCTGTCCGTTACATTTTCACGGCCACACGACTCAGCCTACTTTGATGAAATTTGGTATTATAAGTCCCAAGGAAAGAGAGGGTTAGGGTTGACCAACACGCGGGCGAAAACTAGTACATAATAAATCTGTCAAACCGCAGTTGCATAACGGCCAGAAGTTTTATGACTACTTAACAAAGTAGTAAAGTTGTATGTATATTTCTGATGATAAAAATGAACGACGTAGACATTTAAAAAGCGGAAGAAAGTGAGCAGACACACACTCTGAGCAGCAAACATCCAATATTATCGAAAACTTAAGTAATGGGTTCGGGCATCATGGACTGTAGACTGTTAATTGGAATTTATATGTATACCAATATTTTAGAAGATGTATGTTTTGTTCGTAATATTACTTAAGATTATAATATTTGTACCTTACATATGCTTGTTGCGTAAAGTGGTAATAAAGTTTGTTTAAATGAATATTATGTGCGTTAAATTAAAGTCCTCTTTCCTAAATATATTTTCTTATTTCTAGAATTATAACTATATAACAAAAAACTTTAAAATAAAAATGCATATAACAATGTTTACGTAAGCATTGGTAAGAGCTTTGCTTACTTTTGCTGACACCCCTTGTCAGCAAAAGTAAAGTTACCCCCGATGGGGGTAAATAATTGTAATAAATCTGCTTACGTAATACTTGAACGGCCTCTTTGCCGCTCGCGGTTTCATCCGCATGTATGACTGGGGTTGTTAGGTACTCCTTGTCGTTTTCTGTACCCCTTACAACGTATATGCAAAATTTCATGATCGTTTTAGGTACATATTTGGTCAAATCAGGTCTATTTTTGTCACGTATCACGTAAATATTATACACATTAATATTTTTAATAATTAATTGCTATGTTTATATCAAATAAAAAATATTTATGTTAATTCAACAAAAAGGCCTTGAAATTATGGCGAGATATATAATCAGGTACAAGAGCTATGCGACGAACACTGAACATGTGTACACATAGTAATCACAGTGCACAAATAAAAACCACTTAACTTGTATAAAACGTGTTTACGTTATAGCAATTAGAAACATAAAAACAATTATAATACCAGTTGTTAAGATAATTCTCAAATTTTATGTCATAATTATAAATGATAAATATAAACTGAGATACTTTATTCTTTTGGATTTTAAAATTATAATGTAAAACTTAAATATACATAAATATTTTAAATGTAAAAAATATAATCAACGTGAGAAAGATGATAAAGTCATTTTTTAAAACGTTCAACATAATCCTGTCTACTTAGTACCTAATATATACCCTATTCCAATGGGAATAGAAATAAATGTAAAAACACCGTAGATTTACAAATTGCATGCGATTGTCAAATCGTTCTGCATTATTATGCACTACTACAGTTCTTGATTAATTTACCTTTATTCATAATATAACACTATTCCAATTAACTAGTTATAACCACATGAATTTAGTTTCGAAAGTTCCGAATTCAACTTCGCGGACATTGAAAAGGCCACCTTTTCGCGTATCCATAGTGAATGTCATAGATTATTCAAGATGTCGACCAATGACATCGTGTCAATTGATATCGATGACCAATGATATCGCATTAATTCGGTGTCAAATTTGATTATTTATGTTTATTCCTGTTGTGATTGGAATAGGCTATAGTTGAACACATGGTCATTTGATAAATGGTCATGTCATAACATTAGAAATATTACAATTTTTGTTATTATTATTAAAAGATTTCCAATAAATTAACTACTAATTTTGACAATAACATGTTTCGATACTATAAAAATGTTGTAAGACGAGATGACAATGTTATCTAAAGTAACATTTAATTGGTGGTTGGGCTATTCATTCTACTAGTTAATAACGATAACGATACGTTCCCGATTCGATTCCGATCCAACTTTGGCTATTCAATATTTATTCGGATCGGAACCGAACCATTATGATGATAACATATACCGTTATGTCAAAACCAAACTTAATTGTTATCTCTTTATGCCAATAGTCGATAATTTGATTAAATAAATAGGAAAACGCTTCGGCGATGTACGTAATGGTCAATGTCTATGGGTGTTGGCTATCACTTACTATTAGGTCCATTTGATTGTATATAAAAACGCATTACTCGTTTCACCCGCGATGGCGCCGAGTGCGCCCCAAACATTGGAATATCCACTAAAAACTTAGCGGTATACCTCCCGTCTTAACGAGGAGCGCCACGGGATCGCTTGCGCGTGCTACCATGACGGGACTTCACACCCTTTTTTAACTTGATTTTTGAAGACATTATGTTGATATTGATCTTTACGTAAGTGAAACCCGTTTGGCTAAAAACAGAGAAAAAAAGATTTGTAGATGGTTAGTAAATCCTAATTGACATCCACGTTCTTTATTGTAATATTAGTAGTTATTGGAATCCTTCTGATCCGTTAGTAGCAAGCCAATGGTAGCTTCTGAATAACGTTTCGCAGATAACAATCATCCGTAAGCAAAACGAATCGTTTCTTGAAAATAGTATGCCTGGTTAGTATATAAGTAGTATGATTACAGGTACATAACTTTACTATTATATAGTATAGAGAATATTATTGTCCACCTATTATTTATTGATAGCCTTATCTATAACAGACGGACCAATACATGTATATTACAAAGTAATGTACTGCACATACATAAGGTTTCGTTATAGTCATTGTTACATCATATATTATAATAGTATAATTAAAGGTACTTAACAATATAGTAGATGTGATAAGCAATAGTGAATTAAATAAAGTGTATACATTTAAATATATTATCATATAAAAGAAATTAATTAAAATGTCTTCATAGTTCCGTTTTCGGTAACTGTGTTTAAATTACGATTAGCATTATTGCTCGATTTGCTTATTTTAACTCTTTTCTTATATTGATAAACAATTACATACACTTTTAAATCTAAAAACCAGTGGATCTAAGGGTGTCAAGCCAAGTTCAAACTTACATAACTGGAGTGCAGTACTGTGTGTAATATTACACAAACGATTTGGAACCACTTGACCCTCATAACTCAATAATATTATAACCTTCACAAGTTCTAAAGCTGTAAGTTCTTATTTTATTCTTACTAAAATTTGGTTTGTTGATAGAAACTAGCCATCGAACATAGGGTTCTTCCATGATTGTTTTAGTAGGTCTTAATAATAATTCGTATATGAGAGCTAGCCTTTTTTTTACGCCGGAAATACGCATGACGCGTTTCCCCCACGGGTAAAGTGGGGTGGGGGGGGGGGTTATATCCAGGGCACCGAGTGCATCCCGGACATCGGAATACCCACTAAAAAACCAGCGGTACCCTTCCCGTCTTAAGGGGAGCGCCACGGGATCGCTTGCGCATTCAACCGTGAATATGAGAGCTAGCCTAGTCAAACCTTAGGCTTCAACATATTATCCTAAGTTATAAAAAGAAATGATTTTTTAAGTCGTTATCAATAAATTTCAGGACTGACCATTGAACTTGGCACCCAATTTTATCTCACTTCTTTTGTCGTTGAAGTCAACAACCAAGGCATATATCATTGAACTTGGCTCTCATTTCACACTTAAGTCTTTATTATCTATTTGAACAAATCCAACACTCAATAGAGCAACGTGGTGGAATGAACTAAGCATTCCCAACAGTGAGACATTGATTGGGCGGTAATATAATTTTGTGTGTAAAACAATGTATGAATAACTTGAGGTGCATTAAAGGTACAATATTGCACCGAAGATTAAATTATTTTAGTTACTACGACACAGTTCAATACTATGGTAGTGACTAGTGACTATCGTATATATTGATTTTATCTATAAATTGTTCAAAATAACTTAACATTCAATTCAATATTCCAATTAATATTCATACCTTGACCTAACGTTACATAAGTATCTAAAAAAACTATGAATGTATGAACAATATGTTTTCTATGTTAAGTTATAAGGCGGCGTCTCTACATTGTGAACTTGGGTTGTTAATATGTGTTGAAGACAAGTTTCTATATTTTATTTATACACACTATGAGTACTTATTTTCTTGAATGTTTAACGTAAATAAATATTGCTTTTACAATTTGAATCGTTAGTTTTAAAAATATTACGAGAAATTTCTATAAACGCGCGAAAAATGCGTTGGGCTTGTACGATGCATTAAATTATTTCTAAAAAATTACTTCGTTCGGTACACAAAGTGCTGAGACGAGAATACTCACGGCAATGACACCTACAACTAACACAGACTGAATGTTAATTATAATAATTAAGGAGCAGTATTAGAGTTGGTAGTTAACAGAATATTGGTAAAAAAAGAGGTAGCTATTCAAAATCTTAAACCAAAGGTGCATCATTTATCTGTAGACTCATTAGCCCATTAATCTAAATATCTTATTATATGTATCTACCTATACAATAAAATAAATCATTAACGTATATTTATAAAACATTATTGAGTAAAGTCAATAAAGGTAATAATAAGTTAAGAATACATTCTGTATTTGCTTTGCCAAGTCGACCTAGGATAATAATAGTGCGAGGAGTGCGGGAGGAGGGGGGGTAAATGCCTGAGGAGTGCTCCGCCGAGTCACGAGCGGAGCAGAGCACGGGAGGGGCCGCGGATGCGTTATATTAACACGATGCCGCATCCTCTCTGATCCGTGCCAGCTGTTTTAGTAGGTAAGAAACTAAGAATCTCCCATAGGGGGTTCCTTCCCCTTAGGGAGCCGGGTACCTTTTTGAAGGAAAAAAAAAGAATAATAATAGTTGTTACTGACCTCTAAGACTTTCGAATTCTTCATTAGCATGTAATCCCTGGGTATCCGCACTTGATCGAAGCCTAGGAATCCGTTGTTTGTTCCGTTCATACCAAGCTTGGCGCCAATTTCGCCAACCTTGATGCCAGGCAGCGGCATGTGATTTTCCTCATCGCGAAGCTGGACAATGAATGGATGGATTCCATGGCATTTTCCTTTTGTGTAAAGCTGGGCCATAACAATGCAGTAATTCGCTGTATGGGCCACTGAAATCACAAAACAATATGCAATTTAAATATATATTTAGATAGATAATGAACGAAAAGTTTTAATGATAATAGTTAGTACGAACAGTTTTGGGTTATATATTGGGATTTAGAGTATGTTGCAAAATAAAAACTTATTTGGACATTCTTACTAAATTAATTATGTACTTAAAAAAGCGATGGCCCAGTGGTAAGAACGCGTGAATCTTAACCGAGGATCGGGACGTCAAACCCGGGCTGGCACCACTGAATTTCATGAGTTTAATTTGTGATTATAATAAATCTCGTGCTTGACGGTGAAGGAAAACATCGTGAGGAAACCTGCACGTGTCAAATTTCACTGACATTCTGTCACATGTGTACTCCATCAACCCGCATTGGAGCAGCGTGGTGAAATAAGCTCCAAACCTTCTCCTTAAAAGTGAAGATGCCTTAGCCCAGCAGTGGGACATTCACAGGCTGTTACTGATACTAACTGATACTGACTTCAAAAAAGTATACTGAGAACCGGATATCATTCGAAAATTAGCTGTTATTCAATAGCTTAGTTTTTACAAAATAATATTTTACTATTCATACGATAAAGAAAATTCACGATTCACGCGTTCTTACCACCTTCTCCTGACAATGAGGAGAAGAGGCCTTAGCCCAGCAGTGGGACATTCACAGGCTGTTACTTTACGATAAAGAAAAACGAAAAATATTCTTGCATGACTAAACTCTGGCCTCTCAGTAAAGAATTCTTCTAAATAATAATACATTTGTATCTATTTGCATATTATGTTGTTTTGGTAAACAATAACATATTCATAAATTTTCCATCGCAACAATAGTCCGTATAAAAATGTTATTGTACATTGTAGACTAAAATTAATGCTCGAATAGCATATTGCTACAAAATTTAATATTGAACATAAGTATGTACATATTTGTATATGGAAAATAAAACCACCTAGGTTTTACATTTAAATTTAAAACAAAAAATTTAAAATATTATTAGCAATTTAGAATTTATTTAAACTACAAATATACAATTTATATACACGCCTTGATTATATATAAAATTAATTAGGTAAGTACGTTAATTTATTCGGAGGAAAACTAAACTGGTTAGGTCGTTTTTGTACGAACGTTGGCAAAATATTAATAAGTCACCGGCGCGGCGCGGCGCACGGCGCGTAACATTCAATTCAAATTAAGCAGAATAAGTATCTACTCATTTTAAGCAATTAATATAATATATTTGTTATTTAATTCAAATAATTCATTCTAAAATATTTATTTATGTGGTAAGAAGGTAAAGTGGATGATCTTGCGTGAAATACGATTTCAGTTTAAGTGTACGCACTTATGTAGTTGTTAACATTTTATTAATTTCTATTTTTATTCTTCAACTAATATAACCAATCTATTTAAAAAAGGGAAATATATTTTCTGTTGACCTGAGTTATCTAGATAGCACTAGATCTCATTGAGGGCTTGGGGTTTTCGATAACCAAATTTTGAGGGATTAACTCACTTTTTTTTATTATGTTTTTTTCATTTTGTTGTCTTTTACTTTTATAGTTAGTATGTATATATTTATTTACGTTTTTGTATTTGCATCTTTAAGAACATATTTATATTTTTAAGTATATTATATTCTAATCTTTTACTCGGTGGTAGGGCTTTGTGCAAGCTCGTCTGGTCAACAAAAAAAAAACAATACTGAGTCATTGAATCAATACGCTGAGTCTAAAGGTTGTCTGGGCGAGATAGCTTTCTTAGCGATAAGGCCGCATTTGAATAACTTGAAACTTTCTTCGCTTTTTTACTATATGACTTTTTGATTTGATTCGATTATTGGGTATAATTCTTTCGCAAAACCTATGGCAACTCGCATGTAACCCTGTTCATATACTTAGCTGTTTAATAAGTAATCGAGTGGCGATAAGTATTCCTGATTACATTATCATAGGTAAATGATTGATTGTCTATTTGCTACGATTTATACAAGATGATATCTAGGAATTATTTTAATCGAAAGCGAGATTACTTAATTTCGAGTAATATAAAATTTAATTGTTTTCGGTATCGATATGAATTCTCTAGAATTTTCCATTATATTTCATACGGATTATGAAACTAGGAAACATAAATGACTTTTATACTACTACTTTTTACAGGAGGCGTTTAAGGAAGGGTGGGGGAGGGGGGTTATCCTCGGAAGTCTGGTATTTCTTGACGTTGAAGCTTAATTCATACCAAATTTAATCAAATTAGCTTCAGTATTTTAGACGTGAAAGCGTAACAGACAGGCAGACAGTTACTTGCGCAGTAACAAATAGTATTGTATAGAGGTATACTGTATGATGTATATACAAGTGTTATATGCTAATAGACATGTATTATTTCTTAATGCGAATAAGGATAATTAATTAATAACGAAGATGAAATTTAAAACGATGTGACATATTCTAGCAATATGTAGTATTTTTATTTGAGAAAAATAGTCATGTCAAATGTTATCATAACAATAAAAGGTTATACAACACCACATAACACATGTTATATGCATAATTTCTTTTAACTACATTTGCAATAAAAACTTGCACGGTTAATTGCAATTTGAAAAATAATACCGTTCTGCTAATTTAACTATTCAAGGCTTAAGAATATACACAAATATATAATGTAGATAAGTAAATGTCGAACGTTTCGAAATTTATAAATGCGCTGACAACTAATTAAGTACGTTTAAAAATAGGGATATCTATCGAGAACGTCTTCTTATCGCTTTAATTATCGTCTGTTTAACAAAAAATATCACAGTTCAATTATAGTACCAATATTATTATATTAAGTAAACATAATATATTCAATAAAAAAATTGCGTCGCTTTACATTAAGAGATTGATTTAAGCAGTGGTCACCAACGCCTATATAAATTGGCATTGTAAGAGATGTTAACCATCGGTTACATCGCCAATGCGCCACCAACCTTGAGAACTAAGATCTTATGTCCCTTGTGCCTGTAATTACACTGGCTCACTCACCCTTCAAACCGGAACAATACCAAGTACTGCTGTTTTGCGGTAGAATATCTGATGAGTGGGTGGTACCTAGCCAGCCGAGCCTGCACAAAGCCGCCGCCAAATAATTTTTTACTTAACTTGTCGGTTTTAGAATTCATATATAATATGTGTCATAGTTATTGTTCTTACTTCAGATTATTTTTCCTTAAATGTATCACATTTATATACGTTGAGAATTTAGAATTAATAATTTTCTAGGATTACAATTAGTGAGGGCAAGTCAAGTACATAGTGCGTTGATGCCAAAATGGACAGCGAATGGGATAAAACCTTAGGGTCAAAAACTTAAGTTTATCATTATTTAATTATATTATTTTTTAGTGGAAATTTATTAAACATCCCGTCATTATATGTATAACAATAGAAAAAGTTAGTTCTTAATATGATTGTGTGACACAGAGATAAAGTCGTGCTTGTTTATACTTAGGGGTCAAAGAACTAGAAATATGTTATTATTATATTATTTGTCTGTATTTCAAAATACAAACAAAAACAACATATATATTAAAAATATCATTCGAAGAAATATTACAAATTATTAGGTCCAGCGTAATATTGAAAATTTTAAATCCTTTGATTTATAAGATATTGGATTTATATATACTTAATACTTATGATATTGGATTTAATAAAACTTTGGTTGATCGTCTTATCTTTCAATTACTGGCGTATCTGTTCGTTATCTCTTATTTAGTATTCTTGATTTTGTTTAAAGATTTCTTTCGATTCAAACCGGATCTTGGAAATTTTAATTTCAGGCAGTTAAATTTCAATCAATTAATATATCATTAGGTCAACGTCGAAGTCGAAAAATTATTTCGTAGATATTAACATTCCCAAATACTGATTAAAGTTTAATCAAAAACGTATCGTAACAGAAGTAATTTATACTAATATATAAAGCTGAATAGTTTGTTTGTTTGATCTGGCTAATCTCAGGAACTACTGGTTCAAACTTAAAAAATATTTTTGTGTTCTATAGTCCTTTTATCGAGGAAGCCTTTAGGCTTATTTTTATTAATTATACGCGGGTGAACCGCAGGGGCCGCAGGGCACAGCTAGTAGAAAATAATCCAACATACTGTAAACAAAACGTAAACTGTAAAGTACTACAAAACCCTCTGGAGAGCGTAATAAGCTGCTTTGCAACCTTATGTATCTCTTTTTTAGAATCCATAAAATCTATACCACACATTATTTATGATTTCGATCAACAAGGTCACGTCAATTAAACGTTAAAGTTATAATATTTGTCGTTAAGACACCATTGCTTGGAATCAGCGATATAATATAACAAATAACCGAAACTACAGAAACGATTTTAATTTAAAAAATAACGGAATATTTCCAATGTTTCTATAAATATAACATAGTTGATATAATGGCAACTAATTGTCACGTATATAGAAATAAACGTATACAGGAAAACCATACCAGAAAATTGTTTGCTACTTATTACAGAAACCGGCAAGTGGCAACATTTGGAAAAACAAAAAATTGTTTGATAATTTTCAATTCACATACATTCATAATACAGAATATTACATTACAGTCTTACAGTGAGCTTGTTAAAATGTATGTAAAGTTCATAATTTTTAAGCAAAAAAAATAAATGATACGTTTTATTACCTTCCATCAGTGGTAATGTCCTAATAACTATTTTTCTATACATATTACAAATAAGTTAAAAAATACCGATTTAGATAACCCAGAATGAGTATTACCTATTGTGTTTATAAATTTAAATATTATATTAAAAATTAAAAGTGTTAGTTCAATTTATAAAATATTAAATACTTATTGTATCATTCGCTAACGATGTCGTTCGAAATCGATACATCGTGGAAACATGTTATTCCAGCTATAATATAATTTACTTTATTTTGTATTTTATAAATGATTTGTCCATTTTTCCTAGTATGAGGAAATATTCTGAACAATATATTTCTATTAACAATAGAAATAATTTTATAACATAATAATAATAACAACTTAAGCATTGTATAAAATAATTTTAATCATTAATCGGGTTTATTAGTACGTAATAACTTGATTCTATTTAATATAATATTGTTATGCTATATTCGCTATATGTTTCATTTGATTTGATAACAATTGATACAACTTAACATATAAGTAAGTAACAAATGATGTAAGTTGTAATTAATTATACTACATATATAGTTATCAATGAATCAAACAACAACACAATCAACATTTCAGACTCTTTCTTTATTTATTTTTTCTCCATTATTTTAAAAAGTCGCTTGTCGGCAATGGCAACTCTTGCGCCAAGTTAGACCTGGAGCGATTGTCAAAACCCCTCGCTCTAAGGCGATGGCCGATCTCCCCAATAAAAGTAAGGGCATCCAACTACAACATAAATGTGAGCCAGTGTAATTACAGGCACAAGGGATATAACATCTTAGTTCTCAAGGTTGATGGCATTGGCGATGTTGGTTTTTTTTTTAAGAAATGTACATTGCCACTGTCTATGGGCGGGCGTTGATGCCTACCTATACTACAAAAGAAAGATAAATAATTTATTGTTTAAGCTGTTTTATGTTTACCTCAAAACTGATGTCTTTATGCGCCCAAGAAAGATCCAACCAGAAGGAGCCGAAAGAAAGGACGTCAAAATAAATCGTAATAATCTTTTTTTTTAATGAGAATATATCAAAATATTGTTTTTGGAGGGGTGAGCCGGTCAAATGTTACAGAAAGAGATAAGAACCTGTATCGTAATTACATTGTTTTAAGACCGGTAAGTAATAAGTTAGCCTACTAGTAGTTTTAAATACCAATCGTTTTTTTTTTAAATAATATTTAAAATAATTAAATATCCGAGGACGTTTCTGTTTAATACACGTACCTTTGCCTTTAGGATTAATTTTATTACATTTTATTTTATTTTATTATATCAGAAATGGTTACATGAAACTCTTGCATGTAATTAGGTGCGAATAATAAAAACATAATTAAAGGATGACGTATATTTAGATACAAAATTAAAATTTTGTGAATTAACAAACACTTTTTTTGTCCCCTTCGTACGATATTTTATTTATTTATAACGTACTAGCTGCCATCCTGACTTCGTACGGGTAAAATAAATATTTTATCTTGTGCACTTTTCAACCAATGATAAACAAACATTTACTAATCAATCCATTTGCCTATAGTCTATACAGTATAGTGCTAAGGGCATAAAATTACACATAAAAACCACTAAAACTTTTTATCTTACATTTGTATTTATTATATCGTAATATTTGTAAAATTACTGACACGAATTGTAAAGTCGTAAGTTTATATGAGGCATTTGAAATTAATATGTTATTTATTTTCATAAAGATTTATACTTTTATGAGACTTGAACTAAACTACAGGTGTCATTACTTTTCCTTTTCTTTTAGCAAAACAGATAACAACATAATTTAAAATAGTTCAAAATAAAGTAACATCAAGTAAGCCAACCACAAAAGGGCGGGCGGGCCGAAGGTTAAGTATTGACCGCCTTAGCTAGACGGAAAATTATATCTTTGATATATTAGTATTTGATATTTTGGAATGTCCGACTGGACTATGTCGGTGCATTTGGTATTATGTGGTCGGTGTATTTTGTACAAAATGGTCTTTCTATTACCGAAAACCGTATCAAAACCCGTTACGTCGTTCGGAAGGAGTTAACGGGGGTAATGAACGAGGAATTTAGCGATACTGTTATACTATTTACCTATTATAGACTAGCTGTGCCCGCGGTTTCACCCGCGTATAATTAATAAACATATAATGAATAAAAATCAGCTTAAGACCTCGATAAAAGTACTCCAACACAAAAATATTTTTTAAATTCGAACCAGTAGTTCCTGAGCTTAGCCGGATCAAACAAACAAACTCTTCAGCTTTATATATTAGTATAGATATTGACTATAGTTAGATAGCAGATATAGAATAGAAAAAGATAAACAAGTTAGTGTATCAAGTGTTTATTGTTACCGGTACCTTCTATTAAAGTGCATTCATGAAATTCAAGCAGCTATTTAAATTAAATCAAATTTTATTAATACTCACATCCACCGGGCCACCACTTGTAGGAGGTGAGCGTGGGACTGTGGAGAACAAACTCCTTGGTTCTGGGATCGTATGTCGCAGTCGTCTCCAATCCACGAATGAATGTTCCGTGTCCTAACTCCGTCTATTGAAGATTATACAGTTAATGTTATGTTACCATTACATAAGGATTGATTAAAAACAACATAAGTCGTACGAAATTAAAGAAACCTTTCCATGGCCCCCTGATGAGGGAGGGGCTTTTGAGTTGTCGGGCGTTAGATATGAAAAGTAGCTTATGCCTTTTCTTTCTTCTTTACAAAAATCGGTTCAGTGATTTAGCCGTGACAGCGTAACAGACAGACTGACAAACAGAGGTACTTAGGCATTTACAATCTATTGGTATAGATTAATGTGGAGAAGAGAGAACTACTAACGAACATCTGAAATGTTTAAAATAATATACGTATACCTGCGCGTACGTTCCTATAATGTCAAGATTGAAGGCTCTTCCAATCCAGTAAGCTTGCTGTTCGACAGTTCCTTGACCCATTACAGTCGGTATAAACATTACATAGTGCAGTGTGAGAGGACAGCCGTCGCTCAATATAGCAGATCCTAAATTACCCCCGAGCACTGCCCTGGGAGTTGATAGAAAATACATTTTTTTTAAATATCATTACGTGAGTATGTGACCAAGAATAGCTGTTGAATGTACTTTTATTTAGCTAAGTCAAGTTGCAATGCAATTACAGATAATTATCAGCGGATATGTGCTCATGTACTTATTATAAATACATACATAATTTGAATTTAGTTAAGTTGCAGTCATAAAATAACTAATGTGTTTTTTGTTCTTCGAATAAGAAGTTTGTTTTCGATTTGTGATTGTGTCGCTCTGTCGGTTATTAATATAAATATTATATGCTTTTAAGTTTACGATAAGAAATGCTAAACAATAACTATTATTATAGATTTTCAAAATTTGCGTCATATTTAGTTATTCACTGTCCGTGTATCATATTACGAATACTACCAAACATAGAATAATAACGCTTAGGTGAGTAGGTCCAAGCGGATTGAAGCCATTTCAATTCCTCCTAAATAGGTGGAATACGTTACCTGTCATTACATAAATATGTTGTCTGAGTATGGAAAAAATATTTACCACGAGTGCTTAATATTTTAAATAATCAAAATGTAATATTTTAACTTTTTTAAATTAGATATTCATACAAGTAATAATATTACATTAGCTGTTAATATATGTATATTTTAATTTTCTTTATTAATTATACACAAAAAAAAAAACGTAAAAAATGAGATAATTATAATAATAACCGCTAAAATTGAATAAATAATATTGCAATTTAATAAATTAAACGCAAATAAAATTATTTCATAATTCAAATTGAATAAGTAATATTGCAATTTAACAAATGAAATGCAAATAAAATTATTTGATAATTCAAATTAAAACAGTATCAATTTCTTCGCATTATGGGGGAAATGTCTATTCACCTGTAACATAATTCCTACATTTTTATATCTACGTATGTTTATGTACGCATAGATAATTAAGATTTACTTTCTTCTCTAGAACTCGACCGGAAATTGTGGGTACCGCTCACAAATAATTTATTCTACCGCTATACCTCAATACTTTGGTGGTAGATTTATGACAATCAATAAGAAAGTGTAACCTAGTGTAACCTGACCTAATGAAACATAGTAAGGTAATTCCTATTTTTAAATCAGGTAGTACTGCAGACCCCAATAATTATAGACCGATTTCTGTTCTACCAACGCTTAGTAAGATCTTTGAAAAATTAATGCTTAATCAGATGTTAAAACATTTTGATACATACAAGTTGCTACACAGTAAACAATTTGGCTTTACAAGGGGTCGCTCGACAACCGATGCTGGTGTCGAGCTCGTTAAAAATATTTATAGAGCCTGGGAAGAGTCACAGGATGCCTTAGGAATATTTTGTGACTTATCTAAGGCTTTTGATTGTGTGCAACACGAAACGTTGATCAGGAAACTACGTCACTATGGCATTAGAGATAAAGCACTCAGCCTTCTGAATTCGTATTTGAGCGATCGGATTCAGAGGGTTGATATTAATGGAAAGAGATCTCCCGGGGCTCCAGTTGGTGTGGGGGTCCCGCAAGGATCTATTCTTGGTCCATTTCTGTTCCTCATCTATATAAATGACTTGCCCCATCTTTTGAATAATAAACATGAGATAATATTGTTTGCTGATGATACTTCTTTAATTTTTAAAATCAAAAGACGCCTATTACTATATGACGAGGTAAACAATGCTCTTTCTGTAATAGTACATTGGTTTAATGTTAATAATTTACTGTTAAACAGTAAAAAGACAAAATGTATTAAATTCACTGTTCCCAACGTGAAATTTGTAAAAACGAATGTACTTCTAAATGAGGAACATTTAGATTCCGTAGAAGCCACAGAATTTCTTGGTATCACCATAGATTCTAAGCTTCAATGGGGCCCTCATATTAATAAATTGGCAAATAGACTCAGCTCTGCAGCTTTCGCGGTAAAAAAAATTAGAATGTTGACTGATGTTGAAACGGCTCGCATAGTGTATTTCAGCTATTTCCACAGTATAATGTCCTATGGCATTCTACTCTGGGGTAATGCAGCTGACATAAATACGATCTTTGTACTGCAGAAGAGGGCTATTCGTGCAATTTATAACCTGGGCCCGAAAGATTCATTAAGATGTAAATTTAAAGAAATTAAAATAATGACTGTCGCTTCTCAATATATATTTGATAATGTTATGTATGTACGCAAAAACATAAAAGATTTTCCCAGAAATTGTGACGTACATACTGTTAACACCAGGAACAAGTTTAAACTTACAACCACTGTTACTAGATTACACAGGGTTAGTAAGTCTTTTATGGGACAATGTATACGCTTTTACAACAGGATCCCAGAAAGCGTTCAAAAATATTCAATTGCGAAATTTAAAAGGAGTGTTAAGGATCGCTTGTGTGCTAAAGGATATTATACAATCAATGACTTTTTAGATGATTGCACACTCTGGGAATGAAACGATCGCCTCCAGGTTGTTTCAAATAAAAAAGAATATTATTATTGTATTGTTATTATATAAAATAATATTGTAAAATATGAGCTGAAAAAAAAACCCCGCTGAGTTTCTTTCGCCGGTTCTTCTCAGGTCTGAGGTTTATTTCCGAACCGGTGGTAGATTCATGACAATCAATAAGAAAGTGTAACACTTCAACATTGAATAAAGATATTTGATTTGATTTGATTGATTAACACTTCAACATTGAATAAAGATATTTGATTTGATTTGTCTTTGTACCGTTGTGTTTCGATTGAAGGGGTGATTGAGCGTAAGCGTAAGAATTTAGAATGTTGCCTTATTGTTAGAATATGCAAACTCAAAAAAATCTATTTTGCAAAAAAAATAACTGATCTGCTGAATGGAATTGAACTTGACATGAAAAATTATTAAGTAAAAAACAGATTGATATTTTAAAACATAATTAAAATTCAAGTAATTATACAATCATAATATGCCCAATTGCCCATTTCGTAACCACTGACTGACGTATGTACTATACATACGTCAGTCAGTGGCACTTTAAACCAGAATAGTTGCTCTGAATGCATGATCATGAATATATTTCCTTATCACAAACTTTGCTTAGATGATCAGGTATTAAAATAAGAAATTCTAATCGCCGTTAACCAATTATGTTAATTAAAAACATTATAGTATAAAAGTTAAAGTTTCTATTTGTCTGTTATATCATTCTTGAATTCTGAATCATACCTACTAACATATCATTGTATGTTGTGTCTTGAGAAATTGAAATGAAAAAGGTTTCTTTTCTTATCTTAAATTTGTATTGTATTGTAACTTTATTATACAATTTAAAAATATATATTTTTGTAAACTGACTAATTTGTTTTAAATAAATTATTCTTAAATAAAAACTAAAATATGATGTTAACAAAAGAATATAATTTATTTAAAACAAATTAGTGAATAGAATGTGTACAAAAGTATGTCTTTTTTTTAAATATATAAGCAAGTGCTTGACTGTTATCACACCTGATGGAAAGTAATGATACAGCCTAAGGTGGCACCCGCTTGCCTAGACTCGAAGGTACCCATATCATAGATGGTAGGAAATACGGAGGTTGGAAGGGTATTCCAGAATATAATTAATTATATTATGTATGTGGTTTTTTACCACAGCAGTTATACTTCTGACGTTAAAATCACATGATGTTGATTAATTAAGGCTTAAAAAAAACACTTGTCCCAAAAACAGACACTAAAAGAATAATTTAAAAACTGTATGTAACTTACATATAATTTTCCATTCCAGCATTCTCTTCCTCTTGTAATTTCCGTATCATCTTAAACAGTAGACAAGCTTTTTTCACAGCCAGTTCATACTTCTCCTTGTGACTTAAATATACTGATGGTACATCATCATTGTGTATATTTTCTTTAAGAGCCATTTCCTCTAAAAAAAAATTATAATTTATTTCCTCGCAGAAGTAAATGTTGCGTTCATTTCTTTATTTTAAAAATATACATTCATGATGTAAGTAATGGATTTATTTATCTTTATTTTATTAAATAAGAAGCCAATGCTGTATACAATTTTGTTTCTTATTTTAGAGTACAACCTAAAATTAATTAAATATAAAAATTGCATACCTCACTTATAGGCTAACTTAACATACATAAGAATAACAAAAAAAAAAGTACTTTCTTAATAAGTAAACTTAAAAAAAATATTGTTTACTGTCAGACCTATTGTCTATGAGCAGAGCTAATTGCTCTGTTATCAGCTTTCATGATATAAATTAAATTCGTTAAAAAAAATATTTAAAACATATGTATATTACATGGCCGGTTAATTGTTATGGCAGTCTAAAACTTTTCTACAATATAAGCACTGTATTGTTAGCCTTAACATCATAGTAAAGTAAAACACAACAGTATTATAAATGTTCATTTATTTCCTTTGTTTTCCCATGATATAAATAGCTAATCATATTAATATATCTTAAAAAAACCTGTCTACTTAATTATAAATCCGCATGTCCAACTTTAAAATAATCAAACAAACTGAGGTTGAAGGTCTCATCTATTGTTAAGGATATGCTTTTTTGCATCATAAAATAAAATTGTTAAATAAATAAATTGAATAATCATAAGTCTTTGTCTGAAACTAAAAGCTATTGAGAATTGTAGTGACGAGTTTCTTTTCAATGACATTAGTTTTTGTATACATGTTATTTGGAAAAATTAAAAAAACAACAACATATCAATTAAATAATATGAGCAAGATAAGATAACACATAATTCTTATTTTAAATAAAATTAAATCAGAATGTATAAATATTTGCTTGAAAGATAATTTTTTGAATGATTTTACTATGATAATTATATTCATTATAGGTATATGTGTTTGCAGAATTTCTTTATCAACTTTACATAACATATATTTTTATGAGAAGAAAAATATATAAATTATACCTCTAAAATTTCGAATAGAATTGCACAACATTGTAATGGAGTAAGTACAATAAATGCTGTCAGCAACAAAAGTTGACAACACAATTTACTTTGGGGACAGTTTAACATCTTGCTTTTGTTTAACAACTTCAAAGTAAATTCTTAGTAAGTACAATATATCTTTGTGTATAATAAAACATTACATAGAATATTAAATTGTTTAAACGAAATTTAACTAATTCTACTTCAGGGCTATTATCTTAGTTATTATATAATATAAATAATAATAACAATAAAAAAATTATTATGTTTCTAAAGACCAAGCTTTCTCAATAGCAAATATTCAGAAATATAAATTTGATACAACAAAGTGTAATAAACTGTAAAAAATTACTTACCTCTTTTCTTTCTTTCCTCAGTCTTTTCAACACCTCCATCAATTAAATGTATTAGTTCCGTTACATCAAATGTGCATTGGTCCCTTTCTTTTTGTAAATCAGGATTTATTTCAGAAGACATTTTTTCAAAATAATTCCGATCTTTTATTAAATAATTCGAATGAAGAGCAAAAATAATGTGACACACAACGCAAGTGCACAACACTGTGTCCAAACACTGACTAAGTGACTAAATCATACTTGATGTATAGACTTGTCGAGAAAACTTGTTTGTTGAAACACTCAACCAGTTTTTATTTAGCACAAATGTGACGTTTCGCGCAATTACACTTTAAACTGATTGCGCGCCAATAATTTGATGTTATCTAAAGGACATTGGCCTGGACAGATTTAAAATAACACACATTTTTTTATCTCTTATCATTTCCAACCAAATTTCATTATTGCTTCTTTGTTGTTTTAATAATTTAATGTCAAGAATAAAGGTTATTAAAAAAATCAAATATGGATACGTAGGATCATTTTATTTCGATGAATCACATTAAACCATTTGATATATAATTAATAAATTACTGTATTCAATATTATTAATAATACATTGTCTTATATAAATAAAAATTTCAAAAACTTGTCTTTTCAAGCTGTCATTGTGCTGTCATTTGTCAAATCATAAAAAATAGGCGATGCGAGGACATTATTTTATCAATTTATCGTGAGAAAAGATATTTTCTTTTTCGATAAATACCATTGACAGTAAGTTATTACTCATATTTTTTTTCAATCGATTCATATACATAATTTTGTAAGTTTACTCTTAAGCATCATCTCTAACTAAATCTGTAAAGTTGTGTTTTTATAAAATATGAGTAAAATTATTCTGGTAAGAATGAATAGCAACATTAATTTCTTGCATTATAGAAAGGAATACGCCAAAAATAGTATCCTGTATAGCATCGAAATAACAATTAGATATATAATGAATTATATCGGTACAAATTAATTAAAGCAATTTTATTCACGCAGTTATTAAAATATTTATTGCAATATAAAACATGTTAAATAATATTGAACGTGTGAATCTATCTTAAGAATGTTGACGTCTATGCTCTATCTGTTGCGCGTAGGTTATCTATTCCAAAGGCGCCATATTTCTTTCTTGTAAGCGCTGGAACTCACCGTGTCACGATGAGGTTAGTTTAACAAATTAAAAAAGATATTCTTCGTATACAGCATTAAATCTTGTTCAATTATATTCCTTTAATGATTCGGCACTGGTTAAATATGTTTTTATTTGGAAAAAGTGTAAGATTTACGAAAATGTGATTGTCAACAATTTCACTCTAGGCAACCATGTGGTCTACAAAAATATTTTTCGAATTTGCAGTTCCTTAAAACTACAGAAGAGGCTTGCAGCCTCTGTTATGCGATGCGGTAAAAAGAAGGTGTGGTTGGATCCTAATGAGATCAATGAAATCGCTAACACCAACTCCCGTAAGTAATTCTAGCATACCATAAAATTTTACGGTATTATCATAATAATCATATTTAAAAGTAATATTTTTGGCATAATAGCTCTTAAATGTTTTAAAATATGTAAATGCATTATTTACTAAGTTTGAATCAATTTTATTTGAAAAGCCACAATGTGTTTATTCATATTCCTGTAAAATTTGCTGTTAAAGAGCTTAAATATTGTCTACAAATTTTCGCACCGATAATTCTGTAATGCCACAATAAGTAACACTTTAAATGTTGTTAAAAGTAGTATAAAATTATGATTTTTTTATTAAAACAAAAGTTAATTTAGCATAAAACATGTGAAGTTTGAAGAAGAAACAACTTAAAACATTGTAAAATTATTTTCAGGGCAGAACATCCGTAAGATGATAAAGGATGGTCTCGTCATCAAGAAACCTGTTGCTGTGCATTCACGTGCTCGTGTCCGCAAGAACACAGAGGCGAGAAGAAAAGGTCGTCACTGTGGTTTTGGTAAAAGAAGAGGTACAGCCAATGCACGTATGCCTCAAAAAGTGAGTATATATATGTTTTGAAAAAAATAATCTAGTTATACTAATACTATATTTACTAAACATGGGTTTTACTATGTTTGCCAGTGATTTCACTTGCATGGAATTCAATTTGTGACCATTAAATCACGCACTAAATTCTTTTATATTACTTAAAAAAATGTAGCCCTAATTACTTCTGGATTTATAGCTTTCCAGTGGTAAAGGATTTTTTAAAATTGATGTATCAGCAGAGTTTATTGATTACAAACAAACAAATGGTTCCTCCATCATTTATAATTATGTTATACATATAGTGGAAAATTATTATTTCATATATATATTTTTAAGATCTTGTTTTTATTTACAACTGCTTCTATAACATTTACTGCTCATATCATATAATTATTATTTTATAAATTTTAACACATTTATCTAAAATTTAAATAGAGATCTTAGTTGTTTTTAAATTTAATTTGTCAACTGATTGAGATCAACTATCCAAATTTAAATATGACTAATTTGGAAACAAATATTTTTTTTAGGAACTATGGGTTCAACGGCAAAGGGTACTTCGTAAATTGCTCCTTAAGTATAGAACAGCAAAGAAAATTGACAGACATCTGTACCATGCCTTGTACATGAAGGCAAAGGGTAATGTGTTCAAGAACAAGCGTGTGCTTATGGAGTACATCCACAGGAAGAAGGCTGAAAAGGCTAGAACTAAGATGTTAAGGTATGTGACATTAAAGTACTAGCTTGTACCTCTCAAACAATACAAGCAACATTAACTTATTGTAATTCTATACGTAATAATGGACATGAGGAAGATATCTAATGATATTTATAAGTTAAACTTAAATTTTTATATTATTTAAATTGTAAATCAATCATGTTAAAATTTATACATCTATGACACATAATTTTTTATGTTTTATTTATTTTATTCTTTTGTTAATATAAAAAATTGGTACATATACCCTAGCTATTCCACAAAAGAAACTAGATAAATTATGAATGTTGTGCAATGAAATGGTGGTAAAACTGAATTTTTCTCTTAAGTGCTGTGCTATTATTAGTAATAAGATTTAACTTGACAGCCATCATCATCATCAGGTGAAATTGCAGATGGACTAGTTTGGTTTTGAAATATAATTCATAGATACACATTTCTATGTTATGCATAGGTTTTAATCGCTCCTTGATTGTTTACAGCGACCAAGCTGAGGCTCGTCGTAACAGAGTGAAGGAAGCTCGCAAGCGCCGCGAGGAGCGCATCGCCGCCAAGAAGGAGGAGCTGCTGCAGACCTTCGCGAGGGAAGACGAGGCTGCCGTCACAGCCAAGAAGTGAACTTTATAGTTTAAATATTATAAAAAATGATCCAATAAATGTTGGGTCCAACTCTGTGTTTTAATGTTATCCTATTTGCTAGAAGTCTTGGGTATAGTTTACATACTGTGAAAATTAATATGTAATGTTCTCTGTGCCTGTAAAAACACTGGTTTACACTATTTGGCCTTATGTTTCACGCAGTGGAAACCTTCAAAAAGGTTCCCAGCTCCTCTTAGGTTGTTATGTGGAATTCTTACCCTCTTAAAACCACCGCGATGGCCGCCCTCGGCACGAATCGGCGAGGCTGCGAGGTCATGTTGATATAACTCATCCCGTGTTGTGCTCCGCTCGTGGTTCAACGAAGCTCTCCTCAAGGGCCGAAGGCATGCATCCACGCCCTATCTTTTAAGCTACAGCCCAGGCGTTGGGGCTGTGGTGCGGTGGCATCTTACACAGGTACCCTTCAAAACAACCTTGAACGGTCATATTACATGCATGAGTCGGTGTAAGGTGACTCGTCGCTTTCGCCTCATCCAGGCTCCAAAGGCTGGCAGGATCGCTCGGACGAGTTGAGGAGGCTCGGCTCGGTTGCGCCACGTCGCAAGAGCCCTCTAACATTACCGCCACTTCAACGTCTCGAGCGCACTCGGAGGGTCGCGCTTTCACTGTTCTGATGATTCAGACTCTCCTGTGAACTTTGGATCTTAGTCCTGCAGCGGCGGACGCTCGCCAATCTGTGAGACCAAACCGGCGCCCCTAAAGAGCTATCGATAGCACGGCGTAGAGACGGTGACTGGGCGGTACCTACCTTAATGAGCTTGCACAAATCGGTCATTGGTCTCGGGTTTTAGATATGTAAAGTAGCATTATGTCCTTACTTGGGTCCAAACTTACATTAAACCAATTTCATCAAAATCTGTCCAGTGGTTAAGCCGAGAAAGAGTAACAGACGGACAGTTTCTTATTACACTCGCATAAAATGATATTAATATAGATCTGTAATTAAATCTAAATAAAGTTGTGATAGTCACATGTCTGATGCCTTAGTGCACATTGGAAAAATAAAAATATACAATCTAATTTTATATGGATAAAAAAGAAATAACTACATACGTAAACCAACCAGACGTCTCTATTTTTTGTACAGCGCTATTATTTTTAAACATATGTGTTTAATGAATGTATTGGGAGACTGAGTATTGGGTCAGTTGATTATACATATTACGCGTAAAAGTTTCACCTATTGCTTATAATAGAATTTTAATCATTGACGATAAAGAAAATATAGATAAATGTTCCCAGATAGTAGCATCGCAAAAGTTCGTACACATGTAAGTGTAAGATTTGCATTCCAAGTATGTGTGTATGTAATATGTATGTATAATATACGATCCGACCTTTTGGAACTGAAACTTGTGCTATTTCGGAAATCGCATCTGACTCGCAAGATGTTTTTTGTTAGTCTGAAATTTGCTTGTGTTTTGCTACTGAGGTATCTTTGTATGTATTAGAAGTTTTATAATTGTATCATTATTCTAACGAGAAGAGTTTTGTTGGACATCCTAATAGAGGCATCTTTTTATCTACAATTAGGTATAAATACTGGAGGCCTTGTGAAATTTAGGGGGCGGCAACAGTTGGTTGGTCAGTTTCTTTTAATCGTCCCGATTAAAAACGAAACAATGTGTTTTTTTTTTCGCTAAAAACACTTCGCGGCTTAGCCCGCGTCATAATCAAAATTTTTATTAAAGGGGATAAAAAGGCCGATATATGTTAATGATGTCATATTCTAGCTATGATTGCCTTTAGAGCCTTTGTAGAGATCAAGGAATTACTTAACTGTATTATAATTATTACGTTACAAGAAGCGAGAGTAAGCAATAAACTTATAATGCTATTCATGATTTTGTGATTAACAGTATACAACACTAAATGTGATAGAGACAGAGAGTATAAACTATAAATAAAATTTAAAACCACTCTCCATTACGCATTAACTTGTTTAAGTTGTCCAGTTACGAGCGACATCTCGCAGCGACTAGACTTTATTGAAATGTGTGCTGGCAGCGTCGTTTAATATTTATATAAATCATGAAAACTATAAACCAGGATCTTATAAACGAGAGAGGACAATGTACTTTCGATATAGGTGAATTGACAACGCTTATTGATGGAGGACCGGAGAAAACTAGGGATAGAAAAGAAAAAGGTACGTCAAAGTCACAGGATATTATTAAGCAACTGTAGCTTAAATAGCTAAATTGATAAGTTAGCTTTAATTAACTTACATCAGATTCTTGATTTCTATTAAATTTTAATGATAATTTGACAATTTTGTTTAGAATTTATTAATTATGGTGCCGGAGATATCGCGTAGTAGTGTAGTGTTTATTGACCCAGAATACAAATCATTATCGTTCGTAAATTCCTGTTCACGTTATGAAAGTACCTACGTTAAATCAATCTTGTCTTGTTTTAGAATGACCATCTAAACATGGTCAAAGGTGTACACGATCGTTAACTTGAATATTATTTGTTGAAAAGTTGTTAAAAGTTGAACATCTATATTAATATTTTAGAGAGGTAACTTTTGTTTCGTTTTTTGTATGTTTGCTTGTAGTTAATAAATTCAAAAACTACGAAACCAAAAATATCTTTCACCAAACATATGTTATATATTTGCCTATATTTTATTCGAGTACCATAATCCGCGAGGCTTTATATCTAACTATTATAGTTACATCACAATAACTGTTTTTTGTTTCAATGAAATCAATAAAATCGAAAGATGATGATCCATTCGGATATTGATGATTCTTATGCAATTAAATCATTATAAAGGTTTATTGTATACATATAAATTCCTCTTTATATAATTCGAATCGGACCCTTCGTCTAGACTCTAGATCTAGAAGTTAGGACTGGTATAATAAGGAACAATATAATAATGGATATCAGGAGCGAACAGCCCCTCTAGACAAGGCTTTAACGTTATTAGAATAGAATAGAAAACAATAATCAATGTATGAGATTGACATTCGCGTTCGCCATTAGTCTATTATTCACAAACTAGAAACAGTTGACAACTTGACACTAGACCTAGTTGTAAACGCTATATAAAAAATATGCAGCCGATACTTTGAATATTAAGCTATATAGGTCCGTAATATAAATGAATATCTTAAGTTTTTGGAAAAATTAAAATTCTCGTATTTCCCTTTACTATTGTTACGGTTAATTCTGTCACATGTGTATTCCACCAACCCGCATTGGAGCAGCGTGGTGGAATAAGCTCCAAACCTTCTCCTCAAAAAGAGGAGAAGAGGCCTTAGCCCAGCAGTGGGACATTCACAGGCTGTTATTACTTACTATATTATTGTTACGGTTGCTTATATTCTATATGCTATGGCAAGGCCCATGTAATTTATGTTAAACATTTAAATATAATACGTTACAGTGTCGAGCAAAGTTTATTGAGGTTACAAATATTGAATATTGTGTATTGTCTTTGTGAATATTATGTTATTTTTTGTTTTGATACCTTTAGGCATTAAACTAAAAATTTAAATGTTTTCGTAAATATTGAACAAATTATGTTTAGTTTAGTAGTTTAATTTTTTTTTATTATATCCACGTAGAAATATTGATATTATAAACTTTAAATATATAAATATTTTCTCGACAATTAATTTAACTCAGGTAGGTACTGTACCACGAGTACATAATATTAATTATTATAAAATTAAAAACCTCTTTGTGTATATTTCCTACGGTTTCTTTCAGAGGAAATTATGCTGAGTAAAAAATTCGATGGTGTGCCAGAGGAATACTTAAGCCACAAAGAGAAATATGAAAATGTTATAAAGCAATCTGTCACAATATTTTCGTTGTTGCGTCGTTTGCAAAGGGAGGGTAAAACAACTATAAATAATTACAGGTAAAACTGTTTTCTAGTTGATAAAGATACCCGCTCGTAACATAATTATATATTCATGTTGAACAAATGCCGTTCTGTATGGAAGGTTCAAAAACCTCTGACACAGGTAAAGTTAGCGGTCAGATGCGGGAAAATATAGCTTAGAATAATGATAAAACGAAAGTTTGTTTTTTTTTTTATAAGATAGGTAGGCGAACGAGCATATGGGCCACCTGATGGTAAGTGGTCACCATCGCCCTTAGACATTGGCAGTGTAAGAAATGTTAACCATCGCTTACATCGCGAATGCGCCACCAACCTTGGGAACTAAGATGTTATGTCCCTTATGCCTGTAATTACACTGGCTCACTCAACCTTCAAACCGTAACACAACGATAACAAGTACTGCTGTTTTGCGGTAGAATATCTGATGAGTGGGTGGTACCTACCCAGACGAGCTGCATAAGTCTCTACCACCAAGTTTTAGCAACAACAGAACAATTAATTGACTTGAATATTGTTCAGAGGTTGGTATGGTTCGCGTTTTATGCACGGTTACTGGGTGTATCTATTCACATACCATCTTTTCATACAACATCGATTGAACAGATTGTTGTGATATTTCGCGAAAGGCTTAGTTAATGGATATAAACTTAGCTTAGCTTAAAGCTGTAGAGGATATTATTATGATTTAGGTGATAAATACTGTAAAATGTACGTACCTACTCCTCAATGAGTAAGTTCGCTATTTTTACGTCGTCTCTGCTACGTCCCTAAACACGTAGTTTTGAAGTGTTCCTTGCGATTGGCTGCAAATGTTTTGGAGCATATCACACTTACAATATCATTGATGTCCCAAAAAACTGTCAGTATAATCGCACCGACGTATTTCTTGAAATTTTAAATAATAATACCTGGACGACCTTCACTCGGTGCAGTAAATAATTTATAATTTTTTTGTGAAAAATTATGTTTTTCTTTTAATTAAGATAAACCTACTTTAATATCTTATAAGTTATTTTATTTAATATCTTATCTTAAAAGTTGGCATAGAATAAAAATGTTATGTTAGTTTCAAATGGTTATTTCTTTGTATCTCTTTTTGTGACTACCAGCATGTGTTGTGTGACGATACGCGTATTTGTATGCGTGCAATGATAATCACGATACGATACAGATTACTTCCCAGGGTGCTTGCTTACTGTTAATATAATTCGCATATAAATATGAAAAGTTAATAATATATATCAGTAATTTTTAAGGGATGTCATATCAAATCTCCTTCGATCAACAACATTGCGAGATGGATCACCACTTGCGCTTCACTACATTATGTTCATGCCGGCGATCATCAATCAGGCGAATGAAGAGCAGCAAGCCCAGTGGCTCGAAAGAGCATGGAATTGTAACATAATTGGTAGTTATGCTCAAGTATGTAGTAATTTAATAACTCTTAATAACCTTGATAGAGATAAATGTTTTATAAAACTATACGTTTGTGTCTAACGGCCTTACTATAAACGTTGCTTAGCTGCTGAGGCCGAATTCTACTAATCTATAAAATAATTGCGATACGTTCCCGATTCGATTCCGATCCAACTTCGACTAATTAATATTTATTCGAATCGTAACTGAGCATCGATAATCGATAATATGTTAACATATACCGTTATGTCAAAACCAAACTTAATTGTTAACTTTTATGCAATCGTCGATAAAGAATAGGAAATTTATTAAATAATATATTAAATAATAGGAAAACGAATAAACAGCAATCACGCTTCGAATCAATCGCGATAAGGTTCATGTGTTAGTAGAATTGGTCCCCTGTTTAGTTAAACATAGATTTTTACTCTTTTTGTCAATATTGATTTGACAATAGAAAGAACATTAAGATATCACCCGCTTTATAATGCTTTTTAAGTAAGGCCGTAAGTTCCTATAATTAATTATATCGTACACTTAAATTACAAAAGTGTTATTTGTGTGTTAAAGAGACGCCTCATTCAAACCGTTTAAAAATGTTTATTTTTTGCATTTAATTATGGCGTTTAATTGTAACCATCAACGCAAAGAACAATGATTACAGTAGCATTTTTATTTTGATAAATAAAAAAATATACGACATGAGAATAAAACCGCTTAAAGTCGTTAATTTTATTATTACATATTTTAATATATATTGTTGTTCCTCTTTGTATTTTCGCATCGCACGTCCGATTAAGTTGAAATGTCTTTAATTGTTGGCACTGTTTATACTAGACAGTATATTTATCAACGAACAATAGAAGTGTGGGATTATCTGTTTTTTCCTGTCTGGCTTAGATTATTCTAAAAATAAATGTAGAAACCAATTAAATCAAAGTATCAGTCTCTAAATGTCTAACAACTGGGAAAAGGCCTTCTTTCTTGAGGAGAATGTTCATACTCCACCACAATTTTTCCGATGTGCGTTGGTGGATTCGTGGTGGCAGATTATCGCACAAGCAAGTTTAAATTTAGTACATTAAAATTAATGTTGCTTGTTCAAGCTCGAACTGGCAATCATCAGTTAAGATATACCTCTCCTAACCATTGAGCCATTCTCGGCATTAAATTAAAATCTTAGTACAGATTTGAAATATGGATACAAGACACTTTATAACTTTAATAATATTTTTGTTTCGTTACAGACTGAATTGGGCCACGGAACATTTATTCGTGGATTGGAGACTACTGCGACATACGATCCTAGCACCAAGGAGTTTGTTCTCCACAGTCCCACGCTCACCTCCTACAAGTGGTGGCCCGGCGGATGTAAGGAATTAAGAATATAATATTATATTATGTTAAAAATGCTAAATCACAATTGCGCACATATGATAGGCACCGGACCTGTTAATTATAACCATTAATTTACTCAGTTCAGCCAAGGAAAACCCACTCGTAGTTGAGCCTGAAATCGGGTTTGGTTGGTAACATTTATTATATAAAATCTTAAGTCTTATATTTGTTATATTAAAAATTATACTTCAATTGGAATTTTGACGTCTTCTTCAAATAATTTTATTATTCTAGTGGGCCAGGCAGCCAACTACAGTATCGTGGTAGCGCAGTTGTATACTAACGGAAAATGTTATGGAGTCCATTCATTCGTTGTTCAAGTGAGAGACGAAGAAACTCATGTCCCTCTGCCTGGAATAAAAGTGGGGGACATTGGTGTCAAGTTTGCACTAAATTCAGTAAACAATGGCTTCTTAGGATTTGACAACTTTAGGATACCCAGGAATCAAATGTTGATGAAACATGCACAAGTTTTGGAGGTAATTATGAAGAGTTTGTTTGTGGACAATTGTTGCTTTCTCATTTAGGCTCATAAAAATGATAAACTCAAGTATTACGAAAGTAATAATAATTCGTGATATTTTTCATGGTTTTTATCATGAATGTCAATTATTTACAGTCAAGGATAAATAGAACAATTATTATTGCTCATACTATTTATAAACCGATGGCTTCATATAATGAAAACTGTGTTGTAAAATTTAAAAATATTTCAGGATGGCACTTACGTTAAATCTCGTAACAGCAAATTAAATTATGGCGCAATGGTATTTGTGAGGGTTGTGATCGTTTTTGATATGGTTAACTATTTAAATAAAGCTGTTATTATAGCGGTTCGATATTCCGCTGTTCGAAGACAGTCACAAAGGAAATCTGGGTACGACTTATTTTTATTTTTGATGTGTTCCGTAAATATCCGTAAAAAATATATTGCTAGTTTTTGCCCGCTTCTCTCGTCCCGTCTTCTTTCGTATCTTAGGACGGAGGGCAGGTAACGTAAGGCATAAATATGTAAAAAATCCCCTTTTATGCTCAAGCTTACTACACAACGAATTTCATGAAAATCGGTTCAGCCATGAAAATGTAACAGATAGACAGTAAAATTTACATTCGTAATGATATAAAATACTAGTCTCTTTTAGTTAAGTTTTTATAATTTTATGCTGAGAAATTAATCTCAAATAAAAGCATGTTTGATTTAATGGTTTTCTATAAAATAATTATAGAAGTTCTTATTAAACGGAATAATATTTGCCAATAAAACAATATTTTCTTAGATTGCATTGAACTTTTTTAACCGACTTCAAAGAAAGAAGGAGGTTATCAATTCATCTGTATGTTTTTTTTAAGTAGAATTTTAAGTATTTGTTGTAATAATAAATATCTATTACTTATAGTGAACCAGAAAGCCAGATTCTCGATTACTTGACGCAACAAAACAAGCTGTTCATTGCAATAGCTGCCAGTCACGCATTGCGGATAACTGCTAACAAATTATGGGATACCTTCAACACAATCAACACAGAGCTCCTTGGCGGCAACTTGGATAGGTTGCCCGAGGTGAGATTAGTCATATATTTATAATAAGTTAGTGATAGCCAGATGATTAGATCGTTTTATAATATTCGCGCATTTCTCAATAATAATTAGTTGTTCTTAGAAAGTAAATGATTCATGAAATATTATTACTAAGCATGTACTACAAAATATAATGATATTACGATTATTCAATCAATATTTTGTCAATTTTTTCGAATTAATTAATGTCAATTGAAATATTTAATTACAACTTACATCACAAACACAAAACAAAACAAAACAAGGAATTATTAAAATAGTTTACACTCGTTAAAACAATAATAAATTAATCACAAAGTAAAATGTGAAAATATCATATTAATAGCACCATAAAAAGTATGGGATAAATAACGTTTTCAGATCTCGACCAATCACGTCATGTCAATTGACGATCAAAGTTGTTAATTTATCTTTATTCCTTCTGGCAGTGGCATATTTTGTAGTTTCTTCATTGCAGCTTCACGCTTTAGCTTGTTGCTTAAAAGCTGTGAGCACATCAGACACGGCCACGTTCGTCGAGCGCTGTCGGCTGGCATGTGGCGGCCACGGGTACATGGTGTCGTCCAACTTACCGCTCACCTACGGGCTGGTCACTGCCGCCTGCACCTATGAGGGCGATAACACAGTGCTGTTGTTGCAGACCGCTAGGTATGTCATATATCACCAGTACGTATATACAGGCCTTCAGTCACATATCTTCTAAGCAAAAATCGTTTTGCCAAAATAGGCTTAGAACAATCTCCGAAAGACAAGCAGTATACTTACCACGTATCATTAATTTATATTACGTATTTGTATATAATAATACAAATACGTAATAAGCCGAGACGGCCTAGTGGTAAGACCGCGTGAATCTTAACCGATGATCGTGGGGTTCAAACCGGGCAAGCATTTTGGCAAGGATTAAACTTTTAAATCTTACTATCGAATGGCTAATTCATTATTCAAATAGCTTGTCTTTTATCAAACTTCTAATTTAGATGTGATTTCAGGTTTCTAGCAAAAACTTGGCAACAAGTGGCCAGCGGTGAAAGCAAATTAACGCCCACAGTGGAATATTTAAAAACCACTAACAGTAAAAGTTTATCTGAAAAGTGGGTCAATAGTGTTGAAAATATTGTCCGCGCGTTCCAAATTATTTCTGTAAGGTGAATTTCTCTCGTTTTAATGTAATTAGATTTTACTTTCATTGAAATAAATATTAATATTTACAACTAACGAATACGTCATAGCCTCAATACATCTACAGACTACATTATTAACGTTTGTTTGTTGTTAGTCAAGCATATCTTCTTCGGCTATCATTTGACATTGATTGAAAGAAAAGGCACATAATTGTTTAACTAATCACCTCCTGAACAATATTTATGAGTCATATTTGCGAAGGCTACACATTACTCTTCATTTTATAATCTTGTCTCCTTCTTTATATGAATAACTTGTTCACTTCAGAAAAATATCCTCTTGCGTGGAAAATATGCAAAGAAGAGTATCTTCGGGCTCTTCGTTTGAGGATGCTTGGAACATGTGTACAATTCAGTTAGCATCTTCGGCTGAGGTAACTTTTTGAATATGGCGCCTTACGCCGCTAATATTTCACATTTCATCCACCCGTCTCTTTTATAGATAGGAAATCAATACTTTTCAAGATAATTCCATCATAGTATTTGCTTATATGTCGTTTTAATTTCATTTGAAGAAATGGTTAGTACATGTATTTTTTGTTTTACTCACTTAAAATTGTTAACTTATGCTCTTCGCTGTGTTTTTGTCTGATCCCTGTCATTCACACACCTGTCACGTGGTCTTAACTAAAAATATATATATTTTTATTCCAGGCGCATTGTCGAGTAATAATCTTGATGTCTTTTTACGAAGAAATGCAAACGTGTACTAAAAAGGTTTCTCCGGAGTTGAGGGTAGTTTTGAATCAATTAATAGAATTATATTGTGTCTATTGGACTTTGGAGAAACTAAGCGATTTGATGCAGGTAATTTTAATCTTACGCGCATGGTGCGACACTGATTGTTTCAGTATAATGTCCATATGTATCTACTAAAAATAATGTAGAAAGGCATGTCTTGTCATTCCTTTGTCTTCTGTTTCTGACACACTAATCAAGGTAAATAAATAATTATAAGTTAATTACTGTTGGCTTGACGTTTAAAAAATATCTTGCAGTATACATCAATAACATCGGAAGATGTTGAAGGCTTGAAATCTTGGTATGAGGACACACTTACGAAGTTGCGACCAAATGCCGTTGGATTGGTCGATGCGTTTGATATGAGGGATGAAGTGAGTAATCAACTTTAAAAACTATAGAATTCGAAATTTAGTTCATAGCTCCTTTGTTTTTTTAATTCATACAATATTCGCATGACAAAATCCTAATGTAATATTAAAATACCCGTAGGTAAGCTTTTCGGAACCAGTGCTAGTTTTTACAATGAGTTAAGTGGTATGCTTTTATGTCGCATTATAATTTCGACTTGATAAATTAAATAACAGTTGAACGGTATTTCATGTACATAAATACATATTTAACGATACGAACACATAATAAAAAATGTATTTTCTAGATATTACAATCGACGCTCGGTTCATACGACGGTCGCGTGTACGAGAGGTTAATGGACGAAGCCCTCAAGAGTCCTCTAAATGCAGAAACAGTGAATTATACTTTTCACAAGTATCTTAAGCCGTTTATGCAGGGAAAACTGTAAACTATTTATAGATGTAAATAAGGCGATATACGTTATAAACATTATTGATATGGGAAATATTTCTATAATTTGTTATACGAAATAAAAAAATATATTTTGTTACAATAAAATTTCAAATTTTCTACTTTCAAATTTACTTTTTTATTTATAGCACAGAATATGTGTATTGCCACAGTAAAAATAAAAAGTAAAGTGACCATATTAATTTAAAACACTGTAAATTTGTATTGCTGTGTTCCGGTTTGAAGGGTGAGTGAGCCAGTGTAATTACAGGCACAAGGGACATAACATCTTGGTTCCCAAGGTTGGTGGCGCATTGGCGATGTAAGCGATGGTTAACATTTTTTACAATGCCATTGTATATGGGCGTTGGTGACCACTTAACATAAGGTGGCCCATATGCTCGTCCGCCTTCCTATACAATAAAAAAAAACCGTGACAATTTCAAATTAATCCGCCAATGACGTTAAATCAAATTTACCGCCATAAAGAAACGCTTACCTAACTTTATTTAATCTGTGGCATTTTTTAATACAATAATCGCAGTTTAAGTTAAGTCAGTTTAAATTTTTTTATTTTTAAAACTATTTGAGCTTAAAACATAATATGCTAAGGTGTATTGAATCTATTCGTAACTCTCACTCAAATAATAATTATTGTACGAAAAATATATAGTCAAATGTTTTCCAGTGCTACACATAGATGTCACCACATAAGAATTATTTTGCTACGCAAATATACTGAACGAGGATTGATGATAAACGAGTAGTGTGTCAAAAGCACGAAGTCCTAGGCATAGTTTACTCAAATATTATTAGAAGGTAAAGCATTAAACTACTCTTCTTAGTTTAAAAGCAGTTAATATAAAATACAAAGTGAGCGGTGAGTGGTGACCTCTACACGTGGTAGTGGCTAAAATCAATGTCAATGACATAGATACATCATACAGTAGGTGAGTACTGACTACTGAATTATGTTTGTATAGTATCTACAGATATAAATAAATAAAAACTCAAACAATTGATTGCGCAGATTATGTATATTCGACACAACGCGTACCACCCGAACTCGTTTATATACCTAATATTAATATAAGTGATCTGAGTTAAAGAGGTCAATGGACTTTATCAGTTCTTGGCACTATAACAACAATAAAACATCTTTTATTATTATATTATATACTTTCCCGTCTTTTTTATTTAAAACTTTTTTCTCTATTGTTAATATTTTCTGATATTTAACAAAAACTCGGTTTCGTTTAAGTGTTTTTCCAGCGAAATAGAAAAAAAATCTTTATTAGACAGATGGATAGTACCTATTGAAAAAACATATTTTTGATAATGTATTATTATTACCTATCTAATTATTATTAAATAAAATCAACCATTAAATGAATTTTAAATATTTATGGGTTTATATATTTACTAACTGATACCCGTGGTATGTATGTTTGTGCTTGCTTTTTGCGCTTTATTATTATAAGACTTGGTAAAACTCGTTAGTAATTAATCTAACAATAAAAACTGTCAAATTTCACAAAGGAAGATGCATATTTTGGTCCCTCCTCCATGTAAAACATCATTGGATAGGTATTTTTATGTTGAACTAATAAGAAGCGAATGTTCCTATGGCTTCAAGATCCAATTTCAGTTCAGAGTTACGATTTATTAAATAAATAAAATCAACTTAAAATAACATTTTATTATATATATATATATATATATATATATATATATTGTATTTTTTATTGAAAAAGTTAAGTGTAAGTTGAAAGGTAGTTCCTACTATTTTTTTTAATAATTTGATATTGGTGATGTTAGAAATATTAACCATCGCTTATACAACGGTAGATGGTAACAAAAAATTCCAGGTCATATGTACCAGTATGGCGAATCTTCAGGGATCTAATAAAATTTGGAACCGCCTGAATTGCCAAATATAAATGATTTTACTCGAAAAAAAAATATCAGTTGTAATGGAATACTTATTAAAATATATAATACGAGAAACTAGCAATCCAGTTTTGCATGGGTAAAAATTGTATTACAATACACATAGGTCTATTGGTACGCGGTACGGTCTACGGGTACGTTTATACGCGGCACACGCCAGTAACTCTTATTCGGCATGATTTTTGATGTCTTCGTAAAGTAGTGGACACGATCTCTGACATCCTTAATAATCATCGTTATACTACATCGCTATATACTAGTTTACAAAAAAAACTTTAATGAACGCTAACCTTTCAATGAAACTCCGTCCATTGGACGGAGGATTGAAGCCCATGATTTTTTCAGATAGCCAAACAAAAATACGCGTCCGGAGGACTTAGTTTTGTAATATTGTGTATTGATGTGGCAAACCTAAGTTAGGCTATCAGTATTTACTCTAACAATTGCTGTTGACACAATAAATAGCTTTTATTATATCTGTCTAATGTGATAAGTTTTTCCGATTGATACATTTAGCTATTGTATTAGCTACGATATAACATGTACGCAGCGCTTGCCCTGGCCCTTGATAAGGGGAGTGAGAGATTGTTTTTAGTACGTTTTCGAGGCCCTTGTTACATGGCGTCTACAGCAATCGCTCTTCTTGCTGTACCCCAGGGTCGGCGTTGTATGTACGTATTATATATGCATGTTCGATTACAATGCTAACAATAAGTTTGATGATAATTTATTTGACATCGACTCCAAAAATAACAATAATTGTAATACATTATCAATCACACAACACAATCGTTCCTACATAATGATGAGTAAAAACAGTAAGTTGATTATTAAATTGTAGAAGAATACGCAATTACGTTTTTTTACTTTTTAGTGCATATTAATTTGTTTTGGAATAGTTTTTTATTGAAGTCGGTTTTCATTTTGTTAATTTTTTTGTTTATTTAGTTAAAAACTTGGAAGGAGTTAAAACTTTTTGCAAATGACGTAGAGCTCGCGGTAACTTATGAGAGTTGATAAAATTATGTTTACCTATACATTTTGATTCAAGAGCTGCAAGGACATGAAACTAAGTGAAAGCGGGTGAAGCTGAAAAGCGTATCTACATACTTACATATATAATAATGTTATGACTGCCTCGTTGGTCTAGTGGCTTGACATAAGGCCTTAGACTCTGTTGTCCTGGGTTCAATTACCAGGTCGGGCCAATAAATAGTTATTGGGATTTTCTGTCAGAAATTCTCAGTAGCAGCCTGAAGTCTGGAAGTTGGAAGTGTGTACACTCCCGTTCCTCGGAAAGCACGTTAAGCCGTTGGTCCTGCGCCTGAACTCTTTCCGGTTGTGTCGGATTGCCGTCCCATCGGATTATGAGAGCTAAGGAAGAGAGAGTGCACTTGTGTTTGCGCACACACTTGTGCACTATAATATGTCCTGCGCAGTTGGCTAGTCTCTCTTGACATTGGCCGCCGTGGCCGAAATCGGTCTGGAGGACCTTAATGTTATCTACTAAAACGTTCTCCAAAACGCACTGCTTCTTCTGGTATAAGTTATAATTATATCGGTTTAGTAGTTTCTTCATTTAGGCATAAAAAGAAACGTCTCCTCTTTTCTATTTTAATAAAAGTGACGTTTAAAACTCTCACTGTCAGGTTAAAACTTTAATGTCACCCTTGTGACGTTGTGATTTTTAGATAGGGTTAAACTATTCAAACAAATAAAATACAAAATAATTGGATGATCTAATTTGGCTATCTTAAGGTTAAGATGAAGGTGAAAGTGACCGATAAATAAATTTATGAAATCATTTTATTTATCAGAGGACACTTAAATATACATATAGATTCGTTTTGATATTATAAGCGATAGTGTAATTGATTGATATGATACGCTAATAGTTTTATTTACGTAATCATGATAATCATAATAATTGTTGTTTTTGTAGCATAGGTAGGCGGACGAACATATGGACCACCTGATGGTAAGTGGTCACCAAAGCCCATAGACATTATAAGAGATGTTAATCATCGCTTACATCGCCAATGGACCACCAACCTTGGGAACTAAGATGTTATGTCCCATATGCCTATAATTACAGTGGCTCACTCACCTTTCAAACCGGAACACAGCAATACCAAGTACTGCTGTGTTGCCTAGTGTATTTCAGCTATTTCCACAGTATAATGTCTTATGGCATTCTACTCTGGGGTAATGCAGCCGACATAAATACGATTTTTGTACTGCAGAAGAGGGCTATTCGTGCAATTTATAACCTGGGCCCGAAAGATTCATTAAGATGTAAATTTAAAGAAATTAAAATAATGACTGTCGCTTCTCAATATATATTTGATAATGTTATGTATGTCCGCAAAAACTTAAAAGATTTTCCCAGAAATTGTGACGTACATACTGTTAACACCAGGAACAAGTATAAACTTACAACCACTGTTACTAGATTACACAGGGTTAGTAGGTCTTTTATGGGACAATGTATACGTTTTTACAACAGGATCCCAGAAAGCGTTCAAAAATATTCAATTGTGAAATTTAAAAGAATTGTTAAGGAACGCTTGTGTGCTAAAGGATATTATACAATCAATGACTTTTTAGATGATTGCACACCTTGGGAATGAAACGATCGCCTCCAGGCTGTTTCAATTAAAGAAGAATATTATTATTGTATTGTTATTATATATTATATAAATATTGTAAAAAACGAGATGAAAAAAAAAAATCCCGCTGAGTTTCTTTCGCCGGTTCTTCTCAGGTCTGAGGTGTTTATTTCCGAACCGGTGGTAGATTTATGACAATCAATAAGTAAGTGTAACACTTCTACATTGAATAAAGATATTTGAATTTGAATTTGAATTTTGCGGTAGAATATCTTATGAGTGGGTAGTAACTATCGAGACGAGCCTGCACAGAGCCAAGTAAAGCTCTACCGCTAAGTATAATATACAAACAAAACAATGTAACAAAATTCGTGTCCGACCCGTGAAGTGGTTATTAGGTATCGTGAGTCGGTTCTATTTATGTAATCATTTTTAAAATATTATGCAAAAAAGTTACCCATAAAATATATTAATTGTCATTTTCAATTGTTAATTACGATTTCAACTGTTAATTGTACAATAGACATCCAAAACACGCTTTACATTAAATTAAAATTAACTATGTACAACAGATTACAGGAAAACACAACATTCTCACACACAATTACAAAAGTGGAGGTAACTACTTAAATTTTAAAACATAAGATAAATAAAAAACAAATGAAGTAACTAACTACATGAATTTTAAAGATAAAGTAACATTTTACACTATAAGATAAATCATATTTTTTCATGAATGATGAGAATTATTACAACATTAAAATATAACGTAATTCATTTATAGTTAGTATAGCAATTAAGTATGATATAGGTATCTACTCGTAAATTACGAATCCAAGTATTTAAAAATGTATCACATCTCAACAACTTGATTAGATAGAATATTTTAACATATGTTATGGGAGTCCTAAGAATATTCCAGGTACTACGCACTCATCTGTTAAGCAATACTTGGTGTTTTTGCGTTCCTGTTGGAAGGGTATGCAGTGAGCTAGTGTAACTTTAGGCACAGGCACAAGAAACGTAACTTCTTTTCTAAGGTTGGTGGTGCATTGCCTAAGGAATGGTTATTATTTCTGACATCGCCAATATCTATTTTTTTTTATAGCCCGGGAGGGTAAATGCCTGTACTCCACCTGATGGTAAGTGGTAGTAGAGTCCAAACGCAACGACGGCTAGTGCAGTCGGGAAAAATGATCTGCACTAGCCGTCCCCGCCTTGCCGGCCCGCAAGATGCCTCTTCACGCCTCGTTTGAAGGAACCCAGGTCATAAGAGGAGGGGAAGACGTGTGCTGGTAAAGAATTCCATGTTTTGGAGGTGCGACAAAGAAAAGAGTTGCCAAATTTCTTCGTTCGCGATGGAATTGATGTCACAGTTAGGCGGTGACATCGAGAGCCAGCACGCGTAGACTTGTCAAGGAAAGGGGAAGCAGGAATGAGGGAATCTATGGCTGGCGGTGACCATTTAACAACAGATGGCCCATTGTCCACAGTGTTATAACATAAAAAAATTTACCATTTAAAATTAACAAAATGAATAATTGAAGACATTGTAATTTTGTAAAGAATGCATTACGATTAATGCTATGATAATTGAATACATATATTTTAATGAAGTGGATGACACTTCACAAATTGTTAAAAGATATTTTGTATTAGCGCAGAGCACACGTGCTGCAAGATGTCTGCTAATATTAATAAGGATTTGGTGCGGGAAAGAAAAAGATGTACTTTTGATATACAAGAACTAATTCACATAATTGATGGGGGTGAAGAGAAGACACAGATGAGAAAGAATGTGGGTAAGTACTCAATTATTTAAAAAAAGTATAATTATGGAGAATAGACCCTCCGTAAGTATAATCTACGTTATGAAGGTTTTTTGACATTGTCGATTTGAATATCGACTAAATTCTCTACTCTGTTAACTGAGGTCTTCTGTACAAAACCTGTAATGCCTAGTAACGAAATACGGTAAATACTGTTTTTTTTTTGTAAATAGTTATTTTAACAAACATAAGTTTCTTCTCATTAAGCACTAGTAACATCTGCTAGTGAAATATCTGCTTGATTAAAAATAAATCACATATGAATATTTTTAAAAGATTATTTATTACTTTTTAAGGTTATAAGAAAGATGGTACTTACGACGACGTCAGTGCATGATCATTGATACAAGCTAAAAAAAATAAATAAATAAAATGTTGTGTTTACTTTACCTAAAGTAAGGTAAGATAGATTTGAGCATTAGACAGTAGCAATAGATTCCAAGTTTAAGTGGGAACCTAATCCTTATTCTTAACAAAATATTTCGGCTCCGCGTTACTAACTATTATTAACTTAGATAATGTTGGAACATACCTACTATTTAGGTTTATATCAGTTACTAGCTGTATCCCGTGGTTTCACCCACGTATAATTAATAAAAATATAAAAGGACTATCCAAAAAAAAAAAAAGTCGAACCAGTAGTTCCTGAGATTAGCCGGATCAAACAAACTAACTCTTCAGCTTTATATATTAGTATAGATATAGATATACATTTCTATAATAATATATGATAATCACAGGCTACAAAAGGTAGGTAGGTGTTTTAGTAGGTGAGGCTACAAAACATTGAATATTTTAGGTTGTTTATGATGCCGATGATTAGGATTATGATGTTCTCTCTTGAGGAACAATTACGGCTGTGACAAAATTCAACAAAGAAATAATGGTAGTCATTACATTAAAATGAGAAAGAATTACACGTACTATTAAAAACATTATACCATTACAAACTTGATTCAAGTGTATCTAGATTACAGGAGAAGAGTATCTAGAGACATTTGTTAATTGATCATTTGATACATTTAGGCTAAGTAAATTGTAAGTAAATAAAAAGCTAAATCATTATTTAAAATAATTTATTCCAACATTTAAGTAACCTTCGCCATCCATTGTATTGCATGAAAAATTTATGCAATATTTTTTATTTATTTACAATTGAAAGTTAGCTGCAATTCATTTTTAATGGATTTATTAAACTGTATATGGCCAGAATTTTTTTATTAGTTAAAAAAGATACCCAATCGTAAATTTTATAGTAATGTCGTTAAAAATCTGAAAGTATTGGAACCTAGTTTTTATATTTTTTTATGTTACCCTCGATATATTCGTTAATTCAAACCTTGAAATACCAAAATGCACACACATGCAGTATGAAATCAATTCACTCAATATTTTTTTGAAACACAAACAATGCTTTTGCGGTTGCTAAATACTTATGTTTGTTTAATTTATTTATTGTTGATTTGCAGAAAGAAATATATTTTTATATAAATGATATATTTGTATCATAGTGACAATTAATTATGTTCACTTGTAAGTTTTAATAAATTATTGAACACTTGATTCTTAACCTTTAGTGAACCTTTAGTGAAATTCATAAATTATGTTTATTTAAAAAATACCTGTTTGCCACTGTCCGATGATTTGGCCATTGTATATTAATTGACTTTTCTTTTTAAGTATTCTTACATGATGTTACGATTAATAGTCATAGTAGCTAGCTCCTCAAATTTTATTATTAGGTATCTGCTACTCTAAAAAAATCAATTACGAATTCTGTCTGTTGACAATAAATTAATGTTGTAAAATAACTTACTATGTAGCTAGAATTTTATTCTAATTTCAATATATAGCTATTACTTAATTATTTCACTTTTGATTAAACATTAAAATCATTACTCAAGGTGCTATGGCAAAGCTCAGAAACTTTTTGTATTTTAGAAAAAATATCTCAAATATATTATAATATTCAAAGATCCATTCATTTAAAATATTATTGATTCGGTTTCGAGTTAGTAAGAGAACATTCTTAATATTAGATCGTTACTTACTTTTGCTAAAATTACAGAAAACATGGTTCTAAGCGTAAAAGAGTTAAAAGATGAAATACCTGAAGATTATCTCAGTCATAAAGAAAAATATGAGAACGCAATTCGGAAGGGCTGTATAATGTTCGATTTATATCTTCAACTCACTGGTAATAATCTTCATACAGCAGATCGTTCGTGAGTATATATAAATATATATGAATTTGAGTATAAAGACATATAAACTTTGTGCAAACTTAAAATGGTAGAATCAATTTTACTCTCAAAAATCGTCTCTTTCGTTTGCAGGCCGTCAAATATTTATCGGATCCACGAAGGTGTCATGAAGCAAGTAAACCCATTTCTTTTACATTTTGGTTTATTTATACCAACGATCATGAATCAAGCGAATAGCGAACAGCAGGCTGAATGGTTAAAAAAGGGTTCAAAGATGATTGGCACTTATTCTCAGGTTAGTTCCAAGATTAAGAAGGAATGCGTTCAGTGTTTTTGTTTATTTGATTTTTCTCTTGACTGTTAGTAATATATGTATTATTTTCTGATTTGTGATTTGACTTATGGTAATTTACTATTTTTATGCGCGTATTCATGAAATGTTATAATTTTTATGGTCAATGTCAGACTGAGCTCGGTCACGGCACTTTTCTTCGAGGATTGGAAACAACTGCTACGTTTGATCCTGAAACGGATGAGTTTATATTGAATAGCCCTACAATAACCGCATACAAATTTTGGCCTGGTGGATGTAAGTATGTTAATATGAATACAGTATACGTATGATTTAAGTCCTGAATGTAAATAACTGTTATGTAAATAAGTATTAAAAACATTAATTGACTTTTTATAAAAAAAGTATTTATTAAATCCTCGATATTATGTTCAATATAACTCAATAATATTTACTAAGCTATTTTCCCATTGTTTTAGTGGGCCATACATCTAATACTACTATTGTTATGGCTCAACTCCTCGTAAATGGAAAGTCTCATGGCATTCATCTTTTCCTCGTACAAATTAGAGATTTTGAAACACATGAACCTTTACCTGGTATTAAAGTTGGTGAAATTGGGCCTAAATTGGGTTTTAACACAGCTAACAATGGTTTCCTTGGATTAAATAACTGTAGGATACCGAGGACCAATATGCTCATGAAAAATGCTCAAGTTTTACGAGTAAGTATACAAATTTCAGTCTTATTCTAAAATATAAATTTATTATAAATTAGCGACTTTTTTCATGATATAATTGTTCGTTTGTTGGGTTGCCATCGTTAATTACATTTGATCACATTTAGGACGGTACTTATATAAAATCAAAGAACGACAAGCTCACATACGGTTCTATGCTGCTCATACGAGTGCACATATTAACGGATGTGGCATATGAGTTAGCCCGAGCCGCGACGATAGCCGTCCGGTACTCAGCTGTGAGACACCAGTCCTTATTGAAAAATGGGTAAGAAAGTAAAATTTTTATGATTAGTATCATATTGACAAGCCAAGTATATCAAGCTTGCGTGGATCTTGCTTAAGGTTTTATATATTCATTTAAAACCCAGTTGTGTCGGAATTAAATTCTGTAAGCATGAGTAGAAATATAATTTTAAAAAAGATTGATAGATATAGTATATTTCCGTAGGGAACCCGAAGCTCAAGTACTGGATTATGTGACGCAGCAGCATAAGTTATTTATATCAATAGCTTCGAGCCATGCCTTCAGAGTTATGGGTCAATGGATGTGGGTAATTTATACTAAGGTCATGGATGAAATCGGTGAAGGGAACATGGATCAACTGCCGGAGGTAAGTGTAATTTGTCGAGAAAGTTGATAAAATTAGAAGATCAGCTGGAAATGATGTAATTGTAAGAATACCTGAATTCGTCGGAAGAGCCTCTGATATATTTATACAAATTTTACAGCTTCGTAATTTGCTTAAATAACTTCAATTTCCTACGATTCGAAAGCCTTTCTCTAGTTTTATACTAACAAAAAATCAAACGGTCGCTTATTATTTTTTTTCTTTTCAGTATTCATTTAAACCATTATTTAATAAGCTACGGTAAATTATGTTAATATAATCAAAAAGTTATTGTCTTCGTCTATAAATGGCTAAATAAATATCTAACATATACAATATACATATAATAATAGATCAACCAAGCGGTGACAGTCCTTGCTTAAAGATCCCTAATTTTAATATAAAGTTGTGGTGTAGCTGCACGCGCTGTCGTGCTGCCTGAAGGCGGTGTGCAGCTACGACGGCTTACTGGCCGTGGAGCGCTGCCGGCTCGCGTGCGGCGGACACGGCTACCTGCTGTCGTCCAACCTGCCCGGCGTGTACGGGCTCGTGGCCGCCACCGTCACCTACGAGGGCGAGTACACAGTGCTGTTGCTGCAGACGGCCAGGTCGGAATCTTGGATATTTCTATGTTGTATAACGAAGGTAGTAGACTTCTTAATATTGCTTTTAAATAATTATGTGAATTTAAAATAAAACGGAATAGTGCTAGATCTGTAGATTAAAATATATAAACTCTAATTTCTCCACATCAAAATATATATATATACACATACTTTTATATATTAGGTATACATTTTAGTAATTATTAAATTGTAAAATATATGGCAAAAACTATATTATCTTCAAATGTTTACATTCCCATGACTAGAAAGCACGTAAATGCGTTGGTCCTTACCCCGTACTCTCTCCCGCCGTATCGGAAGTAAAACTTAGGTCTCTTTATTGCTTTACATTTATTACATTTACATTCAGTATGTACGGGAATTCTTTATGTTGCTTAGAAGTTATTAGCGGTCGAAAAATTTTACATTCAATAATTATAGATTCAGTTGTTTTCAAAATAATTAAAAAAAAAATGATTTTCAGAAAAATAAAGGCAGCTTTTGACTCACTTCAAAGTCACGTAGACAAGGGACGGCAGTTTGAAGATGCCTGGAATTTGAGTTCAGTTCAACTAACTGCTGCTAGCGAGGTAAGTGATCCCAATTGTTTTTACTATGTACCAAAAAAAATACAATATTTGATTTAAAAATACTTTTGGCATGTACGTACAACAAAACAAATAAACTCAATTTTAGAGTTAAACGATGGTAATCAATCAAAGATTTTAATAGAGTATCAAAAGCATAAATTGTAAAACAGTGCAAATCTCGCAACGCCATCCAGTCCTTTCATTGAAAAAAGTTCTAAGATCGAATATCATAGATTATTCAAAATCTCGACCAATGATATCGCGTCAACTCAATGTCAAATTTATTTATTGGTCTCTACTTCTCTTGCGATTGGAACAGATGGGCATTGTGTAGTAGAAATCACTATATTCCGTTATTTATATGCAATCTTGGACTATGTGTAAAATAAGACTCTGTCATTCGTGTATGGGATAAATTAACGTTAGTTTAGGATTTGATTTCATTGTTTTACATTCATCTTATAGGTTTGTACCAAAATTGGGTTATATACTACTTGATTTATTAACCGACTTCAAAAAAAGGAGGAGGTTATCAATTCGTCTGTATGTTTTTTTTTTTTTTTTTTTTTTTTTTTTTTTTTTTTTTTTTGTGTTTGTTACCTCATAACTTTCGACTGGGTGAATCGATTTTGATGATTTTTTTTTATTTGAAAGGGGTTGCTTCCCATGGGGTCCCATTTTTTTTTAGTCCAGGTTTGACAGTGGAATCCATGAGAAAACCATATAAGTCGTAAATTTGCATGAGGTATGTGCGCGACAAATGGACGAATAACTCGATATCTATTCAACCGATTTCGATGATTTTTTTTTTATTGGAAAGAGTATACTTCAAGGATTGTTTGATGATAGTTTGGTTAGATTCTGATCATAGGATCCATGACAAAGTAACGGAAATCTTCAATTCTTAGTAGCAAATTAACGATACACGGCCGAATCTTTTATAGGCTATCTAGATTTATCATTCACCTACCATAACATCGTTATGATCAAGTAATTGTAGTACTACTGTAAAAAACACTTCTTTATATACCGTCAATAGTTTTCGCAGCGCACGCGAAATAATAACTTTTGTAGGCAACAGTTTGATACGTTGGGTTACATTGCTCCATTTTAAGTAGGGATCTATAAGTTTTTGAAAATATAATAAAGCCTATATTACTCGGTAAAGACGTAGCTTTCTAAGAGTGAAAGAATTTTTAAAATCGGTCGAGTAGTTTTTGATTTAAATCGTAATAAAAAATCAAACAAAAATCAAATCTTTCCTCTTTATAATATGAGTTATGCATGTAAGCATTAGTATATATGTATATTTTTGTAATTGAAACATATTTGAACATCTCCTAAAAGTTGAGATCAATTTTGAAAATTATACATATATATATATAGAATCGTATAAGTACTCTTATATACATGTTATATTTATGTATATTTATATATTGATTACTAGTGTTTTTCCCGCGGTTTCACCCGCGTAGTTCCTGTTCCCGTGGGAATATGGGGACAAAATGTAGCCTATATTACTCCCTGATAATGTAGCTTTCCATTGGTGAAAGAATTTTTTTAAATCGGCTTTGTGGTTTAGGCGTGAAAGCGTCACAAGCAAGCTTACTTTCGCATTTATAATATTAGTTAGGATAATATAGATACTTCCCCTTTTTTTAATATACAGACATTCCGTCATATTTTATGGTGAAGAATGGTATAACACAACATCTATAAACATACAGTTTATTTAATTATTACTAGAAATAACTATTTGGTTATGTTATGGCTGCCCAACTAAATTACCCCACCAACTAAATCTATTTAATCAAAACATGTTAATTTATATTCATACATTTAACCATATTAACTAATATTTATTAATTAAGTACCAAAATGCATTTTACTTTATGTTTCACTGTTTTAGATTAATATATTTAAATAATAATATAAATGGCGCTGTCTCATATGAGCTGCACGTTTAGTAGGTCTATCCATATTCTACAAATTAGTGAGTGTACTTCAGATTCACTAAAAATCGAAAAATAAATAAAAATTTTAACAAAACAAAAACCGACTTCATAAAAAAACAAATTAATATGCACTAAAAAGTAAAAAAATAATTGCGTATTCTTCTATAATTTGACAATTAACTTACTATTTTCTACTCATCAATATGTAGGTACGAATGTGTTGTGTGGTTGATAATTTATTTACAATTATTGTTATTTTTGGAGTCGATGTCAGCTAAGGAAACACTATAATATACCTAGCAATAATAATACGGGAATCTTTTAAAAACATACACATTACAAATCGACTTTTATTCGCTTCGTTAAGTTGCGCGTGCGACACGAGCACATCTCACCTACAACTATGTATGTAGTTATAAGCCCACCTTGGCTGACATCGACTCCAAAAGTAACAATAATTGTAAATAAATTATCAACCACCCAACACATTCGTACCTACATATTGATGAGTAGAAAATAGTAAGTTAATTGTCAAATTATAGAAGAATACGCAATTATTTTTTTACTTTTTAGTGCATATTAATTTGTTTTTTTATGAAGTCGGTTTTTGTTTTGTTAAAATTTTTATTTATTTTAGGTACTTTTGTTATTTTCCTATGATGTATTATGTGCTGCTACCTAATTAAAATTGTCAGTATAATAGCAATTTTGTTTCACAGGCGTACGCGCGTTTTCTGTTATGTGATGTATTTTGGTCGGAAACTAAGAAAATGACAAATGTATCTAATAATCTAGCCGTCGTGCTGCTGCAGTTGGCCGAATTGTATTTGGTATATTGGGCCTTGGAAAAAAGAGGAGATCTTTTAATGGTAAGATTTATCTATATTTGTCTCTTTCTAAATTGTGTGAACATATATGTTTGAAAGAAAGAGATATATTAATATAAGTCAATATGCCAATTAATGCAAGATTAACTTCCAATTCACCCGAATTAGGGTAACAACTCCTTTGAGAATCCCATGTAAGACTCATGTAATAAAATTCATTATTCATGGATTTTTGAAAGCATATAATTTCATGTATGTGTTTTTCAGTATTCGAAGATATCGAAGAAAAACATAGACAATCTTCAAAATCGGTACGAAGAACTGCTCGGTCTCATTAGACCGAATGCCGTTGGACTTGTTGACTCTTTCGACATCAGGGACGAGGTAACATTAAATAATATTGTTCAATTATATCATTTAGTTAAGAATCATTTGAAATTGTACATAAAAAGTCACTTTTTTATATTGTATAGGAAGGGAGACGAGCTTATGGGCCACCTGATGGTAAGTGGTCACCAACGCCCATAGACAATGGCATTGTAAGAAATGTTAACCATCGCTTACATCGCCAATGCACCACCAACCTTGGGAACTAAGATGTTATGTCCCTTGTGCCTGTAATTACACTGGCTCACTCACCCTTCAAACCGGAACACAGCAATACAAAGTACTGCTGTTTTGCGACCCAGACTAGCTTGCACAAAGCTCTACCACTTCTTACTCCCGTCAGTTTTTTTGGCTGTAAGTCAGATGTGAATTTCTGTCTGATCATTTTTCTACCTGTGTTATGAGAACTTTACTGATCAAAAATGAAATAAGTAACTGTTTACGATTTTCTATCCACCTCATTCATTTTTCGGACACATAACATAGAATGGAATGGTTCATTTTACGCAATCGAATATAATAATTAATTATATACTTTTCTACATTAAAGGTTAAAAAATGAATATTCGCAACAATAACCTTTTTGTTTTCTTAACAGATCCTCTGTTCGACTCTTGGTTCGTATGACGGCCGTGTATACGAGAGTTTGATGGAAGAAGCCGCCAAGAGTCCACTCAATAATCAAAAAGTCAACGAAACTTTCCATAAATATATAAAACCTTTAATGATAAAACATAAACTATAAAATACTTGTTTCTATCGTTTATAAAGAATTTAATATATTTATTTGTTAAATCGAAGAATTGTATTTTTGCGGGCATTCCACAAATATTTGTGTGTGATAGCCTAACTTGGTGATAAGTTATACGAAGGTCGAGCAAAAGTTTATGTCATAAAAATTATGATATCGTTATTGTTTTTAGTCCTTTTTCTATTTTGTTATTTTATATTGAAGCTCGGATTTTTTACAAATTACTTATTTTTATTGAATAAAATGTATGTATATATTAAAAAAAAAAAGAAATTTTATTTTTATTTCATTGCGATTATCTATATTTTGCATTCTCTATTTCTTTACTCTTATATGCCGACAGTTCGAGACGTCCGGAAAGAGTTCAGGCGTAGAACCAACGACTGTTCGTGCTTTCCGAGGCAGCGGAGTGTACACAATTTCTTAAACATAACATTAACTGGGCTTGAATCCTGGATCTCGGTTTCTACAGCTTTATATCTAGCCAATAGACCAACGGGGCAGTCACGTGAGATATTGAAATACCTAAATGAGATTTCTATACATTTTGTTGTTTTCTGCAAACGAATTTCTCTATCGATGTGTTCCTTATCTGGACGTGCAGGTCCCGCTAAAACTACAATATTATCATAATTAAATAATGCCATGATCTATTTAATGAATACAATTTATTTTAAGAATCAACCATAAAATTATTTCGCTCCACACACGTACACATGTACACATTATACATATTTCAATTGTGTCAATAGCCTGCGGAAAATAAGTTCCGAACAAACTAGCTAAATTGGTACTTCCGTTTTATATAAGTAACTAGATTCTGCCGCGACTTCGCCAGCGTTTGATTGGGAATGGTACTCTATGCCATAATGAGAAGGGCATAGCCCTTCAAAACGTGTATGCAAAGCTTTATGATGATCGGTCCCATATAATTCTACATAAATAATAAAATAAAACTGTAATAACTAAAACAGCGATATTACCTACGAAAGTAATGTTTCAAACTAAATATATCAATATGCAAGCTCTTATCAGACGCTGTTTCAATTCGATTCGTTCAACTGGATAATTTTTGCATGTGCATTTGTTGTGTCTCTTTTAATATCAATGCACTTGATTTTAAGAGTGACGCTACATATGAATGTAAATATACATTATGACGAAGCTGTCTTTGGTCTCTTTCTATCCCCGTACGTTTGAAACGTTATAGGGGACTTTGTAAACATTTACGAGCAGCTGTTTACGTAGTACAGTACAGACTTTATTAAGCTTTCTCGCGTTTGTGGTGTCGATTTTACTTACATTTGCATTTAATGTGTATTGTCATTTCTTTGACCACAGTTCAACTTGTTTCGTCGGCCAAGTAGGGCGGCCGTTTCAGAAACATGAGTTCAAAAAAGGAAATAAACGAGGACCTCGCTAATGAGAGACGTAAATGCAACTTTAATATTCAAGAAGTTACGCATATAATTGATGGCGGTATAGAAAAAACCGTACAAAGAAAGAAAATCGGTAAGTTTAAATTAAGTACTTAATTTTATATTTTAAAATATTCAACTCGCCAACCGTCCCAACTTTCTACGCGCATATGTGTTTTATTTATATTGTACATAAATATTTTTAACAAATACGTACCTATGTTGTTAAATAAAATTTATAGTACTTTTATCCTAGTAGGTTTTATTAAATATGTATGATATGTAATATATTAAGATGAGGATTATTATATTTTGTATCGCTGTCTCCTGTGGCACGAAAACAAACGAAAATATTTTTCGTATTTTGTATTTTCGTATTTTTTTTATATTTTAAATAATATATGTATACAATATATAAATAGCATATATACAACCCGAGACTAAAATTTATCTTAATAGGAACTATTTATAATATATAATGAGAGTAATAGAGCACCAACATTATCCGCCGCATCTCTGCGAGTTGTGCTTTATCTAAATAAGTCCTTGGACTAGAAAAGGCTTGTTTCGATTTTTTTAGTAAACGTAGTCAAGTTTGTAAATTATACATAAAACAAGTTTTTTTTACGTAATGCCTAACTTTTACGCATAGCGATGTTATAGTGCCAAATGTCGGTCGAAAATAAAGATCACGATTCGAACAGCTTTAAATTTTTATTAATAACTGGACTGGGTTTGCTATCGACTGTATATTGTAATTGGTAAATGGGATTTGTGCAAGTTGGTCTTGATAGATATAGCCAGAGCCATGTTTAGCCTATTAGAGACCCTGCGCACATTAAAATAATGGAGTCCCTATAATGGAGGACCATGAAACAGCACTATTTTCTCGGAATAGACGAATTAGTAATTCATAATTTGTATGGATAGTTTGCACAATAAGATTTTTTCTTTTTTATTTATTTATTTTTTAAAACATCCGAATAATTAATCGATGAAAAAAACAAATTATAATAAACATAACGTAAAACACATTTAAACTATTTTTTTTATTAGCTTTCTCAATTAAATTCATGATACAAGACACAAAAAAGATTATAATAAAAACTAGTTAATTGATGATATTTTTTAAAACAGTGTACTTAGAATACGATTACATTGGTTTTGGAATTTGGAAAGGCCGATTTTCGGGAGAGAGTAGAGTAGCTTCGCACATACAAAAACTCAGTCAATTAATAAATATTTTTTCACTAATAAGTATCGGTTATGGTTTGGTGATCTCTCAGGGAGTAGGGCCCTATCCTAGAATGCCCAGTGGGAAAGAGAGGCCTGGATATATTATACCATGCAATTGCAAGTTACTCTACCACAAATTATCCGAATATAATAATCTAAATAGGTATACCGATGATATTCCAATCGATTTTGTTATTCTAACATACGTATGTAAATAAATGAAATGAACAAAATCAACTTTATATATTTGCATTAATCTGTACATATAATTTTCTCGTGATAATGATCGTGTAACCTCTGTACGACATAGGGCGTCATATTCACACAATGTATTTTAATGTTTGTAGTAAAGTCGAGTACATTTTTTATTATTTATGACTTAGATACAGTGTGTATTTTTCGGTTTAAAGATTTATTTCTTATAAAGAATATTGTTCACTTATTATAGAGCTTCGGTATACATAGAATATAGTACTTAACTAATTTAAACTTACATAAATATTTAACCAATAATAATTTCATTATATTATGACAGTATTTGACAGTGGATGACACTTCACAAATTGTTAAAAGATATTTTGTATTAGCGCAGAGCACACGTGCTGCAAGATGTCTGCTAATATTAATAAGGATTTGGTGCGGGAAAGAAAAAGATGTACTTTTGATATACAAGAACTAATTCACATAATTGATGGGGGTGAAGAGAAGACACAGATGAGAAAGAATGTGGGTAAGTACTCAATTATTTAAAAAAAGTATAATTATGGAGAATAGACCCTCCGTAAGTATAATCTACGTTATGAAGGTTTTTTGACATTGTCGATTTGAATATCGACTAAATTCTCTACTCTGTTAACTGAGGTCTTCTGTACAAAACCTGTAATGCCTAGTAACGAAATACGGTAAATACTGTTTTTTTTTTGTAAATAGTTATTTTAACAAACATAAGTTTCTTCTCATTAAGCACTAGTAACATCTGCTAGTGAAATATCTGCTTGATTAAAAATAAATCACATATGAATATTTTTAAAAGATTATTTATTACTTTTTAAGGTTATAAGAAAGATGGTACTTACGACGACGTCAGTGCATGATCATTGATACAAGCTAAAAAAAATAAATAAATAAAATGTTGTGTTTACTTTACCTAAAGTAAGGTAAGATAGATTTGAGCATTAGACAGTAGCAATAGATTCCAAGTTTAAGTGGGAACCTAATCCTTATTCTTAACAAAATATTTCGGCTCCGCGTTACTAACTATTATTAACTTAGATAATGTTGGAACATACCTACTATTTAGGTTTATATCAGTTACTAGCTGTATCCCGTGGTTTCACCCACGTATAATTAATAAAAATATAAAAGGACTATCCAAAAAAAAAAAAAGTCGAACCAGTAGTTCCTGAGATTAGCCGGATCAAACAAACTAACTCTTCAGCTTTATATATTAGTATAGATATAGATATACATTTCTATAATAATATATGATAATCACAGGCTACAAAAGGTAGGTAGGTGTTTTAGTAGGTGAGGCTACAAAACATTGAATATTTTAGGTTGTTTATGATGCCGATGATTAGGATTATGATGTTCTCTCTTGAGGAACAATTACGGCTGTGACAAAATTCAACAAAGAAATAATGGTAGTCATTACATTAAAATGAGAAAGAATTACACGTACTATTAAAAACATTATACCATTACAAACTTGATTCAAGTGTATCTAGATTACAGGAGAAGAGTATCTAGAGACATTTGTTAATTGATCATTTGATACATTTAGGCTAAGTAAATTGTAAGTAAATAAAAAGCTAAATCATTATTTAAAATAATTTATTCCAACATTTAAGTAACCTTCGCCATCCATTGTATTGCATGAAAAATTTATGCAATATTTTTTATTTATTTACAATTGAAAGTTAGCTGCAATTCATTTTTAATGGATTTATTAAACTGTATATGGCCAGAATTTTTTTATTAGTTAAAAAAGATACCCAATCGTAAATTTTATAGTAATGTCGTTAAAAATCTGAAAGTATTGGAACCTAGTTTTTATATTTTTTTATGTTACCCTCGATATATTCGTTAATTCAAACCTTGAAATACCAAAATGCACACACATGCAGTATGAAATCAATTCACTCAATATTTTTTTGAAACACAAACAATGCTTTTGCGGTTGCTAAATACTTATGTTTGTTTAATTTATTTATTGTTGATTTGCAGAAAGAAATATATTTTTATATAAATGATATATTTGTATCATAGTGACAATTAATTATGTTCACTTGTAAGTTTTAATAAATTATTGAACACTTGATTCTTAACCTTTAGTGAACCTTTAGTGAAATTCATAAATTATGTTTATTTAAAAAATACCTGTTTGCCACTGTCCGATGATTTGGCCATTGTATATTAATTGACTTTTCTTTTTAAGTATTCTTACATGATGTTACGATTAATAGTCATAGTAGCTAGCTCCTCAAATTTTATTATTAGGTATCTGCTACTCTAAAAAAATCAATTACGAATTCTGTCTGTTGACAATAAATTAATGTTGTAAAATAACTTACTATGTAGCTAGAATTTTATTCTAATTTCAATATATAGCTATTACTTAATTATTTCACTTTTGATTAAACATTAAAATCATTACTCAAGGTGCTATGGCAAAGCTCAGAAACTTTTTGTATTTTAGAAAAAATATCTCAAATATATTATAATATTCAAAGATCCATTCATTTAAAATATTATTGATTCGGTTTCGAGTTAGTAAGAGAACATTCTTAATATTAGATCGTTACTTACTTTTGCTAAAATTACAGAAAACATGGTTCTAAGCGTAAAAGAGTTAAAAGATGAAATACCTGAAGATTATCTCAGTCATAAAGAAAAATATGAGAACGCAATTCGGAAGGGCTGTATAATGTTCGATTTATATCTTCAACTCACTGGTAATAATCTTCATACAGCAGATCGTTCGTGAGTATATATAAATATATATGAATTTGAGTATAAAGACATATAAACTTTGTGCAAACTTAAAATGGTAGAATCAATTTTACTCTCAAAAATCGTCTCTTTCGTTTGCAGGCCGTCAAATATTTATCGGATCCACGAAGGTGTCATGAAGCAAGTAAACCCATTTCTTTTACATTTTGGTTTATTTATACCAACGATCATGAATCAAGCGAATAGCGAACAGCAGGCTGAATGGTTAAAAAAGGGTTCAAAGATGATTGGCACTTATTCTCAGGTTAGTTCCAAGATTAAGAAGGAATGCGTTCAGTGTTTTTGTTTATTTGATTTTTCTCTTGACTGTTAGTAATATATGTATTATTTTCTGATTTGTGATTTGACTTATGGTAATTTACTATTTTTATGCGCGTATTCATGAAATGTTATAATTTTTATGGTCAATGTCAGACTGAGCTCGGTCACGGCACTTTTCTTCGAGGATTGGAAACAACTGCTACGTTTGATCCTGAAACGGATGAGTTTATATTGAATAGCCCTACAATAACCGCATACAAATTTTGGCCTGGTGGATGTAAGTATGTTAATATGAATACAGTATACGTATGATTTAAGTCCTGAATGTAAATAACTGTTATGTAAATAAGTATTAAAAACATTAATTGACTTTTTATAAAAAAAGTATTTATTAAATCCTCGATATTATGTTCAATATAACTCAATAATATTTACTAAGCTATTTTCCCATTGTTTTAGTGGGCCATACATCTAATACTACTATTGTTATGGCTCAACTCCTCGTAAATGGAAAGTCTCATGGCATTCATCTTTTCCTCGTACAAATTAGAGATTTTGAAACACATGAACCTTTACCTGGTATTAAAGTTGGTGAAATTGGGCCTAAATTGGGTTTTAACACAGCTAACAATGGTTTCCTTGGATTAAATAACTGTAGGATACCGAGGACCAATATGCTCATGAAAAATGCTCAAGTTTTACGAGTAAGTATACAAATTTCAGTCTTATTCTAAAATATAAATTTATTATAAATTAGCGACTTTTTTCATGATATAATTGTTCGTTTGTTGGGTTGCCATCGTTAATTACATTTGATCACATTTAGGACGGTACTTATATAAAATCAAAGAACGACAAGCTCACATACGGTTCTATGCTGCTCATACGAGTGCACATATTAACGGATGTGGCATATGAGTTAGCCCGAGCCGCGACGATAGCCGTCCGGTACTCAGCTGTGAGACACCAGTCCTTATTGAAAAATGGGTAAGAAAGTAAAATTTTTATGATTAGTATCATATTGACAAGCCAAGTATATCAAGCTTGCGTGGATCTTGCTTAAGGTTTTATATATTCATTTAAAACCCAGTTGTGTCGGAATTAAATTCTGTAAGCATGAGTAGAAATATAATTTTAAAAAAGATTGATAGATATAGTATATTTCCGTAGGGAACCCGAAGCTCAAGTACTGGATTATGTGACGCAGCAGCATAAGTTATTTATATCAATAGCTTCGAGCCATGCCTTCAGAGTTATGGGTCAATGGATGTGGGTAATTTATACTAAGGTCATGGATGAAATCGGTGAAGGGAACATGGATCAACTGCCGGAGGTAAGTGTAATTTGTCGAGAAAGTTGATAAAATTAGAAGATCAGCTGGAAATGATGTAATTGTAAGAATACCTGAATTCGTCGGAAGAGCCTCTGATATATTTATACAAATTTTACAGCTTCGTAATTTGCTTAAATAACTTCAATTTCCTACGATTCGAAAGCCTTTCTCTAGTTTTATACTAACAAAAAATCAAACGGTCGCTTATTATTTTTTTTCTTTTCAGTATTCATTTAAACCATTATTTAATAAGCTACGGTAAATTATGTTAATATAATCAAAAAGTTATTGTCTTCGTCTATAAATGGCTAAATAAATATCTAACATATACAATATACATATAATAATAGATCAACCAAGCGGTGACAGTCCTTGCTTAAAGATCCCTAATTTTAATATAAAGTTGTGGTGTAGCTGCACGCGCTGTCGTGCTGCCTGAAGGCGGTGTGCAGCTACGACGGCTTACTGGCCGTGGAGCGCTGCCGGCTCGCGTGCGGCGGACACGGCTACCTGCTGTCGTCCAACCTGCCCGGCGTGTACGGGCTCGTGGCCGCCACCGTCACCTACGAGGGCGAGTACACAGTGCTGTTGCTGCAGACGGCCAGGTCGGAATCTTGGATATTTCTATGTTGTATAACGAAGGTAGTAGACTTCTTAGATGTAGAGAATCAGCTTTTACATAGAATATAGTAAATGTTTTACTGGGTTTGAATTGGATCATTTTAAGTAAACGGGATTTAATGTTTGTTTATATTCTTATAATCATTAACTTATGCTATAATTGCTAGGAAATTAGTCTACGATGGTGTAGTAAAGCTTGTTGACTAAATTAATTTAAGATATATTATTATATATTAGGATTTCCAGAAAACTCCATGAACTCTTTTAAGAACTCCGCTGGGAGTTGTTTACATAAATAAAATGTTCTTAGTTTAATTATTATTTGTTGCAGATATCTAGTAAAGGCATGGAATGGTGTAATAAATGGTAAAACATTACCATCGGGTTTAGCTTTCTTATCAGATTATTTCAACCAACAGTCTCGCATGTGGGATGATTCACCAGAAGCTATCATTGAAGGACTTAAAGCCGTAGCCGCAGGGTAAGGTCTAGACAACGATATCATATAAATTTATTCGAATATTTATATTAATTCTTTATTGAAAAATAATATTGCTTTTAAATAATTATGTGAATTTAAAATAAAACGGAATAGTGCTAGATCTGTAGATTAAAATATATAAACTCTAATTTCTCCACATCAAAATATATATATATACACATACTTTTATATATTAGGTATACATTTTAGTAATTATTAAATTGTAAAATATATGGCAAAAACTATATTATCTTCAAATGTTTACATTCCCATGACTAGAAAGCACGTAAATGCGTTGGTCCTTACCCCGTACTCTCTCCCGCCGTATCGGAAGTAAAACTTAGGTCTCTTTATTGCTTTACATTTATTACATTTACATTCAGTATGTACGGGAATTCTTTATGTTGCTTAGAAGTTATTAGCGGTCGAAAAATTTTACATTCAATAATTATAGATTCAGTTGTTTTCAAAATAATTAAAAAAAAAATGATTTTCAGAAAAATAAAGGCAGCTTTTGACTCACTTCAAAGTCACGTAGACAAGGGACGGCAGTTTGAAGATGCCTGGAATTTGAGTTCAGTTCAACTAACTGCTGCTAGCGAGGTAAGTGATCCCAATTGTTTTTACTATGTACCAAAAAAAATACAATATTTGATTTAAAAATACTTTTGGCATGTACGTACAACAAAACAAATAAACTCAATTTTAGAGTTAAACGATGGTAATCAATCAAAGATTTTAATAGAGTATCAAAAGCATAAATTGTAAAACAGTGCAAATCTCGCAACGCCATCCAGTCCTTTCATTGGAAAAAGTTCTAAGATCGAATATCATAGATTATTCAAAATCTCGACCAATGATATCGCGTCAACTCAATGTCAAATTTATTTATTGGTCTCTACTTCTCTTGCGATTGGAACAGATGGGCATTGTGTAGTAGAAATCACTATATTCCGTTATTTATATGCAATCTTGGACTATGTGTAAAATAAGACTCTGTCATTCGTGTATGGGATAAATTAACGTTAGTTTAGGATTTGATTTCATTGTTTTACATTCATCTTATAGGTTTGTACCAAAATTGGGTTATATACTACTTGATTTATTAACCGACTTCAAAAAAAGGAGGAGGTTATCAATTCGTCTGTATGTTTTTTTTTTTTTTTTTTTTTTTTTTTTTTTTTTTTTTTTTTTGTGTTTGTTACCTCATAACTTTCGACTGGGTGAATCGATTTTGATGATTTTTTTTTATTTGAAAGGGGTTGCTTCCCATGGGGTCCCATTTTTTTTTAGTCCAGGTTTGACAGTGGAATCCATGAGAAAACCATATAAGTCGTAAATTTGCATGAGGTATGTGCGCGACAAATGGACGAATAACTCGATATCTATTCAACCGATTTCGATGATTTTTTTTTTATTGGAAAGAGTATACTTCAAGGATTGTTTGATGATAGTTTGGTTAGATTCTGATCATAGGATCCATGACAAAGTAACGGAAATCTTCAATTCTTAGTAGCAAATTAACGATACACGGCCGAATCTTTTATAGGCTATCTAGATTTATCATTCACCTACCATAACATCGTTATGATCAAGTAATTGTAGTACTACTGTAAAAAACACTTCTTTATATACCGTCAATAGTTTTCGCAGCGCACGCGAAATAATAACTTTTGTAGGCAACAGTTTGATACGTTGGGTTACATTGCTCCATTTTAAGTAGGGATCTATAAGTTTTTGAAAATATAATAAAGCCTATATTACTCGGTAAAGACGTAGCTTTCTAAGAGTGAAAGAATTTTTAAAATCGGTCGAGTAGTTTTTGATTTAAATCGTAATAAAAAATCAAACAAAAATCAAATCTTTCCTCTTTATAATATGAGTTATGCATGTAAGCATTAGTATATATGTATATTTTTGTAATTGAAACATATTTGAACATCTCCTAAAAGTTGAGATCAATTTTGAAAATTATACATATATATATATAGAATCGTATAAGTACTCTTATATACATGTTATATTTATGTATATTTATATATTGATTACTAGTGTTTTTCCCGCGGTTTCACCCGCGTAGTTCCTGTTCCCGTGGGAATATGGGGACAAAATGTAGCCTATATTACTCCCTGATAATGTAGCTTTCCATTGGTGAAAGAATTTTTTTAAATCGGCTTTGTGGTTTAGGCGTGAAAGCGTCACAAGCAAGCTTACTTTCGCATTTATAATATTAGTTAGGATAATATAGATACTTCCCCTTTTTTTAATATACAGACATTCCGTCATATTTTATGGTGAAGAATGGTATAACACAACATCTATAAACATACAGTTTATTTAATTATTACTAGAAATAACTATTTGGTTATGTTATGGCTGCCCAACTAAATTACCCCACCAACTAAATCTATTTAATCAAAACATGTTAATTTATATTCATACATTTAACCATATTAACTAATATTTATTAATTAAGTACCAAAATGCATTTTACTTTATGTTTCACTGTTTTAGATTAATATATTTAAATAATAATATAAATGGCGCTGTCTCATATGAGCTGCACGTTTAGTAGGTCTATCCATATTCTACAAATTAGTGAGTGTACTTCAGATTCACTAAAAATCGAAAAATAAATAAAAATTTTAACAAAACAAAAACCGACTTCATAAAAAAACAAATTAATATGCACTAAAAAGTAAAAAAATAATTGCGTATTCTTCTATAATTTGACAATTAACTTACTATTTTCTACTCATCAATATGTAGGTACGAATGTGTTGTGTGGTTGATAATTTATTTACAATTATTGTTATTTTTGGAGTCGATGTCAGCTAAGGAAACACTATAATATACCTAGCAATAATAATACGGGAATCTTTTAAAAACATACACATTACAAATCGACTTTTATTCGCTTCGTTAAGTTGCGCGTGCGACACGAGCACATCTCACCTACAACTATGTATGTAGTTATAAGCCCACCTTGGCTGACATCGACTCCAAAAGTAACAATAATTGTAAATAAATTATCAACCACCCAACACATTCGTACCTACATATTGATGAGTAGAAAATAGTAAGTTAATTGTCAAATTATAGAAGAATACGCAATTATTTTTTTACTTTTTAGTGCATATTAATTTGTTTTTTTATGAAGTCGGTTTTTGTTTTGTTAAAATTTTTATTTATTTTAGGTACTTTTGTTATTTTCCTATGATGTATTATGTGCTGCTACCTAATTAAAATTGTCAGTATAATAGCAATTTTGTTTCACAGGCGTACGCGCGTTTTCTGTTATGTGATGTATTTTGGTCGGAAACTAAGAAAATGACAAATGTATCTAATAATCTAGCCGTCGTGCTGCTGCAGTTGGCCGAATTGTATTTGGTATATTGGGCCTTGGAAAAAAGAGGAGATCTTTTAATGGTAAGATTTATCTATATTTGTCTCTTTCTAAATTGTGTGAACATATATGTTTGAAAGAAAGAGATATATTAATATAAGTCAATATGCCAATTAATGCAAGATTAACTTCCAATTCACCCGAATTAGGGTAACAACTCCTTTGAGAATCCCATGTAAGACTCATGTAATAAAATTCATTATTCATGGATTTTTGAAAGCATATAATTTCATGTATGTGTTTTTCAGTATTCGAAGATATCGAAGAAAAACATAGACAATCTTCAAAATCGGTACGAAGAACTGCTCGGTCTCATTAGACCGAATGCCGTTGGACTTGTTGACTCTTTCGACATCAGGGACGAGGTAACATTAAATAATATTGTTCAATTATATCATTTAGTTAAGAATCATTTGAAATTGTACATAAAAAGTCACTTTTTTATATTGTATAGGAAGGGAGACGAGCTTATGGGCCACCTGATGGTAAGTGGTCACCAACGCCCATAGACAATGGCATTGTAAGAAATGTTAACCATCGCTTACATCGCCAATGCACCACCAACCTTGGGAACTAAGATGTTATGTCCCTTGTGCCTGTAATTACACTGGCTCACTCACCCTTCAAACCGGAACACAGCAATACAAAGTACTGCTGTTTTGCGACCCAGACTAGCTTGCACAAAGCTCTACCACTTCTTACTCCCGTCAGTTTTTTTGGCTGTAAGTCAGATGTGAATTTCTGTCTGATCATTTTTCTACCTGTGTTATGAGAACTTTACTGATCAAAAATGAAATAAGTAACTGTTTACGATTTTCTATCCACCTCATTCATTTTTCGGACACATAACATAGAATGGAATGGTTCATTTTACGCAATCGAATATAATAATTAATTATATACTTTTCTACATTAAAGGTTAAAAAATGAATATTCGCAACAATAACCTTTTTGTTTTCTTAACAGATCCTCTGTTCGACTCTTGGTTCGTATGACGGCCGTGTATACGAGAGTTTGATGGAAGAAGCCGCCAAGAGTCCACTCAATAATCAAAAAGTCAACGAAACTTTCCATAAATATATAAAACCTTTAATGATAAAACATAAACTATAAAATACTTGTTTCTATCGTTTATAAAGAATTTAATATATTTATTTGTTAAATCGAAGAATTGTATTTTTGCGGGCATTCCACAAATATTTGTGTGTGATAGCCTAACTTGGTGATAAGTTATACGAAGGTCGAGCAAAAGTTTATGTCATAAAAATTATGATATCGTTATTGTTTTTAGTCCTTTTTCTATTTTGTTATTTTATATTGAAGCTCGGATTTTTTACAAATTACTTATTTTTATTGAATAAAATGTATGTATATATTAAAAAAAAAAAGAAATTTTATTTTTATTTCATTGCGATTATCTATATTTTGCATTCTCTATTTCTTTACTCTTATATGCCGACAGTTCGAGACGTCCGGAAAGAGTTCAGGCGTAGAACCAACGACTGTTCGTGCTTTCCGAGGCAGCGGAGTGTACACAATTTCTTAAACATAACATTAACTGGGCTTGAATCCTGGATCTCGGTTTCTACAGCTTTATATCTAGCCAATAGACCAACGGGGCAGTCACGTGAGATATTGAAATACCTAAATGAGATTTCTATACATTTTGTTGTTTTCTGCAAACGAATTTCTCTATCGATGTGTTCCTTATCTGGACGTGCAGGTCCCGCTAAAACTACAATATTATCATAATTAAATAATGCCATGATCTATTTAATGAATACAATTTATTTTAAGAATCAACCATAAAATTATTTCGCTCCACACACGTACACATGTACACATTATACATATTTCAATTGTGTCAATAGCCTGCGGAAAATAAGTTCCGAACAAACTAGCTAAATTGGTACTTCCGTTTTATATAAGTAACTAGATTCTGCCGCGACTTCGCCAGCGTTTGATTGGGAATGGTACTCTATGCCATAATGAGAAGGGCATAGCCCTTCAAAACGTGTATGCAAAGCTTTATGATGATCGGTCCCATATAATTCTACATAAATAATAAAATAAAACTGTAATAACTAAAACAGCGATATTACCTACGAAAGTAATGTTTCAAACTAAATATATCAATATGCAAGCTCTTATCAGACGCTGTTTCAATTCGATTCGTTCAACTGGATAATTTTTGCATGTGCATTTGTTGTGTCTCTTTTAATATCAATGCACTTGATTTTAAGAGTGACGCTACATATGAATGTAAATATACATTATGACGAAGCTGTCTTTGGTCTCTTTCTATCCCCGTACGTTTGAAACGTTATAGGGGACTTTGTAAACATTTACGAGCAGCTGTTTACGTAGTACAGTACAGACTTTATTAAGCTTTCTCGCGTTTGTGGTGTCGATTTTACTTACATTTGCATTTAATGTGTATTGTCATTTCTTTGACCACAGTTCAACTTGTTTCGTCGGCCAAGTAGGGCGGCCGTTTCAGAAACATGAGTTCAAAAAAGGAAATAAACGAGGACCTCGCTAATGAGAGACGTAAATGCAACTTTAATATTCAAGAAGTTACGCATATAATTGATGGCGGTATAGAAAAAACCGTACAAAGAAAGAAAATCGGTAAGTTTAAATTAAGTACTTAATTTTATATTTTAAAATATTCAACTCGCCAACCGTCCCAACTTTCTACGCGCATATGTGTTTTATTTATATTGTACATAAATATTTTTAACAAATACGTACCTATGTTGTTAAATAAAATTTATAGTACTTTTATCCTAGTAGGTTTTATTAAATATGTATGATATGTAATATATTAAGATGAGGATTATTATATTTTGTATCGCTGTCTCCTGTGGCACGAAAACAAACGAAAATATTTTTCGTATTTTGTATTTTCGTATTTTTTTTATATTTTAAATAATATATGTATACAATATATAAATAGCATATATACAACCCGAGACTAAAATTTATCTTAATAGGAACTATTTATAATATATAATGAGAGTAATAGAGCACCAACATTATCCGCCGCATCTCTGCGAGTTGTGCTTTATCTAAATAAGTCCTTGGACTAGAAAAGGCTTGTTTCGATTTTTTTAGTAAACGTAGTCAAGTTTGTAAATTATACATAAAACAAGTTTTTTTTACGTAATGCCTAACTTTTACGCATAGCGATGTTATAGTGCCAAATGTCGGTCGAAAATAAAGATCACGATTCGAACAGCTTTAAATTTTTATTAATAACTGGACTGGGTTTGCTATCGACTGTATATTGTAATTGGTAAATGGGATTTGTGCAAGTTGGTCTTGATAGATATAGCCAGAGCCATGTTTAGCCTATTAGAGACCCTGCGCACATTAAAATAATGGAGTCCCTATAATGGAGGACCATGAAACAGCACTATTTTCTCGGAATAGACGAATTAGTAATTCATAATTTGTATGGATAGTTTGCACAATAAGATTTTTTCTTTTTTATTTATTTATTTTTTAAAACATCCGAATAATTAATCGATGAAAAAAACAAATTATAATAAACATAACGTAAAACACATTTAAACTATTTTTTTTATTAGCTTTCTCAATTAAATTCATGATACAAGACACAAAAAAGATTATAATAAAAACTAGTTAATTGATGATATTTTTTAAAACAGTGTACTTAGAATACGATTACATTGGTTTTGGAATTTGGAAAGGCCGATTTTCGGGAGAGAGTAGAGTAGCTTCGCACATACAAAAACTCAGTCAATTAATAAATATTTTTTCACTAATAAGTATCGGTTATGGTTTGGTGATCTCTCAGGGAGTAGGGCCCTATCCTAGAATGCCCAGTGGGAAAGAGAGGCCTGGATATATTATACCATGCAATTGCAAGTTACTCTACCACAAATTATCCGAATATAATAATCTAAATAGGTATACCGATGATATTCCAATCGATTTTGTTATTCTAACATACGTATGTAAATAAATGAAATGAACAAAATCAACTTTATATATTTGCATTAATCTGTACATATAATTTTCTCGTGATAATGATCGTGTAACCTCTGTACGACATAGGGCGTCATATTCACACAATGTATTTTAATGTTTGTAGTAAAGTCGAGTACATTTTTTATTATTTATGACTTAGATACAGTGTGTATTTTTCGGTTTAAAGATTTATTTCTTATAAAGAATATTGTTCACTTATTATAGAGCTTCGGTATACATAGAATATAGTACTTAACTAATTTAAACTTACATAAATATTTAACCAATAATAATTTCATTATATTATGACAGTATTTAACATTATCAGGCGGATGAACAAGAATGCAACCCCATACATTATATTTCTACTGCTATAGATTTTTAGTCGTGGCCTTTTGTTATCTACAAAATTTGGATCCCATACGATGCACTGTAATGTGGGCGTAACTCAAAAATTATCAAAAAAAAAGAACTTTAAATTTGTTTTTATAAACAATGATTGCTATTTTATGCTATTTTATCTATCTCAATCTGGATAATGGAAAATGATATCGATTAATTAATTTAATTTAGATTATTTTTTTTTAATTTAAATAATGCCGGTGATATAAATTCTTGTTTTTTAAGCAAATTGAATGGTTTCTTCAAATGGATAATAATAATATAGCTGTAATTATAAAAGCCAAACCTCAACCTCCTTCATTGCACTAAGTTTACTACATACGGAATAATCGTTATTGTATTGTGATGTTTGATTATAGAGGATGTGGCTCTGAACGGAGGTGCGTCACTGGACAATGTTCCAGAAGAATGCCTTGATAGGAGGGAAAGATACGAAAATGCTTTGAGGAAATCATGCGTTTATGCTAATATACTTAGAAATGAACTCCTTGAAATTACTGGAATTGAAAATTTTGGGTAAGTTGTGTTTTATTAAAGTTTTGAACTCGTAATTTAAACTTTTGTTCACCACCTAACACAAACTAGTATAACATTTAACTTTCAATTACAGTGAAAATCATATTCCAGGAGAGATTATAATTGTAGTCTGTGGACAGAATTGAACTTGCGACTTTCGTATTAAAGACTTTATCGCTAGACTATTAAATATTTAATGAAATAATTGTTTAACACACAAGTGCAATATCAAGTTGAGGAAAATAATATAAAATAATTAAAGCGGAGTAAATAGTGATCGTTTACTAGAGATATAACGGCCGAATACTGAAACGTCCCTCAAAGTTAACTGCTACTTAACATTGAGAAGCTCCTAAATTAGTATGCGAAATTTTAAATTAACGGCGTCTCAAATAATTTAGTTGCATTTAATATTTAAGTGACGTTTCAGTATTCGGCCGTAAGAGTATTTAAATCTTATAGATCTCTTCGTTTTATATTTGAGATGTGCAAAATACGAACGATACTTTTGAACGAATGTGTTTGGAAATGCTAATATTAATTTAAATTACTAAATGATATGTATTTTATTAATATTTTATGTGCGTTTGTGAGTTTGTTAAAACGAGAGAGCATAAAAAATAAACAAACTCACTCTATAATATTAGTATGGATTTGAAAAACGTATGCAATGTTTAATCACTACTCTACCCAATCAATTACGAATTATTTATCTTCGAATTCGATTGTAATTGATATAAATTTATTGTAGGACGCCAGTCATAAGACGTACAGGAGATGCATTTTTCAAGGACGTTTCACCATTCATGTTACACCTTGGAATGTTCGTGCCTACAATTATGGGTCAATGTACTGCTGAGCAGCAAGCAATTTGGCTTCCGAAAGCTTTAGACATGCAGATCATTGGCGCTTACGCACAGGTAAAATAAATATAAATAACGTAGGAATCACACTATTCTTAGGCTTGCTTCAAACAGCCAGAATACTTCTGTATATTCGTAATCTGAATTTCTGTACATTATCTCTCACCTGTTATAAAAATCAAATAGTTTAGTAGTTACAACATAAAAACTTAGACAATTCAGATCAATGCGTCACCAACCTTGGGAACTAAGATGCTGTGTTCCTTGTGCCTGTAATTGGACTGGCTCACTCACCCTTCAAACCGGAATAACAAAAGCAAGTACTGATGTTTTGCGGTAGAATATCGGATGAATGGGTGGTACCTACCCAGACGAGTTTGCACAAACCCTACCACCAAGTAAATTAGTAATGTATGGAAAGACGCGTTCTGTAATTTAAATTCAATCAATTCAATTCTTCAATTTGAGATCCCGATCTCATAATGATAGTCAGCGCAATTCTGTCCTTACTTTTTTTATAATAATACTAGCGGTTAGCCTGTGGCTTCGCCCACGACATAATTTCTTACTTGAAAAATGATGGACCCGCCGTACAAAATTTCACCCCCTACTTCACCCTCTTCGGAGACATATTTTGAAAAACCCTAAAATACGTATTTATTCATTTCTAACCAGAGGCTTGTATATGAAATATCATGTATCTAAATTTGAAAATGACGGATTTCCATACAACGGTTCATCCCTTTTTTCTCCCCGTTAGTGGTGGAATTTCCAAAAATCCTTTATATTACGCGTATTCATTATAAAATGCATCAACTGTCAAAATTTTAAGTCTAACCCCAGTAGTTTAGGTTCTGCGTTGATGAGTCAGTCAGGACGAGTCTTATAATATATATATAAATAAGAGAAAGCTTGTTGTGAGAAAAAATTTAAGCAGCTCTTTATCACGTTGAAGCAAACGACTAAACGTGCAATGCGCACAGGACCCGAAACCGTAAAGGACCAGATACCGAAAACCAGAACCCAGCTCGGGAAAAAAAATGTTTACCTATGAGGGTGAACAGCTTTACAATAAATTACCTTCTGCTATAAAACATGCCAGCTCATTTAAAGTATTTAAAACAAAACTATCGGAACATATTATTCAAAACTACCCACTTTAGAAATAAATAAATTAAATGGGTAAAAAAAATTGAATAACTTGTTGATTACTTAGTTTAACTGTAATTTTATTGTTTCTATGTAAGTGACTTTGTGTCTTTTTATGAAAATAAAGATCTTTAAAACCAAATAAATTATGAACATGGTTTATTCTGTCCTTTACGGATAAATAGAGGGAACTGGCTGGTTTATTATTTTTTTGCTTTCTACCTATATAATATAAAGAAGGCATATGAGCTACTTAATAGTAATTGGTCACCTACGTCCAAATAGACCTCGACGTTGTCGGAAATATTAACCTTTCTTGTTATCTTCAATGTGTTATCAATCTTGGGAACTTAGATGTTATGTCCCGTATGCCTTTAGCTACAGCGGCTCACTTACGATATGAACTGGAATACAACATGGTTGTTTAGAACATGTGGTGAGACGACTAGACGGGTTTGTATAAGTTAGGTAAGTAGGTAGTGAGCGTATTTTTAGTTTTTCAAACTATTATTTTTACTAACGAACAATCAAGTAGACCTAAATCATTTAGAGGTCAATATACTTGCATTGTATTAACAGGGTTCAGAACAGGTTGCATATAAATTAAAGAGCCGTATATAGTGGCCGATGTATACAATTACAATGCGTTTACATATCATCATAAGCAAGTATGAAAATAAAATCAAATCGTAATAGTTAGTGGGTCTTGATATTTTAATTTTAATGGATTAATGATGAAATGGATATCAGATCAGAATTTTTGGCTATAAAGTCTTTTATATCTTCAAACAGTATAGTTTTTATAGTGAGTATTCTTCGATAGTTGTGTGAGACACACATGCTTGTATTTTCAAATAGTCATTTTTGTAATTTTTCTTATTTACATTAAATTTTACTCGGTGTTATTTTTACAAAAAAAAACTTCTTTATTACTCGTCATTAATCGTAATGTATTACTTATTTAATAATATATACTTATATTGCTATTTCATCCAGTCCCCAACAATTCTCAACTCTCTAATACTTGCTTCTCTGACCATATAATATAAATTAGATATATGTTCTATTTTTGTTACCAGCGACAGCAAAAAAAAACTACTGACGATAAAAAAAAAATTGTTGACTAAACTGATTATACATATATTGTAGCGATTACCATACAAATAAATGAGATCGTTTTGAATAAAAACAAGTTGTTTTTAGGTTATTTCATTATAACTACAAAAATCTAATATAGTCTCATTTGTAGTTAAGAGATTAATTAGCGATAAATTAGTAGGTAGATAGGTGGATATTGGATGCAATACAATACTTGTACTAATAGTAAGCAATGCAACATAGTATACAACTACATTCGTGATACATTGCCCGACGTCTGTCATACGATTGTTAGTCTTGGTATTTATTGACATTTTGCTACTTCTGATAACATATATTTGATAAGTGATTATTTAGCAGTTTTTTTATGGTTATCCTTTCAGTGATCTATATTAAGGTTGAATTTTTTTTTAATAATTAGACGGAGCTCGGTCATGGGACGTTTATCCGGGGGCTCGAGACAACAGCTACGTATGATTCTAAAACCGAGGAATTTATTCTACACAGCCCTACAATTACGTCGTACAAGTGGTGGGCTGGTGGACGTGAGTTTGACCAAATTTGATAACAGTTTTTCAAAAGACTCGGAAAGGGAACTTTGTGCTAGTGTGGCCTATATATAGCCAAGAGCATATCGCAGTTACACTACCTTTGATGCTAACAATTATTTATGAATAAATACATTATTTGGGAAATTTGCATTTTTTTTTTAGTTGGAAGGACTGCTAATCATTGTATAGTAGTGGCTCAATTGTATACTCAGGGCAAATGCCACGGCGTTCATCCATTCATTGTTCAGATCAGAGATTTGGATACACACATGCCTCTCCCTGGCGTAAAAGTTGGTGAAATTGGACCAAGAATGGGTTTTAATACCGCAGACAATGGTTTCTTAGGATTCAATCATTTTCGAATTCCGAGAATGAATATGATGATGAAGAATGCACAAGTGTTGGAGGTAAATTTATTTTATGTTTTACTGCTAATATAATGGCAAACTGGTTAGATACATTACATCGTTTCATAATATTTTTAGATTCGCGGTTGACATCACTTTACTTCTTTAGCAACTGTTTCTACTTGACACTAAACATACAATCTCATTATTCAACATCATTCTGCAAATAAACTTCATATAAAATGAGGGTTTCTCAATCTTTGACTCTATTTTGTTTGCTACCTGACACTCAGACGATCATATTATAATCAAAGATTTTCATTCGCACCTGACAGCATTGCAAAGCATAACAAAAAAGGTATATAAATATCCCTTCTTTAAATTTAATAAGTGGGCAGACTGACAAATGAGTCACATGACTGTATGTTATCCCCGCCCATAGACATTAGCACTGTTAGAATTATTGACCATCCCAATAAGCCATCAATTTTGGGAACTAAGGGGCACCCTTATGCATGTAATTACACTGGCTCAATCATCCTTCAAACCGTATCACAACAATTCTAAGTATTGCTGCTTAGCGGTAATACTTTTTATTTATATTATTATGATAGATTTTAATTCTAGGACGGTACATATGTGAAGGTTGCTAGACATGGGAAATTGACTTATGGGACTATGGTATTTGTTAGAGTGACACTTGTGAATGAAGCATCATTTAATCTTGCCAAAGCTGTGACAATCGCAGTACGATATTCTGCTGTGAGAAGACAGTCTGAGTTAAGGCCAGGGTATGTATGGCATATACATACATGATTATATAAGCATACTAGTGAATTGAAGCATTTTTGTAAGGAATTAATATATTTTGAGTACATAAGACACACACACGCATATTAAGAATACTTTATGCACTAAACTTTAAATAACGTTCTATAATGCACACATCAAACACTATACTATGCTCTGCTTACACTGTTATTTATGTTATATGTCAGTCATTCATGTCAGTATCAGTATTGATCACTGCTAGTTTTTATTGTTAATTTCGTTCGTAACTGTGAAATATGATGAAACATTCTTAGTTTGAATGATATCCAAATATCTAACTTTTTTGTCGCTGGAAAAACGTGTTTACACGTTTCCCCCACTTGTAGCAGGGCGTATGTGGGGCTCGCCGGCGTTGAGGGCACCGGCATCCATTTCTAGTGGCCTCCCTGATCGTTTCGAATGTGAGACTATTAAAGGCGTTTCCAACGTCTAACGACACCGCCAGGACCACACGGACTGAACTCGTCGAGGTGTTGAACGAGATGGGCTGCGAACTAAACTATCGGCCTATACGCCTAGGAGAAGTCTGGTTGCCGTCTATCTTTCGGCAATAGCACCAACTTCCTTTGCTTTCAAGGCTTCAGAAACTCGAACAGCTCCCGAAGCCCTGCACCTAGGTATTCCAGGGCGTCGTACAGAACACGTCACACAGAAATGCAAGAGGAGATCCGGTGCCAGCGTTTTCGTCAAAGGGCCGCATGGGGTGCTGAATTTTCCACAAACCACACCTTCGCCCTTATGGGTCTCACATGAGGCCCGCCAGCAGCTCCTCCATCACCTTCTCTTGTCCTGAATTATCGCCAGCTGCAGGTCCTTTTTTAGCTGGCGGTAAGCGGCCAAAAGCAGTCCCTCTAGGTTCATGTCGAGGCCGTTGCGCCTTCGACAGCGGATGTAGGCTCTCCGCGCCCGGTTCAAAATAATATCTTACTTTAGCAGTGACATAATAAGTTACTGTAAATTAAAGCCTAATCTTTGCTGTTTTTCCATACTTCCAGGTCCCCAGAGCCGCAAATAATTGACTATCCAACGCAACAGCATAAGCTGTTTATTTGCATAGCGACAGCGCATGCCTTCCAGTTGACTGCGAATTGGCTCTGGAATACCTTCACCGTCGTCCAAGCTGAAATGAGGAAAGGAAATGTTGATACTTTACCAGAGGTTAGGAATAATTTTCATTGTCAGATTATATCAATAATATTTTTAAAGCATGCCGTGTACACATGTGTTGGAATGTAATTTGCAATTGCTTTTGGTTCTTAATTATTTAATTCTAAGTCTTGATTACATTCCGTTTTGTGTAACTTAATAAATAAATAAATGCTTTATGAAGTTTATGAATTTATCTCATTATCAAATATATTAACAATTTCCTAATTAAACTGTCATTTTACACATTTTTTAATTGCATTATTATTCTAATCAGAAAAGTACCAATTTAAGTTTATATTTTGCGTTTTTAGTAAATAGTGAATATTTTTTTCTTAAAAACCTTTCAGCTCCACGCACTGTCGAGCTGCCTCAAAGCCGTTAGCACGTCGGACGCGGCGGTGTGCATTGAACAATGTCGGTTCGCGTGCGGCGGACACGGGTACATGCTGTCCTCCAACCTGCCCAACTTGTACTCCTTTGTAGTTGCCACCAGGACATACGAGGGCGACTACACTGTGCTGTTGCTGCAGACCGCTAGGTGTCCATTGTTCTTTTATATTTAATCATAACATATCATCACATCCCTAGATTTCATTATTCAGATTTTCAAATTTATAGGCTAAGGATGGCCTTAGAACTAAAATGCTAATATAATAAAAAAATTGGTTGCCTGTAAAGTCGGTATACGGGCGAAAGTTTTACGTGACAACGACTTTGAGTGGTAAAATAATTTTAATGTGAATATTCATTCGTATAGTAGGAAGAAGGATGAAATAATAGTAACAATTTAAAACATTTATTTATACAAAGAATTATATTTAAAACATTAATTTATACAAAGAATCTCGCACTGAATTTCACTTTTTATGTCTGTCTCTCTCGCTCTTAGGCAGGCTAACCATGCCCGAGTGGAAGGGACGCGTGCCTCTCACTCGCTCTCATTGTGAGCGCATAACGTGAGCGGAGCGTAACGCAGTTTCTTGAAGTGTCACCCGGCAAACCAATTTATAAGACGTTGTCACGTCAAAAAAGTATAAATATAAAAAAATATATCAAATATTAAATTAATTACAGGTTTTTGGTAAAAGCTTGGGAGCAAACTGAAACTGGAAATATTGTGACCCCAACGGTTGCCTACTTGAAACGCTATTTTGATACAAATGGGAAGGTGGTCTGGAATAATACTCCAGAGGGAATTATTAAATCATTTCAAGCCATTGCTGCCGGGTCAGTACAAAAAAGTCGTATAATGCGATGTAGAGATATATTTAGGATAATATTATAAAACAAGGTCCCCCGCGTTTCCTGTCTGTCTTTATGAAAGCGATAAACTAAAAAACTACTGAACGGATTTTCATACGGTTTTCACCAATGGATAAAGTGATTCAATAGTAAGGTTTACGTGATGGCATATGTGTATCTTTTAAGGATAGCTAAATATACCCACTTTAATATTTAAAAAATGCTTACATAATAATGCTATAATTGGAAAGCTATGATAAAATAAAACGGATATGATATAAATCCTTATCATATTAAATACGTTATTTACTTTAAGCATTTCATGTTTATTATAATTGCCCTTTACACTATCCAAATCAAATTAATATCTTAGGAGTTATCGTAAATTTAAAACCATCGCGCACTAAATAAATTCAAGCGGTCCCACACCGATCATGCTAACGCGTGATGCAACCGCCTGCGCGCCCCTGCCTCCCGCTGTAGCCCACTGAGGCTAAAAGCTTATGTACAATACTACGACGGATATTTTTTTAGAAGATTTACTCTACTACTCGGGCGAAACCGGGGCGGGTAGCTACTAAGTAAATAAATTTTAGAATATGCTTCATCGATATGGAATCCAAAATACAGTATACACTCTCAGCGCATCGAACGAGTCCAGCGAGCGTTTACTCGTTATTTGGCATTTCACTCTTATGAAATATCGTACAGATGCCCGTATGATCAACGTTTAGTATATTTTGGCATAATGAACTTGCGTGCCCGACGCTCAATTCATGACTTAACGATACTTTATAACATTATAAATGGTAACATTGATTGCAGTCATCTACTGGCTCAACTTTTTGTTTCAGTACCCAACAAAATTCCTCGTCAACGTATAACTAAAATTTTATATCATCCAAAAGTTCGTACTAATCTAGGTGCGAATTCTCCGCTTGCTAGGATGTGCAACTTATATAACTATTTAAACAAAGAAGTAACAGATCTGGACATGTTTCGTGATTCTCTTTCAAAATTTAAACAGACTCTGCACAAATACTACTCCCCAAAATTGTAACTTTTTATTTACTCTTATTACTTTTGATTTATAGGCTGTGTATTGAATAAGTTATATATACATATATATATATATATATATATATATATATATATATTTCTAATTTAAGTTTATTTAAGTTAGATTAAGGTGTTATCGCTTGTCATAAAACTATTTTTAGACAATGTTGTGAATACCTGTAATAGGTGTACATATGAAGACCTGAAAAAACTGTAAGATTGTATAATGTAAGTGTTGCATATGTAAACTGTTGGTGTTCCTTAATAAATAAAAAAAAAAAAATTAAAATTATTTGCATACGAATCGCGCGTACGCTGAAGCAAAAGCGTTTTAGCATGTTAATTTTTGCGCCCTTTTTCCATTTTAGTGTTCTGAAGCACCAGTCATTTTATTTATTTATTTTAATTCATTTCTATACAAACTAAGTGAAATTGTCCTACTTAGCCAGATACCGTAACACATAAAAATGCTATTTTACAGAATTTACATGTGAGCGTAATATTTTTTTTATTATATTATTTTATTACTATTAATATAGCGATTTATTTTCTAGAAAAATATCCTTATGCGTTAAAAGTATACGACAAAGGATAAAAACTGGAATGGATTATGAGGACGCTTGGCTAATGACGACTGTCCAACTTGTTAGTGCAGCTGAGGTAAATATTCCATGACGGTCTATTGTCGGTTACTCAAACATTTTCGGGATTGTCGGCAGTTACCTTTATCACTAAAAGAAGTTACATAATCACGTTATTAAATTACAGTAGTACAAAATTAAATTAATAATTGTAAACCCTAACAGTTATATGACAGCTAACTGGAAAAAATATATTATTATCTCTGGGTTCATGTCAATAAATGGGAAATAAAAATTACACAAGCTTTCGATACAATCATATTTATATAAGTCAAAGTAACTAAAATATCATTATATAACAATACAAAATTAACGGCAATATCTTAAAACATCGTTGAATCAAAAATTAAATACTGATTGTCAATTAAGAATTCTCTAGGAGACTTAGTCCTCAGATTGATAAAAATCGCACATAATAACTTCTATACGATGTGAGATTATTATTATATTTATCATGTAATATTATTAAAGTAATCGACTTTTCGTTTATCGGTCAATTCATTGTCAAGGCTTAAAAAAACAATGTTATCAATATCAATAGTGTCCGAAGATTTATAACTCGAGTATGAATAACAACTACTTTTTAAAATTGACGATTAATTTATATGTATGTTGTTTATTTTATTCGCGTCGCAAAAAGACGCAATAGTACATACTAATGTAGGTTTTTATTTTGCCTCCTGCGAAGTAGTCTATGATGACAAAATAATGATGCCATAACTTTAATTTCTTTTTTTAAATTCGCCACAAATATTCCTTAAAGGTTATCTTTTCGTCTTACTTTTTAAGTCTATAAACGATCCTACAGTTTTTATGGAATTACTTTTTTGCGGTATTATGAGAGTGTAGGATGAGAAGTTTTAAAACAGAATATAGTTATTAGATATATTTTTTTTAAATCTATCTAATAGAGTATTTAGCTAGGAGTACTAATGTTTATCACATTATTTATATTCTGTTTACTCCATAACTTAAACCAAAAAGTGTGTTCGACACTTTTTAATAGTAATATTTTATTTTAGGCACACTGTCGTTCAGTTATTTTAGATACGTACTGGAATGAAATGCAGAGATTAACAAAATCTTCTAGTGAAAACGTAAAGATGGTGTTGCATCAGCTGACCATGTTGTACTTAATATACTGGGCTTTAGAAAAAAGCGGTGATCTACTACGGGTAATATACTTCCATGGAGGTGTTATTTTTTAACATAAATAATTTATTTTTTGTTAGATGTAAATTATTTCAGGATATTTAATTAATTACTAATTCGCTGCGTATTTTTATAACACCTGTTATAAGAAGAAAGTTTTTGCACTATTACTCCGTATTTTAACTGCAAACGGAACAAAGATGAAATTTGGAATAAGAGACGAATATTTCTTACGTATAATACCTAGCCTTTTCCGCGGCAGCTCCTACTTTTAACATCGTTTCCCTGATATGAGATGGGGTCAGCGTCCTACACTAGGGCCCATCCTCGTTCCCAGAAAACCAATGTTAGTTCATCAGGTCTCTTGCCATCAGCACGAGTAATTCCATCAGGCTCAATAAGAGCAGGGATGTCAATGGTGGCAATAGCCCCTTTTATTGTATCATTAAGAGAACCGTGGCGGAAAAGAGCTATCTGAACTCCTTAAACAAGAAAGACCGTGTAAGACGAAAGAGCTAATCTCTTTTCCACACGGGCTTGTGCTCAATGCATAACTGTTTTCCCAGATGGAGAGCTATTGTTATGTAAAAGCATTCATTGTCTAAAAGCGTCCCAAGATTTTTAGAGGGTACCGCATGTAACCAGTGACCTGACTAATTAGTTGATAAAGCCGTGCATATATAATTAAATTGAAATGTATAAACTAACGTGTATTTGATTTTTAGTATTCGACAATATCTGAAAGTGACATTGATTTACTCCAAAAGGAATATGAAGAATTATTAGTGAAAATCAGGCCTAACGCTGTGGGACTTGTGGACGCGTTCGATTTAAGAGATGAGGTTGGTGAACTTTATCATAAATACTTTTTCAGTTTAGTTTTATACAATGGTGACAGAAAGTAAGAATTCAATTTAACTAATCATTGTTTCAATAGAGATTTATGTTGTTTTTGTTTAACTATAAGATAATAATTATTATTACTGCTGGCATGTCGCTGTAGCTCATTTAACAAAATTGTATTCTTAATCTACAAAACAATATTGACTTGGATTATACGTGTTCTTAAAATCACGAACAGGACTATTATTAATAGGACATTTTAACGTCAATTAAACGTCTATTTTACCACAATATGAACGATGTTATCAGGCAAAATATTTCTAGATAGAGACATATAAATAGGTTATAGTGGGGAATATAACTAGGTTGTCAGGGTATAAAACATACAATGGAAAAGTAATTACAGTTACTATGAGTAAAAAGGTATAGCTTTATTTTCCTGCTGATTACCCATTATTTTATTTTGTACAAGAATGACAGTATTGCGAAACCTACGTGTTTTGTGACGTCTCTTGTCATTGTATAATCTTAGTGACTATCGGTCGAATACTAAAACGTCATTCAAATCTTAAGTGCAACTTAATTATTTTAAGACGCCGTTAACGCACTTAATATTTGAATGACGTTTCAGTATTCGGCCGTATAATTGGTAAATCGCTGTGTTCTGTATAAATTTAGCAAGACGTAAATCATGTTTGTTACTCATTATTGACTGTTTTAGATACTGCTATCCACTCTCGGCTCTTACGACGGTCGAGTTTATGAGAGGCTCATGGAGGAGGTCGAGAAGAATCCTTTGAACAAAGAACCCGTTGATCCAAGCTTCCACAAGTTTTTAAAGCCCTTTATGAAATCTAAAATATGAGTTTCGGAACGAACTAAAAGATCTCAGCAGTTGAGATGGTCAAAAAACTAATGAAGAAATTATGAGCAGTTAATTTTCTTCTGGGGTCTGGAAATATAAATATCTTGTAGATAGGGGTAATTTTATGAATTCTTATGAATTTGTTGATATATAAATAATCTGTGTGTGTAAATTAAGGAACTCTGATGTACTTAATATATAATGTAATATAAATAGTATATGTATACCATAATATCTTATATCTTCGGTTTGCTTTGATAAGGTATCGCGGGGGATTGTGTGAATAAAGACTGATAAAATATGTTATTTGTTTTTTTAATCGATAATTTCTTAAACGGTCATATTTTATGACCTGCTATCGTCAACGATTGTTTCACTTGTAATTCGCTTACTTATTAGCTAATATGTATTTATTAATCTTTCGGCTCAATTGACATCTACTTGTCTGACTAACTTGTAATTTATGACACTTTAGGAACCGATGACTTTACTACATGTAAAGTAGTAATATATATTTTGACGTGACAACGTCTAATAAATCGACGAACGCTGGCTGCATGCACGTCAAATTGTCCCGTTACGCTCATTGTCCCGTTACGCAGATTGTACGCTTGCGCCGCATCTATATCTCTTTCACTCGACTGCAGTCATTTCATCAATGTTTTGTTATGGCGTTGTCACGTTAAACTACCGTCTGTAAACCGACTTTACAGACAACCATTTTTTTTTAGTATTTTCTTAGTCACCAACGTGTTTTATACCAAGACAACGCCTTTGTCGTCTCCGCCAATGGATGACCATTTTATAGGGAACTGAAACTCAGTATGCAGAGTATCGCTGACACGCTTCCTCCTCGTTCCACGTGGAGCACGCCTCCAGTGTATCAAGTTTGATGTCTCGATCCGCGGCTGTATGACAGATCGTCGGCGGAAAGCGAAACAATTAAGATAATTAAAACCGGTCAATACCTATGTAAGTTGGACGGTGGCTTATCATTTTCGTCTCATCCAGGCTTCGAAGCTGGAAGCGTTTGGAAGAGCCTTCTAGTATCCCTGCAGCTTCAATGCCTCGAGCGAAGTCGGAAGGGGGGCGTTTGAGCCGTTGTGACAGAGAATGTGGGTTTGTCGATAGACTCTTTCGTCTTAACAGCGCCGCAGTAACAGTTTTTAGAAACAAATATATATATATATATATATATATATATATTTGACGCATATCTGACATGATTCACGGATTTTACAAAAAATCCTAGAATATTTGTAAATATAATGAAATTCAGATTACAAATAATAAAAGAAAAGAATACAGGACGTTTATCCCTGAACGGAGTGTCATCCGGTTCGCTTGATCACCCTGCGAATGAAAGCGCAACATGCTTCTCGCATTAGAGACATCTGTTGCACATACCAAGACCCGACCCAACTGCCCGTCTGTTGTACTGGACGGCGAGCGAAAATATCGCATTCAAAAGGTTATTGCTGCTACTACTACTACTACTGTTTTTATTGCCATTACTAGACCTAATCACGATGGGGGATGAGTGAAGCCTCGTACAGGACGATTCGTGACTCTTTTATCGAAAAAAAAATGTGATTGACCAAACACTACCCTTAAAAATAAAGGGGACATACAATATTTTATTGTTAACTTTGAATTAGATTTACCTATGCAAAGTCGAATCAAATGTGTTTTGGTAATTATTTCTGTAAGAATTACACTTTTATATTTAAATAAAGCCTCTGCGCTAGCTCATAATTGTCTGCCATATGTTTGCATGTATATATTGCAATGCACGCAATCTACCTTGTAATACTGGTTTGTGCGTTTGGCGAAATTATACCGGTTTAAAGAAGTTTACTATTGCAGAAGCAATATGTGGTTTCTTTATAAATTTAATATCGTGCATCCGTCTAGCTAGGTTTCCTAATTTTTATGTTAATGACGATATAGCCGTTAACATACTGAGCTATTATTGTACACAGAGGCCCCGTACAGGGGCTAAATCTCACTTATACATACATATTTGGAAAATAAATATGTATGTATAGGTGAGATTATTAGATGTAGTTAAACTCTTTAAAATAGTCATTTTGGCAGTTGACCTTTCACCATCAAATTTCGATACAATGCCCATAAAACGAAATAAAATCAACAAACAAATGTCTATGTATAACTACTAATTAATATTATAAATGCGAAAGTGTTTCTGCCTCTGTGTCACGGCTAAACTGTACCGATTTTGATGGTATAAAAATATACTTCTTTTTAGGGTTCCACAAAGGGTAAAACGGTTACTAACCCTTACTATTATTAAGACTCTGCTGTCCGTCCGTCCGTCCGACTGTCCGTATGTCACCTGAGTATCTGATGAACAGACAGTCGAAACTTTCTCAGATGATGTATTTCTGTTGCCAACAGCAAATACCTACTAAAACAGAATAAAATATATTATAGGTGGGGCTCCCATACAATAGACATGTTTTTTTGCCGTTTATATAGATAATGGTACAGAACCCTTCGTTCGCGATTCCCACAGGCTGGTTTTTATATTCCTAATTTCTGACTACCCGCAACACGCGCGCCTAAAATAATTACATAAATTTTAGTAACGAAACATTGTGTTGTGTGAAATAACTTAATAAATATGGATTAATTGTCTATCAAAGGTAACTTAGTACACTACGTTCAATCATATAGACTAGTGCTGTTATAACTAATTCCACTGTGGTTGAATTGAAATTTGAGTTTATAATGTCTTGATGTTTCGGTGTAGGTAGTTAAGGAAATAATGCTACAGACTATAGTGTATTAATGGTATTAAGTGATAGAGACAGTGTTGTTTTTTGGTTTAAAAAAAAAAAATACACTGTTATTGAAAATAGACCGAATAATATAAAGCGGTGTTCTTAAGTATTTTACTATGGGATGTTATCTGCTCCTGGCTTTTGGGAAAGTATTTATGATTATCATTTTTAATTGATTATTATTATTAATAAGTGACATGGCAAATACGGAAACACTTTTAAATTTAAAGTGGGGAGTCAGGCTACCACGTGCATTCTAAATTTCATGATGATTGGTTAAATAGATAAGACGTGAAATGTAACAAACAAACTTACTTTCGTAGTTATAATATTAGTGAGGATTATAAATTAATTACATAAACGTAGTATATATCTTACTACTTATCAAATTGAAGTTTAGAGTAGGTTTAACTAAATACAAATTTTGACTAACCTTATAGTTTCCAATTATTTACATGTAATTATGTTTTATGTGTATTTGATAATGTAACTAATAATGTATGTAAAAAAAAAAATATAATTCTAGAAATGGTGATACGATGAATAGTAGGTAGAGGTACTATTAATACGAGGTACATAATTTTTTATTAACGGACAGTCAAATTGGCCATCTGATGTTGAGCGATCACCATCATACTCATACACATTCGAGAGACACAGAGACCGACTCTATATGTTTGTGTGTACATTTTGAACACGTACAATAATATAACATTAGGTTATATTTTCGATTTTTCAACAGCGTTTTTTTTACTACGTCATGTGTAGTAGAGTTTCATCCGATATAATATGCAGTCTTCCTAATGAATGTCTTTCTTTACCGCTGAGCACGAGATTGTATTCTTGTTATTATTCGTTTCGTAGTCTGTTTATACACCTATATGCTAATAACGTATTTATTATCACTGAGTTAATTGACATAGACTTTACTCACACCTAGCCTTGATGTTTACTTATGAACGATATCAAGACGAGATGAGACAATTTTTAATAGTTTTGACATATTCCTAACAAAGATGATTTAATAACAGAAATGTGTTAATTTGGTGCTTACCCGCATTTGAATCCGTGACTTTTAATTTATATCCACGTGTTCTATCTACTCAACCGTTTCAGTACATAGCTAATATGCTTAGTGGCTAGCAATGACCTGGCCATGGAATTGGATGTTGGTATAAAATATTATATTTAACAAAAAAAAACTTTATATTTTAACAGCATAATATGTAATTACAGTAACAAAAAACATAGTTTTAAAATGATAGTACATTTCTTAACACGTGTGCAAACAAAAAAACTACTATTATAAGTAGGTTATAGCAATTACTCAATTCAGATGTATGTACAACGCATACAAAACGTATATATAACATTAGAGTTTATTTTGTTTATCGCGCGTTAAATAATATAATAATAAAATTATAACCAACGTCTTATCTTATCGTAATCTTTCATAAGTTTATGAAACTAAAGTCCAACTACAAAAGTACATCAAACTATATTTAAAAAATATTAATATAAAGTTATTGTAATATACATTTGCACCGGTGAATAAAACCATTCATTAGATTTTTTTTTTAATGTTTTGTTAATTAGTATACATTATGTAAGTCGTATCCGCCATGATAAAAAATACTTATCAGGACATAAATAACAGAATTATCAGTAAACGTAAGACTACTTCTAGTCGAATACTTGTTTTGTGCAGCGAAAGTATCATGGCGTCGACAAAAGTAAACGAAGATTTGAGAAAAGAAAGAACTAAGTGTAATTTTAATGTAGAAGAATTGACTAATTTGTTAGATGATGGAGAAATTAATACAAAAAGGAGACGAGACCTTGGTGAGTCAACATTTTAATTTTAATAGTATGTGTATATAATTCTTCTTAGAATTATTATAATAAAATATATTCGAAACTAAACAAATACTTTTATTTTACGTACACTCGGTGCCCTGGACATACGGCGAGTCCCAACGCTTTATACACAACATATAAACGATTTGTAAATTGTGTTAGTCGGTGCAATCTTTGCTGTTTTTTTCCTTTTTTTTGTTGAAAAAACGCGTTTACGAGTGACTTGTGGGATTCAACGGCGCTGAAGGCACCGGAATACCCACACCCAGCGGTATCCTCTTCGTCTGGTCGGGGGGCGCCACGGGATCACTTGGGCATGCTAATGTGACTCCCTGACGGTCGGCATGCCTTTGCGGGACTCCATTTCATTCTAAGGGAGTTCCCGGATACAGGGAGGTCTTCTTTGGCGGATCGAAACAGCGGAGGCGGCCTCTTTCTGCGACATAACACTTTCGCAGAAGGAGACCATTTCCAACCAGCACCAGATATCCGCCGACTATCGCCGCCAGTCTATGCCTCTGAGACCCCAACGCAACACACTCCGTCAGGGTGTTGTGTGCCGTGTCCAGTGGCGAACCACACTCGTGGCAGGAGGGTGATAACTCCCGCCTCGCTATCTTGTGCAGGTACTTACCGAAACAGCCATGTCCGGTAAGCTGTTTGTGGGTTTGCTGGGCTAGAGCCCTAATTCGTCCCAACTCCGCGGTACCTGGGCGGCCGCCGCTCATTGGCTTCCAACCGAAACCGATACAATTCTACGAGCACCTCCACCTGCAGTTCCCAGGGTGGATCGCCCGCAAGGTGTAATCGCCGTCCATGACAACGTACGGTCACCACGTATCGCCCTCACCACTATGACCCTCTGTGGTCTGCGCATAAGGGCCTTGTTCTGAGCAGTGAGAGCGTCCACCCAAATGGGTACACCGTACAGCGCAATGGAGCGTACCACACTGGCGTGTAGGTGCCGGCATGGTGATTCCAGCCCTCCCACGTTAGCTAGTAGGCGGCCCAAAGCAACAACAGCGTTGATAAGGCCTAAATCTTAGGGCAGGATCAGGCCCAGATCTGGATCTGCCCGAAAAATACCCGCCCCTCATGGGGGCCCTCTCCGTGGACCGTGGCTACTGAGGGCCTCCGATTAAGATATTGAGACCCTCCGACTGCGAATTTCATCCGGTCCACTGTGAGAGTTGTTCCGACTTCGGCCAGGCGTGCCGCTTCCCGAAAGCCGACCCGTTGCAGTTATGAGAGTGTCATCTGCGAACTGCCGAACCGACACCTGTGGAATGCCGCAGTCTACTCGACGCTGGACTAACTTCCCTTCGCCCAGACGACCTGTCGGTCGTGGAGGTACGTCTCCTCCGACAGGTTGGCACCCATATGGTATTGTAGTGCCTTCCTGATCGTCTGGTCATGGGCCAACCTATCAGGATAGAATGGGATCCTGCACTGAACCCGAACTGAGCTTCTGAGGGACCCGGACCGACCTGGTCGAGGTTTTGAACGAGACGGGCTGCGAGAATCTTCTGAAAAAACTTGCCCGTCTCGTTCAGCAGCACTATCGACCTGTATGCCAAGGAGGAGCCCGGTGTTCGTCCCGAAGCTCCGGAAGCCTTGCATCTAAGTACTGCAGGGCATCGCACAGAACGCGTCCTGGAACACCGTACGCACCCAGCGCCGTGTTTTTGGCCTTCAAGCGGCTGAGCGCCATCTCCATTTCTCGCACCGTGATCAGTGGTAGAGCCACTGCGCCCTCCGGTTTGGGTGCGGAACTTTCCGCGAACCGCACAATACGCCGCACCGCACGGTCGCCCCTATGGAAATAAAACAGCCGACCAGAATGATGGTGATGGATTTATATATATATATTTTTAAATAGGTAAACAGACTGAGCCTTATGTGCCAAGTGACTAAAGTCGCTCATAGACACAGTCAATATGATATCACTATATAATCTTCAATTTTTAGAGGAAAAAGTATTAAGTGTAAAAGGAATCCGAGACGAGATACCTGAAGAATATCTTAGTCATAAGGAAAAATACGAGAATGCAGTACGAAAATCTGTTTTGTTATATAAAGCATTACGGGATTATACGGACACGACTATTCCTTTCGATGAGAAAATTAGGTAAGTAAGAAACCTTTGAAGTTATTTAGCAACTATTACATCTATTTCTATATTAATATTATAGAGAGGAATGAATTGATTTTTATTCGTTTGTTACACCACTGATCTTAAAAATTCTTCCACCATTAGAAAGATACATCTGTACCGAGTAACATCGTTTTGTTATATTTTCAAAAAAATTAAAGTCCTACCTAAATCTAATTGTGTTCTATGTAACGAAATTCGTGTCCGACCCGTGAAGTGATTATTAGGTATCGTGAGTCGGTTCTATTTATATAAACATTTTTAAAATATTGTGCAAAAAAAATCTCCATAAAAAAATATTAATAATCACTTTCAATTGTAAATGACGAAAATGACGACTGAGGTCATGATCTCGTGTTAGAGCTACCCGATAGGTAAATGATAGTATTTATGATTGCCCACAAAAAGTCCACGATGCTCGTCCGCCTACCTATACAACAAAAAAAGCCTAACTATTATAGTTAAGCCACAATAACAGTTTTTGTTTAAATACATGTGGAATCGTATAGTGGTGACGTAATTTGTATTATAATTTATCCTTTTACAGTTTATAAAATATAAATATTCAAATATATGTAATGATAACACACGACTGCATTAAAATGTATCTTTGAAATTTAATATCCCTTGCTAAAATGTATTTTTAAATTAAATTTTTCATTTTTACTTGCTTCTACACTATTCGATAATTTATACAGCGGAAATATTTCGGAACTAGATACGAGTACACCTGTTTGAATTTTGATGTTTTAGGGCGAATCTTCGCAATTCATTACCCGCTGCTGTTGTTAAGGACAATTCGCCTTTTATGCTCCATTCCGAGATGTTCATAACAGCTATCATGGGCCAGGGTACTGATGAACAGAAAGAATATTGGTTAAAAAGAGCTAACAATATAGAAATTATGGGAACCTATGCTCAGGTAACGTATATAACAAAATTTACATTCTTCAACTTCATCATCATCTGTCAAACACAGCTTACAACAAAGGCGTAGAATTTTGTCACGGTGCATCACTAGTGCATCCAGATGCTGTGTATGCCGATCAGTGGTCACTAGGGTGCGTCGTCTCCAAAGTACTTCGGCATACGTGACCAGTCTACTTCCACTTCATATTTAATGTTATCATATCATAGACACTGATCAATTGGACATATTTCTCACAGCTACAATTTCATGTTTTCAGACGGAATTAGGGCATGGTACTTTCCTTCGTGGTTTGGAAACTACAGCCACCTATGATGCTAACACTGAAGAGTTTATTCTAAACAGCCCTACACTGACGGCTTACAAATGGTGGCCTGGAGGGTGTAAGTAGCAGAATAATGATTGAATTGTCAAAACTGGTTACTAAAATGTAATATTCATTTATCTCTTTGTTAAGTGGCACATACGGCAAATTACTGTGTAGTTATGGCACAGCTGTTCATAAAAGACAAGAGTTACGGAATTCAACCGTTCATGGTGCAGATTAGGGATGAAGAAACTCACATGCCTTTGCCAGGCATTAAAGTTGGAGAGATCGGACCTAAACTTGGGTTTAATACTGTGAATAACGGATTTCTTGGATTCGATCATGTTAGAATACCACGAGAAAGAATGTTAATGAAAAACGCGCAAGTATTAAAGGTAATATTGATGTTGAGAAAAAAATAGCTTATTCGTTACGTTATTATTATTACAACATTTGTAGTAGCTCTTGGGGCCTGTTTCGAATACTGGGATAGTAAAATAAAGCTTGGAGCTTGGGAATGGTCAGTGTTTGATTTAAGCAAGCACTTGAGCCCGTTGTTTCTCGTCTTTCGTATTGGATTTCTGTGCCAATACATGAAGGGAATTTACGGTTTAGATGTATTTGTGCTTAAACTACTAACTGTTAACTAGTCTCACTGGACAATAGCTACCGTGGCCAGAATCGGTCACGAGGGTTAACAACATAACATTTGTTAGATTTTTGTAAGATATAGGATTGAGAACAACTTTAGTTTACTAATCTCTTGGCTAGTTTGATGCGATACGTTTTCGTATGTGCCGTTGTGTTTTATCTGTTGACAAATAATGATTTTAATATATTTCAGGACGGTACATTCAAAGCTTCACCGAATAGCAAGTTGGCTTACGGTACGATGGTGTATGTGCGGGTGATGATTGTGAATACAGTTTCTAAATACCTCGCTCGAGCGGTGACCATTGCAATACGCTACTCAGCTATTAGGAGACAATCGCAACCAAAACCTGGGTAAAATCATACGCATTACAAAGTTATTCCAAGTTTCCTGTTGGGATTTTATAAATAAAATATTAACTATTGTCTTCATTCGAAGAAATAATAATTTCGGTTGATGTTTATAGGGAGCCAGAGCCTCAAATTTTGGACTACGTAACGCAACAACATAAATTGTTAATAGCGATTGCAACGACCCATGCGTATCATTTCACAGTGCGATGGCTTTGGGATCTATACAGCAATGTTAACAAAGATCTGATTCGTGGACAATTGGACAATTTACCGGAGGTAAAATCAATTTAAATAATTATAAAACTATCTATGGATAAGCTTTTGTTTAATACAGTTAAGTGCGAGAAGATTAAGACCTAATAATTGAGTATTCTAGATTCTATTATCATCAGTACAATCATCGGTTTGGGAAAACTGATTTAAATTGCCAATAGCTTGAAAAAAAACCAGTATATTTTCATTGTTATCATTTTACTGCAAAGTAGAACACAATTTTCTTTCTGTATATAAATTCAAGTAAATAAAATCTTTTGATTTCTAGTTGCATGCATTGGCTTGTTCATTGAAAGTCGTCAGTTCGGCTGACTGTACCGCCCTTATAGAAAAGTGCCGTATGGCATGCGGTGGTCATGGCTATATGCTGTCATCTTGCCTTCCTCTCCTCTATGGAGTTTCGACTGCCACATGCACCTACGAGGGAGAGAACACAGTGCTGCTATTACAGGCTGCTAGGTATTATTTTGTTATTGATAGAAAAAATGTACCACCAAGTAACTAGCAGGTATAGACTGCTTATTGATTTTATATTGTCCCTGTAATTACAACGGATAAACCATTTTCACAGATCTCTAGTGAAGGCGTGGCGTCAAGCCTCGAAAGGCCAACCATTGAGTCCCTCAATGATTTATCTTAAAGATAAATTACCGGAAACATCGTGGAATAGCTCACTAGATGGAATAATCAGCAGTTTTCAAAGAGTTGCCAGAGGGTATGTGTTAATCAAACTCATATTATGATTCTTCACTATAAATATTAGTTTTATTTGTAATAAATTTGGTCCCTAGAACTATCATACAAGCTATATGAGACGAGAATGTTATACTATCAGTTAAATGATGAGTGTAGATTTTATTACTTAATAATTTTTAAATATTCGACTTTTAGATTAAAGTTTACAAATTTCATGTTATTTTAATTTTTTTTGGCAAGCAGGCATGATTTTTTAGGTTAAAATTTAAATTTCAACCGTAACTTTAGGCAAATACGGCAAATGTATATTTTTTCTTTATAGTAAGCTGTTGGCAAGCGTGTCCGCCCTCGAACAATACACGGCATCTGGATTGTGCCCTGAAGATGCGTGGAATAAAGCCTCCATCCAATTAACAGCAGCAGCGGAGGTTAGTTCCGTTTATATTTTTTACATAAAAAATTGTAATTTTACTCCTAACTTCTAAAAATATAAAATATATTTAATGGTTTATAATAAATGTCAGACGTGATTAGTCTGAACTCCGGCCAATTATATTATATTCAAAACGTTGTCAGCTCTTATTTTTGAATGTTTTTATATTAAACTTTGTCGTTCAGCAAATTACGTTTTTTTTCAATTGCTTCATTGCAACAGCTAATTTTCCGACAAGAAGGTATTGCCACTTGCAGACACATTTAGGCATTGTACCACAAATCTAGGCACTAGCACAAATCTAGGGTGGCTCGCTAGTAAATATTTATGAAATAATGTAAATATTTGTTTCAGGCCCACGCTAGAGTTATAGTACTCACAGTTTACAAGGCAGAAGTAGAAAAAAGAGCGGCTACTCTATCAGCTTCATTAAGAGCAGTTTTATACCAACTTCTCGAACTTTACTTTATCTTCTGGACTTTGGAGAAGTTGGGGGATTTATTATTGGTAAGTAGTTATTTTATAAATTAAAAGACGAGTTACACACTTAATATTACACAACATAAAAGGAAAATATGAAACGTAAAAGTTCGTTATAATATTTGGTAATATTCGGTAAAGATTCCCGTATTTTAGCCATTGGGCCATCTCGCCTCTAACTTTAAACTATGTGCTAATTTTTAAAAATTAATTATTTAAATTATTGTTGACATTCAGTGTCAGTGTAGCAATTGTTTTCTAGCTTGCGTGTATTCTTAGGCCGCTTGTCACTAATAAAATTAAAGATTCAATGAACTTACTCGTCAGCGAGTGTCTCATATAATAATTGGTGCTTCGTTCGAACAGATCTGATTTTAATATAGATAATAGACATAGAAAAAATCATATAAATATTCGTAGTTTTATTTGATGAAGACTTTTCAAATAAGATTACTAATGAGAAGTTACATTGAGACAAGACCACTAATGGTTAGTTTACATACACTTTTATTGACGTGTAGAATGAAAAGGTTCGCGCATCGCGCTGATTGATATTTCTTGTTATCTTATTAACTTAATAAAACCTAACCGCTCTAAAATAACATATAGAAAAAAAAAGGTTTTTGGTAACATTATATTGTTTCGTTTTATTAACGTATATAGAATATATTTTCCTTATCGCCAGCTATATTATTAATTCATTTAACGGTTTTATCATAAAATATACATTTATAATCCTGTTTGTGTTATTTATTAGATTAATAAACTCGATTTAATCAAGTCAACCATTTGTGTTTCCGGTGATCCTTTTAATTAATTTATAGTCAATATATTATGTTTTTATTTCTAATGAAGCTATAACTTTTTTTTATCTATTTGTATTATCTTATTCCCATCCTCGAAAAGTAGGTATGTGCCTACCGATAAAACTAACACTGTTATTTCGAAAATAATCCCAATAGTTCAGGGCTATAGTGAGTTTCTTTCTTCGCGGCAATTCAACTACCCCCACTTCACTTCACTGTTCACAAGTCGTTTGCTTACAGCGTACACAGCTACTAAAAGTGCTTAGTGACAAATTGAAACGGCAAGTGACAAAATCATGTTCGAACACACTACACAAAACGAGGCAGTATTGTGTTCCATTGCCCGCGGATGTCTAGTCACTATTACCTTCCTACTAATAACGTCGCGTAAACGATTGCTTCCCACTTATGACTAGATGGGTTAGTAAGCCATTAGCAGTAACTACATTTACTACGTTCATGTAAATAAAGTGAATAATTATACCTATAATACGTATAAAAATATTTCTCAGTACCTACCAAGCAAGTAGTATAAACACATAAATAAGAAAACTGTCAAACTGGAATTTCTTATCGGTCAAAAATACTCTTATTTTAAGGCGAAGATGAGCTTATTAGGAGAGTGCTTTTCTGCGAATATATTATGAATATAAATATGTACCTATGTATGTGGCAGAATTTCATCCGACAATACCGAGCACAAGAGCAAATAAAACTTGGAGTTGAGCATACTATCTTTAGCTTTTCTCCATATTTTAAATCTACTGGCCCATATCGACATATGTCTATGTAACATGATAAAACTAAACGGTAATAAAAAAAACTACTTTTATCGCTAAGTCACTTCTCAACTTAATTTATATATTCATAGACAAGTTATGTTTTTTCTTGATATTAAATGTGAGTGATGATTTAATAATTATTTCACATTAATGCATTTATTTATTGCCGTCGATAAATTGTGTAAATTCACAGAAAATTAAAACGATTTCTCTTAACAAAACTGTTAATAAATTATTTTCGGATACATCTTTTTTTAATTTTAAATCGAGCTTAAGGGGAATGAATTTATGTTTATTGGATTGTAAAAGCATACACCTTTTTTATTCACACTTATTATATTAAAATACTTTAGACGAACAAAATGTGTATTTAATTAAATTATTCTGCGTATATGATTTTTATCATTAAATTTAAGTTTCATATTTTATAAATAAGTTATCATTATATAAAAACTTATGTATACTCGTGGATTTACAAAAAAAAATACCATTTCGTGTCTTTTCCGACATAGTCGAAGAGAGTCTCGAAGGATGCCTGCGACAATTAAGGGTTATTTTTGTATAACGGCAACATTCAATATTGTTAGTATATAATGCATCAACAACTCTTATGGCGGCGGCGAATCGAACCATCAATACGCATAAATAAAAGAGTCAAGCAGTGTTGGTGTCCAGCAGACGATAGTCCCTAAAAACCGCGTTAAAAACTTAAAAGTATAAATAAGATGATGAAATGATTGAACTTCCATATTTAATTTATGGATCCTCTAAAAAGTTTTAACGGTATTATAGCTCTATCAAACAGCGAGATATATGTTACGTATAATTATTGATCCAGTTTCTATTGTTTGTAAAAGTTCAGATAAGAAACTAATGGAACGAGTTAACCGGGTTATTTTATATTAGAGGACTGCTAAGATCAAATCTATAAAATAGGAAAGAAAGTTGTACTAATATATTTATATATTTTTCTAATATATAACTATATATATATATGTATGTCAAATAAAATACAAATAGCTTTTTTGATGTTATTATTGTAAGGTTATAGATAATTATGTAGGTACAATTCGCGAACGCATGGATTACGAACAAAACAAAAAACTGCTTTAGTTTTTTATATGTGGTAAATTATTCTTCAAGCAGTTCATATAAATATATTTATTTATACTTTCAAGTTAAGAATTTACAAATTAATATAATTCATATAATTTGTTGGGTTTGCAGTTGTAGTGTCTGGCATATACCGGTCAAACCTACATAGTGAGCAATGAAAGAATGAATACTATAAAAAATTACAAATTGTTTGTCTACCTTTCTATAGGCTTTTAGAATACAAAAAAACATTTAAATAAATTAGAATATGTATCCCTAAATGTTTAAAATAAAGTTTATATTTAAATTAAAGTAAAGAAATATTCCGTATCTTTTATATTAATGAAGACATTAATCATATACATCGCGTTTTTATCAATTAATATATTTTAAGAGTAATGTTATATGTAGATATAAATTTTATATTAGGTACATATTAAGGTTACGTTAAGGTTTTATATAGAAAAGTAATGAAATAAGTCTTGCTGCTATGCTTCTTCACAATATCTATCTCAGACTCAGTTTAGTAAGTGCAAGAAAACGTTTTGACGTTTTGAGCAAAGTTTTAAGGCCGACCGTTTGTTTGACTGAAGTGAATGCTATTGCTGATGAATCGGTTCTTCGCCACATTGCGGGTATTTATGCTTGCTTTCTCGATTTATGCATGTTTTTAACAAAAAATCCTTATCCAACTCTTACAACACCAACGGGTTGAAATAGTTCTATGCTACCGTGCCGGAATCTCTCGCTAAGTTCACAACTGTATGTTTACACTTTACACCAATATTTATATTCACCACCCACACGATTGACGTCCAAGACACAAAAAAGTTTTATTTAAATATACCATGTTTTTCTTCTATTTAAGATATATAATATACCTACAATTTTTATCACATATGGTAACACTTATAATTAATGACATACAACCGCTGTGATTATGATCTTAATATTTTATAGAATCGTATATCATAACTTCAGTAAGAGTTCTAGCAAAAAATCGATTCGTCTAAAATCGATATGGATCACGATTACGCGCCGACAACTGTTATTATTATAATCGATATAATAGCAATATTTTGTTACAATTTGCGGTTAGCTTGCGCACACACTGTAGGTATCATCGTTTTTTTACATGACTGCATCAGAAGAAATGTTATATAATAATGTTCTTCGAGTGTTTTTTGTGTATTTTTTTCGAAAAGTTCTAATGGATTGATGGAATTTATTGTGCCATTATTTATATATATAAAAAATAACACTAGTATAAATAATATATATAAATTAGTTGCTAAAAAAATTCTTGTAAAAAGGCGCGTTGTGGTTCATTTTTTACTTATTTTTTTTAGTTTGTTGGTTAAAATTGATTTTCAATGTATAATTGACATGTAAATATTTCAAAAGTAAAATCGTTGCTTTTTTTGTGAGAAAACTTTTACAAAATTAGGAATTAAGTATATACATCTATCTAATATTCAAGTATAAGCGATGGTCGTTACTCGGACTTTAAAATCATATTGCCATATAATCTTAACCTCTGAGATAAGGTCTTTGGTACAGTTATCTAGATACGGGGTCAATGGTCCGTGTTGATTCGCAAAAAAACTGACACCAGCTGACTTCATTTGTCATTGAAAATGAACCGGAATCGATTCCGTTCATAAGCGTTTATGAGGCATAATAAGTATTTATGAACCAAAGCAAAATGTAAATGAACTGGTTCATATATTAGCAATTTATATTGGTCCAACTCGGTTACGAATAAATCATGTTTTTATGTTTATCTATATAGTCGTAAACATCAACGATAACGAACATTTTTCCTCTAATAAATACAATCCGTATTTTTTGTGATATAATTTGATATTATATTATTGTTTCGAGAAAACATCTGCCAAGGTTCTTACTGCTTATATTATAATAAGTAAAAAACTTGATATGTAAAAAAAGTCTTTATATAGTTTGATACATTTTAATTACATAGAAGGTATATATTGTTTTTGTATTATTCAAGCAAAATTAAAGTGTTCGGTATTCATATTAGTCTCATTGTAACGTAGTGTTAAAAATGAGGTGCTTGGAAAGTGGAGTATGTACAACATTATTAATATTGCAGGAACTGAAATTAAAAAATGTCGACATATACTTTATATGAAACTGCTTTATTTATTTATTTTATAGGAAGCCAACACAATGTACAGTTTGTATATACATCGCATTTATAAGCTATTAAATTTTTTTAAACATATCGACAAAAAAAAAATCATAAAAATGCGTAAAAAGAACTATGCAAAAGAAATAGAATAAAAATATGCTTTTAGTTTTAATACTAAATATAAAAAAATTCTAACATACTTAAAACTCAGTATAGGTACTGCTTTTTAAAAGTGAAAAAAAATGATAGGCTAATGAGTAATCATTTTTTATATAAATATATATATTTTATAATTACACTATATTACCTATAGTGTAATTATAAAATATACATTTTTTAATAAAAGCATCTAAGCTCACTTTTCGTATTATGACTTGAACTACATATTTCTAATCTTCTAAATGAAAAATCTTAAGAGCAGTGATATTTTTAAAACATATTCTTAAACCTAAATGTGGACCACTATAATTATTTATTTGAGATTAACCAAATGAATAACTTTATTAAATAAAAACAGTGAGACTTGTACATGCATTCATTATCATTGAAAGATCGATTCTGTAGATGCCGACACCTTATTATGATTGCCAAGTAGTTTTTTTTTTTTAATTTGGACAGCTGTATATAAATATATTTCTTTTAGAGCGTTTAATTCGGCTAAGCCGTTTATTATAATTTAATATTACGTTTTAATATAATAATGCTATTATATCACAAATCCAGTAAAATTATATATTTTCAGTATACCAAATTATCTGAGATTGACATTCGTTCTTTACAAAAGAAGTATGAAGATCTTCTCGAGAACATTCGACCTAATGCTGTCGGTCTCGTCGACGGATTTGACTTTAGAGATGAGGTCAGTATTAAGTGATTTTGCATCGCAATGATTATAAATTTATATCACAAAGAAACAACTATAACGAAGTTTCATTATTAACATCCAATTATATATATATGTACATATAATAATTTATTGATTTGTATGTAAATAATAGCGTTGTGGAAAAAGGTGTTACTTTTTCTAATAAAACGAAATTTAAATTTGGTGAGAGCTTTTAATACTTACACAAAATGTATTTTGAATTGTTTTACTTGGTGGTAGAGCTTTGTGCAGGCTCGTCTGGGTAGGTACCATCCACTCATCAGATATTCTGCCCCAAAACAGCAGTACTTTGTATTGCTGTGTTCAGGTTTGAAGGGTGAGTGAGCCAGTGTAATTACAGGCACAAGGGACATAACATCTTAGTTCCCAAGGTTGGTGGCGCATTGGCGATGTAAGCGATGGTTAACATTTAAGAAATGTTACCCATCGCTTGCCTCGTTGCATCACTGCCATTGTCTATGGGCATTGGTGACCACTTACCATCAGGTGGCCCATATGCTTGTCCGCCTTCCTATACAATAAAAAAAAAAGAAACTGTTAATTAATTAACGTTATAGTGCGCAATGTGCAGTACATATTTATTATCTATGATGGCTTCTTTTCTAAGCTCGTAATTTTTTTTTATTATGTTCTCAGATACTGAATTCTACACTTGGTGCCTATGACGGACGCGCTTACGAGCGTCTCATGGAAGAGGCCTTAAAGAGCCCTCTAAACTCCGAACCAGTTAACCAATCATTTCACAAGTACTTAAAGCCTTTCTTGCGTGGCAAATTGTAACATGATACACGATAATATATAAGATATTTGAAACTTATTATGTATGAAATGTACTATTTGACTTTCCAATTGCTTTACTGTATGGATAATTATTTTTACTTAATGACTAAGACATAATGTTTATATTATTGTAATATCATATTTGTAATTGTTATCGCTATGAATTGTTTTTGATGTAGGATTCAATAAAAAGTATTGTATTTTTACTATGTTTTTTATTATTCACGATACAAATTTGAAATTATGTTAAAGACAATAAATAAAATAAATAACTTAAATAGAAGCATATGCAAAAACATCAAGACAAGTTATAGATTTGTCGTTGTTTGAAGTCGTCTTGGTGTGATTTGCTTTTTGTTGTTAGACTAACATAGTTTAGGCACTAGCATTGGCCTGAGCAGTGCCATAGCCAAAGCTATTGGCAGATGTGTTGACTACCCTGTAGGCAGTGTTCAATCCTTGAGTTCTTGCAGAAGAAGATGCTGTACCCTGTCCAGAAGTTTGGGCATTAGCCTTCGTTCGGGAACCACCGTAGAGTCCATCGTAGCGGAGCGCACCATATCCCAAGCCAGTATTAGCTGTGGATGTGGCTTTTCCGTATCCGTTAGTGTTAGCAGCGGATGTAATAGTTCCGTAGTTGTTGATATCAGAACGAGCGTCGGCGTTACCGTAGCCTGATCCTTGAGTGTTGGCTGAAGATTTAGCGGAACCAAGGCCGTTTGTGTTGGCGGCGGAGTTTGCTGATCCGTATCCATTTATGTTAGCGGTGGATTTTGCAGAACCAAGGCCATTGTTGTTGGCCACAGAATTGACATAGCCAATTCCATTCATGTTAGCATTGGCATCAGCAGATCCGTAACCTTGTGTGTCAGCTGTGGATTGGATTGTTCCAAAGCCGTTTGTTTGGGCGGTCGATTTAGCCGAACCTCCATTAGATTGGCTGGTGGCCTGAGCTTGACCGGTAGGAGTGTCAAAAGCAGTACCGAAACGCCAATGGATTCCTCTCTGGTGAACATTTTGGAAGTTTCTGCTGTCGATGTTGGAGACAGCGGATCCGTAACCCTGAGAATTGGCTGTTGCAATAATGGAATCAATAGTGTTTTTGGCCGAAGAAGTAGCAGAACCGCCGTTGGATTGAGATTCAGCTGAGGTCAATCCAAGTCCATTTTGGGATTTTGATAGTGCTGAGCCAAATCCCTCTGTTTTGGTCATGATGTTGGTTAATCCAAGAGCGTTGTTAGCGTTAGAGTAAGCCAATCCAGAATTGCCGGTAGTTTTTGCATTAGAATCTGTTACTCCGTAGCTATCAACGCCTTGGGTTCTAGCAGAAGATTCGGCGGAACCAGTTCCATCGGTTCTCGCTGAAGTAATTGACGATTCAGAGTTACCATTAAGTGTAGCAGATGACTCGGCAGAAACACCACCATTAGCGGGCTGTGTGTATCTTATTTCAGCGGGAATTTCAAAGTTTTGTTCGTAAGACAAAATAGTTGCAGGTGCGGGAACAGCGTAGTAAGTTGGCATGTTTTGAGCGTCAGCTTTGGCTGATCCGTAAACTGGATCTTGGGGTGAATCGAAGATTTCGGCTTTTGCGACCGCTTGACCGGGATACGCTCCGCCGTATCCGATATTTCTGCTTAAGAAATTTTGGTCGTCAGTTGATGCGCTTCCATAAGCTTTGATTGCTCCACCTTCGATAATCGCTGAACCTGTCGCTCGTCCGCCATAGTTATTTGTGTAGCCTTGACCGGTCGCGAAGCTGCGTCCGTCACGATATAAATAACCTGTGACGTAAAAAATAGGATTTTTGTAATAAATGAATAAAAATATTTTAATGTAAAACATAAATGTTAAAAATCTTAATAAAACAAAATATAAATTTTTTTTAATAAAATATATATATATATCTAATATTACTCACCATTCACAATTATAGGACTGGAGTGACAAAGGGCGAAGCACGTCAAGACTACTACAAACTTGGCTGCCATCTTGCAAGATCATACGAGATCTCAAAGCTGAATGGATGTGGAGAGAGCATTTCTCCGACTTTATATACTAATCTCGATGTACCACTCCTCCGTGTTGGCCTAAAAGTCGTGAACTTCACCTAGAAAAGTCGTTCGCAGTCGTAAATTTAGTTGATACGGTTACGGTAGATTAATTGGCGAGTTCTGAATCAAGATTCGGCGATCGATTTCAGATATTCTTTATGATATGTTGACGTTGATACGATGCTGCATGATCGGATTGATTCATAGCTTAGTGCAAGTGCAATGACCCGGTTAAATTTTAGAAAAAAATTAATATTTATGTGATTTTAGCTAGAAGGAAAACTGTAATTTAATAAACATAAATCATCGTTAGGAACGTTTCATATATTTTTCACTTTAATTTTTATTTTTTCATAGGTATATATTTTATTTCAAAAATTTCACTTTATTTGAAATCAACTTAGCTAATAGATTTTTAAATGAAATGCAAAAACGAATGTTATTCTAATTATTATCGTTATCGCATTAAGTGCTACATCTTGAATATAATCTAATGCTAAATTTAAAATGGTCATTATTTTTTTTAATATAGCCAGCACCTAATTAACAAATACAGTAAGCATAAAATTAAATAAGCTGCTTATAGATTTATTTTGTTCTAACTTTAGGTAGGATTGGTTTATTTCCTGGCTATTTATATTCGTTAGCTTAAAATTTTATAGTTTAAATTACGATACGATATTATGCGAGCTACTTTTTTATGATCTCATTAAACGGTACAACACGATATCAATAAGATCTATAATAATAAATAAAATTAAGTAAAAAAATATAATTGAAGCTATTGTATTTATATATTTATAAATAACATTATTGTTTAAATAAATTTTGTTTTTTAATTTTTGTTATATACAGTTCAGAAATTTATGTTTATTGCTAAAAAATGCTAAGTACTATTACCACGATTACATTAAATGTATGTGTTAAATTAAATAAATACATTTAAATTTGGTAACTAATGCCTAACTTGGTAATTTTATTTAGTAGCTTATATCTATACTAATATAATAAACTGAAGAGTTTTTGTCTTTGATCCATCGGCTAATCTCATATCAGAAACTACTGGTTCGAATTTAGAAATTATTTTGGCGTTGTATAGTTTTTTATCGAGGAAGGTTCTAGGCTGATTTCTATTCATTATATTTTTAATAATTATACGCGAGTGAAACCGCGTGGCACAGCTAGTTTTAATATAAAATCAAAATTTAGAAAATTAAATATTTTATATATGATACTACTTAACAATAATTACGTTACTACCAAGAGAACCAATAATGTTAAATATTAAATAAAAAACATAAGCAGTTAAATCAAATATGGCGTTTACCCATACGCTGTACATTATTATATTAAATACTAGCTGTACCCGCAACTTCGGCCGCGTAGAATTAAATAAAAAGTTAATCATTTTATTTTTATTATCATTATTTTCTAAAATAAAAGTAGCCTAAGTTACTCCTTATTACGTCAGCTACCTGCCAATAAAAGTCCCGTCAAAATCGGTCCAGCCATTTCAGAGATTAGCCGGAACAAACAGACAGACAGACAGACAGACAGACAAAAATTGTAAAAAATGTTATGTTGGTGTATGTACCGTATATATATTCATATGCATGTAGTAAAAAGCGGTTATTTCAATATTAAAAACAGACACTCCAATTTTATTTATATGTATAGATTATCATTATTTTCTAAAATAAAAACAGCCTAAGTTACTCCTTATTACATCAGCTACCTGCCAATAAAAGTCCCGTCAAAATCGGTCCAGCCATTTCAGAGATTAGCCGGAACAAACAGACAGACGGACAGACAGACAGACAAAAATTGTAAAAAATGTTATTTTGGTGTATGTACCGTATATATATTCATTTGCATGTAGTAAAAAGCGGTTATTTCAATATTAAAAACAGACACTCCAATTTTATTTATATGTATAGATACTTAAGGAAAAATATGCTTTATTAGTGCTAGAAGCTAGATTTAAAAAAGTTGTAAGGCCCTTTATACTTCTACACTTTTTTTAGAAAAAAAGTAATATTATTTGAGTTTTTAAGCCGCTTTCGGTTTTAAATGTTTAGCGGCCTCCTAGCTCTAAGGCTGCGGTTCAGCTTTGCCGGCCCTAGAGCATCAACAATCCGGTCAACAGTTAAGGGATTTGAAATTTCCAATAATAAATTATTAATTGAGTAGAGCGCTTTATACAAATTTTTTGTATGACATTTAGAAAGATCATTCAGTCAGTCATAGGCTATGCAGGAATTTAAGAAGTCTATATTACTAACTTCGATTTTTTTATTTATTTTTAAGTACTTATAACATTACTATTATTAATAATTTAATTATAACATACCGAGAGGCACATTGCCTTTTTAAAAGAAAGCTAATTAATTAATAAGGTACTACTAGTATTTCTTCCACTGGTTGCAAAAAGGTTAGCTAACTTTTTGTCCAGATAATAAGATTTATATTGAATTAGTTTCGTTCGTTACACCATTTCATGATTAAAACAGTAAACATCTAATTATTTTTAACTGTACGCGTTTCTTTTATTTAAGTTTTGGATGGTCTATGTCAATTTTGTTTTTGTATAAGTTCATAGCGTGGATGGTCAATAGGCCACTATGGTAAGATCCACTACCAAACTTATACTGTGGCACTGTAAGAAATATTTAACGTTCATTACATCATCAATACGTCACTAGCTATGGAAACGTAGGTATAATGCAACTAGTGTCTTTAATAACATGACTTAGCTTAAGAACACACGGAGCGGTTTTGTCCCGTGCCCGCCGCGGTTGTGTATCTGGGGTTTTATTTCTAAACTCACGAGACCGGTGATTAGCGCGATCACGCAGCCGTCGCTGTTGAGATCTCCGTGACGTGATGTGACTGTCGAGAGTTCTTAGCCTTACGAAGAAAAGCAACATATTGCTCTATAGATAATAATTAATTTAGTTAAATCAGTCCTTAAAAAACCTTATGATTCTTATTCTTGTGAAATTACGTACCTAATTTAATACGAATTATTTTCAAAGACAGCAAACTCGTGAACGACACTTAGTTTTATTATATACATTTGTTGCTGGTTCGATTGTTTCAAAATAAATACTGATAATTATAGTAGACTTTCTATAATTTTGTATGTGATTTTATGTATTTTTTAGGAAGTATAGTTTTTTCTAATCTTAATTATATGCGCATATTTTTTTAATGTAATATCGCAATACATTTTTTTTTAATTCTTTGAAGACGGGACTCTTGGTATCTTAAGAACATATAAAATAACATAATTTTTTATAGTATAATCTTTATATACAAAATAACAAGTCCCGACTACTAACTGACCGACTGACTGATTCATATCGCCGAGCGTAAACTATTAAAGTTAGGGCCATGAAATTTGGTGAGTAGGGTCGTTTTATAGGGTAGACACCCACTAAGGAAGGAATTATTGATTTGCTACCCCTAAGGGTTACCCCCTTAGGGGTAGCAAGTTTAGCAGGGGTTAAAAGTTTGGATGGAAGTCCGTAATTTTTATGCAAGAGGCATGAAATTTTATATTCAAGTCTCTGTTTGTTTATTAATAAATAAATATATATTTCAGGGTTTTCGAAAATCTACCCCCCAAGAGGGTGAAATTGGGGTTGAAAGTTTGTATGGCGGGTCCGTCATTTTTTATGTAAGAAGCATGAAAATTTATAAACAAGCCTCTGGTTAGGTAATAAATTAACATGTATTTCAGGGTTTTCGAAAGTCTACCCCAAGAGAGTGAAAGTTTGTATGGCGGGTCATTTTTCATGTGAGAAGCATGAAATTTAATTTTAAAGCTTCAGAGTAAAAATGAATTTAGACGGAAACGCAAGTCAAAACCGATGTGTTTAATTAAGTTATCATAATTAAAATAAAATTATCATTTATATGGCATTGTCTAGTCTAGTAATTGCGTTGTGTAAAAAATATACTTGTTTTTTTAATAATTTTTTTTTTTAAATAAATTTGATGAATTATGATAAATTTTAATGAATGGCTACACAAACATATGTTACTGTATGGATAATTATTTTTACTTCATTACTGAGACATAATGTTTTTATTATTATAATATCATATTTGATTATTTGTAATTACGCAATGAATTGTTTTTCATGTAGGATTCAATAAAAAGTATTGTATTTTTAATATGTTTTTATTATTCACGATACAAATTTGAAATTATTAATTAAAGACAATAAATAAAATAAATAACTTAAATAGAATATGCAAAAACATCAAGACAAGTTATAGATTTGTCGTTGTTTGAAGTCGTCTTGGTGTGATTTGCTTTTTGTTGTTAAACTAACATAGTTTAGGCACTAGCATTGGCCTGAGCGGTGCCATAGCCAAAGCTATTGGCAGATGTGTTGACTACCCTGTAGGCAGTGTTCAATCCTTGAGTTCTTACGGAAGAAGATGCTGTACCCTGTCCAGAAGTTTGGGCATTAGCGTTCGTTCGGGAACCACCGTAGAGTCCATCGTAGCGGAGCGCACCATATCCCAAGCCAGTATTAGCTGTGGATGTGGCTTTTCCGTATCCGTTAGTGTTAGCAGCGGATGTAATAGTTCCGTAGTTGTTGATATCAGAACGAGCGTCGGCGTTACCGTAGCCTGATCCTTGAGTGTTGGCTGAAGATTTAGCGGAACCAAGGCCGTTTGTGTTGGCGGCGGAGTTTGCTGATCCGTATCCATTTATGTTAGCGGTGGATTTTGCAGAACCAAGGCCATTGTTGTTGGCCACAGAATTGACATAGCCAACTCCATTCATGTTAGCATTGGCATCAGCAGATCCGTAACCTTGTGTGTCAGCTGTGGATTGGATTGTACCAAAGCCGTTTGTTTGGGCGGTCGATTTAGCCGAACCTCCATTAGATTGGCTGGTGGCCTGAGCTTGACCGGAAGGATTGTCAAAAGCAGTACCGAAACGCCAATGGATTCCTCTCTGGTGAACATTTTGGAAGTTTCTGCTGTCGATGTTGGAGACAGCGGATCCGTAACCCTGAGAATTGGCTGTTGCAATAATGGAATCAATAGTGTTTTTGGCCGAAGAAGTAGCAGAACCACCGTTGGATTGAGATTCAGCTAAGGTCAATCCAAGTCCGTTTTGGGATTTTGATAGTGCTGAGCCAAATCCCTGTGTTTTGGTCATAATATTGGTTAATCCGAGAGCGTTGTTAGCGTTCGAGTAAGCAAATCCAGAATTGCCGGTAGTTTTTGCATTAGAATCTGTTACTCCGAAGCTATCAACGCCTTGGGTTCTAGCAGACGATTCGGCGGAACCAGTTCCATCGGTTCTCGCTGAAGTAATTGACGATTCGGAGTTACCATTAAGAGTAGCAGATGACTCGGCAGAAACACCACCATTAGCGGGCTGTGTGTATCTTATTTCAGCGGGAACTTCAAAGTTTTGTTCGTAAGACAAAATAGTTGCAGGTGCGGGGACAGCGTAGTAAGTTGGCATGTTTTGAGCGTCAGCTTTGGCTGATCCGTAAACTGGATCTTGAGGTGAATCGTAGATTTCGGCTTTTGCGACCGCTTGACCGGGATACGCTCCGCCGTATCCGATATTCCTGCTTAAGTAATTTTGGTCGTCAGTTGATGCGCTTCCATAAGCTTTGATTGCTCCACCTTCGATAATCGCCGAACCTGTCGCTCGTCCGCCATAGTTATTTGTGTAGCCTTGGCCGGTCGCGAAGCTGCGTCCGTCACGATATAAATAACCTGTGACGTAAAAAATTGGATTTTTATTAAATTAATAAAAATATTTTAATGTAAAACATAAATGTTAAAAATCTTAATAAAACAAAATATAAAAATATTTTAATAAAAAATATATATTATCTCTAATATTACTCACCATTCAAAATTATAGGACTGGAGTGACAAAGGGCGAAGCACGTCAAGACTACTACGAACTTGGCTGCCATCTTGCAAGATCATACGAGATCTCAAAGCTGAGTGGATGTGGAGAGAGCATTTCTCCGACTTTATATACTCGTAACAATCTCGCTTTACCACTCCTCCGTGTTGCCGTAAAGGTCGTGAACTTCACCTAGAAAAATCGTTCGCAGTCCTAAATTTAGTTGATAGGAGTGACGATTTGGCGATCGGTATCACATATTTTTTATGATTATGCATGATCGGTTCGATTCATAGTATAGTGCAGGTGCAATGACCCGGCTTGACAGAAAATTAATTTTAATTAAAAAGCGTAAATAATCGAGAAGAACGACATATATTTTTTACATTTATTTTCATATATAATTTTCTGTAAGAAATTCCTAATTTAAACCAAATTATCTAATAGTCTTAAATACCGCAAAAAACAAATATTATTAAAAATGTTCGCTTATCGCTTTAATTAACATTATTTATCTTAAATATTACGGATGATATTCATCATATTTTATTAGAATGTAACAAATATAGAGGTCCTAGGGAAGCATTGATAAATAGTTTTCAGCTATGTCGATTAAATGACGGAGTTATGCAAAGTGCTTTATCAGATCCCACTTCTTCAGTAGCTAAAGCAATATGCTGCATGATGTCTATTTGTTAATAAATAACCTAATTATAAAACCTTCCTAAACCTAAGATAATTTGATATGTAAGATAGCTTAAGTTACGATGGGTTTGACATGCCGTAAGGATAAAAAACCCTTAAAAATAGATTAAAAAAAAACTTAAATATAATTTTAAGATAAATTATTTTATTTTAATGTAGCCGACAAAAAAAAGAAACAACTACAGTAAGCTATCAATCAAATGCGCTGTTTATATATTTATTTTCTAATAATTTTAATGAGTTAAGGTTTTTTTCCTTATTATGTATATATATTCGTTAACTTAAAATTTTATAGTTTAAATTACGATACGATATTATGCTAGCTGATTTTTTATGATCTCATTAAACGGTACAAAACGATCTCAATAAAATCAATAACAATAAATAAAATTAAGTAAACAAATTTTATTTGCAACCATTATATTTATATATTTAAGCAAATAAATAAGATTATTTATCAAATATATTTTGGTAACAGTTACCTAAATAAACTTTTATTTCATAAGTTTTTATGTTTGTTGGTAAAAAAAAAACATTATCATAACCACATTACTGTTAAAATTAAATAAATTCTTTTTACCAAGAATTTAATGTTTAATTCATCTTTAATACAAATATACCAATAACCAGAAATCCGATAATGTTAAGCTTAAACAAATAAAGTAATAAAAAGTAAAGTTTCTAATCATGGCATTTAGAACACTCATTAAGTCAGATAAAGGACACTATAGACTGAAAAAATTTAAGTTAGCAATAAAGCTTAATATATAACTAATTTCTAAAATTTTACTTACGAAGTGATTATAATAAACCCAGAGGAACATTGCCTTTTAAGGGAAAAGCGAATTAGTTAATTATTAAGGTACTAGTTTAATAACGTATACGGTCCAATAGGCCACCTGATGGTAAGTCGCCATCACCAACCATTTACAATGACTGTTAGAAATATTTCACGTTCATTATATCGTGAATGCATCACTTGTCATAATTTTTTAATAACACGAAGTGACGAAGGTTATCTACATATTATTACTCTATATAGATTAATATTGTTATTAATCATTTGTTAAGTTAAATCAGTCCACAAAAAACCTTATGACTTTGTTCTGTGAAGGTATATCCCATATATCCCATAAGGTATTTCCCCGTAATATGCTTCGTGAGGTTATTATATTTAAAATACGAATTACTTTTCAAAGACAGCAAACTCGTGGTCGACAACTAGTTTTATTTTATACATTTATTGATGGTTCGATCGTTTCAAAATTAATATTATTATATTAGACTTTCTATAATTTTGTATGTTATTTTATGTCTTTTATATCTATAAATATAAAGTTGAGTTTTTGATTATAAATCATATGCAAATATTTTTTCAATGTAACGCCTCTCAATATTTATTATTTTATAAAATTCATAAAAATCGCTTCAGTGGTTTAGCAATGAAATCATAAAAACAAACAGATATACATATAGAATAATATATAATTTTAGTTAAGATAGTTCGCGACTTGTATAGTAATTATTTTTAATAATTGTTTTTATTTATTTAAGGTTTTAATGTAAATAAATAGTTAAGACATAGATTATGTCTCATAAGTTTTCAAGTATCGCTTCTACCACATACAAAATTTAGTTTTAATAATATTTTTAGTTATAATCAAAGTTTAAAATAAAAGTTACAAACATTCAGTTCGCCGCGTTTTGTTATAAACGGATACACAAGTCAAAGTCGACGTGTTCTATGATATACGGATATTGATAACATAATAAATGTTCGTTTTAAAATTTGAACTTTAGAATTAATTGATGTATTTTCACGATATTAAAACGTATATTTGATTAATTAAATTTGACTGAAACAGGCTTGGATGATAGGAGTGTTACCCTGCCGACTTTCTAATTACGAGTTTCTACTTAGAATTTGTCAAATTCGATGAACTTTATTCGGCTCAACCCGATATTTGAAGGGTTATTTTACTCCTGATATCCTAGTACTTTACTTAGTCACAATCAATGAAGGAAAGGGAAACATTTAGATTTGTGTGCTCTATTCACTACTGGTATCCTAGTACTTAGACACGATCAATGAAGGAAAAGGATAAGTTAGATTCGTGTGCGCTATTCACTACTGGTAACCTAGTACTTAGACACGGTAATTAAGGAAAGGGTCACATTTAGATTTGTATCTATATTCACTAGAAGTCGACGCTCCGTTAAAATAGCGTAAAACTAGCTAATCTACAAACGACGCAGCGATAAAGAAAAAACAGTTTCGGGGTGCCGAGACGAAAACTCGGAATTAAACTTCCAGTTGGAAATATATTTATTATTAAGATTTTTTTATTGAGTAAATTTAATGTCTTTCTTGAACTACTTTGCATTAATTAATATTATTGCCTAGCGACAAAATATTGACTTTCTTGATAATGTTAAACAGGATTCGATGAATATCTCATTAGGACATTAAGCTTAATTAACATCACTTTTTACAACATTTAAAAAAACATTTATAATATATTTATATTTTACATATTATGCAAAGTATTAGTACCGTACCACGTATTTAATGTTTTAAAGTAATATATTACGTGCTGTCGAGACTAGCTTTTATATTTATAGATAATGTAGGTACATTTATGTATTTTTGAATCTAGATTGATGTTACAAATATAGATTGCATGGTTGCCATGTCATCTCATCTATTTATCACTCCGAATTTAATAATTATGTTCGTGTAACATAATCCGTTGTCTGAAGAAGGGTATAGCGTACCGATGTATCTTATTTTTTCCTTGACTGCCTCGTTGGTATATTGTCTAGATATAAGTTTTTAGTGCTCGAGGTCCTGGGTTTCAAGCTTGGGTCGGGCCAATAAAAAGTTTTTTTTTTCTGTCATGGATTATCAGTAGTATCACGGAGTTTGGGAATCGGAAGTGAATACACTCCAGTACCTTGGAAAGCACGTGAGGCCATTAATCCTGAGCCTGAACTCTTTCCGGTGGTATCGGATTGTCGTTCTATCGGTAGGGTATAAAGATAGCATGTGTTTATGCATATTAGTATATTTTATGTCATGTCAGTCATGAAATCTATGAACATAAAGAACATAACAATAGCCATTAACATTAATTATTTTTGAAAATTAGTGAATATACTTTTCATGTGGTAGGTGTAGTTAAACAAATCTTTATCAAATATCTGACTATACATGGAAGATATATGAGTAAAACTATTATCGAGGAGTCTTTCATAGAGAGGATAGAAATCCATAATAATTGATGATGATGACAACAACAATGAAGCGGCGAAAACTAGGTTAAGTAGCGAGTGTCTCATGTACCAGGAGATCATAAACAGTGAGGACGTGTTACCGAACGCGGATGACAATCTTGGCTACGGAGACGATACACAGTGAGATTGGATAAGTAGCGTGTTGATTGCGAGTAGGATAAGTAGAGAGCTAGGATAAGTAGAGAGTGTCTCATATACCAGGAGATTATAAACAGTAAGAACGTCTCACCGAACGCGGATGACTCTAAGCTAGGTTACGTAGTTAGTGTCTCATGTACCAGGAGATCATAAGCAGTGAGAAGAACTCACCGAACGAGGTTGACTACAATCTTGGTTTGGAACGAGTGTCTCATGTACTAGGAGGCTTTAAACAGACAGAAAAGCTTAAAAGCTACATTAATGGCCGAATACTGAAACGTCATTCAAATAGTAAGTGGGACTTAATTATTTGGAACGTCATTAATTTCAAATTTAGTATGCGAAACTTAAAATTAATGGCGTTCCAAATAATTAAGTCCCACTTATATTTGAATGACGTTTCAGTATTCGGCCGTAAGGCTGTTGTATCATCTATTGCGGATAATAAAAATGTAGCTGATAGCTCTGTATATATCTAAAGTTCGTCGACTGCCGCGCTGATATTGTTATGTCCAGCGAACGCAGGTATGCCAGAGCTGCACGGCGCTCCCCGGTAACAGGGACCCGGTAAACCATTTTCTGTATTCGTTTGATATATATTTTGTTAGGGTTGTGGTTCATTAAAAAAAACGGTTCATATTACGGATTAAGATATAAGCCGAGATGGCCCAGTGGCTACAACGCGTGAATCTTAACCGATGATCGTGGGTTCAAACCCGGGCAGGCACCACTGATAATTCAAGTGCTTATTTTGTTTATAATTCATCTCTTGCTTGACGGTGAAGGAAAACATCGTGAGGAAACCTGCATGTGTCAAATTTCACTCAAAAATCTGCCACATGTGAATTCCACCAATCCGCATTGGAGCAGCGTGGTGGTATAAGCTCCAAACCTTCTCCTCGAAAAAGGAGAAGAGGCCTTAGCTCAGCAGTGGGATATTCACAGACTGTTACTGTTACTGTATTACGGATATATGTAAAAAATATAACAGTATATACATATAATAAACGTTTAACTAGCTATTGACCGCGGCTTCGCTAGCGCGAAAGTATAGGTAAAAGAAATGTTGTGTGGAAGTCTGTGATTTTAAAGTAAGAAGCATAAATGTCATTATGAATGAAAAATGTTGCGAAAACGGGGAGATTTTGAGAGCTTCCGTTGCGTGCGCTGCGTAAACGGTTAAAGATGCGGGTGCGGCGAAAACGAGTAAATACTAATATCGCACAAAAATAAAATTAAATAGATGTATATACTAAAATATTATAAGTCTATTCTTAGTATTTTCTTTAAGTTATACGCGGGTGAAACCGCGGGTACAGCTTTTATTTAAATAAAATTATTTTAGAAAGGATTCTCATCAAAAATAATTATAAGAGCCGTCGACATTAATCTTAGTATATCAATTTATGAATTGCTTTCACTGTCAACGCTTTGATAAACTTTTTCTTTCTAATCATTGCAAAAAACTGTCCTTTCAATTTATTCTAAATAGTGGAAGGTGAAATTGAATTTGTCGTTAATCGTGTGCAGACTAATGTTACTCTAGAGGCGCTTTGCAATTTTAATTCATTTTATGATATAGGGATTTTAAACCTTATAATACTGTTCTTGTAATATAGTAATCTACAACAAATAACTATTTTTAATTTAATAGTTTAATATACATACATATACATATATTATATCATATTATATGTCTTCGACGTTCTCATTAGTACGAAAAAATCCTATATATATTATTTTACATATACTATGTAAGAAATACTTATGTACTTGGATTAATATATTTAATTAGGTACATCAATTGTTACTTGTTTTTATTATTTTTTATTTGCAATTTTATTATGTAGGTACTTTGTATACTAAGAATGTCCGATCACAGTAAATTAATTAAAAAGTAATAAAATAACAATGTGTCTATGTGTCGTTAGTCTGTATTTTATGCTAATATTGCTTGAGCATCAAGATCATGTTTTTGACAACGATTAATTAGACTCATGAAAAAAAAAACCGTTTCACCTACTTGATTGGAGGAACCGACACTGCTAATGAGTAAATTCGTGGATAATAATTTAATATTTATAGTTTTTCTGTTATAATAGTTCCGGTTTGCACTTAACTTTTAAAAACAAATAAAAGCTTTTTAATTGTTATTTATTATGTACATAAAAAATAATGAAATAAACAAAATAATAAAACATAGTTTTTATAAATATTCAATTAAAATATCTTCTTAACAAAAAATATAATTCATTATTATAGTATTTATTTATACATCAAAAAAAGTAAAGAGTCAAAAGATTTATGACAGCGGTGGGATTCGAACCCACGCCCTTTCGGACTGGTGCCTAAAACCAGCGCCTTAGACCACTCGGCCACGCTGCCTACATTACACCAGCATGAAATAGCGTACCGCAATTAATTATATGATTAATTTATTAAAAAAATCCTAAGCGCATCGCCGATAGTGTTTAATTATCGGTATATAATAAAAAGTACCCTACATAAATAATACCCTAATTGCAAGACTAGGGTGTTATTTATGTAGGGTACGTTCCTATGAACCATTCTAATACAATAATAATTTAATCAAGTAGATAATTGTAGAATGATAACAAGCAAAAGCGTAATTATTGAAAAAAATATGGAATTTTTATTTTGAATCTCTGACTAGTCAATTTTTTTATTGACTTGAGATTTTAAACCTTGCGGAAGCGTAAACCTTTGTTAATTCTCAATTAATTAAAATAAAAAACGAATGTGAACATAAAATTGGAAATCAAGCAATTTTTATGATGATTACGAAAAAAATATTCATCTGAACAAAAATTAGAAATACCTAAAGGATATTTAATTTAAACTAAAATAAGGTTTTGATTACCTTTAGATTATAATATGAATTATAGATGTAAGCTATATTAATTTAGGGTTAAAAACCTACCAAAGTCATCAATATATCTTAAAATAAAATTCAAGTCAATATTTTTTTATTTATGTACAATATATTATAAATTATAATGTTATGAAAATGTTATATATTGGTGATATCGATCGTATAAGGGTCTGCGAAAAATAATAAATAAAACAACAATGTGTTCATAATGACCTGTATAATTACCTAAGTGTAAAGGAGCATTATTTACAAGGTGGACATCGATATATTTATGCCTACCCTAAATCTAGCCTTAATCGAAATCATTAGTCATTATTATAAAATCATATCATATATTAAGGATTCATTTCACCATTGATAAGTTTAATGATAATGACTCAGTGGGTCTAGACAAATTATATTTTGATTGATAAATTATTTTGTAGAAGATATCAAAATGTATAGAAATGACATACTGTATTCGATATGTCACGTGATCGAGAAATTAAAGAATACAACGATATGGCAATGGCGACAGAAACGATATGGCAATCATCGAATGCATTTGTCCAATCCCACAGATAAGTAATATATTATGTATGTAAAATATTAAAGGGTAAAAATGTTTAAGCGGAAATATTTTATAAACTCTATTTCAATACACATTGTAATAAAATAATTATAAGCACCATTCAAAGCTGTATTAAATAATTTTAAACTCTGATATACATACTTAAAACATACACGATTTTTTCAATATATTATATAATGTTAAGATATTAAAAAAAGTAAAAACTGATTCTACTTTTGTAGTATTTTTAAAATGAACTGTCCTGAAATAAACTGGTTGTGAAATAAACCCTTAAAACAACTGCAAAATAATTTCATAGATTATTATTTATCGTTCAATACAATATTATAGTAAAATATAAATTAAAAAGCTGCCAATAAAATTTTTGAATATTGAGTTACAATATGAAAGGACATGTTAAAATTGTCCATGGATGATAAAATTGAGCAAAAGAAAATATGTCTATTTGAATATAAAATATTCCCACGCCATTTTAATTTGAAAATAGCATGAATCGCGTGATCTTAAATGCAAAATGACTTGACTTGCAACTCGAATAGCTTGCATGACATTGCTGCATTGCTTAATATAGTTGCCACAGATAACATAACTCAGGACAAAAGTGACGTACTTATTTGTATTTCTTTTTTAAACACAAATATAATTAGAGATAAAAAATCTCCGACATATATTTTTATTTGTAACGTATAATACCGACTACACAATAGTAAGATGGGCAATATTTCTGCTGTCAACAGACCTTGATGCCAAATGTTTCTGTAAATAGATTAAATTGTGAACTAAAATTTGATACAAAGTTGTGTAATATTTGGCATAGGAATTATAACAATATTTAGTATGAACGCATCATGAAGAGCAATACGTCACTTCTGCGCTGTGTTATTAATAAGCTATCAAACTTGGTTGATGTTATAAGTATAAAAAATAACATATATATTTAAAAATAAAATAATTACAGATCATATATTTTAACTAGCCAATATGTTATTTTTTATCTGTTAATTTGAAAAAGAAATAACTATAAGCTTCTGTTACATTTAATGGACTATTTGAAAAAAGAATCAATAATATTTGGTTACTGAATTACTATGTTATTGTATAAATTAGTAGCATTAGATCTAAAAGAATTTACAATAATAATGTACAGATACTTACACTAAGTAAGCGTCATAGCTAATATTTTAGGATATTATTTTTTTATATGTTCGCAGAGGAATGTTTTAGCAGATAGACGAATACTAGCTGCGTTTTTAAATAAACAATACTTTCGAGATATCTGTTATCTTTCTGTTGTGTGTAAAAAAATTGTATTTATACATGAGTGATGCTTTGATTATAAATTAAAATGTAATAAATACATACATTTTTAATCATTTTATTCAGACTCGCTTTTCGCAAAACATATTGGGTATGGAAAGTAACCAAAATTTTAAAAACTAATTTCGGTAATATAATATTATGATTTTATTTTATTTATGACAGTAAATTTCAGTTTCGACTTATTAGAAATGAAAATATCAATTTACTTTCAACATTTTTAACTCAGCACTTTTTGTTTTGTAATATTTATATTTCAACACAACTATGTTGGCCTCACTACGGCGTTCCAAAATGCCCATAAGTGTGACAAAGCGCGTCGTATTCGGCGTCCTGCTCCCACTTTTTATAATCTGCGAGCAGCGAGTCTTTATTGTAACTTTAGTAAATTGATAATTGTTTAATTTTTCTTTATATTCCTTGAACGCAGTTAGTATTTGAAAATACATTATAGATAACAATATTTCCGATACACTATTAATCTAGCAATATTATTTCAATATGTCCGAACCGTACTCCAATTTTCACAATTATTCATTAAAAATTAGATTGACGCGTATATTACTAATCGATTAATTTATAATTTGATATAATCATTTGATACACGACTATTAAATATAATTTAAATAAATTAATTGACTGAATTGTCATAATTAACTTGGCAACGAAAATATTAGGCGACGCATTAAATAAATCTAAGTGATTATGAAAAATATTGTCAACATGAAATGAAAATTGGAATCAAAATTCGTTGCGCACTGACGGAAAATGATTATTATATAAAAAAATACTACCAAAATGACGATAACATGTTATTATTCAATCATAGCCGACATGACAATAACGTCTTAAATTACAATAAGTAAAATTAATTAAAAGTATAAAACAAAATAATGATTAAACCCCACATAGTTAGTATAAAAAAAAAACAATTACAAAAGACTTATAAGCTAGAGGAACACAAAGAAAAATTCTATAGTCGATTTCACATAGATTGTCATAACATACACTTTACAATACGACGCCCTTTGTTCTGAAAGTTAATATGATTTTCTAGAACTCGGCGATACACATCAGTGTGCAAATAGTGATATATGTACGTGTATTTTAATTACGCTTATAATTAGAACTTCTATGTTGAAACCTTGTAAAACAAAACGTACAATATATTGATTTCAGTTGAATGCTGAAGAGTGTAATTTATATGTAATCTAATAATTCTTTTTATTTGTCAAATGTTTTTAACACGTGAAATGGTTTTTGTTTAATTTCCATTCAAACTTTTATTTTACAAGGTTTCAAATAATAACTTTATACATGACATAGACAAACAAGATATGGACGTGTCCATAGATTATCAACTATAGTTAGAATATAATCTATGCGATGAAGATATAACTAACATATGATTGGCAAATATACAATCGAAAGAAGCGGATGGCACATTTATTTTTTACAGAACAACATTATACAAGATCTCCCGTTAAGTTTGAATTAAGAGGCTTTTATCTAGTGTTACTTCAACAGTCAAAACACACTGGCCCTGGTCACGTCGAAGAATTGACCAATAGCATCAGCTGTTATTAACAAGTAACAAAAATATGAGACAAAAGTCGATTTCTCTTTCTCTCCAAAAAGATAAGGGAAAAGTCGACTTCTCTTTCTCTTCAAAAAGATAAGAAAGACTTCTCTCAATCTATTTTTGTCTTTTGCTCTTAACAGCTCACACATTGGTTGCTATTGTCCAATTTATAATACACCAAGACTTAGGACAGCTTATGAACATCAACACCTCGTTGAATTTAAAAATTTGGTCTTAAAATTGATATTTTGATAAAATTCAATTCATACAAATTACCATTTATTCGAATGTCGAAATGGACAACATTTAGTCGTACATGGTTTGTACATAACAAAGTACAATCAGTACATTTACATGTTGATATATTTATTGGATATAAATCCATATTCACAGAACAAATTTAGCCACATTACTATAAAAACGTTCGAAGCATCGAACGGGTTGCAACTGCCAATATCAGAATTTAAATTTGGAACGGCGTTACCGCCATTTTGAAAATGCTGTTTGTGAGTCGTTTAATAAACTTGTGGCAGAGTTTGTTCTGTGTGGTCTCACGCATAGAACTCCCGGTTGTTGTGACCCTTCCCGTAGGAGGCTGCGGCGGGGCTCCTCTTGGGTTCGTCGAGCGCGTACGAGCCCTCGTCCTTCTTGCGCATACGGTATACTATGAACATGACCACCAGAATCGCGCATAGCAGTCCTACCACCGCTCCACCGATCACAGCTGAAATAAAAACAATATTTGATGATTAGTTTCCTTGCAACAAATTATAAGTATTTGCATTAGCATAAAAAAAAACTACTATTTTAGTAAAAAAATGTTGTCACTTAAATAATAAGTTGTAGCAATATTTCTAATCTTAGGTTTTTATTGTTTTAGTTCAATGCCAATAAACATAAGTGTCTATTACTAGAGCGATGATAATATCTCCTGATCGATTTCAATCACGGCGGCCATTCTCAACGGAGAATATCCAACTACACAGAAGATATTATATTGTTCGTGTATGTAAATACAGGCGCACTCTCTATTCCATCGCTTATAATCCGATGGGACGGCAGTCCGACACTACCGGAGACAGTTCAGGCGCTGAGAATTTCTTGAGAGAAGAACCCAATAACATTTTATTGAACTGACCCAGAATCGAAGCTTTGCTCATAAGAGCTAGCTACTACCCCAGCGACGCCGTAAATGCTTAAATTTTGTGTTAAGCGACCGTAGAACAGCTTCTTAAGACCTTTTATAATTGTACTCGTACGTATGAACATTACTATGGATTTAATTGTTACTTAATATTAACTAAGAATATACATAGATTCAATTTTATTAATGTTAACAGACCCGCAAGTATGCCAGGCTGCGCGAAGAAGCTGGTGGCGCGATCCTCGGACTTGGCGTTCATGATGAACACGACGTTGTCCGCAGGACGCGACTCCGGTTCGAGGTTCGAACCAGACTTGTCTTGGTCCTGGAATTAGAAAAAAAACAAAAGTTATAATACAATCATCATCGTTTGCTTGGCTTCCTTGAAAAAATATATTAATAATAGAATATAATATATATTTTATCACTTACAATAGGCGGGTTAATGTCCTCTCCAGATATACTAATGTCTGTCTGATCTGGACGAGGGGACTGTTCCTCCCCAGATCCGCGTGTCTCTGGTGCTTCCTCTGGTTTAGATAATATACGAGCTGTAACGTTTAAAAATATAATTAAACTCATGCTTAAAGATCTTCTATTATTGGCTGTCACTAACCGATTTGTAAGCGTTCTTTTTTTAAATTCGGTCGATCAGATTTAGAAGCTTGTGTTACAAAATCAAACTGAATAATTATAATGGTGTCTTCTGAAGAATCGAGAACTAATCTAATCATGGCTACTAACACGTTAACAACTAGCTCGAACCAAGGCTAATATATTATAGTACCATACTCTGTTTGTATGGTATTTTCGATATAATTTCTGATTCTTATAAAAGTTAATTTTAAATAACATAGTATATAAAACATATATAGGTATATAGAATGACGAAGACTATTGTCGATGGTGGTTTTTTATGTTAGGTATAATTTGGATATGGAAAAGGAGCATTAGCATGATACGACATAAATTTAAAAGTGATAAGAAAATATATTAAAATTCGACGATTACATGTGAATGACACACCGGATAGCAAATCATATTTTTTGTCTATAATGCGAAACATGCTAAAAGTTTAATTTGAAAATGGAATAATATAAAAAAATGAAAGTAGATAATTGTAAAATGTTTTTTTGAAATAAAACTATTCAGTTTTTATTATTACTCAAAGCTAGGAAACATATGTCCTTACGAAAGAATAATCATAAAGTTTTGTATAATGTTTAAATATATACAACTTTATTATTACGCTGCCATAGTAATTAAAATAATCAAAAGTTTCATCAGAAATAAAGTAACAAAAATACCACGACTATAGACGTCAATAAAAAAACTAAAATATAACAATTAATATACAAAGCAGCAAAATACAGAAACTGATATTTAGTTTGTAATTTTAAATTTAATAGTTTTATTTCAATTGTAAAGTTGTCTCGGAAACCGTTACAATGATATGATTCCATGCATATTTTGATAACATTAAAACTTACCAAATTCCTTGGGTACTATAAAATTATTATTATAATTTAACACTTGAATTTTATAAGATTGAAACAATACTGTATTATTAAGTTTAGGGAAATATAGCGGGATTAACCGTTTTTATTATAAACAACGTTAACTTGTACTAGCTAGCTGATGATAATTAAACACAAATCAAGGACACAGCGCTTGTTGCGTGTTAATATCGCAACGACAGCAAAACTATGCGATTACAAACTTCAATATGACCTAACAAGGCAAAAAGTACACCATTATTGATACTATTAAAATGTAGCTAGAGAACCATTCAATTAAATTAGTCACCGCTGTGAAAACACATTAGGGCGCAATGTACTCTATTCAATTCAGACACCTACTAGCCAAATTATTCAATGAGTACAATTATATTAACAACAAGCCGGATTTAAAAAGATAAGAAATTATAATAATAATAAATATACATTTAAATATAATTTGTATGTAAATATGGAGTTGTTTAACTACTTTATTATATTGAAACAAGACTAGATTGGATGATGATGATGTTCAAAATGTAACAATTCCACATTTATAAAATAAAGAAACTAATAATGGCAACAAAACTGGCATGCTTCAGCCTCTACTCACGACTGACTACATCGAACTTGTCTACTGGCAGGATTGTGGGTGCGGTTTCCGGAACCGAGTCGATTATGTGCTCCTCCGAATAGTCTGAGTCGAAGTCGCCCGGTTCCGGTGTCGTTGTGGTACGTAGAGTGAAGTCTTCGTCATCCTCAGGCGCGTTGGGTGCGTCACCTGAGCCGGCACGGCCGTCCTCGTCGTCCGGACCGGGCCCGGGACCCCACCCGGAGCCGGAGCTCTCGTCGATCTCTACACCGGAACCATCATCGTCGATGAACAGATCCTTGTCAGAAGCGAGCGGATCGTCGTGCTGGTGTACTGCGCCCTCCGTTGACGGAACGCCAGTTGCACCCTCCTGGAATCGATTAATTATTTGTTTTAGCATAATTATTCTCTTCTAGAGATAAAACGGATAACTTTGTTTAAAAAATACAAAAATGGTTATAAAAGAATAAATTATATACATGTTAGATCAAATTTAAACTAAAATTTCTATATAGGTATTTGGTGAAAACATTTTCGTTTTATTTACGAAACATTGTATTTAGACTTTAATTTCGTATTTCTAAGCTGTAAAGAATTCGCCTAGAGTGTTAAAAAATTAATGACGTCTTTGACGTCTACATAGCTATAGATTGAGTAAGCGACCTATTTCCAGAAAGTTCAACAAGGTATTAAATGTGCATTTGATGCAATCAAGTTACATTAAACTTTCAACAATTCCGAAGCACTTTCACAGAATAAAGTAAATTAAACCATATGTACACATTTAAAAACCAATATTTAATAAAAACAGGAATAAACAGTAGTTAAGAACGATTGTCCACGTCATCGTGAAGTGAGGAAAGGTGGTCAATGGTGAATGACGCTTATATTAAAGGATTTCTTACCTAGGAATGTCCGATTGCTGAAGGTTTTCCTTGGATTAAAGGTTTGTTATTAATGTTAATAGCTTTATAAAGCTGTGGCAGTGTCCTTTCGGTTAGCGTAAGTTGTGTAGTGACGGTAGACGATCGATAGACTTTCGTGACTTGTGGGAAGGGGATGGGAGCTCTGACGCGGCCCGCGTTCCCGGCGCTCGCCAACAGATGCCGGGTTTGGTTTTGGGAGGCTTTCAAGGAAATTTCAGGCTCTCGCGTTAGAGTGCGCTGTGCGCTTAAACACTACATTGCGATATTAATGTTTGTTTTGTTGTTTTAAATATTCATAATAACGGATTTTTCATATTTTCACTAAATATTTTGATTTTATTAAATAAAGTTATAATGTATTATTTTTAACCCGATATAGAAACACGACGCAGTTTAAAGGTAAAAAATACTTTTAATTATAAATGCAATCGTAACAGTACTTAATAAGAATATCCTGGGACATTATTCACACAACACTATTTGATCCCAAACTAAGCCGAGCTCGTACCGTGGGCCCCAGACAACTGAAAAACTACATCTACTATTTTTCTTTTGTAAATACGTACTTATATAGATAATTACACCCAGATAGGTCCTAGATATAGAGACAGAACTATGTCTCCTTGTAAAAAAGCTCTTGAGGATACTGGTTTGTCTAATAGGTGTTCATGCAAACAAATGTCTGTCCAGGGTGGGAATCGAACCCGACCGCGTGCGGCGCGAAAGGCAAGTATCATAAAGGCAAGAGCCGTTTGGCGTGGTTGGTACACGCCAAACGGCTCGTCATGTATCAACATGTATCATATTTAGAGGACAATAACGATAAAAAAATATATAGTAAGTATATAAAGTTGTATTTTATATTGCGAATTAACTTGTACACTGCTTTGTGCAAATAATGTCGCAAGCCTTATTTCCATAGCTAACTTCCATCTGATGGCGTAAAGAAGTGTAAGGAAGCAACGTAAAAATGTTCAAGGGTAGCAAATGATGAAAAAAGCTATTTTTCTTAGCTTTGTTATAAAATGTTGACAATGGTAATCTCTATTAGCTGCGGGTCGCCGTTTCTGGTTTTTACGTAATTCGTACAAATCCAGGTATAGCCCGAACACGTCGCGTTCATCCCCATTTCTGATTACTCCGCTATATCTATTTAATACCGGTTCTTAATGAGAAATATTTATCTCGGCCGGATAATGCGGATTTGACCGTATACCGAAATGCCTTATTCGTTTAAATGAATCTCTTTACTGATTATGTATTCACTCCCTAATTGTACTTCATACGTGCTGGTTTTTATAAAATTTATATTTTATTTTTGTTTATTATTATACTCTAAAATATATAAGAGGACGAAATTAGATTCCTGATGATTTGTAATTATGTAATTTCTGGACTTTGAGAGGTAGATATGGCCCAGTTACACAAGATCTCCACTACATATAGCTATAATAATATATGATTGTTTTTATTACCACTGTAATAAAGCTCAGCCAAGACGTCTGCTGAAATGTTCTGTCAAACAAGTATTCAGTGTTAAGTAGTGTCTAGAGTTTCGCGTCCCTTAAAGCGGCTCAAAAAGTTAAACAAAGCTCTTTGTGGAACCTTTAAATATGCGATGAATTTTCAAGTAGGCGCAAAAGGCAACTGTTTAAATTGTACAAAGTTTAATGAATATCCGTACCGCTAAGGGAATATTAAGCGGATAATGTTGATGCCACGCCCTTTGTGGTGACGTCGTCATCTTGGACGTGCCCGTGACTATTCTGATTGATTATGTATGTTAATGGTGGTGTACTGGCTCATATATAGAATATATAGTTTTATTATAAATATCTTTAATTTTACAGTTTACTTTAACAAGTGCCTAATGTTAATGTATCTGATCTACGCCACTTTAAAGAATGTAAATTTGGTCGAATATTTTTGGTTATGACTGGAATGTTTTTTTTTTCTATAAGTGAAAGAAATTTTGACATTTACTTTGACATTTTGTAGTTTTTCCAGTGAAATGAGTGATTCTCTATCGCCTAGAAATCGATGACTTTCATGTTCAACGTCCATGTGAATAAGTTTCTGTGCCATTGTAAGATTTTAAATACAATAGATGTTTTTGTTTATAATTAAGATTAAGTTTTAATATAATACTGACTTGTTACAAATCCTAACTGATGTTGGGGTTCGGTCGAAACATTAGCAAACATTCTTAATCTAGGCCATCTCGCGGTTGTCTGAAGTCTCAACCTACCCCTTATCTTGATTAATCGAAGATCTCTAAAGCGCGCCCCACACGACCATGTAATTTTCTCAACGTTTACTTTAGTCATTACAAACTGTTTGATTTAATGTTATTAGTTATTGTTGTTTAAAAACAAAAGTAAATTCAACATGTATATATAATGTAGATCGGCCGTATAGCGACGTGTAAATAAGTTTTCTATGAAGTATATTAAATCACAGAATTCCGTATATATTATAAGGAATTTTGTAGCAGAAATTTTGACATATTTTCTCGGAACTCATCAACTTTGTTACCTTTCGTACCAACGTACCAATCGGCCCAGATTTCATGTTGAACAACGCCTAATATGTTTTCATAGCAAATACATTTGACAGAAATAAAGAAACAATAAAAGTGGTTGACCTTTTGATAGTTATGATTCCGACATTTCTTTTCTCATTTGTTGGCGACATTAACTGCAGTCTTCGCGATCTACAAGCGCAATTTTCTCGTGCCCTGGATTTCATATTTGAGTAGAAAAGAATATTTGTGGCAACAATACAAGTTCCTTATTCACGGAATTATAAATCTTGAATGCTTCGCTGGATGTCTTTATAAGCCAACATGTCCGTTTGTTTGTCAGTCTTGACAGCTGTTAGAGAAATGTATTCGGAAGTAAATTTTATAATAGTACGATTCTACTGAGCTCAATTCTACTAACATATTTCTTTGACTGGTTTATTGATGGTTTAAAGATAATGTGAAAAAATTTTGACTACATAATTATATTACTATGACCGTATTATATACATATATACTAAAGCCAAGAACAAACTTTTGGAAATGATGCCTCTCTCTCTCTGTATGCTAATACAATTATGATTAACAAAAAAAACTTATTTTTTACTTAATGTTTATTTATTCGAATCGTAAAATGGACAATATACAAATGTCGTTACGCTAGCTTTATTGTATATGCAATTATTTTAAGTGCCATGAGGTAGATTTAATTAAAACTTCGCCTTTATCTTGCGTCACTTGAGAGGAAATTTAAGTGTAATGAAATGAGATAGTGGAAGACATATTATACTCTTGTTTTAAATTATAGAATTGCTCATTGAACGTTAACGACGGTTTTCATCTCAATCGAAGATTTTTTACAAACGACGACTTCGGAAGATGAATGAATTTATGAATGAATGAATTTATTTTATCTCATATGAACTTAAATCACGAAATTATTTGTAAAAAAAAGCTTCTTTTGTTATTCTCTCATTGAGAGGAAAAATTGCTGATATATTTTTACTTTTTATTTCTGGAAATTTGAATATCAAATACATGTCAGAAAAGCACACAAGGAAATTCTGTCCCAATAAGATGACATGTCACAGTCAACCGCAATGTCTGTTTCATCTATTATTTTCCTTTAAAGTATATGTATCTAGAATGTAAAAATAAATTCAAAAATTATACGTGGGTACAATATCGAACCGAAGCAAGGTATAATATAAATATTATATAACGTATAACTTGTTTGTACCTAAAACAATAGTTATGGATACTGATTTGAAAATTAAATTGTTACCATACTATTTACAATGTACATACATCAAATTTGCGTACGTTCAATATTTTATGAAATCAGTGAGTTTTTAGAAAAATATTAACATCATTCTTGTGATTATGTATAATGTATGTACTTGGAATCTGTACTTTATTAGTAACAGTTTCTTTGCATTATGTTTATGAAAACTGAGTGCATAAAAGTATCGTGTAGGTAACCACTTAGCATAACATATATTATGTTGATAAAATATTTATAGTAATATTTTTTATAGATATTACTTGATAACACGTTTTATCATTTATTTTACAAGAAATGCACAGAGAATTGAACGAGTCTTAAAAATAAGTTATAACACTCGGGCAGTAACGGGGCAATAGCTCGGAAAATAGTCCGACAAGCCTCACAGCCCAAATCAGGCCACGGCGCGCCTTTCCAAGACTTTCAGATATTACACCATTTCGCAAATTTGATTCAATTTCCTTCGAAAAATTGACATTTCGATTGGACGTTATAGATAATGAATATTTTTGTATAGTATTAATATTCAAGAGTTAATGATAAACGCGTAAAAATTTTATTTTTCGTTAAATCATTTTACTGTATTACATAAACTAAATAATACCGGAATATTTTATAAGTTGGGCAGGCAAATAATGGCAGTAATGTTTTTATTACGAATATTTTTTAAAAACTTTAATAAAATTCTTCGAAGAGAAATTAAACGTTTAGCTACAACCCAAAAAGAATTTAAAACTACGGCTAACGATATTTTACTATGAAAGAAAATGTACTTCAATAACCTTGTAGAACTAAGTTTGGTACATAGCTTTACACTACATATATTAAGATTACCTATAGAATTAGGTAATTACATACTTGAGTGAGGAATACGTAATATATATATTTTATTGACAAAATTTTCCTTTTTTTTAGTATATACATATGTACCTCGGAATGGTATAATTTTATATACAATTCACCGTCTGTTTTTGAAAAAGTTTCTCTTAAGGAATTCAAAGTTGTTGGTTTGGTTGTCGTATAAAAAAAGTAAAGCGTGGTCAGTGTTAGGTGTATTAAGTCTTTTTAACTATGCGGCTTTGGAGATAATAATGCCTGTAAAATGTATTCGATAGTAATTATATTTGAAATTTTATAAGTGTTCATGTTGTGTGCACACATACATATGTATAATGTATATTCCTTACCCACTGACATAATTAAATAACCGTAAAAAAACTCACGATTTTCTTAGCGTATTCGTTCATGTATTTTCAATACCTTTAGGGCATGTCTACAATTTACAACGGCAAAATTCCGCCATATTAGTTGAAAGTAAAAGAAGTATTTACATTACCTTATTTATTATTAATTTTAGGTTATTAATAAAACAATGAAAATCCTAAATAAAGAGAATAATTTATTAACTGGAATGGGCTGGAATGAAGTGGAATTTTGAGGCAAAGTGAATAAATGTATAAAGAAAAACACATGAAAAATTCAGATCCGTTTTTTCTATTTTCTCATTAATTAAATATTTTATTCCTTGACATAACATTTTAAATATTAAAAATGTCTTTCTATGTATTACAGATACACGTTACGCATATTCAAATTTAATTTACAAAATACAGCAAATAACAAGAACTGTTAATTTATTGAATTGAAAATTGAAATATAATATTTGAGCGAAATATAAACTTTTGCATCATAAAAGCGGAATTGAAATATACCGAATTTCTGTGCATGTTATTTGCAAAATGTTTACCTATTTAAATAAAATGTCAAAATTGAAATGTTGACAATACCCAATACTTTGGGATTACCCATATTATTATACATATGTTCACAGCACCCAATGGTATTGTCAACATTTCAAAAACAAGTACCTACACGCAAGTAAATTTTTGAAGTTGAATTTTTTTTTCGTTGCTCCGTATTCTTACGTTATTTCATGTCACAGTTTTGGTTGTGTTGATTCTGCACTCGATATGGTTTTTTGATTTGACCGACTCATACAGTAGGTATGTGGATTTTTTAATTAACTCGAGCTAGACACACAGCACCGTTTTTAGCTAATAACACCAACCGAGCTCGAATTACAAGCACGTTTGTGTTTTCGGCGACATACAGAACCAGAAGCCCAGGGCACATAATTAATATTACCAAAGTAATGTTTTAATTATTCATTAGATGTGCCTAAGGAGAAGTATAAGTAAAGACACTAGCGTTGTTCTATACGAAGTAACTCGAATATTTGACTATAATAATTTTAACATTTCTAGGCGCATCTAAATAACGAGTTTAGGTACAGGATAGCTCTGCTGTTTATTGTTTATTCAAAAAACAAGCTCTAAAAAATAAAAAACAATTTAATAATAATCGCATGCCGTGTCTACATCGAGAGAAATGTAATCATATGTGATTATTGATTGTCATTTTGTTTAGTAGACCTATGAACATGAAAGAAAAAAATGACTGTTCTTCCGTTATATTTTTGCGTTATAATCCATTTAGCATAATATTATGAATCTTTATAAATCAAACTCGTATTTTATAAGGATCTATTTTGTTTGTATGTATCGCATCAGTGTGTTTGTTTTATTTCTGTTTGTAATTCATCTCGTGCTCGGCGATGAAGGTAAACATCGTGAGGGAACATGCATATGTAATGTTTTCAGATGTACATACCTATGTCTATACATATGTCGCAAGTATATAAATAGGCTGAGACTAAACTGTCCAGAACCTTTTTCTTCTCTGTTTGTAATTTTTTTTATTCTGTAGTTGACGTGGTCTGAAAGAATTGGTGGTTTTCCTCAAATTTGGCATAATGTTTATGGTTGAATTTCGACCACAGGGCAAATACTACTTGCGTTAAAGCGGTAAAATTATAATGTCATAAGTGACATTACGATTATAGTCTTACTATATGAGTATAGTATGTAATATTTTGCTTGAAGTAAATAATTTAAATAATAATAATAATAAGTAAATAGTAGTAGATAGTAAAATATATAGTATTTTTATTCCTTTTTTATTTAATATTGTTGTAAACCCCTGTAGTGGTATACCTATCATATTGCTTCAGTTTGTGTATGTATTATTGTTTCTGTTTTGTGAATATATCGATGTTATATATTTGAAATATATATATATATATATATATATATATGTATATAAAATATGACGATTATTTTACGAAGCCAATTGGCTTCGTAAAATAAAAGCGCAATAGCAAAGAAACATATAATTTTGTTTTGGGGTGAGATAGTGCCTTTAATCAACTTTTTATAATTTCAAAAATGTATAAATAATGTGAAAGTTTTATGTTGGTCTGATCAGTAATTGCTGTGTAAATACATATAACAAATATATTACAAATAAATAAACAAGAAATAAAGCTGAACCTTAAAAAGAGAAGTGTTGATCATGTGTATGTATAAATTACGAGAGAAAATAAGGTCATGGCCATTTTGTAGCGAGCGATTGGTAACAAAATCACTTACCACTTACGTAAATTAAATAAACAAATTTATTTAATTTAGGTAAGTTTTAATAGTAGAATTTATTCATTATAACTTCGAAGGTAAAACGTATGATGAATGTACCTGAAACAATAATACATACAATAAACAATGCGTCATCAATTTTGGCAACTAAGATAAGTCGCTTGTGCCTGAGCGTGCCAATTAAATAAAAAAAAGAGTATAATATGACAAGTGGGTGGTTCATATCCAGACGATCTTGGATAAAGCCAAACACCGAAAAATCACCTTAAAAACTGTTAAGGAACCTTTATCTGTTCTGAGGCTATTCAAAACGATGGTATCCAGTTCGTATGTGCTGATTGGCGAATGTAACTGACATGTAACAGATTTCGCATCATTATTAACGATATGACTTGTGAAGAGAAATATGGGTTTTATGATCTTTCGTTAAGCTAAACTTATCCCCGGTGAGCCACCGCCCATACTTTATGCAGCTTTAAGATATATTAAAGTAGGATCACATTTTCTTAACTTTTGTTCTTTCTCCGTTTTCGTTATTACAAATTTTACACAGATTAATTGCTACTTTATCTCCCTCCCTCTGTGTTATTACCATTTCCCTAATTTTTATTTAGATTAAGCTATATGATACTCTTAAGTACAGTACCTAATTGAAAGTCAAAAGTAATTTTAAGTATTAAGTGAAAGTAAACTAACTTTATTTATAAGGGAATAATTTATAGCACTTACGAGCATAGGATAGTTGCGAAGTCCCAAATATCCTGAATTTTATTTACACAGCTGTGCTAATAAAATTCTGTTTTCCTCGTTTTCTCAATAAATTGACGTGATACATGGAAATGTCGCATAAAAATCCATATTGATGTTTGCTATTGGCCAAAAGGCACAAAGGAACATCGAGTCTGTTCGTTAGAACACATCAAACTTAAGTTCCTTATTTTCTTACTTTTTTTCCTTTTCTCGACTTATTTTATTAGAAACCTTCTTCTTTAAGAAAAGTAATTGTATTGGAAAATTCTCTTTGGATAATAAAATTAATACCTGATTATATATTTCGAATATTGAATAATGCGTATTTTTTATATACATAATTGATATGTTTAAGTTTGAATTACGTCATGTATGCCATTACTATGCAAGTTTTATGGCATCCCTTTTTCTAATTTTCTACAACCTCTTTTTATTTTAGCAACGAATATGTACATACGCCGTTAAGCCAATTTTTATTACCTTTATTATACCTCATACGGATATTATAAGGAAATAAATTATGTTTGTTTTTTCCTGATTCACATTCATTTTATTATTCTTTAAGTACTACTAATCTGAAAGAAATTATGAACGGAAATTTCACATTATTTTACTTTGTAGTTTCAGAATCGACATTGGATATACTTACAGTAAAGATCGGGTAGTGTTTATAATTATTTCATTGTTTAAAAAATAGCACAGGATAAATTCTTCGTCCGAGCAGAGTAGTAGGTATTAGGAGCCTGCAAACCTACCAACCAACTTTGTTTATATATGACCAAACAGTTTAAAGTATAAACTACGTTTCCAGATTTTGTCTGTGGAAGCAGTTAGAGTCGATTAGGATAATTTTTGTACAGCGCATATACATGAAAGTGCTTCAATTATGGCGTATGGTGGCGGGGAATTCGATCAGCTAAAGCATTCGCCAAAAAGCCAAACGACAAGATGCAAAATCATTTTTTCGTTCGGACGATTATACCAATTTGATAGCATAAGGCCATGCACGAATGGTGATGACAATATGTGTTTTATCGATTTATTATGATATTTTTTAAAATTATATTAAATAAAATCTAATTCAATATATCAATAATAATTTGCATAACATAAATTTTGATGTAATATATGTTTACATATTTATTTAAAATATAAGAATAATTGATACTTTTGTATTGAGGTCATCACTTTTTAACCGACTTCAAAAAAAGGAGGAGGTTATCAATTCGTCTGTAAGTTTTTTTTTTTTTTTGACGTTTCCTCATAACTTTCGACTGGATGAATCGATTTCGATGATTTTTTTTTTATTTGAAAGCTGGTGCTTTCCCATTGGTCCCATTTTTTTTTGGTCCAGGTTTGACAGTGGAATCCATGAGAAAACCATATAAGTCGTAAATTTGCATGAGGTATGTGCGCGACAAATCGACGAATAACTCGATATCTATTCAACGGATTTCGATGATTTTTTTTTATTAGAAAGAGTGTACTTCAAGGCTTGTTTGATGACAGTTTGGTTAGATTCTGATTATAGGATCCATGACAAAGTAACGGAAATCTTCAATTCTTAGTAGCAAACTAACGATACACGGCCGAATCTTTTATAGGCTATCTAGATTTATCATTCACCTACCATAACATCGTTATGATCAAGTTATTATAGTACTATTGTAAAAAAACACTTCTTTATATACCGTCAATAGTTTTCGCAGCGCACGCGAAATAATAACTTTTATAGGCAACAGTTTGATACGTTGGGTTACATTGCTCCATTTTAAGTAGGGATCTATAAGTTTTTGAAAATATAATAAAGCCTATATTACTCGGAAAAGACGTAGCTTTCTAAGGGTGAAAGAATTTTTAAAATCGGTCGAGTAGTTTTTGATTTAAATCGTAATAAAAAATCAAACAAAAATCAAATCTTTCCTCTTTAAAATATGAGTTATGCATGTAAGCATTAGTATATATGTATATGTTTGTAATTGAAACAAATTTGAACATCTCGTAAAAGTTGAGACCAATATTATATATATATTATATATATATATATATATATAGAATCGTATAAGTACACGTATGTTATATTTATGTATATTAATATATTGATTACTAGTGATTTTCCCGCGGTTTCACCCGCGTAGTTCCCGTTCCCTTGGGAATATGGGGACAAAATGTAGCCTATGTTACTCCCTGATAATGTTGCTTTCCATTGGTGAAAGAATTTTTTAAATCGGCTTAGTGGTTTAGGCGTGAAAGCGTCACAAATAAACTTACTTTCGCATTTATAATATTAGTTAGGATAATATAGATACTTCCCCTTTTTTAATATACAGACATTCCTCATATTTTATGGTGAAGAATGGTATAACACAACATCTATAAACATACAGTTTATTTAATTATTACTAGAAATAACTATTTGGTTATGTTATGGCTGCCCAACTAAATTACCCCACCAACTAAATCTATTTAACCATATTAACTAATATTTATTAATTAAGTACCAAAATGCATTTTACTTTATGTGTCACTGTTTTAGATTAATATATTAAAATAATAATATAAATGGCGCTGTCTCATATAAGTTGCACGTTTAGTAGGTCTACCCATAATCTATAAATTAGTGAGTGTACTTCAGATTCACTAAAAATCGAAAAATAAAGAAAAAATTTAACAAAACAAAAACCGACTTCATTGGTAAAACTCCAAAAATAACAATAATTGTAAATAAATTATCAACCACACAACACATTCGTACCTACATATTGATGAGTAGAAAATAGTAAGTTAATTATCAAATTATAGAAGAATACGCAATTATTTCTTTACTTTTTAGTGCATATTAATTTGTTTTACCAATGAAGTCGGTTTTTGTTTTGTTAAAATTTTTCTTTATGTATATAAAAGGACAATATAACATTGGCATTGCAGTCATTGTCAACATATTACCTTCATCATCACTTAAAATATATACTTCAATTTATGTGATACTAAAACAAAAACACTTATTAAAACAAATCGAAAAATTCTTAAGGAGGTAATATCCATTCTTGTAAGTACACGTTAAACTTAATTGCTTAGAGGCCGCCGGCTAGGAATTTTACAAGGGAAGCGTTTCACGTTTTGGCACAACACGCGCGTAAGTGATATTGAGATTCTTGCTCTCCCTTTTAAAGAATATTACAAATTTTCTCGTAACAAATTACAATTGTATAAATAGAAATGTGGATTAAACGATGTTTTATTTTTGTTTAGTTACGATTGTATGGATGTATTTCTTCTATAAACTTTTATAAACATTTATTTATTAGAGGATAAGCCGACGGTAGTGAAATAGTTAATAGTTTTTTCTATTCGTTTTTTCTCGTCTATTTTCTCTCGTAATATAGTTACACTATAGTGTAACCGACTAAAACATACAAGCATACATAATTTCTAATTGTTTTATTTTCTTATATTTACCGCTTTATTCGTTTGTAACTTACTGTCACAATTAATTTCGTGAATGGTGAACCGAATATGAATCAATTTAGGAACAGAGCTTTTGAAATTTTTTAATAAAACCTTAGAGAAATTGGTCACGTCAGCGACATTTGGAGTCCGTTCCGAGTAATCATGTCACTGGGTCAGACCAATTTGACGGATCAAGTTTAGTTGTGACCTATCGTTCATTCGTCGACATATTTGCAAGATGGTGTAATTTAAATAGGATATGGACATGCACAGAGGACGTAAAGGAATCTGCGATAATAACCCGGTATCATATCGCCAAACAGCAACACTGTGGTTTTGTGTCCAGTATTTTAACATTTGTTTTTACTTACCATTTGTAAAAACAAAATTAAATGTTCGTTAATTTAGTCAGCTCGTCCTAAAAATATATTGAATATAAAAGCAAGTCAGGCTTCCAATAATAATTTACAGTAAAATAATTTCATTGGAATAAGAATAATTTTACGAATAATTTAAAAACATAAAAAAATTAGTACATTTCAATATCTTACTGAACCAAGAGCAGATCCCGATATAATTATAATGAAAATAATGGTTTCAATTTAGAATAAATCATCAGGGCTTAGTGTAATGTTGGTTTATAATATTAATAGGTCTATTTGTGGGCGCGCTATGCTTATCGACCTGCGACAGGGCTCGGACTGAATTCGAGAATATCAATCTTTTAACTGATGGTCTTAATGAGTAATTTTCTGATATACTACTGTTCCTACAAAGGCTTTTAATACTTTATTATAGTTCTTGAATTTAATATAATTCAATCTATATTTGGTTATCTATAACATTCATACAACCAATGACCATGAGCCTAACTTATTAACCGACTTCAAAAAAAGGAGGAGGTTTTTTTTTTTTTTTGTTACCTCATAACTTTCGACTGGGTGAATCGATTTTGATGATTTTTTTTTTATTTGAAAGGGGTTGCTTCCCATGGGGTCCCATTTTTTTTAGTCCAGGTTGACAATGGAATCCATGAGAAAACCATATAAGTCGTAAATTTGCATGAGGTATGTGCGCGACAAATGGACGAATAACTCAATATCACGCCAACCGATTTCGATGATTTTTTTTTTTATTAGAAAGAGTATACTTCAAGGGTTGTTTGATGATAGTTTGGTTAGATTCTCATTATAGGATCCATGACAAAGTAACGGAAATCTTCAATTCTTAGTAGCTAATTAACGATACACGGCCGAATCTTTTACAGGCTATCTAGATTTATCATTCACCTACCATAACACCGTTATGATCAAGTAATTATAGTACTATTGTAAAAAATACTTCTTTATATATCGTCAATAGTTTTCGCAGCGCACGCGAAATAATAACTTTTATAGGCAACAGTTTGATACGTTGGGTTACATTGCTCCATATTAAGTAGGGATCTATAAGTTTTTGAAAATATAATAAAGCCTATATTACTCGGTAAAGACGTAGCTTTCTAAGGGTGAAAGAATTTTTAAAATCGGTCGAGTAAACAAAAATCAAATCTTTCCTCTTTATAATATGAGTTATGCATGTAAGCATTAGTATATATGTTTATGTTTGTAATTGAAACATATTTGAACATCTCCTAAAAGTTGAGACCAATTTTGAAAATTATATATATATATATATATATATATATATAGAATCGTATAAGTACTCTTATATACATGTTATATTTATGTATATTTATATATTGATTACTAGTTTGTAATGTGTATGTTTTTAAAAGATTCCCGTATTATTATTGCTAGGTATATTATAGTGTTTCCTTAGCTGACATCGACTCCAAAAGTAACAATAATTGTAAATAAATTATCAACCACACAACACATTCGTACCTACATATTGATGAGTAGAAAATAGTAAGTTAATTATCAAATTATAGAAGAATACGCAAATATTTTTTTACTTTTTAGTGCATATTAATTTGTTTTACCTATGAAGTCGGTTTTTGTTTTGTTAAAATTTTTATTTATTTAATTAGAATGTTTAATGGTCATTTATGATAAAACATCTTAGAAGTTTTCTTTTTATGACGAAAGTTTTCTTTTTATCCCGTAAGTATGATTAGATAATATTAAATAAATCAAATCTCAAAGGCGAGATTAAATAGAAGGCCGCGGTAAATGAAAAAGCTGCAGGAGATAACGCATAAGTTAGTAGAGAAATGAGAGAACAGACCGTAAATATCCCACAGTTGGGAAAAGGCTTACCTTCGTCTTTATAAGGTCATCTTATTCCGCTTCTGAAATTGTTGGAAACACATGTGGCAAAATTTCATCTGACTCATACATTTTTCCTTATTATGTCTATTTATCTCCGCGTACGAATTGAATTGTAACTGTTAAAAAATGTTTAAGCGTTTTTAAGCCCCATTAAGGTGTATAATTTGATTATGATATTTGTAATATTATTCTTTAGCAATTAATATGAAACTAGAAAACTTTGTTCATATGTAGCTGTAACAAAGCGTAATGCTTTAAAAAATATAAACATGCATTTAATATATATTTAATATATCAGTTTCATATTACTCTACATAGTTACTTACAAATTGAGTTCAAAGCAACGAGAACACGCTGAAGGTGACTTTTTGATTAATTAGTCTTTTATTAATGACTTCGTTTAAATATTTTCTTTTACGCTTTTAAGAGATGACAAGAACAAAACGGTACATCTTTAAAAATGTAATCCTATTACTCAAAAGCGACTTTTCTCGTTAAGTGAACATTTCTTAGATTAGTCTTCGTCTTGGTAATATATATAGTAAGCGTTATAATATTTATGGGAACAATTTATTTTTAAACTAAAAAAGACGTACTATTTATTTTAAGAACATAATTTATCATCCAATTCATTTAGAAGATAGGAAGACATTTAGCTGGTACTCAAAGACATTGTCATTGTATTTTATGCATTCAATTACACTCGTCTTGAGGTTTTTAAGAGAATATAAATATGTATTTTACACGAACACATTTACTTAAAAATAAATCTTAAACCGCATTATTCTTAAATCTCGTAAAGAACTCTGCGGCAACACACTAAGCCTTGCTAATTATGTACTCACAGAATATGCTAACAAAGCTCAAAGACAGTGCGCGTAGGGTCTCAGTCGTGTGCAGACATGAGACTCATTTGAGTGTTTTGTTTCTCTGATACTTACGTAACTTAAACGGTATATAAGTAGTTGTAGTTATGTGTATGATTGCCTGAGTATTATAAAGTTACAACCTGTTATAATGTTATTGGATGTTTTCAGTTGAAATAATTTCAGAAGCAGCCCGGAGTCTGGAAGCTGGCACTGTTTACACTGACGTACCATGGAAAGCAAGTTAAGCTGTTGATCATACACTTGAATTCTTGCTTGTTGTTTCGCATTCCTCATCATAAGTGAGGGAATATAGAGTGTCTTGTATTCGGACGTTTGAAATTGTATGTATATATTACTGTGAACGTTTTTTTCAACTTGCATATGTTTTAATTGAATATTAATTCTACAGCTAAACTTTATAATGTTTTATTTAAGTCAGCCTAAATATATCAGTCAATGAGCAAATATCACAGAGAATGTACAAGTTATAAACACAAATGAAGCAAGTATAATACTAATTCATTATTGATGGGCTACAGCAGTGTCATATCGAGAATACTTCCCTCGCTGCCACAGCCAGTATCGGGATACTTGGTGTCGAAATTTCAAACATTCTGGGCGGGAGCCCCCCAGTACCAGTTTCTTCCTTTTGACCGCATTTAAAGTAGAGCAGTTCGAATTGTCGACGGTCAAGCTATTACCGACCGGCTTGATCCGTTGGATTTGCGTAGAGATGTTGGCTCACTCTGCATCCTCTATCGCATATATCACGGGGAGTTTTCTGAGGAGTTGTTTGGTTTAGTCCCGGCAGCTGAATTTCATCACTGGACATCGCGCCAGAACTCAAAATTCCATCCCCACCACCTCAATGTCTGGAAATCGACAACAGTGCGTTTCTTAAGGCATTTCCTGCCTCGCACAATCACTCTATGGAACCAGCTTTCGCCGGCGACTTTACCGAACCGATATGACATAAAAACCTTTAAGAAGAGAGCATACTCTTTCCTAAAAGGCTGGCAACGCACCTGCAAATCCTCTGATGTTGCAGGTGTCCATGGGCGGTGGTAGTCACTTTCCATTAATAGTGCCAGAAATTAAATACATCCGTACGTATTTTTGCATTAAGTTGTTCCTTAAAACTTTTCTTATTACCGGGACTTACAAATATTAAAAATATTACATCGTTAGTATGCTTCATATAAAAGGACAGTGCGCGTAGGCTCCTTAATCTTCTCTTTCGATATGATTCTCATGCAAAGCAGGCGGAGTGATATCAATGTCGACTATCTCTCTCATCCCTTTCAGGATAACAACAGCACTTTCGACAATGGGTGGAATTTGAATAAAATAATAGTTTGGAAATGGCACGCCACATGGTCCGAAAGGATACTATAAAAGGAAATGACACAATGGAATTTGAAGGAATTTCACTAAGGTCACTTTATTTGATGAGATCTTCCGAGCTTTAATTTGATTTGGGTCAAAAATATATCTTAAATTGCTGCCCTGGATGAAAAGGCAACTATTTGCGGGATCTTTTGATGTTCTGTAATTCGATGGTTAAATTTAGGCTATAAAAATGTAGTGCCTGGGTTACTAATTCAATACATTTTTAATATGAAATTAAAGCAATTTAGCACAGCACACAACATGAAATATGTAAATATCTCATTGCTGAAAATAGTATGCTTACTTAATGAGGAATGTTCGATTATTCTAGAACCATGACAAAAATTTTCTGATAACAGATATATAGATAGATAGAGGATTAGTACAGAAGTTATACACACCCTCGAATTTGAACTCGGTTAAGCTCCCAGCTCTCAATAAAAATAAACATAAAATCGCCCTGAGTATAAAATATGTGAAGAACCATGGAAACAAAATAATGATTTGAATACGAGATTGAGATTAAAAAGTTAGGGTTTCGGTCCCTTTCATGACAAATATTTACGTTAGCCATACAGATGGCTCGTGGTCTAGCTGTTTGTTTATATTGTGTTTGTTTACGGTCTTCAGGAACTTGTAGTGAAGTCGTAACTTTCAATCATAAAATGTATAAAAAATATAATTGATACGCAATAAAACGGCTTTAAAATTGTTACAGTTATTTCTTGTGAATTAACTTGTTATGTAGTTAATGTTTTATTATATTTGGCAGCTGTTAAAAATTATATCTATAAAATTACCCAAACTTTCAGCTTTGTTATATTGTTGAATCAAAAGGACTGACGAGCATGCCACTTATAAGAAGATATGTATTTTTTTAATTAGTTCCGCCTCATGTCGCCGCTCCTGACGCTAAACAAGGCGAATGCAGTAATTAGGAATGCCAACGCACACCTGTGGATTACCAAACAAAAGGCAGCTACGACATTATGGCGTCTGATGAACTCATAGAATGACGTCTTCTCATCATATACACAACTGCACATGTTTATTTGACTATATCCTTTAAATTATTGAAAGCCTCCGATATATATATTTCTTTACTTTAAATATAGTATTATTTTGAATTGATAAGTGTTTTAATTATCTGCGAATGATTGTTCGTTTAGTAAAATTTCACTAACAGTTTTAACCAGTCGCATATTTTGAGATTTTGCGCCCTGGGCACAAAAATTATCCGCTCGATTGGGGAAGACAACGCATTGTCTAGAGAACTTGTTGGTTTTGATTAGGTAGATTCTTCAATTTAACTTTGATAAGTCAAATCAAAAAGTAACAAATATTAAAGGGGCGCCCCTTTCACAAGAGCTGCTGCCCCGGGCACGAGGCTTTTGACCATATAATAAATAAGCCTCTGGTTTCAATGGGTGGGTATCTTTAATACCGTTATTATTAAACATGTTTTCTTTATTATCTCTCTCTTAAGGTAAAACGCTAAAATATTGTTCATATTGTATTTACGAATTACAAAAAGGGTTTATAAATAATATACAATTTAATTCAAACGCTGTTATCATCTACTCGAGCACGAATTACGAATTCCGCATTTAACAAAGAGCAACAATATCAAGATCTCTTATAAAAGACCCTTTGATATGATTTGAATAATACAAATAGTTTTGGAATCGCACCATCTCGTTCGTGAGGTAAATGCGGAGGACCGTATTACAATTGGCCCTTTCCGACCTTCAGAGAAAGACCCAATTCTATATTTATACGTAAACTGTAATGCGTGAAATTCTTGGAACAGCTTTTCCAAGATGTTAAAACTAATCCGTTAAACGTATGAAAATGTATATATATTTTTATATTCCAATAACTTACATACAAGTTATACGTAATGATTAACAGACACATCTTGGATATAGAATCAATTATATATATTTTATGTATGTGTGGCTACAGTCTTCAACTTTTCAAGGTTTAAAAAAAGTTACAATAATGGGATATTAAACCTTTTTGTTTGATCCCGAAGTTTCCACGGTAATTCCACGGCTTAATTTAGTACAATTCTAATTTTTAAACAGAAAAAAATACTTAATCAATTACAAATTTATTTAAAAACGCATTTAAAGGAACAATTACGCACTTATTCAGCTTAAATTAAAATCTTGTACGAAATATGGATGTCATTTGTCGCGCACGTGTGGTGATTCAGGTGTAATTTAAGCACCATTACGTTTCACGCCGCGTCACGAACTCGTGACTTATAGACGGGACGTGTTAGCTCCAATTGTTTTCAACATAGAAACTTAGAAGTACGGCTTATCACGCATTACTCGTCCATAACAGGAACACGCGACTGTTTCCTCTGGGATGGATATTAATTGTAATTATATTTCGTTATATTTGTAATGATTCGTTTCAGGAAATCGTGGGTATACATACCCGCGATATTATGTATTTATTACAACAAAGTTGATTATATTTTCCAAGTTTTCTGTTCTTAACTGAAATTTATAAGATATTTTAAATATATAATGGCTTTTTAGATTTGTGATTTTAATTTTAAAATTGAAATTAGAAAAATTTAAAGTGCAAAAGCAGTCCATAGACCGAGTAACAAAAACAGTAATATTGCTCGATGTTCTAAGTTTTAAACTCATAAAATAGAACGAAGATCGTTTTAGAACTTAACTGTAGAATTTCTGTGAATTTTCAGAGTAATAAAAGCACTGATGCGACATTTCATTTGCAATTGCAACCGTGGCCCACGTCGGGTGCCAGAAAACTTTAACCGATCATTTTACGTGAACCATGTACTGCAACCCATATAGTAGTTCTAAAAATAATGAGGAATTGTGTCCTGATCCTATATTAAATCAAAAAAATATCCGAATGGACTTTTTTTAAATTATTGTATTATATAGGTATTTTTAGGTTCTTCCAACGAATGACGTTTGAGGATTTTGTTTTTTGCCCTGTTATTTATATGCTCACTCATCAATTTTCCAATGTTAAATATAAATACTTTGCATTGCGGCGTTTCATTAAGAAATGAGGATGGGACTGTCAAGTTAAGTATCAAGTAGACCGTTTATTCGTTATTTATTTTTATGAAACATGACATTAAATTATATGTTTACTTGGTGGTAGAGCTTTGTGCAACATATATTTACAAGGTTGATGGCTAATTAACATTATAAGTAATGTTTAATATTTCTTACAGGGCCAATGTCTATGGGCGCTGATTGTCACTTGGTGCCTGTCATCTATTGGTGCCCATTTGCCCATCCGTCTTACTAAATTATAAAAAAAAGTATCAATATACCTCGTGCAATAGATTATTATAAATTTGTATATATTTTTTTAAATACTTACCACTATATAAAAGCCTAACTATCATAAATATGTAAAATACAAAAGGTCAATAATTCTGGAACCTTCGGAGAAACAGATTTTCCTTAACGGAAGTAAGTCAAAGAAGGAACATTTATTTTTCCGGCAAGATTATAGTGTCTTTGTGTTGTCAACTAGGGCAGTAGGATAATGTTCCTCGAACTAATCAAATCTTATTATTATATAGGTATAAAGAAAGAACATATTTTATATTATACACATGTGATTGATGTACATAATATAAATATATACGAAAGCAACCAGATTTGTCTCAAAATACATAAGAGATGGCATAGGGGATAGAACAGGGGGTTTTTACCGAATCCGGGGAGGGATTACTTGGGGAAGTTATCATATGTTTCTTCTCGTCCTGGGTGGAGATGGAAAACGTCGTAAGGAAACCTTCATGTGTTGGTTTAAATTCTGCCACGTAATGTTTAAACTTTATCCATAAGAGAGAAACCATCCCCTTACCTAGAAACTAAATCATGTTTGCAAGATAAATCTTTAAATTAATTGATCGTTTTTTTTATTTATTTTCTGGTTCAAACATTTTATTTATCAATGTTTTTTGTTGCTTTAAGGGCCGGTTTTTTGATCCGTAGTCAAATGCCGTATGACAATTTGTTATATTAACCATAGTTAAATTGTTAACTAATGGTCAAACCGCTATTTCGTTTTTCAATGTCTGTTTTAACTAAAGTCAATCTTAACCTTTGGCTATTATATTGCCAGTGAAATCGGAAAAGATTTCCTTAAAATATCTATGGTTTTTTGGGGGTAATATTTTTCTATGTGACAACACATGCATAATGAGTGAATAAAACGTCTTTTTTGACAGATTTTGAACTGCCATTAAAAGTCAAATAAAATAACACGAGATTCAACAAACAGGCTTTTCTAAAAAAATGTATGATTATTAGAAAAATGTAAATATGAAAGGCAAACTAGATTTTATGCAACTAGTTCATAAAATAAAACTTAACTATATTTTATTTAAGTATGTGCTGATCTATAGGAAAACAAGGCGTAGCATTATTGTTAATATAATAATATTTACTGAGCAAATAAGTACGTCGAGAGTGGAATGAGATCGCCTTAAACTTGCTTGAAATATTTTAATTGTACAATGTTTGTTACATAATTGATTTATAATATCACAGAATTAATAATAATGTGTCGGTATGGTTCGATCATACAATGGAACAAAGCTTGCTGAGATGGAGGTTTCCACGGTGCCACTGTGGTAGGTTTTTGGTTTGCGTGGTTCAAATGGTCAACACATAACATTGCTCCTTCAGAGTTAATAAAGACTAAACACATAACCGTTTTTCCTTGGAACACCGATATGGCCATCTAATTTCGGCCTTCTCATAAACATGTAATCCGCAAAAATATCATCGCCTGATACACTTTCCGACATATTATAATATCGAACTATATTTAAATTTATAATAAATAATACAAATAATATTTGAAAAATACGACGTTGACAACAAGAAAACTGTCGACAGCTGTCATGGTTCAGAGTTAACTATTAGTCGGAATGATAACCCTCCAACGTTGGGTGGTTAAATTTTATAACTAATAGTTCATTATTTGAACATTTGTTATACTAACTATTGATGAAAAAACACATTTTGGCAAAATTTAACCATTTGTAACTATTTTCAACCATTTGTTGAGTTAACTACCGATCAAAAAACCGGCCCTTAGTGTTTTTTCTTGTTTCAAAGTCGAAAATTAAAATCCATATAAAATAAATTAAATAGGAAATTTGTCTGCAATATAAGCGAAATAGCTTAAGTATCTATCGTAATTACATTTTTTTTTGTAAAGCAACATTAAAGATTTTGAGTCCGTTTTTAAAAAGTACTTACATTTTACATTATTGCAAGTTGTTTACGGTTACGTTATACAAGAAAATATTTGAAGGAAAGCGCTCAGTATTATCTATACTAATATATAAAGCTGAAGAGTTTGTTTGTTGGATCCGGCTAATCCCAGGAAATACTGGTTCGAATTAAAAAATATTGTTGCGTTGTATATATAGTCCTTTTATCGCGGATGGCTCTAGGCTGATTTTTATTCATTATATTTTTATAAATTATACGCGGGTGAAACCGCGGGGCTCAGCTAGTATATTATATATAGATATAAATATTATTATAAATCAGTTATAGGTTGGCGTGGGAAATTGGATAAAAATTTATTTGCGAGGGTTGCTGATTGTATTATATTTAGTATATGACAATATTAAAAAAACAGCCTAAAGGCTGGGCGAAATCAGAGCGACCTTATTGTAAACGATATCCAATTGATGTCTTTTACTTGTCTAATTGAAATTCGACCCTCTTCTTTGTAAGGTTTTGTCGTATTTCGTCGTCTCTCATTTAGTACGAATTTGCGGACATGCAATCAGCAGATCTCAGCAAGTTATAGACATTTGAATTTTCGGTTTTGATTTACATTACAAAAAGAAGACAGTTTTGCCATTCGTGTTGACGTGGATCAACCTTGAGCATTTGTAATTTTAGATAACGTTTCGGTAAAGTTATAAATTGCAGAAGTTGGTGGCTTCGATTAATTTAGATAAATTGAAACTAAAATTTAGCTGGAATATGCTTGAACTGTTTCTAGATATCACCATTTTATAACGTCAATTAAAAAACCTTAATTTATTAATGATAAAGATTTTTCTTACAAATATTGTCCCTATTTCAAAGCGAAAGTAACACTGTTTGAGTTGTTGTGCAGATTTTCAAGTGTCGTTGTGAGTTATGTGACTTACTTATAAATATAACTATTGTCCGATATCAAGTACTTTTTAATTCAACTCCATATTTCGAATAAATCAGACAACATTTATATTATGAATTGAGATATAATAAAGTAAAAGTAAAGTAACAGCCTGTGAATGTCCCACTGCTGGGCTAAGGCCTCTTCTCCTCATTTGAGGAGAAGGCTTGGAGCTTATTCCATCACGCTGCTCCAATGCGGGTTGGTAGAATTCACATGTGCCAGCATTTCAGTGAAATTTGACACATGCAGGTTTCCTCACGATGTTTTCCTTCACCGTCAAGCACGAGATGAATTATAATCACAAATTAAGCACATGAAGATTCAGTGGTGCTTTTGCCCGGGTTTGAACCCACGATCATTAGTTAAGATTCACGCGTTCTTACCACTGGGCCATCTCGGCTTTTATATTTTAATTGAGATATAAGAATAGAGAAAGCGAAACGAATAGCGAAGAATATATAATAATTTTTTACTTATCCTTTTCATCCGCATCGTTTCAAGATTCTAAAGGAAATCCCGACACCAGGTGGCGAAAGAAAATCCCTTATGTTAACAATCTGATTGTTCTAAAACATTTACGTCTTTGGAGAAGACAACGGATTTTATTCCATTTCACGTTCATTTTATTTTATTCATAACATTACCAACATTGAATTTAGAGACAATGTCATTAACTCAATGCAACTTTTCTATTAAAACTATAATATATAATTTTTGAACCATAATTTGGTGGAAACGCTTGTGGTAAAATTGATTCAATAATCGTAAAGAAATGGTTTCATCGTTTCTATCTTTTATTATACTTATATTATAAAAAAGGGAATTTTCTATGTTTATTTGATTTTTTCAGTTTGACGCAAAACAGCATATTGATGTCGATGTATTATATTTTTTATTGGTTTATTTTATAATAAAGACGGATATGGATATACAATTTGTTAAACACGGTTTTCTCTAAACCTTCCAGATACCTACAAATCTTTCTTAGAATGTATATCATAGTTGTAACGTTCGCTTTAAACTCGCCGATCGACCGATCATTTTCGAGTTTGTTTGTAGTGTGTTATTATAAAAAAATCGATGGAAAAATAAATAACCAGACCTTTGTGAAACGATAAACGCGTATTCAATTTGGTTATTAAAGAAAAAAATTTGTAGAAAGTTGTGAAATTGACTTGGAATAAACATTTTCTGGAGTCCCTCGGGTGCGGGTCTCACTTTGTTCGAACAATGTGTATCACGAACCGTTATTATTCGGCGATAAATACATATTCTCTATTATCTGAAGAGGGTATTCTCACAATTTAAATAAAATATGTCAGGATGTCCGTGAACTCTGTATTGATTCCATTTATTTAACACAGTACTTGTTTATTAGTTTCCTATAAATGTTATTATTTTCATATTATTTTTGGCTTTAAATTGTATTTACCCATTAAAAACCAATTAATATTATAATTAAATGGTTACTGGGGTTAATTGGAAAAAGAAAACAACGTATTACATGGTACTCCACGGATAATATTCAATAATCATTTTTATAATTAATATTGAAAACACTAGTAGATAATATATTAGTATTATTAGTGCAATAATTTTCCCATTAATTGTTTTGATCCATTCATTATAATGTGTACATTATATTATTGAATCCATTGATAACGGACGTCTGATGACGTCTTTAGTTGAGGCCTTAGCCAAGTTGACATTCTACAATCGTACACGCTAATAGAAAACTGACCAAATGTATGAGAATGACATCTCTCAACGATAAGTCACGTGGTCATTCTCATACAGTTTTTAGTTTTCTATTAGCGTTTACAGTTGTAGAATGTCAACTTGGCTAGGGCCTCTGATCGTAACTTAAGACTATCATAAACGAACGTATCTGTTTATGATTTATTGTTATTGCATTGAATAGTAGATACTCGCACGTATTAATAACATGTTACACATTTATATGGTCTCTAAGCTCACAGGCGTTGGCATTATAATAATAGATTTTAATGGGGTTTTCGCAGTAATTTCAGCCAATTTATTCAGAAAAGGTGTTAGTATATATAACAAAATAACATTAAATTAAAGATTTTTATTACGATAAAGATAACATGTCTAACGATCACAATATCGTAATAAATGTATGTACTGTGAATCGTTTGTAAATCATTAAATGTCCTACAGAAAATAATCCACAAAAGTATATTACGTCATAGTACTTATTTTTATGTGAAAATAAAAAACGATAACGATAACGGTCAATTAATTTGACATAGCATTAATCTTTATCAAGTTAAATTTGCCATTTAAACTGTAAATGGTTCAGTACTTTAAGCTATGTAGGTACATATATATCGTAAGACATTAAAATAATCGCACGGAATATGGCTCGATTTTATTGTGGATATTATATCTGGTTGTATCTCATTAGTGCAAATTATCATGGCTTTGGAACGTACATGTACACGGTACATGAGACGGGTAGGTAGTAAATAAATATAATTAAATATAAATAATCCGTAAAATAACACAGATACGAAATATAGCAATAGTAATTTATCTATAGAATGAAAAGTAATTTGACTGTGAACACATATTCTCTTGGGCTGAACAAGAACAATTTGCATAGCTTGTTTGACGAGGTCCCATTTCAATTTAGACCTGTCGACCGACTAAGTGACTGTTGTCCCTGCAAAAACAATCTCTGCCCTAAAGTGTATATAAAATTCAAAGTTTATGAAAGGTTTTTGTTTTTATCCATCGTATTTATTATAAGTTTAGGGGTAGAGTTACGATGTTATTACAATAAAAAACATACTATACTGATATTATAAAGAGTTTTGTTCATTTGTTTAGCCCGTATTTACGTAAAGACCATTATTCTGTATGACATATTATTTTGTGTTCATAGGCAGGTTTGGTAGTTTTTAGTTTCAGAATTATTACAGCGTACATAGGATTTTTATATGTATGAATATTTTCTTATAATATTGAACTTTTATCTGAATTATTAGTTTTAGGGATATTTGAGTTTACGCAGAAACAAAAGAAATCCGTACTGCATACAATGCATAGACCGTATATACAGATCGCTTCGCTTGATACTTATTGTAAAATAAAACATTTGGTAAATAAACAAACACTAACTGAACATTTTAAAATATTCATAAAAAAATCCTATATTATCTGTACCATAAATGTCGTTTTTATTTTAATTGCAATTGAATAATAATGCCAAAAAAAATCTTAAAACAAAGTCATGTCAAAAGTTATACAATCACAGATGACCCATTTCTTAACAAAATTTTGAATTTAATTGTTAACATTTTCTCATTTTCATTTAGTCCTGTAGATCAGGGTTGACACAATGGTCCGTAAGAAAACAATCTTTGGGCCCGAACGAGGCAAAGCACCATTGTTCACCAATGGCGTACCAGGAAGGAAAATATGCTTTCATATTTACAATGGGAGATTTTTAATATCGTTCCTATTTGTGTGCAATCGTTGGATATTAGTTTGTTGCTGGTTTCTTTACTTGACTACGTACGCGTATATTGTGCTTTAATAATGAAATACGTATTGTAAAACGACGAGATACATATGTATTATATTTCATTTTCCTAACAAAGCCTTTATTATTATGGTTGGAACTTAAAAAAAAAAACATTTCATTTTCAGGTATGACACACAGAACTAAGGTATTCATCATCTATGTGTCAAAACGAAGTTAACAATATTTGTTTTCGGCATATTTCATTAATGATTACATGTCTTTATTTTATATTAAGAAGGTAGACAGAAGATTGACAAGCTAAATAACAAATCGTATGATCATAAGTGTTTACCACAATAACAAACAGTTTAAAACAGTAACATTAGGAAAGATGTACTACGTAAATCTTGGAAACGAATATATTTGATGTAATTTGTGCTTGTAATTGCACTGGCTCACTCACCCTTCAAACCGGTATACAATAATACTAAGTATTGTTGTTTGTCGGTATTACAAAGAGGTAAGTACGTCTGTTCGTAAATATGTTTTCACCTTCACATATAAAGATATGCAACGTATATATATATATCAATAGTTTTGATATTGATTACGAATTAATTTTATAATCCAATTATAATCCTTTAACGCCTACACTGAGAGTTCCTGTGCTGTTAAGGAGTTGAACTTATCGCATCACCTCAGTAGAAGCAGTGTACAGTGTACACGGTTGACTATTCAAACAGAATCTAGACATTCAGTTTACTGTGGGGATAATTAAATGCGGGCAAATTGTAAACATCTTCCCGTGTGTTTGTTCATCTCTCTGTGGTATTGGACAGGGTTTCTTCGGACTAAGATAAATGAATAGATCAATTTGTATAGCCGTTCGATTTTACGTTAATTATTATTATTTTTTAAAAAGTAAAAGACTTTTAATGTGTTGTGTTTAGTCCAGTGCTGGGCTAAGACAGTCTCTCCTTTAAGTTTGGTAAATTTTTATATCCATATGGACGTATGGTTTCGTCACGATATTTTTTATAATAAATACGATTAAGCGTATGAAAATTCAGTGGTGACCTGGGTTCGAGCCCGCAATCTTCCCTTAAGAATCACGTGTTCAAGTCTGGATTGCCTCGATTTGTGTTTGTTTAAATACATTAGTTAATTGTTTAAATAGAAAGTATTATGCGAGTGATAAAAAGTGTATTGAAATATTTTATAAGCTTTTATACAGAAATAAATTTCTAAATTGAAGGAAGGCGAAGGTGACTGTTATCTTTAAGGAAAATTTTATGAAAAGCTTAGGATTTTAATCCAGGCGATGTTTGTTTTTATAATTCATTTGAATTTTAAACATTTACATATAACACAATTAGGTAACAATGGTACGTGGTCCTTACACCTATATTTCTAAGTTTTAGAAAAAGAATCAAATAGAATCTCTTGTGCTTGTAGTTACACTAGCTACCTACCCAGACACTTTTGCAAAACGCCCTACCATCAAGTAAATTTATCTTATAAAATGATTTGTGTAACACAACATTATCTCGTCAATTGAAGCAAAAAGGTTACATTCGAAGGTATTTGCTGAAGATATTCTAAGGAGTAATTGATTTAAGTCTGCAGTTGATGCGACACCTCAAGCGAACCGTGAATGGGGGAACTAGTTTAGTTGTCCCGACCGACTCAGATTAATTGGAGTTGTGATTGCTGCATAGTTGAAATACATGTTAGCTTTATGCTGCATTCGCTGTTTGCATAATGTTCCCAAGCGTGTTCATGTATATTCACAAACAATATTATGATTTTGAGATTAAATGATCTAAGTTTGTGTTGCAAAAACTCCATGCTGTGATTATAGTATTATATATATGTCAAACTTTTGACTACCAAGCAAGTCTATTGGGTAGCTTATAAGGCCATATTATTTCCTATAAAACGGTCAATTCTAATAGTTATTAGATCGAAAACATTTGTTTCAACTGTGTAAGTAACTCGTATAAACTCAGTTTATATGTATCAATGTCTTATGACTTATATTTTTTGATTTACGAATAAATAAAAAATCAATCTTACATATCTGTATTTATACATATAGTAATTAAAGAAAACATATTTTATTTCAATCTTTCCCAATCAAGTATTTATCAAGAAATTAATTTTATAATAATATAAAAAGTAAGTCTGATTAATGTAAGTAATATTCTCCGTTCTTTTATAACAGGACTAATCTTCAAAATTAAGCGTAATCGTATTAAAAATATCTAATTATAACAGAGACAAAAGCTTCGGCAGCTATTCTGAAATGTTGTTTCAGTTGAAATCATTTCAAATGTCTCCAAAAGATGAGGTACAATTTATTCTTAGTAGGCATAATTTTAATAAACTCTCTATATTATTATGAATCTATATTTTTTATGAATTATGGTTCTTATGGTTTTATTGCTAGGCAATGTCTTCGTAATGTGGAGATTTTTTCGAACCATAATTATATCCACTACTTTCGTCGCGTTTGGTCTGAACTATCTCGACTTTATAATACTATAAAATTAATAATACTAAATGTTATAAAGGGGTATGTTTGATATGGAACTTTCCTTAAGCATGGATATAAACTACAAAATACATACGTTGTATATTTTTAAAGATCTAGCTTATCATGTCAGCGCTGATACTTTCGATGTGAAAATTATAACAGATACAAGAAAAGGACTCTAAAATATTACTGTTTTCATGTTTAAAAAAATAAACGATAATTTTAATTCAATTTATTTATTACAAAGTGTAAACCTTATCCAAATACATATTAAATTTAAGCTTTTTCTGTTAAATATTAGCGTGTTCTTGCGTGTAAATGTATTCCCACCGAGTGCGGTCAAAGTTAAAATCTTTATTCAATATTTTACAAACTTGCTTATCGGTCAATTTATCACCAATTCGTAAATAAATGTATATTTCTATATGTATGAGCAAAAACTTAGATGAGAAATACTAATGTTTAAGCAAGTCAACAATTAATTATGTTTTCTTTTTTACAATATTAATCATATATAATTGTATATACAAGATATATATATATATATATATATATATATATATATATATATATATATATATATATAATAGTATATACAAGATATATATATATTATAAGAGTATATAAAAGTTTTATTTTTGTTTGAGATAGCCTCGAGGCGAATGTTTCAATCCCAAGGCGCGCCATCATCTACAAACTTCAACAGATATCTCAGCACGTTAAATTGTATACTAATATTTGTTTAAATTTCAGTTTTAAATATTTCGAAGCCATCGGTTCATGTAAAGTCAAGACAGCTAGCTTGTATTATGTATAACTATGGGATATTCGTAAGTTACACGATTTAACCGATTAGCACGGTCGATCATTTATGGCATAATGTTTTGTAAGCGAAACGAAAATTCACATCGTATACCGGACAATAACGTAGAGGAGAATTTTGTCGGCGCGTATCAAAGGGATAAAGGCTTTCGACCAGCCTTTGAAAGAGGCTGTGTCAAAGTATCGACTAAAGGCTTGATATAACGGATGAAGGATTTCGTTAAAAACTTAAGCTCTTTCGTCAGTACTTTATTTAAGAAGACACCTAAAAGTGATTCAGGGTTTTTGTAAAAGTTAACGGTAATTCATAATATTATACTTGCAATAATATTAGGCACATCTACAATAATATTTGTTATTTAATTAAGATACACTACACACTACACGCGGTTTATGGTGGGTAGAGTAGAGATATCCCATATTAATCTATGTATGGACTTATGAGATTTTTTATATTAATTGCATCCGTATATATTCAGCACTTAGTTTACAGCGATTAGTGATAACACACTGATAATATACATATGTACACCTTAAAAATGAGAAGTAAAAATGACTACACCGCTGTAAAGTCAATGTATTCGATCTAAATCCATGTATTTGAGCATTATTATATACCGAAGATATTTTTACATATTACTAAGCCGACTTAAGTAACATGATATTTAATCCACATGAAAAAAATTACAATAAACTTCCAATTCCACTATTTTTTTTATTAATTGTGATATGTTTTTTATAAAAAAACTGCATAGCCTGCATATGAAATGTGTGAGGTTCGTTCCCACTAAAACCAAGCCTCAAAAAGAAGCGGATTAAGCTGTAGGATTTCAGGTCCAATGGTTAAATCTATACTCTATACTAATAATTAATAAACAAAGCTGAAGAGTTTGTCCGGCTAATCTCGGGAACTACTGATTCGAATTTAAAAATTATTTTTGTGTTTTATAGTCCTTTTATCGAGGAAGGTTCTAGGCTTATATTTATTTTTATTAATTACTAGCTGTGCCCCGCGGTTTCACCCGCGTATATTTCAATGAAATCTGACACATGTAGGTTTCCTCGCGATGCTTTCCTTCAATGTCAAACGTGAGATGAATTATAATCACAAATTAAGCACATGAAATTCAGTGGTGCTTGACCGGTTTCAACCCACGATCATCGGTTAAGATTCACGCGTTCCTACCACTGGGCCATCTCGGCTTTTTGATCATCATATAAATATATTTTATAAAAAGATTTTCAACTTTAGAAAATTAATATTTCTACATTTCCAATGACCACCTGAAAAGAGAAGCATTTGAAGAATGATTAATGTTTTCGGGGAAAAGTTTGAAGAACCATTGAAATTCACGAGAGGAAAAAATGGCGTTCGTGACTGAAGCAAGGTGCGGTGAAAAACCGCAGAATATAATACAAGAGATAAATTAAGAGCAATGACTGTTGGCAATAAATCAAACGAACGTTCAAGTTGAATGTCTTTCAGTCCGAACACCTTTTAAATTATTCATTTTTACTTTGACTGTCGCCGAAAATATTATTTGGATACGTTTTGCTAACGTTCAAGAGAACAATATTCAAATGAAATTACAATGTTTAAATTGGCCTTAGATCCGTACTGTTTATCTTTACAGTTCTATTAAAAAATTAAGAAGAATTACACCTTATAAGACACTAAATAAGGCTAGCTCTGTTCTATTAAGAAAACGAAGGATGTAAGTTTGATAATACTATTTTTCTTCTTTGCTGATTAGGGGATAGTCATGTGTCTAAATTTCATTCGTCACAAGCGAGTTTCTCCACAATGTATTCATGCCGTTGAGCATGAGATGAATTGTAAAGACGGATTTAGAACTTAAAAAACTCAGTGATGCTTGTGCGGTTTGGATACCGTGACCTACTTTTGGATCCTCTTGCTCCATTTTGAGCCTTCAAGTCTTTTTTGTTTACTTGAGAAAGGCAGACGAGCTTATAGGCCATTTGTTGTTTTGCATAAGTAAGATTTTTTTATCTTGTCAATGGGTTGTGCTGTAAAAGCCGTACCACCCAATCAGCATAAATTAAATACCAATATAATGTTATCACAAACACAACTGGTATCAATATATAATGACTAATACAGTAATTAAATTATGAAACTATTGCTCTATTCACGTTATGTTGCGCTTAATTAGCTGGGTGACTTAACTCTGTGTATAGTTCTGTTTGCAACATTGCAATATCATTACTTATGTTTAAGTTAATACTTGCACTCTAATTTATGGTTAAATACTCGGTGATCATTGTACTGACTGCCTCGTTGGTCTCGTGGATGTAAGGTCGCAGACAAGGTGGTCCTGGGTTCAATTCCCAGGTCGGGTCAATAAAAATATTATTGAGATTTTTCTGTCGAAATTTCTTAGTAGCAGCCCGGAGTCCGGAAATGGAAGAGAGCACACTATCGGGCCTCGTAAATTACGTCAAGCCGTTGGTCCTGCGCCTGAACTCTTTCCGGTCTTGGATTGCCGTCCCATCGGATTATGAGAGTAAGGGAATAGAGAGTCCACCTGTGTGTGCTTGTGCACTATAATATCGCCTGCGCAGTTGACTAATCTCTCTTGAGATTTGCCGCCGTGGCCAAAAACGGTCAGGAGGACCATTATTATTATTATCCGTTACTATTATCATTGTAATTGGTTTTCAGCAAACAGTTACGTGGCCGATCTTCCCTTATACAAAAACTGTGGGCTTTATTTATCATAGTCTGGTTGGGGTATGTATGTTGTGTGAGGAAAAATTCTACGTAAAACTAAAGTTCATGTATTTAATTGCCAAATTTTCACAATTTTAATGAGTGTTATTTAAATGTAAACGAGTTTTGATTTTGAGAGTACTATATATTATACAAAGATGACGAGTTTTTGAAAAAAAAAAGAAACATTATAAATGAAATAAAATTATATTTAATACTGAAACGATAAACTGATATAACGGAAAAAGGACAAAATGATAAATGTAACGGCGTAACTTTGACTTATACAGAAATAATACTTACGAAGTTTGGCATTCAAGTAAACATTTGGGAGGAAGTGGCTCCGAGTGGCGTATTGATCAAATTATCATTTTTATGGCAAAACGGGACAACATTATGAAAATTAATTACCCTTGACGGGGTAAAATACGGACAATATTGTTTGGGTATTTTATGGGTGGATCCTGTATTTACTTTCCTTATAATATACGATGAACCATAATAAGTCGATTTTATAACTTCTATTATACGAAATAATAATCCTTTAATATTATGGTACCTTTTTGATACTTTGTATAAATTGGGAAACTATAACAAGGTAAAAAAGTCCCCCTTTTATGAAGTCAGATAAAGACAATCAGTGCAAACAAACATATGCAAAGCAGATAGCGTAGTCATATTTTCAAAATAACAAAAAAATACACTTCATCTACATAGTAGTGTGACGTCACAACCAGGATGGCCACTTGTGTTGGCAACCTGACAGCTGTTACATAGGGCTCTCGGATTTCAACAGTGATTTTAAGTGGCCGCCTTGCAAGAACTTAAATCTACGAACGACACTGACAAATTAAAATAATACTTTAGATTATGTATAAAGATAAATAATATTATCTTTGTTTTATAATAATTATCAAAAAATGTCTTACTAAGATATTTTAATTCTTACACTAATATCAAGTTTTATACCGTGTTGCGTAATATTTTCTACATGGTAGCTGGCAATGTTGCAGATATCGATTATGCAAGATTTGAAAGCGAAATCTGTCACGTATTTTCGTTCACTACTTTCAAGTTTCCGTGGTGTAGCGGTTATCACATCTGCCTAACACGCAGAAGGCCCCCGGTTCGATCCCGGGCGGAAACATATTTTTTATTTGTTTAAAATTAAATTGAAAGTGATTAAAACTATTTAATTAAGATACTTTTATATTGAAGTGTTAGGAGATAACTCTTTGGATTTCATGACATAATATCAAACTAGCGCATCAATTTTAGTTATAGTTTGGATGTATTTGTTTTAATTGGAAATGTAAATTAAAAGTTCGTACGAGTATTTAGTATTAAGTTATTTTCACATGAGTCGTATTTACTTAAGACTTTACACGTTTATTTATTTAATTGATATAGATTAGAAAAAAATAAGAGGTTTCCATTTTTATTACTTCAAACATGAATTTAATGGAATTCTTGCTTCAACAAATATATTTTGGAAAATTGGAAACCAATTTAGTTCAAACAACGCCTTTGTCTTGTTTGTTCAATTTTCAACAAGATTATTGGAAAACAGAAAGTGGGGTGGCGATGCTTTTAAATTTTTACGTCATGATGGTTTTTCGACAAATAACCTTTTAGCTTAACAAGTAAGGTCTATATTACGATATCAGTGACCGGGAAGTCACCTTAGGATATTACGCTTGAAGATCTCAAAATGTGATTGTAACTGTATCGATTTCACATGTGACATAGAAATATCAATAAGGATGAAAATTTACTATAATGGCTGAGTGGCTAAAGCACTTGGGGTCTTAACCGAAGATTGTAGGTGCAAGCCCGTCCTTAATCTTAAGAAATATTGCAGGTGACTGGTGTATCCACCAATCCACACTGGAGCATTTAAACGAAGCTTCGTCTGCTTCTTTCGCACGTCAAATCATAGATGAAAGAAAAGGAAAAATCAATGTTTATAAGTTAAGTCGTTGTTTTCTGAAAATTTTAAAGAATGTGCTTCCCCAGTTCTGGTGTAATATGTAGCGCGGAAATTGTTTGCAATATTCTTTTTATATCTAGTGCATCTCAGATTGAATCCGCTCTGATAATATTACTCTTGAAAATTGTACTAGCTTGTTTTTGCATATTTTAAAGAAGAGAAAAAGGATATTACTTTGCAAATTTGTCTGACGAAATTTTTTATTATGACTAAGTTTCAGTATTACGTATACGTTTATATTTAATGGAATAAAAATGCATTTAAAAATAATTATTTTGGGACATGTAACTCTGAAAAATTAATCTTTTAACCGAAGCTCACAATGTTTTGAAATAAATACATATTACGGATCAAGTATTTGAAACCATTAAAGTGATTTTAAAGGAGCCTTTACGGGATTATTATAGCTTATGTAAGGCTTTGTAAATGATGTTTAAATAATAAATATACAATATAAGCCAGTGAATAAAACACGTAGGTAACACCGAATATTGTATCTCGGAATACGGAAAAGAGCCGCTAAGTTTTTCACGTGCGTAATTTGAATTTGAATTATAAACTAATCTTGTGCTCGGTGAGGCGGAAAAAACCTGCACGTATCGGATTACATTCTGCCACAAAATATATATCTATAAACCCCGCAATAGAACAGCGTCCTGAAATTAGCTCCAAATATTTTTAAGAAAATACTCTTCTTTTCAACACCTCTCTGACTTTGCCAAGCTGTGAGACGTTCACAGACTGTGTTACTATTGTATAATAATATACCAATTTTTAGTAGATTTGTGTTAATCTTCTAATAACACTTACGCACTAAAAGAGGCTGTTTGAAGACTTCTTATACTGAAGCAATGTATCCAGGTGTAAAGGTATGTACAAACATTTATAAGTCGGTACAATGCTAAATTATTTATGTACATTTGTTTCGGCGTTTTTATGATTCATAACCCGTAGTGTTTAAGCTTACCCTTGTAAATCGGGATGGCAGGATGTTTTATTCATATTTCGGTTTATGTTTTCAGCTGTGCCAGTTAATTTAAGTCGTTGTAGCTGTTAGCTGGAACTTTAATTAAGAGTAAGCATCACGCGAGGGTGAATGTCGATGTTGGTTCAAATGATAGCTGAATAATATTTTATATAGGTATAGGAGTATTTAGTTTGCGTACACTCACTATTAAAATCATCTTAGATCGTTCGATAAAAGAAGTTTCCTACAAACCTCTTGTTCATAATTTTGAAACTACTGTATTTATTGTCGAAGACATACCTGAAACAAAAAAATATTATTATTAATATTAACAAAAATAGTAATATAGCAAAAAAATACGTTTCAACATATAGATTTCAAGATAAGTTTCAACACTTCCAGTTGTGCTAATTTCAAAATTTGTGAACCATAATATTATATTGAAATGTTTACTGTCGGTTTCATGTACGAATTACATAACGAAGTACCCCGTGAATGTTATTGATTATAAGATCGTGTGATTTAATTTGAACTAAGACAAAAAAGCCCTTAAAATATTTTCTTAGGTGTTCTGCAATAAAAATAGATCTTTAATATTACGCTTTATGATGATTTTCCAATAAGTGTCAAAGAGATTCAACAACTTGTATTTAATCTTCCTTATTTTAGCTTTGGCAAATTAACGTTTGATTTCTAATATATCTTACCAAAACTAATTAAATAATGAAACTTAGTAAGTATGTATAGTAAATTGTAGCCCGGCACTTAGTGCAATAAATTAAAATTAAATCTCTGAAGTAAAACTTGTTCGAAATTCCGTTCTTTGGTCCATTTGATATAACAGTTGAAGTTAAACAAAAGGTGGCAATAAAGAGGCATACTCAATAAACATACCGAAGCTCTAATCATAGCTCAACGGAATTCAGTTAATCATAACAATAAACCTAGGCACTAGAAAAGGGTCGTAATTAAGATATCGAAACCAATTAAAATGGCTATAATTTTTATGAAATCATAACAAAAAGTGGTTTTTAAATTGCAGCCCAGCTGACGATGAAAGGTTCGCTTATCAATCGGCTCGCAAAACTTTTACGAGATAAAACATAGTGGAAATTTACGATCACCCACGAGAGCGTACACCAGTTTTTATTAGTATCTGTGATATCATTCTGGATTAAAATCTTCGCAGTTGTGCTTTCTGTTATTGGTTGGGTGTTTGACTATATAATTGGATTTGTTGTTCATCTTTTTTATTAAACAATATATTTTTAAAATGCTTCAAAATAATCAATGAATGTATATTGTGCTCTTCTTTTAAGAAAGACCAGTTAATTATATGAAGAAGCCTTTAACTGGAGTCGTAACAATATTATATTCAAATATGATTTAGTATTATCAATAACAATATACTAATCTTCAATACATATTACAATGTTAGCAGTTTATTAAATTAATACAGTAATTAAATTACATTATTATTCATTGTTTGTTTAATGTTAACTCCTTGTAAAATTTTCATCCATTATGGACGTAAACCGATTATAAGCTGATCGATGTTTGAAAGCCGTGAATTTTCCGAGCTCACTGGAAACAATGTTTCTAAGCTTCAATCTGGTTAATAAACGTACAGAATTGCTGATTGCATCCAAATTTCATATATATTTTTATCAATGTATAATAAGGTACATCAAAATGAAAGATACTCAGATTTTTTTAAATTATGCGAGTAAAAGAAGAAACTCATTTAATTAGTAAAAACATTTTATAAATCCCGGTAAAAAATATTTCTACAAGTTACTTCTGGCTCAGACGATGCGCAGCGATGTTGATTCAATTACAACGTCTGGCAGAAAGCGCCGACAACTGGAGAACGCATCGTAATACAAGCACATTGTAATTGGAACTTGAAAAATGTACTATTTCACATAGTCAAGGAGCAAAACCTAGTCAGTTTTCAAATCATGTTATTCTACAATTAAACATCTGAAAGTTTAAATCCGGGGTTGCAAGTGATATAACACCTTTTTTTTATTACGCTGGAAAAACGCATGACGCGTTTCCCCCACTCGCCGTATGTCCAGAGCACCGAGTGCACCCCGGACATCGGAATACCCACTAAAAACCAGCGGTACCCTTCCCGTCTTAAGTGAAGCGCCACGGGATCGCATACGCATTCAACCGTGACGATCCGACGGCCGCATAGGCGGGCCTCCATTCACTGGGGAGGAATCCCAGGGTACTGGGAACCCCCCTAGTCCCGGCGCCTATGGCGGGGGAAGAAGGTGCGCAAAACGTCGCTTCCTTCCCCCCGGTCTTCTACGGCGGAGCGGGTCTGCAGCGGCATTCTTCTCCCGCTCCCGCTCCTCGGCCTCCTTCCTCCATCACACTTTCACAGAAGGAGGCCACCAGCACCACTCGCTTCCGAGCATCGCGTTGATTATGCTCGGCAAGTAGAGGTCTCTGCCTACAACCGCCGCCAGGGAATGCCTCTGTGATGCGCCGTGTCGAATGGCGCACCACACTCGTGGCAGGAGGGTGACACCTCCCGCCACGCAATCTCGTGCAGGTACTTACTGAAGCATCCGTGTCCGGTAAGTACCTGCGTAGTCCTGTACGAGCGCGTGCCTCGCTTTCTATTGAACCAGCGACTCAAGTGGGGACGTATCGCCTACACTGTCGCCAGGCCCACCGTGGGGGACCCGAGGTCCTCCTCCCATCGGGTGATCAGGACCTGCTGGGCTAGAGCCCTGATCCGCCCGACCTCCGTCGTCCCTGGACGGTCGCCGCGTTCCCTTGCCTCGGCCTGGAAGCGGTACACCTACGCGAACACCTCCGCCTGGAGTTCCCAGGGCGGATCGCCCTGATCGAAAGTGATATAACACCTAGACAACTACACCTACTACAACTTTTATACGTATAAAGCAATAAATAAAAATATTGCACAGAAAATACATAATTAAAAAATCTTTAGTCCCATAGAACTTATACGCTACTGGGATGTTACGATTCTGTTCCTAATATTATTATTAAGTGCTGTAGACGTTTCATAAAAGCTCTGTAACAGCTGGTTGTTATTATAACTGAAGAATAAGGAAGTCTGTGATTACACTAGTTTTAATTAAAACTTGTTTGATTTAATTATGTTGTTGAATAAACTAAAAGCTAATATGATCCGGGGTATAGATTGGGTAGATTTTAACTAAATATTGCGACGTCTCACCCGGGAAAATACAACTAAGTTATTCAAGTGTTTTTGTATTTATTATTCATCTTGTGCTTGGCGGTGAAGTAAATCTTGTGAAAACATCGTGAAAACATCTTGGTATAATATCCGCAAATCGACTGTGGATCAACTTTATGTAATCAATTCTGATTTTTTTTTTATTTCTATCGCTTGAAATTATACTTAGTATTATTCTTGTATATATAACCCATAGCATGTTTATAATATGTAATCCTCTATCGAAATATCTTTTTCATGTTATAAATAAAATAATCCCTACGCAATCTACGTTTTCTTTTGTAAGCCGTTTATATTTCATTATGCCGTTTTTATGGTTGCAATATTATAATTCGGAATCCTCACAGACATCTCAACTTAGTCCGTGTACAAAAAATTCAATTAAAATCAAATCAGGTTAATCGGAACTCAACTAGTCCAAAGAAAATAAACACCTTATGAACGTAGTTCCGTAACTAAGCAGCAAGCCGTCGTCACGCTGAATTAATACTTATATTACCAAATGACGTAGTATATAACAATGTTTATTTAAATTTTACAAGTGCTTTAGCTAACTTACATGTCGGTACGTGCCGAGGGATTGTCATGCTGCAACAAACTTGGCCACTTCATCAATAACGCGCAAGTTTGTTGAACGAGTCCAAGTCGAGTTAATTGTTGCATCCAAGTTTGTAATATGCAGTTTATGGTTCTAGGTTTATGCTACTTATGGGAAGTACCGTTTAAATATTATCAATTCAAAATTTATGCTACAGACTGTGTTAAATATATAGCAAGTTCTGCGCCTAAAATTCATTTGAAAGATGATTTAAAGGTATATTTTTTTTCAATTCAATTTATGATTCAAATCTTTATTACGAGTTCATAAAAACAGTTCATTGGCTTTAAAAGATTAATAATATATAAATAAATTAATTAATTTATATATATATATTATATATATATTTATATATATATATATACCTATATATATATATGTTTCATTTCTCTGTATACTAAGATATGAAATCTGTTTAAGAAAAACTTTGAAGAATTGGGTACCACAAAGCATAGCCGTGTGAAAAGTGTAGCCTAAGGCTTCACTTTACTGAAAAATACATAAAACTGCAAGCATGAAACATTGCCTACGGTACAATAAATTTTAATGCCTGAGATAATACCATATCTAATTATGTTGGGAGCTTTTGTTCTCTTTGCAAAACGAGAATTTATTTTATTTCATTTTATATTCCATTTTTTTATGATGTACATTACTTCTTGTTTGCGTTAAGTTGATTTGCATAAAGGCCTTTTTGTGGTTTTCAATATTTTATGAATTAATTTGTTTCGTGATGCGTACCTCTACACACACTTACACTGTATAGTCACGTGTTAATACCGGCCAACCATAAGTTTGTGATCAAAATTATGTATTCCGTGATATAAAATGAAAACCGAATAAAAGCATATTTCCTGTCCATAATCCGATGTCGCCGTGGGTAACATGGTTATTTTAGTTAATATAATTGTTTAATTATACTCGTCCCATTAATCTTAATGCGTTCTAAAAATGATATACCAGTTCAAACATCCCGTCATGTTGGTGAAGCACATTACGGTGTAACGTTTATAATATTAATTTCAAAGTTGCTGACAATTGAAGCGACTCCCATCGGGAGTAACAAACGCTTGCCTCCTCATAATTTAATTTCACTATTGCAACTTACTGAAATTTAATCTTGGGTGAAATCCCCGGCGCTGTTTTATGCAATCTTCTCCAAATTAACGCAATTTTTCTCGGACAAAAATCTTTAATCAACAATTATAATACTGTTTCTATAAAAAAACATACAGACGAATTGATAACCTCCTCCTTTTTTTGAAGTCGGTCAAAAAATAGGTAGAGGTGGTAAACTATCTAAAAGGGCCTCCAAAAAAACCAGACGTTTTTAATTATTTATTTTTATTTTGTATTTTATTTATTATTGAAATTAAGTAGTCAAACTGGTAAATGAGACATAAAGGTTTAGTGGTCATCATCGCTCATAGACACTGACTCCGTGATAAATATTACATCGTTCAAACTCAATCAACCTTGGGAACTAAATGTCTCTTGTGCATATAGTTTCACTGGCTTACTCACCCTTCAAATCGGATGAATACACGCGTTCAGAAGTATTATTATTAAAATAAAAATAACGATTTCACCTAACTCAAAAAAACGATATTAAAGATACTGTCACTTTGAAATAAAAATTGTACGAACAAATAATATCCCTTTAGGAAGCCCGATTTTATTAAAGCGCTTTATCGGATGACACCTATGTAAATTTTTCACAGGAATAAAAATTCGCACGTTAATAACGATATAAGCCAGTGAGGTAAAAAATTAAAAATTATATCGATGTTCAACCTTACAATATCGGATTTTGTACGTAATAATTTATATTGTAATAATATTGAAACCAAAATATATAACGAACTATGTGCTTGTTGTTGTTACTTTGTATTCTTTAAATAAATAAACAATTAGTAGCATTGTCACAGCTTGTGGTCGGTGACTAACAACTATGACCACTCTTGACCACTATGACCAGTTCTTGTACCGCTAAACATCCAATACATCTTAATTCTGAGTTCTGATTTGTGAGTGAGTTATTAAGTGAATCTGTGTAACTATACTATATTAGTGACTAAACATCTTAGACGGTCTTGAAAGATAAATGTACAACTTAAATCTTTCGCATTATCCGGATTCCACACTCAGAAAACCCATGCTTCATTCTTCGTGTTTAAGCCTCCACTTTTTCATAATGAAATGTTTATATCTTTTCAATTCATAAATACAGAAAGATAATTTATTTTACATAAAACTCGCGCAAACCTCCAATAGTTAATATTCATTCAATGAAGTATATAAGCTATTTATATAAATTATACAGCCTATAAAATCATTACATATTTAACAAAGTCCTCCCACCGCATCTGTCTGTCTGTCTGAACGCGATATACTTAAAAATACCGAACGGATTATCGTACGGTTTTCACTTGTAGATGGAATGGATTGTGAGGATGGGTTAGGTCTTCATTCAGTAACAGCCTGTGAATGTCCCTATGCTGGGCTAAGGAAGGGGGTTTGTAGACCCGTGCAAAGTTGGTTCGAGTAGTTAGTCATCTATTATAATGCTACTACATGCATATTTCAATATAAAGTTATTATTATAGTCTTTATTTGTAAATTACGTAAACATTAATCCTCATAAAGCTATAAAGTTTTGAATCGGTAGTAAATTATGAAATTAATTTGTAGATCTATACATAAATGTATTTTGTGAATTTAGATTAGTAGCAAGTGACCCAGCAATAAATTCACCATGATTAAATTTACCAGGATTTAGTCCCTGGCATTAAATTTAAGGGTAGGAAACTTGTTTTATGCGTTAACTAATAATAGCCATTTCGTACGTAGATTTGGATTGATTTGAATAATACAGTTATTGATTACTACAGTGTAGAATTATGCTATACCAATGGTTGACTCGCTTAAGAGTTCAATTTACCTACCAAAGGATTATTGACTTTAAATCAATCACAGTACGATTGAAATTATGAAAATATATTTTAAAAAACAATAAACCATAAAAAATTATAAGCGGATAAAAAAAAAGATTAATTACTTTTCGTGATCGAACTTTAGCGTTCTTAGTAAATTTAAAAAACGAATAGAGTTGGATTATAATTAAGCTTTTAATTATTTATAAAGTGTTTATAAATTCAGACATTTCCACTATACGGAGAGTTCAGCTTTATGTTATACATTACATGAAAGTGGACTTTATGGATTAGTGTTTTCAATTACTTAAAATATTTGCATATAGTCCAGCCACTGAATTCAGTGAAAATACTAAACAGCGTAACTGTGGTCATTTTAGTAACAAATAGCTACGATCGAGCTACACCCGAATATAAATGTCGCTATCAAAGCTCGCAGCCGGCGACACTAAATCTCTAACAATATCGTAACGTAACAAATCATAGGCGGCCATTTTGATAAGTGCCGACATCTTGTCAAAACTGTCACATTTGTTCTTTACGTTACGTTGCGGTTGTCAACAATGTATTTTTTTACCAACATATTACTCTTTTTGTACACCAACCGATAATAATTTCAATTAATTCATATGTATCAATTGGAGGTCGACTGATATCAAACCTGAGGTATGCAGACGATACTACTCTTCTTACGACGTCACAAATAGACATGGAACGGTTTCTTTCGCTTCTGGAAACAACTAGCTTAGACTTTGGCCTCACCGTAAACCGCGATAAAACCAAAGTGATGGTGGTAGATCGTAAAACCAACAATAGACCCGACTTACGTGAAATAGCTAAGTGCGAAGTTGTCCAGAGCTACACCTATCTGGGCTCCACAATCACAAATACTGGAAGTTGCGAAGAAGAAATTAAAAGACGGTGTGCCATGACACGATCAGCCGTGGAAAAGCTCACGAAAATATGGAAAGATCGCCGCATAACCAAAAACACCAAGGTTCGCTTAATGAGATGCTTAATATTTCCTATTTTCCTGTATGGAGCTGAAACATGGACGATCCATCAAAAAAGTCGCAAAAAAATTGACGCCCTTGAGATGTGGTGCTGGAGACGCCTGCTGAGAGTAAAATGGACTGCTCACCGCACTAACGTTTCGATCCTTAAAGAGCTTCGAATCAAACAAAGACTTTCGTCGATTGTGCAAATGCTAATCCTTACTATGTTTGGACACATCATCCGCAATGAAAGCTCCTTGGAACGTTTGGTGATACAAGGAAGAGTAGAGGGCCAACGTTCTCGCGGCCGATTACCCACAAGATGGACGGACCAGATTAAATCATCTACGAAGTGCTCCCTTATCGAATGTACACGCAGTGCCATAAGTAGAGAGAAATGGAGAAGTCTCGCAAAAGCCGCAACCAACTCACCAGACTATCCATGACCACGACCACTCCGTCAGGAGTGTACGACTAAGAAGAAGAAGAATCTCTTATGAGTTCTATAGAGTAAAATAGTAGTATTCTTAATTATTTTTACGTAGAAGTTCCATGAGAATTTAGAAAAATAAAGATTTTAAAGTGCCGTTACAAAGACTATTCAAGTCTGGGCCTTTATTTTATGTAATACAAAGAAAATGTTAACTACATATATAGTTTTCAACGAATTATAAAATAATTCAGTATTTTAAATATAAGTGGTTACATGTAAAAACTAAAAATATAAGATTATTTTGTAGAAGCATTCCGCGTTGAGAGTTGTGATGTGTTTTTTTTCCATTTACGAATGTTTCCATAATTTATGCTTTTATTTTATAAAATATCCTGACAACAATTGTATGGTCCCGTCATCTACACGTCAAAAGCATACATTTAGTAATTATATACGTATGAAGGGTTACGAACATACTTATATGTGTAGGTATATGTGTCCAATACAAAAGCTTCAACGGATTTAGTCATAACAAGTTGTATCGTGGATGACGTTATATAAAACCACATTAATACATCTGTGTTTTACATCAAGGCACATCCGTAGTCTAGTTATTTATATAGAGATGTTTTTTTATAACGCTGTTTTCACACTTCGCCACTAGACTGTTGAAGCCTTAAGTGGCTACTATGTGCAACTCTTGAGACTATGTGGGTACTTCGTTCTTGAACGCTTTTATGAATTTATCATGCAGTTCTTCTTTTTCTTTTTTTTTACTTAAGTAATATTTTAATTGTTCGAAAATAAACTATGTTTAGTATATTATTATATAGGAAGTCACAAAATCTATGAAGTTTTATAAACTAAGAAACTGGCTAGTTAGCGTAAGTCAAGTTTTCTACTTTGTAACAATCTATTTTAGTTCAAGCTATTACAATGAATGAAAAAACCTATGTATGAAAATAAATGATTATTTACATATCATATAAATGTTTATATTATATCTTTATATTATATTATACATATAATATAAAGCGTTTAATTATATATAAAATGATACAAATATATGATTTAGTTTTAATAGCTGTTTTATATATATGAAGTTCAATATACGATGCATATACGTACAACCGCAGTCTCCCGCCGCTGAGATCATAACCACGACCACCGAACCACATAACCGCGAAATGTAACATAACCATCTATTGAAATTATTACTGAACAAAGGATTTGATTTGCTGTCTGTACCATCAGCATAAATAAGAAATGTTTTTTTTTATATAAGTCATATTATGTGATTACAGAGATACGTGAATGTGTTAATGTCTCCGTATATAATATATGCAATAATTTGTAATTGTAATTTGTTAATGTTACGGGTCATAACCACGGGACTGATTTTTTTTTATTTAATGAGGGGGCAAACGAGCAGTAGGCTCACCTGATGGAAAGTGACTACCACCGCGCATGGACACCTGCAACATCCGAGGACTTGCAGGTGCGTTGCCGGCCTATATTGATTAATTGAATTACTTATAAATGAAAGATATCCTTCGAAATAAAATTAATAATTTTCAAAAAAATATGAATACGTTTTGAGTAAAATGTATAAAAAACCATGTGTGCAATTCATACGTGGTAGAAGTGAAACCTACAAAAATTTTGGCTTCAACTGTATAATGCTTCCTTTCTCATTTTCTCGCACGTTAAATCTTATGGATTTATGTGTCTATCTCTTTTTACTGTCGCTTTTTCGTTTCATCGACTTTCAAATCACAATGATGTTAAAGAAGTTTTTACTTCAAAATATAACAAATATTTCTTATTGTAATGTTGTTAAAATATATAATAGCAACGATGGTATATTGTATGTGTATCATGCACATACATGAAAATAAAAACCGGTGGCGGAGTGGGCGTATGCCGATATAAGAGCGTCATGCCGTTAGCCGTCACGGCATACGAGTCGTTTTCGCCTTACCCGCTCAAATAAATGTTTCACATGAATCAACCGTTTAAACTTTAAAGTAAAATTACATATAAGCATTCAACTGTTTATGCCATAGTCATAATGAACAAATACGCGATGGTAAATATGTATCGAATAGAACATATATCTTGAATATTACGGAACATAATTACAAAGGCTTATGTTTGCCAACCACGGATACCGCACATTACGCTCATGTGAAATGTGGATAGTGTGTAATTGGGCTAAACTAATAGTAACCACAACTAAGCCTAATGTTAGCGATTCACGCCCCGACGGAAGATCAATGAGCAAAGTATCGGACAATATCCACACTAAGCAGAGGTGCTATGTTAATATATGTAAACACGACCAAGTAGCTATGAAAACTCAATTTTTATTAAAAGTGACAATGAAAATATATGATAATAATTATAATAATAAAATATTCCTGTTTCACTCACGTAGCTTATCGAGGATGGTTGGACTATTTAAGAAAGAGTGTGATATTTATTAACCGACTTCAAAAAAAGGAGGAGGTTATCAATTCGTCTGTATGTTTTTTTTTTTTTTGTGTTTGTTACCTCATATCTTTTGACTGGGTGAATCGATTTTGATGATTTTTTTTTTATTTGAAAGTAGTTGCTTCCCATGGGGTCCCATTTTTTTTTGGTCCAGGTTTGACAGTGGAATCCATGAGAAAACCATATAAGTCGTAAATTTGCATGAGGTATGTGCGCGACAAATGGACGAATAACTCGATATCTATTCAACCGATTTCGATGATTTTTTTTTTATTGGAAAGAGTATACTTCAAGGGTTGTTTGATGATAGTTTGGTTAGATTCTGATTATAGGATCCATGACAAAGTAACGGAAATATTCAATTCTTAGTAGCAAATTAACGATACACGGCCGAATCTTGTATAGGCTATCTAGATTTTTCATTCACCTACCATAACATCGTTATGATCAAGTAATTGTAGTACTATTGTATAAAACACTTCTTTATATACCGTCAATAGTTTTCGCAGCGCACGCGAAATAATTACTTTTATAGGCAACAGTTTGATACGTTTGGGTTACATTGCTCCATTTTAAGTAGAGATCTATAAGTTTTTGAAAATATAATAAAGCCTATGTTACTCGGTAAAGACGTAGCCTTCTAAAGGTGAAAGAATTTTTTAAATCGGTCGAGTAGTTTTTGAGTTAAATCGTAATACAAAATCAAACAAAAATCAAATCTTTCCTCTTTAAAATATGAGTTATGCATGTAAGCATTGTATATATGTATATGTTTGTAATTGAAACATATTTGAACATCTCCTAAAAGTTGAGACCAATTTTGAAAATTATATATATATATATATATATATATATATATATATAGAATCGTATAAGTACTCTTATATACATGTTATATTTATGTATATTTATATATTGATTACTAGTGTTTTTCCCGCGGTTTCACCCACGTAGTTCCCGTTCCCGTGGGAAAATGGGGACAAAATGTAGCCTGTGTTACTCCCTGATAGTGTTGCTTTCCATTGGTGAAAGAATTTTTTAAATCGGCTTAGTGGTTTAGGCGTGAAAGCGTCCAGACAAACTTACTTTCGCATTTATAATATTAGTTAGGATAATATAGATACTTCCCCTTTTTTTAATATACAGACATTCCGTCATATTTTATGGTGAAGAATGGTATAACACAACATCTATAAACATACAGTTTATTTAATTATTACTAGAAATAATTATTTGATTATGTTATGGCTGCCCAACACCCCACCAACTAAATCTATTTAATCAAAACATGTTAATTTATATTCATACATTTAACCATATTAACTAATATTTATTAATTAAGTACCAAAATGCATTTTTCTTTACGTTTCACTGTTTTAGATTAATATATTTAAATAATAATATAAACGGCGCTGTCTCATATGAGCTGCACGTTTAGTAGGTCTACCCATATTCTACCAAATTAGTGAGTGTACTTCAGATTCACTAAAAATCGAAAAATAAATAAAAAAATTAACAAAACAAAAACCGACTTCATATGAAAAACAAATTAATATGCACTAAAAAGTAAAAAAATAATTGCGTATTCTTCTATAATTTGATAATTAACTTACTATTTTCTACTCATCAATATGTAGGTACGAATGTGTTGTGTAGTTGATAATGTATTTACAATTATTGTTATTTTTGGGAGTGTAGCTTGTGTCCAGGAATACTCATCAAGAGATAAATTTAGAATTTTTTCTAAAGAGTCTTTAAGGATGGCATCGATTTTATTGGTAAGGCCAGAAATGTTGTTTAATTTATGTTTTGTTTTAATTAATGTTGTTTGTAATACGATTAATAATTTTGTTCTAAATCATAAGTTTCCGTGGTGTAGCGGTTATCACATCTGCCTAACACGCAGAAGGCCCCCGGTTCGATCCCGGGCGGAAACACACTTTTGTGATTTATTAATTTTAAAATAATTACTTTCTTTTAACCTATATTCAACCAAATAAAGCGCAATATAATAACAAGTTAATATTTATAATTATATTTAATATAAATGGTGCAAGAAATTTAATGCAAATATTATCTTACGTAACGAATTTACGATAGCCAATAATCAATTATTCAGTTTTTCAAGTTTGTACGTCACCTACCTCCGGGTCTCACCATCTTTTTTGGGTCATCAGTTCACCTGGGAGCTACCCTGTCTACACGATCTGTCGTTTTCATTCTAGGGCTCATCAATTTGTGAAATAGTACACGTTTCGCTATCGAATGACAAGATTGGAATAGGTGCGAAGTGTCTTTATATATATTTTTAATGGTTTAATCATATGTCATTAAAGATTACTTTTCATTTAAAAAATATTTGGTTTAAGCATTTATTCAAAAGCAATAAACATTCCTAATAGAATAAATTCCATATTTTGAAGTTAAAGTCGAGACTTCTTAATACGTAATATGTTGGTAAGCTTTGTGTTAAGAGAGGAAAATTTAATTAACTACCTTTTGTGAGCGAAAACTTGGGATCCCAAGAATTAAGTTAAATATTAAACCGCCATTGTGTAATGTTTGATTTCGTTCCCAACTTTGTAATATACGTTTAGTTTACGTATTTCGCTCATCACTTCGGTCCTTTGTTTGTATATGGTTTAGGAGAAATGAAACTTTCGGGTAATTTTGGGTACTCGACGGTTATAAGCGTCGCTGTAATTTTACTTTCCGGTGTGATGTAGTAAGCACATAATGCCAATGAAGACTATATATTATACATATATGCTACTAATATGAATTACTATGTTTGTTGGTAGAATTTCGTATAAAAAATGTAATTTCGTTAACCGCGTCTCATGTTTGATTTAATCCATATTTTTAGATTTTTTTTCAATACTAATTTCGATGTTTTACATAATGCTGGGCATCTCGTGACGGGCATATATTAGTTGAATACGGAATACAGATTAAATAAGCGCATACACAGAGTAGTTAGCTGTATAACATAGAGTAGAAGAACATAAAAGCATGATGATGTAGAACCACTTTACGTGTTTCCCAATTGACGGAAAAGCTAAAAATAATAATACAAAGCACGAAATAAATCCGTAACTAGAAGTATCTGCTGCAAAATTACGGACGACGGCAGGCTATTTAAATAGTTTTTTTTTTTTGGAAAACTTAACGGTCGTGTTTAGCATTATATGAAATTATAAAGATAAGATAAATAGGATTTATTATATGACAATATCGAATGATGAAAAAGCTTTCAAAAATATAAAATTTTACTGAATTAAATCTATACCAATTATTTTTATTCATTATATTTTTATTAATTATACGCGGGGCACAGATAAATTGTCAAACATTTTACAAATAAGCAACGCATTCTACATCTTGCTTTAGTCGGTAAGCAGTTTTATAAAAATGACATAAAAATAAAACTAATAGAAATCCCTAAGGCGATTATTATTACTCTTTATAAAATAGGAATATTTTATACCATAAAAATATTAAAAAGAAATGACCAACAACAGTAATATTTCTGCTGTAAGCTCCGACTATTAAACACCTGGACGGCTTTATTCCGGTTCAATTAATCGTGGCGCGGCAAATGAAGTCGAACTCCATCTTCTATATAGGTATTTTTTAATTAAAGTCTCGACATTAAGACCTTACATCGCACAGAGAATAAAGAGATAGATCAAAGGGGAACACTTGATGAATTATTATAGATGTGAAGTATAAACCTGTCTCTATGTACATACTACATATACGTAATATACAAGAATTTAATCATGGACAGTCTTCGCAAAAAATATATGAATGACCTTGATTGTCAATCAGCCAGAACTTGCTAGCACAGACTTTACTGCAGCGAAGTAAAGTCGTAAAAATATTATACATAGTATTTTATTGAATCGACAATTCGTCAATCGTCAATCATGTCATCAGTGAGATCTACTAAATATTGGTATTAAATATAATATTTAGCATATTGGTGTCGTCTATTGGTGTAGAATTTGTAATTATGTAACTCAAACGAAATGTCTATAAACGGTGGAATAATACCTTGCATTTTAATCTGTCTACTGTAATTTAATAAGAGAGAAGTCATCATTAAAGTATGCACTCAATAATGTCGAGAATAGCATAAAGATCTGCAGGTAGTGCGAGTTCAAGATTCCCTTTGAGCATTCTAAAGCGTTTCCAACTTGGAGCGACTTGGAATAATAAAAGTCGATCAGTGTCTGGGACGGCTCTTGACGATTTCCGTCGATTGTCGTCATAGTTGAATAGGGAAAGCATCTCAATATTGTAAAATGGTTTTTAAAACATTTAAAGTATTAAAATTAAAAACTACATATTCTGGAGCAGAATACAAAATTAAGATTAGTTGGTATTTCTAATTCAAAATCTTTTTCGATTGTAGCTATCATTTTTTCATTAATAAAACAAATATAAGTTTTATTACCATAAAAATGTAAAACATTTTTTTATAGTATAGGTAGGCGGACGAATGAGCAAAGCTAGTAGACAGAAATATTTGCCAATTTAAATTATGCAACGTTCAACTTATTTCACAAAACATTTCATATTCTCAAAGACACCTGACAATCAAGGGCAAAGCGAAATAAACTTTACTACGAAGTAATAAGAACCAAAAAATGTGTGTTTCCGTGGGCTAACTTATACGAGTATTCGGTAGACTGTTCAACAAGTTTTCCGATTGGCAATTGGATCATCGAAAGTTTCCTGTCGCTTCAGATCATGTTTTTTTTTTAATTGCAACATGTTTTGAACTGGACGAAAAGCAATTTCCCTTCATCTAACTCGTATGCTATCAGCGGTTTTAACTTGTTTCATCATTTTAATAACGTATATAGATTGAAGTATGTTAGGTACTTTTTCAATTATATTTTAGGATATTTATACGATCTTTACGGTCTTTACAAAACCAATGATTATATGATAATTGAAAAATTGCAATATTAATAAAATTAAATATTTGTTATTCTTTTTTTTATTACGTCACATCACTACATTCATACACGGTAATAAGAAAGGACAGACATAATGTAGATGAAGTTGTGGATACGTCATATTGTGCTAAATTAGTTTTTCGTAACGCTTGTCTGCAAGTAGGTCGAGGTCAGATAAAGCACTGAATTTCGTTCTACGCGAGTGTTCTCGACATTCAAAATCAACGTGTCATGCGAAGCAGCATAATGATGTTCTATCATTAGAGTTGCTATCTACGTTGAATACATTTTATATAAAGAATAAAAAAATAAATTAAAGTAACATCGTGTAAATGTTCCACTGCTGGGCTAAGGCCTTTTTTTAAAAGGCATAATCGACTCGCTGCTTCTGTGACAATAGGTGGATATATGTGTATGTTACGTTTACAGGTTTCATTATAATGTTTCTTTCACCAATGAGCAATGATGAATTATTAAATTAAAACAAAGGACGTAAAAATGAAAGGATATTTACTAATACTATTCTCACCTCGGCTCAATATAAAGCATTCTATATTATTAGTAAATATTCCCAAAAAAAATCTGTCCTAGTATTGTATCGGCTCTTAGTGCGCGATAGATTTAATTCTACGATAACTCCTAAGATAATAATTTAAATTGGGTGGTGGAAAGGCCAATAATTATATACATGAAATGCTTAAAACAAATAACGTATTTAATTTGATAAGGATTAATATAACCATTTTTTAAACATTAAAGTAGCTTTAGTTAGCTATCCTTAAGAAATACTCGTAGACATATGCCATCGCGGACTTATCTGTAGATCTATGAAAGGGGAACAATGTTACCATACATTATTAGATTATCGCGTTCATACAGACAGACAGACGCCGCGGGGGACTATGTTTTGTAATATGTAGTGATAGTAATAGTAGATTGTAAATTGCGAATTTTCTTAGGTTATTTCAAATAGTAAATAGTTACCATATTATTTGCTAAGCTTCAACTCCTGTTTTTACGAATTTATTCACATACTTTTAATCACGAGGTACGAACATTGATCTTCTGCAAATTGACAAGTACGTCTTAGACTTTTAGTTTCTTTTTGTCACAGATTCCTCCACCGCAACGTACGCGATAGAAATGAAATAAATTTGAACAACGGTTGCAGCTATTATTGATTCCTGACCTTCTTACTAAATAGATTGGATAATTCCAATTAAAAATATTAGCAGTCGTCTTCGTGTTATTAACTTTCGTTAGATTTTCTAGTGTTAGATTTTGCAATATTGTTTTAAACATCTAGGCATATATATTTTCAATATTAATGATATTGATTACTATAATTATCTTATCTTACGTCACGTTTTTATCATATAATACAAAGGTAATTGTAAAATGTTTCGATATCAAAACATAATCTATATTAAAAATTTAATTACAAGTTTACGGTCAAATGCTTAAGAATACTTTCGGAGAGTAAAAACATTTTTGTGGTAGGTTGTATGTTTCATATTGGGTCTGTCTGGGTAAGTGACTAAGTGTGGTCCTGGTGACGGTTAGAAACACTTTTTCTCACCCAAGTAAGCCAGTGTAACTACTGGATATAATATCTTAGTTCCCAAAGTTGATGGCGCATAGAACCATACAAGGAATGGTTATCTTACGACACATTATCAATGGTACTTACCGCCCATTTGACAATTTGCCTAGATAATATAATTTAAAAAAAAAACACATTTACTGTCAAATGATTATGAATACTGTCGAAGAATTTAAATATTATCATTTTCATTAATCCCTTTTTATTCGGACGAAAATTTAACGTTTTGAGTAAAATTAACGTTGTTATTTTCAAGCGGCTCTGATAAATTTTCATTATTAATACCCTCTGTTCGGTGGTTGGGATAAGCGTTAAGTATTCCGAATCGGATAAGGCAGAATTTTAAATTTATAACTTTTGAATTTTGAGGAAGATAATAGTAGAACATTAATTATTATCTAAATTAATTAAAATCATATACCGGAACTCACGATACAGTTAGCTGTGTATATTATATTTGATATTGGTAAATGAAAGAATACTAATATAAATCTATTAATGATGTTAAAATAATATTATGTATCGTTTTATCAAGTTTTGCAAGTCTTTAAATTTTGCCTATTTATTCATATGCTCTTCAACAACGAAAATTTCAAATTCGGCAACAATATAACAGCTTCTAAATAATATTATTATTATACAAGTGTAATTAAATTTATTTCGGCCAAGTACAAAGAGGTAATCTAAGCAAGCATTTCAAAGCGTGCAAAGAGATGGCTTAAAATGAAAAATTCTTAAAGAGACTGAATTTCAATTAACAGGGAATTTTAGTAAATAAATACCTCATGGAATAAAAAAATATTCATAATTTCACTGTTATTTTTTTTCTCCATTTCGCTGCGGACGGATGCTGAAATTATTGATTCGTTTGTAAACATTTCGAAACTTCTTTCATTATTTTTTGATTGGGAGTAAACATATTGATTTACATTAAAACCTTAAATAGATACAAATAAAAATTAAAAATAATTACTATACAAGTCGAATGAACGCGTGGAATGGTGGCAAGAATGCTAGCAGCATTTCCGCTTTGAATCGCAATTCCGATTCTTTCGGCGAAAAATGAACCAGCCTTTCTGTCACCAGTCGAGGCAATAAGACGGGGTGTAATATTTTGAATGAATTTATTGGCATTATTACAGTAAGGTCCAAGCGTTTCAACTGCAAACGGAACAACAAAAAATATAATTTGGAGACGAAAAATTGATTGGTAAAAACATTTTTAAACACATATAACATTTTCATTATCTGTTATCTTGCATATATTCATATTTATTTATTATTTATAAAGCGCATGTAATTATAAAGCCGAGCTACTAACAGCGGAACGGATCGGGTCAGTGAGCTTTTGGGCCGTATTCTTCTCGTCTTTAGCTCGGTTACATTTAATATGTTGTCTGACGTCATAACCATTTATATACATGACTATTATTGCTTATATTACAAATTAAAAAAAGTTGGTAAAATGCCTCATCTCGTATTAAAGAGAAAGATTAAGAGATTATTTCAGGCTTTTCGTCTGTTTAATCCTTTTTTCGTGCAGTTTTCACACTGGTCCAAAGCCGTAATAAGCGGATTATCGAATATACGATAGCTTTTTGTTACTTTCTTTTACCCCAAGGTCGCCTAAGCTGTTTTAGCGATAGCTGCATCTTGAACATCTTTCTTGTTTTTATGTCTAAGTATCTTGGTGTACAATATAGTGTAAGTATGTGTATCGTTTCGATTTGATACGCAGGTTTCTTTATGATGTGTTCGTCCCTCGCCGGACACGAGACCAATTTATGAACAAACTCCCAACTATTTTTTTATAAACACGCGACTTACATTTAATTTCTGCCTTTATCCTTTTCTGAATTATATCTCGTTTTAATGTACATACTACATAGTTAAACGACAAAGAACTAAAGTACCTGTAGTGTTTGTATTTAATAATAACTATAGTAATAGTTATTTACACTGTCTCATGCTCACGTTATGGTGGGACAAACGTCATTCGAGTGAGAGCCATTGGCGAGAGCGGACGTGTCGCTTGCGCATACGTTGTGTTGTCGAGCCAGTGAACCGTTAGTGTAGTGTACAGTATATAGTGAACACTACAGTACCCTTAACATGTGTAATAAATTAATATTTAAGGGACAGTTAGTTAGCGGTAAACAACCAATACTTTAGTTTCATAATTATTTATAAACTAATATGATTAATCCCTATATATATTTATGAAAATGATTCGCAAAGTCCGCTTTAAGGATGCTTAATGCCAATCTACATAGACAGACGTAGGGCACTCACTATCAGCAGTTGAGTGCATTTCATTGAAACACAAAAGGACTGTACTCAATGGAATGTCATTGATAATTACTGAATAATCATATTACTATGTATTTATTATATATAATTATATATATGGAATTTCTATATATTGTATTTATACTATTAAACAATTTATTGATCACATGATAGCTATGGCATACATTATATAATTATAATCAATGAGCTAGCCATCTAGCTGATTAAATATAACCAAGGGAACGGTCCCAAATTCGAATTTATAGACTCAAAGTATAACGAAATATATTTTAAAATAAAGGTAATACAAACAAACATGTATAATAATAAAATCTGTATCTATTACACTCTTTAGGTACCCTCAATAACCTAATAAATCATTTGTCTTCAAAGTAATAACTAAATATATTGTGACGGTTTTATGTTAATAGGATTACTTATTATTATACTTATTATAATATTAGTATGAGCATATTACATGAAATGTTTTAATGGGCGATGTTATAACTAATTTTTTTGTAAGCTTAGTCGAACGCCACATCGAAAGTAGGTTTTGCAAAATTTATGCATTATTTGAATCAATAAATGGTTAAGTATATAAGCACAGCGTAGTAATTTGTATTGCAATTTCGTGTCATTTTAAAACCATATTCCTAATAAAAGTGCCAGGTTTAATATTAGATTAAGTTACATTTGATATCAATATCATAATAAGCCAAATTAAAATATCATAATATAACAAAAATCATTTCAATTATAAGTTAAAATTTTTTGTCAACGTCACTTCTGTTTTTATATCGCATATAATATGTATATTGTATACGTTAAAAATGAAAAAATATAATAATTTGAAAGTTAATATATTTACCTCACGCACATACCTAGAACATACCTCCCCACCTCGTGTGGGGGAATCGCGTAATGCGTTTTTCTAGCGAAAATAAAAATACCTAAAAGCTATAGAAGCGGGTATAGAATATATAATAAAAACTTTCAATATAAATAACTACTATTTTTGTTAATACTTTTTCTGCTGGATTTTAATTAAACTTGATAATTTGACCCGACGATGAAACATGTAGCCTATTAATTTGTCCCATTTGCATGTGTGCATACCATAAGCTTTATGACGTAAAGAAAACATGTTTCATTTTTCACTGTCATTTACACAACATAGCTAAAAAAAAATGCACGCCTTCGAGATACGCCATACAGACCTGAAACAAAGAAATAAATAAATTAGTATATTATACCAGCGAAACAAAGGAAAATATTTACGAAATAAATAAGCGAAAAAAAATTGTACTATTTTAAATTTTACGATGGAATAAATCAATACATTAATTAAATTCCACCTAAATTCACTACTACCTACCACTTACAACACAAATTAAAATAATTTCTGCGAAACATGGCAAATAATATAATTTCAATCAACTGTAAATGTTAGCTGTCGTCTACATCAACCACACTAAATGTGTGTTAGTTAGACGTTACTGAGAAAACAATTATTGCATCCTGTCAGCATCCTGCGTCCGTAGTTTCAAAATTATGATACATTTATTTCAATGATGGTGTATAAACCACAGCTTGCTTATGACTTATTCTGCTTTTCATAATAATGTATATAATGTATTTTATTATAAAAACAATTAGTGAATTTGTTAGAATGGGTAGTACAGTTCAAATGAAGACATTTCAATCCAGTTGAAATGAAGACAATTCTTTAAGCTATTATAATTTTGAATATTGGATTTATTTACTTGGCTACCGTTGTGCTTATAACTAATACAATACTTTTTTTAATATATAATACAAACACGGGGCTTTAATATAATAAAGATCACTTATCATCCTATCCTGTAATGTAGCTTATAAATCTAGCACTATCTTTTTTTTATTAAAGATAGTAGCAAAATGACAAATCTATTAACAATTCTAAAGTAACATGATTGTGCCGAGCCTTGGGCGTAAGAAGGACTCGTAGGTAATGGTATGTATGTCAGATTATATGATAAAGCAACGGTTTAATCAATCAAAGTGAATCAATGCTGTTACTAAATAGTAATAGGAAATTAAAGAAATATACAAATATATAAACTACCGTCCAAAAGTTTAGCAACATATATTTTCATACAAAACTAAAATCAAATCTATATAATATATATGTATGTAGTTTATGAAAATGAAAGTATAGCCAGCTGTATTTAATTTTTTAGTGTGTAAGAGAAAGAATAGTTTATTAAGTCGCTTATTAAAAGAGATACAAAGACACTATTTGATTACGTATTTAATATTCCCAACTTGTATTCCATCTTCAGCTCCGTTTTGCAATAAAAACACTAGACCAAACTAGATTATGCGCTGAAAAATAGACCTTATAATGCAAAACATAAGACACAAATGCAATTGTTATAACCGTGTGCAATTTAGATGGGCATCACGTGCGTCAATTGGGCCATAACAAGCACAAAACGGTTGCAGGCCGAATTGAGCTACTTTTATTCATCGGAACTTCTTTTTTATCTGTAGACTGTACATATAAATTTAAATTATACCTCTTTATTTATTTATTCTACAACTATCTATTCAGCTCGTAGCGTGATGTTAAATGGCCTAACTATCCGCAAAACTTGGACTTTCAAATGTTAAAATATTTTTTCAAATAACATTTTTGGCAGTTCTTGAGATTAGCGAGTTTAAACAAAAAAATCCTCTGTATTATTATATTATAGCAATGAGACCGCCTATTTATACACCCTTCTTTACATATATTTTATTATAGCCCGACAGGTCACATGACTCTACACCACCTGATGGTAAGTGGTAGTAGAGTCCAAACGCGACGACGACTAGTGCAGTCGGGAAGAATGATCTGCACTGACCGTCCCCGCCTTGCCGGCCCGTAAGATACCTCTTCACGCCTCGTTTGAAGGAACCCAGCTCATAAGAGGTGGGGAACACTGGTGCTGGTAAAGAATTGCATGTTTTGGAGGTGTGACAAAGAAAAGAGTTGACAAATTTCTACCTACTTTGTAATAATAGTTTTCTTTTCTTTGATGTACAATAAATGAACATTTCGTTAATGTATATATGTAGAAAATGAATAAATTAAGATCCTCGAAAAGATTAACACACGTTTCTTTGAATAATTGTTTTTATATTTTCGTTTGTCTTAAATAACATGATCTTACGATAACTTAAAGATCTTTTAATCTTATAAGTATAATTTAATTATTTTTTTTGTATTCAACTAGTAATGTTTCTATAATAGTTAATATTTATCCACAATTGATACGGCTATCTATCATATCTCACAACACGGCCATTAAAGATTTGCAATATTTAACTAAATTAGTTTTAGTTTAAAATTATTACTACAAAAATGGCAAAAAGACCAAACCCCGTAGATTTTAAATATAAAAATGATTTAATAATAATGAAAAGCATTTGATTTCAAGCTATTTTTGGGATAACTTATTCGTTGTTAACATATTATCCCGTTTTTTTTTTAGTTCCAGAATGATAAGTTCCTCGCTAATTTGTCTGTGCTTGGGTGACAGTTGCAAGCTGGTTTAAAAAAAGGATTAGTAAAATTGTTATTAATTGCATGAAATATTAATATTTAAAGGAAACTTATCAGGAGCATATCTAGTCAATTTCCTTAACAATTCGACTCATCACTCAAAACTTGAAGACCAATTAGCAGTGGTCACAGTGCAGCAAGTTTTAATGGTTTCTCCGAAGCTCGTGGATTCGATTTAAACTTAATAAGTTATGGTTAAGAACCCCATCATTACACAACACAAAGTTTTACTATTATGTTGTGTTCAAAGTTTAGTTTTATATATAAATGGGCCATTTATTATAATAAATATAAACATCACCTTGAGTTTATTTTATGAGCTCCAATTAATTAGCAGACTAATGAAAATGTTATAAATTATACGTTAGTTCTATGCCATTATACTCGTCAGGTCTTAGAATAATCTAAGAAATATCTTTAACATTATTAATAAACTAGTAGTCTTATATCTTAAGATTTAACGAATTATGTCTTGTAATATGCCGTCATAACATTATTTACTATAACTACACTTGCTTCTGTGTGTTTTAATGTAGAATATTTGTTAAGTGACCGACACAATTATGGCTTTTAATTTTCTAAGGAGTGTTTTACTTGTAATGTTTATGATATAATAAGCAGTAAGTATATTTCTGGTCTGGTAAAAGTTGTATAATTTCTGTGCACTCAAAGTTTATCCAATGCACAAAGTGGCTTAGGTTGTTACATCTAACGAGTTTAAGAGTATAATCATGTTAGTACTACGTTCAATGTTTTTACAAAATGGCGTTTTAAATTTACCAACATTTTATAAAAATATTTATTTGTTTAATAAAGTTCCAGATTAAATAAATAAATTATTAAACAATTAACTAATAAACAAACCAAGATGATACAATTGATTTAAAGAAGCTTAATTCAGATGTATTGAAATTAGATTGTAGATTGATATTTATTCACGGAAAAAAGATTCTATTGTATTCGGAGCGTGCACGACATTAGCGCCATCTTCCAAACGCAGTTTTAGGGGCATATGTCAAACAATTAATATAAATAGCTTGTTTATTTTGTATGGATTAGAATAAATAAAATATATTTAGAAAGACAATTTTAAGATAGAATAAAATATTCGTAAAATTGTAGTTCTGTGTATACCAAATAATACACTCAATGCTGAAAATGACAAGCCAGTTTTTATTCTCATTAAAAAAAAATTAGAAGGCGGTCTTGTACTGTACATATTATTATTTAAATATATCATTGAAACTGTACATTTTGTCACAGTTAATTTTGATAATAAAAAATCGAAATTACTAAATGACACACCAGCAAGATCTAGTAGTTCATTGACAATTTTTATTGATGCTAGCGAATTCTTGGCTTTTTTTTTCAGTAAACTGGTCTTCAAATGATTTTTTGTTAGTGCAACAGTTTTTATCTTTTATTCTTGAATTAATTGTCGTTACAATTCTCGAAATTGTTGCTATATCAACTTGAATTTCACAGCGATCAGTGTTAATAAATGTATTGTAAATAAAGGTAGTTTCCCTTAAATTTATTTCAGAGAAAATATTGACTTGACATTCTCGTTTGACCAGAAGAAGTTGTTTGATGTAATTCATTTCTTTCTTCCATTATAATTTCATTTATCATGGTATCCGAGACTACTGTTGTTGTGGTGTCTGCAACATGTGTGGTTCTTCGTTTTAATAGGCGTGTATGCATGTGACCTTCTGTTTGTAATCTTCTGCTGTCGATATACTATAGGGAATATTGTGAGAACATAACTCGGACCTGCTTGCGCTTCTGATTTTTAGCCTCCTATGAAATGTTCACTCCAAATTTTTTCGTCGGATTTTGGAGACCATGGCGACCTTGGTGACCATGTTGATGGATATCAACACTAAAAAAAATAATTAGGTACTTTAATATCCTATAAAATGCAACTTCAACTTCATGTTTCCTTTTTACAGCAGCTATCCATTTATATCTTTGATCTAATTTCCAGGAAACTAGGAAAAACATAAAATTTGCAATAATTTATACTATTTCTGCTGTTATTTTTGCAGTCTACGATACAACATCAATAATGATTCATTTTCAAAAATTTCAAACCAATATTGACAAGTTTACTGACTTGTCCCCTTTTGTTGCACATTTCTGCCGCGACAAGCGCAGCGATCGTTTTCTTTACCCCTTCCACCCACTTCGCACGTTCCGAATAAGAGAATATCAACGGCTTTACTTATAAACGTTGCTTAGCGACTAAGGAGAAAAATAAGAAATTCAATTCATCATGCTCCATAAGAATTGACAAGCTTATATCAGTGTATTTTCTACCGACATCAAAGTTAAGACACCTACGTTGAATCAAGATATTTCACCTCCCCTACTAAAGACTTAAAAAACTCACTTCTGCTTGTCACCTAAATTAACTATATTAACCACTAGCCGATCTTGTCCTCTCTTTAAGTGAATTTAACAATTGGTTATGTATTTAACGACAAAGTAATTACCTATTTATACATATTTATTTAAAGTACACTTAGACATTACAATTAAATTAATGTTGAAAAAGACTTATGTCCTAACAAACTTTTCAACGAAGTTTTAAAACTACGCATTAAACTGTCACTCGAGTTCATTAGTCGTTTTCTTGTTTGTCTCTCATTCGCTATGATGTACCGCTATTTATCTTGATTTTAATATGACTGTTAACAAACTTTTTACATCGTAAAACTTGAGGAATTAAGTCAAATATTGGCATATTGTTTATATTTCAGTTTTACTACGACTACTAGAAGTCAAAGGAGTTTGGTAATTATTTAATTTCTAATTATAATTAAATATGCATATATTTCTAATTTAAACCTTTTATTTAAATTAATTATACTCGTTCAAAAGTCAATGAATGATTAAAATATTTTATACCCAAGATTTATACGCTAAAATACTAATTTATACCTACTGCGTTGTTGCCAGTACCTCTAAAGGTAGATTCTACAGTGCGAATCTACTTTACGCAGAACAAGCAGCAGCGGTCTAAATTTGACTAGCCCAACATGAAAGTCAATTTGAATAAAGTATATTTTGAATTTGAATATAAAATGATGAACAATTTTCAATGTCTCATATTAAACAATTTGTTTAATACTGAACTAAACGCAGAGGTTAGATCGAAGCCCACCACTAAGTAAGTTTCGAAGTTCAATTTATGGAACGGAAATTAATATTCTAGGTGTAGATAACATTTAATTGATAGTAGAAGTTCAGCGAACGTATTTAACCAAATATTTTTTAAATAACTGTTACGATCTATTACTTTATGTAAAATGTAAAATTAAAACTAATCGTCACGTGAGTTTAATGGCTATAGATTGCTTATGAGATCAAGGATAAATAAATTTTTGGTTTCATTCTGTATAAGTTTCAGTTGTCTTTTATAGGATAGGTAGGCGGACGAGCGTATGGGCCACCTGATGGTAAGTCGTCAACTGGTCACCAACGCCCTTAAACATTGGCAGTGTAAGAATATTAACCATCGCTTACATCGCCAATGGGCCACTAACCTTGGGAACTAATATGTTATGTCCCTTGTGCCCGTTATTCCACTCACTCACCCTTCAAACCGTAACACAACAATACAAAGTACTGCTGTTTTGCGGAAGAATTTCGATGAGTGAGTTTGCACAAAGCTTTACCACCAAGTAAATCAATAAAATGACACTTTATTTTATTATATATCGGAGTCTGAAAATTAGTATTGTTACACTCCCGCGTCCTAAAATGCACGTAAAGCTGTATGTGCTACTCCTACTGGACTATTTTAGTCGTATCGATTTTTTTGTCACATTTTCTATTATTTTATACTTTATAAGAGAGAACATAGACAAGATTTATGTTTGCGCACCCTCTCGTGTAATATACACGATGACCCGCGCAGTCGGCTTCTCTTTAAAATGTCCACTGTGGCTGTTCGTGAGTAAAGAAATATCAAATATAATTTTTTTTTTATTAAAAACATGATTTATGTCAAAATATTTTGATCAATCACTATACGTTACTTAATGATATTAACGTTTAATTACAATTTTACTATCATTTTCAATGGAATTCTGAACTGTTCACCAGGCCAAAGGGCTCTTTCCCTTTTTATGTTAAATGGCGCTAAGGGTCAGAAGGCTCATGGGTCAGGGGCAGTGACTGTCACTATAACTACAATACGGAGAGAGTTGCCGGCCTTTGAACTTACCTTTTTTACCATTTCGTTCGAAATAAGTTTATTTAAAAAAAGTAGTCATCGAAACTCTTAAACAATTTCAAACCGGAACACGACAATACTAAATATAACTACATATTATACTATATATTATATCGCAAATATATAACCTACCCAGACAGCCTTGCAAAAGCCTTATCACCAAATAGGTGCAAAATATTTAAATCAGAATAATTATTAGCTACAATAAACATAGTAACAAGTGTAATCAGGGGTCCACGACAACCCTAAATCTATTGACGATATTGTTTTGATAAGCCATGTTTTACACCGACGTATAAATAAAAAAGAAATTGAGGATTTATTGAGTCTATTTGTATTGGACATACGGGTATGTGCCGCGGTCTGGATATATTTACTTTATATGTTTTGGCTCGACATCAGAGCATAGTAGGGACTGTTGCAAATACCGAAAGTAAATAAATAATAAAACTAGCTACTACTTTTGTGACGGTGTATTTCTTGAACCGACGACAAGTTTTATGTAGATGAACCAATATACTATGAAATGCTATTTAAAGGTTTTAGTATTATTTATTTTTTTACACTGTAAGTATCAATGTCAAAATAAATACAATTTACAGATACAAGATCGAAACAGTATTAATGTTAAAAAAAGTATTCTTTATTTAAATACTACGCATTCGGATAATTTAATCTGTGAAAATTCAGAAATTCCTTTATGCTTTGTCTTCTAATTTAAGTTACTAAAGCTTTAATCACTTTATATATTTACTTTCCAGGGCCGCGGTTTCGTCTGCGTTAAATTTGGATTTCAACTGCCTGTTGTGAACCTGCCTACAATTAGCCCGATTGGTTGACGTTCATAGTTCTGCACTGTTCTATAGGATAACGTCTTGTTACACAGCTTTACTTCCTTAACAAACAGGCCATCATAGATTTAATAACATCCCACATATATAAGTAATTCAATGTGTCCAAGATTTGATGAAACATAAGATCGATTATTAGATTTTTATGTTGGCAAAAGTTTTCATCATATGTTTAAAGATAATAAAGATAATAACGTTAAACCATTTTATCAGACGCGTATTAGGGAAGTGAAATATTTCAATAATTTTTCATCAAATTAGACCAAATTTCAACAAAATCATTTCTGTGGTTTAGCCGTGAACAACTACCAGACACAGAAACTTATCATCTTTTTATAATATTAGTATAGATAATCAATATTCAATTCTGAAGAATCAAGTTAATAGTTATACTTATTAATTACAAAATTATGCCATAAATAACATTTATCTCTTGACTTAATCTTATCAAATTTATGGCCGTTGTATTTTCTTCTATGCGAGGATATATTGAAATTATTGTTTATAATTTATGTTTTCTATGTCAGATTACTTGGGGGCCTTGACATCGAAATAAAATAATTAAAAGCATAAAGATAAGTGTAAATGTACATTATTAGTCTTCCGCGACTATGTAAATAAATCCTAATAATTTACAATCAGATAGTTTATTAAAATAAACACCTAAACAGGTACGGAATCAGATAATTACGTAATTGATCTTTTTAGCAATGATAATGCTTAAGTGACTAGGCAACTGCACGGGACATATTTAAGAGCACAGATGTGTGCGTAAACACAAGTACACACTTAATTCATTGGCTCTCATAATCCGATGAGACAGCAAATCCGTTACGACTGAAAAGTGTTTAGGGCTCAACGCGCTTTACGAGGTATGGGAGTGTAAATACTGACAATTTCTACACTCTTTCACTTGACAGTACCTTAACCCAATGCCTTTGGATGGCACCTCGGAGTTTGAGCCCAGGACCTCAGGATCTAAGGCCATATAATTATACTACTATACAAGTGTAGCAATAAGCCAACGCTATTAAATAATAGAATGACTCTCAAAACCCTCAATTTTATAAATATAAATACAAACGTAACTGACACGAATCTCATTTCGAATGCGGAACAGACAGGTGTCAACCGAGGTCGGTATTCCGTTTACGTTTTTATGCTTGAAAAAACAAATTCGATATCCTGACAGATAATAACCGATCCGATTTCAAAAAGCTTTCGCTATCTATGTGTATAAACAGTTAAGCAGATATATTGATATTTGTGTATTACCTTTATTGTCATAAAAATATTATTTTAGGAGCACTTTCATATTTTTTTAATAATTGTTTTATGCCTTCATAAAAGCATGATTAAAAACTGTTGTAGGATTGCATTTAATTAACAGAATTCACATAAATAATAAATCACGAAATCATTTTTAATGGTCATGTTAAGTATTTAAATAAATGTGAAGATACCACCGCTTTGGAGTGAAGATTCTACAGAGAAGAACCGTCAAGAAACTCAGATTACTATTTACTCTTTCCATTATTTTAGTCACAGAATTGGGTCAATGAAATACATTTATATATATCCTGCCTGGTTTTCAACAATACTAACTCAACGCTTTTTATCATTTATAAAATCTTGTGTGGCTTATTTATCAATGACTTTTTAACTAAAGATTTATATTAATACCAGCTTAAAAATAGTCTTGGACCTTAGTATAGAAACGTATACCGTGCCCTATATAATTATAATCTGTCGTGCCGTATAACAAATAACAACATAAATCAGAAGAACATATTCGCATACAATCCTTAGATTTCAATGGATTGCCAATCACTGCCAATATTTGAAACGTAAATGTCCCACAACTGGGTAAAGACCTGCCCTCCTCGTGAGAAGTTTGCTTTGGAACTTATTCCACCACGCTGCTCCAAGTTTCCTCACGAGGTTTTATTTTATCCGAGTACGAGATGAATTAAAAATACAAGTTTGAAAATTCTGTCTTACCTGGGTAGGAACCTGCAATATTCGGTTAATATTCAGATGTTCTACCCACCGTATCTCTCGGTCACCTCCGAATCTCAGCTCATTTTATCTATATAAATGATTTTCCAGACATGCCCAGACATGACATGTTCGTTAATTACATAGAATACATTTTTAATTGGAACTTTGTTTAATTAACCTTTCCAATGTGACAAAAAATAATTGAAAGTTGGCCACGAATCGTTTCTTCAGTAATTAAATTATATTTAGGTATAGCAAGTTTTAATAGGAAAAATCGCTCCAGCTATTCTCATTATTATTATTTTTTGTTTATTTATAATATAATTATATTTGTGAAAAAAGTAATTACTAACAAAATTTATAAAAGTTGAAAAGTAAAATTGTATTGTAAGCTTAATTACAATAGAAAGCGTGGATGCGGAATCTACCTTCGAACTGATAATTTTAAATTTAATAAAGTCTTGTAAAATTACGATGCAAAAATACTAGTAAGTGCCTACTTGCAGAAAGTATAATTGAATTGATAGTATTAAAAATGTACTATAATAAATAAAATTCACAATAGGTTATATTGTCACTAGAAACAAAAGTTTGTACTTGTACGTACGTTAATTAGTTGAAGGACCTGTTAAGTATGCTAATGGTCTATTTATTTTTTATTATAAAATATATATGATTATATATGTAGTTAACCATAGCTACAAAAGGTTGCTTGCTTGTAAAGTGATGATATTTTATTATTATATTCATTTGTTGATATTTTTATTATCATATAACTTTAAGCAGCACAGTTTTGCCCAAAGCATGTCAAATTATTTTGAATGCACTTCTAGCGACATCTTCTTTAATGATGACATTTATAAATCTTTTCGGTTGAAAACGATTGAAACTTTGAACGATCAGATGAAGTTAGAGAGTAAGAAGCAGCGTACATTCAAAAAATAAAAATTCGTACTAAACTGTGGAAGTACACCCTTATATATTAATTGCATCGTTGGTCAAACAGTTACCTACGCTATAATGCTACAAATACTGAAATCCTAGGTTCATATCCCAGTTCAAGCACGTAAAAGATATTGATTTTTTTCGTCGAGAAATACTCAGAAGTTGCACTAACGTGCTTCGGTAAGGTATTTGGTTTTAGAGGGCGTGCCACCCTTCTACATTGTAAAAAGTTTCCGCGTAAGAATCCGCGACAGTGGTTTATTAGTAAATGTTTACCTAGCTTTTTTTCAGCTGTTATACATTTATATAATTAAAACAGTACTTTTATTTACTTACAATAATAAGTCCATTACTTGATGTATACTAAATAAAATCATAAAACGTAAATGAAAACCTCAAACATTAAGAACAGTGAGTAAGCAGCTGAGTTCTGAATTTTAATGTTTATCACATTATAATATTTGACTTAACAAATTATCAATAATAAAGAAAAAATAAATAACGAATCGAGAAAGAAAATATTACTTAGCGGCTATAATTGTTATTAAAATATTGTTACTTGTTGTTATTATTATTGACGATTATAAACCATAATTAACTACAAATACATAACAATCTATAATAAAACATTATGTAAATAAGTAAGTGATTAATTATGTAAATCTTCTCTAACAAAAATGCAAGACATTAAATAATTTCGTATTATAATAATAATAATCCCGAATTACAGTATCCAACTTATTCATAACGTATTCACTTTGTAAACGAATAACGAAAAGTTTTAAGACAAATTGAATAATAATGCGCGCGACAATTGAACTTAAAAGCGATAAGAACATCTCAAGTCCTCACTTAACCTGGCTTCGGTAATTACTATACAACTTCAGCCATTTTCAGATCTCTGAACGCCAAAGGAATCCGGCAAGTTTATTCCAATGGAATTCTCTCGCAAAACTTAACGCCTTCAATTTATACCATAAAACAAGAAGCCATTGAAATCGAAATTTAATTTAGGACGACTGCGAAAACTCTCTTCTGATATCAAGAGAATAGAATCTAAAGAGTTTGTTATAACTCGTACACAACGACGGTAAGATAATCGTGCTTCTATATTCGTTAAATTAAAGATATTTCTATTCTTTGATTACGAATTGAAAATAGTTATCAGAATTGTTTTTTGCAATGTACTTGCCTAATATTCATTTGTTTCTTTCATATGCTTACAAATATTAAGTTTGGCATTCTAATAATGAAAACGTATTTTTATTACTTTATTATATTTAACGGACTAGGGAATGTTGAATAGAAAAATAATAAAAGGGTTTAGAATACATATTTTAATTTATGATCATATACTTCAATATTTTATCTAATTCAATATTATGTTAAAGAACGAAAACAGCTTTGTAACAATTGTTTTAAAACAAGAGAAAAACTTGTCCATAGCGGTAAAGTTAAATATCATTTTTCTCTTTCCATTAATATGTATTACATTTTAAAGATTTCTTCACGATGTTTCCCTTCACTATAGTGCATGAAATGAATTGTAAACAACGCTTTAAGTACTTAAACAACACACACGTATGGGTGCTTAAACGGATTTGAGCTCAGAGCTTAATCCACACGCCGCTCAGTTGCGGATTGAATATACGAGTCAGATATACAGGAACATACTCCAATTCATTGAAGTCCTCTCGAATACTTGGTGGTAGAGCTTTGTGCAAGCTCGTCTGGGTAGGTACCACCCACTCATCAGATATTCTACCGCAAAACAGCAGTACTTGTTATTGCTGTGTTCCGGTTTGAAGGGTGAGTGAGCCAGTGTAATTACAAGCACAAGGGACATAACATCTTAGTTCCCAAGGTTGGTGGCGCATTGGCGATGTAAGAGATGGTTAACAGCTCTTACAACCCCAATGTCTATGGGCGTTGGTGACCACTTACCATCAGGTGGCCCATACGCTCGTCCGCCTTCCTATGCAAAAAAAAAAAAAACTTTCAAATTGGTAAAAAAAATCAGTGCCCTAATAATATGAGCTCGATATTTTAGCAAAGTAATATATTATTTCGAATGTCACAGATATTTTCATATTAAAAACCCAGAAAGCTTGAATAAACTCTCAATAACAATCCACAACAGATACAAAACACCGTTGCATTGTTACAGAGAAATACCGTCAGAAACTGTACAGGAACAAAATTAAAAGTTGACGGCGAAAAAAATTGAGAAACAAAAGCCGACGGAAGCGTGTTCATTGTGGAGATATTTGCTAACAAGTTTTCGATTGAACTGATTATACTGTTATGTAAGGTTTTTGTTTATGTTATTTTATTATGTAGACTTTTTATATCGTCTATAGGGATTTGTACATTATAGTAGCTTTCTGTAATTTTCGATATCCTTTAATTAGAGAGTTTAAAGATAGATTACATTAAAAAATAATGTACATTATTTACATTTTTGTATGGAATATTTATTCATGTAATAAAATATGCAAAAAAGTTTTTTTTCATAAAATATAAAGGAGATATAACATAATATATTTAAGATTGTGCGTATTATTCAAAATAGCCAAATATTGGCGAATGCCCGAATTTAATAGCAATCATTAAATATTTAATTACTATAATTAAATAGCATTATTTGTTGATACTGTCAAATTCAATCCTTGCGGAAATATAAGAGTAGATTTATACGAGAGTATTACGCGCGGCAACATTGTGCCCGAAATATCAATCACTCCTATTCTTATCTGAACGTTTCATGTGCTTCATTTGTGTTTAAATGTAAGGAAAACATAGTCAGCAAGCCAACACGTGTAAGATAAGAATCTGCTACATGTGGATCAACCAACTCGCCCTTAGTCCAGCACTTCATTAACAAGCTGTTATTTTAAGTATCTCTTCGAGCACTTATCATTCTTAGCCTGTATGAAACAATTCAACAATCAATTAATAGGTGACTTTATTGACGCGTGAAAGAAGGATAAACCAAGAAATAAAATTGCATTTATAATCCTCCGACCATCAGCCTTTTCAGGTCAACTGTTGGACATAAGCTTTGCCCGATTTATCTTGCCCACTTTGTACCTAGCGATCACCCGACATTTTCTTAACGCCACGAAGACTAGTAATAATAAAAACAGAGGGATTTTCTCCATCGGATTATTATTACATTAAGTAAGTATTGACCGTCGATACTTATGTATCCGTAGACCGTAGGTTCCTTTTGTATTATATAATATTTAATAACAATAGAATTTATTAAGTTTTCAATATATTTTTTCTTTAAAATTGTAATGTGTGTTTTATTTTATTTATTTCTCTTTTTTTATTTATTTTAGTTTGAGATTATAATATTAGTTGGATGTAAAAAAAATATTGTTAAATAAAAACATCTCTTTGCTAAAGGTAAAAAAAAATTTATAAGATGAAATTTCTTATTTGATGAAATTTATAAAAACAACATGGGAGCTTAATTTTCGTTAACAAAGGGAATTTAAATGAAATTGAATTGTTGAGACGCAACGCTCGCCTTTGATTCAAACCTGTTGACCTTTGACCTGAAGTAACTGTTATTTTATGTTCATATTTTTAAATAAGTATATTATCGTACATAAGTCATCGTTAAAATTCAGTTATTGTTTATTTCATTTCTACATTGATTAATGTGAATTATAAATAAAATTACAATATAAAGTTATTCTATTATTCTATTTATATAAAGCTCAGTTACTGCTGTTTTTGCATTTATAAGATATCTGAAGTACCAAGTATCCGTCTTATTGCGTTGATAAATAAAAAAAAAAACTATTTTTACTCCTTGACTACTAGGAAGTAACATACTAAGAAAACATTCAGGTTATTTGGTATCCAGCAAGGCAAATGCGTCCTTTCATAATATCATTAAATATGTACATAACTGAATGACAAAAAATTATAACCTCGCGATTTGATTTCATTTATCACATAAACGACGTAACAGTCGTTAAAATTCATTGGTGCCAAGTCCGTTCTGAAGCTTAGTAATCAATCTTAATATTCAAGATGCGAAGAATTATAACTCGCTTAGGCAGAAATGACAATGTACCTAACTACTAACATTGGATAGGCAATAAAAAAGATAAAAACATAAAGTTTATGACATTATTTTTATAAATGAAATAAAACGATACCATTATATTACCATTGTAAAAATCTTTGTTGATTATTTCGTAATTTTTACAACGCAATAACATTCTGTTTTTAATATGGATGAAAGAGTATCGTGATTACTTTGTTTTGTGTGTTTTTGACGAGCCAGTTCGCTTGTTTGGTAGATTCCTGGCTTTTGCGACGCAGTTCGTGGGTTCCATTCCCACCCAGGACAGTCATTTGTGTGCATGAACATATCTGTTAGTGTTGAGTCTGGGTGTATTTATCTATTATTATTTGTTGTTGTTATTCGTTATAATTTTTTGACAGCTTATTATATATTATGAGTGAGAATTCACTGAATAAAAAAATTCAGATCACAGTACTATTCCAATAATATAAAAACATAATATAGAGTTAATATCCATACATTTATAAACACATACTGTTAATTCGCACACAAATCGGTTTGTATAGTACCAAAGTATTATTAGGAAGTTTACGTACATCGTAATATTATGAAAATCATAATATTATAAAATCAGTAAGAACTCTTTTAAACTTTTAGTTTAAATAACTAAATACTTTCAGCATAGTGAAAAGATTAAAAATAAATAGTATTCACAACTAAAGTAAAACAAAAAAAAAGTGGATGAACTAGGTACTTTTAGCGAACAAAAACTTGACAAAACACGCGCAAAAACGTCAATAGCGATAATTTTAACGCCTTTTCTCTTAAAGAAGGCAAGAAAGTTTTAAGTAAGAAACAGTTCGAATTGAAACGGCAAAAATTCCCGAACATTAGGTTCGAACCGGGAAAGTTTAAGCGTACCCAATAAGCGGAACCTATAGCCAATACAGTCATATTACCTACTTTGCTTTTAACATAGGGTGACCATCCGATACAAAGCTAAAGTGGTTCGAGTCTTGAAAATATTCAACTGTGAATACATATTTCTTCTGTTTTTATGAATTCACGAATACAAATAAAAATTGATATATTATATTTAGTACATTTAGTCGTATTTAATTTTAATAGAGCCGAGATGGCCCAGTGATCGTGAATTCAAAGCCGGGCAAGCACGACTGAATTTTCATGTGCTTATTTTATGTTTATAATTCATCTCGTGCTTGGCGGAAAATGAAAACATCGTGAGGATGCATGTGTTTAAAGTCACTGAAATTCTGCCAAATGTGTATTCCACTAATCCGCATTGGAGCAGCGCTGCAGCGTGGTGAATTAAGCTCCAAACGTTCTCCTCAAAAACGGAGAGAAAGCTTTAGCCCAGCAGTGGGACATTCACAGGTTGTTACTACAATTTTAAGATTCTTTTTAATTTTTATCAAACGCTTGCCATTTTACATTTCGTTTTCAAATAAAATAAAGCGATATCTAATCTTACAGAGACTCGAATAAGCGCTCTTTTCTATACTAAAAACAACAGATTCCTTCAAATATAATTCCTTACTTGGTGGTAGGGCTTAGTGCAAGCTCGTCTGGGTAGGTACCACCCACTCATCAGATATTCTATTATATTCTATAATATTCGCAAAACAGCAGTACTTGGTACTGTTGTGTTCCGGTTTGAAGGGTGAGTGAGCCAGCGTAATTACTGGCACAAGGGACATAACATCTTTGTTCCCAAGGTTGGTGGCGCATTGGTGATGTAAGCGATGGTTAACATCTCTTACGATGCCAATGTCTATGGGCGTTGGTGACCACTTACCATCAGGTGACCCATATGCTCGTCCGCCTTCCTATGCAATAAAAAAAATAATATAATTCCTCTCATTTTATAACATCTATAATTATATAGTTGTCCGAAGCGTCCTGTCAAATATTGAATAATGGCGCCCCTATTCCAATGGCACTTAGTAACAACCCGCGCCTACCCGAGCACCCTTCAGCCTGAAATATAAATTCGTTTAATGACACACTTGCCGCGCCTTCCAAATCATTTTCATAATTCCCCATTTACTTCTTAAGGCGTTCCTTCGTTCAACTTCATGAGCTTAGACAGACGTCGTTTTGTCATTTTCTTATATTTTCCCATTTTCATAAGTTGTTTTAGAATAAAATGGTGGTTACTTATAAAATATACTCTATAAAGTATATTTTATAAAATAACTACCATTTTTACTATTCAGCTGTCGAACATGATTCAGACTTTTGTGTTGAGCTGTAAATGGTAAATACAGCTGTACTTCCAACTTCCAAACTGCAGGCTGCTTCTGAGAATTTTCTGATAGAAAAGCCCAATAACTATTTATTGGCCCGACCTGGGAATTGAACCCAGGACCACCGAGTCTGCGGCCTTATATCAAGCCACTAGACCAACGAGGCGTCTTTTCTTTATATTTCTTTTCGACTGCCGGTCTTTCCGGTTCCGTATGCTGGTTGGTATTATTATTTATTTATATTATACTTATAAGTCACTGCTCCAATAGTAATAGCCATATTCCTAATATGACTATTACTGCTTTGTTAGAGTTTGATGTTTATCGAAAATAAATAATAGTGTTTTGTTTATCGAAATATCGTGTCGTATTTAAAATGACTAATAATTCTAATTATATTTACTTACAAGAACACTCGAATTGCTAAAGCTATTCGAACAAAACTTATAACATGTCGTGTCTAGGCCGTATGTAAATTACTCAATCACATTGTCATTGTTAATTTGAGCAATTTAACTTATTCCGATAACTGGCTTTTCACATCGATTAAAATGATATTTGATTATTTTAATGCGTCGTTAATTTGATTTAGGTTTAGTTATTGTATAATTGCATACTGACGCAAATATGTATTGCTTTCATTAGTAGAATATGTTTGCATCGGCATAACGTATTGTTATTTGAAGTCTACTTTTATTCCTCGCTCTATTTCAGTAAATTTATTTATATGAGTTTGTTTTTTAAATCCTTAATAAATAGGTTTTTTGGCAAAATGTCAAATAAGTTCACGTCGTCGGTTAAACGACAACACGTTGGCCGCTCGCCCATTTTATCTCTGTCAATTATCTCGTGCGTTACGCTTGTAGGAACGAACCGTTTAACGTTCAAAACAAATGTTTAACAATCAATATAGATTTAAAAAAAATTAAAACGTGCACGAAATGAAGAGCAGTATAGAGTACAATATTGAGTCATATATAATAGAGTAAAGACATTCCCAAAAAGAAAAAGTGTTTAAATACCAATGACAAAGAATGGATTTATATTCCAAATATATTTTAAGCGAATAAATAAGGGAAAAAAAGTTTACCAGAATAAATTATTACCCATAAAAAAATATTAATTGTCAATTTCAATTGTAAATGACGAAAATTTCATAGACAACTGAAGTCATGACTTCGTGTCCGAGCTACCCGATAGGTAAGAGCTATCGAGCGCTGACGCCCGCGCTTTTTCATATCCGTTCTACAACTATTATAATATGCCGTTTCGTTGTCATCTTCGAGAAAGACAAACTTATCTCTTTATTTTAAGGATGCTTTAAACATTTACATCTACAAACATTATTACTATACATTAAGGCGTAATTATGCAAAACATTTAAAAGTTTGTTGTTTCATAATTACTTTGAACTACATACAAACGTTATCCAACAATTTACAAGGGATCGTGAAGTAAGTGTGGCAAGCCCCAAAGCATCTCATTATAAAGGGGACTTAGCCTAGAAATGATAAGGACGAAGGTCAGTGCTTTGATGTCAAATTACTCGCAAAGCTTCTCTCCATGCCGTGAATATACAATATTATGTAAAGTTGTATATATTACCTACTACCGACACGCCCCGGCTTCGCCCGAGTAACAAAGTAAATATTCCTAAAAAAAATCTTCGTAATATTGTATAAGCTTTTAGCCACATTGGGCAACAGCGGAACGAGCACAGAAGATGCGCTCTACGACGCCCTAGAATTTATCAGGGATGGAGTTAAACAAAAAAAGATAGTGGCTGTAGTGTCACTTGACATCCAAGGGGCTTTCGATAATGCGTGGTGGCCGATGATCCTCAAACAATTACAGGAAAAACAGTGTAACTCGTTCCTACAGCGCTTATTCGGAAGCTACCTGGACCGGAGGAGTGTAATATTAAAATATGCTGGCGCTACAGTAGAAAGAGGAACTAACAGAGGTTGTATCCAAGGCTCAACGGGAGGACCTCTCCTGTGGAACCTTCTCATGGACCCCCTCCTTCAAAGAGCGAAAACATTCCAATGTCATGTACAGGCATTCGCCGATGATATACTGGTGGTAGGAGTGGATAGCTGCACGACGCACCTAAATAACAAAGTTAACGACACGTTAGAAAAGATAGCTGAATGGGGCCACATTAACAAACTTAGATTCGCGCCCCAGAAAACCCAGGTTCTTGTTATCACCAAGCGACTTAAATACGACCAACCTGTGTTTAAACTGTATACGGACACCTTGAAAATAGAAAACAATTTAAAGATTCTTGGGTTAACATTGGATCCACTTCTAAATTTTTCAAAACATCTCGACACAGTAACAACAAAGGCTATAAATCTGTATAAAAGGATATCGAGAACAGCAAGGGCCACTTGGGGACTGAATCCAGAGATTATAAAAACCATTTATCATACCGTGGTCGAACCTACCATCCTCTACGCGTGTAGTGTATGGGACCCCGTAATAGGCAGAAAATATATTAAAACAAGACTGAACAAAATAAGCAGACTCTTTGCTATTAAGACAGCAAAAACACACAGAACTGTGTCACTAACGGCAAGCTTACTACTGGCGGATATATTGCCCCTGGACTTGAGAGCCGAAGAAAATGCCGAACTCTATAGACACAAAAGGGGTAAACCATTAGACAGATACCCTGGTAGACCGGTAGAAAGGAGGATCAGCCCATTTAATCTTCCCCCTCCATATGAACGACAAGAGATTAAATTTGAAGAGATACATAATCTAAATGACCTTGCGAAGATAGCTAACGATTGGCCTCAAATTTACACCGATGGTAGCCGAATCGAGGGAAAAGTTGGAGCGGCACTAACCTGGCAGGAGCAGGGAAGGGAAAAAATTAAGGCAACCATTCGTTTGGAGAACTGTTGCTCCGTGTTCCAAGCTGAGCTTATAGCAATCTTAAAAAGTATTAAACTCATTCAACGCACGAAGTCAGAAGCACCTGGAGCAAACATCATTTCGGACTCAAAATCCGCTCTTACAGCCATGTCGGACTACGAAAACTTGCACCCTATTGTATATATGATACAAGAAAGCTATAGAGAACTACTCAATATGGATAAAGAGGTCAAATTCTACTGGGTGAGAGCTCATATTGGCGTGCCGGGCAATGAGCGAGCGGATGAGCTCGCTAAATATGCGGCACTTCGGAAAAAGAGCAAACCAGAATACGACCATATCCCGCTGTCCTCTGTAAAATGGCACCTGCGTCAGACCACAATTGAAAAATGGCAATCAAGATACGCCACAAGCACAACGGGAACCACAACCAAGCTGTTCTTTGAGGACGTCAGGGAAGCTCACCGTATCCTTAGCAAAATAAAAATGGACAACAGGAAGGCCCAATTGTTTACGGGACATGGCGGATTCGCACATTACTTGTATAAGCCAGCTCCTGCGGTACCTAGAGGAGCACCAGCTGATCAGTGACCGCCAGTACGGCTTCCGTCGAGGTCGCTCAGCTGGTGATCTTCTAGTTTACCTGACTCACAGATGGGCTGCAGCGGTTGAGTCCAAGGGGGAGGCAGTAGCAGTCAGCCTGGACATGGCGAAAGCCTTCGATCGGGTATGGCATAAAGCGCTTCTCTCGAAGCTTCCTTCCTACGGGCTTCCCGGGAAATTATGCACGTGGATCACCAGCTTTTTGGCAGATCGGAGCATCAAGGTCGTTGTCGACGGTGCATGCTCTGACTTAAAATTCGTCAATTCTGGTGTTCCACAAGGCTGCGTTCTTTCACCTACTCTGTTTCTTCTGCATGTCAATGATATGTTACAAATCAGTAACATTCACTGCTATGCGGATGACAGCACTGTAGACGTTCTATACACCGGCCGTAGCAATATTTCTCGGGAACACGTCGACGAGTGTCGGAACAAACTTGTGTCTGAAGTCGAGACCTTGTTAACCAAAGTCTCGGACTGGGGCCGACTAAACTTAGTCCAATTCAACCCCAATAAGACTCAAGTTTGCGCGTTAACCGCTAAAAAATCTCCTTTTGTCATATCCCCTCATTTTGAGAATATTCCCCTCGCTGCCACAGCCAGTATCGGGATACTTGGCGTCGAGATTTCGAACATTGTTCAGTTCCGCGGTCAATTGGAAGTTAAAGCTAAATTGGCTTCTAAAAAGCTTGGAGTGCTCAACAAGGCGAGACAGTACTTCACGTCGGCCCATCGCCTACAACTTTACAAGGCGCAAATTCGGCCCCACATGGAGTACTGCTCTCACCTCTGGGCGGGAGCTCCCGAATACCAGCTTCTTCCTTTTGACCGTATTCAACGTAGAGCAGTTCGAATTGTCGACGATCAGGCTATTACTGATCGGCTTGATACTTTGGATTTGCGTAGAGATGTAGGGTCCCTCTGCATCCTCTACCGCATATATCACGGGGAGTGTTCTGAGGAGTTGTTTGGTTGAGTCCCGGCAGCTGAATTTCACCACCGGACATCGCGCCAGAACTCTAAATTCCATCCCCATCACCTCGATGTCTGGAAATCCACAACAGTGCGTTTTTTAAGGCATTTCCTGCCTCGCACAATCACTCTGTGGAACCAGCTTTCGCCGGCGACTTTTCCGAACCGATATGACTTAAGAACCTTCAAGAAGAGAGCGTACTCTTTCCTAAAAGGCCGGCAACGCATCTGCATGTCCTCGGATGTTGCAGATGTCCATGGGCGGTGGTAGTCACTTTCCATCAGGTGAGCCTCCTGCTCGTTTGCCCCCTCTAACATAAAAAAAAAAAAAAAAAAAAAAATTCATTTAAAGAACAACCCAAACTGTGATTGTGATGAAGCCAGCCCCGAAACATTGGAACACCTAGTTAGCTATTGCCCTAAGTTTATGCGCCGCAGGTATGAGCTCGAGATGGAAACAGGAGTATGTATAACACCTGATAATTATAACAAACTAATGTGTGATAAACATAGAGAGAAGTTCATAGAATTTGCCCTCTACATTGTTGGTAGAGCAAATTCTAGGAACAAGAGTACATAATAGTTGGACTGTAACATTAGTAGTATTATAGTTAGTTAGTGTGTGTGCTTTGATTGCTTAGATTTTTAGTTTCACTATTTGTTATGCTTAATTTATAGCTTGTAGACATTAGTTATTAGATATTATTATCAATGTATAGGGCTTTCAACAGGCATAAGTAGCTACATTATTATAAATATTTTTGTAGACTCTATTATAGGTTATGTGAGTATTGATTTGTAATTGTAATTTTAGATAAGCCGTAAAAATGTTGCTAAGTATATTAGTTTAGGTAATAGTGGATCAAAGGGAAATAAAAAGGCTGAAAAGGAAAACTATGGCGGAGTAAATAGGGAACCAAACAATTAGCAAATAGACAATCCTTAAAGTACAAACTAAGTATGTAAAGTGCAAATAAGAATATAATAGGAAGACCTAGTTGTACACTTATTTAGCGATACAAACTGTAATGCGAGGATGTCTCGCAAATAGGTTCATAATGTAATGCCTAGCTGTTTGCTAATAATAAAAAAAAAAAAAAACTTAGTATGTAAGTACAAGATAAATTGTAATAAGATAAAACATACAAACCTAAAGAAACAAAAGATGTTGCATAAGCAATAGCAACAGCAGGCATAGTATAAGATTAAGAAAAAGAAAAAAAAAAAAAAAAAAAAAAAAAAAAACAGCGGAACGCGGGGGCGCGCAGGTGGTTGCATCACGTGTGTAATAGTATGATCGGTGTGGGTCAGCTTGAATTTATTTAGCGCGCGATAGGTTACGATAACTCCTAAGATACTAATTAAAATAGGGTGGTTTAAAGGGCAATTATAATATACATGAAAGGCTTAAAGTTAACAACGTATTTAATTTCATAAGGATTAATATCATATCCGTTTTTATAGCTTTCCAATTATCACATTATTATGTAACCATTTTTGTAACATTAAAGTGGGTATAGTTGGCTATCCTTAAAAGATAGACACATGTCATCGCGGACTTTTCTGTAGATCTATGAACGGGGAAACAATTTCACCACACATTATTTTGTTACAATTCAAAGGGATATTACAGCGTTTTCGACAAAAGCTCCCAATCGACTCGTTTTTTTCCGACTTCTTCAACAATTATCGTTATATTTCAACAAATTTACAGAAAACATTAATGAATTATATACGTAAACCTTCCTCTTGAATCACTTTATCCATTAGTAAAAACCGTTTGAAAATCGGTAAAGTAGTTTTTTAGTTTATCGCCTTCATACTGGAGCCGCGGGGGACTTTGTTTTATAATATGTAGTGATGTAGAGATATTACACCAAAACACTGTTGAAGAACAAAGTATGGGGGACAGACGATGCATTGTCATCATACACTGAAAATTGTTTTGAGCTACATGTTCGAGAATATATATATGCGACTGTAAAGTAATAAAGATTATGATAGTTTTGTTTTTTTTTATTAATCTTATAGCTATAGATTATAAGTCGACATTCGAATTCTAAAGGCAAGGATATTAAAAGGCAGTATATAATTATTGTTCGAAAATGAGGTCACTCTATTCCTTTAAGTAACGTCAGACTCATCACTTCAATTACGCAAGCCGACGTGTCCTAATCAGCAGAGATCGAGAGCTGATAAAACACATTAACGAAATTGCCTCACCAGAACATTACGGAGCCAGCAATAAAGGTTCGATAGTTATCACCTATATATATATATATATATATATATATATATATATATATATATATGGAAAAAAATAAGGCTAATTCTTAGTAAATTTCGCAGTATTTTTATTTATTAGAAGTTAAAGTTGTTATCTGAACTAAGAGTTTGAAATATCAAGTTTCAAGAGACGTATATATATAATCTAACTCGCAGTGTGTAGTGAATTGGGCTACGAAGCCTTGTCTACGCGTTTTTCCCGTAGCGTTCGTTCGCACGATGTTAATGGATTGAAATTAACCAATATATATATAGGTACATACAAGGTACATAACGATACTTGACATGTAACTTTAACTTATTGTTTGTCTTGAAAATTTGACAGGTCACCAACTGATATAAATTGTTCAAGTATTATAAAAGAAAGGAAAATTTGGTGAAATATTAAATAGTATCTATAACAGATAATTTATTATACTGCTTCGCACGGACGCCATAATATAATATAGTGGTAATACTTTTAATTTAAAAATACGTTATAATTATTATCTTTGACTCGTTGATTTTTATTTTATATTTCTTTATCCTTTCGCTATTGTCATTGTAAATGTAATGATGATAATTATTAATTAAATGTATTAATCCTATGATAAATAAAAACATTGTTTACATTGAGTTTAAAACAATTATGTTTATAACAATTGAGTTTGAACATTTAAATTTCTGCACGTCTGTCGGCTATGAAAGTAGTATAGAGTGACAATACATGGTTTTTATTAGTAGTAAACAAAGTTGTTATTAGGTCGTAAGAGCTAACAAAGAGAATTGTTTCATTCATCAATCGAGCAAGTAGGCGCCAAAATTATCCGTATAGAGGCGTGCAAGAATCAATCATCGTGAGCATTTCAAAGGTAGGGTGGGGTCAGGCAGAGAGCCTTCCTTAAAATTCTACCAAATACTTTTTTAAACAGTTAACAAACGCTGACAACAAATAAATTTTATAGGACCTATCTAACGAAGGTGAATTATTCTGAACGTACATATTTAATGTAACACCTTTCTGAAGTAAAATGGAATACTTTATTGATGGTCATTGACATTTGCGTGTATAATTTCATTAATATTACTTATCTTTGGTATCTTATTAAAGATAACTTGCTTTTTTTACTTTAGCTTTGTTGAACACATATATTCACTCTTACTAAATGGGCTTTTATTAAAAGTCAAAGTATTCAAATGTACGCCTACATTCAGTTTTGTTTTAATAATAATACACGGAAATATTCTAAAGCGTAAAGCAAAACTAGGCTTCGTTTCGTAAATGTGGTGATCCTCAAAACCCACTCAAACAGAATATAAGCCGACTATTACAGAAAGGTACTTCAACGTCGAATTAATGTATGTACATATGTATGCGATGTTAATGTACATGGTGTTTAACGTATTATTAAAAATTAGTATTAATTAATTTTAAACATTTTGTACAAGTTTTGTACACTAGTTGTCAACCGGGGTTTCGACCGCTCTTTTGGGGAGTCGTCAGGTATAAAGAAGCAGCCCATGTCCTTTCTTAAGGTTCAAACTTGTTTAATACCACATCAAAATCGCTTCAGCGATTTAGTTGTGAAAGCGTAACAGACAGACAGTTACATTTGCATTTATATTATTAATATAGATTAATGGTAGTGCAATAGTAGGTATTAAAGAATTGAAAATATATTTCTTCTTCATATCAGCTCTTACACGCATATTAAATCGGTCACATTATATAAATGGCGAATGAAAATATAGTACTACTTTGTGAAGCAATAATGCTGAGTTTCTGTTGAGAGCGTTGAGTGAGACAGTTTGATTAGAGAAATAAGGAAGATAACATAATAATTTTCATAGTCGGCGGACTATGGAAGTTGTAAAAAAAGAATAGTGATTCGCACACTGCATTTGTCTTTATACAATACCATCCGTTACACATTTGTCCATGCTGCCTTCATATTTTAAAAATTCGGATAATCCACACAAAAAAAACATGTCATTTTATAATATGAAAAGACTGGACAAATGATTAGCTTAAAAGCTAGATATTCTGAGGTCAAATCAAGGAAGATGTAATCAAGATTTGAGTTACTAAAAATGTATTGATTGTTTTAGTAGAAAAATTCTCAGTAGCTGAACATCGGAAGTTGGCAGTATTTACAATCCCAGGCGTCGCAAAGCTCGTAAAGCCCTTGACGCTGCCCCTGATATCCTCCGGTCGTTTCCGATAACCGTCCCATCGGACTCTTGAGTGAGGGAAGAGAGAGTACAATCAAGTTTACACCCTCACTAGTACCTACTATAATATTTATAGTGCAGTCGACTTTCTTTAAAATTGGACGTCGAGGATGTAAGCGGTCAAAAATACAAAGTCATTATTAATTATTACATTGTCAATACTTTGTCAAAATTAAGATAAAGGAATCTATACTAATACACTAAGCCCGCCAACAGGTCAAGTAATACGCCGAACTGATTTTCTTAAAATAATACCAAGCCGCTTTACTGTGTCGACGGGTTGACGGATTTGGTATGTTTTTTTTTTTTTTATTGCATTGGAAGGTGGACGAGCATATGGGCCACCTGATGGTAAGTGGTCACCAACGCCCATAGACATTGGCATTGTAAGAGATATTATACATCGCTTACATCGCCAATGCGCCACCAACCTTGGGAACTAAGATCTTAAGTCCCTTGTGCCTGTAATTACACTGGCTCACTCACCCTTCAAACCGGAACACAACAATAGCAAGTATTGCTGTTTTGCGGTAGAATATCTGATGAGTGGGTGGTACCTACCCAGACGAGCTTGCACAAAGCCCTACCACCAAGAAGATTAGATTCTATGATAATTAGTAATTATTAATTACACTAGAAAAAAATGAGAGGAAGAAATAATTATAAATATTTATAGAATTATTCTACTTTGAAGTGAGTGACCCAATCAATGAATATATCAATCTATATCAATAATTGAATTTTCACAGTAGAATAAATCATGAGTTATGTTCTCTAAAATTGGAATAACAATAATAAATTTAAACAATAATTAAAATGTCAGTTTATAATTAAAATAATTTACTCACGTAATAGCAGACCTCGTCTTTAGTGATAAAGGATAAGATTTCTTATTATCGTTACGTACCTGCAATGAAAAATACGAGATTAAGTTAAAACGAACCAAGTAAGCGAAGATTGCTTTTAAGACTTTCCAAATATAAGGCTAAAAAGGTTATACTAGAATATTTTAGATAAGGATAAGATTTTATTCTTTCAACGATTTAGTTCAATAAATTTTCAGTGATCATTAAAAATCTTTTTTTTAGCTACAAAGTAAGGAAACATTACTACTCGATTATAAGAGAGTTAAAAGGAGTTTTGTAATTACTTTAGCAGGCTATGTATATACTTGTTTCCGCATTTTTTCTAAGCTAAATAACATAATTTGACAAATGAGATATCGTTAGAGTCGTCGTGATCGTTTGCTGGTTATTGGCTTTGTGAAGTAGACTAGATTTAATATACGAGTACCTCTAGATTTAATATTTTTGTGTAAATGTTTTCATCTCGTGTATATGCATAGTAAAATGACCTACTAATTTTATTATTCAAGACATTATAAGTATATTTTGCCATAATGTGTATTTTGTCGATATTTTGTAAGAATATTTATATTAACATAATAAGTGTTTTTTTTTTTTATATCACTTAATTTAATTATATTAAAGATATAAGAAAATAGCTCGCAACAAACAATATAACATTAATAATGTAATATACAACATGTTACTAGGTTTCAAAAAACACTAAACACATGTTTAGTGTTTTGACATTGATGTGATGATGTCTTCTCAGTTTTCGAGGGAAGACTTTCTTAAAATATATTCTTTTTATAAATCAAGCAAAAATACAACAACACTGATCGTTTGAGATAACTCGTTCAATACAATTTATAAAAGTTGTTAATGTCGCATGCTGGTTTTTTATTTGGTACGTGCTGTTTAATTGAGCAAATAAAACTGTTGGTAGTTCTTATAATACTTTACTGACACAATATAATAGGCATAGTGCTAGCAACTATCGGACATATGATATACACATATAAGACGCCCTTTTTATTATAAAATAAGGTATTGTGCGACTGTACATAATATAACTTAAAATGAGTTACAGCAGTCAAAGATAATTTTTATTACACGAAGTTCTAAAATAACTTTATTATACAACTACACAATAGAATAATAATATACTTGTTATAATCCTGGATATTACATAAGTATTCCCTGAACGAAGATATTCACTTTATTTTGTAATATACACTTGGATTTTTGGTAGTATTTGTTTTAAAGAAAACAAAAGTTCAAGCCATCAGGGGAATTGAAGCAGAACCACTTTAAAGCAGCTGGCGGGTTAAGGGTGTGTACATACATATACTCATATGTATATGTAGGGAACATATTGTAACCTCCCACTCACTCCTTTAAGTTTTGACTCAACATTAAAATATAAAAGTGGAGATAGATAGTTTTTAACTGACATAAAATAAAATGTAGCTTCGCAATTAAGTTGTTTATTTTTATATTTGTTATTCAAAATTCCTTATTTACAAATCGATTTGTGAATTCTTTTTTTATGCCTAGGGTGTAGCTTGATCCCATTTGAATTTAAAGAAAACTTAAGGCTGTATAAAAAGGAATGTTTTTTTTCTGGGTTCGAATTTTATTTGTAGTTGGTTTTGTTTTTAAGCAATTAATACGAAAAATAAAATTATAAGGTAGGTAACCGGAAAGTTGTTCGATTTTCAAAAATGAAAATTAATAACAACGGCTGCAAAAAAAATAATACAAAAGTCGCTACGACGAAATAGAAATAGCAATTCAATTCGCAGATCATTTCCGGGAACTCTCACCCTATAACAACTGCAGCGAATACTCGTAAAAAGAATATAAAATGTTTATAGGTTCGTTAGGTGACACCAGCAAATGGCAACTGTCCACCATCGGCAATAAACGTGTGAGAGCACGACAAACGATAGAAAAATAAAATGTTTAATCAACGAAAGTTCAAAGCAGGTCAAGTTGCTTTTATACATTACAATAGGTAGGCAGACTGGCAAATGGCGCCTGTAGAAATTGGCTTTGTAAGAAATATTAAACATTTCTTACATCACCATAGCGCCCTAAAAACTAAGATGTTACGTCCCTTGTGCATGTAGCACTGGCTCAGGCATCCAAAGTAGTGGTCACCAACGCCCATAGACAATGGCATTGTAAGAGATGTAAACCATCGCTTACATCGCCAATGCGCCACCAACCTAGGGAACTAAGATGTTATGTCCCTTGTGCCTGTAATTACAATGGCTCACTCACCCTTCAAACCGGAAAACAACAGTACCAAGTAACTGCTTTTTTGCGGTAGAATATCCGATGGTGGTACCTACCCAGACGAGCCTCCACAAAGCTCTACCACCAAGTGATCTATAATTCACAGTGAGTGAAATACTTTTACGTGCTTGCGTGATATTATTGTCATTACATTCTGATTACTCAACCAAAGACGCAAATAATTAACTGAATAAAATATCAAAAATTAGAATGTCCACACGTAAACATAAAGACTATCAATTGATGAGAGATTCGCAAAAGTAAAATGGAGTAAAAAGTGCAGCGAACGTGCTGTCAACAGTCAAACAAAGATGAAATTGAGTGGAAAAATCGATACATTGCAATTCGTCGCGGTTGCTTACCCACAGCAACAACTATTTGTGTTAGAACTTACAAAAATAATAGACTGCCTGCTAAAAATTTTTTAACGAACTCTAATGCACGAACGGACCGTGATTACTCCTACGAAAATATATAAACTTGGTTACAGTTTAACGTTACGCACTTATAAAGATTAATGGAGCAGAAAAAATCCTATGGTCTTGTTCAAATACTGTGATTTATAAGAATGGAAACGAATTCATGGCAGATAAAACCAAACGAGAGATAAAAAACGAAAAACTAAACAACGATTGTCTATTGTGCGTTTTTATTTCGCGTATAGCAAAAAACATGGTTTCATCACACAATCACAAACGAAGATGAAATTTGAAAAAAGAATTGCTATCGATTCTTTTCATAGCAAATTGCTGATTGAACAATTTTGATTGTTTGTCTGTAGTAGTCGTAGTAGTCACTATAACGTATAAGATAGTTTGTTTTTATGTGTAGTAGTGTGAAAATGACGCAAGACTGCACAAATATAAAAAAACATTATCTTTGTTGAAATGCAGCTTCAAGTCTTGAGCCAAAAGTTGAACTTATACTTATGTATTGATAAGCGGAATGGGTTTTAACTTTATTTTTTTATAATAATGTAGGGGGACGTGCATAATTATGCGCCATTAATTTGGGCAATTAAGATGTTATGTCCCTTGTGCATGTAGTAACACTGGCTTACTCAGTCATTAAACCGGCGCTCAATAATACTAACTATTGCTATTTAGCGGTAGAATATCTGATGAGTAGAATAATGCATAAGTAATGTTATCTAGGTTTAGTGTTATAATAACAAGTGTATCAGTATCAGCTGTCTGATAAGATAATTTTATGGTTCTATTGACAATTGGAGACTTGAGACCAATTGCCGAATTTTCCAAACAAGTGAGGCTTAAGGGCTTACTTTTTTAGTTTGGAATTTCCTAAATAACATTGTTTAATCATTTTTATTCAGTGATAATCATTTTTTAATCCGTTAGTTTAAAGCAATTACATAACTAATATCAATAAAATATTTACTAAACTAAAATTAAGTACAAATTTATCATGTCTGCACAAGACATTTGCAGCTCGTAAACGTGATTATTATCTTTATATATAAAACAGAATGTTTGTCTGTATGTCCTTTAAGAATCGTAAACAATGCTTTGATCATGTCATGATCTTCAGCAAAGTGTTGTGCATGAGCCCACAAAGGTTTCTGAGTTGGTCAAACCTTCTGAGTTGGTACGATCAATCTTTTGATAATAATTAATCAAAAGAATAATTTGAAAGACTTTACTTTTTAACATACCTAAGATAATAATATGAACTAGTAGCGAATTGTATTGATTTATTTATTTGGCGCGCCAGTTTTATTTACGAGGATGTATACCGCGACAGAACTTTGAACATTAGTGCCATCCGCCGCGTCTTATAGCTTTATTTAATATATAATATGAAGACAAATAGATAATATTGAATTTATGATGTGAATAAACTTCCAAGCAGTTCTAAATATAATCAATTTCAGGTGAAGAATGTAAGATATTATTCACCATTTTTCATTAATAGATATGAATAGAAGCGTATTGCTGTGTAGTTTGGTTTAAGAATGAATATAGGTTTTAATACAAGTCTTTAAGTAGTGTAGTAGGTGGGTTCAAACCCGGACAAGCAACACTGAATTTCATGGGCTTATTTTGTGATTATAATTCATCTCGTGCTTGACGGTGAAGGAAAACATCGTGAGGAAACCTGCATGTGTCAAATTTAATTGTAATTCGGTCACATGTGTATTCCACCAACCTGCATAGGAGCACCGTGGTGTCATAAGCTCCAAACCTTCTCCTCACAAAGAGGAGCTTCACAGGCTGTTACTTTACTTTCTTTAAGTATTTAAATAACTATCTATTTTAAATGCATGTTACTGTTTAAAAAAAGTTTCATCAAATTCTTAGTTTCAATTTTGCAAATGCTAAATTAGACAAACTATGTAAAATCTAAATAATTACAGTAAATTATTAGTTGAGATTCAAAAGGCATCCACTGGTTTCACAATATATCTTTACCTAATGATGCGAGCAGTAAATTACTATAGATAAGGTTCCCATCCGATCTCGTTTAGCCGGATATGCCCCAAATTTTGAGGTTGACCTGAAATATTCGCTTAGGTTATTTATACATCGAACCTTAATTAAAACAATTTTGATGCCAATAAAAACTATAAAGTGACAAAGGTGTAAAATATTTCGATAAATAAAAGGACGTTAACATAAACAAACTTGTAATATTTTTTTATTGCATAGGTAGGCGGGCGAGCATGTGGGCCACCTGATGGTAAGTGGTCACCGACGCCCATAGTCTTGGCCTTGTAAGAGATGTTACCATCGCTTACATCGCCAATGCGCCACCAACTAAGATTTTACGTCCCATGTGCCTGTAATTACACTGGCTCACTCACCCTTCATACCGGAACACAAGAATAGCAAGTACCACTATTTTGCGATAGAATATCTGATGAGTGGGTGGTAGCTACCCAGTCGAGGTCGCACAAAGCCCTACCACCAAGTAAAATATTCCTTATATTATTCAAATATAATATAGACCTAAGTTAAAAACTATAGATACTACAATGTCGGTGATCAGTCGGTCGCAAGTTTGTGATAAAATAGCAAGATACATGTCGTCTCATTTACTCTCCTTTGCAATCAATCAATGAATAACAGTCAAAAGTACATAATATTACTTTATAGTAGATATCGTGGTACCGGGTACGTATAACAGAAACGGCAAAGACTGAGGTGCCTTATATCGTATTTGTTTCAGTGTTAGCGCTGTGTGTAAAATCAGTGTAAGGGAAATTATTATTAAATATTTATTATAATGTAAGCTGTGTTCCTTTGTGTATAATGTTTCCTTTAATAGTCACTGAATTTATGCCAAAATACCTGTGTTTATATTTAACTAAAGAAAAAAAGGTATCAGCATTCCGGGAATATCAAAGAGGGGAAAATGTAGACGAAAATGTAAATTCAGCGAATGATATCAAATATATTCACATGCTGCTTTAAAACAAATATTATACAATAAATAGTGTTGAAAATGCTTTTGTAAATACTAATAACGCTGGAAACGATTCGAATGTTTTTTTCTTCAAAATCGAATGTTAGTAACGGTAGTATGCACAAACGATCCGGTGACGCCCCCCGAAGAGACGGTAATGGTATCGCTGGTTTTACTAGCTATTCAGGTGGACTGGAGTTCCAGGTCCCACATGACCCTCACTTCATGTGCGGAAAACGCGTAAATTTCTCCATCGAAATCAACAAAAAAAAAACTCTTGAGAAAACCCCCGATATTTTATTTTTGATTCTAATTTCGAAACAAAATTCACAAACCCGACAAATCCTCCTAGCTTATGAAGGCCTTAGGATTATTTCACCCAATATCATATACACAGTGGATAGGACTACACGAGCTCATCTAAGGTGGTTTATCCACCAGGCATTCTAGCACCATATTATATAAAAGCAAAAGTATGAAAAAGTCTTAAAAAACTAAGATTTTCAATTAATGAAAATCAAATAAAAGTATAGCTATGTTGAAATTTAAATAACGTATCATTTATATACATATGTAAGATATACTTCCATTTCATTAAAAAAACGTCCTTCAAGTTATTCGCCCTGGGAAATAAGGGATTACAAAGACAAATGAATACAACAATATGTAGCACACACCAAAACAGATTTCTGCCAAGCCTTTTTTACATTAAGATGTTACGTGATTCCAGTACTTGACCATAAATATATTTCATGAACAATAATCCGTTTTTTTTATTTTAAATAAATAATAGTGTTACACTATTTAAGACTGTTAAATTTCTTAATACTCCTGACTTTTAATAAAAAGATAACTTATTCCAATTAATTAATAATAATTATACATATATTTAAAACTAAAAGTACACGACCAGTTTACTACAATTGAACGATCTCATATCTTGAGAATATTGATCACCGCGATTAATTAATCAATTATTATTAATTCAATTCGATTAATACGATTAATTGTTTTTTCTTGCAAAACAATTGGCTTTGTTGGTGCCATATATCATTTTAAAACAAAACAGTTATGCTGCGTATTCAATTTAGTTTCAAAACGTATCATTTCACATATTTTTATTATTGATCATTTGATAAGTCGTACAATAGGTAGTCACAGTGCTTTTCTTTCATTGATAAAATTAATAGAAACACTTTTATCCATTTAATCCCCTTCGAGCCGATGCTATGGTGCGACATTTTTTTAAAACATACTTATATACAACAATAACTTTCTTAATAATACTTTATTATTTATCTGTATGTGAGTAATTTGATAAAATTGTTTATTTACAATAATTTAAGTGTCAATTTTTATATTAACTTTTTTCTTTTTCTTTAATCTTATGTTTTTATAAAAAAATCGTCTTTATTTTTGCTTACGTAATTTAGTTTTTTTGTAAGTTTACTTACAAAGAACTACTGCTTTTCTTTCCTATGCATGTTAAGTTGGCCTAGTTATAAGTGAGTGAGTGAGTGAGTCAGTTTTTAACCGACTTCAAAAAAAGGAGGAGGTTATCAATTCGTCTGTATGTTTTTTTTTTTTTTTTTGTGTTTGTTACCTCATAACTTTCGACTGGGTGAATCGATTTTGATGATTTTTTTTTTATTTGAAAGGAGTTGCTTCCCATGGGGTCCCATTTTTTTTTAGTCCAGGTTTGACAATGGAATCCATGAGAAAACCATATAAGTCGTAAATTTGCATGAGGTATGTGCGCGACAAATGGACGAATAACTCAATATCACGCCAACCGATTTCGATGATTTTTTTTTTATTAGAAAGAGTATACTTCAAGGGTTGTTTGATGATAGTTTGGTTAGATTCTGATTATAGGATCCATGACAAAGTAACGGAAATCTTCAATTCTTAGTAGCAAATTAACGATACACGGCCGAATCTTTTATAGGCTATCTAGATTTATCATTCACCTACCATAACATCGTTATGATCAAGTAATTATAGTACTTTTGTAAAAAAACACTTCTTTATATACCGTCAATAGTTTTCGCAGCGCACGCGAAATAATAACTTTTATAGGCAACAGTTTGATACGTTGGGTTACATTGCTCCATTTTAAGTAGGGATCTATAAGTTTTTGAAAATATAATATAGCCTATGTTACTCGGTAAAGACGTAGCTTTCTAAGGGTGAAAGAATTTTTAAAATCGGTCGAGTAGTTTTTGATTTAAATCGTAATAAAAAATCGAACAAAAATCAAATCTTTCCTCTTTATAATATGAGTTATGCATGTAAGCATTAGTGTATATGTATATGTTTGTAATTGAAACATATTTGAACATCTCCTAAAAGTTGAGACCAATTTTGAAAATTATACATATATATATATAGAATCGTATAAGTACTCTTATATACATGTTATATTTATGTATATTTATATATTGATTACTAGTGTTTTTCCCGCGGTTTCACCCGCGTAGTTCCTGTTCCCGTGGGAATATGGGGACAAAATGTAGCCTATATTACTCCCTGATAATGTAGCTTTCCATTGGTGAAATAATTTTTTAAATCGGCTTAGTGGTTTAGGCGTGAAAGCGTCACAAAAAAGCTTACTTTCGCATTTATAATATTAGTTAGGATAATATAGATACTTCCCCTTTTTTTTAATATACAGACATTCCGTCATATTTTATGGTGAAGAATGGTATAACACAACATCTATAAACATACAGTTTATTTAATTATTACTAGAAATAACTATTTGGTTATGTTATGGCTGCCCAACTAAATTACCCCACCAACTAAATCTATTTAATCAAAATACCATATTAACTAATATTTATTAATTAAGTACCAAAATGCATTTTTCTTTATGTTTCACTGTTTTAGATTAATATATTTAAATAATAATATAAATGGCGCTGTCTCATATGAGCTGCACGTTTAGTAGGTCTACCCATATTCTACAAATTAGTGAGTGTACTTCAGATTCACTAAAAATCAAAAAATAAATAAAAATTTTAACAAAACAAAAACCGACTTCATAAAAAAAACAAATTAATATGCACTAAAAAGTAAAAAAATAATTGCGTATTCTTCTATAATTTGATAATTAACTTACTATTTTCTACTCATCAATATGTAGGTACGAATGTGTTGTGTGGTTGATAATTTATTTACAATTATTGTTATTTTTGGAGTCGATGTCAGCTAAGGAAACACTATAATATACCTAGCAATAATAATACGGGAATCTTTTAAAAACATACACATTAAAAATTGACTTTTATTCGCTTCATTAAGTTGCGCGTGCGACACAAGCACATCTCACCTACAACTATGTATGTAGTTATAAGCCCACCTTGGCTGACATCGACTCCAAAAGTAACAATAATTGTAAATAAATTATCAACCACACAACACATTCGTACCTACATATTGATGAGTAGAAAATAGTAAGTTAATTATCAAATTATAGAAGAATACGCAATTATTTTTTTACTTTTTAGTGCATATTAATTGGTTTTTTTTATGAAGTCGGTTTTTGTTTTGTTAAAATTTTTATTTATTATATTGAAGTTTCCTATAAAATAAATAAAAATACTTAAGCTGTATTATTTCGTGAATATCTTTTTTACGATAATACGACAATGATTAGTACGATATTAAAAGTTATTTTTATTGGAGGCTTAATTATTTAATCCATAATAAATTAAAGAACATTTGTGTCAAAGATAGCCAAGAGACCTATCATTAGCAAATAACGAAAATGTAGTCATTTTTCAATAAATTAGTAGGTTATATTAATTTCTGATCGGAGAGTAAATTGGACACACGAGGGAAATCATATCCGTAATCGTGATGACCGATGCTGTGACTGAAAATATTTTATACATTACACTAATGAAAAAAAAATCTCAATATTTTCGATATGGAAACAACAAATTATTGGAATGGTTTTGAATCGAATATCAATTCAAGTAATAACTCCATTGAATAACTGGCCTAAAGACGTATTTAGTCGGCCAGTGCTGGTCTTATCGACTTAGTTTAACAACAATCAGATAAATGTACTTGAAAAGTTCTTTAAATAAAATACTTTCACATAAATTTCAAGTGTTCATTATATATATATATCGGTATTAAAATGACTCAAATTAAACAATAGATTGAAAACGATCTTAAGTTTTTGGCTGATGAAATAATGAACTGAAAACTTAAGATAAACTGCTTATACCTGTTCTAATGACAGTATCATTGTTGAATATTTTGTATAGCCCTAGTATTTAGCAAGTGTTCAAGTCAATGTCACAGTAAACAGAGCTCAATCGACAATTTCTTATAGTTGCGTTCAACGCCTGCGCTACAATAATTGATATGATTATCGAAGTTACCTTGTAAATAAATCGAATTTGTTTTGTTTAATACTATTAATTAATTACGTTTTATTACGGTGAATATTCCGTGGAAAAATATTTGCTAAGCGATAATACATTGATAATGTAGATAAAAACAATTTGTCAAACGACTACGATTTCTAATTCAAAAACAGTTATATATATCACTCAATAAATAATCTAACTCTATTGATTTAGATAATGTCACGAAAAACGATATTCTATTAATTACATAATATACAATAGATAACATACTTACTTCCCACGACACACAGGACATGGTCAGTCGTTTTTTATATTAATTACTAGATTGATGTTGAGATCGAATACCTCTTACGGGATGAGACAAATGCTATCGATTCGACTTGTATAGTTTTTTAAATCAATCTTTGACATGTGAAATAATTAATAATTTTATACATTAATTACTCTTGATGTTTTCTACACATTCTTCAATCAATATGTAATTTCCGTGTATTTAGACCCGGACGAGCAACTGGGCCAACTTTTACTGGGACATTGTAAGAACATTGTTAACCATCGCTTATATTGTCAAATCGTAACCAACCTTGGGAACTGAGATGTTATGTCCCTTGTGCCTGTAATTACATTGACATACTCACCCTTCAAACCGAAACACAACAATAACAAGTACTGCTGTTTTGCGATAGAATAATAAGTAGGTGATACCTAGGCAGAAATAACGACAAAACTCGAAGTGTCAGCATATTATTTTTAAATATAATATCTATCTAACCTTGTGAGTAATATGTTTGAATAAGACGGCTTAAGATATTTTATTAGCAACAAAGAAAGCCACTACTCTACTAACGAATCAAATTTATATACATCATCATTTGGTGTACGTAAGTAATTGTAATGTGCTTACAATACTGCCAACTGCCAAACGTTAGGTTACTACATACTTAAGTTGATCCAATCCGGATTCAACATAGGAGCATAAGATCTGCAACCTTATAAACTAAACGCTAAACTAACTACGGAAGCTTACTCACACTATATGTATAGAAACACACAGACAAACACAGTCTTCAAACCAATTAAAAATAAATTAACTTGGATAACTTTTAATAAAAAAATAATAATGAAGGTATCATCACAGCGTTAGATAACGTGCATAAAGAAAATAAATAAGAATGTTGTTAAATAGTTCTCACGTACGACCGGACGCATTGCGATGTTCTTCTGTGGATTAGTAAGAATACGAAGCTTTTCTTTCACTTAATGAATGAAGATTGATTTCCTCCACTTAATAAATGAAAATAGTATACTGTATATAATGATTAAACAAATAAAAATATTTGTGATAAGAAAATTTTCATTTAACTGTTACTATTTGTTTGTTGCACAACATTATTATTATTGAATTGGAATAAAAAAAGCAATAACTAAGCGTAATGCCAGTTCTTTATGTTAGAACATTACATTTAAAGTGGTAACTTTATGTTTCTTCATAAATAAACTTGACAACCTCAATATATTTTACAAATAAAACAATTTTGTATAGAAAAAAATTCAACTGAATAAAAAATCGTTTCTCAGTCATGTACCTTTTATTTTAATGTATTTTTTATCAATAAGGGGACATAAAAAGCAGAGATGGTCGTGGGTTCAAACCCGGGCAAGCACCACTGAATTTCATGTGCTTAATTTGTGATTATAATTCAGTGGGCTGTTACAAAATGTGGACCTACACAATTGTTTGATCAATAAGGCCGTTTAACATAATGTATAAATTATCTACATTCAGTTGTTTCGCTGCTGTCTGAAACATAAAAGAGCAAGATAAATATTCTTCTTCTGTTAATCAACAGACCGACATTTAAAGCAAACTAGAATCCACAGAACTCCACTTTTCTAGAAACGAATATAAATTTAAACTTATATTTTCTTTTTTGTTTTAGGCATTTTCAGCATTTAAAAGCTGTGCACCGCGTGGCGACGCAGGCGGACGCTAAATAATGCGGCGCCCGGTGCAGCAATTAACTTGTGGCATCGTAAAAACGTGTGTAGTTTGCCAAGTTAAACCGACATGTTAGGGTGAGTACATACAACGACGCAAAAATAATATAAAAACATGAACTAGCTTTAGTATTTATCCTATGCTACATTTTTTTTAGCAAATAATTAGCTTTTGTGATTATACATTCAATGTTTAGTATTCTGTGGCAGCTATTGAGAAATTCCTGGACTAGACCTAGGTCCTAAATAGTTGAATAAAAACAGTTTAGTTCACTATTTTAATACTTATTTTCAAATTTCCTTCTTTATAACTTTGTTTGGACCGTGTAGAAAGAACATAACAGTTGAAATTCTTAAGTCGACAGTGTATTGGTAATCTTGTACAATAGCGAAATCTACAGTGATATCTTATTTTATCAGACAGCCTATTTTTCACATCGCCAGGCGACCTCGAACCGAATGTTTGGGACTTTAAATTACAATGATACAACCGTTTTATACGTAACACAAAACAATATATACATATCACTATTTTTAAATTGTTGATTGCTTTAAATAAGTAAATTCATTTACCTCGATATTAATTGACAAGCGTTATAAATTCTGGTTACGTAGCTTTCAGTATTAGTTGAGAAAAAAATAAGAAGATATATTTAATGATTCAAATAATAAATAAATGGTAGCAATGTGTTTACGGTCTTATAAAATGGTATTTGTCGACTTCTTTTAAGATATTTCTACGGTTAGAAAATTTTATTGTTAAACCGTGGAAATACTTCTAGACGTACTATGAGAAAACATTAAAATATTATAACTTAGACTTACTTACTAATAAACAGTAAGGAAAATTAAAAATTATATCAAACAACAATGTCACTTGAAACCAAAATGAAACACATAAGTATTTCCAGAGAAACCATCACAGCCTGTCACCAGCATTCGATTGGCTCATAGCATTCAATTTACTCCCATCGTCCCCCACAATTCAACTTCTATTACGCCTCAAAACTCGGGGTAAAAGTTGATAAAGTAAAAAAAATCCAATCCGTTTGAAGTTCTCTTTTGAGGCTGTTAAGGAATTAGGGAAAACTTTTTTGATTACAAGTCTATTACGTATGAAGTCTCGAAGAAAATTATTTCCATAAACAAAGACGACGACGTAAAATATCTCACGTAACTGTTTTTATTTTAATTTGTTTCCTAATCGCGTGTTATTGATAACAGAAGAAGCCTATTATTATTTTTTATAAAAGATAGCTAATATCTTACATGGCGGCTTTGTACAAGCCCGTATTTGAGGAGGGGGGGGGGGGGGTGTGCCATCCACACATTCAATATTCTGTACCCAAACAACAAGATTTACTTAACTATTGTTGAGTTCCGGTTTGAAGAATGAGTGAGTCACTAGATATTCAAAATAAGTACTTACTGAGTTTTCAAATTCAAATACATCAGTATTGTTTTGCTATTAACAGACCACGCTACTGCGTTTTAGAATTAATTTCATTCAGCCACAACGTCAAGTGAAGGGAGAATACATCTCCTATAGAAATACGATACAATAATATATTTTCATAGCAAAGCATTTTCTATGTATGTATCTTGTTCCTTATTTACACAAAATATGTGCTCTCTCTCCCTTGTTATCATTATAATGAGACAGAGAGAGAGAGCAGCATGTACTTAAATAAAAAAAATCAAAGAGACATTAAATTAATTAGAGCTCTCTCTCCTTCATCATCATTATGAGAGAGAGAGAGGAGACTAACATGTACTTACATAAAAAAATCAAAGCGAGATTAATTAATTTATGTTACCAATTATTATCATTGATAAATGGTTTTAAAAGATAAGAGTACGTAATATTTTAAGAATTTTCATCAAATATTCGTTCATTAAATGAACTCAATTATTTTTTAAAAAAAGTATGTTCATCAGTCCATAATCTGTAATAACCAACTATGATTATGGAATATTAACCTTTAAATCTTTTTTTAAAGTTTGTTTCACTTTGATGTTGCTTTGTAAACAGTCTTTAATCTATCTCGTTCAAGCAAATAAAAAATAATACTTGCGAGAAAAAGACAGCGTATAAGCATCGTATATTGCCCGCTCTATCGTGAATTGGATCTAACGAAAATAGATAAAATTCTAAAACAATATATTACAATTTTTAATTCTTATCGCATATTTTAAAAAAAGATACCAGGAGTTTGACCTGTTAGTATGACTTTGTGGTGTCCATCGTGATAAGTACGCATACATTATGACTCTACCACCATCACCAATGTGTATTTCTGTGTTTTGGTTGGAAAAGCGACCATTGTAAGTGGCTTATGGCCGAATACTGAAACGTCATTCAAATATGAAGTGGGACTTAATTAGTTGGAACGCTATTAATTTTAAAATTTCGCTTACTAAATTTGAAATTAATGACTGTCCAAATAATTAAGTCCTACTTCATATTTGAATGACGTTTCAGTATTCGGCCGTTAGTGGTTTATAGTATATACAATGCCAGTGTTGGCTATTTACCATCATGTGACCTATCTGCTTAACTGTCTTCTCAATACAAATAAGGACGTACAAAATAAATTTTATTAATTAATGGAATACATTATAAAACCAATGAAACAATTATATAATATAAAAATCAATCCATAAAACTTATGTTGATGATGATGAACTGATACTATTTCAAAGTTTTGTAAATTTAGATAATAAATAAGTAAGCGCTTTACCAAATTTAATAATGGAAGACGTATTTCCTTTGGCTAGTAGTAACTACAGAGTATTATATATACAGTAAAACAATGACCTTTAAGCAGCTATAATCCAAAAAGCACCCCAATACTTAAAAACCCCTCATCTCAAGGCATTAAGAGCCTGATTGAAGGAGCGGATATCTCAGAGAAAATAGGGATTAAATACTACGATGAGAAGACCAAATAGGGGAAGCACTAAATACTTTACTCGCAAATAATATAGAACTCAGTTTGACCAATAATCGTTTGTTAAAAAATTAAAAACATTGAATACAATTTATTATTTCCGTATGACTTCACTCGCCGAATAGTTTAAATTATGAGTATTTCAGAAAATTAAAAAAATACAACAAAAAAAAATCAATAAAAGTAAAACCAAATATCTCTATTAATATCTATTATAAAAAACCTTTTTTCTCACGACGACTTATAGCATTTTTGATTCGTGTCTCTCGAAAATCCCTTAATGCATCGTGAATGTTCTTTATAATGTAATTTTTTCCCAAAAATATAAGCGGAAAGAATAACTCTTTAACACGTCATCACCTTAATCGTTTAACAACATAGTCCTATCGTAGCAATTGCGATAATTTTCCCGACCACGATTTTGTACGTTCAAATTGTGGTTCTCGCAAACGAATCGAGTTTCCAATCACGATCAAGTGGCAGTGGCAATGTTAGATGGACCCGACAGTCCGAACACGATGTATCGTCCTTGGAACCAGTCAACTGGGTAATTGCCCGTTCTAAAGGATCACCGATAAGTCAACAATAGTTACGGAACAAATTTGTGTGTATGGGAAATTGTGGGAATGATAAAAATTGTAGTTTCGTGTCTGTGGATTATGATTCGTATTTCTATTGTTTGATTTTAATTAAGACTACAATAGATAAAAACTATTCTTTCTTTTTTAAATTCGTAAATTCCATTCCGTAATTATCAAGATATTCAGAAAAAATACAATAGTATTACAGCCTTTAATGTACATACACACATTTGTTTATTATAAGTTTGATTAGAGAAAAGCGTTAAAGCGTTGTTAAAAAAAAGCGTTATAAAAATTAGATTTTTTATAAACTTTTAAATTTCAAAATAAATTTTGGTAGAATAAGTCAAATCGACTCAAAAGAGATCTGATTGCGATCACTATCATACGGAATTCAATTTCACTTTAAGATATCAAACTTTAATCGTGACATTGATCGCATGTCGAATTATGTTACAAATGACCACTGAGATAAACCAAACGATATTGACGATAAGTTTCGACATTATCTATTTAGTTTTTTACATAAAAACAAACCGATCACTTACATGTTTTATATTGAGAATAATTAATCGATCGGATGTTATCAAAGGATGCAATACATGCATTAAGAACTGTTGAACTAAACTCTGTAATAAAAATATACTTTTCAAGCAGCCTAAAGCAGCTTTACAAGCACTTTTCAATCGTCATTTGGCAAGAATAAATTTAATGTAAATCCACCACTGGATCGAAATGTTGCTCCTACCGAGGAGAACTGGGGTGTTACACATTTTACTTAATTAATCAATACGTATATAATACGTGAACTAGTCGAGACGGCCAAGTGGCTAGAATGCGTGATTCTTAAACTATGATCGTGGATTCGAACCCGGGCAGGCACCACTGATTTTCATGTGCTTAATTTGTGTTTATAATTCACCTTGTGCTTGACGGTGAGGGAAACGTCGTGAGGAAACCTGCATGTGTCAAATTTCACTCAAATTCTGCCCCATGTGCATTCCACCAATCCGCATCGGAGCAGCGTGGTGGAATAAGCTCCAAACCTTCTGCTCAAAAATAGGAGAACAAGCCTAAGCTCAGCAGTGGGACATTCACAAACTGTTACTTTTTTACTTTTACGTGTACTAGAATAAAACTTCTCTTTGTTTTTTCCTTTCAAATGATCTCGCGGTCACGATAACATCTTGGGTAGTTGTAACAAGAGCTGAAATTCAGATCGTACAATATAGAGTAGAATAGTCCTATAAATGGACTTCCATTTATAGGTAGGTTTTCAAGATTTATGTTTATCTGATTACGCTGATCTGTGAGATTGCACTTCAATTCGTGCATCGTAAGGAAGGAGTGGACGAATGACCCAAAGATAGAAGATAGGAAACAGAGATCTAAGCTGAAATTTCCGAGCAATTACTATTGAGTTTCAGGTCCTTTGTATTTTTGTTGAAACATTGTAGTTTTTTTGCACATATTTGCACATTAGCATTGAAATAAATATCGTAAAGTCACTGCTCACTGCAATAATGCGTAGGCAACCATCATAGCTAGGATGTATGTATGTCCAATGTGTTAATCACACTGACTCAATCGTGCTTTAAAACTGCGAACACCACGATACAAATAACTGACTAGAATGTTATCATAATGTTATAATGTTATATTAAAAGAGCAAACACCGTCATCTTCAATGAATATCTCTAGGATCTAGATACAGTGACACCGAGTGTGTAATATTAATCGAAATAAGCCGAGTGGTTTATTATTGAAAGAATAAAGGAGAAATAACAAACCATAACTTTTACAAAATGTTTTTATAATATATCTAACTGTGTAAAGACCAGTGCTGGAACTATTTCATCGCGGTCACTACCAAGAACGTTTATCAGGACCGTTTGGTTGTATTGTTTTCGACCGCTTTCTATTTAAACAAAGATAAAGCGTATTATTAAAACTGTGACGAGTAGGGAGCTATCGAAACAATATATATAAGCAATTTGTTTAGAATCTTAAAAACATGATAGCAAAGGAAAAGTTTACTCATCCTAAAACGAAAATTCAATTAAAAACTCCGTCGAGACAGATCTAAAGAAGGCGAGCGACGGTTCAATAGAATAATTAATTAAATGACCAGAGCAAGTTCCGGCTTGTGGCGAAACGTCCTCCATAGTTTCGAAAGCAATTCATTCACCTGCGCATTTGGCAACCAAACGAACTTGGCAACCATGTTTAGTGGCATCACTAATTTATACCAATGACCCTTCTGAACACGGTCTAATCTCAAATAATGGATATACCGCTAATGCTGGTGATGATCTAGTTACAAATAATTAGCAAACATTATTGCATCGGTTACCAAATAATTCAACATAGTAACCGCCTGTGCATGTCCCACTGCTGAGCTAAGGCATTTTCTCCTTTTTTGAGGAAAAGGGTTTGGAGCGTATTCTAGGATGTTTTCCTTCACCGTCAAACACGAGATGAATTATAAACACAACATTAGAATAATAAATTACAAACAGTAAATAATGGTCTGTAAATCTCTAATTATCGTTCAAAGATCTGCTTCAGTTTTCGCTCCATATACGAACAATTACATATGAAATATATATGGTACATTATATACGCGACTTAATCTTCGGTTAATATTCACGTGTTACCACTTAGCCATCTCTGCCTAATTAGAAGTATTCGCATCTAATGGAAAACATCTTATGTTAATTATTTTGGTGAGTCAAGTTTCAGAGGTTGGCAAGGTTATTTTCTTATAATTAATAGTACATTTATAATAATCAAAATGTATTTTTATGTACGTAACATTATATTATTACCCAAATGAGGACATTTATAATATTCAGTATTAATACTAGCCTTTAGACAATAAGAGTGTGCGACAGAAATAATTACATTATTCATATCTGAAAATTCTCGTTACATTTTTAATTTTTATTTTGGAAGCATTGTAATTTTGAGAAAATAATTGCCAGCAAGTCTCAATACACAAACAAGGTTAATAAACCTGATTAACTCAATTATTCCTGTTCAGAATATCCAATATATGAACAAATGTGCATTTTCATTGTTACCGATTACAAATTCGATGGACCGTTTTATTTTATTTCAACCGGATGTAATTGAAAGATTATATCAATTTCTTTATCAAGGACATGTTAAATAACAAAAGAAATTATCTCAGAACACACAGATATGATCAAATAAAAATTAAAGTCCGTGTATTATATTTAAAACAAGATGTATTCGCGATAACTTTGTTTTATAATTATAACATAAAATTATATTTTTTTTAATTGTATTCACACCTAATATAACGGTAAAAATATGTAATGTACGTAAACTTATAAGTTTTGATAGACTCAAACCAATTAGGATAAAAGTACGGTACCTTGGAATATAATATTTTATTTGCAATTTATTCCATTTTCGAGAATATCCCGATCAAATAGACAGGCAAGCCAAATTCAAAATAATATAAGTTTTGGTTTTGGTAACAAATATTACCTTGAAATGTAAATTTTGAAGTGTCAGACAAACACTTTAATGGTATTCATTTGGGAAGATATATTCGAATTAAAGTGTAAGATAAACGAGATATAAAATAAAAAATATTTAGTAAAATATTGTCATTTCTAAATAAATTATGAACTAGTAAGACGGTACTAAATCACCATTTTATATTTCAAATGATAATAGAACGAAAACGATAACATTTGAAGGAGTGCAACTTTTTAACAAAATACCCAGTATAAGAAATGTGAGTTCACTTGGCACATTTAAGACGCGATTAGCCGCATATCTTATAAACGATCATTCGCTTCTTAGCAAGTAACTAAAATGTGTTAAGTGAGTAATAAAAGTACGACGACGAATGTAATAACTAATTTTAAGTTCAACGTTGTTCTCATGTAAGTGACGTTTTGTCTTTATGGGAATAAATATTCTTTAAACCTAACCCATATGTCCTATTCAACGTCAACGTAAGCAGTTGCTTGGTGTAATATATTGCGATAGAGTGTCTGAAATCCGTTTGCTTAGCGGTGAGCGCATCTGGTGTAAAGCTCCTATAGTTAAGCACTTAGTGCATTAACAGTGCGTTTTATTACTACACGTTGTAGTTATCAAGCAACCTGATAATTAATATTTAAGCACGGTTTGATTACGAGAGAAACCAAAAGAAAAAACATATAATATATAATAACTAGATTTATAATATTATGTACAATTTTTCTTTAGTATATTTCTTGGATCGTGATATATAGTTATAGTCTAGATAAACATATGTTTTAATATGAGATGTATTCTTATTTGTGGGAAATAGAAAATAAATATAATATTAACGTAAACACAAACTTTGACTTGGTATCGTGTAGGTATAAGCCAGTATACACCATATAAGGCATTCAAAATTATAGCGTAGCTATGTTTTTTAATAATATACTAAGAGGAATATTATCACAAGTTTCTTTGACGAGGTCAATCTGTAGCTTGAGAATAGTGATCAGAAGCAAAACCAAAACGATGATAAGACAGTCTCCCGGAGCTAGACGAATGACGTTCCATATGTCTTCCGTCATTTGACGTCAGCGAAAGCCGCCATTTCATGTAATATATTGCGGTAAAAGACGAGATAAGGCTATGAGAATGTCTAAAAGTCGCTGAGCATACATCGTCGGTGTCATGGTGTAAATGCATGTTTCTTGAATTATCATATTATTAACTAACCAAACATCAACCATAAAAATGAATTCAAGTATAAAAGTTGTTTCCCTGTTATAACGAAGCCTAGCTTAATTGTAAACCGCTTTTGTTGGACATATGTTGTTGGAATTAAATGACAATAGACTTCTAAAAGCCTTTAGCAATTTAAAAGGTTGGCTAGGACTTTAAGAAGGTGATACGGTGCATCACACCCTGACGGAGTGTGCCGTATGGGGGCCCCAGAAGCATTCCCTGGCGGCGGTTTTAGGCAGAGACCTCTCCATGCCAAACATCATCAACGCGATGCTCGGAAGCGAGGGGTGCTGGTCGAAGATGGCCTCCTTCTGTAAGTGTGATGTCGCATAAGGAGGCCACGGAGCGGGAGCAGGAGGAAAATGCCGCTGCAGACCCGCTCCGCCGTAGAAGACCGGGGGGAAGGAAGCGACTTTTTGCGCACCTTCTCCCCCCGCCACAATAGGCGCCGCCAGGACTAGGGGGGTTCCCAGTACCCTGGATTCCTCCCTAGTGGATGGAGGCCCGCATAGGCGGGCCGGCCATCGGAGCGTCACGGTTGAATGCGCAAGCGATCCCGTGGCGTTCCCTTTAAGACGGGAAGGGTACCGCTGGTTTTTTAGTGGGTATTCCGATGTCCGGGGTGCACTCGGTGCCCTGTACATACGGCGAGTCCCACATACCCCCCACTTTATCCGTGGGGGAAACGCGTCATGCGTTTTTCCAGCGTTAAAAAAGGAAAGGACTTTAAGAAGGTGGCATGTTCCGACTGGATGCGAAAGGCAACGACAGACGACCGGGAGCTTTGGCGCACCTTTGGGGAGGCCTATGTTCAGCAGTGAACTACGATTGGCTGTTGGTGATGATTGATAAATTTATAAGTTTAATCTCGTGTTCATTCTGCAGATAGATCAGAAATAATATATATAAAAATAACCGTTTATTTAATTGCAGTAACAAAGAGGAAAACACAACAATGCATAATGTTTATTTAATATTGATATTTTTAGTTTCTAGATTTATATTTGAAATTTAAAACGAAACACTAACCTAGACAGGCTTAGTTGATTTCAACAAAGCAATACCGCCGGTATCCATTAAAAGCTTTTAGATTAATAAATATTATATTCGATGTTTCAAAACGGTATCGGAATGAATTTCCTAAACGTCAGTATTTTACGAGTCTGGTTGAATTCATATATGGATATTCGATCAACACCAGAATGGTTATCGAACAATATTGCATTTAACCCTTAGATAACGCCGTAGTCGTTTTCGCCTCCTCTAAAAAAACACACTTTCACACCTAAAAAACTATATAGCACTTTTACAGTCTTAGTTTAAATTCTAAGTATAAACAAAATTATGAAATCGTAGCCCAAAAAATTCTGTGCATTTATGGGTTAAAACGAATTCGAACTTGTCATTACTATCTGGGTGTGAGTCTGCTCTAACGAATACCAATGTTTCCCCAATGGCGGTCGTTTCGATACACTCGAAAACATAAATACTTCGTGACTAGACTGAGAAAGAGTTTCTTACAGGCTCGCTCTTATAACTGAGCGTTTGTATTCTTATTTATTGAACCATTAGCAACTTGGAACTTCTCTGTAATTTATATTTGAGGTATTTCATCATTATAATGTTCGGATATGTTCGTGAATTTCTAGTATCTATTACTTAAGATACCAATAATGTATTGTTATATCCGATAAAGTTGTTAAATAAATGCTTGAATGTTTTATGTACTTTCTAACCTGATTCGTTTTACGTGAATTTAATATCATATAGGATAATAAACACTGCTTTTATCTTAAACATTCTTGAAAATATTCATAACACAAAGCTACTATAAAATGAATGTCCTTAATAAAACCAAAACCAAAGATGTAAAAATTTTAGATCTTTCGCCTGTAATATAAATTTTACTCGGCATAAATATGAAAAATAAAATTTTCTATTACTACGCATCTCAAATATATTGAAAACACAACAGGGTTAGGAATAATTTGCATAGTTTATGCAAATTTGTTAAATTTAGTTGAGGCTGTGAATTGCGATGTAGCGTTAAGCCGATTAGAGCTAGGCGTCGCTTCGTATCTTTCAGGCCACCAACAGAGTAGGCATTTCTTTTGTTTGTAATTCAGATTACTTTTAAGTGATTTATAATAACAGTTTCAATATGGATATTACTCGTTAATAACTTATTAAGAAAGTACATAGTTGCTATATATACTTACTTTACGTAGTAAATGACATATAATATTTGATATTTAATTAATAAATATAATTTAACATTACAAATTACATTACATTAATATTATATAAAATAACTTTAATTAGTTCTTCTCAAAACATTCCAAGCAAATTTCTTGACTCGAAAGAAATAGTAAAGAATACAGAAATAAATAGTACCCGCGATTAGTACGACGATAGACAAAAGGTAGGAATTATTAGCTAAAGTCATCACAAGAGACGATGCGAGGAACACACTCATACTGATCACATGAAACACGAGATACCATAAATGATACTTCATAATTGGATGACGTCGTTTACGAAAACTAATAATGAGCACTGACGTGGCCACGAACAGCTGCATGTAAAGCAACCCGAGCACGAATTCCACTATCACACCAGTTATACTTTCCAACTTCAAGTCCATTTTATCTGTTGTCAATAATAGTAGAACAGCTGAAAACACGATTATTGGTAAAACAGCCGATACGGCTACCATTATAAATGTTTTTCTCAGCTGTGCGCAATGAGAACAAGGTATTTCACTCGGATCTTCCAAAATAATTGTCATTATCAATTAAAATATATGAGTATTAATAGTTCAAGGTATTATTTAAAAGTAACAATATATCAATATTATAAATTTCTTTAAGTGTCAACTACTTGAATTGACAGATTTACAGAAAAATATATAAAATGAGAAGTTTTTGCTACTAATGTCAGATTTTTTCTTAACTTCTCGACGAAGTTTTCTTACGCGTCTTACAGTAGGGTGAAATAGAAGTGGCCCAAGGTCACATCATATAATGAAATAGCGTTCATACTGTACCTACCGAATACTACAAAATGAGATGCGTTGAGCTTTCGAATTTAGGAGGTGTGACAAAAATGCAGTTATATTAAATCAATTAAAATATACATTTTAAAACAGGGATTGAGCCGAAAAAGTATCGCATCGTTGAATAAAGGGTGACGTTAATATACATTTCTTAGCTAGTTGTTAGATGATCTACCACGAGACGGTCCATGAATTAGCGTCAGCTGACGGAACATTAATCATGAAGCACACTATCTCGTATGCAAGTTCATAATGCAGTACATATATGGTAACACATGAATGTATTTGGAGAGAGAAAAACGTTTGCACTCATTAAAGCAGAACTGAATGAATGTCCCATATTGATCTTTCGTAAATACATCTTCATAGACTATATCTAAACATAAATATTTTAAATAAATGGAAACAGGACAGTACAGTAAGCGTCTGTGAATGTCCTGCTGGACTGACCTTTTGTTCTTCTTTTGAAGAAAATGTTTGAAGCTTATTCCACAGCGCTCTCCCAATAACCCGCATTGGGATACGCACGTGACACAATTTCAATGAAATATGACACATGCAGGTTCCTCACGATATTTTCTTTCACCGTCAAGCACGAGATGAATTATAATCACGTGGGCTTGAACCCACGATCATCGGTTAAGAGTCACGCATTCTTACCATTGGGTCATCTCGGCTTAAAAATTGTCATGAAGAAACTATTAGAGTTTATAAACATGGAACATGTTATGCACTTAATAGAAGAAATGCACCAACATTATTATTCAGATTTAAAATATTTATATAAGTCATTCTTATTATATACCAATAATTACTTAAATGTGGTATTAATTGCTAATATTTTAATCCGTAATGTGTGCTCGATACCGAGTGATATGTTTTAATCTTATAATCAATAAAGAATATGTATTGTCGTGATTGAGTATATGAGTCATGTTTTTTTATGGATACGCTATGATTTGCATTTATTGACATTGATTGCAAAACATAAAATATTTTTGCATAATTTTTACCATTTATTGTATAGGAAGGAGATAATAATGATATGATATTCGATAGGTGCTGTTGCAGAGAATTGCACAAAATGAAATGCTCCATTATAAACAAAAAATTGTACTACTTATTGTATAATTATAATGTCGAATGTAATATTGAATGGATTTAATTTAATAAATTTTATTTTTTGATATATTTATGAATTGGAATTAATCAAAGTAATTTTATCAAGTGCTGCTGACGAAGTCATATGTACTCGTAACAAGTTTGGTGATTTTTGTGATTTGAACTCGAGTTACTATAGAATATCGTTGAAAAGTATTTCATACACAACATACTTCAAATATTTAAAAAATTCGTTACAGAGCTACAGAGAGCTCGATTGATATATATTATGAATATTTATCATAAAGGTCTAAAGTTTTTTTTTTATATATCTCAACATACATTTACGAGTTAACGCCACATGAAAAATCAATTTTATACTCTTAATTAAACTTTTTTTATGAAATAAAAAAACAAATAACAGCCATGTTTCATTAGCATGTTACAAACGAGTCGTCAAACTAATAATAATTTTATCATTTTATTATGATAAGAATACAGTCAGACAAGGAGATGGGCAAATGGATAGAGCAATGATATTCTTTGAGTATCATAGATTATATTCTAATGATCATTATTTATTACCTTCACATACGTAAATAAAAATATGATGATAACATCATTAAATTATTTTGGATGCAATGGTTCGGCATTCCGCAGATAATTTTAACTTTGCTTATAAATAAATAAGACTTTTCTCAATAAAAACCACATCCACGCTGCAAACTGCCACGTTTTTCCAACGGCCCGCAATGGTGCAATACCATACCGTGGCCGTGGCCGGGGCCGGGTGTGGGAGTAAGGAAGGAGGCCTTTGCCCGGCAGTGTGACAGGATGTTACTATACTCAATATAACTACATATAATGCTTATAAATACATCACTTTTGTTTACATATGTTTAAAAAACGTTCAGATTGTATTTTTGCTATGTAGCCAGAATTCAGTTTCGTCTTCAATAATTATCTATTTGCACAAATGCTATAAATTTAAACTTGAGGTAAGATTTAAAAAAAGGTATCACTGAATTGAAAATCTTTGATTTGTTGTCGTTAACAGATAACTATCAATTTTATTATTGCGTTTGTAAGCAATTGCAGAATATCGTAGTAATAAATTGAGTTCAAGGAACTTAGAATTTTATGAATAAGATGAACTCGTTTTGTTGTCTACCGAGCTCCAGGTTGTAAAAAGATATAAATGTTGGTCGTTGTTTGCGAAATGCGAATCTACTCTAAAAATATACTCAGAGCGTCTAGTCATAACACTCTTGAGAATCTAAGGGCTTTAACAATTTCGCAGCGCATTTTAGATTTGCCAAATAACAACACTATTGGATTTCATCATATTTAGAAATTTAATGGAAAAATGTTATTAATATTTTTAAAATGTTCTTGCTAATTACTGTCCTCGACTTTGATAGTAGCTTTCTACGTATAATTGAACCTTATTTATCAGATAAATGGAATTAAAATTTCATATCAATGTATATACATTTCAGATTTAGATTAGCGTTACGTTTATGTAATTCAAATGAAGCGATATTTAGCGATAATGAACTACATTACATTTGATTTTCTTCTTCTAGCCCTTATCCAGAAAAGTAATAAATAATATTTATTTATTTTCTGAGTAGCTTATCTGGTCCAGTTTTACAAGGGACTAGTTTTTACTGCATTAACTTAATGGAAAACTAATAGCTTTGTAAATTGAGAATTTAATTCACGAAAAATTTTCATTAAAAAGTAAAGGAAAGTTACGCGGCTCAAGATGTTCATAGACGAAAACCAATCAATGTTACTACCGTCTCCATAGTAAGCGTAACGTCTACAGGCTCGTACTTATTATTGATGAGACGAGATGGCTCTGTAGTTAGAACACGTTTATAAAAACTGATGCACATTCACACACCGCACATTTTTTGTGCTAAATCTATGATTATTTTTAATTATTCATCTCATGCTAAACGGTGGAGCCAAACTTCGTGAACATCGTTGTGTTAATAGAAAAATAAATTTGTCAATCTGTTACTTGTTTTAACTAATAACTTCCTATTGAATATATTAAATTTTACGTAATAATTTATAGGTGATATAATTTGGATAGCGTCGAAAAGCCACAACAAAGACAAATTAATTAGCGGTTCCCGCTCTTTTCAGTTCATATCACTTTAATAATGACAATATTTTACATTATACGTATTATGTGGGTGATAGAGCGAAAAAATATAAAACAGTATATTAAAACGCGCTAACAAGATTAATTTATTTAAGTAATGATAGATTTAATCCGAACAAATATTTTTTTAGAACAATAAATACGATAAGGTAATATAAAATATTTGTTGTCTACATTTTCGTTGCTTACACTCTCTGAACTTGTGAACTAAATATGTGTGATACAGTTATATTGTTTTTATAAGAGAGTGAATACTGACAACTCCAATGATGCGTTAAACAGCATAATATTTTCTTTACTACAGAATTAACGATTCTACGAGTGAACAATCTTCCTGCTGCCGCTTAAGTACAATCAGCTTGAATGTGAACACTGAAAGGTTGCGTGGGCCTAGTCAAGCTGAAACGTGACTCTATATAGCGACACCTGTGCCTTGATTCCCATACGATGCCCTGGTTAGCTCGGCTTAAACACTTTTTGTTGCATATTTTAAGCATAATATGGAACACGACGTATATATTTACTTAATAATTATAGTTATTACATGTATATGATTTATTTAAAAGATTTGTTTTTTTCGGGTTTTTCGCTGAATTTACATTCACAATGGGTGATCGCTTTAAGTTAAATTTAATCTTATAAAAATACGATTCATAAGTGCTAGAATTAAAAATTATTAAACATAAAAGAAAGTGAATATTATAAGGCAAAGTAATATTCCATATTAATAGTGTTGTACATAAAACAAATTCAGACATATAATTAAAAAGATAATATATATAAATAATAATTTTTCTGAGATTTACGTGAGATTACCCGATAAATGTGTACTTAAATCAGCAACACAAAATTATTGATATAAATAGACACACAGATAAACTAAAGAATGTATATAATTAAGTATGAGTTAATAAAAAAAAACATACAGACGAATTGATAACATCCTCCTTTTTTGAAGTCGGTTAAAAACAATCCAAGTTATCCGCAGTTTTCCTATTAAGAAGAATTTCATATTACCACGCTTCGCAAAAAAACGTATTCTAAAAAACGTCTTATAAAATGCCCTTCCAGTTCAGCTCTCATATTTTCGCTGTTAACAGTAATTATAAACCAAATTATAAAAATGTTACTATAAACCACAAATTAGTGTTTGTCTGTCTTTCAATACACTAAAATGTACGAAAATCCGTTTGGCACACATATCAACTTTACTCTACACGTGCTAAAACTTTCCCCATTACAGTGAAACTTTGTTTCCTGCAGTACTTAGCACTTGGTCGCTATTAAAAGTTATTCATTTAGAAGTAAACGTTTTACACCGGACTCGAGTGCTTTTTCGACTTTGACAAAATAATACACTCAAACCTTACACTTTGGTGTAGCAACAAAATGCATTTAATGTAATGTCGAATTTTTTTGGTCAGAGAAAAGACTAACGACCTTTAAATTTGTAAAAAACTAAACTATTCGGGCTAATTTCGGCCATGGCGGCCAATTACAAGAGATGCTAGGACTAATAGTGCACTTTCTATATCCTTACTCTCATAATCCGATAGGCAATCAGACAAGACCGGCAAGAGTTCAGGCTCAGGACCAATGTAACTAACTATCTTTGTGGTATAACTGTATAGTATGATATAGCTAGGTAATATTCTTTATTGATTTCATGCATCTTGATAGATAAAATACATGCAATTACGTCTATATTTTAATAAAATGTGATTTCATATGATTTTTATTTATATATTTTTGCTTTTGACTGCTAGTTTATTCTAATTACTCCAAGCCGTAAAGGTTTACTGTTTGAAGAGCGGGGCCTCTTATCACTAATATCACTAGTGTGTTTTTATTGCATAAATAATATGTTTATTAATATGCTTATATTTATTATTTTAGTAGGTGGTAGGGCTTTGTGCAAGTACGTCTGGGCTCCGGGCTGCAACAGGGGATAGTCAACAGCACAACAGGAAGACCCCATATTTTTTTTATCGGCTTGACCTGGGCTTTGAACCCAAGACAGAGATTTTAGACCTTGTAACTAGCCTCCAAGCACGCCAACGTATGCTGGGCGGTGTCTCGGTCCGCGCCACAGTAGTTGCACATTGTCGTCGCTCCGCGTGAAATCGAAATAATCGTTCATGTTTTAATATTATCATTACAATACATATGTAATTCGATGAATAAAAATGTTATGTTAGATAATATTAAGACGGAAGTTGAAAAAAAAAAGATTAAACATTTATGATAAGGCGATATGAATCAAAATTATTAATATGGTTGTATCTGAATCTCATGTATTTACTTACATTGATTTCATAATGCATTTAAGAGATTTTAATGATGATAGTAAATATTATATGCCTTTCAAACATCGACAACATACTGCCTGTTATCTTTATTAAAAGTAGATGTTGTGCTGTTTAGCATTATTTATCATTTATATATATATATCGTCTTTATTTACTTTGAAAAAAAACGCTTATTAATTAAAATATCGTTAAGCACACCTGTTGAAAATTAAAGTCCTCGTGTTCACTTTTGGTCACATCCGCCAATATGAAAGAAACTAATTAACGAATATATTTGTATAACATAATGTATGTTGGTTATAGAATATAAATAGGTAGGAATATGTATAGAAATTTTATCAGAAATTAGTGGCAATTTCATATATTTAACATGAACATACATACGCAAGATATACTTGATAACAATAAACAAGATAAGGTACTTTTTAAAAGATCAGAATATATTTCTTACAACTTTTTTTTATAAAATAATATAAAAATCTACAAAAAGAATAATAGAAAGAAATTCAAATAAATGATTTCTAAAATCTTACAGTAACTTTTCTGCCCTTATAAAATATTACGACTTTCTTAAAGGTAATGGAGGTGAAAACGTCGATCATGCCGAAAGCGTAATTGGACCTGAAATTTAAATTGGAGACGGTAATGAAAATAGAAACGATGGAATCGCCGTTTCATCTTAAAATTGCGATGATAAAGTTTCTGAAAGGAATGTACCGTTAATTAGGATTAGAGAAAAATTGCAAGTTTTACAACGCACACAAACTATTACTAACAAATATTGCTCTGAGAATATGAAGAGGTGCGTTACAATGAAGTTCCTGATTTTCAATATTTTAACGACAGTAAAATATTTTCATTTTTGTTTTGCTACTGTTATTAAAATAACAAGTTTTAATTTCACAATTAATTCTGAGCCGTATTTCGGGCTGTTTATTTATTCTTAATGAGATTGAAATCGATATTCAATTCAATTCAATTTATATATTTCCATTATGACAAATTTTAAATACTTACAATGTATTCGAATTCACAATCGCATATTTTATTTAACTTATTTTATAATATATTGACAAAAAACTTAATTTAAACTTTTATCCTATTGTCTTATTATTTTTATAAATTTTGTAATGTTTTATTTTATCAATTAACTTTTTATAATTATCGTTCTTACAATGTTGACTTATATTTCATTTTTCATGTTATTTTAGAACACCTATAATAAGTAGGCAATTACTTACTTATTAATTAATTACTTATTTATAATGACTTTTGGTTTATTGTATATTTTTATTGTACTACTTTTGTTGGTGTTGTCAAATAAATACATAATCGCTGTTGCTAGGTTTGTATTTTTTTTAATGTATTAAATATGTAATATCTACTTCTAAATATGTAGATTATGTAAACTGCATCTATTAGATACCCGTTTCACATTATAAAACAATATAAATAAGATGATGGATAATGAATAATAATATTAATAATATACCAACATAACGCTTATCCCATTTACAAACTTATCCTATTTTTGCAGACTTTTAACTTCTTTGACAATGTTTTCGTTGGTTAATTGATATAATTCATTATTTGAGACGTTTCTGTGATCAATTGATAGATGATCTCAACCAAAAAAACCTTAGCTCTTTAATTTACATACAATTTGAGGTCAGATAGCGATTAAAACCTAAAGAAGCAGAGCACACGGGTAAATTAAAGAAAAAAATAAGATTCACATTATCATACATATACATATTGATAACATTCATGTGAAATAAAAGTATTGTAAGAGTTATGTATTAATGCATCGTAATTATATACAATATTTCACATCAATTGTTTAAAAATCGTTCTTAATATTAGAAACACGATCAAAGAATATCATGGCAATGTCTCTGACCTTACACAGTCCACCATTATCTTCTAATGATAAAGTCATTATCACTACAGTTTTAAAAACACAAGTGAACAAAACATATGAAGTTGCGTGGACATTTAATATATAGATATATAATTCATAGTTAATCTATAGATAAGGATAATTTTCATAATATAAATGAAAGAACGAAGGTGTATAATTCGTCATTTGCCAAAAAGTTATGTTGGGTATATTACCGTTAGTGACCGTATTGGTTTGTGTTGCCCAGGCATTGCCGGGAAATGTGAAAAATGAATTGGCATCTGAAGGAGTTACTGACCGTTTTATTAATATAGTAAGTTACTGTGTTATATTTTATTTACTTCTTGGTTTTTTTTAAATAATCGGCTTAATTCTATAAAAAATAATAGGCCTTTTAGGTATGTTCTATATTCAAATTTTCTTTTTTAAATAAACTGTAAGAATTTTTAAGTAGCAATTTTTGTCACCCTCGGGTTTAAATATTAATTATAACATGTAATTCGATTTTGAAAAATAATTTATTAATTAAATAGTACCTATATTTTAAAAAAGAACCTATTTTTTGGGAGTTATACCTACATATAGGCGAGACATTGTAAATGTTAGATTATTACATAATATATTAGGCTTTTTTCGAGATTGATTAATTAATGAGTTAAAAATATATTTGTCTCCTTCATAAACAAAGTTACTTTAAGTTAATGATCATTTGTGATTTTGCTCAATATAAATTAAAAAAAGATAAATTAGAATTTTAAGTGCGTGTTATATCTGTACCCTAAAAATATTAAAGGTTTGTGCTATAGATACATCTTTGTACCTAAATTATCTTAAGTTAATTTAACGCTTCACGCTACGAATTCCCTAAAGAACAAGGTTTATTCTTTCTTTCCGTTTCCTTCTCTTCGCATCATTCTTTCTCACTCTATTGTTTTGTGATGTGATGTATTTTTCCTAAATAAATATTTGAAAAGTAATTAAAAGTAATCGATCAAAATAAAACAAAATTAATATCCCCTTTTAAGACAATGTTATCAATGCGATGATTTGAGCGATTAGTGTGGGGATAATGAGCTTATAAACATCTATAGACGTAATTCATTAATCTGTAAGCCGTATATGGGGATTATATTGCTCAGCTACTTTGAGATAGTACATTAATGCGGTAGGTACTAATTTTTTTCTTGAGGAGATCGAATGCCTGTTGATGCATTCATATGACACGTCATGGCAATGCCTCGTTGGTCTAGTGGCTACATATAAGGCCGCAGACACGGTCGTCCTGGGTTAAATTCCCAGATCGGGCCAATAAAATCATATTGAGATTTTCTGTCGAAATTTGTTAGTAGCAGCCCGGAGTCTGGAAGTTGGAAGTGTGTACACTCCCGTGCCTCGGAAAGCACGTAAAGCCGTTGGTCCTGCGCCTGAACTCTTTCCGGTCATGTCGGATTGCCGACCCATCGGGTTAAAGAGTAAGGGAATAGAGAGTGCACCTGTGTTTGCGCACCCACTTGTGCACTATAATATGTCCTGCACAGTGGGCTAACCTCTCTTGAGATTGGCCGGCGTGGCCGAAATCGGTCAGTAGGACCTTATCATGGCAATGCATGTGTCAGATGCAATTGCCCACTATGTTTTGTTTCACCGCTGAGCAAGAAATTCGTTTGAAGTACAAAATAAGCGCATATTACCCCGCCACACCACATCAATCGTACACGCCGTTAACCTTTAGCTTCGGTTAAGATTCACGTGTTAAAACAACTAGAATCACTCGGCAAAGGGCATTGAAATTAAAAATGATATACATATAATTTAGAAACATGTTCTCTAACGCTAGACCATTTATATTACAGGAAGAAAGATTATTAAGAGATGGCTACTACTCCGAATCGCACACCGTAGTAACAAGTGATGGATATATGCTTGAAGTAAATAGGATTCCTTTCCGCCGTCATGAAACTGTAGATAATGCCACGGAGGTGTCCAAGCCCGTTGCGTTATTGATGCATGGACTTCAAGGCTCCGCGCTTGCTTACATTGCTTTAGGCCCAGCTCGCGCTTTAGGTAAAAGTTATTACAATTTATACAATCCTATTTTTATATTCACTTTCAAACATCAAAAAATTAAATTCAATTTTTGTATCACTAATGCATTGTTTTGTTATTTTTTAATGACTTTGTGAATAATTGCAAATAGATGCGATCATATAAATTAATAACTACTCCAGTAGTAACGCATATTTTGAAAGTCGAATATATCATCTCTTTTATTAATCTCGGATATTTTTTAATAATAAGTAAGTGTCTATTTAATGTGGTCTAAATTAGCTTTTTAAAACAATTCTGGATTACAGGAATTATTACTATTGATGCCTTTAATCAATCTGTTTTTCCTCTTTACCTTAGCATACATTCTGGCGGATGAAGGCTACGATGTTTGGCTAGGCAATGCAAGAGGTGTTATGAACTCACGTAGACACGTTTCTTTGGATCCTGATGAGGACGTAGAAAAATTCTTTGACATCACCTATGAAGATATCGGCATGAAAGACCTGCCTGCAATGATTGATTACATTTTGGATTTAACTGGAAGACCACAGCTTCATTACGTTGGGCACTCACAAGGAGGCACTGCTTTCCTTGTTCTTAACTCAATGCTCCCCGAATACAACCAAAAGATAAAATCAGCTCATTTGCTTGCTGGTGTCGGTTATCAGCAAAACTTCCCTAACAGAATTTTGAGATTGCTCTCCATTAGCGTTAATCCTATTTACGTAAGTATAATAATTTACGTGGGACCGTTGTACCTATTAATAAATATTATGATGGCAAATTTTGTTTATTATCCCAAATAGTTTTGTTAAAATATTTCATAATTTCAGCATTACGCCTTAAGACAAGGTATCATAGAGATACTGGGACCCGAATGGAACGACTTCCTTAATGGAGATGAATGTGATGACGATAATCCTGAAGCTTGCAGCCTTTTAATAATACAGGAAATTATGGTATGTATAATATGAGACATAGAACAATATGGACAGTTATATTAACTAACAACCCTAAAGTACTGGCGTTATACAGATATTTCATTACTTTATTTACTACTTTTGCAATAATTTATGAATTCAAATAAAAACTTATATTTATTGAAAAAAAACAGCATATTGATTGAAAACAGTACAATAAAGTTAATACTTTATACAAAAGATTCATAGAACGGTCTTTATGTAATATGTATGCGTTCTAATTTATAAGAGTAAGTATTTAAATTCGTGTGTGTTAAACAATATGAACAGTACCATTAATCCAGATAATATTTCTTAGAATTAAAAATTTTAACAAGCTTTAATTAAATATAATTTGATAAATATTCTCGATTTTAATGAAAATAAAATGATAAAAATTAATTTACGGTACAATTTTCAGGGTGATTTGTTCAATTCTCTGGAAACATTAGCTAGTGCCTCGATCAAACAATACGCTCACTATGGACAGAACATTCGTTCAAAATCATTCAGAAGATGGGACTACAATCCTGTTATGAATTTGGTCAAGTATAGATCTGTCACTCCTCCTCAATATCCCATAAATACGATTACAGTTGATGTAACTATGCATTACACAGTCAATGACATACTCTTAGATGAACAAGATGTTCTCGATATGGCTAAATCTATGCAAAATACCAAAACACGTAAAGTAGCACGTGAAACTTACACCCATACCGATTTCGTCGTTGCAACTGATTCTAAGGAGTTAGTGTACGATTACATTATTGAAGCTTTCAACAAATATGAACGTTAAGTTAAATTGAACACTAAATGTCTGAAAAAAATATTGTACATTTTTTTACTTTGAGACTAAATAATCTATTAAGTATAAAGATAGATTTATGCACAATATCCTGTTGCGTAATAAATTATTAGACGAAAAATTAAAATAATAAAACATTATAAATGTTACGCCAAGTTAATTAAATTTGTTAATTAAATTATTACTTTATAAAAAGTTTCTTATTTGTTTTTATCCTATATGATTTTTGATTGCCATTCGTTCTAGTTTTTATCGGAGACTAAATAAATAAAAAAGTTCCTGTTCACAGCTATTCATCCTGCGATAGAATATATTGTACCACACATCATTCACCAATGGAAAAGATTTAAATTCAGATATAGAAAATTTTATGATCCTTAATAAGTAAACCATAAAATAGAATCAAATAACAATGTTGCCTAAAGTAATCACTGTGCTACTTGGAAAGAGATCATTTAAGAGTTTTTTTATTATATAGACGAAATCTTAATAACGAAGGATTTGAATTTAAGCGAATCTAAAATAAAGAAAGAAAATGTACATGCGTGCACACATAAATTACTGATATGAATAGCATAATTAGTATAAATTTGTATCATAGCCTTGTCGGCGTCAGTGAAATCCATTAAAAGCACTTGCACGCAGTTTACAAACGAACGCGTCATAGGATGAGGTCGGTCGTCATTAATTCAATTCGACAAAGTCCATTAAATCTGCTCGGTGATTTATTCGTATCCGCTGACCCTTTCCTTTCTGAAACGAACATCGAAGTTTGATATTCAATACACCTAAATGACTTGGACACTTTTTCGATCGTCATAACTCTTACCTCAAACCAAAATACATTGTAAAATGATATACCGAATAGTAAATAAAAATTGTAGAATTTTGGTGAAATTTCATAACGTACTAAATTATTCGTTTCATTCTAAAACTTTGGTAAGCAAAAATATTTACTGTCAAATGAGTGAGAATGTTAGCTTTTATAACTATTGAAAAATAATAATTAATGTTTTATTTGAATTTAACAATATACTAACAATGGAGAATACAAACAAATTAATGTTAAATTTTATAATTTACGGTGTGCAGTGATAAACAAAGTATTATCAGGTACAATAACAATTAACTTAAAAAACAATGTTAAATTATGATAAAATCAAATTTACGTAAAAGATAATAATTAATAATCTGGTTATATCCGGTCAATGCACTGCCTAATTCATAATAGATAGAAAACGATGAAATATACGTTTATTTTTTTAATTTATAAACAAAACAAACATACATAAATGTACCCTCATCAGCTTCGCTAATTTAACAACGTAATTTTTTTTAATTTTACAAGTTATATTAATTTATAACTTATTTATAATTTAATTTTTAATTTGCTAGTTAAATATATTAGTCGCGTGTAAGGACTGTAGATATAATAAATTAAACCTTATTTACTTTACCTCTTTGGTTGAACTGTAAGCAGTGTTAAGCTGAATAGTCATTTGGCTGCGTAAGATAATATATCATATTGCAGACTTAATACACCAAAGAGGTGACATGAACCCGTAAACGACCATTCCACTTTATTCTCATCGCTGTTTTATTTCGTACTGTATATTCTCTATGCCATCTCTCAAAGGACAATATTGTGTCGATTCCCGTATTCACAAAGCTGTATATTTTTCGTAGGACCAAAGCAGATTCATTCAAATGGAAATTCAACAGAACACAGGAGGTAGTTCTTAAAATGTTGAAATTGAACTCAATTTGTGAATATCGTGAGCGATATCTTTGCGTTCACTGTATTCGTTTCATGAATTATTCTCGATTCAGAAGATTCACTTATACTTGGGATTCAATTAAACAAAAATGAATAAAAATTAAAACCAAACAACTGTTTAACTAACTCTGGCCGTGTGTGGGAAGGGGAGGTTCCCTGTGTTTTTATTTACCTATTCCGTAGTTGTAGGGGTTTGTAAAAATTGCAATAAATTGTTTAATTTTATCTTATTTAGTTTAATAATGTTGCATTTGTTTTTAATTAATTTCTGCCGCTGCATCACCCCTGTGCAACTACATGTAGCATGAATTAAACAAAGACATCATTGTCTTAGAAAATGTAAGTACTACATAATTATAGTATATAAGTACTTTGTGCAAGCTCGTCTGGGTAGCTACCACCCACTCATCAGATATGCTATCCCAAAACAACAGTACTTTGTATTGTTTTGTTCCGGTTTGAAGGGTGAGTGAGCCAGTGTAATTACAGAAATAACATCTTAGCTACAAGGTTGGGAGCGCATTGGCGATGTAAGCGATGGTTAACATTTCTAACAAAGCCATTGTCTATGCTCGTCCTCGTGGTTACACAATTAAAAATGTTTATATAAGTAGTCATTAAAATAATTCAGTATATCAAAATAACCCCTTACAATATATTTTATGCAAAATTTCATGATAGTCGGTTGAGTAGTTAAGACATAACAACAACAAACTCATTTTCGCATTTACAACATCATCATCTTTCATCTTTCAGGCGTTGGTATAAATATTGACTTTGTTCGGTATTTTCCAAAAGAAGCATAAACCGACTGCCAATTACATATTTCTTTTTGAATGTTTTTAGATTGTCTTAACTGAAGTCTTTGTATTATATTTCTTTGGGTATTTCTTCTTACAAAGCTTGTTCGTATGATATAATTAATTGGATTACTTTGTCCATATGTTGTAACAAATGCCTTGAGTTTATTTCGTATAACCGTCCAAGTCACGTTACTGTTAAGTAAACTAAACACGTGCGTCCGTCTGTCCGACGTTGGACTTTTGCTCTCACCGCACACTTCGATTTATCATCGAATATCGTCTAGACAAATAACCCATTAATTCACGATACAAATAATAGTATCGATAGCTATTTCACCATTTCTTTGCCGTTAAAACGATACATAGTAAATAAATATATAAGAGTAATTGACGGTGACACTGCATTGCATAAGAAATTTATCTTTCTTATAGCAACTGTTTTTATAGTCGACCCGTGACCACTTACCGACTGGCTCATTTGCTCTTCTCTCATTTTTACAACGCATTAACGATGCAAAGAGTGGCTTAACCATCCCTCTACGCTAATTTCTATGCGCAGCGGTGATGACATTCTCTCTTGTGGCCCATTTGGCCCATCTTCGACGCTAACTCTAACGCTCAGCAAAGAGCGGGTATAGTGTTGTGTTTGTTTGCTATTTTAGCTTGTTTGAAACTCAATTTGATTTTCGAACTGGATTAAACTGATAAGAAGAATAAAAAAACCTAACAGAATATTTAAAAAATGTGCTTTTAAAAACTTAAAACCGCCTAAATTTAGACGTGGAATGTTGATAATAAATATTTAAAGAACAATTGCCATTAGCGCGTAGCATCGTCATAATGGAGCAATAAAGAGTGTCAACAGAAGGTTGTGAAACACCAGCTTATAGAGATCTCTGAGGACTCCTTGCAAAGAATACTTAAGCTAAGACTGTTGGGGCGTTTAAAAGTGTTACATGGCTCTTATTACGTGGTCGTGTTAAAATGCTCGTAGCCGCTATCAGGGACATTAAACGGATAAATACCAACGCTCAGTGAAGCGCGTAGACCCTAATGAAGGAAGTCATATTAAGAGGAAGTCGTTTGGTGCAAAGGCGTCGAAGACTGCGGCTTTCGCGCCTTTAATATTTTAAGAAAATAAATGTGACAACTTTATCGTACGCGAAATGTATAACTATAAGTATTTTAAGCAGCAGACACATAAACTTAGTAAAAAACTAAAATTCAAACAACCCAGGCTGGAATATTAATTTCTCATTGAAGCTGGTTTCGGAGTTTCGAGTTGAAAACTATTTAAATTTATTTCAAATGAGTAAAAATATAGTTAAATTTAAGGTTGTTACGGAACAAACGGTACACGAGGTGTATTCACACATTCGTATTTATTTGAACGCGTCCGAGTGCAACGCTTCCTCTGCAGCAATGCGTTAAAAATTAACTCCGCCGGCTGGCGAGCTTTTGTTGCGAATTTTATTATATAACGGGCTCGATTTTAGTTCATAAATAAAATAACATTTACTTCGGTCCGATATAAATATTGATATACGATATGATAAAAAACGACAACGTTAATTTTCATTCGTTGTCGCTGGATTTTTATGAGTTAAAATGTTTGCACTTAACACTTACCCTGACTAAGGGAACGGGAGCTGACTGGTTACAGCAGGCGATCAACCAAAAACGTGCTTTTAAAAACTTAAAACCGCCTTCCTTGTTAGAGGCTTATATAGTCAATCACAATTAGTAGGATTGTGATTGGGTGGACAATAAGGATGCTATTAATATATTTTTGTATGTGTATAGCACCTATTTGAACCTTTAAGCAAGAGCCAACAACTACTGTATTTAATTTCAACTTAATTGGATGAATAATGAAAACGAACATAATAAGAACAAACACATATAATTCATTTTTATTCTTATTATATTTAGCTCAGCACACTTCTTACTTCGACAATAACTAACAAAGACCTTTATCAGCGTTTCGCTACTATTTATTACATAGTAATATTACTGTACTTATAACTGACACGAATGAAAGAAACATGTAATTGATAAACGAAAATTGGCTTACTATAAGTAACTGTGAATATTGGCTGCAATCATACATCATTTTTCTTATTTATTATAAATAAAATTGTTATTTGCAACACCACTTTTATTATTTCAGTCCTCAGGAGACATAGATTTCACCTCTCATTTGATAAAAATGCTTTGACACGATTATTGATTGAAATACAATTTCGGTTTGCCAACTATTTGACTCAATTGGGTTATATAATAAAAGAGAACCTTTATTTCGTGGGAAATAAAATATATTTTATATATATATATATATATATATATATATATATATATATATATATATATATATATAAAATATATTTTATATATATATCGGAAAAAAAACGATGTAACTATATAGAAAATCAAAAAATGTCACGCACTACGCCAATGACCTCGGTATCCCTTCCTATGTGACATTGGACGATACTAACGAACTAAGCATTGTCATATATCGGCTAGTCACGTGACATGCGTTCGTAAATAATAATCGACATGGACGTACATAAACGGTTGTGTACTCAATCTTAGTAAATCTAACTTCCCGTCCTGACATCGATCGATAGTCAAGATTTTGTACAGTTTTCTTTTTTTAAATATGACAGCGAGATTGTGGCGCCTTCATGGATCGAGACTATCAATTTTTAGACGAGAGTGATTGTATACTTTTCAGTAGCGTGGTAGAACGTCTTCGACGGATTGCCATTACTATTAATTACGTTCGAATTACATCATTTATAATTATGTTGTATTCAATTAATTAATTAAGTTAATTATCATGTTATTTTAGTTATCTACTGAAGTTTTATATAGTTTCTCCTAATCATTATTAAACACAACGAAATTTGAAACCGATTGTTCTAATATGAGTCATCTATTTTAAACGTGAAACTGACAGAATATTTTGCGCTCAGCTAGCGTAGTTGAGAAAAATACAGTTTGAATCATTATTAGATGGAATTACGTAATGCCTCTACCGATACTGAACTTATATAATAATGTATCAATATTGTGATAAACGACTTCCCGCCCGTGCCTTACCGGCCTTATCTCCTACCTGGAGATAATATCTTACCGCAGGCCACGCCTCTGTCTCGTACGTTCTTTACTCAGTACTAAAGTTTACCTAATCTACTTGCCTAGAATTAAAATTTAACTAACAACTTTCATAAATATAAAATGGTAAATATTTTATCAAGTAACTAAATAAATATACGGTGCGTTTAGATAGATTCGATACAGACTGATGGGCTGTGTACCCAATCATAACTCAAACTTTACGCTTAACTGGAGGCAATTTGGAATATTGGAAATTCCTTGAAAACAGGCGTTTAATAATAAAGCAACAAATACAAAGCTTCGGCATACCATATAATATAATATATAATATACATTTTATTTTGGCAATTTACCAGCTTTTACTAAACAAAATGCACGTATATTTTTCATAATAATATAAATTCATATCCATAGCTTTCAACAAGGAAAACGTATATAGGCAGCATAAGTACGTATAAAGACAGCATAAGTACGATTGGATGTACCTTAAAATGCATGCTGTGGTCGTCTTAAAGAGTTACACTTTATATTAAGTCGGAATATGTTTATATTATTACATGTGTAAGTGTTGTGACTGCTGATGGTCCTTAATATTTTTTAAGGTTATTAGCGTAGTTCCACTATCGCACATAGAGTGGCGCGCCAGACACCCTTATTAATATCATAAATGCTTAAGTAAGTTTGTTTGCTTGTAACGATTTCTCGATTTAACTAGTAAACCAATCATCATGAAATTTTGCATATTATGTGTTATGAGGTAAAAAAAATACAGAAAAATTAACACGTTCCTCGAAAATTAAAAATTATTGAATTTATCTCTCTTGTAAGTTACTACCAGTGATTTTCAATTCAATGAACAAAGTTTAAATCGTCGGTATTTATAACAAAAGAATCGAATTTACACTCAGTGTAATCAAAATTGTCAGAAAATCGAAATAATAGTCGAAATCAATGAATAGCTCGTTAATTTCCCTCTAAGAGCTCTCTTCCCGAAGACCACAATTACATGACGATGAAATGAGATGTGACGTAGAATCGGGCCATTAATTAAATTGCAAGTACGCAGTACTGTTTACGTTATTTCGTTAATGGATTCATGTTTTACCACGGTACGGCACAGTGCAGACATCTACATTCTACACTACCGTCATCTATTAAGTGATTTTACCGTTAAAGTGAAGATGTTTTATTAATAAATGAAGTTAAGTAGATCCTTGTGAGTATTTGTTGGTTCTGTTGATAATCAAATTTAAATTAATTGGTATTATATTATAGATACATGTATATATTAAAAGTATTGTTGCCATTCTTACTGCCAAATAACAAACGAATGATGATCTTTCATGGTTTTATTTTATAAGTGACACTTCTTATCGAATTATGAGTAAAATTGTCAAAGTTATTTAAATGAGACAGAAGAAAGATGTGACGTAGAGAGAAAGACAAAGAGAGCTATATATTTGTTTTATATAAAATGTATATATTACATTTTCGTTGACTGTTTGTCATTAAATGAAGAGGAATTGTGATATAGTTTGATTAATAAAATATTCCGAAGCCACGGAACTGGAGGAAAAGAGACGATGTATACGTAAGGATAAATTATTATAAGCGTATTAAACAAGTTTCACGTCTATCACTTATACGGAGTTGAACGGACATTTTAAGTAGTGCCGGCTAAATGAGAGTGAGTGAGAAGAATAAATTCGTCTTGTACATTAAACAAAAAAATAAATAGTAATTTAACAACCTGCATAGTTCCTGCAGCTAGGCAAATTTTACCAACAGTACAGGTAAGTTTGTACACATGTGAAACAATGTTATCCGATACATGCAGGTGTCCTCATGATTTTTACCTTCACCGGTGAACACGACAAGACTTTTAATTAAGCACATGAAAATTCACTTCATATTGCTTGCTTACGATTACATTCGAACAGGGAAAATAGTTTAAAGATTAAGACAAAGAGTTCTATCCACTGGGCGTTCTTGGCTCTTTTAGATAAACTCATTTCGTTACTTTCTAGTTGTGTATTCAACAGCCGCGAATTGTTGCTTCGTAATTGAAAGCTATAAACCAAAAAAAATAGTAATTATTTATTTTATTGGCAACACTGGCAGATTTCACAAGCGGTTGCGTTGAACGTAGCCATTTAGCTTATAGCAAAGAAACCCAATCTATTTGTAGAAAATTTAGAAATATTATTGTATATTCTTATTTTATATAAGGATTACATGTTTAATAAATGATTTTAGACAGGTGTTGAAAAAAACAACGTATTTGATTAATATATTGGATTAATAAATTTCAAGACAATGATTTTAAAAATGACAAATTATATAGAAATTAAAGATTCTGCTTACAAAACAAAAATAAAATATGTCAACTTAACTTACAAAAACATTTCATTTGATATAATTATGAAAAAAAATGTTCTTATTAAAAAATATTTTTAGAATTCCTTTTTGCAGTGACAAAGTCTAATAAATCGATGAACGCTGGCTGCATGCACGAAAAAGGATGACTCATTGTCCCGTTACACTCATTGTCCCGTTACGCGGATTGTACGCTTGCGCCGCATCTATCTGTTATGACGTTGTCACGTTAAACTTTCGTCCGTAAACTGACTACAGACAAACATTTTTTATTCTTAAGATTTATTATTTGTTCCGTGACGATATCCGGAATCCATCTTGAATCCATCTTGAGTCAAGCACCTGTCTTTTTTCACGTTTTTCGTCCTAGCAACTTCCTCTCTTTGACTTCCGGCGCCACTGTCGCCTCGTTTTAACGGTTAAGATGGCGGCGACCCGCATGGCGCTCGGCTTTTACCTCATTATAGCGTCGTTTTTCGTAGCGTTAACACGTCTTAGCAATCATTTATTTTTCAATTTAACGTAAATTGAATACGTAGTGAAAAAATCCTCTCGTAATGGAGAACGAAATATATTTTGATAAAGAACAAAGTGATGGTGAACACGTGTCACGGAAGAGAAGTCGTTCTTCAAGTTCGAGCAGTACATCATCGGAGGAGTCTAGTCCGGATAGAAGGAGAAAAAGGCGGTCTAACCATGTAAGTGACGCACAGTTTGAATTCCTTTCTCAACAAGTGGCTTTTCTAACGAATTTGATTTCGCAAAAACACGGTGAGCCTCAAACGAGTACTTCGGGGGTTGCCGAGGTAATAAATGGACCCAACAATGATACAACAAACGAGTTGGGCTTACGCCCACCGCCGACCACGAGTGATGCGGATAATCAACAGCTCCAATTGTCAGAGCTATCAACTACGTTAAAAGATCCGCCATTCCCTAAGTCTGATGATAAACATTTAGAAAAGATAACCCAATTACAGCGTTTTAAATGTAAGGACTGGCATGCAATTCGTTTTTCTGAAGCTCAGAAAAAGTACGTCACTACTCCGGGTTTTATAGAACTCAATGTAAACGATGAACTGAGACGTTTCAATGCGTCTAGGTCTAACGATGATCGTTTGTACTTGATAGAGAGAACTTTTGCAGCTTTATCCAATGCTATACTGACTCAAAAAGACGAATTGCGCACAACTTTGCAAGGTTTAGTCGATTGGTCTAATGATAAGAGTACAACACTTACACCACGATCTCTTTTCGATAAGATTGAACAAATGTTTAATAAAGATTCGAGCTATACAAAAGTGACCGATGATATTTTACAAATATTTTGCGGCCGTCGAGCCGACTGCATTAGCATGCGCAGGGATTTATTAATTAAGAAAATTTCGGAGGAATATCACTGTGGGGCGTTGCAAAAAATTCCACCCAGTGCTGAACATTTGTTTGACAACGATATGCTTGCAGCCTACCTTCAAAAAATTGGGGGGGCCGAAAAACTAACCACTTGCTTCCAGCCAACTGCAGCTACAGCTACCGGCCAGAGGCGTGCGTATGATAACCAGTCGAAACCATCGACAAGCAAGCAAGAGAGTGAAAACTTTTTTCGTAAAAATACTTCAGCGTCGAAAGATAAGTTCAAAGGTCACTCGAGGGCATCTGGCAACAAGACTTCCAATGGCAAGAACAAACACCACAATTCGTCAAGAGGTAAGAAATCAAATTTCAACTCATCAAATAGAAACAATCGATCATGACTCGCAATCATTTCGGGGCGGCTGTCTAAAGCAATATATACATGCATGGGAGAACTTAGGTGCGCCCAACCACATATGCAAACTTCTCAAGGGAATACGTATTCCTTTCGTGATGAAGCCGCCACTTATATATCCAAATCAATCTGTCATAATAAATTACGAGACAAAGCAGAGTTATCATATGACACAGCTAATAAAAAATATGATAGACACGCATGTACTAGAAAAAGCCGAGATCAACCCCAGCTACCTATCAACATTTTTTCTAGTTCCGAAAACGGACGGATCGTTTCGCCCAATCTTCAATTTGAAGAGACTAAACCGTTTTGTCAAACTAAAAGGTTTTCAGCTTTTCAGTCATTTCCGAATTCCAAGCTTTTTACAGAGCAACGATTGGATGGTGAAGGTAGATCTGAGCCAGGCATATTTTCACCTTCCCATAGCCGAAGAACACAGGCGATTTCTGAGACTCAGCTACAAAGGCCAACTTCTACAAATGACGTGCCTTCCCTTCGGCCTTTCATCAGCGCCACGAACGTTCACATCCTTGACGAACTGGGTAGCCGAGTTCCTGAGAAGGCGAAATATGAGGTGTGTGGTATACCTAGACGATTTTTTAGTAGTGAATCAGTCCTGTCAAGTTTTACGCGAACACATTACATTTATGGTAAACCTAATGAGACACCTCGGCTGGACTATCAATATGGACAAGTCTGTACTGGTTCCGACACAACGCCTGGAGTTTCTGGGTGTTACATGGGACACCAAACTCAACACGAAGTCCCTGTCGGAACCGAAGTGCGAAACGCTACGCAAAGCACTTCTCAGTCAGATGTCCAGAGGCAGTTGGTCCCTCAGGCAGGCCCAGTCCCTTCTGGGGAGACTCAACTTCGCCTCTTTTGTAATACGCAGAGGGAGGTTACATTGTCGAACCCTGCAATTTCACAATCGATACCTTCCCACGGAATACCCCTACAAACAAGTGAAATTGCCACAACCGGTACTCTCCGAAATGCGATGGTGGTTAAAGGCAGCACAGGGCTCACTTCCTATACATACAAACTCGATCTCTCATCTGCTCACGACGGATGCATCGGATTTCGGCTGGGGAGCTCAGCTGGGCGACACGAAAATGTCAGGACAGTGGACAAAACGGCAACAGTCATGGCATGTCAATCTAAAAGAGCTGTTTGCTGTCTACGCGGCAATACAACAAGAGAACAGCCGGCTTCACAATGCTCACATTTTACTGCAAACAGACAACCGAACAGTCGTAGCTTACATAAACAAGGAAGGCGGAACAAAATCGAAGAAGCTTCTGAACCTCACACGGCAACTATTGAAGGTGATGGACCACTTAAATCTACAACTGACGGCTCAGTACTTTCCGGGCCGATTCAATTGCGAAGTGGATGCCCTATCACGCGGCAAGGTCTGCCCCGAGTGGCACCTACTCTCTACAGCAACGGACAACATATTCAAGATGTGGGGCACACCGCAAGTAGACTTATTTGCGTCGGAAACAGCTCACGTAGTAATGAGGTATGTATCGCTGGACACGCAAGACCAGCAGGCTCTATTTCACAACGCATTCCTTCACCAGTGGGACTACGAACTTGCGTGGCTATTTCCTCCACCGAACCTAATACCCCAAGTATTGTCTCACCTGAACACTGCGAACGGTCAGTACATCTTGATCGCTCCGAAGTGGAAGATGGTATTTTGGCAAGCAGACCTACAAGCCCGGGCCATTCAAGAACCTTATCACATCCCGCTCCTTCCACAAGTTCTGATAGACACGAAAACCGGAATGCACCCGCCAGAGATTCAAGACATTCATTTGGAAGCCTGGCTGATTTTGGGTGGACAGACGAAATCAAAGAATGGTCAGTAGAAGAAAGATCACTGTTATTGTCAAGTTGGCGGCGATCTACAATAAACACCTACATGCCAGCATGGAACAAATGGAAGGTATGGTGCTCCTCTAACAATTCTTCTTACAGAGATCCGAGTCCAGAACAAGTTGCTCGTTACCTGGCGCATTTACACAACAGCGAAGGTCTGGCTTATCGAACTATACTAGTCCATAAGTCTGTTATTTCTACTTTTACCAGATTATCAGGTAATACTACATTGGCATCTAACTTTCTTATTAAACATATTTTAAAAGCTATTTCAGTGGCAAAGGACAAGAAAATGAAACCACCTATTTGGAATGTAAAGAATGTATTACAATACCTAGAAAATAATACACCAGATGAAAATAATTTGTACCAAGTATCCAGACGTGCCGCTATATTACTTTTGCTAGCGGCAGGACGACGAGTACACGACCTGACACTGCTGAGGATCAATGCCGACCAATTTATAGATGAGGGCAATTCTATTGTCATGTGGCCTTGTTTTGGATCGAAGACGGATGACGCTAACAACAGGCAATCTGGATGGAAACTAAAAGCACATCCGAACAAAAATCTCGACTGTGTATTTTGGACTCGTCAATTAATCGGTACTTCACAAGATCGTCGGAAATCAGGTATGCTGTCAGAACTTTTTATAACTGCTAGAGGTGATCCAAAACCAGCTTCTAGAACTGTAATCAGTGGTTGGATCAAATCTGTTCTAAAGGACGCGGGTGTCGATGCCACGCCAGGCTCAGTACGCTCTGCCGTAGCCTCTCTCAATTGGCTAGAAAAGTTTCCTATTGATCAGATTCTTCAGACTGGAAATTGGCGACAAGAACATACTTTTAGAACATACTATCGAAGAGAGCTAGCGAATCAATCCAGAAATAATGATTTTACGACGTCAGTTTCCTTGTCAAATTTCTTTGAACCTGTGCGATAACAATGATTTGGTTAAATTGATGATTAAAACTGTATGATTCATATATAACTTTGAATAAATATTGTTTACTTTTCAATAACTTATTATAATTTAATTATTATTTTTTATTTTACATAACACATTATAGCATCTATATAATTATTGTAATAATTATGGGCATACCAGGAGATAACAAACATATCACTCAAGATGGATTCCGGATATCGTCACGGAACAAATAATAGAGAGTTTTAACTAACAATAAAACTTACCTATTATTTTTCCGACGATATCCGGAATCCAGGTAATACCTACCTGGTACATCGTGAGTAAGTATAATGAGGTAAAAGCCGAGCGCCATGCGGGTCGCCGCCATCTTAACCGTTAAAACGAGGCGACAGTGGCGCCGGAAGTCAAAGAGAGGAAGTTGCTAGGACGAAAAACGTGAAAAAAGACAGGTGCTTGACTCAAGATGGATTCAAGATGGATTCCGGATATCGTCGGAAAAATAATAGGTAAGTTTTATTGTTAGTTAAAACTCTCTATTACACTTTATTACAAACATTATTTAATATTATAGGTAAATTGTTATTAGAATATATATACAAATACGAAATAAGGTAACAAAAGTTTAAATTATTTTTATGACAAGAGCCTGACTAACTGAAAACAATAATTCTGTGATAAATCGATTGTTCCTTCCACATATTTCATATATCGAGAACATTGTGTCACGTACTCGGAAGGGCTTATTGCATTTATCACACGGGGTAAAAGGGCTTAAGCAAATGTGTAAGAAAATATGTTATTGTTAGTGTGTGTGTGTTATGTATTTGTTGATGTGTTACATAGCGGGCGTGCCGCTCAGTTTAACCTTACTAACCTTTCTTTTCGCCCCACAACACCTAACACTCGCTAGCAAACACTATGAAAATGACTTTTTTCTCTTTGAGATTATTTTCTAAATATTAAAGTTATTTCTGCACAAAACTAAATCAAATACCTATTTATTTTCGCTAACACAATAATTTATATTCAAATTAACTTATTCCAGACAAAAGCATTCATGGTGATATGCTTATTGATGAAGTAGAAAAAACTATGGTCTGAGAAGAACCAGCGAAAGTAACTCAAAAAGTTTGTTTTAGTGTGTTTTTTATTTTTTTACATATAACTATCAATATGAATAAACAAATAATTAGCTTTTTATAAAAACATCATTAAAAAAAGAAAGTAACGTTCTGCTAAATAGACCTTTTTATAAATAATTTCGGTAAAAGCTTCGGTTACAGATAAATAATCTCAATACAGCTCCTACCTAACATGCTGACTACGCTTAAACTTGAGTACCACATTTCTCACTCACACTGTATCTTTGGCATAAATTTGTGAGGCAATATCAATGGTTCCCGATGATCAAGTACGTGAGGCGCGTATTAACGCTAGCGAATACTTTATGGAACCGATATCAATAAATTGGTTCATCTCTATATAGCATGCGACTGTGGCTGTACGAAATCTGCATGGTATAAGCGACATTTGTGAATTCAGCTCGCTCAGTATGGACACCGATGAAATTGCGTTTTAGGAAGTAGGACTGACATGCGAAATTGTCTATCATGATTTTCGTTCTATGTAATCGTTACCGAAAACGATATAAGTTTTGTAAAGAACTTGAACATGTGTTTTACAAAAAATGTTGTTGACTAAGAAACATATAGCTTTTAATATGACCAAAGTACCAAATAATAAAAAATAAATATCCTTATATACTGCCAAAGTAGCGTTAAGTTTTTGTTAAGATAATTTTAGTTATTTGTTTAATCTACTTTTAATAGGTAACATGCTATTATTGTTTCTTTATTACAGTAGATTTCTAAATAATATTTCATTTTTATTTCAAAACATTGAACGCCAGTACAATACGTATTTTATTTTGTATTAAGAAAGAATCCGATGTAATAATTTCATTAGTATAATATATATATTCTGGATCTACATAGGTTCCTTTTCATCCCGGATAATGCGTGGCCCTCTAGGGAGTAACTAACTTCCGTAATAGAACATCCCAGGCAATTAAGAACGGACGGTTATAAATAAAATTAATTCGTGTGGAGTTGTTAGCCAGACAGTAAACTATTAAAATATTGAATTAAAACAAAATTAATATAAATTTTATTCGGGTACACTTGAGGAAAACTCTAAAAGCTAAGTTTATAGCAATTACAAGCAACAAAATTTTAAAAGTAATAATTTATTTAGCTGTACACATACTATTTGCAGGCTACGTTTTTTTAAAATAATTATAGCATTTTTCAGAGAGCGATGAAGACATATCTTTTGAATATAAAAATTAATATAATTAACAAAAAATAGTACCAACATACTCATACCAATTTTCTATTCAAACACATGGACATTTAATTATCGACGTTTCTTGTTACACCACGGAACTGTGAGGAAAATATAATTAAATTATTAAAAATAAAAGAGTAAAGACAAAAGCTCAGGCTAAAAAATACAGTCGGAGATCAGAGAGCATGACCTCCGTCACCGAAGTACTTGATAGTCAAAAGTCAGTTGTTAAAGAAAAATACGAATACGTGCGATATTTCAAGTTAAATACGTTGCAAAAATAAGTATGAGCGAATACTATTATTTATTTTAAAATATTTATTTTTAAAACATTAATATTCAAAGTCAATTTTTTTATATTTTAAAATATTGTTCAGAAACTACAAATGTAGTACGAAGGATACAAATGTACTAGGAATATGTTTAGTGGTGAAAATATAGCGTCGCACTAACTATATCGTTTACCCTCTGTATAATTTTATTAAGCCAATTATTCGAATGAATCAGAGTAATATAATTATTATAAAAATATATCATACACAGCAAGTACACAGCCCTATATATATAATATATATCACCTTCACAGTTTGCGGTAATCCCGTTCGGTGAGGTGGAATTCAGATAAAATGGTTCATTGGCGCGAGGAGCCTCTTCTAAAATAACAATATCCTGCGACTACTATATGCAACGATCGTCGACTTTATCTCCGTACAGGCGAATATTGGAATTTTAAAAAGTAAAAACAAGCCTGTACTATTTAAGGGTTCAATGTCTTAAAGATAACGTAACAGTACGATAACGATTACAGCATCTTAAGATAACTGGGAAATCCTATTGAATCTTAGAATACTATACAATTTACAATATTATAATTATTAGTTTATATTTATTAATATGAAAGTGGCAAATTAGCCTCAGGAACGGCTTGCTGTTTTTGCCTGCCAATATTAAAATAATTCCAATCATTTCGTTATACGGTATCAATAATGTACCTATTATTAAAAAAAAGAATTAATCTGCAAACACGGGCCGTTAAGGTTTTATTAATACATGTATGTAATATATCAAAAGTATTAAAGTTACAACATATAAGCAAAATCCAGTAAAACCATTAGATGGTTAAACGACCATTTAATTCAATTAGGCCAACATTAATCAGCCTTAATGTGGCGAGATAATTATTTGCGCGGACGGTCACTTGACCACACTTTTTAACTGTTTTGTGGTCGACTAATTGCTTTTCAGTATAAATTCAGTTGAATAAAGCATTTTTTTGTGTTAAATTAAACCAGACATTTAATACACGAATAGCGTGTTCTGTCAATAACTGTTGTCAAATCGACATAATATCAGAAGAAAAAAAGCGTGTTAAAAAGAATTAAAATATAAAAAATATGTAGTATTTTTATTCAATAAGATCACGTAAATAAATCAATAGAATGTTTTATTTTTCTATTAAATGATCAGCCATATTTTTCTGAAAGTATATAAATAATTATATATTATATGGCATCAATTTACCAGGTCCTTGGTACAGCAACTTCCAGATTTGCTAGAGATTTATATAATCTTAATTACCTGTAACAAAAAAAATATAGGTCAGTGTTATGGAAAGGCTACCTTCATTGTAATGAGAAATATGAAAAAAAAAAACAAAATGATTAAATAATCCTTTAGTATTTAGCATTCATTCATGAGAAATGAAATAAGCATTTACTTATTTAATTAAGAACATTATTCGGGGATACAGTATACAAAATTAAATAGTGTATCACACAGCTACTATCCCATCGGAACTAAAGGTACACCGACTTTATTGTTATTAAAAACAATATATACTTACTATAAGAAAGCTACCCAAAGGCTATACAAAAAAGACTCGGCTTGCTCATTAAAACAATAAGCTTCTGTTATTTTCATTAAAACAATAACCAGTTAGTGGAATAGGTCTTGTTTGGGCCACCAAATTACTCGGAAAATATTGATAACAAAAAAGAGGCACAATATCTAATACATTTACAACGAAGCACGGCAGGGCGTGCCCCCGTCAGAAGCACGCGGCCATTATGCCCCCGGGCCAAAAGGGGCCTGGCGCAAGTTATAAGACATATTAAGAGGTTTAGCAATGCCTTTGGCGGTGACATTAGGATGTGCCTTGTGTAAATATATTTCTTTAAATTGTATTTAAAATATATTTAGAGAAAATTTTAAACCATTTTTTATTAGATAACTAATTTTATCCAAGATTATAAAAATACATTTATTAAAAATAAAAGATGACATGAAAAAAAGCCTTAGACTAAGCTCATGCATCTATCTCATTGATTATTATAACTTAGAACTTTAGAACTGTTTACATTTATGAAGCACACAGACACACACACACAGGTATCGCTAGTGATTGTCCAATGGACCAGCCCCCAAGTAATGCCTTACTAATGACTGTGTGTCGAGATTTTTCCCCCCACTCATAAATATGCATTAATGATGGGCTTTCCGACGGAAAGTGTAATTTAAATTTTAGCCTACGCTTCACCTACTTCAAGTTTAAGTGGAAAATAAGTGTAAAACTAGGTATTCGGTATTCATTTATATCAATAATAAATATATCTATTTAATTATTCATAATCAAAATAAAGTAGTTGAGGTATTATGTAATATAATATAATTAAGGCAAGCTAAAACACTGGTTGTAGTTTAAAAGATTTTTTTTAAGCGCCTACGTCAATTTAATAGCAAACACTTAGAGCATCATAATAGTAAAAGATTATTCTTAGGCGCCACTTTAACGTGTTTTATTGTTCTTTGTTAAGGTTGAAAATATATTTCTACATTACTCCTGAATCTTTATTTATTCTTAAGTAAGTAACACTTTTAACTAAAACTTATTTACATAAGAAATTGTGAATAAATAAAGAAGTAACACGAGGAAATGCATAAATGTATATTTTACTCTATAAATACACTAACATTTCACTCAAAAATAATATTCTTAGAATGTTCTTTCTTTCCTATTTGCATTTAACTTTGAACTTGTACAATTTTAATTAATGAATACATTAAGCTATGGTTTGAAACGATTGTTTGATGAAAAACTTGGTTATGTAACTTCTGCCGTGGAAGCCATAGAAAATAATTGCTAGCGTCGAACTCAAATCGAATCCTATTACAATCAAGCAGGATGGACCTCGTTCCTGATAAAATCTTTATTGCAACATCGATTTCGAGCTTAGTGCGGACAGCATATAAAGTTTATTATAACTCTCATATTACTTTTGATCGAAATTGTGCAAAGAAAACTAACCTTTATTTTTATTGTTATATTATAACAAATCACTTGGTTTTGTATCTGGTGTACGGTGGCACTATAACTTTCTCCTTCATAAAGCAAAACGAGATTATATGGTAATAATTACCACACGTGCCACTTTACCTAAGACAATTAGAAGATTTTTTATTCAAATCGAATAAAAATTAATAGTAGCAGTACGGTGTAACGCTAGCCAAGTATTACGTATGTGTTAAAACAGCAAATCGAGAAGCGCAAAAAATACAACATTTTCGTCATTACACGTTATATTTGCAAAATATTATTTTAGTTTGTAAAGGATATATGCAAAATAAAAACAGAAATTAAATGATAAAGATTAGATTACAGAGTTACATTATAATGATTGGTAAGGTTACCTTTTGAAGGCACATCTCACTTACTCTGTAGTAAAGCTTTTACTAACGCGCTGATTCGAAAGGTAAATAAGCTAGTGTAATTACACACAGAATGCATATAAGTCTACCACTAACTTTGCCCACGTCCTTAAACTTAGGTAAGCATTCATCTTCAGTTCCATACAATTCTCCGCTCATAAAATTTTAAAATATTTTGTCTATTGATTTGGTTCGATTTAGTACATGTTTAATACATATATATATATAGTATATGAGAGTATATCAGATTTTTTAACTTCATTAACATGACTAATACTACGTGAATATTAAGGTCCAGTACAAAATAGATTTTCAAGAATCGAATAGAATAAATACTAGCAAGAAGAGAGAGGCGATAATAGATGATAATATTAGATATTTATTTGGAACATAAGTATCAGTCCGTTAATGTCCCATAGCTGGACATGACAGTCCTACAGGCAAACAGACATACAGTCAGACCTTAGGTATCATGTTTAAAATATAAGGATCTCTTAAGGATAATATACTTTACCATCAAACAAAAATAAAAAAAACATCTGTATCGCACGTAAGCATCTTTAGATTAATTCATTATATATTATTTACCATTATCGTTGGTTTAGTCTCTTTTTTAAATGTATAGGTAGGCGGACGAGCATATGGGCCACCTGATGGTAAGTAGTCACAAAGGCCCATTGACAATGGCGTTGAAAAGAAATGGTCACCATTACATCGCCAATGCGCGACCAACCTCGGGAACTAAGATGTTTTGCCCCTTGTGCCTGTAATTACACTGGCTCACTCACCCTTCAAACCGATACACAACAATACAAAGTACTGCTGTTTTACGGTAGAATATCTGATGAGTGGGTGGTACCTAGTACCTACCCAGACGAGCTTAGCGACGAGCGAGTCGTAGTCCGATCAGTTCTTCTTCAGTTTACCGTAGATATGCTTAAAAAATGAAAATAATTAAATAGTAAACGAAATAATATTATACCCCTGTTTGTAGAATTATCGTAATAAAAACAAATGACCGCCATAACGATGAACTGTAAGCGTTTAATGATATTACTGGAATTAATAAAATTGAGCACTTAATTTAATCAACAAATATTAACTTTATTTGGTGTGTTTTACAATTCATAAATTCAGTTTTGTTGTTTGTCTGGGAATTTTTTTTAAAACACATTATGTGTATGTGAGATTCTCACTCATTTATTTTTCTTACGCAATCGTTTTCATCTGATCCTTCGTTACCATTTATAAATAAACATTTTCTTCCATTATTAGCCCATTTATTTCCAACACATCAAACAACATCATTATCGAATGTGTTTGATACGAAACAGCTTAAAAAAACGTGTAACCATATACTTGGCAACCACGATGCGAACGTATCTAAATAAATACTATAAAAGTAAACGTAGGCAATAACAATAAAATTCGCAAATACACCAAACGCGTTGTGTAAACGATGAACAGTATTACCGATATATAACGAGCACTTTTACATGGATATCGTATATTATGTACACGCTCACATAGTACACAAGTAAGTGTGTATTCCGGTTTCATTGTAATTTTTAGAATATGTTAAAAATGTTTTTGATAGTTGATGTTATGATTTTATACCACGTTTAAACTGTTTCGTTTGTTACGTAGCCTATTTATGTATTTTTAAGACATATCTCTTATTATTGGATTACATAAAACATGGAAATTAGATGACAGTGTTTGCAGTGTATAAAGATTATAAATTAATATAATCGGGATAATATGTGTAAAGCGGTAATCATCGGGATGACCACCGAACACTTGACTCGTCAATAAGTGCGACGCGCGGTATGCGTTAATAAATTTTAAAACCTATCACGAAACAGATCAATCGAAACGTGCAAAACATTACAAACAATTAAACATTAACAAACACTCTCATTAACATTAATTTTAGAATAGCATAATTTAACATTCTAGCAATGTAATTAAAAGCTGTTATTTCGAGGCTCAATTTTACCATTTAAATCATTATAATAATTTAACAACCCAATAACTATTACACTCCAAATTGTATATAAAAAGCAACGCAGTTTTAAAGGGACGTTGAGAACACTGAAAGTATATGAAAGTTGACAATGGTAGACCACGTTTAAACATCTCATTAGCGGAAGTATTTGTGCTGACTGCCTTGAGGATTCTTTTCTTAATTGCACTACTTTTGTGTGCTAGAGGGGTGAGTAACGCACCTTACGTTCGCCAGGCGGTTCACCATACTCACGATATACGCGAATGGAGCTAATGTACTTACTTACACATATAACTTTAACTATTAATTTTGCACCTTTATATTATTTAACTCATATACTCAAGTCTATTAATCTATTATACTAAAATCACACAAATCATTTTATACAATAACATAATAAATAATTGAAGTTGAGGTTTGTATCTATACATATAAATAAAATTGGAGTGAGTTTTTCGAGCAACAGTTGCCAATTTTATTTTCAAAAATTCGCCGTCACAATGTATTTTATTAATTTCAATTATTTATTTAATCCAGTAAGTACAACAAGTGTAGATGTGATGTTTTTCTACTGACACCACATCCCTTAGGGTTTCCCACAAATAAAATTCGAAGGGTGTTAAGTTCGAGAAACGTGAATAGAATTCGACAGCATCCTTACATTTCCCCCTTGACGATCATGTGATAACACTAACATAAAACACATATAAAATAGGCACTCAACCTTAATATTCTACTTGTATTTCTTGTACTGGCGAAATCGAAAATTACGAGTGTTCATTGTTATATTTTTCTTATAGGATAAGTAGGACGAGGATATGGGCTACCTCATGCTAAGTGGTCAACAACGCCTTTAGACATTGGCAGTTAAAGAAATACTAACCATCGCTTATATCGCCAATGCGCCAGCAATTATATCTAACGTGAATACAATTAAAGAAAATACCCGATTAAATTATTTAAGGCAATAAGAAATATTTTAAATTTAAATTATACAAAATTTAACTTAATAAATAGCGTTTTTGCCGTGTCATTTTATTTCTTTAGGAAATAAACCAACTTTCCACCCCTAACATAATACTGCATTAGCGTCGTACGATACTCAGATTCTCTGTTACCTTTATTGTTTGACGTTTCTTTGAGATCCTATTTTAATTTGTTTTTTTTTTTCTTCCATTTAGCGGCCTACCCGTCTGTTTTAATGGCTTTTGTTCAGCCCCTACGGTTTATTTTGTAATAAATCGCCTGCTTCTTGATATTTTACGATGTGTATCTTTATAAATAGAAAGTCGACAATTTTGCAGATACTTTAGAAGCTATTATATATTTACATTATTAATTAACATAGGTTTTTTTTTTACATGAATCTGTGATCGGAAATTGATTAATTTATCTACTGTTTGAAGCGTTCATTACATTCCTGTAATAAAACTCTTAATAAATATATTTTCTTTATTATTCAGCGATGTTTTTAACAAAATAACTTCATTCAGACTTCCATTTCAACTACTATTACGTCTGGAGGTCCAAAGTTTAGTAATCTCTTGCACCGTGTTGTATTTATTGTTTGCTTTGATCAATTTGCTATATTTGATTAAAATGTACCAATGACCTTTTGGCCAGTATTATAAATATATATATTTAAAACGATTGGGTATTTTTGATTTTGGTATATATATATATATATATTGTAATGTGTTTGGTATATAGGCTGTGGTATTACCAGATAAATAACATTTCATAGATCAAAGATTATATGTTTACAATTCATTCATTATTATAACTAATAACAAGCAATATAAGATAATCTCGATTCTCGGAATATGTGTAAAATCTATTTACATAAAATCTATTTATTATGGTTTATGATAACTTTAACATGGGATCACATAGTTGTAATTGAAAGCAAGATATTAAGTAATAAATTTGTAATTTATTGATGCCTGATTAAATTTAATTGTGTTTACTTAACAGTAGCATGACCTTATGTTTTACTGTTTCGACCTCTATTTCTCCGTCTGCACTAGATTTATAGAAATTAGAATGTCATTGAAGTAAAATTATATTTTAGTTTTTACAATGTTATAATTATTTTATTTAGTCGTGTAATAATATAGGTATTGTTTAAACAAAATTTACCAAGTACTGTCTTATAAGCTTTTTGTATTATTTAATTTGACATAATTTTCTATATCATGTAATAACATATTCATGAATAGAAGATATTTTGGCATTCAAAATCAACAGTATCTTGTTTTCCTTACAATTCAGATAATTTGATTGTTTTAAGGCTCAAACTACACATTAAATTAAATTTAGTTTTTGATTTAGGTACACTAAATAAATAATATTTTTAATATATAATACAGATATAAATTACATTTATGAAATTATCATGCAGGTACTGAGGCAACAGTAAAAAAACTTTATAACTTTAAATTAAAGGAAAAATAATTTATAATACATATCAAAACATTAATATTAAAACGTGTTCCAGATTATATTTAATAGCGAATTTAATACTAACTTCTGTTCTTCCTTAGTATGCGTGAAAGTCCATTAACTGAAGCAAATATTGTTTCAGGTGTGCAGTGCCGCGGATAGTCCTTTGTGCCTTTTTCTTTAAAAAAAAAACGTTTAATTTGCTGCAGCTCTGCGGTGTGCCACTGTTTTACGTTTACCACGCTTTCATGCCTCCTCTATGGAGCGTGTTTCTGAATGAGGCATTTTTTAGATTTATACATTTTGTTTTTATCATGGTGCCTGAATAAAATATTTCGTATTTATTTCAATGAAGCCAAAATACTAAGAAGCCAAAATTATGGCACATAAGCACACTGACGTATAATTCAACAAATGCGCAATTCTGAATTAGCATAGATGTAAAGAACGAAGTGAACATTTTCACAGACGAGCATGAGTGTAACTTTTCTCAGGAGATTCAGTGAAATGTCACAGCAAATTAGAGCTGTACCTGTTGTAATTCTGGTATCATACCGAAAACATCTGTACACGAAAGAAAGCTATTTCTAACAAATTGAAAACGTCTGTCATGAAAACTGAAAAATGGCTAAGCTTTTACTTTCCATTTCATTATTTTAATATCTTACTGGGTGGAAATGAAATTCAAGACATTGTATTAGAGACAATAACGTTTCTATTACAATATTTCACCATAACATTTTAGTATGAGTATTTTATGGTAACAATTTTTAATTTGGTTAATGATATGGTCTTTGTTATGTCATGAATTCATTAATTTTACTCTGTTGAGGTGATCTACTGTAGATGTGTACGTGTGCATTAATGCTTATCTTATATGTCTAGAATTCCAGAACCGGACTCAGGTTGTCGTTGTTGTCAGGTTGTGTCGTTGTTGACAAATTTCAAATACCTACTGCTGTTTACGCTGTATTGATTTTAATTATATCAAAGTACTATAAATATATGTGTTTAACTATACCTATTGTATGAAGTTCTAGATGATTCTATAAATATTTTTCACTCAGTATATACAATATATAATTAAAGTCGTGTAAATTAGCTTTTAAATTGTGCAATGTATATGTGAATTCCTTGAATATAGGTCACAACGCTGTGTGAACATTAAATTGCGAACACTATTGCTCGCTTTCGTCTCATCCAGGATTCGAAAACCTAACTGTTTACAATAAGTTACTCCTTGCAGAACACCGGATTAACGCTATATATTCAAATATACAAAACAATGTGTATGTTCAATATGCTTCTATATTACCCGATCTAATACGATAAACCTTTGGTTTTGGTGTACGCACTCCCGCGAATATTTCTAATATATAGGTAACTATCGACGTAAAATACGTGGCGTGGGTGTGGAATTGGTGATTTTCTAACATATTATACTTATTTTTAGGAAATTTCCTCTTCTTTAAGGATCTATTTTCACATTTTGGATGTCACAAATATTTTTCGAAATATTTGCAAAAAACCAAACCCTTTTATTTTTCACTAAATTGTTTATAACTTTTACAATTTTTGCGAGCCCCAATTTTCCACTTGAACATTTTTCTAGATGCCATTACGAATCGAATGAGACCAAAACCATAATTTTCGATGAGGTTTAACAGGTTTTCGTCAAAAAGGCACTTGTTCACTAGACTATAAGCAAATTGTAAAGATCTGTGACACATATGAAGCATGCTTTAAAAAAATTATAAAGTGTTTGGATCTGTTGACTATATATACTACATTCGATATGGAAGTCAAAAGACTTCAACACTGATACCCAAATTCCGTTCGGCGGCTGACAGTACCAGCATATAGGGGAAGTTTTGTTTTCCACGTACAATTTTAGTTTATTTTTAATTTCTCTGGACATCGGAACGATAAAACGTTGATACACTTTAATGGTTGATACATTTATCACAAAGATTGATTTCGTTTCAAAAAAAGTATTACACAGTTATGTTCGTTGATGTAGAAGTGGGTACACACACACGTACACGTAAAATATTAGAAAAAAATGTGATTGTGTTATCTATGACAACAATATGCCTTAAAAAAAACTATTCAAACAACACGTGTCAAAGCCGCGGCCTTTGCAGTTTGTTTTTTTACATGTTACAGACATAACAATAAGGTATATAAGCTATTTTCCAAACACAAAAGAAATACACCGAGGGATTAAGGGAGAAATTGCATTTTATTAGTGTAGTCTTTCAACTGTGTCATGGCGTCTGTTTAATGGCGCCTCGGGGTATACTAACCACAGAAACTACTAGCATTGCAATGCTAATACTAACATTACAGCTAAGGATTTAAGTAGAATTATTTTTTGTGGCGAGTACACGAGGATAACTCATGTGAACTAATTATCGATGAACTAGACCTTTTTTTTTTTTTTTTTTTTTCGCTGTGGAAATGCATTTACGCATACCCCCCGCAAGATGAAAGGCGGGGGGTTATGTGGGACTCGACGGCTGAAGTGCAAGGCCGTAATACCCACTAAAACCACAGCGTATACTTCACCGCCTTTATGGGGGTGCCAAGGGGTCGCGTGAGCATTCTACCCTGACACCCCGACGGATAGCCCGAAGGCTACAAGCTCCTTGGCGACGGATGAAGGTGTTGGGCTCCGCCGCCAAAAAACACCCTGACGGCCGCAGAGGACAGGGAGGACGGCAACCTGACAACACCGCATCTCCTCTTCCTCTGCGGCCCCACCGCAACGCAACAAATGGTGCGCCCCCATTCGGTCGCGGGAGATAGGGCGCGCGGCAACGCAACACCGACACGCCTCTCCTCCCGCGACCGCTCCCGGCTGCAGGGGATGGACAGAACCGTCCCCCACAGCGACACACCCAGCGGCCGCAGAGGACAGGGAGGACGGCAACCCGACAACACCGCATCTCCTCTTCCTCTGCGGCCCCACCGCAACGCACAAATGGTGCGCCCCCATTTGGTCGCGGGAGATAGGGCGCGCGGCAACGCAACACCGACACGCCTCTCCTCCCGCGATCACTCCCGACTGTGAGGGACAGACAGAACTGTCCCCCGCACCCGCCCTCTGGGCGCATCCAACGCAAGCCTCCTCCTGAGGCCCACGAGGAGCGCCCCACGTCCGGGATCCCTCTTAGCTTCCCCGTGGCCGACCATCGATGAACTAGACCTATCAAATTATTGTAGAGCTTTTATATTTATAATTTAAAGTTTAGCTTTAGACATACGTAGACATTTTGACGTTCCTACACTAGTTAGTAGTTACTAATGTTAGCCAACTAAAAAAAATCAATCAAAGGGTTAAAATTTTATTATTGTGAAATATATACGCTATCGGATCCTAGAAACCGTTCAAAACTATTCAATTCCAACAGTAAATCGTTAAATAACGTTTAATATGTACGAGAGAATATTCGATATTATAAAACTTCTAAAATAAATAATCATACCTTGGAAATAAAATAATCCCTTGTTTCCAGATATTGAATAGAAATAAAAATAATTGCATTATACACAAATATTTACATGCACATATGTTTTTAATTTTTTTTTTTTCATATGATACTTATAAAAATAATTCAAAAATGTTATAAAAGAAAAGACAGTAAAGCAAAACTTCATTTCCGTATTAAGTCTTTAAAAATATCAACAACGGTGATCTCATTTATAGTATCGTTTATCATTGCAAGTACTACAGAGTATGTATGTACCTTATTTTGTAATATCCGTTTCACTATAGAGTTTAGAAACGTTACGAACGGCAAATTTTGGCGATAGAATCTAAATAGGCACTGTTATTTCTAAATATTGTTGGCGGTAAGACGCTGAGCCGTCCGTTTTGGATAAGTACTGTAATACCAACTGGGTTAATTACACAAGCCGTTTTTAATATCATTTAATTTAGTATATTGAATTTTATGCTCAATACTTTATGTTGTTATTTTGAAAGGATGAATTTACTTCGCAGATACTTATTACCTTCTCCTATTAGGGACTGCATGTTGTATGAACCCATCCTCGCACCATCATTGAGTTGCCAACATTGGAACCAAAGACGATGTCGCAATAGACACAATCAATATTATAATATTATAATATAATGCAACAGATTCTCATTCATCAAATCAAAACACAGCAGTACAGAATATTTACAATTGGTGGTATATTTATTGAAATGTGTTTGACATACACTCAGAAGAAGCACATCATTATATATATAATATTCAAGAGATAAATAAAAACAGGAGTTAATTTGTTTTGTGAAATATGAGTTTTAATTTCATAATATCCTCTTTTTGCATGGGAGTTACAAAAGTTAAGAATTAATGTACCTATTGTGTATTACTGAAACACCCTTTTTTATTTAAGATTGTAACATGTTTAGCTATGCGTTGCTTAGTTTGGAAGTGCCGGTCATTGTTTCGAAGTTTGTAGATAATTTATGAGCGTATCTGCAAAAGTTTTCATGTCGTACATCAATCATGTGTGTCCGGCCGTCGCGGCAGCTGACGACCCTTTGATCGACATTCGATGTATTTCATCGATGGTACATTGGCATTGGTTATCATACCCTCATTATATTATGTATTTACAAATTATTATTTAGAAGCGCTAGTAGGTACGAAAAGTAAGGATAAATGTCTGTCTTTCACATTCATATTTTCAAATAACATTACGTGTCAGGAACTATTTCAAAAATTCGTTAGCACTACAATATTATGTTTAAATTAATAATTAAAAATAAAATAACAGACATCCATGTGTGTTAAGACATTTTATCTCGAGGTTAAAGCGGAACATTGTAAATAAATATATACATCATCAAATATATTATTATTTGACGAAACTTTACCAATAATAAAGGTATAACCGCATAATTGAATATAAATGTAACGTGCTGATCTTTTACGGATAACTGATGAAGAACAGCCATGTGTGTTTTGTACTGTTTATGTTATACTTTTTTTTCAGCTTATCGCCACTGCTGGACGAAAGCCTCCCCCAATCGATTCGAATTGAAAAAATATTTTGTGTTGTCTAGTCCTTTTATCGAGAAAGGCTCTAGGCTGATTTTTATTCATTATAATTTTATTAATTATACGCGGGTGACACCGCGGGGCACAGCTAGTTCTGTATAGAAACCTGATTATTCCTAAAAAAATAAGTTAACGCGCTATTAGGCTTACATCAGTAATAATCAAATTACATTTGTGATTTTTAACCATATTTTTTTATCAACTACTGACAATTTAATCATAAATGAGGAAGAAATAACTGAATCGTTTCAAAGATGGCACATTTCCCAATAACTGTAACAAATATTAGATTTGAACGTCGTTAGGGTATGTTGTCTAACTTATCTTGATAGAATAATAATATTTTCATTGTGGAGTTTGCTTTTCCAGCAGATATTACCCCATTTCCGATAGGTTTCGTGAAATTGGAGTTATTAAATCGATGTTCACATTATATGTGGTTTTTGTTGTGTATACGTTTAGATTATATCTCTACGTTAATATTAATTATTAGTTAGAATTTGGAATTGGGGAATGAAATGCTATTGCTATTTCCTAACAATATTTCTGATGTTGATAGAAAAATTATTTAGGTATATGTGTATGTATCTAATTAAAGGTTTTACTAAAACAGTTAACTCATCCCATTGCCTATATGTATACATGTACAAACAAACAAACACAAAAATATCTATAATTATTAGCTTATGACCATCATTATTGCGATAAAAATATGACTAATTCTGTTTACCGACTTAGAGTGAAGTAATTAGAGCCAGTAAATGTATCACGGCTTTCCTGGCCTCCTCTCCATCTTCATCTCAAAGAGAAGATTTGGAACCACTGTGCTGATCCAATGCGTGTTGGTTAATAAACATAAAGCATGTAGTAGATTTTATTCTGATACATGCAGGTTACTTTGCGAAGTTTTCCTTCACTACCAAGTACGATAAGAGTATAAGACTTATAAAAACAAATCAGGCACATCAAAATTCAGTGATGCTTATTTGGTTTTGTATCCACACTCATCGGTGAAGGTACATTGCACGTGATTTAATCACTGGACTATCTCGGAATTTTACCAACATAAAAATGGTATCTAAATACGAACGACAATCTTCATAAATTAATAATATTTTATTTGAAAATCCATTAATAAGCACTTAATACTTAAGTGCTTGTTATATAATAATAAATTTGATATAAATTGTACACGTACATTTACATACATACAAACATAATTATATACTAACCGCACACTCAAACGACATTTCCGTTCAGAGCCAAAGCATCTGTTAAAGTAGGTCTTTGTCATACTATTGCTATAACAAATATTTAATTTATGAGACAAAATAAGCTTCAGTGCTCGATACAGAGAACAAATAAATTTATCGTCTTAGGAACTAGAGAATCGACATTTTGAATAAATATTTTATTGACACTTATTAGACCTGAACATTGTTGTGGTGCTTTAAACATTGAGACCTAAACGTATACATAGAGTATGTATAATTAATTGCTAATTCTCGCTTCTTCGTTTTCCTCAAATTATTGGCGCAAGCCGCATAAGAAAAGAAATAAAATCGTGTAATAGCGAAATATTCTAATTGATATTAGGAAATATCTTTTCTCCCAAGATTTAACTGGGTACCTTTAAAGCCAAAAGCCAAAGGTAGTCTTTTATATATAAATTATGTATCCACTTCTGATGTACTTACTTGGTTAAGAATTATGTGGACAATTCGCAGTTGTGTTTTACGCAAGAAATTCATACGTCTTGTGCACGGGATTAATAGAATGCAAACACAGAATGTCTCAGTTAAACATTGGTTTCTATTTCCTCCTTTTTTAGTAGAAACATGAAGGTTCAGGCACTTATTTGTATAGCTTTAGAACTTGTATATCTATGCTAATATAATAACGAAGTTTTTGAACGCCTTAGTCTCTGATATCTAAATTATTTTTGGAGGCTAATTAACCACAGAGTATGTACATTTGCTGAAACCACTTATTACAGTAACAGTTAGAAATACGAACATTTTAATGTTACGTACATTGGTAATACAATTTTTTTACTACTAACATTTATAACAACTAACTTTTTAAATGACTATAAATTTAAATTGATAAAACGTATTTTAGGTATGTCGAGACTTTGACGCTTACGTGATCTTTATCCTCATAATCTCTCTAAGCACTCAAGAAGCCATTGTTCGATAAACAATAGTAATCTTAGCGCCGCAGCCACTTCAAAGATACATAGCAACGCCGTAAATCATCTATTTGACGGCCCTGCATTAAACTTTTGTATCGCCTTCCAGAGTATGGTGACAAATAGTACAAACTTATGTATCTTTTATACTAGTCGGAAGCAAAAATAAAGTTGTTTAAAGTATATAGTTATGTGCTTGTAACTGGGATTTACCTTCTGTAAAGGTTAAAATCAGATAATATAAACATACTACGTCGTTGGTTTACTATAGAGGCTTATGTCTACGGTGATGGTAATGATCTATGTCTACGGGTTAATAAAAGGTATTATTCATTTTTTGTTTCTTCTGTTTGAATGTTTTCTTGTTAAATCTAGAAATCAAAGCAACAGCTCTGAGGCCTAAAAAGTTAGGAGTGTTGGGAATACACTCCTACGCCTTGGAAACTTAAAGCTGTCTTATCTCACCTGTCAATGTCAAACTGCTTCCCATCCCACTATGAGTGTGAAAAATTGAAAAGCAACCTATAATTGTAAGCTTATGCAACAATATATTCATAAATATTGGCTGCATTGGCTAGTCTTGGAGATTGACAGCCTGCCTGCCATAACTATAATGAAGACGTAAGTTTGTTTGTTTATATTTTCTATATGTTCGTTGTGAAATTTTTCACACTAAACTGTAAAAGACATACTAAAACGTCTAGATCCCAATATTTATAGAATCACATTAACCAACTATATATACCTATATGTAAGAATATGTATATTGGTATGTTAGATATATTTATTAAGAGTCTAACGGCCTTTAAAAAAAAAAAATTATTTAAATGTAAAATAAATGTATTTAAAACCTTCACCCAATTAACGTGCCTGGCTTAAAAACAAAAATATGTTGTGAATTGTGTGCAATACAGATTAAATAAATAAATAAAATAAGAAGATAAAATCTTAAAGTTTTAACTAATTAACAATGCCCGCACCAATCTTGTACAAACTATAAAGATTCAAATTGTCACCGTAAATCAATCCATCTGACTCGTATTACTTTTAAATTAGCTTTTGTAGACAAAGACAACAATGCGAACAACCTTCACATTATCTTTACAGGGGAAAACTGACATTACATTACAAACGTAAATAATGAATATGAAATAATCAATTGAAATATGAAATAATCAGTCTATGTTTATAAATTATGTTTTCTGATAATGTAAATAGTATTAAATCTTTTTCAATCCATCTCCGATATCTCAACCTCGATAGAGACCAGAAGTAGTACATATTTTCTTAAAAAGATAGAAAGACTGTTAAACTATTTATATATAAAGACTGTTATACATTATTTCGTTATATGTACCTATGTCATTACTGTGGTGGGAAATTAAATTAGTGTACTCGTTCATTACAATATTTTATTCCTTTTTAATATCCTGGGACATTATTCACACACGGCCATCTGATCCCAAACTAAGCAAAGCTTGTAATATGGAAACCAGACAACTGATATACTATAAATACTACTTTTATTTTTGTAAATACATACTTATATAGATAATTACACCCAGACTCAGGACAAACAGACATGTTCATGCACCCCCCCGCGTGGGATCTCCACCTTGTCGTGGTGGGGGGGCTCAGTACCCGTGGTAAGGTCGGCCACGGGGAAGCTAAGAGGGATCCCGGACGTGGGGCGCTCCTCGTGGGCCTCAGGAGGAGGCTTGCGTTGGATGCGCCCAGAGGGCGGGTGCGGGGGACAGTTCTGTCTGTCCCTCACAGTCGGGAGTGATCGCGGGAGGAGAGGCGTGTCGGTGTTGCGTTGCCGCTCGCCCTATCTCCCGCGACCAAATGGGGGCGCACCATTTGTGCGTTGCGGTGGGGCCGCAGAGGAAGAGGAGATGCGGTGTTGTCGGGTTGCCGTCCTCCCTGTCCTCTGCGGCCGCTGGGTGTGTCGCTGTGGGGGACGGTTCTGTCCATCCCCTGCAGCCGGGAGCGGTCGCGGGAGGAGAGGCGTGTCGGTGTTGCGTTGCCGCGCGCCCTATCTCCCGCGACCGAATGGGGGCGCACCATTTGTTGCGTTGCGGTGGGGCCGCAGAGGAAGAGGAGATGCGGTGTTGTCAGGTTGCCGTCCTCCCTGTCCTCTGCGGCCGTCAGGGTGTTTTTTGGCGGCGGAGCCCAACACCTTCATCCGTCGCCAAGGAGCTTGTAGCCTTCGGGCTATCCGTCGGGGTGTCAGGGTAGAATGCTCACGCGACCCCTTGGCACCCCCATAAAGGCGGTGAAGTATACGCTGTGGTTTTAGTGGGTATTACGGCCTTGCACTTCAGCCGTCGAGTCCCACATAACCCCCCGCCTTTCATCTTGCGGGGGGTATGCGTAAATGCATTTCCACAGCGAAAAAAAAAAAAAAAAAAAAAAAAAAAGACATGTTCATGCACACAAATGTTTGTCCTGGGTGGGAATCGAACCCACGACCAACGGCGCGAAAGGCAGATGTCTACCAAACACGCCAACCGACTCGTCTCGTTTATTTCTAATGTTATTAATATGTTTCTTAATCACATGGACCAGTGCTAGGCTAAGGCCTCCTCCTCTCCTTTTTGAGGAGAAGGTTTCCAATGCGGGTTGGTGGAATACACATGTGGCAGAATTTCAGTGACATTGAACACATGCAGGTTCCTCACGATGTTTTCCTTCACCGTCAAGCACGAGATGATATTATAAACGCAAATTAAGCACATGAAAATTCAGTGGTGCTTGCCCGCGATTGAACCCACGATCATCAGTTAAGGTTACACGCGTTCTAACCACTAAGCCAGCTCGGCATTTTCATAGAAATCTAGTAGGCAATATGAATAGAATAAAGTATTAAAAAAATCTGTTTTAAGTGTATATACTTAAATCACGTGTTACATGTTACATGTATAAGTGTAGTGACTGGCGATGGTCCTTAAGAAATAAATAAATAAAATTTTCTTACGCCATTACTGATATTGGCAAAAATATAACGTCAGATTCACTTCATGCCAGCAACAGAAATCTATAAATGGTTGATTTTGGCATCATATGTAAAAGCGAAATATAAGCTTTAACCAAAGACGTGTAGTTTAAAACTTTTTAATACAAATATATAAAGATTACTTAAGAGAACATTTTGGATAAATAAAGGAATTTTCTATTTTCTTAAGACATCCAATAAATATTTGGGTCATTTAAATGAAAATATCATCAAAGCTCGTCTTGAGATTGATGAAATATTTAAATGGATCAAGGACTTTTTCAATATTAAAACATAATGAAGTAAAAATATTAGTATGAATAATATTCAAATTTTGAATTGGCAGATGACATTATCAATGTTTTGTTTTTGTAGAAATATTCAGATTTATTTAACGTATGCCTGGATCCCACTCAGCACATAGTATTTCAATGCATATTATCCAATGTTTTTATTGCTGTGATCTAGTAATAGCAAGTAAGTAGCATGCGAGACATTTCTAATTCCAGCCACGATGTATCTACATAAGAGCTGAGACTGTGAGAATGTGAGAGCCAATACGGCTCGTACGAGGTCGGTACGAGCCAATAAGAAAAAGCTATTTTTTAGTAAATGAACACCTTAGGATAAGTAGGTGTAAACTGTAAAGGTTAAATTATAAGCAATTACACAGATTTATTTCCAATATGTCCCAGTGGCAAGCAGAGGTGAATTTTGCCAAGAGTCCGAAGCTCGTTTGGTTATATCGAAAAAGCACTACTGATTTTTCAAAGGCGTTATTTGTGTTTATTATCATGATTAGCGGTGAAGGAAAACATGTTAGGGAAATAACTTCTTTTGACTTACACATGTATATACATCAACCTTTATTAGACCTTCCTGGAAATCCTAAAGAGAAGAGGGACTATAATCTAATGTAAAATCTTCTAATTTCATTTTAATCTTTTAAAATTACGATTCGAAAGTGCTTTCAAAATCCTACTTGGACATACTTTTAGAGGTTATGCCAATAGTAGCTCTGAGGTATGAAAGTATACCTATGTATGTACATACGTCTAACGATCACTACCGGTTCATAATTTAATATGTAACATATTTTGTTGATTGTTTAATTAGTAACTATCAGTATGTACTACTACGTACCCAGAGCAAACCAATATTTCTATAAAGCACGAACGCACCCATAAGTGTATTAGTAAGAAATGTCCGAATCATACGAGTCGGCGTTCTCGATTGAACTGACATTTTATATATGTAGGTACCATAATATTAATGATGTGGTACAATGTACTGCTATATTAAAATAACTCCATTTCAAATGTTTGCCAAACGCATTGGCCGTGGAACAATGTTGGTTTAATCTGGCCAGTTTTCTCCACAATTAGGTCAAACTTCTCTATTAATTGTAACACTGAGCAAGGTAATCTAATTTTCTCGTACAATTCCCAAGAGTAACCTTTCAGTGCTTTTACGAATATTAGCAGGGTATTATGATAACTTGAAGATTTTACCTCGTTTACACTGTGTTTTTGAATCTGGACTTACCTGCAAACAAAAATAAAAAAAATTAACCAAATAATTATATGTAATAAAAAAAAATACACTTAAATTGCAAAATAACCAATTTTATAAGCAAAATTTTTGATGCAACAATGTTTATAGGGCTGCCATTGACAAAAATGCGTTTTGTATTTTTAAATTAGTAGTAATTTCGTTTGTCCGACTTTGACTGCTCACAATGCCCGCTGAAAGTACTAGGTAGTTCAACAAAAATTTGAAATACGTAGAAAAATATTTTTTTACCCTGTCAAAATATTAAGGGGAGATAGTGAGAAAAAATTTTGCTTACATCTTATCTTATTTTTCTCCCAAGATTTTTATGAAATGATAGGCTAAGTATTTCTACTTGCACTTGTGAGTAAATCTAGTGTAGCAGTAGTTTGTAATGAGTTTTGCTACGACTGCTGCATTAAAGCCTTTGTCATATATTACTACGTCGACTTTTACGTAATGACGACGTCAAGTATGTATTTTAGGCACATATAATATCCAACAATTGGACGTGTTTATATTATTGCACAAATTAATATGATGAAGAAGATGCGCCTAAAATAGGTTATCGTTTGAAGGACATTTCAACCCTAAAAATCCACGGATTTAGTATTAGTAGTTCATATTGATGGATCTTAATACGACTTTACCATTACTATTATTTACTTGTATATAACGCATTGTTTAAAATAACGAAAATCGAATTGTCACTGACAGCCCTGTATCCGAATATTTGGAAAGCGCAGACTTCCCAGACAAAAGGCTAGTAACCCCCCGAATCCCTTATTTATTCACTGTCAAATTGACGTAGACACAGAACTGCGACACTCAAACAATTTGGACTTTCTGACGTTGAAATGGAAGGTAAGAAACCTTTACCAGTTTCAACACTTTGTAAACTTTGATAGATTACAATAAAAGAGTTCTTAGTTTTCTCGTGAGATTTGCTTAGTATAACGAACGCAAAGTATAAAGTTAACATATTTTTGTTTACTAGCCTTGATATATGGTCAATTTATACATAGGTACTGTTAAAAGCGAATCATTTATCACACCGTCAATGCACTGTCAAGCATAGCATTTGAGATAGTATTTCTCTTGCTTTTTTATAATTGGTTAACTTACTGGCAAATATGTCACCTGATGGAAAGTGGTCACTGCTCATAGACATGACACTGTTAGGAATATTAACCATCCTTACAAGACAATACGCAACCAAACTAAAATGTTATGTCTCTTGTGTTTTTTAAAGAAACTCTCATTCTGTCGTTGCAAATGTTATGGATTATGATTATGTAAATATTAGACTTGAATATAAAAAAGTCTAACAGATACATAAAACTTTTAATTTCTTGAATATATAAAAGTAACAAATAAAAGAGTCTTGTAAATCGACCGCTTGTTAAAACTTTTTACAGAGGCAAACTTGTTGCGTGCAGTGTTAGTTTCCACCGGCATATTAAAACTCAGTATGGCAGTTGCAGTAAATGTATATAGCACATTATAATAGGCTTGCGGATTATTATTAACCATTGAGGTTAATTAATATATAGCGCAATGCAGCACTTATATTTATAAGCGTTTTCGCTTCACTAGGATGAATTCACTACGAAGGTATTTTCAGTTGAAAAAAACTTAAATATACGAAAATGTTTAAAATTATATGAGCCAACAAGCTTATCTTCAGTATTTTTTTGTGCTTTGTCTATATTATTCTCTATTTCTCTATGTTTTTTTCACTTGTTCTGAAATTATATTTATACTTTAAATACCTATATATTATTAAGTGGAAATATAAGTAAACAAAGTATTAAGGGATAAATCGCGTTTATATTTAAGTCTATTGTAATGAAAAAAGCTAGTACGTTGAAGAAGTCGAAGCCTGTAAATGGTGGATTGAGTTATGAGCAAATTTAAAGCTTCCTATAGATATGTGCCAGATTTTCACCCGACACTTCCACCATCGAAACGACACGAAAATAATTACACAAAAAATATAATCGAGCACATGAAATTCAGTATTGGTTGCTTGGGTTTGAACTTTCAATTAACAGTCACGTTTTCCTGTGGGCCATTTCCACTGCAGTGCATTTTGAAAGTCTACAATCTACTTAGTGTTATATAAAAATACGATTATACAAGTCTCAGGGGAGTGATGGTAAACGTTTATCCGACCTCGTTATTTTACCTTTGATCCTTTACAAAAAACATTTTTTTTATTTCCTTGGATGTAGTTCTTATTCAGGGTATCCGATTTATTTAACTGTTGAATATTTAGTAGGATTGTTTTAGGCAAATCAAAGAATAGTAAAAGAAGAAAAGATTTTTACAAGTTGAAGATTGTTTTCGATTCACCGTCGGTCAGGTCTCGTTCAGGAAATGCATTTACGCATACCCCCCGCAAGGTGAAAAGCGGGGGGTTATGTGGGACTCGACGGCTGAAGTGCAAGGCCGTAATACCCACTAAAACCACAGCGTATACTTCACCGCCTTTATGGGGGTGCCAAGGGATCGCGTGAGCATTCTACCCTGACACCCCGACGGATAGCCCGAAGGCTACAAGCTCCTTGGCGGCGGATGAAGGTGTTGGGCTCCGCCGCCAAAAAACACCCTGACGGCCGCAGAGGATAGGGAGGACGGCAACCTGACAACACCGTATCTCCTCTTCCTCTGCGGCCCCACCGCAACGCAACTTATGGTGCGCCCCCATTCGGTCGCGGGAGATAGGGCGCGCGGCAACGCAACACCGACACGCCTCTCCTCCCGCGACCGCTCCCGGCTACAGGGGATGGACAGAACCATCCCCCACAGCGACACACCCAGCGGCCGCAGAGGACAGGGAGGACGGCAACCTGACAACACCGCATCTCCTCTTCCTCTGCGGCCCCACCGCAACGCAACACATGGTGCGCCCCCATTTGGTCGCGGGAGATAGGGCGCGCGGCAACGCAACACCGACACGCCTCTCCTCCCGCGATCACACGACTGTGAGGGACAGACAGAACTGTCCCCCGCACCCGCTCCCTGGGCGCATCCAACGCAAGCCTCCTCCTGAGGCCCACGAGGAGCGCCCCACGTCCGGGATCCCTCTTAGCTTCCCCGTGGCCGACCTTACCACGGGTACTGAGCCCCCCCACCACGACAAGGTGGAGATCCCACGCGGGGGGGAACGTGGGTAAACCTACATAAATTAAAAAAAAATGAGAAAGTGGAGAAATAAGCTCTAAACGTATTCCTTGAAAGAAGAGAAGACTTCTTCATTCTTTATAATATGTATTTTGTTAAGTAATTATTATGATAATCCTTTTTCCAGTAATAGTCAATTACCAAATATACTAACAGGCTAACATGACTTTCACATCACATTTCATTTAAACTTCTAATTCCGGTCTTGATATTTTATTGTTTTTATAGCCTAATTTTATTATCTTATACTGCTTGTACACAATTTAAAATTTCATTTTATTTACTTCACATGCAAATAATTATAACTATGCAAAAGGGCTTTAGAACAACAAGCACAAAGTTTTAAATATGTTATACTCGTAAGTAACCACACAAAGTATAGATATTATATGTATAATTCATGAACTTTGCTTTATTAATAACATGAAAAAAAGCCAAATAGAAACCCGGGCAGCATGTAATTTCATCCTGGAACTCTATAAATAGATAGTTCGACTCTTGTTCACTATGTATTCTACAATTAAATCTATCTCAAGTGAAGTCACTAGGCACTGCTGTTGAAGCAAATTAGGACATAGACGGCGACATTTTAACTAGAGACATTATTCCGTTCTAGATAACGGTCCGGAACTCGTAATTTATTCCAACACTTCAACAACTCCATACATATCTTATGTGAATTTCGGCACTAAGTAACTTTTCTCTGTCGCCTCGAATGTACTTCAAGCGTACCCGTATACTAAAAGTAACAGGGCTGTGTCTTCATTTAAAATTTATTCAAAAGAACAATCGATGAACTATTTATCTGAACGAAATAATTGAATATATTGACAGTCAGACAGTTATATAAGTGGGTCACTAAGAAACTAGACATGGTTGATAACTAACCATTATTTAATGGGTGGACAAAAATCTATAATTTATTTCATATAAATTCATTTATTTGTTTGTACGAATTACAAAATTAATGTTTTGCTTTGTCGTGGGCTTATCAGCCTGCAATTTGAAAACTGTTTCTTCACAAATCAGTTCTTTTTATTAAATTCCGCGTTTCACCTCGTCTTTTCATCAAAAATAGGTTTAAAAAAGATTTTACCAGGCATAAAAATGCATCAAGTGTACATTTTGAACACTGAATCTTTTCTTTCTATAATATCTAGAATCTATCTAGCTATCAAATTTAGCTCCGTTGCATTATAATAAATGTAGTACCAGACCGAGTTTCGCTCAGCTGTAATATTAAGAATTTGCATTTATTTTCAGAAAGGACACGTATATAGATAGAAATAAAAAAATAAACTACTACTAATAATATGCTTAAAAGGGGGTACAAAGTTTTCTCTTCGCGTTTAATTGTGTAAACAAGATATAATTTAACGAAGATTTAAAGTCTTCAGATGCTAAAACATAATGATGATAAATATATTTTTTTGAACGGTACAAATGCACTGAGCTATTTTTTTATAAGGAAACATAACGAGGTAAGCTTGGTTGTTCGAACGTGACCTCTTTCCGTGTTAAAGTCACAACTAGGACTTTTTTCAGATCTCATTTTATAGGCGGGATAATAACGATCTCACGTATTCGTTCCATGCTGCGCACACACAGAACCTTCTTAGAACCGGTGTATGATAGATGAATATATAATAGAATCATGTTTTCTATTACATACAAAACAAAATTTTAATATTTTTTGTCAATTATCATTTCCGAGACAACGATGTCCAAAAGATTCGCGTATAAAGCAGTTTTACTGTGTCACGTTTGCACGCTTACTTTATGAAGATAGAATAGTGATAATTATATCCTAGCACATTATTCACACGAGGCCATCTGATCCCAAACTAAGCAGAGCTCGTACTACGGAAACCAGACACCTGATATACTTCTTTTCTTTTGTAAATACATACTTATAAAGATAATTACATCAGGACAAACAGACATGTGGGATTCGAACCCACAACCTGTGGCTCGAAAGGCAAGTATCTACCAACCACGCCAACCTGCGTCAAGGAAATAAGGCATTGCAATAAGTATCCTTTAAAAAAATATCTAAACATTATGATACTATTTTGTCGTGATACTTAAGTTCGTCCCATTATAAAGTAGTTGCTTGTTAGTGCAATATCACAAAGGCATTCATCTACCGACAAGCGTGTACCTAACCACACATCGTATTGACTGACGGATGAGCCGACAAAAACTTACATTACAAATGTTAATTAAAAGTTATGAATGAAACTAATAAGTACTATACGTCCATAGCAACAAGAAACATATTACATAATTACAGCTTATAGAAATTTTACCTATTTAATAATTCTAATGATTTAAACAAATAAGGTGAGTTTTATTTCGCAGAATTCTTAAGCCCTAAAGTATTTACACTAATCAGCGACCAAATCAATTAACTTAGATTTATTTAAATGTAATGACATTAAATAAATCATTCGCCGAAAATCTGGCACATTTTAGTCACGTACATACATACATACATACATGTACAATTGTACATAGTCTGTAGTTGCGTTTTTAACTCGTATCAATAATGTAATGGAAGGAGGAGAGTAGAGGATGGACTCTGTAAATACATCTTTCATTTAAAGAAGATATGATTTAAGCTATATTAATAGTATCATGTATATTACAAATAAACGTAGCATTAAAAATAAATAATGTTACAGGAGAGAGAGTATCAGTATAAAAGGCACATACAAAAAAAGAAGATTATATTCAAATTCTGATATAATAAAAAGGGTTGCTGCAACCATCTACGTTCCTGTTTTCGAGCGTTCTGTAATTAGTCATGATAATGGCAAAAGAAATGAGGGACCCTGGTTCTTTGTTGCCCTATTGTAAGACGCTACACACGTCGACCATTTAGCCCCGTCGTGTCAGTAAAACGATGGTAAAGCAAAAGCCGCAGCCCAAAAAATGAATTGAACAAGCGGTACAAATGTTTCTTATTCTAAATTTAAATCTAAATTTTCTGTTAAATGTTCCAAATTACACCTTTTGTTTTCCAAGCCGTAGTTCCGAACAGTTGAACTTTGGAGTAATAGTGCAAAAATATTTCTAAAACATATACCTAATACCTCTCTTTACGCTTCCAGCGGGGACGGTAGAGCTGGGTTATTTTTCGGACAGTGAACAGGAATTGCGATTCAACGGGGACATGCTGCTAGCCACTATTCCACGCAAGCATGATTTGTACAGTTGCTATTTAAAGTTTTGACTTATATACTCAGGAGTCGATAATCCGATTTTTTTAATAAAGTAATAAAAGTAACAGCCTCTATACGTTCCGTCTCCCCGGATATACATGTGTTCTGGCTCGCTCACTCTTCAAACCGGAATACACTAATGCTATTGCTGTTTGGCGTTAGAATAGGTGGTTACCCAGTAGTAGTAGTGGTCGTAGTTACCCAGTACTACCACCAAGTAAAGTAAATAATTCAATATTAAAAATACTATAAAATGTAGGTGAATGAAAAGTAATATTTAAATAAACGATATTTTTATCATGTACCAATTTATTTTTTTACCATGAATGGATTCTGATTAGTGAACTTATCGAGGTACGTGATGATATTTTTAGCAGGGCTTAAAATAAAACGCAACTTTTGATTAACGCAAACCGAAATCCATCCTAAAGTTTGAACATTTCCAATTACAAATGTTGTTCGTACGTATGTAACATGAGCTACGCAGTACATAGTTGAGTTATAATTTAAATATATATTTATATTTATGAATATGTTTATTATAATACATTCACGTCGTTGAAATTGCGTTCTTAATATCTGTAAGACATATATTATTGTTTCATAGAAGAAACAAGAAAGTAAGTATATAGTCTTAAATCCGAGCAAGAACCACTGACTTTGTCAAGTATTAAATTTATGATTTATCTCAAGCTCGGCGCTAAAGGAAAACATCGTGAGAGCCATGTGTCAAAAATTCTGACACAAATACATCCATCAATTCGCAGTGGAGCGTGGTGCGAGTGAAACATCTTCACACCTTTTGGCATTTTCCCAGTAGAGGAAAATATACACTATACAGTATACAGGCATACTTATTACTTGAGCTATATATTTTTCACTTCATAAATTACACGGACGATATATGTACAATATTCGAGTATATCGGCAACAAATTTATTTCAATCGTTAAATGAGAAAACTAGGTCTCTGTTCTGAGCTTTTCCATCACGTTATTTGTCTGTCTCAAAGGATGAAATATCTCAAACTACTCGTCTGCCAAATTATGCGACGAGCAGTCGAGGCGTGATGCGCCCAGATATAATTATGCCAAGAAAACTAAGTATTAAGGGCATAGTTACGATATTTCTTCAAAAACACCCGGGAACGAGTAAATATAGACAGAGAAGAGGGGGCATTACACGTATACATGGTTATTTTTAATGACCCAACAACCTCGCAGGCCTAGATAGCTAACACCATAAGCAACAACTTTTGTTCTACGACTTTCGATAATTTGTTAGATTTTATTTTCATACAAAAATAAGTAATGATTTAGCTTGAACATCGTATTTTATACTACGTCTCTAAGCAGTCTTCATTGTGCTACGCGTCACATTTTCTTATATTCATAGCATAATAAAATTCATTGCGATCACGTATGTGTGCGTAAATAAAATACCCGCATAAACACCGAACAATAAACGGTGTGGGTGTAAAAATCTTTATTACCTCAAGCATACATACATACATACACACATACATACATGTGTATATTTAGCGTAAAACGGTATATTTAGAGTAAAACAGTAAACGTATCATTGTTTTCGTCTTCCTTTCAACACTTATCTCTATTATTGTAAATTTTAACCATGAATATGTAACATTTCTTTCAATTTTGAATTATAAATTAGTGTATTGTTATTTTGCAAAAAAAAGGATGTGATAGACATCATATTAAAACTGAAATTACCAACCATATATTATATTAGAGATAGATAATTCAATTACGAACGCGAAAAGTAATTAATTCTTGTTCAAAAGAGAAGCCCAGGTGCAGACGAGCGAGTGGTTGTACATGTTTAATAGGGTTGTCTGACGCGTAACGTAGATCTGTCTATATTAAAAAAGTTCAGTTTAAAAAAGTTCACATTTTATTAATATTTCATTTCATTTATTATTATTTTACTATCGAAATAAAATATTATAATATATAACAGCGAATGCAATCTGTATATCTACAAATACACAAACAACAACACATATTACCCTTTTTTTAGTTTTTTATACTCAAAATGCATGTAACATTGATATTTGGCATTACTATTTGATATTAGTTGATCGATAATTTCTAAGGTTTACAGAAATTCTCATTACAAAAATAAGGTTACTAGATATGAGAAGAGGACTAGATATGAGAGGTTGTCTGAAGGAAACCAGCGGCCCTGGCTAACATCGCTGTTTTTGTATAGTAAAAGTAAATATATTTCTCTATTAAATTCCTATGTAGATTACGTGTACATTCGCGGTAGTCTGGGAGTACGTGACATCGCCGATAAGCTTCAAGAAAGCAGGCTGCGCTGGTTTGGGCACATCATGGGAAGACCACCCGAGTACATAGGAAATGTAGCGACCAATCTTAACGTTACAGGGTCAAGACCCAGAGGGCGACCTAAAACCAAATGGACAGATGTGGTCAGAAAAGATCTTAGTCACTGCAATGTTACTGAAAACGGTACGTCGAATAGAGCGAAGTGGAAGCAAAAGACTAGGAAGGCAGACCCCACCATCAGATGGGAATAATAAATGCAGGAGAGAGAGAGAGAGAGATACGACTGAATTTGTCGATGTGATCCTTAAGGTACGTTTCCTCTGGAAAAGTTGGCAGTCTGCGGTTGCAGCTGTTTTCAAAAAACAGCAATTAAACAACATTGCTAATATATTGTTGACAATATAAAGAAACTTATGACGCCGATGCTTGTTGACCAAGGTCTACTTGTTACGACAAGAGAATTATCATTTATTCATTTATTTAGAGTTTAATACTTTACAAAAATAAAAGTCTACCGTACGTTTTTTTTTATTGCATAGGAAGGCGGACGAGCATATGAGCCACCTGATGGTAAGTGGTCACCAACGCCCATAGACATTGGCGTTGTAAGAGCTGTTAACCATCTCTTACATCGACAATGCGCCACCAACCTTGGGAACTCAGATGTTATGTCCCTTGTGCCTGTAATTACACTGGCTCACTCACCCTTCAAACCGGAACACAGCAATAACAAGTACTGCTGTTTTGCGGTAGAATATCTGATGAGTGGGTGGTACCTACCCAGACGAGCTTGCACAAAGCTCTACCACCAAGTAATACGTTCAATGGAAGTAATGTTATTTTCTAATATACATTTTCACGAGGGTTTTTTTAAGGCTTTATTAAAGAGGGTGAATAAAATGAATTAGACATAAGGCTCCGCCATTTTTAAAGACTTACGAGAAGATTAGGACAATTCGTTTTGGGATTTTGGTGAAGTTTGCCAAGGACTTTATAAACTAAGTTAATTTCAAGTCGACTGACTAATTTGACATTACAAAAATAATTTTATTTTTGATCAATAAAAGGATTAACACAATTTTACGTTTCCAGTTATGTTTTTTGCTGTCGCAGAGATATTGGTCGCGGATAGTGTCGTGTCAATAGTATCTCAGTTTCAGACAAGTTACAGTTAAATATAATATATATTTAATTACCAGGGTTTCCTTATTTCATAAAGGATATACGGAAATATTGTTGAATATTGAGATATTAAATTTAATTTAAGAAAATTTTATCATTCGTAACTCGCGGAGCTATTAATTCACTCTTGTCACCGTTTGTTCGTTTCGTTCCAAAAACCGTAGTTTTATACTTAATAGCGGAATCCTCGCCAGATTAATTGCAGCTAACTTTGTTTCAGTGAAAATGCAAAAACTTCAACTTTAACTAAATATTGAACATTTGTGCCCGAACATCTGTGCATTTTAGCTTCTGCGGATCATAAATTAAATAACATAGTCTTAAGAGTTGAAAGATTAATTAAGAATCAAAGCTTCTTGGACCAGAGATTAATTACCTTGATGCTTGAAATATCATTTTGCGATTTCGTATAAAATTTATAAATCTTAGTAATTTGATTTCTTTTATATCTGATGGACTCATTGTTCTTGAAATTTAATTATTATGTTTCTGTAAAATGTGTGTTACATATATTTCCTCATTATGTTTATCTTTCATGTTTGCATATAAAGCTGGTGACCTCGAGGTCCTGGGTTCAAACCATAGAACCTTTAAAAAGTTATCTATTAGATTTTTCGGTCAAGAAATTCTCAGTAGCAGCCCGAAATTCGGAGCTGGCAGTGTTTACACATCCGTACCTCGGAAATCCTGGTTGAGCCTGCTACTGAAATATTTCCGGTCGTGAAGCATTCGCCGTCCCGTGAGCTTATGAGAGAGGGAATAGATAATTATGTAGGTAAATGTTTTCGCACAAATTTACACTACGATATATACGATTATAACGGAATAAGAGAGCGTTATTCCGTTTATCGTCACGACATATTAGTAGGTCGTAATCACCAGGGCGTGCCAATAAATGGTTCAATCTAAAAAAATCCTTGAGTAAGACCATAATCGGGGTATCACAAAATGTCTAAAATATACTTTTTTATTTTATAGTTTTCTATTTCGAAAGTGGAAGGTATAAAAAAGCATTTTCTCTTTTCAGCATTTCCGTTTGATCTTTGATTTTATTCAACGCTAAAAACAAAGATCACTTCAAACAAAGTAGGTACGAACCGCCATCATCTACAGAAACTAAAATACTTTTATAAAATATGAAATCAATTCGAACGTTCCATAAAAGACGTAAAATCGGGACTATTATTCAAAATAGAGTATATTCAAGTACACTTTTACAACTAATAAAATGAACTTTTGAATCGTCCTTATGAAATATAAAATTAAATTTAAACCTACCACCGACGATTCGAAACGTATATTCTACAGAGAAAACCAGCAAAAAAACTCGCTACTTACTTCTTTTCACCAATTAAGTTTATAATATATTCTGCATAAATATCAAGGATTTCCAACTCTATGCTTTTTATCGTGTAAATAATAATATGAATTGGAAATACTTTAAAATAGCTACCGTAGTAATAATGTATATCTATAATATTTTGTAAGCACATGAGTTCTCAAGATACATCTGTAGATTAAGATTTATTACTTAAAACACAAATATTCATCCACTTTATGATTGCCATGAATAAATTGGAATTACTGAATTGAACGAACTATCGGCGCTGTTATAACGGATAGTAATATAACTTGTCTAACTATAAGCTTGTCTGGGTGGGTACCACCCATCATCAGATATTCTAGCGCAAAACAGCAGTACTTGGTACTGTTGTGTTCCGGTTTGAAGGGCGAGCCAGTGTATTTACAGGTACAAGGGAGATAACATCTTAGATCCCAAGGTTGATGGCGCATTGGCGATGTAAGCGATGGTAAACATCTCTTACAATGCCCATATACTCGTCCGCCTTCCTATAAAATAAAATAAAAAACTTTTTGATGAGAATGACAGCTGAACTGAACTATAAGAATCCCATTTATTAGCGCTTACGTAACATATAATACTCACATAAGCCTCAAATATCCAGTAAGACATATTGACGTGACAACGTCTAATAAATCGATGAACGCTGGCTGCATGCACGAAAAAGGATGACTCATTGTCCCGTTACGCTAATTGTACGCCATAAATGTATGCAGTCATTTCATCGATGTTTTGTTATGACGTTGTCACGTTAAACTATCGTCCGTAAACCGACTTTACAGACAACAATGTTTTTTGTCCGAATCTTTGATGAATATTTTCGCTACTACAGATTTACGTTATTTTATTGTGCCTGCTTGTTTTAATAACAGCATAACAATCGAGAATAATATTTTAGGATAATTGATAACACTTCATATACACATCCAAGTTTATATTGGACTCTGCGACGACGTCTTCATTGACACGGAATGTTCTCTGTGGAAACCAGTGAGATATTAAATGGTAGTTATTTACTTTAACTGTTATAACAGTATACAATGATCGAAGAGCACTCACGCTGACGTTCTCCACAGATATAACCAATCATCAATCATTTCGATTTACAAACTAAAATGTGCGGTGAATATATTTCTCGTATATACCGAAATGTTTGAAAACTTTCATGTTACGAAACTCGCGACTACATATTGTTTGAAAACTACTTGTTTTAAAATATTTAAAAACAATTCTATTATTATAATTTTAAGTTTTAAATAGATAAGTTTTCAGTATATTCTCTCAACTTAGGTTATTATATTTCAAGAAGCTTTAACTATAGTGAACTCTGTAGGAAAGTCAGTATTTAGTTTATATACATATTACACATACATATACCCCATATCAGGTTATCCACTAACATTTTATATAATGGATAATATTCAAAAAGTATATATATATTAAAGTATGTATATATATATAATATTAAATTATTTAATAACTTTTATATATTAAATTATTTTAATATTTTTTTATATATATAAAATTATTATATATATTATTAAATTATTATTTATATATATTAATATTATATATATATATAATATATATATATATATATACAACACAGACACATTCGTTATGCGATTTAAATGAACGAAAATAATTATGCGTCCGAAACCAGGCGGCAAATGCAAGTACATAAGCAACTTAGTTACTTTCCATTCATAGCATTTTTATTTTACTATTTGCTCTCAACAAAGCCTGTTAATTCATGCGTACGCATCATAAAATAACTCTTATTCGTTTTTGTTTTACAAACTCTGTTTTTACATACGCCGAGTTATGCATCGTATATAAGAAAAGCAAATTTTACCCGAATTTTCCAATAGATAAGCCGTTATCCGAGGTTTTTTGTGAGGGACTGATAGATAGGGGGATACGTACACTAAATAATTTTATCGTAAACGTAATAGCTATTTATGGTTGCGTGTGAAGTTTATCGATGTCCCTTCTAATGATCGTAAAAATATAGGTAAGTAACAGCCTGTGAATGTCCCACTGCTGGGCTAAGGCCTCTTCTCCTCTTTGTGAGGAGAAGGTTTGGAGATAATTCCACCACGCTGCTCCAATGCGGGTTGGAGGAATACACGTGTGACAGAATTTCAATAAAATTTGACACATGCAGGTATCCTCACGATGTTTTCCTTCACCGTCAAGCACGAGATGAATTATAATCACAAATTAAGCACATGAAATTTAGTGGTGCTTGCCCGGGTTTGACCCCACGATCATCGGTTAAGATTAACGCGCTTACCACTGGGCCATCTCGGCTTAAAAATATAGGTACATCGATTAAAATATGTTGTTTAACAAATAAACAACTCGATACATAAATATGTACATTAAAATATTAACAGAAAATAAATAAGATTTCAAATATAAAGACGTAGTTATATATGTACTTGAATAAAGTACATACATAATTATTTTGTATTTTTAAGGAAATATGATCTCCTCTTGAAGGAAATTACTAACAATATAATTACCCCTCCAATTAACCGTAAAGCGTGTGGTGTGTGTGTGTGTGTGTGTGTGTGTGTACACGTAAACTTTACCTTATTATATATTTAACTTTATTTGATTTAACGGATTGATTCTTGCTAAACAATCAAGCCGTCTGTATAATCCGTAACTTATTTTTGCAAATGTTTTAAAAGGCTTAAATATTATTCTTTGCTCAATGTAAAGAGACACGCGATGTAAGCGTTAAGGAGTATTTGGGAACCTCCGCAAATATTTAAAAATACGCTACACATGCGATGTACAGTAAAAAGATGTATACACTATACATAATGTAATAATGATGTCCTTCAGACCGATTTCGGCCACGACGGCAAATATTAAGAGATATTAGCAAACATATTACAGTGCAGATGCACTTTCTATTCCCGAACTCTCATTATACGATGGGACGACAACCTAACACGACCGAAAACAGTTACAAGCGCATGGCTTTACGTGCTTCCCAAGGCACAGAGTCTAGACACTTCTGACTATGAGCGGCCGCTGAGAATTTTCGACAGAAATACCCAATAACTTTTTATTGGCCCGACCTGGGGTTTAAGCCCTGGACCTCGGCGTATACGGCCTTATATCTAGGCAAGAGCTTATAAAGGCAGTGTATATAGTTCTACGAAATACCTAAACGAATCATTGCTTAACTTGAAGGTAAAACTTTGTTTAAACTGAACTGAGTTGAGTTAAGTCGTTATAAGTTGAGCGTATGAATGCATACACATTACCTATTGTAGTCATACAATTATAAACACTATAAAGGCCAGATATTTTCATAAAAGAAATAGGTAAATGGACACATTTCAGAACGAAGTATTGAATATTCAAAAAATAATAACGGATGTAAAAAGTTGGAAAATTGCGTTGAACTTTGCTTGTGAAAGTATAGTGTTTTTCTTTCAATAACTGACTGCTTTATGGCATATATAAGTGATGACATAAATGTCACAAAACTAATATATGTAATGGTAATGGTCAGGCAGTTATCGTAGCGCGCCTGAATGTATATAATAGATGGACCTATACATTGTCAAACCAACCATAAGTATACAGCCACAGAACGGTAAGAAAGCTAGGATATAACAGCATGTAAATGTCTACTGCTGGTATAAGGACCACTTCTTTTGCTCCAATGCGAGTAAGTAGATTTTCGTCCGCCACTTGTAGGTTTCGATATTTTCCTTCGCCGACGAGGCGATGAATTATAAACCCAAATTATGAACATGAAAATTTAAGTAGTGTTGAATTCGGAATCATCATCTTATCATCATCATTTCATAACCGCAAAATTACGTAAATAATTTAGTAAGACCTAATAGGTGCGTAACCAAGTAAAAACATACACGATTTAATATGTATTTATGTGTAGTGGTAAAGTAATTAAAACCCTCATTATTATTGATTAATATAAACGAGTGCAAGTCGGCGTCATCAAATAAATAAAATGACAATTAATATGATAAGTCCTCAACATAAACACATTCTGGCCTAGAATATTATCAGATATGTCAAGTTGACTTTGAAATCATTTTAATATACATAATTATTTGGGGCATGTACCGGGTTATCTCGAGTTCGTCTTAATATTTTAATTTTTTATACTACGACCAGATATATAGTCATACACATTACATATAATGCACATTTATGTAAGCTCGCAGCATAAAGATAACGACACGGTGCTTCTCAGCATGTATAATTAAACATTACTATCTTTTCCAGTGCGTTTTATAAAATATTTAATAAACATAAACACGACCAACTGGTTTTTTATAATATTTATCTTTGAAATTCTATGTAAACTGTTGATAAGCATTAACGAAAGTGTTTCGTTATAAAAAATCTCCATTAGGCCAACTTCCTTATTAGAAAAGTTAAACATACAAACATATTCCACTACCTTACCTTTCCTATACCTTCGACTTCGCTGTTGTGATATTATTTTGGTGTAGTAAATATGGCAGAGCGAAGAGTAAAAGTAGACTGTATTTAATCTCTATCATATTTTACTAAAAACAACTAAAACAAATATATATTTACTCGTAATACTTGTTTATTGTTTAGGTAACAGGTAAATAGACCGAGACAGCAATGCATTGAACTATAACTATTTTTTACTCAGTTATACTCCTTACCAGGACAATATCTGACAATAAGTAGGTATTGATTATCTGGCAGGTTCTTCTTGGTAAATTCAATGATGATTCAAAGACCTGACAAAAGTCCATTTTATTAGGTATGCCTATAGGTATACCAAGTAATATTACTTAATTAAATGGCAATTAATACAGCACGCGGGCGAAACTATAGTTTCGCTCGCGTGCAATTCATTTTGTGAATATAGGCGCCTTACTATTATTGAAATAAAATATATTGTAGGCGTTATAGCTTAGTAGATAAGTGAACTGCATTAGGATGAATAGAAAAGGGTTACTACGAAATCGGGGTTCTTACTCGTGAAGATACATCTTCTGTGAAATGGTCTCTTATTCATCACACACGCTTGAAGGACACAAGCCAAAGGATGGGTGACAGTAATGGGAGAGAGTATGTGGATATTTGTTTGTTACTCCAGCTGACTTTAAGGCACGGCGCTGTACACACGTCGCGGCCCACACGAGAAGGGAAGTGTGTCATATGTCAAAATCAAATCATGGATAAGAAATGACTTTCCAATCCAAGTTTTGACCTAAATATATTACACTAGCGACCCATCCCGGCTTCGCTCGAGTAGAACAGTAAATGTTCCTAAAAGAGACAACGGGACGCGGGGCAAGCGCACGCCGTGTAAAGATTTTTTCGGGTCATTTTTTTACACCTTGGGTTACATTATTGGACTTTAAGTAAGGATCCCTAATTTTTTTTAAAATATAATATAGCCTATAGCCTTCCTCGATAAATGTACTATCCAACACTGAAAGAATTTTTCAAATCAAACCAGCGGTTCCTGAGATTAGCGCGTTCAAACAAACAAACAAACAAACAAACAAACAAACAAACAAACAAACTCTTCAGCTTTATAATATTAGTATAGATATGATACCATGTTTCTTATACTTATTTTATACTTTATTTAACACTACAAATATATGTTGTTAATCGAAAAAATATTACTAAAATTAAAAGTATATTCTGAATAAAGAAACTTTATAATGGAAGGAAGTATTATAATAGGTTCAGCAGTTTCCGTGTTTATGGATTAAAAACAAACAGATATCTTCCCTTTATTATATAAGTATAGAATCATAGATTAATAAATGCTAAAAAAATAATCACAAGATTTCACAAAATATCAATGCGCTGACCCCATTCCGGTCTCTTTTCACGAATTCCCTCGAACTAAAATTGGCAGTTTTTAAAATGCCTATCTCTGTTTTAAAAATGAACCTGTTGTATACGAATATATGAGCTGCTTTCATTTTCGGACAGAAATGTAGTGACAGAATAATTTTTGCTTTTTGCGGCCTAAATGTTTCAAAAATATTCAGCAGTTGTGTCAGTTCCATGCTCTCAGGCATATTGACATGTATGATTTTTAGGATTTCGTAGTGGTGATATTTTAACGAGTTACTATATAGACTTATGTCTGTTGGAGACGTTAAATAAAATATTGAGAGAGGATGAATGAAAGATAATAAGCAATGTTAAACCAAAGCTGATCATAACTAAATGTAATTTTTAGCTATCTACTAAAGAGGAGAGTGGAACTACCTCAAGAAAAAAGCTAAGGTAACTATAACTTATATAATTACGATATAACAGAACAAAGCTTTAAAATTGTTTAAACTGATCTTTTGTAAAAATTACTAATTCTGGGAACGTTACTAAACAACTTTTATCATTAAAATTATTTGCCATTCATTTAATTGAACGAACTTCAGGAACACAGTCTGTGTTTTAATTTTGACGTGACAACGTCTTATAAATTGGTTTGCCGGGTGACACTTCAAGAAACTGCGTTACGCTCCGCTCACGTTATGCGCTCACAATGAGAGCGAGTGAGAGGCACGCGTCCCTTCCACTCGGGCATGGTTAGCCCGCCTAAGAGCGAGAGGGACAGACATAAAAAGTGAAATTCAGTGCGAGATTCTTTGTATAAATTAATGTTTTAAATTGTTACTATTATTTCATCCTTCTTCCTACTATACGAATGAATATTCACATTAAAATTATTTTACCACTCAAAGTCGTTGTCACGTAAAACTTTCGCCCGTATACCGACTTTACAGGCAACCAATTTTTTTTCATTAATAGACCGATTGCGACGAGCAAACAATGGAGGCAATAGGTATGCACACTATTGTTATTCCAGGTCCCATGGCATCCCATGATTTATAAACTATATCCAATCTAAAGGTTATCTCGAATGAAAGCCAATTAAAAAATAAAACATTCCACCGATACTAAACAAACCATAAATATAAATTCTCTTAAATCTTACATGAAAGATATCCACTTCTATTATACTCAACGTATTAATGGTGAGTTAGGCTTAAAATATACAAGCGGAACAAAGCGAAAACTTTCAAGCGATTTCATGTAGGCGTCACTTAACCAGCCTTTCAAAGTTGCCTTGTAATTAAAACATGCTTATCTTCAAGCTGGCAATTGGCCTGGCTTTTTACGTTCTAATACAAATTTGGAGTGTTGCCAGTCATGGAAGCCTTGCTCATTATGCAAGGTTTAGGACAGAGAATGCGCTGATAATACTAAACTTGCTCTCAGTACGGTTCAAAATGTTGTTGTTATATCTTTGCACAATATTATTGTCCAATGTATTTTGTAGACATTTTAGAACACTAACATATTTTTATTTCATATCTTCATATTACGAAATTAAGTTCAACTAGAAAATCAATGTAAAACAGGTGTTTTTTTTAATCAAGATACCCATGTATTCATCAGCCGTGAAACCTCGTCAACCTGTTTTATTTACGATAATAACATTAACAATACATATACATAAGACAATATGATTAAATTAATATAAATGACGTTATAACAAAGTTCAAAATATACAGTTATAAACAAGTAACACCTAGACTTGGCGTGGAATAAGTTTGTTGCATCTGTCTCATAATTATAATATTCATGGAAGTAATCTTGAAGAAGCATCAAGTTACCCGCAGTAAGAGCTCATTATCGTCTGCGTCATTCGCAATGGAATAACAAAGTACAGAGATTTGAGAGCTCTCTCAATTTCGGAAAGGACTTTAATATTCATAAGGCAAATAAATCCACAATGAGATGGTCGAAATAAGAATATATAAATTTATGCGCAGATGGTGTACTTACGCGTTTTAATTTAACTAAATGTACAATATTATTTATTAAAAACCGAAAATATGAACACAATAACAAAAATCCTTTAAACTTCAATACATAAAGATTTAGAATCACTGGTAAATTTACTACTATTTGTAGTATTTGGTAATCATAGTAGATCATTAAAATGATAACATAACTAATGGTAATAGCTTTCAAAAATAACTTTAAAATATTTATTAGGTGATGTACAAATGCAATGTTTGCTTTGTCTTGGTTGTTTTGTCATTAGCAATTAAAAGGAGTACAATTTTTATTAAGTGTTTTAAATTCAGTTGCTAGATTTGACTCACACATACACAATAAAGATCTGTAATCTATTATCGTATAAGTACGCCACGTCCACGCGCTCTCTTTCTGACTTTTCTAATTCTCTGCATTTCACAAAATCGTAAAGGCTGAGGTAAATCTAAACGTGACGAACCTTCGGAATTAAATATTGATGAGGAACAGCCTCGTATTTATCTTTACGGGAGATTGGGTTTGGTTCCGTTTGATTTTATTCACGACTTTCACGGGTTTTGAACAAATCGCGCTCGATTTTAATTAAAATTAACGGGAATTTTTAATTTATTTTGCTTTACAAGTAAAATTTTATTTTTTATAGAATACGTATAAAAAAAATATCCATGTTTTACTATATTTATAATTCGGTACATAAAGTAAGGTTATTGTACTATTTAATTCAAATTATCATTGATTTTTATCGCGCTTTAAAGAGCGAAATGTATCATGAAGTAACAAGAGAATCACTTAAGATAGTGATGCATACAACGTAGTTATACTATATATATATATATATATATATATATATATACAATTAATACAATTACGATATATTTTTAGGAAGAATTGGCCCATAAAATAATATTTAACGTCATTCCACCAATCAAAACTAAATGTAATAACGTTATTACCGGCAACTGGTATGACAATAGACCATTGGCACACGGAATATGGACATTTATTAATTAGTCATACTCATAATGTATAAAATAATGATAAAATCGTTGACAGTTTGACGTCGGCGGTTTCAGTGTGCGGTTCACGAATCTATTGTGCAATGTTCTCACTAATAAATTATAAATAAGTTTAATAATTTTAAAAATATTTTTGTAACTATCTAATCATAAATATTTTATTCTGGGAGTCACAGCTTGGGAGAGGACTATGTCCAGTGGTGGATTACGATCGTCTGCTTATGATTATGATGACTAACAGCGTAATTGACGAAATATCGAGTCGACAAGCACTGCGAATATGGCAGGTCTAACTATTGTTATTACCACGCCTTATGCAAGTTTTATAAATATTAACATTACTTATTCTTTAAAAACCTGCGTAAGAATTGTTATAATATATATATTTATATCAAATAAGTACCTAAATATTGTTATGTGGTACGACTAAGAGGTAAAGTTTTATAATATGTTACTTAAGCATAGTTACGCTTGAGTTTGTTCAAATCGTATCTCAATAATGAATTCAATATTAAAAAAGCTTTTGTATATTTCTAGAGATTTTGTTTCAATTCGATCGACTACAATTGGTTATCATGAAATCAAGAACCATTTTGACGTACAAAATTAAAAAGGATATTGAAACGAGCTTAGGGACGGATTCACATAACTTCTGAATATCCCATTTGAATGAATCGCTTTACACGTAGAGCACTTGTTTGTAGAAGTGTTCCATGTTAGATCTCGTAACAAGGACTCAAGTAATTACTGAACGGACTATGTACTTGAACTGAACTGAGGCGGCCGTGTGGTCGGAACACGTGAATCTTAACGGAAGAATTTGAGTTCAAAACCGAACAATGACTGAATTTTCATGTGCATATAAATTCATTTAGTGTTGGGCGATGAAGGAATCCTAGATAGGTCGGATGAAAATATACTTAAAACTACTAGTTTTATTACCATCGTATTTTTGTATTATGTTATCAATATGTAACTAAAAATCTAAATACCTATCACTATTTAAAAAGAATAACAAACCATAAATGTAAATAAATATATCACTTTGGTTTTATTTACTTTTAGAGTATTTGTACAAAGTTTATAAAAATATATAATTTTTAATCTGTACAAACATGGGATGAACACTATTTAATCCAGTACAATAGTCATTGAACAAAATTTGTACAGTCATTCGCTCTTTTAAAATATATGAGCATAGATGAACAAACAACATTGAATGTATCGGATATCGGGAGCGAAACATTGTTGTAGGCTTACTTGTATAACGAATAAACAATTCCGATTCCAAATATATTTAATATTATTCGATATTTAAATAAATGTAATCCATATTTTTTATGATATCTATATTTAGATCAAATTATACATTCATATTTTAGAATATTTGAAGCATCCACTAAACATTAAGGCCTATTACTTCTGAGTGACGTGTGACGATGTGACGTGATTTCGTTTCCACTCGGTGGTAGAGGTTTGTGCAAGCTCGTCTGTTTAGGTACCACCCAATCATCAGATATTCTAGCGCAACACAGCAGTACTTTGTAGTGTTGTGTTCCGGCTTGAAGGGTGTGAGCCAGTGTAATTACAGGCAAAAGGCATCTTAGTTCCCAAGGTTGGTGGCGCATTGGCGATGTAAGCGATGGTTAACATTTCTTACAATGCCAATGTCTATGGGCGTTGGTGAGCACTTACCATCAGGTGGCCCAAATGCTTGTCCGCCTACCTACACAATAAAAAAAAGTCAAATTAATTGATATTTTTTGTCATTTACGTATTGTTTTACACAAGAGTCGTTATTTATGGCACTGTTGGAAGGGGTTGTGCAAGCTCTTCTGAACTACCCTCTCATCAATTATTTTAACGCCCAAGTACAAATACATTGCCTTGCTGTGTTTTAATGTTGAATAAATGGAGAAACCAGTGTGATTAGACACGACGGATATCACATCTTAGCTCTCGGTTAATAGCGCATTGATAATAGGCTAATAGCCAATACTTATTGTAATGCCAATTTCGACAGTTGGTGATTAGTGATTACTATCTATGATGTGATCCGTTTGCCCGTCTTCCTATTTCGAATAAACGAAAAAAAGGACACAGTATAGTAATATAATACAGACATATAAACTAATGAAACATTATTTTACAAAAGATATACCTACATATTCAACTATTTAATGACAATTTTTTAAAACAAATTCTCAATACATCTTCTAATTCAAGTTTGAATACGCACTAAGGCTCTAATTTGGTATATCATCCAAAACGCAAACAAGCAATTAAATTTATATTATTAAAAAGTTTTTCCATAATGTTAACAGTCACGATTGATAAAAATAAACTTTTTTCACATAAAGCGTCGTTATAAATATCGAAGTCTTTAAACCCGTAGTTTTTAATTGAATGATAGTGTGTCGCAGTAATACAAGTTAAGCTTCACTTTCCTTCCGTCATCAAAAATTCCGGCAACTAATACGCAGTGTATCGGCTTAACTAGCTCCAAGTTAAATAGAAGTGCCGTGAGTTGTAATCATTTAGATATGTATGTGTGTATATATTAATATACACGTTAAAAAAAAAATCTACAAAATACAGAAACGCCTGAAAAATAAGACTGTCTTCGAAGACTCATCTAAGTCTAATATCATACGATAGTTACTGTTCATAAAAACGTATTGAATTTTATCTAATAAAAAGGAGAAATTCGACAATAGGTGATATGATACGCAAACAAAAAAACAATCGTATTTTGATTTTTAATCTCAAAATAGTAAACGTAACCGCGGGGCACAGCTAGTATGTATATAGTTTATTTAATGTTGTTCTCATTTATTCAACATTAAAGGGCGTTAGAAGTAATTAAAACTTAGGTGAGAATCAGGCTTGATCACAGAAATAATCATTTAAAACGTAATTAAACTTCAAACAAATACCTATATGAGCTTGAAGAAGGTACGATTTGTAATTTCGATTCTCTAGACAAAAAAATAACCGGTCCTTCTGTCGCCAGAAAATCAATATGATAGGATACATACTTTTCCCCATATTTACAGTTTAAATCTAAACTAATATTATAAAATCATACGATAGTCAGTGAGTTTGTTTGTCCGTACCGATTATCACGAAAATGACCTTATCAAGGGCACATAAAGTGACATAGAGTACCTACCTAAGACCGTCACACATGGGTCAAGTCAAATGCGGAAACTAGTTATTTCTAAAGCTATTGATATCATTTTCAATATTGTCTGTTCTGTGGAAAGTATTTTAACATTAAAATGGAAAAAGCGTTAACATTGTGACATTATCGCGTGCGACATGACAGTGCTCGCGCATTATGATACAATCAATTTACAATTCTACAAGACTTTTTTGCTTTAACAGTTATTATGCGGTTTAGTGACATTGGCAGTCACGCTACACTCAATGAGGAGTGCCGAGAGGTTTGCGTCCAATTGCTTAGCTATGATATGTTTTATATCTAAAAAATATTGTGTCTGTACGTATTGATTTAATTAAAACTTATTATAATCGATTTACACCTTACCACAATTCACAGCTTGCTTTTTTTTGCTTAGCCAGAGCTTTGTGCAAGATTATTGTTTAATTTTTTTTTTATAAAACAATTTACAATACTTTACAATTACCAATACAAGATATAGGTATATTAATCTTACTACATGATTACAATAATTACACTGAAATTAAAGCAGTAAGCCGGGAGAATTCGCATTCGCTTGTATTGCTATTGTCACAGTTCAAATTCGAGCAATACAACAAATTGTGTTAATATTGGTTGTAATTTGTAACATTACACCGGTGAGAGAAAAACCGAATATTACAGTTGATAAATTTTTACACCAAAATATTTTCTTTCGTTTTATTTTTAAATGTCAATAACATAATCAAATCAATATTACCGTGCTCAAAATGACTTCTTCGATTAACATTGAAAACAAAAGACGATTGCAAGCGAATTTTTAAAACTGAACATTACAAGCGAATGCTGCCGGTGAGCGACCACCTTAACATCACTTATATATTACAGCTAATGCAGTGTGCCCAATGCGTTATGTTAATGAAACGTATGAAAGTCGGTAATATTACGATAGATGCGTAACTTCACAAACAAGGCAACGCATTATTATCATAAAATTCACATGCTTGGCGTTAAATTACAGTTGATATGTATAAGTTCATCTTTCATACTTAGCTTGACTGAATGTGATATACATGTAATTTAAATTTGACACGTCGAAATCTATATTGATATTATAAATGCAAAACTTTGTCTGTTTGTTACGCTTTCACAGTTAAACCCTTAAATCTAATTTGATGAAATTTGGTGTGAAGCAAGCTGACACCAAAACACTGTCTCCACTCCCCATATCAAGCGGGAGAAAAACTATTATAAATATCGTGAATTGAAAATTAAATTTAATATCTTTGCACAATTGGCTCAATTCGGTGAAACTGGCCCCCGTGGCCGAAATTGCTCAGTTGAACTGAGACAATAGTACTATTGCTACATACGATACTATACTTATATCTTTTTTGGCAATCATAGGAGCGTGATATCTAGTTAGATAACTTTTCAGAGAAGCCTATCCTTAAGATATATTTCTCGTTTGTACGAGATATATCTATACTAATATATAAAGCTGAAGAGTTTGTTTCTTTAATACGGCTAATCTCAGGAACTACTGGTTCGAATTTAAAATTTATTTTTTTGTTGTATAGTCCTTTAATCAAGGAAGGTTCTAGGCTGATTTTTAAAATTATATTTTTAATAATTAGGTATACGAGGGTGAAACCGCGGGGCACAGCTAGTCTATCTACAGAGATTTTTAGACCAGAACATAAGATGTCATTATTTTATCAAATAATTTTAAAAGATTTAATCATAACAGTTTTCTAAATTAATTTGATTTTTTACGTTAATTTTTTTATAATGTAGGGACAGTATCGTGCCACGTTATGTACATACGACAAAATATGTATATGATACCGCATAAACATCGTTTTAATTTGCAATAAATCTAGCGGCAACTCTGACTCGTGTCAGTTCATACATAGCCGGTTTATATACGGGTTTTAAGCGACGCAAAGGTGATATTAGGGAGTATTAAATTCGCATTTGCAAATTAAATGTCTTTGTTACCGTTTATATACACTTTTAATTATAATGGCTTAATTCTTAGTAAAAACATTTTAGTTATAACAAATATTTTAATAAATTGTTTTAATTAAATACATGATGAAATTTAAGCAAATGTACACTTACTTATAAACTATGTTGATAACGTTTAAATTAATGATAGTAGCCTAAAGCATAAGAAAACGTAACATTTGGACCCACTATAAACAGCCATTAATTATTATTTTATTTTAACATGATCAAATGTAATTAAATTCAAATATTTAATACTTTATTCGGTAAGCAAGCCCTTATCAGTCGTCGCGCTTACATTTAACTTAAAGCTAATGTAGATTTAATTGGGAAATTCACTTGTTATTCGTTTTTGTTAATCAATGTATACATAAATATATTTAAAGGACTACATAATACAACAACTGAACACTGAAATATTTCATCAGCGCACGTCAGTCACGATCACGGCGAAATGGGTTTTATTAGGGTGAAATAATATGTATAAATTCGTTTGTGACGTAGAATAAATAGGATTTGCTAATAATATAGACATAAATAAGGCATATTATTTTAATAAAAACTATGTAAATATTTAGGTTTACTTATCTGTTGAAAAGAATAATGACGATTTTTGTATCGGCATTACTGTTTTGACGTCATGTTGAATGTTATTTATTAATTTTGTACTTTTTTTTGTTTCGCTAGTTAAAGAGAAGGTGTGAAACCCATTCCACTAAACCATGGTAGACACGAGTTACAAGTTTTATGTGATATATCACGATTAAGTCACAATGCACAAAACAATATCCTAAAAAAAAATAGACGTAAAAACGACAACGCTACTTCGGTTGAGATCCAAATGTTTCACTGGGCCATATTGATTTCTCAGCTACATATAATAAACGAAACCTAAGTACATTATATTAAGCCGCGTGTCTGTACGAAACATTCTGCCAATGTTCCTTATAATGGAGAAAATATATGCGGAACATTTATTAGATATGTATGCTGTATGTAACATAAAACGTTACATAATATTCTATTTGCCGAATTCTGACATAGCTTTGAAACATTTAGAGCATACCTGTTATTATAACAGCAATTTCTTGTTCTAAGTCGTGTTATTTGTAGGTGCGAAAAATTTGTAAATGCTAATTAATTATTTAAAAAAGATATCGAGATATTATTATCAAATATGTATGTAATAGGTCGATGCCGAGATTGTCTAGTGGCTCGAACACACGAGTCTTAATCGAATATTGCAGGTTTAAGCCCGCGCAACTACTGTATAGTTTTTAGACGCTTAATAGGTATAAGTTGAAATTATGCCACGTTTCCATCACGCAATGGAGTGGCAATAAAATCTATATCTTGCGGCGGTAAGCTAATGCCTGAAATATAATCAGGTTATCTATTTACATATATTTTTAACTAAATTTGTAAGCGGGCTGCCGGACGGTAGATGGTCACTACCGCCCACAGATATTAGGGATGTAAGATATGTACATCGCCAATGCGCCACAATAATCGGAACTAAGATTTTGTGTCTGTCCCAAGTGCCTGTAGTTAATACTGGTTTGCTCACCCTTCAAAAACTTACGAAGGACTAGCGGGCAAACCAATAATATTCTCTAATTGTGATTTATTATCTGTTGCATAATTAAAATACAGTTTCAATAAACAAACGATTCAATACAGATGGATATTAGAACTATTAGCGTCGCATTCCATTCCAATATTTTGAATATCAAAGCGATATTGCATTCCGTAGAGCGAACCCGCAAATTACTAGCGGTTGACGGTATTGGGAATTCCGCTTGGTTAACGATTTTATAAGGCATTATGAATAATCTGTTCACCTAACAGCACTTCGTAGAATTACAACAAAAATATCGAATTGGCAATGACTATCACTATAAAGAAGTAAGATTTATTTAAATTGTCTGCAATATATGAGGTAACACAAATCTATCTAAGGATAAAGAAATGTATCTGATAGCTCGCATCAGCCTAAACTATTCTCTGCTCTTTCATGACGTATAATATAAACATACGTTGACATATAAATCAGATTCAACGGTAACGAAATCTCTAGAAACAACTCGTACTACTCGTGTAATTCCGGCTGACTTAAAATAGAACCACTTTCTCAACCCGTGGGTGTCGTTAAACCAATCTTAATGTACTATTTTGATAAATGTATCCATTGAGCATGTAAGAGCCTTATACACCTGAAAGGCGGCAAAGAATCAAGCCGCTAGCAGGCATTGTCGCAGAAGGTCGGGCATGCAGCCGACCGTGAAAGCTTGGCAAATCCTGCACCGACCCCAGTGGAATAAAAGATACCGATTGATAAAAGTGAGATAAAATTTACACCTCATTTATACGTATTTTAATAATGTAATCATAGTATTAAAATTGAGAAGTAAAACAAAGAAAAAAGCTTACATTAAACTTGGCAACAATACTACATTATTTTTAGGAATTACTTTAAATTCTAAGCTTTAGTACATTTTTCGATTTATTAACGATTATTTCGAGTAACGATTCAAATCTGCAGCTTGCTAGAAACAATGTTAGGTATTAAGTTAGACCACGCCCTGAATAACATTGATACTGCTTAATAAATTGAAATGAAATCAATTGAAAGTGTCTCCAAAAAAATCACTTAAAATGAGAAATTACAATTTATAACCTAGAAGCTCGACTTTCCTTCTGGATTCTAGCCGTAATACTTATGTTTGCGTCACAATATATTTACTCAAAACAATATTATATATATAAACAATAATATTGATTTTGATAGAAACACTTACAGTCCAATTGTTATCTCTACTTCTAGAGTTTATTATTGCTACGCAATACGCAATTAACTTATAATAACAAGTTTCCAACTTCACGAAGTCAACTACCCTAAGATCCTGACATTAAAATTCAAAATGAATATATAAATACAAAACAAAACAATTTCGTACTTACTTCTGAATGTTTATGAAATAACAGTAGAAAAATATATTCTAAATCTGAACTCCTCAATTTTTTACTAATGATTGATTTAAAATTATACGGTCGAACTGGGTGTTAGATCGATATTTATTATTTGACAAAAGTTGATGTACATACTATAGTAAAGTTTATTTTGGTTGTGACTGAAATCACAAATATTAAAAACGGCTTTCATATAAATTATGTCACATAACAAAATTCCAATAATAACTTAAAATCACAAAGACATTCCGTTCATAACGAAACGAAATTCTTCGTGACAAGGCCGTTTTCATACCTTGGCAACTTTACATCTGGAATTAATTTAGTCCTCGTCATTTGATCAGACGGAATTAGTAAGTGGGTCGAAACTAATAAATCCGAGGTTGGGATGACGGGAGCTGGTTGTCAAAACGTCAATAACATCGGAACGGTGAGCTGAATGTGCTAACGGGTTTAAGTTATTCGTTCGTAGATTTGTAGGATATTAAATAACTGTTTCTAATGAAAAATCTAAAATAGGAGATAAATTTCTTTAAGATTATTACAGCTTTTCCTGTTACGACGTACAAGGTTTATTAGAATAGATAGGGTAAGATAATACCATTAAAATTTTAAGTTAGCTTTTAATTACGAGGTATTATTTAGATTTTATAGCATTTTCAAATATACAGATTTCCACCCAGGTTTTGGTAAAAACAAGAAGTAACACCTAACCAAATTCAATAATGCTTACTGGGATCTGATGCTGCACCTCTCGTTACGATTCACATATTACTATTTATTAGGCTATCTAGGTTCTTCCAGACACATGGGACCTAAGAGCTTAGTTTTCGAATCTTCTACATACATATATAACATATACAAGAACGTATTGAATGAGATAATGTCTCTGAACCGAAACTACCGAAGAAGGCCTTTAGCTTGGGGAATATCATTTCTAAGTTAGATTAAAAAAGAAGAATAGTTTCTTGTTTGAAAATTCAACTGCGTGGAGAGTATACAGTATAAGTATGTGTCTGTATAAGAATTCCATTATAATGTTTCAGTAGTAAAGCATAGTTAGCTTGGCTTAGCTTTAGGTAACCTAATATGCTATAAATATGTCAACGTCGACCTTGGGCAAGATTTTTTTTTACTTATATTTGTACCTTCTAACAGAAAATTCATAATTTATCATAACGCACGCAACTGCATTCATGCATATTCATCAAATTGGTACACATTTTTGCAAAAATTAAGCCCCATATGAAAACTAACTTACTCAAGCCAATAACTACATTAATTTTTGTCAATATAAATATTTTCATCAAATTAAGAGAATAATTCATTTATCAGAATTGCTGCGAGGATATTACGATATCAATACTTGGCCAGAATTAACTTTGTGTAAACAATGCTAGCAAATAGTGACATTTTAATACATAAAATGAATAATGTTTAAAGCATGATTTTATTTTATATTATTATTGTGTAAAAAATATTAAAATCGGTTCTTTTGCATTTCGTGGCGTTATTTTTTAAATCTATAATTGGACGGATTGGTTCGAAATGTAGTTTATACCGAAAATAATTCGACAGCAAATCAGGAAGGCTCTTTTATATAATTTACTCTATATTGTTAAAGTAAATACAATGTTTTTTTTTTATTATCACACAAATAACAAATAAAATTTATAAAAACGAATTAGTTTTACATTCGTGTTTTAAGATCTCTTACCACAATAGTTTAATTATTTGAACGTAAGCTGCTACGTACCTGAAAACAAAAAAATAAATTAATCACGGTTATATAACATTTAGTTTTTGTATAGTGCGTAGAGTGCGTGCATCATCCATCAAGATGACCATTTAAATAGTGTTTCTCAATCATAATTTTAATTAGCTACACAAAGTTTCATTTTCATATTGAGTACAAGCATTGCAAAAAAAAAATTGTCGCCGTAAAGCATTACATTAAAATAAGCTAGTAGTTTATTTATTAATACTTGATAAATTAAGTTATCAATTTCCTCTAATTAAACTCTTAAAAGGAAAAATGTCATGACATCCCTAATTTTGCATTCTTATGAATAAGTTTTCTTAAAATATACTAAACAAGATATATCGCCATTTCAATATATTCATGCTTTATAATCATCATTATCATGTACTCAATAAATGAAATCAATCGAAATTAACATTATTCAAGTATGCTCTTACAAACACTTGAAATATCAATAAACAATATTAATGAAAATTAAAGTTACTTGTACTGGCAGTTACGATTTATTTAATAAAAACTATTTCATAAAATGGATGATATTTGGTGATAGCGCTTTGTGTAAGCCTGTCTGGGTAGATATAACACACTCATCATATATTATTTTACCGCTAAGCACCAATATTATTGTTTTTATTGTTGTGTTCCGGTTTGAAAGGTGAGTACAGTATAACAGTATTTAGTAACAGCCTGTGAATATCCCACTGATGGGCTAAGGCCTCCTCTCCTCTTTTGAGTCTCCTCCTTTGGAGGTTCCACCACGCTGCTCCAATACGGGTTGGTAGAATACACATGTGGCAGAATTTCAGTGAAATTAGACACATAAAGGTTTTCTCACGGTGTTTCCCTTCACCGTCAAGCACGAGATAAATTATAATCACAAATTTAGCACATAAAATTCACCCCACGATCCCACAAACCCACGATCATCAGTTAAGATTCACGCAATCTTACCCCCGGGCCATGTCGGCTTAATGGGCAAGTGAGCCACTATAGGTACAAGGGACAATGCCCAAGGTTGGTGGCGGATTGGTCATGTTAGGGTTGGTTAACATTTTTACAATGCCAATCTATTTCAATCTGGTTATTTAATTCTGTAGACAGTAAAACATAAAGTTTTAAAAACTTAAAACTTATTAAATACATTTATTTCAAAAGATGTTCCTTTTTATATTTAGTATTATTTTTAAAAACCATCTTATGTCTGTGTGTATTCTAATGATGTAAACTATTTTCGATATATTATTGCCATTCAAAAATTGAATTCAATTCATAATTGCGATGGAAATAGATATATTCAGTAGTGCAAGCAAAACGGCATGGTGTGTCGGTATTGATTATGTTATAGCTAACGTACTGATAGTAATAAAATAGAGGACCAATGCAAGCCTGTCTGGTTGGCTACAACAGATATTAAACTCAGGCTCGCGTCAATATGCGCACAAAACGTGCACCGCATGCTCTTTTTAGCGGACGGCAAATATTCTATATCATATTCTAATTTGCCCGTAAAGTTCCAGATTAAAATATTATTATTTTTTGGTGACTGAAGGCTGACTGGAACTGGACAAGCGCGGAAAAAAGACCAAACTCTGAGTGAGTTTGAATCTCAAAACTCAAATTGAAAGGCGACAAGGATATTTTTAAAAAGCGCATTCATTCCTCGGGTTGTGGTGAAACAACCACTATTAAAAGCATTTTTACGATGGTTGGCGCTGGCGGTATACACATTGCGCTAACAACAAATAAATGAGGTAATGAAAGCGATTTTCTTGGTGAACGATTAACGACCTTATAATATCGACAAAAGGGCTTGTACTCGCGGTATGTTTTATACTGACAAACGTTATTGCTGTGATCCGATATAAATAGAATTAGTATCCCTGTATGTAACTGAATGTAATAACTGTTAAAAGGCATAGAAAACTTAATACTATAAGAGGTTCACAATATCGCTTAATATTGATAATTACAACGTGCGAGTTAATTAAAAACAATATTTTCATATTATATGCTACATTGGCTAATTTGTCTTTAAAATCAAAACATATAACATTAAAATTAAATCAATTATAACGTAATTTGATTAAATCGTATGTGGTTTGCCGCAGTAATAAGTAGGACGTATGATTGGGTAGTTCGATAATTATTATTACAATAATTATACAACCATTTAAAATAGCTCGGTTAAGTCAAGGTGATGAAGAAGACCCACACTGAAATGTCGTAATTTTTAGTAGGTACTTTCATTCGATTCGACCGTGAGTGGAACTTTCTGTTTTTATTTATTTATGGTAGGTATATGTGAGCATATAAAATGAACTTTAATATTAACGATGAATGGAAAATTAGTAATAAAGCTGATTATGATACTTATCAAATACTCGTACTAAAATTGAAACATTCACCAAGTCAAAATGTTTGACTATTAGTACTATTTTTGACTAAATTAAATTTTACAATATTTATAAGGGCCTACTCCAACAAAATATATTATTTTGTACCAATTTATTTTGATAAATCAAAATCTAAAGAATAGTTAAGTTTGATTTGGGAAAACAGTTTTTTTAAATTTTCGGCACAAATTATGTAAGTAACATTTAAATTCCAATCTAAAAGCAGCACTAGTAGTTATTTATTTATTTATTTATTTAAATCAGACAGGTGTCCATAAAGTATTCTTAATAATTATGTTAGTATCATAAATAATAATAACAAATAACAATGAAAAATAATTGGGACTAATTAAATAATAAATTTATAAATATTGAATTTTGGAGGACAATTCCGTTTTCACTTCTGGTGATAGAGGTTTACAAATCCTTCACAACATGAAGTTGAACCCATCGCTTCACCATCAGCGAGTCGAAACTGTCCGCCAATGCGCGTAGGATAGTGTTAGGGCTGTCGCGCGAACGACGCAGCATTGATGCACAACGCTTACGCATGATCGCACCAAAACTGTCCACCCTTGCCGCGGCGAACATACCTGAGGCGCTACAACGTCGCGACAACCCCATCAGCATCCTAAACGCATTATTATATTGAACCCGTAGGCCACTATATGACTTCCTTGAATAGTCAACCCACAAGCTGCACGTGTAAAAGGACTGACAATATGCCTTAAATAAAGTAACCTTAACTTCTTTAGTGCAACATGCAAACCTGCGAGCTAACATATTGCAACGAACAGACAGCGACCTACGTTCTCTTTCAATGTCAACAATGTCTTTTAGACTATCCATGACCCAGTGGCCGAGATACTTGAAAGCAGACACTTTTTTGAGTGTTGACCCATATAGAGTAACACTTGGATTATCCATATGTTTTCTATTGTGTGCTTTAAAAACCATAAGCTCACTTTTGCTAACATTGTATCTCAACCCATGGGCCCTAGCATAATCCTCACATACGGCAAGCAGCCTCCTCAACGCCCCAACCGATGGACTCAGCAGAACCATATCGTCGGCATAGCTTATGTTGTTCACACAAACGCCTCCGATGTGACATCCTACATGAGTACTACTGAGTTGATTTAGTAGATTATTTATGTACAGGTTGAAGAGCCTAGGTGAGCTCAACCCCCCCTGCCTCACCCCACACTCCAACCTGTATTCATCCGAGAAAGAGCCTGCCCACCGTACACGGTTACATTGATGTCCATTGTTACATGTTACATGTATTGAGATCAACCAAAACAATTAGGTGCCGGTTGTGTTCCATCAATTAGTCTGTTAGAAGTTGACAAGGACAATGCTATTCGTTACAACTGTCTAGGGACATGAATCGGTTTACAATTACGCTAATAAAATTGAAAAAAAATATACCATAGTGTAACAATGAATACCTTAAGGAAATAACGAAAAGACAGACATAGACAATGAAATACAAATTAACTGTCTTGCCGAAATTTGAACGGCAAACTAATTATCGTCCATTTGTTCTACTGAGTTCGCCTCTAAAGCCATATATAAAACCAATCTGAAACCAATAATGCGATTACGCCCTCAGCTAAGTATGTATATTTCTATTCTTCATATTGGGCGTATGGACAATAAATTCCTAATTTTAAATTATAAATGTTGTTCAATTAAAGTGGATATAAAGATTTTTAAACATATAAAGTAATAATAAGTATTATAATTAGTTTTATATAAATAATAGAAAATCCACAACGATCAACCCAAAAATAGATACTTGTGGAACGCTTATTTTAAATATGCTCTTCATAGGGATTATTATTCCCTGAAACTAGTTTTCATTAAAATAATTGTCCTCGCGTGACTTTACATTATTTTATCCTTTACCAAAAATAGATAAATATATTTTGATATAGTCCGTATTAAATAGGATTATTTATGTCAATATTGTAACCACAATGATTCACAGACGTAAGATCCCTTTTATCGAAAGGTTAAAATTATTCAGCTATTGTTTCAAACGTTACAATATTATCGCGTAGTGTATCTTAGACAGTTTTATGTGGGGAATCAATAAATCTATTGCCGTAATGCAATTATGGGTCACGGCGTAACTGCTGTTAGCGTCGCTTTACCCCCGCTTAACTCGATTAACACTGTCGCAATGTTTATTCAACGTGAATCACATATTGATAGTATATTTTTACCAATAAATACAATTATTTGAAATCCATCTTAAATCATGAGATGTTAAATAATTAATTAAAAATACCTAAGAATCTGTCGCTTTTGATAGATTACGAAGAATACCAATGTTTAACTGTGGCCGTTTTAGTTGATAAAAAAAATACATGCTTGGTATCTGTGGTAGACCTTTGTGTAGATTTTATGTTAGTAGGGTACCACTGTGTTCTGGTTTATAGGGTGTTTTTACAGACGAGAACGATATCGCGATATCGATATATCTCCTAGATTAAGATAGTGTTATTTTTGCATTCATATTTAATGTTCGTATTAAGAGCGCCTACAGCCAGCAAATTTCGGGTTTTACCTACGTATCCCTTAGAAGCCCCTATCGGCGCGCGATCTCATTTCTGAACGCTATCTTTATTTACATTTTTTTCGCGATACAAATTATTCGCAAATTATTCCGAACAATATGATGAAGTTCTTTTAAGTATAATATGATAATAAAACAAAGCGTTGTTGCTTTTTTTTCCGATGTCCTCTCGTCTCAAAAACGCCATAGCGACAGAACAAATATTTGTTTGAAGTATGGGCAACAGGAGATGTGGTTTTTCGCTGGAAGTAAAATTTAGTAAACGCCGAAAATATTTTATAGTCACATGAATAAAACGAACGAAAGGGAGAAATAAAACGCCAAAATCTCGAGCGAGAACCTAGATTTGTTGTAAATATAATTAATTTCATTGCGTGACGTATTACAAATATCAATCAGAATAACATAGAGTAGAATAACTCGTGATTTTTTTCTATCGAGAATATTTAACTGATTAAAAACACATAATAAATAAAAGTTTAGCAATGTGTGTGTGTGTTATCAAATCTCACAAGGCGCTAACGTTACCTATTATGTCGTTCCAGAGCTCTAATAACTTGCGAAGTATATTTTAATTTTACTCCTTTTTTTTATATTTATGTTAGAAATGTTAAATAAATAAAGGCAATCATTAGGGTAATTAATAAGTGTTGCTTTATTGATATTGGTAACATACAAACGTACTAGGTATGTTATTTATGGATGATTGGGCGTATTGAGTCTGGCATTAATGGTTTGGCGATTAAGTCAGGGTAATTACAAGGACAATGGGCGTGATGTATCAACACATGCGCATTAGCAACGTAAGAGTTAATAATTATCAACTAGTGTTCAGCAGTAAACAGCCGTACGAGTGGACTGGTCACGTGCTGGTAATACACTTATGCGTGGGTAGTTGTCGACATTCATTCTTAATCAAAAACCTAAATTAATACATTTTGATAGAAGGTTCCTATTTTTTATGTTATGTATGTGAATTTGTTATAAAAAATAAATATAAGCTATGTAATATATATATTTCAACAGTTTCGAGAAAAAGTTAAGAGAGAAAATCTACATAGGCAGTCCGACCGCTTTCTAAGTAAACGCTGTCAAAATGTCTACAGATAAGGTACCTTGAAAAAATAAGTCACAGTAACCTACATAGTAAGTATTTACATCATAAAAGTAAGTAAATAAGTAGCAATAAGTTTAAGAACGTTTTCTACTTAAAATATACATAAAAAATTATCTTCAGAATGGATTGTCTGGAAGAGATGGCAATTTAGCCACAAGACCGCCCGTCGTGCAACACAGCTATTGCACACATCAAACGCATTGTAAATTTGTATCGCTCTTTATTGCCGTAAAATAATGCAAAACAATTATCTATATTGTAATCTTGGTTTAAAATATAATATATTAATTAGCTAACTATGATATTTGGATAACCCCATAAAAACAGACGTGGACGTGCAGCTCAGTACGGTCGAATTGATTGCCAGGCTCGATACGATATTACAGTTAATGTAATAAAATATCTCATTATTTAAAACAAATCACAGGGTAAAACCGCCATTTTACCCATACGTAGTCAAGACGGGTAATAAATAAGATGGCTTGTTTTCCAGTTATAAATTATTTTAACATATCAGTTATTATCGCAAAATGTACAAAATTTATAACTTTTTAGCATACCTAGTAAGGATATATTTATAATTTTTGTGCTACATCGTACGTTCTCTATCAATCCTTATTAATTTAATATTTGTACTAAGTTTAATATAAGTCATTTGGTCAAACTGGTTAACATTTTTTATGACGTCTACACTTTGGTCGATACGAACTATATATTTAGATTCCTTTTGAATCATATAATGGTTTATATATTTCAGACGAACGGATATTAAACAATTTATGCATCGAATCCTTACGATAAAACAGTTTGAAGTATATTAAAACAACTAATGAATTGGTTTAGATACACGTGTTAATATAAAATATATAGAAAAGCTATGACATAGAAATTAATAAGTATATTTTGTATATATACATATATACGTAAAAAAAAACGTTTAATCGTAATTCAGTCTGTCCGCATCTAACTAAACTTTATAAATTTCAAAATTACTTTCCAACTTTTTAAATCGATACTGATGATATTTTTTTATCAAATATTATTAAGTACCTAAATACTTATTTAGTTATTAAACTTTCGGTTCTCTTTGGCTACTTCATAATTTTCTTATAGAGTGAGCTCTTTCGCCAAAAATATAACTTATTTTAAAACTCTATTGACTTTGAAGCCTTAAATTGGCTCTTTTCTAGGCCACCTGAAGTATATGAGAAAATTCCTTAATCCGGAAAATTCAATATGGCGAATCCAATACACTGGCCTGGTGTAGAGTGGTTTACGTGATACCAATACAAGAATATATGGAAAAGTATAACTATATTTATACAAGTAAAAAAAATATATTTTAAATTTATTTGATCTTCGTTGGGAAGGTCAAATAATATGAGGCTAGGTCAATAGGATATGGCAATTATTTTATTTAAGTTTGGCGTGATCACCATTGAAATGGGTGGATCCTCCGACCAGACGGGTGTTGTGTCTGGTGGGCTACTGCCCCCCAACGATTGTTGTCGGGTTCTTGTATATATGTTCAATCGCTCTGGTAACTTTAATATCGCGATGTAGAATACGTCTGTGTCGTAGTTCGTATGTGGCGAGATAGATGTCGCTACATCACTCCCCTCCGAGACCGGAGGTCGATAGCAGGTTGAGTCGTTCATATATCTTGTGATGCTTGCCGGGCCAGTGGAATGTTCCAGTGAGTCGGAACCAGATGCCGCATAGTTCACGGTGAGTCGGAACTGTCTGCGGTGATGCCCCAGTGAGTCGGGGTGATGCTGCAAATGCTCCAGTGAGTCGGAGTGGTGCAGTGGTGCGTAGTGGCTGGCTGCTGCGTCGACCAGGAGAGGAGTACGTCTCTGCTTACTGACCGGCCGAAGTGCAGTGTGCTGTGCCAAAGTCGCTGAGAAGGCTGTGGGTGATGACCAGGAATGCGCGTCCGCTGCATGCTGGTGGTCAGGATACCCGTAGTAGCCGTGGATGCTGGCTGGCTGTATGACTCGCTGCTCGAAAGCTTGAGGAAGTGATGATGATGTCACGATGACGTAGCTATGCGAAGGCTGCGCTGACGTTCATGCTCGGGGTCACCAGTTTGGCGATGACCACCGTTGAAAAGGGAGGATCCTCCGACCAGACGGGTGTTGTGTCTGGTGGGCTACTGCCCCCGACGATTGTTGTCGGGTTCTTGTATATATGTTCAATCGCTCTGGTAACTTTAATATCGCGATGTAGAATACGTCTGTGTCGTAGTTCGTATGTGGCGAGATAGATGTCGCTACATAAGACATTAAGGTATCTCAAATTTTGATGAGTACATATTTTCAGCAAATTTAACTACCTAATGGTAGTAATACAATACAAATCGATTTATAAATGACGGAGTTCTAAGTTAACAAACATACAAAAATAAATATACAACCGAATCGAGAACAGAAACATCCTATTTTTCTTGTAGTCGTTTGAAAAGTCATCTCTGACTTTAATATGAACTTGTTTTGGCATATATTGATAAGGCAAACCTTGTAACCTACTTGTATAAATACTTGTTTATTTTAATTTAGGTTATTTTATGTACCTAACATACAATATTATTAAATAATCTAAAACACTCATATTTATAAAATTTACAAATAAACACAAAACTAGGTATTATATTAACTTTGAAAAGTAATTAAAAAATGTCAATTGCATGTACAAACTCAGAAAGTTTATTAACTTTAATCAACGTTGCTGTAATTTCTCAAACCACAAAGTGAAATGCAACGCTATTCTCTTAGTTTTGAACAAATTCATTTTCAGTCGCGATTCTATCATATTTAAAGCGGAAAATACACTAGTGCTGTTCCAGCGCTCTTAACGCGCAGAGGTAAATATATTTCTCTTTGTATACAGGTCAATCACTTGAATTAAAAAAAAAACATAAAATTACCTATATCAAATATTCATGTTTATGACATATATTGGTGGTAAAAAAAAAATACTAGCCACCCAACACAACTTGTGTAATATTCATACTTATTTAACCCTCCGGTATAAAACTGTAAAATTTTTAAAACGTTGTAAATTTAAACTGTTTTAATAAGATCGATCCATGTTTAAGCTCTAGCAACACAAAGCGTTAGCGGTCAGAGAGACAGGATAAGCTGCATACGAGATGTTCAAACCACAAAGGAAATGCATAACAGTTGAACAAGACAATTAATTTTGCGAGATATATCGCGTGGTTATCACACTGTTCGGAGGCATTACCATCAGATAATGTTTCTATAAGACTTCATGTTTTACTTTCAATACAATTTTAAATTACGAATGTACTAATATTGATTTCATTTGTATTATCGATTTTATTCACCACAAACAATTGTATTTGTACAAAAACGAACTCAACGCTATCAAAGCCTTCCTAATTTTTCCTTCGTAATTCCTTCCAGTCTACCTTCATTCAATGTAGACGGTGAAAAATTACAATAATACAAATATACATTAACAACTATAATATAATTGATCTTTAAAATATATTCGAGGAAAACGATAAAAGTTGTTCTAACGCGAAGATCGCGGTTTAAAATCACTGAATGCGTGAGATAATATTTGACATGCAAAATGAAATTACCTATATTGTACCCGAGATTAAAATTATTTGAATTTCGAAGCTCTAAGTTTTCATGAACATTTTTATCGCTTAGTATGAGTTGACAATCTAAATTGTCAAATTATGAGCAGTTTTATAATTTTTTTATGTAACTGTATTATTGCAAACTAAATTTAGTTTTCATATAGTATATTCTGCAGGATGCAAATTACTATATCGAAAGCAGCTCGCCATCAGCGCAGGACATACGAGTGTATGGTGCACAAGTGTGTGGCCAAAAACTGATGCGCTATGTATTTCCTGTCTCTAATAGTTATATGGGACGGCAATTCGATATGAAGGGTGTGATCAGAGAAGGCCTTACGTGCTTTTCGAGGCGCGGGAGTATCAGCACTGTCAACTTCCAAATTTCAGACTGCAGCTAAGCATTATTTGACTATAAACTCAATAAATTTCTATTGGCGCGAACCGGGACTTAACTCAGGCCCTCGGTAATTTAAACCTTATAAGCTAGACACTATACCAACGAGTCGATATATTAATTATAATCATAACCCTCGCCTTAAATCACAAATTATTGAAACCTATATTAAACGCAAAATATACACACAAAATTACAATATTAAACAAGCTTCGAAATTACAACTCAACATCAAACACCGACGTACATAAGAACCTTATATTTAACATGCTATTTAGAGTCTTGTGGTTAGTGTAATAAGAGATAATGTTTCGTGTATATTTCTGTTACTTTAAATGTAAGCCACACCTTAGATTGGATCGATAGGTGAGCGTGACTTCAAGCAATATTTGTATCGATGTATATTTGTATCTTTCGGAAGGAATGTGTATTTTCAATACGTACAAAAATCCTTTGAAACATGACTGTAATCATGAATTTCTTTTAGAAAGACAAGCTTACTTATTTTCAATTCTAGCCTTGAATTGTCACGAAAAACCTAAACTTTTACTTGTATTAAAAACTATCTACTTTATTACTTTACCATTTAAACAAGTAAATTTCCCGACACAGACAAAGATATAAATATTTATTTAAAATATTTGAAGCCTTTAATATATAGTACGTGATGCGTAAATACATGATATTAAATACGTTTCCGAATATTTATATTGCGATGCGATAGGCATTCCGCATTACTAAAAAATATCCATGGCTGGTTAAGTAACTTGTTTTATCTATACCCTATGATAAATGACTTTTTTAATGAGAGTAGGTACTATTATTGTTTTAATTGTTGAAAGCATAACTAATTACTGAATCGATTAAAAGACGTAGGACCTATTATTTGCTAGTTTGCTACTCAATACGACATCAATAATATACAATCCCAAAAATGTATTTTATTAAAAATATATTTAACTAGCTGTACCCGCGACTTCGTCCGCTAGAATTTAACAAAAAAGTTAATCATTTTTATTTTTATTATAATTTTTTTCTAAAATAAAAGTAGCCTTACGTATTCCTTATTACATCAGCTACCTGCCAATAAAAGTCCCGTCAAAATCGGTCCAGCCATTTCAGAGATTAGCCGGAACAAACAGACAGACAGACAGACATACAGACAGACGTCTGTCTGTCTGTCCTGTTCTGTATGTTTTTTCTGTCTGTCTAGACAGAAAAAAATTGTAAAAAATGTTATTTCGGTGTATGTACCGTATATATATTCATATGCATGTAGTAAAAAGCGGTAATATCGATATTAAAAACAGACACTCCAATTTTATTTATATGTATACATGTATAGATTATCATTTTTTTTCTAAAATATAAGTAGCCTAAGTTACTCCTTATTACATCAGCTACCTGCCAATAAAAGTCCCGTCAAAATCGGTCCAGCCATTTCAGAGATTAGCCGGAAAAACAGACAGACAGACAGACATACAGACAGACAGACAGACAAAAATTGTAAAAAATGTTATTTCGGTGTATGTACCGTATACATATTCATATGCATGTAGTAAAAAGCGGTTATTTCAATATTAAAAACAGACACTCCAATTTTATTTATATGTATAGATGTATAGATTATCATTTTTTTTCTAAAATAAAAGTAGCCTAAGTTACTCCTTATTAGATCAGCTACCTGCCAATAAAACTCCCGTCAAAATCGGTCCAGCCATTTCAGAGATTAGCCGGAACAAACAGACAGACAGACAGACAGACAGACATACAGACAGACAGACAGACAAAAATTGTAAAAAATGTTATTTCGGTGTATGTACCGTATACATATTCATATGCATGAAGTAAAAAGCGGTTATTTCGATATTAAAAACAGACACTCCAATTTTATTTATATGTATAGATTAAGATTGGCTCATCGTTTTGCTTGCATGCATTCAATCATTGCTTACATTATTGATATTATTTACAAAACACTTCTTTTGAGCTCATTTGTCCATGAACTTTATTTTTATTACTTACAATTTGAACTTAGTTTTAAAATGTACTCGTCACAGAAGCATAAAAAAACGATTTTAAATATACATGAGTTACCTATTCGTGGAGTGTATGATTAATAACATATACAGATCTAAAAATATGGAAAATATATTGCACCTTGTGTAAATTGGGATCGATTATTTAATAGTTTAAAAAATAACTGTCATTGAACATTTATGTGGCGATTTAAGAGCATTTGTATGAACTTACTATCTATTAAATTATTCCCGAATCGAATCTATTATTTTTATAGCTATATCCCTGAATTATGTTTATAATTGTGTTTATATTTAATTTATCCTTTCATTGTGCCGATAGTAGACGTACAAGTATAATTAATTACTGCTTATTAATGAGCGATTTACATGTAGGGACAACATAGTGTTCGTCTGACTTTGCTGATTGGATTATCTCTGCTGGCAATGGTAATAAATTGTACCATTACGAATCAAGTCACGTTTGACAAGCTATTGCTGATGGCGTATTTAGACCGTATCAACTATATATACATAATTCTTTTTAATGTTATGTACCTACTTCTAAAATAATAAAAAAAATATATTTTTTTATTGAAATAAGTACTTATCTTATTATATGAGCCTATCAGAGTAGAAATATATAAAAAGTGAGATTATCGTTTGATGGAGCAAGAACTTTTATACAAATTATACTTTAAAAAACTAAAAAAACTAAAAACCACCCGGCTGCATGATAACGCACTTTGGATGTTTTTTGTATTGTCGTCGGTCTTTAATACGTATGTAAATTTTCAAAATATCAATCGGACGCCTTGAAGTGGGTGAAAATTGCATTGAAAGATTCCGCTACATACATATAATACATACAGGTCAATGTAATAAAAGCGTGTTAAAAAATATATATAAAATTACACACTTGCTTTCTAGATGAAATGGTTCGTAAGTTTATAAGTTTTTTAAAATGATGCAGTTTTACAATCACGTCTTGTTCAATGAAAGTGCAGCAAAAAATTTATCACAAACACAAATGCGAAAAATCTTGGGTAAAAAAGAGCATTCAATATTGGGATTGAATTAATACAATTTGAATTAAATGCTTAGAAGAGAAACATTAACAAATTGTATCTCATATCACTTATTAAATAAATACTAGGTACATTCATTTGTTTCTATATGTGTTATGAGTGAAAATTAACTAAAGTTAAGTTTGAACTGATAACTATTATAGCGCTTAATGTGGGATAAATACATCTTCTAGGAATTACCTACATAATAAGATTATAATATTCATAAAGAAGGGATTGCAGTCAGCGACGATATCGTCGAAAATTTCTGCCTAAATAAGAACTTCCTTTTTTGACGTTAATTGAAAAATCTTTTACAAAACAATTAGTATTGAAAACATTCATCATATTTTTTATCCATACTTTAATAAATCCTATAATATCTCCGAAAACCGGACCGAATTGCGAAGTTTATACGGCAATTTATTGTAATTTCGAAATATATTTTTTACGTCAGCTAACATTTTGCCACGAGGTCATTCACTTTCTGGGAGGCAGAGTGTTAAATTAGGAAACTCATTGTAATTTTACATTTTGAACAAATTTATCAAATTTAAATTATTAATTTATTATTATTAATAAATTTCTTAGTTTAACTACACTCATTTGAAATAATAATAAAAATTACTGTTAACTTCACTTCAACTTAAATTGAATTAAAATGTTCTAATTCTTAATTAGGTATATTCTTTAACTATATGTAACTATGTACAGGGATTTAAGCATTTAACTTACAAACGAAATACAGACAAAAGATTCACAGAAATAAACTGGCCACAGAATAAGATAAAAAATAATAATTAATAGACAAAAAAAATATGGTTGTCTATAAAGTCGGTTTACGGACGATAGTTTAACGTGACAACGTCATAACAGATAGATGCGGCGCAAGCGTACAATCAGCGTAACGGGACAATGAGTCATCCTTTTTCGTGCATGCAGCCAGCGTTCATCGATTTATTAGACGTTGTCACGTCAAAATGTCATCACTACGACTTAAGGTCTATGGATTTACTAGTTAACGAACATAAATGAAAAACTTTATTGAATTATTGAATGGAATCAAACATTTTGAAGCTATATGCTGAATATCAATCACGCCCAGCGATCAAAGATCACAATCGTAATAATAATGTTCTCTGAATTAAGGAGATGTTATAGAATATCTGTGAGATATTATTGTGTCTACCAGAGTGATCAAGCGCAGGATCAATAGCCGTTGATGCTAGGGACTGGATAACGTGAGCACTCACAACTCCCTAGCTCCGGGTCGCTTATGACTATTTCTTGACAGTAAGAATAAATATTTTTATTAATTTCGGATCTGTAGCTAAATAAGCCATATATGGACTGATAAGTAAGGAAAAACAATTTATCGAGATAATATAACAAGCCTGTTAATAAAACTTAATAAATATAATTATTATATTGTTTACGTTTTAAAACGACCATAACCACCGCCGATAATTAGAAATTCCCAATTCCCTTGAGTCATACTATTAATAAACAACAGCATTTCGCATTATTGTAGAATCATAATAATGAACAAAGATGATGAAAACACTTGTTTATTACTGTTCTTTTACTTATCTTAAGGAAAACCATTGGTCTCGAAGAATTTTTTTTAATATCAATATCGTTAATTAAGAATGGTTTTCCTTAATCGAGATAATAACAAATTATAAGTGTGTTACATGTTTATAGAACAAATAAAAAATATGTCATAAGGTCAAAACCACATTCTGATGATAACCTGAAGCTATCGTATTTCAGAACAAGTTATCTCAATAACACAGTATTTGGTGAAAATGTTTTTATAGTTTTTATCCGCTGTTTCGTTAGCGTCGTAATATTATAGTTATATAGTATGTAAGCAATAAATCTATACTAATATATAAAGCTGAAGAGTTTGTTTGTTTGATCCGGTTAATCTCAGGAACTACTGGTTCGAATTTAAAAAATATTTTTGTGTTGTATAGTCCTTTTACTGGGAAGGTTCTAGGTTGATTTTTATTCATTATATTTTTATTAATTATACGCGGGTGAAACCGCGGGGCACCGCTAGTAATTTACAAATTCGGAAACCGGAATAGATAAGTGAATGCTTGTGAGAAGAGCGAGGCGCCAAGAACTTTTCTTTTGTATTACAACAAATAGTTCCATAAACATTGACAGTCAGAAAACAATTAAATTATTGATATAAATATTGATTAATATTATTCTTGTAAGTTGCAAGCAGATAGCAATGGTTTACAGTTCTACAAAAATAAAAAAGTATATTTTAAAAACGATATAATTACAAACTTTAAATATAATTCTTAATAAACTTCAGCAAACAGCTTTATTTTATGTCAGTTATGAACAAATTCCACGTGTTGTAGTTAAAGAATAGCGGTCAACAAACAGCAATTGTTTTTTTCTTTGCGCAAAAAAATTGTTAACAGTTTTATGATAGAGAATAAAATGACCTCTGAATATGGGTAATAAAAAACAAACATTCGCATAAAAATTATCTTCAATTCATTCCTAAATAAATTGCGTAGATAATAAAAAATAGTACATATCACACTATTCAAACGTGCCCCATGAAAAACAGACAAAAATGTGCGTTTCCACTTTCCACGTACGTTTGGCATTGAGCCCAAGCCCTTGTTACGAAATAAGCGATTTTAGGTTTTACCTCACATGACATAGAAACGTTTTTCTTATTTTCGGTACTCTCGCTCACTATCTAGTATTTAGTACAACCTAGTAATATGACATTCGATTTTGAACTGCATGTTTGAACAATAAAATTGATAATCCATTATTAATTAACTGTAGATACCTGGCCAAGAGTTGGCTGGTACTTTTATTTTCCCTTTTGGAATCCTTATCAAGTGTACGCCACGTTCGTATTTTATTCTCCAAATGTGATATATGTATAGTTTTACACTAAATTTTAAAAGTATTTAAAGTAATTTAAAAAAAAAAATATTCCAACAATAATTTAATTTTATGAAAGCAATAATATCAAAGAGCTGTTAAATAGCTTGAGTGAATTCAAAATTTCATTGCTTTCGGCTAAGCCCAGCCGACAGGGAATCGCAATTAAAAGACAAATGAATTGCCCTTAATCAAATGATCGGCGAATTGTTCGATATTACGGCAAATTATGCGATATTATTGAGATGAGCGTTATCGATTCCCGCCCATTGGGAATGCTCTAATGGATTTTAACTCAAGATGGAATTTATTGGATTTATGTTTGGCATTTCTAAAACAATACTTTAATCTTTATATAAATATTTAAAGTATTTTTTTAAATATCAATTTTTATGTAACGTAGAAACATATTTATGCCATGTATCACAGGGCAAGTTTTTCTAGATTTAAGTCTTAATTCCTCTTAAACTACCCTATAAATAAAATACATCTAAAGGTGCCTTGTTGTTTGGAAAGTGTGTATGTGTAAATGTGCACTAAAAAGTAAAAAAAATAATTGCGTATTCTTCTATAATTTGATAATTAACTTACTATTTTCTACTCATCAATATGTAGGTACGAATGTGTTGTGTGGTTGATAATGTTAACAATTATTGTTATTTTTGGAGTCGATGTCAGCCACGCATGTAATACCTAATATTATAAAGAGGAAAGATTTGATTTTTGTTTGATTTTTTATTACGATTTAACTCAAAAACTACTCGACCGATTTTAAAAATTCTTTCACCCTTAGAAAGCTACGTCTTTACCGAGTAACATAGGCTATATTCTATTTTCAAAAACTTATAGATCCCTACTTAAAATGGAGCAATGTAACCCAAGGTATCAAACTGTTGCCTATAAAAGTCATTATTTAGCGTGCGCTGCGAAAACTATTGACGGTATATAAAAAAGTGTTCTATACAATAGTACAACAATTACTTGATCATAACGATGTTATGGTAGGTGAGTGGTAAACGAAAAATCGAGATAGCCTATAAAAGTTTCGGCCGTGTATCGTTAATTTGAAGATTTCCGTTACTTTGTCATGGATCCTATAATCAGAATCTAACTAAACAGGACACTCAAACAACCCTTGAAGTACACTCTTTCTAATAAAAAAAAATCGAAATTGGTTGAATAGATATCGAGTTATTCGTCCATTTGTCGCGCACATATTTATGCAAATTTACGACTTATATGGTTTTGTCATGGATGCCAGTGTCAAAACTGGACTAAAAAAAATGGGACCCCATGGGAAGCACCCCCTTTCAAATAAAAAAAATCATCAAAATCGATTCACCCAGACTGGTTTAGAGATATTTATTTCATAGCAACATTAGGCAAACAGTTATTTCTACGTTGAATTATGTCCCAAGATAAGGTAGAGGCAGAAAATCCGTGCCATTTGTCCCTTCCTTGCAAAACTAGGCAGGGGTTAGATGCAGTGTCAATACTGTTCGGAACAAATACTTTTACGTATTTCTATACTAATTACGTTGGAAGGTTACAAAAATAATGTATAATATAATATTAAAGATATGTACAAATAACTGTTTTATATTCTGAATGATAATAAACGCATTTTTAACTCTTTGATCGATTGAATTTGCGGCAGGTAACTGTTAGGTAGATCGTTTAAGTACCTTTGGCGAAATTGTTATATTCACACATAGCGGTATATCTACAATAGTAGCGAATAGCGCAAATTAAAAGGCAGCACATTCATATGGATCGGGAGTGCTCGCAAAAGATAAAAGTCTTAGACTGAGCCATTTGTCATTCCCCTGTTAAATCTCGTTAAACCTTATACACTTAATTGGGTAGGGCGTGATGAGAAAAGGACATTCTTATCTCGTAAAAAACATTGCTTATTAAATTAATATTAATCTTTTCCGCTTTTCTAATAACATAATAAAATATAGACTTTAATTTATAACGGACTTTTATTCTAAGTAATTACGTTAATATACATTATAATTATTGAGACGCAATAAAGAATATAAATATGTTTATAATATTCAAATAGCTAGAAAAGGTTATTGCCGTGGAAGAAGGTAACAAGTCAGAATCAAAATTTTAACTTAAAACGATTTCAGACCGCCATTTCGTCTTGAAAACTTATAAATGCATACTTTCGAGATACTTATAGTCTATTCGAATCGAAGGAAAAAAAGGTAAACAAACAACTTTGACCTGAACTTGAATTATCTTAACAATAGAGTTTACCTAGTGAGCATAAAATGAATTAATTCTGAATGATTTGTTTTATGAATAAATGTTCATTAACGATTGATATTATTAGGAATACATTTTGTTATCTTAACACATTATTATAATTATTAGTTTCAATAGATAAAGATTGACGTAAAAAAATCTTCTATGATAATAAAATAACTTATAATTTTAACTTATTGGTAAGTTTACATAACATATAATAGTACATCTATATATATAAAAGAGGAAGTTTTTTATATGTATGACATCGACAAACTCAGAAACTATTTGACCGATCATTATGAAAATTGGTATGTATATGTATTTTTCCAAGGTTTATATGATAGTGATTCCGTTTGTGATACTACTTTTTTATTTCTGACATATAAAAGGACGACATACATAACTAAATTTATAATGTAAAGACATTTACTTACAATGACATCATGCAAATATAAAATTAATAAAGTTAATATGGCTGGTAAGATAAATTAGTATTTTTTTACAGTTTATTTAAGGTCCAATTTTTTATATTAACTAGTGAAAACCAACAGTTGCCTTACTATGAAGATACTCAAGTCTTCATACAACCCATATAATTTGTGTGTATCACTAAATAAAAAATGTATCTCATTTAACTTTTATTGTACAACAAGGGGCGTTGTTGTGTTTTTCTTTTTTTACAAGGTCTTATTTAACTTCAACTTTTATTACCAAGGGAGGTCTAAAAGTCCGCAGAAGGAAAGTTAATTATATAAATAAAATAACAACCTATTTGTCCAATTCCATCCACTGCTTCAATACTTCATAAAAAAAAATCCTATCCATTTGCCCTCAAAATGGGTCGATAAGGTTAACTTCATTGCTGACGAAGTTCGTTCCCTTGAGTTTTTTTTTAATTTGGAAACAAATAGCAATCGCAGGGGGATAAGTTTGGGCTATACTATTGGTGAACAGTCTGTTTGAACCCGTATTTGTGTAAAGCAAGCATTGAAACTTTACTGTTTGAACCAGCGCGTTGTCTTGCAAAAGCAACAATTGAATGAAATATACGAACTTTTGTATAACTTTCCTCATCTTTGTTCCATAATGCTTTCTTACAATCTCGCAATATGAAAAAAATATATAAGTTTTCATATACAAATTATATTAGAGCCTTCGCAAGTTCTAAAGCTGTAAGTTCTTATTACAACCATACCAAATAATATATCCACAACAAACGATTATTTTGATAGAAGCAGGAAAATATATAAACAAGAGACGTGAAGATAAACTGGTAACACCAAGTTTCCGACTCTGCAAAGTCAATAGCAATACATCCTGGGATAAGGTATTTAATTCTAATAAACCTTGGACTTCTCGGCAATATCTTAATTCCACACCGGTAAATTTAAAACGTATTTTAAAATGGCGATTCGTACATGATTACACGAACCTACTTGTATAAGTTATTTTTAACCGACTTCAAAAAAAGGAGGAGGTTATCAATTCGTCTGTATGTTTTTTTTTTTTTTTTGGTGTTGTTACCTCATAACTTTCGACTGGATGGATCGATTTCGATGATTTTTTTTTATTTGAAAGGTGGTGCTTTCCCATTGGTCCCATTTTTTTTGGTCCAGTTTTGACAGTGGAATCCATGAGAAAACCATATAAGTCGTAAATTTGCATGAGGTATGTGCGCGACAAATGGACGAATAACTCGATATCTATTCAACGGATTTCGATGATTTCGACTCCAAAAGTAACAATAATTGTAAATAAATTATCAACCACACAACACATTCGTACCTACATATTGTTGAGTAGAAAATCGTAAGTTAATTATCAAATTATAGAAGAATACGCAATTATTTTTTTACTTTTTAGTGCATATTAAATTGTTTTTCCTATGAAGTCGGTTTTTGTTTTGTTAAAATTTTGATTTATGTTGAATGATAAGTATTTTTTTCTTTGTATTATTTGTAGCCACAAACGTAACATTGACATTCGACCCCTTGTTTAGCTTGAATAAGCAAATACAAGGTAAGATTAAACAGCAAGTTAATGTTATGCACATACGATGATAACAGGGAACGACGGATTAACAGCCCTCTAGGGAAAGGAATGACTACATTGACTTGGTTCAACATTGCTTAATCTAATCGAACAATTCGACGGTAATAAATAAATTAAGTTATCTAATTAAATATGCCCAGTTATTTATATCAGTTTGGTTTTTTTAGTTTGTCCCCAGCAACTAGTGGGCTAGATGTTAAAATGAAATTTAACATTGCCATTAATAGATTTAAAAAAAAAATACAACTCTTACTGAAAGTTTTGACACATTTCTTAAAACCAATAAATATTAATAATAATTTTATGAAACAAATAGTTGAAATTAAAAATTTCAGGACTTGGTTCCTATTGATATAATTCCAATTACAGAACTTTATTTCTTCATTCTAGGTTCACAAAACACTTACGCAAACTGAGATCGACAAAAACACAACTGTCACCAAATATACTTCTATCTCGGTTAAAAGGATTTGGGATATATAATACACGTGTTAAATTACGAAACATGTGTTTAAGTGACTAAGTACTTGCCCGGATTAGATCGCTCTACTTAAGGTTGATGAATTTCGAATCCTCGTTTTCTACTTACAGGGTCATTTTAGAGGAGAAAACAGAATTCCGAAATTCTAAAATAAATAGCAATAGATAGTAAGAGACAAAAAGGAGATTTATGTCATAGAATTACAGTTATTGTCTCCAAGTGTAACAAAGCCAAGGGGAGTAATGACGCCCTATTACAGGGGTTTCAACCCTCTAAAGGTTTAGCAATTCTCATACCTTGCTTGCCCTTCGTTAAAGTTTAATGAAATTGTTTGAGTTTGTGTCTTATTTAATTACATATATACACCGTTTGATGTTCTTGGTTATATCTAATTATTCATTTGCGTTATCAAATTTGACTGATTTTAAAATTGACTCATCCTTACGTAGCTTCAAATCACTAAGTATCACTGTTATGACTGTCTGAAAGCGATAAACTCAAAAACTACCGAAATGATTCTCATACAGTTTTCTCTAACGGGCGAAGTGATTCATGAGGAAGGTTTAGGGGAATAATTTATTAATGCTTAGTATAAATTGGCTGAAGTATGACGACGAATGTTAAAAATGTCGGAAAAAATAATGCCCGAATGGGAGTAAGAAAATGGCGTGCGCCACGTAAACCAATAGTTAAATATATAACATTACGTTATACGTAGATAATTAATCAACCCCGAGCGAAACTGAAGCGGTTGCTAGTTTTAATATTATATAAGCTATACTAATAAAATGATAGTTCTACAGTTGTACGCGCATCAAGGAAAAACTACAGGATAGATTTCAATGAAATTTTCTAAATTTTATATCTTAGACACTTAGCCCTTATCAAAAAAATAAATTATTGCGATATATTAATATTATATTAATTTAATAAAAAGTTATTAAAGTTTCAAGAAACAACGATTTGTTTATGCACTGCGTGTTCAGATTGATTATATTTGATTTATATGATGGATTTGATTTATATGATTTGATTATATTTACATCAGTATCTAATCGTTTTTGAGTTACAGACCGATGACCGAAGAAAATCCCGTCATTTTCTATAAAAAACGTTGAGTTTCCTCAAAAACGGTCTAGTGGATTTTAGTAGTACCTACATTTTATTATGCGAACTACAATTACGATTTTACTAAACTTACTATATATGATATGATAAAGAATTCTTATATTAAAAGTTACTATTATTATAAACACGAATTTCAACCTTATTGCACATTAAAAATTGAATAAGTTTAATTAAATTTAACGTAGACGGTTTCGACGTAGTAAATTAATGAGGAAATCATGAATTAACGACTGTCATGTCGTCCGCTTAGTTGATTAAGTGTGAATGACCTGCTAATATGAGAAATTCAATAATCGCGACATACCTACATAAATTTATCGATCATATTCACTCAAGTGTGCTTCTGTTTTAACGTAAAGGTATAACTTTGATCTTTGTAACTACATAATCTAATTTATCCTTTGATCTTGCTTATTTGATTATAATTGTTATGGATAAGAATTTATTGTGATTACCTATAGTATATAAATATAATATCATATATTGTATAATTAAAATAAGACTATTATTTAGATGTTATATTTTTTGATTGATGGACAAGCACTTAATGTGCTTAATTTGTGATTATCATTCATCTCGTGCTTGACGGTGAAGGAAAACATCGTGACTTCACTGAAATTCTGCCACATGTGTATTCTACCAACTGCCATTGCAGCAGCGTGGTCGAATAAGATCCAAACTTTCTTTTCAAAAGAGGAGAGGAGGCTTTAGCCCAGCAGGTTGACATTCACAGGCTGTTACTGTACTGTATGTTATTAGTAAATCACGTTTTATTATTATTTTTAAAAATTACAATATTCTTCTGTAATAACTTACATCCTTACTTATAAATATTGCTTAGCAGCTATTTAGTTAAACACTGGTTTCGCTCTTTCTCACATTACTGATCTAGTATACGAAAGAAGAAGTCAAATGAAAACAAAAGATGGTCCAAAAAAAAACTTCTTAAAATTCGTAAGCTGTTGCAAGTAAAACCTCCTTTAATCCAATAGTAACAAATAAAAAAATCATATAGGAACGTATTAAATTGCCAAACGCCAATCTCTCTTAACTGCGCCACACTACACTATACAAAGTATTAAGGTGATTATATACAAAGTATTAGGTGATCGAGTTAAAAAATTGCGTGACTAACTTGCGGTAAGCATAGACATTTAACAGCAATAAAAAAATAACACGAAACTATCGCGCGTTAAACACGAATTAGTAAATTGTGTAATCTAAATAAAAAAGTAAAGTAAAGAAGTTGAAAATTCGCGAAAGTGACCGTTCCACACAATTACGTTCAGAACTTCTTGACATATATTATATTTATGTGTCTTGCTGTTATACCTGCGTACAATTATCGCATATCGCTGTTAAGCTCGGGATCTGAATACTTATGTCTTTAGTAATTACACGGGCTCCCTCGTCCTTTATAACGGTAAATAGCGATATGAAGCGTTGCCCTTTGACTGTAAGGAAGCCACTCGGGTGAGTAGACAGTTCTTATTCAAATGACTTTTCACTTACTATTCAGTAAATAATATGAATATGCTTTATGAAATATTCAACAAAATGCATGCTAGTATGTATCGTTTCTTTTATTTTCATGTCATTACGAATTAAAAAACCTTTAAATTGTGCCGCATTACCATAAGCAATGTTTATAGCTATTCCGCATTAATTTCTACTTTGTTATTTTAACGCGTGCAGCTATTTAAATAACATTGTCATATGTTGTTTCTTAAAAAAACTCTCGTTTGTTATTTATTACTGCATGAAAAAACATAACCATCTGCTTTAAATATATTCAAAATTAAACGAGTCTTCCCCCTCCTCAATATTGCATGAAATATCATTAATTATTGATAAAAAAACATGTCATAAAAATTTGGAGCTATTTATAGTAAAAACCGCGATTGTAAATGTTTACCAAATAAATATTTCAAGTAAAAAATACGCATACCCATGACTTTAGACGTGTTTAAATCTGTATCACAAATAGTTATAGTAAGTAATAATGAAGTATAAAAATATGTTATACACATAACACACAAGGGTAGGCTGAATTTTCAGTAAAGACCGGTCTGAACAAAGTTTCTCTTTGAAAACTGAATCCCAAAACCGGTTTTCTAATTTAACTTGCCTCGAATATTCGGTTATAAAAGGTAAAACTTAACCACTTTAAACTTTAGTATTGCTGGACTAGTAGGCTCGAACAACAAAAAAGGTTTTGTCGACCTCATAGTTTTCTGGTCAAAAGAAAAGGTGCTTATTATTATTGTTAGAAAGCCGTTTAGAAATGTGATAAAAACAAAATATTCAAACGGAGAAGTGTAAAATCTCTTTTTATATAAAAATAAAAGTCAGATTCGTTCTTAGACGTTACCACAGCTACAAAAACTACAAATAATGGAGTCTTAGATAATGTGTCTTGTGTCTGGAATTACACTGGATCACCTACTCTTCGAATCAGAACACAATAATATAAGATAATGATGATGATGATTTAGAAGTACAATATTTTATGAAGTCCCACGCTCGAAAAAGACGGGCTTGCAAAGGCTTTAACTACGACTGTGTTTTTAGTACTTTAAGTGTTGATGAAATTAAGTTAGTTCTACATTTTGTTAGTATCATTACACTTACTAAGATACAGATATTGCAACTAGGATGTGTATGTTTTTTTTTATTACATAAGTAAGCGGACGAGCATATGGGGCGTGGGCCACCTGACGGTAAAGCGGTCCCCAACTCCCATAGACATTGGTAATGTAATTTGTAAGAAATGTTAACCATCGCTTACATCGCCAACGCGCAACCAACCTTGGGAAGATGTTGTCCTTAAAATGAATAATTTATGTTAGTAATGAATATTCCGTATAGTAGAATAAAATTATATTATAATAACGACTTGAAATCACTCAATCGTCGTGCAATAGCATAATTAATGAGAACGAGATTAATTATAAATACACGTGCTAGAAAACTCGGTACTGCTGCGGATATGAAGCCGCGATCTTCGTTGAGATTTATGTGTTCTATCTGGAAGAACGAGATCGGGTCTTCGCGATTTTAAATGTAATTTTAGTGTTGTGGGCAGACCAAATCACATTCGACCACTAATACAAAACTAGAGCATATATTTTCTATAAGCGTATTAATTATTATTTTTTGGCTTTTTATATTAACGATATATTTCCAAGATAAATTACTAAAATGTTACAGGTACCTACTATTAAAATAAAATTATATAAAATTTTTATAATACGATCTCAAGCTAACATCGACGCATGATGCATGAAATTGCATGTCAGTTAATTTATGACTATCAACTAACTTTCAACATACATAAATAATGACACCAATTTTAAAAAACTAATACATCATTTAATTTGATTGAGTTAGTATATATCGCAAATATCACTAGTGCGATATCCTAGGTAGTAAACTATCTACTGCAAACTTTTTAAAAACAAAAATGTAAGAATAATTTTCTGTCGAGAGGCTCCGGTGTATTTTCTCACACGCTTTTTTACCCCTGAACGCATTTTCTCTATCGAAAGGGTCAGACGAAATCGGTATATTTTTTAACCTTAGTGTGAGCGAGACGCCACCCATGCCACCCACCATCGATTAGCCGTAGATAGGGTGTTAGAAGTCGTATATATACGGTTCTGTTTTCGGCCCTTAAGCGTTCAGCAAACGATTGCTATATTATCGTTTTTTATTGTCTTTTGTAAATGCAATAATCTAAAAATTTGGTATCACTGTTTTATTTCTGTAGTTGCAAATGTTAATTAAGCTAATGATTTAACCACATTTAGTTTTTAGCTTTAAATATATGGCCGGAGTCTATGGCTTAGATGTCATACAGTGATAGTATAGTACAATCAAGTGAAATTCACTCGAAATAAGAAAAAGAGTAACTTAATTAGAAAACAATAAATGAACGTTTTTGAAAAGCCCACCACGCGTATGTTTTCACAGCTCCCATTGTGTGTGGGTCCCATGTTTTATCGTCAGTCTTATGAGGAAAGAAAAGTGATTAATCGACACTTTGTCGTTTCCCTTCGTTCAGCCATTTTATACGTGAGACTCCTTCATATAACGTGTATCGTGTTTACTGTTTACTAGCCTGCCTCGTTAGTCTAGCTTGTAGTATTTCTCGAAGTTCGGGGTTCAATACCAGGAAATAAGATTTTGTATTTTTTCCGTCGATAATTTTTAGTCTAATTGGATTTCAGTTGAATTGTCGTCCATTCAAATTATGGGAGTCAGGGATTGGCTAGTGCAATTTTTTTTTATAACATATGTAGGTGGGACGAGCAAATGGGATCCCTGATAGTAAGTGGTCACCAACGCCCATAGACATTGGCATTGCAACATCAATTCAACGCCAATGCGGCACCAACCTTAGGAACTAAGATATAATGCCCCTTGTGTCTGTATTTACACTGGCTCATTCAGCCTTCAATTCGGAACATAACAGTACCAAATACTGCTGTTTTGCGGTAGAATATCTAATGAGTGGGTGGTACCTACCCAGACGAGCTTGCACAAAGCTCTACCACCAAATATGTTTATGTATACGTTCTCGTTGAGAACATCTGCCGTAGGTAGGCAGGCAATCGGTTTGGTGGATATCCTCATCGATTTCAGGTTTTATAAAAGTTATTCACTTCTACCTTATTAACATATAAGTGCGTACGAAATCTGTTTTTTATCATAAATTAGTCTTGTTTATTTACATGTGTGCACATTCAACACCTCCAAAACGGGTGAATAGAGGCAAAAAAGTCTGGATTCTATAGGTGACGGCCAAGACGATAACATTTATTTGCTGTAGGTAAATAGCTTCTCCATATATGTATACGGTAATGTATATTCTAATATTTAAGGTAAATCAGCATGGCTTCTCTTGTTAATATTATATAACAATTACTGTGTATTTTAAAATTTTAATAAAAACATAAAATGTACCTGCAACGTAAACCTACCTGCAAGAAAATAATAATCCTTGACTATTTTATGTTGAAAGATCTTACCTGGAAACAGAAATAAAAATAATTATTACATAAATACATAAAATATAAGCTTTAAAGACACATGCACAGATTATTTAAAAAAAAATTTTTTTTTAAATAGATGACGAAAATCTATGTGGGAGCTTTATTTTTATTATCGGTTCATTCATCAATCTGTAGTACAATCGTCATCATCATCTGTCATTTAGAAAAATAATTTACAGTCATGGCAGCGATGGGATCATTACTTAGTATTTTTAATTAGATTAATACATGAGCAATGGGCATACCTCTATCGCGACTTAAATAATATGACAGAGTCACTATTCTGAACTTATACTTAAAAGTCTTACAACCCACTGCCGACTAAGGCCTCCACCTCTTATAGAGAAAGTTTAGAGCTTATTTCAACAGGCTGCTCCAATACGCGTTGGTAGTTAGACATGTAGCAAATTCGACACCATGTTGTTTACCTAAGCATGTTTTCCTTCATAGCCAAGTACGAGATGAATTATTATAAACACAAAATTTGCGAATGAAAATTCAAATTAAGCATATCTGAAATTTTATTCGAATACCGGGTAAGCTCAATCTTTAAATAAAATTCACATGTCTTAATTACTGGGTCATCTCTGCTTTTAAGTTACTTATTCGAACTATACCTAAATAATAAGGAAATGCATAGCAAATATCGAATTATACAAAAAAATTAAATCATTGAGAGTTATTGCATAGAATAACATTTTAATTTAAAGTTTACTAAGACGGATGTTGAAAAAACAGGAAAACAACGTTAGGCACATAAAATAAATTGGACCGTATAATGTATGAAAAGACGTAGGTATTCATATACATTATTCAGCTGGGCGCGAGTGATCTAGTAACCTAATTTAATATTAATAATCTTCCCACGTTGCCGACTTTTTATTTATAATACGATTTAATGCTTTAATTTCCTTTTAACCTGAGAGGTATAAAACAAATGTTGTCTTTTTGGGGTACCGTAAATTTAAGTAAACGTATAAAACTTAAAATAGGGATATTTTCTATGTATCAATGATATAAACGCCAAAGTTACTAAAGCATTAGTAAGCGTTTTTACGATAATTAAGTTATAATTTTAGGGAATGAATAAATGGTGGTAGAGCTTTGTGCAAGCTCGTCTGGGTAGGTACCACCCACTCATCATATATTCTACGGCTAAACAGCAGTATTTGGTATTGTTGTATACTGGTTTGAAGGGTGAGTGAGCCAGTGTAATTACAGGCACAAGGGACATAACACCTTAGTTCTGAAGGTTGATGGCGCATTGGCGATGCTTAACATCTCTTACAATGCCAATGTCTATGGACGTTGGTGACCGCTTGACATCAGGTGATCCATATGCTCGTCCGCCTACCTATGCTATAAAAAATGGTTTATTAGTATTTTTAATGTAGGTAATTATTTAATTAAATGTGTTGTATTAATGAGTGATGAAAGCTTTACGGAACCTAATTTTGCTTTTTTTTATCTTTTGGCCTTTACGTCGACTGTTGAATGTAAAATTGATTAAAATGATTCGTTTAATTAAAAAAATTGCGAGATAATTTAAGATTCTTTAAGATATATTTTTTGCTGTTTAGACACAAATACCTATAGGTACTTGAAATTAATTTATTTTTATACTTTTTATTTTAAAAACTCAACTATTTGGTGAATATTATGTAGGTACCTACCTATTCTTTAATAGATCATTTGATTTTAACATAAGCAGTAAAGATTTCCTCAATGTATTTGCATACTTGCGTAATTTGTGATTTATTTACTTATTTCAGGTATTTTGTTTTAATAAAATGAAATAGGCGGAGTTATTGTTAATAAACAGCGAGCTCTTCCAAGCATATCCAACTGAGGGCTGTTTATAACATAACTGGAATCATATACCTACTACTGAATCACATTTTAACAATTAAATTATGTAATGTCGGTTCGCATTGTAAACTCCACAGGGAACTATTTTATTTTCTACATTGACAAGAATCAGAGGATTTCTATTGATATTAATTAAATTACTACAAAATATGTAGTGTACATAGATACAATTACATTACAATAGGTACATAATATGTTGTGTATCCATTATATAATGTTTTATTGAATGAAATGTCTATGATGACGATGTCTAGATATACAAAATGTCATTACTGAAAGCACTGTTTAGAACTGGGGCGACATGCCTTGTTGGCTGGTGAATCTTAACCGAGGAGAGGGTTCAGATATTCGATACCCTATGTCCATTTCACTTCCATTGACAACGTATATTCAAATTTTGTTTAAGATCGGCTTAGTAGTTAAAGACGTGAAAACGTAACCAACACTAACTGTCGCATTTATAATATTAGTTATGATAGTAATCAAAATTATGATTTCCTGATTTGTTTAATTAAGGCGAACATAACAAGTAACAACTTTATTCTTGGCGCGGATAGCATATTAGTTTAATTATAATAATAAGATTAAAAAAAACTCGTCGTTCATTTATTAAGGACAAAACAACAACTCGTAATACCTACGATGATATCTCTTATATTTTTATTACTCATAAGTAAGTCAAGGCATCTTCGCATCCATAAAATTCTGTAAACTGTGTCAGTATTTTTATTGTTCTAAGGGATGTCATGTTCTATATTACATGTGTTATTTTAAAAGTGTTGTGACGTCATATCGTGTACAAACAAAACTAAACTTGGCAAATGAAAACAAATTAAAATTAATAATATAATGACGGTTATTTGGGTCTTCGCGTCCGTTAAATTACCTTGTACTTTGCTTCTGGTAGGGCTATCTCAATGTTACATAACGTATTGGAATATGCAAGATAACCAAGTGGATTAAACTAGACCAAATGGTATATTTGGATGCTATTAAATTGTATTTCCTATGAAATCAATTTTAAACATCGTAAAAATAACATGTAACATCGTGGCGGAAAATTTTGTACCTATTTACTAAGCAAGAGAGATGGAGCCTTATCCCGACGATTGTTTGTATAATACATATTTTGTTGTGACTAGTTCTCACCTGCAGCTTCGCTCGCATGGGGGAAGACGTAAGGTCCCATCCTATATCCTGTTATGTAATTAATAGCGTACATGCAAATATCATTATGGTCGGTAAAATAGTTAAGACGAATAATATATTTATATTTATTGGTCTTTGTCACTAATTCAATTAAAAATAATTATGTCAAAATACACTTAAAAATATTATAGTGGTTTTTATAAACTAGCAAAAGACTGGCTGTTCTTTAACGCTACTAAACCACGCTACTAAAATACGGATTAATGGATAGACATGATTGCAGAATTATCCGATACATGCACAAGTTACTTTTTTCAAGAGAATTAACTACATGAAATCTGTTTGGTATGTAAACAAGTACGAGATAGTATGTTGCTCTATCACATATTAGTGATTATTAATTTTCAGCTGATTCGTTATACCTTACACTAAAACTTAGCGTTAGGGTCGCATTCGTGGCAATATTTATACTATCCACAAAATGTTTTTTCGAAATCGTAGCATCATCTTATTTTGACAAGGGATATCACCGATCTTGCTGGCCTCGTGATACGTACACGTTGTTGTGAACATCCGTCATTTGTTTTCAATTACAATTTAAACAATATTTGAATACAGAACCAGTTAAAAAATATAAAATTGTTTTCTCATAAGACAAGAATTAAATAAAATGTGAATTTTGTACAATGAAAATAGAAAAATGTTATGCGTCTATACGTCATATCTTATAGTCGCATTCATTTTTTTTCCGAAACTCAAATTTTAAATGTTTGTCACGTAAAAGAAAATATCGTAGAGAAATTTTGAAATGACCATGCTATGTTGATAATTGGATTTATTATGGCACGTTTAAGAAACATACGGAACTACAAAATTATACATTCTTGTTGTACTGTACTAAAAAAATAAAAATGAATACTGCTTAATAAAACGACGTATCTCTACTATTTAAAAAAAATCATATTTATTTAAAAACGTATTTAAAAAATAATTGTAACAATAAAAATCAACTTTAAGAACTGGTGTATCCTTTAAAGGTCTTAAACATTGTACAATTTACGATATGGAGGTTAAAAACGCAGAGCTATATTACATAAATTAAATATATTTAACGTATAAATTGAGGCCAAACTGATGCCAACCTATACAAACACACCGCACACGCCATCAAATTTACAATACAAAAGGTCGAAAATTTCAATGCCACGTTGAATAAATATTCGTAGCAGAAATTAAAAACTTTTGATTGACTTCCTTCTTTGTTCTCGATTTTTAAAATTATTGTTTACGTTACGTTATTTAAAAATAATAAACAAGTCGGCAGTAGGTAATTCCCAAATATTACATTTATTTCTGTCCTCGTGCGTAGACGCAATAAATCTCGTCTATAGTCGCATTAACCGGTCCACAATCGTGCACGTACGGCGCCGTGTCCGTCACGTCAAGTGACAAATTGCTAGTAGCTACCAAGTTCATAGTCATTTACTGATCACGGAAGTACCTAAATGTTATTGAAGAGAATCATTTTAACTTCATTATATCTATGAAAAATCGTTCTTTTGATTTTTATGAATTTTAAATTACCTACTTTAATTTTACAATATTAATGTTTTAACAAAAATTTACATTTTTTTTTATTTAACGTATACCTGATTTTTTTAATTAGTATCATTAGTAGGTATCACCTTTATATACATCGTATAAGAAATGCATAAAATTTTCATTACAAAATAAATTACATAGCTAGAGTACGACCAATTTGAAAATCGATTCGATATATTTCGATAACCTATAATTTTAAAGTTACTGTACTCATTTCCTCTACTTCTTTACTATACTGTACTCGTTTACCTATATGTTACCGTATCAGTGTTTAATCGTTATTTAGTTAAAATAACTCAAATCTATGAAAATTATAGCAGGGATTGGTTGGTCAGTTCACACTAATTTTCCATTATGTCACCAGTACGACGTTGACAAATTATAACGCGCTTACGCGGACTTATTAGTTGTTAGAACGCTTAATTGCGTACTAAATAATGAAATCGATTAACTCAGCTACATTTTGTAAACTAATAAACAATCTTTACTTAAATATCGACGTTAAAAATGTTGCATATTTGTAAAAATATTTAATGCGTTGGTTAATCAGCCATATATTTTCACAAATACTCGTCCACTTTGTATTTGATGAGGTCGAACATTAATACATTTTTGTTTGAACGTAACAATGAGGATTGCGAAATTATGCAATATTTGCAATACAATTCATAAAATAATGCACATAATTCAATTGTACTTATTCAATTTATATAAATAAAATTAGTCGGAAATAAAAACAAAACCATTATATTAAAAACATTTGATGAAACTTCAACGACGTATTTAAAGTAAAAATAACATTTGAATATAGAACACAATTCCTATAATTAAAACTTTATCTTATTGACGTATTAAAATATGATTCGGGATGGTGATAGTCTCACGGCATATTCAAAATGTAGTTTAGTCAATGAAGTGTGCAACTATGCTTCAAATGTTTACTTCAAAGCAATTTCCATTGTTATCAAAAACTGTGTTATTTGTTCGTAAGCACCGAAAAAGTGGCCTAAATTGTGATAACGGTAATTTATAACGACGCGATAAGTAATTAAATCTCCGCACAGAAAAGTGCGCGTCACGCTCCTAATTATGCACCAGATATAGGAACAAGGCATAAGTGATCGCGATTTAAGAGAGGTTTCTTAAACGATTTAATAGAGGTTTAGGTCTGACCGACCGACCGACCGAAGATTTCTTATACCTGGAGAGAATAGTGTTGGCTACCTTATCATACACCGTAAATCATTTATCGTATGGGGCGTTTTATTTACTATTAATTTGTAAAAACGAATAAAATACCCTTCCAATATATTTTGTGTCCATTTTCCTACAAATTCATAATTCTTTAACCGTTTTACGTACAACTTACGTTTAAAAAACTTAGATATACTAGAAATTAGATTTCACTTAATACTTTTATATGTATTTAAAATAATATTAAATGTTTTGACCAAAACAATTATTAAGTTTATTTTATAAAACAGGTTATTCTGATAGATGTTAGTTTACGCTATGGATGATGGAGTTGGTTTAATTTGAAGATTATATTTACTGAAACTACAAAACTACTACTGAAAAACTACTTTTTCACGAATCAATACTTGTGTATAAATTTAATAAATTATACAATTATACATACTAAATCATTATCATTGTACGGAATTTTTTAAGTAAAAAAAAACGTGTTGAAATATTTTCTTTGCGCTAACCCGCTTACACATCACACAATAAACCACAATAATCTCCGAAGTGACAAATTATAGTTTGATGTTTGCTTAAAGATGATAAATGTTTGTTAGTTTTTTATATACCTTGCAGTCTAATTAATGAATTTTAAAATTAAAATTCATAGAATATTTGTATAAATCTACCTAGTTATTAAGAAAATAATGTTTATAATGAGATTAATGAGATAACTCATTGTGCCGACAAATTGAGATGTTTTGCGGGAATTCCATTAGTATCACCCATATTAAATATAACAACAATAATAATTTATCTATTACACCTAATGGCAAATTAAATAAGTACCTAACTATGTAAAAAATATTAAACTGGTTTTATAAAACGAATGGTACCACGTTAGCCATATTATAACCTTGCGCATTTAAGCGCGGCTACGAACAAAAATTGAGGAAAATTTCAAGTGTTTAATAAAATGATACACACAGGTTTGTTTTTTAATTTTATAGTGCCTATATAGTCAGCAAACGATCACGCTGTCACTCAATACGACTTGTGCAACACAAAGGAATATCTGGATAGACTGTTAGCCTCATTAGCATGTTCCTAATATTAAAAGTAAAAACGTGTTTAAAATTATGAGTTTTTTATTTCTAAGGCAATTAGTTTAACCAGATTGTTTCAATGTCGTCAAACTAAGTACTTGCGTGTAACTATTTTATCTGTCATCACTCAATGACACAGTTACATAATATTGAGTCAGTTCCACATGTACGATTTCCTTTTAAGTTAATGCATTGTATTCTTTTAACAATGAAGCGCAATGATGCACTTTATTCCTTATATGGTATCGTTTTTGTAGTACCAGTTTTACCCACAATGGAACAATTAGAATATACTTATAATACAGGTAATATATTTTGTATCTTAAAACAGCTATGATGTCTGCATGATTAAATAAATTGTCTCTACCACATGCCTCACTATACATTGCCTTAATAAGTGCAGTCTTACAAAACAATTTTGATGAGCCGGTTGGCGTGGTTGGTAACTTGCCTTACACGCCGCAGGTCTTGAGTTCGATTCCCACCCAGGACAGACATTTGTGTGCATGAATATGTCTGTTTATCCTGAGTCTGGGTGTAATTATCTATATAGGTAAGTATGTATTTACAAAAAAAAAATGTAGGTATATGTAGTATATCAGTTGTCTGGTTGCCTCAGTACAAGCTCTTCTTAGTTTGGGATCAGATGGCCGTGTGTGAATATTGGCCCGGCATATTCAGAAAAAAAGATTTTTTTTAATTGATACACATAATTATCATATCTTTAATGTCGGTTAGAGTGATTAATACAACGTCAATGTATACTAAACTGTTACAATTCGTACAGATAAATGTCAAAATTTAATTCCTTTAGTGTAATAGCAGTTTCACGAAATTCGTACAACATAAAACATTTAGGCGCACTCTTGTGAATTGTACTCCATATTTATAGTTTGTAGATACGCCATTGTACGTCTCGAAGCTTTTGCAACTACTGTAACCGTACAACAACTCTTTTGTGCACGATATCAAGGAGATGAAATTATGTACTTACAAAGAAATCCTTGTTTTCATTTACTTAATGCAGTAATAGATTTTGTTTGACAGCGATACTATATAAATAGAAGTATTTCATTATTGAAAGTTTGATAATATATTTGTATGAGTTTCCCGTCTCAATTATTAGCCAATCGCGCCTCTCGTTTCATGATTATTATGATTATTATGTCATATAATGGCATAACTTGAAAAATAACATTATGTTTACATGCTGTCTATGAATAACTTGTTTAAAATAGAATTTAATCCCAACGTTCCTGAAACATAATTTATTGAAGAACCTAAATCGGTTGAGTATAAAATATTCAAACGCACGGAAATGAAGCTGAAAGGATTACGTAATAAGTTTAACTGCAATATCTGGTCGATCGGAACTAAGTCTGCAATATTAATCAGGGTTAGAACCGCATTGAACTTGTCTTACGAACACCTTTTCCGAACGATTCTCGAACCAAGGTCGGTCGGTCAGCGTTTTTAGAAACAGAAGAGTTTTGGATTTTAATAGCTTTTAAAAGTTTTTTTTTTTCTTTTATCATTCTACTTAATTAAAAACTTCTTGGTTATTCAATTAAAATTTAAATTCAAGATGCTGCTTGTTAGTTGTTTGCTGTTTATGAAAACAAGCCTGTCGAGGTTACATTCGTCTAGTTTTTTTTTATTGTGTAGGAAGGCGGACGAGCATATAGCCCACCTGATAATTAGTGGTCACCAACGCCCATAGACAATGGCATTGTATGAAATGTTAACCATCGCTTACATCGCCAATTCGCCACCAACCTTGAGAACCAAGATGTTACGTCCCTTGTGCCTGAAATTACACTGGCTCATTGACCCTTCAAACCGGAACACAACAGTACCAAGAACTGCTGTTTTGCGGCAGAATATCTGATGAGTGGTTGGTACCTAGGCAGACGAGCTTGCAAAAAGCTCACCACCAAGTACCTAGATTATACCTAATATAATAACTGCAAAGTGTATGCTGGAAATTTCTTGCTCCTGAAACTATTAAAATTTAGAAAAGTTTGCTATAAAATAACATATTTTTCAAAACGAAACATTCGATAGAGATACGACTGCGTGTAAAACGGAAATTGTAGTCTGCGATGTTAATAAGAGATCCGGTTTAACGAGATCGATTTTGAACATGAAAACCTTTTTCTCAGGTCGATTTTAATGTCTACCAGGAAAGTGCATGTATGTGATGAATTACAGAAAATAACTAGCAACTAGGTACCTAAAATAAAGTAAAGTTTATTTTGTTCATTTTCGGAACGACGCGATAGTATTTATTTACCATTAATCCGATTAACGTGAAACTGATATTATGATATCAACATAGCCAGAAAAAATGCCAGGGAGTTTTCCAAACTATTCTAAATATATATAATAACTAGGTAATACAATAAATTTGGTATATAAAAGTTGTAGACCTTAAAATTGTCTACAATACGTCTTTATCAATGTTTAATAAACACAAAATATAGTATTTGTTTAAAATAATGAGATAGAATAGATAAAATAATTTATCATTATTATAATTTAAATAGATTTTTTTATTTCCTAAAAAAAGATCTATTTAATATTTTCGACTACAAAATTAATTACAAGATTTAATTAAACCATAACGAACTGACGTGGTAAGTGTAGTAAGGTCTATCAGTACAGAAGCTGGGAAACTGGCTTGGAACAATACTGACTTCTTTATTTAAAAAGTATTAAAAGCAAAAATGTTATTGTATATAGTACATGTTCGCATCGGATAAGGGCTAGCATATAAATGTCTATAATTAAAATGAACATTTGGATTTAATGTGAAGCGTTTTTTGTATATTATATAGTACCACCTCCCTATTTATCAAACGAATACGGATTAAACATATACAACCGTTCCATCGCAATAGTTGTCTGAATTATTAATAGACCCGAGGGACATTTTAGCAAGAGACGTAATTTGCATAGTGATTTCTAAACTTTGACCTATCAGTGCCATGATTGAATTTCAAATCACAGGTAAGCAAAGGTATTAACATAAACAAAGTTTTCCTTTCAGAATTACAAATGTAAGGAAATACAGTTGTCAGATAAGATCCAAGGAAGAAGAATGGTCGATTAACGAGACACGGGAACGCACGAAATTAAATTGTGACGTATGAAGGGAAAGTTTTCACAGATATATTTTAACTATTAGAACAAATTGCTTTTACGTAACAAAAAATTGTGATTTATTATAATGTATAAACGACTTTAATAGAACTGTTGGTTTAGTATTAGTAGCAAGTGCATATTACTTTATGTAACTTTAGTAAAATTGCGTTCAATTGTGTCATCATCACTAACGTCTTAATTATTGCTTAGGGTATTATAGGTACCCGTACAGTTTCAGAAAACATCATCAACAGAAGATAGAGCTTAAGAAAATCTTCACACCAGTGCTAGTATCTTGTTTAGAACACTCTGACTGTGTACTACCCACTTATCGGTTATTATACCACCCTCATAGACCATTACATATTACCTATGTATTACAGTAATCCGGTTAGTGCAGCGAATGAGTCAGAATAATGCGCAAGGTACTCGTGTGTGGTTGTACTTGAAGTTTCAGTGTCTATGGGCGAAAATTAAAAACCATTAAGTTCCTTACATTAATAAAATAATCTTAAATATAAATATTTACTTACACACTGAAATGTGCAACAGAATGTAATCGAAACTATCTCGCTGGAAAAACGAAACTGGCAGAATTTAGGAAACGTGTTTAATGATCATTCAAAAGAAAAATCTAAAAAAACGTACATTCCCAATATTAAGATGGTTATGACGTAATTGTTCGTTGATGAAATCGATTTTTAAAGCGTCATAAGCCTCAATGAAACAAACACTAACGATAAAGAAATGCAGACAGGATGAACAGTATCAAAACAAATGAAATAAACGTACATTTATGACATGATATTTAAAAACGTGCAAAATTCACAACGCAATCATGAAGTCTGTTAATATACATTAACTTTCGACTTCAGAATACATAAAATGAATTAGACATGAGTTCGAAGAACTGGGATATGATATATGTACATAGATAATCAATTATGAGTAATTGCTTTATGATCATACGAAATTACTTTCGTTTTATAGATACGATCGCTGTACGCGTTTCGTTTTATTCCTTATGATTGGTATATAAATATTTTAATATTATTGACTGACTTTAAGGCAACTATTTGATATCTTTATAACAAAGTAATAGCCTTTAAATGTGTCCCATGCCTCCGATACATGCAGGTTTCCTAACAGTTGTTTTCCTTCATTGCCGAGCACGTGATAATTTAAGCCAAATTAAGCGCATAAACTTACATTCTTCATTTAAGCTTTAAAAGTTCTAACCCTGCCTCGAATCTTGGCTCATTTATTGTTTTAACGCAAGTAACTTCACGAAACGTTAATAAACAAAAAAAAAACGAAATAAACAAATTTGACACCGAATTAATGCGATATCATTGGTCATCGATATCAATTGACGCGATGCCAATGGTATCGACCATCTTGAATAATCTATGATTCACTATGGATACGCGAAAAGATGGCGTTTTCAATGTCCGCGAAATTGTACTCGGAACTTTAAAAGTTAAATTAATGTGATTATAACTAGTTAATTGGAATAGTTTTGTGTTATGAATAAGGGTAAATTCATCAAGAACAGTTTACAGTGCATAATAATGCAGAACGATTTGAAAATCGCATGCAATTTGTAAATCGACGGCATGTTTACATTTATTTCTATTTCCCATTGGAATAGGGTATAAGTAATATAGATAAACATGAGCCTCGATGGCCCAGTGAATAGAACGCGTAGATCTTAAGATGAAGATGATGGGTTTATATCCTTTGCCGGTAAAAACATATGCCTAGAAGACCAATCAAAAACTATTAAAAAGGCGACAATACAGCACATCTTAAATAACACACTTTTATCGAAGATTTTAATGCTATTATTCAATGGAGTTGATATCAGCATTTGTGGGAGACATTTAAGAGGTAAACGATGTTCAAAACAATTAATTAATTATTATTATTACCTAATTGTTAATTAATTACTTGTTAATTTAAATTGAAAATAGGCTTACTCCTTTACAACAAATTACTAACCTGTGGTTATATTTTACTACATTATGTTGTATATATTCCTTAAATTTAAAATGTATAATTAAAACTTGGTAATCAAGGTATAAATTTACTTATGACGGACGACACGTAACATTAGTTACATCTTACAAACAATTGAGTACGTGACATGAGAACGAAGTATATAATGTATGTATTATTTTAAATATTATACAAGCAATATAATCAATCTAATTGAATGGTAGAGTAAGACATATGTTTACAGACTAATTTAATCTGTTTAATGAATAAAAAACTTTAATTAGAGGACGTCCTGAAATAGAATTATTGTTATATAATATTGTTTTACGAATAATAATAATAATAAATTTCGATACACAGAAGAACGCTTTAAAAATGTGGTGTTATACATTCGTCGATGATTCAAAACGTAGTTTTCCAAAATCAGAGCACTCTTTGATAAATTAAACATGAGTGAAACTGAATTATATAAAAAGTATATTGTGAACAGTCACGGTTCAAAAGTAGTAAAACATCCTGAAATAAAGTCCTCCACTCCTTAAATTCGGCCGTATTATAGCGTACTTTAATATGAGAGCTTAGTGCCTGTTTCCTGATCTATCGATGTAGTTTTGATGCGTGCGGTTTCGATATACTCGGATACCGAATGATACGTTTTTATGCTGCAAGCGTAGTGTGAGCGGTAAATTCCGAGCGGCGGCAGAGCTTGGACGATCCTGTCGAGTCGTAGTAAGCCGAAATGATCCCACCCTATTTCCGCGCATAATACATTAATCAGAAAGAGCACATTGAAGAGTATAGAAGCTTGATATGCTTTCGGTGTAGTGTACATCAAGAAACTAAGTTTATGGCACACCGTATCTATAAGATTACAATGCTATGTTTAAAACATTACGGAGGCAGCCTTGAACTCCAATATTAAAATTTATGAAAAAAAATTCAATCCAAAAATGTATACTGTCTTTCTATATATCTAAAATGTTGTCCTGAATATACAATTAGCGATTATGTTATATTAATAACTAAAATTAACTAATCGACTCAAGTCATTTGTGTGAGTTAGTTTTCCAACTTTTCTAGGAGCGTGTGCTACGGAGCTGAGTTGCACTCAGTTAAGAGATGACAAATGATTTCTCATCCACTAAACTTCGAACCAAAGGAAATCTTTAAAAGTTTTGTGGAATGTGCACATTCTTAAAATATTTAATGGTTTAAGTTTATTAAATATAAGATTAAAAAATTGTTTTTTTACATAGATTAAAATCAGCAATGCATAAAGATATGCAAATATACATGCATGTAAATATACAAGAGTTTATTGTCAATCAGAATCTTGTTTTTTTATAACATCGTATACCAAAACAACTATTTATATAGAATTGCAGGATCAATGTATATCAAAAATAGAAAAGGACCTAAAATAAACCCTTGTGGGACGCCATTGGTCAAGATCTGAAATAGGTAATAAATTGTTATCTAATGAGGAACTCATAAAGACATTTAATATGCGCAAGCGTGACAATTTATTCTGATCAATACGAACATCTTACATACAATAAATGTTTTTTAAATATTAATGAATAGTTACATCATTTAGCCTTGAAACACACAGAACAAACTTTATGGTAATTACTTATGTATATACCTACATAAAATTATACCAGCAATCATTGCTTTGTTTGTGTTATCTCATAAGTATTGAATAAAACAGGCTTTCAATAAGTCAAATTCCTCAATTTTAATACGTAATTTTAATCACGATGAGAAGCAAACTCTGAATTTTTATAAGGTTCTCTATATTATGTACCATTGAAAAGGTCTAGATTACAATTTTTTTTCATGGTATCTAGTTTATGTGTTGTATATTAAAGGCAAAGTGTATGCGTTAAAGTCAGTAATTAAGCAGTGTTGAGTGTTGAAGTTATTTTTCGAAATTAGATCAGTTTGTATTTAAAACAATCTTACGAAAATTCCAATGGAGCGTCCATTGAAATTTTCGTAAGATTGTTTTAAATTTGTTTTTGTTGTTTAGCAGGTGATTAGTAAACAATGCTGTCTTCTTCTTTCAAATGTCAAACCATCAATGTATTTATCTAAAGATATAGGTACATTATATATATATATATAATACTTGGTGGTAGAGCTTAGTGCAAGCTCGTCTGGGTAGGTACCACCCACTCATCAGATATTCTACCGCAAAACAGCAGTACTTGGAACTGTTGTGTTCCGGTTTGAAGGGTGAGTGAGCCAGTGTAATTACAGGCACAAGGGACATAACATCTTCGTTCCCAAGGTTGGTGGCGCATTGGCGATGTAAGCGATGGTTAACATCTCTTACGATGCCAATGTCTATGGGCGTTGGTGACCACTTACCATCAGGTGGCCCATACGCTCGTCCACCTTTCTATGCAATATAAAAAAAAAAAAAAACTAATTCTTCAAGATGGATTTTGCATCGTAAACTCAACACACAATCACGATTCTCACAAAAAAATTATACCTACATGTCGACAGGGCCTGAAATAGAACATATGCTAATTTGAAGAATCAAGTAATAAAATGTCAACGAAACGAATCGCTTTGTAATCAAAATATATGAAGCATTTACTTATTTTCGTTACCAAAGGTAGTAGGTAAACAAACGCCTCGCACTAAAAATTATATAAAAAGTCAGTTACCTAGTTATATCAAATTTCGATTAAAATACCGACCTGTTTGACTGTAGTACGTGATAAAATCGGACATGTTTTTATTGCGTTGCATTGTTTTAATCACGGCATGTCATTCATCACAATGGAAATTGTCCTCATAATCTGCTTTAGTTATACAGTATATGTGCTTAGAATAGAGTTTGAAACTGTTTGCGAAGCCGTATGCATAATTAATACCCATATATTGTATTAATTATATACACTGGGTGTTTATGTATAAGAGTAATAACACCTAAATGTCCTGCTGCTGGAAAATGGTCTACTTCTCCTCTTAAAAAAGATAGGCTTGACGCTTAAGGTCCTTAATTGTTAATTGGTATCGTTGATACATGTGGGAGAAATTAATTCCTCCAATTCCTCCTCCTCCTGATAAATTAAAAACATGAAAACTCAGTGGTGTATGTGGAGTTGTGGATTTAAATCCACGACATCTCCAGCTTCGCGAATATACCACAAGCAACCGCTTGCAACCGCTATACATTGTTAAGTTTTTGTCGTTCTTAATCCTTTATCGTTAAAATTTCTAAGATAAGTTTAATAAAAGTTTAACCATTAATTAAAAAACAAGCAACCTGCCGGATTGGGCTCTTAATTAAATTGTAATATTCTTAAAATTAAAAGCTTTGCTTAAATATCATAGTTTTTTTTTAATAGAAACTTAATGTAATCCATCCATCCGCCCCGTCCACTTATATGCAAGAAAGAACCAAAGAATACATTGGAACAAGCTAGAAAGGTGATACACGTATTGTAGTGTCATAATAATTTTGATTGCTATTTGTACCGGACAAATACATACACCTTTTAGTAACAACCAGTAATACACAGTATATAGGTATATATATCTAATAAGCAATAATTTATGTTTAGAATGAAACGATTAACTTTACATTGTATAAATATTTTAAATCTGCCTTTATATGAGGGCAATTGTTTTGTTGTAATACTAATTCAGAGATTACAAAATGTTACTAGAACTCGAACTTCGAATAATAATTGAAACTTAATTTTAAATATTGTGTTACATTTCGTACATAAACTTATCGTCACTTAAATAGATTGGATACGTCAAAGATCAGTAGGTTAAACCATTGTATTGCCCTCGACAGATATAGCTCCTGTTAGTAGGATATCCGATATTCGTGGCAGCGATTTTTGGGGACCCCTAAATAATAAAACTGGTCCCATGGACCAAATTATCGAATTCAGATTAATTTTGTTATTTATTATACCTGTATATGAATATGGTTTTACGATTAATAATGTAGATTAACATAACAATTAATACAATACAATAATTATCTATCTGACGTAAATTAATCAAATTAGGTATCCATTAATTTCAAATTTCGCATACTAAATTTTGATATTAATGACGTTCCAAATAATTAAGTCCCACTTCATATTTGAATGACGTTTCAGTATTCGGCCATATATCAGACAATTATAAGTTTAGACAAGTCAAGTGAGTCTGTCAGAGACGTTACGTTATACGAAATAATCTTAACAGTATACAAATTCAAGAAAGCAGACATGGATATGTTCAACATATAATGCAATTCCCGAATTTTACAAACATTCGCGACTTCTACCGCACGACGGACGTACTGACGTTAACGCGACGTAAAGTAGAAGAATTCCTGTATTCCGAAAACCTCAATGACAGGTATTAAAGCTAGAATAAAATTTGCCGCCTTTTGATCTGTCAGTTTTGTGCGTAACCTATTTTAATACAGATAATGCACATATTCATATTGATGAGTATTAGTACAATCAGTTTAATGATGGAAAAAAATGGTTCTCTTGAGTGTTTTAAAAAAAGTGCTATTTATTCATATTTTAATTTTTTAAATATTCATAGAGCATTCTATTTACAATTCATGTTTCTCTCGACGTCAACATAGCACAAAAGTTTAGGATTAAAACTTCAAATCTTATTTTTATCTTACTTTACTTGGTGGTTGATCTGTGTACAAGCCCGCCTGACCACCAAACCACTCACTCATCATGTATGCAGATTAAAACAAACAGTGATACCCAAAGTTGATGATTTATTAGCAAAGGAAGCGCATTCTTTCATGGGTGGTTATGCCCACTTACCATCAGGTGGTCTATTTGTCAATCTTTTTTTTAAATAGAATCAGAGAAACAAATTGATTACTAAGCAACATTCAAGTTTGCTTCTAAAATTGTTGTAACTAAATATAGATTGTTGACCTATACGAACTGCAGAGGCACGATGCACGAGCACAAGATGTCAGCGGAGACGTGCCTGGAGATGGCGTTCAAAATAGAATTAAGTTTCGTTTGAGTTACAAACTTACGAATAGAACGCACGGATAAGAAACTCCGCTGCAGTCGATCCTTTCAAATGAAACATTTCTTAGATAAAAGTGGGGAGAGTTTATTCTTTTTGTATGTTTCGCAATTCGATTGAATTTACTTTATATTTTTATAATTAAATTTGAACATAGGATGTGATTTTTTTTTGGACATTAGTGCCATACGAAGTGCGTTTATTGGTTGAAAATATTACTATCTATATTACAGTAGAGCTTCCAAGCTCTACTGTTAGTAATATGTGGACATATGTGGATAATATGTGGACTTGCTTTTTATGTATAGGCTTTGATATTCCAACTTCTTTTTTTATATGATAAATCCTATTTCGTTTAAAATTTCAGAACGTGCTAAGTAAAGTTTGTGAATACAAGTTTTAATTCAATTTGTCTACATCTTGCAACACTCGTAAGCGACGGAGTGTTTAATAAAATCTCGCGTTGAAACAATTTACGAGTTCAATTACACATCTTAGTTCCAATTACACTGAAATCAAGAAGTCCTTGTAAATAAAACGCTCATTCTGCCGAGAAGACGGATGCGTCTAGTTAAGCGTTATAGAACTGACGCAGAGAACAACTTTGGAATCATGTGCCCATTGGGCTTCGACGATTGTTCACATAAACTTGAAAAAAAAGATAGCATTTTTATTTTTTCTATTAACAATTAATACTTATTTTGAGTATTAAGCGGATTGATCGCTGATCTAGTTTAATTATATTTTCTTTTTCCCTTTTCCAACAGAGATCGTTTGACTTACTAGAATATTATAAATTTTATACTTTATTATTTCAATTTATTCCACGTTTAGTAATAAACTTAATGTTTATATTTGAAAACGTATAAATTTAAAAAAAAGGTTATTTTTAAACAACAATTTCGAATATAGAGAATTGACGTAACTTGTCAAAGTCAACGGATCATATAATGGGCATAATCACTAAATGGATTGAAGCAATTTGCATCGACACAACAAATTGGACCAGTGTGCCGTAGACATGTCAACTATTCCGTGATCCACATTCTACTGTATATGGTCGATATAGCCTAACGCAAGATTCACTTGCAACAGACTATTTAAGTAATTAAATGTGATTATCAATGTTTGTTAAAATGTATGCTTATAATAAATTTTATGTTTTATTTTCAATCCAAAGACCGAAGCAAAATCCTCGTTCCTATTTATAAAACAAGTTACAAATTCAACCAAAGCGTTCAAGCTGTATGTGATCGTAAATATAGCTCAGTTTTAACAGTCAAAACAATGGAATTTAAATTGAAAGTAGGTGGAGGAATGAATAATAGTCGCGTAATACTTCCCTTGATGAATCATGATTACTATGGTATTATCTGCAAGTTAGGATAATAAATCAAGAATTATAGAAATTCAATCGAGTAAAGGCTGACTTTTAGGTAGGTGGTTCCGTTTAGAATTACGAGTGTCTGTAGGACGTATGCAGGAGGAACTGACTGATAATGTATGATCGTCGAATCTTACGCAACACCGGTTTTTAGTCTTCTAATATGTAAAACATTTAAAAATTATTTTCGACAAACTCTTTGGTCAGAATTTGTTTTCGGGTTGTTATTTTTAAAACAAATGAAACAATGAGCAAAACAAAGCTACCTAATACAAAAATATTAAATTTTGTAATGTACAATTTTATGAGCAGGGAAATCCTTTGGTTGCATACTTAAAGCTGGTGACCAGATGTCAGCCCAAGTTATTGTTATGATTTATGGCTATGCGATCCTCTTTGCTTGTTATATAATGAAATGGAAGTTCTATAACATCTGTGTAAGTAAAGGTTAAGCCTTTCTATTGTTCTACTACCATTTTAAACGTCCAATATTAGTCCACCATTCAAACGTTAAGATCATTCGTGTAAAAATAATTCTTATACATGTACTTACTTAGATAATTGGACGGTATTTAAGATAAAGGTTTATATTCAGCACGTTATTATGCTTACCAACTAAAACACATTAAAAAGAAATAAATAAAACTAATTATGCCTTAAACGATTTCTTTCAGAACACCAAATAAAGAAAAAAAAATATTTCTTACTTTTACATATTAAATAAAACGTCGATCAAAAACCAACTTATTCATCAGCCGTATAGTCTGTAGTTATTATAAATAAAGTACCAGATTTAGTTCGTTTTCTGTTAAAAAATCCTTTAAATGGAAAACTTCTATCCAGTCAGTATTCTCAAAATGCACAATTGTGAGACTAGATCATATATTTACATTCCGTTCACTACACTCTTACATGGCTAAAACCTTTACAAAGCTCTCGGACTCCGCTCCCGGGACGTCCTTGAGAATTTGAAACTCAAAGAAACGTTTCAAGCTTCAAAGGCAAACATTTGGATTGTCCTACAAACGGATATCTGTTAAACATAAGTCATAAATTAAAGCTTTAATAATATAACGTAAGTACAATAGATTTACAATTACGGGAAAAAAACATGTAAAATGGAACATTGATAGACCTTTTGTAATGTACCAGTATTAATTTGAAAATAAGGTTCATTGTTTTAATTTTTATGGTATTCGTATTAGTTATCGAAATAGCTGAACAGTTGAAATTTTGTTAATTACAATACTTTTAATTTATTTCTTTAGAGAACTTTAAAAAAGAACCGAAATTTTCTCTTAAAATACAATATTTATTGAAGGCGATTTTACAAAAAAAAAATTCAATCTCAGATTCCGAGAAATATATTTATTTTCCATCAGCGCGTACAAATATTTGAGATAGTTCTGTTTTGTGTTGTTTTCAGCTCCGTCCAATTAGCACTTGGGATGTAGTTAACTAGTTTAATTAGTTCATAAACTTGCTTCGGTCAGTGCAATGATTTTGTGCTCAATGTAAACTGATATACCTACAATTACTCATTGTACTTGCGTAAAAGCAATTACCCTTAGTTCCCCGTCCTAATTTTTTAATTTAAATATTTTATGAATATCAAAAAATTGTGTACTGTTTATTTCGCCTGGTGGTTGATGGCGCATTGGAAGCTACTATAAAAAAAACTTTAAATTTATCAGATATGGAGACATACATACAGATATAACTAAAGTAGCAGCTTTTGCCACTTTATGAAATGAGTAATCAATCTTGAAAAGGTAATTTAACAAATATTTTGAAATTAATTTCAAATACTTATAGACCTCAATCGGTTCTACACTTATTTTTATACGATTCCAGTTTCCTTTGAATAGGTAAACGAGATTTCAAAGTAAATTTATCAAGGTTTGTAAGTCGAAAGTCGAAAAAACAAGCGATTATTTTTGAATTGATGTTTACTCTGGAATTCTGAGACAGGTAAATTTTATGGGATTAAGAATTGTTGACCATTTATTTAAACAAAATAAATAATAAAGTACACAACGTCCTAGAGGTTGAAACGGTTCACACATAATCAAACTTCAATGTTAACATTTTTCATATGGTCGAAATATGAAATATGTGTGTGTGTGTATTGTGAATATTATTGATGATTTGTATTATTAGAATAAGTGAATGGATTGATTTACAACAAAAACGAAGTAGAGGCAATTTGTTCTATGCGGAAACATTTCTAACAGGTTTTCAATTATAGAACACGTTATGAAAAAGTACTTTTGTGGTAGGGGGCTAGAGCTCCTAGAGCCTTATTGTTCCCTAAACTCTAGCAATTATCTTAAACATAATCATAATTCAATTAACAATCAATGCCTACCTGAATAGGCAATCAATGAAATGTAGAATTAGGTAGTACAAATGTAAAAAAAAAGATTTTAGGAATTTCGTGGAACAGTTACTTACATCGTCAAGGGTAAAGAAGTTTGTTTATAAAGAGTAAAGAAACCAGGACAGATTACACTACGGCTTGTGTAAGAGATAAGAAATCAAAATATTGCGCAGATTACAACTATATTCTGATACGATAAGAACGCAAAAATATTATTAAGCGGAGACTGTCGAATTAAGCTCCGATGATAAGAATTCATATATCGATGTATGCTTTAAGGAACTAATTCTAGTTAAAGCGTAGACAAAAACTTAATATACAATAGGTTTGTGATCACGAGTAAGTAGGAAGTTCAAAACTGAGAACAATTTTTTTCTTTTGAAAACCGTGGCAAAGTCTAACGCAAAAGTAACAAATTCCAAGTTTAATTTGTAAAAAGCTATCGAAGCCTGCGAAAAATGCCATTAAATTATGCAGGTATCGTTAATTTCAATACGTATTCATTCACATTTAGACTTAATTATTTATAAACGAACTTACTTTGTTGTTTTTGTATAAGCCGATTGTGGCATTATATTAATTAATATTACTAAAATTTCAAAATAATTTATGATTTACTGTTTTAAACTGAATAATATTTAATTATCACTTCATAATGACAATATGAAACACAATTTTCGCAAAAAGGTAACATAATGGATCAATTGATAAAATATATACCTAGAGTAGAATTAAACGAATTGGTTTAATTTATATTATTTTTAATATGCATCTGAGAGCTGATCTTCGCGACGTCCGGAACCAGATTGTAAGCCTCTGTACACTTTTATTTTCATTGAATTTTCTTTCCTTTTATCTTACGTTCGTTTCGACAAATTTTGTTATTGCTTTAGAAGTTTGTTCTACGAATATTACGCCCTCAGCTGATTAGTTCCTTTTCGCAATTTTTTGTGAATCTTAAAAGTTAGTTTGTCAATGTTATTTAAAAGTTAAAGTAGATATTTTTTAAATTAAAATGCTGTTACGATCAACATTAGTGAAATATGTTGCGAGATTACTTTACTTTTATATTCATAAAAGTAGACTTCTGGATACATAAAACCTTCTTCTATTGTATTGATGCTAGTCAGCAATCACCAGACAAAATTGCTTTCAAATTATACACATTTTTTTTTATTTGTATTATTTCGTTTCCATTTATTTGTAGTGCAGATTATTCTTTTGTATTTTTCGGTAATAGGTATTTTAAATTTTTATACGAATTACAGACTTCTAAGGTAATGTCTCGATGTTTTCGAGACGGGAGCTATACTTTAATAAAAGGTTTCTCTTCAGAAATAAGTCAGCGCAGAATCAGAATTTAATATTTAGAAGTATCAATTACTATATAGGTATATATACATCTTTTTTTGGGTTAAGCATATGAACTAATATTGCTTTTTTGAAAGTGGGTGGTATCTGACCAGGCGGACTTACACATGGCCTGAATGTTTACTCCAATAAATACTCAGTCAAATCAATATGTTGTATGATAACGTTTTTTTTCTACTCGATCGCATGGAAAACGTATTAATCAAAATATGCGGTGTACATAATTTTTTTTTCTAAATTTTTACTATTTGTATTTATACGATGTGATGGAAAGCAGAAAACTAAATAAATGAAATGTTGCATAATATGAATAAAACTTGTACGTAGATAACTTTTGCCGACCGATTTTCGTTTTTCATTTTTATTAAAGTTGCTGTTATTTTCGAAGTTAGTTACTTATTATTTTTTTTTAATTTCAAACTACTTAACTGTTACAAATATAGGAAAACTATGCATAAAATATCTATAGATCACCCAAATGTCTATACAAACATATTATCTAACTTTTATTTTGAATTATCATTTTCATTTTACAAATGAGCCGATCCGGACATGATATGATTAATATTTAAATATTGTCTCTGGTAGTAATATAATTATGTGAAAATAAGGCATTGGGAGAAATATATCTATAGGGTGGAGAATTGCGTTTTTCTCGAGACTTATTGTATTAAAATTTAAATATTGTTATTTAAAAATTAAATACGAATAAATTAAATCATAGTTTTAATTAGAGATGCGCCGAATATTCGTTAGGTATTCGGTATTCGGCGTATTCGGCATCTTTTTCACTATTTGTATTCGGCCGAATTATTCGGTTTTGGTGCCGAATATATTCGATTATTTGGTTCGAGTATTTCTATTTCCTTGGTCACACGACACAGTATAGAAATAAAAGACAAAACGTCTTATGTAAGTTTCATTTCTATGTAAGTTATATTATAAATCAAAATTCTATCAAGAAGCAATTAGACTTCAAATCAAAATTTATCCAGTCAACATGTTTATTTTTAAGCTAGTTTTTTTATTGTATTGTTAGGCGGACGAGCATATGGGCCACCTGATGGTAAGTGGTCACCAACTCCCATAGATATATGGCATTGTAAGAAATGTTAACCATCGCTTACATCGTTAATGCGTCACCAACCCTGGGAACTGTCCCTTGGTTTGACCCTTGTGTCTGTAATTACACTAGCTCACTCACCCTTCAAACCGGAACACAACCTAGGTGGTACCTACCCAAACGAGCTTGCACAAAGCTCTACCACCAAGTAAGTACTGCCGCACTTAAAAAGACTGGCTAAATTAGTTAAACGTGCATATTTAGACTTTTGCTTTGTCCACCAATCAAAAGGGCTCTGGGTTCTTGGTAGAAGACTCTCAGCTGCATAGCTGTCCAATTCCACAGCAATTCGGCTTTTGTAACATTTTGTAGAGGTTTTTCTCTTTTAGTTATAGTTTCACATTCGCTTGAGTTTTCAGCATCAATGTCGTTTGTTTGAATGGCTTATAGAAAAAGCCTTCTTCTTACCAGTTTACGCGGCAAAACAGTGAAATGGTAAACCGAATAATTCGGCCGAATATCCGGTTCGGTAAAAATTAAACCGAATAGTATTTGGTATTCGGTTATTCGGTGAAACGACTATTCGGCGCATCTCTAGTTTTAATCTTGCGATGTAAGGACTGGTCGGTAGGAAAGTAATAAAGAAGTCGGCTTCGTTCACGCGCCCTTAAACAAAACAAAAATAGAAGGAGACGGAACATGGCAGCATGGTCGTATACACAGCTGCGTTTCTTGACTGACGGGTATCTATTACTCACGCGCTTTCACCCCAACGTGGGCGATCTGGTCGGCGCGACTACACCATGGTCATTCTCATTCATGATACAAGCAAACCTGTTTACTCACGCCAACATTACAAATATCGTAACGCCTTAAAAATAAACACGAGTCGATGGTTAGGGGCCCTGATAACGATTGTTTACCTGACGATTACTACTCGTTCAAGGTAACGATAAAATAATGGACGCACCGCTTCGATGCGCCCAAGTGCAGGTAACTATAGTCGCTACCATCACAGTTATACAGAAGAATTTAGATTGATGAACCGAAAGAAATTACGCTCGTAAAATCGTGTTGACATTGAAAGTTACGCAAGAACTCACATGAGTTCTATACTTTCGGAACTAGACACCGATGACAATACCGGTCTGTCCCGTCTACTGTCTAACAAAAAGCCGGAATGCCGCGCTTAAAGAGGGTCCCCCTTACCTCTGTCGCTCGAACATATCCTGCGAGGGCTACACAAGACAGCCATAGGAATATGCTCAACTGCATCACAATAACTTTGATAGACCCGGTTTTATGAACAGGGTTACACCACACAAATGATCACAGCACAAAACAATTTGCTGTTATGTTATTACACTAGCACCATACACACGGTCACAACAACGAGAGAAGCGACATGCGTCGTCGATTTGAGTTTGTAGTAAACTGAGTGGCGCTTGGCGCTCGCTTCACTACGTCGTCGGAATGAAGTCGAGTTCCGCTAGAAAGCGAATCGTTGCTAACTTCATAGATGTGGATTTTTGCTTTCGGTCGTCGCCTGATGTTTGATGAAGCTTTGTTGCAGTTCGTCTTTGCGTCACGCACTCAAGCTTATTACATTTTTAGACTTAGCATTTAGGTTACTCTTACTTCTCACTGTAATTATAAAATTGCAAGTGTTTCCTATTAGCTGAATATTAATTTAAATATGCAATACAAATTATGTATTATGTAGTAGTCCTAATTTTGTAAGAAATAAAAATAAAGCTAGCTACTCAATTGTTTGAAACAGTATTAAGATGTCTTTGTGATTAAAATAGATTTCAAAGTCGTTCGAGCGGTCATATGTTTTATTCTCAGTAATATATGAATTCGTATAAATTACTCTATGTTCATCCTTTAGTATGTGCTAAATAAAGCTCAACCGCTAAGTTAATTCCATACATATACAATTTCTGATTTAACAGCGACACCTAAAATGTGTTATACTAACTGTCATTAGTCTGGATTAGCGCAATAGATGGCGCTATACAACTTTTGTTGGTAAAGGTAATTACTAGAATTTACAAAAAAATATTTTCTTGGTTGTTTGCATTAATTCTCGACACCAGGAAAAAAAAAACAATTATAATGCCTGTAAAATATATTTGATGTCTCAAGACTAGTAACTAAATTAAACAAAAGCAAAAATTGACATCTTAAACAATAATCTTTCACATCCTTATATTTTAATAGTAGTTTTTTTTTTTGTTATACAATCAATACAGATAATCTACAGGACTTTTCAAGTTAAGAATTGAAAAACTATTTGTTATTCATATCAGCCTTTAGTTCCTTGTGACGTCTGATGGCATCCTCATGGTATTTGATCTGCTCTTGATGGAACAAAATTTCTTTGTCTAAATGACTTTTAAGATTGGCCAGTTGTTCTTTTTGCTGTAAAAAAATCAATAAATCAATATGATTACACATTTAAGGCACAATAAAAAATATACAAAAGGTTCAGCTTTATTACAATTTAGCTTCTTTTTTTTAAACAATTCCGGTATAAGTTATATTAACATAAAAGTTATATTTGCCTTTTTGTAAAAGAATTCATCTTCTCTGGCTGCTTCCATCTTGCCAAAAGCCCCACCAGCTTCACGAATGGCACCACCACCACCACCACCTTTTCCAGCCCCAGACCCCGGTTCTCCGGAATACATTCTAGGGGTAGATATTTGAGTTAAAGAAACACCAAATGGTTTTAGTATGTGAAAATAATATATATTTACTGATTTAATGATTTTTAGATTAGTATTTCACAACACAAAAAAAAGGCTTAACACTGCATATAAAGTACATTTAATTTACATAAAATTCTTCTATCACATACATATTGAATATTTATAACAAGTGAAATTGTGTCAAATAGAAGTACACACAATTTCACAACACCAAAACAAATAAGAACATTTTATTTTTGATCAAAAAATATCATAACTCCTGTATTAAGCTCTAGAATAATCATAGATTCTAAAGTAACTAAACTAAGATATCGAACATTACAAAATAAGAAAAATGTAATTGAAAATTAAGACCACTTTTTATGGAAATAAACAAGAAATATGACTTAAAATTCTGAATTGCAATCAAGACATCAAACCTCCTTCACTATCCCATCGCTAGCAATGTGTTAAAACTTAAAACATTAGTTACATGTCATTAGTAATGTGTTAAAACATTGGGTATTCAGGATTTAGGCCCTTTACGGCAGGAACGAAGTAATAAGAAAGCTTTTATAACATATAGAAAAGTAAGATAATTCATTTGATTAAGTTTTGAAAAGCCTGAGAGCTTATCCAGCTTGCCTATGTTTCACTTAATTTAATTCATTTTTTATGATTTGTATATATTATTTAATTTAAATATATGTATTATTTCCACGACCACATTGTATTTTGTTAACTCGTCTAGTATGTCGAGATTTTTTGGCATTTTTATGTCTGAAAATATTCAATTTTAAATAATACAAAAACTTAATGTTTCTTTTACGTTAGCCAAATAGATTTTCATACAACATTAAACTAATAAACGGATGTGTAACGTTTAAAATTGTATTTTATAAGTTTTAAAATTACTTGTTGGTTACGATTGCGTAATCTACCACCGGCATAAAATATCTCACCTAATATTGTAAATTGCACGCAATAATGGCGTTCTGGTTCTTGCGATATAACTCATGATATCTTACAATAATAATCGTCAGAAACTAAAAATATAATTAAATTGAAGACTATTTGCCAAATGCTAAGTTATTTCAAAATGTCATGAAAGATGGGATACAGGCATAGACTCTACTATTTTTTTATTTTCAGAGAAATTTCATTGTCTATGGCCATGAATCACTTAATCTTAAAAAAACATTTATTTACGTGGCATATAATAAAACAATATAATTTAAATTAGGTTTTGTTGATTAATTTTAAGTTATTTTATTAAACTAGTTTTTAATCTTATGTGGATAGGTTGCGTTGACGTTACTTTTAAGAGATGGCGTTGTAAAAGTTATTAGTTCTAGTAAATTACCATAGGTGGCAATAGTAATATGCGACATTAATTATTCATTAAATTATTATTATCTGTTTACTGTTATATTAAGTAATACCATAGTCCATAATAACACCAATTTATATGATTTAAAAGGATGTATCGAATCAGATTAATTTTTAGTAAAGAGAATAATAAATTAAAATACAAAGGCCATAATTAGAATCTATAAAGAAAGTAAAAGGAAGTATTAAAAAAAGAATTAATTACAGATTTATATATTCAAAACTACTTACGCCATTTCTTGTTTTTTTATCCAAAGGACATGCTTCAATTTTTGTTCAGCTATAATTTTATTTAATTCCGCTGTTTCTCTCATTGCTCTTACAACCTGCCTTTCTTCTCTTAGAGATTCCATCTTTATTTCTTTTTCTATGGTCGAAAACCTTTTAGAGAAATAAGTATAGAAATATATATGATAGAAGTAAATGTATTTTTATGAATGTGGAAACCAAAAAAATTTATGAGTAAATTATTAAAATAATAACTACTTACTTTAAAAATTCTTGAAGATCCCTGTGGAATGGTAATGTGTTTATAATGTTTTCTAAATACGAAATTTTAGTCATATCGAATGTAGACTTTTGTTTATTCATATTATCATGCATATCCTCGGAATTGTCAGCATCAATGACATCTGCATGTTCAGAAATAGAGGATCCAGAAGATTCTAGAATTGTCGTATCATTTAGTTTTTCTAGCGGATTATCGACGAGCGTGGTGTTGACACCACTACAACTTGGTTGACTAATGTCCCTGTCAAAAAAACAATATAATATAGGCTTTAAGCAATAAGTAAAAAGTCCTTTTTTTCAAGGTACATAGTAAGATGGTTTAGTTAACTTGATCGTAACTCTAGCTATGTGTACCTACTCGATTAATTGCTATTAATTATAATTATTTTTTAAATGTTTATAACGTTTAACTTTACTTACTCATCAATAGTTTCGCTCTTAATTTCAATGTCAGTACTTATAATTGGTTCATTTTCATTTTTGAGAATATCGTCTTTTATCAAATCTAATATATGACATACTTCTAAAGATTGTCTAGTATATTTCTGAACTGCCGTGCCATTAAGAGTAATTTCTTCACGGGCTATTCGTTTCATGTTCTGCCACTGCGTCTTGACTTTCTTAATTGAAAATCCAGAAAATTTTGTACCAAATTTTTCAGTAAGTTGTCTCAGTATTTCATTCCACACCACGTCTTTCTCTTCAGAATGATTAGGACCGTTATTGCTCTTCGTAACAACGACTTTTTTGTGTTCCTTTATTAACTCAAGTAGATATTGTTTCTCGTCGAGCGACCAGTTAGGCGTTCTTGATCGCCTGTTCGTTATTTTACCCATAGTGCGCGATGCTTCGGTCGGATCGTGTTTAATTTTTTGCAACGTTTTATTACAAACGATGCACTCGACGTCCAATATTATCGGTTTCCACATTTAAAAACAAAACGCAACGAAAATAATTGAATAACTTTGACAAGTGGACAGTACCGCTAATTGCGTGTCGACTGTTTAAAAATTTAGTTTTGAATGAGGTTTCCATAGTATAGAGAGAATCTAAGCAAAATAAATGAATTAAATAATTTTCTATAAGGCAACGGATTAATATTTTTTTATTTTTTTATTCAATATTAATATTGTCCTTTCACGTAATTTACTTAACTTTTTTCATTTTTGCTTTATATACTTTTTACGTTAAGTTAGTTAGTTTAAAATGCATTTTTTTTTAAATATTGACATCGAATGTATGTAAATAAATTTATCAAAATATTAAGTGATGATAGTGTAGTAACTGAACGGGAAAAGTTGAGATATTTTATACAAAATGCAAAAGATAAAATAAGCGATGTCACAATTTATAAAATAAAATTAAGAAAAAATATAGGCAACGCATTGCTTGGCAATCTTATAGTTTCAAAGTATCTACATATTAAGTTGTTACATATTTACGATATTATGTAAATGTATAATGTGCATACTAAAAAATAAAAGTAATAAAGAGGTTTACATTAAAAATAGTATGCTGGAAATTAATTTAAGTTTTAACTTCTAATTTAATTTAATTAATTTATTTATTTGTTTATTAAGGACCATCAGTAGTCACTTCACTTACATATGTAATAATAAAAACATATTCAGACTTAACATAAAGCGTGCGACTCTTTAAGACGGCTACGACATGAAATTTAAAGTACAATACATATATAATATGCTTTATATATTCCTTATAATAATAAATTACAACATAACCAATAATTGTATATAACCAAAATACAAGAGATTAGTAACTACATCTAATTTTGAGAATAAAGCAAGAAATATATTTATAAACGAGTTAACTAATATAATGAAATTGAATGAAAATTTAATGAACAGTTGTTTATAAACCTACAAAAAACGACTAAATATTTTATACTTTTTAAATTAAAATGACTTCCCCGTATCATGGATTATTATCTATCTCGTACTTGGCGGCATGGAATAAACCAACATGTCACATTAAATTCCCTCATAATTATTGTGTTTTCACTAAACCTAATTATAGCAGCGTGGTGTAATACAGGTACTCTTAAACTTCTTATAATAGACAGGAAGCATTATATACTTTAAAACAGGAAGCAAAGCCAAGCAGTGAAGTATTTATGGGGTGTTATTTTTTTTATTTAGGAATTTCCTTGACATAGTTACTAAATAAAGAATTTAACGACCCCGCAACTATCATGGATGAATATCATTCATGCGATTACTTTTACGAGGCATACATATTTATAATTAACTTTACACGGGTAGAGTAACAACAGTCTACATATAATGTTTATACACTTTAAGGGCCAACCATACAAACATGATTATTTTTGGATCGTACATAGAAAAAGCAAAATTTCATCACAATCTGATCAATTGTCTAGGGTCGGATTATCCTCGTAGGAAGAATAGCAATTACTACGGACCCCGTGCAAAAGGGGCCCGTAGGGACAAGTGTAATGTAAGAGAGATTTCTTTTCATCACATCAGCTCAGATCAAGAGCTCACGGTAGCATGCGCAAGCGATCCCACGCCGTCTCCTCCCCCCTCGACCAGACGGAGAGGATAACGCTGGTTTTTAGTGGGTATTTTGGTGCCGGCGAGCCTCACATACAGTGAAAGGAAAAAAATGTCAGCTCAGCTAATCTGTCACTGTTTAGCAATGCATATAGAACAAATACACACACATTCAGTTTTATTAATATAGAAGACCAACGTAAGTAACATAGAATATTAATATAAGTATATACGTGTAGTCTATACGTGTTCTTCCGTTTATCTCTTGAATTAATCAAGTGATTTACATAGTTATGTGGATATGTGTAGATAGGTATAATTAATTATTGGAGCTTACGTAGCCGTGGATCATCCAATACTAGTTTCATGGGATCAAACGAGCTTTATAGCTTTTATTTTTATTTTTCGTTATTTGAATACAAGTTAATTTCTAAGAATACATGTTTATATATAATTATGAATTTGAAAGCCGCATACGTATGAATTCTTATTTCGTGTTGATTCTAAAATGTTCTTACGTTTTTTATTTACTTGGTGGTAGAGCTTTGTGCAAGCTCGTCTGGGTAGGTACCACCCACTCATCAGATATTCTACCGCAAAATAGCAGTACTTGGGACTGTTGTCTTCCGGTTTGAAGGGTGAGTGAGCCAGTGTAATTACAGGCACAATGGACATAACATCTTAGTTCCCAAGGTTGGTGGCGCATAAGGGATGATTCTTCATCTCGATGATTTCATCTCTTACAATGCTAACGTCTATGGGCATTGGTGACCACTTACCATCCCGTGGCTCATATGCTCGTCCCCTAACCTAGATGCAATAAAAAAATTTAAAAAGCAGTACAATACAAATACAATCAAAAAAACATGCGAAGCAAAATATAAATAAATAAAGTCCTCCAGACCGATTTCGGCCACGGCGGCCAATCTTAAGAGAGATTAGCCAACTGCGCAGGAGATATTATAGTGCACAAGTGTGTGCGCAAACACAGGTGCACTCTCTTTTCCTTAGCTCTCATAATCCGATGGGACGGCAATCCGACACGACCGGAAAGAGTTCAGGCGCAGGACCAACGGCTTAACGTGCTTTCCGAGGCACGGGAGTGTACACACTTCCAACTTCCAGACTCCGGGCTGCTACTGAGAATTTTCTGAAGCAAAATATGTATAAGATACATATATGTAGAGAAAGGGAGAGGAAATTAGGTAAATTGTCAACTGTCGAAACTACTTGATATTTTAACTTATACTAGTGATAGTAGGAAAATGAGAAAATATTTTGCCTATCGATAAGGAGCTGTGTTAAGTGCTGTGCTCAAAGCTTAACACTTTCAGGGACAGTACACTAGACACAACAGCTAAGTTATTTTATGACGTCTATAGGCGTCAGAAAGTGTTAATAGTAATGTTATTGAATCAACGTGCTACCAATTATATGGTTACTAGCTATTTACACTCTTGATTCATATTGTAGATCACTGAGCTACACTCCATGTCAAAAGTAAGTCATTTTTGTTTGGATTTATTACTTCTTTGGCGTCATCATCATGCTTTTTCATCTGGAATGATGTAGAAATTACAATGTTAATAAACTTTGAAGGTATTATAAGATTAATAACAGTTTTATTTTTATTAAATATGCTTGACTCGATGCTTGAATATCGATCGATATTTATCATAATCTAAAATTTAAATTGTATAAAACCAGTTTAGGAAAATATTTGCAATACTAAAACAAATGAATTATTACGGAAGTCTGTTTTATACTGTTTGTCATATTTATATATTAAAAAAGAATAAAACGTTTTGTTTCAATATTAGTATATAAAAAGTTAACGGTAAAAAATAAACAAATGACGAGATTCTACTTCCGGCTTCCGGGAATAACTTAGGCTGGCCTCAGACAGCCGGAATACCTCTCTAAATTCATAATCTGTATTTATGTAAATTACCTTACACGTGTTTTAAAAATTCAGATTGATATTTTTTCTCGGATCCCGCCAGCGTCTTTGGTAAAATTGGAAGTGGAATTGATACTCACTTTTTCGTTTTTATAATTAAAAAAAAACTGGATTCATTATGTCAATTTATGATTTACTTGGTGGTAGGGCTTTGTGCAAGCAAGCAAAGCAAGCAAGCAAGGACGAAATCACAAAGAGCAGTGTAAACTTAGACAATTTATGATTTTCTGTATGTATTTGCTGGCAATGTATACAGACTTGTATAAAGATAAGACTATAATAACTTGCGTTTTGAATTTATAATCTTAAATTTTTAAATCCTGATCTCAGTACGTTCATTTAACTTTTGTCAGATCGATCTAAACTATTAATAATCTGAAAAAAAAACTGAATGTACATCTACAATAATAATTATATATATTTCTTTGCTTTCTGTGAATTCATAATGACGCATTATGGCTGTTTGAGGCCAGCCTTAAGCTCAAATTACGATTTATTTTTAATAAAGCGTTAAAAATTAAAAAGTAATGCATCCTTTTTCATGTCATAAAATATAGATTATATGTATTAAATATAGAACGTACATCCTATTTAATATTCGTTAGCTTTATAAATACTTTAAAGGACCAGGAAAATTGAAGATTAAGTATTATCCATCTCATTATTTCGGTATTAAAATTATTATTATTGTAACAGTTTACGTGACATAAGTTGAAGTATTGTATATTTTCGTACGGATAATATGATAATTTTCATCATATTATAAGAACGCAACATGCTTATCAACTTATCGAACATGCTTATTAACTTACAAGATCAACTTATTCTTGTTAACAAAGACCACTTTCATAGGGTAACCATTCGGCCTTATCATAATTTGATTACCATCTGAAAGCAACCGACCCATTAATATTAATCTTACAAGCCCGAATTTTATTTACATTTGTCCTGTGAGGACGTGAAACTTCAACTCATTGTTCCTATATTTTATGCAATAAATAATGATAAAATAAAAATCTTATTTAATAAATATAAATAGATATAGAAAACTCCACTAACTTCTTGTGACATAAAAATACAATTTTATATACCTATTTGAAGTTTAGTTTATCCTGTAAATATTATATTAATTAATTGTTACTTATAACATCTATTAAATTGAAATAAAAAATGAAGTAATTATTCTAAATTACTTTTTATTTGTATAAGTACCCAATTTATTACATAATCAATGTTGAAAATGTTTTTAATGGTAATATTGCAACATCGTAACGATTTTGAATAACGTAGCACTAAGCTTTGTTTTTTTTTATTTGCAAGATATTTGTTGTGCATACACTCGGTCATATCAACATTATAATGAAAAAAAGAAATGAGAAAAAGCATAATTACTGCTTAATGTGACCAAAAAATTGTATTCAGATACGATTTTCATTATAGACGGACAAGTCAGTCGTATATAGAGACTCGTTGGTGACGGGCGCCGCTACGTTGAACCAGACAGTAATAACTTAAACGTAATTATAGGAACTCCTCAAATAAAACATATAATAAAAGTGTTGAACAATACACTGTGATTTAATTTTTATGTGACTTTTTAAATAATTATTTCAATTGAATATTATATTGTTATATGTTAATTTTTCCGGCGTGCTAGCGAGTGCATCGATACAAATATACCGGTTCTTTACAGGTGAGTGTTTTCATTCATTTTTACGATTAATCTAAAACAAATTTTGTAGTAATAATATTAGAAACACGTTACGAAATTATGGGTTAATGTTTAGTAAAAAACATTTGCTTATAAAATAACTAAGTTAGAATGTAAATAAATAAAAATAGTTTTAAAATAAGTTAAGTAAAGTTAACAACATTTGTTTGATTTTTCAAACTGTTTTGTTTCTAGTACATTACTGTATGGGACTCTGCCATCTAAGATGTATACTAATATACATATGTATCCTATGCATAGTTTTATTTCGATCCTACGCGATATTGGGTATACTTACTAATATAATCATGTTTAAATGAATATCATACCAGCTTAATTGATATTTAAAGGCTAACAACTGCAAAACCGGCAAATAACTTATATTATATTAGTAAAAAGAATATTTTTTTTTATGATTTAGTATGCGATTTCGTGTGACTGCGAGTGAATTTGACTAAAAAATTTATATTTCAAACTAGTAACAAATATTTTATCTACATAAAAGTATGTATTAATTTATGGTAAGAAATGTTAACAATTATTTACCTAAGTTGCGTAATAACAAAAGTGTTTCTTTATTTTTTTCCATCATTACCTAATTATTATTTTGTAAATAATCTAGACAATAATAATAAACCATCAAGTGTCCAGTCTATTATCGTTATGATTAATGTTTGGTGATTAAATATATATTAAAAAGTATCTAATGAGCCGCTAAAAGACGGAACTTTTTGTAGCTGGTATATTACACATTACAAAAAACGAAGTAAAAAGTTACATGATATCACGAGAAGTTTGAATCGTTATTGTCCTTTACAAATTTTATTTAAAAAGATACTTTACAAATAGCATGAATATACAATTTTATTAATTATTATTAATACGAACGGACTTTTACGCTATAACACATATATCTTTAGACATGAGTTGTAAGCTAATATGAGATTTTAATGATCTATGATTAACTCGGTGTAAGTACGCGTGGGTCACTAGTGAACCGCCATGGAATTGAAAAACATGCCGATATTAAGACTCGGTATATAAAGTGAACGTAAAACTGTAGTTTAAACGGAACGGAATTAAACTGATAGAGACCGTCTATTACATATATTTATATCATATTATATGGAAAAATGTGTAGAATACCATATTTAAACATGAATTAAATCCCGTTTTCTGTAGATTTACCAAAGTGACTAGTGCTAGTAATCATCTCCAATATTCGATTGACGATTGTCCAATCCAATAAGCCATCTTGTAGATGTGACGTTATTGCTAAGCGACGTCTCCCACTGGCCGGAAATGTTGGGATACTTTTGATTTTTTTAAAACATGACGGCCATGGCGGTCGATTCGAGAAGATTTCGTTTATTTTTCTCAGTCAGTGCGTACGATGTTTAAATTTCAATTACGTTTTAAAAAAAATTAAAAACACAAAATCTTCGATGTATTTTCTGCACTTAAGAAATGTATAATATTGAAGAGGAGTCATAACAAACATTAAAAAATATAAAAATTTTAAAATTTTCGACCTCATTCAGCGGGTTGGTTCAAAAAGGTTGTTCTTAAATTAGAAATATTTCAACGAAGACACTAAAAACGTTACATTTTAATGTGTATAACATTATAGGCCCTAATTGCGATTATCATCATTTATCATCAGGTGGCTCACTCCAACCTTACAATTTTAAATATTAATAAAAAAACAAGTTGTCATATTTAACATTCAACATCGTTACGTAACATATATTAAGAGATAAATTATTGTCTACATACATAAATTCACATTGGTTATTTTCGTGTAAATGTAAAACGTAAGAGATTATAATTAAGCGAAATAAAAATAAAGATTAAAAGAAAAAATACAACGTTTGAATATCTATTGAATAAATGAATTATATTTAATTATTTAAATATTGCACAATATTATATAACAAAATGAATTCATAATGTAGTCGAAACCATAATTAATTAATCGTCTTAAACATTTTTGATGCGCTCTACGATATTAGTAACCTTGGTGCAATAGTAACTTGTGACTTCTAAGCAATATGGGTGAAATTTCCTTGCTGATGGATGAAATTTAAATAGTAAATTCCGCGGTCAACGTACATCGATACTAGTAGAAACTTTACCGCTGAGTGAAAATCTACCTTACCGCAAGTTTGTAAAGCTTGTAAATATTACTTGTCATATTTTGCTCGACTATTTCCACCCTAGATGTAATTACAGAACATATGCTATAATTTCTTTATAGCAACTAAGCCTATGGGTTTTGGAGTTATGTATGCTGAAACGTAAATACATGTAATATAAGAATTTTGTATGATTTATAATTATTGAGTTTGAATAGCCATATAATGGTGCATATATTAAATTGAATTAACAATATTAATCTTAATTTTTATTTTTGAAATTATTATTTTGGTCTGTAAGTGTAAGATAACAAGAGAAAAGATGAAAACATTTTTAAAAATATAAGCTATAAGGTGAAGGCTTTGTATACTCTTTGATATTTTATAAAGAATATGGTACTTTGCACAATTCACAAAGTGATATTACCGAAAATTACCATGTGGTGTTTTTTTATGTATTACGTAGGCGGACGGGCCACTAAATAGTTAATATTTCTTACATCGCTAACGCGCCACCAACCTTGGAAACGAAGATGTTATGTCTCTTGTGCCTGTAGTTACACTAGCTCATTCATTTTTCAAATAGGAACGCAACAATACTAAGTGTTGCTGTATAACGACAGAATATTTAATGACTTGGTGGTACCTACCCAGACAGCCACAAAGCCTTACCATATAGGAAATAGCTTATTTACAGAAAAACCTGCGATAACTACTCCCCTTTAAACAGAAAAAATTGTAATATACAAATCAAAATCTTTCATTTGCTTCCCCACTCGGATATATTCCCTTACTATCGTTTATTCATCCCTTCCTTCCCGTATAACTATTAAACGGCGGAATCAATTTTCTTCGAACATAGTCTAAAAAACACAACTAAGATATATTTCAAACAAATGCAACTTAATGAAAATCGGTTGATCTGTTCGAGAGCTACGATCTCATGTAGACATACAGTAGACAGACAAACACGTCAAACTTATAACACCCCTCTATGACCGTCGGGGGTTAAACGCTTATATTATACATGTGGTACTTTCTTTCTTTCATACTACTTACTACGTACTTTTCTTTCATGTGTTTCTTTTTTGCATTGCGTATTTACATTAGGATGTGTATTGTTTTAATCATAATAATGTATTATCCGAGTTATTATTAAATTAAATACTTAACAAGAGAATAGGAAGCGATCTAGATATTTTACATGTAAAGTCACGAGACTTTATAGATTTATAGCGTTTTGTAAGCTTTCAGCGAGAGAATTTTTTTATGGTTACGATAAAATAATCTTAGAAACATCTAAAATATAAACATATTTACAACAAATAGTGACCATCCATTATGAAACTTTAAGCTATCTTAACATGATAGTTTCATGTGAAAGGGATTAGTAATTTGGGCTGGAATAAGTATAAAAACATACTACCTTAAGATATAAGTATGATAAATACATTAATTGAATTAAGAAAAGACGTAAACTTATCGATTGGCGAGTCTAGTCATCGGTAACTCTACACGAGGTCATTGACGTGTTGACAGCTTAGCGTTTGTTACAAAACGACGTTTTTGTAGGGTTCTGTGTATTGTGAAATAGATATGTACCTAAATCTGTAAATGAACAAACGGGATTAGAAAGAAATTCGGGTATCTAGTAGAGCGAAATGGATATATGTAGTCACATTTTGTGTTTGTATGTTCATGTGTCTCTACATATAAATACGTCTATCTCTCTCTAATGCATGAATCTTTTATGTGTGTATGTGGGCTCTTTTTTATTGTGAAATTGTTTACTTTTTAAATTAAAATGTACCTCATTTCATTTGAATTTAGGATTTGAAGTAGAATCAAAGATTCCAATGTTCACAATTGCCTTTAATTGAAATTAGCAGTTTCGTTGATAAGTACCTAATATCGTACCTACGTAAATTATTATTGATAAAAAAAGATAAATTCTAAATCTTAATTTTTTAAATCTGTCAAACGACAATATCAAGCAATATTTTTTCATATATTTTAATTTGTTAAGTATAATATAATCTGTTATAAATAATAACGTTAGTTATAATGTTAGAAGTTACCAAATCAATGTGTACCTCATTTGTTACTTTTAATCAAAATGTAATAACTAGAATGAATATGACATTGAGTTTTATGTAGTTTTATACTTTCAAAATGGGTATTATTGAAACGAAGTTGAAGGTGATTAAGTTCATAAGAAAATAAGGTTAGTGTAGCAAGTAATATGAAAACTTGCAATTTAATACTGATGATCTTGATAAAAAAAAAACATAATTGACTAATTATGTAAATAATGTACCACACCTTTATCTTAAAGGATGAGTGAGCTTCATAGTTTTCGGCTTTTTTAATTTTAAACCGTCACACATTTTAGACTTATGCTACGATAAAAATGTGTACAATTTTATAAAATATGTAATCTAAAGAAAACGTCGAAGTCATAATTATATTAATTACATGTCAATTATCCTGTTTTAACTTTTACAAACTTTCTAAAAACACAATAAGATAACTTATTTTTATTTTAGGTATGAAATTTGACATGAAATTTTTACTCAAGTCCGTTCGGTTTTATTAAAAAATTAATACTTGAAATTGATAATTCGTAATTAAATATGTTTAAATACATTTAAGTTTTATAATGTCTTGTCAGCTACTCCTGTCACTTTTCTGTCGGAACAAACCCACAACACTCAATACAGTCGTGAAGTTTCGGAAAGTGATGTGCGACATTGACCATAATAATAATAATAAAAGTTAATCGGTTGTCATTTGAAGGATGAGAAATGAAGAAAGTTCGTACAGAATACTACCAACAGCTGATAGCTCACTTTTTATGTACCTGTTTTTACTCATACAAAGTACTCCGAGATTATATTGCAACAATGTACAATACCAAGCATGCTTTGTGGTTAGTTGGCTACCGGTCATGACGAGATGAAAAAATATATCTCGTAAGTGAACTCAATTGACTTGTCTATAGGCCGGATAACAATTGAGCGTGAGACGGTACATAAGATTCGACTGAATATTTTTAAACGCTACGACGAACTATATATGACGCTATTGTTAAGACTGATGTGTTGATTTTTTAATAATTTATTTAATTAATTTCCGAGTGAATGTACTTCACTTGAATCTATAATACAAGCTACTAGGTGCCCTTCCCGGCTGCGTACGTGTAAACCACATCTAAACAACATTTATAAGTAAAATAAATAATGTATAGTTATACTCGGTGGTAGAGCTTTGTGCAAGCTCGTCTGGGTAGGTACCACCCACTCATCAGATATTCTACTGCAAAATAGAAATACTTTGTATTGTTGTGTTCCGGTTTGAAGGGTGAGTGAGCCAGTGTAATTACAGGCACAAGAGACATAACATCTTAGTTCCCAAGGTTGGTGACGCATTGGCAATGTCACCGATGCTTAACATTTCTTACAATGCCATTGTCTATGGGCGTTGGTGACCACTTAGCATCAGGTGGCCCATATGCTCGTCCGCCTACCTATACAATAAAAAAAAGTCTAAGTTATGAATCGTTTCTCAATAATACTGCAAGCAATTTAAAAAAATATGTAAATACCATACTCTATAAGTTAATTTTGGTCCGCAGAGCAAATGACGTAACATCACAATGAAGGATCTCGGACTAAAAATCCCTACACGCAACGTCTTAACGGGCGCCGTCGTGAACTGGGAGGATGACGAGATGGCTGGACTCGGCGACACGCCTGAGAACCTCACGCTCTCATGGAAGGATCTATCAGTGTACAGAAAGAAAAAACTACAAACAAGTATATGGAGATCAGCGATATATGAAGAAGTGAAAGTACTACATGGAGGTAAGAACATTATTTCTTTATTCTGATAATTTAAAGGTCGAGAACCTTATCTATACAGGTAAAGATAGTTCCAACAATTAATTCAATTTGTTTTTGTGTGCTTTAATATGAAGCTTTAAATATTTGATTACCATTTACGGTTCCGCAATTTACAACATTACTTTTTTTTAATTATAAGGTACGAGTTCAAAAACTTATTTTTTAAGTCATATACATATTACGTCACAAGACTTATACGGCAAATAATAGCCCTATTAAGAATGAAAGAAAATTTTCCACGAACCAATTTTGATTATTTAACTGTTTTGTTATTGTTGTCCTTACACGTATTATTATTTATTGTACATAATTAACCATATTAAGTCAGTTATGTATTAATTTTATTAACAGTGTAACTAAAGTTGCGAAATACACGTAAATACGTGGGAACTAAAGAACCAGCCCATGATTTCAAACGTTAAGTTACCTCGGAATTAAATAAAATTTGTTATGTTGTAATATGAAACGATCACAAAGTTAAACGAACAGTTAAAAAGTATAAGTTCATTGATAATATTATGTTTTAATGTTATTTCTACATTTTACTATGTCGTTTTAAGCCAAGGTTGCTTACAGAAATTAAAAGAAGCAATCCGAGATGGCCCGAACGCGTGGTCAGAACGCGTGAATCCTAACCGATGATCGTGGGTTCAAACCCGGGCAAGCACCACTGAATTTCATGTACTTAATTTTTGATTACAATTCATCTCGTGCTTGACGGTGAAGGAAAACATCATGAGGAAACCTGCATGTCTAACATAACTGAAAATTAGTCACATGTGTAATCCACCAACCCGCAATGGAGCAGCGTGGTGGAATAAGCTCCAAACCTTCTCCGCAAAAAACAGGAGAAGAGGCCTTAGCCCAGCGGTGGGACATTCCCAGACTGTTAGTGTAAAAGTTGAGCTCGCCGTATTAAAATTGAAAAAATAAATATAAATATATTTTACTATACAATATGTATTTGTTTGTATCGTTAATCGGGAGTTTATCTTACTGCTAGCAAATAACCGATCCTCTAGTTACCTATCTCCTAAAGTCCTAACACAACTGTGCTCAACCTGCGGTCTTTTGTGTTTGATTTACTTGATGTTACTTTATTTTGAACTATTTTAAATTTCAAAGGCTTTTTTTTAACACGTAAATAATTTTAATTAAACAACTGCCTGTGGCCTCGGTCACTGCAAACGGTTCATAGTTGTTTCATTTCATTTGTCACAATCTCTAAAAAGCATTACTTAAATTTTTTTTATTAGTGGCCCGCGACCCCATGACCGACACGTGATTGTGGCCCCTATAAAGAAAAGGTTGAGTATCGCTGTCCTATTATAACGTCAGTATATCTTTATATAGAAACATAATTGTCTGTATGCCCGTTAGTGATCGTGTAACTTCGCAATCACTTGACTGATGGACGTCAAATTCATCGTCTGAGAATATATTTGTTTTGACGAAGCGATGTTTCATAGCTATGATAGAAGCCTAGGCTACATTTTAGTAAAAAAAAATGGTTTCCTGTAAAGTCGGTTAACGGACCATAGTTTAACGTGACAACGTCATAACAGATAGATGCCGCGCAAGCGTACAATCAGCGTAACGGGACAATGAGCGTAACGGGACAATGAGTCATCCTTTTTCGTGCATGCAGCCAGCGTTCATCGATTCATTAGACGTTGTCACGTCAAAATATTTTTTTAACCAAAACTTATCTTCACAGTTAAATAATACATAAGTGCAAAAAAGTAAATGGCGAAATATAATATATGCAGTAAAACTGAATTGCCAGATATATTATGAAGTTATCTTAACTTGCTAAAAGCCTTAGCTATCCGACTAGCTAATTTTTATTTTTTCATTGCATTCGACATAAGAATCGACGATTAAAAATGTTAGCTAGTAAAAAACAAATATTAATAATCTTCTTACATATCGAATCACATTCGTAGTTTTTTTGTAGAACTGCAGATTAAGTTAAGTTGCAAACACAAGTCGATTTTAAATGAGGTGAACAAAAACCACTTAAGATAATTATTATTGCCAAGTCAGCATAATTTAACGAGGAAACATGATAGCGAACTGGTTCCAAAGGAATTATATGCCGTACGCGTATATGACACTTTACTATAATTATAGATCGTAGAACTAATAATATGATTACTCTGTTTAAAATATACCGTTTTTATGATTATACTTAGTTAAATATAGATTTGATATCGAGAAATACAATTTTTTTATTGTAGTAGTTAATCTGAAAATGCTTTTAAATTAAAAAATATTTGTTATTATATTATTTAATTTGGTAATACTAATATTCATAATTGTCTTAATTACACGAGTTTTCCGAACCGATATGACATAAAAACCTTCAAGAAGAGAGCTCTACTGTTTCCTCAACGCACTTGTAAGTCCTCGGATGTTGTAGATGACCATGGGCGGTGGTAGTCACTTTCCATCAGGTGAGCCTCCTGCTCGTTTGCCCTCTCTAACATAAAACAAAAAAATTGAAACATCTATAATATATTACTGCGCCATTTCCCGCATTTGTTGCAGAAAATTGTAAGTAATTATTTAAGTCAAAGAATAATCGATTAAGTACAGTACGGACAACGATGTTAAACCAGCGACGCGATCTATTTATATAAAGGGTAAATTATATTTATACATTATATATATAAATAGAGATATATAGATATATATAGATATTTCTAATCCACATATATAAAAAATAATAGTTAATAATGCGTGAATATAAAAAGAAGAAAAAAGTAACAGCTTGCAAATGTCCTACTACTGGTAACTGGGCAAAGAAATTCAATTCCTTTAGAATTCACTTCTTACTCCTACTGTTCTCCTGGGTGGTTTGAGAGATAGACATTTGATCTGACGCTTTCATATTTCCATTGACGCCAAGAACGAGAGGAATTAAGAACCAAATTAAATATATGAAAAAGCAGTAGTAATTTCCCAGTTTTTAAGACCCTTATATTATATCCACTAGAACATTCTGATTCTTAGTAATATAATTAAACCCTAATGGTTTCTTTCTTATTTCCAGTAAGTGGAATCGTCTCGTCCGGCAATTTGGTGGCTTTAATGGGTTCAAGGTGAGCGCTTAAGATTCTTCTACAAGGTTAAATTTTATTATATTAATTATTATTAACAAAGATTAAGTAATTATTAATGCATGAATGATTATATTTATTATAGATGATGAGATATCGTATCTTTACATTTACTAAAAATAATATGAATAGTAGTTTTTTTTAATTCTAGAACTAGTTTACATAATGTCGGAAAGACACATTTATGGTCTGATAAATGTGTCGGTTATATATTAGTACATTTATTTAAATTGCACCATTAACATTAGTGAGATCCGATAAAACTATCGATTCCTTTATCAATGATCACGATTTATTCATCTAAGGCATCCTTTCCGTTTTTTAAGGTTATCTCCGCCACTTTTATCTAATATCTATCTAATATCTCTTTGTTTGAAAAACTATGCATAAAGTGTAGGGATGAACTTAATAAATTATACTTATTGTTAAAGTAAAATGATGAGGAATTTGAGTAATTATGTAAATTTAAAATGATCTTAATGTAACTTTAAAATAAGAAGAGATCATATTATACTTAACCCTAAATACAATTTACGAGAATAGTAATAATTAAAAATATTAATATGATAGGAATTATGTATAGTATTGATTTTTTCCATATATTTAATATTTATATTATAATGAGAGCTGAAAAACCAAATCGAAACCTGTTTATGGATTGGAAAGTGAAAATGTCAAAAAGTTACTTGTTACATTATACTTCATGCTTGCTTTCGTCAATAATGATCATTATTATCATAATTATCGCTTAAAGCCAAGAGTTTTCTTACGAATTCACTGACGAGTTTCTAGTTTTTTTTTTAACTCATTATAATTGTGGGACGCTTTAAATTAAGGATGTGCCGAATATTCTTATTCAGTCAAATAATCGATTAAACTGCCAAAACTACATAATGCTTCTGATAAGAAGGATGTATTTCTAATAAAAAGTAAAATCGTATCAGACGTCTTACAATAATTTAACGTAACGTGTAAATGTACATACATTGATATCATCTTTGATTACTAGCATATTTAGGAATTAATTTTATAAGTAATTCTGCTTAACCTTAGCTAATTTGTAATGTAACAACGCCGTATTCAGGCCGCTTTGTTTAGCCCTAGAGAATAACCGAACAATGTAAAAAAATATAAAAAGCTTTTTAAGCCCTATGCGTGTTTTGGTTTCGTTGTTACCCTTAGAAAAAACTTTTGATATAATTAGTGGGGCCGGCAAGACCACTCTGCTCGCGGCCATCAGCCGTCGAGATAAGAGCGCGATGTCGGGTTACCTGATGTTGAATGGGCGCCTCGCTGGGGCCGACCTCATCGCCCGCATCTCTGGCTTCGTACCGCAAGAAGATTTGTCTATCGATGATTTGTCCGTTGCTGAACACATGGAGTTTATGGTGAGTGACCTTTCTGATATGTCGAATAAAGAACTGTGTGTTATTCGAATTTATTAAGATATATATTCTATGTAAGATTTCTTTGAAGTACTGTCTCTTTATTCTAATGTTATTACGTATAAACTTAATAGATTTATATTCAAAGAATTTACTTATCAGTTAATACTGATGTCTTATTCATTCAAGTAAATTATATACTTGATTATGTAATTTTATGAAAAGTAATATCCACAAAAGCACTAATGGATATACTAATGTGACTATTATTAAAAACGAATTATATTGCCGACATCATTAAGTCCAAACAGTTGAACGGGTTCTTATATCGTGGAATAGGGATGTAAAGTTTTTTATTTCTAATTATTTGAGTCATCAATCATTACTTGTGCTTAATCAACACTCAACGAAGCGTACGGATAACAACTTGGTAGATAAAGTCAGTAATAAACAGTGTTGGCCTCGAAAATCTAGTAACTAAATAATATTACAGCAAGCGACATAATTACAGTCTAGAAATAGTTTCAAGTTGTTACAAGTATTCATTTCAACCGGTTTTCGAGTGGTCGTTTGCTTGTTTTCAAAAGTATTATGAAAACGGAAAGTTATTAACATAATGAATAAATAGCACCGGAGGTGAGCTCCGTTAAGCCGTTAGACGTCGTAGTTTTCACAATTAGGTGCTTCCGTATCGTGTTGTATAATATAATTAACTGTCAAACGTTATTTTTTTAATAAAATGTAGCAGTTTTTTAAATAAGACTGTATCTCTTTGAATATTATCTGTATTATCTGTGTCTGTTTCGAATATAATACATATTCAATGAAATCAGAATGAAAGACACCGTCATTCGTTAACATACTCTAACCAGATTATATAATTATAAATACACTAATAATCTATACTAATATTATAAAGCTGAAGAGTTTGTTTGTTTGTTTGAACGCGCTAATCTCAGGAACCGCTGGTCCGATTTGAAAAATTCTTTCAGTATTGGATAGTACATTTATCGAGGAAGGTTATAGGCTACATAACATTTAAAAAAAATTAGACATCCTTACTAAAAGTCCAATAATGTAACCCAAGGTGTATAAAAATGACACAAAAAAATCCTTACACGGCGTGCGCTGCGAAAACTATTGATTATAGAACAAAACAATGTACTACCAATGTCTACAAAAAATATCATGTCACCATATGTCTAACTATTGTAGTTATCACACAATAAGTGATTTCTTTTATTTTTTTAAAAAAATAAATTGCTGTTGCTTTAAAACCCCTTTATTTTGTACCTTGGTATTAATCCTTATCAAAATAAATTACTTCATATTCAGGACGAATTCAATACCTTTCTAGAACTTTTAGAATTATTCAATACGGACGTTTCATTCAAAAGATATAGCGATATTTAAAATGTAAGTATTAGTATTGTAGCCAAATAAGTATTTGTGCGCGCATGTATGATGTGGAGGGCGGTTATGAGGGGCGAGGGGGCGGTAGCCTCTGCGAGATACCATGCCGGATCGGCTCCTTACGGAACGATTGTGCTCAACGAACTAAATTTTTTTTAATACTTCTTAGACGAAAAATTTGAAAGTTATCGTAATTTTAAAACTATTGCGCACTAAATAAATTCAAGCGGTCATACGCGGTAACGCGCGATGCAACCGCGTGCGCGCCCTGGCCCCGCGTCCCACTGTCTTTTTTAGGAATAGTTACTGTGCTACTCGAGCGAAGCCGGGGTGGGTCGCTAGTAGTCTATATAGAGTGTGTTTAGAAATGACATGACGGTGTGAAGGTTATATCTCCATTGTAGTAATAGCAAATTTTGTATCCTTTTATTCCCCATTATAAAGCACACAGATATCGTATGACGAAAGAAATTGCGAAACCACACTACTTTGACTGTTAATTCTATTAACAATAATGAATTTCTTATTCCGTGTATTGGTCTGTGGTAAAATAAATATGTTTTATTTACATAGTTGGTCATTAATTCTTGTTATCTTTTGCGAATCTTTTTTTTTACAAGTCATGGTATTATTACAGTTTCCGTATTTATCAGTTTAAGGGCTGTTAACATTTAATAAATTTTAATCCATGTGAAAAATGTGTGCAGGTAGTACGTTGGTACACTATTTTTCAATGGCAGGGGCCATTTTTTCTAAATACCCCCGCTGCAACGGAGTTTTTATCCCAGCAATGCCACTGCCTTCAGCAGTTAGCATCGCAATTATTGTAATGACTAGCTAATCGTCCCCGCTTCGGACGGGTGGATAAGAAGAAAAATGTGGTTTGGATTTTCGTAAAATCAGTTCTTAGTGAGCGACTATGTCGGGAAAGAAGTAACAGTGATTAATTTCAAGTAAATCGGGTGGTCTAGTTTAGGAGATCCCGCGATGAGTGATATTTCGCCTATCGATATATATAAATGTATTTATGAGTATTTATATTTAACAAAATAATGTCTTTGAAAAATGCGTTACGTGTTTCCCCCACGGGAACAATGGGGGGTATGTGGGGCTCGCCGTATGTCCAGGGCACCGAGTGCTCCCCGGTCATCGGAATACCCAGTAAAAAACCACCGGTACCCTTCCTGTCTTAACGGGAGCGCCACGGGATCGCTTGCGCATGCTACCGTGACGCTCCGAAGAAATGTCTATAAAACACTAACCTAACACTTTGTTTGCAAATTTTTTTATTGTATAGGTAGACGGACGAACATATGGGCCACCTGATGGTGAGGGGTCACCAACGCCCATAGACAATGGCATTGTAAGAAAAGTGAACTATCGCTTACATCGTCAATGCGCCACCAACCTTGGGAACTAGGATGTTATGTCTCTTGTAGCTGTAATTACACTGGCGCACTCACCCTTCATATTTCTGATAGAAATTTCCCTTCATTTTGTGATAGAATATCGGATGAGTGGGTGGGACCTATCCAAACGAGTTTGCACAAAGCCGCCGTGTAAAAATTACTTTGATTAATTATTTATACAAAATTTATAAACCGTTTTCGCTTTGTGATTGTGTCATCGTAATCTGATCATGTGAATCCAAAACAATTGAGTTCATTTTACATTGAGAACGAACTATTTTACACAATTCTAATAAATATGTCGCGCGGTTAAGCACAATGCAGCCCCGGATTTATTCGTAGTCGGATCACTTGCCCGGGGCTGGTATAATATCTATTTAGCTTGGGTTGGGTTTTCTGTAGAATTTTAATGTAATACTTTATTAATAGATTAATTAAATATTAATAATAATAAGAAAAACTATAATGTTCTATAAATCACAGCAATTATTAGTTTGAAGATAAATACCAAACCAGAAGTATTAGATCAATGTTTTATAAGTCCGAACTTATCATCAATCTAAATTTAATGTCTCGATGCATGCCATAATAGTGATAATAAAAAAACAAATTAAATATATTATATTTATTCAACTTGCTTAATTGAAATTCAAAAGTTGTGCAATAACATTTAAATTTTACTTTTAAAGTATTAAATTACACGATTTAAAAGAACAAAATATCAACTCTTAATGGACATCTCACCCTGCTGTCCGATAAAAATTAAAATCATTTTCCAAAAACTAAAACGAGGGCAACCCAAGAAATTCGAAACTTACTCCGTATTTTTATTTTTTTTAATTAAACTTATACGTTTTTCAATTACGTTCCTTTTTAATTCTGAGTCATATTTAATTATTTCGAAATCATAATTTAACTTTTTATGTTATGGTTTTATATTACAAGTGTTTTCTTGGTTTATTTTATTTTAGTTATAAATATATTAATAATGTAAGCGAATTAAAAAATATCTAATGATCAGTTTTATTACTTGTTCAGCGGTATAAAGTATTTAAAATATCGCATATTATTGCGAAGGAAATTACCACATGTGTGTACCTTGGATTGGGTGCATTGAAGCAGCGTGCTGGAATAAACTCATTTATTCAAAAGAATCTCATTCGTTCCCAACGTTGACGATTGATTGACGATGTAAGCGATGGTTAACATCTCTCAAAAAGCCTACCTACGCTTACCTATACATAAAAAAAATCAAAATCGTAGATCGATAGATATTTCATACTTTATAAGACATGTAACCTTTTGTTGTTTTTTCTTCACAGAGAAACGATTAATTCGATTCATTCTATGTACTTCATCAGTTTAAGGATCCGGCCTGTAACTATAACCTATTTCCGTAACGTTTGTAGAGAATTCTTTTTTATTTCATTTCGCCGGATAGTAACTGTGTGGGTGATAACTTGCTTGAGTTTAAAAACCGGTTCCACGAAACCGATATAATGTTGCATACAGGTTTGATGCACGTAACAGTAACATATAGTTAACTAGTGTGTGTCTAGTATTCCGGTTTTAAGGGCACAGGTACAAGGGACATCTTAGTTTTCAAGGTTGGCGGTGCATTGGCGATGTAAGCGATGGTTAATATTTCTTACAATGCCAATGTCTATGGGCATTAGTGACCACTTCCCATCACGTGGTATGCTAGTCTGACTTCCTATTCTATACAAAAAAATATTCTTAAAAATATATACGTTGAAATGTTTCATTGAGATGTTATTGTTGTAATTCGTTGTATAAAAAATAATATTTAGGCGATTAGAATTTTATAAAATGCTTGCCGTGTGTAAATAAAAGAACGCTATAATTTAAATTCATATTCTTGCTTCAATTGTTTCTCGGTCGTAAACCATTATAACTGAAAAACCATAAGTCGCGTATATACGTTATTAAAAGACCGTATTTCATTTTGAATGAAAAAATAATAAAAATAAAAAGAAATGCAAATTAATAAGCACAAAATATAATCTTATTAAGGTATTTATGTAAATTATAATCATGTTATAATTGTTATAGTTTAATATTGTATTACATTAATGTCAGCAACTTTGAATTATAATCCCTTATAATTTAGTAAAAAAATATATATTTACATAATATCAAATTTTCATTAGCAAATGTCACAGATATAATTTTATTGCTTAATGGAAAAAAACATGAAATACTATTAGGAAAAATATCACATTCTCACGAATCTATAAATAAAATATTTATGATAAGCGTAGTCCGAACAGATTAGGATTAAACGAGTTTATTTACATAATAAATCTGCAAAAACAATATCCGCCTTCGTCTTCATCAGATATTACTTTAATTTATTTCGATGTCAGGTTGATAATATTAGTACTAAGACATAAATATATGTTAATAAAAAAGTAGTTATATAAAATAAAATAAAAAAACTACGTCAAATGACATTTCATGGTGGAATTCCATCATAAGATATTGAAAAATTGTACATAAAACTACCCGTAAAGTAAATTTACATCAATTACAATACAAAACATGAGGTTGTGAGAGGAGGAGACATATGCAGGTTTCCTCATGAAGTTATCCTTCACCGTTAAGCACGAGATATCACAAGATGAAGATATCACAAATTAAGCACATGAAATTCAGTGGTTCTTGCCCGGGTTATAAAAGACGATCATCGGTTAAGATTCACGCGATCTTACCAACAGGCCATCTCCGCTTTTTAGCTTCATCTCGGCTCTTTCAAATTTGACAGATTGGTAATTTCCTAACAGTGATAAGACCAACAGGAATGTAAAATTCATAAAAAACCATTTGAATGCATTAAGAATCTCCGCCTTTTTTAAGTCGGTTATAAATTTGGACAGAAAAGTTAATGAGATACTCTGTATAAAAACTATTTTTGGCGAGGTTACTCATAGTTTATTAGTTACGTTTAACATTTTAAGATTTATAAATAGACAAAATAAAAACAAGTTTTTGTATTCAAAGTTGTTTTTATATACAATCTGGCTCACATATGCAAATGTTATTTCTATCATTTTAGATTAACGATATAGAATTAAGATTAACATAATATAAAACTTTATAAAACGCAAATATTACGAGTTCTACGAATAGGATTTTTTTAAATATCTACTTAATTAGCCAGTAACTTTTTGCAATTGCTTAAATACATTCTGAAACAGGGCTTAAGAATTTATTGTGATTTTTAAAATACTTGTTACATATTTTTATAACTCCATAACTGCAAAGTATAACTCCAAAGTAAAGAACGGAGATTTTACTTACGATAAATGTTAAAACTGCTTTATAATATGCTTTCTAGTTTTACCCGCGTGTTAGAGAAAAGGTATTGGGTAGTCTATGTCCGTCCTTCAAGTTTGCTTCATATCAAATGTTATCAAAATCTTAGAATCTTAGGACTAGTTTAGCCGTCTCGATTATTTCTGCGATCGTGAGATAAAAATAAATGGGATCGAATCCAGATGAATAAAAATTTTAAACAAAAATGTGTTAAGTATGCACAAATAGACACATTATACAAACAATATAGTAGGTACCTAATGTAAAAAAAACATACTGCTTGCTACATCTTTTAATCCATTAATGCGGCCACTGTCAGAGAAGACTAGCCGACGTTCCGATGGCCTTGTGTGAATAATGTCCCAGGATATTAAAAAACATATAGTATTTGTATAATTAAATCAAATATATTATATAAAATATTTCGATACAAAAAAATAACGCTATTTTTAATGTATACAAACAAACATTTTACCTCTTTTCTTTTTTTGTGTTTAATGCATCTTCCATTGGATATCATTGTTAGGTAATCTAGCTATAACAAAGAAAACTCAATAAATAATCTTTTAATTTAATCAGGCTCGTCTCATGATGGACAAGCGTTCGACAGCATCCGTGCGAACGAGGCGTATCCAACAATTGCTTGGTGATTTGGGAGTTATGGCATGCACAAGTACAAAATTAAAAGCGCTGTCCGGAGGAGAAAGGAAGCGTGTTGCTTTGGCTGTTCAGGTAAGTTTTTACAATTCTAAGTAATTATGATTATAGATTGTATAATCATAATATTTACCGTATAACTTCTTGGTCAGCTCAATAAAGGAGTAATTCTGTATTTCTGGCGAAACGTAACGCAAAACGATTTTCACTGTTTATGAATTAACAAATTCGCATTCATTAAAATACAAACGAAAATATTGAAGTGGACCGCTCTGTCCTCAAGATAATAATCGAAACCGATAGAGGCAAAAAAGTTGCGCATGGCATGCGCGCGTGCAAACGAGGTAATTCGCGCGACATAAATATAATTATGTACATATAATATACAAGTACATATATAATATTTTTCTTAATTAATCCTTATTGACCACAATATGCATCATATTAAATTAAATATTTCTTATTTCTTCGCTAATAGCTTCTAAACGACCCGCCTATATTGTTCTGTGACGAGCCCACAACTGGGTTGGACAGTTCAGCAGCAAGCGCTGTTGTCTCACGTCTCAGAAGACTAGCGATTGGAGGGAAACTGGTCATATGTTCAGTACATCAGCCGGCGTCAGGAGTTTTCGAATTGTTCCATCAGGTTGTGCTATTGGCAAATGGACGAATAGCCTTCCATGGAAGTATTGAACAAGCGGATCAGTTCTTTGCCTCGTAAGTAATAATAAATAACATTACTTGGCTGTTTAGTTAAACATTGATTTCACTCTTTCTATCGTTATTGATTTGATATTCGAAAGAAGGAGATGCAGCTTTGTTTAACGAATAACCCATAAACAACTTTTATAAGTATGACCGTAAATGTTTTGATATGTAACGCCACCTTCACATTTAGTTATCTAAATTTTTTTTGTCATGATTAGAAATTCCTCTTAAATTATTTTAGATTTATTATAATTATTTATGTTATACATAAAAACTTTATTATCCCGTTCATATTTAATATTCTGTTTTTTTCTTCTTCCATCATACGTTATTTGCGCGAACATGTAATGTCAGCAGCTACTTACAATAGTGTATTTACATGTTAATTTTTCATATAAAACAGTCAGTTAAGAACCATTTTATTTATATTTGCTGCTTTTACTCAATTATGACAAATAAGACGAACCGCAAATACGTGATTCCATGGAGTTGTCGGGGAAAAACACATTAATGGAGTTAAATGTTGCAAATATTTCAGTTTTTTTTTTCTATTTCTGTTGCAATGTTTTGGAAAATTCGAGTTATTTACTGGTTCAGGTCATGTATTCAGTGAAGCGATAGTACAGTATAGTAGATATTGTGCAATTAATAAAAATTAATATAGAATTGTATTCAGGTTAACTAATTTAGTTACATATTTACAAATGCTTGAGGGTATATAAATTAATAAGTCTTAATAAATAGAATTTCGCCCGCGATTTCACCCGCGTAATTAATAAAAATCAGCCTAGAACCTTCCTCGATAAAAGGAATATACAACACAAAAATAAGTTTTAAATTCGAACCCGTTGTTCCTGAGATTAGCCGGATCAAACAAACAAACTCTTCAACTTTATATATTAGTATTTTAACCTTATGAATTATGCATTTTAGTATGAATTACAAGTGTCCAGTGGGATTCAATGCAGCAGAATATTACGTTACCTTACTTGGGATTGAGACTGATAAGGAAATGGAGAGTCGCGAGAGAATCCGACGCATATGCAACGAATATCAAAGATCGGATATAGCAACCGAAATTGAAAGCCGAGTCGGAGATGTCAAGGATGAGATAGAATATTTTAACGGGACGGTAGACGAAAAGGTAAGTCTTGTTACGGATTATAATGTTATTCAGTGAGTACAAACAACATAATAATTTCTATTTAACGTGCTTAAAACGAGTAATTATCTCGTCAGATCATAAAATTGTTAAAATTATTTAATTTAATTTATCTATAACAGTTTAGGTGTTTTATATTTATTATATTTGACTTTATATTAAATGTCTATAATAATGGAAATGACATTTTCGATTTTAATTTCTTAAAAAAAGTATTCGTGGTTTAATTTTTATATGTCAATCATATTTTATTTAAAAGTACAAAATGAAAGTTGAATGACCATGTACGGAACATGAAGGAGTAATTTGTTGTTTTTTTTCAACATCCCGTAGCAGTGAACGGTCGAAAGTACCGATACGACATGCTTATTTACTACTGAACTTTTTTTGAACAGATGCAAAACAAAATTGAAACTGCACTTAGCGTAAAATATACTAAATAAGTATTACGTAAGAACATATTCAAAAATCACAGAACATGTTAATGAAATATTAGAAAATTATAAATGTCATTTATGTATTATAATAAGATGGAAACTGTATGATATAATTATGAGATATACAAAGCGAGGCAATGATGATGAATTTAGTTAATTTAGTTAAAAATATAAATATTTTTTAAGCAATTTTACTAATTCTGTTATTTTTTTTCTAGAATGTATACTTCGAACGATACCTAACTCTGTAAGTACATAATAGAGTGTTTACGAAACATCTATTTATTAAAAGTACTTCTAAAATTTTTAAACTATATTTGACTTTGTTTCAGAGTCAAAGTAAACTACTTTGTCCAATTTTATTGGTTAATGTGGAGAAACATACTGTCAATAAAACATAATAAATCTATATGGATAGCGGAATTTCTTCTTCTTATGGTAAGAATTTTCTGCAAAAATACTCATGGTATTTTGTAATAGATTTTATCCGTTTTAATTTTTTTATCTTCTCGCAGTTTGTCGGTCTCATCATTTCCGTGCCCTACATGGGCCACTTCGAAGAATTAGATCAACGTGACATACAAAATGCTGAAGGTCTTTTATACCTGATGATCACGGAGACAATCTTTCTTTTCATCTATGCGGTGTTCATAACATTTCCAAGCGAAGTGCCTATTCTCTTGCGAGAAACTGCAAGCGGCTTGTACGCGCCATTACCATATTATCTTTCGAAGGTTATATTTTGGGTATGTACTGACTTATGTTTTACAACTAAGGTCTCTGAACTTTATAAGTATTTATTTAATTTAAAACAAACAACATTTTTTATTTGTTTTGTAAAATTTTCAAAATGTAATACTATAATGTTAAAAATTGAAATATATTTTTAATTAAGCATAAATTTGAAATCATAAAAGTGTAATTTAATCGCTAAAAGCTACACCCAAATTAAAAAAGTGAATATTGAAACTGAATTGTGAATTCAGAGTCAAGAGTGGAAGAACATACATATATGTATATATTTAGTTCAAATTGTAATACAATAACTTGCTACTATAGTGGTGACCACTAGAATCAGAATATAATGGAATCTTCAATAGTTTCTAGTAAACACCTCAAGTTTGGGCTCATTTGGTTTGTTTAGGCGAGACCTGTACACTCTGTCTAACGTTTGTTTCTTAGTTAACTAACTAAATTTAGTTTTATAAATTAAAACTATTTGTAGATTCCAAGAGCAGTTATCGAACCGGTTTTATTCGTGTCGCTCGTATTCACGGTGGCTGGACTTCAAGGGGGCTTCATGAACTGGCTCGGAATCTGCTTCGTGTGCGTCCTCTGCGCCAACTACGCGAATGCATACGGTATATATTCATATAGTAATAATAACAATACTCGCAATTTCGTCTTCATCATGTGACGATTATGTTTGAATCAGTAAAATAGATTTACTGATGGAAACATGTATTTTCAATATTTCTTTAATTTAATTTATTTATTTAAGTAGAGTACTATATTTATTATGCCATGAGAAAAAAACGTAAAATATTTCATAAACCAAAAACAGTTTCCAATTAGAGGTAATTAACATACATTACAAAATGAAAACTTTTAACTGAAAAATTGAATTTGAAAGAAAATTTTCTTTGCTTGGATTGAGTTAAATTAATTTTCTCTCAATATTTATTTGTAGATCTTATATTAGTGTATATTTTCTTTTTAGGTTCATTCTTGTCGTCTGTTTTCGACAAAATGGAAACCGCAGCACTTGTGTCCGTACCATTTGACCTTATCGGAACAATGTTCTCTGGTATTTACTTAAATCTGGGGAGTGCATCTCCTTACATTTCATGGCTGAAGTATGTATCTGGTTTCTACTATGGGGTAGAGTCCATATCAATTATTCAATGGGACTCTATTGAGTCTATCACCTGCGTTAATATAAAAGGGATGCCGTGTATTAAAACCGGTCCGGATGTGTTAAGGCGATTCGGTTTCGCGGAAGAGAATTTCTGGAGGAACTGCATATGCTTATTGGTAATGTACTGCGTGGCGCATCTGATTGCGTTCATTATGGTTATCAAGAGGAGTAGAGGTACTCCGGTTTATTAGGACTTTTTAAACTCTGTAGACTTATAAGCTAAACTTATTGTGTTCACCGTAATCTCAATCTAATATTCTTTGAGTGGCGAATGATTGCATTTTTTTTTCGTATTGCGTAGACGCAAAAACTTTAAATTCAAATTGTTAACATAACTTCTGTGAACGACATCACATAACGGTAAGAGTTCAATGGCGAATGTCGACGACAACAAACACGAACTTCAAAACCTTCATTTAAAGTATGATATCGTACATCTATGACCCACTCTATAAGCAATAATGTAGATGTTGTGTTAAAGATGTTATCTAAGCTAGTAAATCTTTTAAATAATTATAAGCTGGTGCTGATTCTGACACACCATTACTAAACTAATCTAATTTGAAAGGACTAAAATTACGCAATTTGTTTCTCGCATTTGGTGTTTAAAATATAACGTTTAAATCGACAGTTCCGGGTATATAGAGATATTTTGATAATATAACCGGAAGTGATTTTAGCGCGTATATGCATAGGAATCTTATACCTTGGGCTGTTGGATTATTTTTCCTGACAGATTAGTTTAAATTAGAAATGTTGTACAAAATAATCAGTAAATGTCGAATAAATGGAAAAAAAGATACGAATGTTTGAATTTTTTATTTAAGTAAAGAATCCTTTGTAGTAAATTGTGTGTTTCTATTACCTGATTTCTCTTTTTATTTACTTATATTTTAGAGTGAAATGAGAACATTGAATATCTCTAAATTTAAATAAAAATCTGTACTACGGTTGAAGATATTCGGAACCACAAAACAAGGCAACGATAATTCACTGCCTCACGTCATAAATTCGTATAATATTAGCCTATTATATGCTGTGCGGTTGCCCAATCTTTAAATACATCAATGTTTCAGTAATTGATTTAGATATCTTCTTAAATATCATATTCAGTTACAAAACCGAACGAATTTAAGGTTACAAATTCTGTCCTTTGTCTCTTTATGGTTTTCAATATTGTGCCATTATTAAAAAGTTATGTAATTTATTTATAACACTGTAGAAACCGTATGTTTTTTCTAAAATATAATTCATTCAATTTTTTATTTAACTGATAATATAAAATAAAATTTATGTTAATTATTAATTCATATAACAACATATTTTAAAGCATGGAATATTTTGATGCAGCAAGTTGATTAAATGATGTCTTGTTAATTTTGACGATTAAATTGTTCTAATTTGTTTTGTAAGTAATCACTATGCAGTTAATGAACTTTTCGATACACTTACAAGATCTACGGGACAATATAATAAAAAAAACAGTGTTCCAATACTTTGTCACTACTGTTAACTAAAATTCTCGGTAGCTATGACCTACTTTTAAGAACGTACTTATTATTATTGCCTTGCGCTACAACAAAGGTATCCTCGCAGCTCGGCAAAGAAATCTACGTATACAAAAAAGAAGAACCGAGAATCAAGTAGTCCTAGTGGAATGAACATGTGGAATTTTAACCGAAATACGCAGGCTTGAACGAGCCCGAAGGCAAGCACAACTGAGCTTATTAATCACTTTGTATAATATTCTTAATATCGAACAATTTTATAATTAGGTAAAAAGCTATTTATAATCTTTGACAATCCTTTATCAAATTCCAATTCAATAATTTCTTATATTTAAACGTGTCCAAACTATCAATAAAATACATTCTTAAAAACTTGAATGTATTACAGGTATTAAGATTAGATTTTTTTGTCTAGAAGTAACTGAACCGACAAACATTATCCATTTCTAATCAGATCTCGGTTAAGCATCGTTGACCTAATTCGTTATATTGATGATCCGCTGAATCATAACTTGATATTCTCGTTCCTCCCATCGGATCTGAACGACTCGTTACTTCGACGAGCTCTAGTCACTATGAAGATAATTTTATAGATAACATTATTAACTGAATTTATAAATTGCTACTGTATTCGTTCATTTCATTATTTTTAAAAGAAGCAATTACAATTAAGGCTATAATGTATTTTATTTTATCTGTCAAGATTATTATTGATAACGCTGTTCCTGGTTTTATTAAAAAATATCAATTCAAATTCAGGCAAAAAGTACGGAATATTTATGACAAACGTTCTCACATTTTTATTTATTTTTATATCACATTGTTAGAATTTTGAATGCAATCAGATGAATAGCGATAAGATACTATTTTATACATATTATTTATTATATTATTCTATATAAATAAAATGATAGAGGTCTGCAGTTGTGCGCGCATCACGGAAAAACTACTGAATAGATTTCAATGAAATTATTTACGGTTTAAAATCACTTTATTTCTCAAGATTACAATCACTTCGAGGAGAAATAAATAAACTTAACAAATTAGTTACAATTAATATACAGAGTGCGCAAATAAATAGACGGTATTACAAAAAACTTGATTAACAAAAACATTTGTGAATATGTAGGTACATTTCAATAATTATATTAATAATTAATAATTATAGGTACTAGCAAATACCCGCCGTATTTGCTAGTATAACATAAAATGGTATCCTGGATTGAAGGAAAAGGGTAAGTACATGCTATTACTAAAATAATTTATAAATATTGAGTTTAAGTGATGAATAATTGAAAAATTTAGTAAACAAATTGACTCGAAATATGGGAACTGGTGCTAGCATTCACTATTCACAGCACTATTTCACGTGGTCATAATTTGTACTACAACCTCAATTAATGGTTATAAATTAAGTCCTCTATGTAAATTATGTTTTGTAGACCAAAATGATTTTACTTATTAATAAATAATTTTACCAAAACAATGATTTATTTATTTAATACTTATTGCAAAACAAAAAGTATTAGGAAACAATCAAACTGCAAATGGTGCGCAAAGGCGGTCTTATCGCTTATAGCGATCTCACACAGACAACCTTTGTTGAAAGAAGCTTTGCAAGAGAACAGGTAGCTGCATTTAATTATTCAAAGGAGAAACTAAATAATACACAAAAATTAGATTAGAACAATAAACTACACATAACTAAATTTTTACTTTTATTCAGAACATTCTATAGTAAATTGAGATTAAGTATTGTCCCTGGGACTTTTTCATTTTAGTAAGCCACTGATGATATTATGTTACATTTTATAGCAATTATTACGTAATAATACAGAAGATGGTAGACATTTTATGATTATTTAATTCAATTCCCACACATAAGAGCAAAAATTTATAGTCAAATATATTAATCTCATGTTTATGTATATTTGTAATAATCCACTGAAACCAGTTTTATTTTTTTGTTAAATATTCATTGTATAGGATTAAAAGCTAGAAGAATTTAAATATATTATGTCAATATTTTACAGATATAAAAATAAAGTCGTACAGGACGTATATAAATAAAATAGAATATTTCAATTCAGTACAAATAATTCGCTAAATTATTGGCAAACTATTGCATGGCCATGACTTGCAAGTTTATGATCTGAAATATTTAATTTATATTAATGTTATTTTAATGTCTTTGCATGTTTTAAGCAGCCAGCATTAGAATATAAGTTTAAAGATTATGATTGGTTTCAACAGTTTGTTTCACCACGCTACAATGTGCCATGTTGGAGAATTATTCGGCAAGTTCAAGTGACATATAAAGGTTTCTTTCAATATTTTTTTAACACCAAGTCCTTAATTAATAACATTTCACTAATTTCATAACGTATACACGCAAATAAGCTTCAGCGGTGCATGTCTTTATATCTGCAATATTCAGTTAAGAACCACATGTTCAATCGATGGGCCATCTCGTCTAAACATAGTGGCAAGAAAATTAAAAATGAGAATTATTTAATAGTATTGTATTTTTACTATCGTTAAATAATAGTTTTTGGGATAATAGTAATTTGCATTTGTATAATAGAACGTAACTACCTAAGAAACATACCCAAACAGCTGTCGAGTAATTAAATATATATGTATATTGTTTTAATTACCCGATGATGTCAGACAAGTTTTATTCATACTAAGAAATAAAATTAACAAAAATTTATGTATTTACTCAAACTTAATAGCCCTCTTTTTCTACTTATTCTAGGTTTAGTATAATTTTATTACGTAATTAAATCTTAACATAACGCTTCAGATATTCTTTATAAAGCATTCTGAGACATTAATTATATAAATAAATATAAAAGATAGACACCTTTGATAATAATATATCTATGATAATGAAGATTTTCCCAGCGTGGATTATTCGTTAAATTAACATATTATTATTTAAATGTCAGTATATTAGGTCATGGTCGGTGACGACTGATGGTGTCGTTAATACTTCAACATTTCATATGTATACTCATATATATATAACCTGTTCACAGATTAAACATTGTCTGGAATTGAAAAAAGATGTACTACCCATTTTTCATTGCCATTTCTTGTCGGGATTTTCCGATCTAGCTTTTAATCCTGTCAGATAAAGATTAAAAACCATTATAAGAAGCCTATTTGAATAAAGAATACTTGTATTTTCGTTGTTACTTATACTCTTATACACATTATATCGTTTTATAGATAAACTAACACTTGTCAATTATTTCGCTATACAAAAAAAGTCAAATTCTTAATTCCGCCACAATTCGATTGTGTACATGTATGAAAATGATTAGATGTAGTATTAATATAAATTTTGATACTATTATATCGAAAATAAACATTTTTTTTTCGCTCGACGTCGCGTCGCGTCGCGTCAGCCAAGGTGGGTTTATAACTACATTTAGTTAGTTATAGGTGAGATGTGCTTGTGTCACACGCGCAACTTTACGAGGCGAATAAAAGTCAATTTGTAATGTGTATGTTTTTGTTTGTTTTTAAAAGATTCCCGTATTATTATTGCTAGGTATATTATAGTGTTTCCTTAGCTGACATCGACTCCAAAAATAACAATAATTGTAAATACATTATCAACCACTCAACACATTCGTACCTACATATTGATGAGTAGAAAATAGTAAGTTAATTATCAAATTATAGAAGAATACGCAATTATTTTTTTACTTTTTAGTGCATATTAATTTGGTTTTCTATGAAGTCGGTTTTTGTTTTGTTAAAATTTTTATTTATTTTTCGATTTTTAGTGAATCTGAAGTACACTCACTAATTTGTAGAATATGGGTAGACCTACTAAACGTACAGCTCATATGAGACAGCGCCGTTTATATTATTATTTAAATATATTAATCTAAAACAGTGAAACGTAAAGAAAAATGCATTTTGGTACTTAATTAATAAATATTAGTTAATATGGTTAAATGTATGAATATAATTTAACATGTTTTGATTAAATAGATTTAGTTGGTGGGGTGTTGGGCAGCCATAACATAATCAAATAGTTATTTCCAGTAATAATTAAATAATCTGTATGTTTATAGATGTTGTGTTATACCATTTTTCACCATAAATATGACGGAATGTCTGTATATTAAAAAAAGGGGAAGTATCTATATCATCCTAAACTAACTAATATTATGAATGCGAAAGTATGTTTGTTCGTGACGCTTTCACGCCTAAACCACTAAGCCGATTTAAAAAATTCTTTCACCAATGGAAAGCAACATTATCAGGGAGTAACATAGGCTACATTTTGTCCCCATATTCCCACGGGAACGGGAACTACGTGGGTGAAACCGCGGGAAAAACACTAGTAATCAATATATAAATATAACATGTATATAAGAGTACTTATACGATTCTATATATATATATAATTTTCAAAATTGGTCTCAACTTTTAGGAGATGTTCAAATATGTTTCAATTACAAACATAACATATATACTAATGCTTACATGCATAACTCATATTATAAAGAGGAAAGATTTGATTTTTGTTTCATTTTTTATTACGATTTAAATCAAAAACTACTCGACCGATTTTAAAAATTCTTTCACCCTTAGAAAGCTACGTCTTTACCAAGTAACATAGGCTATATTATATTTTCAAAAACTTATAGATCCCTTCTTAAAATGGAGCAATGTAACCCAACGTATTTAACTGTTGCCTATAAAAGTTATTATTTCGCGTGCGCTGCAAAAACTATTGACGGTATATAAAGAAGTGTTTTATACAATAGTACTACAATTACTTGATCATAACGATGTTATGGTAGGTGAATGACAAATCTAGATAGCCTATAAAAGATTCGGCCGTGTATCGTTAATTTGCTACTAAGAATTGAAGATTTCCGTTACTTTGTCATGGATCCTATAATCAGAATCTAACCAAACTTTCATCAAACAAGCCTTGAAGTACACTCTTCCAATAAAAAAATCATCGAAATCCGTTGAATAGATATCGAGTTATTCGTCCATTTGTCGCGCACATACCTCATGCAAATTTACGACTTATATGGTTTTCTCATGGATTCCACTGTCAAAACTGGACCAAAAAAAAATGGGACCAATGGGAAAGCACCACCTTTCAAATAAAAAAAAAATCATAGAAATCGATTCATCCAGTCGAAAGTTATGAGGTAACAACACCAAAAAAAAAAAAAACATACAGACGAATTGATAACCTCCTCCTTTTTTTGAAGTCGGTTAAAAAACAACCATGACATCCATTGTACAATTATTAAAACGCCTAGTACGCTGTAAAATACTTACAGAACATATCATATACCTACATACATACTTATGTATAAGCGAAATATCACTCATCACAATATCTCCTAAACTGTCCGCCCAATTGACTTAAAATTTTTCATGTTACTCCTTCTTCCCTTTTCGTCTTTATCGTACTTTTTTGTTAGTATGTTTTATTATTTACATATAACGTTATCATCGTAACATCGCGTACGCTTCGCTTGGCTTAAAGGTTGACAGGCAATTAATGCCTTACGTAGTAAATCAGCGTTTTCTAAACTAGTTTATAAACTGTTATTTAAATATAAATTGTTAAAAAGAACGATTACAATATAATACAATATTTTGATATTAACGCCAAAAGTACAATATATCAACTCAATCAACTGGTTGTAAGATTTGAATCACACATGCTAGCACGTGAAATAAATTAAAAAGCTTCTACAAGTTAAATTACAACCTTTTATTTCATTATTATAACGAAAAAAAGTTAACATACTTATTTTTATTGTCAACAGCTCCATAATTGTGTGGAAATATTTAGCTCAACTCTGCGGAAGCGTATAAACATACAGTTGCACTTACAACCCACATTTAATCCACGCATATGACATCACCCACGACGTGCATATGCGTAAAGCTTGCAAACGGAATAATCATACTGATTAGAAAAAATATTATGTCAATTGGGTTGAACATACATAGACTACGAAATGTACTTATTTAAACAAAATGTATGAAAATTTGATCTCGAAATTATCATTGACCATGTCAATTTACTTTAATTAACTTCTGACATGAACAAAACATTCCTGCGTTATTGATTTTAGCAATGCGTTCGAAAATCTTATCTACGATCTTATAAAGATTTATTTAAAATTAAAAATTTTAACATAACAACAGGTCTTTTATTACAATAATTTACTTGTCAGCAGAGCACAAAAAATGTACATAGTACTTTATTGCTATTAACAATTAACATTTTAATTTGCTCGCATTTGTTTTTTTTTGTTACCCATTCATTTATTTAGCAAACGTTAATTAAATTAATATATTATTTTTATATACTATATTAAAAAATAATAATAATAATATATTAATGTAAAAACACAAATATATTTTTCTAGAATATTACTACACTACACAATTATAAACTTTTGTTTACAACTAAGGTTTACTTACATGTTTAACTTGATGACATACCTAATGACAAATATTACACATTTCATACGATTTTCTAATATATCTGCTATACTATATGCACTAAAAGCGGTTCTGGATAAATCCACTTCCTTTTTTTATTCCAAAATGCCGATAATAACTTCGTCAAAATACTAAATGTCACTTTTCAAGAATCCATTATGAATGCAATTTTATCTAAGATTTACTATGATTTGAAATCAATTCTACAAAGCTGTTTATTTGTCATTACTCATACTACATAAGCCTTAGAAGTATCTTCTCGATTTTTCTATAAAACATCGAAATCTATTTACAAATTCAAATTATGAGAAATTTTCTAATTATGATGGAAACCATACCCTTGTAGCTTCAAATGAGTAAACGAACAACCAGACAGACGTGCAAAGTAACTTTTTTTCATACAATTTAATTCATTCAATTCAAATAAAATATACCGGATTAGAGATAAGTCAGGTGCCAAATTTGAATATTTTAAGCTTAAATTTTATCATGATTTGAATTAAGATAAGAATCAATACAATCAATGTTTTTTCAAAGATCAATGTCGAAATTACTTTTATTGATCAATTTATTAGACGAGTTCTAAAAGCAAGCAAAAAAGAAGAGGAGTAAAGAGTGAAACTTACTTTATAGATCGTAATCGTTAAATTGGAACTTATTTTATTGTAAAGTATGAGTGGATGATGAATTATTGAATGGTTGAATGGGTTTGTTTGATTTAGATCAATAAAATTACGATCCTATAGAATTAGTAACTGGTATAAAATCTAAGATATTGGATATAATTATTTATGTATTTTTATATACAGTGTACTTAATGTATTGTTAATCGACTTCAAAAACAAGGCATTCTGGGTTTTTTATAACATAAGTAGGTGGACAAGCATATGGGCCACCTGATGGTAAGTGGTCACCAACGCCCCTTGACAATGGCAATGTGTGTGTGATGTTAACAGTCGCTTACATCGCCAATGCGCTATGCGTAGTTTAACGCATGTTGCGCTGTAATCGCGCGTCTAACCAATAGGAACGTTTCTATTCTGTATAATCTATTATGACTGAAGAAAGTACTAAACTCATTCCTAAAAGGTTCGGAAAAGGTAAAAAGATCAAGTAATTCAATAAGCATATCCTTTATTTTCTTCTCTTTTTAAACCGTAAAATCCTAAGAGGCTCCATATAACAGTGACAAATAACAATCCAGAAGTATCCTGAAGTATAAAGTTACTCGAGTAACCGTTTTCTAATAACACTGCCTCCCCGTTATTTAGACATATAGATGTTGTATTTGAAGAACATTCTGGAACAAAGAAAGAATTAATTCACACGTATTTGCTGTTTACTCTTTACATCGGTGAAGATTTTTTTTTTTTATTGCATAGGAAGTCGGACGAGCATATGGGCCACCTGATGGTAAGTGGTCACCAACGCCCATAGACATTGGCGTTGTAAGAGCTGTTAAACATCTCTTACATCGCCAATGCGCCACCAACCTTGGGAACTAAGATGTTAGGTCCCTTGTGCCTGTAATTACACTGAAAAGATGAAAAACTTATAACACCCCGACTCTGGAAAATCTATAAATTATTTTCTAAAGCAAGGTATTGATTTCAATAAAATGCTTTAAATAAAAATGTGCTGCGGATGCTTTTAATTTTGCTAATTAATAAATTTTATTCATATGGTAAAAAAAAGTTAATAAAATAAGATTATGTAAGTAATAAAAAAAGGCAGGATATATAAATTTAATTGCGACGATTTGATAGTGGCTAAACGAATTTTCTATATTTTTATTAGATTCTATATTTAGTATACAGCTTTATTGATAAAGGTGTATAATACCTTGGGAATGAATCAATTGCCTCTGGGAATTCAAGAAATGATTTTATTAATGTAAACATAATTTATTAAACATAATACCCGCTGTTTCTTTCGAGAGCTAACTCAGTGTGGTGTTATTTTCCAAACCGGTAGTAGATTTTGTATCTACAGGTTACATTACAGTCAACAAACCGTACCGTCAATTTTATTTAAAAAAAAATTACATTAAAATTTAAAAAAATTGTACTGTGCTTAATAATCAGGTGAGTTAGTGTTATCTTATTTAAATATCTTTTAAGGAATGTTAGGTGTGATTAATGCCAATAATATTTTAAATAAATTATAAATGTAATGTAATATATTATTTAAAATATTATTTATAGTCCAAAAAAAGATTACTCTGTAAAAGTTTTATATATTTAAATAAATTAAATATCGTAAATTATTTTATCAATAATGCAGTACATATCAACCTTACCAATTAAAAAAAAGAAACCTTTCACTTTGACGTTTTGAAAACATTGGGTCAGTTCGATTTCGAAAACCAGTAAATGATTTTTTTGAATTCAACTTTTACAAAAACTTTACCGCGTTACATTCGAAATGAACTCAATTATAACTGGTTAAACCGATAAACGAACAAAATAATTATTGATTCACTTTAACGGTGAAGGTTTGCCGTTTTGAGGAGTAAAAATCGATGGCGAAAATAACGATAACAATTTAAAACAATGAGGTTGACTTGATGTAACTGAATAAAATACTTTTCCCCAGTATTTTATAGAAATATGCATTGTATATGTAAATTGTGCAATAAAAAGATAATTTACTAAAACTAATTTTCAGTAACCTATGTTATTCAAACATACGAGCAACCCCACTGGCTTGAAACATTTACTTACCTTGATTTACAACCCTAATAAAAAATCTAATTTGACTTACCAATCCAATCAATCTGACGCCAGTAAACGTTACTGAGAGCATCCAATCCGTAATAAAAGTGCGAGAAGTACTTCAGCGGATAGAGCCAGAGAGGGAGGGAAGATATCCGCAGGAAGGCACCAGACATGAGGAAGAGAGGGAGGTCTGCACAGGGCATCACGTCACCCATCATACCCGTCGAAATGAAAAGAGCTCCCATTCCTAGTCCTGACGATTGAAAGTATATAACGATGATACACTTATGATAAATATGTTTATAATTTATATTCTTACAATTTACGTCTAAATCTGGTATCAATTTTTAATTGTACTATATATGAATTTATCTACAATCAATTTTGAGAGTGCCCCTAAGAGTCACGACTTCCCCTTCCCGTCTCATCTCCCTTTAAACTCTTTACTAATTACAATATTTTTTGTATATCTATTCTATCTATGTCATATAATTTTCATGTGTCTGTTTTTTCATTTTGTACACAATTGAATTACTTTATAATAATGCTAACAAATTGATTATGTATCGAAACGAATTAATAATAATTATGTAAAATTCAATTCATTTTAAAACTTATAGTAAAAACTGACAACTATTTACCACTCATAGAAATATAATCCGCCTCTACAATATCCTGTTTAATCCTAAATATAGTCTGCATATAAAATTTATCTAAGCATTTTAAAGTTCATAAATATTTATTCAACATTAAAAAGCAATTTCGTTTATCCATATCTCAATATAGCCTGTTTTCAATTGCCAAAGATTATATCGTATCCAATCTATACATGTATAAAAATGACAAATTATATTTGAATTAATAATTATGGCAACCACGCCTTGAGTTACATGTTTTATTATTTATTGCATATAGGTCGTTGTCAATAAAAAAAACATAGAAAAAATATGACAAGGAATTATGTATGTATTATTTAACATGGACGCTTTATAGGAGTATGCAGGTATGTCCCGCAGTAGACTAGCATGGTGGTAAACCACTATGCTTTTTCCATGGTGGATAATTATTCGAAGCTTTTTTCCATTAAAGAACTTTGACGTTATAATATGATTAGATATAAACTTTATTGTTATTATCCTTACCATAAGCAGTGGAAGCGATGGCCATTGCGATAAGGGAAACTATAAATTTGACCGCAGTGAGTAAATGGTTCGGCAGATCCACTGCTAACGTCGCGATGGCGACGTACGCGATCGGCCATAGTACACAACGAGGCACCTTTACAAAAATATGTTACAATATAACAAAATTGTAGAATATTTTACAAAAAACTGTAACTTTACTTGCGAGGTTTTGGGTGTTTTTCAAAAGTGTACCTTGTCCTGTACGTCTGTCTGTCTGCTATTAGCTGAATAGCTTTCGTTGCAGCACTGAAGGTGCTCCTTGGTCATACATCCACTTCATTGCTGACTAGCACAGAAGCAGATTGAATATAAAAGTGAACATTTCTCGGAACAAAAGTGTTCACCATAATGACTCAGATTTCCCTATATTGGGCGTACGAACAAACATTATATTTTTAAATCTTACCTATATATAAATTGTGTCTAAAATTAAATTGGATTATAAATGCGACGTGAAACTAAGATAGCGGATGTTCGAAGATAATGCCAAGGATTCAATTGATATTCAAAGAACGTAAATAGAAATGTCTGTCAAGTTTGACTCGACATTATAGTATTAAAATAGAATCGATAATGGTTCTTGTATTCAAAATGTTTTACAGCTTTTCTTAAACATTGAGACAAATAATAAATAAAGATTTAAAAGCATTTTAAAAGTAAATAATTAACTATCGCATAATTTATGATTTAATTAATCACCCTACAAACTGGAACACAACAACACCGACTACTGCTGCTTTGCGGTAGAATATCTGATGAGTGGTGGTACCTACCCAGACGAGCTTGCACAAAGCTGTACCATCGTTAGACTCGGCACTAATTAATTATTTAATTTAATCATCACCTCATCCTGTATATATATTTTTTATTTACATTAAAGCCATAATTGTTTTAATTCATGGTAACCTCTATTTAGGTTATGCCTTTATTTATTTCTTGTACATAGACTACTTTTTAGTAGATTATAATGACATGTAAAATAAAATAAGTAATGTTGTATGTAAACTCTAGTATGCCTTCAATATTGTATTATGAACATAGGTATATATATTGGGACGAGGAGCAATTAATTGGCATTGATTAATCATCGATCAAAACTGCTGAGTCGACTGATTAAGTATTGCGCATTAATTAGTCGTATACGACTAAACATTAATACTAAGTGTTTGTGTATTCCGATTTGAAGTATGATCAAGCCAGTGAGCATGGATTGACGTCGCTTCGATCGTGTGAGAAATGGTTTATATATTTTTTAGTGCCGAGTCTATGTGAAATGTTCCTGTTGTAATAAAAAGTATTATAATGTCTTCCTGAACGATACTGAATCACACGTGCCTTCTCTTTTCCATAACTTGTAATCAATGGGAGGGCAATGAAACATGACCGGAAGGAGTGTAGGCACAGGACCAACGGCTTTAAGTGATTTCCGAGACGTGGCAGTTCAAACATGCTAATAACCCGGGGTTCGATCCCAGGACTTCGGCATCTGTAGCTATATAAAATTGTCACTAGACCAACGTGGAAGTTAAAAATATTATCATAGTTATTCAGTAAAAAAAACTCCCAACTCGAAATGGACATCGACAAAAATGTTAGAAAGTCAAAATAACAGTTACAGTTTTTTAAAGTAAAAAATCATCAAAATTGAATTACTTTAAGAAGTACCTTCTTCTAGAAAGTTCTTATAAACTTAGCTTAGCGGCTGTTTAGTCAAACACTGATTTTGCTCTATCTCCGATGATTTACATTCGAAAAAAGAAGACACTAATCAACCGCTAAACAAGGTTTATATACAAAGTGATTAATCGTAAATACATTTTAATCTTAGATAAATCGCCAATATAATTCTTGCAATTTTTATGATCTCTGAAAAACCTGTACATTTAATATTATTGCAAAACGAGTTGAGTTTTTGTCTATTTCGTCTATTCGAGTTTTTGAAACAAATATTTTAAATATCGAGGTAATAGATTTATATCAAATCGCTTAGCTATTAATTTTTAAGCAATTATAATTTTGTACAGTAAGAGTCGAGATGATCCAGTGGCTGGCATACTCAGTGATGGATTAAGCGAGCGCGGGGCCCGTGGCAATTTCTTTCGAAGGGGTCTTGAGTCTACCTTTTCTCTTTCCTCGCTGGAAAAACAGGTTTACGTTCACGCGTTTTACGGGTATGCTATGGGGCTCGCTAAAAAAATATCTAGCCACGGGATCGCTTGCGCATACTACCGTGAGCCCTTCATTTGATCTGATCTAATGAAAGGAAATGTCTCCTACATTAATAAATTTTTTTTTTGCTCAACATGTCCCTGCAGGGCCCATTTTTGACGCGGACCCGTGGCAACTACTACTCATGCTACGTGGTTAATCCGGCCCTGGCCATACATTAATCTTACCTCAAGATTGTGGGTCCGAATACGAGTCAACACCACTGAATTTTCATGTGCTTATTTGTGTTTATAATTCACCTCATTCTCGATGGCGAAGAAAAACATCGTGAGGATACTTTTTATATTGGATGAAAACTGCCGCGCAAATACCTCAATGGGGGGGAGGATTGAAGCAACGTGAAGGAGTCAGCTTCAAACATTTTCTTCAAAATAACCCATCAGTGGTACATTAATATTCTGTTACGTACTTTTACTTTAGACTTTTAAAATGTTTCGTAATTCATGTGTCTACTGTCAACGCATAACTTCGGTTAGATTAAAATTGCTAAGCAAATAAAACTTAAAAATACTCACCAAACTTAAAAATCTGCTAACGTAGAAGCTGGATGCCGTATAGATCCCGACTTCTCTTTTAAACAAAGTTAGGTCGCTCTCAAAGGCGTACAAGGCGGAATATGAAACGCTGAATGAAACCTCAGAACAAATTAACCAGAGAAATCCTCTAAAATCTTGGACACCTTTCTGTGTAGTCCCAGATATGCCAATATAACATGTGTTTATAATAAGTGATGATATAACCTGCAAATAAAATCAGAATATTATTTACAACTAAAGTTTGTAACACTATAACGCAAAACATATAAAAAAAGATGATCCATTCAAATTAAAATAGAGATATTGTGTATGTGTGAGTGGCAAAACACTATATTATTATGTAATGAAGAATCGAGCTAAATTTGATTTAAAATTGTAAAATATTTCGAAAACGGATGTTTTATAAAAAACCATATGTTAATTACTTCATAGTACGTTATGTTATTAAAATCACGAAACGAAATTAATTTTATTCAAATAGATCAATTATTAAATAATCTAGTAGTATTCATACTATTATTAGATTAGTCCAATCAAATAATGAGTACAAATAAACAACTTTGACAACGACATTGAATTGACATGTTACATTGGTCGTGATCTTCAATAAATTATGTATGCTATTAATTATGGATTCGTAGAAAAAATGGAGCTTTGGACGTCCGCTAAGTTCCTGGAACTTTCGAAAGTAAATTAAAGTTGATTTAAGCAGTCAAGTGGAATTGTGATCTATTAAACATAATTGTATCATAATCAAGAACTGTTTGTAGTGTAATTATATAGCAGATCCGAACCATTAGCAAACCGCATGGAAAATGTAACTTTAAAGTTAATTTAGGTCTACTTTAGCATCGGCTATATAATATGTATATTCATAGAACAGTGTAATTCGTACTTAACTGCAAATGATATTAGGTCAATTATTGTCAAATTCTTAAAGTAATGATTGTTTGGGTTCCGTACCTCAAAATGTAAAAACGGAACCCTTATAGGATCACTTCGTTGTCCGTCCGTCTGTCTGTCTGTCAAAACCCTTTATCTCGGGAACGCGTGGAGGTATCGAATTTAAATTAAAACGATATACTTAAGTCTACGGTCTCTTGTAGCTGTGAAAAAATCAAACTTCTAAATTAACGTAAAAAAAAAATATGCCTCAAAAAACCTATATTTCGACACTCAAGGAAACAAAATTCATAGGGTATTTCCTAGAGATGCGCCGAATAGTCGTTTCACCGAATAATCGAATACCAAATACTATTCGGTTTAACCTTTACCGAACCGGATATTCGGCCGAATTATTCGGTTTAGCATTTCACTGTTTTGCCGCGTAAATTGGTAAGAAGAAGGCTTGTTCTATAAGCCATTCAAACAAACGACATTGATGGTGAAAACTCAAGCGAATGTGAAACTATAACTAACAGAGAAAAACCTTTACAAAATGTTACAAAAGCCCAATCGCTGTGGAATTGGACAGCTATGCAGCTGAGAGTCTTCTACCAAGAACCCAGATCCCTTTTGATTGGCGGACAAAGCATAAGTCTAAATATGCACGTTTAACTAATTTAGCCAGTCATTTTAAGTGCTCCTGGCAGTACTTACTTGGTGGTAGACCTTTGTGCAAGCTCGTCTGGGTAGGTACTACCTAGGTTGTGTTCCGGTTTGAAGGGTGAGTGAGCTAGTGTAATTACAGACACAAGGGTCAAACCAAGGGACAGTTCCCAGGGTTGGTGACGCATTGACGATGAAAGCGATGGTTAACATTTCTTACAATGCCATATATCTATGGGACTTGGTGACCACTTACCATCAGGTGGCCCATATGCTCGTCCGCCTAACTATACAATAAAAAAACTAGGTTAAAAATAAATATGTTGACTGGATAAATTTTGATTTGAAGTCTAATTGCTTCTTCATAGAATTTTGATTTATAATATAACATGAAACTTACATAAGACGTTTTGTCTTTCATTTCTATACTGTTTCGTGTGGCCAAGGAAATAGAAATACTCGAACCAAATAATCGAATATATTCGTCACCAAAACCGAATAATTCGGCCGAATACAAATAGTGAAAAAGATGCCGAATACGCCGAATACCGAATACCTAACGAATATTCGGCGCATCTCTAGTATTTCCCGTTAAACTAGAACTATAAAATTTGGCAAGTAAAACCGTCATATACTACAAGTATAGGGAAAAATCTTAAAACGATACATTTGTAATTAAATCATTAAAAACAGGGTCTTTATGCAAGGAACGGCGCGGCGGTCCAAATTTTGAATTGAGTTAACCGTGTCATGTGGGGTAGCGTATGAAATGGCTTCATTGGCACAAGCTTAAACAGATTTTTAATTATTTTTATGAAACCTTTTTTATAATTATAGGTAGATACTAAAATTATTTTTGGTGTATGTAGTACCTAACAGTGTGCATACCTCCTTATTTTATTTAAAATTTTGAAAATTAAACACAACCCTAAATATGTACCTACAAACATCTACGGAACCCTCGTGGGGCTAGTCCGACTCGCACTTGTCCGGTTTTTTTTAAGAAAAGGTAGGTGTAGTATATAGAGTCGGAGCGGTTGCATGCGCAAGCGAACGCGTGGCGCTCCCCGATAAAACGGGAAGGGTACCGCTGGTTTTTAGTGGGTATTCCGATGACCGGGGCGCACTCGGCGCCCTGGACATAGAGCGAGTCCCACATACCCCCTCCCCCTACTGTTCCCGTGGGGAAAACCCGTAATGCGTTTTTCCAGCGTAAAAAAGTGTAAATGAGTATATGGACTACCCGATATTAAGTGGTCACCAAGGCCCTAAACTTTATTAGACACTTAATTTTAATACGATGGCGTAAGTGTATTTATTTTAAGTATTAATTTTTAGTAACTAAAAATTAAATCTTATTAGAAATCGTTATATAAAATGTTATTATAGTAAAACGTTGATAAAAAAAACGATTGAAAGAAACATGTATTAAATTGAATATGTTAATTAATCAAATGACTAATTAAAATATGTATAAAGATTAATCATTATGAAATCGTAGAAGATTATTCACCTAAAGCCAAATAGGATTTTTTTGCCGTGTTCAGATATAATAGGAAACCACAATGCACAGCCGAAGAACCAGCGAAGGTTTCTTGCAATAATCTTAATATGTGAAGAAGATAACCAAGTACATATGTCTTTTTTAATTTGTTTTAAGAGTTGTTCGGCTTGTAAACAACAAAAGGTTCAATGAAAACTTATTCCCAAAAAAAATATGTAATTGGTTCATTTGATAACTTTAAAAATATAACGAAAATCCATAATGAAATTGAATAATACTCACTGTATTTAGAAATAGCTGAAAAAAGTAGTTCTTAATGTTACCCTTGAACACGAGTGACGACCGCCATAACAAGAGCTGCACTTGTCTGAACCAGTTCCTTTGACACCTATGGAATTTAAAACTTAAACAATTTATGAAATTCAAGAACATTTCCTTTGTAATATATTGGTCACTAGTTTATATTTTAAATTATATTTAATGGTGACATTGAGATCAGCTTCGACTTAAAATGTCTTAGTCTAAATCATTTACACCACTCAGCAAAGATTAATTTATAAATACTGACGAGCATATTGGCCACCTGACGCTAAGTGGTCACCAACGCCCATAGACATTGGCATGGTTGGCGGCATGGTTAACATTGTTAACCATCGCTTACATCGCCAATGCGCCACCAACCTTGGGAACTAAGATGTTATATCCCTAGTGCCTGTAATTACACTGGCTCACTCACCCTTCAAACCGGAACACAAAAACACCAAGTACTACTGTTTTGCTGTAGAATATCTGATGAGTGGGTGGTACCTACCGAGGCGAGCTTGCACAAAGCCCTACCACCGAGTAAACAACCTACAAACGTAGCGTTAAAAATTAGCAAATAATAACCTCTATTATATATGAATATTGACAATTATATTTTAAGAAGCTATTTACCGATACAAACAATCCAATTAACATAAATTAGATCGTATTTAGACTTTCTTCACGCAGACTAGATCGTTTAATTTTTAATCTGTCTTTCACCTCGTTGCTCCTTGAACAAGGTTATAGCCAGTTGGAATGTTTTAAAATTAATTAATGTTTAAATGTTCTCATAAAGCATGTAACTATGGCTGCTATCACGACCAATACATTATCAGTTCTTCAGTCCAGCGCAATAATGGCTACTCATTGAAAAAATCATTAAAGTCATCATTCCAAAACTGTTGCTGTTATACGAAAATGTTTTCAATTTAAGTATAACAACAGTAAACCTATAATGTTTCATAATCCTCGAAAAACTCTAAAAGGTAAATAGTAAAACAATAAATAGCTGTTTGTATAAGAACAATATTGCGCAACATTGCACAACTCTGGAGGTAACGACGCATACTATACTTAATCATTACAAAAACATTGGAAGTTGAAAACCTATTAGTTATACGTAATTATGTTTTAAATATGACGTATATTCCGTCACCAACAGCAAAAAATGTATAAATCAAATTGTAATAATGATTTCTTCATGTTCATCGACCTCTAACTTTTTTGTGGGCCTTAAGTGTTAAGAAACAAACATAATCTGATTACGACCGGCTTATATGTAGATGAGCCGACGAAACGTTTCTTAAAAGAATACTCTTTGAAATAGTTATAGAATAGTCAATTTACAAGAAATCGTTAAGAACATTACTTTAAAAAAACAAAATATTAATTCATTTCGCGCAAAATAAATAACTGTATATAACAATGCTAATGATAACAGCATTTTCGACATTAAAAGGGTATTTTGTCAAAGAAAATTAAATAATAGTTTGAATACACTTCAATTGAAAAGCACGTTATGTGGGTATTTGCATATCATGTCAATAACATGGCACAAGAGAGACTTAAACAAGGAAATTATTTTTCTTTTAATCATTTAGATAATTCAATCAAAATTTATAAATAACGTCATATATTTCAGTCTTTTACTGTACAATTTTGGATTATTTCAAATTTACATTTAAAAAATTGAAATAATTAAAATTGTTAAATATGTGCAAATATATGTATATAGATCGTTGCGACACAATGTAAACGGGCTTACGTTTGTAAGTCTTGCTGCGCCGGTACGGAACCAGTTTCGTCTTCATCCGCGCAACGGTTATTTTCCAGACCATAGTTTTTATTACCCAAGTCCATGGAAACGGCCTTGATATAAAATTCCGCTGGATTGTAGTTCTTTGGGCAGCGTAGGTTGAGCCTGTGAATCATTTGAAAAACATACATCACGATAATATAAAAAATGTATCGTAAATCACATGCATGAATTATAATAATTTGGAAATCACAGTTTTCGTTATTTTCGATAATAAAACCGAAAAGACAACTCCTGAAAATATTGTCTGAAAGACACTGCAAATGTTTCAATGACATGTTCAAGTTGTTGTTATTCAAGTTGTTGCTTATGATGTTAGCTATCTAGTCCTGCGAGGTTGCTGGGTCATTAAAAATAACCCTTTATATGCCGGAAATCCCTTGATAGCACTTTTACTATTCTACAATCAAAATTTAATTTTCCTTTTTTAATTAGTGATGTTAATTTTTTATTATGTTGGTTTCCAATGGTATGATTTATTATTTACAAAAAATAGCTTTGAACGTCTAGACATTAGACACTGATTAAATATTAAACAAAAAAGAGAGAGAGACTCCCTTATTAAATATATTTTACAAATATTCATAAAGATAAATTGACTTGGAAGTGAAAATTTTTACTCAGAAAGAGTATAATTATATAAATAAAGCATATATAATAAAGCATGTAGCTAATCTTTTACTTGATTTTGTAGAGTTTATACTCTTAAAAGTAAATTATTTTATATGAACGATTATTTAAAATTTGCAAGGGTGTCTAATTAGAAAGATAAAAGTATACAATTTTAGTGATAGAAAAAAATACGAGATGTCCTCTAATCTTTCTGAATTATTTTTTTTATAATATTAACTACTTATAATATCTAAGAATAACATACCGAAAAACTCACCTTTCAAATGTTTTTTTACAATCCTCTGGTGATCCATGGAATAGTAATTTCCCTTCAGCCATCAATGATATGGAGTTAAACTCCTTAAAGAGATCTGATGAAGGTTGGTGTACTGAACAAATCACTATCTTTCCACTTATTGACAATGCCTTCAAAACTCCTACCACGAGAACTGCATTATAACTATCAAGGCCTGTTGTTGGTTCATCGCATATCAAGATTTCAGGATTTGATAACAGCTAAAATGTATGAAAAAGCATTGATATGTGTGTAATAGCAGTAGCCAGTAGTATACCTAGTATTTATGGTATTATGACAATTTGAAAAGGCAATAAGTGAGCTAAGTTACAGAGTTCCAGTCATATACTATCAGTATATCAGTTAGTCAGTCATATATAACATTTTGTGTATATTAAAAAAAGTATTATATTTTGAAAACAAATAATAACGCCTCACATTAAAACGTTTAAAGTTAAATATTTCCTTACCGAGGTAGCTAAGGAAAGTAGCCTTCTTTCTCCACCTGACAGCGAACTTATCGACGAATGTTTCAGCGTCTCCAACTTGAATTCGCGAAGGAGTGATATTAGCATTTCTTTGTTAGATGATTTACTAACACTACCTAATTTCATTTCTGTCTGAAATAAAATTAGATATAACTTTGTTGAATTATGAAATTAAAACTATAGCAGACATCAACGGAACAATTTACATTGATTACGTCTGAGTAGAATATTTGGTAGATGTTCCGTCCGATCCGTCACATTTTAGTGGGCGTGACATCCAAGCCTTACATTAGTCTAACTTACCTCGCCCCCGTACGTTCTCTATGTTCTTCACTATTTTATTTTATATTCTCACTGCGTATCCTAAAGTTGATTCAAAAGTTTTGGAGTACTCTTAACTTTTGTAAGTTATAAATATGTATAATATCATAAGGATACATACAAGTTTATTCATATCGCTACATGGAATAGAATATGGAAAATACATCTCTTACCACACCCTAGATTAACTATATCATGCATACTAACCATAAACACTAAGTGCTCCTCAACACTAAGACTGTCCATGAAAACATCGAACTGTGGTACAATATCCACCAATCCCTGTACGTCTTTAATATTTTTACCATTCACTTTAATTGTACCGCTATTAGGAAGAGTACATTTTCCAGCCATTGACATAAGAAATGTTGTTTTGCCTGCACCACTGAAAAAGTAACATTAAATCTTAAAAAAAAGAGAGAACCAGTATTATTATCCCCCATATCTATTATCTCCCAGTATTAGAATAACCAGTGGATTAAAGCAAAAAAAATTAAACAATTTTTTGTGCCTGCAACTATCCTATGTTAAGTCTAAGTTTGGTGATAGAATATCTGACGAGTGGGTGTTACCTGCGCAGACAGGCTGACACAAAGCCCTTCCACAAAATAGAACCGACCAAACCGGTCGCACGTCAATCAAAATTTGTACCGTTTCGAAAACATGATTAAGACATTTAGAAGATGTGTAAAACTAATTAATGTAAGGAAATGATTGAAAATTAAATGTTGACTGACGTTGACAGCAGTGTTAATGATTAGTTAGTTATTTGATGAGCCTTTCAAAAACCGACCGTCAATGGAGTAATAGGATTGATATAATCTCTTTACCTCGGTCCGATTACTGCGACGAACTCCCCGGTTTTCATAGAAACTGAAACTTTAACAAATATATGAGTCAATTCTTGTTTTTAAAAGAGAACTAAGTCTATTTTTTTATATTTTACTCACCATTATTTAAAACAATCACAGCTGGTTTGGAAGATTTTTGGCGCCACCATGACTTCACTTCTGGAGTCCATACTTTTAATTTATCCACTTTAATAACGACATCGTTTTTGGAGTAGGTCTTTGTCGACTATAACATTTAAAAAATATTGTAAATTATAATACATTTTTCATTAAAAAAACCGAAACACCTCACTTCTTGGAGGCGAATGCAGTTAACAATTGAATAACAAATAATGTTTGCACGAGCACAGTTCAAAAGATATACACAGTATTTTTAATTTTTTTTTTACTCAGATGTTGACCGATTTCTACCACATCATTTACGATCTGTTATGGTTAATACTTGCTTATGCTATTTGATATCTAAGCATTATATACATATTACTAATGTCCTGTAACTAAATTATATTAATTTTAACAAAACATTTTCTTATTCCTATCTCGAATTAAGATTCAAAAATATAAGATTCAAAAATACTTCAAATTATTCACACCAACTACACTATAAATAGCCCATCGTAGTAAAGGTTTATTTATTAATAATTATGTTATTTGAAGAATCCATTTTATTCAAAAAATAAATTTATTTGAATGTGTTTATTTTTTGTTTAGTTTATAGCTTTGTTTGATTTGATTACAGGTACCTACTGCATTAAATATGTCGTAACCATCTAATTACAAAATGGCCGTAATAATATAAAGTTAACGACCTGTTTTTTATACGACGCATAAACTATAATATTTCCTAATAAATCTAACGTAATCACGAAGTGTACTTAAGTTTATTTTAATAGTCCCTGTTAGACAAAATTTATATTAATAAATAGTTTCAAGGATTTACATACGGTTTTTACGAATGGATTGTGTGATTCATGAGATAGGTTCAAATTTTTTTTAGTTTTGTTTTTGTTGAACATGGTGGAACATAAACATACATGGGACCGTTATTGGCGCTGTGGCCGCATAAACCAATATAGTTAATATATAATACAATATAAACATTTTATTATTTATCATTACGAAGCCGGAACGCGTTGCTCGTTAAATTATATTAGACAATTTAGTTTAATACCTACGCATTATTCTACTGCAATAATTTATTTCTTCACATAATTGTAGGTTGTTATTGAGATGGCGTCGGAAAAGGTGATTTATCTCAAGACAGTAAAGTCGAAAATGTGACCTTATGCGAAGTTAAACTTTTTGTGGGTAGAGTGATGATTAAATGCTGTCTATCAATCACGAAGACGAGTTTTAAGTACTGCCTAATGAAAAAAAGTAACTAAAAAGCAGTGTTGGTAAATAAATTATAAAAATATCAAATAGAAAAAAAATTAATGTAAACATAATGATTGCCGTCAAATACTACACATTCAAAATTTCGAGCAGCTACAAAAAATGTAAATAGTTTTTATACACTCGGGTTTAGAATCCAGGACCACGAAATCTGCAGCCGTAAGAGCTAACTAATAGACCGTCAAAGCGGTTAAAGTTAATTATACTATTATTATCATAGAATGAATATTTACTGTAACTTATCTAAGATAGTTAGATGTACAAATATTAAATCTAACGAGATTGAAGAGGGACCATTATATTTATAAAATTAACTTACTCAAAATTAGATACGAAAGAAATATTTTAACGACAATCGCTACAAAATACTTTTGCTTAACATTACTTGTATATCTTGTATGATGTTTCTAATCTTGTCTTTTGGAAAAAAAAAACAATTAGTGACATATCAGTCTCAGGAGTTAATAAAATAGAGTTTAATTTTTGTCCTTAGTGTAAAATGGGAAGTTGATAATTAAATGTCTTCGAAATAAATTTGCAATCAAAGTAGCTTTTCAAAACCTCTTATATATTAAACATAGCTTTTCTATAGTTTTTTATACTATAAAAAACTATAGAAATACTATATATTAAAATACTATTTTTGAGAGAGACTGTACTCCGAGATGAGGCATCCGAGTTTATCATTTCAACAGTTTGTTATTTATTTGTTATGTAAACGAAAGCACCATGACATCCGATAACACAGCTTACATTGTACGTATAATTACATATGTAACCTACTGATTCTTGAATGTTTATTAAATGTAATTAATAAAGTACCTATGCTTATTAACCTATTTCTTACAAAGTAGATTTGCCTTTGAAACAACATAAATAAGATATAATAAAGATAAAGTATTTTATAATAAATATGTGTATATAAGCGCTTATACCTAACCTAACCTTAAATAATTTGGTCTAAATAAACTCAAATGTATACATTTTTAGGTTACAAATATAGTCTTTGAAAATATCTATTGATTTGATTTATATACGCCATATTATAAATTATTAAAGTAGTTCGGTGCGGTACCTACTAAGCCTGGCTTTTATCTGGATCATTCGGATCACACAAAATTCAACCATATGGCAAAATAAAAAAGGCTTAACAAAACTATAGTTGCATTCCATTTTCGTTCCCTATTTAATATATATAAATAAATCGATAAATATATAAAATGTACATACCCCTTCATCCATTTTCATTTGTCAATATGAAAGCGTTTACTTAATTAACAACACAAAACTGTTCAACATCACAAATCTTGATAAATGTGAAAGGATTCTGACTACAGCGACATGTCAAATAAACGCTGTTTGTAGGAGATAAAATGAGATAAAACTCATCTCTGAGTTGCATGTAAACATAAATTAATTTAGAGTCCCTTATTTGTATTCACTAACATTTAAATAGTATATTTCTTAATTGAATCTTAATATTGGACATCGTAACTTAGATGTTAGAAAATTATCAACGCGAGTAAATTACTAGCGATTGATCTAGGTAAATTGTTTACTGTAATTTGGTAATGACGAAATTATTATAATAGTCATTGTAGCTTGTTATTCGAATATTTTCTTATAGTAAGTTCAAATATGAGTAGTTTAATAATTTACTGTAAACGATTGTTTCAATAAAGCTGTGACATGGCTGCGACCATATACAATTACTCCATAAATATTTGATAATTTATTTAGCACGGATATTGACAAGTGGCATTGAAATTTTAAGACAATTTTTAAAGATATATTGAAATCTTTATTATCTGAACTATTTTAGACTTGTTTTTCCAATATATGTACTAAAATTCTATAATATTGAAAGCGTATAAAACTATAAGTTTCGTATATAATCCCTGTTCTCTATCTTGTCGTGTCGGATATTCATTCCAGCAAAATAAGGCAATTATATTTTGCCCTTACACTTTGTTAAAATAGTCTATTTAAAAATTTAAAATAATTATCTTCTTACAATGTAAGCTGAGCTCAGATCTATGTTCAATAATATTTAATAGGGTTCAGCTTATGCTTGATATATACGTACGACCTACATTAATTAAATTATTACTGTTGAGATAACAGGAATACTTTTCTTTATAATAAACGAGTCTTGTATTTAAAAAATGATAAAATTAATCATTGAACTGGACTAATCATGCTTGGCCGTAGACGTTTCTTATCGTATTTGATCCTTTTATTAATTTATGAATGGGTTATTGGGTCAAAATCTAATAATAATACTTTTTATTCACAAAATCTTGTTTATTTCTTTTTTGTATAGACGTGATTTCATATGCTTAATTCGTTATTATAATAATTAATCTTGTGCTCGTCGAAAAACCTACAACTAACGGGTGTAAATCAGAGAGATGGCCATTGTCCATTAGTGTGAATGTACTTCGAATATTGAATTCGGCTAATTAGGAATTTCACTGATGAATTAACTGAAACATAGTATCATTTCATTTCCATTTCTTAGACACTTATGTAGCTACAAGAATTAAATAATTAGATTAGTTGGTATTGTTACTCAGCCGTCCTTTCATTTCATTCATTTCATCAACATTCGAATACATCAGTCACATTCTTCTAGCTTTATGATCAGATAAATGTTACCTAATGCGACGCGTCCGCCGAAGCAAGATCGTTAATGTTATTGAATATATTTCATTTAAACTATTCATTGTATGTTATCTTAATAGTATACCACCAACGCCTTTAGACAGTGGGATTATATTTCTTAAAAAAAAACCTTATGAACTAAGATATTATGTCCCTTGTAACTTGTCCCAACAAATGAAATCTACATGCTGTAGTCTCCATTAACAATATTTGGTCTATTTGTTAGTATAACAGCCAACCGGCTGTTTTATTTTAAGTATATTGTAATATTCTATAACCATCACTAAATCTGTTAAAAAAAACTCCTTAAACCAAGAAGGCGATAGACTCAAATACTACCGCACAATACAATAATGTACGGTTTTCGCTAATGGACGGAATGATTTAGGTGTAACGTTCATTATGGTTTTGTGAAAATTGGCTGAAATATGACGATAATTGTTTTAGATGTCGGTAAAAATCATGCCGTCTGGAAGGAACTTGGTGGAAACACAAAGCACTTGGTGGAAGGGCTTAGTGCAAGTTCGCCTGGGTAGGTACCATCCACTTATCAGTTATTCTACCACAAAACAGCGTTACTTGGTATTTTTGTGTTCCAGTTAGAAGGATGAGTGAGCCAGTGTCATTACAGGCACAAGGGACAACATCTTAGTTCCAAAGGTTGGTGGCGCGTTGGCGATGTAAGCGATGGTTATGGGCTTGTCCACCTCCCTATTTTATAAAAAAAAACCTTCACTGGAGTGCGCCATTTAAATCATTAGCCCTTATATCTACTATAAACTTTTATGTAGACCAATATTCTGGGCAAAGCTGGGACGGGTAGCTGAGTCATAATCAAACACTAGACTAGAAGACGAAGTAATCTTCAGGCAGATTATGCAAGGAAAAAGAGACGTACGTATCTGTAGCTATAAGCTGTATATAATAGTCATTATATCTTCGGACATTATTCACACATGGCCATATGATCCCAAACTGAGCAGAGCTTGTAATATGGAAACCAGACAACTGACATATCTACCAAACACGCAAACCGGCTCGTCAATATATATGGCATAAATACTTTTTTTTAACAAGTATTGTCTATTGATATGCTCATTTAATAATGTGATGATTTTTAAGAAATCCGATACTATTTTGTCTATTGTAAACGAAATCAAACGCCATTTTAATCTCAAAACATTTTATTTTAAAATAAACTCACACGCTCTCATACAATAAGTAATACTTATTACAAAAAAATAATTCGAATATTATACACTATTGTCTAGAATTTTCATATAATTATATATAACTTTAGCCGAAAATGGCACTTAAGACATAAATTATAAAGTTTAAAATAACTTAAGGTACTCTACCCACGTAGGCACGATAAAGAAATTCGATGTAAAGAGGCACTTTATTTCGTCTCTATTATTTACGGTATATAAAAACAAGATAAAATATTAACTGAAATCTATTTTACATTTGAAATAAGCAAACAAAATCACGTAATGACCATAATATCTAAAAATAAACTTCTCTTTTTAAAGAATCCGCACAACTTCTAATAATATTTATTTTTAAAACAATAATCTATACAGAATAAATTCTGTTTATACAAAAGCTTGACTTTAAAACCGCGAAACCATTTCACAATAAATATTTACCATAAATTCGATGATTGTAGGACCTTAAAATTTACTTAATAAACGAAGGCCAAAATTTGCCTTTTTTATTTACTTTAAGGCACTGACTCAGTATCGCTTCCGGTCAATTTTTTTTACTCAATAACACTATTTGGTTAATAAAATCGTAAGCAAAACGTTTAAAATGACAATAACTCCAAATAATTCTAGTTCGAAATCAAAGTTTCAAAAATTAAGAAAATAATCATATGAATGTTTTAATTTTAAACAAAATATGTATAGAAATTTGAAAAACAGATTAATTTATTAATTGTTGATCCGTCAACAGTAATATGTTTATCGATCGAATGTCGTCATGTAAATGAAATATAACATAACAACTAATAAATCACTATAAACACAATTTGACCACGAGGGGTGAACCGAAGTGACCACATTTCTTGCACCGTGGTCGGTCAGCAAGCGCAGGATTTGCTTGTACTCTTGTCGCGATTATTTTCTCCGTTTGCGATCTTGTGGTCGAGTGCGAATCCATCGCCGTCTTTATCGCTGCTTTGTAGAAGTTTGTCGTTTAGAAGAATCTGGAAAAAAAATCGAGTTATCTTTGTAAATTAGATTTGAATTTTAGAACATATTCCTTTTTCCTTTTCAAATAAAACCGATAAAAGTCATAATAAATCTCCAAATCAATAATCAATAACATAATATATTAGTGAAATAATAATACCATTGAAGTCATTTTAATAAGTATTATAAGATAACTAAGTTTGTTAGATTTCTTATTCTGAATTCGCTTAACACTTATAGTAGAGAGTATGTTTATAAAATATGTACATATTTTTTAGATACAAATGTGAAGGTAAATCTTCTTGGAGACGTTTTTGCGTTTGCACTAGTAGCAAACAGTATAGTACAGTAGTACAGACAGTGACTAAAACTCAAATAAACTAGATTGCGCTAGCCACCCCGAGCCACGAACTCTCGCATAAGCTGCGTTATTAATAGATATACGGTATTAATTTATGTCATATATACTTCATACAAAATGTCAACAAAATTACGAAAAAGTCACAACAGCAAATTATAATATGTTATAACAGAACATAATTAACACTTTCCAATTTAGATAGTTTTAAAAATGTTATTCGATCACGCGCGTTCAAAAAACAGTCTCGCGGTGAGATATATAATAATACACATTATAATATAAAATAAAGAGCTTAATGTATGTCATGGATGTAACCTTAATATAAACCATGAGCCGATACGGGTAATTCAAAACTAAACATTACGACAATTAAATCCATAGTGAGACATGAAAAAGATATGGCATTACAGAATTACAAAACATTTTTGTATACGTATAGTAGTAGTTAAATACATTTGTATAAATTAATTATTATTTGCCGTCGGCGCGCGCAACGGCATGACAGACCGACGTAATGCATTTGATAACAATTATCGTGTGAACGATTCAGTTTCACATTTATCCCATAGATCGTTATCAAAAATGTTTTATTCTTTTAAGTAATCATAGTGTGATTACTTTAAATAAAACCCAGCCGTAAGTTAAATAAATAAAAATGATATGTAATATAGATGTATTTATGGTACACTATAGTTACCTACATACAAAAATTTAAAATGTATCTTTCATGATTTATTTAGCATAAATGCCTCATTTGTTGTTGTTTATATTATAACTTTATATCGATAAACTAGTAAATGTATATAAATCTATATAATTATAATAATCATTTATGATGACACGGTAAAAAAAACATTGCATAATACTTTTAATTACGCTACCGATTCACAGATTCAACATCATCGCCCAAATCACATTCCAAAGTAAAAAAGAATAAAGGACTGCAATTTTTTTTTGTCATTTATTGTAATCAAATTATTTACCACGTATTTTATTTAAAATATTATGTAATAGTTGGAGTTTTAAATTAGATTTATAATAATTACATTGTATTATTTATACGTCTTTATTGGACACACATAAAAATTAAACTCCAAAATATAGGTAAATTATAAAGTATGTAAAGCCGTTCTTTCAGAAGTTCTATTGTGGATTTAAGAAAAAAAAATGGTGGTTATAATAACTTGGGACATAATATAATAACTTGGGACATTATTCACACACGGCCATCTGATCCCAAACTAATCAGAGCTTGTACTATGGAAACCAGACAACTGATATACTACATATACTACTTTTTCTTTTGTAAATACATACTTATATAGATAATTACACCCAGACTCAGGACAAACAGACATGTTCATGCACACAAATGTCTGTCCTGGGTGGGAATCGAACCCACGACCTGGCTGCGGCGTGAAAAGTTAATCGCACTTACTATCAACTTAAATAAAACGTTGCTCATAATATACGTAGGTAATGAAATATATAATCCCGATATTTGTTATAAATAAAATAATTTTAAAAACTATTCCGAACGAAATCTATATAAATAAAATGATAGAGATCTGTGGTTGTGCGCGCATCACGGAAAACTACTGCATAGAATTCAATGAATTTTTCTAAATTTTATATCTTAGACACTTGGCCCTTATCAAAAAAAAATGATTGCGATATCTTCATTTAATAAAAAGTTATTAAAGTTTCAAGAAACAACATTTGTATATGCACTGCGTGTTCAGTGATGATGTATTCCTTCGTACATAAGAAAACTTTGTTAATATATCAAGCAAAGGACGAAGTCGCGGGTATCAGCTAGTTATAAAAAAAGTTTTATCGCCGTCGCGTCGAAAGTCAGCCTTATCGTGGGAGAGGATCATCTATAACTTAAAACATTTTCTAGAAACAACGAAACCAGTTTAATTATTTAACCGGCGTCGCGTCGTCGGACCAAAACACACCCGAGTCTGAACATCTAATGTGACTTTTACGCAAGATAAGATCGACGATGTAAAATTAATTTAAATGAGGAATTTGTTTAAGAGTATTTTCACAAACTATTCGTGTGACAATCACTGAAATTTCTTTATAATACCAATTTTTTATATTTTTTTTTAAGTATACAATAATGCATTATTTAAAAAAAAACTTTATTGTTGCCATAATCGGAACTTGTTTTCAGTGTTTTTTTTTAACTAATTTGGATTTTAAACCAAAATTCTGACCTTAATATTCGAAATTCGAAAGTTACTTCCATGAACATGACAGCAAATATATTAATACGAGTATTCCGTTCTGAGATATACGTAACAACCAATATATTAAACTGGTATATAAAAGGATTAAACGGTACTTAAGATTTAAAAAATATAATTAACATTTTCAAAACTTCATAATATGATCAACCTATATATACTTATAAGGTAATGGATTCTGATAAAGTAAAGTTGAGGTTTTTTTTTTAATTATTTATCTACGTGTGCAGATTATACGAAATATTTTTAAATAAAATTCTTAAAAAGTTCTTTTAAGAATCTTTTCAATTTCATATCATTAGATATTTAAAACCTTTGTTTTTGGCAAAAAAAAAGAAATTACCATTTTCGTTAATCCGTTACGGACTTAAATATGTTAATTTTAATATATTGTCATTGAAAGATAAATCGTTTTGCAAAAAGATACCGGTTGTACCGCTCCATTTATACAAGATCTTTTTTAATAATGATGTCATGATGGCTTCAATAAAAAATAAAAATATAATCCTCGTAAAAAAGCGACTTTATCGATCTATTAGCTTATAAGCTCTAAAATAGTATAAAAGAAAAAAAATGCTTCGCATAGTTATGTGAGTAATGCAGTATTTTAAACATTACGAATAATACGATTCCTCTTTTGATTAGCTGACGATTATAAAATGATATAGAAAGACATGCTAACTAACTAAAATCTCACCTTATTAACTAATGAACGAGCCGCATCCTCAATGTTGATGTTCTCCTTAGCGGATGTCTCGAACCATCCTGCGAATCCCTTCTCCCGGCAGTATTCATCCATTTTTGCTGGTGAATTCACTATACCTTCTTTTTGCTGATCACACTGCAGGAAAAAATATTAGCCGTTACATTTTTGTTTTATCGGAAAACACATACTAGATTATTAAAAATATATCAAGTTGATATTATTTACGGTCAAAAGAAATGATCCGGTAAAAATTGTATTTATTGTTTCCAAATAATAATATGTATAAAGCATATGTGTCTATACCAAGAGCTTCATTGAAATGTATTCTATTCTTAGAAATTATTACCGTTAATATACCGGTATGCACTAGTTTTAAACGGACGCGACGGTATGCTGATCAAAACAAATCCAAACAGAAATTTTTCAGAGTAAAAAGTTTCTGTTGCTGGATCTTATAGATCAATAGAAAAATAATACGAAATATTATAAATTGCAAAAGTCAAGATGGATACCAATTTTAAGTCGTCATTTGTTTATTTCGTTGGAAACTATAAATAGATATATTCACCTTATTTGCAAGCAGTATACACGGTATAGGCGACCCGTCAGGCAACTGCACTTTGGTGTCCAAGTCGTTCTTCCACTTTACCACCGCGTCGAATGTGGCCACGCGGGATACATCGAACACTATGAACGCGCCCACAGCCTCCTTGTAGTACACGCGCGTCATGTTCCCAAAACGCTCTTGACCTATAATATAATGGACTCTTGTTACTTTGCGAATGTATTTTTAATTTATTCTTAAAGAAAAAGGATCTGCTATTTCCAGTAACGACAATTTGTAATAATTGTTGTATTTTGTACTAGAGTTTGAGAAACTTACCGTACATACACTATAGAGGAACCATTATAAGTAAAGACATGAACATTAGCAAATAGATTATCATTAGAATCATAAACATCCATGAAAACATTAAGCCCATATCGTCCATTTTTGCTATTTAACATTCTAAATGTCAAATATTTAAAATACTTTTTAAATAATATATAAAACTATTTTTGATTAACGGTCTACTTAAATGTTCTATAAATGTTATGTTTTGTTATTTTCATAGTTAAAATTGTAGCAAAAAAAAATATAAGAAAAGAAAACTCTTTATTTCTTTTTTTAAATAATTTTATCGTTAAAAGAAAAACTAGGTTAAGGAAATAAAAAGAAACATACCCGCAATATCCCATAATTGTAGACGTATAACTGTGTTCGCGTCCCAATTAAGTACTTTGAGAGCGAAGTCGACACCAATCGTCGCTCGATAGTGCTGGCTGAAGAACTGGTGGACATATCTCTTGATGATAGATGTCTTCCCCGTACCAAGTTCTCCGATCACCAGGATTTTGTAAAGATGTTCTCGCCTCTCGCCACCCGCAGATGTATGCGACTGAAACAAACAAATAAAGACAAATTAAATTCAAGGTGTCGTAAATAGTTCAAGGTGTGTTTATATGTCGGTGCAAGTTTTGGCAAAGCAATTGATGGTGCTTATAACTAAAAATAATTCACACATTATTAGGTTTATTGAATATGACATGATGATTATGTCCGTTTGACCGATTCTGATATGGCTGCCATTCTCGAAGGAAGCGAGCTGTGTGCGAAAACAGGTGGCACCCTGGTTTTGCCCTCACGTTCATAATCTTATTGATATATCACACGATCAGAGCAGAGTTACGAGAGTATAAACTGAAAAGTTCTAAACTCCAGGTTGCCATAGAGACTATTTTTTTTTTAGCTGGCCCGAGATTTTAGCCTAAATGCTCCTAGAAGCTAGTTAATAGACCAACAAAAGAGTTAACGTATAATACAAGTAATTATTACTACGTTTTTGACGCAAAGTACTGTACTGGAATGTATTTTTTTCCAAATGTTAGTCACATCATTTGCCAGGGCGTACGTCAGTACTGTGTTATTTTAGTTACAAACCTATTTTCGAAGATACTAACTACCTGTGCAGCGTCCGCACGGGTAAAATAAGGGTCTACTTAGAACGTTCATATTCAAGGACAAACATACAAAACTCTTGTTTTTTTGGGAGCTGAGGACCTTATGGGGCGCACGCAGAACAACCGACAAATGTTTCAAAAACGCATAGAGGACAAAAACACTATACTTAATCAAATATATTACCAAATCGGTCAAATCTCAACGAACAAAGGAAATGAAATTTTGATAGTTTCTGCATACGGCTTTGTCCTCGTGTGAGAGTGAGAAAGCAAATATTTCAAAAGACCTAGCATGAAATTATAGCGAAGAAGCCATAGTAGCCTGTCGTTAACACCGTAGTAAGAATTACCGAGTAAATCACATAATACTTTTTCTTATAAATGGTTTTTTATAATATAGAATATAAATAGTTTTATACTTTATTTGTGGTTTCAGATTCAGTTTCAACAATAACAAAATGCTTAATTTTATAATTAAACCAAGAAAGAAAATGAAATATACAATAACAAGTATAATGTTTTTATGTAACGTAGGTATGTATAATGTATTATGGACTCTTTCTGTTCAAACATGTAATCGCTTTTGGAGGCAGGGAATTTATACGAGGAATTATATATAATATATAACGAGGAACTATCTTTAGTTAAAGAAGCCGCGGATACAGATAATGGGTACAATATAAAGACGCCTTCATACAAACGCCGAAAGTCAATGACTTCGATGACATCGACCATAGAATAACATATCTTTTTTTTATAGTAAAGTTTCGATATTCATAATCATTTATTTAGCCTTATCCCATTTGTTTCGAGCCGACTAGTGTAACAAAACTATCACAACTACAGACACTCGTTATTAACGAGATTTATAAGAATTTCATTTTAATAGTATATTTAATTTATTTTGTAGCCTCATATATAATTGATTTTGTTTTAATTTATATATAAGTAGGTATGTCATTATATTTTTCTGTGTAGTGGTAACCGTCTTTTTAATATGTTTTAGATGGCAACTTCGTTTATTTAATAAAAAAGGAGTAAAAAGATTTATAGCCGCCTAGGGGTACATACCACTATCACCTCCGTCAACTATAATAATAGTGTGCATTAAAATAATGCAAGAAAAAGGAGTAATTAGATTTTCAATCGCCCATCTATATGATGTAATGGGAATGCCTTTACTTAGGGCTTTGGGGTCCGTCACGATAATTATAATGATGTATTATAATTAATTCATAGAAATACTTAGATAAATAAAAATAATTAACTCTCGACAAATTAATTGAATTAACGGTCGAATAAGTATAATTACGTACAATACTTCATAAAAAATAATATAAGTAAATAATGAGTACATGATTTAAACTATAAGTAAATTACGTAATATTTTCGTAATTTAAATAACTTACAGTTAAGCAATATTTTTTACTTGTTACAATGTAACGTAAAAGTAAACTGAAATACGTATACGTTTTCAGTATTATAAAGAAAACTTAACAAGAAACGATTATAATAAGGTTTCATAATCCGTAAAGTATATAATACATAGTTACGAATTTAAGTAAAGACTGAGAAACGATCTACCCGTGATTTTTTAAACTTAGCTAAAGTTTGTCAGGTCATTTAATATTTGTATGAAATTTAATGTTATATGGGTTTTTGGGTGTAGCTACTGACTTCAGAGCATGAAGAATGTTCGAAGCATGTTATGTTGCTGATGTTCTCTTGTCTGATTTTGGCCAGAGCTATTCTCAAGGAGGACGACCCATCTACGCAGGACATAATAGTACACATGTGTGATACAAATTTAAAAGCTATCAACTTTTAATCCGTTTCATTGTAAAATGATTAATCCGTTCAAAATTTTCCGACAGTTTAACGATCATTAGTGCTATTAAATAATAAGGTACACCTATGTGAAATATTATTCATATATAATAGAAGATAAATGAACTCATAATTATGGCTAAATTTAGTAATTTAGTGCTTTGCGGCTAGAATTTCTCGTACTTTGATGTCATCCCGACTCAACAAGATGTAGGTATAAAGAGCGATCTCGAATGGTTAATTCCGCTGTTATCGTTAATTCATGTCAATTAACTTACGAACATACAGAATAGAAATAGAATCAAAGATACTTCGTGCAAATAATAATTTGACAACAATATTTTATCATAGGAATCCTACTAATCCTATTACTAAGAATAACATTTTGTTAGGGTGTAAAGTACATTGCGTCAGCCCCAAGTAAACAAGATATGGGCTTGAGGCGTGTTAAAATAATAAAACTTTAAATAAATAATATACACTAAACAAATTACTATTAGATTTGTTTAACTACGTAGCTAACTGTAATGTAAGAGTAATAAATTATGAGCTTAATAAGAATCTATTTTCACAGAACAATTTAAACATATGCAACACAGATAAAAAATAAGTATAAATAGATTATTGAGTTAGTTATTTTAATACATAAGTCACGAACACTATGTGACATTTAAGCCAATTTTTTTTATTTAATTCGGTAGAAAAAAATAAAAATGTTTAATTGCGATTCATACATGTATTTTGGAGTGTTTTTCTACCCGTTATAGGCTAGTCTTGCCTGATGTCAAGCATCGACACGGTCTACGATGTAGCTTGCCTAGAAGATACATGTTGTATTGATTTGAATTAAATTTATATAAAGGCATAAAACACATCAGATGGTGGTTTAAATACGCAACCGCCACCGAGTTTTACGACTTAATTTGTACTTATAACTCATCTCATGCTCAACTGTTAATGAAATCGTGAGGAAATAGTCATATCAATAATGCATCCTTTAACCGGTTTTAAGGTGTAATCATTAACCACGATCAAACACGATTGTCACATCACGAAGGTTTAATGAGAAAATATTGCATGAATGATGTTTATGGAGGAGTTTAATAAATTTCAATTGCAGTAAATCAATTTAATACTTTAGTAAGATTAAGATAAGACATATTTTATAGGCATTCAGATATACTGTAGAATATTCATATATTATTATAATCGGATAATGGTTTAAAGTTATTTGTTATTAATTACGGAGTAGGTAAGTATAAGTAGGTATATAATGATTCAACTATTACATTAATTTTAAAAGTTGATAACTATGCATTTTGACGATTTATCAGCCGATCAGACTTGTAACCGTAAAAGATTATTTTAGGTAATGAAAATATATATTTTTTCTTTTAAGTTTTTATAAATAGTAATATTTCATAATATTAGTAATTGACCTATAGTACTTAAAACGTGATTAGGCTATTTCCATGAAGAGCATTATCGTCAATTACAATGTACAAACAACAAATGTAATTATAAGCCTATACATAATAATACTTAACCAGTTCTAGTTAAGGTAAACTAAGAAAACAATCTTTGACAAGTTTTATAAGAAGAAGCAGTTGATAAATTATTTATGTATTATAATAAAAATGTATATAAGTGAGTTACATATACGTTTTTGAATGTTAACAACAATACTCCGATTTAAAGATAGAAATGAATTATAATATACTTGGTGGTAGAGCTTTGTGCAAGCTCGTCTGGGTACCACCCACTCATCAGATATTCTGCCGCAAAACAGCAGTACTTTATATTGCTGTGTTCCGGTTTGAAGGGTGAGTGAGCCAGTGTAATTACATTCACAAGGGACATAACATCTTAGTTCCCAAGGTTGGTGGCGCATTGGCGATGTAAGCGATTTCTACATTTCTTACAATGCCATTGTCTATGGGCGTTGGTGACCACTTACCATCAGGTGCATCATATGCTCGTCCGCCTTCCTATACCAAAAAAAATAATAAATGAATGATAAAATATGTAATTCACTTAAAATGTATATAAGTAAATATTGAAATTGACAAAAACTGTAATAAGTAAGAGAAAATATGTTAAAAGGAAACAAATACAAAAGTTGTACAACCTCAATTTGATTTTGCTATTTTGCGAAATTGGGAATAACCGTTACAATGAGAGGCTTCAAGAATAAAACGAATCGGTCCGAATCGAGAAATGTTGACAACCTCATACGTAAGATAATACATTTCAAGTAAATCTTTACAAAATTAAATCTATGAAACAAACTGTAAGTTCAATAAATAAACAAATGTTCTAGAAATCCAATCAAAGATAAATTATACAATATATTATAAGGATTATTGTTAAGTAGTGATATAAGTTACTTTATAACTAATGTTACCGAACTCCAACATATAATTAATTGGAATATATTGCGGGTAACTATTTAAAGTAAAATAAATAAGGTATTTATGTATAACTTACACTTTTGATCTGCTTGGGTGACATCTTTATTTATATTATCACAAATCACGAAACACTAGAAGAAGACTAGCGGCTATAGAAGATTCTCGACAACAAAACAAAACATTGCATTCCGTCACCTTCTTATACCAGGCACTGTTTTTTCTTATTTTTTAACCGTCTTATTTTTTATATCAGGTTCTAATTACTAGACTATCGTGCAATGGTTATATCCTTGATACAGAATGTTTGCAATATAATACTGCTTGGTTTTAAAAAGTAATTGAACCTATGTGAAATATTATTTAAAATATTTGAAAAAAAAAACTTCATGAAGTTCGTAAGCGAATCGGTCGTTTATTTTTAGTTAAGATTTTTTTTATTTAAAAAATCACTTTTTTTATTAATTATTTTATAAACACGTCACTTCACAGTCGATTTACGATATTGAAATATTACGTTAGTCCAATGACCGGCTATTTATCGAATGAGTTGGAGTGGCGCTGTCTTATCGGACACCAGATAACAGTTGTGTGGACAAGTACTCACTGATGTCATTTGCACTGTTCGCGACAGTCAACTAAGTGTCACAAGACATGGACGCCGTTTATATAGAGTATAGACAGAGGGCACTTACCTGATATTTAAAAAAAAGTTTTTTAAGTATGTACATAGAAAAAAAACATTTTGAAGCCAGTACAACGATGCTTTACCTGAATTTGACATTATTCCTTTTTTTTATTACAAATTCAATTTGCACAGGTTCATCTCGCATCTTTTTAAGGTGCGATGTATTTTTGATATGTTTTATTTGAACTAAATATTATGTACATTTACGGTGCAGTGAATCTTGATTGCACAACAAATATACATTTTGATAAATGTTGTACGGAATATTTTTACTATTAGGTCATATTCAGGTCATTGGCTTGACCTTAAGGCGACTTATATCATATATATCCTATATGGCAAATAGCAAATGGCCTAAATAACAAAAATAAAATAAACTGTAAAATAAACGAAAAAAAAGAAAGAAAAGATAAGCGTTAGGCTCGCCTGCTGTAAATGTTAACGCAATAAACTACATTAAAAAAAAAACATACAGACGAATTGATAACCTCCTCCTTTTTTTGAAGTCGGTTAAAAAAACAACTAACGCCACCATTGGAACATCTTAAGTGATAAATAAACACTACATAGAGTATAAACTTTTAATTCTTTTTACGAACCCACTATGAATGTTACTTATCTGAAATACAGTTTATTTTATTTATGTTATTTGTTCTTGGATTTGTTTCCCGCCACTATTCGGGTGGTCCAGGTGATTACATGCTCCACTGGTAGACGCCATTATCAAAAAATACTTCCTACGTATTTTACGACATCAACGACAATATTCTCTTTCGTTGCAACCACGCGGTATTGAAATTTATAATGCATAAAATATAATACGTCAAATTCCAAAAAAATATCGTATCCTCAATAGAATATATAAAAACTTTCTCCACGTTACAAATATTTAACACAAAAAGTACTACTAAAAACGATGTATGCAAAATGTTTTTTTCAATGAATATGAAACTAAAACATATTCCTAAATAATTATATATAGAAAAAAAATTAAAAAAAGTTACATTTACAGGATGTGAGACTGCACGCTATAACAAGTAAAACGGGTCTTGGTATGTGTAGGCTGGGTCCTTTTTGTTAAATCGATTTTGAAACGGTATAACGGTTAATATTTATCAAAAGAAAATATTTTAACAAAATATTTTTTTATGAGTAATGTCTTATAGTAATGTCTGTGTAATTACAGGCACAAGGGACATCAGTAAGATTGGTGGCGCATTGGCGATGTAAGCGATGGTTAACATCTCTTACAATGCCAATATCTATGGGCGTGGGTGACCACTTACCATCAGGTGGCCCGTATGCACGTCGGCGTTCCTATGCAATAAAAAAAAAAGATTCACTGTATACTCATTCATTACTATATAGGTATGCGGCGTAGACACTACTCATACATACCCTCCTGACGTACTGCCTATAGAAATACTTCTCAATGGCGTACTATCAATTAAAATAGACACCAATCAAAGACAATTTACTACGTTTTGTGGTTTTACTAAAAATAACTAAAAATACATTATAACAATTTAAAAGATATATGCAACCCATTTTGCCATTATCCGTATATTTACGATCGCAGACATGCCTTTACATGTACATTATTCTATTTTCGTTAAATTTCGTAAATTCGTAAGTTCTACGTCTACATGTATCATTGACTTATAAAAGCTAAACTGAAACCTTAACCTATACTTTTATTTTATTTTAACAGAGCATACAACATAAAACCTGGCACATTAACATTTGCAAATGTACAGCTAACATTTACAAGTTTACGTATAAATGTATAAGTATTTTTATAGAATCTTTTTTAATCGATTATAATTTAAAAAATAACGACTGGTTCTAGAGAAGGAAGAATTTCTTATGACGCATTAAAATTAACCTTACATTAAAAATGTTCATCGTCAAATGACAAATAAATCTATGATTTTTAAAATTAGAATAACAAATGAAACATTAGAACGTAATTTAAGTAGTTTATATTTAAAAATCGAACGATAATTCCTTGAACTACTTAAACACTATTGTCCAATATAGAGAATGGCGGTTATTGATATCGGGAGACTCATTGCATAACCATTATAAGTTAGAACATTTTCAAACCGCGACGAGGTAAACTTATATGGGGTGTCTAATTACGAATACGCAATTAGCATTTACCACAATTTTAGGACTAAAGCGCCGCGCAGCGGCTTTAATTTAATATAAAAATCTGTAAATTGTATACTGAGATCCATTAATTATAAGCCGCGCTACAATAACTCATCAGGTAGTACATAAATATATGCAAGTTCGTATATTTATATTATGTACTTAATGTGTCGCGTCGCGATGATTAACATACCTAATAGTCAAATAAATATATGAAATAAGGCAGTTACACGTATTGATATTTAATACTTAAATGAACTAGACCAAAACGAGGTCATACTTGAACATTTTTGACAAATTTATTAAATATTTAAAATCTGTAGATACAATACATTGTTTCCGATTGAAGCACAAATATTTATAGAATGAAAACCAGTTTCTATTTGAATTTAGAATGCGACACAATAATATCAAAATTATACAGCTATATTAGTTTTATCGTGATTCTGACAAATATTGTTATTAAGGAAATGTTTCTGCAATATTCTACTAATTTATTTAGATGTTAATCGAAAAATAGGAACGTCAGCAGTCATTTATAATAATTTTATGTATTGCTAACCGTCGCGAGAAATTTGAATTTAACTCCTGGAAATTTTTATGTATATATGTAATCCTTTTAAAAATACAAATAGAGAATACATTCATATTGTTTTTAATTTTTTTAAATCTACTTATCTATCCATTTCATGACTCGCAAAAACTGATGGATATTTGTACGATAACAAAATTTACACCGAAACTATTCGATTGATATACATTTACATGACGTTAATAAATAATAGTTTAAAAAAACTAAAAAAACACGCTAAGATTATCCAGCGAAACGTCGAAAAAAAAAAAAACTGTTATCAAATTATTGCATTGTCATCGGTCCTTGATACGTATGCAAAGTTTCAAATTAATCAGACTTCTGGAAATTGGTGAAAATTTAGTTCAACGATTCCGTTACATACAACCCAAGCTAATAAAAGCGTGTTAAAAATCGCAGCCGTGAAAAGTCGGAACAGGAGTCAAAAAAAGAAGACAGAGAAACAGAGAAAAATTGATTGATTGAATAGATTGGACATGAGGCTTGAATAGAAAACTTCTTGGTACATATGGCATACAAACATAAATCTGATACATACCTATATAATGAAGATGATAATGCCAACCGTAAGACCCCTAAAACTAATTGTAGGTTATACCAGCTATTAATATTGTTAGATAATATTATTGAAAACATTAAAGAAGTTACATTTTTAACATTCATTTGTATGTAATCAAGTAATAAGTTTTATATAAGCGTCAAGTAATATAAAATAAATATTTTGCTTCGATATTTGCAATACTCCAATACGAGACAAGCTATCAAAATATTTTTGGAAAATGTTAATGAAGGCTAGCTTCCTGTTTAATTAGAATATAATGAGATTTCTTTAAATTCCAATAGTATCGATAAAAACAGGTAGAACAGGTCCGACATAACCATAACTAATACGTATTGAATAAATCGTTTCTCGTTAGTTAATAGGCGAATTTATATCCGTTACTGTTTGTTACTTAATTTCTCTCGAATTATTTAAATAGCTTTTGTCGTATTTTATGAAATGGTAATTAAATCGAGCCCATCTTTAATTCATATTGCAGTACATTTCATAACCAAAGTTTTTTAGGTTGTTATATATTTACTTGAATTCAATTTTTAAATACGCCTGTTTGAACAGACTAAGAATCAAAAACAATTGCAATATTAATATATACTTAATGCCGTTCAGTATGTTTGCGTCATTTTGCAAAATATGTCGCGATATATAATAATAATTAATGACGTTTAGGTCAATCGCATAAATAAAATATTTGCACAAATGTGCCAATATGCGAATGTACAAGATGCGATCGGATGCAAAGCACACGGGCAGGCAAGCTTGACGTGTACTCACGAAGGGCATCGTAGCGCGTCCACCGCTGTAAACTATCGTGAAATGAAACGTACTGGAATCAACAGGGACGTCTCAGCGCTGAAGCCGCAGCACTCGCACACCGTCAGGTAGCACTCGTCACCGTTCTCCTCGAAGGTCATGGCGCGCGCGCATCGCACGGGCAGCCTTTGCCCACTGACGACTATCGCGGCGCGCGGGCGCCCACACTCGCTAACACTCACCGATGGTACGTCGTCAATGTCGGCTTTGTGTTCCGGCTCGATGAGGTCTCCGTAAGCCGGCATCGTGTCCGCTGCGTTTGTCGTGTCCGCACACCCCTCCTCTTCCGTTTCGTTGTTGTCACTCGAATGCGGCGGCGCGGGCGAATGCGCAGCCATAGCGAGTCGCTGCCGGGCCAGTAATACCGCCGCCTCCAGTGTCCCCACCTCACCCCCTCCTTCCTCGACCTCATCCTCGTCATCGTCACGATCCTCTGACAGGGCAACTGACGCCTGCGCGACGAACGCAATGCGTCGCTTCAGAGCATCACCCGGGCTTGGTTCTTCTACGGGTTTCACGATTTCAGTTTTACGCCGTCGTTTCCACGCCTCCTTTGTAAAGGCCCGCATCGCTACTGGATGTTCTACTGCTATAGGAATGAAGGGCGGTTCTGGTGATGGAGATGGCTCTGGCAAAGTGGAATCTGACTTAGATTCCGTAGTATTGTTGGATTGTTGCTCTTGCTTTTCGGGTTCAACAGACGCGTCAGATTCTGGTTTTGATAAAACCTGATCTTGATCGGGATTCGAGGGATTAACTGGAGCTTCATTTTGATCACCTTGTTCGGGGTCAGGTCCAGGATCATCAGATAGCGATGGTGTCGTGGAACTTTCTCCTCGCCGCTTTCCGATACTTCCCATTCGTTTAAGTAATCCAGTGGACTTCTTTTTTTCAACGATCGGCGAACTGTCAGTGCTCCGCGAGGCGTCCGCCGACTCCGCGCGTAGTTTCTTATTTTTCTTGCGCATAGTGCGTTCGTCTCGCGCGATCTCACTGTCCGATACTGAGGATTTAGTCGAACCGGTGCGCTTGAGCGACGCAATGTGGAAGGGCGCGCCGGAGCGGAACGGCGAGCGGAGCGTTTGTAGCGTTCGCTTCAAGCGGGAAGGCTGGGGGCCGGGGATGGGGGCGGGTAGAAGCGGGGGCTCATCGTCCCGCATGGTGGTGTGTCGAGTGCGGCGCGCGGACTGCCGGGCTCGTTCGCCGCCCGCCTGCACACGCAGCGACCTTGCTCCTGATCAGCACGCGTGAACTGAGGATAAACTTTCGACAAGGTCCTTTGACTAACACCAATCCGATAAGGGTGGTATATAGTATATTATACTAAACTGTCACGAATTCAGCTTAATGTGATTACACTTATTGGATAACGACACCACAATATTGAGCATTATCACGTGCTTACGGTTTGTTTAGTCATCATTTAATGTTTTAATATTGTATTGCATTTTGAAATGCTGCACTGGAGAGCTCTTAACAGTGTAAAATCATGTTGGTATTTAACTGCAGTAATAGATTGACGGCGACTACTGATATTATAACGTCCAACGGATAAGTAAACGTAACAGGATTATGAGTTTCTCGATATTAATGCAAGAATTTCATTTCTTTGTATGTGTCTACTTTGTGAGGTTCTTATATTTCATAGTAATTATAACATATTTATGTAAATCGTTTAAGAAACGACTATATTTCAGTTAGAGGTTTTGAGTTACGAAAACATATAAATAGTTGTTGTAAATACTTATTTACGTACGTTAATAAAAAAATAAAAATTCTATTTAAATAAATGGTCGAAATTATTACAAAGATAACCTTTATATGTTTACCAAATTATCATCGATATTGAGTCAATTTTGATGATAATTTATCGACACACTAAATAAAACTTATTCCGCGTTAAATTTGAATATAGGTATACAATATATATGCGTTTACACAAAAGTACTCGATAGATTATTGACTCAAACACTACTTTAACTCTTTAATAAACAACCTACCTATCACAAAAAAATATCTAAAATTATACGGGTAGTTCCTGTGCTTAGCGCGTTCAACCATAAAAATTCCATACATAATATAAATATATGATAATGTAATCCTGTTTAATGATTTATGTTACACGGAATAATACAAAATGTTTAATTTATTAAATATCACCATTTTACCAAGGACCCATTAATTTGTTGACACGCGCCTAAAAATATAAAATTTTAATTTGAAGTTAAAAAATATAATATTTATTTGTATTATTTAAACAAGAAAAACTGGTCTGTTCTTGTTACACGATACACATCTTTAATTACTTCAGAACATTTTTAATTTTGTTTTAAAACATTTTAAGCTAGTAAATAAAATTTTAGACAACAGACATTAAGCTATTGCGTAGTTAAACTGATATGAAAACTTCTGTCATTCATTTTGTAGCCCTTTTTGTGGATATAAGCCTTGTTTAAAATCTGATAAGCTCTTTGGTGACATTTAATGTGATATATTATGCTACTAGTTATCATAGGTAGAGATTGTATTATTCTATATTTGGTCTTGCGTTGCGTTTGCAATTTGTATGTATACTACATGTAGTGTTTTAGTGTGTGAACGTAGAAACAATATAAATATTATATTTCCTAAAATTATTTTGGTTGAAATGCGTTCTACTCATGAGAAACTAAATGTTGATCTATTTATAAACGTCAAAATATATCACTGTCGGTCTTCCTCATTGCCTGTTGACCCTATGATTATAAGTTGATGAACCACCTACCGTAACAAGTTGCATTTATATGGAATCCGTCAACGGAAGAGAAGCCCTACAACTAGACTGGAGTTTTGATATCGACCAATACAGATCGACTTTAAACAAACAAATATAAACGTTATTTTTAAAAACATTAGGTTGAAAGTTGTTCGTTTTACCTTAAACCATATAAGATTGTTATTTTCTAGCTCTCAAAAGAATTTCAGTTTTAATTGAGCACGCTAAGTTTTGTTACGAATTATTTGAAATGGTAGTATTTGCTACAATTAGCCTTTTTTAATATTGACTATGAGATAAGTAGGTATTTATATAAGCATGTGTATTTTTAAAATATATTTATTTATAAAAATATATTGGAACTTTTTCGAAAGAGTAAGAGGTAGAGGTAAAGGAAGTTGATGTGCTACTTACTGTATTTTTGGTAATCAATTAAAATCTACATTTTAAAACACGGTTTGAGTCGAAAAAATATCGCACAGAACTTCGTTCCTGACGGGGGCCCCCGACCGCTAATTTTTTTAATTCCAACTAATATAATTATTGAAAAATATGTACATTTAACTATTTCTTGTTGCACTAATTGTTAATGTTTAATTTAAAAAAAGTTATTTAATTCTTCTAGTATTACTAGTTCCTTAACGATATCGCTGCTCAAATATCATTTTTTATCAATAACACTAAATTTAACATAATAAATAGGTACTTCAATGGTATTACTGCATCGACCACACAACCTATAGACGCCTAATAACAGGCGAACGATTTTCACAAACATTCAGCCTTATAACGCTCATATCAATGTCCGCGCGAAGACATTCAATTTTTCAATTCAGTGTCGACCAGTACTGTGACCTGTCAACACGAGTGTCGGAGTGAGTAAAAAAAAGTAAAAAAAAAATCAAAATGCCACAGTGCAGCATTAAATGGTGCGGTAAAAGCAGTAGCACATCTAATATGAATAAAGATGGAATAACATTTCACTTGTAAGTAACTATTATCTTTATTTGTTTTCGAAAACTACGAATCTATTTCGAATTTTTTCGCTAGAACGGAGTTCACGGTTCACTGGTCGTGGTTTTAAAACAAAGTACTCAAACTATCGTGCCATCTCATTCTTTCCCGTTGCGTAAAGTAATCTATTTCTTTCTAACGTTTCGTGGCACGTGTATCTAGCGGCGTAGCAAATTCGTTGTCGATAATATATTTATTTTATTTTTATTATTTATTTTTATTCATAAATGTTATCAACGCTTTTGTTTTTTGTTTACTTATTTAATAAAAACTGTATTAATTTCCCATCTTTTTTTATTTGAGTCTTTTTTCTCTATTATAAATATTTTCTGAGATATAGATAGTTAAAATAAATAAAAATTTTAACAAAACAAAAACCGACTTCAAGGTAAAAACAAAATTAATATGCACTAAAAAGTAAAATAATAATAGCGTATTCTTCTATAATTTCATAATTAACTTACTATTTTCTACTCATCAATATGTAGGTTCGATTGAGTTGTGTGGTTGATAATGTAGTTACAATTATTGTTATTTTTGGAGTCGATGTCGAATGTGTGTATATTAAAATAAAACAAAGGGAAGTATCTATATTATAATCAATATAAAAATATACATAAAGATGACATGTACGAGTACTTATACGATTTTTTATATATAATTATATAATTTTCAAAATTGGTCTCAACTTTTAGGAGATGTCCAATTACAAACATATATACATATGCACATAGACATATAGACATACATAGTAATGCCTACATGCATAACTAATATTATAAAGAGGAGAAATTTGATTTTTTGTTTGATTTTTTATTACGATTTTACTCAAAAACTGCTCCACCGATTTTAAAAATTCTTTCTCCACTAGAAAGATATATCTTTACCAAGTAACATAGGCTATATTATATTTTCAAAAATTTATAGATTCCTACCTAAAATGAGCAATGTAACCCAAGGTATCAAACTGTTGCCTATAATAGTCATTACTTAGCGTGCGCTGCGAAAACAATTGATATACATTGATGTATTAAAAAATAGGAATATGACTTCTTGTGTAGCTAAACAGTACTTAAATTATACCAGGAAGAAAAATAAGACACATGGGATCACTTCCCACTCGTAAATACAGTAAGAAATGTTAATTTGTTAAAAATTACAATAATATTTTAATGTTTGCCTCGCCATTTTTGTGAGAGCGAGATAGATATTACAAACATGCGTGAGAGACACGATACGCACATAATGCGCGAGCTGCGAGACTTATACAGTAATCGTGCGGTCGTGCGCCGAGCCCATGTTTACTGATTGCGATGTTAGTGCGTAACGTATCTTCCTCTTTTTAATTACATCAATGGTTATATACAATAGTACTACAATTACTTGATCATAACGATGTTACGATAGGTGACTGAAAAATCTGGATAGCCTATAAGATTCGGCTGAGTATCGTTAATTTGCTCCTAAGAATTGAAAAGTTCCGTTACTTTGTCACGGATCCCATAATCAGAATCTAACCAAACTCTCTCTTTCCAATAAAAAAAAATCATCGAAATCGATTCATCCAGTCGAAAGTTATGAGGTAACAACACATAAAAATAACATACAGACGAATTGATAACCTCTTCCTTTTTTTGAAGTCGGTTAAAAAAGAAATTTTGGTTTTCGTAGAAATACGAAAAAAATGTCATAATCAAAGTTGGAAAACTTGATGAAATTTGATTTCCTACAAATTTTGTATAAAATATTTTCTTGTAAAATCAACAGTTGCTGAGTTACGTTAATAATACGTCAATCTGTCATCCAAAAATAGAAGAATAATTAAAATAAATCAATAAAAATGCCAAGTGACGTTTTTCAAGATGGCACCTGACGCTCGCGGTCTTGGATGACAAAAAAACAGTTTTATACTTAGATTTATACCCCTAACCTAATCCAATTAAAAAATTGAGTAGCGGAATTTCATGCAGAGCGAATGTCTAAAAATCTTTGACTATTGTATAAAAGTGTATGTTACTCAGAATGTAATTATGGTTTCTTTTTTAACTGTATAATAATTCTTCATTACGTATGTATAAACCTGATGCACGTAGTTTTAAATTGGACTCGGTAGATGGCGTTGCGATCTGTCGTAAGTTGATGGACAAATCTTTCTCTGTAAAAGTGTGTGAGGCTGAAATCTGAGGCTGGACAATTTTGGTAAAAAAATTGTGTACCTTCAATGGGCCCCTGAGCTGTCATGCTACCTATGGGAGGTTGTAAGATTCAGAATTTTTTTAAGATCCGCTAGTAAAGATTTGAGATACGATGGCACTTTTAATTTTAGATACCCTCAAGATGCAAATGTAAAAGAAAAGTGGATCAATGCAACAAGAAGAGACAATTGGTTGCCATCGAAATACAGTGTGATTTGTTCACGCCATTTTTCAGAAGACTGCTACATACAAATGAAAAAACGCCGGCGTTTGTTCAAATCAGCAATACCAACACTGTTTTTGCCTCTTTTGGTGAGTTGTACCTATTTTGCTTTAGGTGCCCGCACACACAGTTGGAGCGCGTGCTAGTAAGGTAATACGTGCTCCTGCTGTGTGCAGGTTCAAGGGAATGTATCAGTCATAAGTCATTTCCTCACGATTATTTCCTTCACCGAGGAGCCAGTGGTAAATTTATTAGAAAAATACGGACTTGTTGTTTTTATATTTCATAATTTGGTTTTAGAGCACTGGGGAGTCACAAGATGGAGCTAGTAACTCTACTCTGCCTACTACACCAAGGAAGAGTAAAAACTTTCCTGGAACTCCGTCACAATATAATTCGCCTAATAAGAAACGATTATGTCGAAGGGTGATTGAATTGACTAATATAGTGGCTAATAGAAACAAGCAGTTAAAAAAATCAAGAGATAAGGCACGGTACCTCCGGAAAAGACTAGCTTCTTTAAAAACAGTTTTAAATGATCTGCAGAATAAAAACCTTATTTACTCTACTGATGCAGATTTACTAAGTAAGATCGGGGTTACTAGCAGGGAATTAATAAAACGACAAATATTGAAGTCAAAGAAAGGTGTTACTATTAAAAAAAAATATTCGCCAGAATTAAGGACTTTCGCTTTAACTCTTAATTTTTACTCTGCAAAAGCCTACGCCTACGTTAGGAAAACATTTCAGACATGTTTACCATCTATTAAAACGTTGAGCAAATGGTACCAAACTGTAGATGGTAAACCAGGATTTACGAAAGAAGCCTTTAGTGCCCTTAGAAATAAGGCTGCTCAATTAGGCGAAGATCAAGAGTTGATTTGTACCCTTGTGTTTGACGAGTTGAAAATTAAATCGAAAGTGGAATATGTTCCGTCTACGCAACGTACTTTTGGCTATGTGGATTTTGGGGGTAGCGTACAAGCCGATTGTTCACCTGAGTGTGGTGAGGCATTAGTTTTATTAGTTGTCGGACTTAATAAAAAATTCAAAGTTCCCATAGGATACTTTTTAACTAATGGCACTAATGCTGAACAAAAAAAGAATTTGGTTCTTCAAGCAATTGATTTGTGCTATGAAAATAATATAACAATAAAAGCGGTTACCTTTGATGGATGTCCTACTAACATAGCTATGGCTAAATCACTGGGATGTGATTTTTCGGAATCTAATATTAAAAGTTACTTTAAACACAAAAGCACAAACAATTATATTTTTATATTCTTAGATCCAGTTCATATGTTAAAACTTGTACGTAACGCCTTTGAATATTATAAAGAATTTAAATCCGATAACGGGGGGCTAATAAAATGGGAATACATTACTATGCTTCATGATATTCAGGAAAAAGAACAGTTCCACTTAGCCAATAAACTGCGCATGTCCCATATTCAATTTAAGCAAAATGTCATGAAAGTAAAATTAGCAGCACAACTGTTTAGTCGCAGTGTAGCAGTAGCTTTGCAATTTTGTAATATTGAGTTAAAACTTTCAAATTTTCAAAACGCTGGTGAAACTACTGCTATGCTGCTTTTAATTAATGATCTCTTTGATATTTTAGACTCGAGAGTCCATGGTTACGGGTTTAAAAGGGCTATTAATAAAGAAAATGCACCGGCCATTTTAAAAAGATTAAATGAATGCAAAATTTTTCTTTTAAATTTGTCTGTCGATTTAAAAAAAAATAATAAGTTTATAAAATTAGTTAAATCCCCTCGCTACACAGGATTTCTGGGGTTTTGTATTTCAATCACAAGCGCATGTGGAATGTATAATGATTTAGTCAATAGAAATAATGCATTTATAAAATATATTCCGTTTAATAAGATTTCGCAAGATCATTTAGAATTATATTTTTCAAACATTCGGTCGCATGGTGGCAGCAATGATAATCCCACCCCCAGGCAATTTGAATCTATATACAAAAAAACATTAATTCACTCAGAATTAATGGATTTCTCCACGGGTAATTGCGTATCACTCGAACAGATTTCAATCCTGAATTGTTCATCTGCCGTAATGAGAATCAATTTGACTTCAACATTAGATGAAAAACGAGAAGTTGATTTGCAAGAAAATCCATGTCTGGATGATTTAAATCAAGCTCTTGAGAGAATCACCCTGTCTAAGTTTTCTGAAAAAGCAGTAGAGTATATAGCTGGTTTTGTGTCAAGTACCTTAATAAATAAAATTAAATGCAAGACTTGTATAGGTGCTTTGGTGTCTATTAAGCAGGATTCCCGTATGTTATCGGGTTCACTTATAGCTTACAGAGATAAGGGTGGTTTAATTTATCCATCACCAACTGTGGTTAAAATTTGCAGTCGCAGTGAAAAAATCATAAAAGCCTATTTAGATCAGATGCCCAAGAATCAATTGCATAAAACGAATATTTTGGTTAATAAGACATTAAGTAGTTTTATTGGCGAAGAATTGTTTTCGAATATTCATTCTCATCAATTTCACTCCGATATGACAAATCATGTAGTTGATTTAGCGATGAGTGTCATGCAAAAATACATTTCAACAAGATTGAGCTTCCTTACGAAGTCTGCACAGCAGAAACCTACCATAAGAAGGATTTATACTAAATTGATACATTTTAAAAATAATTAATGTCACTGCTAAGTGATATAAATTATTTTTAAAGAAAAGATTTATTATTCACTTACTTGTAGCAAATTTCTGCTGAGAAGACTTTGTGAGAAAAGCTAACCTTGTGGAAATATATTTATGCATAACACTCATTGACAAGTCTACAACGTGATTGGTTCATTCAGAATGAAATTGGTGTTTTGTTATAAATATTAGGAAATAAATCTGTCCCAATAAAAGTACTTAATGTTTATTAAGAAGTCCGTTTTACAATTTTGGTTTTTTGGATTTTTTCTAAATATGCCTTAATAATAATTTCGGAACTGGAACAAATTTTTATTACTTCTGGTGAAGGGTATATTTAGCCACCTTTGTCTTTGTAAGCTATTAAAGTTATTGGATTCTGATTTAAAAAGACAAGAGCTCCTATACATGACTTACATTTTATTTTTTGAATTAGAGAACTAGAGACAAACCCTGCATTGTACTCTGCAGCTGTTTCAGCGAAATGAGATAGAGTAATTTTTTCAAAATCGACATATAAATCATCAAGCTGTTTTGCTTCATTTGTGAAAACATCTTGCTTATCGTCTACCGTTGTCGTTAAGTTAATTCTATTTAATGCAGATGAGCAATTGAAGATGGAAATATATTCTAGAGGAACACAGTTACCAGTAGTAACATCCATTAACTCTGTGTACTAATAGCTTTTTATGTATAGCTCCAAATAGTCGCGGCGTTGGGTTGTCATTACTTCATTTTTTTATTGTATAGGTAGGCGGACGAGCAATTGGGGCCACCTGATGGTAAGTGGTCACCAACGCCCATGGGCAATGACATTGTAAGAAATGTTAACCATCGCTTACATCGCCAATGCGCCACCAACCTTGGGAACTAAGATATTATGTCTCTTGTGCCTGTAATTACACTGGCTCACTTACCCTTCAAACCGGAACACAGCAATACAAAGTACTGAGTTAAGTGGGTGGTACCTACCCAGACGAGCTTGCACAAAGCTCTACCACCGAGTTCCTCCGCATGATCTTATATGGGCAAATACTAGTATATGGTCTTAGGAAACCTTATTGAAAGAAATATATTTCACAGGAGAATTTTCAAAAAAATGTCAATGTTTTATTAATAGAATAATAATAAATCCATGTTATTTAGAAATAATGTTTTATTTTTTACACCTTGTATCTTTTGTTAAAGAACTTTGCAAATCGTTTTTCTTATGGAATACATTTAATATTTTATCAATAAGTCTATCGACAATCATTAACCGAAAAATATGCACTGTACATTACTATCTTTCATTGTGGCCTTGAATTAGCCAATCACGGCGTTGCAACCCCGCTTCGTCTTACCTCGGCTTTCGGCGGAATTAATTCAATACGTGAAATCAAACATTAGGCGTCTATGGGCTGTGTGGTCGGTGTATTACTGTAACGCATTAAAGTTATAACATAATTGGATCTTTACAACAATTGTCATTGCAAAATGTTTAGTTATTAAAACTAAATAAAGTCATTGTCATGATGAGAATTCCCAGGCTTTATAGATCGTACCTATATTATAATATAAAATAATTAACGATAAAAAAAACTCCATCTAAAACATACTATACTAGCATATTTCAAACATTACTGCTGACATTATGCACGTCATAATTTTCAAAATTTTCAAGGGCAGTAAATTTGCACTTGTGGTGTTACAGGTGTAGCATTTTTCAGTGTCATCAGGTCGGTCTCATCTATCCTACTGTTAGAATTAAATTAACATCAGTTAAATTATAATAGTAATCATCTATGGGATCTTGATGTCTTTGATTAGTTTGACAGGTCGCCAGATGTATGATGATGATGATGTTAATCCAAATTGCAAATGTTTGCAAAATAAATGCTTGTAGTGTTTGTTTGTAAAAATAAAACATTCGCAGAAAAAGTTTCGGTAAATGGTACAGTTAAACTAAAAATATCAAGTAGTTGATACAGTTATCAACTACTTTAATTTATTAATAATGATTGTAACACTTAAGTTATTCTAATTAATTAAATTATACATACCTAATATGACTAAAAAAAGCTTCAACCAAATGTAATCTTACGCAATATTAAGTAATATTTTCAATAAACATATTCAATTCGATTCATTAAAATTATAATTTATTTAAATGTAAAGATATAACGTACCTACTATTCAAATATATTATTATTCATTTTCATTCATGTGTATAATTTGAGATGGTTTAAGATGAAAATGTTATTTTTTTTTTAAATTATCGACTCGTGTATCGTTTAATGTTTTCTGAAATTGAGGCCAAGTTTTTAATTTATAAATAAAAACGACTAGTAATGTGTCGCCTCTTTCAACCACTTAACAAGATGATAACATTTTTAAAAATCGAATATAAACTTACAACATATATTTAACATCAAAACTTCAACTCAGATACTAGCCAACTGCGCAGGAGATATTATAGCGCACAAGTGTGTGCGCAAACACAGGTGCACTCTCTTGTGCTTAGCTCTCATAATCCGATGGAACGGCAATCCAACACGACCGGAAAGATTTTAGGCGCAGGATCAACGGCTTAACGTGCTTTGCGAGGCACGGGAGTGTTCACACTTCGAACTTCCAGAATCCGGGCTGCTACTGAGAGTTTTCTGACAGAAAACCTCAATAACTATTTATTGGGCCAACCTGGGAATTGAACCCAATCTACGTCAACGGTAAAATAGTAATTGACATTTAGGTTTATAATTTTAATCGAAACGAGTTAGATTGAAAACTTTATCCAATGGTAAATATCAGGTCCAAAGTAAGTTCTCTTAACTTAATTTGATTTTGTTGTGAAATGTTATGTTCTTTATTGTAACAGTGACGAATCTTAGATTTTAGACAAGGCAAACTTGGTGACCATTTATATATTTTTTTTAATAACATTCATTAATTATACGCGCTATGATATCAACGTATATTCCTTTATTCAAATGATATAAAGTTTTCCAAAAATAAAAATGTACAATAATCACGTTGAAATATATTTCGTTAGAGTTGAATTCATAAATGTATTATTTTAATAATGTAGCGAAAAAGAAATATTTTGTTTGAAATATTCATCGATTGAAAGGGAAATCAGCGGTTTTATTTGAATATCAAATAAATGCTTTTGTACCAATTTAACACTGTTTCACACTACTGCTATAATCGATGATGGTGTAATAGTAACAGCCTGTGAATGTCCCACTGCTGAGCTGAGGCCTGTGCTCCTCTTTTGAGTAAATTTTTTTGGAGCTTATTCCACCACGCTGCTTTAATGCGGTTTGGTGGAATACGATATAAATATTATATACAAAATAATATAAATTTCATTATGACGGTGCATCTTAAAAATAGAATTAATTTATTCGACGTTTGATGAATAAAATCATAAATGCTATGCGAGGTACAACAAAATAAGTTTTACGCTAGTATGAGGTCCTGACTTAGGCTCTATGTAATAATTTAAAACCAAATTGTATAAATATTTCACATCATTATTATTATTATTAATAAATAAATAATAATAAATAATTATTATTGGGAAATAGTGTTTAGAATTTTTTATCTCAACTCGAAATCCTAATATAAAATATGATTTATGTGTGAAATCAGATTCACTATCATCAGATCACTATTATATTACAACCTCAAAATAGGTAAATTTTAAAATTTTGTTACCTTATTCTATGGTGACTAAAGTCATTCTAAAATTCAGACCTGTACTTGGAAAATTCATAAATTATGTGCAATAGCGCTAATTAACGATTGATTTTTATTTTTGTTGAACAAAAATTATAATGTGACGTATAAATATGCTTCTCAATGGCTAGGTAAGAAGGGAACATGGTACAAAGATGGGTATTTCATTGTGATACAGGAAGCATCAATGAGCGTATTAGAATCGTTTATCGTCTATCATAGAGCTAGTTACCTATTTATAGAGTCAGGTTTTTATAACGCAAGTAGTTAATAATGTGTTAGTTGAATTTTAGTAAAGTAACAATGGTTACATTAATAAACATTTTAAGCGAAATCACAAATCCGCCATTCTGTTATTCTGCGTAATTAAATTCAAAGCAAAGTAAGTTTATTCCATCCATTACAAATTCTATCGTCCATATTTCTAAGTAAATTACTTAATTACTTACACTTAAACGGCCATTAGTTTGAGCTTCAAGAGCATCCTCAGCCATCATAACGAAACCTTCCAATTTACGCGCACAAATTAGTCAAATACTTATCAGTAATTTAATTAGTATTTCGAATGACGTATTATTATAATTAACATCACATTTCACTTTCAGTTAAATTATATTAATATTAACAAAATAGTGTTTCATTTTAATCATTTATAATCGTCTAACTGACCCTTTAAGTATTATATTGAATTTAAATATAATTTATAGATGTAAAAAATCCTTTGAATTAAAAAAAAAAACAATTTAAATTTGAAACCGACATTAATAGGTGTCACTATAAAAGATTGTGGATAACTGTCGATACGACGACTATTTATTTTATCGGATAAACCTTATCTAAGTATTCGATAAGACGCACGCAAACATCGTTTACATTATATATTTGTTATGTATCATTCATTAGTCAGTATCAATATTCAAAATGTGAAAAGAAAAATGTATCTATTATTGCAAATCAAGGTCAATTTAGTAATTTAACTTAATTTATCGAATATTTGCACTAATTTACGCTTATGCTATAAAATTCTGTATAAATGGTAATTCTAAAATTTTTAACATATTTAACCGATTACAGTGTGGCCGGTATATTTTAAAATAGTATTTGTTGTTGCCCAGCCAATACTAGTAAATGTTAATTCCAATTAAATTCAAAATCTTAAACTAGTTTTTTATTTAAATTAAAAACTAAAGCGACAATTAATACGGAAATATATGGAATTTGTGACATAAAATCCCAATTAAAAAAATCATCATCAAATATTTTGTTTCATGCCGAATGATGATGGTAGAACCGGTGGTAGCGCTTTATTTACTTGTAATTTATTTTAATAAAACAAATTCGATTTAGATTCGTGAGTATAACACTAAATAAAATAACGTGTATTGAACGCACCTGCGAATATCGCTTCCCATTCTTATTGGTTGGCATTGTACTGCACTTTCGCCTATTTCTCGATTCAAATAACTTTTCCTGTTGTAATAATTGCTCGTGAACAGTATGCTTACTCAACTGTTTTATCATTATAATATACAATTTAATGGCACATCATTCAATGGTATTTTTTTAACAAACTGGATTCGAAATTTTTAAAAACTTAAATAAGTAACAAAATGGCGCCAGAACAGAAGCGTTTGTTCGAAACAATTGACAGGGCGCAATTATTGTTATCTAGAGGCGCAGTGAAGTAGACATTATTTGCCCTCTAGTAAGATAAGGTCTAAGAATAAATTTATTTCAATCTTTTAATGAACTGCGAATCATACCATCGTGTTCGACATTATTTTATAATATTTACTTAGTTTTTTTTTATGTTAATAAATAATTTACAATCTGAAAATAACGCTATTAACGTGGATCGCGGTCGGTCATGGTCGCCGATATTAATTAAAACCCCTAGTTTATTAAAGCAAACGTAAGTATTACACTGTATGTGTAAATTGTCTTGCAAATAATGAAGAAAGTATAAAACAATCTACGACTTATGTTCGTGATCAACCGTTTCATTGGACCGTGGCCCGTGTCGTCTCGTTTTAATTGATGCGCTCAACAACAACAACACTTTTAAAATACTACAATTACAATGCTATCTGCATTGTAATTGTAGTATTTTAAAATTTAAAACACTATAACATAGATCCATATGTGTAGTCTGCTATTCAATTTTAAGGTCAATGATCAGTTTCGCCAAATTGTCTATTTTTACTGACAAATTGATAAGATAAAACAAGCGTCAACTTTCCTACTACGAAATTAAATACAAAAGTATATCTACCTAAAACTAACTATAATTACTAACTAAACTAATTAACTAATAAGTGTTTTTATGACACAAATAGTTATATCTAACTGAAATTGATTGAAGAAATAATAACTCACTAATAATATAAATTTGAAAGTTGTGTTGTGGTCATGGGTGTTAGCTACGTAAACACGCTCCAACGGACAACCGAATTTTAATAAAATTTAGCATATCTACAAATTTATAACGTCGTTTAATGGAACGGAGGCACAAATTATATTAAGATATTCGTAAAATACCAAGTCTAAATTTATTATGCGCCAATGAGGCGCCGAGGGTAATAGACATAACCAAATAGCTATCTAGCTATTCGGAATAACAATATATATTATATATTCGTAGCAAATACAATATAAACTAACGCTTTGTGATAACTTTATACCAACGATTCATATTTAATGATAATGATATATACAATTATAAGCTAACATCTCCTTAATATGTTATAACTAATCAAGCGTAATTGTAATAGCTATAAACCTGTAAGCTAGGGGTCACATACGTGACGTCCGCACGACCAGCACGTACCTATGACCTTAGAGTCGTATTAATTAATCTTCGGTGGACTGTCGGCATGGAGGCGTAATTTTCCATATAATTTACAAACGCTAATTATTTTGTTTCGACATAATAATAGATATATGCAGTGACAAAACAAGGCTATTATTGTCACATGAATGAATTCCTTTATTATTAGTCATCTTAGTTTTTGTTTAAGAATAGGTACCTACGTATATTCGTTGATCGTTGAAATGGTCACTAGCGATATTATTCATATTAGTCTTAGGTCCAATCTGGTCGTATTTTTTATCCTAATCCTAATAAAGTATAGATATATCAATGGTAGGCCAAATTCGCTTCATATGTCCTGAGGCCGAATTCTATGTTCTTATCTATAACGATTAAATAAATAAATAAATATCCTGGTACATTATTCACACACGGCCATCTGATCCCAAACTAAGCAGAGCTTGTACTATGGAAACCAGACAACTGATATACTACATATTATACTACATTTTTTTTTGTAAATACATACTTATATAGATAATTACATCCAGACTCAGGACAAACATAGATGTTCATGCACACAAATGTCTGTCCTGGGTGGGAATCGAACCCACGACCTGCAGCATGTAAGGCAAGTTTCTTACCAACCACGCCAACCGGCTCGTCGTTATTCGATACGTTCCCGATTCGATTCCGACCCAATTTTGACAAAATCTATATTTATTCAAATCGGAACCGAATCAATAATAAGTTTGTAAGTTTGTGTAAGTTTGTCAAAACCAAACTTGATCGTTAACTTTTATGTCAATAGTCTATCTATAATTAAATTAATGAATAAGAAAAGTGACAATTTGTTAGTAGAATAAACTCCTGAATTCAACATAATTATTCTACATAATGATTAATGACAAAGAATCTGGGCGGCATGCAAGCGATCTGTCTCATAGTACTGCTTGTTTTTAGTGGGTAATACTAATACTCGGTCAGGTATTTTGCAAGCCAAAATTAAAGATAGTTAGACATTAAAAAGAGTACGGAGTACTAACAACTGATTCACGTTGTAATTTATTATTAAAATGAAATATAGAATTTTAACACCCATCAAATATTGGCAGAAGTACTGATCCATTCACGGTAGCATGCGCAAGCGATCCCGTGGTGCCTCCTGATCAGACGTAGAGGATACCTACCGCTGGTTTTTTCCTGGGTATTCCGGCGCCTTCTGTGCCGGTGAGCCCCACATACCCCATTTTATGTGGAGGAAATGCGATAAAGCGTTTCTATCGGACATATAAAAGCCGCCAAATACGCAATTGATCTAGTACTTGATCATTTTATCTCAACGATCATAATATTCATAAAGTTCGGAGTAGGAGACAAGCTTCAAAACCACCTTGAAAATTAAGTTCGGTGATTTTAAAACAGTAGGACTATTATAAGACTAGTTTTTTATTGCTACGCATCACTCTTGCGTCTACTTTTATGTTTACCTACTAACAACGACAACGGTACCTATTGGTGAAGATAATGTATTACAAAATACTTAATTAGACTTAAATCCTGCGCAAATCTAACGATTTATGATTTAGATTAGACAAATAGCCAACAGATATGTGTGTAATCTTTTTTTACTAAAACCAAGTCACTTTTTCTTTTAAATTAAAATATTTTCAAATATTTGCGTAACTACTACATTGTTTTAATAATGTCACCACAAATTTTAATACAATTAATTCTAAAACTTCGTAAGAAATAACAAATATATTAAAATTCAAGAAATAAATAAATAGAATTCAGGTATATTAAAAAAAGACCTCGTTCACCAACACACTAAACATAATAGTCATTAATATTATAAAATATAGACTTAAAAATTACCCCCACAATTTCGACTACTTTTAGAACCAGTAGGTAAAGATATTTTATAATTGAATGTTTGAAAAGAATTTGTTACTGAATATGTTCTACATAATTGTGAAAGAATATTTAAGCAAATAAAATATATAGTCACTCTACTATACTGCAACTCTTATTTAAATAAAATAATCTCCTCTGCTAACTTAAGTACAGATAAAACATGTACTTTATATGATAAAATGATAAGAACAACAAAAATCCTTCCTTTTAACCTAAAAACTCATAATATGATCGCATTCATTGCCAACGCCAGCCAAAAGTAGAGCCTAATTCATAAAAAAGTAAAACCTTAATAGATAAGTGGTTTGAATCAACGATATCCTGGCGCTGTATTTAAAATAGTAATCATAAAAAAACTTACCATTTTTAAATTTCGATTATTTCTAGAACTCATCAAATTATGTTGCTCGTTTGAATTCTTCAAAGACGATGTAAACACTTTCTGATGTCGACATGTCTCAGTTTCCCGCGCGATGACTGCCGCCATGCGCGTAACACTACACATATCGGGTCGAACAGAACAGATAAGGATGCGTATGTAAATTATATATATTTCTTATGTAAATGTAATGAAATAAATAATCTAATCGAAACGATTTCCCGTAAAACGTGCTTAAAATACATCTTTGTCATAATTTCAGATCGCAAGGACAAATGCTTATAACTTAGCTTACGTGATACGTATAATAATATGTATTGCTAAATTAAAGCTTGTAATGCATGACCAAGGGAGAGCCATATGGGCTGAACATAGCATTGTCTTCAGACTTATAGTTTTCTTTTACTTTATTTCACTCTAATTCTTTGGTTTGTTATTGAGAATTTGGCACCACTCACACCGTAATGCTTTGACTTGTAAATAAAAGCACTCCGTGCTTTTCACAATCAAATGCTTTAGATAAATCACATAATACGCCAATAGGATGCATTGCACATAGCAACGACAGTAGTAAATTTTCCGACTATAAATATTTTCTGACTACTTTTCATAAAAGCCTAACATATAATGTAATAAAGCTTACCAAGAAAATAAAAAAACATGTAAAATTTTATTGTATTTATTCAAAAACAACAAATAAGTAGCACATTTAATTGGGAATTTAATGTTATAGCAATTCCATAATTTAAAAAAAAAGCCTAACTACATCCTATTAAAAACCACACTTAATTAAGATAATTGAAATTAAACTAATTTATCATAGCAATGATAAAAAATTACTATAAACTAAAATACTTAAAGAAAAACTACTATATCTATGTCCACATTTTAAATGTGACGCTTTTAACCTAAAATCTTTGAAAAACGCTTCTTAAGCATGTAATCAAAGTTATTTTCTACATATATCCCGGCTGACACCACCTTAAATCTATATTTAATATTTTACGATATCTAAAAAAGAAAAGAATTATACTAAAATTCGTAAAGAAAAAGGTAACGGTAAAGTTAGGCAGGTTGTTTAAAATGCTGTTAGTATAGAATTACTTTATGAAAGTAAAGTTACGAAGCAGTCGCGACATCCATTATAATAATAAAAATATATTACCCATTCATACAGAGTATGCGAAATTTTGAATTAACGGCAAATAATTGAGATGCACTTAAATATTTAAGTGACGTTTCAGTATTCGGCCGTACTTGTGACTACGTATTTGTGAATACAAGATTTCATAACATACTTAAATAAACGCGTAGTATCATACAAATACAAGAAAAAGCGAAAGTATCAAATGATTGGTTTCAAACTTACGGCCTTTCCAGCTGCCAGCTGTTAGAAACTGCCCGCTACACATTCTCCCTTTCTGTCGTCCTATGACATTCCAAAGAAGACACAAAATATACGTTGATGACGATGAAATTTGTCACTTATAGCAGTCGTTAATTTTTTTGCTTAATCAAGCTTACTCTCATAATCATTTCTAAGCTAAAATAACCATAAATTCACAAAACAAATATAAATAACGTCGATAGCATTACTTATGATATTTACAGGCGTCAGTTGACGTCACACAATGCTAAATTTCAAAAGATAGTATTCTAACAGCATTTTTAACAAACAATACTAATAATTTATTTGGAATGGATAAAAAAATCACACCATTAACGTTAACGACACTATTTCTAAACACAAAGAAGAAGCTTCTTCACGAAAGGAAATTACTAATCATTAGCAGTTGCGTTTCGAAATAAAAGTTAAAGTTACTAACTAGGTAACTAGTTAATATCTTGAAATATGTAATTGGAAACTAAGTAAACATTCAACTTAAAAAATCAACCCTAAGTGATTTAATTTTTAAATGGTTTATTACATTTAAAACACTAATTCTCATTTAGTTTTATTTTAATTCTATATCAAGTACTAGTTATGACAAAATAACATTTTTGAAGTGATATACAAATACGAAATTAATAAAAACTTTCTCTATTTAAATTTAGTATAACTGAAGGGCTATCCTACAAAAAACATTAACATACATTACACTAAAACATAAAATGACCTCAAACAATTCAACATCATCACAAAAGGAACGTTACACAGCCTTTATTGTCTATAAGTTTATAAAAACGCTAAAATTTATACTTAAAGGGAACCTCAGTTATATGGATCACAATGCACAAAAAAAAATAGATGAATTCATATCAAGTATTGGCAACACTAAACTCACCGTTCACACTATAATACAAATATAACTTGTCACTCGATGACATCCCCCATTTGGGCTGATCCTGTAAGGGGCTGATATAAATATATTAAAACAAACTAAAATGTGATGGCTAATGAATGACTTAAACTTTAAAATTTTTGGTATTTAAGTCTTATTACTAGGTAAAATTCGTGCATAACTGGATTATAAATAAACTTGTTTAAATCATTCACTTAAATCACAAAATGCTTTATTCAATTAATGGTTTTAGTCGTATAAATAATGCGTTAGTGCCTTATCAGATTAAATTACTTTGTGCTCCAAAATAATATTATTTTGACAAACAGTGCTGGTCTGTAGGCAACAAATAGCAATTTAAAATGGCAATTTCTCACATTACCAAGACCGCTATCTGTTATTAGTAATTATTTACATTTAATGTTATTTTGAAAACAAACTACGATTGCGACCTTAATACATATTCTTAACACAAAAATCTTGAACTTCGAAAATCGTATAAATACAAAACGTTAAGTTACTGATTGTCGAGTTAAACTAAAAAATATTTCTAATGTATATATATTGAACAATACACAAAAGCATACAATTATTCGAATACTAAAAGACACGCGTAGAACATAGAATCCGGTTTTTAACAAATTTCAACCGAAAAACAAGATTTCTGGTTGTAAGTTTGTTAGAAACCTGTTATAAAGATTTGAGGTCAGTTTGTCTTATAGCCTTAAGAGGGTAGTTTTAACTCCTGTCTACGCTGAAGCATAAAATGCGATACATTTTCATATGTCAAAAATGTGATCATTGTAGCTGGGACCACACGTATCAAGTTCGGTTTGAGACCCTTGTAGAAGCCCCGCCATCCCTCGTGCCTGCAAAATATTCAAGTAAATATATTATTTACAGTAAAACTTTCATGACAATCAAATTGTTTTATACTTACCGCATATTTGATAAAATATTCACGACTTTAAATATTTCATATAAATATGTGACATTCAAAAAATGTTGCCATATAATAATTTATTATCTTGTATTAAAAGGCTGTCCCATTAAATAAAAACAACATTACGATTGTCAATTTGCTATCATTTATTGATCACTCAAATTGAAAAGGCGAATTGAAACATGCCCTAATTATTATATATATTATAAAAATATATACATCTCATTGAATAATGTGGCCAGCCACCAAATGAGATACTAAAGATTAGCAAAGAAAAACTAACAATACGCTTCATCAACATCACATGTTTATTGTAACAAAATCTTACGTTACATGTCAGCAAATTAGTCATCAACTTCATCAATCAATTTTTTTTATGAATCAATTGTAAAATACAAACAAAAAGATTCATTTTTTTTTTTAATAAACATGATCCATTTACCATAAGTTTAAGTAGTTTAATTTCATCAACTAAGTAATATTAATAAATAAATAGAAATCCTGTACATACAAATAGCTGTGTGTTGTAAATTAAAAGATTTAAGAAATTTGCTGACATGTGACATCACTCTTATATCACATATCAGTTTTTTTATTTAATTGATTGAAATCATTAATTTGCTTTGTATTCAGCTATATGATATTCTTATAAGAAATTTACCTAAATTGAACTAACATGGGAAGAATATTCATTAAAAGTATCTAGAAAAAAAATTATTACATTTTAGTCGACTTGGCTAAATCTATTAAAAGCCTCAATGATAGAATAGCTTCAAACTTGTGAATATAATATTATAATAGAACGTGTAATCTTTTTAAATATAACAATTTAAAATTTGATAAAACATTACTAATTTACAAAACAAGTTGAAGGAAATTCTATCTTACATATAAAAGACCTAGCGTCGTCTCACCACACATGTAACGGTTATGTAAAAGATTATTAAAAAATGTCTTTTACATCTAGATATGGGAAATCTTTATAAGACATTCTAAGTACTATTATCACAAAAAATTCAATTTACAACTAAGTTACAGCAACACAGCAATGTTGCCAGTTTAAATAAGATTTTATCACGATCTGATGGGAAATTGTACCACTACTATTTACTAGAGATTACAAATATGGCGAATATTAGTACAAATTAAGCTACAAACACAACATATGTCGTGAGACAGGCTTTTAAAATCGTTGGCTTAGATATCAATTTCTTTAATTTTATTGTGAGCTTCTTAACTTTTTGTGTAACTATAATACGAAAGTGAAGCAGAAATAATATTACATTTTCTTAATAAGAAAGCCAACGTATTTTTTTTTAAGGTTACATACATGAGGGTATTTTCACTTTCTTAATAATTAAAAATTGTAATTTTGAGCCAACTGGAACCTATTTCTGTCCCTTTTTATTGAACGACATAACAAATATCTGTAAAGAGACAGAATCATAAGCCCAGGATTGACTCTTGTAAGATTTTTTATTTATAAATTATTAATAAATTACATACCACATTTCGATACAAAACTTATTAATTTAAATATACTACAAATACTATAACTTATCAAAACCTGTCACAGCTAAACAAATAATTATTTAAATCGGTACGATAATTCTTATTACAATAGCTTCACAAATTGTCAAATGAATTCGTATATGTCGAAAATTTAAAAAGAAAACGAAAAAACGGGATTCACAAATTAAATAAAAAATGCACGTCAAAAAATAATAAACAATAAACATATTCCCGCTTAAACACAACGCTTACCTTACAAACCACGAACCCTGTCAGTACGGTGACAGCTGTCAAAATCGAAATATAATGAATGCATACAGATTAAAACAAAAAAAAAACAACAACATGGAAATAGTCGCGGACGTTTCCCATCAGATAGAATCGTTATTGGTGAATTTCTCCCATATGAGCATGACGAGGCATATGTTAGGCGTTACATGGAGGAGATACGGCGTGAGGCCCTTGTAGAAGCCCCGGACGCGTTCGTACCTCCAGGTCTCGGTGACGCAGTGCCAGGCGCCGGCGTAGCTGCGGTGCTGGTCCTGCAGGCGCGCGCGCACCACCTGGTACGGGTACGTGGCGCCCGCCGCCAGCAGCTTGGACACCGCCGCGAACGTCAGGTACTCCACCGAGCTCTGCGGGCACCACCCATATACTACTCCTACTTCTCTGACATTACTTACATGTTCGTCTTTAATATATCATATAAACAATATTATATACCAATTGTATGGCAGTCGTTTGAGTGAAGTACGAATATTTTAATTAACTTTTAAATTTTATATTAATTAAAACATGGTTTAAAATTCTGTGCTTGACTAATTAATATTTTTATAAAAGCTAATCAAAATAGTATTGAAACTGAAGACGCTTGAATAGAATTTTAAAATGTTCATCATTGAATATGATAATAAATATGTGTAATATAATAATTATATACGTATAATTAAAATTGACAGCACACATATACGTACTTACCAATTTAATATCAATAGGTAAGTTCCTGTACTGATTGTACCTATTCTTCATCTCTTCGTATGTCATGAATTGCAAAGCGCCGTGCGAAACACCGAACATACCCGGAATGAAGCCCTGAAATCATAGCATATATTTTTAAACACTACAAAAAAAAACTCTCATTCTAGTTAAGATGTTATCATTCTCGTTAAAATTTTAAATACTTAAACAGCAAATAAGATGACCAGTAACGCCTTGGACCATAAAACGCGAAAAATCCTAGAGAGATTGCGTCTTTAGATGATGACCCGCGTTTCGCGTCATATGGGCCACCTGATGGTAAGTGGTCACCAACGCCCATAGACAATGGCATTGTAAGAAATGTTAACCATCTCATACATCGCCAATGCGCCACCAACCTTGGGAACTAAGATGTTATGTCCCTTGTGCTTGTAATTACACTGGCCCACTCACCCTTCAAACCGGAACACAACAATACAAAGTACTGCTGTTTTGCGGCAGAAAGTCTGATGAGTGGGTGGTACCTACCCAGACGAGATTGCACAAAGCTCTACCACCAAGTAAATTATTAATGTACTCCAGTAGAAGAAAATAATATAAGTTTAAATTCGTCCATCAAAGACTACAGACAAACGGTCCAAAAGCTGCGCTTACTAACGAAATGGTTGAGGATTATAGAAACAACCTTTTCTCATAATTTTCTCTTAATATATAACATTATTAATAAGTATATTAAAATGGTTGCCTAGACTAGTGTCCATTCCGAAATCCATTATTTGCTGGCATTGTAGTAGCAAATACTACGGAAGATTTTTACAACACAATTAAATCTTAACTCAAAATAATTGTTTGTATATTAAAATAAATTACCAAATTAAAAATGTTTCGATTACAATAAAATTTTCTACTAATTAACAATATTTGTTTTCATTACATTGATTGGCAAAGTTACTTAACTTTCTCATAAGGTCCTTCATAAGGCAAAACAACTTCACATTTGAATACTCCTATTATATTAATAATATTTTTATAACCAGTTAAAACTAAAATGATACAATTAATTAACGAGCTATAACTACAAACATAAAACGAATTCGATAATCGTAACCCAGTTTCAGAACGTTGCTCCAATTGATAATGACGTCACAACAAAGGTTGTCAGACAATTCAGACTTATCATAAATAAACTTTGATCTGAAGTATTTAACTCCACAACAACGATCCTAACAAAAATACAACATCAACGTAAAATAGCCCTTACACTCTTAGTCTTAAGAACTAATTTAAACATCAATTATTTCAGGATCCGAGAATTTAACCTTCTCGACTGATAACTATTTATTAATAAAAATATTAATAAATAAAATTTGATATTGATACAATTCTGCATTTAATTCGAAAATGTTATAAAAAAACCTGACTAGAAAAAGCGACATTGAACTCGATAACCAGTACCTATTAATAATTTTAGTTAACAAAATATTTTTCTCCAAAAACATACATAATTTAAATTAAATAAAGACCGTGTAAGTTTAATCAATTAGACACAGGAATTATCAGAATTGTTATAACGATATCGATTTTCACATCAAGTTATAATGTACAATAATTTATCTTTGTATAAATTATAAAACAAGTCGTCATTACGTTAATAGCTACCAACCGAAAAGAAAATGGATTGATAAACAAAGGACTAAACTATTTCTCGTGAAACTTCAAAAATTACTTACTTTAATTTAGTTAGTATGAAAGTTAATAATATATTTTTTTTAATAATAATAATATCCTGGGACATTATTCACACATGGCCATCTGATCCCAAACTAAGCTGAGGTTGTACTATAGAAACCAGACAACTGATATACTACATTTATACTTTTCTTTTTTTGTAAATACATACTTATATAGATAATTACACCCAGACTCAACTGTCTATTTGTTGCGCTTTCACGTTAACCTCAACATCAACGACAAAATACTCAATCGATTATTATGACATTTTGTATACACGTAGAGAAAAGGAACCTAATATATGAAGCTCCACGCACGCAGCCCAAGCCTCGGAGAGAATTTAGTCTTTTATAAAGATATGAATTACATAATTAAAATTTCGAATTCGAAATTCGAATTACGTCTAAAAAAACGAACGAACAAAACACTCGCGCATTTGGATTCATACTTATCCATTCACGTTACGTCATTTGAGAAATGTTATTACTATTTTATTAATATCATGTCAACGCGGAAATATTGGCAGACGGATTGATGCATCGCCTTTTGATAAAAAAATATTTTTAAATACATAAAATGTTAGTATCGTGTACTAATAAAAATATTACGATAAAATATTTACACAAATTTTATTGCAAATGAAATTCACCGCAAACGCGTGTTTTATTTGCAATTCGATTTTTTAACGCGTATATTATACCTATCTAATATTTGAATGTCTATTATTATCCAATTACGAAACGTGAGATATTACTTAATTTCTTATTTGTTTTCACATACAATTACAGTAATGTCTCATAGAATCGAATCTAAGTTGGATGGACGCCAAAACAACACAAGGTATGCGTAAATATCGCGTTAATTGCCTTAAATAACTCTAAAATAACACACATATTACAGTAATTTAATACTGTTATTATACAATTTATCAGAATATTATGTAAAAAAAAAGTATTTTGTATGAAACATCGTTATTAAAGACGATATCAATATTTATATTTTTGTATCTATTTATTTAAAAATACTTTTTATCGCGTGAATATTAATACTTAATTTTAATTAACATCATGTTACAGACTTTATTTATCTTACTTAAAACCTTTATTATCTGTGTAGTATTAAAAAAAAGATCAATCAATCCTATTGATAAATACGTCTGGATTGTATATCTGAGCTGACTCTTTCCCCGAGTATATTATAATTATAAATAATTATTATTACGTGATAAACTCGTAATATTTGCCTTGTATAATAATACTGAAGAAGATACAACACTTTTGCTCTATCGATAGGTGCAGGTTCTTTAGACAAGCACATCCCTTAGTCATGTGCAAATATTTTGATTCAATTAAAGTCGTACTTGATATGAAATAGCATCGATGACATTAAGAGCTGGTTATTCATTTGTCAGCCTGAACGATAATGCATTTTTTAATGAAGTTTAGATTTATTAAAGAATTTTGATATAAAAAAAAACATAACAAACAAATGATTGTTATGTAAATATTTATTGTCAGTCGTTTGAAAGCAATTACAATTGCATATCGGCGATCACGACAACAAAGTTCAACAGCCAGTTCGTTTATAAATTACATATTTATAACTAATGTTTTCTAAACATATTCTATGACTTTGTTTTGAAAATATTTTCTTGATACTTATGCTATAAATAGTATAATATGTAATTACGAAATCTTCAAGGTATGAATTTTTCCATACTGAATGCATAAATATAAAAAAAAATCTTTAACTCACCCTATATAATCCTCTAATGCCCTCCGTCCTGTAGATCTTCGACAGGCCGTCAACCATGCCCCTATATCTCTTGTGCTCAGCTACACCGCGCTCCTCGCTGTACTGGAGACACAGTCTGGTCTTCACCACCCAGATAGGATTGGTCATCACCAGGGAGAGTATACCTGCCTGGGCAGCAGCAAGCATGTGAAGACCTGGGCCGAGCGGCGTGCGGGCATTCCCTCCTTGGATCCATGTCTTTATTGCATTATAGCTGAAAAACGTATGCAGAACATAGGTTTATCCCGCGGCCTTAACTATGTATACTTATAATATCCTTTTTATTACGTTACGGAAGGGAAACGTGCATAAGGTAAAAAATAGTAGGCTATGTCCTACACTGGCGTACAAACTTGCTTCATATTAAATATCATCAAAACGCTAATCATTGGTATATTCACTGTGAAAGTGTAAGAGACAACAAACAGACAGTTACTTTCACGTCTGTATTTAATATATAAAGCTGAAGAGTTTGTTTGTTTGATCCGGCTAATCTCCGAAACTACTGGTTCGAATTTAAAAAATATTTTTGGGTTGTATAGTCCCTTTAACGAGGCTCTAGCCTTATAATTAATTATATTATTATTAATTATACAATGGGTGAAGCTGCGGTGCACAACTAGTTTATAATTATAATATAAGTATAGTAATATAGATTTTAAAATCATCACACCGTTGAATTTACAACCCTCAAGAATACTCAAATCAATAATAATTCTTTATAAATCGGTCGTATAATTTCAGTAGTTGTCGGCAGAATAGAGTCGAGTCTCCTCAACTTCATCTGCGGGTGATGTGAGTTTACCAGCAAAGAAAGGTTATTATGGTATGTTGACTAACGATAATAATCAATGAATTGTTTTAAATTATTTACTGGTGGTGATGATAATGATGACGACGAAATGATGCTAATCATAATTTTTTATCGTTTCGTATTACTTATTACAATAAAATGATATAAATAATACTTAATATAATGCAACATCTGTTTTGAATTGCAAAAGTTTCATAGGTCAGGGAACTATCTGTTACGAACAATATCAAATTGTCATAATAAACATTGACAATGTCACGTAAATTAACAAGCTATACTTACAATAAGAAGTAAAACCCCCAAGCCGACCCGGAGCCCCACACATTCGGAGTGACGCCCCGGTAAAGGCCGCGCACGCCTTCGTTTTTCACGATCGTAACGAACGCGCTGCCCAGGCCGTCGTAACGCGGAACAGTTGCGGTTCTTCCATCATTAACTGCATTATAATAGTATTTTTAAACCTCGAACATGCGACATAAATACCCTTGTTATTGACGTCACAGTAATTGTTGTTATAAGAAATGCATATAGACATTAAATATTAACAATGCATAAAGTAACCTAACAAGTTCTGAGGACTGGAATATACTACTCCGATATGCTTGGAAATATTATTAAAAGTTATCAATAAATGAAAATATATGTTGTTTTGATACCTCTTTCTACTTACATTGCCAATATCGCCAAAATGGTGGTAGTTTTAAACAGTTACCATAATTTTAATAATCCAACTTTATAAAACTTCATTTAAAGTATTAAAAAAATAATTATATCATAAAAATAAATGAATATAAACTGCATATTAAATAAAACATTCATTGACACATTTAAGGTACAATGTTCACCAAGACTAATTAGTGTTGTGTTGCAAATTACTGTTTAAAATAAACACAAAGAACATGCAGTTTTCATGGAACATGTCCCATTTAAATCATCATGTTAATTGATGTACTTTTGTTTACTGTATGTTACCTTAAATAATAATTTTAAAGTATCAACATAATATGAAGAGGTACCGGTTAAATCCCATATTGGTGAGACATCATATTATTTTTATCAACAAAAAAAAAATTGGGACATTCGTTAATATTACAAGATTATTGTATTGTGAAATTTAAATCATTATAATATTTTATATTATATGTATTTGTAAATAATATTTATATGTATTGTCTTTGTATTTCTAATAAAGAATATATAAATGTACAATGTTATTTTTTCCCTGAAGTGACAAATTTATGTGCGTATGAGGTCACTGTAAAAATGTGTTGACAGATAAACAGAAGCAAAAACATCATATACTTTCCTAATTAGGGTTGGGATCTAAAGATTAACTCTGATTATTATTATTTATAAAAATAATCATTTATTTATTTTATCATATTTATAGATAATATGATTTTCATCCATAAACGTTGTTCGGTTTGTTAGGTGATAAGTTAAAACATGTTGTGTCATCTTATTTTGATTGTCAAGCCAATGATGAGAAAAAGAGAAATCTGTGTTTTTTTGGTAAGTATGTTTGAACATTTATCTGTGTACCTATATTATTATTTCAAAAGGCAACAACGACAGTAGACAGACTTATTGAAATAACTAGTTATTCCGAGAATTCTATAGGTACATGTTTATTGTTTAGTGTTAATAAAAGTCCAACAAATATTGAGTTGGCAGCAAATACAAATCTAAGATATTACAAAATGAATAAATTGAAACAGAAATACAAATAAAAACATAAAATTAAAATAAGTTATTAGATACATTCTGTAAAATCTAAATAATATAAATATTGTAAGATAATTTTACAATTTAGAATAAGTACTTTAAACAATATTAAATATAAATTACACTTGCAGTAGAAGTAATGTGCAAATACATTTTATTATTATGTAAATACACAAATTATCACTTCTAGAGTCTCGTCAGAATAATGAAATGAGTGTTCTTTTGTATTTTTAATCTATTTTACAATTTTTAAAAGTTAATTGTAAAAGTAAGTTTTAATAAGTATACATAATTTAATAAAATTATATTTAATTACCAGTTTCCTTAGCAAACTTAAATAAAAGGAGTATTAACAATGGATTTGCATTCAGTATAATATATATTCATTGGTCACTGGTCTTTTTTTATAAGCAAATCATCAAAAAAAATTTGATCAAACTCAATATTACTTTATTTTTCGATTAATAAATAAGTATAATATTAAATAAGTATTATCAGATGTAAAAAAATATATGTCAATTCATAGGAACCTGTGCAGCTTTGAAGCTATAATTCACAATTACATCAGATTTTCGTGTTATTTTCAGATCCACATTCACTCATCTTAACCAAGTTCAAGGTCATACAACAAATACGAACTTATTTGTAAAAGCATGGTCGAAAGAGAAGTAGAAAATTTTTTTATATAGGCATTGTCTACAACTAAGGAAGACGATTTATTAAAGTAATTCAAGATTACACTTTAGTATTTATATGACGAAATGACATTTCATGTTAGAAATGAATGAATACTTACCAGCGAAACGAATTTTAATAAGGTCCAAAGGATGCAAAATTAGTGTTGATGTGACACCACCTGATATCCCAGCTACCAGGTGTTCGTATTTGATATGGCTCAGAAGTGCAAGTTTAGAAGACGACGGATTTGGATTCTTCATTGTAGTCATGATGAACGTAATAAATCACAGGTAAAACATTGTGTTGGGACCGTACTTAAGCATATGCTTGCCGAATAGTATTCCAGGTAACTTTAGCGAAATTTACTAAATAACAATCTTCACTATACATCATTGCTTTCGTAATATTCCGACGAAATTGAATAGGCGTGAACGAAATGATTTCCACATGATTTCTTTCTTGTAATTTTTTTTATCGTTCCTCTATACGTTAAGCATTACCAACTCCGACACTAGCAGATTTTAAGTTTTTTTTAAATATTGTAAAATCACGTGGACTTTCTGTAATCCCAAAAATAATTATTTCATATTGCAAAATCGTAATTATCTATAAAAAGTCACTTAATAATAAGACATTTTAAAATGTTCCTAAATATTTGCGAAAATTAAATATATGAGGTTTTTTATAAAAAAATATCACCAAGAATAAATATCAATACATTTTAGTACGCAACGTAAAATATTATGAAAAATAATACAATACTTATAAATACGTTCCATTTTGCACAATAAATGGATTTTCTTATAGATGACATTATCTATGGCAAATTTAGACATTTTTAGACTCTATGATTTTTTGACATATTACAAGAATATTGCACATTACGTAAATCAGCGAGCAAAATTTCATTAAGTGCCCGGATAGGAGGAAAAATGTTGAAAGCAGCGAGTACTTTGAGATTCGTTTCAAAACAGGGCAATAATGTCCGGGCCCTTGCAACTGCTGCGGCCTACAAGCAAGCCCTAGTTAACGTCCCTCCAACTCAACTTACAATTCTCGACAATGGGATCCGCGTTGCTTCTGAAGATTCCGGCGCAGCTACGGCTACCGTTGGCCTCTGGATTGACGCTGGATCAAGGTACGAAACTTCCAAAAACAATGGTGTCGCGCATTTCTTAGAACACATGGCCTTTAAAGGTACCAGTAAAAGGTCGCAAACCGACTTGGAATTGTTGGTTGAGAATATGGGCGCTCATCTGAACGCGTACACCTCACGGGAGCAAACCGTTTTTTACGCTAAATGCCTTGCTGGCGATATTCCTGCTGCCGTTGAAATACTCGCTGATATTATTCAAAACTCATCCCTCGCTGAACCCGAAATCGAACGAGAACGTGGCGTTATCCTCCGTGAAATGCAAGACGTCGAAAGTAACTTGCAAGAAGTTGTATTTGACCACCTTCATTCTACTGCTTTCCAAGGTACTCCATTAGGACAAACTATTCTAGGACCAACCAAAAACATCAAGAAAATTTCTAAGGCCGATCTTCAGCAATACATCAAAACTCATTATCAGCCAAGCAGAATAGTGCTTTCAGGAGCTGGTGGTATTGAACATGGCAAACTTGTAGATCTGGCTAGTAAGCATTTAGGTGGCTTGAAGAACACTGCCCTTGATGTACCTGAATTAGCTCCTTGCCGTTATACTGGTTCTGAAATTCGCGTTAGAGACGATTCAATGCCTCTTGCACATATTGCTATTGCTGTTGAAGGTGCTGGCTGGACAGATGCTGATAACATTCCTCTCATGGTTGCCAACACGCTTATCGGAGCTTGGGACAGATCTCAAGGAGGGGGCACTAACAATGCCTCATTCCTCGCTAGAGCTGCATCTTGTGGGAACTTGTGCCATAGCTTCCAGTCTTTCAATACCTGCTACAAAGACACTGGCCTGTGGGGTATCTACTTTGTATCAGAACCTATGCAGATTGATGATATGCTTTTCAACATTCAAAGAGAATGGATGAAATTATGTACATCTGTAACTGAAGGTGAAGTTGACAGAGCAAAGAACCTCCTTAAGACGAACATGCTTCTGCAGCTGGATGGAACTACACCAGTGTGTGAGGACATTGGTCGCCAAATTCTTTGCTACAACAGACGCATCCCCATTCATGAACTTGATGCACGTATCGACTCTGTTTCAGTACAGAATGTTCGTGATGTCTGTTACAAATACCTCTTTGACCGTTGTCCTGCTGTAGCGGCTGTTGGTCCCACTGAAGCTCTGCCTGACTACACCAGAATTCGCGCTGGAATGTACTGGCTTAGAGTGTAAACTCATAGTATATTTATATATTAGTAAATTGGAAATCAGTTAAGATCATTAAAACTCTCTCCCAAATGTCTTTTGTTTTATTATAATAAAACACAATGTCTTTGGTGTATGTATTTATTATAGTAACATAAGTAATAAACATGTAAATAAATAATTCAAACACAAATTATGGATCTTTTAATTTAATGGTATTATACCAATTTTATCTTATTAATGTAATAAATTTACTAATATACATTTAGGGATTTTCCTTAGGAGGGCTTATGTTTTTATCCTCTAACATTTCTGGTACACTGGTAACACTAGGCCTATGAATGACATTTGTTGGCTTCTTTTTTCCATATGGCAATACAGGCTCTGAATGACTAATCAAACTTGCAGATGAAATAAATACTGATACTTGTTCTGGTGTTGGGCAGGCAACTATTAAGAGGTCTTCATATGTAAATCCGGAATTTGCAAGTATTTGTTCCAATTGTACAAAGTATCCGACAACATTATTCTGAAATAAAAGAGAACATAAAATTTCCTACACAAAAAGCATATTGATTTGTACATAGTTTTATAAAATAATAATTAATTACACATTCATTTATAAAGTCTGGTATAATTTTCTATTTCCAATATATGACTACTCCATATTATGACTGCTAATTACATAATATTGCCGAAATTAATGTACAAGAGTTTTTGCATAATACCAAATTCCAAACTTTGATTAACATACGCAAATTACTTTATAGTAGCAGTTGTAGATTCAATATAGTAAAACGTTGGAAAATATAACTTTAGAGCCCTTTGAATTGAATTTAAAAGTTCCATATGATTTAAGGTTATTTATTTTAATATTATATTTATTTATTGTGAATTTTGACCTAATACTAATATATTTAAAGATTTTAATATGTATATCATACAAACTTAAAGGAAATTCAACTAATAATAGTGATTCATCTACATACCCTGATAGGTCTAAATAATATGAATTCAGTCTCTTTATTAGCCAAATATAATTGCATTGATCTCTGCAATGGTGCTAGATGAGTTTTAATCCGTTTCTGTGCTTCTTTTACGGCGACCGCCAATTTTCCAGGAGTCGCCCAAAGTTGAGATTTTAATTGTTCGGCCGGTGTGAATGCCTGAGCCTGAAACAGTAAACATTTTTACAATTAAAACTATATATTTTTTTATTGTACAGGTAGGCGGACGAGCATATGGGCCACCTGATGGTAAGTGGTCACCAACGCCCATAGACAATGGCATTGTAAGAAATGTTAACCATCGCTTACATCGACAATGCGCCACCATCCTTGGGAACTAGCGAGGGAGGTTCTAGGCTGTAAGTTTATAGAATCTCTCTCTGTATCCTTTATATTAAACAAGCAGAATTATGAGTTTGTCAACTGACCTTCTCAATAAATTCAATCAGTGGCCCAGCGAGTATTTCCGTGGAATACTTAATGAAACACTCACAACAATTCTTCAACTGTCTATCGACTTCCTTTCTGGAATCCAGCAGGTGTTCCTTAACCAACGGCGTGCCGTCTAGCAGAAATTCTAGTAAGGCATTATTACTATTTAGCGAGAATATCTGTCTCGGCTTTTGTATTAACCCATACGCTGCATTCTTAACATTACTGAAATCCAATGTCGTCTCTTTCACAATGAAGTCAACTTGAAAAGGGGCAATTTGCTCTCTTAAAATCAAAAGGTGTTTTATTTGGAACAATTCTCCATCTATATTGGTTTTGTTCTCGGCTATCTGCTTTGCTGCCATGTCCACGCTTTGGACGCAAAGCGAAATAGCTTCTTGGGCTAGACCTTGAAAGACGCGTTTTTCAAGACACCTGTAAAGTCTCGATAGTGCTGCAAGAGTTCTTCTAACACCTGGGTACCACATTCCGTGGAGATCGGCAGGGGACGCTTGAGGTCTCCTCTGAGCTTCCACGTTAATGTTGGCAACTTCTTGAGATGTGGCCGATACATCGGACACCACCGAATTGCGGGAATCGCTTCGTTTTAGACTCTGCTCTTGAATAGAAAGGGCTATTTGCTGGAAAATTGAAACATAAAAAATATATAAGAGAATCATTACGTTTCACAACCTACATCTACCGTTTAAGTCGGGGTGGCTCTATCTCTACTCTGAGGTCAACGAAACGTGTAGTGCATTAAATTGCTACCAAACAATAATGAACACGTGCGTGGAGGCGTGTCTCGGCGCTCACCTCCATCATGAGCAGCTTGTCGGGGTAGGCGAGGTCGCCGGGCGCGGCGCGGTACCGCAGCACGTCGGCGCGCAGGTGCACGTGCGCGCGGAACACGAGGCGCTCCTGCGCGTCCTGCAGCAGCGCGCGCGCCGCCGCGCCCAGCGCGCTCAGCGAGCCTGCCGGACACGAGGAGCGTTTTACGGGCGCCTAGCGATATATATGTCGCAGATGTGATCCTGACCGCTTGGGCTATTGGCGTCCTTAATCGAAGCACAAGCTAAATGTTTAAATGGAGGGGTAAATAGTAATTTAAGTCATTCCTTAAAAAAAGAAATTACGCGTATTATTTTAATAAAAAATCTATTAATAAAAAATCATGCAGATGGCCTTATGACATTGATTTGAGGTCGGCGTAGATTAAAAACTGCATGAAATAGATAATTTGGGGGAATCACGACCGGTCACACTCCTGCCTGACGTCAATCTTTCTTTGGAATACTTATGTTGCATAATTTCAATTTCCCTTTAGTAACTCTTGTTATATGTTAATCACTGGTTAAAATTAATATATAATTTTCAACTCACGATCATTGTTCACTTGTTCCTCGATGACCTCGACCCTCAGAATAACGCAAAGTTCAGCAAGCGTCTCCAAGTGATTGATGTGGATGATTTGAGGACGAAGGGTTTCATATAACCCGTTGCAAAGTGACTGGAGGTACTCCCTGTGAAATAGTATTAAGGTTTTAAGCTCAAAGGATTATTTTAATGATAATGATGACATTTCTAAAATATTTAGTGCAGGTAGATGTTTAATTGCTAAAACTTTAAGCTAAAGTAAAATAAACGATGAAACGATAATTAATCAACAAAATAATTATACCATTTTATTATATAAAACGTTATCGCAATTCATAATCGTGGTGCCAAGAGGTACTGAAGTGTACCTATGTACTCGAAAACGTTGAGACGATTGACATCGATAACATTGTCCAGGAATTGTAGCACCAAAGTGCGCTCGTTTTATACTTAGGGGTTACCTTCTGATGTAATACAATCGAAAACTCGAGGAGCAGGATTTTATAAAGTCCGAATGTTTAAAAATGTTGGACTACCAGTACTCACTCGAGCGCCGGCGACGTGTCCGCGAAGAAGTGCGCGTAGAGCGCGCACTCGTCGCGCACGGCCAGCGCCAGCAGCGAACAGGCGGCGCGCAGAGAGGCGCAGTGGTCGCCCGCCTGGCGCCGCGCCGCCGCCGCCAGCGCGCCCGCCGCCGCGCCGCCCGCCACGCGCCGCCGTCGCGCCGCGTACTCGCGCTGCACGTCCGCCAGCAGCGACGCGTAGCTGCCGGCACACAGCACACACTCACCTACTGCACCACTGTGCACCACTGTACAACGCTATACGTGCTTTCAGAAGTCGAGGTCTTTTACCTTTCTAACTCCAGACTGCTTTTGTTGGATAAAAAATAAGAACCTAAAATTTCCTGATCTTCACTTATGAAGCCTAGGTACGTGAACAACGAGGTAACGACTTCAGTAAACGGCTACCTCGCATATATGACAGCTCACGTAGGTACTATTAACACGAACGACTTTTTAAATGACGAGTACTCGTATCGGCCTAATTGAATGCATATTATTTTACAATTTTCTCGAAATGTTCATAATATGTACTATATACAATTCCTCGATCGTATTACTCTTAATTGTGTTCAAGTTCACGAAAAGTCACTGAACAAATATTATAACAACCACAAGACAGAGGAAAATAAAAATAAAATATAAAAAAGTTAAATTTTATACGTTTTTGATATTGTACTTACTCCTCGTTATCCACCGCTCTCTTTTCAATTTCACTTATCACCATCCTCAGTTTTGGTGCAGCGGCTTGAAATTTACCAAAATACACCGCGTATGCCGTGTCCATTGCTTCATTCTCCGTTGGGTCGTCCGGGGTGAGTACTTGCTCCGTAGCGTGGTTCAGGATATGATTCACGTATCCGCGGATTAGGGATATGGCGCGGCTTTGCAGGTGACGATACTTGACGGTGTAAGTGTGGGCTTCTTTGAAAGTGCTCTGAAAATATTATTAAAAGGGTTTTTACAGCTTATATTAATTTTCCACGATTGTTGTTTGCAATTAATATATTAATGTTTTGCTTCATGCAGTGTGTTATCATCAAAATGCTGATAATTTTATAATATCATATAAGTATTTTTTTTTTAATCATGTTCTAAAAACGAATTCATAGTCTCTTGATAGAATATTTTTTTCTGTACATTTAGTCAAATAACAGAGTGTAATAAGTTAATGCTTGTTCCTTGTTTATTTAATAGTATAAGGTTTTGTTATTTATTAATGTTTTTATGAAAATACTAATTATTGATTTCCTAATGACCAATTTTGCCCACGGCAGCCATAGCCATGAGGACTGTCTAGGACATATTATTACATTGTGTTTGGGCACACATAACAGCTTATCCATAAAGTTGAAAATGCATACATATAGTGTTAACACACATAGAAGCCTCTCATAAAACTCAAAACATATTTAAATTATCAAAAACTGTCTATATAATTGTTACTTACATTTGCCCTCATGTAGTCCAAACATTCGTCAATCTTAGCTAGAACATTGAAGAACTGTTCGCTATTCACCGACATAGTTGTGCTGTTTAAACGTTGCGATAAATGTTCCACTTGGGTGAAGTAGTGCATCTTCTGTTTTATATCCTCACCTGATAGTTATTAAATTGTTAGTATAAAAATTATCAGTGTTGTACAAAGTTCTATTGAGTAGTTTAAAATGAAATTATCCCATTTAATTGAGAGTTGGTTAACTCTTATCTATACTAATACAGAGAGTAACAAAATAAGTGTCCGACCCGTGAAGTGGTTGTTAGGTATCGTGAGTCGGTTCTATTTATGTAAATATTTACATCCTGTATATAACTCTGAAGAGTTTGTTTGTTTGATCCGGCTAATCTCAGGAACTACTGGTTTGTAGTTAAAAATATTTTTGTGTTGTATAGTCCTTTTATCAAGGAAGGCTAGGCTTATTTTAATTATACGCGGGAGAAACGGCGGGGTACAGCTAGTCTTATATAAATTTGAGTAGTATTTGATACATACAATGGTAATACATTATTTTGATAGAGCTTATGTAATTTGTGTTTCTTGGATTTTTTATATTATATCATATCAACCCAATTATAAACTTAATTCCAAGCAGACTTGGGTCCAAGGAACCATTTATTCAAAAAATGAAAACAGTATACTATTTTATATAGATATATGTTATTATGATACCTATTGCAGATAATTTGTTTTGGTCGGCCAGCAGCTGTTCACTCATAGTATGTAATGCATTTGTCTTATTCGAGACAAGATTGTATTCATCAGATAATTTATTCAGATCGGACATGGTTGAGGTTATCTGGAAAATATAATACAATGTTCTCTCTAAAGTTTGAAGACTCTATTTTATTTAAATAAATAATATTTTCAACTATTATTATCTTAATAAAAGTAAAAAAAAAATATACTCATATAGCCTATTTCAATTGAAAACAGAGAGTAATAAGACACAAAAACAAATAATTTAATTGTGAGACTTTCATTGGTCGATATCCTGAATAATCTATGCCTATGGTATCCATTCTGAATTAGTCAGTAGAGTTATATTAGAATGTTGAAAGTTAAATTGAAGTGGATATCAATAGTAAATTTGAAAAGTATAGTGAAGTAGTGTTTATTGATGAAAATGACATGCTTATATAAAAGTAGTTAATCTTTTAAGTAAGTGATAGGTAGTAGAGTCCTAATGCAACGAAGGCCAGTACAATCGGGAAGAACGTTCTGCACTAGCCACCCGTGTTCTTGTCGGCCTGCAAGAATACTCTTCAATTCTCGTTTGAAGGCACCCAAGTTAAAGATGGATAGGTTTGCATAACTGGTAAAGAATTTCATTTTTTGGAATTGGAACAAAGGAAGGAGTTGTCAAATTTACTAGTGTGTGATGGAATTGTTGTCACAGTTTAAACATACATAGATGTTTTAAATTATTGATTATAATTCATATAGAATTTCATACCTGATTAGTTAAGGCAACACACTCATTTCTCCTATCTTCTAGTTGTTTATAGTATCCTTCATATGGTGCATCATTTTTTTTAATATTTTGCTCATTCAAACTTTCATACCAATTCAAGAAATCATACACTGTTTCAATCGGGGCTATATCTTCTTTATCTTCAGTAGGAATTTCTTTTATCTGAAAATTAATATTATTAAGGGGTATGTTAATATTTAAATTATTATTTTCAATGAAAGATTCGCATATAAACAAGGTTAAGTGAATGTAAAGATAATTCAAACAATACTGTCATCTTCTGAATATCAAAGTATGATGTCACAACTTATTTGTTGAACAATTTCATAAGTTCCTCAATTGTTAAGTGTATATTTTTAATATTAATAGTAACGGTATTATAATCTGCCAGTGTCTTATAAGTATTCTTATTAAAACTAGGGTTTTAATCACATTTGATTTGGGGGACAGCGGCTAAAACAAATCTACAGAAATTACAAACGGCTCAGAATAAAGTAATTAAAATATTATTTGGCTACGATTACCTAACCCCAACTAGGTACTAAAATATATAATGATACAAAACTTATGAACATCACAAAACTTTATCAATATAGTACATGCGTCTTAATCCAAAAAATAATTACAAAAAATATAAACTCAAAAATAAAATTTACGAAAAAGGCACATATACAAAAACGATCAATAAGGAAAATGAGTGATATATATTTTAGACGACCTCGAACAAATAACTATGGGAAAAAAAATATTATGTACGAAGGGGTTCAACTATACAATAATCTACCAAATTATATAAAAGAAGAAAAAAAGATAAATATTTTTAAAAAATTACTAAAAACACATACCTGCAAATAAACATGAAACCGCAAAAAAACCAAAAGCGCAAAAATTAATATTCCATAACACATACATATTATATACATTTAATTAAATATAAATAAATAACATACTATGAGTATAATAATGATAAAAATAAAATAATAAAAACAAAAAATCGTAATTAAGTTACTAAAACAGTATATTTATACACTAATCATTGCAAAATCCGCTTAAGCTTCTTAACGTGTCTTCGGCGTTAGTAAACAAGTATTGTCTGTTTCGTTGACTCGAATATAGACTACCCTCAAGTTAAAAAGTTAAAAGTTAAAATGTTAATTTGTTGCAATATCCAATGGTTAATGTATTAAATAAATGTACCTATTCTAAGATATGTTATAATAAGAATATAAAACACAAGATTATGGCATAATTTAAATATAATGTAAAATCTTTAGTTTATAATAGTTTATAATTTTTTAAGCCTGTCTCGACTTATTTTGTAACACATTTTGTATTTTCTCGTTAAGTGAATAGTGTAATATTCTTAAGAGAAAATAAATTCTTTAAACCTTATTTGTACTTTATTTATGTTTTATTATTGTCTTACATCTTATGATCTGAAACTAATATTTTTTTGTCTATGGAGCTTGCTAATTAAACCATATTTATATAAAGAAAACATAAGTATTAGATATTTAAACCTGATCTTACAACTTAACTTTTATAAGCACATAGTTAAAAAAATGCTTGTAAAATTAATTACTTAGGTATTTTTTGTATGTACTAAACAGTAAGAAGACTAACATACCTCTTCATCTGAAGATACACCCTGAATAAGAGCTTCTATATCCAATATAGCTTCACGTTGGCTCGAAGTTAAGGGAGCCAAAGGATTTTCTGAAGCTTCCCATAATAATAATTTATTCTGTATTTCTTTTAACGTCATATTATCCATTTTGATTTTAAATTAAATTATTATGTGTGTTCAATTAATTAATATTTTAAATAAGATACTCATATTATTTATTGTGACAACTGACAAGTGACAACTAAGCAATATGAATACTTAAGAATTTGAGTAGTGACATACGTCACTGTCACTGATGTCACTTGCCAATTTTTAATTGTCACTGACAACTGTCAAGCCTCTTTAGTTTATGGTAAAATTGTCCAGCCAGTTTTGCCAGCACTTGAATTTTTCTTTTATAAATCCGATGCCTTTTTTTCAACGGAAAAGCGCATTACGCGTTTCCGCCATGGAAACAGTGGAGGGGTATGTGGGGCTCGCCGTACGTCCAGGGCACCGAGTGCACCCCGGTCATCGGAATACCCACTAAAATACCAGTGGTACCCTTCCCGTCTTAACGGGAGCGCCACGGGATCTCTTGTGCATGCTACCAATAAAAATATTTATTTTGAATAGAAAATTAATTCATTCATTATTCTTTAACTACACGCTACGATGTCACATCTGCACTTTATAATCTTGGTTTAGATCAATGTTACACGGAAAAAAAAATATTTTGTGTCTTTAAATACAATGAATACATAAAAAAATGTTTCGGTTTTTACATTTAGTATGGATTTTTTTTTCAAATTTTATTAAGGACGGTATTTTTGTTATATTTTGTCATGTTTAAGGCTCTTTGTCTTGCATGATGTGGATTAAATCTCAATCTAAGCTTAACGTCCCAATTAAGACGTATTTAAGTTTTCAATTTGCGCGCTTTAGCATAATATCTGCTTCTTTTAACATTAATAATTTCATTGCTTATAACCCCATTATCTACGCGAACGCATCATCTTGTTCAGAACCCACCTTTATATTATAATTAAAATAAATGTAAAAGAGAGGTTCTTTTATATTTTTTTTAGATTACAATTAAAACGGTTTTATGCAAAATAAGATATTTTAAAACCAAGTACAGCATTGTTTGGAAAATATTAAACAAATACTAGTTTCTTTAAAAAAGTATTCGGGATAAGTCATTCTATTGTTTAAACAGGGTAGATAACTTGGATAACATAATAACATTTTTGTATTTTTGGAAACTAAATGTACATTTCGTCACGAAGTAAAATACAGCTCAGAGGAAGGCACCAAAGTTTTAATATTTTAAATAACTCTGGTTTGTTACTTTAGTTTTTGATTATACTTTTAGTAACGTTTTTACAGGTATAGAATAAGTTCATTTATTTACAGAAAGTTAGTGTTTATGGCAATAATAATAAATAAATAAATATTCTGGGACATTATTCATACACGGTCTTCTGATCCCAAACTAAGCAGAGCTTGTACTTTGGAAACCAGACAACTGATATACTACTACTACATATACTACTTTTCTTTTTTTGTAAATACATACTTATATAGATAATTACACCCAGACTCAGGACAAACAGACATGTTCATGCACACAAATGTCTGTCCTGGGTGGGAATCGAACCCACGACCTGCGGCGTGTAAGGCAAGTATCTTACCAACCACGCCAACCGGCTCGTCAATAATAAAAACAAGTGCAAATAGTAAACATTCTAATTAAGAATTTAATGGCCAGGGTTGATCTTTATATAGTCACTCAAGACTAGCTTAAAAACATCAGTAATAAAATAATTTTGTACTTCATTTTGTCCTTTTTGAATATATATTGTTTTATTCATATCATACTACACTAACATGCTAAAGCAAATATGTTATGTGTAATGAATACAAGATAACAATTTGCATTTAAACAACAACAAACCATTACTTTAAAATTACATTAAATTAATATAATTAATCATGTAGTAACAAAAGCTTGCACGAATTTATTTAATCAGTTGCTATTCATAACCATTTTTTTTTTCACTGTGCATTAGGAATGTTATTTATTGAACATCATTATAATAAAAACTGGTACAATATTTATTGTTTAGGTAAATTCTTGCTTCGAATGATTAACACCGTTGTGTGGAAAGGTGATAGAGTAGGGGATATGGGTGTAAGGGTGTAATAAAAAATAATAACAAACAACATTCTATTAATTTTGCATTTATTGGGTACGAGGAACCTTCTGGTCAACATAAGCTACATTGGACATTCTGTTTACAGTATATTTACAATATCAGAATCATATATCGTTAATCTAATAATGGAGTTAATTACTGCATATTCACAATAATCAAGACATCATCTATACACATACGTAGCCTTGTACAAAATACTAATCTACTGATAGTAACGGTCGCTGGGTTTGTCCTCGTATAGAACTTTAATATATAATACGATACACATGACCCGACCCAGCCACTTTGTTCGATTATTTAACGATAAACAGTAAAGCAGTTTAAATACAGCAATATTTAACTTACATTAGACACGTCTCGCGGAGCGTCCCATATCATTTCATCGTTTCTAGACAATATAACATTGCCTTCAAACACTCTTTATTTACATTCCTATTCACGATTCTATTACAACTTGTACTATATACAAACAATTTTAATCATTAAAAAAATACAATGCTAAATCGCTCTAACCTCTATTATTCGTATAAGTATAGGGCTGGAATAAAAATAGTTTTTTTTTTTTAGTTTCCGCGTGCAAAATTCTCTAAAGCCAGCGTAGGCGAGGCTACATCCCCGCAACGACTAAAAAACGAGTCATTATTACACTAACATCAATTACAGATGAATACATCCAAACATTATAGTAACTGTATCAATTAAAAGTATAACTAAAGGACAATTCCACACATTCAAGAACGCTAGACAGATCATTACTCTTGAGTTACGAACGACCATGTGTAATTTATTTGATAAATATTATAAATACTGAAAACTTAGATGCCGAGGGTTTATGTATTGAAGAACTTAGGTTATTATGAATTCCACTGCGAGATTTCATCTCACAGTATTAGTTTGTTAATCAATAACAATGTACAAATGTCCCTTTTATAAACTTCGATCAAATTTTAAATTGTGTCGATTCAATTTTTATTTTATTTTTTAGTTTAACGGCGTGCTTGGTTGAATAATAATGTACAATATAAGGAAGACATTTAGACAAAAATGAAGGAATCTCAATTGCATATTTCCAGCTAACCAAAGCTTTTATATAATATATCTACCGTATAAAGCTAAGAAAGAGTTAGGTCAGAGCTCTATCTAGTGAGTCATTCGTTTATCTTATGGAACCTCAACCTTTGCGACGGATAATCCATATGCACCGGTGTTGCCATAGGGCCGAGTCCACAAAACTACTACAATGTCATTTTCAAATGTTACACGATAAAACTCGATAAATAACTTAAATTAAGATATCTAATAAAATTATAGAAAATAAATTAACAGTCATTGTTCAATGTGTAGATATATTCAAGTATTATATTATTGTTATAACCACACGACTTACGAGATACTTTCTTATATGGAATACGTTACAGATAGTGATGTCTAGACGTTAAACCCGAACAAAAATATAGTCATACATCGTTACACTAAACGGGCTCGTTACCAAGACGCATAGCGAAAGCGCGGCAGTTAGCACGATTCTGCACTCTAAAGATTAAATAACAGAAAAAATATATTTCTATAAATCCAAGCATAATAGTACGAAAAGATCGGCGCGCGGCGACTTCTTGGAGCCGTCGTCGCACAGCAGTGACGGGCTAACTATATACGAATGGTGTACAGCGTACGATGTCCACGGGCGACGCACGGCCCCGGCGTCGACGCGATCGCGGTGCATCCACGTCCCTCGGCGGGGCGGCGGTCGTCCCTTGTTAACATATGAATTAACATAGCACAGCCATAATGACTCCCTGGGTCTCGCGTGGAGCGTACGCCGAGGGGGAAGGCCGGAGGAGGCGAGCCGGCGACGGCCGGCAGGCGGTGTCACGGGCTCCGGGCGCCGGCCTACGAGACCGGGGGCTGCGGGCCCTGCGGCTGTGGCGGCGGCTTAGTGCCTGCGGCCGGTAGCTGCGCTAGCGTGTCCTGGCTGGCATGCGCGCGCAGGTAGCTGTTCTCCACTTCGAGCTGGTTAATTCTCTCCATGAGTTCAGCGATGCGTTCCTTGAGGACTTCGACCTCCTCACGCACCGCAAACATCAAGTGGCTCTTAACCAGATCCTGTAACAAAAACACATAACTGTTAGACTTATAAAAATATATAAAAAACACTGACCTTATTTAAATAAAATCCGAATCATTTTAAATAAGCATAATGGAAATTCGTGATTTTCCATTATGCTTATATTGTTAAATCACACACCACCCTATTAAAGAAATTTAAACAATAAGCTAATAATAATTAATTAAAAATAATAATTCATTTATTGGAAAATTCTCTACACACGACACGACACGACAGTCGAAACGTTTAACGAAACATCGTAATATCTACTTCTAAAGTGAGGCCGACACGTCCGAATTTTAGACGTAGTTAAACGTTACACAAATATGTATTTAACGAGTTAATATAACGTACTTTTGTATCAGGCACGACCACGTAACAGGGGTTTTTCTGTCCCTTTTGTCTGATCTCGTAAAGGCAACCATCACGAGGTTTAATAACGTCAATCATGTTTAGGCGTTGAACTTGTTTTTCGGGGTTATTGGACACACGTTGTAAGCGAACGGCGGCTATAATGCAACTGAGGACAGTTGCGATTGCGAGTGGCGCGATCGAGTAACGTCTACGCGTCCTACCGGGCGACTGATGGTCTGCGCTCGCGCATGCCCTATTTAAAATGGCGGCGCACACGTCATCGCCACGCGATCCGTGTGTGGACCCTACTTTACAACACTGATATCAACAAAGCTCTTGTTTTCAGATTCTATAAGTAGATAATATATTCATACGAGAACAAACAATACAAGTTTTGAAGTATTTTATTTTCAATTAGCAACATATAGCACATAATATGTACAGATATACTTAGTTATATAATACATATTACATAACACGTAATTAATTTATCGCTTTTATCACAATAACCATGATTTCTAATAACGATAGCAATCATGGTTGTATAACACATTATATTTATACATACCAGATATAAAGCAGATTTAAATAATTACAAAAGAGAATATTGTACTCGTAAGTACAAAATTCATGCTTCAGAATTCAATTAGATGTAGTGTACTGAGTTAGTTGTTCGTGAACTTTATGTTACAGGACTTGAAAGAATAGAAATAGAACGATACAGAAATTCAGTAGGATGTTTTGGTTCAATAGAAAAATAAATAATATTAGTAGGTATTCTTCAATAGAGTCGTAGAGAGTAGAGTAGTAGTAGAGTAAGGAATGTAGATAAATAAAAAGAAAATAGGAAGGGTTTCTTTTAGGTTTAGACAAATCATTTTAAAATAGATCTACTCAACTCCGAGAGGTAAATTAGCGACACTCTAATAAGATAGAATAATATTCAACTATCTAACTACAACTCAAACAACGATGAAATATCTATATTTGGTGCCACCTGAATATTATCATATTACATTCATTCATATATAGAAAAAATATACATATGAATAATACTACATTTCAATATTAAGTATTTATTTATATATTAAAATAAAAAATGTTCGTTTATTGAATAATAAAACGACCTTATTCCTGAAGGTGAATATTGGATTAATTTAATTATTTTAATTTCGGAGTAAGTCATAAAGTGATATAAAAAAAAAAAAAACACATTTATTATTAAAAGTATGCAAGTACCTTGACAAGCAAGTTTAAAATCATTTTAAACGTAGGTATATTACGAATATTAACCGCATGTTGGCACAAAAGTGACCGTCTATTTTCGCACCTTGTAAAGACGAATATGATTAACTGTCGGTCAGCAAACAGGTTTGTCACGACTCCATTTCAGAAAATAACAATTATAGAAAATATCGATTCGATAAAGAAAACTAACCTGATAATAACTGAATCGCGTTAATATATATGTTAATTAAAAGTAAGAATGCGGACATTAATAACGTAATCTAAGAAAATTTTTATATGAGACAACTCATTTAATCTATTAGCAGCGAAGGTATAGTCATTATATAAATAAAAGATGCAATTCGAAATATGTGTCTCCTCATTCACAACAACGAGCTATTTTTCCATCCGCCTACGTGGAATCTAGACTTTATGACGTGCATGACTCAAGGTACACATGTGTAGATGAACATAACACTAAATGTGGTCTCACTCAGCTAAATGTTCTGACATTATTATTAGCACCGATTAAAAATAAACCGAAGTGATGTGATCTTGTATTAACGTGGGTGCTGCGACCTCCAATTAGAATGGAAGAATTAAAGTCTTCAGCGCTACTGGTTTTCGCCAGTTTCACTCGGTAGTACTGCGTCAGGCTTGTAGATTGATGGGGCGCCTTTAGGTCCATTGAAATCAAACGATATTGATAGTCAATTGAATACCTCGCTCGCTTCTAAGCAACCTGCGCAATGCATTCAGGAAACTGGTGATTAGACTCACATCACTCAAGCGATAAATTAGCACAAACATAATTTAAAGACTCGGTTATCGCATGTGTCAATGTTAGCATGTTAGTAGGTAAATTAGATAATGATAAAGAGCACGAGAGTTGCGTTAAGAGGACGAGATAAGATGAACGAGTTGATATTAATAATATTAAAACAGAAGACCAACAGTTAGCTGGAGAGTAATCGGAATCAGTGCAATGTCCCCGGTCGCGAGTGCAGTGAACTTTTTCGCAGTCACGTACAAAAATACAGATGCGATGATATAATGGACCCAAGGGCATAAGATAAAAAAATCCTGCCGGGTTTCATTAAACGGTGATCGAACTGAAAGGAACAATCATCACTCGAGGATTTCTGTTTTAAAATATTTTACGAAACCACGATTTCAAATCTTTATAATGTCTCTAATAAATAAAACATTATAATTAAATAGAAAATTACGATTGTAGGTTAATTGAAAGCATATAGACACATTAATCATACGATCCATAAATAAATAAAAAGATATAATATCTTAAGTACTATTTCATGTAATCGTAAAAATCTAAAATATATCAAGAAGATAATAGCAATAGCAAAGTAAAGTAGATAAACGTCCGCATGGAAACGAAACAAAAACAATAACAACATTTTTGTTCGTAGCGCAAAAAAAAAAGATATTCAAATCGTGGATATGAAACAACAGGTTTGACTGGAGGAATAGGTAAACAAGACAGCGAGTCAAAACGTAGCGGCGACCGTAAACTTTATGCTTGGGTGACATCATCGCCATATTAAGCAGCTAGCGCGGGTGATGCTATACAATTGAATATAAAAATAACACGCTGAAACGTTTGCGTGCTGCTAATGACACAATTAATACGCAAATTCTTTTGTTTACAGTATTACGATAAGAAAAACAATTGTTTTTGTTTTTATAACGTGAAATTGCGTTACCTATATCTGTTATGCATTTAGGTAAAAAAAAGAAACATAAATAATGCAACTAAGGTAGTATTTAAATATTTGTTACCTACATAAACAAAAAAATGAAATGTAACAAATTAAATGTGTGACCGTATGAATTACGAGGAATTTTTTCCACAGCGCACGCACAAAATATAACTGTAATGTACGTTGCAGAATATAATTGTATGTATATGATATTGTTTATGATAGGTTTGCACGTGAAATTAATATTTTGCCTATACAATTGTTGCAATGTTTTTCACTTGCTATTTCAAAACCACATGTTCAAACACTGCCGTAATAGTGCCTCGTTTATTGTTATTCTAAAGATATTCACACAGCTGAAAATCATCGTGCTATTTTTATATATGACACAATTTAATTATAGCGAGTTAAAGTTGCCACGAATTTTAATAACAATAAATTAATTAATAGGTCAACGAAATTTAATAATTTATAGTCAATTTAAATCAAGCCAGTTCGAGAAAAACAAGTAGAGTTCTTTGAAAGTAGTGCGTAATAATTGCTTGTAACTTGTTTTACTGCAAATTCGTTTACAATGAAATATTTATAGGTGTATGAGTAAAATGACTACCAATAAATAATAGTTCGGATGTTTTACATAATATGATGAACTTCAGTTTTAGACTGATTAAAAGTTTAAATTATTCAAATGAATAAATTGTTAAGATTTAACACTAAAATCTTTACAAGTAAAATAGCTACACACTTTAGTAATGTCATTTTAAATAATTATATTTTATAACCAAAAAGTACGACATTCAGATGCGCAGACGTTTTTATCAACTTACTCATAACTTAATACATTAAAACAATTTAATTATTATCCATTTCAAAAAAAAAAACTCAAAGTAAACATGTATTGACGTCGTCGTGTTATCTCCGCGTGATAAGAACATACGACTATAAGTGAGAGCATGTAAGGGTCATTGCAGTAGTAAAACTCTTGACCTAAAGAGTACGTCGTTGACACGAGACAAATCATCCTTACTTATCCTGATATCTTAAGAATAACTGACCTCAGAGATGAAAACATCATTATAGGTGTTTATGAAGATGTAAAGGTTCTTTAGCCTTACGACAAGGATACAATACGAGTAAATACTAATAAATAAGGATTAAACAAAGAAATGTGTTCCAACATAATTAATATTGTACAATAATAATTATGATGTGAAAACGCGATAGGTTAATTATTGTTCTAATGTGTGAACGGTGTATATTTTTTTACGAACTAAAGAATAGTAACGGATATTTAATTATTATGTATTACTAAACGAGGGTGTCTAACGAATGAGTTTTAACAAATAAGTGAGTAGAGGGACAAGGCGGTGTGGCGAACGCAAGGTGATATTTTGTATCGTAAATTTAAATTATTATATTTGTTACATTAACTATAGAACATATACATATATACATATTTGTCTATAGGTTAACTACATATTCCGATGAGTACTATTAACAAGAGAAACAACGTCATAGTTTGTAGTTTAGAGAACAAAGGGTTGCGGTAGTCAGGTGGTAATCTTAAGAAAACGAACTTAGAAAGTAGTAACATTTGAATTAAAGTAAGCACTAGATCCCAACAAATTGCCAAGTTTTAGTTGGCTTTATTTTAAGGAATCGTTATTGTACTGCAGTAGCCAATATGTTTGGAGTTCGAAAAGAGAAGGTCCGGGAAGTTTGGCGCACTTTGGGAAAGGCCGTTGTTTAGCAGTGGATAACGATTTGCTGACAACAACGTGCAGTAAGTAGCCGTTAAAGTCGTTAGCGTTACTACTGAACAAATGCGACATGGACACTTACGTAACGTTTTTATAGGGACGCATTTTAATTATGCCTAGTACACCTACTAGTCTACTTACCCGTAAGCAAAACGATATACGTATAACTGACAAAGATATATTTTATTGGTTATTATTTATACTATTTTAAATACTAATTTAAGTTAAAAGTACTATTAATGATTTATAATGTATAACATCTTTGTAGTATATGTAGTCCGTTACGCATTCACGTCAACCCTATAGAACCGATTTTGATGAAATTTTGTATGAAACAAACTTAAAACTTAAGTATGAACATAGGATATTTTTAAATATCACACGTGACCCCCACAGCGTGACACGCGTGGCCGTGGGTGAAAACTAGTAAATATACCTACGAGTTAGAAGTTATTTTCAGCCTAGATTTATGAAAAACAATGTTTACACTATCAGCTGATAGCTCATAGGATAAAGCGACAGATACGATATAAATCTCTTGATAATTTAAATCAATTCAACAATTTGTGTATTTTTCCACTGTTGGATTAAACGTGGAAACATACAATGTTTGCGAATAACAGATAAATATTCCACGGAGATATTGATATTGTAATCTTATTATTGTTTTTCAATAAATATTTGCTGTCCATTTTTTGTAAATATTGTAATTTTTATTGGAATTTGTTTTTTATATGATTTAATTTTATATCATACTAGCAAAACCCAGCCGACCGTGTACATATATATTCCTGTATTATGGAAACAGGAATAAGTAAGGCGATCGATTGGCGAAGGGATGCATAAAAATCTTCACCATTAAAAAAAAACATTTTATGTAGGTATATGCCAACTTTCAAACGGATTATAAGACAACACTATACAATAATAGTCAGAGAGAACAAACATTGTCGAATGAGAGCTTGTCATGAAGAAAACAGAATATCGTTTCATTTTATAGCCCACGATTTCAATGTTAGTGTGAAAATAAAGAGCAATTTGCAGTTTTGCCACTAGTATTCGCGACTCGTAGTTAGCACGCGACAGCCCTTGCGTGACCCCCTGATGTCTGCTAATCTTTATCTTGCTTCAACTAACCAATCGACAGTGTAATCAGTTGAGCACGTGTCTCCACTCCAGTGGCACAACGGGGCCAGCTTTCCTTCCGTGTCTATTCTTAGTCCCGGCAGGTCACGCCTGGTTCATGCAAATCACGTACACAAAGCAAATTAGCATACGGCGGCACTTGAACACAAAAATGTACTAGCAAATATTTCATTTTCATCCGTTAAAACGAAGGCAATTTTAATGCAATCATACAAAAATAACATAGACAGTAATAGCATATTATAGTATTTAACAGGCATCAACAAATAAATTTGTAACGGGATCAATTGAAGGCAAAAACAAAACTTAAAGGGTAACGGAAAAATGGCTCGGTGTTGTTGTAAAAATTAAACAAACAAGACGTTTAACATGCGGCGAGCTCGTAACGATCAAAGGAAATATAAAAAAAAATATCATTTCACGCGTACAACAACCGAGAGGAAACGGGGTCAGTGGTGTGAGCTATGGATCCTAAACACCAAATGGACGAAACTTGTGTAAACACATACAACTGAGTGATGTAATACGCGAAGGCGTGTGTGATCTTACGAAACGAGCAGAAGTAAAAATGATAAACCGAGTAGATAAACTTTATTCTCAACACTTTACGCTACAGTTACATATAATGGTAGCTCCCAAGGTAAACTGGTGTCACATTTTACACGTGACCGTGTTTGAATCGTTATAACGTAACCTATTAATAGCCAGAATTAAAAATCAATAGGTACCTTGATTATTATTCGGAATAACATTTGTACGCTTATGCAAATCAGATATCACGAGTATAATATCTTATCGAGTATATAAAAAAATATAACCAAGTTGATAATATTATCAGCGTTTTTAGTGAAATGTTTATCTGTTACTACAATTATGGTACATAAGGTATTTCGTTGCAGAAGAATAAAATAAAGTAAGCGCATAATATCAAGTTTTTGGATACTTTAGATTATTTTAAAAACAAAGCCTTCAATGGTTTAAAGTTGTTTTATTATAATACTCGAACAAATAGAAAGCTTAAATAGGTGTGATAATAGTAATAAATAAATACAATTTTATTGTCGACAAGATTAAAACGATACAAACGAAGCGTGTAAACAACATTAAAGCCGTTGCGTTATTAGAGCAAAAATAATCGGACGAGCGTACTGGACATGGAGTGATAAAAATACGTTGTGATGTTAGTGGGCATTAGGGCCGGATTGGGGTCAATCGCTTGAGGCCATCTGTGGCTGCTAATTATAGACGATGCGCGTCGACTCCAATAACGCACATCTATGAATCTCAATTGCAATCACGAAAATATCACGAGTCGTGGTAGACCGAAGCGATACAAACAACAACCAGAGTGATATAGGAATCCTTGCGAAACCTTTCACGTATGAATCGCAGGAGCCGTTTAAACAACATTATTTGATAGCTTGTAACAATCGAAGGCTATTTTCTATTAATAAATAAGCTGAATAATTATGACGTGGAAATACCGTACTTTTTTTAAACAATAAATAAACATAAATTAGTTACTATACAAAATAAATATTTTGTTATTATAAACACATAAATTATTAAAATATTACATGAAAACTTCCTGGTTACTAAAAATAGTTAAATTATTATTAGTGTCAAGCTTCTCCGAGATCATGTAACGGAACTCTGCAGTGTCTCGCGGATGAATTGCTATTATAATGAAGGACTGCTAAGAGAAATTGTCATTTTCGTCAAACACGCGTGTGATAATTAATAACTCATACATACATGACTAACATGATTTATTTTTTATTTTGAATTACTTAACGATGCAACACTTGTTGAGAAAATATTGTAAAAAAGATATGACCGTCAAATGTTTTGTAACTGCTATCATATTTAATGATGATTAATATTTGTAACGTTTACATTAATTTAAATGTTTAATTTTGAACGATTATTATATCTACGTAACCGGATGTTTTGCTTGGGTGAATAAGCTCTTTATTGCTAAATTTAGGTTTATTTTTAGCAAAAAAATACTTCAGGCCACAGAGCATTTTCTGTTTATTGAAATCCTCAAGTTGTAAATCAGTAAACAAACGAGAAATACCATATTAAGTTGTATGCTGTAGTTCCATAAAGATATGTATGTGTTTTGGCGATAACGGTTTCTTAAAAAAGAAATACCATTATCTTCTACATCGTTTCAACAGTTATAGTCCAATAACGGCGCCAAGAATCCGGCATTAACAAATAACACTGTATTTTATATTAGCTCTAATTTCGAATTATTACCAAGTGCAAGAACTCAAAAACAAGTTACGAAATCGCCTTGTTATGAAATAAAATCAACTAACACACCCGGAGATACCTAGTTACATACTATTTACGAACAAGAGCACGCTAATTGTTATTTATTGCTGATTCAGATAGATAAACTCACATGCCCTTAATTATTCTTTTACTAGATTAGAACAATACAACTTTTCTTTTGAAGTTAATTTTCCACGGGGAAAACAACAATTTATTAGCCTTCATTCAATTTAAGACTACATTTTATATTTATTCGAAAACGCTAACGGCTAATGGTTCGAATTTTCACATGAAACTAATTTGAGATCCGTGCAGGCTTTTTATCAAACGAGCGGCTGTTTTCTCAGCCGTGTGCATACCGTTTCGTGGAATCGGTATCGAGCGCATGCGGAACTTATACGGCACACTGACACAGCACCGTCTCGCAGTGAAGTACGATTAGATTGTACCATTGCGTTAGATCTATGATGACTACAAATACTGGAATTATATTTTTATCAACCGAAAAATACTTAATAAGCCAACATCTATCATTAACACTGATATAACAGGATTTAGTAAGTAATGCTATCAAATTTGATATCTCACAAGTGATAGATATTATATTTGTTTTCCTTATTATATAATTATGTGTGTGAACATAATAATAACGAATCGTTTGGTATTTTATTGATAATCAGATGGGATAATAATAATTAAAAAATATAAATAAGTATATAAACTAAGTTCTTATATTCTTTGTTGCTTTAAAAAGGATTAAAATAGTTACATAAAGATTGCACTGGCTTGTGACATTTTTCATCGTAGCAGCTTTCTTCATTATTTTTAAAGTGCGATAATGATTGTGTCAATTAGCCCTAATAGCTATCTATGGTAATATGAGGTTATCGTCAATGTGAAGTATTTTGCGGATAGACACACATCCGATCATTGTGTAATGTTGTTTTGACTATTTAGTGTTTTGTTTTTATATAGTTGCATATATTTTGTGAGTAAGCAAAATGTAGAGTACATCTTTTGCTGGCGTTAACACATAAAATAATATTTTAAATTGTCGACTAAAATAAATATACTATAAAAGAATTACTTTCTATATAAGTTTCTAGCATGTAGTTGTAACTACAAAAACGATGTACTTTATTTATTTCTGATTGAAAACGAATATGTTCTCCTTAAATTACGGAAACGCATTCGGAATAAACAACTCGGAGAATCGCGAGTTATCTTTGATTCGATCTAGAACCGTACTTTGGATAAGATTAAAGTAGATAAATATAAAATTAACAAAACTAAGACTCGAGCAAACATCAAAAGGAATTCAATTGCAAAAAGTCATAATATTGGAACTAGTATCTATTGTAATAAATGCAAACATTCTTCTCACACATTGCGAGCTCTGATAAGCTTGTCTTCAAATTCATTCCATTCATTTAAAGTGCCGATGTTTTCTTGCTAGCATTTTATTCAGCAATTTCCTCTATTTACAACCAATTAAGATAGTACAGAGCGGCAAATATTAAACATAGCTACGTAAACTGGTATTATATAGGATAAAATTAAATAAACGTTTCATATTTATCACGTTTTATGTGTCGTATCAAGCTTATCACTTAATCATTATAAGAATAACATAATACGTTAATAATAACCATAAACTATTCAGTATTAAAGATTATGTTGCCTATACATTTAAATCTTTTACTTTTTAAATTTTGATAAATCGGTAGAGTTCTTAGCAAAATTTGCTAAATATCAAATAAAATGATTTAATAACGAGAAATGATTTTTCTTTATTTAGTTTGTTGTTCGCACATGTCGTAATTTTCAACTGTTATTGGAACAAGTTACCACTTTTTTGTAACAAATAATTATCTGCGGTAAACTTAACCGATCAATGAAACGCAAAATTAGTTACGCCTTAAATCTGATAGACATTGAACAAGTGTAAAAAAACGATTCAATCGAACTCAAAGTAGGAAGACAGCAGTAGCATTAAATATTTATAAAGGTTTTGAAGACCGATTTTACAAAAATGATTAAGTTGTTCTTTATGTCTCGTAGGAAATTTATTCTATAACTATGGAGAAGAGTCGAGGTTTCCTCTACAAGGGAAACGGAGAGTCTACACAAGTATTGCTGCATCTCGTCAAACTCGCTTCACCATAAGTGGAAAAGGTTAACTTTTACCAATCGTTACTTCATTGCATATTGCAAATTAAAATGCAATTATATTGTTTCTAATATTATAACTAAATATCGTATATCGTTAACAACAAAAATCTTATCATTTTTAATTAAATTAATAAATTAAAGGCGTGATTAAGTTTCCTATTGAATCGTACATGATACAGTGATAACGTTTGCTATATTTTCAATATATCTAGAATTCTAGATCATATATGGCATATCAAAGCATTGTAATTTTGTGTGCGTACCTAAACGTCGTTCGTTGGTAGATTTTGACAATGAATAAGCTATAAAGACAGAAGCGTTACATTTCCTATAAATAATGGTTTTTGATTTTTTGGCTTTCGTACTCGTATTTTGTCAAAATTAATTTATAGAAAACTTATCAGGGAGCCGAGGCGGCCCTGTGATTAGAGCTCGTAACCGATGACTTTGGCAAGCAAGATTCGATTTCCATGACCTCAATATAAGTGCGTTAGCTTCAAAACCTTCTCTTCAAAGGGATATGAGCTTGGACATATACAGCCTGTTACTTTAACTTAAATATAATGAAAGATATTTTATAACTTACCATAGCTTGCTCGATCTTGTTGTCGATGGCCACGGCGCTTGTACCCGATGCGCTGTAACAAAAACAATCAATTAAATATACATTATATTAAATAAACTTGCAATAATCGTAACACTTATTTGTACATATAAGTAGATTATTATTTACCTACTCGTTACATCGTGTTAAATTATGTCACAGCAGTATATAATATAATATAGTCCTTAATATATTAAAAGCGTAACGGAACATCGAACATATCATATGATGAATTCCTAATTATTTACGTACGGATGCAGCCGTGTCCTGTTGAATACAAAAGTCACATTAAAGTCATGCTTGCACGCGAGTAATTCCCACACATTTAGGTCATTTCCCAAAGATACAATATAAATTACATTGATTTGCGTCGACGTTGTGTTTAAAAAACGCATTTAATTGTTTTGTCTTCATTGCTCGCGTCAAGTTCTTATCAGTCGTTTTTAAATGTTAGATACGGCTAGTTCCTTTTTAAAAGGTTACGCAAGGACGAATACTAAGGACATTGATACGTCGGGTAATAAAAAAGAAATTACTCGTAAATTGGCAATTAAAGCAGAATATCTTTTCGTACAAGTCGGTTTACGGTTGATTACATTAACATAGTGTCGAGGATAAAACAGAAGATCAGTGACCCACAGTGACTTTGTGTTGCAACAAAGAGAACAATAGATGAATAGTATCAAGTCTTGCTTAGTTTTGAGATACCTTTAACCTCTAATTTATAGTAAATGAAAGTATGCATAACAGAGCCGACAAGTAACTATAACGGTCGTTCTCATAATGCAAGGAATAAATTATGATATGTTGATATTTCGCAAGATATTTTTATTTTTTATTTCTCGTAAAAAGTCATCTACTCTTGACACATGACAGTAATGAATGGCTCAAATAACCTGTTCAGTCGGATATGTAAAATGTCGAGCGAAATGCAAATGCGAGAGAAAGCACTTGAATTTTGACTAGGACATAATGGTCGAGAGGTATTGATTAATTATATTTGCGGACATGAAACAAAAGAGAACATGAGACCATGAGGCGGTTTACTGTTTCACAAACACACACGTAGCTTAACCACGTGCACACTAAGCACACGTTGTGCCGACACACTCTACTTGGTGGCATCTGGTGGTGCCATTATTGTCGGACTTATCCATTATGATCCAATCTCGCTCATCGTGTAATCATCCGGTAGCTAGTATGTGGCACGTTGCACGGGTATGTACTTGACTTTCTCCGGCTTCGGATTCCGTGCCGCGTCAATGAGGTGAACAGCACAACGCTTAAGTTGGGCCAAGTGAAGCATTCAGAATAACCGTGGCGGTGATTGCGTATCGATTTCGACCAGTCCGTTACTGAACTGAAGTATTGAATAACGCTCGTAGACCGCACGACCGCCGTCGGTGACGCACATAATCGATATCTTTAACAAATCAGCTGCGAATGCAATTGAGGATCAAGCGACTAATTACTATGGCATATTCGAAAGCTAAACTGAGGACATGGGAGACAGGAAAATAAAAACAAAACTGGCTTTCTCATGTTGATTTCGTTAAAACAAGTTTTAGTGTTTTGTGGTTGATTATATAAGTTGGTGACAGAATTGCACACAGTAACGGAGCATATGATTGAAGAAGTTGAATTGGAAAACAGTCACGTGACTTATTATTTTAATATACATAAAATAACTGAATTGTGTATAGTTTTTTTTATTAAATTAAAAGTGTCTGCGTTTCATAAAAAACGAGCTCGACTCGAGTAAGTGGACAAAGGGCAGATAATGGTTTTGTCATCACGCACGTGTATATTTTCTTAGCCCTTCACTTTACTGCGTCATGAATAGAATTTCAACAAAGATCGTATTGTAAGTTTTAAAAAGGATAAGGAGTCGTGGAGTGGGACGAAATACTTTATTTTATCTTACTTTATCATCCATTAAAAATCAATAACTTTAAAATGCAAATGTTTTTTTTTTTACATAATTTGCCTACTTCTTGCATACAATATTTATACTCATACTAATTTAGTTATGAATATTTTATTATATTAATTAGAAAAAAAATAGAAATAATGTGATATCAATTTAAATTCGAACTGACGTAATAAATTCTAAATGGTAATTTAGCTTTGTTTAACATGAGTCAACTCGTGTTATTTAAACCTTCCAAAACAAAAGACAATACGTATCAAATTAAATATTTGACTGAATAAAATACTATATCAACAAAGAAAAACAAATCGTATCAAGTTTGGTGAATCATTCACGATAATTTTGAACAATACTGTTCAGAAGACGAAGGTCTTTAGTTAAAATAAGAGAATATCACAAAAGTTTATTTCGTTAGTAATACTAACGACTAATTACGGATGCAGGTAAAATCCTCCTCTAATCCCAGAATATCAATAGATAAAAAAAAACATAAATTACAAAACCATAAAACTGTGACTTACAACAGTTCGTAATAGATACTTGAATTTCCATTTACCTAAGCATAAATATTAAGATCGAAATAACAAAATGCATTATAGTTAAAGCTATTTTGTAACATTGTGTGAAGTTAGATACATAGTAACAGAGTTTCGTGCTGCAGTGCAGTATGTTATCGTGAGGCGAGCGGCCTGCGCCACTTCCAAGGTCGTTGAAGGGAAATCGACGGGTGTCGATGTCGACATGCCCGCCATCAGCTCATGACGACCGTTACATCTCGTTGTTTCCTAATGCTGCACTCGCTTCAGCGTCAATTAGCAACGAGAATGGAGCAACGATTGTATTCACTTAAGATTACCGAAATTATTATAACCGTTTCCCAAATTATGTGTTTTAATTTCAATTCAAGATAAGTGATTGTTAAAATCAAATAGATTTTACATTACTAAGCCGTCATTAGTCTAAATATGATTCGGAATTATTTAAAATTTATTTAAATTTTCTATCGATCTACGATAGAAAAAATAAGTGACGGAGTTAAAGTCAATGTAGGATTATTTAAATTGTTTTTACTTTCCAAACAGTGGATATTCAAAATGAATTGGACACAAAGGGCAAAGTGGACCACTAAGGGCACGCGATTGGTCACTCGTTGTCACGCAACAATTCTTTCCCCGGTTTCAACTTTAATAACAAATCGTGATTCCTAGTTTGAATGAATTAATTGACTCAGAAAATAATATAGCTTAGCAAATTTGTAATGTATGTTTTATTATATAATTTAGTATGTATTTCAAAATGAACACGTGTACGTTAACTGAACTGAACTGTCATACATTCATCGCAAAAGCATAGCAAAACTGATGAAGGTATTTTCGAGCATCTAAAAGATCAATGCCAATGTCTAGGCACCGCGAGGTCAACGACGACTTCAATATACTGACATGTATAACGTGGCATGTTAAAACGATTTGGAGCTTAGTGCAGTGGATCGATACAGCAGCAGTGAGACGATAGAGATAGCTAGGTTCAATAGGAGGCGCTGACGTCAACCATTCACATTCATTTGTCCGGCTGCAGTTGGAGTCATTGCCGTGGAACCTTCACCGACTTACCGGTTCGCTAATCAGCTGAACTTCGCCACATCCTTCGCTACGCCATACCTCCACTTCGCTGACATAACGAAAAGACGCACTGCGTCAGACTCAAGCGGTATCATAATATAACATAATACTCACACAGGGTAGAAATAGTCGATGTACTTGACGACGACTTCTCTGAGCAAATCCTGTTTGTTCATGATTGACGAGTAGCTTGCACTTATAAGTTTGGTTTGCATGGCTCCCGTTTCGGCGAGCGAATGTTTTCCAGCCTTCGGTTGTAGCGGAGCCGTTTTTGCGAGTAAGTTTGTGAACGTTGTGCGTGTTGAGGTAGAGCTGTATTAGGTTGTAAGTTTAAAGACGCGGGCGAGCTGAGCGACGCGTTGCGGCGAACTGGGACCGGGGCCGATGCGAGGAACGCGCGGGAGGGGGACCGCACAAGCGGCGCGCGCACGGCTCTACCTACTACGGGCTACGATGGCGCCTCCAAACACCTAGGCAACGCTTTTGCGACACACCCGCTTCGCCTCGCCGGCCGTACTTAAAATCGAGAATGAATCCATAACTGCCGATTTTTTGCATTTAATGCTCGCTTTGAATTATACTATCATTTAGGTTCAAGGCTGACGAGATTTGGCCAGTTTTTTGTTAAGCTCTGAAGGTAAATACAAAAATAAAACAAAGAAAACAGGTATCGGGAGCTAAATTTAAACCGGTTTTATTTAGAGTACAAGCTTTAAAAGATTAACAGATTTAAACGTTGTTTTTAGTACAATTATAAGTATGATGTAATGGAGTGAAATGCAAATTTATTTAAACATTTACATTAATTAATTATTGCAATGTTAAGGAGCCATCAGTTTTCTTTTGTTTTTATAATAGAATAGAATAACTTATACTTGAAATGATAAAAAAAAAATTATAAGAAGTCTTTCGTAACTTTAAAAAAAATAAAAATTAAGTGACTCTATTATTAGTTGTTAATTTCGTATAATCCTATTGTATACATAACAAAACTTCCGTGTTATGTTGAAAGGAGTCAACATATATCAGAAATTATATAAAATGTACGAATTATTAAATTGAATACATTTTCGCGTTAATTGCTAAATTCTGTCAATATATACATATATCCCAAATATACTCCCATCATTCATCTCTATAAACTGTCATCATCATCTCAATATACTATATATCCCAAATATATTCTCATCTTACTAGAAACCGTCATAAAATTGAATTACCCAAATTCCGAACTAAATATGGCATAAGAACTACATTATTTGAAGGAGCACAGCTTTATAATTCATTACCAAAATACGTTATAAACAAATTCATAAATGATTCAAAAAAAGATTAAATAAATATTTACTGGCACAAAATATAGACTTGTAAGTTATTGTATTGCACTTATATTTATTTAATGGAATTTCCAATGTGTAAGTGGATTTTGTTCTTTTTTTTAGGAAATAAATGTCTCAAACCTTAAATATAAATCAATAAAAAAACATGTAAATCAATCGTGAGGTTAACATTCGATAGAATTAAAATACCATCTATTTACGATAGGCACCTCAAAACGCTAAATTGTCGTGTTTAATGCAATAGACACAGATAAACAATATAAGATAAAATATATCGCATTGGTTTAAACTCCTATGGAATCTATAGTTAAGTTAGCAAGTGTGCAGCATAAAATTATTATTATCGCAGTCATTACGCAATTGCTTCCGCGCATTGTTCTCTTAGCGAAAAATTGAAAATAAATTTTGTATTTACTACTAAGATAATGATAGCTGTACTTTAACAGCTTATAAAATGAAAATCAAATAAATGAATTTATACGAATTGCAACAACGGCTTTGAATAACCTTTGCAGAAATAACTTTGGTGTTTTTTTTTTTATTTTGGCAAAATAAATAACAACGTTAAATCGGATGAATGAGACGAGGATTTAGTGTTTTACAGAAAACAGATATCCATCGAATCAGAACCAAAACGATACGGCGTCATCTCAAGGCGTATAAACACTGCTGATCCGCTAATCAATAAACACAGTTCATATGATAATACAAGGTAATACAAGATAAAAAACGAGTATTGGTCCCAAGAATATATTTCCATTTAATAATAATTGTAGAGTACTGTTTGGTCTACCAACATTACGAATTCCTCATGTAACGCCCTTGGTAATAATTTTCATCCATGTTATATACGGTTTTTGATAAAATTTATGAAAAAAAAAATTGAATCGTATTCAATGAAAATTCGGATGTACCTAATCAGTTTGAAGTCGACCTCATCATTAGCTTTACGCGAGGCGAAATAAATATTTACATATATTTGCATATATAATCATAAACAAATATTACAGAAAATACTATTTATCGAAATCGGAAACCTCAAAAGTCGTCAATTTAGCGAAGGACTTGAAAATCGGACTCGAAATACATTAATTTAAGATACATATATCCAAGTTCTATCGAAAATATTGGACTTAAGTAGAATTTAAGACTTTGTGAAGAAATATTTAATAAAAACGATGAAGAGAAACATATAAACATGTTTTACAAGATAATCCGAATTCTGGTGTAATAATTTAACTCGAAGACGTATCTTACAAAACTCATATTATGAAACTATCACTTTACACGGTTGGAAATATAATAATGAGTTATTTTTGCTACTGACGGCGTGTATGTTTGGAAACAACGCGTTGAATAAATTTAATTTCCGTGCAATAACCGTGGACAAACGTTAAGTGTGCTGCCAACTACATGCGCTACGATAGTTTAACTTGCCGAGTAAACAAACTTCTTGGTATTATGCGATCGATTCTGATAACAGTATTAATGCTTTGAAATATTACTTTTTACTGGTATATTATAAACTCTTAAAATAAATTTGCCGCAATATGCCACGGTTTTTTTTTAATTATTTGTAATGTATGTGTATAGTAAGTAGTATTTTTTTTTGTATATATAATTAATTTTCACCGTGTTGCTTTCAAACATTAAACAATAACACATTTTATAGTTTTCACTGTAAAAAGTAACAGCTGTAGGTCGATATGCGGACTACTGCACTAAGATCTCTTTGCTTGAGAATATATTCCACACCATACTGGTTAATGGTACCACACATGTGGTAGACTTTCATCAAATACATTACAGGCACAAGGGACATAATATTTTTAACACGGTCGAGCTGTCTGTAACTAACTATGTAATGGAACCTAAGGTAACTAATTTAACCATCTATCAAGGATCGTAGCGTAATGAAAATTGGCAGCTGTATGTAGTTCTGATGACAATACAATAATATGGTACTGTCGAACTGATCTGATGATGGTGCCGGAAGATATGAACTGGAACTTTATGATGGAACATCGTATCATAGTCGTGGTTGCACTTGTGAGAAAGGCCACGAAGCTTGTTTTTTTTAAACTATTAATTTATAGCGATGGTTAACATTTCATACAATGCCAATGACTATGGTAAATGTTGGTCTGGATACCATCAGGGGGCTCATATTCTCGTCCTACTTCCTATTATATAAAAAAAAACAAACTTTTCTTCATATTTTCTCTTCAACACTAAGCACGAGATAAATAATAAATACAAATGAACCACATGAAAATTTAGTGTTGCTCGCCAGGATTTGTACTCGCAATATTCGATTAAGATTCACGTTTTGTAGCCACTAGTCTCAATCTTGGCTCGGATTTCATTGAATAATAAGAAATCGATATAACCATGGTTACTCTACATGTAATCAAACAAAAGCATATTAACAAGGCATTTACAACATAGATTTGTTTATATACATACAAGCACAAAGTCAGGGTCAATGTTGTGTATGTAAACAGAGTCGCAGTTGTTTGACGAGAGCCAATGAATATGTATTACGCGATCGGAGCATTTGACGACGTTACAAATGTTTTATATGCGTTGCATTATAAAGTGTACGTTTATTGTTTACTCCGCTCAGAAATCGTCTTAATTGCCTTCTAATCGACCTTGAGTTTTAATCAATACCTAACCTTATCCATTCCATGTCATGTACCTATCTTGTAATACAACATACAATATATAAGTAATCTCTGAATTATATTGTTAAACTGTTAGATTCTATTGTTAATGTGTATTACGTGTTGATTGTAAAGCAACACACGGTTTCATCTTAAAATAATTTTGGCACGAACAACGTATGAATTAATTACAAATATATTCCAGAACTGCGTTCGTTTTTACTCAATTGCGGACACCCTGACACATCTATAAATTGGATACATTTATCATTACTACAATTATCTACTTTTGATCTGATATTATTTGAAGAAAAAAAATTACTATGTAAGTATCAATGTTACAACAAAATATGCAAGTCATATTTCTTGAAGAATGTATAACAATAGTAATTTTAACCAGTAACGCTGTGTAGCCTTAGGCAACAGTAATTTATTTAATACCTCGATGACGCTATATCAGCAATGAGTTGATGCAAAAAGGCAATTAAATATTACTTAGATATAACCTTGATATTTATGTTATATGTAAGGTGTGGTTAAAGCAGAAATAACGATAACAAATAACGGAGCTATCGTAATCGATTGTATTTTAAACATAATTGTAATAATTTCATATTTAATCTGAGCGAGATAGATTTAGAATTGTTGGTACTCGCATCGAAACAACTGACTGGAGACTAGATGAGTTTACAAAAACTTTAAACTATTTGATAGTGGTCTTTTATGAAGAGGGCGTAATTAATATTATCAATAATAGAAAAAAAATTTAGTTTAATACATCTAATATAAACTTAACTAATGTTAAGCAAGTCGCATCTATGAGTACTTTTAAATGAATTACACAATAATGCTCATATTAACATATGTAGAATATACTAGAATCTCGATTTTAGACGCAATTTTAAAGACTTGTACATCAAGGAAAACGGCTAACCACAATATGCCTATAAAATGTCCGTTATAATTAATATAAAGATATTAATTACACATGGAGGTTAATTGTATATTAAAATAATATAAATGAGATTACTTTGATTTTTTTATTTAAAGGATAATTGATAACGAGGTGTATAAATATTGATTAAATTTTATTATGTAAACAATAATACACGAGTAATAATACACGAATAATAAGTTACAAAAATAACTTTTGACTTCAAAAGGGGCAGCTCTTTTAGCCCCGCAAATTCTTTCGTAAATCCCCTAATTTATAAATGCAATATACATCCGATACTTATTGAATAAATATATATCGTTTATAATGGATGATTTTCATTAACTTAACCAGTAAGACGTTGTCAAATTGTCACGTGACTCTCCTTCGACCGTGTACTATAAAAAGTAAAGTAAAGTAACAGCCTGTGAATGTCCCACTGCTGGGCTAAGGCCTCTTCTCCTTATTTGAGGAGAAGGCTTGAAGGCTTAAGGCACTGCGGGTTGGTAGAATTCACATGTGACAGAATTTCAGTGAAATTTGACACATGCAGGTTTCCTCACGATGTTTTCCTTCACCGTCAAGCACGAGATGAATTATAATCACAAATTAAGCACATGAAAATTCAGTGGTGCTTGACCGAATTGAACCCACGACCATCGGTTAAGATTCACGCGTTCTCTCCACTGGGCCATCTCGGTTTTTTTACTATGCATAGATCTAAAATATGGCTAAACTGATAAAGTGAAAACCAATATATGAATCTGTAATAATACGATCATTGCGCATCACTGCAAACGTAAGCGAAGATTATTTATTTATTACAGGTGAAAAACCGCTTTTTGCTTTTCTAATAGCGTAAGTATGAAACAATTATCATTGTTGTCTACACAGGTGCAAACGATTACCAAAGTGGCCACTAAAAACTATTCTTATATGAATCCTAATTATTGCGACTTTATTATAAAATTTTATACATAATGCTTTTTGCAAATTACTTTAAAAAAGATAATCATTTTCCCACGTATTATTTGAAAATGTTTAAAAATAATGTCAATTTTAGATGAATATCAGCTTAATCGTATACAATTTCAAAATTTACTTATTCGAAATTCAATTTAACGCTAGCGGAAATAGTAAAAATCTTTACAGCTATACCAGAAATCATGCAATAATTTCGTTGTAAACTGGTTCCTGTAATGAAATTTGTATTATTTATATATTTAGATAACAAAAACTAATTCATAATGGAAATTATCATAATGCATATCGATTCATTCTATATAATGTACGAAATGTGATTATCATATGAAAATTTGTCTCAAGTGAATCATTCTTGGCTACATCCTTATTGTCACAATAGGGCTAAGTTGAATAAATTGAAGTTTCCGCTAGTTTCGAGTTGTTGAACGATAATGTTACACAGATTATACTTCTCAGTCCCTAATAGTAATGACATATTTATATGTTGTTATTAATTAATAACCTCCTACTTTTTTTAAGTCAGCTAAAAATATCTTATTAATCTAAATGAGACGAATAAAATATGCACGGCATGTGGAAATACAAGCTTATGATTCAATCGTAAAAACATACTCGTTATTAAGACATACATACATTATATAATATATAAACGTAATGATCACGCTTGTACGATATAAGATAATATGTTATATCAATTATAGAACACGAAAAAATTCTAAATACATATATAATTAATCGATTATATTAGAACATTCGTTTATCTAATCATTCATATAACTGTTTCAATTATATATTTGTGCGTAAATGTAATTCTTTATACTTTATTATAATACAACACGGGCTATTATATCCAAGGTTAATCTGAATGATAAAACTTTTATGACGAATTGTAAGTTTAAAAGATCCCTTTATTCACATAAAGAGACGATTTATAAAATTAAACAGCTCGATTTGAACGACCCGTACAACGCAGTGAGAATCACGTACTCCACACATAACAAGGGGTAGATAAAGACAATAAGATATCACATGAAGTGATAAAAGACCAAATGACTGAGATAACGTAACAAATAAATAGACAATAAAGGTAGCACAATCAATGGTCTGATACGGGCAGATTAAGATTGATCGATAAGTGTTACTAATACGATTAAAACATATTTTAATGAATAACACATGTTGCACTTACGAACACCAAGTGTTTCGGCGAGCACAGTTTGTTCGATTCGTTTCATTGGGGGAGGTTTTCTGGTTGGTATCTGGCGGTAGATTCAACTTAAAGCCCGCTATAGACTTCCGCCGTTTCGCGGCTAGGGCGCGAGACGCTAGGTCAGTGTCGTGCACATGATCCGAAGAAGGTGGAACATGCGAACAGGTCCTGATATGCGCCTGCGCTGTTGCCACTTGAAGCAGTTTGCTCGAAAGACTACGCCGCCCTAGGGCCTCACAAGTTGCACACCGTTTCTCCTCCATGAAAGTCCTCGTGTGTCCGTCTCGCGCACAACGCTTGCACTGAGCGCGTATTGTTTTCCAGCGGACGTGGTAGCTTAACTGATGTCATCCGACGAGCGACACGCGCGCTGACGCTCGCACTCGCTACTCATAAAATTCAAGACTAAGTTCTTGACTGACCGCAAAATCGATCGATACACGGCCGAAATAGGCTTAATGCGATAATAGGAGCGCGATAAGGTGTACACGCGAATAAGTGTATTGACCTAAATGGTGAGGCATAAACACGGCTTCGGGGCGACCTCGGCGGGCGGCTATGCGCGGGCGTCTCGGTGCAAGCGACTGCGGTCACCACTACAAAGCACCCCCGCCGCCCGGCGTAATCCGAACGTGTGCTACGATATCGATGTTTGCGGTGAATAATATGACAAGCATCGAGTGACTTCCCAACATAAAAGCGTCATGGCATAACGCGATCTTAGCATCTCGACCATTCCGCTGGATTTCATCCAGGTATCTATTATAAATTATGATTTCATTTCAACTTTATTTCTTTCGAGACACACGCTGAGTGCGGTAACGAGTAATTTGACGTATGATAATAAAATCACGGAAAGCTCCTGGCAGTGAATATTTTGGTACACACATTTGTCAAATGTTGTTCTATTTTTCTTACAGGTTTAGTGCAGAATTAGGAAAAATATTCAGGCCAAGGAAAAATTCAGTTCTAGAAAACTGATTTAGATAAACAATCTTCAAAACATATTGTATGTTTCTCCTTCCAAAAACATAAAACGCATATTATTTCTTTCGGACTTTTATTTTAAATATAAAGTACTGCATGTGCTATATTATTTTATATAATTTTTAACAGTTTTAACTTTTTTTAAAGAATAAAATATATCTAATACATTCTTACCTATGTATGAGCTCTGATTAATTACGAGATCAAATAATCCGTTATGAATACATTTGAATTTGAATAATAATGAATATTTAATATGTAAAGGCTATCAGCTGTTACGATTGTTATACGATTTTTATAAACAAAAATAATTATTTATTTAACTTGTAAGTTGAATTAGAACAATTCCCCACTTATCCAACGGAGTTGAAATTTTACGTGTTCGTTCAGATCCGATGACAATACCATTTTATTGTAAGCATGACCTGATTTTATACCCAGGATTAACTTCAGATTTAGGTTAACAGCATAGACAACACATTTTCTATATAAAAGCTAAGTAGGTATTTAAAAAACGTTTATTACAATTTGTTTGTAGTCATAGTATCATAATAGAATAGGTATGCCGTACATTGTTTATTTTCGAGCAAGACACGTGAGGTGTGATAGATAAATCAAGTGTTAAGCCAATTTGATCGAACCATATTTGACAGCAAAAGAATTGGCAATGCATCGGTTCGGCACGCCTCTTAATATCAGTATGAATGGTATTGGCAACAGGTGAAAATATGACAAACGCGCGTATCAAGTACGATCGAAACAAATTGTTAAAGATTCATCGCTGTTGATTACTACAGTTTAGATTAGAGATAGACTAGGGTTGTACGCATTGAATAATTAATTTAAAGTCCATATAATTGCAGCCCTTTTACCCTACGTAAGTTTTTTATTGTATTTACGAAACTATACTGGGTTTAGTACGATTTCACGTCTTAATTGCTTAATCGATAATAATGAAATTTTGCAAACATGTTGTTAGGGTATATAAAAGGACTCTCACGCCCACGCAGGCAAAGCAGTTAGAATTTGGTATATACTAAGTTAAAAATAGTCGAATTATATAAGACTCCTGTTATATACAATTTGTATATATTTATTGTATGTATTGATTGCGTACATCTCCTAGCCACTTCAATTTTATTACTGTGTACTTTGTCCTCTGTAGAAGTATAGAGGATTGACTTTATTGTAATAAGACCGCCTTGTGACTTTAACCTTTTTGCTGTATTCCCTGTTCATCTTTTCTTCTCGTGTCAATGGTGTACAATAAATGGTCAATTATCATTATCTTCAAATTATTAGATGTTAAAGTTGAAAAAATAGTATAATATGATTTTGAATGAAAGTGTAAATGAAGATTCTTCTTTGATTTGTTTCTTATAAATTATGAACAGTAACTTACCATATTAGTATTAGAGCACATAAAGAATGAGATATTAAACAATATGAAATCTAAAATCATGCCATCGCGCTAACCATATTACATTAGATGATTTATCCCCTAGTTTGTCCTTCAAACATAAATTAAAATATAACAACCCGCCCTGGTTTCGCACGCGGACAATTTAATAATAAAGGAAATGAGTAGTCCGCCGAGCAATAAAATATTAATTAGGTATGTATATTTACTTAATAAAGTTTATTTATTTATTGCCTACTATAAGCAAACAATAAATGAGAAATAAGAATAATATAACATTTAGTCGAGGGGTTACAGATTCAAATTTTGGATAAGTAATTTGGAATCGGCGAATGATAATAGTTTAAAAAGGCAATTTTCACATATACTAAATGCCTAAGATAACTGACATAATATTTATCTGAATAAGGATTAATAACAAATTCCAGAAAATGGCTTCAGAAATGACCTATTATACTCTTTATATCTGTGACGGACAAAAATGGTTATTGTGAGTGAACCTCATACATATTATACTATCTCCTGACTCTTTTTTAAGTCCTAAATTTTTTTAGAACATTATTTCGGTGTATCTCTATAGATTTGGCTAGAGTTAACCGTGTAGTTAAACGTGTAGTGCACGAACAGAAAGTTTTTAGAGAATATATACACAAACTTTTCTCGTTTGAATTCCTGTCTGTTAGTGAAATCCGTATCAAAATCTGTTGTATCGTTCAGAAGATTTAAGCGGAGATGCAGACAAAGGCCGATAGTTTCAGGCGACTTTGTTTTATACTATTTAGAGAAGAGAAATAGATATGACATGTACAACATAGGAGGTAAGACACCTTAGTGAGTTTAATTTTCAATTAATTTATACTGGTTAAATAGTTTAGCCTACTATATCACATTAAAGTCTAGAAAGTTTAAATTTGGAATTTGTACCCAAACGAAGACGGGATAGGCAGCTTTTTATTTTAAAAAAGTTTATAAGTATTGATTAATTATTTATGTTTACTAGTTTTAGCGCACAAAATGTTATTGAATTAAAACACGTTATCATTATTAAATAAAACAATGACATGATTATATTAATCATAAATAATAATCTAAAGCGTTATAAGGAATACAATAATAATTAATCATTAGAATTATAAAGTAATTATTAAGATATCCGTTCAGTAATCGTTTGATTCTTTATTTAGCTTTTTATTATCTGTAATATTCCGTTATCTTGTAATATTTTTAGTCAGTCATTTTTTATATAAGCTTGTTAATAAAATGAAAAGACAAACAAATTGTATTTTAGGGTGACCTTCTGAGAGACAATTTTTTTATTAGAAAAACATAGGAGGTACCGTTATCAAATATCGCGACTTCGGGGCGATATATGGGACCTCTCCAATAAAATATATAAAATTTCAATGTGTTGTACTAAAATCAACAAAATTAAAGCGATATAATAATGTTACACACGAATTTTTATTAAAATATTTTAATGTACTTAGCTATATATGAATACTGTAACACTACGATACAGTAATATACCGTAGTTCGTACGTTGCGAGTCCTTATTACGTTAAATTGTCCGATGGAAATAATAGATAGGCAACCAATTACCTCGGTGTTGCGATTGAAAATTTACCATCTATCAATTGTCGGTGTTTATCTATCTCGTTTATTATACTTTAATTAAAGTTTATCAAGTCGCGCAACGAGGGAGCGGTGATAGGTGCTTCTGCGGTTACCTTGAGACATGACTGTTATAACAGCCTTTCTTTAAACCACTGAGGCTAGTGTTGCGAAATATTGTATCATTTTGCTTCGCAACAGGAACTTTTCATAGTTAATGTTTCATATCCATAATTGCAGTGTTGGCATGACCTATTTTTTGTTCAGTATAGTATACATTTTAACAACAAGAGAATTTCATAAATCAATATGAAGTTTTCATTCATTCTTAAGTAAATTGTTAAGTCATTCATTCTTAAGTAAATTACCTCCGAACTCGAAAACGAAGAAGTTCAAATTAAAAAATAATCACTAACCTGTCAAGTACTATACTCATATGCCTATTAAGATTTGCCTTGAGATCTTTTCGCGTGTACTGATGCTGCGAGGGCGAGAGCGGGGGCTGGGGCGCGGGAGGCAGGCCTCCTGGCGGAGCCCGCTTCCCTATCAGCACCCGCAACTCTGCCATCAAAGTTTGCACCATGCGGACACGACTTATCACCACTGTGTAACGCACACTAGTGTCGAAGATCCCTCAATCAATCGCCTTGCCAAGAAGCATTGGCGCGGCGGTTGCATCGCCACTTGACGTCACTACTATTGCACGTGATGAATAATGAAGCATCGATATCGACTCGGGCGTGTATACGGGTCGCGTGCGGTAGCCGCACTGTGCGTCCGAAGTCGATTCTGACCTCGCCGCTTTTTATAAGTGTCCGATGAGTGCGCAAGGTAGTGTACGAGAGAACGAATTTTGCGATTATATTTAGGCGGGAATAACGTTGACTACACATGATATGATAGCTGATAAATATGTAGACAAATGGGTGCCTGCGATCTCACGAACTATTCGATTTGGCAGCGAACAAAACACAATACATGAGACATACGCGGCTAATAATATATATTATTATATAAATATCAATAGTTCATCATTATCAGTAAAAACAACATTAAAATGCACATCAGATGCCACAATATTCAATTTTCAAAAAAATCTAGCATACATTGAATTCCAATAAAAAAATAAATTCAATGTAGGTCACAAGAGAGATGAGTTCAGTATATAATTTCCGGAATCAATTTAGATCAAGGTCATTCATAAAAGCAAATATAGCAGATATTATGCAAAGTAATTTATTTAATAATAACAATTCACTAACACGTTACTTTCTTAGTTGTTGTTGTACATAGGTAAAAAAATGTGATATAAATTTTGTTTCATCTTTAAGTAAAAACGAGTTAAAAAATTATAACTGCTTTAGTTAGACAAAAAAAATGATAATGACAATTTAATTAGAGAACATTTAAAATAACCGACTTTGAACGTGAATCGTAAGACGGGCCGGTTCACGGAGAGGTAGAAATAGAACCACCTGACGCCACAGGAAGTGTGGACGAGCGAGCGCACTACGATGGCAGCGTCGACAATAATAAACTGAGAACGAATGAAAAGTTTTTCTAAAATTACACAATTGAACAAAATAAAAAACAAATGTCGACGCTTATGGAACGTTCTAGTATTCAATTTGATTTAATAGTAACTCACGAGGGATAAAGTTCTTTGTGTCATGCGCATACCGCAATGAATAACTGATTCACACCCATTGGAAATTTTACTAACGAGTCAAACGTATTAACTGAGATTTTTATATGCTAATATTGTATAGTAGTATTACTAAATTAATTTGAAATAACTATATCCGTATTTTAAAGTCCTAGCGAAGCAGTAATTGAAAGGCAGTAGCCGCTTTCCATAATCAACAAGCGAATAGCATTACGTATTTTGTATCTATTAACTCATTATACATGCAATAACAAATGCACCGTTGTGTAATTCTGATACAATGTCTTCTGTTGAATTAACAAGACCATTCATTTCTTAATGTATAACAGTATGATCCTATGGAATCGGACTTTCTCCAATCAAACTATGAATATCAAGATTATCGAAGCATAATGGACAAGCGTAGACTAATGCTTCCGACCATTGCAGTATTGGAAGGAAGTCTGTGTGATTTCCTGGTCTCCTCTACCACACGTCTTAAATCTAGAATTCAGACTCTATAAGTCAGTGAATCACCAGCGTCATTTAGTTAATATTTTTCACATATTGTAAAAGTGAACTATCATTTATTATCTAAAATCGAACTTTCTATATCAGTATTATAATTATAGCACTGCACTTAATAATAAGAACGTTAAATTTACGTCCTATTTATTGCTACTATACTAGTAACAGCCTACTGGTAACTTTATAACTACTTGTTGAAACACGAAATGGAAAGTAATTTAGTCTTTGATTAATTATATATCGAGGGATTTGTACACTGCCGTATTTCATTTATAGATAGCAAACACATAAATATATCCAAATTGTTAACAAACAACAGTATGTTTTATACGTGTAAAAAGTATTCGGGTTGAGGACGCGGAAGCATGACCTAGTTAAAACATACAAATAGCAAATGTTCGTTGAAGAGGGAAACTTACAAATGATGTTTCAATCGGTCTTCCAGGGTACCGGTTGATAGTTTTGGTTTATAGCAGAACTTTCAGACACTTTCGCGACAAATATATTTTTTTTTACGCTAAAATACGGACAATACGTCTTCCCTTACCGGGAATCGTGTACACACTGAGTTTGCGCGTCCCTATTCCCAGCGTCCTTGCGTGAATGGGGCGGTATGGAAGGGTGGCGCCATAGCTCGTGGCAACGTCAATCAATATACGAGATGAGATGCTCAGCTAATCATCAACTAGTCGAGTTTGACGGATGTTACCTTAATAAATATTATAAATAAAAAGTTGTGTACTAGCAGAAAGTTAATATTTCAATTTTTTACAGCAACTTTGTTTATTATATAGATAATGTTGATATATTAATAAAAGCGAAATTATTTAATGTTTTCTAATAATGTGATTCAAAAGATGTGTTTTGGTTGTATAGGTATATTTGTAAAACCTAAAAACATCATGTCCTAAGATCTACTTGTTAAATATATTATTAAATTAATCGAAGTTACAAGTTTTAGGATTGAATAATAGCAAAAATAAATTATATAGAATTGACGTCTATATTTAGCTAATATAAATTAAATATTTTCGAGATGTGAAAATATAAAATGAGCTTGTAAAAAAATACGAATACAATAACAATCGATCGTGGTTGTCTATTTTTCTTCATTTATTATTGTGTATAAAATATAAGGAAGTAAAACTATGTCCGTAGGCGGCTTCTATAATATATAACGATTTTTTTCGTACTCTATGCATTAAAGCATTGTGCATCGTTTATCAGAGTTAAAATGTTGCAGATACAATTGTAGTTGGCACTTGCGCGAATGTTTGTGTCATAGATCCATAATCGTACAACAGATGGCGCACCAGAGTTAGCTGCTATCTATCTAGATTTAATTTTTAAAGTTTAACAACAAACTGACAAAGGTGTTGTAAATTTATAAAAAAAATATTACGTATAAACAAATGATATCCATATATTTTGCAGTTATGAAGTCGAAATGAGACGTTAAGCCGATATTTATGGATTAGGACGAATTGTCAAAAGTACATATTAAACTAATAAAAGTGAACGCCGATAAACATACGCAACAGGTTATAAGTATGCATCAGAGCAGAGTGCAGATGCAACAACGTTGTGTAATACTAAGTAAAGACATTTTTATTCAACTCCCCATATGTTTTCGAAATTTTTCAACACAATCGTCTTTATCGGCGGTGTTTAGTTGAACAATGATCAGTCTTGATCTTTTGAATTTCAAATCAATGTTGACAACGCTTTAACTAAGCAGCGTATATAAGTAAGCCTCTATATGTTAAATGCAGTCTGCTATTAGCAGGTTAATAGATAACCAGGTGGGCTAAAGTTTTAATTATAACATAAATATTTTTAATGAAGATTTTTAGATTTATCGGATAAACGGTGTTTACTCGATTTGAACAAGATAAGCCGAATACTTGGATTCATTGCAAGCTTTGATGTATAACGATATAGTTTTTAGCGAAGTGAAAAGCATTTGTTACATGACATCCAATTCAAAGGAACTGAACTACAAAATTAATAGTTATATCACGTGTTAGAGCACGTTGTATCCGTGTAAATGAGATGCATCAGTCGTCACCCTAATAAAAAAAAGTTAAGACAAAAAGACACATACAAATAACAAATATTCGATTGATTAAATTTAAAAGTGTTAATAAGCACGATGGACTCGCAATGGGAAATGTTGCGGCAATACAAGGTATTATTTATGATTGTGGTTACGGCAAATGTATAATGTCAGAGGTGAAAAATACGACTCTAGGGATGCATTTGCTATCCTCTATTTCATTTTGCTTTACTAATTATACAAACTTTTTTAAAAATAATAAATACATTTCCGTTTTTATAATTGTATGCACCAAAAAATGTCGTTAATAAAATACATATACAGATTTAATTAAAATTATAATATGAAAATTAATTCAATACAACGGAACAGGACAAACTTTTATTATTAAGGTCGATGAAATAAAAAATAACATTGGCCCCAATAAACACTTTTTAAACAACGTTTGAAATAATTAAAATCAATCATGAGTAAAAAAACATATACATGTAAAAAATAAATATACTATTAAATAAATCTTGGATATTATTAAATAATTATAATGTAATCAATTTTATATGAGTTTAATATAGGTATGGTCGATAAATGAACGTCAACAATGGAGAGGTTTAAGTTTAATAATATAATAACAAGATTCATGACAACCTAAACTCCAACAAATTGCTAAAGAAACTAAAAAAAATAAAAGTACTTTTGGAATAATAAAAAAATTAACTAAAAGCGGTTAAAAATTTGATAAAACCCAAATTATATTGCAACTGATTCTCAATAAAAATGCCATAATGTAGTTATAAACTAAATTCGGTAAGATACAGTATCTAATGATACTAATAATATGATATAACTGTATTCGAATGCGGACTGAGTTAACTCAAGTTATGCAACTTCGTTACGTGCGGTTGTAATGACACGCACTATCTCTCATCATATCGAAACGCATCGTTGCGAGAGCTGACAGCTGATAGGTTGAGTCGGACTTGAATACTATGGGGCTACGATGAATTGTTAACTATATGAAAACCATATGAACCACACGAATAGGATACGATATGATAAAATAGAAAAATACATCTAATGCTATTTATACTTGAAATGAAAAAAAAAACATTATGATATAAAAGTTTTAGTTTAAAGCTATTTATGTCGAAGAAAAAGAGTAACATCAAAGATGAATAGGATGTAGACACAGGAAGGAGAAAAGGGAGACATCATAACGATGAAACTAAATATTCATAGCCACATACAGCGTTATTTTTAATGAACTTAAAATATGTAGGCAGACTGTCAAATGGATCACCTGATGGTAAACGATCACCACCTCACTGATTGACACCGGCATCGCAAAAAATATTAACCATCCCTTACACGGTCGATATGCGATCACCACCAACCTTGTAAAACATTGACTCGCTAACCCTTCAAACCGGAACACAAAAATACTAACGATTGTTGTTTGGCTGTATAATAAGTTTTATTAATGTACACAAAACTCATTATCATTTTTATTATTGATTTACCTTTTAATATTAAATATTAAGAATAAAACTTTGTTATTCATTTTTGTCGACAACGTGACAAAAACGATTGGAGAGATAAGAAATATGACAAATACGGCACGCTGAAAGCATTTACGACTAAGATTAATATTCCGAGTGATAAAAATCAAAATACGTGCTATCGATTCTATCATCGACTTTTACGTAAGACCTGAAGTACCTTACATAATATCATATAGTATCAAAAAAATATCATAAAAAAACACTGAACGAATATAAACAATAATAAAAGTTGCGATGGTGGAATGGATGGAAATTACGCACTAAGAGTGTTTTCACAGTGAAATCAGTAGATATTAGTGGGCAGTCATTAGTGTGAAATGAAATAAACAAGAGGAATTAGCTGGCCAACAGCTCGAGTTAATCTGACCGCAAGGGAGCGGGCGCCACCGACTTTCCCTTTTGTTATTGTGAAAGTGATGATAGCTAATGGAACAAAGCAACGGTTTGCATCCTAATTTCACCCACTAATCAAATGTATCGTGTAATTATAGTTTCTTAGCTTTGTGCGGGTTATATCTTAAGCTATTTATCTAATCATATAATAAAACTGTAACACAGTGTCAGATGATATTATCTGTACATTAAGTTAAAATAAATGTTAGTTTGTTAATGAAATTTAGAGTAAAATAATTGATTTCATGTTGAATATAAAATGCGATTGTTAATAATAATTTATGTGATGTTTATGTTTATAGAATGTTATAGTTAGTAAATCACACATAATATATGCGTTGTAAATAAGACAATGGCTCGTAGAACATTTGTGTAGATTCTCTCTGAACGCTAAATTTAAACCATTAGTAGCGTCACGTTACTCTTACAACAACGAATTTTTTTTTTGAGCATAGCTAAAAACCACTATACAAATAATTGAATATATATTTGAATAAATACATTTGGTTCGAGTTGATACAATGTTGGCCATTTTGTATAGTAAAAGCCTAAAATTTTTAGCCAAAGAAGTAAAATAAATACCATAATTAAATGGATTCCTTCGATAACCATATTTATTTAAGAAAAGCAAAATTATTTAGGTGAAGAATGTAAAAACATGTTACATCTACTTATATTTATCAAAATAAAAATAATCTACAATTTTAATGTCTTAGCAAATTAAATAGGACGCAAATTTGTTTGTACATGTTAAATGAAAATGTCTGTGCGTTAATTGCAAATGCATTTGCTACCTATGTCGAGAAACGCTGAGTTACTGCCAAGTCGGTCAATGCAAACTGTAAGTAGAAAGAGTTTGAAGGAACGCATTCATAATAATTATTATTATCATTTATCTATTGTGTATCTCAGTCGGTGGCTGCGTTCATAGATAGTTTATAGTTCAAAGAAGCAAAGATCACGGTTTTGGGCATTTTAATAAATAATTTCAATGATTGCAACTTTTGTTTATGTTAACAAAACCCTTTTTATAGATTGGTAAGAGCGTAAGAACAACATCTTCATAAATTACTTGTTACAGCGTGAATAGTGTGGAAATCTAGTTCTACTTCTACTAATTATCGCAAGATAAAATTAAATCAAAACAAACTTTAATATTAGCTATTTTTATTTTCAAATTAATTTTTGCAAAACAGAAACTACGTTTTAAAATAGATATCGCCTTATAAAGGTTAACAAATATAGGTGTGGGCAGTTAGTATTCTGCTCAAGGTTGGAAACGGGTATCGGTTCGAATGGATCTTATCTTTTATACGAGCTGATATTATAAAAATACGAAGGAATACCTTTTGCACAACGCAATATTGGCATATATTTAAAATAAAGAATTAGAATATATTTTGAGTGTTAGTACCTCTTAATCACTCAAACAAACACGTTTACGTGTAACAACACGTGAGTATTAGATTTCTCTTCTCATAGGTTCGCCTAACCATCAAATATTTTCTGAGAATATTCTCGATATAGAAACAAAACCATTTCCCAAAATATTCTCTGGTAGTTTATGTTTCCATCAGGTTTAATCATAAATCATACGATGGCCTTGCAAGCATAATTTAATTTATTTGTGCTATGTTTAACAGTAGGTTACAGCTAAATTATCGTATAATTTCAAAAATAGGTTTCGTAAGCTAAGTTTTTTTTGAGAAACGTCATATTAAATCGTAATTTTATATATTAATTTTAATTTATTTGACCTTTTTGTACAAATTGCATAAAAAAACGGTCACGACAAATTAAAAAATAATTAAATATACTAATAAAATTTTTCTTCAGAATATGAGGGTTAAATATGTTTCTTATTTAAAAACGAAGAAAAATATTTATGTGTATTTAGCAACTATTTATTTGCTTCATTTCATTTTCTATAATAACGGCCTGTTAAGTGTTTTATTTTACTAGTTTTAACATTTGTTTTTTTATGAATATTGTATGATATGGTTAAAACTAAAAAAATATTTATCAAAAAGATAATAATCAAATTTGTTTCCTGTAACGAATAAATGGACATATCAAACGCTGAATTTCACGATAATTATGTTAAGGACTTACCCGATGAAATTTTTGATGAAACAATATACCGCAAACAGAGTAGCATCGTTGAGCCCCAGTTCGGGCTTGATCCTTGGTAAAACGACAGGCGGCGAAGCGGCATCGGCCGGAGGGCCGCGCACCTCCGGCGTGGCCGCGCTCATGGCGGCGCCGCGCGGCCGCGTGCCCGACGCGTGCGGAGCGATCTTGACGCAGAGTCAGCACCACACGCAACCGCTCCGCATAACACCACCGCCGACACCAGCGGCGCTCCCGGCACGCGGCTGCACAGTCGCCGGAGCCGGAGCGCGACACCCGCGTCTGTCCTGCGTGTCCACCACACGCTCCGAGTCTCCACGTCGACCCGTCGCCGACTGCTACGGGTATCGATCGCGACGCCGCGCCTGCGCTCTGTCCACTATCCACTACCCTCGCCTCACACGTCCAGCATGAGGAACGCTAGATAGATCACGAGAAAAAACCACGGACAAAACAGGTACATGCAAATGGACATCGTTCGAATATTGGGCAACGTAAAATAAATAATTCCGAAAGAGATTTCAGTGATAAACCGGTTGTGTACGATCCAACTGGTTGCACGTGCAGGTCGCGCGTCTGTTTGGCAGCGCGGCGGCACTCTGACTGGACGCGCTCGTACCGCGTGCTCAGCGCGCACCCGATATCCGCTCACCACGATATCTATATACACAACTGTACCTACATACGGCAAATGTACACCTTGGATTTACATGCTGGAGATGCGATAGCCATAACATCACAAAAGGATAGTTCCAAACTTTCTTTGAGATAAACAAAAGATAGCCTTTATATGCAATGATATCACCACTACAGATAACAATAAAATACAAAGTTGTATTATTTATTGAAATTGCGTTTTTATGTAAATATGCTTATTAATGCGAATTCTACACTACACTTTAATGCGAATATGTATGGATAGTTTTAAAACTCATTTATTGCTGACATTTTAAAACATGCAGAGTAGATCACTTTTGTACATTGGCACGCGTATATTAATTAAGTACCTACAAAATAAAAATAAAACAATTTGAAGAAGTACTATTCACATTAAAACAGACGTAGAAACAAAAAAAAATACAATAAATTACAGCTATTGAAGTCTTGATGCTTTAAATAAACTAATACAACTAGTTGTAAACTAGGTTAGCATAATTTTCTTATCGCTTCGAAAACAACGAAAATACGCCGCGCTTGAAAAGAACTTTCAGTCACGTGTTACGAGTGTTCGTATTGAATCCCTCAAAGTAGGACCACGGTCAACGTCCCCGAAGCGGACTGATGTTCTAAAAGTCGCGTAAGAAAAAACAATCCATCGGAGACGCGGCGAATAGGTGTAGAGTAGTTTGCAACAGCTACGAGTAACCTTTAAATTTCTGTAGTAATAAACAATTCCTTAAAGAATTGATGTATTATGCTCACATTAATTTATATACAAAAGTTCATACTCTGCAAATATGAAAACTGCCTACAATATAAATATTAAATGGAGGTATTTTCTGTAGGAAAATGCTTAGTGTGCGAAAATAAAATTACTTGTCCATTTATACGGACTTTACTGCAAATATCTTGGATATTTATTTGGGTAAATATTTTATTTACTTATTAAAATTACTTGTAAAAAATATTTTATACCATATATATGTGTACAAAAAATATAGACTTTTAGAGACTACGTTTTGTACGAGGTGTGAAAATATGCAAACGAAAATTAACGATAATTGTTTCTATGTGCGTAAATGTAACAGCGCAACGCAATGTGCGTTACATGCAATGATCGCTTCAATAAGCAGATTGGTCACGTCAATTAGTGAATATAACACTGACTATAACAACCCACGGCGGTCTTCAAAATCAAACGAAAACTCCAGTACGGATATTTTACCGAGATCAAAGTCTATAAAATCATACACGAGCTATATACCTTTGGGACATAACCATAAGATATAATTATTTTCGGTTGATAAAAGTTATTATTTTACCGAGCAACAGTACGAAAGTCAACGAGGAAGTCTATGAGATCAATGCGGCAAGTGTCAGGACGTTTGACAACGTTAGACAATAAGCCGAGCAGAAGGGCAACAAGGCGACTAACTTTCTCAGAAGATTGTTCCCGACTCTCCGACAGTGTCCTGGGTGATTTCCAAGAACGTCGACAGATGCAGCTGCATTTCTTAATGATTAGTCGCGGTGTTATTGAAGGCATACATTTATTCTACTGAAAATGTTATTATCATTTGTCAATAAGTCTAAAACATTATTCAATATTTCTTGAAATAAATTGAACAATAGAAACAGATATTTTAATTCTAGAAAATGATCCGTGCAACTTTACACTAAACCGCAAAAAATAAACAACATAAACGATTGTAAGTACTTTTATAGTCAAACTCATTACACGTATTAAAACTGAATTTCCGATACAGTCTTAAAAAATTAAGCCAAATTATAAAATTATTTATAATATATATAGTTTAAACCTTTTAACTTCCAATAATGTATTTAAAATTATGTGAAATAAGAATATTGTTAAACCAAATTGCGCCGCAATTCGCCTCTCTTCAGAAAATCCAGTATAAATAGTTTAGGTATAGCTTTGCATAATAATAGTTTGTCACGTAATACATATAACTTAATTCTAGGTATATGATCTAGAAATATAACAACTGGTCGTTGTTGGTGACTCTTTGTACGCAATTATATATAAAATAATATAACATAGAGAAAATTACCCGCATCATTTGCAATCAGCGGTATGGTGTCTTAGACTGCGTGCATCGTTATACTGATGCAATGTGACCTACTTGTTATTATATGTAATCGTCCAGTTCTCTTTAACAAATCGCAGATCTGCAGGTTATAGTAAAATATAATAAGTCGTATTTCTTATCTTAATTTCCCGAACAGTTATCTACTAGTGAACTTATCTAAGTTTATATCTGATAGATATTCTGGATCCGATTGAAGACTCTGATTAAATACAAACCAAAATGTATTTTTATGTGTATCTGGAGTAAACTTAGATAATGCATATTATAAAATAAAACATGCGCGCAATTTTATGTATGAGTAGAATGTTACACTTTAGTAAATTCGTTTTGCAAATGACGCAGACTTTAGATCGAGATCAAGTGAAACCAGTTGGATAAAATTGAATTTAAATTATCTTTCAAAAATAGAACATGGTATAAGAGTGGAATATAATAAAATTATATACACGGTTGTTCAAGCGAGAAAGCCGCGTCGTCATTGCACATTCAGCGCAGCGAGATTATGATATCAAGAGATAGAGATCGAACGACAAGCATATTTAGGCGCGGGTTTATCTCGGGTGTTTAATTTTAACGCCGGCGGCGGTAGCTACCGTATTTACGCAAGTGTCGGCAATTTCCCGCTATCGGCAAGCTGAGCACGCGCAGGCTGATCTATGGCGCAAGCTTCCATCATTATTCTCATTACGAGCGACTGTTCGCAAACGTGGCACGCCTATCTCGTGCCAAATATTAGTATGTCAATTTTACCAGACATTCTGTACATTATTACTTAAAATCATAAAATTAAGTTACCCCATTGTTCATTAATTGATTTTAACCAAATCTACAGCAACGAATTCTACTTTAATTTGAGAAGCATTGTATATTTCTTGTTTTAAACAATCGAATGTCAATTGCTACACACATTCAATATTTCACAGCAACCATAATTCTTTGATTGGTCCACGTGCAGTTGTATTCGCGATGTTATTTCGGGAGTAAATTCATTTAAAGTTTCGTGCATAAACAAAAGTCAACGGAACCGATTTTAGACTTTATTGTTCGTAAGCAACGTACGATGGAGTACTGTAGGTAGAATTACAACAACGAACAATATGCAGCGTAGGTGAATGTTGGGAAAGAATGCGATAAAATGTTTGACACGTTATCAGAGGACTGCGCCGACGGTATCTTATTACTGATACTAAATACTTGTGTGTACAAGCTTAGCTGATCCTGCGTCGCTGAAATAATACAGACGATTAAATCGAAATACCAGATTGTTTAAATTTATCGTTGTTACTTTTGCTAATGTGAAAATACATTTAGGTACCTATCCTCAAAAACATAACATATGTATTATTAATATTTATATATTTTTAAAAGTTAAATATTATCGAATGGATCCAGTTGCACCAAAGCACTTATATTATGTTACGGCTAGTCATCTTTACTCAGTGTTCACGTAAGTTATGAAGTCTTAAAATAGCATTATCTGTATGAAGTACAAACATTTCGAATACACGCCCGTATCCCTCATTGTGTAAAGATACTTCAGGTGTGGAGTGACGACATTGGTAGACAAACATGAGTCAAGAGTTACTTCACATGCCCTGGCTGAAACATTGTCGAGTGTTCCGGATTTAGAAACAATAACTCTTATAACATATTTTGGAAGTTGGAATATTTGAAATTTACCATTTATATTATATGGTTAACTGTAAAATCTTGGCCAATTTAGTAAAAAATATATATAATAATGCATACTCCATACTGCACAAAATAATTTAGGTTTGATTATTGTAAAATGTGAGTTGTTGTTACAGTACAGTGCTACATATACATATACAGGAAGCCCGAGAGAACCACCCTATCATATGTGGGCGATGTTCTCACGGCACCGTTTATCTTTCGACAACAATTAGTGCTAGATATGTATGTATGAATCGGCGTTCTCAGTAAAGTGCATCCAAGGATTAGTTCCGCGAAATCAAGACTGGGTAAATTGATCACGAGATGTGGGTAAGATTGTGACGACTACTTCTTTGTTAGGCAGTTTTAAGAAATCTACTTGTTACCATATATTTCTTAAGTTGTTCTTATTTAATTCTATACGGGCAGATATGTTCGAAACAGTGAATTAAACTTTTCATCTTTGTTTATGTCATAAAGGTAATTTATAATCATAATACATATGGCTATCAAAACAAAGAAGGTTTCTTTGAAATTGGGTCAATGCCTTCTTTGTCCAGTTAAACGTCCTCATTAAGTTATTTTAATAACAATTCGTCAGAACCACGCTTGAAATCAAGTCTCGCTCTCAACAAATCAACAGGAATCGTATCCGAATTCGAGTGAAGACGTATTATTTCTGTAAACAAGGACACATCAGGCAACATTGTAAGAGGCTTGAATTCCTACTTGTACCTTATATAAGTTAAAGCTCGATGACAAACATTATCCGATATTATCTGGAATAATTCAGTGACATTAATTAGTATTGGAATAGTTCATTGGAATAGTATATTGGAATTTCAAATATCTAATAAATCTATGCTAATTTTACAAAGTTGAAGCCTTCGTATATTTATTTATGTTACGCTTCTAAGTATTGACTACTACATAGACACTAAAATATAATATAAATCGTATGATTGAATACGTAAGTTTCATTGAAATCGTCGATCCGTTATTATATAAAAAACAAATAACTTAAAACAAAGCATTTACCGATTGATCATAAATTAATATTGATCATAAACGATTAAACCGCTTAATTTTTATATAATGTATATTTTTGAAACCTATAGCCTTTTCTATCCAGTCGAAGAGGGAATTGTCAATCGTGACGATCACTGCCAAGCGATTTGTTAATCTCTTCAATGAAAAAAAAAACTGAAACATCATGAAGTTTAACCTACATTTTACACGTTCAAGGTCAAGACTAGTAGTAAGTCTAAAACATATGGGAAAATATTCATTGTCACAAACATTAGACTGTAACCAATATGTGTATTTGAAACAAATATTTTTAATTTATACATATAAAATATGAAATTTTGAAGAATTGTATCCCAACACAGTTATATATTACTTTACAAAGGCGTATCTCTGTTGAACAATTCGATCGGCTTAATTTATTACACGGCGACTCAGTAACTCTGCCAAAGGGAAAATTCAACATTAATTACTTTCAGAGAACTTCACACATTATAATTGTTTCTGGCACGAACACTGAACGTTACTATTTTTTTATTATGTAGGTATTTTCGGAAATAATTTCTTCAAAGCGCATACTTACTTTCCATTTGCTTATACACGTTTTCCTTGTACATGTTAAGTTTGATGATCAGATAACACAATTTTTCAAAAAGAAAAAGTGATTTAACTAATTCGAGAACGGTGAAGGAAAAATCAATCAATTTTGTAATTACAGTGGTTGCTATGGAAACGATGAAAGTATACATCTGCCGACGACCGATAAGTCATTAATTTTGTAAAATTAGTAATCGAATCGAATCAATTCGAACGCGAATGTATGTAACTTCGCAAGTAACTAATTCGACAAAAGAACTACTACTAATTTAATACACAAAAGTATTTCATTAATTCCATAGCGTCTGAAATCTGAAGTTAAGATGTAAATACCTTAAAAATATCATATATCCTAAAACTTAGTATAAATTCTAAGGATAATAATTACATACACTGACACATTGAACGTGGCGAGACAGAAACGTCCCACAAAAGGAATCTCCGTAATCTGAGCTATTAGTACTCCTGTCACTTTGCAGACCACTAACCCGGCGAGTTCTTTGATCAATAAGCATACAAAATGAACGCCTTATTCGTCGCTAAATTTATCATTTTAGGGGTTATTAACACAACGCCAAATCTAAGAATAACAGGGTGTCAAAACCCGAAGACCGTGACTGAGGACCTGGGAGGAAGTTGCGATTAAAATAAACCTGGCGATGCTAATGAATTTAATTAATTATTTCCTCAGGTCTTACGGACGTAAGCTGGTTGTAACGTGTCACTTGATATTATGTTCTTAATAGATAAGAGGGAAAGTTCTGGCGATATATCTTTAGCTGTCACTTGTGAATTCTTTGATTTTATTACAACTATTTATATTCCTGTTTTATTTTAAAGTTAATGATTTCGTTTTCTTACAAAAACGGTTAAAGTAGTAAACTTAGCATTGATTTGTTATTCAGATTTGTATAAATTATTTCATATATATGATAACTTTGGTTATGGCTTAGGGATTTTATCTAAAGTATTAGGAACGACACATTCAGTACCCCGTCGTTTATTTTTATTTACAGGCAAACAAAAGTCAAAAACACTAAATTTAGTTTTTCTGTGCACAACATCAGAGACAAGAAATCGAACAGATAGTTTTATTCCGGAACACGCGCAGGGACAGTAAACTACATATCCTGTATATGTAAAAAAAATACCCATAAAAAATATTAATTGTCATTTTCAATTGTAAATGACAAAAATTTCATGGACAACTGAAGTCATGACCTCGTGTCCGATAGGTAAGAGCTATCGAGCCTGTGCTGCAATGCAATTGTCGTTATTGAGTTAAATTAATTTTTTTTCGGGGTAAAATTTTTGCTTAGAATTTTAAAAATGATTACTTAAATAGAACCGACTCACGATACTTAACACTTCTCGGTCATACACGAATTTTGTTACAGCCTGTATATGACTAATGTCTACGAATATATTTATTACACATAATTATTACACAAATGAGAGTGCACGGAGCAAAGCATAACATTTGAATAAATTAAAAGGTTTCGTGTATTTTGTGTGTTAACGGCTAGTTAATTATTGCTGTTCCGGTTTAAGTTGTAGTGCAAATTAAAAATATATCCGATAAGCTAGTTTGATAACGAATTTCTTTTTATAAATATAAATTTATTATTTTGTAGATAAAAACGTAATGTTCGTATTATTAAAACGAATTACTTTTCGTTTTAAGCCCAAATAAGGTAGATTGTCAATAAGTATAGGTTCATTTTATACTAATACTAGCGACTCGCTCCGGCTTCGCTCGAGTAGCAGAGTAAATATTCCTAAAAAAGAGCGGAACGCGGGGGCGCGCAGGCGGTTGCATCGCGCGTTATGACCGCTTGAATTTATTTAGTGCGCGATAGTTTTAAAATTACGATTACTCCTAAGATATTAATTTAAATTGGGTAGTGTATAGGGCAATTATAATATACTTACATGAAATGCTTAAAGTAAATAACGTATTTAATTTGATACGTATTAATATCATATCGGTTTAATAGCTTGCCAGTTATCACATTATTATGTAACCATTTATTAAAAATTAAAGTGGGTATAGTTAGCTATCCTTAAAAGATGGAATTATGCCATCGCGGACTTTTTTGTAGATCTATGAATTTCACCATACATTATTTTGTTATAATGCAAAGGTATTTTAGAGCGTTTTCAATGGAAGCTCCCAATCGTCTCGTTTTTTTCCTACTTCTTCAACAATTATCGTCATATTTCAACAAATTCACAGAAACCAGTAATAAATTATACACGTAAACCTTCCTATTGAATCACTTTATCCATTAGAGAAAACCGTATCAAATTCCGTGCAGTAGTTTTTTAGTTTATCGCGTACATACAGACAGACAGGAAACTTGGGGGACTTTGTTTTATAATATGTAGTGAAGTGAAGTATGAGTTTTCGTTGAGATTAAATATCATATATAGTATCGGTATACTGAGATATAAACTATTAATTTAAATAGGCGTCAGGTTAAAATGCTGAAGTGGACTTGTTTTTAAGCATGCAGAAACATACGAGCGTACACAATTTTCTCAGCGCAAAGATTAAACGACCTCAACAATGTTGCAGACACAGATTAATGAAAGGTGATTCAATTCTGAGAGAATATTTAAACGAATGGACAATAGCAATTAAAACATAAAGTTCAATGAACTTATTATAATAATTTAATTTGAATTCGTTACAATAAATAACAATAGAACTTGGTCGAAAAGCGTTAAAAAGATGAGTTTGCAATATGTTGATATAATTGACCTTTTAATTTAAGTTCATTTTTCTAAAAACTAAAAATCGCGTATATATATTTTTTACTTCGTTGATCTTTTTATTTTCTATTTCTTTTCGGTAATATTTGTCGTATTTAAGACGCACTAATCTGGGTAATAAAATCAATCATTCTAAATATAGTGATGCAAACATTCTGCGAACGAAGAAGGTAACAAGTAAAAAAATATATAGGCTTGAACAATTTCAATAGCGAACTAGCTAGTTAGTGTATCCATTGCGGCTTCGACTGTGGTTAATGTCTCACAATAACAAATTATACAAATCATTGTGTCTTAGACTCGTGAGGGCCACGTCACCGATGCCAGCACCTAGCAATTTTCCCCCAACTATAATTTGCGAACTTGTTATATTATATTTAAATGCAATTTTACTCATTTTGATATATTTTTGTATATGTTTATTAAAAAGATTTTAAATAAATCCTTTTGATTACAGAATTTTATTATGTAAGTATTCCTATAATTATAAAAAAATACCTTTTGGATATGCGTTCTACTTTCTGTCTTTCGGTCGTCGTTTTCAGGAAAACAATTATATTAAAAAATTAATAAAATTTGAGTATAAAATTGTGGCAGATAAAGGTCAATGACTTAACAATTTCGGACGTTTTCGTGATTGATTCATTTTGCCAAATAATACTTGGGGTATTACGTTAATAAAAGGTTGGGCTGAATTCAAGGGCCGAGGCGTTTATAAGAGCAAATGTATGTATGTACCAGATTGCAAAATAACCGGTCCATTGCGAGTAGCCATAAAGTTATTTCATTACGAAGAACCATCTAGTGAGTTTCAAGCTGTGGCAAAACGAAATAGCAGGAGACGATTAAATGCTTGACGTATAAAGCATATTATTTTCGTTTTTCTGCCAGCGGAAAACGTTTTAAGTGATTTATAAGAAAAATAAGACGCATCATGTTCTCGCCGGCGAAGCGCCGGAGGCAGTCAGGGTATCATTAAAGGAGCTCTGACATCATCGCTGAAGTTACACGCGCATTGTTGTTATGCGAAGCGTTTAGCGAAAGAAAGATAGGTTATCAGATGTGACCCGGGGAGAATTTTAAACGTATTTAAAACATGAAACTATATACTCGTACTCGTATAGTTGCATGTAGGTCGCGAGTTTTGAAGTTCAATGCCGTCGGATTCGTATTACGTGCTGCGATTCGTTGGTCCATTGGTATAAATGCGATCAATTTTGCAAGCATCGTGTTAAATGATCCATCGGTCCACGTTCGGATCGATTAGCGGACTTTAACGGCCGTAATAAAATAAATCATAATTGATAGTTCGAACAACAAACTGCTGACGTTTATTTTTTACGAATGAACGGAAGCGCGACGAATTCTGATTTCATGTATGTTTTTATAAATATTGTTTTACATTTATTTAGTATCACCCGATCACGAGAAATTTTATACTCAAGTAACATTGGTTTTATTATATAACAGCCTGTGAATGTCCCACTGCTAGGCTAAAGCCACTTTGCCTCTTTCGAGGAGAAGGTTTGGAGCTTATCCCACCACACTGCTATAATGCGCGTTAGGGCATACACGTGTGACAGAATTATAGTGAAATTTGACACATGCAGTTGCACTGCTCCTTCACCGTCAAGAACGAGATGAATTATAATCACAAATAAGGCACGTGGAATTCAATGGTGCTTGCCCGGGTTTGAACCTACAATCATCGGTTAAGATTCGCGCGTTCTTACCACTTCGTCATCTTGAAAGAGGTCAGATCGGTTTTAATCTTTAAGAAGACGAAACAATCAATAAACACCACGTAATTTTAGCAGTTTAACTACATCACGTAGGTAAGTAAAGCAACAGCCCGTTAAATGTTGTATGCGATAGCCTCCTCTCGTTAGGATTAGAGCTTATTCCATGACGATACTTGATGGATATATATTGCGCAGAATTCAGTATGAGATTAATTTTATTTTTATACACAAAATAACCACATATGTTTAAAAGCTCAGTGGTGCTTGCCTGAATTTAAAGCTCTTATCTTCGGGGAAGTTGTTCCACGTGTTTTATTATCCACTGGGCTATCTCAATTCAAAATGGACACACGATGAAAAATTTAAAAAAATAATCATAATACTTACTTAAGCGGTCACGTTTTTTCTGGTAAGTCCATCGAAGAAATTGTTGGTAAAAAAAGCCAGTGTTCAATGAACTTACGCATATGTGTGAGTGCGAAATACTGTAACATTACTGAATAACACCATACATACATGATTTACATTCACCACTACTTAAACGTTGTCCGAAATGATCAAGGCGTTCTTTAACCTTTCTAGAATGTTCTTTGAGCAGATTACTTTCGGATCGAAAATTCACAAAAGTATGTAGCGATGTCGACGTTTAAGAAAACACAGATATAGTAGAATAGAATCGAATCAACTCGTTGTTACATTTAATATTCGATTATAAGATTCGTATGTAGTTTACTCACAATAATAAAGGCATCGTTAATTGCCTATTGTCGATTGTAGACGAAATTTGATTCACGGCCACATAACTGTATTGTAATATCGTTTATTCGCGTCATGATGTGATAAAAACTATTGTTTAAAATTAAATCGAAATTGTCTACTCTGCTTAGTAATAGATTTTACAGTGACATTTGGGTCAACTTTGTTGAAGAACTAACTGTTTATACATAATGGATTAAATTATTTATCGATACTGGTTATTTAGTGATTAAAAACTAAATATAGTAAAATCGTAATTAATCGTTTGTGTTACCAAATAAATATAGTCATATACGTTTTGCTAATTTACGAGTTTGTTTGGTTAACATAATAACAAATTGTTAACATAGCAAAATTTTATTTTTTGAAGTAAGTAATATTAATTTAATATTTGAATATGACGCGAGCAAAACTGTAGGAGAATTGAGTATGTACGTAGCCGCAGGAGGTGTCTATACGTTTTAGTTATTGTGAGAGAGGTGATGTCATTATTTTTTGCCATCGTTCCGTTAATGTGAGATGAATTGCTTTTTGTACGCTCTCAACAAATGGTACTTACAAGACTTCGTTTGCATTTAAATATAGACTGCTGTTAGTATCCATAGTGTTTGCTCAGTTGTTCTTAATTATTTGCAGGTGTTAGCAACTAAATATTAAGAAAAAACAATAATTTTATTTTTATTACAAACATTTTGCTTATGTACGGAAGCAAATCTAATATCGAGTGAACTAGTTAACCAGTTCCTTATACGTAAACGTAACAAATAATTCTTTTAGAAGTATTGCCAGCTTGAAAAAAATAGTTTAATGTGACATTTTATTTTTAAAAGATAATGTTGCTAAGACCGGATAGCGGTAAAATGTAAAATGCTTACTAATTAAAGCCGATGATGATCTTTCTTGGCACTTGACAACTTCTATTCTTGTTCGTGGCCAAATAAATCGGAGCCGTGAAAAACACTTGACGAAGACAGATTTACTTCGTAAAGTTAAAATGGTTGTCTATTACACCGTATTAAGGTTCAGATTATTGTGAGACTTTCAACCGGAGAAATTAGTTTAAAAATTGGCAGGAAGACATCAGTCACTCGCAAGATTAGTGGGTACTGACGCTCATTCTCATTCTTAGAATATAATAATAATACAAGCTCGTGTATGTCAATATATACAAATATAATTTTTATATTGTTGTATTGCCATTATTGTATTGGTCTTCATAGTTTGACGTCAAGTAGACGTAAGTTATAACAACAATAAAATAACCATTGACAACGTGTCTGGACTTAATAGTCTTATGTTCATCTGTATAGAGTTGCGAAATGAACTACAATATATTAAATACAATTTATGATAAAAATTGTCACTAAGAACCAAACCAATAACCAAAATGCAGGCAGGGAAGAAATAAATTTATCAGTATTATGATGATAGTAACTAGCGCGTAGTTACGACTATGTAAGAAGATATATCAATAAAAGAGACATTTAACTGGCCAAGGCGCCGTCGTTTCGCTGCATATCAATCAGTAATGATAGATATTGATAGCAATAAAAGATGGTTGTAAAAACGGACGGCTAAAGGCCGACCTGCGTGAGTCTCTCGTTATTTAAAGGAAACCATAAAAACTGTAGCGAAACAAACAGACCACCGCAGTGAGTCGCTGCAGTCGGAAACTACGCGGTGTTCTGTGACCACTAAAAATAATGGTACGTAAGGCGGTGAACGCAGAATGTTTTCCTCAAAATAAACACAATTCATCCAGTAAATACCAGCCGATCGTGTTTAAAAACATTTTGTATTCCTTGCCAAATTTGCTTTAGGAAGACAGGCACGGTCTCTCGATTTATCATTTTGCAGTTGAATTTTTAGCAATGTTACCGTCATCCCGTACGATCTTGGCATGATACTATTTCCAATGAGATGCTAATGTATAACTTGGCAGGCATGCTTCTTCGAATTTAGTCTATCGGATTTCTTTATTATTTATTTTACGGAAAAATAATGGTAGGCTTGGAAACATATTTAAAAAAAAATTGCTCCTCAGGTATTAAATCTTTTTTGGATATGGCGTACGAGCGAGCACGTGTCGCTATTCAATCTTCAAAATTAATAAATTGCAATAAATTTAGTTAGCAATAAAACTTAATAATTCTTTTCAAATGCAAAGTTCGTTGCATCGACAAGTGCATTCAAATTAGCTCACTCCCGGAAACGGAATTCCGTAGACCATGATATTCACGAAACACTCAGGACCCCTACTAACAAAATTGGTCCAATAGCGGGAGAGTAACAACAATGTGATTCGTGGAGGAAAACATGTCCAGCGCCCGTGACCTAGGGTTTTGTTTGCGTCGCGGTGGCCGTCCGAAAGTACCAGACAGCCTGTCGCCACGAGCGGCAGACAAAGACGGATATATTGACAAACGCTACGCGAGAGAGGGACGGCGCACCGCCATAGTGCGAATATAAAAACTTAGCGAGTTGTGGTGCGTGACGTAAGTCGAGCGATCATAAAACATAAAGCAAAACTTTATGATGATCGATAAGAATGACTTTAGACATACCTACAGTTTTTTGAGTTATTGAGATATTATTTTAGTGGTTATGAAATTATTGTCGTTACGTCATTTTTTGGATGATTCACTGAACTGATGTATTAGAAACATTTAGCCAATACATTTTTCACATATTATGTTCACTTTACTTGTTACTAATTCAAGTAGCGTGCAACTTAAAATTACTTGTTTTGTTGGTCGTCATTCCAAATCTTCGAAACTCTTATACTATGAACATTATACAAGCAGTAGCGAACGTTACTGAAAAAAACAGACAATGATCACATGAAATGATGAGAGAACATCTAGAAGTAACAAACAAAACACATTCGTGAATAAAAAACGACGTCTTACTTTTTAATATTTTTTTGCATTAATAATAGATATTTGGAATGGATGAGTCCATCCATTCCAAATATATATAAACAAAGAGAATGAGGAAACAATTTAATACAGGCAATAGTCAAGCTATTTAACTGTAATTGAAAAATAAACAACTCTAAGGTGTTTCAAAGGTAATAAAAATGAAGTGTCTAGTCCTAGTTAGATAATCGCATAGTGTCGCATGTGCATTGAAATCGTTTAAGTGCACGCTAATAAAAGTTATGTGATATAATCGGCTTGATAGTGATCGGCGAATAATAATCGCCTTAAAAGGAATAGGATATGAGAAATAAATTCAAATAAAGACGCAAATTGGTGAAAGTAAGCTAAAGTTGGCGGATAGAATGTTAATAATAAAAAACGAATCAAGCGATATCCTGTACATAGTCGCGAACAGTGACGGAATAAATGACATCATCAGGATTGTTGTATTGAGGTTAAGTTACGAAAAACAGGGAATGACGCAATCGGTTACAGTCAGGATGGTAAACTTTGTTCACCAAGAAGGATGTTTTCGTGTTATAATATTTTACAAAAAACCAAAAACTACTACTTAATCATCGTGAATATTACGTTTTTTTTTAAATGGAACGCATTGTGTCTTTGGTTATGAATACGATTCTTTGGTCCCTATAAGTCATATTAAATATTAACGTTCCAATGGTCCCAAGAAAATATTATACATTATACATGTGAAAGCGATATTTTAAAAATCTTGATTGAAACAATAATAACCGTTGAGTAACGAATTGTTTTAAAAATTATTGAAAAGTTGACATTTTGTTTTATAATATGCATAAAAAACGTATTAACTGTTAATAATATTATTCGTAATAAATATTTATATTTTCCCCTATGACATAAACTTAGCGTGTGATATCATAACCAATTATACATTCTGACACTATTCATGAAATCTAGTTGTGGCAGCTAAGTATGCATATATCTAGTATATAATATGGACTAATTTGTTTATGCAAATATGTACATTATAAATTGAATTAATTTTCACAAAAAAAACCTTAATAATAATACATTTATACTTTTCAAGTTTGACAAAATTCATGGTCAATTTTTAGAACATATTTTCAAAATTGAAGTTGTCAAGATGTAGAAAATACATGTTTAAAAATGTAGAGGTTTGAATTTTTTTAAAGAACAAGCTACTTTGAAATGTTAAATTGAGTAAGAAGTAATAAGGCATCGAAGCCTTACTGTAAAGCTCACTTATAAGTAGGTTAAGTACGCCTTAATACCTATTCCGAAATGGACCGCAATTGGATTTGCTTTCCGTATATGTAATTGAAAAGTAAGTCACCTTACCGAATGGTAAACATAGAAATAACGCAACAAATCAACTAAATAGTTTCGCAATTATCACCCAAAAAAACTACATATAGCCTTTCAACTGTTAATATTCAGAGGCGAGCCAAAAACAAACTTAAAAATAAAAACTGGAACCGGTTTAAGAGAATGACACAAACCCACGCGGCCTGTTTTAGAGCACTTACATAAATCGCAGCAGCCGCTTTTATCGCTAATAAAAACTATTTAAAATTTATTTTGGATGTTAATTTATCAAATACATAAAGCAGAGCTGTTGGCGCAGTAAAACATATCGCGATGTATCCGGAACGTGAGACAGTTGACACGGGATTTCAACATTTCGTAGTCCACGGATCACAGATTGCCATGGAATGCATAAATCACTAAGCAGATGACGACGTGTATTGCGCAATGTGGTAGAGTGCTAGTGTTATAGGAAGTCACAGTTTTTGTGAGTCATCCATGAATTTAGAAGATTTTCAACAATATCCGAATATTTAAAATTTTCTCAATTTTAGTTTTTTAATATACTCATTCTTAAATACATGCGTTCGGGAAAATGTACGAAATGAGCAAGTTCTTAGATGAGTAAGTCCGTAGAAGTCCATTGCTATGTCCGGTTCATAATAGGTAATCAATTATATTTGACTGAAGCGATTGTAGCGCCAAACTGTATATCCATGCGATGCACAATATGTTGAAGACTGTACTTTTCATTTTAGAATTAATTATATTTTATACTAGCGTTTTGCCCGCGTTTTCACCCTCGTAGTTCCCGTTGCCTATTTCACTCGCTGATAATGCAGCTTTGCATTGATAAAATAATTTTTAAAATCAGTTTAATGGCTTTAGCGTAAAAGCGTCACAAATAAACTCACATTCGCATTTATAACATTATTTAGGATATTGATTTAAAAACTTACTTACCAAAAACATTATATTACTTTATTAAATGCCATTTGAAATATTTTTTTATAAAAACAAAACTAATTAGAACGTACAAGATTTTATAGCGGATATTAGGCATTGAACTAAAAATACGATGTAAATTCTTATCAAGAGTTACATAACAACAAATTATAAGAACGTAAACAGTTACATTAGCAACTACATAAAGGGCGTTCAAATAATAACCACCTTATGTAGAACAATAATTAGAATTTAAGGATCCTTGAACCGATACTTTAAAGTCGAATAATATTCCAAATGTTAATTAGCGATAATATTCAACGAATACAGGGCACATAGCAACGGACCTTTACGTAACCTTGTAAGAATAATTAGGATTGGTAGTGTAAACAAGTTGCTTTGAGTTTTAGCTCATGAATAAATAGGTTTCGAAGGTGGTAGCTACTTTAATTTTGAACCAGTAGAGCAAGATAAATATTTTGACGAGAACCTCAATATGGTTACGGATCGTACACGTGCCCAAATGTTATAAAACAATTTAGATTAAATCGTTATCACAATTTACGAAAGCGTAAATAAAGTCCTATGACGTTATATAAAGCTAATGAGCAATTATGAAACGATTAGATATTTAGATATCGGAGAGATTTCTTGACGTCAATAATACTTAAGACCTAAGACCTTTCTTTCAATGTAACTTAATCACCATTATTGAGTCTATATGCGATTAAAATGATACTCGTAAAAGGTAATTAAGATATTCATTTCTACAAACAAATTATTGAAACATTTAATTTTTTACACGCTTTATAGTAGCTTTACTCGAAGTAAATAAAAAAGTTAACTTAGAAGAATAAATAGGAAGTATATTTTAACTAGTACAACTATTTTATTTGCATAAATTTTAAAAAATGCTATTTTGATTTAATTAATTTCAATTAAAAATTAGATACAAGGAACCATCGAGCTGATTACGATGAAGCCGGGAGAAAGATTCAATAGCTACTAGTAACATCGTTGCAAACATTCGTCATATGTTTTTGGGTTGTCTGGTGAAAAGTTCGATACATTTGTGCATAGACTAGCAAAGGATTGTTATCAAATGTTTTATTACTATCGTCTAAATACATAATATTATATACAAAAAGAAAACAAATCACAAGTTAAATATATAATTCTATATAACTCTTAGTATATTGTGGCTTATATATTTCTGGCTATTTTAACTGTTTGTTATCATGTTCCAAGTAATGTTACGCAGTATGTCTCTCATGATTTTTTTTACTGTCAACGCATGCAAAACATCGTTATCGTCGGCAAACAGCAGCCGTGTCAATGTAAACAAACATAGATAACGCTGATAACTGGATTCACAAAGATGGCTGCGAAGGTTTATCGAATGGAACGTGACCCCTTTACGAATTACCCCAACAGTTATCGAGGAAAGACATTAAATGAATACAAATAAACAAAATAATGATACTTATTACATAAAAAAAGTTATATATTGTGCCAAATATATAATCACCATTTGTGTTTCTGGTATCTACTTTTTATCAAAATAGACGTAATACCTTCCTTTTGTCAATGTCACATGAATAGACCTGGATTTAGAGAGTCAAGGCCCCAAGGGACTTGCATTTGAGTACCTTCATATCGAAGCGGTTAGAGTTAATTTATATTTATATTATATTATTAGTCTCTATTTCCCCTTAAGTACAACGTAGGTGTATTCAAATACAGAGTAAACAGGTTCCTTCTAGGCAAGCGTGATACACCCTAGACCTCGTCGTTGCTTACCATCAGGCAAGACAGCGGTCAAAAGCTAGCCTATCAATGATAAAAAAAAAATCGGGCCAAAGCATAAATCCGGGACTGCACATGAACAGTCAATCAACTATTTCAGGCTGCCGATCTCAATCTATAAATCATTGTATAAGTTACATAACTTTTTTATAGTCCTTACATTTAGCTTGATTCTTATAAAATAATCACACAACGTATCTGTGATTATGCAACTTCATCGATAGTTGTTATTTACACAATCATGAAAAATCGTTATAAAATTTACATATTTTATACAACATATACATACATTTTTTTAAATTAAATAATAAAAGTCATAATCAATAATATGACGTGCTGTGAACACGACAAAATTGAATAACACGAAGTGTCAAAGGAGACATTCAGTGCACGATTACCGAAACAATAAATGATTCATAACATCGCATAATCGCTATCGTAAATGAAGATCGTACCGCGATGCAAGATAGCGGTAATGAAGACTGACTCCTGATAGTATCACAATCGACTATTGTCATGTGTCATTAACTCAACGAACGGCTACATTCGAATAAAGAATTGCAAAATTATCAAACTCGATTGTATTTAAGGCACGTATTTAAATATATTATCTAAAGACTTTTGTTTTAGAAATGCTAAGGTTTTATTATAGCACGAAGAATAATATTGTAATGATTCTCAAATAACGCCACATCGAACTGTTGCTGTTTTGTTTTGACGTTGTATTTTATAACATCATTTAATGAATTCTAAAATGATTGAAATTAGTTCTAAGCAGATGAAATGCAGAGTTATTATACGTTTACAATGTGCTAAAATATTATAATATGTGTTCAGGTGTAGGTTGGCAGTTTGCCGACGCGTGCCGTAAACAAGCTATTTCAAATCTCGAATGTTAATTTAATAACGTTAGTTATGAAATCCTTCCTAAAGCAGAATGTACTAAAAGAAGAGAATTAGGTAATTACCATGGTTTATCCAAATATAAACAGATTTTTTTTTGTTAAAACTTTACAAATAACTTCCATAACATTCAGCATAATGAATCATAAATGTTTAATAAAAGATTTTATTCAAAAATTCGAAAACGTCATACCATGATGTCATAAGTTTACCATCATGAGTAATGTCAAGTTCAAAATGAGCTGTTTGCCTAGGTTATCTATTGCGGTTTTTAACGAAATGATGCGATTGAATTATGAGGCAAACGCTAAACTAATATTTGCTTTAACTCATGACTAATTCGTTGAACATTAAGTAACCATCGCTGAGGTGGATGACCGCCCGTGTTTGTCCATAGCCAGGGCAGGTTCATTTATTTAAAGAGACTACAAGACAGTCGTCGACAAATTTGACGTTCACTCACAACTGTCGGACATTGAAGGTAGGACACGGTGATCTGGTACGTTGGCCGGTGTGACCTATACAAGTGTTCGATGTTTTTGTGACGAATGGTTTTACCACGTACCTCCGATTCGGAAAAGATTTCGCCCGTTTGGAAGACATTGCCTTACCTGAAAAAATTAAAAAAAAAATTAACTAAAGAAATTATACTTCGTGTATTAATTTAAATACATTTAATACGTAATTAATACAACAAGTGCAATAAAAGTACTTAAGAAAAATCGCTATGTATAACCTTAATAAATAGTAACAACAAAGTTTCCACCGATCATTAAATATAGATAAATGCTTAAGTAATTTGATATCAATGTTTATAATCCTAAATTAATTCACACATGTAAATGTAATGTATTTTCATTGCAACTTATGTCATATGCTCATGACAAATACAGTGATTATGTTCAATAATATAATGGACTTGTTCATATTTGTATGTGTGTCTACAAATCTTCGTGTAACAACATTGAATCTCATTTGTAGATCGCACTTTACATGTGACAACTGCATGCGAAAATTTTCCACTGTGGAAGCATGGTAACGCATTATATATAAGCAATAACAGTAAGTTATGCACATCGTACGTATAATTTGAAGTTATGTCGCGATTTTATTTGCGAAGATACGATAGGAATTATTTCGAGAGCAAAGCTTCCGAACCACTTGTTCGGAATTACTTTTTCACATAAATTTATGAAAAAAAATATTCGAATTTACATTTTGAACAAAGAATACAATCATAAGAACGTTTTAATGTAATTACATAAAAACAGAGTGCCATTTCAAAGTTGTTAATTCAAACTACGTTCCCATACAATTATTATTTGCACAGCTGTGGTGTAGTATTGATCGATAAGCTGTTATGCATAAACATAGGCGCAACATGAATACACCGCTTTATGTTTACGTAAACGTATATGGAATTTCGATAAATGCGCAAAATTATCTTATTGCCAAATGAGTTTCAATGACCAAATATGTTTTTGCACGTGTAGAGTACAGTGAGAACTATTTGTTTTCAAATAATGTTTGCCTGATAATCCATGAACTTTCGCATAAACTATTATAGTGCATTTCATATAATATGATGTAAAAAATTTACATTATTTGCACTCTCTTCATCAGAATCAATTTTTATTTAATGAGCATGAAAAATAAACTTGTTTGGCATTTCTTATAATGAATAGTAACTTAATACGTAGTGATGAATTCAATAGGAAGGAATAGTAGAAGTGATTTTCATGATCAGTGAATTGAGCTCCCCGACCCCGTTGTTATACACGCCCGGTATAACTGTATCACCCTTAGCGATACTATGTCGGCATTGTGCTGCAAACCGTTACGAGTAGGCACCGTCCATCAGATATAAAACATACCGACAGATGGTAACGGTAACCGACGTTTCTTATGCGCTACAGCACTGCCTAAAGACCGAGATGAATATGGGACATTCTAGGCTGAGAAGCAGATGCTATTTGTCCAATGTTAAATGATCACGTCGATTTTAAGATGAATAAAATAAAACAACCTATTTAATTTATATATGTTTAAACGTTTCATTCCAACAATCGGTAAGTTCTATTAAAAACGACAGCGTAATATTTCATAATAAATAACCTTGCATTTTTAAATAACCTGCAACCAACAAGGCTTCGCCGGCGTGGATGATCAATAATGTAATTTTTCATTAAAAATAATAAAAATCAGACGCCGATTTTAATATTTTTAACATGTCATGTTTTTTGCGCTTTAACTTTTGCAATCAGTGTCAAAAATAAATATATAATTATTAACAAAATAAGCAAAGTATATATTTTAAAAATGAAAATTGATTTTACTCAAAAGAAACTGACATACGTGTAATAATCTGTACACTACAGGCCGAAGAGTGATGTGATGGTGAATTACACCATCAAACACGATTAACACTACATTATACATAGGCAGTACAGGTAGTCTAGGTACACGATGTATAATATACTGTTGTTTGAGTGATGTTGTATTAGTGTGAGATGTTAGAAGAATGTCTGACCATCAGTAAAGTTTATTTTAAGAAATTTTATTTAAAAATATATAAATAAGAAATATCATAAGAATTAATAACATTTTATAAATAGTTTAAAATATATTTTTTGTATATTTTTAATTATACTTCTATAAGCGGACTAGGTCAATGTTAACGGGGTGCTAATTAGAACACGTTTCGCAACTACTTGCGTCCAGACTTGTCAATCTCAATTAGGCCATGAAGTTGATAGTGTTCGGCATTTATGTATTTATATTCTGGCGTATTTGATGAACTTCCTAGAATGTATCGGATAGGTCAGACGACCGTTTTTTTACTCTCGATTACATACGAAATGACAATATATTAACTATTTATTAATTCATAATCCTGTCTAATAATATCAAATCTTAAGTGTGATCATGTTCTTACAATACGAACGTTAAATCTAACATTAATTGATAGTATGCATAATACCTGTGAAAGTGTCCTGTCTGAGAAACGCGCCAGTGCAGTGCCACAATCATTCGTCTGATGGTAGAGAACCTCCCAACAGCAATTATCGATAGTTACAAATATTTCAATCTGACCTATATATTTCCATTGGATACGGTAACAATGCATTGACCCGGCAACTATTTTTAATTACCAAATTCAATCAATATACTTTAAAGTATCTCAGTGTACTTTCAATCGTAAGCTTTGTGTAATGTATGTTACGAAATACAACGAATATAACTTTTTTAAGACGAGATAATATTTTTTGCCCCTTACATTTTGACAGTGGTTATTATAGGTGAATAATTTATTTATTTATTATTATAAGATCACGCGGTCGATAACTGGTCCGACCAGAGTAAAAATATAACGGGACAGGGGAAAAATATTCCGACTGCCCTGAGACAAGCCGAGGACAGAGTGGTGTAGACGAAGCTAGTCGAGACATCGGTGAAAGCATTTCAGGACAAGCACGACCTTCAGTAATGAGGCACACGAAGAAGAAGAAGATTATAGGTGCAATGGCTGTCATTATACGGTTTTGAAGAAAAAGGTACATTAAGTGTCATTAGCTTTATCTTGTCATTTTATGTGTCAAACATAAAAGATAAAACTTCATAAATGAGCGATACGAATTAAAAAGTTAGTGATGACCTAAACGTTTAATTACAAAATATAAATAGAAATTGTCCTATTATAATAATTAAAGCGGTAACTTTGAAACCGCGTAAAATTGAAATCCAATTAAATTGATTATTTATATTTTTCCATTGTGATAAAGGCTATAAACTTATTTAATGTAATATAATTACCTTCACATCACGTTTTTAATTTATAGTTTTGTTTACAAACATTTCAAAGACATTCGGAGACTCGTGTATGACGTAAATATTTGATAAAATATACAAGTTTAAAAAAGCAGTTTATAATTATAATAATACACATTTAACTTATAAGATAACATCGATTTGAAATGTCGAGTTGAAATGAAGAACAGACGAGAAACTCGATAATTTCTGTCTTCCACAAATAAAATTACATATTGGATAAAAGTTGTAAAGTAATTTTACTGAATTTATTAAACGTTTTGGTTTAGTGTCTAGTATATGAGGCTGTCCTAGGTTCAAAACTCGGGTCAGACTAATCATAAGTTATTGGGTTTTTCGTTACTTACGTTAGTTAGTTCGACATTTACGTTAGTAATGTACATGGAACCGAGGTTTATGTGACCTTATAATATATAATAAACTATATATAATATGAGAATTAACTATTATAAACTGTAAAATTCCTTATAAAATGAAGATTCAACGTAATTTATTTTCTAGGTTGCATTATCCTTGATTATTCTAAGAACCTTGAATAGCGACTCGAGTCGTTCCGTCCTTCGAATATCTTCTTCGAGAGCTCGTGTTGCTATTCTTGCCGTAATGGTGTGTTCAATGGTAGGTCAAGGTCTATTTGAAAGTTTTTAACTTTGATTGTAGTAAAGCAAAAATGTATCTAAAGTCAACCGTCCCGTGAAATAAATTCTTATTTCAATATATAAAGCTCAACTACTGCTATATTTAAATGTCAAATAATCTAAATACTCGTAATATGTTTTCATCATAGATTAAATATTTTCAAAAATATTTTGTAAACAGATAGATTTCCTTGTTGTATTAATTTGCATAACACGTAAAAATTTAAATTCAAAATATGTACAAACATTTTATTTTAAAATATACAAGCATAAAAGTAGCATATTTTTTTATAAAATGTAATTTTAATACGAACCGTTTACTTTAAATATCTACCGTTGGCCTTATAATAAATAATTGTAACACTGTGAGCTTACGTAACCTCGATTTGACAGCTGCAAGTCTTTGAGGAAAATTGTAATTATTATAATAATAAGTATAATATAAAAGTTTAAATCAGAACTACCAGTTGTATGTATATTGTACTAGTCGACTGTTTGTCGTACGGTTTGTTTAGACTGTCTATATAATTTAAATGTAAATATGATTTAACGTTTTTTTTTTTTATAATTTGTGAAATGTATTTTTCATGGCGATATAATAATAGCTAATGTCAAATACTAGACTAGACAGGCGCTTTAACCAAGTAAGCCACGGCGCCTACATTTTATTTAAACTTAAATGGTATGTATAATTTAATTTTCATATGTATATGGTATGTATAATTTAGTTTTGTCGATTTATTATGTTGTGTCTAGTTAATATCGGATACCGTGAAAAGTTGAAATTTTCAGGTTTCTGTAATTTTAAAGATGATTGCACAATTAAAAAAAAAACAATAATTATTCGAAAGAATCGTACGTCAATACATTAGAGTCGATGTCGAACTCTTCGACTCTCAAAGTCCTTGGTTCTAATCAATGAATATTGGTGCAATAAAAAAATCGGTAGAAAAGTACTTAGTATCAGCCTCGAGACAAGAAATTGGCAGTATTACGACCCTGTTTCTTGGAAGCACGTCAGGTAGTTTCATATTGACATTCTATTGGACTATATCAGAATAAACGAAGAGTGTGCACCTCTGCACAAAAAAAGTACATTTGAGAAACAAATACTACTAGATTAACGAAGGCTCAAAACCGTAGACGATATGACGCCATTGAAAGACGTACCTTCTCAAAATAATAAATGTTTTAATATACGTATAAGCGAACAATGCTCAAATTGAGAGACTACGATATTTATTTTGCAAGAAGTCGCGCCTTTCTTTCGAGGATAAAATCAATGTCTTCATCAATCTTTCTTGACAAACAAGTATTACATAAATGTAAAAAAGTGATGGAATATACCCAATGGCATGTTTATCGACCGATTTATTTGTAAGCGTTTTGTAATATTTGTGAGAACAGTCAAATTTGATTTACATATACGAAGACGGCGACTTCTTTAAGAGTAAATATCATTATTAAAACACTGATAGGTTTAAGATGTTATTGGTTCTTTCTTTTTAGGATTTTAAGTTTCGAAAGAGACGGTAGTGTTGCGATATCAACCTTAAATTAATATTGGAATCGTACGAGAAATCAGAATCGTAATCGGAGAAATCGAGAAATAAAACTATGTAAAAGTGAATGTAATAAGATTTATTGGTAGCGTCTAATGCAGGTCAATTTGAGCCTCATCTATTATTGTAATAATTTTTAATAAAGAATTATTTTATTGTGACGAATAAACTAGTGTACAGACAATAATGGTAGAACAATTTCTTATTTTAAAACAGCTGTACAATATAAACCGTAGGGAAAGGCTAATTGGAATTTTATGTGTTACATACTGTTATGACGCTGCAAACCGTGGAGTCGAATATTTCATTAGTAACAAATAAATTTGCTTACATCTGAAATAACCTATTGGGGATACGCCAGAGCTACCACTCATATTTGGGCAATCAAGTTTTTTAACTTAGTGTTACGGTCTTGTACAAATTTGCTTAGTTTACCTACTCATTCATTCATTAGATATTCTAATGCCAAACAGCAATACTTCGTTTTATCATGTGCCGGTTTGAAAGGTGCGTGAGCGATTGTAACTACAGGTACTAGGGACATGATATCTTAGTTGCAAAGGCTGGTGGCGCATTAACGATCTAAGGAATTGTTAAGATGTCCATGCAGTGGTTATCACTTACAATCTTGTGGCCCATATGTCCGCCCGTATCAAATCGATTGTATATGTTCGGCCACACTTATACCGTCAAATCGCATACTCCGGGCCATAAATTTAAATATAAGAACAATCAAAATAAATTAAGAAAAAAATTCTTAGAATCTAAAAGAAATCCTATCCATTATAAAAAACATTCAAGAAAGTTTGTTGGTAAACAATCAGAAAACAAAAAGATTTTAATATATTTTTATTTCGACATTTTTATTGTCCATGATCAACGTGATCCACAATAACGTTTTCGACAACGTGCTCCCTTTTGCATAAAATTTACAAATTATAAGACAGTAAAAAGTCCAGATGGCGTGTCAAATTTCATTGAAATTCAGCGTGGTGGAATAAGCTCCAAACCTTCTCCTCAAACGAAGAGAAGAGACCTTAGCCCAGCAGTGGGACATTCACAAGCTGGCTGGCAGGCATGAAAATAAGTTAATAAAAAAATATTATTTTATAATAGGTACGTTATTATTTAGAAGCCCAGACTTAATATTTCTTTGTTTTCATTTTTGTACTTATGAAAAATTATAAGCTATGAATATTTTCTAGAATAGATTATTTATTTATTCATTATTTTAAAATATTACGACGCAATAAACGTAAGACAATAACAAAGAATTGCTGAGCTGGCAGAATATAAAAAGTTGCCACCAGCGTAAAAACATAATGTAGTATATGTATAATATTTTTGTAATACTGGTAACTTTATGCGGATAATGTTGACAGAAGACGTTGTCACTAATCAGTTGATAAGATGAGGAAATATTTAATTATATCGTATACTAACAAAATCTCGTTTTAGATACAAATCACCCGATTATTTGCCATTTTGACCTTTTACAAAATTATCTCTCAAGGCAATTTTCATCGAAACCGGATATTGTGATGATATGTGACATATTTAATCAATTCGTAACCGTTTTATATCGACTTTCATAAATAGATTCCAGCACGTGACGTTTCCTGTCTTAAAAATTAATATTAAAATAATGTTCACCATCAAAAAGTCTCAACGCATATGCGCAATAAAAGCTGAGTATCATATAGTATAGGAGTGTTACTTTGTTATAAGTTGAAAAGCAACGCTAAGAAATGCATGTTATGCATATAATGTGACTATACATTGTAAAATTGAATTTATATGTAGAATAGCGTACAGCGTTGTTTATTTACAGAACATTTATTGTCTTAACAGCAAAAAATTTGAAGAATCGTAGTTTTGTTTCGATTAATTTTATCGACTTTATAATATTCAATTGCATATCATCATTCGGTTTTGATGATTGTGTTTATTTAGTGGTGCAGTCTACAATTGTGCATGATAAAAGATTTGGCGAAATATAACGAGTAACCCCGTGCCTAATACCAATCCATTCTTAACCATTTTAAGTTGGCTTGTTAAAGTTCTTAAATGCTCGGTGCACAGATACATCCAATCTAATCGAGTCGATTAGTCGAGTCTTACTACATACACTGTTCGAGCTGAGGTAGAATTATTCTACTCTGCCGGAACTAGACGGCACTACTTGCATTATATAATAATAAAACTTATAATCATAATTGAGAACCACTTTGAACTAATTTCTCAATAACTATAAAAAATATTACATATATCATTCTAGAATGTTAATATTCATAAATGCATATAGCGTAGCAAACTCTGATGTCATCGCCAAGATTACTTTCGTGTCAAGACGATTCTAAAGACTGATGGCAGATTATGTGGTTAAAGACATTTATTGCGGTTTGGTTTACAAGACGTCGTAAACATGAGATTATACTTCACGTTGACGTCTAATTCCTAGTGCAAAAATAAGAAATTTTGAAAAAAGAAAATATTACCGACACTTACAATCTGGTGGCCCTTATGTCCGCCCGTAGGTATCTAATTCCTAATTCCTAGTGCAAAAATAAGAAATTTTGAAAAAAGAAAATATTACCGACACTTACAATCTGGTGGCCCTTATGTCCGCCCGTAGGTATCTAATTCCTAATTCCTAGTGCAAAAATAAGAAATTTTGAAAAAAGAAAATATTACCGACACTTACAATCTGGTGGCCCTTATGTCCGCCCGTAGGTATCTAATTCCTAATTCCTAGTGCAAAAATAAGAAATTTTGAAAAAAGAAAATATTACCGACACTTACAATCTGGTGGCCCTTATGTCCGCCCGTAGGTATCTAATTCCTAATTCCTAGTGCAAAAATAAGAAATTTTGAAAAAAGAAAATATTACCGACACTTACAATCTGGTGGCCCTTATGTCCGCCCGTAGGTATCTAATTCCTAATTCCTAGTGCAAAAATAAGAAATTTTGTAACAAGAAAACATTACCGACATTTTTAGCGGAGACACGAAAAATGATGTTATCCATTTTATTAGCTTGTTGTATAATACAATTTTAAGACTTTTTCAAGCAAAAAGAAACAGTAGCATTCCTTTATGTTTTGGCCTTCAGATTGACAATTATACCTATTTAATTATTATATGATAATATACAAAGTAAACAAGAACCTTTGCAGTTTGTAAGAACGTTCTAGAGCGCAGAAGTGAGCGTTAATGAATTTATATCCTTATTACGATGATAATGGTTTCAATTTTAAATGTATGTCCTTGTAAATGACGTAAACAAGTTCCCGTCCTTGCGCGGTCGGGTGAGTAGAGTTCTCAAGGCTAAGGCAACAAGTGGGATTAGTTTCAATGTCATATGAAACTACAGGAAGTTTATGTATTCATTGTGTAAATACATAAGTAGCACGTAACTAAGATTTATTGTTGTTGTTAATATAATGTATAAATTGGTATGTGTATATGTTATTTAACGTTTGTTTGCGAACTTATGAATAATTAATGATTGGTTCGTTTTGTATAACGAATTATTTGTGTTAAAGCTTCGAAACAAAAATAAGGAAAATGTAGATTGACGACTTTTGCTCCTGTAATTACTAAACTTTAGTCGATCGCATGTACTTAAAGAACCAGTTCACTTAAGAACCGTAAAATATAACCTTTTTATTTTACTTCATATGTACATTGAGTTAAGTTTATTCAGGATTTAGTTACATTTTTTTTTTTTTTTTATATAAAGAGGGGGCAAACGAGCAGGAGGCTCACCTGATGGAAAGTGACTACCACCGCCCATGGACATCTGCAACATCCGAGGACTAGCAGGTGCGTTGCCGGCCTTTGAGGAAAGAGTACGCTCTCTTCTTGAAGGTTTGAAGGTTTGAAGGTACATATTTTGTATGCCATACATTTACAATTTAACTGTTCGAAATTTTAAATTCTATATAACCAATACGAGGCACTTTTTCACATATACCCCCAGATTAAATCCGGTAAAAGTTGTTCCAACTTTCCTGTCAACGAGAAATTTTCTACTTAAATGACGGGCGGTTACCAGTTCGAGCACGGTAGAAGAATTACAGATTGATTTACCCGTTCCATAATACATTTTCGGCATCATTACCGGTCACGAAGCGTCTTGAACACGGTGCTAGGATCGCCGGGTCGTGACTGCGAACGCTCTCTATCGGAACGCCGAGAAATTTAATGAAACTGTATAAAATATTATGTAACATTTCTTATTTTATATAGGACAGAGAATTTTATATTAAATAAATGTTATAAAAACGTCAAAGATAATAATTAAATAAGCTGTTTATTCATGAAAGTTTTAACTTAAGATCATCTTTATAAGAAAAAAACGGTATCCTATAAGTAGGTACTTTAATTTTGTAAATTTTCACTGAACCCAAAACTTCCCCGAAAGAAAAATAATGTTTTTGCAAATACAAGAGATAAGCTCAGTTAAAGATAAGGTGATACTATTACGACTTTAGCTGTTTTTAAAATTGTAAATATGAAATATCCTTATTCCTTCCCAATTCATTCCTATCGCTTATAGGATTATAACAAACATTTTGTCGCAATAGTAATTAAAACGAAGGACGACAAGTAAAAAAAGCCAAAATATTCATTTGTATACTTTAATAAAGTCGCCTAAAAAGAATGGCCTGAAATAGTTGACAAATTTATTTGACGTTAAAACGCTTTAGTGAAAATAGTTTTTTAATGAATCTGGCTGAAACTTGAGACAACGTTGATTCACTGTGGGCAACTTATTTAACATTCGCAAAAGTTCCAAAAAAAGACATCCAAATGTTTCATGGCAAACTCACTATAAGAAACGACCTAAAAATAAGTCGACTACGCCTCTTTGATTGACGGCAACCGTAACATGATGAATCGCGAATACCGAAACTATGAGATCGGATTGAGGCTTTTTCCGGACATCGAACTCAACCATCGACCGTTGCTAGGCAGTATGTAACGGGTCATATTGAAGTTTATTTGGTTACAGCAAATCGCAATTTGCAAATAATAATTATTAACCACTTCCAACAAATAATTTGAGAAATCAACGTAAGCAAGGTTCACATTCCTATGGCAAATGTTGACTTTGGTAATTATGATGGACGGTTTGTAGTGTATATTTGATTGACAATAACCGATTCAACCTGCTTAAAAAGTAGCATAAATAACAGTTCATTAATTAAATTTATTTGATTTACCCATTTCTCTATCTAACGATCAATTATAAGTTTTGCAACGGTATTGTGATTTGTTACCGTTGTAAATGTAACAGTCAAGTTACTACTTATGTTATATCATTTATTTTTTAAACTTGCTTTTTATTAGGGTTCTGCTGTGAGATATGTAGTACCATTACTACCATATCAAAATAAGCTTTATAAATGTTGAACAAGGCTTATAAATTAACTAAGAGCGTTAAAACGTTATTAACTTGAATAATTATATCAATTGGTATTATTTATGCATGACTATTATTTATAATAATGTCAAGCAATATATAAAGCTCCGTGTATACTTTTTGCCTTCGTTTACTTTTAAATATAAAAAATACTTTTGAAAACAAACGTGATACATAGGCCTATTTATTAAACGAACGTTTCTAGGCCGCAAATACATGAAGTAACCCTGGGTAATCTCGATAATCTATGTTAGTAGAGAGCGTAGAACCGGTGCCAGCTATTAACCCCCCCTCATAAAATAAGCGTTTTGAAATATGTATAAACTGCTAGTCGAACACAAGTCACTTTTCAATTAATTCGTGGATTTATCAAAATATCAAATTAAGACTATATAAAAAAATGTAAATACGTATAGGTAATCTTCAGTTTTGTTATGTACTTGAACGTCATTTTTAATTAGGTCAAAGTAATCGTATTTAAAACAATACATGAGAAACAATAAAACAACCTCACTTTTGAATATTAAAATATATAAATATTTACATTATTATTGTTATTAAGTCTTAGGTTTTAACCCTCGTGTGTTATCGAATTTTGAATATAATAAATGACCATTGTTTCCCCTTTCCGTGGGTCAAAACGAAAATAACTGAGGGGTGATGTAACCACGGCACTTATGCAATGCATACATTTGCATATATGACTAAATGTTATGGTCGTAGCGGCCTAATACCGGTTTGTATGAAAAAAATTACAAGTAATCACTTGGCAATTTTTAAATTGTTTCTTAACAGTTCTTTTTTCATTTTCTTGTTTTAGACTGTGTGGTAATAAGCTGTATTTAATTTAATTAAGATTACAAAATATTAAAATGAAATAATCTAAGATAAGGCACTTTGATAAATTTTAAAATATAATTGAATATTATCAAAACATTGATACATCACTTGGTCGATTAGTAAAAGGTGAGATAAAAAACCTCTTAAATATGAACCATTGAGTTTAGATCCTACATTTATCGTTCAATATTACTAAATCTAATCTTTTGAGTCTTTACATCTGTTTTATATGTAAACTATACAAAAAAACTGCATACAGGTATAAATTGTATTAATAAGTTAACTTAATATAATCAAAGATAACGGATTTAATGAAACTTGGCACTCCAGAAGAGAAACCTTTGTTCAACTGTGACTGACGACTGGAGGACGATGGTGATAATATCATTATGAATATATCAATATATCATTAAGCTTTATACTTATAAATGGCTTTTGGTGCTATAAATTTCTCGGTATTTAAACCTAAGCGCTTGGTTTCCAGGCGTTTGTAAAATAATCCCCATTCAATTGGTTATTAATAAACTCAGACATAATAAGTTGCCTCGCTATACCTTTAAACTATCGAAGCATTTGCTGTTGACATATTTAAGGGAACTAACAAACGATATAGAGGTGATATGAAAGAAAATTCGAGATACGAATACAAGACGGATTCGTATTTCATAAAACAGTAAGTCGATAAAACTTGAACAAAAACTTCGATTTCGTAATAAATTATGAATATGCAAATTGACAAAAACAATTATTAGTTATGCTGACATCTTGTTAAACAATATTTGCCTTATGCGAATTATGCAATTTATTAAAATAGCATTGCGTTATGTCTGACACGCGCTATAGCGTTAAATATATGTATATGTATAAGTTATTAATAAATAGTATTATGTAATGTATGATTTTAGTTTATAGTAACAACAATTTTATTGTTACAAGATTATATACGTACATAGGTACTAAAAAGTCGTGGATTTGAATACTTTATCGAATTTTGTGCAAAACGAAAATTTAGAAATGATTAGTGTACCACCATATTTTAGTTGTGCAAAAAAACTACTAATAAAACCGTTAATTTCAGAAAATAGTATGATATTTACAAAACTTATTTTAAAAGTACGTTATAAATACTGAGCAACAAACAGTTATTTTGTTATTGTTAATCTTAATTACTATTTTCTCCAATCTGTATCAATTTCCTTCTATTTTAAAATTATTATTATATATTATGGTATGACTGGTAGTATTTAATATTAATACAATAACAACGAAGTAATTGTTTTATATAATTATTTTGAAACGCATATCTTGCAGTTTATACTGAAATGCGATTCAGCAAAGAATTAATGCATTCTTGCCACCATTACTTGCCGACATCTTCGTACAATTATCATATTTTTAAAGTTAGGTTCGCATCGTATTTTTGCTTTAATCTTTAAAACCTACACCTAGAAAGTATGTTAATATGTTCTGTGCGTTTTAAAAAATATATTACATATTTCGTTTCTTCAAAACATGAGAGCACAAAAAACTTCGAAACAGATACCAGATTACGTGTCCGTCAGTAGTGCGCACCGCCGCATCCTTGCCATGACATCCAGAGGCGAGTCAACAACCTCGAGCAAAAAGATTGCGGTGAAAAAAAAACGCAATAACTTCCCATTGACAGCCGCCTTCTATTCTCGTCGCATGACATAAGCACTTAGCCGTAGTCCCGAATTATGAGCGAGTTGTAACAAACAACGCTGCGCCTCTAAAATACCGCATTTAGAATGTGTTATGTGTTTGTGCAAACAATTTGATTTCGAAATGGATATATGTATTATCATTTACCTAAACGACAGCATTCGACGTTACTGACGGTGAACTTAAATTAGTAGTTGAGCTTATTTAACTTGAAAGTTTTATATTCTATGTATGAAAATCTTAGTTGATGTATTTCTATAAAAAGCCCAGTTTCAATTACTAAGAGTCCTAGTACAAGTATCCTTTATAACTGTGTGATATAAAATTTCACAATATTATATATATCCATACTATTTCCACAATAGTTAAAAAAAAAACAATTAAACTGATAAATAAAATGAGCTGTCAGTAAGAGTAACTACAAATTTATTTTATTATTTTGTTTTGCTAGCGGATGTTACATATACCAATTCATAATGTGCAAAATAAGAAATTCTTTATGCACACCCATTTCAAAGCAAAAACTGCATGCATAGAACTAGAAATCTTTAACATTTGATGTTTTATGTTGATTTATCGGTATTTGTATATTTATTAGAACGGATATACCTATGTATGTCCGTCTTATATTCCGTCCGTATGTACTTTTAGCATATACGTTATTACGTAATACCTATAAACCTCTGATTTTAACTCTCAAAGGATATGATTGTCGTGAACCTATCACGATTTCAGTCTAAATAACTTTATACACTATCATACGTTATATACGTTGAAGATTGTCTTGTATTGTTGTCTTGAGAGATTAAATAGTCAGTAAAATAAACGAGAACAACTACAGCTCATTAATGATTTCGCAATATGATGTGCAATTATAAATCTTAATTACCTTTACGCGTAAGCAGAAAATTGTATACAGGTGTTTAAAACTGTACATAATACTTAATGATATTTTAACTATACTAAAAATGTTGGTGAAAAAGTGCTCAAAGTCTTAAAGCATACATTCTAAATGTTTATAAATTTGTTTGGTCATATGGTCCTCATAAATATTAAGTTACACTTGAAATGTCTGAGCCCCATTTAAATATTGTAACTATGTATTGTAGGCAACATTGTTGCAATCTGTCTTCGAGTATCCTACTTCAATAATGTCGTGTTGACTGACATTCATTCATTAAGGAGAACGTATGACATGACATAAGTATTGTTTATGGCAAGCATAAGGTCTAATGTAAAACGCTAAGTGTTTCGCCGTGACAACATTGTCACATATGCTAAAATCCAAAATGTCATAAGTTTATTTTGTTAAAACGCCAGGATCGATATTTCACCATAAAACGATCAAGGAAATCATTTTTGCTAAATTTTAGTGGCCTCTTGTTCTCATGTGAGCAATAATAAGCAGATGCTAACAACGGTCATTAGTACGTAGTCTTTATTTGGCGAAGTGGCCACTTTTTTTTCGACATATGAGCACACTATTTATATTGACGGCAAAATGGTAATTACTCTTAATAATTGAAGAAACCGTAACTACATTATCTTAAGAACTATATCACAAAACATATTTAATATTCTATACAACCAACAGAAACAGAAGATAAATATGCATACAACAAAATAGGTTATAACAATTAAAATAATCGCAGGACAACAACAAATCGAAAATGCACTGACACCAACATAACGCAAAAAAAAAACAACTAGCATGCACAATTTACAAGATCACAATAAACGCACATTCAATATAGGTAGTTCGGGAAACAAATAATAACAAAAAAAAACGACAGAACCAAAACCAAAGATCAATTCAAAATGAATGTTTAAAACCAACACCGTGACATATCAGAAGAGAACGGAATACTAGCTTTGATATTAAGAAGTAGTAGATTAAACTTAAATTATCATTAACTGCAAATGTTGCTATACTTAAAATTGAAGATTTGATTTAATGCAACAGCAATAATATTCATTGATAGCAGATGATTGCTTTATAATTATTAGGGTACATATTAAAAGATAAAAATTTGATCCACGTGGTAGTTTTATAATCCGTTTAGTTATATTTATTTAGTGTAAATTTGAATGATATAGCAACACTCAAGTTCTATATTTCAGCATATTTTGCAATAAAACTATTATCGTTACAAAGCTAGTATTCGTAAACAAAAACATCATACTGAGTGAAGCCAAACGTTCCTAACATGGTGCTACCTTGAATGCTGCTGTCTTTCGGAGGGTGGTGGAGAAGGCGCGCGGGAAGTTGCGGTCGAATCACGCGCATCTGCCGCTGTGGTAGGGCTGCCGGTACCGCTGCCACCCAGCGCCAACGCCAGCCCGTTGATACTGCCGACACATCACCACGTCACCACAGCCCTAGCGACGTACTCCGAAATCGGTACAAACTTACCTGCTCCACTTTCAATATTCCGAAAATGCCTTTATGGTGTTTGTGTTATAAATGGTGAAAAAATGTTTCTACCTCTATGATAACACACATGAAAACACTGGAGCAGATAAGGCCGCTAAATGAAACTAGGATCGATGTGCTATCACTGAACTAGCCTAGTTAACGATATACCTAACAATCTTATCATTGTTTAGCTACATTAAAAACGTACACAGTTAATGATATCCCGCCAAGTTTAGATTTGTCCATGACTAAGTATTTGGTTAAATGTTTATAACTAGATAGCCGAGCTAAGCAGAACATTCTCAGCGGGGTTAAGAAGTATATAAGCAGTGATGTTCAGTTAGTGGCAAGGCAACGAGGGTGTCAGAATAATTGGGTAACGCAAGCAAGCAATAAATGTTTGTCTATGTTACATAGTGACAGTAATGTCATGCAAAACCAAAAATAAACATGATCCTAAACAATTATGATCAACTATATGCATCAACTAAGTATGTCAAAATAAACCCTATCATAAAACGACTCGAGAATATTTTACGCACGAAACAAAGAGAAAATTTCAAGGTTCGTTTTTCATCTACATATAAATCAATCTCGCTTCGGATGTATGAAAAGTGGAATGATGATAAATTTACCATTCAGATGCCAATCATGGCGTGAGACTGATAAAGAGCCGGTAGGAAGTCGTCTAGAAATCCGTCACGCAGTAATAGTGGGCGAGAGAACACGCAATTAGCGGAGATGTTCACGTCAGCGAACGAGAAACGTTCCCGTAAAATAAGTAGCAGATTATGAATGGAGCTGAGTAAAATACCTACGACAACCAGTCTTTAATGACTACAAAATGCCAATAAATTTACAAAGTTATTCTCCTTGCACCTAAAATTACTTTGATAAGGTTTCGTACTATTTATATACAAAATAAAGATAGCTGAATAAAATAAAAGAAAACCTATACCTATTAAATGTGTCAAATGTACATTCATTTATGAGAATTGCACGTAATTGTATAACAAATTGACCCTCAACCTATAATAAATATAGAAAAACTTGAGAATAACTTATAACTTTAACTTATTTAACTGTGGCAGTAAATCTATATTGACCATAATCTTGAGTCGTTTCGTAGCCAGAACTAAAATTATGGCATAATTACAAAATATGTTTCCGACAAGTTGGGTAATTATATTTTCTGAAATAACTCGGAATTGAAAATGCTAATTTCCGTGCTACAAATATTATCTGCAGTCAAATGCGAAGGTGACGTCATATGGCATGAGGTCACACGTTTGGGCGGAAGTTTACATCGCAACAAAGGACATTAACATTGAATTTTCATCGCTTTAACATAATAAAATAATAAGTTTTATTACAGGATTTAAAATTGCCAATCTATAAGTAATATAGTCTGTAAATGATATGTTATCGTTTTTGGCCTGGAAATGATATTTAAACAAACTTTGAGTTCCTATTTAAACAAGTATTTAAAAAAAAGAAATACACATTAATTTAAGATATTTTTAAATGTTAAAATTATTATGTTTATTATCTTGTACAAATTAGAATAGTATCTATTATTGCAGTTTATCTAGTATTGCAACTTAAGAAATATAAAATATTTATGAATTTAATAAAAATTCATGACGAATGTGTACAAACCCTTAGTGCCAACTTTAATACCCTTAATTTTGAAATTGTCTTTATTACACAAGTAATAAAATTAAATAAATGTTATAAAAACAACTTTTCCTGTGGCTTTTAGTGTCACTTGAAAGTACAAATTTCAATTTTAAGAACCTCTAAAGATTATATATTTTTGAATCACAATCGTATACATTTTTTGTTGCGAGATTTTTGACATCTTTAAATGTTCGAAGAATGACCTACAGTGACCCAAGCGCGTAAAAAATAACACTCCAACACGCTTCGAGCAAAGTTGTTAATTTAAAAATACACTACAGTTTTCTTCTAAACGATGTTGACGAATGAGTAATAAAGCAAACATAAGGAAATTTATTAAAATCAATAATCAATAGTAGTTCAAAATAAATTCCTTTAAAAAAATATTTTAACTGTTCGCTTACATACATATACTTACAGAAATAGAGATGTACATTTAATAAGACGATGTGTAGTGTGAAAATATATTAAACAGGTGCATAATAGGAAATGCAATATGACCTTCTATTTGCCACATGTGTAACAGCGACTGATGTCGTGCGGCCTCGACAATGTACATGCTAATAAATTAAACTTTAATTACCCAGAGTGTATGAACGCAAACTATTTACAATATAATGTGTAGGATTGCGCCATTACCGTGTTTATGAACAATGTATGAATATCCTTAGCTGTTCAGTAAGTATCGTATATTACGGCTATTTTTACTTATGTAGATGTAGAATCAACAAAAGTATGTTAAAACAAGGTAATAATTAAAATAATGTGTATTCGTATTGTTACAGACGTAGATTTTTAAAGTTTTTCTACTTAATTAAAACAATGGATATAAAATATTAAATCTTAAATCGGGTCAAATTACGGTTACTTGAAGAGTCGGAGAGTTATTGAACTCGATGGGGCGTAGGCATATTATCTAATTATTAAAACTGACATTAAACTAATTTTAATATAATTCCACCTCTCATTACAAATAAGGTATCAAGGTTTTGTAGCAATCGATAATATTAGCAAAGTATCATTAAATCTCATCTTCAATAAGCAATAACACGTTGCATCACCGCGTCCAGTCTAAATTTATACATAATATGTACATATATCCGGAGGGCACAAGGTCATTGGCGAAGGTTACGAAAGTGAAACGATAAAATCTATAATTAAAAATCTTATTACGCCACCTGTAGACAATGGTATGCAATCTGTCATTACAATCGTCAACATTAACGAGGTGCATAGATATTAATTAGAAGTATAAATGAAAACATTATTTATTTTTTTGACAGCACAAAAACTTCATCGCTCTTTTAATTGAATTCTCAGTAACCAAAACAAATATTAACTCATTCAACAATAACGCAGGTTGAAAGTTAAGCAACATTCATTTTGAATGTGTTTATATATTCATCGAGCTCGAATTGTAATGAAGAAAAATATCGTATTAACTACTATTGTGCCGGATGAAATTCTGGTATATTCGTATCCACGCTGGATCTGCGTGGTAAATTAAATCTCAGCCGTATCTTTAATAGGAGAGGCCTTTGCCCAACAATTTGACATGTACTTAAGCATTTGCTTTATACAAAATAACCTTAGCAAAATTAATTGTATTAAAAATAACCACACAAACAATAATAACGAGAAATAAGCTCGAACCAAAGTTGATTATGAATTGTGACTATTTGTTTACAAATAAAAACATGCTCTACTTCTTGGTAAATCAAAGTGGAACGGCATTCGTTCGTTGAAACGTAACAGTTAATAGGTAACAGATGTAAATAAAGACCAGAAGCTACGAGAAAAACGGAATTACCCACTAATTGCTCAATAAAGTATTATTCAGTCTCATGATGATTGATGGCCTGATAAAGCTATTACTGTATACTGCAATACGACACGTACTGCATCTAAAGGTCGAAATTGAAATGAGTCATGGAATCAAATGACAGCTTTTCGTGTCGACACGCTAAAACACCATAAAGTTTCGAGCGCTATGACTTGAAACCTGGAAATGTTTTTCAACTACTACTTATACTTGGTTTTATAGTTTTATTTCAAACACAATTGCCATTATTCTGAAAAAATATGTTACATTTTGTTTTTTTTTTTGTAATAATTACATCAAATCTTTAACAAAACATAACTAGGTATGATATATTAAGTCTATTCAGAATTATACACCCTGTTATTTAGAGATGTTCTATAAATGATTTTGAAAATATCGATTTATTTAAACAATTAGCTTATTACCAGATTTGACTGGAATCTAGAGAATTCTGGCATATATTCAAATAAGATGACGACACCACTAGTTTTTTAGTGAAATTGGCCAAGTCGTTTGAAGACTGAGCAATTGATTGTGTCTAATTGGGTAGTTTGTTGGCAGTAAATTTTATTGCTGTTTACATTCAATATACCGTTCGAATATTTATCTGATCTGAAGACAAATTTATTGTATAGAAGAATGAATACGAAAACGATATTTTATCCTTCTATAAAGACATTGAATATTACTACAGCACATAATGTACTGTATACTTCATTTATAAAATTACTCAGCATGGTTTCGAGGAAGTTAAACGTTACTGGTCCGTCCCCAGAAGTCGTAGCGTAGTTTTATATAGTGTATTACCATTGTCGATAAATATATTATCTAAAAAAAATATATTTTTGTTATCGTACCGGCTGATCCTGAGATTGACACTTTAAAAAAACAAATACAATTTTAATTTTTTATAATCGTAGAATATGTATATTCAAATCAATAATTGCATATGCATTGTGATTATAGATTTAAGTATTAAATGTTCTAAAAAAATTACAAGTTGGTGTGTGATAAAAATTAAACAATTACGAGTTCAGCTATTCATGTTTATCTTACACTAGATAAACAAGTCTTCTGACGTCTAGTCAAATACTGACCTAAATACCTAACTTTACATTTTCTCATACACCACAACCTACTTACCTCAAGTTTTCTCTTTTCATTATCTAGTAACATTACATATTATATTTCTATAAACTTACTAAACAGTAAAGTCAAGCCAATTATTATAATGGAAGAAAAAAGTTGCGAGTAATTAATGAATATAAAAATTAAGGCTTCTAACTAAGTAGCCTTTAATAGAGAATTTAATTGATTCCTCAGAAACAGGTAATATTGGTCGTAAAGCCTACATAATCGTCTCATTGGTCCAGAAGCACAAATGCCTGGTTTAGATCGTGAGTACACGGATTCATTTATAGGTCGGTTTAAAGTGGATAGTTTATTGTTTTTATCAGCATCTACTTTAACATTTTCTTGTAATGAATGAAATATAATAAAGACTTATTTAAAATACTACACGAGTAGAAAAAGTACATAAAAAGTATTAAGCGATCTTAAATTTAAATTTATATTAATGTTATAGGAAATGCCATTGCCATTTTAAATAAAAGTCAAAGCTTTATTTTGGTTTGTACTTGGTTTGTGCTTGTTTGTATGTGTCACAAAAGTTATGTACGCATGTTGTGTATATCCGTCTTGTAAGCAACAAAAAGACCAAATTTATTTCATTAGTAGACATATAAATGAGCGCAATTTGTCATACTGTTAAGCAAAAAATTTACCATTTCTCTCTGTAAAATTAAGCTGATTAACAAAACACGTTTTTAGATTAAAAAACGCCTTCATTTAAAATTTTGAGATGTCTGTAAATAATAAATGAATTATTTAACAATAATAAATATTGTGTCATCATTAAATGTAAATAATATTATGTAATGTAGGGTTTTGCGTAGACGAATTCATCATAGCAACAGGGAAAATTTACAATATTACAAAAATGATAAATATTCCTTTGAATTATTTAAAATATTTTTTATATTTATGATATTAACATACCAGATTTTTATATATAAGACCAAATAATATCAACTACAGTATTTAATAGAATATTAGTCAATTAATTATATTAACAGATATTAATAAAAGCTATACGTTGGTATGTATGGCATAGATCCAGATTTGAACAAACTGCTGCGTAAAATAACCGCTGGAAAATAGATTTTATCATTGAAAATGTAATCCTGATAATTTCGGACTTGAGAGAAAACATGCGGTATGTTTTAAAGATTTAGAAGTTACGGCAGGTGTCTGGAATTGTAAACAAGGCATAAATAAATATGTCAGTGTCCGTCGCTGTTCGTTTCCAAGCAGCAATTCATCATAGGCTATTTTATTCAATATAATATAACTCCGAAATTCCTCGATATATTTCATTTTCAATATTAGTCATTTGTGGAGAATGAAGAGAACAATCGTATTTAGAGAACAAGATCGATAACAACTTACTGACATCATCAGATATTTAGCAGATTTGCAAAATTATTTAAGTTTTCCTAAATTGTTTATTTTCACTCGACTCCCGGCTGGCGCCGAGCTCACCTTGACCGCGGTTCTCGTTCGGTACAAGAAACCAATCAACTTTGACCTTCCTACCCCCGCGATATCTTTTAGTACTCAACAAGCCTTGTGGTAGCTCTTTGTGTTTCAAGAGATCTTATTATAATAGCCTTATCGAATTCATGCATGCATAAACTATATTTAATCTCCGTAATTATATTCTGTTTTTTCCGGTTAATCGGGAATATATGATACAGTTCACCTAAATCAATTTTATGGTAAACAAAGACTTTGTTGTTTATGTTTATATCAGTAAATGGTTTTCTTTTTAAGTTGAACGTAACTTTTAATTTAATAGTAAACAAAGACTTTATTTAAATTCACAATAGACGTATAAATATTTTTCTCTTAAATATCCCCATGGTTAAACGAAATATAATTAGATTTAACTACCTCCCTTATTAAGTTCAAAGAAAGACATTTTCATACTGAAAATATGTGGACTACTTTAAAATAAGAACAATAGAAAAACTAGTAGACTGTTAAGAATGAGTACTTCCTTGTCGTTGAAATGATTTTACGATTTATACTTATTAACAACTATTCTATGAAGATAAATTATGACGCCAAGGTCGCTTACGAGGGAATAGGCGAGAGGATCGTATCAAGATCTTCGCCACGTCAGACACTCGAGGACTTAGATTAACGATAACTTTCAATATAATTATGAAATTTGGATTGTATATCTGTGAACTATTAACTTGGCAATTATTTAAAATTTCTAATATTACCATTACGCTTTGGTTATTGTAAAAGAACGTATCTTGTTCAGCAACAAAGAATTCGGTCGCAAAAAATACACAATGAGATAACCTCGAAATAAAAAATAAAACAACGACACGAATAATCGTAAACAAGACGAGACGACACATACAATAAAGTGAAGAAACTTTCATTGCGTTGATAGTGAAATTAAAAACAATTACTGTGAAAGAGACAAGATATAAAAAAAGAAAACATCGAGCGAGTGTTAAAAAATAATAATGACTCAGTTTAGTTGGCGCAGAGCAAAGATAAAAACAGACGAATTGTATTTCACACAAGCTAGCCGACATCCTTGGCATAATCTGCATCAAATAAATTATTCCGTAGCGTGAAATTAGAATGCTGATTGCGACGGCGACACTAAAATGTTAGTTTCCACTCGGAAATTGTCGAATCGCGCTCACTAGAAGATTTATAATCCACATGATTATACATTTTCAATTTATATTTCAATTAATTTGAATTCGGAATTTCATATATATGATGGAACACAGTGTATCGATAACATAAGGGTCGTTCGCGAAAAAAATATTTCATAGTTTTGTACTTTAAATATTACATCATTTATTTTCATTGTTTCATATTATATATACCAGCCTTTTTGATTTTATTTAAAATTTTGTTAACATTGTAGCTATAATACTTTGATTATAAATTGACGGCTACATACAAAAAATATTATCATAAAATCATTAATTCCTTATGTCATCTTAAAATATGCTTCTCATTTTATAAAAATTATGGTATAATAGGTCTTTATAGCCTTAGATACTTAAAGCAGTCATTCAAATATCTACAGTTGTGAATTTTAATGCCAAACATCCGTTTTAATGGATAAAGACTTCTCAAGTGAAATTATGACATCTTTGTTATTAATAAAGTGTATATTTTATTAATCGTTAATATATGTAGATCATAAAATTTTAAAAGTAATCAAAAAATTATATATTTTAAAATTTTTTTTTTTTTTTAGTCTGGCAGTTGATCATAAAAAGTTTATTTCGGTTTAAATTTCCTATATTGCACCGTTTTTGTACAAAATATAGGATTAAGAATGGTTCTGTTATAATAAATTAAGCACAGAACTGAAAATATCATAATTTGTTGAAACCTATCAGTTATTACTTGAAATAGTGTTATTGAAAGACCTCAGATATTCAGTATTTTTTATCAAACATTAATCGCAATTGTTTGTTATTAATACTGCATTGAGTGACTTTTCAACCGTCGCTATCACTAAAAGATTAATTTAAATTGAAAATTATTAAAATATATTTTAATATGTTCAATATTTTAGCGTTTCAAATATACTTACTTGATATTTCATTCGCATTGTTATTAGTATTCACAAAATAAATTGTTTTCAATGCTCAATAATAAAAGGCAGGGACACGATCGTACACGTAATTGAAAATATGCAGTGTGGAGTACCACCCACGGCGTACCAAATTGTGGTGATGACGAATAGCGTCCAAGATTTATTTCGATGCGACCGTACGTTAAATATATATTTAAAAAGAAGAAACACATTAGGTAGTTATTACAATTGTGTTAACATAGTCTCAAGAAGTATTAATTAGATGCGAGGGGAGTGATATTCTTAAATATATTTTGTTTTAACACTTCTAAATTTAAAGTTTGTGTTGAACGTTGCTGACGCCAATAAGATTTGATTTTATTGTACTAGGTTTGATTTTATTGAATCATAATATCCTTTTTTTATCTATCAGAACAAGTACATATGTTTAAAAGTCGACCTAACAGTAATTGTAAGAGATACTACTACTGGTTAGAAATGTCTACTGATATAATATCACCTCGTGCTATGGAGACACAGAACAAACGTGATTCAGGATCGTATGCATGTTGTCAGTAACGGAACACTAATGTGATTTGTAAACAGAGACCCCGATGAGTGAAGGACGGTCATGGAACTCTGCATTAGGGGGAGTTCGAAGGGTATTTTAGAGGTCGATGACCTAGACGTAAATAATTTAATTGGTATAAATATAACAAAGCATGATTTGTACTGAAGGATGAACGAGTTGAATAATATAAATCGATATTCCAAATGGATAATTAAAACATACAGATCAAGATTTCGACACGGGTTATGAACTTTAACGGTGTGTGGACATAGGTAATGGGATTGTCAAGGTTGTTTGTCACGCTTTAAACACATTAATTGTGAATTCTGTTCGAGTAAAACATTTAAAAAGACTAATAAAACCGCAGTCATGTACAAATAAATTTGAATTAAATAATTATATTTTTAACTAGCATTGCGGTCATGGCGTGATAATATCTTATAGACCATTCTCAATATATGGATATCTAACTCTGGTATCTGGTAAAAATAGCTTATTCAAATCGGACTGTTAGATCCTTAGATAAGCTCATTCAAACAAACAAGCTATCACTTTTAGCCTTTATGTAATAGTATATTTGTAGACTAAATTACAACGCAGTAAAGCCCTAATATCGGACACGTTATAAAGTTAATACAGACTGCGACAATGTACAACCATTTATGGTATTAAAGCGAGTCGGTGTACCTATTATGGATTACAAATAGGCTTAGCATTTGTGTAACGATATTGATCGGATAGATAAAGTTACTACGGTCAGCGTGACAATGATAGCTATAACATTAACTACTTATGTAATTCACGATCATTACAACATTTTCGCCGATCAACGGATTTGTGCTCGATGTGGTCAGGGTCAGCAGCGTGTTCGGTGGTGTTGTCTAACTGTTCCACTTCGTTCACCATCGCTCGTACAATTGAACTAACAAGTCGTTTTGCACGATTCTGACATTTAGTGGCAGCTTTAGTAGTGAAACGTTATTTAGTGTTTCTGATTTTCCGCCCACCGACACCTTCGCAGGTGCTAGGAAATAACATGATTCCTGTATCGGTTTAACTAGATCAAACTTAGCTGTGGTTAGCATTGTTATACCATCGTTGATTATTACTATTGTTAATAGTAAACGACTAAATATATATTATTAGAAAGAACGCGTGATTCTTAACCGATGATCGTGTTCAAACCTCGGCAAGCACCTCTGAAATTTCATGTGTTTGTGCTAACCTGCGTGTGTCTAATTTGACTGAAATTCTGCCGCAACTCACTCAACCGCATTGTAGTAGCGTGGTGGAATAAGCTTCAAACTTTCTCCTCAAAAGAGGAGAGGAGACTTTAGCCCAGCCCCAAGCCCACATGGGACATTCACAGGCTGCTACTGTACCGTATACCGTACCGGAAATGTAAACGATGTTTTATATTAAGACTATCGCTCAATCGTTTAATCAGTCGAGCCATTCTTCGTTTAATTCAGTAAACAGTAACTGAATATAACCGGAACTAATAATCGCTATCGGCCTCACTAATAAACGGTTTTTAGCGGGTGATTAGTTAAATAATGCTTTAAATTCCTATTAGAAATGTCAAATCAATAATGACAGAAAGAACGAAAGCAGCATTAATTATATAAGTAATACTTATGGGCATAGGGATTGAAATATATTAAAACAAGCCGACGTTTATAGTATTCACGTAACTAATCTGTGGTACGTCACCAAGTCATTCATACAAAGCCAAGTGTAACCTTAGCTCTAGTGCTTAGTACGTACGGGCAACGTAAGATATAATAAATACGAAACCAACCCTCGTGACCGCACAAGGTCGCTCGAGGGAAAGGTCGTGCGTCGAACTTTCTAGTCTTTCACGGGTGCTGAATGGATAGCCGATGACGTGCATTCTATTGACGGGGGTCAATAACCGGGGATGAAGCTATTTGAATTACTGTATCAGATATTTAATTGATAACGTTATTGAAAATATATTTATTACTGCTTTTTATGAAACATGTCGGTCCCTTATCTTACTAAATTTAAAAATGTTAAAATTTTAATCAGAAAATAGTTTTGTTTTAATTTATATGTAGTTTTAGTCCTATAAAGTTACTTCTTATACGCATGAACTTGTATTAAAGATAAATTATTTAATTATCTCGAAAGTAACACACCAGACAAAAAGATCCTAGCATATCATACAACATAACAAAAGTTGTAATTGAATTATATCTAAGAAGCTTTAAATAGGTTTAGATGTAAATAATCGACTTATTTCTAAGTAGCAAACGTTCTGGTGTAACAGTTGCAAAAACATTTGTGCCTTACCGATAACATTACGGATAATTTCCGCCAATATTGTTTATCTCAATTTTCCAACAACGGTATCAAACATCCGCCGATGATTCAGTGGATGCAGGCGTTTAGAATAATGTATGTTATAATTAAACGTTTAGTCATTTGAAGATATCGTTGTTGCCTCGTTAAACTTCCCCCCCCCCTTCAATTTTATCTAAGTTACACGGTTTTTCTTATCAGTTAGTGTTGGTACAAACTATGTGTACTTAATTATTAAGATATTTTAAATTGTCATCATGATATTTGCCTATACTTCTATAAAATTTGCATCCATTTTTTGAAGCAATTAGTGAGAAAAGTGACAAGCGAAAATTATCTTTATGATATAACGTGTTATTAGGCTGGTAGGACAATTAATATTTCCGTCCCAGTATGAGTTCTTATCGTGGAAGTCAAATAGATGAGCCAATCTTTACACTAAACTGACGGGTAACTGGAATATCATAATGAGTTACTCTTAGAATTCGATCGCATATTTCCGCAACATGACCGGAAATGTTAGAAAGACAAAATAAAGGCGATACCAATGTAGACATGCAAGCTTTATCAGATTCATTCCACCTCCACTCTTTGGTAACAACTAAGAATAGTCGACCTTCTCACGCTGAACTTCATTCACAACATTTTTAAGTATAGAGTTATAATTTGTTACATTTAATTTATGCGCGAGTAAGATTGTATTCGCGTTTATGGTATGTTAAATTAAAAATCGGAATTTTGACGGATTTGGTGAAAGGCAAATGTAATACTTTCAATATTTTTTTTTATTACTTTAAAACTATATACCTATATATTAATTACAGACAACGCATCAGTTTATATAATGTACTAACTAAAAGATAATCCCAAGGAGTTATAACAAAGGTTATCATGCTCTTGCATAATTCAACTTCGGTGTACATCTTAAGATATGTTCGTTTAATGTTACTTCTATAGCCCATTTAGTGAGCAGATACGAGAAAATCAAATACAATAATTAAGGCGAAGACACACCGAGTAGATAGTAGTAAATAGCTGCGGTGTCTCAACAGGTTGTTAATATCCATGTTACATTATTAGTGGGCAGTTAAATGGCTTAACTGTTTGTGCCGGGAACATTTCGCGAGCGCTTGCTAAATGCGACGCTAAACGCGTTATTTATGTGATTCCGCATTGCGGCCGGTATGGCGAGGACTTTACATTCGTTTTATGGCCTCCGGTCGCTGTAAAACTATTGAGCTTTGGATACTTTTCGGGTTGTTCTCGGTACTTATGTTTCAAGTCGAATCGATTTTACGTTTCATATCTCATTATAGAGAGTGAATAACACGATTGTATTATTGTTTCTATAGTTAATACAAATAATACATTGTTAACCTACTTATCACTTATAACACTTACTTCGTATACTGGCCGCATGCCAGAAATAATACGAGATCAGTATTAAGTTAATACTACAATTTAATGTTAAATATTACAATTTAGTACAAATTCATAATGTAAACAGTGCGAATAAACTTTCATTTAATTTTACGATCGTAGCGAGCTGTAAATCTGCAGGATCAGCAACAATTCGTGGTACAATTTTATCGTCGGCAGTGCTGTATGTTAACACAGTCGTTTGCGTGTATTCGCGCCGTATGTCTTTCTAATACGACGAGTGAGTGCGACTTGTATTTTAGGTTCATTTATTTAGATGGCTAACAAACATTGCAAACAATTTTATAGCTGTTACATTAATAAATTTTAGGTGAGTAATTCTCTTCCTTATGATTGCGAAATTAAATTATATTTTACTTTATTAAAACTGTACACAATCAAAAATATTTGTACTTTTATTTTTAGAATGATGTCATTACTTTTTAAATGAGAACTGAGATCACGGATATTAATAACGTATAACTTGCTGTAATAAAAATTTATACATGTAATTTGTATTATCAGCGTGCTCGTACGAACGGAACAGGACAACAACCTTACGCAGTCGACTCTGAAATAATAATTAAATTTTTGTAATAACACATTCATATTTTCAACAACTTTTTGTTCATTGTATTTTATTTATTATCTTACATATACCTTCAACTGTATATACAAATATGTATATTTAAATATTTCGTAGAATAAAAAGAAGGAAAATTTTTTAAGTTCCAAGTATTTAGTCACAGCTGAAATAACGAATGAACATAATATGTGCAGAAGGAAAAACACTAATTGATTACAATTAGTTAGCAGATCATCCGATGGTTAACATTGAATCATCGTGGTTTGACGTATGTTGAAGATGAATGACTCGCACCAGTTTTAATTAAAGCATTGAGAATTTATCGCGTGAGTAAAACGTTTGTTATTGAAGAGGAGATTAGGATAAACTTTATTGGAGTTTGAGTGAAAAATATTTGTTAACAAAAAAATACCATGATAAATTTAATTATTGGTAGAGCTAATTAATAAAAAACTTGAAACATATTACGATTCGAAACTATAACTAAAAGGCTCTCAATACCTGCTGTTTTGACTTTTTGCAAATATTAATAGGCTAATTGTAAATTTAATCTATATCTAGAAATTTGACCTTTTATAATGTTTATGGTTTTATTCAATGTTATTAATATGAAAAGTTAATTTCGATTAATTTGTTTCGTATGCAAAGTGCAAACAGACAATACTAATAACAATAACTCTAATAACTACAGCAACATGTAAAAAGTACTCTACAATATTATTATAATAAGTATGTTTTATTATAGATTATAAATAAATTAACAGTAAATATTACTGTCAAGGATTAAATTCGAATTACCATACAATATTAGCAGTATGTTAGTTGTTCAAAATTATAAGTTATCATCATTATGAATTTGATATATACGCCAGTAGTTATTAACGATGACTGGTCGTCTAATTAATCCCGAGTGAATATTTAATACGCCTACCACGTGACTTTACGGAAATCGTTGGAATAGTGGTTCGATTCATTCATCAGATTGTATCGCGTTTCCGCAAAGTTACTGCTTAATTACAATGTACGAAAATCTTGCGAAACGGGTTCTCTTCACATCTTGCGATAGAGATTAAACGTCTCGATTGTTTGAGTGATGTTTTATTTATATAAAAATATACGATGACAATATTAAGTGCACAGCATTAAAAAAATAATTAAGAAACGTTTGTCCAATTTTAATATCATTCTCAGATCGTATAAGTAAATATGTATTATCTATTTATTTTTTTATTACGCATTCATAAATGGCCATATAATGTAACATGTTAGATTCCATGCACCGTTTCTAAATAAACTCGATATAGGTACTTAATATAAATATTATAAAATGTTGAATACAGAAGGACGTCTAGTTTACGCAACAATGAGTATTGTCTGCGGCACCATATTACTCATGTTGCTCTACATTTGCAATGACCAATAAATGCAACCTAGTATTATGTCTTAATGCAACGTTCACGCCGACAAAGGACTCGGGCGATCATGAGGTGTGTTTTTGAAATAGTTGCTCAAACATACAAATTAGTAACATAATGTTTTATTCATATCTTTATGATCTTGTATTTAGCGTCTAGAATGTACATATAACATTAGGTATTTATTTAACATGCTTCAAATGTACACTACGTAGCATTGAAGCAAGGTTGCCTGCTTGTGTACCTCGGGGTATATATTTATTTATTTAATAGGTAGGCGGACTGGCAAACGGGCCACCTGATCTTAAGTGGTAACCACCGCCCATAAGATTTAGCAATGTACGAAATATTAACAATACCTTATATCGCCTTTATTATTTTTGGTACTTTCCAGCCAAAACTGAATACTTCCAGGCATATATTAATACCTTTTTAACTCTATTACAACCACTTTAAAACATTGTTAATGTAAGTGCAAAGGAACATAACATCATCCAATAGTTAGTGGCAGAGAAAACGTCTACATGAAAAGGGTATTTTAAATTTATTATCTTTCCGTGCACATATTACGTTTGAGTTATTATACGAATTAGAAAACTTAGTCCTATCTTATATCATATACCAGAGCACTATTATATATACAGGGTGTAACAAAATTCGTGTCCGACCCGTGAAGTGGTTATTAGGTATCGTTAGTCGGTTCTATTTTTGTAATAAATTTTAAAATATTCAGCAAAATTTTACCCCGAAAAAAAATTAATTTGACTAAATAACGACAACTATATTGCAACACAGGCGCGGGCGTCAGCGCTCGATAGCTTTTACCTATCGGGTAGGTCGGAGACGAGGTCATTACCTCAGTTGTCCATGAAATTTTCGTCATTTACAATTGAAAATGAAAAAAAAAATTTTTTTATGAGTAATTTTTTTGCATAATATTTTAATTTTTTTTACATAAATAGAACCTACTCACGATACCTAATAACCACTTCACGGGTCGGACACGAATTTTGTTACACTCTGTATGTAAATATTTTTTATTATATGTAACACCCCTTTCAGGCGGGGCGGGGTCCATGTCTACGATGACAACGTAATAAGATTATATTATCTATACACTCTTACTGTTTCTGAAATTATTTTGTAAGGTTTGTCGCAAGTAATGTATATATCTTTAATATTAAACTAAAATACCCACAGGCACGTGAAATATGGGAGTTTTCCTGGAGCTATCAATCAAAATAATAGAGGCAATTTACATTTGACACGCAACGACGCATTGCTTTGATGTTAAGTGGACGCTATTTTGCAATGAAGCCCGTAATAACTGGCGGCGCGTGCGCAGATTGACAGCAGGTAGCCTTCGTTGTATGATACCTAGGTATTTACTATGCAAAATATCATAGGTCAAATGTTGTACAAGACTTAATTAGTGCTCGGTGATTTGTTGCGAAATTTATATTGCTCGCAATTTCGTTTGCAAAATTCCCATATTGCACATGCCCGCGGGTAATTTAGTTTAATATTTAAGTTAAATTTCCTCACAGTATTAAAATGCAATTGACTTCTTGGTCAACTTCCCAGAGCTGGACCGTTACACCTTCAATTATAGCGACGGATATGGAGCTCAATCCGCCACGTTGCTTATCTGTATAATTAGTGTATATGCATACAGTCTATCTTAGGATGTTTTTCTTGAAAGTGCAGGACTAGTTTATTTATTTTATTTATTTATTTAACACTTATTGCACAACATAAAGAAAAAGGAAAAAAAAAAATCAAACATATAAGTAATAGGACACAAACAGAATGGTGCGCAAAGGCGGTCTTATCGCTTATAGCGATCTCTCACAGACAACCTTTGGTGAATGAAGCTTTGAAAGAGAACAGGTAGATGCAATAGTAAAAGTGATACATAAATCAAATAGGAGAGTATTACAATAAACTACACAAAACTACATTCTAATAAAGCACTTATAATAAATATGATCTAATTATAGAGTATAAAACTATACATAGATTACTTAAACTACAATCTATTCCATACATTTTTATATACATACATAAATACATACATACATACATATATACTTACATACAAACATAACTTACTTAGATATAGACAAATAATAGCATTTTAAGCGATATTTGAAGATGCTCAATGAATTCGACTGCCGAATATCGGCTGGTAGTGCATTCCATAGTTTAATGGTTTTAGCAGTGAAAGAGTCACTGTAGGTGTGTGTGCGGCTGCAGGGAGTAACAAGTTTGTTATCCTCTGAAGACCGCAGGTTGTGTGTGCTGTCACAGCCAAGGAAGTTAAAGCGATCCTTAAGGTACTTTGGTGTGTGCTCGAGGTAAAGTACAGAATAGAGAAGAGACAAGGCGTGCAGATTTCTTCTAAGTCTGATTGGCAGCCACTTTAACTGAGACCGATACTGGGAGACGTGATCGTACTTTCGTAGACCAAAGATGAATCTTATGGCTACATTTTGCAGCCGTTCCAGTTTGTTTAGAAGGTCTTCAGTTAAATCTGTGTAACAGACATCAGCATAATCCAATATTGGTAAGAGGAAAGAATTGGCTAAGCTGATCTTAGCCTTGATAGGCAATAGGTTTTTCCATCGCCTTAAGAAACCAATAATCGCATAAATCTTACGGCTCATTTCTGCAACCTGAGGTACCCAAGAAAAGGAAGCGTCGAGAAGTAGTCCAAGATTTTTAACTGTCGCTTGCAGTGGTAATATTTGGCCCTCAAGTAAGACTGGAGGAAGATGTTTATATTGGACCCTCGACAGAAGCTTATGACTGCCAAATAGAGCCACTTGCGACTTTCTCGGATTCACTTGGAGACCGTAAGATTTACACCATTCGGATATCTTTGCCAGATCACAATTTAAAGTCGCTACAGCCTCATCGATACGGTCTAAGGGAGCAGTAACGTAGATTTGTAGATCGTCAGCATATAGATGATAAGATGAAGAAATAAGTGAAGAGAGAGTATTAATAAATATAGAAAAGAGGAGAGGAGAGAGTACACCACCTTGCGGAACACCGGAAGGAATATCTAGATAAGATGAATATTGACTATTAGCCATAATGCATTGCTGTCGGTTAAACAGATATGAGCGAAACCATTCAATGGCTGTAGGATCTATGTTTAAAGACCTTAAGATTGCCAAGCATATATCATAGTCAATATTATTGAAGGCATTTGAAAAGTCAAGAAGAGCTAGTATAGTTACAGACTTGTTATCAATACCAGAGCGAATATCGTCACATACCTTAACAAGGGCTGTAACTGTGCTATGGCCTAATCTAAACCCAGATTGAAAAGGACACAGGATTTTATTAATAGTGAGGAATTGGTTGATTTGAGTATGAACAACACGTTCTAATACCTTCGAGAGAAATGGAAGAACAGAGATAGGTCTAAAATCAGATAGAAGTAAAGGATTAGAAACTTTAGGAATAGGAATTACAAGAGCTTTACGCCATACAGAAGGGAATGTACCACTTGACAAAGAGTAGTTAAATATATGACATAGACAAGGGAGAATACTGTTAAGGGTAAGAAGTATTAGTTTCCGACTAATTCCGTCACAACCGACTGCATCTGATTTAATGCTCAGAACGTGTTTTTTAAGTTCACCCATGGTGACAGGACTAAATTGGAAAGATGGATAGTCAGGGATTGGCAGTGACTGAAGATGGTTGAGTGTGATGGATTTATGCTGAAGGCTTAGAGATGAAGAGGAAATAAAGTGTTTATTAATATCATCGAGATTGAAGTTGGGAGGAAAGGTTTCCCGCCGACGCCCAATCCCCAATGATCTCAGAAACTGCCAAATGTTAGAGGTTCCTTTGTTTTCGATAGCATTAGAAATAAATTTACGCTGAGCATCACGACAAAGCATACTGCAACGATTTCGCAACTGTTTATATTTTATTAGGTTATCGTTAGTGGGATTCCTTTTAAATCTAGCTTTCGCAGCATTACGCTTTGCCATGACTGCTTTAATATCTTGAGTGAGCCAAGGAGCAGGTAAATGTTTGAGTTTGATGGGTCTTAAAGGGGCATGTACATCTAATAAATCATTTAGTAATGAATTAAAAATACTCATTTTGTCATCTATTGAGCTGGCATTAAATATTGAAGTCCAGTCGATATTATTTAGGTCGGTCATGAAATTGGGAGTATTCAGATTTTGATAGTTTCGCCTCATGACTATGGTTGGTTTAGCCCGCGGAGGCCGAATCTTATAGGATAAATAAACTAGGTCATGGTAAGAAAAGGCTTCAGCGGGAAACTGCCCATGAGCGTCAACGTGGCTAGGAGAGGAAACAATCATTAAGTCAAGCAGCGATGGTGTACAATTTGGAAAAAAATGAGTTGCGTTCGTACGAAGTAAATTGAGGTTATAGCTACTAACTATATTTTTAATCCGATTGGCGCGTTGATCATCTTTAATTAAACAAGTGTTAAAATCGCCCATGATGATTGTGTGGTCAACGGCCGTACTAAAATGTTCTACTAAATATTCAAAATTATCAAAATAATTGACATTAAGGGACGGACTATAAAATACGCCCAGTAGTAATTTGAGATGACCGAAGAGGACTTCAATAAAAATATGCTCAGATGACTCACTGTATTCTGAAGGAGATTTACTTAAAATTTTAAAGGGGATATGACTACGGAGGTATATTGCCACGCCACCACCCCCCTTACCTGTACGATCATTCCTGATGAGATGGAAGCCAGGCAAACAGTAAGAAGTAGAAGGTAGGCAGGGTTTCAAAAAGGATTCGGATACTAGAATGGCATGAATATTTTTATTATCAAAGGAGGACAGGAAATCAGGGTAATGAGAAGGAATACTCTGAGCATTTATATGCACAACATTAAAGTTTCTAGAGAAACCGGAGAAAGTGGTATCTAGAACAGAGTTAAGAGGAAGAGAAGCACTGTGAAAACTATCATCACTAGAAAGCACTGGATCACTGAGATACTCGCTATTGTCGTTCAAGTCGCTTACATTAAGAATATTTGAATTCATGCTATTAATATTAATAAATATAATATATAAATATTAAAAATAATTATTATTGTAATATATCAAAATAGGTACAAAAATATATATAAATATATAATTAAGTTTCTAGCTATTTTCACTGGCCCGCCAGCAGTATGTGAGAGAGCCATTTCAACAAAACAAAAAGAAAAAAAAAAAAAACAATAATATCTGCTATTTGTAAAAACGGCTATTGATCAAAAGAACAATAGCCGTGGATACAATTTTAAAGGTATATATAACACGGTAAACATAAAAAAACTCAAACAGAGTTATGTACAGCTAAACTACAAACTGCCAATACCATGCAACTAACAACTTGAGCTATTTGAGCTAACTCAGATACAAGTAACATTAAAAAATTATATATCAAAAAAAACATAAAATAACAATAATAAACATAAAAAGAAAAATTAGTATGAATATTTACAGTGTAAATGTAAAATGCGAACTACAGTAATTCGTACTAAGAAACACAGGCCAAAATGCAAGAGTCCAAAGCCGAACACTCAATAAAGCAACAGGTACATTACAGTACATTTGACAAACGTCTTATTGTTGACATATTACGATAATACAAAACACCGACATTACAATTCGTATAATTAATAAAACTTAAAAAAAAGACAAGAGGATTAACTAACAAAACTACTAGATACAAATCAAAGCAAGCTCTAAAGTTTTAAAACAGTTTAACGCTACAGTTCGTACAACATAACAATACTACTTTTTAACAATTCTCTTGCTTCGAATAGCTTGAGTGGAATTGGTAGATTTAACAATTGAGGCAGCAGAGCTGGTACTGGGAATAGCAGCAGGAATAGTACCCAAGGCAATATCATTCAGTGTGCAATTAATTGAATTAAGCTCACCTGTTGTGGCTATACGGTGGCGCTTACCATCTGACCCAGTAACAATAACGACACCATCCTTCGTCCAGCATTTTGAAATTCCAAACTTCCGTCTAGCAGCCATAAACAGATCATGTCTCTCCTTAGTAAGGAATTCCGAAAGAGTCACACCTGTATTTTTGAGAGATGTTTTCGAATACCAGATTTTATTTCGTAGAGATGCATCATGGAATTTGACTAGAATAGCTCTAGGCTTATCCCGGGAGGGTTGACCCAATCGCTGGCATCGACTGATCTTGTCCACGGTAAACTCATGCATCTTGAGATGATCTGTAAGCACCCTAGACACCACAGATGGTACATTCTCTTTCGCGCCTTCAGGAATTCCATGCAAGAGGAGCATCTTTCTTCTGCTTCGCACTTCCATTTGGTTCAATTGCTTTGTCAGGAGTTCAACTTGCTTCTGAAGGCTCTCCAACGCAGCCATAACAAAGACTCTGAACGAGTTAAACTGCGCCGTTAAGTTGGAGGTTGGACTTGATGCTGGGGTAGCGCTTTGAAGAGATTTTTGAAACTCAGCCATCCGTGTGTTGAAGTGTTCAGTCAGGTCATCAATTGAGTGTTTGATGGATTCCATAGTGGCAAGGTGACTGTATAATCTTTTCTTGCAATAAATCTGTTACTAAGTGTCTATATCCGTGTTATGATGTTATGGAGATTTAGCTGGCAGGTAGGGAACACAATCAGCACATTCTTACTACTGTTATTATTAGTCTTGCAATTTATTTAATTAAAATTAACAAGAGCACATACAAAAACGTGTTGTCTTTTTTACACCTACCCGAAAAAAGTTTAATTAGTAAACAAGTCGCCATGGTTCGTGCTTTTAGCAAAGTTAAGATCAACGTGTTTCAACCCAAGGGTCAACCCAAATTAATATGTTTTTATTAAGAATAATTGACAAAGCATATTATAGAGATCGTCATGATCGTTATACATCTAAGGAGAAAAACATGGTATCTATATATATAGGTTGGCGTGGTTGGTAAGACACTTGCTTTTCACGCCGCAGGTCGTGGGTTCGATTCCCACCCAGGACAGACATTTGTGTGCATGAACATGTCTGTTTGTCCTGAGTCTGGGTGTAATTATCTATATAAGTATGTATTTACAAAAGAAAAAAGTAGTATATGTAGTATATCAGTTGTCTGGTTTCCATAGTACAAGCTCTGCTTAGTTTGGGATCAGATGGCCGTGTGTTAGTAATGTCCCAAGATATTATTATTATTATTATTATAGGTACCTCTTGGTGGATAGGTATTTCTTGCAGTGTTTCTGCCAACTCCGAATTGAGTTCGATTCAAAGGTAAGCGAATTAAGCTCATCCATGCTAAGTAGAGTTTATGGATAAATAGCTGATAATGATTAAATTAGCTACCTATTTAAAGAAACATCAGATTAATTTTATGTTATGTTATTTTTAAACATATTTGTTGTACCGATCGACATATATTTTCCAGAAAGGATTTTTTTAATCTATTGGTTAGTTTAGATGAAAAACGAATGAGGCGAACTACGTGGAACACAAATAGGTTTCCTCACAGACCATTAACTAATTTCTAAGAACGGCGGCAGTCGTGAAAAACGAGTTCAAATTAACCGTCAAAGAAATCGTATTTATTGTACTTGGAAAGCTATAATGAAATAACTTTTGTAAGTCCAAAAGACGATTAATGTCAGATATATAAAGACAAATTACATTTAAACTTTACTAAAGTAAAGGTTTTGTCACACTCGATATTAAATTAGATAACAGCCCATAGATATCCGTCAGCTTATATATATTACGAGGAGTGGGATTTCTTGCGACGCAGGTTTCCTAACAATGTTTTCCATCGCCACCGAGAGACAAATTGTACACATAGTTAAGTTTAGCACACGACAAACTCAGCGGCATTCGCGCGGTAATGAATCTTTACTTTAGATTTTTGTATGCTATCAGCAATGTTGAATGTGAGTGAATCTGTGTCTAGTTGTACTATAAGTATATCAAAAAATGTTTTAAAAAATATTTATATATTATTAACTTTTAAAATATAAACGTAGCTCTAGCTACGAATAAGTTGATAAATTTCACCGCATGATAAGAAAGAAACTTTGTCTCATTACATTTTCGGGCTGTCAGATTACTAACAATTTATCAAGGTTCCGCTAGAAGGCAGGCAGAAGTTAGGTAGCCGGTATGCTAAGTAAATACCCTTTATCCATTTGAAATAGACTTCTTTTTCAAATTTCATTCAAATCCGTTCAGTACTTTTGTCGTGAAAGAGAAAAGATCCATCCATCCATTCTCATTAAATGTATACATAAAATATTTTAGTATCGACAAAGAGGTCAAATCCACTGATGTTTAAATAATTTAATATTTATGCGCGCGCGCACATATTAAACGAATGGAAGATTTAAATGATAATACATATCTCGGTAATGTCAATTATAGTTAATGAGTAATAAAACGTGTTTCCAGGAATAGTGGGAAATATGTGAGATGATACTATACCAGGATACTTAACGCAATTACCAACGACTGTTACATATAGTTACAAGTCCATCAGATGGACGCGTGAACATAATAAACAGAGAAAAGCTACAGAAAGATAATTAAAAAAAAAAACATTTTTATATTACAGATAACACGCATTACTTTTTCAATATATATATATATATATATATATATATAAATAATACTTGTTAAATATAATATTCAACAGGGCGTTGGCTATGTAGGTTATCTTATTATTTTCCATAAATAAAATTATTTATTTAACAACTTTTCATCAAAAATTTGTTAATATAAAATGCACGCCTTTCTCTTTATATTTTTAGTTTAAAAAAAACAATTAACATTTTATTTATAAACTCATTAAAGGAGTTATGGTCTGTAAAAAGGTTAACTTGTATTTAAGAGCACTAAGATTGGAGGATTCCGTAGAATGCGTTCAACATGGTACTTGTGAATCATGTAAGGCATGTCTAATTTTTTTTATTTATTTACAATTTTTTTTCGCTTTTTTGGAGTATCTAAAACATGATCGATATAATAAAGTAAGTGAAGACGTATTGCTTCATGTAAATCCATGCAGACATTTTGCTTGTCAGACATGTTCTCAAAATTGTATACTTATAATATAGGTTTATAAATATATAACCTATTAGAAAGACAATGGCTATGGATGTATAATATAAAGTATGGATAATGGATATGACAAAATTACTGTTCAGGTTATGAAAACGAAACCCTAAAAATGATAAATATCTTCATCTTTCTAAGATAAAGCGGTGTTTAGTACATTGCAACAGTTACACCGACCCAGATTTGAGCTGCGATAGTGTGGATACGCTCTTACTTTCGTAAGCTCGGAGCGAGACCTTGTAAAGGTGTTACCGGTAAAAGAAATTCAGTTTTATTTTATTTTTCATCAAGCGATCCCTAATTTACATTACAAACTACCATTTAAATACAATTTATAAAAAAACCACGAGACTTGGCAATAAATCTTTTGTTTGTTATTTACATAATTATTACATAATATTTTTAAAATTAAAATAACTTCTTCAGATAAATTTTAACATATCGATAAAGACCTGACTAGCCTGTCTGTGCAAATATAATAGTTTGCAAGCCCGTGAGCAACTATTTGAGCACTCTTTAAACGTATTTCTGTGGTGGAGGTATCTCCCATACCTACTCTAGGCTGGGCAGGCGTATTGAATATGAAGAGAAAATCTTCATAAAGGTACCAAGGGCTCTGGGGGATAGGCGATTTATGACATAATTAAGGCATATTCACACACTAAAACTACTGCCATGGACATGGAGTATAAGGTAGCTAAATTAGCTTCAACATTTATATTGGACATATTTTCGACAGAATAACTGAACAAATAAACGTAAACAAGCGAGCTTATACTTTGAGCAGCGCTCAAAACGTTCGTGTTGTAGAAAGCATATTGCAGTAATTATGTATTATATGTTATTGAAACTGGTCTAGGATTAAATTGTGAGTAATAAATGCGTACGTAACGCTGTGCGTATTGCGTTACTTGACGTAATCTACGTTTGTTGATGATTGCAGGATTTGATTTAAATAACACGTAGTCAATTTAATTATTATAATTATATAATTTGTTTGATTTTATTACTTAATGATTATAACGTTTTTTTGGAGCAAAGTTTATTTACGCGGTTTACGGTAGTTAAATGGCAGTTGCCAAAGGTCATATCATACAGCTAAATAGCATTCATACTGTGCCTACCAAATGCTACACAATGCGATGCGTTTTGCGTTCGAATTTAGGAGGTCGATATAAAGGAGATGGAGGTGCTTAATAGTGTGACAAAAATAAAGTATGTAGTATGATATAAAGTAAAGTAAGTATGATCAATTAAAATCTACACTTGGAATATTTACAATTGCGTTGCTTATAATATTTTTTTATGCTGCGTATTAGCTGCTGGGACACCAGCTGATAAGTGGTCACCATCGCACATAGACATTGGCGATGTGAGAAATAATAAATTAATATTCCTTACATCGCCAATGCGTCACCAACCTTGGGAACTGAGATGTTATGTCAGTCATGCCTGTAGTTACACTAGCTTATTCACCCTTCAAACCGGAATGCGACGATACCAAGTAGAGAATATCTGATTAGTGACAGGCCTGCACAGAACCCTACCACCAGGTAACTAAAACGTCATCATGTTAAAATGTAAGTCTTAAAAGGCGTTACAGTAATCAAAAATATTTAATATAATCGTTAGCTACTTGCGTTAAATCATAAGCACAGACTACAGTGTTGCATATACCACCTTACGATAATTGTTATTTAGCAGGCTGTTTGGTATGCAATGCAGTCTTCTCTCTAATGCCAAATCAATAATGACAGAAACAGCGAAATGAGTATTTAACTAAACAGCCGCAAAGCAACGTATTTAGTTTTTTAAGTTACTTTTTTTGAATTTTTTTTAAATATATTTTATATTATTTAAAAAAATCTTGCTCAAACGGTGTAATTTTTAGAGATAAAGTAATTATTGATATTCATATTATAAAATAAATCTTAAATATTTAAGGGCCGTCCAAGTACGAATAATATAATTATAACCTTTATTAACAAAAGTAAACAATTCTTATAATGTATTATGAACCAAGCATTTGTTATACACTACACCACTCCGCGCCATCTACCGGATACTTTTGGCATAGCGTGATTAAGGTTAGTGCTACCATCTAGTGGATATTATCAACATTAGGTGTTAGCGAGTAACACGAATTAAAGTCAACTATATATTACAGATGGCGTTGTAAGAGATATTCCAAACGATGATTTACCATAAATAAAGATTCGCCATGTAATAAAATGATGTAAAAAGAAACAATAATTATTAGGAGATACACATTATTTAAAAAAAATATATGTGATATGGAAAAAAAATTAAGCAAATAAGGGCCAGGGCACTTTAACATAAAAAAAATAACTTAAATATTTACGATTGTATGGTGAAAATATAAAGTATGGAAAAATATTATAAAAAAAATGGACGCCCGAACAGGGACTTGAACCCTGGACCCTTGGATTAAAAGTCCAATGCTCTACCGACTGAGCTATCCGGGCCGATGATATATTTGACGTAAAGCTCGATCGTAATTGCCGTCCATCCAAAAACTAACTATAGACAAATTGTAAGGATAACTTAAAGGAAATTAATTAAGCGGCAACAATGTTATATATTTTTGTTCACAAACTTTCACATTTACAAAAGAAGGAACATTATTTATAGCAAATAAATATACTTTATATTATAGTCAGAACTGAACTACTACATAGTAACTTTGAATTATATAGAAAATAATTGTTGTATAAAAAAATATTTATTTTTATTCTATGTAAATTGTACGAGTATGTGAAGCGCCATCTATCGTTACCAGTACGATGCAATATCACTACTCGACGATAGATGGCGCTACACGAAAATTTAAGTTAATAATGAAACAGATTGCCGTTAATTTAATGTTGAAATAGTAATCATACTTATTGAATACAACAACGATTAAGATGCAAAACAAGACAATTAGAAGGAGATAGGAGGAAAGTATGTAATGATTTTTTGATGAAATAAGTAATGGTAGCCTTGCCATGAACCATGTAGAACTTCAAACCCTGAGGATGGTCTGCCGCTGTCCTTGACTTCTTGGCGGGAACATCGCTAAAATACTCGTAAAACCATTCAAAATAAAATTATCACTCCAACGAAAAAAAAAATTAACGAACTAACGTATTATTTTGAATGACACTACGATATAGGTAGAAATTGTAGAAAACAGTAATTAGCTAGGACGCCCGAATCGGTTTTAAGTTGTACTAATAAAAGTTTTAGATTAAAAAAAAACCCTTTTCATTAGATTGCGAAACAATAACATCAATTTTAGTAAATATCTCATATATTATTTGAGTGATGTTAGTCAACGCCCTTGTTAGAAACTAAATAAAAACGTCGCGTACTGACGAATCCGAAATTATACAATTAAACTGCTTGGCTGCAGATGAGTCAAATCTTAGTTTTATCAGATCTCATAGTTACTTTGTTTTACATAAACGTTTTAAATGGTTTTAGCCAAAAAAAAATTCTCCATGACAGTAATACAACAATAGATATCCTATTCCCATACTAAATGGGCTGATTGTAAAGCTTGTGAATGAATCACGCTTAAAATCGTATCTGAGTCAAAGATAATAAATAAATACATTAAAAAAATGGCTAGAGATTTACGTTGTGATTTAAAAAAAAACGATGTCGTATGTGTTAATTATGATATCATAACGTCACTAAGAAATCTGAAAAAATATTGTATACCTCGCGACATTTGCCATATTTCGATTTAAAAAAAAAAGCGGTGACTCGCTATCGATTAATCGATACACAAACGTTTGTGATAAAGCGGATTCGTCAATAGGCGTTATACGTAGTACGACTCACTGTGTGCGTAGTAGACTGTCATCGTACCTGTAACAGACACAAGGTTGTTCGGTTAGTTATTAGTGTATGTTTAATAAATTTTATTTAGCGTCACATTGCTTTGTTATGCTCTAAGTACTAATGTACTGAAACTGTTTGTTGATCGTTAAGATTGTTTAAGAACAAGAAAAAAATACTGCGACTTGAAACTGTAAACATGGAAAGTGACTATATCCTTTATAGTATTTTATCCATCGAGTCTATAACCGCAATGCTTAACTTGCGACGTAAAAAAATCATGCTTAAATTAATATTAATCTTAGAAATTAAAAATTTATATGTAGTATATAATATAATATTTCCATTATTTTATTAAATAATAAAAATATATTAAAAAATAGTCGAGTGGTTTCCCACCCGATATATGCGCTGCCAGCAAAAACGTTAATTTGAAATTACGAAGTTTAATTTTATAATTTCCTATAAAATAAATCAACACAAAAATTATCTTTACTTATGATATTATAACGTTAGCTCAAGTTGTTGTATCTGGACTTATGATATCATTAAGTTTCTAAGCTTAGGTCGGTTTTAACATTAGGCCAGGATACTTCAACAATCTATAAAAATTATAAATATATAAATAAATATTCATATAATTTTACTCTTTTATAAGAAACGACATTATTACACCTAATAAATTAAACATTCATTCGTTATAAAAACGCTTCTAGTATTAATGTTTAAGTACTAACCAGCAAAACGTTATACATAAATAGCATAGTGACGAAAAAGTCGAGAGCAAATGGCTTTTAATATTTGTGTAGGTACTTCGTAAGTTCGCAATCAAAGGCAACGCTATCGTTTTAACGTTTAACTTTCGCCGAAATAACTATTTACGGGTGGAAGGTCGGACTTATTACATTTACCACATTTATCATTTTCCCCACAAATCCCTATTATCAATGTCAGACTGAAACCTAAAAGTTGAACTTAATTAAATTAATATGAAACGCTTGAGGTAAACGGAGACGTGCCGTGCAATGGGCAAAGGTAATATTTTTTCAGACGATTATTGTGTAGGAAATGTAAAAATAAAATACTAGAAATAATGGTACGAAGCATAATTATAATAGTGTCGGGGAGATTTACAAGTTAATCTCAAATATACGGTTTACATTTGAAAGAGGAAAAGTAAGTTGTATTCGTGCAAGGATCAAAAACGGAAGCTATAATTATTCTGCTGTAAAGTTATTGCAAATACGAATAATGTATATCTCATCTCTATTCGCTATAGCAATATAGCAATACTAATATTATAAATGCGAAAGTAAGTGTCTGTCTTATATTTGCTTACACCTAATACCTCTTCTCTAATACGCAGGCGAAGCCGCGATCGAAATTTAGTTACATATAAATTTAATTATAAAATCCTCCAATGCGTTAGGTATTTTAAGGTTCTATAAAATTTACTGTTAAGTTCAATATAATTGAGCCATAACTAGAAGTTTAGTTAAATATAGAATAAAATAATATACATCTTAATTCAGTTCTCCATTTATGAAATTAAAAAAAAACGAACATTGCGAAACACGTAGCTAATTAAACAATCTCGAATTCGTTATGCAAACAACTCTTTCAATGAATTTTCGGAAAATAACGGTAAGCGATAAATTTATACACCACTAAGCGACACATTAGTGCGTGCCAAGGCTTCGAAATTTCGAAATCATTCGAGTACTTAATTATTTCTTTTTTTATTTTATTTTGTATTCCAAAAATGTATTATTCGTAATGAGAATCAAAGTGAAGTAATAATTTAGTAGAATTTTCATTTTATATTAACACTAGCCAATGCTCGCAGGAGGTATAATAATTCTTTAAAATTTTAAAACAAAAATAATATTAAATGTAAAAATGAGTTAAAACGCAGATAACTTACAGAAAAATAGAAAGAAAAATAAATTAATATTTCTATAAAATAATGTTATATTTTAGATTTAAGCTATATCATTTTATATCAATCCTGAATCATCATCATTTTATATCAAATTTTATAATCATAACATTAGAAGACAAGAGGGGAGGGAGCGAGGGAGAGAGCGCAAAAGAAGGGAATGCAGATAATGAAATTTGTATCAAAAATTATCTGTTTCACTAAGTTGCCAAAAACCTATGCATACAAATAATTTGTGTTTTATTAATGTAACAACGTCACGCATCCTGTCCGTTCTGAGGTTTAACTAAAATATATCTCGACACACATTTCATTATCTATAAAGTTGCCCATAACGAGATTTAGGTAGGTCAATATAACAAAAGATTTTTACGTGACTTGCGACTCAATGTAGTTACGACGGATATCCACGCAAGCCGCAGTGCGAAACAAAGCGACACAACCTGATTAACTTTATAACAAGTGAAATAAACTTCACTTGCGCAAATAACATATATCATATAAGCTGATCCTGTTCTTCTGGGTAACAAACACCTCACGAGTAATTCTGAAAAATAGTAAATTATCCGTGTTTCGTTCCAGAGAGCGAATGATTTAAAGAGAAAAACATAGACCTAAGGGAAATTACTATTAGATCGTTTGGTTGCCAGCTCACCATCAAACTTAATACCAAAATCTATGACTAGAAGTCATCACATAAAATAAGCCTTCCTAATAGGATTTAACAAACTCGTTAAAAAAGTGTCACTTTTGTGACAATGTCATATGTACATCAATCTTTGAACACGATTCGGCGTTCGTAATATTCCTTTATCGCACGTTGTGTTGTATTGCGGTAGAAAGTCGTCATTACCGGACAACGCCTAGCTACTAGACCAGCCAGACGACCAGGCACGATTTTAGTCGGTCATTTCAGTAAATATCTGTCTGAGACCAATCAATACGCTTTTAGACGGCCAAACATTTGTATTGTATTGTATTCGCAGACAGCTAAACACGTAATATAAGTAAAGTTTATTTGAATATTTCGAATGGTTCAGAAAACCTCGTAAAATGGAAATGATTTATGTTTTATTACTATTGACGTAACCTTTAAGACATACAAAGTAGGAAACTATTACTTTTTATATGTGATTTAATTCAAAAGTCAGATAATATTTTGTTTCACGATCAGTTAAAATAAAATTATATAAGCGATTAATTATTTTATATTATTACGTTTTAAGTAGGTACGTACTTCGATATAGAAATTTTAATATAAACAATATCAACTTAATTGAGTTATTACAGTAATAACATGAACCTGAAATGTTGAACCGTGCAGAGCAAGTGGTCACAAACTTTTGCATGTTTACGTGTGTATGTGATCGCCAAGCGCCAGACATTAACTATTCCTTACGTCCTTTGTGGCCGTAATTACACTTGTTTAGTCGCCATTCCAACAGGAAGACATCAAAGTATTGCTACTGGATGGTAGAATAACTGACGAGTGCGTAGCACTAGTACCCATCACGACGGACATGCGCACTGCAGTAAAAAGTTGACAAGAAATGAAGATATTTTGGGATCAAAAATAGTAAGATAAGTTAAGTTAGTTAAGTTGGGAGCTTAGCACGGTTTTACTTTTAGGTATTTTAATCATCAACTAGCTATCAATTTAATTTACTACTCTAAAATCAGTATATAGTTCAAACATTTCTTTCAATCGTAAAAAAAATATCATTATATTTGTAGATAACAAATAAAACTAGTTTTAAGCTCTTGCATGACTTCTTATATTAAACATTGTAATTTGCAGAAAAATATTTTTGAATTAGGTACTTAATATATAAAATCGTACTTAATATTGTCCATTGGGACAGTTAAAATCTGTAATGAGAAGCATTGAATTCTGTTAGATTTTAGGCATAATTTCACAGAATATTAAGGCGATCGAATAATTGAAAATCATCCGAAAGCATACTATGACAGCTTATCAGAAGAAGCTACATTTGGCGCGGAACATTTGTCAACCGTATGTAGCCTTACATTTTAAAAAACAGCACATTGCGTTACGAAATCGGAATTAGTTAAGAAATCCCATCCAAAAAATGTGTAAAATGCTTTACAAGTCCTTATCGGCTGTAGACGTTGTGGTAATATTGACCTTCGAAGTAATTAAATATCTATAATTACCACTGAAAATATAAAACATTTTCGGCAAGCGTGGCGTATAAATTACTATTACGTATTTCTTTTTCTTTGCCATGGCTGGCTAATCAATCCACTTATAATGAGTCATCATGACTGAAACTGTTTCTTTTTATTATATTTGAAAATTTAGCTTTTCTATAAATATAAAAGACGAAACCGAGTGAATATACTTTGTATTTAGAGGGATATTTAGATTATGATCGTGACAAGAATAAAAATAATTGTTTTTTAAGAATTTATAGTATGTCAAAAATATACTTCATATTCCGATGTTCGAATAATGACCTATAAGTACTTATAACATGTATTAAAGGCATTTACTAGCTTAAAACACACGTCACCTGTATGAAACTTGTGTATTCACGGAAAATCCCTACCATCGACATTACATTTGATTGAGCGCTGTATGTGTGTATAAACTTCATAGTGATGATTTTGGCAGGCCATTAGGACCGCCGCACTATGTTAATGTAGTTTACCACAAATAACAAAAAAACTTTCTTTACTCGATGGTAGAGCTTTGTGCAGGCTCGTCTGGGTAGGTACCGACCACTCATCAGATATTCTACCGCAAAACAGCAGTACTTGGTACTGTTGTGTTCCGGTTTGAAGGGTGAGTGAGCCAGAGTAATTACAGGCACAAGGGACATAACATCTTAGATCCCAAGGTTGGTGGCGCAATGGCGATGTTAGCGACGGTAAACATCTCTTACAATGCTATTGTCTATGGGTGTTGGTCTTTATTACTTTTTCGTCGTTCGTCGAAATTACTAGATCACTATTTTCACATGCTATTTATTCCCTTTTTTTTCGTCACAATAATCCATATTCGTTTAGATTAATATTAGTTTTAACAATTAACCAAAAACTGTTATCTGTGAAAAGATTAAAATACCATATCGTTGAAAATATGCCGAAGAGGTATTAAACAAATAAAAAAGCAAAGTGAGACTCATATATATTTTTAGATTTAATATACCTATATATTAAATCTAAAAATATATATGAGTCTCATGAGTGAATCTAAAAACTTCTAGATTTCATCAGGACCTTTTAAATATCTACTAGGTATATGTATGGCGTTCTCTGTTTGAAACGTTATAAATCAAATGAATATCAACAGTAACATATTCCACCGCAGTTACAACACGTTATTACGATATCGGTATCACAGCCGGATGTGCTAGAAGATACATTTGTAGAATCAATTGAGAAGTGCATCGTTAATCCTAATAGACTAATAACTAGGTCGCTGCGAACCGTAAAGAGATCAAGGTTGAACGAAAATCAAATATATAGAGACAGATTATTTAGAATTGAAATATAATGGATATTATGATTTTCAAATTTCATTCTATGAGAAACGATTAAAATTATTATTTTCTAAGTGTAGGTAGCGAAATCATTAGCTCCTGATATTGGTAGAAGTAATGATTTATGCCACTATTTAAGTATATAGTGAAACACAATAGTTATTTGAGAACGTCCAGAACAAACATATTAGTCATTATCAATAAAGAAATACCACCTAAAATTGTACCATAAACAATACTGTTATTATAAACTGGATTCTACGGATTACTAATGATACTTAAAATAACGTCACTGCTCAGGTAATAATGAGTTTGGTCTTTAGTCTCTTCAAAGTTTTTTGTATTAAGCATTAATATATATTTTTCATAGCTTAAAAAATAATCAGCAATGGATGATACAAATATATATATATATACCTATATACAATATTTTAAGTCTAGGTCATTAGTAATATTTTTAATGCGAAGATCACAAATTAATCAGATTAGGGTTCGTTAAAATTTTACAACTATGTGTAAGCATATTTACATACAAAAATTTGATCAATCTTTATTTTTTCTACAGTTGATTTAATATAATAGTAATAATATTACACTATCAAATTAGTTTGTTCATTTGTAGCGATATTATTATGGTATGTAATCCTATGCTGACGGGAATACATGAGTGCATGTGATTACATGTACATAGTAATAATGATGTCTGTCGGATTACCAAAACAATAAAAACAATAATCGAAATAGAGGAAGCAGTTGCAAGCAGCCGGTAATCTTTTGTCACGCAAATTGCATAAGTTTGGGCAATAATTAATCAATTACCTGGCTTTTATTGGTAGCATATTCGGAGTTCCGAAACATTACAAAAAGAAACTAATATAACGTCCGACAATGGATGTAAAGGAAATTGCATACACGTATAGTTTTTCTGTTATAAGAACATTATGGATAAGCAACATGAATAATACAAACTGTTCAATTAATTAATTAATGTCAGTATGTATTTTACACTCAAACAATAATGTAACTCTTTTTTTGTTAGATATGTTGCATGCCTCTCTAAATTTGTCTGTAAACTGTCCGAATTGACTTGCGCTAAAATATTTTCGGTGCTCAATAGCATTGAATTGTTATATAGCGATCGGCAAAACGGTATAGAAATTCATGTGACTAAGCGTCATCTAGCGGCGTGTTATAACAAGATGGAAAGATTTTAAACCTTCTCCATGAAAATATGTATAAACATTTCATGGCGATGAGGTCGAAGAATATTAATCTCAAGCAAACTAATATTCAAATTTATATAATACAAGACGAGTTCTTCCTTTGATATGAAAAAATATTTATCTTTATAATTCTGAAAGTTACGCGCAATAAAAATTAGCATCGTTTGTTGCATTTCATATTTTATTGACGACCATAATCAAAATTGAGAAAATTGATATGAACAATTAAGATAACATTATCATGTATCTAATTAGATATTTAGAGACTAGTTTTCCCACATTCAAACGTAGCTTCTAGACTCTCGGCATACCTAAAACAGGTTGGTTCGATACCTGTTTAGGTAAATATAGGTATGTATAAACAACTACTTATTTAAATACATAGGAATCCACTCTCCGGGACGGAATGTGGCGTGTCTGAACATACACTATATTTAGATTCTACGTTGAATTCTAATCCTATTGTCTTGTAAGTTAATACTAATATCTAGTTGAATAAAGAACGCTTAAAGATATTCCTATCGATTTATTCATAGGTTCGCATACTATTATCAAAAGACATATTCACAACCATAAATACCTAACAGGAAATAAGGAAGCAACTGATAAGTAATATAAAATATGGTAATTTTGATTTAAAACAACATGCACAACATTTTAAAACGAAATCAAGAGAAAGGAAAATTTCGAAGGATTTAATTCTTTTAATTAAGATAATATTTAAAATACTTACTGTTTTTGTAACGATGTAGGTACTTTCGAATATCTCCAATAATTTAACATTATTCAATAACAGGATAAATTAAAACTAAAGTTATTTTATACCGGCTGCTGCTTAAATACTGCAAATGATGTATAAACTTGACACGAGTGCTATAAAAACTAAATAGTAGCTCGCCTTCTTAATAAAAAATGCAGTGTCCTAGACGAAAGGTCAAAAAGTTTTGAATCCTTCTCTACTTGAACTATCACAAAAAATAGCAATACGACAATGTCAGTCAATTATTTGTTTAAAAAAGGTACGCCATAACTATCAGACCAACTACCCGTGCCGGCTTCGCACGAGTATAATTATACATAGAACATTTATACTTGGTACTACAAACATTTTTTTTTATTCGGGCTAGGAACCGAACCGACTGAATTCAGGCGCTGAACAACTCACCAAAGCTTGTGAACTGTGAACTTGTGAAATTTAATACGGCTGGGCAAAGGTCTCATCTCATCTAGATAAGATTTGGAAGTTATAACATGCATAACGGAGATTGATACAAAAGCAAAAATCTAATCAGAATGTCATAAATACAAAACAACTTGAAACAAAAGGTAAACGAATGAAATAAACAAATTTCCTAGCAAGTTCACCGTTGTAGAAATCACCCATTTTGATGCTTTAGTCACTCTTCTAGTGCACTTATTGTCTATTCAGTCATCATTAATGTAAGTGCAACGAGTAAAGATCGTCTACAGATACACATACATCTGCAGGTATAAATGGCATTCAAATATTTCCGTTAGAGTTATTAAATAACAGACGATTTCAAGTCAGAGACTGAGGTCGTGACTAACAGATTAGTTAAGTAATACGCGACACCGCGTCGGTACGAAAAAATAATTGTACCTAATTGATAAAGAATTATATTTTTGAATTCAACGGATACGCTATCTTTGATATTCAATATACTATTATATCGGTAGACTAAACATGTTCCTAAGTAAATATTAAAGAACTAACTGATGCAACCACATTCTCGGAAGGCTCTCATAGCTTAGTATCTAATCATAGAAAACTGCAAATATAACTAACATAATTTAAATAGCCACAACACGCAGGCGTAGATATGCGTGCCAAGATGAAAAGCGCGCAGATAAAATTTGCATCACAAATATATAAACCCTGAAATACAATAAATGATTAGGTACCAAGGTAATTAAAATTTGAAAAATCTTATTACAGCTGTATAGTTCCGTAAAAGATAATAAGATTTTTTTCTTTAATTTAAAGATTCCATAAGAATAAATCTGAGAGTTCTGAATGGCGGAATACGAAACTTTCGAAAAATGATCTAATATATATAATTAGTAATTACTATTATAAATAATTATAACATTTGGAGGATATACGCATCGAAATAGCATAAATACCATTGCTATTAAAAACAATTTAAAGTTCACTTTGTAGTTATAACCTAGTGTTTGTGTTAATTTTAAATATTAAGGTTACCTAATTTGTATGTGAAATCTTTTTCGTTAATTAGTTCCCCTGCGTAATGTCTTAGCGCCGGGAAGACGCCACTAACACAGAGCGCCATAGGATAAAACGGGCGTCCGACCAATGCCAAGTTTTTTTCATTCGTGCACGCAAATGGGCGTGTAGAACTGCGAAACGTCACGAATCGTGACGGTAATCACGTGACTCCAGTACAAATTTATGGGACATCAACCAACATCCCACATATCAAAAACAAACATACATTTGTTTTTATTGTACGATTGAAAGCTTTTCTTATATTTGTATGATATTGGTATTTCATTAATATGTACCTATTATCATGGTGTTTTTTTCAAAACTTAAAAATACATATAAATATATTCCTCTGTACTTTGTTTAGCGTGGTATTTGGTTAAACTGTAAAGTTAAGTAATTGTAACGTTATAGCGCAATAGCTAATGTTGACTTCAGTCTACAAACATAATAACATGTTATATTATAACATTATGTAATAAACATATGTATATGTCTAGTAAAAATTTATAAAGCTTGTAAGGGTTTATCAAAGTATATTAAACAAAACATGCAGTTTTAAAAGGCACTTACTTACGGTACTTGTAAAGTTTTCTTTAAACAATCCTAAAAGAAATATTTTAAAATTGAATGAGTAAAAAAAAAACTTATAACGTAATACATATGAGTCTAGAGTATATAATTTCAAGGAAAGCAAAGGAAGTAGTTTCTTTTAAACGTGTAGTCACGTGCCAATTGGGTCAGTCGTCTTAACGTCTCGTCAAAGAGCATGTAGGTGTACAGTAAAACTAAATTATAATTATAAAATATTTTTAAAGAAAACTCTTGAGGTATTACTCATAGGCAAAATATACCCAGTATATGTGCTAGATTTAGAAAGAGAATTACTTAAAGGAGCAATAAGAACGTGTATATTTAACTAGGTATGCAGTTTTTTATAAAAAATTGCATTTTATAAAATATTATCATTGAGAAAATTAAACTAAAAAAAGCAATAGAAGATACGTATATTTTCAAAAAAATTTAAAGCATCCATAAAGAAACCAACATTGCTATGCCACCAAAAAAATATTGTCCTTTAAAGAAATTGTTACTGGTACTATCAGGGATGTTTGTTTAAGTCCAACTACTATATAAAGTTTCACATAATTGTGAGTAATTAATTATTAAAGTTAAGGTTTAAGTGCGGAATACTACTAATATGGCGAGAAACCATATAAAATGCAATAACAAGAGCCGCCTGTCAATCGGAAATTTACATACTCTGCGAGACATAACACAAAAAAGTTGTAATTCAAAACTTTTTAGTCGTTTCTTCCTATTATATAAAAATACTATACCCTTAATTACAAAAAATAAATTTTTTTAAAATTAACTTAAACATTTTGTTATTAGTTGATATCACCATTTTACTTTTTAAAAATTATCTGTGATGACAGATAAACAATGTTTGTTTATTTTTAACACAATTAGCAATTACTGAAAACAAGAAACATGCCAAGAATCTTGTAATATACTTAAACTCTCAAAAAATATGATTCGAACACTTGAAAAAAAATTTAAAATAATTTGGCAAGATATAAAACTCGATGTTACGATAGTAATTGTATGTACTTACAAGACACGTGAATTCGGCTCTCATGTAATGCCTTATCGTAACTGCCTTGTTCGCAGCACACGCTTTACTTATACCCAACACGAGCTGGTGGAAGAAAGCAACCAATGAGCAGACAAAAACACTATGACCTAACCAAGAACTGGGTTAATTGAAGATAACAGCCATTGCCGCCGGCTATCATCGAGATTTGATTACAGAACAACTACCAATTAATATTGTAATAACCAAATCATTGGCATAGGATGAATTGACTGAATAACCACAAAGGAAATCTATATAAAACTAGCGTTTGCCCCGCGGTTTCACCCGCGTAGTTCCCGTTCCCGCGGGAATACGGAGACAAAGTATAGCCTATGGCACTCGCTGTAAATGTAGCTTTCCATTGGTGAAAGAATTTTTTAAATCGGCTTAGTGGTTTAGGCCTGAAAGCGTCACAAACAAACATACTTTCGCATTTATAATATTAGTTAGGATGTCACATTCAGAGGAAAATCAATCAAAAAGAGGAAAATGTTTGTATTGCTTGTATTCTGCATAGATGATTAATTTAAAATAAAAGGAGAAGGTACGACAGACTTTCTCCAATAAACCGGCGCGGGATGTATTACTTAGGTATCTGCAGTGCGACACCATCTCACATCGATTTCCGAAACGTCTGGAAATAGGCATCCTTCTTAACTTTTCAGACGAAATAAGGACAAAGTAGGAACTTATACGACGCTTGAACAAGATGGTCACTTTGAATCATAATTTTATTTATGTGGCGGATGAAAAATGTAGTCATTACATACTAAGAAAAAAAAGCAAATGTTAAATTATAATGCAGAGCCTTATCTACGATATTTTATAAATACAATAAGCTAACGTGAAGTAAGGTAAACGGTACGCGGTTTCCTGGTCGAAGAACATTTTGCGAATATTAAGCACAACCTTAAAGAAGCAATAACTGCTTGTATAGTTTTTAACAGTTTTTGATGGTATTATATTGTCGTTTGTTTGTTTGTCGTAAATTTACCGATGAATATGATGTGACAATGTATTATAATAACGTAAGTTGTTTTATTTTTAAATGCGGAACAATAAACATGTTTAACATTAAGATACTAACGCAAACATAGTTCTGTGAAAAACTATGAAATATAATAAGAACTGTGCTTGTAAAAAATGTTACAAAAGTAATTTTATAGTTTAGAATAGCACAAATAGCTCCAAATGGCCCTAGGATTTGGTAATTATATTTTATCGAATTAATGAGATGCCTCTCAAATACAGTACAATTTTAAATCTAAAATAAGGATGATGATGATAACATAGCAGTAAGAATCATATATATATGTGTATGTTTTGAATAGAATTTCGACTTTTCTGTATCTTAAGAATACAGGAAAAAGGTAATACAAGTACAATAAAATTAAGAATGTAACTTGCATTAAGTGGTCACCAAAAATGCAGGGCATTTTAATTTTATGATTAAATACTTTAGATAAAGAAAATATATGAACCTATAAACTTGTAATTAAAACGTAAATAGCTTTCATTAGACGCGAAATTTCTGATATACCTATATAGAACTAAACGCAGATATTAAGATTAGTTAACCATATTTTTGATATATTTCATACTTCGATAAGTAGTTACTATATTGCAGCAAGTAGATATAGATAAGCAGTTGTAACACATATTTATTAATATGTATTCATTTACAGCACCCACATAAAACGAAACCAGATCAAAGTTCAGTGACATAAAGAGTGAAACTCATTCATCAAAATCACAGTTAGATTCGTAGTAAGTCGAGACGGTTGTTAGAAACAATAGAAGACGAGTGACAGGCGGTGATGACGTCACCTAGAAAGAAGTGTATTAGTTCAGACCGCTTTAATTTCTCTCGTCCCCAATTCGCTTGACGGGCCATTTGTTTTGGGTTATATGTGTGAAGTTAGTTTTACCGGTGATAATGATACTGAAGCAGGAAGGCAGTGCGGCCACCGGTTCCGGGAAGCGACCGCAGACGGGGCGCAGACGTGAATGACGTCACACAGCAACCAGCCAATTGGGGCATCGTGTTTAGGAGTCAGTACGTTCACTTGTTAAACGAAATCACATTTTAAAATTGAAATGCATACCAAATTTCTATGATAGGAAAAAACTTGCTTACTAAAATAATATTGTAATTATTAGGTGCATACTTGTCACATTTTAAATTATTTAAAACTAAATTAAAATTTAAGTTGCGTGGTAAGCATTGCATGTTGTTTATGCAATTTATATTTAAAAAAAAATATATAAAAACTCCATGTAACATCTTGTAAATTTATATAAAGTTTATGGTATTAAAGTGATCGACCTTGATAAAAACATGAAAAAGTGGCGCGAGTACAGCATGCCATTGAGACGAGTGGACGCCAAGGTCGCGGAGTCAACGTACAGCAGGACGCCACCTGTCTCCGGCGCCATTGCGAATATATATAATAATATTAATTATTGCGACACTACGAACCATACGTGAGAATCTTCAAATACCACAAACATATAACTTTAGAACAAATCTTGGCATATGTTAATAATTTAATAAAAAAAAACTTTATTACTGATATTATAAGAAGTAAATTATTACTGTAGACAGTCATCCCATCGAATGTTAGAATATACTGAATTGAATGCCAAAAAGAAATATTGAGCACCAGGTTTGAATATATGTATCGAATAACCGTATTATAAAGTAGGTTAGCACTAAAAAATTCAATGGTAGGTTTTAGGTACACTAGCACCGAAGTAACCGAACCCACGCCAAGATGTTCTTAACTATTTATACACCCATGACAGCTTTTGTGAGAGCCGACGGAGCTTTGTACCTAACTTTACTATCTTGATATTCGTGATTGATGCATTTAATAGTTTAGAAATTCTTGAGAATGACGCATGGTCGTTTCTGAAGAACTCTAATAAAAAGACATCAATCTCTTTGCTTCATAAAAGTTTAGTCTACTCACATGATATTCATTGAAGACGAATAATTTAGAGGAATGTTTGTATATGTAAAAAAAGGATATTTATTGTTATTTATGTTAATGCGGGTTTGTTAGTCACAGCATGAGTCGCAGTGAGTTATGATTAACAGCATACTCCTGTAGGCGTAGTGGGCGATTGTATATGTTTCCAGAATTGGAATCAGAATATTCCAGAAGTTCTTTGTTGGTAAAGGGTCGACGTTCTCGGCTCTATGTGTTAATGAAACGATTTATCATAAAGATTTATTTAAAATATCAATTATAAATTACGAAACAGTTATCAAAGTAAATATTGTCAATTTTAAAATACGTCTTGGAAGTATACGTACATATGTACCTAATAATTTATTATTTCATATTTCGCGTGATATTTCCTACGTCATAACAACTATAAAAACCAATCAATGCCAGTATTCGGCAGGGACTTGTAACAAATGTTATATTAGAAAATATAAATATCTACATAATTAAATGACATGCAACAGCACTAGATATTATAAACTTAAGAACATACTTGGATCGTTAATTTCAATATAATAGCCAACTGCAGGCACGCTATGCAGTATTTCATCGTTAGCTAGTTAACGACGTAGATCTTTTCAATGGTCGGTACGGCCGCCTTAAGCTAACAATATTGGAAAGTGGAAGTTGTTGGCAAATATGTATTTCGGTTAACATTCTACTCAAGAGCAGTTCTTTCAAGGAAAATTCATATTATATTATTCATTTTAGTAAAAGCTTGTAGCGTTTATGGTACTAAATTATTTTATTATTAATTTGATCACTATCTTCAAGTAAAAAAAAAACAGTATAAGTAACATTGGAATTAATATTTATGATAAAAAAAACCTTGCGTAGCATGTTTAGTATTGATTTAGTTGAGATGATTACAATATAGATGTATGTGAACATATATCATGTAATAAGTTGGCTAATCGATTTTTGTAAATGGAATTAAATATTAGTTAAAAAACATGAAATCATTTCATTCCTTAATCTTCACAAAATTAAAATCACTCCTAAAATCCAGAGTTTATTTAAGGAACCCCCTTCTTAGTCCGCACAATTTTCAAGGCTCGAATTCCTTAAGACAAGACGTAATATTTGTTCGGCTTACGTAATGACATTTTCTTTAAATTCGCAATGTTTATACAGATAGGTCTGGCAAGATGCCAATGGTGCTTTTTAATCGGTATAATTCATTAAGTAATTGCCTTGAGAGTGTGGATAGGCAGGGACGACCTCTAGAAGGTCGTGGTACATATCGAATAATGGAAACTATAGCAGACAATGGATGCCCGAGTCGAAAATTTTATAAGATTTCTCTCATTCGGATCCCTTGGCGTGTAATATGCCACCAATGAAAACTAATATACTTAGGAATGATGAACGAAATTATCAACAATAAAACGTATTTTTCGCAGTTGAATTGCTAAGCATATAAAATCTATTTTCGTACTAAGTGTAATATGTCCTGCGCATTAAACTTTAAACATACAATGCGACACATGACTAATTCTCATGCTATGTCTCTTTATACAGAATCACTAATCAATATAAACATTCCATCTGAACTTGTTTTACTTATAAAATACCGGATTAGAATATTATCGCTAAATATATCTTTATGGGGTTCCAATTTATTTCATAACGTTTAATTTAGTGACTTAATATGCGTGCCTTTCGAGAGATATCGATAGTGAACTTTATATTTATTATATAGATCTGAGAAATAAAATAACATAGGATAAGACACATTCAAATCGGTACGAACTACGAACGACGTTATCCGTCACACGCTTTGTCATATTTTTTTAGATAAATATGTCAAAATGTCAAAAAAATATATTTGTAATAAGTACGTTGTGAACATTACTCGTAACCTAGAACTTTTTCACTTTCACTGTTTGTAAAAAAGAAACCTGTTATCATCTTAAGCTTTACAAAATTAATATGTTTCATTCGTTATGTTTTAATATGGCTAGATATTGATCATTACATGACGTAAAATGTTGTTTGAAAACACAATCACATTAACTGTTATTATTGAAATAATGGAAATATAGCTTTAGACGGTGTTAAAAACTTAATTATAATATGTTATATATTATAATAAACTGAATACCTATTTTTCACAAACAAGGATCAAACACTTACAATTTAAAAAGGCTATCATGAACACGTTATCGAATGATTTAACTTTAATAAAATATTCGCTACTAAAACACTGAAATTAAAATCAAATAAATATATTAAATTATTATTTCTAATATTAAAAGTTTAACATGAAACAGAACCGATAGAACATCTTATCTTTATCTATGCTTAACATAAAGAAACTTTTTGTTCAGTAGCAATGAAAAAATAAATAACATACTTACACGCGTTTAGACAACAGGAACAATCAGTAAAAAAACGTATGTATTTTTTGAATCTCCTAAATTAAAATTAAATTTAACAGCTACGAACGTCGAACACGATATACGTGGTAGTTATTAAATAAAAAGAAATGTTAGTTGCTTTATGACGAACTGACATTGAATAATAATTGCGCAAAGGAATGCGCACACGTTTTGGATTCAAAATTCCACTTAATAATTTAATGCGTTTAGAAATAACATTTCGAATAGAAAAAAAATGGCAAGATGTTGATGTTATTTTTAAAATACCACTTATCAAGAGACTCCTAAAATATTCGCCTGATTGACTTGAAATTTGTCACAGTTACTCCTTCCCCGACGTGGACGCTCACCTAGGTACGGATTTTACGCAAATCCTAAATAAAATACATTTTTCTTTTTATCTACCCGTGCAAATCCGGGACGATTAACTAATACAAGAGGAAAAATGATTTGCAAATATAGCCTACATTCCCAACTTTCTATAATACAGTTTCGTTTTATGTGATGTGTAATTTTTTTACGTAATTTTAAATTAATACACAACAGAGGCGTAGGCAAAATTCAAATGGAGAAAGTATAAGTCTAAGCGCTTAATAATTATGCGTTATAAAATCGAAAGCAACTACAACAAATCAGTTTTATTGTTGTTTGGTACATACATGGGACGAAAGTTTTGAACACAAGCTACATTTAATAATATTATATATTATATCTTTAAGACTTCATCAAAGCTTTAACAAATTTGATTGCACTGCCAAGGACTACGTTTATCGAAATAAAAGATAGTTGGTTTACATTTGTTTTAATCAATGGATTTAATTCCGGTTACTATCATATTTAAGATAAGCTACTTGTGTATAAAATGCACATTTCATGTATTAAATATAAATAAACTTTATGTTCCGGAACCAGGTCTATATTCGTTTTAATATTCAAAATACATTGTGACTAACAAAAGATACACACTGATCATATAATTCTAAATTATAATTAATTTTATAAAATTAGTAAAATAAATGTGACGTGGACCCTTGTTTCGTTCTAGTTGTTGTAAATAAGTATATTCATAAAAAATACGTAATACGTAAAAAAGTATATTAATAACAAGTCCAAAACTACTTGTCTAAATTACAAATACACAGAACAAACTTGTAAGAATAAGCATTTATTAATTAATATTTTATTACAATCATAACCACTTCATAAATAAATAAAATAAATAATTGAATAAAGGCATTATTTAAAGTACATACCTATAGAAGATTTGTCACAATTTTTAATATAACAAAGAAAAGTAATGAGTAAGTTTGTACGTTCATCCGCATTAAATCATCTGAGGGCATATGCCGAGAGAAGACTATGTTATTTATTGCTTTTCCCCGCACCCACTAAGAAGGGCATTCAATATTGCATGATCAAACGCGTTTACGACAATCATAAACATTAAATGTATTTCCTGTAAGATATTGAAGTTTCACGTTTTATGTACGATCGTAGCATTAAAACTAATAACAGAACATTTTTAGAAATTATCATAATGTTTATTTGACAATTTTGACCGTTCCATTCTAAATACAATGCAATTGTATACATATTACTAACCGTGTACCCTTACACTCGTGTATTGAAATAATAAGTCTGTAGCCCAGCAGTCTGTAAATAGCTAATTTTAATCTATTTTTGGGAGTCAACCCTTTATTGATTAACGGAAACTGCCACAAAAACTTACTAAAATGCCAAACCAAACGAAAGGTTACCTACAATAACTATTTTCCTGTCACATTAATTTTCAAATACTGAATTAAACAATATTTCACAAATAAGTTAACAGTTTTAATTCAAACTTTACAAATAGATGTGAACTACTACGTACGTAGTTCACATCTGTATATTTTTGTAGTTCAACCGAGTAGATCCTGGCGTAGATCTTGAATGTGAAATAAGCTTTAATTAATTCTGGCCATTTTTTATATTAGGATAGAAACAACCCACTTAATAGTAACGTAACGTAAGCGGTATTTAAAACTAAATTACATATTTTTTTAAATAAAATAAATAACAATACATTAAATTAATATAAATACTACATTAAATACCATCTTTTTATTTGATAAAAATGTGATGAATATTATTTAAACATCCTGTAATATCTTTTAAAAGTTGTAATAAATATATTTTAACTTTAAACAGAAGCATAAATGCCAATTTTCATGTTTCTAACATAAAGAAGACGAACATTCATACAAATATAAATTCACCGTCTTAGGTGATGTATTTTTAAAAACGCTGTAAGAACAATAAAAAGCTTAACCATCCATAATTATTACGTTAAATATAACGGAAGATCCATACAAAATGTCACTCCCAATGAATACCCCTACATATTTTGAAAAAATATTTCTTAGTGCTTATACACATATTGTTTCCTAAGGAATTCCTGTGCAGAATTTGATCCTGTTAGACCCAACGACTGTGTCTTGTATGTACACATGTCAGTGATTTTACATTTTATTAAGTAGATTACTAATTGCTCTACTTTACTATTAGATAGAAGATAAAATGAAAAATATGACTTGGTGGTAGAGCTTTTAGCAAGCTCGTCTGGGTAGGTACCACCCACTCATCAGATATTCTACCGCAAAACAGCAGTACTTGCTATTGTTGTGTTCCGGTTTGAAGGGTGTTTGAGCCAGTGTAATTCTAGCCACAAGGGACATAACATCTTAGTTCCCAAGGTTGGTAGCGCATTGGTGATGTAAGTGATGGTAACATATCTTACAATGCCAATGTCTATGGGCGTTGGTGACCACTTACCATCAGGTGGCCCATACGTTCGTCCGCCTTCCTATGTAATAAAAAAAACCGAACAAATCAGTCACTTTATAATTACATCATATCATACTGTCAGTCGTAAATTACGTTTAGATGGTTAAACATAAAATACAAAACTAACAACCAGCGACGAAAATGAATTTATAAGTTACATAAAAACATATTAACCCACAAATATTTACGGAAAGAAGATGCATGAACCCGGCATGCGCTTAAAACCTGATATTGCTCAATCAGAAAACATTTGACGTATTAAGTTTATAAAATTCTAGATTACTCATAACATCACAGCGTACACGTTTAGGCCATTCAATGCGATTTACGTTCAACTTTAGCGATAACGCTGTTACGAAATAAAAACTACTACGCAGAAATGGTAGGGTTTTTAATCAGAGTTGTTAATGATCGTTCTTGTATCAGCTCAGCGCCCACTGACCTCAGCGGAGTATAGATAAAGGCTATTTCGAGCGACGCGATAAATACAAATACGTAGAATGTTCAACAGATACGCCATTGGAGGCACCGGAAGAGTACGTTCAGGACTTGTCATGTTCACTTATTACAGTTACTGTCAGTGATGCAATTCTTTTACGTCTTCTCATTATTATAAGTACTGAGTAAAGACGTGCATTGCGTTTCATAACTACACATTTATATTAAAAAACAAACATGTGACATTCGTATATTTATTATTAAGATTTTTATATTCTGCAGAATCCTCATATCAACAGTTGTGCATGCGATTATACTATATATTAAGGTATCCGAAAATCATTCCAGTTATGTTAATAAGTTGAAGACGACAAACTATAATATTAGTTTCATCTATATAAATAAAATGATAGAGGTCTGCAGTTGTGCGCGCATCATGGAAAAACTACTAGATAGATTTCAATGAAATTTTCTAAATTTTATTTCTTAGACACGGCCCTTATCAAAAACAAAAATGATTGCGATATCTTCATTTAATAAAAAGTTATTAAAGTTTCAAGAAACAACGATTTGTATATTATGCACTGCGTGTTCAGTGATGTATGTTTAAACAAAGTATATTTTTGCTTGCGATCTTTTTGATGTTTTGTTCCTTCCTACATAAGAAAACATATCAACCAACGCGGACGAAGTCGCGGGTATCAGCTAGTAATTAATAAACGCTTTACGACATGTTACATTTGATTAAATTTTATTGTATTGATTATCTACTAGTATTTTTTGTTCTTGGCATTTTAAATTTGTTTTTATTTGAAATAAAACACATTTTGATATTTGCAAATACAGATCGTATGAAAATAGCCGTTGACGTTTATTAATAAATAGTAATGCGAGTTAAATGAAATTGTACGATCATTGTACCTTCTAAAATTATTTGGGATCTGAGATTGAAATAAAAATTCATACGTTCATACATTCTTGTCTCTTTCTAATACGTCATTATGTATACAGTTTACACGTATAAATAAAAAGCTACGATAGCAAAGATTTAACACTTCACTGAATGCGTCCATCGAAACGTATATGAAGTTGACAGAACCAAGTTAAACAATTATTGGACAAGAATTCCAAGTAAAACAAGATTAGAACATTGACACGCTAACGACTGCGCGCTGTTTGTTTGATTAAGTATTAATAAACAGTGGTTTAGATAAGTCAAGCACTATTTATAAGACATGTTGCACTGAAAACCGAATCAATATTAATAACTCTTCACGCGACAACGACTGAGAGAGAGGAGGCTACGACTGCCACACAAATCGGAATCTTAACGGAATAGGAAAGCTGCAGTTTTTCAGTTGCATTTCGTCGAGATCGACAAGTCAGTGAAAGCGCGTTTGCCGTTTGATCTCTAGCTTTACGAGACTATAATTGCACATATTCTGTAAAGCTACCCAATATTAAAAAATATATTTTATTGTTTATTTCATTAAATATTTAATAATATACCTTATTATGAATTAATTCGAATTATTAATACGTGGGAGAAATGTAATATGTATAAAGGTGTTTAAGTGTGAAGGGATACAATACATCAATTGCATCTCTGCTTCGGTTCAAGTTGCGTCTGCGGCGAGCAACAAACTTTAATCCCATTAGAAAGTCGTAGATTCGGCTGAGGGGGCGATGACCGGCACAGTTCACGAGACCCGCCCTGTAATTGCGGAACGTGTTATACCGTGTACAACTATAATTGATATTGCACTTTACATAACTAGCTGCTGATAAATTATTATCTTTTTGCATACAACACTCGTGTTGTGACTTGAAAAACGTGTAATTAAAAATTATAATCAATTATCAACGACACCTATTCGCATTGGAATTATGCCTAAAATATAAGACAATTATTGGTTATCTACAAATTAAATTCTAGCATTTGCGATTAAGTAATCGCAAATATCTTAATGCTCCAAGCTAATGTCTAATATTTATGAAGTCAATGATACAAGCAAAAAAATTTCTAATCCAAGATAAATGACCCGTCAGCCAGACGTCGACACGAGGCAAAAAAATTCGGTCAGGAAATTACAGTTGGTTTTGCGCTATAGAGGAACAAAAGAAATACGGTGAGAGTGAATCTACTTTTGTTTTTTAATTTCTAATATTAGACTGACTAATATATTTCACTATCTTTTGATAGTGAATAATGGTGTAGTTCGACTTGGATTCATTTTTAAAATACCAGCTTATATTTGCCGTTCAATTCTTGTAAGAATCTTGTTTCATATCATTATTACAAGAATTGAATTGAATTTTTAAAACACCAATTTAATACATTTCCGTGATTTATTGTATAAATTCACGGAAATTATATAAACAAGTAATGAATTTGGGAATGCACAAGGTTAACCGAGCATTTTTAAAATGACTATTAGTAAGCGAGCGGTTGAAAGCAATGTTTTATCTAAAAGTGAATTGTAATGCCTTGAGTCACATTCTAAGTCATTTTCAATGTGGATATGAATATATTATATATCTTATCACAATAAATTTATAAAAATTTTGAAAAACGTATAAAAATTGCAATAAAATGTATTAAACTCAAAACGCTTACTAATCTATAAACATTGATTTATAACTTCGTAAACGTTTTGAATATCACTTTCATAAGAAACTCAAGCGATAGATCAACAGGGAAATGTTTAACAAGCTTGTAAGCTTTATAGCAGTCGCAACAGCGTCGATCCATCGTATATGAGTGTATCGCATTCTTTCGCTGCTGTGAAATTCTTGCCGGGATATTTTTAGCCCGATCGTCGACATCAAATACTGACACAAAAAAGACCTACTCCAGTTACAAACACATCCTGGCGTTATTTTTAGAATTAATGGAAAGAAAGAAAGTCGGCCACATCCATTGATTTTTATAAATAAGAATTGTATTTTTTCTTTCATAAATAGATATGTGCATTATGGGCGCGAGTGAAAAAACGCTTCGTGAGTTCCTAGCTTTAGCCTGAGTCGTCCTTACAAGTTCGTTTTGTACAGTAAACTCTTAACTAATTATTAATTATATAAACATTATATAACATATAAACATTACTGTTGCTTATGTAATATAAATTAAAAAGGGCATTAAACAATAAACTTTGTAAAAAAACCACTTATAATATTAAAATGTATTGTTATACTTATATGTTATACTTACAAAGGAAAGTTGGAAGGTTCTAAACATAAGTATCAGATTCACATTTGTCATTAAACATAAATAAATATAGTAACGACCAGTGTATAAAATAACAATAAAAACAAATACTTTCTATTATATAATGCACATCTTCAAGTCCATTTCCTTTTAGATATGTAAAGATTGTTTTTATGATTTGTATTATAACAATGACATTTAGGTATTTATAATTTAGTTTTAACATATTTAATACATCGTTTACTGATTATTTTTTGTTAAATCTGGAAATGCTATGTACTTATGTACACTTGTGATTGACATTCACATTAGATATATTATTAATCTTTTATAAGTTCATTTGAAAATGCTTTATATGTATGTTTTTATTTACAGATAACAAAAAGGTAACAAAATTACAGTAAGCATTCATTTCATTCAATATAAATATAACATTATTGAAATATGCCAACAAATAATTTTCTAACAATAGCTTATCTACAAACAATAGGAATTAAAGGATACGCATAATAACTGACGGATTTGTTCAATAGACCAAAGAAATACGCAAACAATTACTGGACTGGTACCGACAGTGACATAATTTGGTTTTACTGTTTTATTATAACTTTTTAATCAATAAAGTCGGACGTAAGCCAATGTACCGAAAAAGAACAAAGTGGTACCACCTGGTGCGGTATCGTGACCTTCGCTTGTTTGTGTATTAATCTAAGTAATCGATAAGAAGAGTTCACGACTTACGAATCGCATATACGCAAATCATATACCAAAAAATCTCTGAAATTATCTTATTTTATTTATTTTTTAATAAATATATTTAAAAATTAAATGCAAATGCATCATACAAGTTATCTCAAATTGAGTGCAGGTCGGCACGAATTTCAATGTAACGTGGGTAGAAACGCAATTGAATTTTTAATGCTTCATGTATCTCATCCGCTACTTGCAAAATGTAAAAAACCAAAACGAGAATTAAGTGATAAAACAGTCAGATCCAAATTTGAATTTAAAGTTTCGCATACGCGATGTCGAAATGGCACCAGTCATGTCACGATGTAAATTTTCATTGATTGCAAATAGGCTCCGAGCGCTTTCAACTCATACCAAGGTGCGTTATCCAAATGATCAATAAGGTTGGCAACACAGATGGTAAGCATCTGCGTATTTTAAAGAGAATATGATACATCATCCCATTCCGATGAATGAGCCTTTTGTACGGTGTTATTCACTTTGTAACCCGTGCACACTTAATACGGATCGTTCAAACAAAATAATAACTACTAAAATGCAGCAATGAATTTAATGATAGTTTAATATGTAGAGTGACGAAGTTGTCAGAGTATATTTTATGGATTCAGTTGTATGACTTAAAAATGAAAACAATTTACTTATAAAACAAACATTAGAAAGTGACGAATAAAAACACTAGAAATATTGCGTTGCATTCTCTACCAACTTTATAAAGTCTATTTTTTATTGTAATCTTATTTAATCTCTCAGCAGTAACAATGTTATCGAGCCTCGATTGTAAAACACGGACATTGATAGCGAAACTACTTTCTTTTCTTTGAGATTAATTACATGACAGATTTAGGCTTGACCAATAGCGAAATGGCGATGAATGAGAATACTACCGGTGCCAATGAACTTCGCTTATCGCCGGGAAAGCAAGCACAGCCTCTTGCTACTGGGTCACCAATAGTGCTGCGAAACAAACACTTATCTATGAAGCAAGAACGAACAAGAAAAATGAAGTATAACTAGGAAACGATTCATTAGTCAACAAAATGTCATTTCTACAATCATAAACATTTATTCCCAGATCAATTAAAATATGCTAATAAAAAACCTCACAGTGAGCTAGATAGATTCGGATAAATTAGGAGATAATCTCGACTAATTACAACGTTTGAGTGTTGACGTAATTTTATAGGATTATATATTGTATTAAACGTTTAAAAGTTACATTTATTACGACTGGCATTTTGCCATTACGAAGACGTTTCCGGCAAACGCCGGCGGCTGTCGATTCGTTCTGGCGACGCCTGAATTGCAAGTAGATGGCGCAACGGATGCGGCTGTACCATGCGTCATCTAATGTAAAACAACGTCACTCCTATGGTTTCAACGTCAGTTGCCATAGATCGTAGAAACGACAGTGGAAAATGACAAAGGTCTACAAAAGAGAAATCAAGATAGGCAACTGTGAAATTTCTCTCGATGTTATAATGCACCAAACGAGTACTTTTCATTCGTACAAATTTCTACGTCGATATAAAACTAGAACTGGACTGCGTCCGCAGCTTATCAGCCACCTACGCTTTCCACATTGCTATATTCTGCTGTTCAACTACAATGCATTTTCTGCTTTTTGCAATTTGTATTTCTTTACAAATAAAGATAACCGACATATTTTACGATAAAGATTACAACATGAAGCTATTTCATGTTATTTCAGACTATGGAATACGTATGACGGTCAGTCTTGAGATTTTTGTACGATAAGTAAAATAGCAGAATGCTTTGATAATATATATTAAAACGAAATAAATAAATTCCGCTCACCCGCATCGGTAAAACTTTATCTGTAAATGTTATTATTAGAAATATCATGGTTACGGAGGTCAATACAATACTGCAGTTCCCAATGCCTCCATTATATTCAATATTGCCACACTATTATTGGATTAATGAACCTAAGTATTATTCTTGGCATAAGAGCAATGTGATGATAACAAGTGTTACGTTATTGTGTGAACTAAAACGGCTATTTATAAAGGAAGTTATAATTAGGATACTTATATAAAAAAAATGTTTACTCAAATATTTGTAGGAAACGCGATCATATTTTAATACAATGTAAAATGTCTTTGATTATATTTGTTTATATTCCTATTTCGATATTCTGATAATCTGGTTCGAAAGTATTCTATGTCACTCATAAATGTTTGTTATACACACAAAAAAATTAAGATACGTAATTCACAGGGGATAATGGCTGATAGTTAATTTACAATAGCTATCAGTTAACGAACCAAGATATCGATTTATTCGATTTTAACATAAACACGATAAGTTTGATTATAGATTTTGCCACTGACATGCTATGTTAGCGTCAACGGAAAATTCATTTTTAAATACAAAACATGTACGTAGTGTATGTATCCATGAATATAATTAAATTGTCACGGATTTTCTGCGTCTAGTCGTAAGATAGTTAAAATTAAAAATATTTATTTGTTATTTGAAAATGTGGTCATTAGTATAGAATACAACTTCTGATTGTGTGCCAAAAAAAGTAGTTTTGTAACCAATACATAAGGAGGGTATGATTTAGATGCGTGGTAGCCGACTGCATTATATTTACGTATTTATTTCAAAATCACGTACTTTTTTTATTAAAATCGTTTCAATAGTTTCTTAATGTGTTTTTAATAAATCATTTACTGTAGGCCTTCGTTTACTGCCGACAGTTATGTAGAACTTATATACTTTAGCGACTTTTAAACAAAAACCCAATTGAGTTATATCACATTTTAGTTCTTTTTCTGTTATTTTCTCGAATATACAATCTAATATTAACATGAATATTAAATTAAACACCAATCATGACCATTACGGTTGGTTTAAATATAAAACTTTAAAAGATTGTTGTCTCCTGAAGTTCTAAACGTACTATTATATTAATATTTATTATATGCACTTATATATTAATTTAAAGAAATGAAATATATATATATATATTTCAACCAACAAAATTCAACACGAGAAGGTCGAGTAATTAGTGGCTTTAAAATATTCTCGGAATGTACCGGTTATCCTGCAACCGATCGTATTTTAGACCGAGTTATTTATTCACACGAAAACATCGTATTGTACTCAAATGCATTTTATAATCTAACACGAAACTCGATGTTATTAATGTTCACGTTCCGAAACAAAGAACTTGTTCTTGATACATTATAATGTTACTTATTATCTTCGACAATAATGTCCAAATATAATAATAAAAAAAATACACAAACAAATATCCAATATTCATGATTAGTCGTCTTGATAAATAAAAATTTATATTTTTGTATGGTTGTCCTCTATCCGATTCCTAAGGCGATTGTGAAGAAACGGCTTGTGGTGAGTTGTGAGAAAAAACAAGATTTTTTCTTTGTATATTCGACCTTTAATATAAAAGTTTTATGGAAACCCATACGAAGCCGGGACGGATAGAATCAGTTAATAAATCATAATTGTCGCGTAATCTAATCAAAACCATTGTCGTTAAAAAACAAAAACAATGCGATTTGAAAATTAATTCGTAATAATATTATTTACCTAATTTAATAATATATCATGCGCAAAATGCAATTTTTATTACTTTTGTTCGCCTGACAGACAAAACTATCGTTACTATATTTTTTTTCTAAAACATTTCTTATGGACCTATTTAAAAGAATATATATTCTAGAAAATATGTTTAGCATAAATAAAAATATTAAAGTGCTTTTAATCATGAAAAAAGTATGAGTGTCCGACTTCAATCAACGAGTTTTTCAATTCCCATCTGTCCTTGTACAACTTGTCAGTGTCACGCTTCGCCAACCGTCTGTTTGTTTGAAAACAAACGTTATTTATACATGAATAAAACGAAAGAACAAAATTATTACGATCAAAAGCAAGTATAGTACCGTCAATTTGTAAAAGTCGAGTCGAGAATTTCCTGATAAAGAACACAACTTTGAGAAAATTCCACAATCGTAGTGGAATTCTCTCAAAGTTCAAATCATTACGTATATTATAAACTAATGAAAGCTTGACAGACAGAAAAAGTTACTTTCGCATTTATATATAAGTACAGATAACGAAGCATAAACTTTAGGTAAAATTAAATAAATTACCTTTCAATCTATCAATCAAAAATAAAATCTAAAAATTCCATTATTATTTTGCATTTGCATTTATATTATATGATTTTTTTTCACCAATCTTAGTACACGGCCAAGCTATTAAGCAAAACCTTTCACACTTCCATGTGATGAAAAACATTGAATACGAACTATCAAGTTTTTCCCATAAAAGTTTTGTCAGTCAAGAATCGGAACTCTGAGATGGTTATACCATGCTTTTAAGAACCCGTTCCATTTTTATCTACTTTCAATACTACACCACAATTTAAAATTATGATATTTTTTGGAAAATGATTATCGATTAATTTTAGTTCGGAAAGCATGATGTTTTGTTCTAGAATCAGTTTATACTGCTTTTTTCACAACTTACTCCCCACCTTTAGGATGAAGCAAACTTAGATATAGTTAATCACTGTGCTAGACATTAGGGACCATATAATGTATCATCTTTTCATCAACGCTACATCGAAAGTAAACTTTTGACTCTTTTTGCGTTTCATATTTGGGTCCGTTAAACAAAAATCGAATAGTGATATTTTAATTCTACAAAAGCGGCAAGAAGACTTCTTGGAGAATCCTCCTTTATCGATATTTCTATTAGTTTTCGATATGGCCATCAACGTATTCTAATTCTGCATAGACTAGCGATCTCAGATCGCGTTTCATTGCTAAATTCACTAAATTGCACTGGCTAAGATTGCTCTTGAATAACTTGAAGCATTTAAATTATTATTACAAATACTTGTGGTGGATTTAGAAATAACATGTAATCTACAACTAATTTTAATCGCCAGAGTACATGTACGACATAATTTCATCGGACAACTGTCCGTTCTTTATGACGTTTATCTACAAAGACAAACATGACATTAACATAAATTTAACACACAACAAACTCGCTTCTCCCTCTTTTTTTTCAAACCCGCAACATTCATGTAAGATCTACGAGTGTTATTTACTAAGCCATTTCTAAAACGAATGAAAATATTAATCTAAAATTGAATAATGAACAAGAAAACAATTCAATATTTCACCGCATTATTCAATGAACGGTGACGTTAAAAAAATGACACGCAAACTTATAATTGGATCATTATTAATTCCGTTCCATAAAAGTACTAGATAATCCATACTCATACACATAATAATATAATACGTTTTGATCCTTTGTCAATTGTCTTTATTAAAGTTAACCGGCGAGTGATATTACATGTTTTTTTATCGTACTATATCTATCAATAAACACATTCGATCGAATTTATATTAACGAAAATTATACAAAATTCTGCATCGATAAGAAGTAATAGCGTCCGCAAAGTGAACACTAAGCGAAATATACTGTCAAATATCCAATAAACAATTTCTACTCTTCTGTATAATATCGTGGAAGCGAGTGCTTTATTTGACAATACTGAGAATTTAGCGGCATTTTGTGCATCTACTTTCACCGATATTAGCACGCCAATAGATTGCATCGACTTCTAGAAACTACGTGCAGGTGAATCTTTCGAATTATTTTCATCCGAGATCACAGTTGCATATAATATTCTTTATATATTATCAAAATATATTATGTTTTTGTATATAAATCAGTGTTCTTTTTTTTGTTTTCCAAGTTGACAATCGCTAGCAAATTGGTTACTAATTAAAAGCAATTATAATTTTACTAACTTTTAAATCATTTATTAATATCATAGAATGAAATGACAAAGTAATTAAAAAGAACGCACTATTATTCTCATTCAACAATTTACTTTCTATCAGGGCAAGAAATTCGTAATTTTCTTAGATAACATTTTATCTTTATATACAATATTATTACAGGGATATTGATTAATTATTACGTGTCAATAAGATTGAACACATAGACATATCGTGTACTCACAAACGTTTCGCGACTGAACCATAACATCAGTAATTCAATGTTTCCACTAAAGAGGACATGAAATTGTTAATCACTTTATTGCACGAGCGAAGTGATAATGATTCCATGAACGAGAGTTCAAAAACACGTTTAACAATAGGCTATTGGAAAAACTCGAGAATGTAGAGCTGAGATCAAATAAATTCATTTTCGAACACCTTACAAAGTTAAGATTAATAACTTGGAATGTTATTATTAAATAACATTTTAGTCAAGTATTATAAGTAAAAAATTGTCTCTTCTGTCTTCTCAATTATGTTTTGAAGTATTTGTCTTTTTGTGGGTTGTTGTGATCGTCTAATCAACCGTTTTTAGGGTTCCGTACACAAAGGGTAAAACGGGACTATTAATAAGACTCCGCTGACCGTCCGTCTGTCTGTCACCAGACTGTGTCTCATGAACCGTCATAGTTAGACAGTTGAAATTTTCACAGATGATGTATTTCTGTTGCCGTTATAACAACAAATAAATATCTAAGGGGGGCCTCCCATACAACAAACTGATTTTTATATCGTTTTTATAAATGGCACGGAGCCCTCCGTGCGCGAGGCTGACTCGAACTTGGCCGTTTTTTTTTATAATTACGAGTGTATTGTGATGGATATTAGTCGATCATAAGCGAACGACAATCTCATGTTTCACGGCCTTCCGATCTTGACTCGATTACCAACGACGCCAGTGACGTTGCGCTGGCGCCGGATGAGACTCCTATTCCCAAGACGATATCACACATTGTGATATCGTCTTGGGAATATTTAAAGAACCTATTAGAGTTTTAATACATTCATCGCCATTGATGTGACTATCTTAAGTTTTGTTTTTCTACTACTAGACGCTGACGATAACTTTTAGATGAGCCAATTTGTTGCCGGTTATGATTAATAAAATGTTTAAAAAGATGCACGATCCACTTAGCGGCCGTACGAAAAGAACGCCCAGCCACTTTTTTAGCTGGCTTATAAGTCGGATACGTTGCTAGTGAGTCACCGGCAACATACCGGCGGGCACCATGCACCGTACGTGTCAACTACCTATTTATGTCGCAGGACGAAGCGCAAATAAACAGCATCAAAGGGACGTCGGATTCCGCTCGGCAGTACGAGCCGCGGCCAAAAGCAAAGAAAACAACCGCCATTGTCTACGGATGAGTTATTTTCGCAAATAGTTATATATAGGTGGTTACTTGGTGACCAAGTCGGTAATTGCTATGCAGTTGGTAACTTAAGTTTAAACATATCACATATTATTTAATATATAATGAGAATATGTGTAAAATGTTAAGTAAAAAATAGATAAACAATAAATATAAAAGTCTTTAATTATTTTGAAAATTTGAAATATATAATACATAAACTGCCTGTTTTATTTCACATTTAAAATACCTACTGTGAGAAAGCGAAATATAATTTACAATGATCGAAAGGTAGCTGAAACCAGAAAATGGGTTAATTTAAAAAGTAATTATATTGAAATAATAATGTATGCATTAAACACACATTAACTTCTTATATTAATCTTTTTTGGACTATATGGAGTCAGAATAAATTTACAATTGCATCTGAAATTGTTAAATTTTATACATCATTCAAATTTGACATACTTACATAAAGACAGAGTTTGTAAATGAAGTGTCTAAAGCAAAAATAAATAATATAATATTTATATTACCTAAATATTTATTTTATATCGAGTTAGGTTTTGCCTGCGGCTGATTTTAGCTTGTGATTTCTGTTATTTATTTCTTTGTAATAAACAAATCTATAATATTGGTTAGTAGTTATGATATTTAAGTTTTTAAAATAATTTCTAAATAAATGAATAAGTAAATTAAATATGTATTCCGTGAAGTTAAACTTTAAAAACGAATTGTACGCTAAACCTTATTTTCATTGAAAGTCCAGTTCCATAAAATAATTAAAGAAAGTTGATAAAAATAATCTCTAAATATATTTTAACATAAATAATAATTTATTACTGGCAGCAATAATTAATATGTTGAGATAAGATAATTATAATCAAAAATATTTCTAAAGTAATTTTCACTTTAAGTTTATAACAACTTTACTTATCAATAACCCAGCATGGAAAATAAATTTAAAATTTCAGTAATTAAATTATTAGCGTAGTATTTGAAATAAAAAGTGTAACATTGATCATAAAATTGGAATGAAGCACCATGAATTATTTATTATTTTAGGCAAATTGTAATCAGTGCATAAAAATTATTATCATTTTTATGAATATCTTATCAACAGATGAACTCATGTAGTAATAATTGCTTTTATTTTATCAGGAACTTATAAGGTATGGATTGTGTGAAGTTAACTCACCTTTCATCTTCAGGAGGTGGTGCGGGTTGTGGTTCTTCCTTGCCATCTCCAGTGTCTCCAGCTTGCAGTCCATCCTGGGCCACATCCAGAGCACCACTATCACAAGCATTCACATTCACATTGCTCATCACTGCTCCACTGATAGCATGAGACACCACCGCACTGACTGGGCTACCGAAACCCTGACTATCATGTCCAGGCTGCACCGCGTTAGAAACATATGCAGTGGAATTGACTGGCATTGACACAACCGGTGAATTAGTTCCCGACACTGTCGCTTCAACGGGCGCGACGTTACTCTGAGACATCACAGGCACCACACCACCATAGCCCATAGGCATACTGGTTTGCGATTGCACCACATTTGCATGAACTCCTCCCATTCCAACTGGCATAGTCTGTTGCATAGACATCGGAATGTTCTGGTGTGCCATTGTGACTTGAGACACAGGCTGATTAGGAACATATTGCACACCACCCATTTGCCCCTGTCCACTCACTTGCTGTTGCAACATAGTCTGTGGCTGGGTCATATGTGCAGGCATCTGCTGACTAACATTGGGAGGTTGTATATATATGGTATCCGAGGGGGGTATTTGCATGTTAGGTTGATTACCATCTAACATTTGCATACTTTGAGGTGGAGCTGTCATAATTTGCATGTTGCCTTGAGGTACATTTCCTTGCTGTGGTGCCATAGTGTGCACTGGGGCTTGTTGTTGGCCTGCTAGGCTTTGAAGATTCGCAGGCAATGTAGAACCTTGCGGCTGAGTGACCATTGGTTGTAAATTGGTCGGGAGTGTTGCACCTTGCTGTGAAGTTACAATACTAGCCAGCACCTCTTGAGGCAAGGTCTGACCCTGCTGCGACATTTGAGATTGTTGTGTATGATATTGGGGCACATTGTGTTGAGGTTGGACCATTGGCTGCTGTGATGATGGCATGGTTGCATTGATCATTGATTGAGCATTAGCTTGTTGATTCACTGCTTGGTTGTATTGAGATTGAGTAACACCCATGCCTTGCTGTTGCATTTGAGGATGTATCCCCGGGACCACCGATTGTTGAGGCTGTGACGGTAATTGGTGCAATTGATTTTGCATTTGAGATATCTGTTGATTAGTTGCAGTTAATTGGGCAGGTATTTGCATTTGTTGTATGTGATTTGGCAACTGCTGGTTCTGCAATGCTTGTATTTGGGCCTGACTAGACAAGTGCTGAAGTTGGGCTTGCTGGGTTCCCATAGTTTGTTGACCTTGTAAATGATGACCTTGTCCAATGTTAGGTATTTGTGCTTGTTGCATCTGGTGGATTTGTTGCGGGTTAGGTTGGCCTTGCATAGGTTGCATTTGGATTTGCTGGCCAGGCACTTGGGTTAACTGTCCTTGATTAGGGATGCCTTGCATTTGTGGCATCTGCTGTTGTATTTGCATATTTGTAAGCTGAGCTTGAGGCAAATGTTGACTGATTTGTTGCATTTGTTGATTAGGTATTTGCTGCATCTGCTGCGGCATTTGTTGGTGCATGGGTATTTGCTGCATGGGAATACCCTGAGACTGTGCAATGACTTGTTGTAACTGATGCTGTGGAAAGCTTTGCGGAATTTGTTGAACCTGTTGTTGCTGAGGAGGTTGAGGATGATTCTGTGCAGTATTTTGCATAGTGATATGTGTCATACTCTGTGGATGTTGCTGTCCAACTTGTTGGGTTGATTGCATAGTTTGGTTTGGCATTTGTTGTGGCATCTCTAGAGGTGGTGATTGCACAGAGACAGATTGATTGACGGGCATTTGCTGTTGCACTATATTAATTGGTTGGGTTAAAGATTGACCAGGGGAAGCCATAGGAAATTGTTTCTGAACACCTTGATCCATTTGCTGCACTGCATTCACTTGGTCTTTAGGCCCTTTACTAGTCAGATCATTGCACATATCATCATGTTGACTGTCATTTATTACAACACCACTATCAGGAGCCTGCAATGTATTACAATCAGTCACCTCTAAATTATTGTTAAGTGTAATAGGAGCATTTTGCTGAGTTGTGGTATGATCAAGATAGTCCATGCACATCCACCTTCCACGGCGGAAGGGTTCAGTACTTTCTATTTTCACAACTTTAAACCTTTCATTTCTAACATGTTCTTGTATTTCCTTCATACCTTCCTGAGGTTTAGAATTGCCTATAAGGTTGATAATGCTGCCAGTTCCAGCATTCGTGACACTGACGTGCATGTCATTAGCTTCTGTGTTATTACTATTTGGCACTGCACCTCCAATTTGATTAGTATTAGGTTCCTGACCAACGATCGCAAGACCGTACTGCGAGCTGGTCGGGATGACAGGAGCACAACCTAGTGATGCACTCGATGCGTTGTAAAAAACGTCGTCTTTTGAAAAGGTATCTTCTGAATAGCTTGGAGTTTCATTCTCTATGTCAGTCACCCTTGAGATGTCGTCGGTGTGAGATTCATCTAGATCATCAGCGGAGTCTTCGCCTGCATCAGTGCTCACCCGAGAGCCAACAGTCACACTGGTAATCTGAAAGGAAGATATTTTCCTTGGGTTATGGGCGGATTGAAGACTCGTCGGGTGAGTCACTCCTTTCTCTGACTCGTTCAGTCGCAGAGATTCACTCGTAGTGCGATGAACAACGTTGTTATACTTGTTTTTTTCACTAGTTTTATGTGACTTTTGAATCAGATTGTCAGCCATTATGCCGTCCGACTCGAATGACTACCTAAAGAAAATTTCACTGTTTATTGGCCTCAGAGACATTTGACAGACTTTACAATCACAAAAACATATTTAAAATAAAACCATTATACACTCACAATTTCACAAACACAGTAATTTAGCTATAATAGTTCTTAAAATTCATTAGTAAACACACACAGATGTGAACATCTTTCAGACGGCAGCAACATGGCGGCCATTTATGCGCAATGCATTATGGTTGACAATTTGCAGTAGACTATAGACATTTAAGACCTACATTTCTGACAGTGTCGATAAGCCATAGATGTCTCTGCAATCACATCAAATATTTCAATGTATTAAAAGTCGAAACTAAATTATAAAAAAATACAGAATTATTATTGAAATAAACAGAGAAATATTGGAATTGCTTAACTTTATTCATTATGATACTTACGTTAAAATAATGGTTTATATAATTGATCTATAAATAACTGAAGAGCACTTGGCTAAACAATACTTTTAATGTCAAATTAATATGAATATTTTTTTTTATATGAATATTAAATATGGTGGTTTATTCTTGAATATACGTATTTGTAAATTTTTGACATACAAAACTAACAAGAATACAAAATCATTTGTACAAGGTGTTGCATCTTGTAAGTACCACACTTTTAAAACACGATTTTATTACTATTTATTTTATTATCAACAATCAACGATTTTTATTTATTTACGATTAAATTATAAAAAAGTAATAGAACTACTACTCAAATATTTTGTATCTGTGAGACTAAAAAATATATTTGGTTTATGTACTATTCGACAACAGATGGCGTCAAAGAGAGTTTTATTTGTATAAGTTCAGTTGAAAATATACAATATAGATGGCGTCTTTATAACACAAAATATAACATTTCTTTATTGAATTATTACTTTATTCACATACATAATATATAACCCTGAAGATATCTGCAATACTTTTTTAAATTTGTTCTTTATATTTTAGCAGCTGACTGCTTAAAATTAAAAAAGGCTAGACAAATTGTGATATAACTTTTTATAAGTTCATTAACCTTTTTCTTATTTAATTAGCAACTTACTCAAAAACTAATTATGACGGTAAATTAAATTACGTAGCTATTTAGAGATTTTACTAAATTTTTAAGATAATTAGTTACCTTATTCAAAACAACACATTTTACATTTCACAAATACCTACGATATGTATAATTTTGTATTATATTGATTTATTATTTGTTTGAACCAAATTACAAAGTTATAAAAAAACAGTTTTTAATTTTGTTTTCTATAAATTTAATATTGTATCCTTGCTAACTTAATATTTAATATTTATATAACATATATTGTTAATTAATAATTAAATACATAAAATATAGTACATAATTTCATAACTCACATTCAAATGCGGCAAGGAAGTCGCGCGCTATTTCGCGATGAGCGGCTTCATCTCGGGAACTAAGATCCAAGCGGGAGCGCCCCGACCTCGGCTATTACCCGCAAGGTCTTCGGATCACCAGTCGATTTAACCAGCATCCCCACCAATCGCCGTGACACTTCTTAAACGAGGATAATTTGCTATTATTTGTAAATTGGCGTACCGCGACGTCCGCTGCGGCCTGTCCGCTTCGCAGTCGTTCGGGAGCACGGGACCCTCCTGGCTTCCCGCTGCCACCGAGTCACGACGTGTAATCCCTAAATAAATAATCGTCACGTACCCGACAACTTCAGCCGCCGATCCAAGCGCCAGTCGATAAGATATAGCCCGCGTACAAACACTTAAACTTTGTAATGAAAATGTGAAAACTCGCGAACGCGATATGTCGAAATCATTAGATGATATACCGAAGAAGTACGCGGAGGAGGAGTCAAACATGGACGAGGACAGTGAGGAGCCAGCGGGATGCTATCAAAGAATGATTGTTTGGTTGCGGATCAATCCGAATCTCGTTATGTTGAAAGTGACTTTGTTTGTGATGTACGGGGCAACGGCTTCTCTCTTGCCTTATTTGACAATACACATGCAGAGTATAGGACTAACTGTGCCAGAAATTTCTTTTGTGTATTTAGCATTACCATTTACGACATTTTTAAGTCCACCTATTACCGGTAAGTTTGATATACGGCTGAAATATTGAAATTGATGGATTTGTATTATTATATGTTTATTTTTAGGTTTTCTAGTCGATCGTTTCGGAGAGTACAAGCCAGTAGTAATTACAGCCCTCATACTGAACGCAGCTTTCCACCATTCGCTGCTTTTGATTCCACATCAAGAGACCCCAGGAGTAATGCCGTCAGCTTACGTTATGCGACACCCCATTAAAAGAAGCGTTGAGGTATTTCACATTAAAACATAATTTAAATACAAAAAGGAAATGTCTCCTCGTAAGTAGTTACGAATTTAACTCTTGTGCTCAGAATTTGAGCAAATGGATCCCATCCGGTCTTAACGGATTAAGCAGTTTTGTCACAGCGCTCTGTAACTTTATTAAGAGAATAAAGCTAAATTTATGCATATTAATGCCTATGAAGTCAAATCAAGGCTTGATTTGAGTTAGTGTTATGAACCGAATTTACGTTCAAGAGTTCCTAGATTTACCTAATGTTAATGACTTTAAATTGGTCAATAATATATTTTGATGAAATTTAACTGCGATTATGTTCATATTGTTGTCGAATCAATGTCTCTATTTGTTTAGATCTGGTGGAGTCCATGTCCTAGTAGGGAGTGTCCTGATGAGGATGAACAAGTGGACTTCGTTCTTGACAGATGTGTTGATCACTGCATGTTATCAAGACCTACTGAGAGACCATCGAGTGATCCAGCTGATGATAAAGACGATCTCGATTTTCATATATCACACAAGATTCATCCACCGAATCTTTCCAACAGCAGGTTCAAAATAATAATAATTATTAAATTGCTTACGTCAGTTTACATTAGATTTAAATCACTTTAATAGTCTTGTAAATAGTCGGAAACGATTCTACAAACACATTTAATGTACATTAAGCCTTCCTCGGAGCCTACGAATTTGCTATAGTGATAACATGTACATTCAACTGTGGATTGGAAAACGAAGGAAAATAGTTTAAATTTTATATTGTCATATCGAATGGATGATTTTCTTTTAGTAATTGACCTTATTAAAGTTATTGAAAATAATAAAGCTCATATTTATAATAAGTTTCTAATATAACAGATTTCAGATCTACGTTTAAAAAGTATTTAAGATACGAATGTTATGTCATATTTTACAGTTTCCTTAATATTACTGATGAGGATGAAGATTATAATGATGCAGCATTCTTTTTGATTGAGGTACATGATGATTTAGGGGAACCAAAAGAACAGCTTGGAATCGAAATGGAAAGGGTTTGTAAAAATAATAAATAATAATAAATATGTGAAATACTGTTGGTAACATTTAATTACATCAATTGCTTTTGTTGTAGGACGACAATGATACAGTAACAGATTTCAGATCAAGGTTTGGCGAGAAACTTCTCCTTGCTCAAGGAGTAAATATTACAGCGCTTGATAAGGAAGATTTGAGATGTGGCGGTCTTGTGATGCTGCACAATATGACCAAACTTTCGCAACAGCGTCTCGAAACCTTATCGGCTGACTGTATGGTACAAAAATGCGACTTCAGGTAATAGCTTTGTTCCAATGTGTATTATAATTTTCAAAAATAAATATTTAATATTCTGTATTTGATAACTTTTAGAAAAGGTGGCCCAGATATCTGTCCTCCAGATTACAAGGAGAGCGATGATAAAACATTTTACATTTACTTCTTTCTACGTTTCATGGGAACTATTATGTTATCAGCCGGCGTAACGATTATGGATCCAATTGCCTTGATGATGATTCAAAAATATGGCGGTGATTTTGGTAGAGAGAGATTGTTTTCAAGTATTGGAATGGCAATTTTCTCTCCTATAACTGGCATGCTCATAGATATGAGAAGTAAACAAGTCGGTAAGTAGAAAATTGTAATCGTTATCTTCAATGTCAGTACGCAGTTAATGAATGTTTGCACCTTGTTACAGGCTACACGGACTATTCAGCAGCTTTTTACACTTATGACGTTTTGTTGTTGATATCAGCCATCACCGTTGCTGTGATGCCCCTCGGAGCGAAGTTACCAGCTGATAATTTGCTACACGATTTAGTTAACATAATTAAAATGCCACATATCATAGTATTCATATTTTTCCTCTTCGCTCTTGGAAATTTCTGGGGCTTCATTGAGTCATATCTCTTTTTATATTTGAAGGAACTCGGAGCACCGAACTTTTTACTCGGTAAGAGTCTACTTAACGTGTAAGATATATATTATCAATAAATCAAATAAACACTTCAGCTGTTCTGCAACACATACAATTTTTTTTTCGTAACAGTTGGTAAGTGTTTACTTGGAATTTAAAATCTGATACTACTAAGACTCGGCTAAACAGTAGGTACTAAGATAAATCTGTAATGAGTCAATGATAATAGACCGTAGATTAAAATATTCTATTTGAACAGTGCAATAGTATGACTTCGCGTTGAGGCTATTGCCTTCAATGGTAATTGGAGTCATAGGATAGTCTTAACCTTGTTTTTTGTATACTATGATTGGCGTGATTGGTAGATTAGCCTTTTGCGCCGCAGGTCGTGGGTTCGATTCCCATCCAGGACAGACATTTGTGTACATGAACATGTCTGTTTGTCCTGAGTCTAGATGTAGTTATCTATATAAGTATGTATAGTTAGTATGTATTTACAGAACAAAAGTAATTTATGTAGTATATCAGTTGTCTGGTTTCCATGGTTTGGCCATGTGTGAATAGTGTCCCAGGATAGTAAATACTTAACTCAAGCGCATCAAAAAATATGTTATTATTGCATCAAGCTTATAACATCAGTAAAATAAAAAATCTCAATACACAGGTATAACTGTGACGGTGGGTACTTTAAGCAGTATTCCCTTCCTGTACGGAGCTGACGCCATCACCTCCCGCATCGGTCACGTCAACGTCATCATCGTGGCCTTCTTCTCCCACGCAGCCAGACTAGTTGGTTATTCGTTTATAGAGTAAGTATGTGTTATCAAAGTAATGACCGGCACAGGGCAAAAAACAACTTAGATTCCATGACGGCCAATTTGTCATTTCAAGAAATGGCTTTGACAACCTTTGTTTTTAGTTTGCTTCTATCTTTAATCTTACTATCAGGTGGCCTATTTATTCACCTGTCATCTTCTTCAAATAATATATATTATAATTGACTTTATTTACGATATCGTCCCCTGGTATGGAAGTCGACCTTACATTTATCAATTGAAGATGCGATTATAATATTATGGTAATCGACGAAGGGAAGTTTCACAACAATGTTGAACGATATATCTACTATCGCAGATAGCAAATATAAATACGAGTTTTATTTTTAGCATCATCTAGGGCGTACATTAGGAATATTTACATGAATCACAATTTGCTCTGAACGTCTCAACAATTAATGACATAACAATAGTCTGCTTATCTGATAAGGATTGACGATATGTATTATTCAATTGTAATAACAGTGATTGAATGATTATAGTGGAAGATACTGTAAGGAAAACGCAATTAGCTGTAGTCAGGAATGTAAACGTGCCGCTCATAAGCTGAACCATATAGTTATAGTATAGATGTTACCAAGACCAAACAATAATAAAACAAAATAAGACATTTATTAAAACGTTCATTAAAATATTTAAAATGCCACTAAAAATATATAGTATATAGTATAAATTGACCTAGAGCTAGACCGTCGCTTACCTATTTATAAGCAGCTGTTCGATGTCCCCCTGGTCGATGTCAGCTATGGCTATATATTACAGTATGCAAGTGTTTGCGCACAAATGAATGCAATCATATTTTCTTGACTCTCATAATCCAATGGAAACCGGAAATATGTCAGACGTAGAAACAACCTGGCATGTGGATTGTTAATTTGGAGTTTAGCTTATATATCCTTATTCGTAGTCAACTCAATATTAATGACCCTTACGAGAGATTTACTGATTTGTTAACTCGTTATTTTATAACATTATAATTATTATTACCTAACCTATAAATAAAAAACAACTCCCCCATTGTTCGCTGCAGGTTACAACCTGGTGGTTACAACCATTTTATGTAGGTATTTGTTTATTATTCAATTAATTTAAAGTGACATATTTATAAAATACATATACACAAAACATAATATAGTCTTATATACATATATTTTGACTTTTGTACATAAAAAATAATGGAAAAAGGCTCAAGGCACAGTCTTCAGCAAATTAATAACTTTCGATTATAGTAGGTACTTACTTAAAATGAAATCTTATCAAATATTATTTTTCAAATACTCATAAAAGATCAGAAACATCACTTCTACTAAGATAAGTCGACAATTATTTTTTTAAATAGTAAATTTTGATTTCTTAACACGATTACATACACAATATATGAGACACAGTAATCAGTACTCCAATTCACTTTGGACTTTATTCATTTATATTGTCTGTTAAATAATTAGAGAAATTCTCAATATTATAATTTAGATTTAGGATGTTACCTAAAGTGCATGAAATGCGATTATTTGTTCGATGGCGATAAAAGGTAGCCTATGTTTATCTCCATGATACCTACATGTGTCATTTTAAATTGTTGAATCAAGACGTAGACGTATCAAGGTATACAAATAAGCTAGTTTGTCTGTGCAGTTTCTCTAGAATCACCCATGATTATACCCGTAGATTTTATAGATGGCTGTTATATAGAGGTAAATGTTTCATAAGGTTGAAGCATGGTTTGCAACCTAAAGAACCTAACCTAACGTAAAAAATGGTTCACAATTCAGCCGAACATTATATTGGGATTTTATGTCATGAATAAAATGAGATTCTATATCTATGTTAATATTGTATATAAATCATTGCACGTTTTGCCTGTTATTCTGACACTTAACTCGTCATAACGTCCGTTTCAATTATAAAATTTACAGTGTTGAGGAATATTATGCGACGGTGAAGCATTGTCAAGTTTATGAGCACAATGATCAAGTGTGGGTGTCATATCCAATCCCACAGCGTTTACGTAGCTCACTCAAATTATTATACAGTTTGCATGAGTTTTATTTATAGAATAAATCAAGGCAGTAAAGAAATTAGATGAAGAGTACTTACTGGATGGACTTCATTTCTAACACCATCTAAATATGAACATAAATTGATGAGCGTTAAATTTTAATATTTGAAATAAAACGTATAAAATATGAACACAGAAAATATTGTTTTGCTTATGATTCTTAGGCAAATTCGTACACTGTCTTCCTAAGTATGCCCTTTACGACCATAAGAAGTTAAGCTGTTACGATATTAAAGGGAATTGAAATTACTACGTAGTAGTGTGGAATTTGTCAGTATCTTAGCATTATCGTATGTAACCCCTTATTGATACTGAGTGTAAATAATCCTCATTGTTATTATACTGTTATTGTTATTGATTTTGATTGTTCGATATGTTTCAATTGCCTCGTGGGCATAGTGGTTAGTTTTTAATGATAAAAATCCAGAAGCGCCCGATACTAATTTCAGGTCGGGCCAATAAAAACTTTTAGGTTTTTCTGCCAATCATTTGGAAGTTTGGGTGTGTTACCGCACTATAATATCTTCTTCGACGTCATGATTTTATTTTGTAATTTAAAAAAACAGCTTTTTAGTTCACATTGCATTTTGTAGTGCACTAAGTATTGTATTTTTTTTTCTATTGGCTTATTTTAGTTACAATACAGTTGTGTTTCAGCGACATTTCTCTCTTGAATGTTTGTGAAATTCTTTATATCTTTGAAAAACTTTTATAACTTTGGTTATGGATTTTTTAAATCATATTTTTTTAGAAACTCCTGGTGGTGTTTCCCCTTTGAAGCGATGGAGTCATTATCTGTCCATTTGATGTGGGTCGCCGCTGCCACGTATTGCGCGATGTTGGCGCCAAAGAGCTTATTAGCCACTTTGATAGGAGTCCTCGGGATGGCACATTTTAGTTTGGGTTAGTATGAATGGTTTGTGTGACTCCTAAAGACATTTTAACCATGTACAATTTAATACATTAAACAAATCCTACGTAATATATAACTAGATACTATCTCAGGTCGAGGAAGCGGCAGTTTCGGAGGAGGTCTTTTGATTGCTTCTTTGGGGACTAGAGAGGCGTTCCGTTACATGGGACTTATAGCGTTTCTTGGCGGTGTTCTATACGGTCTTCTGCACTATTTCTGGCTTAGAAAAATCAATATGAAGAGTGTTCACGATGTCTCTGATCCAGATACTGGTAAGTGTGTTGTTACGTAAGTTACTTTAATACATTTAGTTTCTATGTTCACTTAATTTTAAAGATATATTGCTTCCAGTTTTTTTTTAATATAATTATTTTATTATGTCTTATGTTTTTTAAACATTTATGTGTAATGACAAATGAGTCACCTGATGGTAAGTCACCAATGCGCCCTTGGAATCCCTTATGAACCTTACTTTCACAAGGGACAAAGAGGAACACAACAAGACTATGTTGCTGTTTAGCGATAGTGATGAATAGTTGGTACGTCAACTGGCCTGTTGTTAGATCTAGATTATAGAGTTGACGTTTGTTTAAGCTTATCATTAAATCAAATTGTACTGTTGTCTCTATATTTCCTGCTTATTTTAATTTGCTGTAAAACAAATAAAAAACCAAGTGATACCAATTACCTAAATAAGAGCAAATTATTCAAGAGGTACAACATTGAAGGAAATATTTCTCTTCACAGAAAGTGCTGAAGGAGACAAATTGAATGGAGAACCTCTACGCAAAGATGCCGGGACTATGGTGTCTCTTGAGAGACTGCATATAATCACTCGTTTCAACCCTCTTGGTTCATTGCACTCTTTGTCACGAGGCTCCAGAGCAAGGGTGCGTTATGTTATTATAACTTATATTTAAATGATTTATCGCTTATTATAGATTCATTCAAATTAAAATTGTGAGACGTTTTTATAAATTTAATTAGATATATTTTCATTTTATATAGACAATTGTTCTCCTATAGAAATTCATAATATGTAGGTATGCACAATATGTATAATTTTTTTTCCGTATACAAATAGAAGTTGTAGTTATAATTCAAACTTTGTACATCACAAAACGAAATAGTAAACAACAAAGTAATTCTTATTACAATTTTTATTTTTTTGTTTCGTTTGTTATTTTTTCACAGCTGTCCCAAGGCGATATAAACGAATTATGCCGTAGCCGTAGCGGCAGTAACAGTCAGAGACGCTGCAGCAATATTGAGATATCTCCCAAAACGCCACAAGGATCCGCATCTAAAGTGGATCTCTTGAGATCTGCGCTGGAGATCAACCACCACCAAGGCAGAGGACATATATCCAACCCTGTCCTATCCAGTCAGAATAGACCCACGCATCAATATAAGGTAGGTACTACGTTTATTTGTTTAATGAATTTATTATGTATAACTATAAATATATACAATATATTTAATTATATATTATTTAATTTCATAATCGATTCGCAAAATATTTTTTCATCAAGAATAAAGAAGAGATACGACGCAACCGCGTTTCTTTCTTATTTTACTTAAAGCCCGCTTTATGTCGGCTCTATGTCGCTGCCAGATTGCTAATAGTAATATTTTTTTATAGCATAGGTAGGGGGACGAACATATTATGGTCACCAACGCCCATATATATTGGCATTGTAAGAGATGTTAATCGTCGCTTACATTGCCAATGAGCCACCAACCTTAAGATGATATGTCCCTTGTGCTTGTAATTACACTGGCTCAATTACTGTTTAAACTGGAACACAACAGTACTAAGTACTGCTGTTTTGCGGTAGAATATCTAATAAGTGGGTGGTACCTACCCAGACGAGCTAGCACAAAGCTCTACCACCGAGTAAAGAGTAAATATGCGAACATATTGTTATTAACATATCTGAACGCTCTATTATTGAAAACATAATACTCCATATATTGCTATCTATTTGGAAAAATATTAGCAAATTAGTTGTACTTTATAATATCGAAATTTGTACATATAATCAAATCACATTATAGAACGATCTCAAAATATTATTAGAGAAAGCTAATTCTATCCACTTCAGCGGCTTATACCAAATGTATTTATTATATTTAAAAATACAACATTAAAAACTAAACAATCTTTAATAAGCAAATACTACGTAAAATTCAAATATAAATTTGTGATTCTTCTATTTAAATTAATTATCTTGTCACGGCTTAATGAAAATTTATAGCTTTGAGTATAAAATGATAACATATTCAAAATACACTCAGGAGTATATAAATAAGGATTAAATATTCTGTATCAATTAGGAAGTATGATTTTTTACATCAAAACATTATTATTTGAAGGTTTTAACTTTGGTCACGATTTTGTAATTGTCATTATTTGCAAATCTAAATGCCTTGATGAATATTGTTGTTAAGATAATAATTTTTCATTCATTATAGAACGTCATTTAACGTTCATTTATTGCTTATAAATTGCAAATGTGAACATTAATATAACAAAAAAACATACAGACGAATTGATAACCGGTTAAAAATAAATTTAAAAACCAAGATTACGATATTTTGGCATAAGATTACGCAATAATACGTAAAAAAATCCAAAAGTCAAAACTTCTTATATTTTACCTCGTTTGTGTTAACTTTGTTGCCATCTTAATATATAATATCGATGTTTTTATTGAAAACATTTGTTAAGAATTTTATAAAAATAAGTACAACACATATTCATTTTCGTAGCTAGCAAACAGCGCGCCCAAGCTAACTCAACGCAATAATATATCCCAACCCGCGCTCGCCGAGTACGACCGCCGGAGGGACTCTATACCCGAGGAAGCTGAAGAGGACCGCCTCGCGCCAGCTCCTAAGCCAGCGAAAACAAAGAGCGACCACTTACCGCCACCGCCCACTTACGACGAAGCTACGAGAGAAAAACGAAATAGTTGGCATTCCGACGACAGCACGCCGACTTAATCACACTATTCACAACTAAGGATTCTAAAAGAGAACATTTAATTAGATATCTAACATACGTAAATATACAGTTTTATTAGTCACTGTTTTGTATTAGATGAACTTGCTAAAATTGTATACATCTTTAATAGAATTTATATGATTATAAACAAATAAAAGTCCACAGTAAAGGACAGATATTTGCGGGACCGAGTGTAGGAATAAAAATTACTATACGGCTGAGAATCACACCGGCTATTGTTTGAGCACATCGTAATTGGCCAGAACGTTCTTTGTGTTCGTTCGCGCATTATAAAATCATAAAAAAATAGGTTACTTGTTTTTATAATGTTAAGTTTTTTTACATATTCTATTTAAATTAAATATATTTTTAGAGTTTCGCAACAGTTTTGGTCTGACGAAATAATATAAAGACTATTATTATTTTATATTTAATTAAAAATACATTAGAGTATGCGTTGAAAATGTAGTATGAATGATAAAATATAAAAGGATAAAGGAAATAATAAGAGATGTATGTGCTATACTGGGGGACCAATTCTACTAACAAATTGTCACTTAATCTCAATCGAATCAAAGCGCTGCCGTTTATCCGATTTCCTATTGTTTAATTTAATTATCGACTATTGGCATTTAAGTAAACAATTAAGTTTGGTTTTACATAACGGTATATGTTAACAGCGTATCGGTTCTGTTCCGATCGGAATAAATATATAATAGTCCAAGTTGGATTCGAATCGCATCGGGAACATATTATGGTAATCGTTATAGAATAGTAGAATTACCCCTTTTTACCTAAATCATGTGAATAGTAGTGATGTTTTTATTAGAATTTAGAATTATAAACTATTTATAAATTTTGACTTACATATGTAACAAAAATATATATATTTATACATACTTTAATAATTTTTATATGTAGCTTTATTTAAATGACGCAAAGATAAGGACCACGGCTCCATATAAAAAAAACATTAAATAAATGAAATAATATCGTTTTCTTTGTATTTTGGAAAGTTTATAATTTTTTGGATATGTTACAATCGTTCGTTGTGGTGTGCGTCATCAATAGCTTTACTTGAAACTTGATACTTTTTACTCGGTATTGCATTAGACAAGAGCTAGGTGCAAAGTCTCGGTCGGCAACTTAATTGCAAGTCAAAATATCGTTAGACATGTAAAAAAATCTAAAAATAAAAAAACAAATATATATTATAATCGTAAAGGCTGAAGAAGATATTTACTGTAAACAAATAATACCAACATGTAACTTTTGAAATTATTATTATACTTAAGTACATAACGAAACCTTAAAGTTTATCCATATTTTAAAATGTTTAATTGTTTTGCATTAAATAGGTTTTATATCTCGTTCGATTTTTGTATGTCATTTCACATTTACCTTTCCTTTTTTTATTGGACTTAAGGGACATATTAAATAATAAAAGTAACAAATATATTATTACGATGCATTACATTACTTGCAATATATACACACATCTTATTTGCTGCTTAACAAAACTTTTACATACAAAAATTGTACTAAAATAAAAAAAAATCGCGTATATTTTTTATAGTACCAAAATCGTACTATTACAAATACTAGACATATATGTCTTATAAGATGATATTTTTCAAAGTGAATTAAAATATATAGGTACATATTTCTAAAGGATTGGAGAGCAATGTGTGGGTGGAATTAAAAAAAACGCATTACAAGAAAGCTACATTTAACATTAAGAAATGCATTGAATTTGAATAACACATTTTCTTGGAATTAATATGTTTATTTTTTAAATATTTTGTATTTAGTCATCGTCAGGGCAATCCTTTTGGTCTGTTCGAAGGAAGTAAGCTCGGTTGATGTTGTTCTTATCGGCGGCTGCGTACGCCTTTTCTAGAGTTTCAACGGGTGGGGTTCGTTCTCTGGTTAATATCCACGCATTCCCTAGATATATACAATATACATATAGTTTAATTAAATTCTCATACGATTTACAATACGTAACTAATTTGAAAAATACCTTAAACTGACCTTTTATTAACATAATATCATTTAATATAACTTAAATATTAATTAAGTTATGTTTCGTTTTGATAGTAAAATATCGTGACAATAATAACTTCATACATACAAACTTGTCTATAAATTATATATATATATACACTGAACTAAGAATGCTATTTAAAGTAAATAAACTACAAACTTGTATGAAAGACGCCAAATTCGTAGCAACTCCACACCAGTGCATAGTTGTCGTAGTCCGTGTCAACGACCCAGTAGGGTGCGGCCATGTTGACGGGTAGTGATGGGAACCGGACGGAGAGCTTGCCCTCATCAGACCGGCTCACTTGCATCGCTTCCCCTTCTATCTCGGACTTCATGCCAGTGCTGGTGGATGAAAAATAAAAAATGATCTGTTCATTTTGAAAGTGACACATATCAATACGGTATTAGATCTTCTTTAAATAAAAGTTAGAATATTTGAAACTATTTTTATTATTATACAAATCATAATTTGTATAATTAAGATGTATGTATAATTTACATGCTTTTATAATTACATATGAATGAATAAATTATTGAATACATAGTATATAGATAATATTCATTTAGTCTAATAGGGACTTGCAATCTTCAAACAGGCTTATAGGCTGACTTAATTAAAAATAAATAGTGACATATTAAAAATATGAAATTGCTGTATATCTCCGATTAATAACTTACAAAGAACTTATCTGTTTATTGACGACGCTGATTACACCATTTTCTTTCAGATCGTAATTGGCAGTAATACATTTGCCTCCGAATTCGAATGCTGCGAAGTATTTCTCAGCTTCATACCATTTACCCAAGTACTGAAATCGATAACACAAAATATTAACGTTAGTTACGTTAATATTTTGTGTAAAGGTTTTAAATTAACTTATTAATGGATTGAAACTCGTTTATAACATGAAAAAAAATTCACACACACTTCCAACTTCCAGACTCCGAAAATTTTCTAAGAGAAAAACCCTATAGGCTATAACTATTTATTGGCCCGACCTGGGAATTGAACCCAGGACCACCGAGTCTGTGGCCTTATATTTAGCCACTAGATCAACGAGGCAATCAGGCAAATTATGACAATATCACCAAATGTACAAATGAAAACATATGTGCCATCACAATTTAACACCACTAGTTTAGTAAACTTACTAAAAACTAACTAGTTTTAATGTTTAAACATAAATAAACAAAAGGTGACTAAACACTAGCACTTACTCGATTAGCATTAAAATCGCCCATAACGGCCACATCAGGACAGGATCCAGGGAACACCATCTGCGCCCTACATACTTCCAATATTAACCCGCAAAGGAAAATAGCGATCGCTCTCAACACAGACATCTGGGAACCAACAAGACCATACTATTACTTTGATGAATTACCATTTAAATTGAATACATTGTTAACGATTTATCTAATATTTTATAATAATATAACAATAATAATACCATTACAAAATATAAAACAGTACAATGAGAATTTGTTTGCAATTAATGTATTTATATTTTTTTATTATTTAACTGTTTCAGAGGTACCATTCGTCGAAGTAGTTATTTTTTATTGCATAGGTAGGCGGACGAGCATATGGGCCACTTGATGGTAAGTGGTCACCAACGCCTATAGACATTGCCGTTGTTCCACCATCGCTTACATCGTCACTGCGCCACCAACCTTGGGAAATAAGATGTTATGCCCCTTGTTCGTATAATTACACTGACTCACACACCCTTGAAACCGGAACACACCAATTCCAAGCACTGCTGTTTGTATATAACCAACAAACTATAATAATTATATTAATATCTTCCAGACCTTTATAATAAACGTCATGATAAGTAAAACGTGTGTAAACGTCTGAAAAACATCAGAGACTTCGATAAATTTATAGAATAATTTTGAAGTGGTCGTCAGTAATGAATAAAATGAAGAAGTTAAAAAATGCTATATTTATCAATAACAATAAGTGTTTGTAAAATCATCTATGCAATAATCACTTTTTTTTTTATTGCATAGGAAGGCGCACGAGCATATGGGCCACCTGATGGTAAGTGGTCACCAACGCCCATAGACATTGGCGTTGTAAGAGCTGTTAACCATTTCTTACATCGCCAATGCGCCACCAACCTTGGGAACTACGTCGTTATGTCCCTTGTGCCTGTAATTACACTGGCTCACTCACCCTTCAAACCGGAACACAGCTATAACAAGTACTGCTGTTTTGCGGTAGAATATCTGATGAGTGGGTGGTACCTACCCAGACGAGCTTGCACAAAGCTCTACCACCAAGTAAACTTAAGCTAGCTGCTTATTCCAACTTCTTATAAGGAGTCATTAGTCATCGAAGACTTCCTACAAGGTTCATCAGTCTTTTTTATAAAGTCAACAAGATCTGTTGCGTTTTATTTTAAATTATGTATCAGTTTTATATGTTACTTTTTATTACCTTTAAAAAAATTACGTTTAAAAATATGTAATTTGTAACCACAACAAAGAAAACCACGAAGAATAATAACTACACAGAATAGCGAAAACCACTCCTTTAACACAAGATTTTATAGGAGATTTTCTTTGTTTGAATTTTTTCAACTAAATTATCGCCGGCCTTTAGGCGAAAAACACGTAGACCATTGAAACTGGTTTCAGACTCATTAACGAGTGTATGCTAAGAGATGTACAGGTTCTGCGTATTTTTAAATTCAATGTTATTAAATCATCAATCACATATTGGAACAGGTGTATTAAAATAAACAGAAGATTTAATAGTTTTGTTTTAAGTATCGACAGGCGAATGAGATATAAGGTCTTTCTTTCTTAATCTTTCTTAAGTTTTTATCCATAAGTTATGTTATTTTTTAATATTGATATTTATATACGCAAAATTGCAAATTGGTTCCCTGATGGTAAGTATTCACCACCACCCATAGACATTGGCACTGTAAGAAATATTAATTATGCCTTACAAAGCCAACTTTTGAAAGGTAGGAGTTTCGCTAAAATATTGAACATATCATAGCGAAAGATGTCAAGTCCTTTGTGCCTGTAGTTACACTGGCTTAATCACCCTTCAAACTGGAATACAACAATAGGTATTAAGTAAGTATTAAGTGGGTGATATCTAATCCGAAGAGAGAAAAATTTAATATGATACAATCTGAATACTATTTTGCTGCAATATATTTCTTATATTATATAAAAATGTGTATATTTCATGATGATATTAGTGTGAATTAAAAATTCATTGTGATGACATATTTTTGACGTGACAACGTCTTATAAATTGGTTTGCCGGGTGACACTTCAAGAAACTGCGTTACGCTCCGCTCACGTTATGCGCTCACAATGAGAGCGAGTGAGAGGCACGCGTCCCTTCCACTCGGGCATGGTTAGCCCGCCTAAGAGCGAGAGAGACAGACATAAAAAGTGAAAGGCACGCGTCCCTTCTAAGTATAAATACGTATGTATGTGTAAAGGTAAAAATAAAATTTTGTTAATATGAAATTCAGTGCGAGATTCTTTGTATAAATTAATGTTTTAAATATAATTCTTTGTATAAATAAATGTTTTAAATTGTTACTATTATTTCATCCTTCTTCCTACTATACGAATGAATATTCACATTAAAATTATTTTACCACTCAAAGTCGTTGTCACGTAAAACTTTCGCCCGTATACCGACTTTACAGGCAACCAATTTTTTTTATAGCAAAATTGATAATTTGTAGTCAACGCAAATTAAATTTATATACTACTATATATTTATATTATCTTTTGATTAGAAACCTATTAAAGGTGGAATCGAAATTTATTATTAATTTATAAAAAAATAATATTTGTAGCCTTGCGTTAATGATTACGGCGACATTTTATTAATATAATCATGAATGTAATCATGTCAATAACATAACCTATATATTACCTATATATAATATTAATTTGTGTTTTTCTTGTAATACGTACCGATAAGATAAGATAAATAATAAAAGGTAAAAAAAACAGACGAAAACCACATTCTAATTAAATAAAAAAACGAATCTTCGCACGTTTACTCGCCCCTGACCTTATATATCTGCACTTTACAAACGAACATTAAGTATGTACAGGCAGCTACGGGCAGGTATTTTTTATTATTTTTACATATTCGTAGAAGAGGCAGAAAAACTAAAAAACAAAAAAAATGTTTGACTATTTTTTGCATAATGGATAATTCCATTATGACGTAATTGGAAATATGTATGTAAAGAGTTAACAAACGTGCGCCGACTTTACACTTTATTTAATTTTTTTTTTTTTCGAAACACGATATCATATAGTGCAATAAAAAAATTGAAATATATTAAACTAATTATTAGAACATATTTTTTGCTCTATAACATAATGTACCAGTCAATGTATATACATTCTTATAAATGTGTGTATTAGTTGCAGTTCCCTTTCATATTTATTAAGTTTACTTTAAATAACAAAGAATCGTTTATAATGGATTTACCTTAACAATGCTAAGGGCCGTTATTGTATGTAAATGGTGTCTTCGTTTTGAAATCTTAAGCATATCTTGTTACACTTATTTATATGTAAATTTATTTTATACTTATGTAAATACTTAAATAGATCAATGTTTCTACTAAACTTTCATGAAATCATTTATAGTGAAATTAATTACTCAGGATAGTTTATATGATATATTTTTACAATATATATATTATTTCTTTAATTATTATTATAGTATAAATTTCATTGAATGTATATTTTGATTTATGAGCGATATATGTTTTTAAAAACAAATGTGAATAAGTAAAATTACTTTTTTTAATTAAAATATTTATGCGTAAATGTAAAAAAAATTAAATTAAAATCCATTATTTGTGATAAGTATTGTTCGTGTCTTTGTCTTCTTAACGGTATGTTTTAGCACTGCGCTATTAACAGTGTATATTTACAAATATAGGCACAATTGAATTATTCAAAATAATAACTCAAAACTTGGTAATATAATATATTAACTTTGAGCAGTGATAAAGTTCTTTGAGTTCAGTCTTGTAGTATAATTGTATCTACATTATAAAGTAATGTATATCAAGTTCTTGGAAGAAGTCTCGGTAGCGATATGTACTTATAAACAAGTCAATTTGACGTTTCGCGTTCAGGGCGATGTCATTTCAATACACGTACTTAGCCTAGGTCAGGAGGCTGTACGGTACTTTGAACGGTAATCTTGGGCATGAGAAGTATTTTAAATACAAGTATCAAGAATGATCGAACGTTCTATTTTTATTCAAATTATATGATTTTAATTAAGTATACTATTTGTTCGTTGTGAATCCAAAACTGCTTTCTTGTTTTACCCACTAATATTTGGAGCCAGGGAAAGACAATGCTATACTTAATGCCAGTCTAAAAACCTAGTGCATATATATATTTATTTTTACCACCGTTTGCCACCGTTACCTGAATATCTATATTCAAAATAAAAGGAGTGGTACGTGGGAGTGCCGTCAAAATAGCCAAGTTATACATAGTAAGTATATATACACAATTATTCATAGATAATATCCAAACATATGCACTTACATTTACTAATGACAATGACACGATTATTTGCATTATCTTTTGAAAATATTTACTTGGTGGTAGAGCTTTGTGCAAGCTCGTCTGGGTAGGTACCACCCACTCATCAGATATTCTACCGCAAAACAGCAGTACTTGTTATTGCTGTGTTCCGGTTTGAAGGGTGAGTGAGCCAGTGTAATTACAGGCACAAGGGACATAACATCTTAGTTCCCAAGGTTGGTGGCGCATTGGCGATGTAAGAGATGGTTAACAGCTCTTACAACGCCAATGTCTATGGGCGTTGGTGACCACTTACCATCAGGTGGCCCATATGCTCGTCCGCCTTCCTATGCAATAAAAAAAAAAAAAAAAAAGAAAAACATTTGATAAATGAATTAACTTTTAAACGATAAAGCATAATAATTTTAATAAAAGGAAGCAATTAATAAATCGCGTGTAAAATGTAAATATTATTTAATTAAGAAACTACAATACATTTTTGCTTAAATATAATTTACATCGAAAAGGAAATATTGTACAAGCAGCCGGTTAATTTCGTACTCGTATATAAAACCTTTTTAGTTGATCCTATAAGATTAAAATAATCAAAGCCGGTATTTATACGCTTAATCCCATAACTTGTTCGAACGACCGGTCTCTTCGACGTCGTGTATGATGAACCGTTCACTTGATGTACTTCTTCTTGGCCTATAATTGATTACTTCAGTTTGTTATGGCTTCGTTCATATAAATAAAGCCTCCTCTTAACTTAGGTAAGTTATGAAGATAACAATAGATATATATGAAATGAAAAAAGTCAAGTAGTCAAATTATTTCAATTAAAGTGTCTTTGTCATAGCTATTTTAATAAATTGCAAATTTTATTTGATTATAAAGAAATTTGTATTGATATGTAAACATTTAACTTGTAATAATTGCTTGTCTGACTGACTCATTGACGGGTAACTTATTATAGATTTTTATCGACAATTTAAAGGCAATTCTAGAATAAGTTTAATGACTGACTCTATTTAACTGATTTATTTTATAGAAGCTTATAAAGATTTTTTTCAGCATTATGCTTTCTACTGCTGAACGAAAGCCATCCAACCATCTCGTAAAACTTATATAAACTTGTTAGAGGTTAATGCTAATAAAATGTTTATTGCAGTCATTTTGTAGCAATCTACGTTAAATAAATTTCGATTTTAAAATACCTTTTACAAGCATACTAGACGAGAAAATACATAAATAAACTTTACGCCTTTATTTGCATTTGCACCTGCGGAAATTGTTAAAGCAAACGAATGACGTTCATACGTCGAAAATAAAAATTAAACAAGAAACGATACACAAACCGTATGTTGGTGATTCGCGATTTTGATTCTTGTATCCTTTAACACACTATCATTATTTCAATCGATGTCGCACAACGCATATGATTTTTTGATATCTTTTATTGTGTTTCGCTGTGAGTTTCAAGTTTATTCTTTCAGAAAAGATCTGTCTTGAGGATACCATACAACTCGAGTCACTGGCATTTATATTTCTAGTGACATTTTTGCGATGTACGGTTTCATATTCCTTCATAATAATATATAAATCGGTCCTCCTGACCGATTTTGGCCACAGCGGCCAATCTGAAGAGAGATGAGCCAACTGCGCAAACCATATTATTGCACAAGTGTTTGCGCAAACACGGGTGCACTCTCTATTCCCTTACTCTCATAACTCGATGGGACGGCAATCCGACACGACCGGAAAGACTTCAGGCGCAGGACCAACGGCTTTACGTGCTTTTCGGGGCACGGAAGTGTACACACTTCGAACTTCCCGACTCCGGACTGTTAGTAAGAAATTTCGACAGAAAATCTTTGTTACAATAACCTATTTCATATTCTCTCATATTATTATTATGGACTAATTAGTGAAAAAATAATTAATAAGCAAATTGACTTCCAACGCTACTGATCACGGTTTAGTTTATTATGGTTTTATTCACTGCGTGAATTAAACTACTACAAACGTAAAAATGTCACAAAGCTGAATTGATTTTTAATAATAGTAATGAAGTATTTTGTATATAATAATACTGTACTCATACATACACATATTATAATATGAACAAGTACATCTCATTAACAGTAGTACATTGTAACAGAATTGTTGATGTTTAGTTTATAAAAGGCCACACTTAGTTGGGTTTTGATGCCCTGAGATGGTCTTCAGACATTGGAAGCCTGCAGTCTGCACTGATAGGACAGTCGCCACGGCATCTGAGTAGCTTGTGTAATTCCGGGGCGGAAACGAGTATTGCTTGTTTTTTTCGCTAGTATGGCACTTAGGAGTTCAACATACCCAGCATATCATATGGGGTTCGTAAATACATCAGCAATAAGTACCAAGAGTTAAGTTCCTAGATGAATCAAAATATATTTTCAAATCAGTCTCCTACATATTAATTAATAATTTTACGTATACTTTTGAAGTGAAAACTTCTTTACCATCGAGTCGTAAGTCGATGAAATGAAAAAACGTCAGTAAAAAGAGACACACATAAATTCATAAGATTTAAAGTGGGAGAAAATGAGATAGGAAGCATTATACAGTTGAAGCCAAAATTTTTGAAGGTTTCACTTCTACAACGTGTGAATTGCACATATATTTTTTTTATATGTTTCATTGAGTCCTTAATAAAATATCTTAATTTTTATGTCCTAGTTAAAATAATATCCAGTGGCAACCCTACCAATGACCTCGTTTATATAAATCGGTTATTAGAACTCAGAACAGTAGGTATATAAATCAATTCGATACGTGGTATTACGTAACACACAGACATGACATGATACGAAAATAGTGCCTATAAAAAAAGTTAAGGTATTAATGAATTACTATAATTACTATACTTATAGCTGCAAATTTTTAAATTGTAGTTTACAATACCTATGAACACTATTATTTTATTACAATAGCATATCTATATCTATACTAATATATAAAGATGAAGAGTTTGTTTGTTTGATCCGGCAAATCTCAGGCACTACTGGTTCGAATTTAATTTTCTTTTTTTTTGTGTTGTATAGTCCTTTTATCGAGGAAGGCTCTAGGCTTATTTTTATTAATTATATTTTTATGGATACGCTTTTGAAATCGCGGGGCACAGCTAGTATAAAATAAAACGTAAATATGCTACTTACAAAAAGACAAAGACCAAGATAAAGATTTTCTATAAAAATAAATATTTTAGACTTTAGAAGTGAAGTGTATAATGTTTTCCATTACATGATATATGGAAAAACATTCACAAAATTTTCTTTATCTTGAGTCCGGCTCGACATTGATAATAGCAGATAAACAGAAGAAAATGTCAAAAGTGCTTCTTCGGATTCGAATCCACTTTCCGGTCTTAAAATCCACGCAGTCTATTCACTTAATCTCAATTAAATTTATATTTAATACCTACTTATGTAAGTATATTTGACGGATATAACTTACAAGCACTTTTTTGTAACCACAATTGTTCATAAAAATTATATTAATCAAATTAGAATATTTAATATACAAGGTCATGTTGTTTTTAATCTTAGGTGAACATGAAGATGACTCTGTATATAAATTATTTTTGTTTTAAAATTGTACATTTTGTTAAATTCCTGCTAATTTTTGCCTGCCTGCTAAAATTTAAATTAAATAATAATTTTGATTTTTTTTTATGGAACAAATATTTAGTGCCATACACTGACAGATATACAGGTAATATAATAATAAACTAATTACTGAAAAACTGGAGATGTGAACAAACGAAGGCCATCAAAATAATAAAATAAATATATTGGATAATGTACCTATATGATTTTATTATAAAAATAGCATTTAAAAACTGAATATACCTATCCTAATCGATACCTGTGTAAATTTCATGTTATAAATTAAAGAAAACAGTTACTTTAAATTTTATTTGATAAAATAAGTAAAACAAGCTTCATAATATAGATATACCAAACAATTAAGCAAACGAAAATTATCGTAACTACATATTAACCGGTCATATTATAAACTTAAATAGTATAATAATTGTTTTTGAATTTTGTACCTTATAACAAAACAAATAAGGATTGTATGTGAATAAAACTGTTAAAATAATTAAATAGAAACATTATTACAATTATAACTCACCTTCATAACAATTATTTTTACTAACTCGTTTATATATCAATACACAAATTTAAACATAAAAACGTATGTTAGTGCTATCCACTAACTGGCCAAGCGTCGACTGCACTGGCGCACATACAACCTACGCGAGATAATAATAATTAGAGAATACTACAATTTTTTATAATCTACTGTGTAATACAGTTTCATCTACCAAAGACGCTACGTGATCGTCTGAATCTTAACATTTTTTCACACAGACAAGATTTGATCGTATATGGTGAGAAAAATTAATGAAACCTTAGAGAGAGACCGTTAGATGTGATTCATGTTTTTTTTAATCTTATAGAAGATTCTAGAGTCTAGACTCTTCTTTATTGCTGGATTATATTCTAATATTTAATTCTGAACTGCGAACAAGTTTTAGGGTTACGAAGATACAATGAAAAAATGAAATTTTATAAAATAACTCTCCTGCCTGTCGATGTCGGTAACGCGTTAATTTGAAGCATATGAAGCCTCAAAATAACTTTTTTTATTTCGGTCACAGTTGGTAGTTTAATGTATTTTTGTATTATCTCTCGGTACTGTGTCGGAATCACCTTATTCTATATTATTAAAAGTCATATATTTTCTTATAGCAAATTATAATAATATATAATTAATCTATAAAAACAAAATATACTTTATTCAAGTAACTTCTTCTAATAAGCACTTTTCAATGTCATTTTAAAGGATTAGTTTAATTTTAAAGTTACCAGAGATTTTCCAAACCTGTAAGAAACTTTGAATAGAAACGAATACACTCAGACACACAGACGCTCAGTAATTTCTAAGTAGTTACTAAGTAATTTCTTTTATGTGTTATGAATGTTAACTATGTTAAGAACATAACGAAGGAAGAAGAAAGTCTCGGGCTCAGGTATTGTAAATAGCTTTTTTATTATGTAGTTTTTAATATTTCTTTAACAAAATCTGCACATTCGTATCTAACGAGAATTAATTTACTTCTCTATAGCGCCATCTATATTACATCATTTGAACCAAAGCTTACACCTGTAATAACATATTTGTAAAGCGCTCTGATTTGTAACTTAACCTAAAGAGGGCAGCACTCAGTTTAGTAAAAATCAAACAAAATATAAGAATATTTAACGTTAATTTATTAAAATGAAAAGATTTAATTTAAAAAAAAAATATATTTGAAATAAAAGTATTCAAAAATAATTTTCTAATTAAGATTTGAACTTGGTACTTTGTTGAAATATAAGTATCACTTTTTCGTCGATTACTTCGACTGGGAGCGTGGCGTCTCCTGTAATCCGGCTACTCGGAGGTCGGGGCCGGAGGATGGTTTGAGGTCGGGAGTCCTGGCGCTGTGTGGCCCATGTTGACTGGACGTCCACACTAAGCCCGGTATTAATATGGACCCCCTGGAGGAATCCGGGGGGTGCAGGTTCACTAAGGAGGGGCGAACCGGGCCAGAGGGGAAACCCAGCAGCCAAAAGTCCCCGTATCGGGCAGTAGTGGGATAGCGGCCGGGAGTGGGCGCTCAGCGACAGCCTGACCAATACAATCAGACCCGTCTCTTTTTGTTTCAAGCATTCAAAAATGTAGAATTAGTATAATTAACTTATGTTATCGGTTTTATATTAAAAAAGTAATTAAATGTTGTTATCGGTAAAGTTATTTACATAACAGTGACTTATTAATTTAATTATTTTTTAATAAAAATTGTTTTTTTTTAAATTGAATTTGGAGAATTATTGTGTTTACCAAAATTTCCAAATATCACAAACTGTTAAGTTCTTCTTCCTTGCACTTTCCCACTTTATGTGGGGTCTACTCTCCTAATTTTGTGACACCAGGACAATCTGCCCTGGGTTCTCGGGTCGGGCAATTCTTCCTCTGATAAGAGTTTCGTCATGCTGGTCCACCACGTAGCGGGAGGTCGTCCTCTACCTCTCTTTTGTTCGGGCAGTTTTAAGGCTTTTCTTTCTACGTGATCCTCGTCTCTTCGCATGTCGTGACCATACCATCGGAGTCTTTGTCTGATATAGGTGCGACTTTAAAACTACCTCGAATATACTCGTTTCTTATTTTGTCGAGCCTCGCCACACCTCTAGACCATCTCAGCATCTTCATCTCTGCATTGTGAAGCCTTTGTACGTGTGTCTTTTTCACTGGCCAACATTCGGCTCCATACATCATAGCCGTAAACTGTTAAGTTATTTTTCTTAATTTCATACGAGTGGCGCGCCTCTAAAAGTTAACAAAAGACTCAAAATATAAATTGCTTTTATACATAGCATAACTCAATTCATAGTTTTAAAAAATAATATAAGAGAACATTGGTATGTGATCTTTCGTAGTGTACGGGTACGATTATTCGGAATTATCAAAAGTTTTCTATTACGACCTGTCTTTGTTTAAACTTGAATCTAATTTTGTATTTACAACATTTTGCTTCCGACTGCTTGTCTACAATCAATGTTGATCTCAGCCATGCGACCGTTACGGTAGGCTACCAAAACTTTCATCGACAACAGTAGGTACATACAAAATCTAGGGATAAGCAGCTGACTTCCACTGCCCCTCCTTGGGCACACCCATGAGCATTGATAGCCTCATTATTATTTGAAGTCGTCTTAAAAGTAAATTAAATAACAGTTTAGCATTTTTTGTGTGCAATCCGTACCAAATAATTTAAATTTCATTCTTATATTATATAGTTTCTGGTAGGTAAAAACCTCGTGCAACAAATATATTCAATGAACGGTTGGATAATATTTTTATTTTATATTACTTATTATCTAAGAACATTGGATATTTCAAGTATCAATTTATATTTTACTTTAGATGGCCAGTACCTATTGAGCGAATGTAGATGATTCGCTCAATAGGAAAAATATAAACGCATTTGTATAATATTTATACTAATTAGTAAAGATAATATGCCGCGTTCCGCTCTATTGTGCAATCTGTTCAAATATTTTGATTTAACAAATCAGTAATTTGAACTCCTAACTAAAACTCTGGAAACGTCGGGAAATTGTGCCATTACGGAAATAGAGAAGCTGAACTCGACCTTCATTTGATTCCATATCTTAACAATGTAGTTCAGAGTTAATATGAGGATTATTATTATTATTATATTACTCGATCTAGTGTATTCATTGATCAAAATATATGTTAGACAATTCAGACAGTAAGTAAATAAAATATGAAACGTACAGTTTTTTTATTAAATTGATATACAATATCTTTATGTCTAGACTTTTGAATATTTTAAGTGCTTGTTAATTATACCATTGTTATCTATTGGCTTCAAATTACTGAAAAGAGTACGTATAATTTAGCAATTATAAAAATTATATATGTATGTATTTTGCCGGTTGTTACACGGTCACTGAGTTTATAGATGATAACACACATCGAAAATAAAACGATCGCCTACAGGCTGTTTGCCTCTTAAATAAGCATTTGAATTGAAATTTATACCTGTTTGATATTTAGGTTTCCTTAAAATAATAACACATGTGATCCTTATAATTTCGTCTTCTGTTTGTTGGACCATTCGTTATATGTCATGGTTATTTTACTTGGACTATTGACAGAGGAGTGCAAATGAGGAATCTTACAAAGGTGCAGTAAAATGACCACAAAACCGTCGACCCAAGCGTTGATAGGTTGTACAATACTATATACTAAACTAGTTGTGCCCCGCGGTTTCACCCGCGTAAAATGAATAAAAGTATAATGAATATAAATCAGCCAAGAACCTTCCTCGATAAAAGGCTATACAACACAAAATTATAATAAATAAATACAACACAAAAAAAATTAATTAACCGGTAGTATCTGAGATTAGCCGGATCAAACAAACAAACTCTTCAGCTTGATATATTAGTCTAGATACTAGACAAATTTTATTTGTAATATTGAATAAATATTTCTATGTGTCTATTTTTTCGGAAAATGTGTTCACACATTGTATATATGTATTTAATTGAAAAAATTATTAAAATATAACATATATTGTAACAACAAGTTACCAACATAGAAAGTGGTTTGTACATTTCTTTAAAAAAACAACATGGTCACTGCGCCACCAACCTTGGGAACTAAGATGTTATATTCCTTGTGCCTGAAAATTACACTGACTCACCCACCCTTCAAATCGGAACACAACAATACCAAGTAGGTACTGCTGTTTTGCGGTAGAATATCTGGTGAGTGGGTGGTACCTACCCAGACAAGCTTGCACTTAGTAAAGTAAGATGATAATTATGATGATTTAATGTATTCAAATTATTTATTTGTAAAGATTTCTTAGTATATTTTTGAAGTTACAATGGTCAAAATGTCATATAATATATTATGTAAGTATACTACAACAAATTATGCACAATATCAGACTACCTTATTTTAATATATTAAAATGCCATAGAAAATTTACATTTCTAAATAATATTTTAAAATTTCAATCACTTACAATTTTATTGTACTTTAAACATAAAAATAAAAAGAGACGGGTCTGGTTATATTGCTCTTGTAGGAATCCGCTCATTCGTTGATTAGCTGTCTTGTAGGTATCCTTGTACTATTTGGATACAGAGTTATATAATAAATGTATTGAGTGCAAATACATTTTATTCATGCTTTTTAAATATCACGATAGGATTGAGATTGAGCGATTAGTCTGCGAATGTATTTGTAGCTCTTACTTTCCCCAATATTCCCGGATACAAACCATGTTCTATTCAGACATATTTTATTTAGAATTAAATGAAACAAGCACCAGTAAATATTATATGAAATTACCCAGCCCAGGTTTCTCTCTATGCTTTCAATATAATAATACATACTATTAAAAAAAAACTGCCTCGTTGGTCTAGTGGCTTTTTTATTGCATAGGTTGGCGGACGAGCATAAGGGCCGCCTGATGGTAAGTGGTCACCAACGCCCATAAACGTTGGCATTGTAAGAGATGTTAGCCATCGCTTACATCGCCAATGCGCCACAAACCTTGGGAACTAAGATGTTAGCTCCTTGTGCAGTGTCTCTATTAAACAGAGCACAATCTCTATCTCTATTGAGATTGGCCGCCGTGGCCGAAATCGGTCAGAAGGACCTTACCTTACTTAATAACATGACCAACTAGCAAATTCCAACAACAACGAAACAAAGTATAAATCTAATCGAAGAATCGAAGAAGAATGTTTAATAGATTGTCCCGAAATAAAAATTACATATATTTTCTCCTATTATAAATTATAATAAAAACAAAACTTTCACTTTGTAGCTATCCGGTAGAAAATAAAAAATTCTTTAGGTTGACTGCAAGAGTAACAAAAAGAGACGGGTCTGATTGTATTGGTCGGGCTGTCGCTGAGCGCCCACTCCCGGCCGCTATCCCGCTACTGCCTGATACGGGGACTTTTGGCTGCTGGGTTTCCCCTCTGGCCCGGTTCGCCCCTCCTTAGTGAACCTGCACCCCTCCAGATTCCTCCGGGAGGTCCATATTAACACCAGGCTTAGTGTGGACGTCCAGTCAACATGGGCCACACAACGCCAGGACTCCCAACCTCAAATCATCCTCCGGCCCCGACCTCCGAGTAGCCGGATTACAGGAGACGCCACGCTCCCAGTCGAAATACACGGCGAAAATGTCCTTCTTATATTCGTTAAGAACTGGGTTCCAACCCTTATTTTAAATATTATAATGCTGCTCAAAATATTTTTTTATTTTTATATTTTTTATTTCTATTATAAATATAATTGAGAAATGCTTAGATTATATTGTTTTAAATTTATATTTATATTCTAGCAAAACCCTACAAACGTTGTCTGCTGTATATCAAGTAGAAGTTGATGTGATGCAGTGCCATCTAGTGGTAAGTTAGCAAAGTGCATAGCATAAAAACTTGGTGCATAGCATAAAAGCATGGCGTCAGAAACTTTTTATCCTAGGCCCATATATAAAGGTACCATTTTTTTATATACAAGTATATAAAGAGAACAGGTAATGACACCTCAAATTAAACCGCTATAATTGTTTTAAAATTAAGTATTAAAATAAACGAGAAGAAAGATTGCGCTAAGTTTCATTTTCATGCGTTACAATGTGTCCATTTCGAAAGTATCATCGTTTTTGGCTAGTCAAGATTTTTTTTATAATACATTAGGTACATTTTGGGATTATACAAACATGTTGCAAAAAACTTAATATACATATTATTTTTAACTTCCTGCAGTTTGAAACTGTGACGAAAATTCTAGCTAGAATGCAGAGTCATCAAGATTTAATGCAAAATTGTCAATTACGGCACATATTAACTTAGTCAAACATATGGTCCAAGATCCCAGGGCCGCCAGACGTCACGTATTTTCTGACGGATGAAATGTGGACGATTGAGTAGTGTTAGTATGTACTATGATCGTATGCCTACCTGCTAGCTTGGTCAAACGGCCAATTTCCAGGTATCAGGTAATCAAGGTACATATAAACATTACTTACTTCACGTAAATTCTGACGCTCCATTTTTATATATGTTCATCCGACAACTATTTTAAAACCTTTGACAAGAAGACAGACCGATCCAAGGGGCCAATCATCCCCTAAACTAAATTTTAATATCTATGTGAGTGGGAGCGCGAGAGCATTATCTACGCGCATGAGACTGAGTGAGACCGACTGCGCTTTTAAGGTCATGAAAATTACTTGAACTGATATTTTATAATTTTTAGATTAATTAGAAATAAAAAATATTTGGTATTTTTAATAAATAGAAAAAATATTTAAGAATGACGGCTAACTAGTATTATTTTTTATATGTCAATTTTTTTTCTTATTTTTGTTGCCATAATTTACTTGTCAACAAAAGTTCTAAAAATTATAAAATATCAGTTCAAGTAATTTCATGGCCTTAAAAGCGCAGTCGGTCTCACTCAGTCTCATGCGCGTAGATAATGCTCTCGCGCTCCCACTCACATAGATATTAAAATTTAGTTTAGGGGATGATTGGCCCCTTGGATCGGTCTGTCTTCTTGTCAAAGGTTTTAAAATAGTTGTCGGATGAACATATATAAAAATGGAGCGTCAGAATTTACGTGAAGTAAGTAATGTTTATATGTACCTTGATTACCTGATACCTGGAAATTGGCCGTTTGACCAAGCTAGCAGGTAGGCATACGATCATAGTACATACTAACACTACTCAATCGTCCACATTTCATCCGTCAGAAAATACGTGACGTCTGGCGGCCCTGGGATCTTGCTCTAATAAGTCTTGTGATATGACATTTATTACGAGCGGATGCAATATGTCGACATATAACACTTATTACACACCTTATATGTATCAAGTACAGGCCATTTACGTGTCATATTCAAAGTCAAAAAATAGACAAACAAAAGTTACCACTTTATAGTATGTAAGTTACGGTCCTCCAGACCTATTTTGGCCACGGCGGCCAATTGATCTCAAGAGATTAGTCAACTACGCAGGAGATATTATTAAAGTGCACAAGTGTGTGCGCAGACACAGGTGCACTATCTTTTCCTTAGCTCTCATAATCCGATGGGACGGCAATCCGACCCGACCGGAAAGAGTTCAGGCGCAGGACCAACGGCTTAACGTGCTTTCCGAGGCACGGGAGTGTACACACTTCCAACTTCCAGACTCCGAGCTGCTACTGAGAATTTTCTGACATAAAAACCCAATAACTATTTATTGGCCCGACCTGGGAATTGAACCCGGGACAATCATGCTCGTCTGGGTAGGTACCACCCACTCATGAGATATTCTACCGCAAAATAGCAGTACTTGGTACTGTTGTGATGGTACTGTTATAAATCCAAATAACACATTTTAACATATTACAAATCATAAGTTGCGCCAATATGTGTGTGTGCTATCGCACCCGGATATAAAGAGGGCAGCATATAATTGAGAAAAAAGTATTCCCTTTATTCCGACATACTTGAACGTCTTCCGAACGAAGTGCTTTATTTATTGTGACTGAAAACGATACCAGAAAATTGTGTTCTTTTAAAACTCATAGCTACATCTGTACTTAAACGTGTATTTAAAAGATAAGTAGGTACTTACTGTCAACTAACCGACAAATATATGCGACGACGAAACGAAATGCCTATCTAACTTATAAACTTTAACTTACAAGGTTATTTATAACCCGAAAACAAAGTATGTATGTATGAGTATTTTCAAACAAACTACTTACCTACCCATTGAAATATATCAAAACTATAAAAAGTACTAAAAACTGTCTATAATCTTATCTCGATATCTGAAAGAATTAATGCCATGTTTATAACCGCAACTTCTCAAACTATGCATTTACTTTAGAACAAATTTGATTATCATACAAAAGGTTCTGGTGAGTCAACCTTATGAGATAGACATGCTGTCCTGACTTTTTTTTGGGAATTTTCAAGAAGAACCATGTGTCCACGCACAGACAAACATACAAAAGTTCTAATAATCATTGTTTTGGGTTTTATTGCGTTGATGAAGACCCCAAATAATAGTTTTACTCATATATTTTCCATAAGTCGAGATGGCCCAGTGGTAAGTAAGAACGTGTGAATCTTAACCGATGATCGTGAGTTCAAGCCCTGGCAAGCACCACTGAATTTCATGTGCTGAATTTATGATTATAATTCATCTCGTGCTTGACGGTGAAAGATAAAAATCGTGAGGAAACCTGCATGTGTTGAATTTCACTGAAATTCTCCCACATATGTATTACACCGAACCGCATTGGAGCAGCGTGGTAGAATAAGCTTCAAAACCATCTCCTCAAAAAAGGAGAGAAGGCCTTAGCCTAGCAGGGACATTCACAGGCTGTACCTTACTTCCGTGTACAGACATCGATCGGTTACCTTTTTATTTTATGTATAGTGAGAGATAGTGGCGCCTTTCTTCAAGACTGAAAAAGCGAATATTCTATGAACATTTACTATTTTCATTTTGTGCCAATAGTGTTATATATAATTTATAATATGTTATAAAAATGATACACTGATTATTTATTATCGTAATTTTATTTATTTCATCAATTGAGATTTCAAAAGATATTTATTTGACATTGATGTATTTGGTACTGAAGCTTTTTAGAGCTAGTCATACTGATCACATACTAAAAGTCGACAACGATAGAACAGCCTTATTAACTATTGTACGTTTTAAGCTATTTATTGTTACAGCTTGATTTCCTTCTCCATTTCAATTTTTTCATCTTTCATTTCTTCGGGCTTATCCATTTTCTCGTCTTTTTTCTCAGACATTTCTGGCAACATCATTGGTTTGGATTCAGCTGGAATTTCCGGAACGGCTGAACGTTCTTGAAGATTTTCAGATTTTACTTCTGGATTTAATATGTCCTACAAAACAAATCAAATGGGATTATTTAATGGTACAGCAATGAGTTAGTGTAATTAATAATATAAAAAATTATCATGAATTTAAGAGTTAGATTATTATTAATATATATAATAATGAAGAAGATTTAAGATAAAAATATTTTTATTATTCCTTACATCAACCGCTGGAACCTCATCTGAAGGGACTTTCGGTACAGGGGCGTTTTTAGCATCGATGCTAACTTCTATGACACTATTTTTGATTTCCAGGGGATCGGCAGCTGGGTTAGGGAGGATGCTACAATCTGCCTGGTTGGTCCTTACAAAGAAAGTTCTAGAGATCTTGTAGCGCTCCAATACAGCGTATGCACTTTGCATCACCATTGATGGCGCGAGACGCTCTCTTGTTAGGATCCAAGCGTTTTCTGAAAATACAATATATATTAATTGACTGAAGTTTTTTATTTGTAATGGTAGGAATAATGGCAATTAGACCATTTGAGGTTAAATGGTGACCACCATTATGCTACGCATAGAAATTTTAGCTATAAGCTAAAATTACCTAGGTCACATTTTATTTTATTCAAATACTTTTAGACAATATTATTTGTAGTACACCATCACTTAAACAATTAGAATGGCTTCATGTTCATATTACTGGCTAATATGAACATTGAACAGCTCTTAAGCATGATGACACTTACGGATATGCACTGGTCCAATGCCATTGCAGGACCACATGACTGCGTAGTTATCATAATCGGTGTCGAGGATGCTGTATTCATTGTCATTGGGCATAGACATCGCTGGGTACTTTATGATCATACGACCTTCACCCTCTCTACCAATCATTTGAAGAGATCCTTCCATCACGCGTTTCATTCCAGTTCTGAGAACAATGAAGATATGGTTTTTACAGACATTTTGTTTTGTTATTCAAATATAAGCTACATATTTTATCATATTTATAAGTATATTACGTTCTGTAATCAAATCAAATATTATAAGATTACTATTATTCTTGTATCTACGCTTACAATTTTATTTTATTGAATGATAATCATAATTATATGATTGTTGAGTTGTTTATACGTACAATGAGTTAGTGATCTCATTAGTGACAAGTATTCTGCCTTCGGGGGTGCTCTCGTACTTAGTGGTGACGCATCTGGTACCCAACTCTGCCACAGTGAAGTATCGCTCCGCTTCGTACCATGGGCCTAGGAAGCGGTTTACGTTAAAGTTGGCCATGGGCTGAAAGTTAAAGGGGAAAAAAAGTAAAAATAACAGCTTGTTGCCACCGTCATCTCGGCTCTTTAGTGACCAGACAGTAGCTAGCAGATAATTAATTATCCACATTAAATCACAAGTCATTGAACCTATCTCTTACATATGTTACGAGTTCGTTGTATACAAATAAAAACTATCCCAACTTAATGTTATACCAATAAAAATAAACTTCTAATTAAAGATTTTATTGAAATTCAATAAGTCGTATGTAAAAAAGTAATAACAAGTAGCAAATGTATGAATGGGCTAAAATCGAAAGTACTATTGATCGAGGCTCAATGTCGTCGACCCCATGAACCGGTCCAATAGCAACTACGAGCTAAAAAAATATTTTATAATAAATATTTTAATAGATGTAAATATATGTTTTGTATATGTTAATTAGACGAGTGATTTTACTTTCAAAACATAAGAATCGTATTAATAATAAGAAACGGTTTTGCTACGGCAAAATAAAACTACAGATACCTATAGGCGTTTTCTCGTCTGCGTCAAGTTTGGAGAAGAAAAAAATTGTCCGTAACTTAACTTCAATATAAATGCATACATATATAAAACAAATGGTTAAATGTATATAAATTGCATACATTTGATCGACTTTAAAAATGTACATTTTTATATCGATAATAGTCCTGACCATTTTTTTGTATATATGATATGTATGTATTTGAACATTTCAAGTAAAGTAATTTATAAATCCATAAAATAACATAATATGCTCGTGTCACGTAATGCTATCTAGTAGTTACATTTTTATACAATGAACTAATGAATATATTCCTACATATCGAATATCAGTGAAGAGTATCACTGAAGAGTGCTTCAGTTTTCTTTTATGTATTTCAAAGAAAATTCGAAGAGCAATGCAACTTTAACAAGTGTTAAATAGTCATCTTTTTTAACTTTAATTTATAAGTCATATAATGATATTTCAAACAAATATTAGACAAATGTAATATAGTCAGCAAAAATCTAATCAAATTCATTCACCTAATTATAATATAAAACATATTTTAATGATATAAAAATGTTTTATTTTATAATATTAATATTTAAAACCAACATACCTGATAATCAGGACACCATCCTAGCGAAGGAATTTGCGCTGATGCCGTCGCGACCAGAAGCAACACCGAGAACCTCAACATCTTGGAGACGAATACCAGGAGACCAGGAGAGACCAGGGGATGTGTCGGGAATGATGTTTCACGCCCCGTACTTCGCTTTTAAACCCTCGCAGACGGGAACCGGTCTGGATCTAATGGAGTTAACCCTAGGTTGATTTACGTGTGCTGTAATGAATTTTGCAACGAGCCTTGTTAGGCAATGCTTAGGCATGTGGTTGATAGAGCAAACTTTTTTAACGCTACCAGACTGGATGGCTTTAATTCAGTTTTTGTACATCTTCGAATACTTAGTCTAGAGAATTGTTTTTACTTTTCATCATATTTTTAAACGATATAAATTTTAAATTTGTACAATTTGGAACGGATGAAAAATTTTAGACGACAGGTGATAAAAATTAATGTCCTTAAAATTAAACGATTTATTTTATTCTAAGTTCATTGTTTTTGTAAAAAATAATGAGTATATTTAAATAATCGTTGTAATGGACTGCGATGAGTAAAATGTTTAGTATGAGACTTCTAATTTCCTATTAAATACGATTAATTAAAAGCAACTTTAACTTGTACATCTTCCTTGTCTGTATATTATTATTTTCTTTCATTGGTATATAATAAAAATAACTTGTAATGTACTTTGGTCATGCTGCAAATGAATTAGTTATATAATATTATAGTTGTGCGAGTAAATAACGCATAGTAAATTCATACTTTTTTTATACAACACAGAAAAGCCAAATTATTATAAGGTCGTTATTGAAAAATAAAATACTCTAAAAATATTATTATTTTTTACTAAGAAAATCTAAATCATATTTAAGTGTGTTTATTTCATATGTAATTTGAATCATTTTAAATAATAACCACATAGTTATATATACTCGTAACATATCTATAGTGTCCTGAATTTGCATTTTGAACTTAAAAAGTACTTGCAAGAACTTACTTGATTTTTTTTAATAATAGCATTAAAAATTAAGAAAAATACATTTCTCTTTATGAAGGTACGAATGAGTACATACTGTATATAAAACATTATGCATTAAAATAACCCATATTGAACTTTAATGGATAGTTTTGGAATGTTCCCATGCCGGCCCATAGATCGCAGCAAAAAGATGTGAGCCATCTGCCTCTACCGGTTTCACCTCACAACCTTTTTATTTTCTATCTTTGCTATCTATTTTTAAACCTTAGTACGTTTGCGCACTTGAAGTACATCTTAAATTGTTGTCGCTTACAGCTCAGAAAGTTTTGCCGGAACATTTTTGACAAAGGTTTATAAAATATCTAATAGATTAATCAAAACGTTACGTTATGGAAGTAAAGGGAAAACGTATTTAATTAAAAGAAATTTACCAAAAATAATAATTGGAAATGTTTGAGAATTGTTTGAAATTTAAAATCGTAATAAAGAAAATGTTATTGGTAATGATTATAACTGTAGGATTGAAGCTGCAATATAATCCTTGCAGATACAAATAAAAATGGCAGTGTCTTCACAAAAAAAAAAAGTTGTTGCTTTATTGGTTATATATTTCTGTTGCATAAAAGGGTGTATCGTACTTCTACTATATTTTCATTTAGGTCTAAAAGTTAAAATCAAAAATCTTTATTCAATATGGAAGTGTAACACTTACTTATTGATTGTCATAAATCTACTACCAGAAATATGCACCTCAGACCTGAGAAGAACCGGCGAAAAATTTGAAATAGCTTATAGAAGAAGGTCTAATAGAAAACTAGCTATTCTACTTATAAGTAAAGTTTTATTTTGCTTTGATAAAGTACGAAGCCTGTTAGAAACGGGATTAAACCAAACTGCACTTCTCAATTATTGGGTTTTTGTTGAACACTCATGTGTGCATGTATGGACAGACAAAATGAACTAAGGTTTTACGATATTGATAAAGTCACATTGACTTTAATTTACCTTTCTATTTAAGGTGCTTTTTTACGACACTTAAATATATATTTATCTATATATAATAGTATCATAACTTATTTATAAATTTTACTTATGCTGCAAAAATACGGATGAGTACACAAAACTCTGTATATAAATAGTATTTAGTAGTTTAGTAGTGGTCACGCCTGAAGTACATGGAGTGAATTTGGGCAGTAGTGGTTAATCAGTTAAAACAATCCAGTTAATCTATTGTACATTTTAAAGTAAACGAATGAATGTCGTATTACAAGGCAAGAGGAAAGTTTAAATAAATGCCAAACTATGTAAGGGATGAATTAGTGTGCAAGGAGCTAATAATTACTTATGAGGATGCTACTGAAGATAAAAATGAAGGTAAGGGAACACACATTTTGCGGTGCCTCCAAATAAATGAAATAGGAGTAAGCGAATACATATTAAAAACATATTAAGTACGTATTTTCTCGCTTAAATAACAAGACGCATTAAGACGCAGTAAGTGTGTTTCTCCGATCTTAACCGGTCCACTAATGATCATGTTTACTCAGCATCGTCATAAGCAAGATGCTACATTTATATGAGCTCTAACGATGCGAAATTATTGTTTAAATGTTTTCTAGAAAAATACCTAATGTTGATTGCTTTTAAGACTTTTATAAGTGTGTTCCATCTTTCAAAAGTGGAAATCAGTTGCTTTTGCATCTGTCCTTTATTCTTTTATTCGTTATTTTTAAAAATATCATTATAATAAGCTTTTAAAGACGCTAATGTGGCTTTAGTTTATTGATAAGATATAAGTACAAAAAAGGTAGGTAGGTTTTAAATACTTTTTATTTATAAAATATTCTCAAAATCATCACAATCACAATGACTATTTTATGTCCAAAATAATTTAAATTGTAGCTTAAAGAATAAACTTGTTTTCAGTGCAATGTATAAGACTTGCTCCAGCAAAGCAAATTAAACATTACAAACCTTACATTACTTGTAGTCATTGGCTACCTGGCTACATCATCAGAGTAGCTCTATGTACTTAATTATTGGATTATCATTCAAATGTGTATAATTACCCAACATATATAAAAAAATGCGGGTAATAATAAGTCAACACGTGATAGATATATTGAGTCTGTATCATGTTAGTAATATTTTCCTGCCCACAAAAAATTGGGGATGTTAGAAAAGCTTAACTTGTAATTTGCTCATTTTGACCAAGGTTTTTGATGAGCCTTCCCCGTGATCATAAAAACTCACCTACCGTTGATCGAACTTTTGCTTCTTCGGGCTACATGATGATGAGATAATGTACAATAAAAATTAAAAACCTAATAATTTTTAAACAAGAGGCCGAGTTGGCCCACTGGTAAGGACGCGTGAATCTTAACCGATGATCGTGGGTTCGAACCCGAGCAAGCATCGCTGAATTTCATGTGATTAATTTGTGATTATAATTCATCTCGTGCTTGACGGTGAAGAAAAACATCGTGAGGAAACCTGCATTTGTCAAATTTCAATGAAATTCTGACACATGTGTATTCCACTAACCCGCATTGGAGCAGCGTGGTGGAATAAGCTCCAAAACCTTCTCCTCACAAAGAGGCCTTAGCTCAGCAGTGGAACATTAACGGGCTGGTACTTTACTTTTTTTTACTTTAATAATTTGTATTAATCTTAAAATATTCATTAAAATAGATATTGTTGTGAGGAGCATTCGATTTAATATTCATATATTTTATTATTTTTTTGTAATATTTTAGTTAAATCGAACAATTTAGTACAAGATCAAAATTAGCGACGAAGATGTAATGTGAAAATAGGACACATGAAAAACACACAGTGCAGCAAATTATTTATCAGAGTAATTTGTTTTTTATATCTTCAAATGCTATATGTCATGATCATACAGACTTTGTTTCCTCCTGGATTTTATTTTTTATTTTTAAGATAATATCAACTATTATAGACAAACATGAAATGCAAATTATGAATCCCTACTTTTCTTCTACTATTTTTAAAGCGCTACGCAGTTATAAATACTAATTTGAATGAAGCAAATCGATTTGTATTCATATGAACTTGAATGACTTTCAATATGAACTATAAGAAAGTCATATAATAAGAAATATGCGCAAGAAAACTACTTTGACATTACAGTTGTTGTCATATTGCAATATTTTTTTGGAATTTCAACAATTTACATTGCCGTGACTATATCGTTTAATCCTTCCTTAGTTCCATTTTATGAAAGTATATTTCTGAAAAACTTTTATTAAAAATAACACCTTGTCTTATTGTATTTACGGGTGATATGGGGGTCTGGTTCATTTTTCGTTCAGGGGATCAGAATTGCGACTCAAATGTGAAATGCTGCTAGCATTCTTGCCACCACGCGGTCTTGTTTTGTACACTATATATATATTTTTAAATGGTTTAAAATCAATTACTTGAACTTGCTCGATTGACACCTGTTAGATCAATGATGACTGATTGAATCACCGATCTATCAACGCATAAGCAAGTTTTATGTGATAAAAATATATATTAATATTTTTAATAATTTAATTTATTTAATTCGGCGTGTTTAGCGATATTATATATATTTTTATCTGTAGATTTTTTGATGTTTTAGGTAAAGGGTTAAAAATAAACATCGGACTGTGTAACTAAAATATTCTCGTTATTTAATTTACTAGGGTAAGAACACATTTTTACAGAATGTTAATATTCTAAATAATATCTACAAAAATTGTACACTATGTGAAAACTTATAAACTATTTTATAATTTACAATTAACGGAGACAATCTATATTCAAGTTCAACAATATTAAGTTAAGCTTCCTCCCACATTAGAATACGTATGTACACTATAACCTAAGTCATGTTCTTGATAAAACATTCCGATAGCAATTAAAAAACTTTTTGAATTACATTTAAAAATGGAAGAATCGAGAATTATTTTTTAATAATTATATCAAATAGGCGTTCTCGTGATATATCTTTTAAAGATTTTTAAAGATTTTTTCTTGATAACTACGCTTATAAAAGAGACATGAATTTGTACAAAATAGTTCAATGAAATTATGCATTTTTTATGTTACGCAAAAGTTACAATGTGTTTTTAGATAAAATAATAAATGAAGACATATATGCATATCTATTTAAGAAAAATAATTGACAAGTATAAGTTGCATTGTTTAAGGCATCGCCGGATCTACTCCGGAATATCACAACAATCTTATATTCTATGGAAATATTTTAAAATGTAGACAATTTGTTCGAGTAAACGTTTTACGTATGAACGGCAGCGATTTGTTTTACGGACGATTTTTGTCATGCAGAACTTAGACCTAAATATTTACATATATAAATCGAAAATATGGAAAACGCGTTGGAAGACTGCGTTCTCTGTTCGTCTTATACAATAATAACAGACAATTATCACATACATCTAACGAATCAAAATCACAATACTTAAGATTATGTTGTTCCCCAATTACAAAATTACGTCAATAAAAACAAAACACATAAAATAAAAAAAAATATCAGGTATAACGATAGGTAACAATTAAATGGAAATCATTAAAGCGATTCGACAACTATGTCAATTAAACTAGGTTTTGAACAAATTTCTGGTAACTTTAGTTTTTATTGAAATACGAAGACTCGTTTGTTATTATGAAAATAATCCTGCGATATATGTATAAAAAACGTGAAAATTAAAAAATAATGTACCTTATTTTTGTGTATAAAAATGAGTATTACGAATGCTACTTTATAGGTACTATACTTGAAACACTTTATTGCTTCGTAATTAAATCGAAACTAGGTCTAATTGAATTTAAGGCAATTGTAGCTTTTAGCCAATATTAAAGCAACGTATCAATTTTGGTTTTCGACATTAGTATCGGAAGAAAAGTAAAAGATAGACCCAAGTACAAAAATATATCAACCACACAGCTTTAACTAAGATATCAGTTTAAAAATAACTGGCCACAATACTAGTGCGCTCTAAAGAAATCTTTAAAGATTTTAAACGAAGCTTAAAGTAAAGATAAGACGTAAAATATTTTAATTTGAACATAATGCTGAGTCAGCATTAAAATTAATACTAAGAAAGTATAAAAAAATCAAAAAATAGTTATCAAGCTCGTATAACAGCTCGCAGTGGAATTACTGAAGTGTTTGTAGAAGAGATACATTAGTTATTAAGAAAATTTATTAATTACAGTCGTGAGATTATTAAATTGGTACCTAAATACGTTACGTTAAGTTTAACACGTCGAAATCAATTCAGGTCCCTATAATTTCTCTTAATTGTATACAACACCAAAACAACATCAATGCTTTACAAATCTTTGGTGTTCATCCACATTGAAAATAAAACGGCACGAACTAATTGAAGGCATAGTCAAATTTAATATTACGAACACATTATTTCTAACGTTAGAAATTACGTAAGTAATAAAAACTAATAATGAGATTTTGAAATGTCCGAAAAGCTGCGAAACGCCAAGTCAGATTTACAATTGGAACAAAGTTGAAGTTATACATGATCATGAATAGATATCCGTTTTACTCAATTATTAATTAGATACTAGTTTCTATTATCTGTTAATCTAAGCATAATCGTAATTGATAAACAGTTCCGATTCATTATTTTTGGACGATAACTAATATACAATTTGTACCTTGTCGAGTGAATGAACAACACACTGATTTGTTTAATTCTAAGTTCCAATTCTGACTAGATACATCGACTGTATACTTTTACAATCTTACGGTGTATAAAGTCAATGCTGTGAAACCGCTTCAACGGTATTTTCATAAAACACTGATTTAAATTAGGAGGTAGTTCATGTGACGTTCCTATGATAAAGGCTGTACAATATTCGCAACTTTTCACTGACACTCACATTTATTTTCTATTCTTAAGGAATTAATGTGTCGGTGGCTTTTAAATTATATTTATGCTAATGAAAATACATCTTTCAAATAAATAATATCTCGGAAGGTATTGGTCCCGGATTATAATTTTTAAACAAATTATAACAATTTGGACCCATTCGGCAAACATGATTTTAAATTAAAAATTTATATCACACTCGCAGTGTTCTGTTCCTGCGAATGCCTTACTATGAATATCGCTCTGCGATAACGTACTTAAAACTAAACACTTAGCAAATTATATCCATTTTAAACACATATCACAATTGAGCTCCCGAGTAGAGAGAAGTTTCAATGTCCAATAAAACGCGTATTTTCGCGTCACGTGGACTGACGTCATTCATGCAAATTTTTACTTAACAGAAGGCTATTATGTGGTCCTGAAAGATGTCTTATTAGTTCTGGTAATGCTTCAAACGTTAATTGACAGAAACAGCAATTAAACCGCCCCGGGGTATTCGTTCGACCATCATTTTCGCTCGATGATATCACATTCCGATGTACTGAACATAAATGTTTAAGCAAATGTGCCTTCTGTTTGAACATGGCGACGCAGAGACGACAAGCAAATGGTTTTTCTCCTGTATGAACTCTCAGATGTGTCTTGAGATTCCACGACATACCAAATTGTTTTCCGCAATATTCGCAACGGTATTCTCTGACAGGCGCTTGTTTACTTGAACCTTGTTCGTGTTCCGTTGATGGTGCTTCATCTCCTCCCATTTGTGGTTGACATAGCCAAGGACCCCATGATCCCGCACTCGGGGGTCGATATTTGAGAGCGTCTTCATGTAGTGCCGCTGGAGGCGTAGCGCTTCTTTCTGGCAAATATGGAGGAGCTGAAGCACTAAGCTGATGCAATGCTCCAAGGCGGGCAACACCCGCCGCTACACCAGGTCCTTGGGCATATCGTAAGTGGGCCATTTCTTCAAGATAGCTTGGAGGGAACGAAACAAATGGAGGATTCTGTGATGGTGAATTATGAAATCCAGTTCTTCTTTTCCTGTGTGGTGTAACTACATAATTCTCTGGTGACGTTTGAACAAGAGCCATGAATTCATTATCAGAGGTTTTAAGGTGCCCATAATCTTCTAGCTTTACAGTTCTCAGGTCCAGTTCTGGTGGTTCCAAATAGTGTGATTTTCTTTTTGCTCTTTCAATACCTCTGCCTAATCGATCGCTTAGCAACTGCCTTCGGTATACCGTTTCCTGAGGTTGATCTTCTTGACTTGAAGACGTAGATCGTCTTCTTCCGATATTCTGAAAAAGGGAAACAAAAGTTTGGTTAGACATTTTTAAAATTTCATTCATTTTTAAAACAAATTTTAATTACTATCGTCATTTTGATAAATAAAATTCATATGTAGATTAAAGTAAGGTACCTTTGCTGCAACTGTTTCGACATCAAGGTCCTGTGAATCATCGTGTTCGCTGCTTGTGTTTTCCGAGTTCCTGGCTATTGATAAATTGACAGGATTTGAAGAGCTTCGTCTGCGTGAAGAAACTCGTCTGCATTCCTTATCTCTTTTTTCACCATCGGGATCATCTTCTTCCCTTTCATCATTACTGCTTGTTGACATACTTTCCTTTTTTATACTTAAAGATTCCGATTCTCCCCGTTCCTTATCCTTACTGTAGCCTGCTCCTGGCGTTACTCTTTCGCTTTCTGAGAGTGAGGATCCTGATGGCGCGTCATGTTTACTGCTTTCGTTACTATTAATGTCCGTTTTGAGATTTTTGCCTTTTAATCGGTCACATGATCTGTTTCTTTCTTCTGCCTGTTGTCTTTCTTTTGTTGATTTCCACACATCCGATTTGATTTCCAGCAGTTCAAATAATTCTTGCATGTCATCGATTTCTCCAGACTGAAATAAGTAAAGAATACAATTAGGTTTAGTAAATAATTCATCCATTCATTTAATTTCAGGAAGTGGTTTAATTTGCGACTAACCTCAATGTAAGCTTGTCCACTGTATAAGAAAACAAGTAAATGTCTCATAAGGGTGCTATTAATGCCGGACATGTGAATTGTGACTGGATTCTCTATGGATGGTGTGTCATCGAGGATTTTCCTGAAAATAAAAATCAAAAATAGTATTCTTATCAACTCATTAATAATGTATATACTAAATCTGTATATAATCTGTTTTGTGAACTTCATATTTATATAATGTTCTTTTAATTTAATTTATAAATAGTTTCTTACCTTATCAAGGGACTAGCAGCGGCCATGACGATGCGGTGGGCAGCTAGCGGTACAGCGTCGTCGCACACCAACACCAGGTCGGAGTAACGGGCGCCGCGCCACGCCGCGCCCACCTCGTTTAGGATGCAGGCGTGGTGCTTGCCGTACGTGAGTGTCAGCAGGCCCTCGCCCATCATTCCAGCACTGAAAAGATACAGAACATATTACACGATCTGAAAACTTTAAATGTTTTTCGTAATTATTTCAAACAACTCAAGACGAACATGAATAAACAATATACGTATTCATTCAGTGCAAAATTTTATTTCTAAGTCTATCTATAATGAATGCATCCAAACTATAAATAAACGTTATAATCCGCAAAGTGGCGTGCCTCTTCCGTTCATATTAAACCAAATTCAATCGAATTACAACTTCGTGAGATTTGAAATTTTCTAACACGATACTATGTGTGCAAATAAGTGAAATCATATCGAAATTGAGGTTCGCCATACTGTTTTCGGTTCATTAATCTCTATCTATGTCAGACTGAAAACCGCTGATTTAATGGAAGACAAGGTTATAGCCAGTGAACTGTAAAGCGATTAGCGTTTCAATATCATCGCTAGCGGCAAAATTATGGAAATTGAACAAGCATTAGGTGTGATTTTTGGATATGCGATACAATGGCCATTGAAAAGTATTTCTCAATGCGATAAAAAGGTCAAAAGGTGACGTGAATTTAAACTAAGTTAACGCGTTCTCCGGCCAAGAGTCCTAGTGGCAAGTGCTAGAAAGCCTGTCGCAATCGGACCTTGGCCTGATAAGGTATCGCAACTAGTTATTAGCGTTCTAACGCAAGATCGTTTAAAAGACGATCAGCTTGCGCGTCTCTGTGGCGGTTTAGCAAGAGCGGGGTCAGAGGCATTGTTGTTCGCAACAGTTTCTCTATTGTTGCATGGTTTCACTTAAAAGTCATTTTTAATTGATATATCATACTCTTACTAAATACTTAATTTCTCTTATGATTTTCCTTCTAATATGATTGCATTGATTGCTTTCTAATATAATCAAAATGAATGAATCTTAATTTTAGATTATTATATGTTAAATTTTAATCCAATTTAATGAAAATGAAAGGAATTATAATGTCATGTATTTGCCTTTCTATACAATTTTAATATTTTATTAAGTAGTTACATGTGTAGTATCATTATGGAATTAGTATTTAAAATTAATATACGTATAAAAACTATAATAAAAATAAAATTAGAACATAAATGTCATTTTTTTAGTAAGTTTCTTATATAATGTTTTTCCTTGTATGTTTGGTAATGTATTATAATAAGTAGGTACTTGGTTTGATTGTCTTAGTAAAAATATTTATTAACAGACAACTAATTAAGTCTAATTAAGTACTATGCTAATGAACACCCATTAAAATTTCCATCGAGAACAAAGAATCATTTCCTTGAGAATTTATTTAATCGTTTTAATATTCACTTACATATAAATAAAAGCCGTTTTTTCATCCGGAAGAAAGAATTATACATTAACAAACATTACAAACTTATTTCAAAGGCTGAATAGTTTTTTTTCCGGAAGTTTTCTTTTACACAATTAAATTATTTCACATTATGTTCTTATCCCAATTCAGATCTCTAATCTAAACCAACAGTCCAGGAGTGCCCAAGAGAAATATTTCTTTTTTCTCTCGATCTCATTAACCTGATGGGTAGATAATCTGACACAGCTGGAGAGAGACCCCGGACCGGGAAGCCGGACCATCAACTCTGAGGTACGGGAGCAACATTATTAACTTTCATTCGAAATCAAATCCCGGACCTCACGGTTTGCTAGTGAACGAGCTAGAAGCTAGACGAACGCTGCAGTTGTCAACAAAATGACCACTGCAATATCTGCAGTATTTAAAGAATACTATTATTTAGGTTCACTTTAGAAATCTTTCTCGCAATAACTTCCTTTGTTGTATGATTAAATGCATGACCCCACCAAGTGTGCCTGGAGAAAATGATAAGACATCGGGCTTCTTTAGGTAATTAAAGCCCATCGCTAATGCCCGCTAAATAAAATATATTGAGTTAATCTAAGTATGGAAAGAGTAAGACGGTAATAAATACATTGGTATTGCTAAAATAACCGCATTAAACTTTTTACGTGATCAAGAAAAGCATTACAAATTCTGTGGTAAGTCGTGATGTAAATTCACCTTGAGCAATGAACTCGGAATCGTTTTTTCAATTTATATACATATATAAAAATATACATTAAATTACTGATCCGTTTCGTAATGTTATTAATGTAATTTAATTACTTCTGGCTTAATATTTGGCTGTAATGATTAAAGTATTGAGAAATTATTACAAACATCATGTAATGAGTCTTTTTCATTTGTGAAGATTTTCACATGAAAATGATAGTCATTGTGACATTTTCAGGGCGACGCGGGCGCAGTGTTGCGCATCAGGCTCGCCTGCCATTGTTCGTGCCAAGCGAATCGTATCGTGGGCTTGTACTTGCTTCCTAGGGTTGTTCGTTATTTATAGATATTTCTTGACATTTTTTTGTTATACCTAATAAAAATTTCTTGGCCATTTTTTTTGTATTAATTAAAATACAAAACCAAAAAGAACCTAAATTAATTAAATGTAAAATAATTTTACCAATGATTTTAACAATTTCAATTTCTAAGTTTCATTACAAGTATAACTTAGTGCAAGCATTTTTTTTCTTTTGCCGAGTGCTTACTTTCTCAAATAACTCCGATTAGATTAAATTTACAGCGCCCTCTGTTGGATTTCACTTATAATACTAGTAAAATTTCACATGATAGTTTTTATTATCTCCGATAGATGGCGTTGAAAGTTCACCCATATAGTTCAAAGATGGCGCTTACCACTTTAACGTGTTGTGTATAGTATAAATCGAAATGTAACATTGCCTTGCGCGGACAGCGATTTTTATTTAGTCTTTCTATGGCCTTTCCCACGTGTGTCGACCTTCGTTCAGTAACTTTCACTTTCGCCTTAGTAAACAAATTTCCGGAAACATTTTAAATTCAATTTCATTGACTGAATTAACCATTTACTGCGTAGTTTTAAATAACGTAGGTGATAACTTCCCTAAGGTTTGAAATGAAGTATCTATAGATGGAAAGTTGTTTTGTAAATTTAATCGAGAATTCAGCGTATCATGTTACTATGAAGTGGGTCGTAGAATTAATTAATAGTAATTGAAATTACAAAATTTTAAATTATTTACAATGAATATCGAAAATAACGAAATGTAGGTACGAAGATCATTCAGAACCTACTTAATAGTATAATATCTAAAATATCATACGACCGATCGTCAAGACAGCAAAAATTAAATAAACACTAACTCGGATCAAAAATAGAAACAAACAGGAAGCAACGCAACAAGATATCGCCTATGTTAACAAGGAGTAATAAAAATGTCTCAATACTAGAATAAAGTGCAATCAAGGTTGAATCATAAAAGAAACACTTGTTATATAATTCAACCCACACTAATTAAACATGTACCAAGTACAAACCTAGAATGTACAAGCAACATTATTTAACACTTAAAGGTAATATGTCACTTACCAGCCATGTCTTATGGTTTTGTCGGTGTCGTTTATCACTCTGTACTACCACCACTATATCGCTATTATTCTTAGAAGATCAAAACAAAAACTACTATCCCATTTAAAGCGTTCCAATTGTTTATGGTTTATGATAAAACACACAAGAACTTCTTAATGTTTTTAAAATAGCGGCAAAGGCTTATCCATTGAACCAAACAACACTTCAAGTTAAATATACAATTTTAATTAATTTTATTTAAATCAAATGAATTATGGTGTGGTTAGGTCTTTCATACTGTTTAGAAATGATGTATCTGTAGGTACATAATATTAATAATAACATTATGGGAATTACTATTAAACTGTGTTTATAGGTTTTATTAATTTACAACATTGATTTGCAACTTTAAGGCGATATATTCAATTGATCCGTTGCTCATAACATGTATAAATGAATCATAAATAACTTAAAAACAAAATCATTTCATTAACAGGAAACCAAAACAAAATCAAAGTTATGCGCAATAGCTTGATGTGTTTGCGCTAAATATTTAACATATTAATAATATTTAAGATTGAATAACAAGATCGAAGTTGTTAATATTATTTTTATGGTATATATTTATATCAACGTCATCATGTTATGATTTCTTTTCTTATATTCATTTACCTGTATGTTAAGAATTCGATAAAATAAAATAACATCCTTTAATAATGTTAGAAAAATGTTAACATTTCCATAAATACTACTGATATTCTCGATAGATACAAAAGACGAGTGCATGAACGTCGTTTAAAAATATTCAGGGTACCGTTTAAGGTGTTTTATGATACTCGTGGCCGGTTTCTTTATAAGGAACCATCAAAGAATTCTAGTAGCGCCGTATAATTGAAGATAATTGAGATTGATTTAAACCGAGACAAGTCAATGTTATAGACCCTATGAATCAATAAATCTCTGCCCTGTGAAGGTTTGATTATGAATCAATGGTTGGTATGCGTTTTTTTAATGCATATGCGTTTAATTAAAAATTCCGTGAAAGGATATTTCATCTAATATATTTAATTAACTAAATTACTCTTAAGAACTTTTTGATGAAATGAATAATTTTTCTATAGTCTGGATAAACAATTTTATGGAAGAGACTTCAGTTTTTCCAACAGGATGTCAAGTATAAAAAGGTCACTTAAAAGTAATAATACTCATTGTTATTAAATGTTTGGACTATTTCGTATGTATAATTACATATGTATGTAATACTTGTATAATTATATTCAAAAGCAATAAACGCACTGTCAAATTTTTACCTTGACAATGCAAAATAAATAACACCTTTTATTGTAATATAATTATCTAATTAATTTCCAGACAGTTAGTAATTGCTAGTTATGTTTTTAATAGGTTAATAATTTAGTTTGTGTTTAAAAAGGTAAATGATATGAATCGAGATTATACTTAGTAATGGTGTTGGTGTCTGGGGATATCTGGCGCGCGTTTGGCATATTTTCCTAGTATAGGAGGGACCGCTTCGTGGGCATTGTATGGAAAAACCTTGGCAAGTATTAGTCTTAAGGAATTTCGGTCAACTATATTTTGCAAATAAAAATAATCTGGTTGATTTATTTATGGGTTTGTATTTCAATATAGAAATAATAATAATTGAAGATGAGAAACTACTTTCTAAGCTAATTGTTACTGATAATAGAACTAAAATAAACTAAAAAACTTGTTGAATAACTGTAGGTACATTCGCTACGAATGCGTTATATTTTTTGTAGTCGTATCAATTTTAGATTTTTTTATATGAAGCATAGCATGGCAACTTCGAAACACCATAAAAAAACAATATAAAGCAAGTATTAGTCGATTGAAATTCCATAACCGAAATACTGAAACGACAGTAACAATTAATTGGTCATGTCGCAGGAAACAATGAACAACAGACAGACTACGAAACAATGTCGTAAGCTATGAAATTGTAGCCGTTGGCCTAGTGGAGCGTAAGATTGAAAAAAAAGCCGACTTTCCCTGCCGTTGCTAAAATTCTAAGTTACGAAAATGACGTACAGTAATAATGTAATGTTATCTATTAGCGTAGCCGAATTTCTATAAAGTAGAAGTAAATCTGACTAATAAACTGGTTTTATAAGTAGTTGTTTGTAATAAAAATCTTAGGTAATAGATAGTACTTATATTTTTTTATTTGTCAATTTTATATTTACTTAATATACTGTTTGTGTTTATGTTATTTTGGTGTCACCGAGTTTTATATATTATATTTATTATTTAGTTTCGTACACTCAGGTTTCCTTTGAGTTACAGATTTCGTTCATATGAGTCTTCTATTCATATAAACGATAATGATAATGTCCTCCTGACCGAATTCGACCACAAAAGCTATTCGCAATGGGGACTAGCCAACTACGCAGGATATATTCTAGCGCAGGCTGGTGTGCACAGTCATATTAATTAGAATAAATACATACGCTTATTTATTGTGAGTAGGGATTATTATAATAATAATTATTAATATTTAATATTGGGGTTATCCTCCTTGTAGAAAGCCAGTTGTTAAATAAAATTATTAACGAATATTTATTCGACCGACATGGGATCATAGGTTGTTAGTAAATACACGCCTTAACCTAATTTTGGCAAAACTACACATAAATCTACCACATTCCTTTCTGGCAAGCCTTTTTGGATATATTAAATATGCACCATACTATTGTTCATGTACTGACGATTAATAAATTTTCTCAGGATGCTATAGAAACGCTGGTCTAATTTGACAATTCATTCAGATGAAACATATTCCGAGTTTATCCTAAACTGTGTCAGACCGTATAAAAGTGAAAGTTCTAGGTTTATCTGTCACGATTACACCCGAGACGGGTTAAAAGGGATTCGTTGTTAAGGAGAGATTTTTAATTTTTTTAATTCGTAAGACAAAGAAAAACTATTTATCTAAGTTATTGTATGATATAATTACGTATTTAAAACGTGTTATACGTACCAAAGACAGTAGACGTACAGAGACAAAAAATTACAATAGAGAAGAGTATTTTTTCAGCACATCCAAGAAGGTAGACAGACATGTAGGTACTTATATGTGTGCGAAATAATTTTATTTATCGATATCGTGTTTTACTAAAGTCTAATATTTCACTATTATGATACATTGATTATTATTGTTATTGTAAACGACTACTGTTCCCTAACTGTTTCTAAATGCATTTTGTCTCGATTAAGTGTTTAGTTATTAATGTTCTTGTACTATTATATGTCTTGTGTTGAAAGTCGACGACGCGTAAAACTTGCTTGGTATAATGTAAATTATTTGTTAAACGTAAACGTTCGTGTTTGACTTATATTAAAGTTTTAAGAAGTGCTTGTTGATAAATAACAATATTATGAAATATTTTATGTAATATTTAATCAACTATCATTAAATCTTGTTGTATCAAAGATTACCATTTGTAATGGTTTAGTTTTAAACACAGGGGAGAATAATGAATGAAAATGTCTCGTATGTGAATAACGAACATTTTGTTTTGTATTCAGATAAGTTTAATTGTATTCATACTTATATAGTTGGTGCAAATCATCAGCGGATGTCGAAATTAATCCTACACGATTTATCACTATTTCGGAATGATATTTATAGCGTGTATAAAAATGTCAATGAGACAGTTAATTGCGATTACATTTTTATTTAAGCTGCTGCCATGATGATTACTTTCTGTTTATAATTATAGTGTCGTAGCATATTTGTATGCAACAACAACAAAATTGTTACTAAGCGGTTTATTAAAATCCATTATTTCGAGTCCGTTCGCATTGTGTTAGTTTTACGCAATTGCCCATGAAGCAATAAATTGGGCCGCTAAGAATGCTGTACACAATTAAATTGTCTCATATCCAAGCATGCTCCGATGAGTTAGTAAACGAGGTTAGCTGTCAATAGATCGCTTGACCACACTCGCAGAAAATCCCATGAGCCGTATTTACGTGCGACATTTTCATGCTCTAATTAAAGAGCTGAAATGATTGGTTAAATTGAATTGGAAACAGATTCCAGATAGCTCAATCGGTAAATAATTCAAGCTCGTTTTTTATATAAAAATATAAGATTAGTTATGGCGAATGTGAACAAATTATAAACAAGGAAGTTTCGATCGTGAGATCGACATTAATAATTCCGGTAACATTGGTTCAATGACGAATGTAAAAAGTACATAGCAACAGGCAAGACCCCTTTTCAAGCATCTAACAGCGGAGCAAAGTATGACAGAAAACGATAGTGATGTAAGTCGATAGTTGTCAAACAGGAAATGGCGGGGCGCGCGTGGCGAGCGATACGCCGCGCGCCGTACACGCTTTGTGCCGGCGGCCTTCGGATGAAATGTTTAGTGCCAGCACCGACTGCGCTCTGTAGCACCACATACAAACTATTATGTAACGCCAACTCCACAACAAATGCCAGTTCATTCATAAGAGCCACGGCCAATTTAGCAATCTGTGGTGCATCATCGGCGCTCTTGTTTAGATCACAAAAACAATTAACTTCTATAAAGATATCCGCACCGGTCTCGGCGTATGGAAATCGCTCGTCGTACGCTGTGTTTACTACACGACGTACCCGCATCGTGTGAGTAGTGACTTTTGGGAAGCGATAACGAATCGGTGATAATTTCTTCTACGTAGGAAAATACGGAACAGTCTAAATTTGTTATGTTAATCAATGTCGACATGAGTCGCGTGAGATCATTGTCATTACGATAAGTTTTTTTGGGTTGTTGTTCTAAATTTACGTATAACATTTCGTCAAGAATGATTGCTACTTAACTTCTGAGTTTGAATGTAACAAAATATACTCGTTTCATTTCATCATAATGGAAAGTATTATTTATGTTTCGTACAAGTTTATTCCCCGTTTGGTTTGTCAAAACGCATAATGTTACAATGGTCAACTGTTATTGCTTAGATAATAACATGAAATATGCGTGTCGATCCAGTGAGCCATATGATGACACAATAGCGAACTCAGATATGCAAAATGATTGGCAGAATTTCATTGTTGCACTGGACTAAACTGTAAGGGCGTGGCATCAACACAAAGTAAAGCAATGTTCACATGCAAACAATGCGCTTATTGACAGACACTTAGCAGCTGTACTACCGTGTACTGGTGGTGTATGAGCGCCACATAACATACCACATCATTTGTATTGTATTCAAAATACGTACATACTTCCATGTACCAAGAATTGATAGATGAGGCCATGCCCAAACAGAGCTCGTTGGCAACTGACAAATAAATTTGTTTATAAATAACACCGTTCCCTTGTGAGAGACTACAGTCGAAAGCGCGAATGAGTTTTACCTTCGATGCTGCTAAAATAGCTTCCACAGTTATACTCTCACCTTGCGTTTGATTGACGATTGATCCCTTGTGCCAGATACTTGTTAACTGGCAACGCCAACAACTCCGTCTACCGACTCTTGAGGCGTACAGGCAAGAGTTACGACTTTGTTATTGGTTTCAAACAAACTTAATGTTCATTATATTATGTTCAAAACGTACATAAAACTCTTAATATAGCCTCCCGTTATATTTGGATGCGCAAATATAAGTTGTACCTGCTGTAATATTTGAATTTTTAACATTTAACAATTTGTAAAGTACAACGTCATTTACATATTAAATTACTGAACTAAATTTAGAATAACTAGTTTGCTAGTTAGTCGAGTTTTACCATATTTCTATATTTTCGCAATATTTCTCCGTTGAAAACAAATCGAGTTCGTGTTCGACATTTCGCGATCACCGTGGCAGTTAGATGACTATTTATAAAGAACGTGTCTAGGAAAAGGTCGGATTTGATTGTCGACAGTCATTTGAATATCACTTGTGTTATTACAGCAAATTATTATGATAGATTAAGTCATACACACGAGCAATTCTCACGGCGCGAAATTGCTTGACCTTGAAGCGATTGGTTGTAACAAACGTTTCGTTTATTTAATATTGTAGACGAATTTTAAACGAATTAATTATGAAATAATTAAAACATGAGGACGCTACAGTATCTGATAAAATCGATTAGAAATAACGGCTTCCGCTTACTCGTTCTCTCAACAGTCCGAGGTGAACCAGACTCGACCAAGGTCCGTTTTGAAATAGGATGGCACTTGACCTTCAGGATGAAAGTCAACAGAGTTGCGCAACAGATCTACGCGGTCGCAACATACTCAATGCTAATAACCGACAGCGAGACATATTGGAACCTGGTCATGACCCACATAGCACGTTCAAGGATTTCACATATTTGGAAGTCGATGATTTCAAAACAGATAGAATTTTTAAGGTGCGTTTTGTTAGCGAGCACAGCGTCAAGGTAAAATCATTTAATGTTGTTGTATACTTTGAAGTATCGATGGGAAAAAAATATTTTTCATAGTTTTTTCTATTAAAAACTTTGTTAATAGATCACAAGAAATATCGCAAGAGAAAACCGTTGTGAATCATCTATCTAATCATCCGCTTTCCGGGTAAATGAATTTCTTAGAACTCTTTCTGCTGACTTCCTTGTACGGCAATAGTAAGTCAGTCGTTTGATACACATATATAATTGTATAATTATTTTTTATTGTCGACTGTGGGATCATAGTAGATAATTCACTACTCCTTTCTACTTGTCTACGTTCAACCAGCGTGCGCACACATGTGTGTCACACGTGTTTGTCACTGTGTGGGTGTGGCGCACACAAGGATGCGCGTGCGCGTGTGGTGGGGTATGCGTAGATCCGCGCATTGCATTGGAGGGGGAGGTAGGGCCGGCGAGTGGCCCGCGGTTTTGTAAGAACGTTTTATTTCAAGGTCACTCGAGCAGTTTTTAGAAAGTTACCTCATAATATCAACTCGATGTTAGGTAAAATTTTGTATTACATACGTAGAAATAATCACCGCTAAACACGTTACTTTCAATACGAGAAATGAAAGTTGATCAGTAACATCGATCATGATCATTTTGTTTGGTTGCTTCGTTACTTCTGTACGTAAAAATAGTAACAAAATTTATAAATATTTTTTTATTAATGATAATAAAGATATGAAAAATGTGAAAGTAAAAATGCAGAATTTATTTTATCTCTATCTCGTATGTTATTCTTATTAATAATGTAACATAAACTTATATCATTATTTTTAATAAAATATCTTAAACGAAATCTAAACAATAGTAACTTGATTACGAAAACGTTATCTATATAAAAATGAAACACGTGAAATTAGGGCGTGGAGATAACCATACTGATTCTGAAGGTTCGTGAAATCTCTACATTTCACATTTCGAAACGAACGTTCACCGTATAAGTCTCGTTGATCTTCGTTCGCTCTTCAAAATGATGAAACTTAGTCGACTGCCATTTCGTGCTTGCATAACCGTTCACGCTAAATTTTGCTGACAGAGAAAGTATACGAAAGGTTTTACGTAATAATGACACGTAACTGTTGTAGCGACTCGGCTTGGGTTTCCTTGCTTTTACGTCCATCAATGTTACGTGAATTTTTCGGGTTAATTTCGGCTTAAATTAAGATAGCACGCATAGTCTTCAATCGTCTTTCAACGGTGACTTGTTTTTTCTGACATAGCTTCTTAAGAAACGTGTTCGAGCAATAAATATTGATATGAAAAACAAGTTTGGAAAATTCTTCACTTACATTGAAATGTCGTTGTGTAAATAAAGACTTTGAGGAAAACAATAATTTTTTTAACACCAGTACGTGACTTGTATGATGTGGAGGGCACAAAGCAAAGCAATTTTCCATTAGAAGTGTTCTCTAGAAAATCATGACGTCATTCGTTTATACTGTTGTATATGAAAATACATCTTATGGAATCGTGACTATTAATAATAATTTAAGTGCTCTAGCCAGTTTTACTTCCTGGTTCGAAATAAATGATTATTATATAAATTAAATAGTAATTGAGGAGACTTTATGGATAAGATCTAGTACAGTCGTTCTTGTATAAATAATCATAATTTGAAATAGGAAAGCTCTATTAGTAGTGGGCGACCGAGTTTTACTTGGTTTGTTAATAATTTCTTATAATATATCGTATTTATTTCAGGAAGTACACCTACCTATATAAATGTCAAAATATAGCCAAGCGGTTAGAGCCATTATCGAGATACGGGAAATAAATTGATATATAGGTGTTAGAAGTTCGATTTCTAAAAATAAATAAATGAGATTCTAAATTCAAAATAAAAATAATTCCTACTTCTGATTTCGATCTCAGTCTTCCGCAGTTTTTAATCCTTTGTATGCATTAGTATACAATGTGTTCTCTATAATAATTTTTATGCAGTTACTTTGTTAGATATGCATCTAGCGCTATGAGAAAATTGTCTTTTTCCTTTATTGCATTTACTGGTTGAGAAATATTAGACCTTGGACAAAACAAAATATCACATTTTATTATAAAAATATATTATGCATTCGAGTCACATTGTGAAATCATTTTAATGCATTTCATTATATTTATCTCCGATCTCTTTTAGAATAATTTCGAAAACATAAAAATATTGTTTTTTCCTTGAATTAAATTTCAGAATTTTAAGGCCATTCTTTTTTAGCTTCAATTAATATTATAAACTCCATAATATAATAGACATTCATTTATTAAAAAAAATGTTTTACAAAATAAGTTATAAAATTGTGTACATAAATTAAACTATAATCAAAGGAAATGAAGTTGGATATTTAATTACAGCACAATTAATTGAGGAACAGGTAGTAATAAGCAATTGTATTCATTTCCCTAGACTGTTGCTCAAGAGATGTGTAATTCTAGATAAAAATCTTATAGATGAAAGATAAAAATCTTTTAGAGTACACATATATGTATATATCTGTTGTTCAACTAGTACAAGCAAACAAAATTACTTTAACAATATAGATCAAGAACGGCACGTAAATATATAATGAGTTTCAGCATTGTTAAACTTCTCCCTTTTTATTTTTATTGTTTTTAAGATTCTAGGACTAATAGTCAGGAAGGTTTGTTGTCATAAACATATATTTATTTGACTAAATTTGACTAAAATCATGGGTCTGTTGTTGGTTAAGATCAATCGAACAGGTCCTTGAATCGCGTCTTTCCTATCACACATGACATTAATTAGCAGAATCTTTTGCATATGATATACCTGTGACGATGTTAATGAAAACAAAGAATTTAAATGAAGTAAATGTAAATTTTAAACATTATTTTATTAGAATTTGTACATTGGCGGTCGTGCATCAGATTTATTATAAGGAAATCTTTAAGTTGAACAATTAATCAACACTTGTCTTTTACGCAATATGTTAATACATTAAAGATTCTTATTAAATTTATTGAATATACTTCTATGTGTATGATTTGCAATGCAAAGAATTAATATGTCCTCTATTTAGCATTCTAATACAATTTAGAGGTTACCAAGAAATCCGCAAAAATTAAAAATGTTATCGCTGGTCGCTTACTATTGTACCAAAATTTGGTCCATACGATGTAGGTATAGAACTTACTACGTATTAGGTACGTCTAAATTTGTTGATGATCCAACATTATTCTTTCACTAAAATGGTGCCTCTTAGTATTGAATCATGTCTGCACAAACCAAGACCGCAATGACTCATACAACGCAAAAGGTACTCTAAGTATATATATTTGGACGAAGAACGTAATAAAACATGAATTTCAGAATAGGAAAATTTTCGAAACATTCAGCAGGAGCTCATTGGAGGTTTGAATAGATAGAAGTAAAACGGCAAAGTAAATGGACAGTACAATATACTTTGACTCTGGCCCTTTATTTTTAGATTTAAAGAAGATAAAGAAAAAAGTAAAAAGTATTAGCGTCGTCTTCATTCACAATTTTACAATTTTCGAGAGATAAGCGCATTTGTATACGAGATAAGTTAGTACGTAAATACCCCGATTGGTTATTGTATGAGATTTGAGTAGTATGTTTCACGCTATTACAATGTATGAAGATATGAAGTAGAGTATTAAAGCTTTGATCACGTTCATGCAGGAATTATCATTTTGTTATTTTAGTTGTTAGAATACAAAAACATTATGTATTACAACATATGAAATGTTCAAACCTAAAAATGTATCGTTGAATTAAAGAAAAACTCTTATTTTCATTATTGAGAGTGTTTTCGTATTTAATTTAGACTTTCTAATTGTACTTTAATGCTTATTCTAAAAATAGAATAGCAGAAAGTTCAAAACATGAGAAAGTGAGTCATATCCTGTTCTAAATATCGTATGAATATTTTTCTACATTTAATTTTTTATTTTTTTTTAAAATAGAATAGTTCGTCATTATACTCTGAGCAAGAATTCTTATAGTGACTATTTTCTCTAGAACTATAGTTTTGTTCTTCAAACGGACACTACAATGATTAAACTTTAAATGTATGAAACAATAATCTAGTTTATGTATTTATTAGTTACTTTATAGGTAATAAAAATAGCACTCAAAGACGTCATCTATTTTTTTTAATTATAAGCACACATGTATGAAGGCAACTTAAGAACCTACACGAAAGTAGTTGTAATAAAATATCAACAAAAATAAACTGACCACCAAATAATCTCAGATAGATAATCTCTATATTTGTATTCTATTTTATTATAATTTTATAAAGTAGATAAAATATTTATTTTTTGAATTCGGCTTTTAAATGACGGAGATTTATTGTAATTAATATTTTAAAAAAAACAGTCGAATAGATAGAACATCGTCTTATTTTGAAGTCGTTTAAAAAGAGATTGAAATAATTACAAATTTTCCATTTTATTAACCGATTCCTTAAGCTAAGTTATACCTATAGCAGTTAAGTACAATACACATATACTTATTACATTCTTATTCCAAGACAACTTTCTCTTGAAATCAGACAAAGATACGCTGCGCTGTAACTGTGCAAATAAATTCACAAAGAGATAATATATCAACACGCAGATAGTTATAAAAGAAAGCGTGCACGCATATGATCGAGCAAAAAATATGCCTACCAATATGCAACAATGAATATAATTGCGTAAACATTCTGTTGACACGTTACAATCTAAAGTTCTATTAGCGCGAGCAAATTTCGTGGTAGCAAGTTGAACCAGTTACCAGATAGATAAGGAATGCGCGGTATAAATTTGTTATGGACTTGTGTTGAGATAATCTCACTTTATTCTCTTACAATTGACACAATTATTGACAAATAATTATTAGCTTAATATAAAAATAATGTATTAGTTAGCCGATACCGGCCACAAAACTCATACCAGATTGAATCTCATCACAATCTTTACAATCGAACCTACAAAGTTTCAACAAAATCTGTTCAGTAGTATTTGAGTGTTGCGTATTAACTGACCTACCCGTACACTGACATTTCACTAAACATACCTATCGCTGCATGAAACGTGCGCTTTCGTTCACGATCGTTCTGTTTTAGCACTCTAGGGCTCGCTCTATATGTTTGCGTCTTATGTTTACACGTGCGCGTGTGTCGAATATTGGTAGCTACTTGCGGGAAATCGTTTCCATGTGTGCGTTTTACACACACGCACCCTCGCCCTACTCCGGATGTGAACGCAGATTTGTAAGCCTGTGAATGTGCTAGACCAAATTGATAGGTGTACGCGTTATCTACACTGTTGTGCAACAGTGTGCTGGCTACGCGCGCGTGTGAGTTATTGTTTAGAAGCCTTGAGGCTTTTAACTTATTTTACAACCTACCTACAATCGAATTGACTATAAAATTGCAAACAATCAGAATTTACGCTTGGATGGGCTTTTTATTGCCATTTATGACACCTGTTCTCGCATAATTAATTTATATTTCTAAGCAACGTTCATAAATATGGAATGCAATTGTTGATACTTATACATTTAAAATGAATAGATATTCATTTGAAAGCATACAGAATTAATAAATGAAAATTATTTATTTTTGAGAAAAGCGAAAGTAAATGAGCAAATTCCGATACCAAAATACTGAATATCAAATAGGTACAAGGGTAACATCGTAATAAAATTAATAGGTTAAATCGTGGCCTTTATGGTGAGGTCATTATAATGGTATTATGATATCATAAATCTGATATTTTTTCGATTTATTGACTCGACGGCCTTAAGAAAGTTAATCAGTTTTTCATACGAAAGCGGAAGGCATTAGATGAAATACCACAATTAAAGGCGGTATTCAAATGTGAAGGTGAACCGGTGAGGCTGAGAAGAGGATGCGTGAACCCTAATTGAACGAGCTGAGGGTGTGTGCGTAATCGTTTGAAAATCGGTGACGGACACGCGTGTGCGAGTGTTGCGTGTGCGCAGACTAGCCGATAACAATAAACTATTTCCGAAGTGACCCAGTTCGAACGTCCTTCGGTAATTTGTGCCGCAAGGAACAAGAAAGGGCTGGGAGCGATTTTGACAGGAATATTAAATTTTTATTGTTAGCCGACAGTGCAATGCTTTGTAACGATGAGCTAACTGCCGGTTATTGTCGAACCTAAATAGGCTTTTATGACCTTCGGCGCTGTAAAGGGGTTTTTGATCTTTGACGGCAAAAATAAAATCATTTGCCAGTAGCTTTTACTTATTTATCTCTTAATTCATGCTTTTAAAAGTTCAATAACAATGGCGTAAGTTTTATTCTTATTAAAGGTTGACCTGCTTTTAATATTAATGATTCGAGAAATTCTAAAATTGCAGCTATGTAAACATTTCATTGTTATTCTTTTTATTTATATAATACAAAGGTCTTTTTATTATTTAGTTTTTATTTGCCAATAAAAAATAATTTGGACAAGATGAAAAACATTTGTAAAAATTGGTATGTCATTGGAGATACCGCAGAATGTATCCAACGATAGCGAGCCAGTCTAATTGAATCGAAACTTGTTAAGTGTGTTAATAGACGATGACCGTCACAATCAGTAGCAGTGGAAACCATTAAAAGACGATTTAGTAACGATCAAAAGCGAGTGCAAAGATGTCACTATACTGTATGCAAATGTGGTCTGAATTCATTGAAACAAAAGAAATAGAATTGCATGCACTAATTTGGCAGGTAATTAAATAAACATACAAGCGATATTCATCGTTAAAACTCTTATAATACTGGTCGGATTCTTATGTATATTTAGTATCAAAGTGTAACGTCTAGTTTCACAATCGCCCAGTGACGGATACATCGAATCCTCTGATAACATTTTTTTTTTAATTCAGTTCAATGTTAGATCAGTGGATGAAGAAATTTTTAGATGAATAAATTTTATATATACTCTATGTTAAAGGCTAATGCATACATTAACAAACTAATTAAAGTCGTGAATTAATTTGATATTTTGATTCAATGAAAAGTAACAAATTAGTGTAAATAATAAACATATTATTTTTTATTTTTTTGCTGTAAGTAGATTCTCTTTACGGCCATTCCGTGATGGATATAATTAAGGTTAGAATAAGGATATAACAAATACACTTACATGTAATAAGGCTGAGCTAATATGTTTAACATTGAACAACGTAATTTTAAAATTTAAGTACTATTCGGTTCTAATTGTTTATCGTCTAAGACTTCGCGTGTACTTTACTTATTACGTATCTTATTAGAAATTAATATAAGCCGAAAACACACTATGTATATATTTATAACGTTACTTAATTAATTTTAATGTATGCGTTAAATATTATATTGAATACATCAACAAAAAAAATAGTAAGAATATTGGTGCGGCATTTTTATTTTACTGTAACAATTTTTTATAATAAAAAAAAATTAACAAAGCAGTATGGAATTTTTCATTAGTTGATCTCGTCGTACATACGCTTTGAAAATGTAAATTTTTGAACATTTAAACACTAAATTAAAATACCTCATTAAATACAGCCAATGAATAAACTACACAATGTTCAATAAAATAGCTTACAAATAGTTGGATGTTCTTTTATGTCGCGTATTTCGCAGTACCTACGTCCAATGACCGCGCATTGCGACATGAATGCTTGCTTTGAGAAACGTTTCGGTAGCTGTAAACCTAGTTCCAGCTCGTTTCGAATATATTTGTTCGTGAATATTATTTTCATGTAAATTGCTATGCCATTGACACATTGCTACTACAGAATGACATAGGTTTATTGATAGATGACTGAGTGACATTATTTTCAGTCAATGTTTTTGTTTTAAAATATATTCTTTAACTAAATAGTCCGATTGTTTTAACGCGTTAATCTCAGAATTTACTATTTTCATTGGAAATATTCTTATTATATGAGATTATGTACTACATAATATGGAAAAGCAATATTTCGCACAAGTAAAACCGCGCGGAGCGGCTAGTTAATTATAATTCTTTATCGACAACTTAGTTTATTTTAAAAAAGGTGAACAAAGATAATATGTTTTATAAAGTACTTATAAATTCCATCCCTTACGAATTTCTATAACATATATAATATTTTTAAATGAACAGGATAAAATAAACAAGTCTGCAGATATTATAAGTTAACAAAGAGCCATATTTATGTATTTCTAATACTTCGTTGAGTGTAGTACACAAATACTTAAATGTACATACATATAACATGGTTAACTGTTCGTTTGTATGTAGTGAAAGATTAGTACACTGGACGAGTAGTGCTAGCTCAACTAACTCAACAACAAAAAAATATCCTTTCATAACGCTCTTCTACATTGCAATAGTAGTGCCTTCTGTAAATTGCCATCATAATAGACTGTGTTGATAATATTATCTGACTAAGAACATTTTTCTTTATATAATTCAATACTTCTTCTCTCTACTAGATTATCTTTCAATCCATAATTTAATACTTCTCCTATAAATAAACACGCAATACCAATTCTCACTATAAGCGTAACTTTTCCAGGAAAACGACCCAATGAATCATTGTCCAATTAGAGTCATTGCGGTTACCGACCGTTTGTTTGTCACAAATAGATTAACATTATGCACTTAACCCTTTTATTGGGAAAATAAATAAATTGGAACATCGCCACGTGCAACGATAAGTAATCATCTTGTATGAAAATATCTAGTTGTATGTATAAATATATGGCAAAGAACAAATCATTGACAATGATTGCGTATAGTAAAAATATATTTATATACATTTGTAACATCGATGTAAGTGATTTTTCATTTGAACGGATTTTATGGTCTGAAAGAAAAAGTTATGATTATATAGGTATTATTATTTTTTAAGGGAACTTGTATTATGTGTACAATTTAGGAAGGAAGCTGGTCTTCGTATTAGCAGTGTATTCTGCTCTCCGTTTTATACCTAAATACTATATTGTTTTTTAATATTTGCCGACTATTACATAAATACATAATTAATAAACTAAAATTAAAGATTTTATTTTTGTATAAATTATATAACTATTAGTTTCTATCCCAATAAGAATTCGTCGTTCTAGTTCAAGTAATACTTGTGTCTAACTAGAAGTTTCTCTTATTTATTAATCAGGTATATTCGAAAGAGCCGAAAATATATTATTTTAAAAATTATATTGATAATATAGTTTATTACAGAATGTAATAAGGAATAATTATGAAACACACAAAGATATGTAATAATAAATGAAAGTGAAAAATATATAATTTTGCCAGATAAACACAGGCTTTATTATTTACATAAAGACAGTTGTGGCCTTCAATTTGTAAGGAAGTATTATCTATATATTAGGTATAATTTATTTTATAAATAACAGTTATATATGTTATGTAAATAACAAATTTTATTTATACAATATTTAGAGAATTTTATATCAATGTACAAATGCATGCAAATGCTTTTATATCGATGTTTCCGGACGAAGAGACGGATAAACTTTACGCTAAATAGAAATAATGATAAGTCCAAAATGTTACATATTTTATCAGAACCGTTACAGCTTATCATAAAAATGTAATAAATCATACAAATCGAAGGTTACTATGATATTTTATTAAGAGGAATAAATAACGATTAAGTATTTCAATTTCATAACAACTTAAAATCAAGGTTTGTTCTATTGACGCTCGTTTTTAAATTTCGAACACACTAACAGATATATTATACAAAATATATTACATATACAAAGGTCACGATGATATTTACATAATTATTAACATAGGAAACAAGTAATTTTTAAACTGTACTGTATTGTTTTGAGAAATACAAAATTTATTTTCGTAAATGCGTTTCATTGCATTCGATTGGAAAAAATACACCAAACAATGATTAATTCATTCATTTTTGAACATGCAATGAGATAGCTTGATTTGTCATATCTTTGAAGCTCTTTAAACGGATATTTAAAATATAGTACATAATGTAAAATAAATATTATTTAATAAATCGCTTATTGAAAGCAAAAATATCAGTTTCTGATATTGACATCGTGTGAGATTTGATATTATGAAGTATTAAAAAACCATAATATTGATTTTAATATCGATTCTAATATATCCAATCAAAAAGCTATTGAAACTTTTTATCTTAATTTGTATTTTAAAATATGTTTCGACATAACAAAATTACAGCATCCGTAGAATAATTTAGTATGTTATTCTAAAAAATGTTTGTTTAATTATGATCGAGCGTTTTTTAATTATATATATTTAATAAATTCAAAAAATACATTGCGATGTGAGAATATCTTTAATGAAAATATTTTGTTCATAAAACGATAAATAAAATATAAACATAGCTACTCAGAGCTCATTGTATGTGTTTAAAGATTATAATAATGACATTGGATTATTAAATTTAGGTTGCCCTTAAACCTTTAAAAACTGTGCCAACAGTTAGCATTCATTGACACAATCCAATTATAGTCGTGACGTCATAAACGATGCATTGTTTTGTAACGAAAAATTTAATGAAAGGTTAGAAATTTTATGATGATTATAATCCGTCCGTATATCCGTCTTACGTTCATTAATAATATTAAAAGTATAAAATAATATCTGCTTTGATGCTTCTAAGAATATTTATTTACACTCAAAAGTAATCAATGCGAAAGTATTGTATATGTATGTTTAGTCGTCAGTGTCAGTAAACGAAAATACTGCTTTCTGTGTGTTACTTTCAGTTAATATGTTTAATTTGTAAAATGACTATGGATTGATTTTTTTTGCCGTTGACTAAAGTTTATTTTGATTATATTAATAATTTAAATATTACGGAAGTTATAAAAATATTTTTAATATAAGTGAAAAGAACACGAAAACAAATACATTAGAATTTCTAAAAATATTTATTTATTGAACGAAATAAAAGTAAAATTATTTTTTATTAAAATAAATCAACAAAAACTGTCTATTCTCAATTGTCATTTATAGTTATATGTAGTAGAAGAGTTTTATAGCTTAGACATACTCGTAATTAATGTGTAACAAAAGGGGCGCTCTTATAGTTAGTGAGCCTTTTCTACCGCATAACCCAGTCGAAAAAGCATATGTACCTACTTACTTTTAAAGAGAGACAATAATATAGACAAACGAATACTCATGACACATATTGATAATCCATATTAGGCAATAATAAATAATTATAACTATCTTGTTTATTATCAATATAATAGTAATTGGTTTCAAAATTTTATTATTTTTATCAAATGAGATTAAATGAAATCTTCAAGGCGACGCGACGGTAGCGAGTTACTTTCTGATATAAAATGATAACAATTATTTTGAACTGAGTTTAAAAATATAAATTTCGAAAAACATTTTTTTGTCCAATATCTTAGTAGTTTACTAAATATTTAATATTGGTTACCTATTTTATGAAATCATAATTTAGTTTAGTCAAATTAATTTATTTTTGGTAACTTTAGCAGACTTAAAAAACAAATTAAAATAAGCATCCCATGTTTAATATGAGGAGCGCACGTAGCGCAACTACTACAAAAAAAAAAATTTTAGTTTATGTATAGATGCCGGGATAAACATTAAGACTTATATTGAGGTCACTAAAATTGTTTTTTTTTTATTTCTACATTTAAATTAAATTCAAAGTTGAAATACGTTCACGTTCACTAACAAATTACAACTCTTACGCATGTTAAATTTAATATAACTAAAAAAGATTTTAACGTTTTGCAACTGTCTGCGTCTATTACAATCGTTGAATTAACTTTTAATTGTAAACATTTCATATTCAAATTCCGTTGGCATTGCTTAAAAATATATATATTAACACTATAAATGTTGAAATAAAAAAAAACACTAAAATATACAATAATGTTTTTGCAATGTAATTAAAATATACAACTATGTTTTTGCTACACAATTGCATATTTAGGCCATCTTTCCATAACCGCAAACGGATTGTTTTATAATAATGTAAAATTTATTCAAAGTTATTTTGCGCATCGAATGCGCGCGAAACTAAGCGTGGAAAAGCGGCGCGGGCGCATTTCATGCGCTGAGTTCAGTCGATTTCGCAAACCACGATCTAATGTGAACCTATTAACCTCTTCGAGCGAGGCTCAGAGGCGAAGGCGAGAGGCGGATGAAGAGACGAATAGTGCGTTCATTAGACACAAGGTTGTGTCAGTCATCCCGCCGGACCGCGCAAACAGCAATTCACACGTAATAACGCAACACAAATTAAAAGTAAACAAACAACAATGTCTTACCTTGCCAACTGTAGTGCACTTCTATTCGCAATCTCATTGTAGAAATTCAAAAGTATGTTACTATCGAACATATTAGCACTGCATCACAGCCATTTCTTTCACAAAATAATATATGAAAAAAAAAAAACAAAAACAATCCGAAGCACCAGCGATCACAGGATAATCACAACGTCCGGTCCTAGGCACGTCCGTGCGCGAGCGACGTCAAATCAAACTGGCCCGGTCAAAATGACGAAAGTGAAAACATCGCACGCACAGAAAAAAAGGTTGGCGGCGCGGTACAGTCCTTGCAGGCCACCTCTCGCGCGGGCTCCAGTGACACAGTAACTGCGCGGCGCGCGCATCGCCCGACGCCTATATAACGAAATGCTCGGAGGCTCGAACTTCAAACGCTAGCGGACGGCATAAAAAGAAGATGGGTTCTCGCGGTAGCTAGGAAAGAATGAGCACAAAGAATAGCGACACGTGGGCGCGTGTGCGTGCACGTGCAAGTATCGTTGTGTGCAGAGATAGGCGGCCGCAGGAAACTCCGTTCTCTTCCACTAGGAAAGACCTTGGATTTGAATCGGCACGTTGCAATGTGTACCGCCGTCGCCTACGCCGCTGTTACCTACTTGCCGTTGACGGCTCTAACTGATTAAACGATGATTCCATTGTATAGTTTATTTTAAAACTGCACAGTAGTGCACTCAATTGCATTTGCAATCAAAACTCCATTAACCAAGATACTAAAACATCTCACGACGATCCCTACGGTCTTATCATAGATTATTTCATATGAAATAAATACATATTTAAAATGGCTCAAAAATTAGCCACGATATTTTTGTATAGTAATTGAAGATGTTCTTTTATTGTGTGACATCAATCAATACGAGAACGAATTTAGGTCAAAGTCAAGTCGTACTAATTGACAGTCACAAGTAATATTTTGTCATACCGGTGTAAATATACAGCTGACCGTGATCGAGGAACGAAGTTGATGATATAAGCCTTCACTGAGAAAAATGTCACAAATGACAAAGATCGAAATATTTTTATAATTAAGGAGATGCTGTTTCGCCAAGTGATTACGGCAGGACAAATAGCACAATTACTGAGCATGAAGCAATGAAAGTTGATAATGATGTTACCGCTGCGACACGTTTCGGACGCGCACAGTCAGAGCATTGCACAACGAGCAAATGAAATTTGAGATAATTATGCAAAGTGGGTCGTTAGACATGCTTTCGTTTCAATATTTTATACAATTAATTCAATGTAACTTTAATAATAATAACTTTAAACAAACACTTTTGAATATATATATATTTTTTTAATATTTACGTGACATTGTATGTACATATTATCGAAAGATTGAAATGTTAAAATAATCTGTCAATAAAAAATGAAAACAATGTCAACGTTATCTAGAACGTCGAATTAACAAACCTATTTATGATATATAATAGAAAGAAATTAATAACATTAACATTGAAGAGTTGAAGGTTGAACTAAGCAATAATACAAATATAAATTATTTGAGACACATAACATTAATTTAAATATGGAACATCAAAAGTTTCTGAACCGGTTATTTAATAACATATATTGTACGCAAACTCGTTCCGTTGATAACGTAACAGCATTTCACTTTTGCTTCCACATTCTCATTGTCTAGAAAAGCGATTGGATAACTTCGCAAATATCATCTGAACCGCGAACTTATATAAATGCCTCATCTGTGAGAGCCTTAATTGTATTCTTTTTTTTAAACTCTTAATTTACTTATAAATGTTGTTATTGAAACTATTCTGTAACGAGTGAAAGGAACTGACTCTTATGTACACACAATAGCTTCATTTAAATAAGTCAGGTAGATTTGTTTTTTCAATAAGTTTGCTTTCTTCTTAAAAAGAAATAATTTCTAAAATAGCTATCATACATGTGAAAAGAGGTAAATTAGGTTCTTTTTTTTGTTTATTATTTTTCTTTTATAGCATCATTTCACACACGTCTAGCACGGAGTCTTCTAATATATGTTAATTCTGTATGTTTGTTTATATCTCCTGTTTCAATAATAGCTAAATCTACACAAAGAGCCTCTGTTGGTAATTAATAATGAACTGTCACATTACAGGGATCTATTTATCTGAACGAGTAAGACCTTTCGTTTGTACCAAAACAATAGTCTATTCAGAGCTTGCAAAATATCTAAGCACCGGGGTTCACAGTGAAATGTCGACAATAATATTGTAACAGTAACCTAATCTTTTACGTACTTTATTTCACTTCAATTTACTTATAAAATAATTTAAAGTAATTCGGAAATGCTGTTGATGTAAAACATAATATTATATTCGTAGAAAAATAACGGTAAGCAGTTCATCAATTCTATTAGGTTCACTTATCATTTCAAATTCGTTTGTAAGTATTAGTCTGTTTTTTATTTGATTTGCGAACTACAACAAGAAATGATTGGTCCAGTGAATGAATAGATTAATAACATTAACATAGTCAAAAAAATACGCGTATTTGTCACTCAATATACAATATATGCTATATTGATAACGTTTAAATAATGAAGAACGCTTGTCTTATAAACTAACATTGCAAGAACTTTAAACTACAGCGAATGCGCAGCCAAACATGGGTATTTATATATTCCTTGTGCCTGCAATTTCACCAAATTAACCACTGCAAACAATGCAATACAAATTATTTCTGTGAGGCAGTACAGTAAGTGAGAACTACCCAGGCAAGCCTGCGCAAAGCCCCTACTATAATAACCAGTACAGTAGTTTACTCAGCATGATATAAGAGATGACAAACCAGTAGGTATGTTAGAAAATTGTTTATAAGATACTTAATTGTTTTCTTGAGATTTGGTAGACAACAAAAAATAGTGTAAATTTATGATAAAACATTTTTTTTTAATATGGATCATAAATCTACTGAGCTTAGATAGCTTAGAAGCAGCAAGCGTCTTAACTTGTTAAGTTGTATAGCAACTCCAGCTCTTTATTCTGTCAATATAATTATATCATATTGACAGAAAAATGATCAACAAATAAAATTAGGCTATTTAAAAAAAAACTACATTACGAAACAGTTATTGAAAGATACATTTCACATTATGGTTGTGCTGTATCCTTTACTTGGAATTAATATAATGTAATTAATTAATTAATCTATAATAGGTATTTTTCATGCAACGATTACACGGAGAGGAATAGCGTATTCTATACAATATATTTTAAAATCATATTATATTTTTATTAATAAAAACAAATAATTGTGAATCTTTTACTCCTAGCGTACTTAACTAACATAACTAATTCCGGTTGAGTTGAAGGTAGTTTGAAATTTTCGTTTTAAATGAAAGAAAAAATCTATTAACTAGATTTATTTTTAACGTCGTTTAACTTTCAATATAATATTTACTCTGCTTTGCTTTGCTTTCGAAATCGAAACGTTTTATAATGATATGTACATACTTATTTATTTATATGAATTTTAAATGTCTTATATTAATTAATGTCGATGCTATTAGAATAATAATTTGAATCTTTCGTTACTGTGTCGAATTGTTTTTGTTTGAGAATATTTTCTTGATTGTTATTTATGTCACGATTTATATTACGCCTTTGTCTATGTTTGGAATGTATTGTTTATTTGTGAATTCTAATCAATTCAAATTACTTGCAAATCTGTATCCGATTGTCGAGAACTGTTTAACCTTTAATAATCTCTATTTTACGATTATTTTTAATGTCACAACGAGCTTATTATAAATTTAAGTTTATTTTTTAATATTTTAGGTACAATAATAAGTTATACTGTCGTTGGTAGCCGTTAAGAGACAAATCATATATTTGTATTTATTAAACTGTACTGGATTTTTTTATGTGATCATGTATTGGTTGACAATTTGTTCTTAGCGTTTAGATAAGCGTAATGTGTGCACAGATTTAACAGAGTTTCGGCAGTCTCCTTTGAAGAATACCACTCTTGACAACCACTAAATGAGATGGAGTAGCTCAATTCTATTCTGGCGGAAATCACACAGTTAAAAACTATATGGTATAATTTAATGAACATCATATATTTAATTCAATGTACAAAACTTATACTGAGAGTCAAAAGGCAAATAGATAAAGTATCTCAAAATAATCTATAACGAATTAACTGATATTATTATTATTTCATTTAAAATGTTTTACAATAAATCGATTTTGTAATGATTGACTAAAATTTCATCCCACCGAAATCTTTACAAAGAATGAAGTCACCCGTAAGATTCGGTTGCGTACCGACGTCGAGAAACTTTTGCGAGTCGGTATTTCTCTAAGTGAAAGTTAAAAGTGTAAGTAACTATGTTCATTGTACTTTTGTCACTGGCAAATAACGATCTTTATCTTATATCCTAATCTCGACATTTAAACTTTTACGCCCACATTTATCTCTTGAAAGGATAGTTTTGTGTTTGTGTTGCGTAATTTTGCCTGTTATAGCCAAGATGTATGTCATCCCATGAGGTATATTTAAGTATAATTTTATTCATAATAATAAATACGATTCTTATACTTCTATATAAATTGATCATTGAACTTGCTTACATAGTTAGTAACTTTCTTTGCTTTTTATCGTTTAAAATGTTTTTAAAATTATCTTCATTGGAATTTCAGTTTTATTTTCTTCTTGTGGAAGTGTTATTCGAAGGTGGCAATGGCGGGTGGTGGTATGCATCCGCATCAACCATTGAATCCGTCACGATCGACCGTGGCTGCCATTTATTAATATTAAACGAAAATTCGTTATCCAACTGGCCTTGGGCCGCGTTCCTTTCAGTTCTACTTAATGATGACAGTTGCTTGAAACGCGCTGTTTATAGTGGCACCAACTCAATAACAGTGAGACTGCGGTCATGGAGATTAGAAGGTTTTCTAGATAAAGGTAATATAAAGAGTTGGCGATTCATGAACTGATTACATTATTTATTGACATCGCCATCATTAGAATTAAGAAAGGCATGCAAACGCTTTCACTCATTAAGTGACGTATGATCGATTGATGAAATTAGAATTTTAAGTGAAAACGACATGCCGAGAGGTTTTGTAATAGCTATTGAAAGTGTTGCTCGTAGAGTGAGGCTCGGCGCAGCGTAGAAGTCGAAAGTGAGACCGTGAGGTTGCGCAGGCGCGTTACGAAGTTTTTACTGTCGGCCGCGCGCGAAATCACTTGAAAGTTGTATTGTCCTTGGATATTTCACTTCTTTATTTGTTGCGTTTCCGACACCCGAACCTAAGTTCAGTCGCCAGTGACGCTAATTGTAGCACTTTGAGTGTGTTGGTACCACTCTCGTGTCCCCTTCACTATGCTCTCGAACGCTTAGATTTGTCGCACATGATGCCGATAATTTATACGAGAGATGATTTTATTATGAAATATGTATATAGACGCTGAAACATGTACAGAGCCAACTGTAGATGCAAAAACTGTAGAAAGTGTCAATAGGGTAACATATAACGTCGACAGCTCTTACCGAGGGACAATGGTAGATGAGACTTGGTCTTCGCCGGGGTTGTCCAGGGTGTCGGTGCGCGCAGGAGCGCGCGGCGGTTTCCCGGCGCTTGCGCCACTTCCACGCTTGCGACACGCTTCCTGCGGGAGAGTGCGAGGCCGCGCGCGAGTTCCGCGCGCGTTGCACAACGCTTATCGGCGACCCGGTTTCGACTTTCACCGCGGCACACTTAAACTAAATCCAGGGCTGGGAGCACTTAAGCACTGTAATCCGGGCACAGTCACAGGCGCGGGCGCGGGCTGTTCGCAGGAGAACGCGTAATGTATCGGCGCGACGGCGCTGCGGGCCGCGGGCGCCGGGCGAGTGGCGTGCGCCGGCGCCGCCGTCGGTTGCGCCACGCTGGAAAGTAAAAGTAAGCGGTGGGCGCGGGGCGCGGTGGCACATTTCTCCCACTTTCGCCGCAGTGATTCACGCTGCACCAAGGTCGCTTCCCGCCACTCCTGCGCCACGATTTGTAATGCTGCTCCTGTAAGTGTTACGGGCAGATGGTCTACGTGCGTAACATAGTAATAATACACGAGACGTGGCCAGAAACACGTACAAAGGCAGTGTATTTCTAACCTAATTACAAAATGAATTATTGATGGAAAAAAGTGTTCATTAGAAACCATGTCAGTGGACAAAAGCTATATTACATATCAAAGGATAGTGACGGTATATTTCTTGCACATTCTCTATCAAAGATTATTCGACGAGAATCGAGATGTTACGCTGTGGTTCGGCCGTGAGGTGCCAAGTCAATTAGTTACAGAACCACAATGGTTCGCGAGCCTGCACTAATACGTACATTCATCACTCACTCGCTTGTCATAGAAGTGGTTTACCACAATAATTCAAGGTTAGATGTACATCTTAACCAAATTCCTGAGTTACACAATTACTACTAACATCATTATTTATTGCAAAATCCAAAATTGGAAAAGCAAAAACCATTAATACAAAACAATCTTGAAAACTACTACAAACACAAGAATACATAAAAGGCAATAACATGGGTTTATAAGAATATTTTATGACTATCGGAGTAGGACTTCGTTTACACTTTCACTGCTTATTTAATCTGTATTGAGTTACTCAACACTAAACGCAATCTTAACACGGTTATCTCATTAGTATTTGTGCTAGCTTCTATAAATAAAAACACAAAGCTTCTTTGCATTGATCTTTTAGAGTTTCAATTTGAACTGTTACGAAATAGGTGACTTTATATTCACAACTTGTCTAATCTGGTATTTTCAATAGATCACAAAATTTCTATTTATTTTTCTGCTGAAATAAACAATAAAAAAAACATCTATAAAAAGTTTCAGTAGAAGTTCGGGTGCTGAAAGTGCTCTTAATGTAATGTAAAGCCTACCTGAGTAAACATGTTTATATCAAGTCCATCGTATCATGATCGTGAGTAAATAGAATGTTCATCCATGTACTCGGTATGTGTTATTCGGTGGTAGAGCTTTGTGCAAGCTCGTCTGAGTAGGTACCACCCACATATTCTACCGCAAAATAGCAGTACTTGTCATTGTTGTGTTCCAGTTTGAAGGGTGAGTGAGCCAGTGTAATTACAGGCACAAGGGGCATAACATCTTAGTTCCCAAGGTTGGTGGCGCATTTGCAATGTAAGCGATGGTTAACATTTCTTACAATGCCAATGTGTATGGGCCGTTGGTGACCACTTACCATCAGGTGGCCCAAATACTCGTCCGCCTACCTATACCATAAAAAAAATTCTATCATATGTGAGTGACTCAGTCTAACTACAGGCGCTATGTACATAATATCTTTGGTAGCGCATTTTGGGTGATCATCTATATGGGTTGGGCTATATAGGTATATAGGTAAAAATGTCCCGTCTAGTGGGCTAGTCTCCCTTGAGAATAGCTGTCGTGGTCGAAATCGGTTAGGATATCATCTTGATTAAAAGGAACCATATCAACTAACATTCGCACTATTGGACAGCTCCATACAATGATTGTATACAAGGAGGCTATATTCGAATGTAGGTAAATGAGTCACGCTGCTAACCTAGTAAGCTAGTTATAATAATACAATTGTTAGTTTGTTATCAAAATTTTCAATTGGAACGGATGGGAATGGATAGCAATATCATCCTTTATCATAGGAGAGAACTACAATTGTTTTGTAATCGAACATGATGACACTCGTATATATATATATATATATATATATATATATATATATATATATATATATATATATATATATGTACTTAAGTTAAGTACATATGTTAAGTTAAGTATATATATATGTACTTAACTATATATGTACAATGTATTGTTAATATACTGAACTACAATTAGCCACCCACCTGTATTTTATATTGTTCGCATAAATCGTTAAACGTCAAAGTATCTTGAAAGCATTCTGTAACCAATAAAAAGTAATAAATACTTCATTAATAATGTAACTTGCAACAGCGATTTCGGTAAAAACTTGACAATAAAGTAATATTATTTAAAAAAACAAACATTCTTAACATTACACTTCTTACATTATACAAGGACTTAAAATGTAAACAGATGGTAAGAGTACTATCAGCATTTTCCCGTTTATCGCAATTCCAGATAATATATTGGTAACAAAAACTCTCTCCTCAATAGCGGAGGTAATACTGCCTGCATCAGAATGACTGTACAAAGAGAATATTTTAAAATAATTTTAGAATTTAGTATCTATTTAGTACTATTTAGTACCTTTGTTTAAATATTTGGTCCCTAAATCATAAAACAAAAAATAATAATTAAAATGACGTCAAGATGACCCGCCATTTATAATTCCCGCAAAAAGGTTTCGTATTGCTTTTACACAATAATTTAGTACCTATTTGGTACCTAAGTATACATTTTTATTAGATCACTTAAACCAACAAATAAAAATTATATTAGCGAAATAGCTTGGCGGTGCAGCCTGGGCTACAAAATCATAGGGATGAAAAAGGCAGAAGTGATCAATCTTAACCAAAACAAATTCGCTTAGATCCGTTTCATTAGTGAAAGTAGTTGTAAATGAGAAAATAATAATAATAATAATAATAATAATAATAATCTTTATTCACATAAAAAGTAACAAATTATAATGAAGTCCCTGATTTCTGAGCTAGGCTCAAAGACCTGTATTACAGAAATCAGTGTCCTCTCTCATATTTAAGTGACATATCGTTCTATGTAAATAAATGAATGAATATTTCTAACTGTATACTAGAATGAAGTGTCAGAAGATTTGTGTAGGGTATGTATGTATATGTATGTTTGCGTGTTCGTGTGTGTGTGTGTGTGTGTGTGTGTGTGTGTGTGTGTGTGTGTGTGTGTGTGTGTGTGTGTGTGTGTGCGTGTGTGTGCGTGCGTGTGCGTGTGTCTATTTTGTTTCACAAGATATTATAGCAATAACAGTTCAGTTTGTTCATAATCTAGTCCTAGCAGCCAATTTTTAATAATTACTTTAGCTTCCCGATTACATAAGGGGTGTATATTTTTTATTTTATTTATTTTGTTATACAAATAAACTGCCTTAAAATCATGTTGTCGTCTGGCTGAAGCTGTTCGACATATAACAGGTGGACATACGTTTTTAATGACACGTTGTTTAATGTATTCGTCGGCATGATAAGGGGTAATTCTATGTTGTTGGATAACTAATTGATAGACGTATAGTTGCCTAACCGTTAGGAGTTGACATTTTTTATACAACTCAGTTGTAGAAAATCTGTATGGGCTAGAGGTCATGACTTTTAAAATAGATCTATGGGCTCTTTCCAAGTCTATTATAAAGGTTTTACAAGCACCACCCCAAGCCTTTATACAATATCCAATGACTGATTGAACTAGTGCATAATATATTGTGCGCAGAAGTACTAAATCAGAAACGTGCCTCAACTTCTTGAAAACCCAAATAAGTTTTCTGGTGCGCGCAGTTGTGATGTCTATATGAGAGCGCCAACTAAGTTTTTCATCCAAAATAACTCCTAGATATTTGATGGTCGTAGATTTAGCTATCTCAAAGCATGAACACGAAGCAAGAGAATCCCTGGGGTAGTTACATGCGTGGACCTTAAGACTAATGTTCTCTGGTTTTGTTTTGGCCACAGAAAATTGAATAAATGAGGTTTTGGAGAGATTCAATGTCAACAGGTTTACACCAAGCCATTGATTGACTTTGTGAAGTCCTAACTGAGCATAATGTCGTACTTTGTCCCAGGTCTCTCCGTGGAATATAAGCGCAGTATCATCCGCATAGGTAAAGATTTTACCATTTCTGAGAGTTTGTTCACATAGGTCGTTAATATAGATCAAAAAGAGACTTGGGCCAAGAATACTGCCCTGAGGGACGCCACAAATGACAGGTGCCTGAGAACTGACATGATCACCAATTTTAAAATGAATAAGAATTGAAAGTGCGACGTTAGAGAGAGTATATACATCTATATATCTTCACCTTTTAAATAAATAATTTGAAAAACGTTAAAAGCCTTGCGAATTTAACCACACTGTATAATAAATTAGCAAACGCAGTGTAGTGCGCCCACAATGATCGATGACCTCAATAAGGTGGCGGGTACCGACTGTATGCGGAAAACGGAGGACAGGGAACTTTGGCGCACCTTGGGAGAGGCCTATGTTCAGCAGTGGACTACGATTGGCTGACGATGATGATGATGATGAGGTATAATAAATACTAAATTAAAAAAACACATTTATATACTTATATTTATTCAACTTTATTTTAAGAACATATAAATCATCATAGTATATAAGATTTTAAGAGTCTGAAAATCGATAGCTTTCCGTATATTTAATTCAGCTCTCATCTTGTTTGTGGCAACGTAACTTAGATTATTAAATCACTGATTTATTTCTGTTTGACAAGAATTGAACTGAGGTAGGGCAAAGATAGATAATATAACTAACATATTATGAGCGTAAAATATTATAGATAAAAAACTTTTTGTCAGTAACAGAAAATTTCTCAATGATCTTTTCATGTTGGTAATTAATGAAAATCAGAATTGACGAATTGATACAATAATTATCATCTCTAATAATTAACAAATCAGAACGACACTGTGGTTGTTAAATATTCCAAACATGAGCAAAGCCTCCATTTAAACTATCTAACTCACCTTGATTACTTGAAAAGAGTACAGAATTATGTAAAAATGACATTTGCTATCGGAAAAAATCGGGATCAGCTGCTAGTGTAGATTGTATATGCCCAAGTGAACTTTGGAGGCTTACATTTCATATGTCTTTTATATGTATGAGAATTTTAGTCAAGCAGTAATTAGTTAAAAGTTGTCAGGACTTTTCTGTCATTGGTGGAACTTTGTGGATTGCTAAGAAGCGATTGGATTATTCTGCCACAACATATCATCATCATCATCATCTGGGCCATAGCTTGGTCCAGTAAAACTCTCCAGTCCGATCTATTCGTGGCTTTTCTTCTCCAACCTGCCATTCCTAAGATTTTGTACACACATAGCAATCCTTTATATTGCAGTGTTATAACTTTAGTGGTGAATGAGTCAATTAAATTATAGGTATTTGCATTTGCTTAATATAACAACGCAATAACATTATATATTACATGGTTGGCTCCGCATTGACAGGAACCGTTTTTACCTTCTCCTAAGTCTCATAACAAACTATAAGAGTATAATAAACTAACTGCGCGAAAGCGAAGCAATTCCATAATCGGAAATGCCTGTCGTCGGCAGTAGCACTAAATTTTCGACTAGCTGTGTGTGACCGTGTGTCATAGTCGAAAATAAATTCTATTTCAAGAAAACTTACAAAATAGTATTCCTTTCGTCCGCTTACCGTCAATTGAGACATAAAGATTTATGAGTTTTCACTAAATTATTAATTTAGAGTATGTAGGTACACTCATTATTTCAAATTGATTGTGTAACGATCCTTTTATGGGCAGTGATTCATTGCAATGTCGCCTGACATCACGCCCTTGTCATACCGTTTAATAGAACCGGTCAAAGGCGAACCGTACACACCCACCAGGGTTCCCTACCATGTAATTACGCACAGTAATTATAGTTTTCCTCATATCTCACGGTATATATAAATGAGACACTCGCTTGTGACGTCATGGAATCATAAATAATGAAAACTGGTTTGGATCGGTTTTGTGACTGTGTGAAAGATTGCAATAAAATAAATAAGGATTTGGCAATATTGTTACATAGGCGAAAGTTTTCTGATGATAGGCATTACATATTTAGCTGGAAGTTTAGTTTATTAGTCATTTTAAAAAGAAAATGTATTTTGGTCACTACACTTATACTAGCTTTGTCCTGCGGTTTCACGAATTCACAATGAACGAAAATATCTAAATTCAAGAAGGTATATTTGCATAACAATTGCTTACAGAATTTTTATAAAATTCAATATAAATACGTATATGCGTGTACATACATCACTGACACCAGTTTAATATGTTTCAGGTGCGAGGCCCGAAGTTGACGTAATAGTCATTAAAGAAAGAATTTAATTGAAAGTTGACTTAATCGGCGAAAAAAATACTGATAAATAAAGTAAACGTATCACTTCATATGAAACAACCTTGATGGAGGATAATAAACATAACATTTAATGATATTAACGCCATTACGATTGGTCGATCCATTTACACTGATTTGACTCGTTTACATTTTGGAAAGATTTTAATGATTCCGGAGGCTAGGATTTTAAGTATTTTTTTTAACTTGGTGGTACAGCTTTGTGCAGGCTCGGGTAGGTACCACTCACTCATCAGATATTCTACCGCAAAACAGCAGTACTTGGTACTGTTGTGTTCCGGTTTAAAGGGTGGGTGAGCCAGTGTAATTACAGGCACAAGGGATATAACATCTTGGTTCCCAAGATTGGTAGCGCATTGGCGATGTAAGAGATCGTTAACATCTATTACTATGCCATTGTCTATGGGCTTTGGTGATCCCTTACCATCAGGTGAGCCAATGTGCTCGTCCACTTACCTATGAAAAAAAAGGATGGTACGTATAATTATGTATTTGAATTTTACATAATATAGAACATTTATAATTATTGGGTAGCATATAAAAACCATGTTTTTTTTTTTGTTTTGATAACTTATAAATAACCGTATTAGCTTAAAAAGGGGCAGTCATGTCGAAATAACAGACACATACTCCAATTTTATTTGTTAAAAAATGGTCGCGTTATAAATCGGTGGGTATGTTTTTAATTGTTAACGACTTTGGATAAACAAGTAAGCTGATTTAAAACTAAGTGAATGCCACGAGAACAATCGCCACTTTATTTTCTCACTTAAATGCCTTAAATTTCTTGCATATTTGACTTTACGACGTTGTTAAATTCACTGAGGTTAAAGTATTTTACGCAAAATACATTTTCTTTACTTTTAAAAAATGAAATGAAATAAATGATAGTGATTATGAATATAAATACACATCGGTGGTTTTTATAATTTTTATGAAAACTGAAACAGATTTTTGTATTTTTTTGTAAAATGTAATGTCTTGACTATACATTACATTTTTCTAGTAATCTAATACTAATTGTATAAAAGTCTGTTTGATCGTGTCTTTGTTTTAAAGGATCTCTAAATCTCAGGATCTACCAGTGCGACATGGTGGAATGCGCAAGCGATCCCGTGGCGCTCCACGTTAAGACGGGCTGGTTTTTTAATGGGTATTCCGATGACCGGGGCGCATTCGGCGCCTTGGACACCACAGGCGAGCCCCACATACCCCACACTGTTTCCGTGAGGAAAACGCATAATGCGTTTTTCCAGCGTTAAAAAATCTTTTTCCATTAACTTGTTAACTAATTATCGCTTATAAAGTTTAATTAGATCTAATTCTGGTATAAAATCCCGTTCCATACGTAAAATAAAAAAATACCTATCCGAATTATTCAAATTTCGTCCAATACCATAACCGTTCAAATTGTTCGATGCTTAATTTTGACAACACAACAAAATTCGGATTCGTCATCACGACATCACGTTCTAATTATAAATTTGTAGTTGCGGTGAGCGATAGAAGTTTTATTTCTTGTAAACAATTGACATGACGACACTAATTAATTTAATTTTGTTCAAAACCTACATAATATTGTCTTGCTACTAATTGACCAGTTTCGTATTTTTAGAGGCATTTATTTATTAAAGGCATTTTTATACGTCGTTGATCTTGCTTGATTGGGCGCTATCGATGAATATCCCACGCGAGGATCTTACAACCCCTGTGTCTGCGGAGAAAACTGTCACAGGTCTTAGAGCAACGTCTCGGTCAGCTCTAACTTATTAGGCGAAAGAGGTACATCATGTTTTGTGTATATATCGATAAATCGATCCAAAATATGAAAAAAAAAATATTTTGGCAAGGTTCCCTTTCCCTTAGTTTTGTGTTCCTTAGCAATGTAATGTAAATAAAAATCTTGTGACAGATATTTTATGAAAAAAGGTAATACTAATAGATTCAGAGGGTACTTCGCATATTTATTTCAAGAATAAATACAATATACTATGTAGGTTATAATATTACCGAGACAGTTCTGCTGACAGATTCAAGACAATAGTAAGTACCTAGTTACTTATAGCTAGTAATAGTACCTCTAAAGTAGTTATGCATTTAAAACGAGTGAAATTTTATATCATTTGATAAACTAAAGTACCAATTAAACGGCGCGCTCTTTTAAATATTAAAGGTTTCGCTTCCTGAATAGATAAAATTATAATTAAAAATGTACCTAATGTTGCAGCTTTAGTTTTTCGCTTTCCAATCATATTTGTAGTTTTGTATTTAGCGATCAAAACTCACTTGTAAATTAATCACCAACATAATATGTATTGTATATTTAAAGTTCCTAAAACATTCTATCCATTATTTACCACTCAGTAAACTTGGTCATTTGAATTCATATACTAATATAGTTTATTTATACCGTATCTCTTTCACAATTATTTTTATAGATAAGAATAATATAATAAGGTCACTTAAATAAGTTAATAGTTCTAACACAACATCCTATAAACTGTTATATCAATTATAATCAAACATTTGTACCAACTGAGGATGGCAAAACTCATTCGGACCGCGGCGCAGGCGCAAGCGACATTGAAAGTTGGCATTACATTACGTAACCCTAGACACATCGGGCGAATGTATTGAATATCACACCGGGTCGCACGTGGCCGACAATGCACATATGTATTTATGTACATACGTATAATAAATCATAAATGTATTCTTGTTAATTGAATAGTTAGAGAAGAAAAAATTCGATATGCAAATTTAAAGTAGGTAGTATTTATAAATTGGTATGGTAAGATTTATAAATTAAGTATATAATATATCTCATGATTTGTAACATTTTTAAAGGTTGATAAAAATATATTATGTAGAAATATATAATATATATCACTGTTGGTTCTGGTAAAAAAGCGATGGCTTAACATTAAAAAGTTAAGTTAGGCTTATCAGTATTCTAAAAAAGTATGTTTTTAAATTAATATCAAATTATTTTTGAATTTATATATACCAATTTAAACACTATTAACGATAGGTTACCGAATATTAGATAACCTATTAACTTCACTTATCAGTGTACATTAACACTCGCTTTCTAATGTAGGTAACCTAAATTCGGATTGTCTTTAATCGGATTTATGTGTTTGACTCGACACTACGCATTTAGACCTCCTGACTGTATCGTTGTGTCTAGTGGCTCGCTAATAAGGCCAGAGATTCCGAGGGCCTGGATTGAAATCGGGTCGCGCTGATGTATGCAAGCCAAATGATAAATATGAAATGACCGTCAAGGCGCAGGCCTAACCAATATCTGAAGGTTACTAGTTACTACCATATTATTAAGAAATAAAATAATAAATTGAAAATGTTAACAATTTAAATCATTTTCCATAATTAATGCATAAGCATTAATTATTCTTAATTTATATTAATGATAACATTAGGAGGAGAAGTCTTCTTCGGCGAAGCGGGTCAGCGGAAGCACTGTTCTCACGCTCCCGCTCCGCGGCCTCATTCTGCGACATGACGTTTTCACAGAACGAGACCGTCTCCTTCCAGCAACTCCCGATCATGGCGTCTATCACGCTCAGCAGCCAGAGGTCTCCCACTGCAATGACCGCCAGAAAGCGGCTTTATGTTATGTACGAACTTGTATAAACTCTACTATTTATCTACCAGCAGGAGGACGACATCCCTGATCCCATTTAACTCTAAAACATTTATACAGCTTTTTTAAATACTTTATAAAATCTTAAAATAAATAATATAACATTACGAAAATAGAAATCAATAGTAACTTATTATTAGACAAAGACATTTTACCAAATCCTTGTCAACTTTTATTGAACTTTCGCACTTCCAACTTAGATTGTAAGGTACATTTTTAAATGAACGCACACATATCTATGACTTCTAGTACTACTATTGAAAAGGCCTACTATCACTCAAGACATTTTATGACCATAGTGAATCATTTAGAATCTATTTTAGTTTGACTTTAAAATTCCTTTCATATGTCTTATTTCGAACCGAATAGAATCCATTGAAGAAGCACTCAAAAGATAAATAGATCGAAGAAAACTATGTCACAACCTTCAACGGTATTACGTTACTGATAACCCCGTCGGGAATCGAAGTGGCTATCAATTACGAGGTTTGGGTATTGTGCAACCGGAAAACATTGGAGTAAACAGGACAGAGCAATAGAAATAAAAAGGACAACTGACATAACTCCAGTTGTTATTTTTATGTTGTTGTAATTGTTTTATTTTTTTGTGGGAATTAAATATTTTATACTTTTTATATCTTACAGGCTTGTCTATAAATAGCAGTTTTATTTTTTATTAATGTGTTTATCAATTTGTTTTGTTAAGAAAGAGATGGTAATACGAGTGACGCTTACTTCTTTTGTGGCGCACTTTTTCAAGATTGAATTATATATACTTAGAATTAAGATAGATATTCTAAAATTCTTGTTCTATTTTACATAAGGTTTTATAGTTTTTGAAATAAAAACAAAATTAGTTGCGATGTGAAAATTTACTATACATTTTCTTAGATATCATTTTAATTGAGCTATTGCTCATATTTTATGACCTTTATCTCTAATTAGCACAATGTTAATGACTAATTATTTTATGTGGTAGCTAATCTTTTAAAATTTTTACTATTACTTAACAATTTTTATCATTATTAAATCAAAATATATTTTATTTATAAAGTACTGAATTAATGTACAAAATAAAACTTTCAAAACACCTTCTTTTCTATCACAAATAGTAAAATTTATTCGCGTCAGATGTGAACAATGCAGTATATATTAATGTTGAAAAATCGCTTTTATGATACCATTTCCGTATGGCCTTCAAATGCCACTGAATATCCACATAATATTTTTTCCTATGAATTATTGAATCAAATCAAATTTTAAAGTGGAAAATTTCGAAATGTTCAGAATAAAATTATTCTAATTTTATAGATTTTTTTTAAAATTTATAATACTTATTACAACAACACATTTTTTGTCATGTGTTGCTTATGGATTACTGACATGTGTGGTTGTGCATGTCCATTTGCGCCTATTGTTGACAATTCATTCATTCATTCGATTTAGGGCACGACTTAGTTATTCCTCATTTATATCTTAATGTCCCTTCTATTAGGTAGCGAAGATCATTTACTACTGCTGATCTTTAACTTATGAATATATTGTTATTGCTAAAACATAATAAATATTTCGTATCAAAATAGAAGCACATTTAAAATCTAGACACCGTATGGTATTATTCTAAGCCTTAATGTATGCCATATTCTCGATGAAGCATTGTTGCTTGTTGACGTGACTTACAACTTACGTACTTAAAAAAAAAAGATACGCACATTTTACAGAAAAGCCGTACAAGTTAAAATTGCAATTCATTAATTAATACTTTTTCTTTCGGCTATTATTAATCTTTCTTGAATTTGATATAGCGTCATATTTTGGTAGTTTTGAATAGAAAAAAGTGGCACCTTCGATTTTTTGTTTATTTATTACTATAAAAATTGTAGTTTTTCAAAGCAACTTGATAAGTAGCATAAAAATGTTTATTTAAATTTTAACTAGAACTATTTTTAAAAGACTTTTCTAACTTCGTTGAATATCAGATAGATTCCTTGATACTTTATTACTATGTATCTTCCACAATTAAGACAAATTTCTTAATCTTAGATCTCTTTAATCTTACACGTTAAATTGCATCAAGTCCTTTAGGTTACATACCAAAGTGCCAAAGAATACATTCACTCCAAAAAACATTACCCACTGTTTACAAAGTCGGATAAAATAACCATTTTATTTATTCTTCACTCTTGTTGTCGGTGGCGTAATGCTGTAAAATAGAAACTAAAACCCAATTACTAAATTAGAATAATAAAGCTTCTGTTGTAATTAGAAAATGTTTTTCCTTAGGCGTTATCTAAATAATACGGTACATTCTGTATTCGTTTGTACGTTTAATTTCCTTGTTCGTTTGATATGTTGTTAATTAGTTTTGTTCTAATGATACGACTTATTCGAAGGCCATGTGACCCTTGTTTTATAGAGATTAGTAATAATTAATCACATTGTAAAATGTTTTTCCTTGAGAGCTATGTTAAATGTTACACTGGAAGTATACGTTTTATTTAACCCTTCGAGTATTCGTTTTAATTGCTATTTAATTGTCTCTTTATAGATGTTAACAAATCACTTATATTTTTCTTTAAATAAGTATTTTTATATTATATCGCTTAATTTTATTTGTACATATATCGGTGTTTGAGTAGACTGGCGTGACCACAAACATTTGTATTTATTTTTTAATGAGCTGACTCACATTACCAATTTGTATTAATTTATTTCGGATTGAAGTTCGATTGAGACAGTTAATTTTGAGGTAAAACGGATGAACACTATCCACCACGTGAGCCCATTTGTCCATGTGCCTTTCTGTTATAAATAAATAAGTCATAGGTCCATCCTGGTAAATTAAATTTAAAGATAGGTTTCGTCCTAATAGATTTTGGATTTGCCTAGAACGGTATGCGGTATCGTTTGATGTACGTTGTTTGTCTTTTTTATCCAAGAAATCAAAGATTTTTAGATCGTTGTTCTGACGTTACGTATTTTTTATTTATTTGTAGTTTTGTTTTTTTTTTATGAGTAAACCTTATTCGAAGGTTTTTTGTATAATTTTTCGTAACTGAAAGTAAATATGTTTTTTCCCACGGTATTGAATGAATACGTTTTTTTTATATTTCCTTATCATTACAAAAAAAATTATACGCTTGTTTTTTTTTATTTTGAGTAAAATGATAACAGAAACGTTTTATACTACGAACGATGTATTGAGGTTTACAAAATTGTTTTTTCCCAAGTAAACGCAATATAACATTGAAAGTATAAATAATGTAAACATTTCATTATAATTTTGTGTATGTTTTTCGCAAAATCTTATAACGCCATACGACATTTATTATACAAAAATAATAATTATATTTTTATATTCACATATTTTTGTATAAATGTATCATAAGAGAATAATAAATTTTCCTTACATGATTTAATATCAAGTATTCCAGATTCACGTTGAAGTATAAGTAACTCGACAACGTGACCGGTGACGATATTTTAAAGTAAAAAACGTGATGAATTTATATTCCTGGAAAGCCGAAATGTTTATAAGTATACAATCTCATTCAAAATCGGTCAAGGCATATGATACATGGTGAAGGATATATATTTGTGATGAAAAGTGTGTCGTGGAAGCATTCTGGTGCCAGCGTCAAACTTTACCTTTGAGGTATTTTAACTTTTAATTAGGATAAAATATTTTTGAGTCAAATTGCCCTGCCACGACTAATAAAGAAATGTAATGTTCATATACGCATGTATGCGAGTTTATTTATTCCACCATAAAGTTTAAATGCCTGAACAGACTTGAAGTATCTTATCGTCTGAATGAGTTTTGGGTATCATCCCGAGCGATACACTTGTTATAAATTCATTTATTCGTGAATTCAGACCAGACTTGTTATTTTAATTTTTAGTCATTAATTTCAGAAATATATTGATAGACTATATAACATAACGCTACAACCGACATGGGCGAAACAGTAAATCTTAACGCGGTCACCCGCGCGTATTATTATATTTCTGAAATAGTTTTTAACTTAATTACGTTTTATTAGTTATTAACTTAACTTATTATATATAATGCATTTAGAAGTTACAATGAATTTACAATTACTTATATCTATCGTAAGTTTTATAGTATATAACATCATTGTTTTACACTGTATTACTAGCCCAGGAAGCGAGACGAGTTGTACTGGGAATTTAATTCCGTCTCAAAAGTTTTGCTTGACACATAGATGGATATTTCATCAAAACTAAGGTAAAATTAAGGTAAAAAGGTAAAATATAGCAGGTAAAGATCGAATATAGGTAATTTTGAAACATATTTGCATACAAATAATTGTTAGTCGAATATAAGAAAAAAAAGAGAGTTTACGTGTGAAAGGGTAAGAGGCAAAGAAAAAAAAATAGTTAATTTCGCATTTATAATAATAGTATAGATAATGAAATATTTAACATCTAGAATTCTAGAAGCCGTTAGGTAACACATGTCCTACAAAATGAATGTAATGGGGAATTATTGTTAGGAATAATTTCTGCCAACACTTGACACGATACAAGTCTATTGTTTTAATGAGTGCGTCATCAATTATTTGTACTATTTTCCGTTACGTTTTGTTTAAATCACTTTTTAACGAATGGAATTTATCCGCGAATTAAAATCATTGTACTTAATATTAATTTTATTAAAGATATACAATATAGTTTCTATCACTGAATAGGTATGTCATGTAACAGATATTTAACTCTTCTCAAAAAGGGTAACTAGTTTTTAAATAAACCTCCTTAGAGACTAATAAAATTTTATCTTAAATGTTTTACTATTTAAGACATTCATTAGTAACAGGCAACGAAGTGAAGATTACTAGGAAAAAGAAAATAAAATTAATTGACAGTGGCCATTTCAAGTCGCACGTATCCGACGGCGCGGATCCAAGGCCGCTGCTGATCTCACCGGCCATTTTTTTTCTAAGCAGCTATAATATGACCAGTATTAGAAGACACCAAGAACTATGGGAACTAAGAGGTCTGTGGGAAAAGTTCGTTCCATCTAAATCGGTGAGGTAATATCGCGGAGTCGCACGTCGACCATTGTATACGAACAGCGATCTTTAAATATTTCATGTTGTCGAAATAGTTTGGTTTTTGTTAAGGTTTTTTGTTGATGCGAGTTTTTTTGGGAGTTTCATTTTCTCGGGCGCCATTTTTCACAGAGGCCGTTTAAGGACGTTCGTCACACGAATGACTTTGTTTATGAGTATGTGAACATATGTATATACATACATCAGAGCGTGTACAATAAATAATTCGCGTAGGTAACTAAGAAGTATTCAAACTTTAATTTTTAATTCTATCAATTTAGTACATGTTAATCGCACTTACCTATTTAGTTACCTAAAATATTCCTAAACGCTATTATTTATAGATTGTTTTTAATAGGATAAGATAACTTTATTTTTACCTTTATCAACAAAAATAAATAAGTGAAAATCGACTTTAATGAAATATAATCATTAATAATAATTTTATCAGTTTGTCCGTGAGAAAAGATTATCGATTCTATCTTTGTCGATAAATTTACAAGGGTTCTTCACATTTTTATTGCATTAAAAATAAAAACATTGTTTATAAGATAAACTAATATAGGTGGTATTACTTCTGTTAGTGACTCATCTAGTTTATATCACCAAATAGCAATATGTACTTGTATTGGACGGCAGAGGTCGAGCGGGTCAGGGCTTTAGCCCAGCAAGCTTGATAGCTCGATGGGAGGAGGACCTGGGGTCCCCCACGGCGGGCCTGGCGACAGTGGAAGCGATACGTCCCCACTTGAGTCGCTGGGTCAAAAGAAATCGAGGCACGCTCTCGTTCAGGTTGACACAGGTACTTAACGGACACGGTTGCTTCGGTAAGTACCTGTACGGGATAGCATTGCGGGAGGAGTCACCCTCCTGCCACGAGTGTGGTGCGCCACTGGACACGGCGCACCACACCCTGACGGAGTGTGCTGCGTGGGGGCCTCAGAGGCATTCCCTGGCGGCGATAGTCGGCGGAGATCTCTCGCTGCCGAGCGTGATTTAGGTGCTGGTTAGAAATGGTCTCTCTCGACATGACACTCTCGCAGAAGGAGGCCGCAGAGCGGCAGCGCGAGGAAAATGCCTCCGCTGATTCAATCCGTCGAAGAAGACCGGGGAGGAGGCGTAGGCGCTATGCGCACCTTCTTCCCCCGCCTTAATAGCCGCCGGGGCTAAGGGGTTCCCTGTATCCGGGAATCCCCTTAGAAATGGAGGCCCGCATAGGCGGGCCGTACGTAGGGGCGTCACGGTAGCATGCGCAAGCGATCCCGTGGCGTCCCCCGACCAGACGGAGAGGGTACCGCTGGTTTTTTAGTGGGTATGCCGGCGCCATCAGCGCCGGTGAGCCCCACAACCCCCCCCACTTCAAGTGGAGGAAACGCGCAAAGGCGTTTTTCCAGAGAACAAAAAAAAATGTACTTGTATTGATAGGTTCCGATTTAAAGGCTGAGTGAGTCAGTGTTACTGAACTGAACCATAATAGTTCCTATGTTTGATGAAACATTGACGATGTAAGGAATAGTTAATAATCAGCACCAATGTCTTTGAGTTGTAGTGAGCATTAACTTAGATTGTACCTTTGACCGTCGGCCCACCTATGTAGTAATAAAAAAATAAAATATTATAAAGGTTCTCGCTCTAATATCAGTAAGTTACAGTTCCATTTTGATTGTTTTTGCCTTACATAACTAGCCTGTTTGTTGATGAAGGCTACATAACTTAAAGCTAAGTTGAAACGAAAAAATAAAAATAAATGTCAACTTATCTGTCAAGCGGCACAGATAAACTGCGTCAGTAATTCAGTATGTATGCGTGTTTATGAAAATGCCTCTTTTATAAACCTAATTTAACGCGCATAAAACCTCTGGACACAGTGCTTTGTAATAATTCTCTGCAGTTACTAATTGATATTATATTATATATATACAGATCATGTGATCATATTGCCTCATAAAACATATTTAGCAAATCAATGCTGTGTCTTCTTCTCTAGAATTTCAAATCGATAATGATAGAAAGGGAGAGATTATTGTTTATTGAAATAATTCTCAAATCAACGTTTATAAGTAAGGCCGATAATTTTTAATATGATGATGATGTATATAGTCTTCATATTCTCGTGCTCGACAATATTGGAAAACATCGTGAGATATTTGCGTCGGATGAAAGTCTGCATGTACAATTTGTATCCCTAATTGGTGGTTAGGGATACAATTATCCCGCATTCCCGCATTGTACTGTGATGGAAAAGCTCAAACCAATCTTTCTCAAAGAGAAGAGGAGAGAGCTGGTTATTTGTATTGTGATTTTTATATACATGCTTTTATACTGTTAAAATTGTTTATATGATTTAAAACGTAATAAATGTTAACCAAGGAGCATCGCAGAAACTGTCGGTCTGTAACCAATAGTGACAGTTTGAATTAATAGAAACACTACAGTGCTATCCTGTAAGAACACACTTCATTACTTAAACGTGAGATGTTGACAACCGAACTATTAATAAAGTTATTTGGTCACCTGGAAATATTTCTGGAATTTTGAAAAGCAGCATTTACAGGTTATTAACTAAACTTACTTTATAAGTAATAACTTAATTCAAGTTAATATAAAATAGTTTTTACATTTTACTAAAGGACTCTAACATAGATTACGTGTTTTATAATCACGAAAAAAAAATTCTGATTCTATCTTTCCGTTATCAGCAAGAACATAAAAGGGAGACTCAAATACTTCTTGACACTACTTTCACAATATGTTATTGAGTTATTATCTTATCAGTACTACGACGACGGCGTAGTAAATACCGTAGTAGGTTAAAAACACAATATAAACATATTTACATTGTTTTAAATTTGATAATATCCTAACCATACTTCATTTAATTTGATTATTTGACGAGGAAATTTTATTTTATTTGTTTGTTTTTTAAGAATTCATGTTTTAACTACTCAACCGCGGTAAATACCTATGTATATATTATTAATTATTATTAAAAAGCCACTTCTATTAGTATTATTTTAATTGGCTTAAAAGGAATGTAAACTTAAGTATATTACTAAGTACTAGTTAGACTATTTCGTTTCTCAATTACAATCTAATGACTGACTGAATTTTAGTGAAGAAGAAAAACTTAATGTATTTGATAATGACCCTTGCTAACAAAACTCGACATTTTCGTCGACTGTGACATTTCGTTTTGATTAATTATTATTTTACATTAGATAATTTATTAAAAAATAAAAATAAAATATAAGCTTAATTTGGTTCATAAAACATATTTTATTTTGTTATAATTTATCAACTACAGAACTGTTAACTCTAAATGTTTTATTTCAATTAAAGTAGAGCTCCAGATGTGATTTAGTGGCCTATATACAAATTATGAAAGCGCTTGTGTCCTTATTAAGTATGACATCAGCTGGGATCTGTTTAAAAAACAATCAATAATCTATGACCACGCTTGTCTCCTTACCGCCACACAGATGTACCGATAGCAAGAAAAATAATATTTCAAATCATATTGATGTAGGTATTTCTTGAATTTTTTGTTTTTATAGAACAATAAATATTAAGTCACATCAATTCAAATTTAAAAATAAAAACTTATCTTAATTTAAATAGAATTCTATTTATTTAAATACAAAATGTACAAATCTCTTACTTGTATTTTAAGTCACAATCACCTCCAATATTCACATCAATTGTTTATGCAAAAAGTAATTTCAAAAATGCATCTGTTAGCACATGCACTAGATTGTTTTCTAGATTTTCTAGATTGATTCTCAAAACGTTTATTTACGAACATCAATTCAAAAAAGTGCAATTAAAAATTGTCTACATAAGTATATCATAATTAAAGAAACATAATTAAAATTATTCAAACATTATTATTAAACTAACGCAATACTGTTATGTTTATGTGTTTATAACGCTATTTGTGTTTATGCGCTTTTTTATAGTCTACTAATTCGACGTGGTGGTAGGCTAACCTTTAATTAATCTTGTAAATTGATAATTAAAAGCTGCTTGTAAGAGTCTACTTCAATAAAGTATAGTTTGATTTCAATTAACTATTAAGTATAAACGACAATATGATTAATTAATTAGGTCGTAATGAATAATAAGGATATTTTGTAATCTATGTAACGCTTGCATTCCAATTATTACAATGCAGACTAGTTTTAACTAGTTGTAGTATTATATTAATTGGTCATTTAACAACCTAGGAAAATGTACTTAAAGTAACATAGCCTTGGTGACACCGATATTTTACATTATAAATTATTCTTTCCAGCATAAAACGTTCGAATGAAGTTAATATTTATAGCTTTCTTAAATATTTAAATATATTTTATTAAAACGTTAAAATTTAGGCTTACGAAGATTATAAGAATAGTACAATATTTTAACAAGTGACCAGTCTGAGTAATTACCATTCAATCAATATTTATTCTACCGACAAAGCAATACATAGTGCAGTCCATTTGATTATTAATTAATATAAGGGACATTATTTATTATATACATATATAATACTGCCTAAAAAATAAAACTATCAATAAAAAATCATAAAAATGTTAGTGTTGTGCGCAGTAACTGTAAATTATAGCCTTCGTAGACGACTTATATAAGGATATAATATACGCATAATTTATAAACGATATACACATTTTACTTTAAGGAAATATATGCTAATATCAGTAAATTTTAATGGTCGGAATTTCAAGTTCAACTAAGGATACAAATAAGTATCCATTTTGACGTAGCCGACCAAAAATAAATTGGTATTATTGTTTTTCACATAAATAATGAAAATAAGGAAGAGTTTTAATTATTTCAAATCTTCTAATTAACAGGAAATTCAAAGCGTAAATACTTGTATCGTGTTTCAAATGACTGATTATTTAATAGTGTTAAGACTACATCTTGCCCACGACTTCGGTTTTATGAATTTGTCATATTGAATAATAATAAGAAAATAGTATAGAAAGCGCAATATAAGTTTGCCGGTGATAATCACGACTCGCTGCGCAAATATGTTTTTTACTACTACAGTAACATAGGCTTAAGATGCTTATACGAATATTAGGTGTAGTAGGTTTGTAGTAACAATTAAGTTGTGTATATAATTGTTTAATAGATAATGTTATGATAAACCGTTTAAGCGTACGCCTCAGTCTTCAACCTCAGTCAACTTCAGACCGGCAAACTTAAAATGTGCGTATTGTAAAATCAACCAAGTCTGATTCACCACACATAAATTAGTTCTGAAACAAACAAAAACATAGTTGTCTTGTTAATTAAAGAACTCACAAGGAAAAAAACAACGATCGATAAATTTAATAATGAATATGGAAATTTTACTCACTTATTCCTGAAATATAATAAACATTATTATCCTCTTCATTGTTAAGCTGCAAATAAATGTTTGATTATTATTTAAAAAGATCTCCATACCCACTGTGGTTAAGGAATATTTGAAAATATTATACATATACGTATAGTACAAAAAGGCTAGCAAAAAAAAAATTACTAGTCTATGTTTTCTTCTATCCGTACTGGCAACAAGTGCTCGTTTGTTTATAGCCAGAAACTGTTGAATATTTATTTTGTTAAGTCGAGTTTTATCGCACGCTCTCTGTGGGAACAAGTTGTAGAACTCGGATGTAAGTTGTAAACAATATAATTTATAAACAGTACGTTAATTCTTAGCTTGATATGCAAACACTTAGCTTTCTATGGCAGTTACGGCCGAATACTGAAACGTCATTCAAATTTTAAGTGCAACTCAATTATTTAAGACGCCGTTTCATATTAAATTCGTATACTAAATTTTAAATTAACGACGTCTCAAATAATTAAGTTGCACTTAATATTTGAATGACGTTTCATTATATGGCCGTAAGTGTACAGTTCAAATGTAATGATTGTTATTTTACCTTAATAATAATCTATTTTAGTAAAATCTTCAGACCTAAACATGAAGGTTTACTGGTGGTAATGGGAACATTTATCTGGGTGGCATCACCCACTTGTCAGATATTCTTCCGTAAAAAAAAAACAATTTGTTGTATTCCGGTTTGAAGAATGACAAGGACATAATATCTTAGTTTCCATTGGCAATGTAGGCGATGGATAAAATTTCAATACCAATGTTTATATGACAATGTTTATGGTGGTAAACATTTATTGTCAGGTGGCACATTTGCTCATTCGCCAACCCGGTATCCATTAAATTATCTGAACTAGCGGAAACCTAATACAGTAACAAGCATTCCCAAGTCGTCGGCTGTATCCATTTTTATGCAATTTATACATCGATTCCAAGTGGAACTTTCGATATATAATATATGACAATTAGAAAATTTAGTATTTATATCTGAGCAGCAAAAACCTGAGCGTATACCCATGACCTTAGGTTATGACCAATTAAACCATCCGTTGTAAGATAATAATCATTCTGAACATAGTAATTACGACTTGTATATGTGACTGATTTATGAGTTATTAAATCGCATTATATAATGACAAAATGTTTAGTGAAAGGACTAAATAGTTAAAAACTCATTAACGGCCTTCGACCTACTATGACTTCATTTATAAATTGACTTATAAAACCTCATAGCTTTGTATTAAGCGATTTATAATACGAATAAATGAGTCTTGCTTTTCCAAGTCATGGAACATCAATGTAGACTCGACTTTATACGTCAATAGATCTCAAAATTACGATATGAATTTCATAACATTAATAAAACCGAATTGTAATACGTAATTTGTATATCGCAAAAAAAGTCTATCATAAAACACAGGAAACTAGTTATATAACCTTGCAGTGTGGTGGCCACATGTCTCCAAATTACTGCGACCTTGTAGGCTATGTGGGAACTCGTATAAATCTCACTCTTGCGATATCTTGCACCGTAGATAAAGTCATTATTACACAGCTAAGACAGAACTGTACGGCTTTACTATAGAGTTAAATATTAATTAAATGTGCATTTAATTTGATGCGATCATTTTTCAATAGTTACAGATCCTATTTTTGTTGATATTATGTTTGTATGTTATTAGGTTTAATCTATTGATTTTATTTTTCCAAATTTTGATAAACTTGTGTCATATAACATAATATAGAAAATGAGAATTAGAACAGAATCATTCAATGAGACTGACAGTACGTATGGAAAGTACGTATGAGCGGTAGGCTGCGTGTCCACGCAAGGATCATAGCAGTTTAGATCCCGTGGCTAGCGACGCATTGATGTATGTTTGATTGATGAGATTATTTACAATGACAGTGTATATAAGATAAGGAACTCAGTATTAAACAAAACATTAAATTTGGAATTATATTGAAGACTGCAGTGCTAGTAAGATATTTTTTGGACAGTTTTTTTTTTTTAATAAATTAATCAAACTCTTGAAGTAAGTATTGCGCTGCAGTGCCGAATACTGGGACTGAGAAGGCTGTAATATTATACAGACTGTAACAATGTGTAGTTTTTAATTTACCATGTGTGGCGCATTACGAAGCTAAAAATTATATTGTGTAGATCATGTACCTACTCCTATGAGAACTTCAGCGAAGCGTCAAAGGACCTTGATGAAAAGTTTTTTTTTAATTGGTGTATTTTTTCAATTACGAACAATAATTTAGTATTTTGCATAAAATTGTACAGTTAAAATAGTCGGGTAAACTATTTTCTTTGTGAAGCTGTTTTTGTTCATAGGTTTGTGTTATTATTATCTTATTATGACTTAGACTTATTATGTTTGTATCTTCCTCAATGTCTAAGCCACCATATTAATTAATAACATATTTTTTGTGAATAACTCAAGAGTATTCAATTCAATTTGAAAAAAAAATATAATAGTGTTGTATATATTTTCTGTTTACTTTACTACAGTACTCTTCAGGTTTTCTTCATTCAAACCTCAACTGGCACAGATATTAAACAACTTTTTTTCCCTTTATAATGCATTTACCGCCTCAAGCTCGTTTTGAGCAGTGTATTTAAATTTATCTTTGAATTTTACTACCGTTCCCATTGAATTATTAAATGGCAGATCCACCCGTACTACCACCTACCACCCGTCTACTTTGCTTGTGTAATTACAGGTACAAGTGTCAAGGTGGATTTCTACGATGTGATATTACACACGAACACGGCCCGTACCGACGGCACATGGGAGGAGTATTAGAAATAATAACTTATTTATTATTTAAAATAGAAACTGTATGTATTTATTTAAATTTGTTTCGGATCAGTTCGTAACACATAACATATATAAATATAAAAATACTAATATATAATATAAAGGTATACACAATGAAATACATAGTATATGTGTAATAATAGATTTCGACCTTTATTAATTTAATCATCGAAAAAATACTATAAAACTGAATTATATATACATATAGTATTTACTATGAGTTTTACTGTTTTCTAAGAGGCGTGGAATGTTCGTCCGTAAGTAGTCCTAATTGGTTGAATCATTCGTTTAACGAAGAAAATTTGTATCATTTCACGACCGCCGCCATTTACATTACCTACTTTAAAAATGCGAGGTTCTCGATTCAATGAATGACTAGTCTTAAAATAGCATTTTATGTTTATTTAATTAATTACGTTATTAGTATGTATTATAAATAACTAATTTTGTTTATGTTCTGTTTAATAAATACTTTAATAAAATTTAATTTTATATATTTGAAATGGACTGTATTAAATTAATATTATTTTTTTGCTAAAATTTATCTAAATAAAAATTCATATGAAAATAAGCAATAATAATAAAAAATCAAGAACAACGTCGGGTTTGTGTGTCGTATAGATATTTGTCACTTTGACTGTTTACGAAATATACCGAATATTTCTTACGCTTAAGGTCCACGGGTTTATTAAGGATAAATACTTGTTGGCGCTGAGTGAATGGGTCCAACTATTCTACTTATTTCCACTTGAAAAACTTACTTAAATACATCAACACCATATTTGGTTAATACATGCGTCTTGATATCGCAAAATTTATAGTTTTTTATTGCGCGATGAATATTTTTTATTGCCTTATCCTATAATAAATAGACTTATTTAGTTAACTCTCAATTTATTTCATTTTATTTAGTCAGTGTTTTAAATAAATAAGAAGATTTGTAATTGTAGCGGGCTATAGCTAAAGCCGCCTATTCTTTTGAGGCTCAAGAGCTTATTCCACCACGCTCCTCCAAAGCATGGTGGATACACATGTGGCAGTCTTTCATCTGACGCATTGGGCGAATTAAGAACACAAATTAAGCACATTTAAAATTAGCAGTCGTCTGTCTGTTTTTAGTTCGTGACGTTCGGTTTAACTTCTCGGCCATCTCTTAGGTTAAATAGAATATTAAATATAAAATAGAAAATGATCAAGAATGTAAATACAAATATAATGAACTCATCCCTCTACTGCTCCAAAACTTCGCCTCAAAAAAAAACAGAGGAGGCTTTAGCCCAGCAGTGAGACAATCCCAAGCCGTTACTACTTACAGTCCTCTAGTAATATTGGATAATATTTGTTTATGTCAAATACAGTTAGAAATATCATAGCAAATACTAAGAACAGTGACACTGACGACACGCTAGATTCAATACTTTTTTTCTTATAGCATAGGTAGGAGGACGATCATATGGGCCACCTGATGATAAGTGGTCACCAACACCCGTAGACATTGGCATTGTAATAAATGTTAACCATCGCTTACATTGCAAATGCGCCACCAACCTTGGGAACTAAGATGTAATGTCCCTTGTGCATGTAATTACACTGGCTCACTCACCCTTCAAACCGGAACACAACAATAACAAGTACTGCTGTTTTGCGGTAGAATATCTAATGAGTGGCTGCCACCTACCCGGACGAAATTGCACAAAGCTCTACCAGTAAACTACAACAGAACTAGAACAATATGCTTGTATTCCTAATTTGGATTAAAAGTAAATTGCCCTTAATAACTTAAGCTAAGAATACTATCTAAGATTGTACATAAATATACCGACAAACTGACATGATAATTTTGCTGTGAGAACTAAACCTTATACCGACCTCGAAGTTCCTACAATTCGTAATGTTATATAAGAATAATTTTATCCACAATGATCTGTAACCTAAGGAAATAAAGATGAAAATTCCGTGAGCGAGGTGAGAAAATTACACATGGTTTTTTTTTTGTCTCTCAATGTTTCAAGACGAAAACTGACTCATTTCCTGTGCATCATTGTAAGAGGCACTGACTTTTTAAATGTCACCTCTTGAATTGCGTCATTTAGTTTGTTCAGATTTTCTTACAGTAGGTATTGTGTAGAAGAAATTATCGCTCAATTAATGAAGAACTAAGTAGTATGTAGTCGCGAAAATAACCTTTTGTAAGGAATTTTACGTATGCATGAAGGAGAGAGAAGTACAGCGCTTGATTCATACTATTTGAAATCTTAAGAGAGATTAGCTCACTGCGCTGGATTATAGGGCAGATGTGTCCACTCTCATAATCCGAAGGAGAAACGGTTTTATGTGCTTTTCGAGGCACGGGAATGTTCATTACATATGTATGTTTCAACTTCCGACTCCGACTCCGGGATACTACTTCACCCAATCACCTTTTATTAACCTGAACTGGGATCTGAATCCTTTATATCTAGCCACTAGACCAACGAGATAATCGCTTAAAGAGACACAGCGTATACAACAATTATTCTCTACAACCGGTGAATTTAAACATATAAGACAGAATTTTGACACAGCTGGAGCTTTCATGATTGTTGACATAAACATCAAACATAGAATAAATATAATATAATTCTTATTTAATTTTAGGAAGGGCCGACCTACGGGCAAGATTCATGTTTTCTATTCACTGGCTAATATCATGTCTAATTAAGAATATGCTTTATAAAGGCATTGTAGTGTTCAAAATTATACTAGCGCTTACCGATAAAAAAATGTATAGAAAAAACGCTGTTCAAGCTGTTAGACAATTGAGTCTCCTCCTATTACAAAGCGGGTAGAGTAAAATTATATTATTTACGCATATGTGGGCCAAGTTGGCTATCGGCCACCTAGGACTAGGTATAAATACGGGGCTGGCGTTGTTTAGAGTTTTGACATAGCTAGTATGCCAAAACTCTAAACCGTCCTGGCTTTGCACCGTGGAATAAGGGTCTATATACACGTTGATATCGTAATACATTTAATCATATTGGTTTACGCGGAGCTCGGCAATAAAGCTCCCAGTGGACATGTATTTATCCGATATGTTCAAAAATCATTGCAATATTTCTGCCTTTTACATAAAACTTTAATAACAATAAAAGTCCTCCAGACCTATTTCGGCCACGGCAGCCAATCTCAAGAGATATTAGCCGACTGCGCAGGACATACAGTTCGGGAATGGAGGGTGTACCAACACAGGTGCACTCTCTACTCCCTAACTCTCATAACCCGATAGGACGGAAAGTCAAAACAATACTGTATTAAACACATAAGGATTCATGAAACCAATGGACACATTGGTGAAAGCCATATCAAAATACATTTGGAGTTTGCGGGGTTTTGTTTTATAATACGTAGTGATATAAACAAATAGCATTGTAAAACTATCAGAGGCTCAATCAAGCCGCTGATCAAACAGTCGTGTTTTAATCAAATGCAACAGGATCGTAAATATTATGTAACATTCTGATGTATTGCATCATGTTAGAAAGGATTTTTCCCTTCGCATATATATTTTTTTTATCTCCACATATTACGCATAGCTCACACACATTACCGAAACAGTTCACCCGGACGGCCTCCGACACTTTCAAATTTTATGACGACAAGCGAAATTTTAGCGCTTAAATATAAACTGTATAATTAAAATTCCTTTTGGAGTTAATTCATATTTATTTTAAATTTAGAATATGTTTTACATTCGAATACAAATAAAAAAAAGGTATACACTAAAATAAATAATGAGTTTTTGTATCCGCAACGTAATGTCGTTAAATATAAAACAATTGTTACAGTAATGTAGCCTTTATGTTAAAACAATTAAAGCTTTATTTAATAACAAATACAATGAGCCAATCCGAAGTCATCTTGTATATAATAATATTACGTTCGTATTAATATCAAGATCACTGGAGTAACGTAACTCCGTGACTATGCTTCGCTAAGCAATTTGCATATTAACGTGATTAGAGTGACCATGATTTTTAATATAACAAATAATGAGACCAAAAAGTACGTATATTATTTTTTTATTTTTTTCATCTTTTTATGTTTTAGTCGGAGAGAATACGAGTGGTAAAGTTTTATTTACTTTACCAGCATAATACTTTTGTTGTTCTTTGATCGACAACAACAATGTGTATTTTTATCATTGCGTTTCGTGATACACTTTGGATTGTTGTTATATTCTAGTGTGATTCATTTATTTAATTGCAGACTCGGTTTAGAGTATTTCGTACTACAATATATTTCGTTTGTTTGCTTATTCTCTTTATAGTACACAAAACAAAAAAAAAACATATACAACAAAAAAAATTGACATAATTGTTTTACTCAATACTCAATAATCTTGAGCATATTTTATTGATAATTTTTCAAAAGTCACCCTTCCACTCAAAATATTTCCATTCATAATATAGATATCACAATTTTGTTAAACGAAGTCTAGAGTTTTGAATGTGTTAATAACGACATAAAATTGTAATCATATGGTAATAATAGTCTACTTAGATTAATAAAGATTTCCTTTCATTGATTTGATTCGAATAAAAAACATCCGAAATGATGCTCACACCAGTTACAAAGTTTCCGATTATTTCCTACACAACGATTTAGTTTAATCGATCTACATCACGTGTTGATTAGCATACATGCTCCGCTTATATTATCTCACGAGAAAACTTTAATTACATGTTTTTCAATGTATTTATATTTATATGTTTTTTATTTTTTTGGATGTTTGTTGAAATTATATAAAATATACAATTGCATGTGATGAACAAAAAAGGTTAATACATGTATTTAAAAACTTAAAACTTTTGTGCATTAAATGCTATAAATACAAACATTTTTTGATGATGATTTTTGACATGATTAAATTATCTTGCAATGTGGATCTTAAGAGTGAAGCCGTCATTGGGAAGAGTTTCAACTAGCCTTATAGTGGCGAGGAAAGTACGAGTACAAGTTAAACCGTCTATATTTTGATTGTTTTTATGTTGATAGGTTATAGTTTCAGGATAAAATTAAATAATGGAGTTTATATGTTTATATAAACACTATTACTTTATTCGAGAATTCCGGGTTCAAGCGAACGCTGTCAAATCTTTAATAGATATATTATGATATTTTTGTATTATAGGTTAGACCATATATTTTTTGAATTATTTTTTCGGGAACCAAAAAATGGGTCGTTTGATGGTAAGTGATCACTCTCGCCCTATAACACTGATATTACATAAAATAATTAAACAGTCCTTACACCGTCAACAACAGACAACCACGCAGTTATGTTATCTCTTGCTGCAATTGCAAGAACATTTAAACCGTTGACTGGGGAAATTTATCATCATATCATCGTCTATAATTAAATACCACCTATAATTATACTTGCAATTATTGCAAGCGGAACTTCATTTTTTTCAAAAATCATCTAGATGCCGTTACGAATCGAATGACACCTCAATCATAATTTCCGGAGACTGCTGAAAAAAGTTGACCAAAAAGGCACTTGATGACTAGACTAGATACAATGTAAATTATGAGCTCAGATAACATTTTATAATGTTTTCATGATATATTCGTCACTGTCAAAACTACATTAAGCAGTTATTACTTAAGTACGAAGGCACTCAATTGACTATTAACACGTGATTCATAATAAAAGATAAGTATTAAAAATTTCCCTTTATATAAAACATTCATAGTAAATATGAATTTATAAACGCAGAGTTTGTGTCATATTATTATTATATGAGTCAATAATGATCATTTAGTTCTAACGATTCTGATACATTTACTTTTGTTACGATAGTTTATGTATATATATAAAAAAAAAATTTTTTTTGAGGATAATTTATTGTAATTAAAATTTATTCACTCAATATTAAAGTATTATGCATATAGATATGAATTGGTAAGAAATTTCCTAATAGTATATGATTTTCTATAAAAGAAAGAAATATCAAGGAGGCGATTGTTTCATTTTAGGTTAAGGTTTACAATCATCATAAAAATCATTTATTGTAAAAAAAAATTTATCAAAAATTACAGGGAGTATGTTTTGTTTAATTTGGCGCCCGAGGCAGCTTGCACGTTTTCTGGGATCCTTTTGTAAAACCTTACATACACACCCATGGAACAATTTCTTTACAAATTTATGTCTTCTCAATTACGTGTTAGGAGGACAAACTAACGATCACAATTTTACAGTTATAATATATATGTAACATCAAATACGTTCGTCTGGACAGCGCGTCGACGTAGCGGCAATGTTTTTTACATACTTACTGTTTATAAAACCTTATAAACAGATGGTTATAAATAATTATTGTGTATTTTATTTATACATTTATTTAAATAATTATACATTTCTATCGTGTAACCCAACATCAAAAGGGAGATTTTATTACTTATATATTTATTGAAATAAATATACATTTCTTTCATGTAACTCAACTAAAATAATTCTAAAATAGGATGTGATTTTTTTTAACACACATATAATACATTACTTTTAAATTCAAATAAATTGATTGAACAATAATAAACATAGATACATACAAAGTAATAATTGTACGTATTGCACGATTACGTAAATATCGTCCCGTCGATATCGTGTAGTGTAAATAATATATCATTGAAAGCTGCTGTTATAATGTAGTCCTTACTCACAGGGAAGGGCAAAGTTCAGATACTATTAACAATTCATAGAATACATGGAATAAATTTTATGAAACGATGTTATGTGATTACTTTTATTATTATTGTTTGTAATAATTTTATATGGCACGATTACTTCATGCTCATCGCTAGTATTTAGAATTTTCGAAAGAAAAAAAAATGGCAATGGTATAACGTGGTATTTTATCTGTGGGGTAAATGGATACCATAGTATACTATAATGACATTTAAACCTACTAATGGAAAAAGGTAGTCAGTAGGTCATCCAAAATAGTTTTTTATTTAACTTTTAAAAAACATTTTCTTTTGTTCAAACTTTTATTGTTAATGTAAATGTAGTAAATACTTATCATTATTAAGTCTTTCTCTGAATAAAATCTGTGGCATGTTTTATTTTTTTGTTATCTGACGCATCTTCATACGATGCAGTTATGAATAACTAGAATATTCTTGTGAAGTTCAGTGATGTGAAGTTAAATTCAATTAAAATTCATTTAGATTAATTAAATTGTTTCAACATTAAGCTGTTAATCCCCCAGAATTTACTTAACGTTGTGTTTTGATAAGAATTTATTATCTTCCATATTTAATCATAAGTTAGTTATATTTTCTAGATTACAGTACTTGAAAGCTCTATTTAAGTATTAAAATACAATGCGGACAAAGCTTTAGACGTCATAAAAACCTAAATAATGTCGCAATCGAGGCCAGATAACAAAAAAAAACCTACAAGCGCAAGAATTGTAACAATTAATTGTATTTAATGACAAAAGAATGAAGATATTTTAATAGCTGGTTTTTGTTTTATGTTTATTACAATACATGTAGAATGCACTTAAAACACATAAGACGTGTGCGTTACAAAAGGTTAAAGATACAAGAAGTTTACTATTCCATGTATTATGTATGCTGTTAATAGTTATGCACAATCAATACTTACATAGCGAACCGCCTAGCTAAATCATTATATCGAAGAATTTCCAAGCAATTCATTTTATTTCTGTAATACTTGATATACTTAATTTAGAAGACATGAATACAACGACCTCATTTAAACTTGTGATTGTCGTAAGAGCCGAATATTTAACTTGGTGGTAGAGCTTTGTGCAGGCTCGTCTGGGTAGATACCACCCATTCATCAGATATTCTACCGCAAAATTGCAGTACTGTGTACTGTTGTGTTCCGGTTTGAAGGGTGAGTGAGCCAGTGTAATTACAGGCACAAGGGATATAACATCTTAGTTCCCAAGGTTGGTGGCGCAATGGCGATGTAAGCGATGGTTAACATCTCTTACAATGCCATTGTCTATGGGCGTTGATGACCTCTTACCATCAGGTGGCCCATATACTCGTCCGCCTTCCTATGAAATAAAAAAAAATATTTTGTTTTGACTAAATATTCTGTAACACTTAGCATTGTTGTATTCCGGCTTAAAGGATAATTGAGCCTGTGTCAGTGCAAGGGACAAGACATCATGAGTTGGTGATGATTTAAAGGTTTTATATATGTGGGCTGTGGTGGTCACTTACGATTTACAGTCTGCCTCAATTTATTTTCAATAAAAAAAATTGTAGTGCGTAATGGTCCTTTAAATATCCGTATCACGGTAGAGAAGCAAGTCTAGCTTCTGGAGTTGACGAGACGAAAACAACCGGCAACAAAAGTCTGTCTAATCGTTTCAATACAGTAAACTACGTCATCCCCATAAATATATGATATATGCAACGAGATTAATATAACAACAATAAATAATTGGTTAATAAGTTTCATATACATAAATGTAATATATAAATATTTTTCTTATAACATATGAAAGCTATAAATAATAGTATTAAGTACAGTTGTTTTCAATTTTGTATCAGCTTACTGTAATATATTAAAAAAAAACACTTCCTCCTTCAATACATGCCAACGCCGATAGCACCGGAGGCTGGCTGTTTTGACGTCCTTTATAATTATTTCGACTATTATTTTTTTAACGCTAGTTAATTATTCGTAATCATAACATAAACGTGGTCGTACTCCCACGTTAGTCGTGACAGTGGTTAATACTATGAAATAATTTTATTCCTAAGTAGATATGCCTGCGGCTTCAATCACTATGGCGAATTATGTATACAATTAATTATAGTGTAATTGTTGAATGTATTTTAAACATTGTTGGTTTTTATTTGAGTGCACTTTTGTATTGAGATTTTAAAATCTGTGATGTCAATTAAATATGATACGACTGTGGATTGCTATGACTGTGGATTATATATAGAAAAACCTACGATAAACTCGAAGAATAGAAAAATATTGTAGTTGCTAAATTGGTTGCTATTCCATATAATATTGCGAAGTCATAATTATATGAAGATCATACCGAAACAAAAATAAAAAATGAATATTGTTTTTTGCCTTTAATATATACTAATATTACAAATGCGAAAGTAACCCGTTCTTTCTGTCAGGCTTTCTGAAACAATAACCCCTGAAATCACTGAACCAATTTTGATGAACATGGTATGACCCAAGTTTGAACCCCAAGGCCTCGACCTTTTATGTACCTATTACCAGCTCCACCAGGCGGGTGAATTCTATATGATTAACTAGGAAAGAGAAAAAAACTATGTGTAAGATAAATAACTAATAAAAGTAATTATTTACAGTTGGTTGTACTTTTTTGATAAACTATGATAAAGAATAGTATTTAAAATTATTGTAAATACGACCTGGTTGCTTCACTTTTCGCCCAGCGTGTTAAATATGCGATTTAAGATGTACGGGCTTCTAGAATTCTTCCTACTATTCCACGCGGTCATGATTTGTACAGTAGGTATTTTAATTTATACTTGTACTAGGGACCCGCCCCGGCTTCGCCCGAGTAGCAGAGTAAATATTCTTAAAAAAAATGTCTTAGTAATGTATAAGCTTTTAGCCACAGTGAGCGACAGTGGGACGCAGGGCGCGCAGGCGGTTGCATCGCGCGTTAGTATGATCGGCGTGAGACCGCTTGGATTTTTATGTAACCATTTTTTAACCATTAAAAAGTGGGTATATTTAGCTATCCTTAAAAGATAAACATAATATGCCATCGCGGACTTTTCTGTAGATCTATGAAAGGGAAACAATTTCGCCATACATTATTTTGTTGTAATTCTAAGGGATTTTACAGCGTTTTCGATGAAAGTTCGTAATCGGCTCGTTTTTTTCCGACTTCTTCAACAATTATCGTTATATTTCAACAAATTTACAGAAAACATTAATGAATTATACACGTAAACCTTCCTATGGAGTCACTTTATCCATTGGTGAAAACCGCATGAAAATCCGTTTAGTAGTTATTTAGTTTATCGCGTTCATACAGACAGACAGGAGACGCGGGGGACTTTGTTTTATAATATGCAGTGATAGTGATGATAGTGATATACTTCGGTCCGCTATGAACTCTAGTTGAGTCTACTTGTTGATTACTTGTTACTAATAATATATTACCCAATATTAAGGAAAGCGGTTAAAACTATCTAAAAATCAGCAACGAATTCCAATTCTATTCACTTCATGTAAGCCGTGGGACATGTGTTATATTCTTTGAGCCTGTAATTACACAAGAATACGAGGTATGCGTGTGAAGATTATGAAAATGGATGATGCAAAAATGTATATCTATCTGGAAATAAAACCTAAATTAAACTTTAAGAGACAATTTCATTTAGCTATAGTTAAAGTTGCTTGTTTTACATGCCCAACAAAAGTGTTCGAATTTAATTGTATTACATTAATTTATAACTAATGATTATTAAAGTATATTAAAAAAATCAGAAAGTATGCTGGGGTGTTCTTAAAAAAAATTATAACATAATTTTAAATAACTCAAAATGTGCTCAATCAATGTATAAAAACAGTCAGTTTCTGTAATTAAACAACATGTTACTTGATAATTGTTTATGTTGGAGGTATGTGGACGTACAGATGGCTCTAATTGTACCACGGATCACCAATAAACTACCTTGGCAAAACAAAATGTTGATAGATCAAGTGGAATTAACTTTATTTTTGTAATGTTGTAAAATAGCTCGTATTATTATGTCATAAATAATAGATAATAATCTTAATGGGTATTCATTCTGTATTCACTATGGGTTCTGTTTGGCGTAATGTGAACATTGATGTTTTATTCGTATCATGACGATATCTGCCCCTCTAGACAAGTGGCTGTAACGTTAATAGAATAGAAAATAATAATCAATGTATGAGATTGACATTCGCGTCCGACATTTTGAGATGTTAGGCCCCTAACAGTTTCCTCGTGCCAATGCTTAGCATCTTGGCGAAGTGTACACCTTTTTTTTTTTTTTTTTTTTTCGCTGTGGAAATGCATTTACGCATACCCCCCGCAAGATGAAAAGCGGGGGGTTATGTGGGACTCGACGGCTGAAGTGCAAGGCCGTAATACCCACTAAAACCACAGCGTATACTTCACCGCCTTTATGGGGGTGCCAAGGGGTCGCGTGAGCATTCTACCCTGACACCCCGACGGATAGCCCGAAGGCTACAAGCTCCTTGGCGACGGATGAAGGTGTTGGGCTCCGCCGCCAAAAAACACCCTGACGGCCGCAGAGGACAGGGAGGACGGCAACCTGACAACACCGCATCTCCTCTTCCTCTGCGGCCCCACCGCAACGCAACATATGGTGCGCCCCCATTCGGTCGCGGGAGATAGGGCGCGCGGCAACGCAACACCGACACGCCTCTCCTCCCGCGACCGCTCCCGGCTGCAGGGGATGGACAGAACCGTCCCCCACAGCGACACACCCAGCGGCCGCAGAGGACAGGGAGGACGGCAACCTGACAACACCGCATCTCCTCTTCCTCTGCGGCCCCACCGCAACGCACAAATGGTGCGCCCCCATTTGGTCGCGGGAGATAGGGCGCGCGGCAACGCAACACCGACACGCCTCTCCTCCCGCGATCACTCCCGACTGTGAGGGACAGAAAGAACTGTCCCCCGCACCCGCCCCCTGGGCGCATCCAACGCAAGCCTCCTCCTGAGGCCCACGAGGAGCGCCCCACGTCCGGGATCCCTCTTAGCTTCCCCGTGGCCGACCTTACCACGGGTACTGAGCCCCCCCACCACGACAAGGTGGAGATCCCACGCGGGGGGGTGAAGTGTACACCTGATGATACAACCATTAGAATCCTTTTAGCATATCTCACAATGAAAATAATTATTAATGAAATACAAAATAAATTCGTTTTAAGGTACATATTTATTCTGACACAACCGCTTAGAAAGTCGTTGAAAGTGAATACTACGTAACGCGTTAAACAATACAATTTTGCGAAAAAATATTTACAAACTAAGATTTTTTTTTAATTTTATTTAATTTTTTCCTGAATTCAGCGAATTTCGAGGTTAATTGTAATATTATAATTAGTCAAGAGTTTGCCTAAAAGCAGCAACAGTATCGGAGGTATATTTACATATGTTACACTTACAGCCGAATACTGAAACGTCACTTAAATATTAAATGCAACTTAATTATCTGACACGCTATTAAATTTAAATTTCGTATACTATTTTAGGAGCTTCTCAATGTTAAATCACGTTTAACTTTGAGGGACGTTTCAGTATTCGGGCATAATATAAATCCATTCGATGAAGTGTCTGTGTTTTTGGTAGAAAAAAGTTTTAAATAACAAATATCTGTTTTTAGGTAAAAAGAGAATACACGAGACTGGCATTATTTGCATTGTCTTTGTATGTAGTTGTAAACATTAAAATAAGTGTACGCAGTCATTTGTTTATGTTTCTAGTGCGTCCATGTAATATAAAAAGCCTACTACTATGAAATTTTGTTCATTAATTACAAATATATTAAAGCGACTTTTGTGTTGGATTTGGACTTTGGTGATACTACTTAAGTTTAGTGTGCAAGTCGATTTTATCATTGAAAATTTCAGTATACTTTTCCAGAAGGTTAAACGGAAGGTTGTCTAACCCGCATATTTTTGTGTTATTTATTTTTATTGAATTAAACGAAGCAATTTTCTCATTTATATTTTATATATTTTAGAAGTCAGTCTTGGTTAAATAATCTATTTAAATTTTTCTTATGAAAAATGTACTAACTATTTTTATTTACGCCTGAAAAAGCGACGTGGTAACAGCGTATTTGTTTACTATAAAATGTTTATTGCTATCATAATTTAAATACAATACAGATTAACAATAACATTTTAAAATTATATAAATTTTTGTTGATGGAAAATCCCGCTAAAACTAAATTTATTTTCCTGCAATTAACTCTTACTAATTACAAGTATTTATCAAATAGTAACGGATTCCGGCAAACGTTGTCCTGTCTATGTATAATATTCTCTTAACGCAACGTTGTACGCTTGAACGATGTAAGCATTGAAGTGCTGTATTACCACCTAGCCACGAGTTGGAATAATAAAGTTAATCCTTCTTCAAAAAAAAACACGTTCAAACAATGTCGACGTTTACTAATCTAAAGAATCAAAAGCTCAGAAAAGTAGAGAAACATAAATGTCTTTAATTTGGAGTTATATCTTAACTATGCACGAAGCAAAATTTATAAGATTTGAAATGAGGTTGAATTTTCTTTGCATCACATTTTCTACAATCGCATTATTCTAATGTATCGTCGGTCACTTATACCACACCTCGCCTCGTGTAGCCGTGCAAGGTGACGCATCACGCACCGCTGACTGCATATCTAAGTCATCCTGATCAGGAAGAGCGGATTATAATGTATAATATTTATCCAAGATGTTATTTTGTTAAGAGAATAATTCGGTCACAGAGAATTTGATACGCAATGTTTGCTGATATTTCTTTATAATCATGTTAGACTTTTAGTAGATGTATGTGTTTAGTTACGCGGCTAGTTTTTGACAAATCGTCCAAATATTGTAACTCAATTACAAATTAAATCCAATCAACCAATTGCGCTGACATTTAACACACATTCATAATACACATAAATGATAACAAAACAGTTTATTAAACATACTTATAATCTTAAATTGTATGTAGATCAAATAAAAGCATATTACAGAAACAAAATAATTCTTTTAGTATACATGTATATTGTCATTGTTATAAAATTTTACGTACGTAATGTTTTACATATTAAATATAAAGACTTTTGTTAATATATATAAACACGTTTTTTTATAGCTATGAAATATACAATTTAATATAAAAAAAATATATTTTATTTGAGATCTCGCAAAAGAAAGAATTTAAGATCTTATAGTCTTTTTATCATAAAAAAATGAGTAAACAAAGACTATTCTACGGAGTAAATTATATTCAGTTATATAATACGTTATACGACTTACACTTAAATAAAAATGAAGCCTTAGCATATTACTTGCTTAACGTTATTTTAAGATGTGAATTCATCTTAATATCTTGTCATCTTGATGGAAGGGTCTCAAGGTACAACTCACAAACACGATTACATTGTTGCAACATCAAGTTGATATAACGGCTCTTAGAAAATCTCCGTATAATCCGTACAAGTTTTAATATTAAGATTAAGCGGGTTTTGTTAATTATACATTAATTTACGTAGTCTTGACAAGAAGATTAGTAATTTAATGTTTTTATCGCCTTCATAGGTATTATTACGTTATATATTTATAAATCGACTCTAGGTTTAATATTAATGAAACTTTGATTGAAAACAATTACTAGTAAGAGTTTTGATATTTGATTAATATGATAAAAATAAAGAAATAAAATATTTGCAAATTTATGTTTTTTCTCCGACAAAACGTTCGACGCATCAGGTTACCCCTATAATAATATTTAAATACATAAGTTTATTCCCTGCTCACAATATCTCTAAGTAACGTGAGGTTTTATGTTAAAGCCTTAACAACTCAACGGTACTATAACAATGTGAAATACTGATTGAGCTGATTCGATCCTGGCTCCATTAGTTAATATAGGAGCCATTTCTAACATAAAATTCATACCTAATTAGAGACCAAAATGATATTAATCAGTGTATTTTATATTATTATTAATGCAATTGCAACTTGTAGGTAGGTACTTTTAGTACGTTAGTACGTAGCTTTATATTAAATCATCGATATTTGAAGTGAGACGTACACATGACGTAATTTTGTCTTTGAACATTAATATTGTTGAAGTAAGATGTGTTTCTAGCTTTTGCGCGCTTTGGGGGTAAGACCGACTCGTATGTTGTGACGATAACCATTAACCATCATGTATATATATATATATATATATATATATATATATATATATATATATATATATATATATATATATATATATATATATATATTATTTTTATTTATTTATATATCATACTATGAATGTATATTTATTATACATATTTATTTAAACGTAAAATTAGATTCTGTGCTCGTCCTTACCGCTTTATTTTTCTTGTGTCCTTTACCCAAAGGTTGTCTGGAAGTGATCGCTCTTTTAGCGATAAGACAGCCTTTTGTACATTAACACTGTTCTTAAATAGTATTTATAATTGTATGTTTCCCTGATCATTTATGTGTTGTACAATAAAGCATATTCTATTCTATTCTATATATGTGTGCGTGTAAACTATTTACATATATACTTTATTGCTATTGTTAAAATAATAAGTAAAATACACTTGTTTTTTCAACGTTTCTGTTGGACTTTCCGTGATGACAACATTATTTTTATAATATTGGTGAATTAAACTTTTTTTACTCATTTATCAAGTCGCAAAAGATTTATAATAGAACGTTAGAAACATTTTGCTTTGTTAGCTGTTAGTCTATGTATATGAATGTTGCCACATAGCTTGCATTACTTTCATATTATGTATTCTGAATGTGTATGGCTTCAAGATTACATTGTAAAATACGGGAACATTAACATTATTTATTTATACATGAGCAATGAGTGATAGGTAATTACTACGTCTGCTTGTAGGCTTTAAGAGGCGTGGTTACGTTTAGACTGACCGTTCATCGAATATTAAGCGTCTTATAGCGCGACTTGTGTAAGAAACAAATGCCTTTATTCATCTATGTCATAAATTTACTCTAATTTTGGATAAGATTAAATTCTGAACTTGATTAAGACGATGTGACCTAGTGGAATTAATCTTTATCGAGGTACAACCAAGGCAAGATATGTTCATTTTATTATTCTTTTTTTTGTTTATAAATCATCACGTCCTCGGACATAAAGAAAAATATCGCTTGGACCCCGCATGTCTAATATAAACCTGAAGCAGCCTTGTGTATTAAGCTACATCCCTTCGGCAAAATAGTAGAATAGTCCTAGTATATTACTGGATGATATTTACCTTTATAAGATGACGAATATCGTTGATTGATATTAAAATGTTTTTAAGAAAAATAATACTGAAAAATATTTAAACAAAATAACAGCTACCTATTAAGTTTCTAATTTTTTAGAAAAGATCAAATCAACATAGCTTGTAATAGTCAAGTAGCGCTATATATCCATTGGGAACATAGGTTTATCTCTGTGTGAGAGGTGATAATGAGCTGTCTTTATCTCGATCGATTGCTGGTTGTTACATATTGATTAATAGTTTAACAGTCAATATCCATACGATTTACACAGCATTAGTGTAAATAAGAGCGGGACCACGCCTTTGTTATTCAAAACTTTATAACTTGTTTGTTAACATTACAATGTTTCCTGTCTATCATTTATTATGTCTTATTAAAAATACAAAATATGTTATACTATTATTTTTATATTTATTACCTTATAATATACATAATAGCAATTATTAACAATACTAAAAAATATATAATAATTTAAAAGCGAAAAAACCGTGTTTGATTACTTAATTATATTTTCCTTTTACGTTTTAAAGGGAAAATATTCAAGATAGGTAAATACATCTATGTATACCAAAAATAAATTGATACGTAATAACGATAAGTACGTCCTAAAAGTATATTTATAGCGATTCCATAGAATTATTATATAGTGATGGTTTGTAGAATAGACATAAAAATCATCGAAACCAACAAACATTCGCAGCATACGGTCCAAAAACATAATTTAATTAGTTTCGTTACTAAACTGTGCAACTAGTATAATCATATAGAAAAAGAAAAACTAAGTCAGGAAGGTATTAATTATACCAAAATGGAGGCGATTTTAGTGAAACGTCTTATTTATTGACGAAAAATGTAAATAAATACACCCACGTCGTAATAACACGAGTATGGATTGTGTTAGGGAAATGACATTTGAGAGTGAAATATTCAATGTAATATGTTAATTATTCTTAATTCAAAATTGCGTAAATTGTATACATTTTGACAGGTTTTTCGATTAATCCGAGATATAGACAAATAAATCCAATGTTTCTGTAAACTCTTTTTATTAATAATTGTCTCTTGACAGACAACGTCTGTGTTATTTATATGTTTTTTCTTCTTATTTTCTTCTTTGTTAGTAAGGGACTTTTATTTCATTGCTGTGAATAAAATTGATAAGTTACCGAATGACATTCTTAAAAATTGTTTAACAAATAATTATTTTAATAATTTATAGTGAGGTGGAGTAAGGAGTGCTATTGAGATTCTTTGACGGAAAAGCCCTGAAGTTCGAAGTCAGATCTTCGGGATCTGCGTTCTCATAGCAACTAGACCAACGAGGCGTAAGAGAGTACGAGTAGAGAATATCTTTATCTCGTAATGGATAGCCCGACCCATTAGACTATCGGGAAGATAGATCGATAAGATAAGAATATAATAATAATAACAATATCCTGGGACATTATTCACACATGGCCATCTGATCACAAAATAAACAGAGCTTGTAACTTGGAAACCAGACAACTGATATACTACATAATATATGTACTGCTTTTCTGTTGTAAATACATACTTATATAGATAATTACACCCAGACTCAGGACAGACAGACATGTTCATGCACACAAATGTTTGTCCTGGGTGGGAATCGAACCCACGACCTGCGGCGCCAAAGGCAGATGTCGACCAAACATGCCAAGCGGCTCGTCAAATAGCGGCTCATAAAATAGAGACAACACTTATTCATTATGGAATATATACATACATAGTTCCTATTATTGTGTCCAGTTTGTGTCTGACACTTTGTCTAAAGGACGTTGATATAAAATTCTATATTATACATACATGTAGAATTAAATTTTTAAATATATTTCCTATACAGAATTGGCCTTGTTACAATTTTATTATCTGCATATATATTACAAATATGTAATTTTTTTATTTGGGTATTTATGAGATTTATTTGTTTTTTTTGTAATAAAGTAGATTAAAATAATTAACAAAAGCTATGCTTACATTAATTGTACGAGGTTGAGAAAAATGTGTGAAATATTAAATAAAATAATTTCTGAGATATACTTATTAAGAATGTGTGTTGAAGATATTTTGATAAATTTGAAAGAGTAATTTACCCAACAGGGTATTATAAGGATGGTAACTACTTACCACCAGGTGCCGATATGCCATTCTGCATCCGTACCTTAAAAAAATAAACAAAAATATAATGAAAAGAAATATATAAAAATAAAACTAAGTAATTAATCAATGTTTTATATACTTATTTCAAATGAATCGTTGAAAATAAATTATGGAGCTTAATGTTTTTAATATTAAAAATATTGCAAATATTACTCTAAGTAATAATATGTAACAAGGTAAAAACGGTGTCGTATTTAACGACCTCATTTAAAGCATTCGTTGAAAGCGAAAGTAAAAGTACAAAGCAATAAAAATAGGACAAAAGAATAAAAATACCGAGCAAGGCATAAAGTTTTATTACGGATGTACAAAGATGTTATCAAACAACCTTATTAGCATACGAATAAAGGTTAATATCGCACAATATAATAGAATATCTTGTTGCAGATTGCTACTTTTACTTTCACATTTCTACAAAATGATATTCTTTTGTAATTATGCAATGACAAAATCGTCAGTCGTTTTCAAAAGGAAGACGGTGGCTTTTGTTTTATACAAAGACACTATTGTCGCCATTCGGTTTATTTGACTACTGTCAATGTTATTCCATGCAATTTGTTATTGACCTGAGAAAGGTTATTCTCTGTTGTTCGAAAGTGATAGTAAGAATTTATATAAAATTCGTAATATTGGTTATAAATACTAAGTATATATTTTTTATGATCACGTGGTAAATACTTTATTATTTTAAAGTGAATTCTTGCTTCATACTTACATTTTTGGTATAAAATATTTCAATACATTCTATTGATGCTTACTTGTAGATCAATCGGTACGAAACAACCAAAGTACTATTTCTTTCATAAATATCTCTTTCAATAATAGGACTGAAACGAATGTGTGGTTGAATATAATCTTAATCTTAATAATCTTCAAATCACCCGCGTGATTTGACAAAATTTGTGCGTGAAAGACCCAGTTTATTAGGAAACTTATGTAACTTTACGCTACTGCCGTCGCTAGGCCAGAGCTAGTATGTTATTATATAGAAAAGTAGTTATGTACAAATTTGTATTGTAAAAACAACGTAAGTAAAATTAACTTTTTAATTTTACTTAAGAGATACAATCAGAAGATCCTTGAATGATTCTTTATTTAAAAAAAAACGTACTAAAATGAGTCGTGAGATTTTAAAGCATTCATAACGAATAAAATTGAAAAGTTTAAGGAAATATTAAATGTAAAAATAGCTGCATCATTTTTTACAATTAACAAAAGAATAAAGAGCGTGCACACGGAGATATTAAATTCTCTGCATTTATAATTATTATTCTATTTATCGGAATTGTTTTAAAAGTCAACATAAAAGGCGAAACAAAATCAAACATTCCGAATTTTAAGATCTGGCGGCACTCTTTTGGGGACTATTCAAACAAAACAAAAATTGTGCATTTGACGACGACCAATTGTCATCGGCTCATGACAATTAAAAAAAAAATATAGATCGTCAAAAAGGTTGTGTTGGTAAACAAATTTTATAGGTTTATTAGAGCAAAAACTGTTTCTAGGCAGTGTTTTACGATCGTTTGTTCTCGATTCTTTACAAGACGACGCCGCCTAAAATAGGCGCATAACAAAATCTTTTCTAATGCAAATATGTTACCGTGAACTTCACTCGTAGCCTTGTGTGTTTTCAATGACGATCATTGCTTCCTTTTAACTAATATTGACACTTTAGACACGCTAATAAATGAGTAATCCACTAAAGAATTGTGACACAGAATGTTTATAGCAAAATTCGGATAGAAAATGGTCGTCAATTCATCGAATGTTTTGTTTGTTTTTTTCTTAATTGTAGCACTTTTGCTTTCAATGGTATGGTTTTTGGAACCATTTATGGCAAGCAAAATAAAGGTTCATTTTTTTGGACACATTTTTATTATAGCAACAATAACGTAAATAATTCGAAATAAGATTACGAGTGTGTGAATAAAATAGTTTTTTATAGTTAGACCCTTTTTTGTGTTGATCAAGGTTTTAATTATGATAGGTTTGCTTCTATATAAAATATAAAATTCTCAAGCGATTAATTAAAATAATTCGTAATGTTATTTACATTGTTATTAGCATGGATTTTTACATAAGAATGGTGTTTAAAAACGGTAGGCATGTATAAAATTTAGATATTAAGATAAAACATCTACTATTGTTACAAAATATGCGGACGTAAATACCTACATATAATAATATATACATACGAAAAAACCATTACAATCAATGTACATACAACTCAGTCAGAGTCCTATCAAATCGTTTTATAAAATTTAAATTATAATAAAATATAAAAGTTACAATTATTTGTAAAATAATTTAAAATTACATAAAAATATCGACCTTGTGAAAACTAAAATATTGTCGAAAAACTTGCGTATTGTGTTGTTTTAAAAGATTCAAATGCAAAAAGTGATAGTTGTATTAAAAATACACTAGCATACGAGGCGGATGCTGACGAGGACGTTCTAAGTCAAAAAAAAGCGGTGCAAAGTGAGCGGGCAGACCTGAACGTACCATTGTTCAATTATCTCTGTTCCATACATCGAAAGGTCGATTCGGATGATGAGTACAATCACGCTATTTCTCATAGAAACCGTGTAATTAGAGTTTAAAATAAATTAGCTATTTTTTAGTTTTTGATCGTTCTTCAAAATGTTCTTGTCAAGAGGTTGAATATTTATAACGTTTTTTTATAAAGTTGTGTATGTGGTTTGTAAGTCCAATTTTACTTTGGTTTATACTTGGCTTTTATATACTTGTTTAAACATACATGACTGAACACGCAATGCAATATACAAATCGTTGTTTCTTGAAACTTGAATAACTTTTTATTAAATGAAGATATCGCAATTATTTTTTTGATAAGGGCCAAGTGTCTTAGAAACAAAATTTACAAAATTTCATTGAAATCTATCCAGTAGTTTTTCCGTGATGCGCGCACAACTGCAGACCTCTATCATTTCATTTATATAGATTAAAGAAAATTATATGGAGTTTGAATTAATTATTAATTTGTCTAAAATACGATAAAATTCGTTATAAAAGAAAGTGTGAGCAACATTTGAAGCCTGAAGTAACATCAAGTACATAATATTTAAGACACACGCATAAGATTCCTAGTTATGGAATCACTTTAATTTTATGGAATTATGAAATTCACTTTATGTTTTATAAGTACGGGTTCAATTGGTGATGACACAATTCCTCAATGTACCTCAGTATATTCAAAAGATTGTCATAAAATTTGTTCCCTTAAATATAGAGCTAACGTCACGAGCATGCATCCTCAAGAACCAGTTGGCAAGAGTTTTTAAATAATTACATATCTGTAAATGATACAAGCAGTTTTAAATAGATTCCTCAAATAAGGAAATCACTTAATTTTTTATACGCATATTTACTTTTTAAATTGTGCAACAAGTAGCTTAAAAATGTTGTTTCAAGGCGTTTATCTCGTACTTACAAGAATTTTAGAGGCAATCGAAATATTTTTTATCGTTTAAAAGGATGACGACAAACCCGCGAGCACTTTCACTACCGCAGCCTTTATTCGCATTGCATTGAATTTCAAGGAAATATTTTAGCTATGTCAAGTTATATTCAACGCCTACATTGACCTAGCTTTAATCTTAATGATACCTTTTTAACACGACGTGCCCTGAGGTTTCCATTTGGAGGTAACTTTAAACGTTACAAGTTGAACTGAGACTGTACGCGAAATTCGTAATTAAACGTATTTGCAATAAGACTTAAATTTATACTATATAAAAAAACAATACAAATATAAAACTACTTATAATATGAAATACGTGACGTACGTAGAGCACGTAGAAGCGTATAACATTTAAATATCATTGCTACTCCTTTGTGTAAAGTTTGAAATACGAAATAAAAAAAAGAAGAAAATAATTTATATTTTATATCTTCACAGCATATTTACATTGTTTTCATAGGGAGAAAATGTAAGCACTGCTTTACCAACCAACTAAGGTCTTGAAAGTCCCAACTAAATAAGGTTAAATAAAATAACGTATATTTAAACACCATTTATTAGGGTTGATTGTTCAATATCATAAATGTTACTTATGTCGTTTTTATGTCAGATTGTTAGATGTTAGATAGAGATTAGACCTTGACTGAAGTGGGACGTTACGTAGTTACCACAGAGGGCCTAAGTGTGGAACAGAAGGTGTATTGTGGCGTAATCTAAGCTGTATTGTTTGATACTGTTACTAAGCAAGAATATATTTTTATTTTGCAAGATTATTCTTATGCAATCGTTTATTTCTGAACAAGGTTAAGGTTTTGTCTTAACGTTTTACTTCAACTGAATAAACATTTTAAGAATTCTTCACCCAAAGAGTCTATCAGTCTTTCAAAGGACTTTATTTATTATGACGTTACGTTAAATATCTATAGCTGTTATACGAGCTTAGTATCAATACTTCAACAACTAAACACCTTTTCTGTTTGACTGTGTTGTGATTTGAATGGTAATGTGAGTGAGTGTAACGAGCACAAGGAACATAACACCTTAAATCTTGTGGCGATCGCATAGTAATAGTTGAAAACTGATTATAGCTTGCCAATTTAAATTATCTCAGGTAACCGACAATTAAAACAGCTCTCGTGTCCAAATCTAAAGAGGATCATTACAAATCAGCAAACATTGAAAAACCATATGTTTTCCAATGCATTATATTATTTTGGAAGCCATAATACTAACACGCACTCATAAATGCGAAGCAGAGTTTGTTTGTTACGCTTTTATGTCTTGACTATTTTTTACTGTTTTCATAGATTGATATGACAGAGGCCTAGAAAAAGTACCTAACACGTCCCCGATTCTAGTCTTAATTTGATAAGCGTTTTACATCCGTTATTTCACTGGCAATGTTATGGTACGGAATTCTTAATGCGCGAGTCCAATACGTGCTTAAGTGATTTGTTAGTCATTCTTGTTTGGTAGGCATAGTGAACTAAAATGCCGTTGTTTTTTACAAACTAGGTTAGACCGCTATTCGTTTGTCACTTTATTGAGAATTAAACTAAAAGTCATGCAAAGTATAAGTTGATGTCAGTCCATTAAGTAAAATGATTTTTTTGTAAAACTACAATACGTAGACATATATGTGAGACAATCTCAATTTAATAAAACTTAAATTATTCAAATCGGTCCAGCCGTGTAAAAAAATCAGTGAGCAAATAAAATGTATACAGCATATACATAAGCGCCGGTTTTAAAGTTGATTAAAAATACGTTCTTGCACAACTCTTCATTAATACTTTTTAATTTGTTAACACAATATTGATTTTTTTTTAAAAAACACGTCGATTAAAATTACACTATATTATGTCAATTGTTGAAATTGAATAATTTATTATTAATATTTATAAAATCTATCTCTAATATTAATTTATAATAAGTTTATTTTGTATTCTATTTATCGTTTCATCGACAAATTCTTATCAGCACTATGCTATGGATGATATGATAAAAATCATTTAACTACGACTAAATAAGCCTTAAAATTTCAGTAATTATGAAATATCACATGATAACAATATTAATAACATACTTTATTACTCCTTTTTAAATTTTAAGTAGGTAGCAGTTTGATTACCTACAAATAGGCTACCTGACGGCAAGTGGTCATCGCCTCCCGTATATTGGAACTATAAGTAAGAAATATTAAGCATCCTTTACATAAATGGTATTTGCTCCTATGATCTGTCCCTTGTGTCTGCAGTTACTTTCGCTTAATCAATTTGGAGGGTTCAAATCGGATCACAACAATACTTACTTTTGCTTTGCTTTTGCAGTACAAATTCGACAGCCAAACGCTGTCGAATTTGTACTGTGTCGTACCTACCTAGACAGACATTCACAAAATGTTACTCGTATTCATTTACTTTTAAATATTTTTTCTTTAATTAATGGTAATGACGGTGATAATGAACATTCTATATCAGTTATTATCTTTTTTAAATTACCTTTAAAGTTAAATAAATGTTAGATATTAAAAGATACGATATTGGCATCTACATGAAAATCAATGATTACTTAATACACCATTTTGTATTCTACGTATAAATAATTTATTTTTATTTTAATATACAGGACTCGCAGTGAAAATATATATTTATAAAATACCATATGTTTACTCAGAACCTTCGGGTAATAGTGCAAAATATATAAGAGTCAGTTTTATTGCATATACTGTTACAGAGGCCCTAGGCAAGTTGACATTCTACAATTGTAAACGCTAATAGAAAACTAAAACTAGTATGAGAATGACCACGTGACTTATCGTTGAGAGATGTCATTCTCATACATTTGTTTAGTTTTCTATTAGCGTTTACGATTGTAGAATGTCAACTTGGCTAGGGCCTCAGGTCTGGTTAATATTCGTCAAATGATTCCAAATATTTGAAATTCTGAATCAACGTTGTAATGCTAGCAAGCTTTCTTGTCAATATTCAACGAGGTCATTATTTGTACAGTAGCTATTTTTAACTTTAACATGTATTTATTTAAGTTCTCAATGTAAATAATCGAGTTATGTTAATAAATGTATTATAAATATTTATATTATAATTATGTACATTATATTTATAACATGTTCATTTATGTTTTTATATTATTTATTTACTTAAATATATTACAGTAGAGTATGTATGTGTGTATATATGAATTCTGCAATACATTGCTTAAAACAGTAAGGCGAGCTTGGTTTGCTCTAGCTTTATTTAAAAAAAGGAGTAAAATTACAGCCTATAAATATATTCACTTGAAAAGAAAGCTTAGATTCTATAAACATGATGGATGGACTCATTTAATGTGTGTAGACTTCCTCAGGATTTTTCTTCATCGCTGAACAGCAGAAGGTGCTTGCCTTGCTTTGTAATTTACTGCAATTTAGAAGATACCGGAGCTCTAGTCAATCTGCTTTCTCAGTGGTCGCGTGTTTCTTGTATTTTGTCTTCAATAAAGATTTTGCTGTATTAATTATCTTCTTTCAGGCTGTATAGCTCCTGAGAATGCACCGATATATGGCAATAGTACTAAAAAAAAGTTACTTGCCTATTATTGGCCTAATAAATTACAAGAAAATGTTTAAACAACTTTTAATAAACCCCGTTGGTATACGAACATAACGCTATACCTATGTGCAAAAACTAGTTTTATATAAGCTTTATATTATTGATTACGTAAGATACAGATAAAGTATTTATTTCTAGTAACTATGACTTATATACAAGCTTCATGGATGAATGGTTAATTGCTTACATGGAGTCGTATAGACGGTTATTATACGTAGGTATTATAATATTGTAGGCTATAATTTCGAGTCATTACAATACATTATGTTGTAAAATATATGAAGAAAATCACTAAGTTGTCGTTATATAGACGGAAACAATATTTATAATACATGGACAAATAAATAGTTACGCTGAATTAATTATTTTTGCTAAAATTTTACTTATATCGCTTATTTTTTTTAAATATAATTGTATACTATATGCTAATAAAATATTTGTTTTAAAGAAATAAATGATACAAAAGTAACAAAAAGAATCGGGTCTGATTGTATTGGTCAGGCTGTCACTGAGCGCCCACTCCCGGCCGCTATCCCACTACTGCCCGATACGGGGACTTTTGGCTGCTGGGTTTCCCCTCTGGCCCGGTTCGCCCCTCCTTAGTGAACCTGCACCCCCCGGATTCCTCCAGGGGGTCCATATTAATACCGGGCTTAGTGTGGACGTCCAGTCAACATGGGCCACACAGCGCCAGGACTCCCGACCTCAAACCATCCTCCGGTCCCGACCTCCGAGTAGCCGGATTACAGGAGACGCCACGCTCCCAGTCGAAATACATTGCGAAAATAAACTTCATATATTTAGTCGAAGTACTGGATTCAAACCCTGGAATTATTATCGAGTCATAATATATATTTTTTCTTTATATTTTTTTAAATATATTTTTATAATGATATTTTCTTTTAAATCTAATCTATTGTCAATAAATATAACATATTTCGGTTGTAGAGAATTATATACGAAAATTTAATTTAATTTTATCAAGCCAAATGTACGTATTTGGCTAAACTACTGATCTTAATAAATGAATCACTAATAACCCAGACGAAATTAATCCTCATAAAGGTCAAATAAAAATCATTCATAAAAAAACACGCTCCATAAAACAAAACAACATGTTACATGATAAAGCAATTTTCACATTCATCGATTTGTTAAATCAAAATTTTTGTAGCTTAACGTAATCTTATCGGCAATGGATCGAAAACATTGCATAAAATTCACCTTTTAAATTAGATGATAAAGCTGGTTCATTACTGCCGATCTAGCGAATTACGGTTTTATTTCTTAATGGAAATGTGAGCATTGGCTAAAAGCTTACATTAAAATATCAGTAATATAAGCTATTATAAATATATATAATTACAAATTATATATTACTGTATAAAAAATTATATATTACTGTATAAAAAATTATATAGAGCACGTGAATTTTTTAAGTGCTTAATTAATATACTTAATGATTCAGTTGGTGGTCTTAAATTTTTTTTTTATTTAGTACACATATCTTGTTATTTCATTAAAAATGAAAATACATCATAAATTTGAAATTTGTACTAGTTATTATTTTTCGAAAAAAAATTCCTTATTAAATATAATTCATTAACTATGTATGATACATTTAAATCCAAAAAATGCTAACTAACGCATTTTTAACAAATATTTTATTAAACAATGCACATTGTTATTTTTTTTAATATGACATTTAAAATAATTGAAAGTTAAGTATATAGTATATAAACTTGCTAGTAAAACCTTTTTACCTGTACTAAGTCGGTATAAAAAAACGCTGATATATCATAATTATACTTACTATATTAATATAACATAAACACTATAGTACTAAGAACAAAATGTTTAGTTCGTTTAAAAACAATTGACAAGAATCATTTTAAACTTTAACAACAACATCTAAGCATAATAATAAATTATTTATCAAAATCTATTACATTCATATATCTTACTAATGCTTATATTCTATAGACAGACAAGAAAACCATCCTTGATCCTTTCACCTATAAAAACTTTAAATAAAGACGAACAATTATGTAATTATCATAAAAACTATAAAATCACTACACGTCTAGCGAATATTGCAATAGCAAATCTAGTAATAATAACGGCTAACTTCGCGTTCAAGTAACAAAAAATTTGGCAGACAACCTTACGAAGTGAAAAAAATCTCCCACTATTATTAAACTAGACGCATCGTAATGTTTTTGCTGTCTAGAATAATATTTAGCCCGTCATACCTAACATTTAGATAAAAACTTGTTACGTTAAGAACTTACATCATCGTTATCGCTTGCCCTTAACATATTTATTTGGAGTCGTGAGTAAGCTTATTGACTCTTGTATAGCAACAAAATTTCTCGCCTGTCACCAACTTCTCTTTGGGAAAGTTGTTGTTAGTAAAAGTATAACCACGTTCCCTTAGAAATAAAGAAACATTTGTTTTATATATTCCATAAGATTTGCTAATAACTCGATAATATATATTATGCAATAACTACTTGTAGTGAATAGAAGTTCTTGATTGATTTATTATGTTTGTCTATATAAGACTTCCAACTTAATACATACGAATGGCGTTCTGTATAAATGAAGGTCCTCCATACCGATTTCGGTCACGGCGGCCAATCTCAAGAGAGATTAGCCAACTGCACTCTCTTTTCCTTAGCTCTCATAATCCGATGGGACGGCAATACGACACGACCGGAAAGAGTTCAGGCGCAGGACCAACGGCTTAACGTGCTCTCCGAGGCAAGGGAGTATACACACTTCCAACTGCCAGACTCCGGGGTGGTACTGAGAATTTTCTGAAAGAAAACCCCAATAACTATTTATTGGCCCGGCCTGGGAATTGAACCCAGGAGCACCGAGTCTGCGGCCTTATATCAAGCCACTAGACCAACGAGGCGTATTGTATATACATAATATGTCCACTTATTTACCTCGGATATCTTAATTCTCCTCTGCCTGTTTATTTTAGTTAGTATATAGTATAGCAGTTAGTTTATGAAAAAAATAATAATAATTTAACATTGAAATTTTAATGCTTACCGTTACCACTAAGACGCAATTTACGTCATTGCCGTACACCCAGTTAAAGAGTGAGTGAGCCAGTATAACTGAATGAAGTGAAATGATGAATAAATGAATGAAGTGTTAAATATTTAATGTAATATAAATTGTCATGTTTGTGTACGATAGCGCCATAAATGAACATTGTATTTTATCACATAAATGATAGTACTTATAATTTTTCCCTAACCATTCCAAAATATCAAAAGTGCACAGCGCTAATATTCAAGTTTGCACTTCTGCTGGCACTCCCGGAGTGCAATCCGTTGTTTTTTTTTAGTTTAGTTTTATTAGTAAAATTTTTCATAAATGATAAATATTTATCACCATTCAAGATACATTCATGACATATCAATCAACAACAAATAATGCCGTCTAGTTTCAAGAAAATATGTTAAATTGAATAACTATTTTAAACAATAAATGTAACTATATACTATAACCAAAATTAATAAGATATTGAACGATGTTAATCGTTATGAAAAACAAAATAACATAAAAATATATATGTATATATAATGATATATATGATTATGTACTAATTCAGCCACAGGGCTAACTCTACCATAAATAAACATATTTATATGAATGAAGTATATACTCGTATATTTATTAACATAAAGTATAATAATAAAATAGTATATCCATAATTGCACCTTAGGGTCGGTAAGCAATAATAGCGTGCTCGAACAAAAAGACAATACATGCTCGACCTTGATGGATAAGTCAAATTCTTCTGATGTACCAGCGCGTAGGCGACCGCAAAAACTATCCTATGACATTGCCATGTCTTATGTGAACATGGTTCTAAGATTAGATTATTAAAGGCTTAGTTGGAACTTTGTTGTATTAAATCTTCGGATCGAATGTCGGCTGGACAATTGCTGCAGCCCACACTTCGCTAACATCGTGTGTGGCCTTTTTAGAAGCGGAAACTGATTATTATTATATAACTAAATAATAATAATTTTGAGAAAAGAATGACACTAACTATTTTAAATGTATTTTATACAATTTATTTTCATAAAATCACCGTATTCAATTTAATAGACATTTCACGTTAAGAAAACGCTTAATGATAAGAGCTAAGCATAGAAAGTCATCGTTAATACTATTTATTATATTAATATCATAATTAATTCTATAATTATATTTCCGACTCGGTGGTAATTTTTAGTTTGACAATTGATAAGAAAGTGTAATACTTCATTATTTAATAAATATTTTGAATTTGAATTAAAAATAATATCGCTTTCCGCTTTGCTTATGAATCCGCTAGAAGTTAAACAATCGAATTATAAAATTGCAGCGTAGGCGAAGAAATTTCGGCAGGTAGTCTTATGTTAATTTACAACACGGATCTGATACCATCGTTCAGGTCTGATGCGTTTGTGTTTGTTCTTCGCAGTTAAAATAATTTTACAATGCGTTCAGCCTCGACATTATCACAAGCCTTTGTTTTATAAAACACTGTATGTCTTATAAATTGTAGAGAATATTATTGTTTTTAATAGTTACTTACATACGTATATAATTAGTAGGTAATTAAATGTAATATAGTATACTTTTTAATAATTATTTAGTTTCCGTGTTAAAATTCTAATCGGACTGTTTTTTCTCGAAATTCGCGAAAGCAATATATTTACTATGTAGAATTATAAATAAGGTAGGTCACCTTGTGGTACTGAAGAGTACATATTATTGAATGTCCTTGCAAGTTGCAATAAAATGTTGAATGCAAACGATTTTTTTTATTAACATATTTAAATATGTATGTTATCATAAACCTTCTTTTCACAAACCGAGAGGAATCCTTAGCCACGTTTACTGTATAGTATAAATAAAACTGATACGCATTTTGCAACGAATATTGCACGTTTAATATGTCTAAATAAAATACTATCTAGCGTTAATTTTACAAAACATTCAAAGGTTGTGTTATTTAGCGTTGTCTAACGAACACAAAAGGCTTTAAATCTCCCGACCTTCCTCTCCACTCTGATCGCGGCGGATGCACTCAACGCATAAGTATAATGACAGAACAAAATGCTAATGACAAGGAAACAAAAAATCTATATGTAATTTCATTATATGTATAATACAATATGTATATCTAAATATTTCTAAGTGATGTTATTTTTCAATGTCAGGTATTTATTTGTCTGATACTCGGTTTTATGAAATATTAGACACATCAATATTTTATTTAGTTTAGATAGAACAGTTCAGCGGTCGTTTATGTGTCTTTCTACGTCCTTAATTTTTTGTAGTACCTTAATTTTATGTATTAAATAAGTTAAGTCTTACTAAACGTCTTGTAAACTTAAGTCGGATTAAGTAGGCGTTAATTTTAAGGCTTACTTACATAACATTAAGATTCCTTTATTATTATTTGAATGTAAAATATGCATACCTGCTTGTAAAATATGCATGAAAATCAATTAAGTTGCTTTAAAATAAATAAGGTAACAACTGACGGGCTAAAAGTTATTTGGTACTGCTTAAAGTCGTACATGTGCAAGTAAATAAACATGTTTATACATAAGTTATAAATAAAAAAGTTATTCATCTTATCTGGATAATTCTACTAACAAATTGTGAATATCGCAATTGAATTGAAAGTTATGTGCATATAAAAAAGTAGAATTGACTCAATGATCTATAAGTAATATACAGTAATAGGTAATAAAAATTAAATAAATTAATTATAACAACTTGTATAATGCAACTTATATAACATTACCACATGTCCACGTATGTCGATCATAAATCATAACTCTACATTCCGAGAAGGTTTCGTAGCCTCCTTTTCAATAGCTGTCAATATAAATGCGTATTTAGGAATTCTTTCCTCGTCAGTACATAAATCGAGTGCCAGACATTCGACGATATCGAACAAAGATCAGCAAAGTTACACGTGTAATTTATTTACGAGTTTTTCTAGTTAATTACGGCGTAGCTAGTTAAAAAAGTAAATATTTACCTCGTTTGTATGTCCTTATATACCTGTACCATTTAGAGCATGGGTAACTCGGCTGACTATGACAAGTACTGATTGCAAATCAATAAATTTCATTTCGTATAAAGTTTTATAAGTGAATGGTTTTTTTAAAACAATTGAACAAACATGTGGCACTAGCCTAATGCGTATCAGTGACTTCACGATGTTCGACCTTGTCGATATAAAGCGACGTAATGGCACGTAATTGTAGATTGAAAGCTATACAAGTTGCGGAGTTGTGGACTTGGATTATAATCAATTTTGTTACGACTCCAATGTTTTGAATTCTAACAGTTTTACAATACATAGATGTTTATGCATTTCAAATATTAGGTAACCATGATGCTCTGTTTTAAAACGATTACTCTATAATACAAAAGTAACCATTCAGTTTGTTTATTTACTGCAATCTTTCCTATATACGAGTATTTTACAATTGTTCCTTAGCATGTCGCTTGGAAGTGATCGTTGTATTAGCGATAAATGCATCTGTTGTAACTTACGCAACTTTGTGCGGTCCGTAATTTATTGCTTATGTAAATGTTTTATTAAATAATTGGACTGCAATTAAGTATATTATATCTCTAGATATGTATGTAAATAAATAAGAAAAAATCTCTATAAGAACCAAAGTTATTTCAATTGAAATTAACATAAAGGGATACATAATTAGTCATCAATCTAAACATTGCAGATCTGGTCCGATTCGCGAAGGGCAGTCATCGAGCCGGCAATTACGAATAATTGACATTTCTCGCCATATTTGCAAATTCATAGGAATCTCGACGAGAATAAAACATCTGTTTTTGTTAAGATGATACAAGAGTTATTCGTATCACCATTTCTAAGTGCTTGTAGTATCGCGTTATATGTTCCTATCCCATAAATGAAACGTTAGAACGCAATGAAATAAATATTCATCTACCGCTTTTCGACTTATTTAGAACGATTTTATTTATTTTAATGGTAATACAAATGCGAATTATGTGATCAAGAAATGAACTATTTCAAGTTCAACGCAAACATTTAAGTCTTTTTAAATTTATCGATCAATTTATATCAGCTTGTTGTTTGTTAATTTTTCACACAATCAATCACACCTCAATCGACAAATAATAGAAAAACCCTTGACATTTCAGAAAAGTAGCGATTCGACCTCGGTTGTACCTAAACAGATATATTTACCATCTAGAGAAGACATCACTGTGTTTAAACACTCAGTAATTAACAAGGTAATCTGTGTAAGTGAAGAACGACGCTATTGTTATAAGAGTTATTAGTACTTTGTTGTTTTGTTATATGGTTGGCTTATACTGAGCGGCCGGCCTTGGGCGCGATTGACATTCCATGCCCTTTCTTCCACCTTGCCTACATCTTCTTGGACGGTGATTGCATACGAGAATCGTTATTAATATGCCACGCTTCCCCACCAACCAAGGTCGTGTCTATGTGCAGGCCTCTTTATTTTTGCGAACTGCAAACTTCATTATCTGTCTTATTGCTAATGTGGTAAAGGTCATATCGGCCTGAGTCAGATTCAACCTAGACTTGGTTTGTACGTGACCAGGTTACCAGCACTCAGTGACATCTGGCGGCCGAAATGGCAACTAATTTGGTTTCAAGATTACCGATTAGACATTTCCGCGTCACGTTTGATGCGGTATCTCAAGTTGTTATTAAATTAAAACATTAACATAAATGGAAGCGAGCTGGAAACTATACTCAGATTATAAATTAAATTACATTAAAAACAATTCAAACTACTTATTTTACTCATTCTTATTAAACGCTTTAATTAAATTGATAAAATAAAAGTATATTTGTATATTATTTTGATCATAACTTATCGACGCATTTTCATTATATTGTCACTTAGACAAAAACGTTAAATGTAAAGTTTTTCTCTTACTGATTGTAATTTTAATAGAAACGAAGCCACTACGAACGTTTCCTACTACAAGTGACGTTTGAGTAATTTTTCAATTTACCATTATGCGGGCATCTCGCTAATCGTATTCAATAAACTTAGTATATAACGTGTTACATAGCTTTGTACTGCACCAATCCACATGCATTTAGTTCTGCAGTTGTAGTTTTTTTGCTAAGAAGGGCGGTCTTTGCTCGACGGCTTTAAAACGTCGTATGTAGAAACACTTTAGAGACACACAAAATGAGCTTTAGATTAAAGCAATACGGTTGCTTTTATTGGATGTGTTATTGTAATTATCCTATCAAAGCGTCGACCGTGAAGCCAAAAGGGTTACAATTTAGCCTGATTATATTATATATATATACATAAATAAGGAAGAAATCATCTTGTGTTAAACCTTATATTTTTTAAAATACGCGTTCAAAAGTACGTGAATTACTTATAAAGTTAATATTGTTTTTTTTTTACATTAAAAAAGGTATTAAATAATATAATTATTGTTAATATAACATATATAGTTTAAATATAATTTATAGTTTGGAAACTGTTATTAAAATATTAAAAAATATATGAGTGTACAATAAATCTGTATAAATGCGTGTATTTTTGAACATCATATTAGAATATTATAAAAATATGCCCAATATATGTGCAATATATTGGGCATATTTTTATAATATTCTTAATATATTTTCAGGAGACATTAGGAGTTAGGAGACAGGTTATTGATAATCGAGGGTTTTGAGGATAAAGTCGAAATAATTTACATTGTGTATGATAAAATATGTCAATAATGAAGTTATAAAAATGCATCAGAACATTTAAATTTTTATGCTTGACATGTAAATTAACCAGACTTTTTTTTGCTGTTATCTTAATTACATTGAAATTATTAATGAAATATTTAAACTACATTAAACGTGGAAATTAAGTAAATTCTTTGAGATAAGGACATAAGTCCATGTATGTTATTTACTATTAAATACATTTAATATTAATGTATGAATAATTTATTAATATAATAACATAATTATTTACAATAAAGCCTTAAATAAATAAAATAAAAAATAATTACTGTAACAATCCTGACCGCGCAAGAATGCTAGCAGCATTTCCCCTTTGAATCGATGAGGGCGAAAAATGAACCAACCACACAGGTGACAGACCTGTAATATGTCAATAAGACGGATTGTAATATTTTTTGGTGAATAAATTTTCGCACAATTACTTCAGGCGTAATTTAATTATGAATAATCATAATACTAAATATATATCTTTGATATATAAGTATATATACATACATATACCTACATATATATTTTCTACTAACACAACAAACCCGATTTTTTTTAATGACTCATCGATTACAGCTCTATTATATGAATTAATTACCCGAATTAACTCGAATAGAAATAGTATTTGACCATAAAATTTTCTGTCAATAATAAGATATAAATCTGTTTGCTTGGTTAGGACATCGCAAGCCCCATGCTTCTAAATTTAGTAAGATAAAGTAATATCTGGCTCAATTATAGTTGTGTAAAGTAATAAAATAAATTACTCATTGTGACACATAATTTCCTCCGAAATATAAGTAATAGAGAAAAGCAAGCGAGTTAACCTTTGTAGAATTGCAAAATGTTGGGGAAAGACGGTAATATATATTTTGAGGATATTGATGAAGGTTGTAAGTGCGGAACTGTGAGTTAATCGCATTCAGAATTGATCGTATTTATTCTAATGGGATATAGATTTGGACTATAGAACAAAGGGTGACCTTCGGATGCGCTAACTACTCGACTAAAATTAGATAGGCAGGCGCGCGGCATACGTAATTTTCTTTGTGAAAAACGTTGAGACCTTTTGTACTGAATTCGAGTTCCGTGAGCGGAGTGTTAATAAAGCAATGTACATCATACTTTATTTTATGTTTCTACTTAATTGTATTTAAATTTTACAGCAGTCTGGTGACGTCAGAGATGAAAAAGAGAGTTGTCAACAAACAATAGTCTGGTCTATTTCGCTTTCGAATGTTAAATCGATGGTATTATTTTATTTATAACGATGAAACATAAAATCTTTTGTCATTAAATTACAGTGTTTTTGTGCTTACAGTCAATGCAAAAATTTTATCCAGTGTAATGTTGCGTAAATAAAATTAAAAACAGCTGATTCTGATTACTAGATTCGTAACACAAAGCGTTCTTTCACCACATCTAAACCTAGCCTTGTAATCGTGTGATATAAACTATACTATGTTTATACAACGTAGTAACATGAAGAATCTAATAGTATACAATTTCATCACGCATCATATACGTAGACGTTATTAATATGGTCGTAGGCATTAACGCTCATATTATATGTCGTTTCCGGAAACAAGCACGTGTTACTCTAACTTGATTGCAATAATAATTTGTATTTGAAATTACAAAAGTTCCTACTTATGTCAATCAAGCCTGCCGCTCGACAATCCTTTCGAGTTTATATCAACGCTGACACCAGTTATGCGTGTGTACTGAATCTTATTAATTGATTCAAGGTTCCGTTGATATGTTTGAAAAGTTTAATTTATAGGCAGAACGCGTTTGTCGTTTGATCGCTCTTTATTATTGGTCATAACCTTTTGTATTTTATTTACTTATCCACTTTATATTTTTGAAATTATTATGTTCTTTTATATACTTGCATACGTTCGTACGACGGCAGTTAACATTTTTATTTTTTACATCTTATTTCAGTGCAAATAATAACGTAAACCCATTTTTTATATAAAATTAAATTAAAGCTGAATATGACTGAAACACAAAGGATTTCAATTGATTGATTTTATTTAAAAGATCGGTAAAAAGTTGCGTTTTACGATGTGATAATGATTCTCGATTCGTTTAAGGAAAAAATAATTAGGGAGCACAGCTTATTGCGAATAATTATGATAAAGAATACATTTTTGATGGCGATAGCGGTATGGTAATGATGTAGTGTAAGATGCTCGAAGAACTCAAGTCATACGATACGATATCACAAAGAATATGTTTTTTATATAAATAGTAAAAATTCGATTGATGTAACTAACTATAAAGTCATTCGCAAATTTTGTTTCTTGTAACTTAAACCAATTACAAATGATTACATTACTTTAATAGGTTTAAACATTATTTACATATCAAAGTTTAGACACACGACATTCAAGTATAATCAACTACAATTAATAATTTAATATTATTTATATATCTTTAATTAACTTTGATTTACCATTTATATTTTACATCTATACCTATTTAAGTTTTAAGTATAGTTAAATTATAAAATTATCAATCTGTAAATACTCGAAAGTCAAAACTAGATGAAATATTAAAAAGTAAATAAAAGTATGTTACATATTATGTTTTATGATATAATAACACTTAACTATAACACTTAAAGGAAGTTCGAATCAAAATAGTTTATCAACAAAGTTAAAACTTGTTACAGAATTACACTGTTGTAGCCTAAAATCTTCTTTCATTTTTTTAAATTCAGTAATAATTTATTTATACATTAAGTTCTAAATATAACTACAAATAAAATAGCAAATTTACAAATCATGACCGCGTAGATTGGTTTTTAGGAATGCTAACAACATATTTTCCCCTTTGGATTGCATAATATGTATAAATATAATAAAGTTTTTGAATAATTTCGTATAATACAAATGTTATTATTATGTTCTTTTCATAATACAAGTTTTTATATAAGCGTAGTTATTAATTGCGTTAGTCGTTTTTGTATTTTAAATTTAGAACGAATGAACGTTTTAAATAAAACAATATCTGAAATTGTTAAGACAGCCGTGAGACACAGATCTAAGAGATTTTCAATCAGGTTTGTTATTATTTATAATTGATATTATTACATTATTTATTAGCAATTAAGGGGCTACCGTTGCCAATAACAATAAACTTGTCCTACGCTTATTGCATGTATAAATAATAATTAATTTAGCTAAAAGGAATTTGTAAGTGATTAAGAAAGCATTTCGGATTTCGAAAATATTTTTTTTAATATTTATCACAATATTTCTCGAGAATTAATTTTTAATAGTTATAAAAATAGTTATTTATTTCATTCTATTTATTTTTTCACCAAAACAAATAAAATAGTTGATCAGTAACATATTTTTAGCACTTCATCAATTTGAAAAAAAAAGCAAAATGAGAAAGAACGGTTTGTATTAGATATTACTAATACATATTATAATTAAAATGATAACTCAACTAAACTGCGGGCCAGTTAAAAAGTTATTGTTTTGTCAAGAAATTTCACATTATATTAAAGGCATCAAAATTACCCAGCTGATGTGTTCACCTCTATCAGTTGGCTAATTTTTGTTGCCTTCCTATTATAAATACAGTATTCTGTGATCTTACTTTATATGAATGTATAGGAGCTGATACTTGGTTGAGCCTTACATTCAAATCACTTAGTTTCAGCTACGTTGTGTTACTTTAAAAGACAAATGGGCACAATTTTTAAATATATATATATATATAGTCATTTATTATATTATATATATATATATGTTAGTGAATAAGCTCCAAACCTTCTCCTCAAAAAGGGACATTCACAGGCTGTTATTACTATTACCTACTATATATGTATGTATTTCAAGTGGTTAAATTACAATTTTCACAAAAAAAAGGGAATGCGGGTAGATTAACAAATATGACGTATGTATATAAAACACTTTTGTATCATCTTAGTATTACTCGTATGTTGGTGATATTTTCTGATAACTAAACTAAGTATTGTGTGTATAGTAGGTATGTTTAATAGTGAGATAATTGATTTTGATAAAACAACACAATAATACAAAAAAACGCGTTACACGTGTGTAACATGATTTATTGTTTTTTAATTTTATATTCTTATTTATTGTTTGTTTTTTTAGACACGATAAAAGCTGATTAGTTAAATTAGAATCAAGTTATGTAATAATGTTATTTTGAAAGGTTTTGATAATAATATTAAAAAATATAGCATTTTTTACATTCAATTCCTCGTTCCTATACAGGTACTGTCATAGCTTTATTTTATATACATATATATTATGTTCAGAGTTAATAAGATGTCTGAGTATCTGACGTTATAATATATATCATTGTATACTGTGAGGTACTTTTAATAGCAGCTTACAAAGTAGCAATAAATTATTGCTAGAAACGAACAATTTGTTCAACTGCTTGCTAAGGACACGGAAACCTGTAGCGTCTATTGCTTTCATAAAGTTGTGGTGCAATTCAAAGTATGTCGGCGATATTATGGATAATTATCGATGATTTATTTATCTGTTAACGGCGCTTTATTCGCTTGCAATGTTAGCAGTTTTATAAAACTTTAAACAATATCTTTAAAACTATGCAAATTAATCTTGTTAATAATTTTTCAATGTTTTTTTTTGTTATACTGGGCTGTTCAGTTGCTACCAATGTGTGCTTGGACCACAGATGAAAACAAACATTTTTAAAACGGAAATTTGCGTTTTCATTATATGTACATACTCGTAAGCTGATAAGTCAAAGAAAATGTAGCTTATAACTACTAACATATTTTATTTTTATTTTTTTGTTAACATACAGACATTATTATGTAATACAAATAGAAATAAATTTGATTGAAAATGGGAAAACTTTACTAATAAAATGACTTAATTCTTCAGCCACATTCAGTTGTGGCTGAAGAATTAAGCCCTGAAATATTAGTGACAATAGTCATCACTAAGAAGAAGCATTAATTCTAGCCTAAGTACAATTGTGATACTTATGTACGCATTAACCCGTACTGGAGCAACGTTGTGGATGACGCTCGGATCTTTTCTATAAAATAAGAGAAGTTGTTTACTTTGATTAGTAAAGAAAGAATAATGCTGAAGAACGATTATGTTACCGCATACATTCTTTTGGATTCAAAACTACTTAACTATAAAACAATTACAATAAATTAGTAAGCTCATAATTTAGTAATGGAACTAACATTTTAATAGATTTTTCATTTTTTTGGAATATTTCAAGTGTGAATTGTTTATAATAGTATACACCCCATAACGTATGAAATGACTCGGAATTTCTTCTCAGACAAATGTTTCGAATTCTATAATTAGTTATTCAAGTCACTATGAAATGGAATGAATAGCTACTAGTTTCTTATAACACAACCTACATACTCGTATTATGGGCTTAATTGACGGCCGCGCGAACGAACAGTGCGAATTGCGACTCGCAAAGATAGAATCTGCGATGGATAATTAGCTGCGCAGGCGCACTGGAGCCGTGCGATTGTAACTATTAGCACTGATGGTGAAAGATAATATTATATATGTTTTTAAATAACTTACTTAAACTCAGTTTTTGAACTTCGAATATGATTGATTAAGTTTTTGATTTTTCACAACCTATAATAACTTTGAAAAACAATAAACGTCATTATCATCAACACTATGCATTAATGTATTTCGGTTTTAAGAATGAGGAAACTACATCATAGAACATAAGTGGTATCATACATCTTTTTTACATTTTCCATATCCATTATCTGTTTACTATCAGGTGGCATAATCGCTCTTCCCTTTGCCTTAATTTAAAAAAAAACCATAATATTAAATTCAACATTATCGTACTGAGATTCAAATATAAACGTCCGTGATCAAGTAATTTATATTGAATGCAACGAAAATTAATGCTATTTAAAGGCTTTCTATTCAGTTGTCATTGTCAAACAATCTGATTAATTATATTATTGAATAAATAGATTATATTCAAAACCGCAGTGACACAAATATCAATCACATCGCATTTAACGGTCGTTTCCGAGAGGTTTTCCATAATTGATGTTGGAATTGTCGTGAGTTCAGTCGTGTGACCCCTTCTGATGTCTCTCTACTGATGTATTAAGTAAATTATAAACAATATGGGAGAGGCAATACGTGATGTACGAACAGCTATTAATGTATTACATCAGTTCGCTTAATAATAATTGTATTTTTATCAATGATACAATAAATGTTTAAATGTTAAAGAAAAAATTATATTTATCTAAATGCGATTTCCTCACTAGAAGGTTTAGTGGCTAATTATAGTGTTGCAGAGAGAGACAGAGAGAGAGAGAGAGAGAGAGAGAGAACCTGGGATGAAATCACATGACTACGAAATAAGTTATCATTGATTTTTCTGTAACATTTTCGACTAGGGGAGCAAAGAACGCACTATGAGAGAATATGAATGGATTTTTTAACTTCCTTCACATATTTAACGCCACATAATAAAGATACTTGTACCATAAGTTCATGTGTCCATTCCATAGTTAATGATTATAACATAAGCTCGAATTTAAAGGTAAAAGCAATCACATTTTTTATCAAGACTAACTACCAAATACAATTTCTTCCTTCCAGTTCAGGCTAAGTAAAATAGAGCCACTACTATATGCATCTCACTGTTGTCGTTAGGACTGACTAGGAACATTGTTAATATGCATCAATCACAATAAGTGTCCATCAGTATTGTGCGAAGAACCAAATCACCAGCATAAGCTTTCCCAAGTAGGAATCATGTCAGGCGTCTAATCTAATCTATCCATGGTTACACACTGTGCCACCTAAATCAACGAGATCAGGCATGATCATGATGATGTTGATATTTATATACAACTATTTTTCTCCCGAGGCTTCATCCCTTTTCTAGGACTACAAAGTGACCTATGCCCTTCCATGGGATTCAAGCTGCTTCATACTTTATCAAAATAGCTTCAGTGGTTTAGCTGTAAAAGCGTAACAGACAGACTGAACAGCATTTGCATTTATAATATTAGTAAAGATTAAAACAAAATTATATAGTCAGTAACATATTTACGATTGTCTTACAACTATTCAAACAACCTTGGAGGAGGGAACTAGGAAGAGGGAAGCAGAACAACTAAAAATTCACAGCGCACGAACTTAACGTCAGTAATTTTCGGAGCGACGTGATGATGAATCTTCCTTGTTAAGGCTGCGGCACACTTATCGCTATTGATTTATTATTTATTTATGGTTTTTTCTCAACCTATACCATTACGAGTATAAATCAAAGATATGTAAGTTAGAGTTTTTATTAGAGGCATTTCGTGGTTTTTTTTCAAACAAGAGATATGTTTATTTATTTATCTTTCTGTTTTATCATTATTATTATATTTACGTTTCTGTTGAATTGTATTCACCCATGTTCAAGCAAATAATTTATATCCCTTCTTAGAAGAACTTTACCATTTTATTCTGAATAATTTGTAACATTTGCGAACAAAAAACACATACCTACAAGTCTATCAATAAAAATAAATAATAGGGTAGTTCTATTATTTATTTTTATTGATTGAATATGTAAGCCTTTTTATAGACATTAAAAGGCTTACATATTATATGATAATTTGGCCATAACTTATTCTTCCAAATACGTAATAAATATTACCTACAATTTTAAAATAATAATAAATAAAAGTGTCCAACGATGGGAATTAGGGCTCAGTGTGCGTCAGAAGAAAATCCTCGATGATCGAGCAAGTATATTTTACTTGCGCACACGCAACGAAGCTCGCACAGACCGTGAATGACAAATTTCATTGGACCTTGAAGTCAAGACATATTTTCCTAGTGCGCACGTGATTTAAATACGAGAAATTAATTTTTACGATCTTATATACATGCCTTCATTAAATTCGACGTTTACATCTAAATTGAACGGTTTAAGACATAATTATGCCTAAATTTAAATATTTAAAATAAATGTTGCTTATTTATGTAAGAATGTTTATCACAAAAACAAATCTAATTCATTACAGCACATATGAGATGAGTATTATTGACATTCATTTATACATAATATGAGTTAAATGTAATAATTGACTCTTTAAGCCTTTTATTGTTAATATAAACATTGACAATGTCTAAAAAAGTCATCCATATAAATTTCAACTATCTTTAAGATAACTAACATTTCAATTACTATTTACCGATTGCCTAGTGCCTTCAAAGAAATAGTAATTACTATTTAAATAAGGCATTAAGTTAAAAGCAAGGTGTAAATACTTAGGTTTACTATTTATAATCCGTCGCGAACAATGCCTGTGCGCTTATGCGCGTTAACTAAGCAACCAATTAAGCGGCACGGAGCCATATCGATTAATCATGTTGTAGCCCACGTAACGATCAACAAAGAGTTATCCTAGAAAATGTAGGAAGACCATAAGATAGATGAGAATTGTATATTAAAAAGTAAATAAACATACGTTCGTGATTGTGGCGGATTTCTAAAAAGGCTAGCGAGGCTATACGGCCTACGGAGGCAAATTTTCGAAGGCGTTGTTTTTTTATACCTATTGTTTTTCTATTTAGTCGATTAAGGAAAACTATAGAAGTTCATCAGTTTATTATATTATAATTTTTATTTTTTGTTTGGCTAATCGTATAAGCGACACAGATTTTATAAATGTATTGTTTATCGATTAATCTATTTTCTATTCCATAGAATTTAATGTATAACTTATTATATATATTTGAGTATAATAATATGAAAATCTTCTCTTCTCTTCTTTCTTACTAAAAAATACGTTCTGAAGAACCTTACGTACTAATATTAAACAGGAACACTTGATTAGCTCATTTGCTGCTGAGATGTGATTGTACTGTCGCATAAGCCCAAAACTTTTTCTGGTTCCGATTTGAAAATCGAACCCTGGACCTTATTTTCCAAAAGCAAGCAACTAAACCAACAACACTAAATACGCAGACACCCTACAAAGGACGCGTCCTTAACCGCTGCGCATTGTTTTTGTAGCAACAATCATTAATTATCACAGGCATTCAAGTGGGCACACCGCAGAGCGCGCACGGTGGGTAATCGTCCACCCACTATGTATTGATGTTCGATGCGGCCATGGCGTTTCATGTGATGTCAAAATATTTAGAAAATATTAAGTTTAGAAAAGCTTAAGCTAAATTTTCCCTGGATTTGCTTACTTACATACCGATTATCTGATTGTCCTCATTCAATTAAAGATTAATTTCGATTACAAATATAGTTGGAAAAGTTAGCTTCAGTTGGGCAGATTCGGGTAATATAATATATAAGGTCCTCCAGACCGATTTCGATTAGCCAACTGCGCAGGAGATAGTATAGTGCACAAGTGTGTGCGCAAACACAGGTGCACTCTTATTTCATTTAGCTTTCACAATCCGATGGAACGGCAATCCGACACGACCGGAAAGAGTTCAGGCGCAGGATCAACGGCTTAACGTGCTTTCCGAGGCACGGGAGTGTACACGGGAGAATGTTCTGACAGAAAAACTCGATAAGTATTTATTGACCCGACCTGGGAATAGAACCCAGGACCACCGAGTCTGCGGCCTTATAGATTGGCTAGACCAACGAGGCAAATTATTGGATTATTTACTCATGCTTATACATAACGAGATAGAACATCCAGTTCCGGGATAAATAAAGTAATAACTATTCTTCATTAATCATCAATAAAACATGCACATAATACAATTCTCATTAAATTAATGTTTTTTATATAAAAATAATATTACAAAGATGAGAGAGAGAGAAAGAGATGGCTTACGACTTACTTACTCTTTAATTTAAAATATAAAAATTACCAATTAATATTATTCACATATATTTTATTATTTATTCATAAATAAGTATTACCAGTTATAATTCTTACATTTTAGATGTAATCTCAGTTAAAACGAAATTAAAAATCTGTGGTTAAAAAAAGTCAATTATAGATTACTACGCTTTTAGAAACACAAAAAGCTTGATACGAACTTGGCAGCTATTGATTGATTTTGACTTTATTAACTTGATATTAAATTAAATTCGAATTTAGAATTCTAAAGCAGCAAATGTTTTCATTAATTCACATGTGAATTATTGCAATGCTATTTCATTACTTGCGCAGTATTTTTATACGTCCGATTGAAAACTAAATACCTACTTAAATCTTCATAAATCACCTATCTCGTGTTACTACACGCGTTTTGCAATAGTTCAGAAGCGGCGAAATGAAATAGACGTGGACCAAATATTTAAGTTATTTAAAACGATTCCGACAAAAAGTAATGAGCTGAAGTAATCGAATGCGCTCTCAATCTATAAACAAATAGTTTCGAAAGTGAAACGCCGATAATTAGTGTATTTTAAGCATCGATTAACTAACTAATAGCATTTTAATTAAATCGATTCCGTGAAATAGTATTCTACGCTGTTAATATAGTTTTTTTATAAACTAGTCGCTATGTAAATTGAAGATTGGTTAGCCCTGATTAATTTAATTTGCCAATATTTTAGTATCATATTTTCATCTGCGAATTCATATTAGAATTAGTATTATAATAACTAAGATATTTGTTTCAATGTTATTCTCTAAATTATAGTCTTATGTGACCATATTTAATATTTATATTCGTTCGCTCTAATATAAATACGGTATCGTTTTCTGGGGCGAAACTTCTGACATTGAAACGATTTTCATTCTTCAATGAGGCCGTATGGATTTATAATTAAGGTGCCAGAGTTTACCTCTTTTAATAATACTGTTATCATAACAGTTGCATCCCATTAACAGTCTATTTACGTAAATCTATACTAATATATAAAGCTGAAGAGTTTGCTTGCTTGATCATGCTTATCTCAGGAACTACTGGTTCGAATTTAAAAATTATTTTTCTGTTGTATATTCCTTTTATCTGGCTAGGGCTAAGGTACTAGGCTGATTTTTATTCATTATACGAGGGTGAAATCGCAGAGCACAGCTAGTTTTATATATAATTATGTGTGTGTAACAATATTATTTTTTATACATAAAAAGAGACATGCATCAATTTAATGCCAGAAATAGAAATAAAATAATTATTCCAAGCTGCTGCCGTAATAAAGTTACTAAATCGTCTACCCAATTTTCAGTATTGTCGTTCTTATCCCGTTCCGTGCTCACTTGGCTGAGCTCTCCCCAGGAAGGGATATATTCTTAACCTCAACTATCCAGCTAACTAGTGTGTCAAAACAGAAACTGCTAACGAAACGGAATTGGCAAAGTCGTAGTACAACTAAATAAATTTCACAATTAATGAGAATTTAACTTAAAAGGTACTAAAAAACTATAAATTGTATTGAACAGCCTATGGAACATTGATTATGAACGAAATTTACATAGTCTGTTAATATATAGAATGTCGTAAGTGTTAAACTCTTGAACTTATGACCCTAGGAGTTTACAAAATCGCCTGCGGACTTCGACCCCACCTTTAGATGATAGCTGTTGTACACAATGTGGGAAAGTTGCTCAAGAGACAGTTATTAGGAGAAATAATAACACAATTTATATACCGTACTTGATTTACCAACAGAAATAAACCAAATACAAGTGAAATATACATAATATTAATATCAATAAATAAACTTAACTGCGTTTTAATTTCAGTCAGGTAAGTTCTATTAGCATTGTCGACTAATTTTGCAAAAAAATAAAAACAATAGAAATAAAATCGGAATCAGAATTATTATATGAATAGCATTCTGTTATTTGAAATACAGTTGAACGCAAATATCAATTTATTTCCGTTTGATTTGTACCAATACTTAGTTTTTGGTTAAGTCTAAATGCTAAAACGAATCAGCTATCTATCTTTCTCTCATCAGATTATCAATTGATTTTTGGTAGAATTTTCAATAATGATAATGATATGGTCGTCTTTCGACTACTGGTGAAACAAGTATTTACGCATTTTTAAAACTGTAGCAAATAAATTATTAGCATTACAGACGCAACGTGTACTAATTTTAAATCAGTGTATCAGACAAAAATGAACCCTAAGTACATTTACAAACAGAAATCAATTTAATATAAGTATCGTTGACAACTGCGATCAAAATAAATCGTTCTTCTTTTTTTCTCGCCATGTTAACGTATGCAGTATATGCTTGTAAATATACTTATGCATATGCACTATTCAGTATAAAATAATAAATGAATTATTCACGATATGCAATTTATTTCGCATGTCGGTTTATTAGATAGTTGATTGGATTCCTCTTGAAGGTTGTGTTGCGAACTTTGACTCTCGATGCGCATGCGTGGTTCGTTGTCTATGTACAAGCTTTTTTAACATTTATTTTTATCGCCATAGATACTATAATTGACTGCTAATGTGTTATATGTTTATCGTTTATGACTTTATTATATGCAAGTTTCATTAGGGAAAATATTACGTATAATAAATTCATATTATATTTATTCATAGAGTTGTCCGTGTTGATATATTGACGTAAGGATAGCAAGGTGATAACATATTCTATTTCTTCCTAGAACTTGTATATCTAACATGTAATTGATAATATTTTTATCTTTTCTATATTTAAATTTAAAAAGCTATACATATATTAGTGTGAAAGTGAATTTGCTTATACTGTTTTTGTTATTTTTATGTGGTCTATCATATTCTCAATAAATAAACTAGTCATTAGTTATTAAGAATAGTTTGAGACATAGAGAAAAACAATAATATTACAATTACAGTTACTATTATTCTGCTTTAGAGGCTTTAGGTTAGACCAGCTACCCATCTCAGCTTCGTACGGATAGGCTAAGAGTCCATATAAAAGTTTAAATCGTAATACATATCTCTGTTCCCATTACTTTCTCGTCATTTTCAACAATTACCGTCACATTTCAGGTAATTTATACAAAACCTTTAATTAATTATACATATAAACCTTCTTCATGAATTACTCCGTCCAATGGTAAACCGTATGAAAAACCTTTGAGCAGTTTTTGAATTTATAGACTGAGTTAATTATATAATATGTAGTGCTCTGAGCTTTGAGTTGTAAAAGTTTCGCAAGTGTATAACTCTTGCAATCCTTAGCAATTATCGTAATTGTATTGAAACTTTTTCATAAAACTTGTCAATCCCTAGGTATAGATTAGGACGAAATACATAATATGACGGCTAAATAACAGCTATACGAAGAACGGGATAACAATATCCCACAGATTATGGTAAATATACTGGTTTATTCTGTACCTATACTTTACAAAAATTTAAACGTGGGCGAATCAGAATGGCTTTACCTGAATTTTATTTGCATACTTTTTCGCTCATAACTCATAAATAACTTTGTTATTTATATCTGTTCACGTAGCTATATTTTTCTTTAGATATGTGATATAGTAATCCAATCATATTTTGGTAATAAAAGTAAACTTACCACATATTCTAACACGAAGCAACAATATACGGTTTAAAGGGTGAGTGAGCCAGTGTAACTAAATATAAGAGACATGTCGTGATCGCGATGTTAGCGATATTAATTTTTTCCAACAGTGCAACTTCATTTTACCAACAGCGGTATTGTTGATCGAAGCAGTGCATTAACACTTGATATTGTCATAATATGGTGGTGTAAAATTACTATGAAGTGCACATTTGTTAGTCTGCCAAGTGCCAACCTATTATAGAAAAAAACATCTGGTTATAAATAAAAAAAAATCAATATATTCACTGAATCTTGTTTTACATATTTAGACTCAGATAAATATATTTTTTTATTTGTGGATGTAGCAAGTGAATAATTTTATTAATTGATTAAATTATTAAGCAACACCATGAAACCATTGATGCAAAATTTTCTTCAAATCTGATGATTAAAAAAACTATAAATGCCTTAAAAAATATGCCATTGAACATGTAGGTTCTACTGAGAATAATCTACGACCAGTAGTTACTCATTCCTTGTGCAATGATGACAGTTGCTTAGAATTTAAAGTACAAATTGTCGTACGTAAAAATTATAATGTTTGAAATTTAAAATTGTACTCAATTGTTGTTTGGAAGATGTCGATGTTGACATTGCCGTGCTTAAGCAAGCACATAAAGGTGTTGGTTTTGCAGATAAAACTTTTACGTTTCGGATTTGCCGGTCTAATCAGATTATGATAATGGAGAGCGCACCGGTGCAGTGTGCTCACACTACACTGTGAGTCCAGGACATATTATACACATACTCGTGTATAATATCTCCTGGACTCATGGGCATTTGGTAATTATCAATGCCTGAGTATATTACAAGCCATGAACTAGTGAAAATGTCAATAATATTATTTATGTATTTCCCGTACGATTATCGCAAAACATAATAATCGAATGGAAACATTATAAAAACGTTTTGTAGGAATTAAAATTAGGCACTTCCTGTGATTTGGTTTAGGAATAAAATAAAAGGGAAAGGTCGCTACGACCTGTTGAGTCATTTTAAAGGTGACTCGAAACGGGCTAACGATTCGAGAATATTTAATAGTATCAGCGATATATTTATGTAACAACGCTTTCTTATTTGAAAATTATTTATTGCTTAGTTTTTTGTTCGTTAAGATTCAAATTTGTTTGTGATACCATATATCTTACTGTTTTACGATTGGATATACAAGGAATTGGAGAGAGTTTTAAACCATTATTAATGGTTTGTATGATTTTTTATTGTTTAGATAGGCGGACGGGCATATGGGCCACCTGATGGTAAGTGGTCACCAACGCCCATAGACATTGGCATTGTAAGAAATGTTAACCATTGCTTACATCGCCAATGTGCCACCAACTTTGGGAACTAATATGTGCTGTCCCTTGTGCCTGTAATTACACTGGAAACCGGAAAATTATTAAATAAATGATCCATAAACTTATCTGAAATAAAATTACTTGGTGGTAGGAAGGTCTTAGTGCAAGCTCGTCTGAGTAGGTACCACCCACTCATCAGATATTCTACCGCAAAACTGCAATACTAGCTATTATTGTGTACATATGGGCACATTGGCGATGTAAGCGATGGTCCATATGGTCGTTCCGCCTTCCTATGAAATAAAAAAAAAAACAATTTAATTTAATTTTAGTTTATAACGCAATCGTCAATGCAATTAATATTATAAACAAAATCTTTTAAAGGAACAATTAAAAAATATATAAATAAGAAAATATTAAAGAGTTACGAAATAAAAATATATATGAAAGCGTTATCAGTATTGTTTTATTGCAAGAATAATTAAATAATAATAATGCGTATTAAGCAACTCATACTCGCTAACAATAAGGCGATATGCTTAATAATGGTTTTCTTATCGTATTTAAAATTAATTAATTTAATAACTTATATGTTTATAAATAGTTGATAATATTTTTTATTATTCAAAAATAAAAGTAAGAATTTTTAATGTTCTTATTAGCTGTATGATATTTTGGTTAAATTTAACAGTTAGCGTTTGTAGTGTAAATATTTCGAGAACTAACCGCCAATTCAAAGGTGAGCCGAGATAAGGATAGACAAGGCAGTGGATAGCCTTGCGAGACGAAAGCTCGTCGTAGGCAGCGCTGGAATGTTCACTGGTTACTTTCCACTGCAACCTTGGGCTCACAGCGGTACCGATCGCCCGAACTTGTGCGAATATTGATCCGCGATTATGAGATATATTTTACTTCTGAAAACCCTATCACAACGAGCTGCGTCGTACTCTAAGCCAGTGGTCTTTGAGGGAATACTGAGATTGATCACGGCTATTTATAGAAAGATTCTCACAAAAGAAACAGTTAAAACATTGATACTACTATTCCTATAACGATTAAGCGTAAACTTGTCGATAAGCCTATAATGATACCCACTTAATTAAATATGATTTTGTCAAATTAGTATTATATTATATTTATAGCACTAGTAATGATTTAATGTTTTGTCCTTGTCTCACGTCATACCCGTATCGTATATAGACTAAGATAGCTATATACTTTATTCATTCACGTATTAATATTTTTTTTTGTTAACATTGACGCTTCTCCATTTATATTTATATATTCACAATATATATACTCTGATATATATTTTCAAAACAAAAGCTTTTCCTAGAAATGTTGACGTTTAATTTTCTACGAGTACTAGCCTCACCTCGTTAATACTATTACCGACTACACAAATATGATAATCCTTTTATTATAGAGTTTTGACGATATAATCTTAAGTGTTGCGAAAGTAACTAGGTTACATGGTTATTGACAACGACTAGAGTATTGATGACAAAAGTAAAAGATATTTTTTCTGGTGGTGTCGTCATCGTCGTCTATGTTTAGCTCACTCACATCGTAAAGTAAGTAAAGTAACAGCCTGGGAATGTCCCACTGCTGAGCTAAGGTCTCCTCTCCTTTTTTTGGGGAGAAGGTTTTGGAGCTTGTTCCACCACGCTGCTCCAATGCGGATTGGTGGAATACACATGTGGCAGAATTTTGAGTGAAATTTGGCACATGCAGGTTTCCTCACGATGTTTTCCTTCACCGTCAAGCACGAGATGAATTATAAACACAAATTAAGCACATGAAAGGCACAGTGGTGCCAGCCCGGGTTTGAACCCACGATCATCGGTTAAGATTCACGCGTTGTACCCACTGGGCCATCTCGGCTTTTAATTGAAATCAATAAGCAAGTGTAATAATGTAATGTATTTGACTTTGGCTTAAATTAATTGGATTTTTATATTAGATATTTTGAACATTCGATTGAAGCTTGATTGAGGTCTTAACGATTCATCTTTGCTATTCGTCGGCTACCAAGAAAGATATTTCAGTAAGTAAAATACCATACACATACCTTTTTATCACTATCTAACTTTCGAGGTTGATCATATTGCGAAGATTTAATTTAAAAACCAAAAATACATGTTTTATTCAAGATGTTAAACTTGAGATTGTAGGCAAATTACTCACATTATTTTGTAACGTAATACGAAAGACATTTTGACAGTAAAGATAAAAAATTAATTTAATATTTGCTTTGTCGTTGTTCTATAATACATTTAATAAGTCAAATAGTAAATCTTAGTAATATTTATAAATGTTATTTCGCTATTGATGTTATTGTTATAATATATACTGATTTTATTTCTAACATTTTTTGTGTTAATTTGCTAACAATAAATTGTAAATCAGAAACGACCGCTTCTCTCGATGAATTACAAAATAAAAAAAAAGTACGTAGAAAAGAAACTACCATTACACAATTAAAACCAACGTGTTAATAGATATGTAATTAAAGTTATTAGTGTTGAAAACAATTTAATAGCATATCAAACTACAGTAAAGCATTACGCTCGAGGTTTATAAACGACTTAAACAGTCGGGAAACAATTGATTACATCGTAGTAACGCCTCCAGCGCGTGCGAAACAAAAAAAAATAGACCATGCCAAGCGTGAAGAAGACATCAGACAAAGATCACAACATATAAATATATTCTTGAACGACAAAGATAGAAAATTACCTATCAAAGAAACGAGATAGAAAGCGTTAAATGCCCCCGGAGTGAAAGGGACGGAAGTTAAAGAGAAAGATAGGGTGGAGAGTGAAATTGCCGCGTTAACTTTCGCTGAGCTCGTTTCGGTTACGTCAGACCTGCGCCCGAGTTGCGCAACAAGAAGATTATGACTATTCGTATGACACTGATTTGAATGACGGCTGGAAGTAATCAATTTCTTTACGTTTCCTTTCCGGTACCGTTTGGTGCTTTGATGTTTCTTGATGCAGATGATCGATAAGCGACTAATATATTTAATGCTGATTAATTGATGATAATATTCATTGCTCGGTCTAGAAATTTAAAATAAAAGAACGTTAATAAAATTAAAAATGCTTAACTATTAATTTATCGCAATGAAAACTATTATGAAATACGTGCGTTGAAAAATGGTGATGTATATGGAAGTAGACTTATTTTACTTCAAGGCCGTCACCGGCATGAAATGAAAAGATTGAGTCTAATGATAATAACTGGAACGGTGAAGATAGTTAACATAGTATTTCTGAACACAATTGTATAAGTGCAGATGGTTCATTTGATAGAATATGTAAATCCTATGTTGTAGGTTTATTTTGAAGCCATTTATAATGATAATGTTATTTAATGCGAAAGAAAATCCTGAGTAATATTCGATTGTCAATTATATATTATTTATTAAGTTGATAAAGCTTCAATGTAACCCCTTTTTCATACATAACGGAAATCGGACAATACCAAAGTTTCATGAGTGACGTTATTACGTAGCGCAAATAGAGACAAGTTCTATTTCTGATTGGTCCAGGCGATGTAAAAGAAAAGTCATTTCCATTTACGACAAAACATATGTATTGCCCGAGATCACTTGAAGTGTTTGTTTTAATTTGAATTAAATGAAAATTTTTGTTAGATGCCGAAATGTGCTAGCAAGAAGAAGACCTTACGATTGCACGAAATTACGAAAACTATACCCGAGTCATGCTCATTTACAAGTCTACTTAATGCTCTTTTGATGATTCCTTATATTTTATTGTCATTGTATGAATCAACTAACATACAATTTGCTTGAAATTACAAAGCATTTCTTTCATCATTATTCTATGTCGTTAAATATAGCTGATAAAAGATTCAAATGCACGAAGACGTCTCGTTTGGAAAGTGGGTTGGTTTAATATCAAGTTCTTACACAACTCCTGTCCACTTTATAAATGCACAATTGCTTTCTTGTATTATAAAGTGGACAGAAATACGTTTTAATAAAGCAATAAATGTTCACGAAATGGCTTATCATCATCTAAATGTTGGGCAATCAACTCGGGTCAGGGTTAACTTAAAAGAAGCGCGTGATCTTGGATTCTTGTGATGGAATCGTAAATGGTTCATATTAATATTAACTTTAAATATTTATTTCGGATTGTTTTGTGAATTACACAAACTCTATTGAAGTCATTCATAAATTATTTTGAATTACATTTGTCATAATTATTACAAAATCACCATTTGTCTTAATCTAAAACTTGTGTTGTCTGGGCCTTTGGTTTCCAGTCCTCGATCGATCATTTCTACATTCCTGTATTTAATTATAACTAGGCAGGAATAATGACCTAGTTCTAGAACGTTGTCTATATTATATTATACGTCTCTTCTCGCTCTAATGCCGAAGCACAATAGTCCACTGTAACTCACCCATTTGCAAACTGCTTGTAATGATTTTGCATGTGTGGGTATGAATTTAAACATTCACTGTGGATTCATGTGTGCAATTTTAATGATAATTTTGTGATATTCTTATTTCATTACTCTCTTTTATATAGTTTTCATAACTAAATCATTTGAAAATTAACATTTGCCGGAATCTGTTTTCTGTGCGTGTCTATTCTTGTACTGTATGCAAATTTCTTTCACGTACTTATGGAACGTTAACGTAGTGTGCGTTGTGTTAAAGTAAATTCTATGTGTACGTTTGTAGAAGTGTGCATGTTTTGTGAATGTAAGCATTGTGTGTATATTTTAATGTGTGTGTAAGGTAGCGTTCACAATGAAAGTACTAGCAGTTGCGGGGATTTAGGTCACAGTTCCAACTTTGATTATAAAGATTACGAGTCGTGTGAATCATCGCACATCTCCTATGTACATATGTTGTTATGTACTATGTGTTTCATTAAGATTGCTTATGTTTATTTTGGTACACTGATAATTGGTTGAAGTTTTGTTACAATTTTTATAATAATTACGTGAATACTAAATACGAAATAAAAACATCTACAGAGATTTTTTTAAATATTTCATTCACTAAATAATATTTAAAATTTATACCTTACCTACACCTAAATTAATACCAAATATATGATCATATAAACATTGTACGAATTATTAAGTCAAATGAAATTTTAAATTATTTAAAAAAATATTAATTATATAAATCAAAATACTTGAAAAGCAGTCTACCTTCTCTACCTAACTTCATTTTATTTTATTTGTTTTTACTTAGAAAACTCGTATATATTGCCGATGTTTAGGTATTCAGTTATTTTTTCAATAACAAACGTGATCAAATGTTTGTAGAATGTGTGAAGGTTGGCCGTCCAGGGTCAGTGATAACAAGGGACGATTACATAAGACGTGCTGTCGATATATTTGTTAAGATATAAAATGTTAGAATATAGTAATTTTAACATGAGTTTGAGAAATATTTAAATGTGAATAGCAGATAAAATAGTACTGGTTATTTTTATTAAAATATATTCTAGATTTTGATAATAGTTTAATTTTAATAAACTTTGAGTTCATCGTAATGTATGTATGTATATCAAATGTCCATGTGACATTTAACCTATTTTAGATTTTGATTTCAATTTGACTATTTAAGAAAAAAGTTATGTTGTTGTTAGTTTCTTACTTTTTTTTGTTCACACTTCCAACTCCTGTGCCTCGGAAAGCACGTTAAGCCGTTGGTCCTGCGCCTGAACTCTTTCCGGTCGTGTCGGATTGCCGTCCCTACGGATTATGGGAGCTAAGGAAAATCGGTCTGGAGGACCTTATAATTTTTTTGTAATGCATGTTTTAACTGCAGCAATTTACCTTAAGGTTTCGGAAGCTGATACACTGGCCAATCATATTACTTTATGATAAATGATACGTTACGATTCCGATTATATTCCTTACAAACATAGGTAAGCCACAGCTGAATCGTAACTAGGAGCCAATTCTACTTAACTTATAACGACTACGATACGATCTCGATTCTATTCCGATCATTCTGGGTCGTTGTGAATAACAAAGTGATAATTCGTTAGTAGAATTGATACCTATTTTGTATTGACTGATAATGTACGAGTATGTAAAATTTGTTTATTTTTTGTACATTGTTCTTATAGAAGACTTGTGTATTATTTGAGATTAAGTACTTTTATCCGTTCTGTCATTTACATTTTGTATAAGTACTTTTTAATGTTTTGAACGACTTAAGACAGAACAACGTAAACAAAGGCCCCAAACATTCTTGGACTTGGTCAAAAACCTGTTTAACCTTTTCGCTAAATTTCATCATTTATGTTAAAATTATCTAATGAAGGTTCAACTCTAACATATACAACGTGATAAAGTTTGAGTTATGAAAATGAATGGAACGAAAGTGAATGCGCTTGTCGCAATCGTCTTGCGCAACGTATAGCGAAAGGGGAATCATGACCTATTTGATTATAAGTTCAACTTTGACTGTCCTAGACGTTGTAGAATGATAAGACAGTATAATTAGTTTTGGATAACGGCCTCGTTGGTGCAGTGGTTAGATTATTAGATTGTGATTACGAGGTTCTAAATTTAAGTTTCAGGTTGGGCCAATAAAAGTTATCAGGTTTTGCTGTCAAGAATATCCCAATCGCAGCTTACTTGGTGGTAGAGCTTTGTGCAAGCTCGTCTGGCTAGGTACTACCCACTCATCAGATATTCTACCGCAAAACAGCATTACTTGGTACTGTTACGTTCCAGTTTGAAGGGTGAGTGAGCCAGTGTAATTACAGGCACAAGGGATATAACATCTTAATTCCCAAGGTTGGTGGCGCATTGGCGATGTAAGCGATGGTTAACAACTCTTACAATGCCAATGTCTATGGGCGTTGGTGACCACTTACCATCAGGTGGCCCATATGCTCATCCGCCTGCCTATGCAATAAAAAATAAAGATGATGCTGCAACTTGGCATTCATTAAACTCTCGTCCCTCGAAAAGCATGTAAAGCCGGTCCAACGTTTGAACCCTCTCCGGTCGTGTTAGATTGCCATTCCATCGGATTATTAGAGTCTCACACTTATGGTTTTTAATATTATCTCCATACCCAAACATTATCATCATTATTTTTATCAATACTCGTTGCCTAGATGGTTTAATAACTTAAATGGCTGCAAATCCTAAGGTACTTTAAATCACGAGTCGTTCACTGTTACTATATCAATCTGTTTCGACACACTTTCGCTATCCCACACAAGTTGCAAAACGAAATTATGTGGAAACGAGACTTTTTTTGTCCTTAATCTAAACTGATTAATATTTTCATATATCAATCAATTCTTCATACGAATTATATAGAAAAATTAAGAATATTTTTTAATATATAAGTGCAACCAAAACTGTTTAATATAGTTTTTTTTTTGATGATTGAATTGAGTTTGAGCAAAGTAAATACAAAGGGACAGTGACGGAATCTTTGAAGAAGAAATCTATTGGGCTCGACGCTTGCGCAAGCGCTCAGGTAGCACACGTGTTCAAAGGGCTTTATCTATCCGTATGTGTGTGTGTAATACACTTTCTATAGAATTTATTTACGACTGGACTCGTTTTAGTTTACTTCTTTATCTGTGGTATTTATTATTAGTTTTTCATAGTTATACTTTTTAAATTACATGTTGATTTTTTTTAAATGATTTAGTTTTGTATGAAAACTTGCAAATGTTAACAATGTCGCAAATATAGAGCTCACTACGACTCACAAATCCAAAATGTCAGAATTTTATGTTCGTTTTAGCAGTGTCATAAGTCTTATTGTAAATAAATTAATAAATATATTTTTATTAAAAGTTCAAATCGATAACATTAAGGTGTTTTTAGTAATAGTTCATTGCTGCAATTCGAATCAATTTACGTTTAATTTAATTTTGTAAAATGAGGTTTCTAAGTGCTAATTGTATATATATATTAATTTGATTTAACTTAAAATGTAATCACAAGTATCTGTAAAATCCGATCATTATACACGCCATGTATAATAAGGGAGTACCTATATTAATAAAAAAAAAAGCTAATAGGGCCTAGTGCTAAGAACGCGTGAATCTTCACCGATGATCATGATGATCAGGAAACCCGGATGTATCAAATTTCACTGAAATGTTGTCACATAAATGTATTTCACCAACCCGCATTTGAGCAGCGGGGTGGAATAAGCTCTAAACCTTCTCCTCAAAAACAGGAGAAGAGGCCTTAGCCCAGCAGTGGGACATTCACAGGCTGTTACTGACTGACTAATATAAATTAAAATTTTCGAAACGTACATAACGTTTATTTCTATTTATTATCTGTACAATTGCTATGGAATTAAATATACCCACTGTATATAATATATTTAAATAAGGTTCAAGACATGAATGACATTGAATTTTAAAATTTTAATATTTGAAGATGAAATTGACTTATTTATCTGTGGGAATTACATGTTAAATAACTTATAAATTATTATTATCTTTATCGTTACGTAAAAAATATTTTTAATTATTTATTTGATAGGCAAGTATTACCGATATTATATGCAGTACTTAGCTGTTGTATGGCAGTTCGTCCGATCTTCGATATGTTGAAAAGACTGGCACGTCATCTATAATAACCAGTAAGATTTGCGATCACTTTTAACAATTTTTAATTTTTTTAGATGAATAGTGTAGAAAATCTTACGGGATAAATTAATACTCATTTCTATATTATGTAGATATGTTTTTATTTTATTATAGCAAAACCCGCTGTTTCGCCGGAGTCGAATATAGTTTTGTGACAAAAATTAAATGTACATATACCGTTTCGAATTATGCATATTGAAATTATTAGCAAACAACTTTATTTTGAAATCAAAGACGGACACTTTAATTTTATTAATTTTTATATACAACATTTAAGAAAAAAAAAACTAAATATATTTTATTGTAGCAAATACCTTTACGGATATTTCCGAGGTTAAAATTAAAATCGTATACAGTTTGTAACATTTCAAAACCACCACACGTGACCTTGTAAAATGTCACTATCAAGGGATCCGGGTGCTTATAGAGGTCCGTTTTTTGCCTCGCCTACCTGAGTCTATTATGTTCTGGGGAAAGTTATGTGAAAGACGCGTATATTAAAAAAAACCTTTCTATTTTTTTGGCTCTCGAAAATTTTGATTAAGGCTTAGTACACACGAATAACGAACATATAGATTGATGTGTGAATTGGAGTTCTAGCATTGAAATTTTCTAATATTAGCATGATCGCATTGTCAACTGGCTTATCAAATAAACTAACTCACTGGCCGTAAATAAATCTTAAAAATTATAGCTTTTAAAAAATAACCCAACGATTTATATGCCATTATATAACACTCCTATTTCACTTAATTAATTATGAATGGACCCGATGGAAAGTGATCCCTATTAAACAAATATAACATCATTAAATCAGGTATAAGTCTCGGTTGAATCTTAACTGGATGACAATTCTACTAATTTATAACCGTCTGTCATATATAAAGTTTTGTCAACTTGTCAATTCGTTAGTAGAATTGATTTAGACGGCTCTTTTATTTTTTTAAATAATATTTTCAAATAAAGTCTGTACTATTCTGTATATTCTATTCAGATCTTATAAAAATGCAAGTGTGTTATCAGCCTTAGATCTGTTTTTGTCGTAACACAATAAAAGGAATAAAAAAAAAATCGCGTTTTATTTTATAAATTGCAGGGTTCGTGTGTCTATTGATAAATAGGTATTGTACGTGTTTGATCGAATTCTTTTGAAATTTAAGACCCGAATTGAATTTTCAGATTAATGCGGGTTCGAAATAGAATAGATTTTATGAGATATTTCAAAAATAGAATATTTATTTATATAAAATACTAAGTTTGGATAAGCGATACTAAAACATTATAAATAATTCATAGTTTTAAATACAATAATTATTATGGTAACAAATTTAGAAGGCTAATATTTTCTAGAGTAAGTTATTTACTTTTTTTTATTTAAAAACATTACTACTCATAAATATATATATTTTTTAATGAAACCCGTTTCATTTTTTTTGCAAGTGTACTGTTTTTACTTAAGAAATTTTATATAAATAAAAAAATTGTAAAAATTTATCAATACTTACTATAAAATAAAAACTTCTGTAATTTTTTTTCTGTAAGTTTTTTTTTTTAAATTTAATTAACTTTCAGTATTAAATAAAATTCTTGAATTCGTCTAATATCACAATAGCGCAGCGATAATCGTCATTTTGTGCTGAACTTAAATAGAAATAAAATTTAATCACGATTAACGACAAACTACTATTATTTTGTAAAAAGAAAACATATAATCGACAGAGAAAGTATTCAAAAGAACAAAGCACTGCTTTTCACTTAAATCATTTCAAGCGTAACAATTTAAGCAGAGAAAAACTGTCGACTGGATATTCGATTCGAAAGCCGTACGTTGACAATTACAACCTTAATCCTTCTTAAATAAGAATGATTACACGGCGCATACGTCATGGAAAAAGACTTAATAAATGCATAGAAGTGTCATCAACATCAATAACTTTTAATATATAGGTCTATTGAATTTAAATGTGATTTATGTATTTTAACAGCAATATAACAATAAAATTGTGCCATGAATTAATACAGAAATATATGTTATATGTGTATGCCATTTCTATGTATTTAGTAGTCTATGTTACAAAACTCTCACTCTTTCCCCGATTAATGAGAGTCAACGAATCGTACACGCGATCGAACTGGAAGAAAGTGATGTTACGACAGCGCATCGGAACAAAAAAAACGCCTGCTGTTTTAGCGCCATCCCTTTCTACCCCACGGCTTATAATCTCGCATCTCTTTTTAAAGAAAGTGCACGTATACATACATTTACGTCATTAGCAGTATATGAAATAAAGAGATCAATCTTTGATCAAAACAATTTCTTTGTGACACTCGTGAATTTGTATTCGTAAAATAAAGCTAATTAAATTTATTAAGAAATTCTATTGAATCTTTTTTTATATTCTTATCTATGATAGATTTTACCTTTTTTTACATGTAAGTTTATAGATAGTGAGAGTGAAAGATGACGTTGAAAGTGGTGTCGTTTAGAGAGATAGTAATGCAATTCGTTGTTGAATGAAAGAGACAAAAAATAACGTGCCTGATGAAATGTGAGAATGCACGCAGGTAACATTTCTTTTGCTTACTTTCGTGTGATCAATTCACATTTTTACTTTAGAATTGATTATTTCAATGTTTTAAAATTAGGTTCAATGAAATAAATTTCCAACATGAAATCATTATGGTATAAATTGAATTTATATTACAAACGTGAATTAGTGCTTTGGTAATATTTAAAAAAAATGGTTGTATATTTGTTTTTAACCACCAAAAAAATCTGCTTTCGACCTTTCATTATTAAAATATATAAATAAGAAAGATTTACATTTTACATTGGAAATTAGAATTGTCCTCAGGTACATGTACCTAATATCTTTAATTATTTGAAATTAAGAAACATATAAATCATAGAAAAATGATACATATGAAAATCAACAATTTTTATTAAATGCAAGTGCAATGCGTTACATAGATAAAAAATCAAGATAGAAAGTAAAAGCATTCCAGTGTAGGCTTTTGTTTGACCGAAAAAAAACTTTTGTGTCGAAATAACAATGGTGGACAAAGCATTACGTAACACGTGCAAAATTAAGGTCAATAGATACGTTTGCAGAAATAAATTTGAAAAAAAAAAACGTTTCATTTACATTTTTTACTACATTTTATCGATGAAAATATTTTTTTTAATAAATTAATTGATGTAATAATGATTAGTGCTGTCGTTATTTTTTTTTAAATTAAAGTGTTATTAATTAATGTTCATTTTATCTTGCAGCCGTGTAAGGAAAATATCGTGAGAGATCATGAATATTTTAAACACATAAAGGAAGGAACTTTGTTGATAATATCCAAGAAAGGAAGGTCTTAAGTTCTTATAGTATTAAGATATCACGAGGTGTGGTTCTCTATTAATATTTATCTAATAGCACGTACTTATGTACTACTACTTAATAGTACATAAATTACTTAAATAATGTTTGTTGTTTATATAAGCTGTGAAGGATTTACATTACCGATATGTAGTAATATTATACATATATACATACTAGAATACTATATAACGGTTTATATAGCATAGGTAGGACGAGCATATGGGCCACCTGATGGTCACCAACGCCCTTAGACAATGGCATTGTAAGAGATGTTAACTAACGCTTACATCGCCAATGCGCCACCAACCTTGGGAACTAAGATGTTATGTCCCTTGTACCTGATGAGTGGGTGGTACCTACCCAGACGCTAATTGCTATTTTGGGTTGTGAGGTATTGTCCTGCGCTTTATTTATATGGCTTTTCTCTTGGTAGAGCTACACTCCAATGCCTCGGAAACGATGAATATCCTTTTATTGAGCCTGGTCTCCCTGGGCCGTACCGATTGACTCCCAATGGAATTTTGGTATTAAGGCAATAAATCGCTCGATATTCTATCACTTACATCGGCCACTGAAGTCAAAATCCAAAAAGAATCCTATATTTCTATTTTCAATATTGTGCCATATCCAAATGGTATAAAGACGTAAAAGAGAAGTAAACATAAAATAATAATGTCTTCCAGATCGATTTTGGCCAATCTCAAGGGAGATAAGCAAACTGCGCAGAACATGTTATAGAACACAAGTGTGTGCACAAACATAGGTGAACTCTCTATTCCCTAGCTCTCGATGGGACGGCAAACCGACACGACCGGAAAGAGTTCAGGCGCAGGACCAAAGACTTTACGCGCTTTTCGAGGCACGGGAGTGTACACGCTTCACAGACACATAACAGTAAACAAGAAACACACATTGAAAAAATACAAGTCTGTAAAAATAAGATGTTGTTACCTATGAAATGTAATTCCCTTTGTAAACATAATAAATATATTTTTTGTTCAAGTAGGTATACAGAATATAAGTTATATTACTGACGAGGAGTAGTAGTCACTACTGACTTTATTGCTGGTTTTATTTTTACATCATTCAAATACGTGTAATAACGTAACAATTAAAGTATCGAAATCAAAATAGTGGGGAGTTCCGGTTTGAAGGGTGAGTAAGCACACACAAGCATAGATAAGCAAGCAAAAGCACAGATACAAATAATATTGGCGATGTAAGGTGTGAGGAGTGACGACGTGCGAAGTCGCTTGTGCACGTGACCCGTATTCTTGTCACGCCAAAAAAGATGAAACAACAAAGTTATAATATTTATTTATTTATCAAAAAGCATTGTAACAATTTGTTAGAATTTCATAATATTAATCATAACAATACAGGTAATTAAAAAAAAAAAAAAATAGCCTCGTAATATTCTACGTTATTTAAGTGAGCCGTTCTACTCGTACCATAACGGCTCATTGACTAACTCTCATACTCCGATAATAGATTGCAAACTACAAATAAACACAAATAGGTATTTTGTAATTAACTAATTAACAATTTCAATAAAATATTTAGTAATAGATTTCAATACGCGTCGTTAATACTGAGATGTCGACAAATCTCTCGGTATCCATTAAATATTTGACTGGTGTTTCGTCCAGTGGATATAGCTTTTGTATTATTGATTCATTATAAATAGGAATCGCACACGTAAGATAAACATTCTTAAGACAAATAACACTAAGGAATAGTTATTTCTTTTTGTTTTGTTTTTGGATGTAGTTCTTTGTTGTAAAACACGAACTTTAACTAATTGTACGGACTGGATTGCAGAGATGGCCCAGTGGTTAAAACGCGTGAATCTTAACCGATGATCGTGGGTTCAAAGCCGGGCAGGTACCACTGAATGTTCAAGTACTTAATTTGTGTTTATAATTCATCTCGTGCTTGACGGTGAAGGAAAACATCGTGAGGAAACCTGCATGTGTCAAATTTCACTCAAAATTCTGCCACATGTGTATTCCACCAACCTGTATTGGAGCAGCGTGGTGGAATAAGCTCCAAAAACCTTCTCCCTAAAAAAAGGAGAAGAGGCCTTAGCTCACCAGTGAGACATTCACAGGCTGTTACTTTACTTTTACGGACTGAATCCTGGACGAATCACTATTTTTTTTTTATATATAAAGAGGGGGCAAACGTGCAGGAGGCTCACCCGATGGAAAGTGACTACCATCGCCCATGGACATCTGCAACATCCGAGAACTTGCAGGTGCGTTGCCGGCCTTTGAGGAAAGAGTACGCTCTCTTCTTGAAGGTTTTTATGTCGTATCGGTTCGGAAAAGTCGCCGGCGAAAGTTGGTTCCACAGAGTGATTGTACGAGGCAGGAAATGCCTTAGGAAACGGGCTGTTGTAGACTTCCAGACATCGAGGTGGTGAGGATGGAATTTTGAAACTCAATTCGTGTTTATAATTCTTCATCTTCGGTAGTGAAGTTGGATATCGTTCAGTAACCTGTACGTATCTGCAGTTTGACCAACCACTAAAGCGCATAGGGGTAGGATGGTAGAATCAATACCTTCTATCATCTATGTATTTAGATGATCTACTTATACAAACCTCTATTGCCAAATAATGTATTGCTGTGTTCTAGTTTCAATGGTTAGTGAGGTGTAATAGGCACTAAGGATGTAGCATCTTAGATCCCATTGGTCGCAGCACATTGACGGTGTAAAGTTTACACGTGAAGTGATATGGGGACAGTAAATACTTTTATATTGTGTAGCTTATATTGACTTACCTTGTCTTTTTAAAATCAATAAGTATTTTTTTTATTTAGTATTTTTCTTATTAGAAACTAAATAGGCACACATGATCTAGTTTGAATGCTATGTTTTAGTGATACAGTAATATGTATGTGTAAAATGATATATAATATTATTAGTATATTATAGAAATATCTTAATATTTAAAGTAATTTTATCGTTAAAAATTTTAAGAATGATAGTCTTTACATAAATGTAATGGACAATAAAATAGTTTTTATTTTTTCATATAATTATTAGTAAAAAATATTTATTACGGTCATTAATATGATTTATTTATTAGATAATTGTCCTCAGAATGTATTTTATATTGCAATTTTCGCATGACCGCAGATTATTTATTAGTATAAAAATCAAAAAGTATATTATTTATTTCCGATACAAAATTCTTACGCTAATTTTTTTTATACGAAATAGTCTTAAGACTGTCTTGTCTAGTACATGCGAGTGTTGCTAATCCACTCGTTGGTACGAAGGTCAACGAAGTCATCTTTAGATGCACTTTAGCGCATCGGTGAGACAATACGTTGACCCCTATGTCCTTATACGTTCTCCATATTGCAACATCTTACACAGGGTCGAGTGAATTCTATAATTTTGCCTATTAGAAAATTTGTCCTATTAGAAAATATAACCACTTATTGTCATTTATAATATCGATCGATCGTCATATAAGATTCGTATATATTTTAATCGGAAATTGATACATCATTGTGTATTCATTTATGTAATGTTATTTAGAAATGACATATGCAGGAATAATCTCGCTTGTGATATAGAACTGATTAATAAAAAATATAACGTACTGTCACGAAGCTCTTACTTTCTTAGAGCGTCACCTAGCGCCGAATGGAGCGCGACCTGGAAGGGGCAGGGCTGAGTATGTGAAATTATTCCCGTAGCCGTCCCGATTCGGATTATATACAAAGCGCGTTATCTTTATATATCTCGGTATAAGACTGATCGCTTGGTATAAGATTCAGAAGATTGCCCTTGCATGAGTAAAAGAAAGATTGTCTCATTGATAACAGGCAATTATCCTATAAAGTGAAAATAAAGCAATTTTCCCTAAATTTTTAAATAATAAATGCATTTATTTATTAATAATTTATGTGTAGAAATCTTTAAACACATAAAATATTTTCTCCATTATCATACAATAAACAGGTAATTTATTTTATCCTCCAATCTGATACACGAAATTTTTCACACAAGAAACCGGTTTGAATTTAATAAGTTGTTTTCATTAATCCGTAGCTAAGGAAAAGTAACATTTATTTATATTGAGGATATAAATTATTAAACAAATTAAAATTAAAAATAGCTACTGTATAAATCATGAACGTAACATGATATCTAACAGCGCTTTCCCGTTGAATCTCAATACCGATTTTACTGGGCGAAAAATGACCCCGCCTTCCTGTCAGTAGAGGCATTAAGACGGAGCGTTATAACTTATACAAATATAGATATATATATATATGCACTATATAATATAGATATATATATACTTATACAAATATATATATATATATGCACTATGTTATTACGGATCAAGTATTTCAACTGCAATACACTGTAAATTTGAAGATTGTAAATCGACTTACAAATGTGCTAGAACTAATTATTTTACGAACGAAATAACAACCTAAAATTCACTAAATCTTAACGACATGAAACAAGCACAAAACAGATAATTTTTTTTTATTATTATATAGATAGGTGGACGATCATATGGGCCACTTGACGGTAAGTGACGCCCATAGACATGTTAAGCAGTAAGAGATGTTAAGCATCGCTTACATCGCTAATGCGCCACCAACCTTAGGAACTAAGATGTTATGTCCCTTGTTCCTGGGGTACAAATGGTACAATACAAAGTACTGCTCTTTTACGGTAGAATATCTGATAAGTGGGTGGTATCTACCCAGGTGAGGTCGTATAAAGCTCTAACACCGAGTAAAAGTAAAGTAGTCAATTATCAAAAGTAATAATAATAAGAATTTGACGAAGTATATAATTAAGTATATTCAACATGTTTATTTAAAATTCACGTGTGAAATCGTATCTTATGTACATAATGTTGATGTGTTTTGAGATATTTATATTCAAAGTATGTTAATTTCGTGTTGCCTGGGCTTGCGTTTTATGTTTAACATATATTCACTTGAAATGTCACGGAGAAACTTATTGCGTAAGTGTCATTCTTGTGCATCGTTAGAAGACCAATTTAAGTTTTTAAACGATCAAAAGATAGGATCGCGAACATTACTTGGGTTATATAATCATTATTTTAAATAATGTATCTTTTAACTTCGAAATTCATTAGCTAATCTATATCTATACTAATATATAAAGCTGAAGAGTTTGGTTGTTTGATCCGGCTAATCTCATGAACTACTGGTTCGAATTTTAAAAATATTTGTGTGCTTTTTATCGAAGAAGGCTCTAGGCTTATTTTTATTTATTATATTTTTATTAATTATAAGCGAGTGAAGCCGCGGGGCACAGCTAGTTAATAATAAATATTACACAGGATGTTGATAAAAAAGTAAAGCATGTAGGTTTTAGGTAATCTATTCTAATATATAACACTGAAGAGTTTGTTTGTTTGAACCGGCTAATCTCAGGAACTACTGGTTCGAAATAACTGGTTAAAAAATATTTTTGTCTTATATAGTCCTTTTATCTCGGAAGGTTCAAGGCTGGCAAGCTAGGTATTTTTAATAATTATATTTATATTAATTACACGCAGGTGAAACCGCGAGGCACAGCTAGTATAATAATAATAATCAAAAAAAAATCACAAACAACTTGTTATGATCTCACGGAATGATTGTGATCCAGAAATACATTTGATTCAAACGTCAATTCTACAAAACGATTTGTTAGGAGCGGTATCAAACCTGGGACAATCAACGCAGTAGACGAGAGGTAATAATGAGGTAACTGGTTGGTAAATAAGGATGTTCATATTCAGTAATGTATATATAAGGTCCTCCAGACCGATTTCGGCCACGGCGGCCAATCTCGGGAGAGATTAGCCAACTGCGCAGGAGATATTATAGTGCACAAGTGTGTGCGCAAACACAGGTGCACTCTCTTTTCCCTAGCTCTCATAATCCGATGGGACGGCAATCCGACACGACCGGAAAGAGTTCAGGCGCAGGACCAACGGCTTAACGTGCTTTCCGAGGCACTGGAGTGTACACACTTCCAACTTCCAGACTCCGGGCTGCTACTGAGAGTTTTCTGACAGAAAACCCCAATAACTATTTATTGGCCCGACCTGGGAATTGAACCCAGGAGCACCGAGTCTGCGGCCTTATATCAAGCCACTAGACCAACGAGGCAGTCGAAAAATGTATATATATAATGCATTAAAAGGTAGATTATATTATATTAAGATATCATAACCGTGTCGAAATTTTTATAGATATTATTTTTCCCAAAAATTAAAAATTAACACGTAAAATTTCTTAAAATTATCATTGGATATATATTGCATTATTGATATACGTTCATTTATCAAATCACGTCTAAACTTACTGCACAGTAGGTATTTACATTCGTAACATTCGTAAACATATCCTTTAGTTCCCAACAGATTCTAATGGCGCAGCACACGTGTGGACACAAGGGGCCTTTCATAGAATGTGGGACAGCCTTCCCCTCTAGATTGTAAGTGTTAGATTATTTCATTTACTTTTTAGGTTAGCGAGATAAAATGTGACGTTGTGGTCTATTTTAGAAGTTAGTTATTAGGTTACGTAATATATAATATGAGCTATATAATAATACAAAGTATTAAAGTTTTTTAATTCTAAATACGAAAATAAGTACGATTATGTATGATTTTATAAGGTATATGCAATAAGAAGAGTTACTATTCGTTTATTTTTGTATAGGTTGTAAAAATATTAATTGTATAATTAATGAAAAAAGTAATCAAAATCCAAGTAAGGATTTAATTGAATGTACCTATCTTATAAAATGAAAGTAGAAAATGATTTTTAATAAAAATATAAATAAGTATATGATATCGTGATAATTATAATTAAAAACGTCTATCTTTTTTTATAAAAAGTGCCATTCAAATTATAAACGGATTCATTATATTATTTTATTTAAAAAACTACAAATAAAAGCAGCCTCAAAGTCCCGAAAACGTCTGAGAGTTCTTAGAAAACTCATCACTTATCACGACGTTGACGAATCTTCTACCAAAACGAAATATGTTTTATTGTTTTATGAAGGCTCGCCAAAACAATTACACGACTTATATTTGGTATAGCAACCTTCTTTCGTCCTATCTTTAATTGACTTAGGTTATTGTCCGGCTCAAGCGTACTGACTTTCAAATGATCCTTACAATACGAGTATCATTTCTCGGTTTGCTTTTATTTCGCACTAATCACTGTCTGCTGGTTCACTCGGTTCATTTTTGTTTATACAAGTTATTTTTTGTATATGAACTACTGTTGGCGTCACTTGAGGTAAAACTCTTTTTATGCCGTTTCATCCCCTCTCCATATATTAATTACTCTATTGTATATGATGCGTACTATATATTATGTATTATAATATGTACACAATATCGATGTTTCACATATCGTGTGTCCTGTGACGTCATTTTAAATTTTAAATTTGCGAAGTTCTTACTCAAAGAAGGTATTTCTTTGGATATGTTAGAATATTACAAAAAATGTTTTGGCGTGTACCTATATGGTACAACTATCCAAAAGTTTTAAACATGTATCATAATATTTAATTTGTCCAAATTGTGATTTCATAACACGTAACATAAAAAAATCTTTTACTATCTATTATGCCTAATTTATCGATAATTACGCATACGCATAATGTACAGACAGACGATAGATAAATAATATATTCGAAGGTGAAATAAAAGATTTGCAGCCATTTCGAATTATCCTGTTTGTTTTGTGTTTATTTCATTTTTCGGTATGAATTAGTGGCTTCGCCTGTTAAATGTCACTTTTGTTTTTTCAACGCTTATTGTCCGAAACGAATGTGCAATATTTTCGTTTTTTATTCATTTGAGAGCAAGTTGTAAATTGTTTTATTATTTCAAAGAAACCTTCAAATGAATCACTTGAATCTATTATATTATTTGATTTGTGATATATCAAACTAATTAAAAACGAATATATAAATATTTATATACCTACCCGTAATATGTACGAACATTTATATGCCTTATATGAGAGTGGATAATATTACTATGTAGAGTAATTATTTTAAATTTTTATTTGTATTTATTTAAGGTTTTAATTTATGATTAATGTCAATGTTTATATTTGTTGCCAGATGAAAAATTAGTAAATTATTAAAATTTTCGTGCAGTATTTTATACATATTATATATCTACCAATTGATTTATGGCATTATGGAGGAATAAACTGTACTTATAGCTTTAAGGGTCCTAAGCCCAGTAGTGGGACATTCACAGGTTGTGATGCTTACGTATATTATTTTTATCCTTCATGACAAAAACGGTTAAATAAAATATATTGATGCATATTAATGATAGTAACTATATTGTTATACTTTATTAATTTTTAAGTTGATATAAAAAAAAATGACACGTTACAAATGTTTGTAAGAAGGTATTAATGAAAGAGCATTCATTGAAATTATACAATGTAGGTATACCTCATTGTAAATGTCGCGTGCTCTCGTCCCAAAAGATACATTATTACATAATCAAAAATAGGTCAGTCATTATACAATAATTTTGTATTCATTCCTTTGACGCATATCTTATATTGTATTTTTAAGTGACTTCAAAAAGGACGGATGTTCTTAAGTTGTCTATGTAATACAAGTCGAAATAGACTTTATTCAAGTAAGCTGTTACAGGCACTTTTAATCGCCAATTTTAATTATAATATAAAGCTCGCACCTGTTCGGATTGTAGATTCTATATAGATGAACCAGCAGAAAACTCAGTAATTACTCTTTTAATAAAAATAAAAAAACTTATACAATTATTATATCTTCTGTTTAAACAACAACTAATACTTACAACAACAATAACTTTTCTATCATTTTTACATTACATAATTTACTTTTTAATCTCTCATGAGTTATCATAAAAATCTCATGAGTTTTCTTAATTTATTTTTTGGTAAATGTTAAATGGTCTGCGAAATGTTATTATAGAATATTATATGCATGTGTTAAATACGTTCGTGCATAGTTTTTTTGGTTTATGAACAGATTTTGATGTTAATTTTTTGCTCAACCTAACTCCAAGATTGCAATTATATTAGTGTCGGAAATTGTTCAGTTTTTATTAAAACCTTTATGCAGATATGAAGTCTATATTTAAATAATAATGAAACTAAATAATACACGTTTATTTAAATTATAAATGTTACTCATCCAACCAAAAAATAATTAAAATACAATCTCTAAGGTCCATTCACACGTACTAAAACATAAAAGAAACTTAATATTATTATATAAAATAATTATTTATTATAACATAACTTATCAAAAGTCTGAACCATAAATTTGTATAAATCTCGAAGCAAATTGAAAAGTAAAGGGCTTTTTACATATTGACATAAAGAAAAAATACTAATAAAAAAAAATGTATTAGTATTTATTAATTCAACAAACTATAATATAAAATATATTATTACAATGCTTAAACTAATTTATCACTACGTTAATTGTATTCAAGCAAAACCGCTCATTAAGTTCAAATGAATATCGTAATAAAGTATTTTAAACGATTATTCCGTATTAGGGTTCAATTTAAATGCAAATCATTGGATTTTCATTGACTACAAGATATCAAGTACAATTGCAGTTCGAGATTGACGTTTCACTTCAAGCGCACTGCTTATAGATCGGTGACATTAGTCCAGTTTTGATCTAGGGTCATACAAGAAAAGAATATTTTGTATAAGTACGTGTATTTCTTTTTTAATGACCAAAGAATGTTGTCTTTGCCTTTGTTATCTTAACCTTAATATATTAATGTTATTTTAATCTGCTTACGTGTATTTTACTTAGTGGTAGGGCTTTGTGTTAGGTCGTCTGGGTAGGTACCACCTGCTCCTCAGATATTCTACCGCAAAATAGCAGTATTTGGTTTTGTTGTTCTCGGTTTGAAGGGTGAGTGTGCTATTGTAATTACAGGCAAAAGGGACATAACATTTTAGTTGTCAATGGTGGTGGTACATTGGCGATGTAAGCGATGGTTCACATGATGGTTCTACTTGGCGGTAGAGCTTTGTGCAAGCTCGTCTGGGTAGGTACCACCCTCTCATCAGATATTAAAAACTTTAATAACAGCAGTACTTTGTATTGCTGTGTTCCTGTTTGAAGGGTGAGTGAGCCAGTGTAATTACATGCACAAGGGACATAACATCTTTGTTCCCAAGGTTGGTGGCGCAATGGCGATGTAAGCGATGGTTAACATTTCTTACAATGTCATTGTCTATGGGCGTTGGTGACCACTTACCATCAGGTGGCCCATATGCTCGTCCGCCTTCCTATACAATAATAAAAAAAAACATTTCTTATAGTGCCTATCTAAGGGCGTTGGTGACCACTTACTATCAGGTACCCATATGCTCGTCTGTCACCTTTTGTATAAAAAAATATACATATTCTTGTTACGATTTATCTAAACAGGTGTCATAATGTCATCAACATATCGCACTTACAATAGTATGTATGTGTGTGTGTGTGTATTTCCCAAGAAATAAAAGGGCTCTATTAGATAGTATATCTTAGCAAGCTGATGGATTTCAAATATCTTCATTATATATGTATGATAAATATATTTATCTCAATAAAGACAATATTATATTCGAATGATGGTTCTGTTATGATAAATTCAAATTCAAAATACTTTATTCATTATTGATGTATAACACTTGCTTATTGATAGACAAACTAGAAACTACCACCGGTTCGAAAAAGATACACCCAGCCCTGAGAAGAACTGACGAAAGAAACTCAGCAAGTTAAGATAATGATGGCTCCACGATGCTTTTTATAGTATGCACATTCGATTTAATAATGAGTTCATATTTAAAAATATTTTTTTGTACCAGGATCTGCTTTATAAATTTATTAAGAATCAAAACGTCACTTTTTCATTGAATAAAAATATCAAGGGCAAACAACGGATACATAATAAGATATCATCAAATAGAAGTCTGCTATGCTTTTGTTATATTTGTAGTCCAATCTAGAATACATTATGTAAATATCCTATAAAATATGTTTATAACACAGCATAATTACTTATATGAATAATTTAACTAAAAATATAGTTACGTTTATTTAAATTTCTCGTTATATATTACTACTGTTGTGCTATCTTAAAAGATCAGAATCGAAACTGAGTGTAGGACACGATCGTGAAATGGCAGAAAATGATATGCGATATTGATATTTATAATTATAACATTTAAAGTCTATAATCATCAGAATAGCGTATCAATGATAGGTTGTTTTCAACATTTCAAGTATGTAACGGAGTGAGTTCTTACAGGATAATAGTTTTTTTTATTTTATATAGACGTGTAACCCGTGCTTTTGATGTAACTTTCTATTATTTTATTAAATTTTGTAGTTTTGATACGCCTGCATATTTTTATTTCCAGGCAAGTGGACAGAAATTGGTTTAGATTGCAAAGAGTTCATTTTAATAAAAATCAATCACGGATATCTATGGAATCAATACTATGTGACAAATAAATTGATGTAAGGATACTGTTTATTTTAACCTCTTTTTAAAATAAATATAGTTTGGCTTACACCTTTGTTGTGATGGATTTTTTTATATATTTTATCGAAGGTCTTCTAGGGGTATAACTAACCGCTTTTCGTGCGTTCCGAGCGATGAGTGCATACACACTTCTAACTCCTAAACTACGAACTGCTATTTAGGACACGAAAACCCAATAACTTTTTATCGGCCCTACTCGACTTGGGCTAGAACATAGGATTTCGGGTTATGCGGCCTTCCCTTAATAAGGTCCTCCAGACCGATTTCGGCCACGGCGGCCAATCTCAAGAGAGATTAGCCAACTGCGCAGGAGATATTATAGTTCATAAGTGCGTGCGCAAACACAGGTGCACTCCCTTTTCCTTAGCTCTCATAATCCGATGGGACGGCAATCCGACACGACCGGAAAGAGTTCAGGCGCAGGACCAACGGCTTAACGTGCTTTCCGAGGCACGGGAGTGTACACACTTCCAACTTCCAGACTCCGGGCTACTGAGAATTTTCTGACAGAAAACCCCAATAACTATTTATTGGCCCGACCTGGGAATTGAACCCAGGACCATCGAGTTTGCGGCCTTATATCAAGCCCCTAGACCAACGAGGCAGTCAATTCTTAATAGCTACTAGACCAACGAGGTAGTTAAACTTATAATATAAAAGTTAAATACGAATCGGATAAGTAGTTTTTGTGCAAATCCACAAAACAAATAAGCAAACAAAACATACTTCTTAAAATAGCTTTTAATATAGAGCGACGCAATTTTAATATGAATTTTATACTTGTGTTTAGCTAAATAACAACAATATGCAACACGTAATTACGTTCGAACGATTATTTTAAAGTATGTAATATTAACATATCTGCAAAAATATATGATTAATTTTCCATGTGTAGCGAGTTTTTATAAACATTATTTATTATTATTTTCGTGCTAAACGTTTTCTAAGAAGTTATATTTCCTCGATATACTTAATGTTAGTTACGTTTTTATAGCTAAGGTTTTGATCACATGTATTTAATATATATTAGAGGTAAGATTTTTTTTTTGGTATTTTTTTTATTATACTGATTGCAGTAAGCATGACATCCCATTCCATATAATCATCATTTTACAAAATTAATTTTAATATCTATACTAATATATAAAGCTGAAGAGTGCGTTTATTTGATCCGACTTTTCTCAGGAACTACTGGTTCGAATTAAAAAAATCTTTATGTTTTGTATAGTCCTTTTACCGAGGAAAGTTCTAGGCTGATTTTTATTAATTATATGCGGGGCACAGCTAGTTAACTTATATAGTTATAAGCTTCATTTATTAAATATAGTAATTACTTTCGTTAGTCTTATGTATGTATCATCGGCATCAAAGTCAAAGAGACGATCTGTTTATTTAACATTCATTCAGTGTTAGTCTTAAGTTAACAGTGAAACAGCGAGATGGAATACGTTCACAATCTTTCTCTAAAACGAAAAGGCGCTCAAAATATCTAGCTTCATATAAATAACTAGTATGTCTACCTTGTTACTCTTTATTTAATCACGAAAAATATATCATGATTAATCATGTAGAAAATAATAACATGAAATATTAAATAATATATTTCTTAAGATTGGCAACCCTATGGAGTTGTAATATTAAATCCATTAGGTACACTGGACAGGTTCAGTTCTATTGTTGTCTGTCACACACGTGGCGTTATAGGTTGGACTATGCATAAGTATTTTTTGCTATATTTCAAACAATAATTCCAACGTGCACAAAGTCTTTACTCTATAAAGTATAACGTAATCGACTTAAGAAAATGTTTAATTTTTTCGCTAATTAAATCATTAGATATGTTTCGTAAGAGGTACCACTCTCAGTGTGTATTACTCCCGTTACTCGAATGCATAGCGTCAGTAACTCTTTTGTGGGGCTATGTGTACGTTTCTACAACAGGATCCCAGAAAGCGTTCAAAATAATTCAGTTGCTAAATTTAAAAAAATTGTAAAGGAACGCTTTTGTGCTAAAGGATATTATACAATTAATGAATTTATGGATGATAGCACACCTTGGGAATGAGACGATCGCCGCATGGCTATTTCTTTCGTTTTTTTTTTGTAAAAACCATAAAAAAAACAAAAAAGTTAAAAAAAAATCCCGCTGAGTTTCTTTCGCCGGTTCTTCTCAGGGCTGGGTGTTTCTTTCCGAACCGGTAGTAGTTTCCAGTTTGACAATCAATAAGTAAGTGTAATACTTCAATATTGAATAAAGTATTTTGATTTGATTTGTACTTAATGGTACGCTGTTTCCGGCTTGATGTTTCTTTGAACATGTAGTTCAACTATGTGATATATATTTTATTGACTATCTTAGTCGTAATTAGCATGTAACGTACATATTCCAAGGCTTTTAGTCAAATGATATTGAGTTTTTCTCAGTCAATTCTCAGTAGCAGCCAGAAATTTCGATGTCTGCATCGTTGATCCCGCCGCGGTAAGTATGGTTGATCTTGAAGTCTCTTAGGTTGTGTCTGATTCATTCTAAACGAAGAGGCTGTAGTTTGGGTGCATGGGAAGGGGCCTCCGCTAAGCCTCTTAACCGAAGAAGACCGTGGAAAAAGCCATCAACGTTAAGCACACCTTCTCCCACCGCCGTAGGAGTCGCCGGGCGAGAGGTCTCTGTATCCCTCTAGGAATTGAAGGCCCACTCAAATAGCATCTGTATATGCGCACAGGTTTGCGCACTTGGCTACTCTGAATTCAAAATAGCCGCTGTGACCAAATCAGGTCAGGAGGACAAAATTACATAATCTACATTTAATAAAATATGTCAATTTTAGAAAAATCTTTACAATAAAATACAATTTCCTAAGAATTTTCAAAAGTAATATCAACTTACATTACAAATACCTCGTCCCACAAGCTCAAGATGTAATTTTACAAGTGACATTTTCCAGATTGCAAATCGCTAATTTCGTTTTGCATTCAACATCTTTTATATCTTTTCCTTGATAATTTGTCACGCTTTAAAAGATTACATCCAAGCGATGGAAGAATTTCTTAACCTTTGTTTGTGTGAGATAATTATAAAGTTATTCACTGGAATCAGACATTATTTGCATGAGTATATTGTCATAGTATTTGAATGATGACACAAGGGACATAAAATCATAGTTTCCAAGGTTAGTGGCGCATTGGTGACGTGGGGAGTGGTTAATTATTCTTACAAATGTATGGGCGGTTCTGACCACATACCATCAAGTGGCACATCTGCCCGTGCGTCTACCTTTATTATAAAAAATGACCATTCAAAGATTCTTGGTTACAATGTATTGTAAAATGTCTTAACTATATTTTTATTAATTGATAATGAAGTATTGGCTTTGGCCACTATATCTAAGAGGCAAATAGTTATATGTAAAAGCTAGCTAATTTTCCTTGAGATATTAGCAAAAACACCTAAATTGTTAATTTTCCATTCATAAAAATTCACCCAAATAATCAGTGGATCGGTAGTAACATCCCAGGTGATGCAGGCCAATCTTAAAACCTATGTTTTTTACTAAATGACACAATTCGGTATTCGAATGAAGTATTCAAGGCTCACCTGCATCCTGAAACGATTATGAATGTGTAATAATCATCTGTGTATGATAGAGATATTCAGGCGCATCATTTCATTACTTTAATATCATTCGGTTATAGATTAATTATAAAATCACTAGTTTCCTTTTTAAATAAATCATCATTATATTGAAAAACATCTCAAAATCGTAGTACAATGTTGTATCTGCAATTATTTAATTTTATAGAGAAGCCTTTTAAAGTTTTAATATGTCCTTTTATGTCATCTTTCGGACAGACTAAATATTCGAATACAAAGATCCGTCATTAAAATCTTAATAATTCTATATTTAAGAGACATTTTTCCAGAACAATAGTTTTACTACAACTCTGACTAGGGTCCAATATAATTGACTAAATTCAAGTGAATGTTTTATATACCATACCTACGTTCTCTACTTATTTTTTACGAAAACTACTTAGCTCTATGTCGATCAAAATAGCGTATTAATCATTCTACATTACCGTATAACCTTTCCCGCCGATAATGGAATAAATGAAAGGTTTATCAAAACCTGTCTAAGTCGAAGAGATAAAAAAAGACTTACACATTTACATTTATTGGTTTATTTAATTGCGACGACTAGGTATATTTACATATATAAATGTCTTGTAATTAATTTCCTTAACAATGGTGAAACTACCAAAATATGTTATATCAAACTATAAGACAGATTGACGTATATAGTATTTCAATAAAGAACCACTTGAAATCATATAAAAAAGTTGACAGTGTGACTTGAATTTAAAATGCTATCTATAACATTATTTACCTTTTAAGGGTAACCGCAGTCATTAGTACTAACGACACAGCTGTGGACTGCAATCGTTCTAACGCATTAGAACTAAAAATAGTGGGCAGATGCGGTTTTAATTTGAAAGGTCAACATGTATTTGTCTTCATTTATATTCATATGTTTGTAATAAGCGTTAAATATATAATTATAATAACAAAAAAAAATCCTTAATGCGTTAAGTGCGTCTGTATCCCAGTTCAGTTTAATACAGTTGTTAAATAGCTTCTAATATGTTCTAGTCGAGATGTAAGTAATAAAAGCGTGAGGTATGCCCTAGTATTTATGTATAGATAAGTATTTACTTGGTGGTGATGTAAGTGATGGTTTACATTGCCAATGTCTATGGGCGTTGGTGACCTCTTAACATCAGGTGGCCCACGCTCGTCCGTCTTCCAATGCAATAAAAAAAACCAGCAAACCGGAATATTGTTTTGTTTCAGCTTAGGGGGTGAATAAGCCAGTCTAACTACAGTCACAAGGGACATTACATCTAACTTGTCATGTTTGGTGGCCTACTGGTGATGAATGTAATGGTTAAATTTTCTTACATATGGTGATCACTTACAATCAAGTGGCCTATTTGCTCGGCCGGCTTATTAGTTTATTAATAAAAAAACAAAGTATATAGATGTTCCACGCTTTAGACCATAAAGTTATTTAATATTATTAAGACATTACATGGCTACGGGTCGGTATGTTCGTTATCGCTGTTTAAATTTGCAAAAAAAGCAAATCAATAAAACGTTAAATCCATGCATATTTACGGGAATTACTTTATTTATAACTACATAATATATATATATATATATATAAATTATTTATACTGTTAATTAATACTTAGCACTTTGTAAAGCTTATGAGAAGTGGTTTTTACATTCCAATATAATTAAATCAACGACTACGCATAAACATGCGAAAGGCATATTTATAGGCGTATTAAAAATATGGTTCATCAGACTAGACATTTAACGGAAAGGGCTATTAGTACAGGTTTCTTGATTATATTTCTCTTTTCTTGCGACCGGTACGGGTTCGACGTTCCGTCAAGGCTGCACGGGTAACGGCCGGGATCATTTCTCTTCAAAAACGAAAAAAAAATGTAAATGAGAAAACATGTTGTGATAATTTATTGTAATTAATAATGTGCTACTGTAAATAATATAACTTTTAAAGCTTTTAATTAATAATGATGCTTAAAGCGTATTTATTTAAATGTATGTATAAATCTTCCCCCCAAGGGGATAGGTGGCATTTGCTCAACAGGCTCCTTTACAGGCTGCACAAAATAAAGAATTACTAACTATACTGATACAAGAAACGTCAATGAGTTTGTATGTCTTTATGTTTTTATGAAAAGATTTGTTTTTTAATCAATTAGGTACATTTATGTTTATTTCGGAAAAATCAAATTAAAGAAACAAACATCCTTCTAGCAAATGAGAACGAAACAGTTAGACTTTTATTATCAAAACCATCTAATTACAGTCGTATTAACGAAGTAAGAAAATAATTACCTAACCTAAAAATAACATGTAGTGCATGTGGCGATGGAACGATCAATCGTTAACAGTAAGAGCAATTTGTAATATCTGAAGTAATATTGACTATCATGCTGGATAATTGCTAATAATTCAATTTTTATTTATTTATAACTGGCTGTGCCCGCGGCTTCGCCAGAGTGGAATTTTGTTTGTCGCTAATAATTATATAAAATGTACATATGTTTATAGGCGTACACGGGTAAAGTGGTTCTATAGTGCTATTTTCTGGATTGCTTTACAAATATCATTATTTTAGACTAAAATATTGTTATTACTGAAATGAAATAGCCTATATTATTACTGGATAAAGTAACTTTCTAATGGTTAAAGTATTATAAAAATGGGTTCAGTTGTTTTAGAGATTATCAATTACAAATAAACAAATCTATTGACTTTATTATATTTAAGTAATTAATTATTCAGTATAGATACTTATGATCACTTGGTGGTAAATCTTCATGCAAGCTCGTCTGGGTAGGTACCCACACATTAGATATTCTATCACAAAACAGCAGTACTTGGTATTGTTGTGTTCCGGTTTGAAGGATGAGTGAGCCAGTGTAATTACAGGCACAAGGGACATAACATCTTAGTTGCCAAGGTTGGTGGTAATGTAAGCGATGGTTAACATTTCTTAAAAACTCCAATGTTTACAGGCATTGGTGACCAAGTACTTATTTTGGTAATAGTGACTTACCAGATGGCCCATATGAACGTCCGCCTACCACTTGTATAAAAAACATATATACTTGTTACGATTTATCTGAACAGGCGTCATAATGTCATCAACATATCTCACACACAATAATATGTTTGTCCCAAAAAATAAAAGGATTCCATTAAATAGTATATTATAGTAATCTGATGGATTTCAAATATACATATATACGATATTTGTATGATGAATATATTTATCTCAATCTATCCTACAAAAAAAGGAACTGCATATCGATTCGCGAGTTGCGTGTGGTCAAAATTAAACTTTTTCGTATTCATCTATGTGCACAGAATCATCCAATTAATATAAATTTAATTTCCCCCACACGGTGTTCATCTATTATTAATAGATAATTGCAAATGTTTTTCATTTGTAATTTATCATTGGTTGTAATGAAGGTTTAATTTAAATAATAAATATTTATTTAAACATGTAGGTACCTTGAAAGGGAACTTATATACCGCATATAGAGCAGGTTCCTGCACCTTACCATCTATCGACTGAAACAACCAAAGGTGTGCCTTAAAACGATAGGTTTTTCTTTTTTATATTATGTATTATTCAAGGCTTAGCTATTAATTGCAGCTATAAAAAAAATAATAATGTTTCTTCCACCTGTTCGTAGCATGTGCTTAGGAAGTATCGCTTATTATATATATTAAATAATTCATATAATTTTATAGTAATGATTTTCAAAAAGCGTTTTAAGCGAACGCTATCAAAAATATACTATGTAAGTTTTTAAATTTTTTTAACGGTTTTATTTACTTAGTAATGACATAACATTTATTTACCCACTATTTCGTACAAGGGGAAAGGCTTTTATTTAATTGGCTATTTTTTGCTATAAAAAATATATTAGGTTAGAGTAGGTTAATATGTACAAAAGTATTATAGACTAGACTTGTAATGAGGCAATATGTTAAAATAAAGTAACTCAAAAAATATGTGAATAATAAAAAGATAAAAAAGGCAAATAATAAAATTTAAAATTATTCACATAAACTCAAAGTCAATTCGGTTATACCGTATACTGCAATTAAAAAACATATAAAATTATATCTACTTAATTGAGAATAATATGCATAATTATTCAAAACATAACTTATTTTTTTAAAAGATTTATCACAAAAAGTCTGCAATAATTTATTTTCTTTTGCACTATACTACTACATTATTATATATACTACTAGTTTCCGCCTGCGTCTTCACCCGCGTAAAGGGAAGAGGGGATGTGTTTGGTACCCTTTGTCCTTTTATGTATCCCAGCCAACGTGTACGCATAATTTTTTGTCAGGTACAACGTGAAAGCGTAACAAACAAACAAACTCCCATTCGCATTTATAATGTTAGTTAGAAATTTAGAATGTTCTTATATATGTATTTATTTTGATTATCATTGTTGGATTATCAATTAATAATTAAAATATAATCTGGTGCAATAAGGTTGCATAATTAAATTATATTTATGACCCGCTTAATAAATTGTGTCAATTTTAAATATTTTGTTTTCGATCTACTACAGTTTTATTAAGTTATATTTATAAATATGGTGGATATATATCTCATTATTTTCATTAACCTCCTGTAATCGTCATATATTGATCAGTCTAACGTATGATATTTGTAAACATTTATACAAATATATATGGATATTTATGTCGCGGTCCATGCGGCTCCTTTGACAAACCCTTGCCTAGCATTGTTAATTTAAATAATGTCTTTACAAATTCAACTTCCCCTCAACTCCTCTTGACAAATGTCATTAATAAAACTTAGTAGTAAACTTATAGTAAACTTATTCTTCATTCCTTTTTAAAAATGTGATAATTAAATATTATATTTTAAATTTTAATTATAATTTAATATGACACAATATATTCTAAAAAAAAAACCAAAAGAAAATATTTATTTTTGTTATTATATTATTATAGTTGGAGATTTTTTTATGTAAGAGTTGGATTTGAATACATACTTTTGATCTGATATGCCGTTTATTGAGAAAGTCAGAGAAGTGCATTTTATCATGCCACGACCCAATAAACAATAGAGCATAGCAGTGGTCGTAAATGTCAGTCTGTACAAACTGTTTGAAACTCGCATGTACTCGTGCAATGAAAATATAAGTACTGGATACGTATATGGAATTTAACGCAACTAAATGCGCAGGGAAAAGCTAGCTAAATAAAGCCACTTGGCTATCGGAGGCACTTGAATGATGCTCATTGACAAGCCAACTGACACGTAAAAAATGCTGACAGCTGATAAATAATATTACAACAACACATGATACTAAGTAGATCAAAGGATATCCCTGGATATAGGATGAAAAATAAAATTTAAAAAAAATACTTATTTTCATACACATCTGCGTAAACTACTTACTTATATAGAAACATGTCTTAGTAAATTACTCAAATTACTATAAGTGAATACATATTACAATTAAACCATGTTTATATCGAGATAATCTTGTACTAATCAAACCTTAAGTGAAAAAGAATGAAGCAAAATTGTAGGTTAATTTTGTACTGTCGGTAACTTAAAAACAATTTTAAATTATTCTGTATAAAAACTCTAAAAGTTAAGTAACTTTCTATACATAGCCCACTGCTAAGTTTTAAGACACATTAACTTGAACGCGTTTGGGGCGTATTCGCAAACCATCAAGCACGAAATGAATTATAAAAACAAATTAAGAACATGAAAATTCAGTAGTTCACACTTTTCGGTTAAGATTCACGTGATCACCCACCACGACCACTAGACTCTACTCTAATAACAATAAGATACTATTCGATTTTATGAATAAAGTGCAATATTGTTATACAAAGTACACAATAGTACATTTACACGCATGAAGGATTGGTATAAACAATTTTAATCATATAGGTTAATACTAATTACCGACTCAGTTCAGAATCTTAACGATGTCGCTAATTCTGAAAACGTGCTCCAAACTGATACACAAACTTTCTTGCAACCGTAATAAAAATATTTGTATAAATATACACTATTTCAGAAAGACATAATTGCCTTGCGCTGTAAGTTGTCTGTAATTTTATGTAACCGCGAATTGCGTTTAGTATTTTATTATACGTTGTGTTTTCTAGGTGTTTGTCAATCTTCTTACAATTTATGGTCGCATGTATTATAATTTTACACAATCCATTATTGTAAATTAGAGAGTGTGGTATAATTACTGATAGGAGTTAATAAATTGGGTGTGGGATGTAGCTAATTTGGTTATCGTAAATATTTTTTTAATTTAGTTTTATGCAATGGATGTCAAATAAAAAAAGAAAAGAAAGACAAGATTAAACCACCTGGCGGTGCATTGACTTTTGCTAATGCTTTTACTTAGTGGTAGGAATTTGTGCAAGCTCGTCTGGGTAGGTACCACCCACTAATCAGATATTCCACCGCAAAACAGCAGTACTTGTTATTGTTGTATTCCGGTTTGAAGGGTGAGCGAGGCAGTATAATTACGGGCACAAGGGACATAACATCTTAGCTCTCGAGGTTGGTGGCGCATTGGCGATGTAAGTGATGGTTAACATTTCTTACACTTCTAATATTTAAAGTCGTTGGTGACCACTTACCATCACGTAGCCCATATGTACGTCCGCCTTCCTACGCCATAAAAAACAAACGCTACGCATGAGGAGAAGTGGATACTGAAAGATAAAGACTAAAAACAAGCTGTTTTTAGTCAGGTTGATTTTCATTTCGTGTATATTAGTTAATAAATCATTAGTTTATCTCGTATTTTTTAAATGATTTCACGCTTATTTAAACTTTTTATTATTTAATAACTGTTGAATGCAATAGCAGCTATGTTAATAAATTGTTTATTTTTCCACTCAAACAAATACAGAAAATATGTTTTACACATAGAGCTTACTACAGCTTAGTTATTATTGAACGCTATTTTTTCCGTCTTAAATTATGAATTCATTATTTTTTTTATAAATGAATAAAGCGGGACCTTCTGACACGAGTATTTCTTTATTACCACAAGACAAGCATTGTACATTTTATCAAAGCACTATTTTGTCATGAACCATTTACATTTACATTTTTTTTGTCTTTGGAATCGATCTGTGTGTAACAGGTAACCATGTCTATACTTTACTTTAACGAAATCATCTTATAATAAATCTTGTGATATTCTCCTGACCAACTCTCAACGGAGACTAGCTGCGCGGAAAATACTAGTCTTATACCACGCAATTGCGCAATCAACACACTATTCCCTTACTATAATTCTGATACGGCAGTCGAGAGGGAGGGAAGACACAGGACTAATGACATGGCGATACATGCCTGACATGCTACTATCATACATGCTAGAATAACACAATATCTTAGATTTGCCCAACCCAAAATTCGACCTAACCGCTAGCGCAATAAGATTAATAAAACTATGTTAAAATCATATAAAAAGACGAGAGTAAAATTTACATATTTTATATAAATAATAATATAATAATTCAGCGGTGCTTGCCCGGGTTTGAACCCACGATCATCGGTTAAGATTCACGCGGTCTTACCACTAGGCCATCTCGGCTTGTATATTTTAATATATCTAAAATATATATAGATTTTAATGACAGAAAAACGTGTGTTTTCTGCAATTTATTTTTTAAAACTTACAAGTATACAATAAAACTTGAACAAACTATCAATTCAGACAGGTGGTATACCATATTGGTCTCGCAATATGCTGTAATTAGCCTAAGCGGTTTAATCCTGTTAAATGAAGCTGGGATAACGGGATATTGGGAGTGGATACGGGATAAGAGGTAGCGGATGGATGTATAATATTTATTTAAAATGACTTGCAGTGTTGTAAAAAGTAACGTTTAATATACATAATAATAATAATAGCCTTTAACAATCTTACATATTAATATACTTGTTTCTTAAATACTAATTATTAATATTCGACACCAGTTTCGTACTGGGAAGCAATACACATAGTAATCTTTTCATTTAATTTCATTTTTTATAAATGGAAACGTTTGGTATAGGAAAAATATCGAAACGTTATTTAATAACAGAATTCAAGGATAGGTAAATAAATTAAATTAGTAATGGATGGCATTAGTTTAAGAATTTGTACAACCCTGACATTCCTATATATAGAAATTAAACGAAATAAATTATCTCAGTGAATGAGACTAATATCTTTCAAACTATTGAATATTTTGAGGAAGTCGGTCGCAAAATGTTTTTTTTTATGAATATTTATTAATATAATTTTTTTTTTTTTTTTTGTAAGAAAGGTCAATTAGAACCAGTTAAAGCGAATGTCACATGTAGATATTTACAATTGGCAGGACCTTACTTAATCAAATACCTACCGTAGGTACCACCGACTCATCACTAATGCTACCGCTAAGCAGTACTACTTAGTATTGTTGAGTTCCGGTTCTAAGGGTGAGTGAACCTTGGTGGTTCCCTAGGATGGTTGCGCATTGGTGTTGTAAGGAATGGCTTATAATTTTTACAGCACCAATGTATATGAATAAATGTGACTGAGCATCGGGTGAAACTTTTGGCATTCTGCCAATTTATTATATTAAACATGCATGCAGTTATAAAATATATAAATTAAAAAGTTCATACACAGACTCTATAATCAAATATGTGTCTAATAATATAACTATAAAAATATAATTATAATATAAGATAAATTAGACAATATAATCCAATAAAAAAATAAAATTGTTTTTAATTGAGATTTGTTCTGGCATAAAATTTACTATATACAAAACATTTATAATGACAAGTATATAAATCATTACTATAGATAAGTAATCACTTATATTTTAATTTATTGATATACATTTATTTTATTTGTGTTGACATATTGTCTAGTTTTTGATAACGTTATTAAATATGTATATAGTTTCAAACATCGTTGGTATATATTTATTTTATAAAGGTCATATGTAGATTATACAAAAAATATAATCTAAGTCAAAAATGCGTAGGATTTCTTAAATTAATTAAAAAATATAACACATTTAAATACGGCTATGTGATATGTGGCAATATAGAGAGTGATTATAAAATCTATAAAATTACTGCACTGATTGCAATGTCATTTTATAAAACATTTATCATGTTTAATTTTTTAACGGTTTTTTAGAGGGCATTTAGCATACGAGTATTATAAAAATGAGTGAGTGATTTATTTATGATTTATTATTGAAAATCTCGTATAATCTCGTAAATATCATTTACTTGGTGGTAGACCTTTGTGCAAGCTCGTCTAGGTATGGTACAACCCACTCATCAGATATTCTACCGCAAAACAGCAGTACTTTGTATTGTGTTCCGGTTTGAAGGGTGAGTGAGCCAGTGTAATTCCAGGCACAAGGGACATAACATCTTAGTTCCCAAGGTTGGTGGCGCATTGGTGATGTAAGTGATGGTTAATATCTCTTACAATGCCAATGAGCCATAGAGGGCGTTGGTGACCACTTACCATTAGGTGGCCCATACGCTCGTCCGCCTTCCTATGCAATAAAAAAAATAATCTACTAAATATTTGTTATACGAACATAATTATTTTTATACATTATAAATATAACGTAACATATATTATAATTATATAAAAATATTTATGTGAAATAAAGCACCAAAGAAACACTGTAAAAATGTTTAAACACAAATAACTTAAAAATAAAATCTATAAATCTTTTAAACACATATTGTACAGTGTACGGTGCAGTCACGGTCAGTTAATGTTTAACTACTTTTATTTCTATTGTTTTCCGCTCCGCCTCTGTTCTATATACATATACTAATGATCAAAGGTTGTCAATCGCTCGTGTCGTCACCGGATGCGAGAGACCATCTGCGGAACTGGGAAAAATAGAAATAAAACAGTTTATTTATTGTTGATTAATAAACCTATCTTCGTGTCACCTTTGCTAGAACAAACACCTTTTTCCAGATACATAGTTAATACGTTGAAAACTACCTCAGTTATCAAATACGATATTAATTCGAAAAATGTCAGGCGCCATCCGTATACCTACCAACAATGTTGTTACTAAGTTAAATTGTTTCTTACTATATTCTCATGATATGTTTTCTTTTATTATTTACGCATGTTAAGTAATTTTATTTTTCTATTTTGCATCTGTAAACGTCATACGATAAGTGTTTTAATAAATTTAAAATAAAAGGTATTGAGTTTGGCTATAACGGATATTCTAAACAATTACAGGTTCCGTCGTATCATTTTAACTTGTAATTATTATAAATATAGCTATTAGTGATGTAACGAATGTTCGCATTCGCATTCGCATTCGCGAATATTCGCATGTTTTTTGACATTCGCATTCGCATTCGTATTCGCAAGGAAAGATGCGAATGTTTGGCGAATGTATTTGACAAACTAAAAGGAAATTATATATGTAGTTATGGTTTGGATGCATATAAAATCATAATACGACTGATAAGGTTTATTATTTTTATTTACTCATAATATTTGAATAACAAATTATTTAATTTGATTAAAAAAATATTAATTATGGAACACTGAAATAACAAAATTAAAAATACTGTCTCTCTTGTTCTTGCAGTGTAATTAAAATATAAACAAAATCACGAATAAACCAAAAATATAATTTTTCTTTCTCCATGCAGCTTGTGTTTGTGAGGTGTATAAAGAAGTCCAGTTCCACTAAAAACTTTCCCAAATATTCTCCCGAGTTGCCAAATATTCTCTTGCTACTCTTGAATACCATATTTATTGTTATTAACCTTCCATCATAGAAGAGGTCTTCTTCATTTTCAATGCGTTTATCCAACTCATATTCATTAATATTTTTTTAATCAAAACTTCTATAGTATCGGGAATATTATTTTCTATTTCTCCTTCGCTTTCACTAGAATCCATAATCATTTTCATACTGTCTTAATGATACAGATTTTTCTGAAAGATTTGATTGGAGCCAAATTTTACCTTATCTCGATTAGTCATTTTAGGCCGCTTTTGGTTCGAAATTTGGTTCGATTGATAAAAGCAAAATTCGTCGTTATCAATTAAATTTAAAATATTTTTCACGACCTCGTCTTTGGTTTTTTTGATTTTTGAAAAACTTCCATTTGTACCTCGGATCAATAAAAGTTGCTCTAGCAAATAGTATGTCTTTTCCATGTGTAAAATCTGTCACTGATTTCTTGTTTAAAAACAAAAAATAGTGTTTATAATGCATTCATCAGATGTATCAAATTCATCAATCACCTTTTGCAGTCAACATTCGCATTCGCATTCGCATTCGCGAATATTGAAGATGAATATTCGCATTCGCATTCGCATTCGCGAATGTGAAAATTCAAATATTCGTTACATCACTAATAGCTATTATTAACCGACTTTAAAAAAAGGAGGAGGTTATCGGAGGCTGACATCGACTCCAAAAATAACAATAATTGTAACTACATAATACATTATCAACCACACAACACAATCGTACCTACATATTGATGAGTAGAAAATAGGAAGTTTAATTATCAAATTATAGAAGAATACGCAATTATTTTTTTACTTTTTAGTGCATATTAATTTGTTTTTCCTTTGAAGTCGGTTTTTGTTTTGTTAAAGTTTTTGTTTATTTACATTACCATATTAAATATTTACTTTAATCAGATTTAATCAAAAATAGTAACAGATTAATTTTAGTCGAAGCTTGTGAGTTCAAATCCATGTTTCATCAATATTAACTGTATTTAAATGTCCTTATTTAAGTTCATGAATAATTAACTTCACGTTCAGTTGGAGAAAAATATCATGGAGTTACCATATTGGGATTAAATTTTCCCACATTTGAATACCTTTTTTGGAACAGCGCATTGCAATGTAAGCTATAGAGTAAGGTTTTACCACTTAAATAATTCTATATGAATTATTAAATGAACTTTTATTTTGGAATCGTATTTAAAAAAATGTATATTAAAAATAAGTATTACAAATTGCATTTTATATATTGTTCAAGTAGTAACATGTACGTCCTATTTAAAAATGTTATAAGATATATTATTAGTCTTATGTTTCTTATGTTATGAAAATATTTATATACGATGCACGGACCGAAAGTAAATAAAACAAAACTAAACACACCTTTGTTTACCGAACAAGGAACGTACATAAACATCTTGTTTAGATCGTAAATATAATTAAAAAAAACAACAAAATAAGTCATAATTTTATTACGAGATCGAAGTTATAAATAAACAATAAAAACAGCTGTCATCGTTTACTTAAATAATTTAGAACCATTAATTACTTGTCCATAAACTATGTATAAAAAAATGGCTAAAGCTCTTACACTACAAGCGAAAAAATGGTATTAGCAACTTTGTTCTTAGTTTTATATAGATCGGTATATTAGCATGTAAGCAGATGAACGACGCGTTGGTAAATTTTTCAGCAATTGATATTATTATAACAAGAACTAAACTATGCATGCAGTCAGGCTAACGAGTAACCTCTGCATCAATTGCTGCCCTACCTTGGAGACGTTACATTACTCTACCTCTGCCCGAGAAATGAGTTTAATGTAAGCGTATAGATTAAATTGCAAAAGAGTATAGTCAATCTCACTCATAACTTACAGTATACAAATAATAGGAATTGAAATATTATTAAAATAGTACCTAGAATATTAATAAAACGTAACAAATATTCGTCTCTTATTCCAAATTATATTTTTGTTCAGTTTGCAGTTGAAACGCTAGGACCTTGGAGAAAAAGTTCATCCAAAATATTACTCCCTGCCTTATTGCCTCCACTGGTGACAAGAGGGCTGGTTCATTTTTCGCCCAGAGAATCGGAATTGCGATTCAAAGGGGAAATGCTGCTAGCATTCTTACCACCATTCCACGCGGTCACGACTTGTATAATAATTATTTTTAAAAGTTATTTGTATTTAGTTAAGGTTTTAATGTATATTTTGAATATACGTACCTGCCTATTTTATATTATAATAATATTAGTAGTGTCTGCCCACGTGTTGTGTTATGTCCCTTAAATCTTTTTCGGTACTCCTAATAACGTGTATGCAAAAGTTTATGATGACGGTTGAGACTTGAGACGTTAAAAAGTAACAACAAAGCGTAATAAACTGACTTTCGTATTGATAACAATACATACGACTATTTTAAGAATACAGTTGCGTTTATGAGGATTTTACATTAATCTTTGTAATTTGGTAGCGAAGAAGTGACACCAACTGATGAACTTCGGTGTGTAGTACTTCGACATACACAAACTGCCGGACTATATATATGGCGGACTATGTATATCTATATATAATTATTTTAATGTTAGAAGTCCTGCAGTTTGTGTGTGTAGAAGTATAGGTGTACATCTAGAATTGACCCCATGAACATCAACGTATTCACTTCAACGCTACCATTATATTAATGCTATTTTGAATATTTGATTTGCCCGAATATTTTCTAGTATAAGTCATTCCCTTGAGTTAATTTTTTCTTGTTTATGAGAACCACGAATCGCCACTTACGTGTTTTCTTTCACAGAAGAACAAAAATTACTCAGTAGTATTATTTCTAAGTTTAAACACCCCCCCCCCCCCCCGCGTGGGATCTCCACCTTGTCGTGGTGGGGGGGCTCAGTACCCGTGGTAAGGTCGGCCACGGGGAAGCTAAGCGGGATCCCGGACGTGGGGCGCTCCTCGTGGACCTCAGGCGGAGGCTTGCGTTGGATGCGCCCAGGGGGCGGGTGCGGAGGACAGATCTGTCTGTCCCTCACAGTAGGGAGTGATCGCGGGAGGAGAGGCGTGTCGGTGTTGCGTTGCCGTGCGCCCTATCTCCCGCGACCAAATGGGGGCGCACCATTTGTTGCGTTGCGGTGGGGCCGCAGAGGAAGAGGAGATGCGGTGTTGTCAGGTTGCCGTCCTCCCTGTCCTCTGCGGCCGTCAGGGCGTTGTTTTTTTTTTTGGAGGCGGAGCCCAACACCTTAATTCGTCGCCAAGGAGGTTATTGGCCTTCGGGCTATCCGTCGGGGTGTCAGGGGAATGCTCACGCGACCCCTTGGCACCCCCCTAAAGACGGTGAAGTATACGCTGTGGTTTTAGTGGGTATTACGGCCTTGCACTTCAGCCGTCGAGTCCCACATAACACCCCGCTTTTCATCTTGCGGGGGGTATGCGTAAATGCATTTCCACAGCAAAAAAAAATATATATAAAGTTTAAACCCGCGAATTTCATATGTCTTTGTAAATCTATATCTATATATGTACATACATAAAGCGATTGGTGTTCACATAAAAAAAAAACAACATTGTAATTTATAGACATTGCGAAGGAAACAGCTGACAACAAATTCGTTTTATTTCTCTAACGGCGTTTTACCTGTCCTCCTGCCTCCTCCGTCCATAAATGGGTACATCAAGGCATGTGTCTTATTACCAAGAAGATCATATTAATTACTCTCTATCAATATTCACACAGGTGTGGATACTTTTTACTCACGTGATGAGCAAAACGAATGCAATGGTAACAGGTGGTGGTATAATTAAACGCCAATAATCCAGCTCTTAATATACTCTTTCGATAATATAACGGTAAATATGATCGTGCGCGATGTACGCACTTGAATTTTATTAATTATATAGTGTTTTATATATATTTAATATAGTCATTGACGGTGAAGCAAAAATGGTGGGTATGCTTCTATGTTGTGTATGTTGTATTGGTATTTGCCTTCATGTCCTATTTATCAAGCGTTATACAAAAATGTTCATTAGTCGGGTAGCTTCCCAGCAACTTACCATAATTTTATTTTGAAGATGTATTACACTTCTTACCTAGCGGATATGGCTTTCATATCACGTTAAGTTATAAACATTGCAGTACAGTAATAATATAATAATAATAATATCCTGGGACATTATTCACACAAGCCCATCTGATCCCAAGCTAAGCATAGCTTGTGATATGGAAACCAGACAACTGAGATACTACATATACTAGTTTTCTTTTGTAAATACATTCTTATAAAGATAATAACAGGCTTAGGACAAACAGAAATGTTCATGCACACAAATGTCTGTCCTGGATGGGAATCGAACCCACGACCTGCGGCGTGAAAAGCAAGTTACCAACTAGGCCAACGGGCTCGTCATCACAGTAACAGTAACTCGTCAGTAACAGTACAACAAGGCGAGACAGTACTTCACGTCGGCCCATCGCCTTCAACTTTACAAGGCGCAAATTCGGCCCCACATGGAGTACTGCTCTCACCTCTGGGCGGGAGCTCCCCAGTACCAGCTTCTTCCTTTTGACCGTATTCAACGTAGAGCAGTCGAATTGTCGACGATCAGGCTATTACTGATCGGCTTGATCCTTTGGATTTAAGTAGAGATGTAGGGTCTCTCTGCATCCTCTACCGCATATATCACGGGGAGTGTTCTGAGGAGTTGTTTGGTTTAATCCCGGCAGCTGAATTTCACCACCGGACATCGCGCCAGAACTCTAAATTCCATCCCCATCACCTCGATGTCTGGAAATCCACAACAGTGCGTTTCTTAAGGCATCCTGCCTCGCACAATCACTCTGTGGAACCAGCTTTCGCCGGCGACTTTTCCGAACCGATATGACTTAAGAACCTTCAAGAAGAGAGCGTACTCCTTCCTAAAAGGCCGGCAACGCATCTGCATGTCCTCGGATGTTGCAGATGTCCATGGGCGGTGGTAGTCACTTTCCATCAGGTGAGCCTCCTGCTCGTTCGCCCCCTCTATCATAAAAAAAAAAAACAGCCTGAGAATGTCCCACTGCTGGGCTGAGGCCTCATCTGCGGGTTGATGGAATACACATGTGACATAATTTCAGTGAAACTTGACACATGCTCTGAAAATTCTATAAATGAAATATATATCATAATGTTGCTTGCTTTCTCTTAATTTTTTTGTACTTTCTTATACATACCTATGCTTTTTAAATTACAGATAGGCCTCTGTACAGGCCTGTCTGAGTGGTAACTATTCATTCAATGATATATTAATATATATTAACTTGAAGCAACGTATGTACAAAATTTCTTGATACCTACTAAAAATATCGTATTTCTAGTTTGATTTTGCATAGCGCACTTAAAGGCTAACTCAGCATGTATGACAGTAAATGGAAAAGACTGCGCCTAGTAATTTCGTGCTCCATAAGTTGAATAATTAAATACTAATTACAAGCTCAGTAACAAAGTATTTTAGATGCCTGGAAGCACATTGACATTGTAAAATCTATTTACCACTTTTAACTTTGAATAAACACTAAAGATATAATAAAATTTCCCTTAAATGAGGCTGAGTACATTAAACAAGCTTCAGGCCCACTACTGAGCTAAGGCCTCTTCACCTTTTTTTTGAGGAGAAGGTTTGGAGCTTATTCCACCACGCTGCTCCAATGCGGATTGGTGGAATTCACATGTGGCAGAATTTTGAGTGAAATTTGACACATGTAGGTTTCCTCACGATGTTTTCCTTCACCGTCAAGCACAAGATGAATTATAAACACAAATTAAGCACTTGAAAATTCAGTGGTGCCTGCCCGGGTTTGAACCCACGATCATCAGTTAAGATTCACGCGTTGTACCCACTGGGCCATCTCGGCTTTTTCAGCATCAGCTTCAGGCCCACTTTATGTCTATTTAAAGGCTAATGTGAGATGTTCATGTTCACAAGCACATAATTTTTCAAATACTTCAGAAAAACAATTACTCTATTTGGTATGTACGCCTTGATTACACCAGATTATATAGCAATGAAGTCGAGATGGCCCTGTGGTAAGAACGCGTGAATCTTAACCGATGATTTTGGGTTCAAACCCGGGTAAGCACCGCTGAATTTCATGTGCTTAATTTGTGATAATAATTTGTGATAATTCATCTCGTGCTTGACGGTGAAGGAAAACATCGTGAGGAAACCTGCATGTGTCAAATTTCATTGAAATTCTCTCACCTGTGTATTCCACCAACCCGTATTTGAGCAGCGTGGTGGAATAAGCTCCAACACCTTCTCCTCACCAAGAGGAGAAGAGCCCAGCAATGAAACATTCACAGGCTGTTACGTTACTTTATAAAGACAATAACTGTAATCAGCTGTAAAAATTAAATATACAAATATTATTAGTAAAAACAGAAAATTCTAGAATGTTTGTTTATTCAACGTATATAAGATCTTATGACTATCATAAGATTTATCTCAATAAATTTATGTGTTGAGAAAAATAACAGCTGTTGTTAATTTAATGTAAACGGTAATTTTACAATGTCTTGATACAATCTGGTTTTTAATTTAATATTGTATGAAATAATTTAGTATTATATAATTTATTAAATATGTTTTGCAATGATTCTCAACGTTATCATATTTGTAAGGTTTTATTACCCGTTTCTCTATAAAATATTTGTCAAGTTATAGAGACGATGATTTGCTCCTGACCGAATCCACTACGGCGACTATCCAGTAGCAACCGCGCGAGGAATATTAACAGTGATCGAATACACAGGTACACCCTTTATCTACACTCATTCTTATAATTTGATATTTTTGTTAATCTGACAGGGCCGAATGATTGACGGATTTTCGAAGCACTGCCAATATGCAGACTCCAGGCAGCTACTAAACATTTTTGGACACAAAACTTTAATTAAAATTCAGAAATAAGTTTTAAATACCTGAACTGGAGTTTCGTAATTTGGGAATTTATGTAGTGACTAGCCCGAAAGAGAGTGTGTTAGATTACTCGTGTATGCGCACAGACTCATGCACTACATTCTGTCCTGGGGAGATGGCCCCTCTCCCTGCCGTAGCCTAAATCGGTAATAGGAGGACATCATCAACATCAATCTTTCTAAAATAAATAGATTAAAAGCAAAAGGAATTTCAAATCTCGAGATAAACGTGTTCAAGGGAACACCTCAGCTTTTTGTAATATGCAGTATACATAACTAACTACATTAAATTGTAAAACATTTCATGCTAATTTTTATATTAGAATCGAAAATGTAATTACAATAATATCATTCATACGCATTGTGTTGAACGGTTTAATTGATGCGTAGGCTGTTAGCACGATTTCAATATAAAAATTCACGTTTTCACCTTCATAAATACGGAAGTTATTAAAAATAAAAACTTAATAAAAAAATATTAAAATTTGTTTTTGTGTAAAATATATCATTTGCAATAATTCATCATCTTTATTCCTTTTATTTTTATTAAGACCTCAATGCAGATTTTTTTTATGTAAGTATAGAAAAGGTGTGTTAATTTTATTTGTTTTTCACATGCAAATATTCCGTCAAAACATGTTTAGAAGACTTAAAATAATTGCAAACAGCGGGCTTCAATGTGGTGCTTAATGGAAGTATTAATAATCTTTAGAAATATTGAGTTAGTCGCGTATAAATAATTTATATGGACCAAATGGTTATTTATGAGATAAATTTGTTGATATTAATAAATAAGAGTAAAATAAACAATAATAAAAACATACATATATACAAACACAGACACATATGTGCGAGACATCGCGGAGATTTGTGAAAAAATATGCTTTGGGACATAAATTATATTCATAAATTTTCGGGGTTTGTTCATAATTTTATACCAAGTTTTTTTTTATTACATAGGAAGGTGGACGAACGTATGGGCCACCTGATAGTAAGTGGTCACCAACGCCCATAGACAATAGCATTGTAAGAGATGTTAACCATCGTTTACATCGCCAATGCGCCACCAACCTTGGGACCTAAGATGCTATGTGCCCTGTGCCTGTAATTACACTGGCTCACTCACCCTTCAAACCGGAACACAACAATAGCGAGTACTGCTGTTTTGAATAACTGATGAGTGGGTGGTACCTACCCAGACGAGCTTGCACAAGGCTCTACCACCAAGTAGAGTATAATTATATTTTTATATATATTGTATAATTATATAGTTATATAGTATAATTATAAGATTATATTATCTTAACTACGTTAATCATCTTGTATCTTTAATGTTTAAAAAAACCTACTAAATATTACAAAGGTTTCTCTATATTTAATTTTTTTACTGACACTGTATTAACATTGAAAAGTTATTATAAATTGAGCTTTCCATAACTTAAATCAAATATATATAATAAAAATAGATGGGTTATTTTCAGTTTTTTTAAAACAGTGAGGTACTTCTATCACTTCTTCTATATATTTTCACTATTTTAAATTCTTATTGATATTTATTTATAATTTTCCACTATTTTTTGTCTCAAAGGGAGAGGAGGCCGTTGCCCAGCGGTGGGACGTACAGGCTGCTACTATATGTATGGCGACGAAAATGCCTCCATTAATATTAGTAATTATTTTTATTATCACAACAATTGAAAGGCAAATACATAATTCAATGTTTGGACGACATTGTCGAGTCTCCTTTTGCTTATATGTTAGTACCAACAGGTGCGCTCTGGAATATAATACTACACATCCAAAGCTGCGCTTGTAATTCTAGCACACAAATTTCCTATTTTACGAGCATAGCATAAAAGGTATATATTTTAAATTGTCTACCGTCTTTATATTTATGAACATTTTTACAGATTAAAAAAGCAATTTTCCATAGAATAGTCAGTATCAATAAACCAGAAGTTACCAACATAAATACAATGGCGGTTCCATTAAAATGGGAACATCGCAATGCGAATGATGCGTTCGATTGCCCGTCCGACTATATTGTTTATTAGCAATGAAAGTATCTCCCACATGCGAGGGAGTAAAGAATTGATATAAAAAGAAAGAATCGTAGTTCAAGATCAAGGTACGCTTCCCACGGTTGAGAACACCTGTGTCCTGCTAGACTTACTACTAAAGGATATACAGCAAATGTTATTGCAATCATTATTATTTTATATTTTAAAATATTTAATGAAAAGTGGAGGGAGTAGGTAAGTCAACTTGTTTGGAAATATATTAGGAATATTGTACGTTTCATCAATTCATTCGCGATTTTTCATCAAATAAAAGTCATCTGTGCTAAAAAGTCATCTATATTTTATATTTATTATTTTTATATATAGTGTATATAAGCTTATATTTAGTAGGTTCGTAGACGTGGGTCATTATAATTGAATATCGAAGGAGTTTAAAATAATAATATCGGTTATTAATAGGTTGAAAATTTTGAGGCAGTTTTAAGACTGGTAATAAATGAAAGTAGAGTGCTAAATTGTATTTGTACAGATAAAAAATATTTGAAAAAGTTTATTTTAAGGAAGCGATTAAAGAAATTTATTTTTTATAATTCAACTAGTGTTAAATAAATTACTATAATACAGGTTAGTTATAATAAATACGATTAGTAATTTTTTATACTCATTAGATGATAATAACTCATTAGCAATGTATTAATAATGTTCAAGAAAATTATTATTTCCTGCATCTAAGTGACAAGTTATTGGGTTATGATTTTGCAATTAATTTAACATAATCATTACATAATTGATTAGTAAAACACATTGTTCGATATATGATATAAAATTTTATTTATTAATGATTTATTCAATTGCTTATATACTCTTAGGTATTCCGTTTTTTTATTGGTTCAAGATATTTATAATAAGTGATTATTATTATAATATATTTATAATTTAAGTAGTTCTGTATTAATATAATTAATAAACAAACTATGAATTATGTTAATTAAATATAGTTAATATCAACACCTGTATCAAGATTTCAAATTTGAAAAAGGAAGATTACAGGTGTCTATCTATCTTACAAATAAAAAAGAAGATAGAGTACTTAAGAATTTACTATTATCATCTAAAATCTGCAGTAGGGTTTTTTATTATTCAAATAGCATGTCTATTTTCCATAGAACAATTTAAAAATGTCATTTTAGTTATCGATGATCGCAAAAGTAACAATATTAATATATTTTAAGTAAAGTTGCATCGTTGTTTTTAGAACGTTGTGTATTCGCGAATAGCTCGATACCGCATTAACTGCAATTATAAGAACAGTACAAGCAACCAGATCTTCCAGTTACTGTAACGGTACCACCTCATGAAGCCAGCGGAAAGTGGTTTGGTGTGAGTTACGAACTTATTGCGTTATTACGATACGTTTATTTGACGTTGATGTTAACTTGGGTTTGTTTTGAATTCTGATAATTGTCACTAGACAGCGCTGTTCATCCCATACACACTCATACTAGACACACCGAAACCTTATTCAAACGATAAATATAAAAACGGAGTGTTTTTTCGAACTGGGCTCTGTACAACAAAGCTGTAAATTTAATGCCAAGCATCAATACTTCGTATAGCTGTGCTGCAGTTGTAAAAGTGAATAAGCTAACATTTGCGGCCATATACATTTGGCCAACCTTTACGGAATATTGAGACGACAATTTGAATAGAGACATTTGTTCAATAACCTACTAGATATGTAATCAGAAATATATTTTTTAAGAATAATAATATACATACTTTTCTTACATTAAAAGGTATGTATTGGTTGGCTTTGGATTAAAGGATATTGAACTGGTTATCGCCGGTTTTCTTTCACTTGGTCCGCTTTTATTACCAATGTGAGGCAAGAACAAGATTTTGTCAGGCTGATCATTAAGGCTCAGCGGATGCGCGGGCGCTAGTAACGTTAATTGGAATACTTTTTCATTTCTCCTTTTTTTACAACATTAATGTAAGCTGTACTAGTGTTGGCGATTTTATCGAGATCAATATGTCGATACGCAATCTTTAATAATACTACAGCAATAACATATGTTATTGCAAAAACAGATGAATTATTAATATTCGCATCGATTATTTTTTAATAATGAGGCAAATTTCAGGCTTATATTTTGTTGTACTTACTAGTTCATATTTCACCTGCGCGCCGTTTTAAATAGAACCATAAGTTAATTATTTATTATAATTGGAAACAGTAAACATACTGATAATAACGTATAAAAGACTCGGTAATTATTATTGATCTTATAATTTCAGTACGAGGCAGTCTGACTGCCTCGTTGGTCTAGTGGCTTAATATAAGGCCGCAGACTCGATGGTCCTGGGTTCAATTCCCAGGTTGGGCCAATAAATAGTTATTGGGGTTTTCCGTCAGAAAATTCTCAGTAGCAGCCCGGAGTCTGGAAGTTGGAAGTGTGTACACTCCCGTGCCTCGGAAAGCACGATAAGCCGTTGGTCCTGCGCATGAACTCTTTCCGGTCGTGTCGGATTGCCGTCCCATCTGATTATGAGAGCTAAGGAAAAGAGAGTGCACCTGTGTTTGCGCACACACTTGTGCTAATATCTCCTGCGTAGTTGGCTAATCTCTCTTGAGATTGGCCGCCGTGGCCGAAATCGGTCTGGAGGACCTTATTATTAATTTCAGTACATACACCGCAATGGCACGTTTGAAAGTGTCCGTGGATTTTAACCGAGGGACGAGGGTTCAAAAAATGGTAAGCACAATTAAGTTTTGTTTCTTTGCCTGTTCGTAATGGAGTAGCGCTATTGATTAAGCTCCATAATTTTTCCCTAAGAAGTGAGAAGGACTTTCGGAGGATGATCTTAAGTATCTAAGATAAAATAAAATATAATTGTGAACAGATTAATGACAAACAATAAGGCTTAACTACTTTAGTAGTAGTAACAGCCTGCGAATGTCCCACTGCTGGGCTAAGGCCTCTTCTCATTTGAGGAGAAGACTTGGAGCTTATTCCACCACGCTGCTCCAATGCGCGTTGGTAGAATTCACATGTGACAGAATTTCAGTGAAATTTGACACATGCAGGTTTCCTCACGATGTTTCCTTCACAGTCAAGCCCGAGGTGAATTATAATCACAAATTAAGTACATGAAAATTCAGTGGTGCTTGCCCGGGTTTGAACACACGATCATAGGTTAAGATTCACGCGTTCTTACCACTGGGCCGTCTCGGATTTTTTATTTACTACTTTAATAACATTAATATTTTAAATGTAATAAAAAATCATGCATACAATAATTATAACAGTCGCTACTCCCTAACTTTCATTAGCGAGTAACTTGGTAAAATATAATACCTACTTATTGCTTGGTAATCTTGTCTTTGTAAATAATTATATGGCATTAATGTACGTTAAAATAAAAAGTGTATTATTTAAAAAATATATCGATAACCGAACGGTGTAATTATTTTGTGCCTTCAAGGAAAATTAGAAAAATAAAAACATGAGTGCAATACACATGTGGTAGAAGTGAAACCTTCAAAAATATTGGCTTCAACTGTATAATGCTTCCTATCTCATTTTATCCCACGTTAAATCTTATGAATTTATGTGTCTGTCTCTTTCAAACGATGCTAAAGAGTTTTTCACTTCAAAAACTAAAATTTATTTTATTCGGAGCGAACTTGCATATACACGTAGTACGCTTATAGCAATATTATAGAGATGCATTAAGTGACGATATTACAGTGATTATAGTCAAATAAAAGTGTAAACTTGATGATTTTCCGTATTATTCAATATACCAGGAACTTACTGATGTAACTAATTGAATATGAAAGTGATATCTAGTCGAGCAACAAAATCGACACGTCTCGTTTAATTTTGATATATTTTAATTGGGTTCATGGCTGCAGCCAGGCTATTAAATGTTGGGTAGTAGTAGGACTAGTGGCTTCATTTAAGCTCCTTATTTGGAGGTATGGCATTTCCAAAAGGAACTGAGACCACTTACTTGGTGGTTGGAACTTCGTGCAAGCTCGTCTGGGTAGGTACCACTCACTCATTAGATATTCTATCACAAAACAACAGTGCTTGCTATTATATTATATATGTGTTCCGGTTTGAAGGGTGAGTGAGCCAGTGTAATTCCAGGCACAAGGGACATAACATCTTAGTTCCCAAGGTTGGTTGCGCATTGGTGATGTAAGTGATGCTTAACATCTCTCACAATGCCAATGTCTATGGGCGTTGGTGGCCCATACGCTCGTCCGCCTTCCAATGCCAAGAAGACCAGTTCATGGTGTGGTAAAATTAACCCAAAGGGCGTTCTTAATCCCATAATTTCCTGCTGTCACTCTAAATCTGATTTAATGTGACTGCAGACATCATCAGCAGCGACGAATAAAGACATCACAAGTATAGGACAGCATTATAAGCACACTGGTTTAATAGCCAACCGGATATGACAACTGAATGGATCTAGAGGCAGGAGGAAAGATCTTTAAGAAGAATACCCATTAACGGTAAGCTCATAGCCTTCTTAGCCTTGAAATGAACTGGAAAAACGTGAAAATGGACCTGTTCCAGAAGCGGGCAAAGAATAGCTTGGGAAAAGACGCAATCCTCGTCACTTATACCTATTTTTTATGTGGCTGGAAAAATTAATTTACGCGCTTCCCCACTGGAAGTTTGGGAGATGTCGGACTCTCTTTGGACGGGTCAACCCTCACGGGATCCCTTGTGAGGGTTGACCCGCCATCACCTATACCTAAATTGTCTTAGGTCAATATAATACATGCCAAAATTAATTCAATTAAAACACAATATAATATTTAAACAGGAATTAAGTCATTAATTAACACGCAACAAATGTATCACAATGAAACCGGTTCTTAAACCCCTATTATCTTAGGCTCACAATATCAATCAAGTACAATATAGACAAAACATTGACAGGTACGATAAATCTTTCAGCTATTAAAGTTAATCCTATTAAATTCAGACATTATACCATTAATTTACTGTACTATGAGATTGTAATGAACTTTGTTTTTTTCAATATAGCATATAAAGCGTTATGGTCTATATATATCGAGGTTGACAGCTGTATGACATGTGTCGAGATTGGTAGGATCTGTTCGGGTTTTTAGCACGATTATTAAATGTTTGCTTGTGTTTTAATGTATTGGTAATAATGGTTAAATTTCATGAATTAGTCTCTTACGTCATTTTCCATACATATGCAAAAACATCCGTTACTTTAAGATCGTGCTAAATATATTATATTTGATATAGCCCAGTGGTGAAACTTAAACTGAAGATTGTGGGTTCTAACTTTGGTGAGCAGTGAGCACAATGGAGTATTCATGTGCTTGATTCGTATTTGTAATTCATTTTATGATTTGCGGTAAACGATAATTTAATGAGGAAACATGCATGTGTAGAGTTCAATTCTGCCAAATACTCTCCATATAAGAACCTGGTCTTCGGATCCCATCTCCGTCGACGAAATGTGGAGGCACGTTTGGGCGAGAAAAACTCACTCATCAGTTATTCTACTGCCACACATCAATCTATATAAATAAAATAAATTTTATTTCTCAGATACTTGGCCCTTATCAAAAAAATATATGATTGCGATATCTTCATTTAATAAAAAGTTATTAAAGTTTCAAGAAACAACTATCTGTATATGCACTGCGTGTTCAGTGATGTATGTTTGAAAACTTTGTTATTATATCAAGCAACGTGGACGAAGTCGCGGGTATCACCTAGTATTCTATATTTCTGTATTTCGATATGAAGAATAAGTAGGCCGGCTTATTTACAGGCACTATCTATCGGTGTCACATCTTAGTTCCATCGTCATTGAAATTGGTGGTTTAGGGAGTGGCTTATACTTCTTACAATGCCATTGTGTATTGGCGAAAGGCTTCCTTCCAAAATATTGAAAAAAACAAATCTATCAATACATGTTGTATACATCACCTCATGTATGTACTATGTATCCTGTACATATACAGGTAAAACTATTTTATATGAATGCTTTTTATAAAAAAAACAGTATAATATTTATCATTAGTTATACTCAACTTTTTAACTAAAGGGATATTCCTATTTAAAATAAGCATTAATTATATTTATTATAATTTATATTGATTATCGTATCTACAACTTTAAAGTAAAGTTACTTTAAAATAATTTCTTCATAATCAGTTTTATCTTTAGTTAAATGTATGTACAGAATAATGCAGTTTTTATGAATTGTAATAATAAATACAAATCATTATATTCATAGAGACATTGATATTTTAATTTAATTCAATACAGTTTTTATTGTTTCGTTTGAAATAATTATGACTTAGATATCCATAAGTTGTAACGTTTAAGTAATGAATGTGCTAAGTTATACAATGTTTAAAAAACTCAAGCAATACCTATAAGAATTTATTGCAATTATCTGCATTCCGATTGACAATAAATACTCAAGTAGTCTAAGTTAAAAATGTTTATTGTTTGTTTCCTTAACTGTTACATGTATGGACAAAACTAATTTTACTTTATTTTATTATCATGATGACTGATCGTAAATGCGGCGCCTATACTTATTGTTGCTTATGCTTCACCAGATTTTTTTCAAACCGTAAAAATACAAACAAAATCCTAATGTTTTTACAACATACAATATATTTAGTACGTTTTATTTCTTTGGCATACAATTGTGCGAAATTCCCAACGATAACTTTATATCGATTAACGTGTAGCTTATTCCAAGCTCCAAATCTAATCATCAAAAGAGGAGAAGAGGCCTTAGCCCAGCAGTGGGATGCGTATAAATAATTAATAAAACTATAATGGATAAAAATAACCCTAGAGCCTTCCTCGATAAAAGGACTATACAACACAACATTATTTTTTAAATTCGAACCAGTATTTCCTGAGATTAGCCGTATCAAACAAACAAACTCTTCAGTTTAATAATATTAGTATAGAATAATTGTGATAGATAAAACGGAAATAGTTGATTAGAAATATAAAACTTTTTGACCTTAAAACATCTTAAGATCTCAGGATATCATATTCATGTTAAATAATTACGGTCTTCCTATTCCTATTACCAACAATTGCTTCTTTAATTATTATTAGTAGTTTATTTTTCCTCCTAACATTGATCGTATCATAGGACGTAAAAATATTTAAAATCTACCATTAAGTAATGAAAATGAATGTCATCGTAGCCGACACGCCAATGTCACTGTTTTTAGTAGAATTGGCCCCCATTAACTCGATACCTGTAGCTTAAGATAGTTATAATTTTCGTCGGCAAATAAGTTGTAAATATCTAAGAATGATCATTGTATTGTCTCAAAAGTAGTCCAATAATTTTATGCATAATTTATAGTTATGTTTAGGAGAATGTTAAGGAATTGTTAACTAATAATCGATTGAAATACGGAATAAGTATAGAAACGGCTTAATTTTCACCCGTAATTTGTTTTACGCATTAGCGCTACAAAATAAGTATATAGTTAAATAAAATTTATTTAAATGTTAGAAACATGACGTCAGAACTTTTCAAGAATATTAAGTTTGATAATGACTGACGGAACTATTTCTTGAAATCCAATCAATCATTTTACTGCTCAAATAATGATTTCATAATAAAAAGCCCGAGCGAATATTAATATAAGTTTTGACGGGCTATTTCTTTAATATATTATTACTAATAAATATATATTTTCAAATACAATCAGCAGCTTAAATTATATAACATAAAGTTAAAAAGTTTCACTTAATCTTATCTTAATACGAAATATTTATATAATAATATGATAATTACAACCGCCTCATTATATAATATAGTGAACTTCGAACTTCTATCTAGAAAATTCCTTGACAGAAAAAAATGACAAAATGTGACGTATTGACAAAATATTAATGACTACTATTAAAATGCCACTCGTGGTCCAGGGCAAAATTTAGGGCACGAGGGCGCGCGATAGTACACCAATCCACCACAGTCCACTCCATGAATGCACGAGGCAAGCAACACGACGAGAGGAATGGCGACGAATTGTAAAGCTTGCCACCAACCCTGTCACGATGACCACGACCACTCTGCCAAGAGTGTGACGACAGAGAAGAAGAATTAAAATGCTTTTAATCGGTAAACTTACCATAATAAACCATGGAAACTAAAAACAGATATCAATTTACTTATTTCAATGTTTTTTAGTATTAATTATCTACTTTTTCACTTTCAATAGTAAGGAAGCGTGGTTCTCTATATCTTATTTGCATGAACTATGATAGAAATCAAAGCACAAGGTCGAATCAGTAATAACATTAATTGTACTCGCATTGCTTGTAACGTTTAAGATGGACGATTACAACAATTATTTTATATGTTATCGGCAAATCGTGGTTCGTTCTATGTTAATTATCTACTAGGTGTATTTAATTGAAAACTACGTTATATAATTTGAATTATTTTTTTACGTAATCTTGTATGATGGTATATATTTAATTCATATACAACATTTATTCATTTTATGTCTGTCTGTAAAAATATTGTAGCAATTAAAGGTAATTTTAGTTATCATTTACTTTCACAAGAGTCAAGAGTTGAAAAGTTGTTTTATTACTATTTTTTTTTATTCCATAGGAAGGCGGACGACCGTATGGGCCACCTGATGGTAAGTGGTCACCAACGCCTATAGAGAATGGCATTTTAGAGATATTAACCATCGCTTACATCGCCAATGCGCCACCAACCTTGGGAACTAAGATGTTACATCCCTTGTGCCTGTAATTACACTGGCTCAATCACCCTTCAAACCGGAACACAACAGTACCAAGTACTGCTGTTTTGCAATAGAATATCTGATGAGTGGGTGGTATATACTCAGACGAGCCTGCACAAAGCTCTACCACCAAGAAACTACTAATATATACATTACACTTGTATGTATATTAGCCTGTATAATGTATATATACACACATTATACATGTATACAGGCTAATTTATTAATTGTTATCCAATAAGGTACTTTTATTTATCAATATAAAACGACGGTTGACGTCTAAATATTTACTTTATTGATTGTGACAATATGTGTATTTGAATAATAATTTTCATGAATATTTATTAGATAATTGCAATTGTTCAGTAATTCAATAATAACGGATTGTAAATTTACTAAAGAGTTTTTATTATCATAAGAGGTGACATTGTGTTTTCAAATGAGTTAATGAAATGACGTTAAGACAAAAATGGATTGAATTGTAAAATAGACGCGAATAGAGACTCCAATTGTGACTTGAAATAAATTCTAGAAAACGGGATAAGAGTTGTAAATAACTGAAAGTAACCAACACACATACATATACGTATAAATCACATGGCTGATTTTTGTTGTTTGTAGCATGCCTTTGATGTAGGTAGGTACATACATATAATAATTTAGTGGTCGAAAAACGCCCATGTTTTTGGACGAAATCGGATGGTATCTGTCTTTTGTAGGCGAACGATATTTTGTGTTCTATATCCTTTTCTGTACCCGTGACAGCCGCGTATTTACAAAATTTCGTCATAATTATAGTAGTACCAGCCTGTGAATGCCCCACTGCTGAGCTAAGGCCTCTTCTCCTTTTCTGAGGAGAAGGTTTAGAGCTTATTCCATCATAATTGGTTAAGTAGTTAAAGGGGGTTCCCTAAGCATTCTTCTTAGGTATAAAACCCTTATCGTAAAACTTGGCCACGCGAGGAAAGCCGCGGCGGAATCTAGTAATTCATAAAAAATAAGACTAAAATGAGATAAATATTACATGTATATTGTATATACTTAATACGTGGCTACTTAAACATTTGTGTCAACTTATTTAAATAACGAATAGAATAATACGACAAAGTAAGAAATGTTAAGAAATGATTTCATGCAAAGATTTCAAAATCGTCATCGTTATAAGGAAATTATTTTTTATTATGTTAAATATACTATTGTTGCATACAATAACCGGCAATTAACACGCGATGCTCATAAAGAAAGCCAATTTAATGGCATTTGCATGATGACCTGAGTATTATTACATAATCTTAACATAGTATTATATATGTAATTGGTCTATTCTTTTCTGTTATCATCATTTTTTTCATACTAATATTATAAAGACGTAAGCTTAGTTTGTTTTCTTTTGTCTGGTTTCACGCTATACTACGCCGATGAATACTAAAATTTTCGTTTTTTTTAATGTATTAGGTGGCGAACAAGCAAACGTGGTGGTGTTGGTTGGTGATATTAAATAGAATATTAACCATTTTGCACATCAACCAACCTTGGGAACTTGGTGGTAGAGGTTTGTGCAAACTCGTCTAGGTAGATACCACCCACTCATCAGATATTCTACTGCAAAACAGCAGTACTTGCTATTATTGTGTTCCGGCTTGAAAGGTGAGTGAGCCAGTGTAATTCCAGGCACAAGGGATATCACGTCTTCGGAAATATAATAATAATAACAGCTGTCCTATTTTTATAGCTATGAACCATCGTCCCAATATAACAAATATATAGTGTGAATATGACCTCAATCGTTAAGTCGTTCTGATGTTATACGATCGCTAACAGATGCACAAACGAATAATTAAATATAATAAACTAGCTGACTTCGTCCGCGTTGCTTGTTATATTAACAGTTTTCTTATGTACGAAGGAAAAAACATCAAAAAGATCGCAAGCATAAATATACTTTGTTTAATCATACATCACTGAACACGTAGTGCATATACAAATCGTTGTTTCTTGAAACATTCATAACTTTTTATTAAATTAAGATATCAAATAGCAATGTTTTTTTCTTTTGATAAGGGCCATGTTTTAAGAAATAAAATTTAGAAAAGTTCTTTGAAATCTATCCAGTAGTTTTTCCGTGATGCGCGCAAACCTCTATCATTTTATTTATATAGATAAAAATATATCTATCATGACTCATGAGTTTCCTTTAAACCAATCGCTAAAAAGAAAACATATCTACCATTCGTTATAAATCTCACATCGAAATATACATATTATAGTGATGTCATTGACGTGTATCCCTATGGGATATGTATGGACTGTATGGTTATCCATCCATACTCTATATCAATTTTGAATGCGATCAGATAATTTATTTAGTTGTAATCAATCAACAATTGGATATCACAGTTACTTTCGCAATTATAACATTAGTTCGATGTATCGAACCTGAAACCTGTAGGTTTAGTAGAAAAAAAATATGTCAGGTATGTTTGTTTAATTAAACGTGCTAATCTCAGGATCTCCTAGTTCGATTTAAAAAGATGTTATTCTAATGACATACCATTTACTAAGAAACGAAATAGACTGTCACATCATTGCGGGTTTTTATTGGATTAGATAGACAGACAAGTGGTCACCTGGTGGAAAGTGGAATTCTTTACTACTTCACGTCTTCCCCTCCTTTCATCACCAGGCTTCCTCCAAATGAGACGTGAAGTCGCATCTTGTGGGCCGGCAAGGCGGTAGCGCCTAGTGCAGTGCGTTCTTTTCGAATGTATTAGCCGTCGTCGCGTTTGGACTCTACTACCATATCATCAGGTGGAGTAGAGTAATTTGTCTTCCTAGACGTTGGCATTATAAAACATATTAATCACATCATCGCCAATGTGACACCTATCTTGATAAAAAAGCTGTTCTGTCCCTTGTGCAGTCACACTCGCTCAGTCACGCTTCAAACCGGAACAGAACAACACTATGTATTTCTGTTGGCGATATAGTATATGAGTGGTTCGTACTTTAGTGGTTCATACTTACCAAGATATCAAAAGACCAAATAAACAAACGAGTGAAACCGCGTGGCGCATATATATGTACTAATTTTATGTATCATATTTATGTTTCGTTCTTGTAAATATTATATCATTATAAAAATCATAAGGTAAGGTCCTCCAGACCGATTTCGGCCACGGCGGCCAATCCCAAGAGAGATTAGCCAACTGCGCAGGAGATATTATAGTGCTCAATTGTGTGCGCAAACACAGGTGCACTCTCTTTTCCTTTGTTCTCATAATCCGACACGACCGGAAAGAGTTCAGGCGCAGGACCAACGGCTTAACGTGCTTTCCGAGGCACGGGAGTGTGAACACTTCCAACTTCCAGACTCCGGGCTGCTACTGAGAATTTTCTGACAGAAAACCCCAATAACTATTTATTGGCCTGACCTGAGAATTGAACCCAGGACCACCGAGTCTGCGGCCTTATATCAAGCCACTAGACCAACGAGGCAGTCATAAAAATCAAAGGGGAAATTAATACAGGACAAAGTTTCGAATTTTGACTGTACGTTATAATATTAATAAAATTACAAGCAAAGCTTAGTTAGACGTTAAGGTGTGTTAGGAAACGTAGATTGACGGCTCGTAATCACAAATGCCTCTCAGAAGGTTAGCTCATAGGGACCTTGGATGCGAGCGGTTTTCACATCAACTACTTGTACTCGTACATTAACGAACACGTACTATGCTTATATAATTACATTGTTACTACGTTAAAAGCATTGTTCCGATGAGTTGTTTTTAAATGTATAATGTATACGACGTATCTTTTGATTGAATATACTGAGTCTGGATTAATATACTGGTTTTATATGATACCGGAAATAAATCAACACTAGTATTCCTTTATTGCTATTTTCTATTTCCTGTTTGTATATTTTAAAAATTGAAAACCAGTTTCTCATAAATTAGAAATCAAAAAATTAATTTGTTATCAAAGATCATCTTATTATAAAAAGTTGAGAAATATGGAATTACTAACTAATACAAGTTAAAATAGACTGAATTGTATGTCTTCTTCCATGCTTTAACTTTATTTGGAATCGGCTGTCTTTCTTTTGAATCGCCAAAATTAGCTTCAGCTGTGCTTGTTTTAGATCCTTTATTATGTTTTATCTAATGAAGTAACATACATAAGGGAATAAAATAAATAAAAAACGTTTACGTTGTAAAAACAAAAAAAAAAAAACATTCAACAAATATATTACTTCAACATCAGACCGAGTATCGTCAAAGTCGATTTAGTAATTTCAATTTCAATTTATATACACAAACAAATACAGTTTCGCTATAAAATATAGCATAGATTTGTGTCTGAGTGTTTATTTGAACGATATATTTGCAGCCTAAGTCGGTATTCAATAGCACAAAGGATCTCCATGAACTAAATTACTGTGAGCGCTGAGCGACCACACACGGCCTCGCTCGGAGATTTTAGCTGCATAACCATCTTTACTAGTTGTAATTTATACGGAGTTATGTTTAAATAACTTATATATTCATATATGATATGTACTTTATGTATATAATAAAATATAAATTGCATATTAACAACTGATTTAAATTATTTAATGATAAGAATATTAAGATAATACGATATAAGATAACAACTTGTATATTTATGATATTAAATTTTGTACTCGAAATGTAAAATTAAATTTACATAAATTTAGAATAATTATATTGTATTTTAACAAGTAGGTACTTCTTTTTCATTTGCTTGGAATTGTTTATAGTAGTAACATTTTAATATAAAAATAACTAGTTACTACAGATAGTGGTCATGGTGCAGATGTTGTTGCCATAAGTTTTCTGTTGCCTCTAGAAAACGATAAATAGGTGTTATAGCTTTTTTTATGTAACTAATCATACAAAATAATTAGTAATAAGAATATTCATTTACTACGACACAATTAACAACCAAAAAATATCAGGTATACCTAAATATCCGTTTTTCAGACACCACATTTTAAAATTACACACTAACCTACATTTTTTTATATGAAATCAAAAAAAAATATTTTAATTAAATATTGTTTCTTTGTAATTATAATATTTATGCAAACTAAAATAAAAAAAAAGGTTTTGTAATAACATACTTAGATAGCTTATATCTATTTTAACTATAACATATCATATCGGATTGTCTGTTTTTGCCTAATACCAGAAAAAAAGTCAATATAAACAACACTTACACATCATATAAAAATGATTAAATATTTATGTTATTCGAATAATATGTTTGTTTTTATACATATTCCGTGCATTGGTACCTTAGCTAAGCTAAAATTCAAATCAATAACTTAGTTTTGAAATTTAATTATAAATTATATTTTCGTAACGCGGAAACACACAAACAAATTTAACCTCTAACTGTTTTTTGTATTTGTATAGACAATAAACTTTTAACATTTTCGTCTACTATTATGACATCAAAGCAATATAAGAAATAACTTATCTTTATCTTGCAAAATAATGCATGTCTACATTTCATTAGGAAACAAGAGTTACAAGTACCTATTCATTAAATTTAATTTACGTGTTTTTTTATTTTTTATTGATGTTTTTTATTTTACCTGATGTTGAGTGAAACACTCGATTATACCTTTTCTTACTATGTCTATGAACCGATATGGGATCTTTTACCTATCCAATTACACTGGCTCACTCACCGTTTAAGCTTAAGATTAACTTGTAAGCTAGGTAGCTTACAAAGAAGGAAGGTTTCCAGGCGGGATTTCACAAGCGCGACCCTACTTTTAAATAAACAGTTTTATATATCTATTAGAACGATAATGACTAATTTTAAAAATACTGTTATTATTTATATTTTATATATATCTACATATATAAAAATACCTGTTTTGACGTGACAACGTCTTATAAATTGGTTTGCCGGGTGACACTTCAAGAAACTGCGTTACGCTCCGCTCACGTTATGCGCTCACAATGAGAGCGAGTGAGAGGCACGCGTCCCTTCCACTCGGGCATGGTTAGCCCGCCTAAGAGTGAGAGAGACAGACATAAAAAGTGAAATTCAGTGCGAGATTCTTTGTATAAATTAATGTTTTAAATATAATTCTTTGTATAAATAAATGTTTTAAATTGTTACTATTATTTCATCCTTCTTCCTACTATACGAATGAATATTCACATTAAAATTATTTTACCACTCAAAGTCGTTGTCACGTAAAACTTTCGCCCGTATACCGACTTTACAGGCAACCAATTTTTTTTATCAAGTAAACTATTAAAATTAATTGGTGGTAGGACTCTGTGTAAGTTCCAGCCATTCCCAAGGCTGGAATCGGTTTGAAGAGTGAGTGAGTGAGCCAGTGGAATTACAAGAAAGAAGGTCATAACTTTTGGCGTTGGCGATGTAAGGAACGGTTTATATTTTTTACAACGCCCAACGTAACTGCAAAAGGCCGGCAACGCACCTGCAAGTCCTCGGATGTTGCAGATGTCCATGGGCGGTGGTATTCACTTTCCAACAGGTAAGCATCCTGCACGTTTGCCCCCTCTTACACAAAAAAAAAAACGTGTACAGTGACGCCATCAGGTTGCCATTTGCCAGCCATTCCGATTTAAGCTATGAAAATGTAATAATGAGGTAAGATTACGCGATTGTACGAAAAGATGAAATAACCTTAAAAATATTACAAGTAATATTATTCAGTTATTTCGTTAATACAAGTGTTAATCCGAGTTAATACATCTCTACCTACGCCGTGTAATTTGCGTCAGAACAACAATGGTTGAATGACGGAAAACTTTGAATGAATTATGTATGACATTTGTCGTTATATGGGTCTAATTAATCTGGTCCCAGTGTTTAGTGGAATTGTCGTTTTGACAATTATCGATATAATAAATTGTCACCTACTCGCATTGTAGTTCGTTCCAGAGGTGCCGACTGGTTTTAAATACACTAGTGATATTAACCAGTAGCTTTAATCAGGGAAATATAGTTTTAACACATAAATATAGTATGTTTATATTGTGTTTGTTTGTATGTTGTATTTTGTGTTCTAGTTTGAGGGGTTGTAATTATAGACAGAGGAGTATTACAATTTCGTAACAAGGTAGCTTGCACATTTGTATGTAAGGAATGGTGACAATTTCCACAGTAGGTGGTGACAGTTGACCTATTTGGAGGGTTGCGAACATTTCTCAAAAAAAAATTAAATCATTCGTTTAGTTATCGTTTTATAACAATTATCTCTTCTACAAATAGAGCGTGCTGGTAGTATATATACTAGTTAATGTATCCGCATTAACACCATCGGTTTATGCCATAATAAGTCACGAGTTGGATCCTAATGTCAATATATTATGAATTCATTGGTTAATTTAATATTAAGATTGCGCTATCAGGAAATACGATCTTTACAAGATTGAAAGGTGCGTAATACGAAGCTTAATCGGAGTAACGGCGAGGACTTGATATGCTCTTATTGGTCTCTCTTACCTATTTACTTGAAAATATTTTTTGTTTTTATATTCGGTATTCTAAGAAATTGGAATAATAGTTCTTTCATATTTTATAGCATTCTATTGAAATATATAGCGTCCTTTTTTTCTTTTGTTTCAAATGTATGGAACATCGATGTCAATCAAATAAAATCGAAATATAAAGCTTTGTTAAAACATTTTGAAGTTCACATTCAACAAGTTTTTTTATTGAATAAAACAATAATAATTGAACTGAGAAAATACAAAGAATCATTGTAAAGTATTTAAAAATAACAAAATTTATATGCTCTAGATATAAAATGCAAAAAAAGTGTCGCTTTATTTAAATTTTCTTAGAAATATTTCTAATTAATTAGGCGACCTTTTGAATATCGGTAGTCAAAAGGAGATACATGTTAGCGTAAGCGGGACCGCCTATAGCAGATCATTATCTCCATAAAATTATGGCATCTAAAAGCCATACGTCGGCTATAATACAGCCAAGAATGTATTACCTAAACCTAAACGTCGCTTCTAAGAATTGAAGGCAAAAAGTTAGGTAAATTCACCGGACGAGTATTTTTTTCGCGCTAAAAAATCGTTCATCACTCCCAAGGTTGTCGGCTAGACGTACAAAGAATGCTTGTCTGCCAGTCTGTTTGGCGTTTTTTTTTTTTTCGCAATGTCATACGTGATACTAAGTGAAGTCACGCTAAGGTCGAATTTTGTTTGATTAAGATAATTTTTTTATTTGACAACACTGGAAAGAGTGCTCGACGAAGCGAGGTCTTTCTCACACTATTAGTCAATTTATTTATTTTTTTTGATAGCTCAACGATTATATGAGCAAGGTTAATAAAGTGCAGTTATAATGTATTACATACGAAATATTATGTCGAGTAATTAAGATTAATGTTCATTTATATACAACGTTGTTCGATAATTATTTCTGTCAGCCATTTTTATTCTATGATATAGTGTTAAGAATTATCTTGAGCGTTAAATCGATTAAAAAATTATCGGAAAGAAATCGTGATTTGTATTTATAACGAAGTGATGAAATGTTATCTACATTGTTTATGTAATAAAATTTATGTTTATATAATATAATTTAATCTAAATATGTTTTATTCATATATGTGTAGGTTATTGTATAATAGTAGAAATTAATGTAACAGCCAATAAAAGCCCAACTGCTGGGCTAAGCTACTCTCATTTTTGAGGAGAGCTACTAGATATGAAAATTGGGCTCATGAAAATTCAGTGGTGTTTGCCCAGACTGAACGTCTGGACTTTGGTTAGAATCAAATAAACATATATAGATATGTAATTATTATTATTGATATCTCTAAACCACCAAGTCTGCACAAATAATTGAAGTTATTTTAAGTTTTCGCTGAAAGTAATAGATAGATTTTCAAGACAGTCTGCCTATACGGTATATTGGACTAATTTAATATCAAGCTCATAAAATTTTGAAGAAACTTTATATGTTATACAAAGAACATAAATATATATACAAACAAAATAAAATAAAACAGTATTTGGTCCTTAGCAATTCTCTGGACAAAATCATTTATAAATATGTAAGCAAATTTTTATCATAATTGTGATCCTATTGATTTCTGCTTTATGTGTATTGTATAAAAAACTACATTATTATTAAATACATAGCTGTATCGCTTGACTACAACTATTAATCATAAAATATACTCAGTATCTATAGAAGATTTAATTATTATTGTTTTTAAATCACATTTTAGTTGCCTTAGAGTTATCAAGGTCCGTAAAAAAGACATGTGATTCTAATTCAATTTCATAACTTTGTAAGACGTCTTGTCTGTCCGTTTTGATATAATCTGTTTTATTATTATGACCTTACTTAAGTAGTACAATAATATTTTGTTGCGTGTTAGAGCAATAATGTGTAATCTTTCTCACGGTTCGCTTTGTGTATATTCGGAATTGAATCTGTGTATTGCAGGGTATATAAGATCATACGTTTCGGTTTTATATGTATATTATAAAAAATATATTATTTCGATGATTATAATAATAATATAATACAATCCTGGGACATTATTCACACACGGCCATCGGATCCCAAACTAAGCAAAGCTTGTACTGTGGAAATCAGACAACTGATATACTATATATACTAGTTTTCATTTTTAAATACATATTTATATAGATAATTACACCCAGACTCAGCACAAACACATATTCATGCACGCAAATGTATGTCCTGGGCGAAAGGCAAGCATCTACCAACCACGCCAACCGGCTTGACAAATTGTGTGATCTGGTAAGTTTTACAATCACATACAATATATATTTGTATTGATTTGATTATTTTAAGTGGAGTATTACTTGGTGGTAGGGCTTAATATAAGCCCGTCTGGGTAGGTACCACCTACTTATCAGATATTTTCCCGCAAAACATGCTTTGTTTTGTTCTGGTTAGATGAGTGGGTGGGCTTTGTTTACCGTGGAACACCAGATGATATTTATTTAATAATTCATATAACTTGAAAACATTGTAGTGCATTGCCCGGATTTGTATACATGATCGGCTTAGACTATCTTGATTTTAATTAAATAGCAATTTTGAAAAAGAAAATACACCATCGTACCTACTTATTTATCTATTGTATATTGATATGTATTAACTGCCCATTCCAATTTTTTCCAGGTTCGTACAAAGTGAACTCTCCGATAAGTCCTTATGTTTTATGCTTATGTTATAAAATAAATCTTTGCTCCAAGTTTCAGCTTTCATAACTTCGCAGTTTTGTCAGTGCAGTCATAGTAAGTCAGGACAAACTATTTTACTAAGACATAGACCTACAAAATATGCTACGACAGTACCTACGACAAAAAATTGCAAAAACATTTTTTTTCATGTCTTGAGTTATGGCCGTAGTCGTAGAACAAAAGTTATTGCTTATGACGTTAATTATCTAGTCCTGCGAGGTTGCGGGTGTGTTAAAAATAAACCTGTAGAATATATTGTATATGGTGCAACATATATTTTGAAAATAAATATAAGCTATAAATTATCTTTACACAAAATGCACACTTTTTTTAAATAACAACATCCGTTGCCATTTTAGTTCCCGTAAAGGGTGTCGACAGACAGACACCGATGTTATCTCAAAAATAAACATATAGTTACGAACACGATCGAGTGTAGGTATTAGCACATAACAAGTAAGCATTAACGCATTTATTATTATTTTCTTAAATAAGATTATGTAACAAATATATTTTCAAATAAATATGATTAAAAGAACGTGTTTTTGGTTTTTAATATAATCTCATATTATTTAACCTTCGTGCTTGAGTTAGAAACAAAATGTTAGCTATATGTATATGTTTTCAATGAGACATCACAACAAAGTAGAAAATATAACTAACATAGTTGATAATGATAAAAATAAAGAAAGAAATAAACTTTTTGTATAAATTATTTACTATTTCTGTATTAAATTTAACTATGTATTAATGATGAAAATATATTTCTGATAACAGATTCATATGTTCCAATGTTTTAGGTCAGTAGTAGTCACTTGCAAAAACCATATGTAACGAAATATGGTACCACAAGATGGCTGATTATTTTCATGAATAGTATCTACGCAACGGGTTCACTATTTGATATAACTGCGGCTCCGTTGAAAGAAGAGTGCGATACCAGCTCGTCGACATCCAGGAGAGAGACTTCAAGAGCCTGTGCCTGATTACTGTTATAGAGGAGTTACTGCTCGGTTAAAATTACTATTTAATAAGAATGGGTTGAAACACAAATAAAACCAGCAACTGTCAAAATTTCTATTGGAAGCGTTTGTAGGAGAGTAACTTTTGAAATGTCGCAATCACTTGGACGCATGTACCTAATAAGTTGAATATAAATATTTTTTTATTTTTTATTGTATAGGTAGGCGGACGAGCATATGGTTATGGGCCACCTGATGGTAAGTGGTCACCAACGCCCATAGATATTGGCACTATAAGAAACGTTAACCATCGCTTACATCACCAATGCGCCACCAACCTTGGGAACTTGGGACATATCCTTGTGCCTGTAATTACACTGGCTCACTCACCCTTCAAACCGAAACACAACAGTACCAAGTACTGCTGTTTTGCGCTAGAATATCTGATGAGTGGGTGGTACCTACCCAGACGAGCTTGCACAAAGCTCTACCACCAAGTAAATAAATATTCCTCCCAAACAAGAAGATTAGAATTAAACGATGTTTTGTTAAACGGTTAATAAACGTAATTGAACACTGTACACATGTGTGTTTAATAGTTTCTACAAGCGTGCTTTCTTAGTAGTTATAATAAATTATTAATATAATATAATATGTAGTATGATCTCATTATGCTGAGATGATCTTAGCGTGCATAAAAGTATTCATTAGATGTTGCGAGAGTGGAAACATGGATATGTTGTTTTATTATGCTAAGCATTCGGTAGTTAACCTTGTGTGCTGTAAAAAACTGATGTAGGAAACAGCGCTGTGTTACTTCTTTTATTTAATTACAAGTTTTTTTTTTATACGAAACTATTTTTATAATGTGCCTAATTAGGAGGAATACGTCGCGTTGTATTTGCGATGCGTTTCGTTCTATCGATTCATAAGGTTATAATTATTATACGGCCTTAGTTATCGAAGTTGTGTAGTTAAACAAAGATTTATCTCTTTCTGGTTATCTTTGATTTCACTTTCGAAAGAATAAGACAAAAAATCATTCCCTTATTACCTTACCTTATTACCCTATTAAGTACAACCTATATGTTGAGCTGTTTAAACGATATTTATAAAAATACTTCTCTATTGCCACGTTTTATGGCTCATGGTTAATAAAATATGTAATTTTTTGCGGTAAAGATCTCATCGTTCACACACTAAATATAATCTCATCGTTCTTGTTCTTTGTGATATTACAACAATTATAATTGTTCTTAATTCAAAAGATAATGAAACTGAATATTAATTTTTATTATTATTTTAATAAATGAAAAAAATATTTCTAAACGAAATTTAGATGACAGTCGACACCTATCGGATCAATTTTATACTACAGCACAAATATTACTTTGACCTATATTACACTGCCATCTAGCGACTAATATTTGAACTTGACAAAGCATTTTCTTGCATTTAATTCGCTTTATACTAAATGTATAAACTAATATTATTAATTGAATTGTAAAACTTTCTTTTTATTTTTATCATTTTATGACAACAAACAAAATCATTAAAATTAACAACAAAGTTTTGTATGCCATGTATAGAAAGCTATTTGAACTACGTATACTTTAGATGTTCTCTTACTTAATATTTAATTCACCCAGCAGATGGCTCTGTACTAAACATAAGAGCTTGTTCATTATTTTCCAACATTTTATACGTAGGCGACTTCGGCCGTCTCTGATATTTTTAACCGACTTCAAAAAAAGGAGGAGGTTATCAATTCGTCTGTATGTTTTTTTTTCGTATGTGAAATATCGCGTTTGGTCAGGAAATTTACTTATATAGTTAAATTTGATAGCAGCATATAATAATACATAGCTTTATTTGAATACAAATGTTGACCCAAATTCTTAGAGCCGTTTTAGAAATACCACACGAAATATTTTTTAATTCAAGAATTATTTATTTAATCTTATGAGATAGGTAGCAATATTTTAAGAATGACTTATTGAGCTGCATTTTAACGTACTAATATCATTCTTGTATTCTTACAATTTTAGAGGCGCTATTTCTTTGAGTACCTAACTAATCTCTGTTTTCTTAGTCTGTTTTTTATATTTATTTCACTGCAACACATTATCGAAGATTGCATTAAAACATTTTTAAAACATGAATTGTTAAAAACACATTAAAACTAAATAGCAGTAGACAAATTATTTCGCAAAGTTTTAAGAAAAAAAAAACTTAATCGAAATTTATAGTTAAAGCTTTAAAGTAGATACAGAACTAAAAGAAAGTTTGCTCAGCCAGTTTCATAACACAGGATAATAAACTAAAAGCCTTTGAAAACCGCGCACAAAGAGCTAATTATGTTAAAATTATCTTTATAAGCGGTGCCTGCAATATGCCGCCACTCCACTGCAACGTGAACGCTCATATTATCTGTTGAGATTGCCTCTTACTAATTTTTGACTCGACTGCTCTGTAACCAAGGACATAATTCATTTAAACAGTTTATTAAAACTTATAAGATTTCTGAAAAAGGACTGAGTGTTATATGATGTCATTCAAGTCAATCTTATAATATGAGTATTATAAAGTTTCAAATTGAAAATTTGTATTTGAAAAGGCAAAGACAGTTCAGTACAACTTTCTTCTCTGTTAGCCAACCAAGTAGCGATTCCTGGTGTTAAATTTATTGGTTTGTAACATAGTAAAAACAACGGAATATGTTTTTCTTAAATAGTCTTAATAAATATTATAGTACATGGTTATATTAATTGAGACACAGCAGAAAAATGTTCAAATATACATCTATTAAGGTTTTATGCAAATTATTAAAATAAGTACCTATGTTGAATAATTATTGATATAGTTGTGTTTTGTTTTGTCATCTGCTTATAATATAAAAAAGGAGAAAAACGAATTAGAAAATAATATTTGAGCAAAAGTAATACTCATCTTCTTTTATTTGGTACTTTCTTAATAAATAAAGATGTATTAGTATTATTATTATTAAGCGTGGTTGTAGTTAGTATTGTATTAGTAATATGTTATTTAATTTGGATCAACTGGGTTTGATAGCATTTTGTAATCTATATTTGAAGTCGATAGCTTTACAAATAATTTAACCTTATAAAATAAATATTAAATTATTTTAAGATCCTCTTTTAATCACTTTTAATAAAGTATTTATTGTTGTTGATTGTTGATAAGTGATTTCGAATATAAACAAATTTCATTCGACCTTCAATTGCTACTACTAATAGGTACTACCTATACAAATTTTCACGTCTTCCAATTCTTCTAAAAAAAAAAAAATTGATACTATGAGCCGATAAAATCGCATTCTTTCCAAGTATAGTTTAAAGTTTTAAAAGTTGATACTGAACTAGAATAAACTCGGGGTCAGCCATAAAACTGTTGCAGGATTTAAAATACTTAATTAAAATTGCAGATAGTCTGCATACTATTTAACTGTAATCGCTTGAATTTATTCAATACCTAGATATACATAAATAATCGTTTCTTAAAGAAAAATGTAAGCGACAATATGTTAATTTTGAATTCTATTCTGTATTATTATATTTTTTCTTTTTATTAATTTGTTCAATTTAAATGATTTTTGGTGTTAATAATTGCACCACAGTTTTACATTACAGCAGTTATTATCGTTCACATGAAAAAAAAAAACAAATTTTAAAGAACATTATTTAAGAATTTGTCCACAAAATAGTTTTTAACCGACTTCAAAAAAAGGAGGAGGTTATCAATTCGACTGTATGTTTTTTTTTTTTGGTGTTGTTACCTCATGGTGCTGTCGATATCTGCTAAGGAAACCCTATAATATACCTAGCAATAATAATTCGGGAATCTTTTAAAAACAAACAAAAACATACAAATTACAAATTGACTTTTATTCGCCTCGTTAAGTTGCGCGTGTGACACAAGCACGTCTCACCTATAACTAACTATGTATGTAGTTAAAGTTATAAACCCACCTTGGCTGACATCGACTCCAAAAATAACAATAATTGTAAATATATTATCAACCACACAACACATTCGTACCTACATATTGATGAGTAGAAAATAGTAAGTTAATTATCAAATTATAGAAGAATACGCAATTTTTTTTTTCATTTTAGTGCATATTTGTTTGTTTTTCCTTTGAAGTCGGTTTTTGTTTGGTTAAAATTTTTATTTATTAAATAAAACAGCCCGTGTCTGTTACCTCCGAGCGTTGATTTTCTGTGACGTATACAGATTGGTTGTACCTATACATAATATTCGACTAGCAAAAAAAAAATAATTATCTTGCTCATAATTTACTTCTACTCCTAAGTTGTTTAGCAAAGAAATAAACATCATCATCCTCAATCCGTGCCAGACCACTGTTGGATATATGAATATAATTTTCATAATATATATTAAAATCTATGTATAAAAAATAAATAAATATAACGGTATTCCCAGTTAAACATACGGCTATTCATTATATATTGTCACCATACAAAGTCAGCCCACACCTTTCGTCGACAGCCCGCAAACCGCAACGCTTTTAACACGCGGCCGAAAAGCGGGAAACAATTCAATTTTCCCTGCATTTAAACTTTAAAAGCCTCTTGATTACTACCAAACTAATAATACCATGACGAAATACGAAACAGCGCCTTATATCGATGATATACGGACCACAGATTGCAATTTAAATACCATCTTTATTTGGTCGTGTTCATTTTCTACAAACACCATTTTACGGAAAACTCATTCATAAATAATGCCTGCAGGTGACGCGGCTCTTTGATCTCGACTTCTATATTTTTTTCTAATATTCCTTAAAGATTAGGGAACGAAAAACGTATAGCCAAGTCATGTTTGATGTTTCAAAATGCGATTTGTTGTTTGTTCCCCGTCTGAAGACATATTAAACGTTTGAAAGGTTGATTTTATCGTTTCATTTACCGAGAAACCTATTAATTTATCGTAAATGTATTTTTCATTTCTATAATTTGTGTCAATAAATAAGAGTTTAACGTTTTTTTTATTACTTTTACATACTTTAGACAGTTTCCTAAGGGGCCTGTATTTGTTTAGGCTATTCGTTTATCTTACAAACATAAAGAGTCTCGTTTAGTATTTTTGTAACATTAGAATTAAAACTATTATAGATATACCTTTGAAATTTTAAATAAAACAATTACAAAGTATGAATGTTTTTAATAAGCAGACAAATAACTTAATAAAAATAACTTTTACAAGATATAGAGATATATTACCGATATAGAGAAGGACCGACAACGTACTCCGTAGTTACTCTATTTTGACAATTAAGTTACAAAATAATATAAAATTAAATAGAGTTTGAATTATTCTGTTAATTATTAATAATTATATCCTCGCATTAACGAATTCTAATTCCACACTTTTCATCATCTATGTATATTAAAATTATTTATTATATAATATGTCTTTAATGATATAAGTAAATTGATAACATGGCAGAGGATAGCTTAAAAAATTAAAAAATTGAACTATAATTAATATTGTATAATTTGACGACGAAAGGAAAAATATGTAAATTTGAAATTAGATTTGGAAATAAAGGCTATTTTAGTGACGTGACAACGTCTAATAAATCGATGAACGCTGGCTGCATGCACGAAAAAGGATGACTCATTGTCCCGTTACGCTCATTGTACGCTTGTGCCGCATCTATCTGTTATGACGTTGTCACGTTAAACTATCGCCCGTAAACCAACTTTACAGACAACCATTTTTTTTTAGAAATGATGTTTTATTTAATTTTTATTTATGTCCTTCGTACTAGTTGTCTTAAGTCGGTGCCATAAAATAAAATTAAATAAATAATTTCGGTCTAATGGTTTTTGAGTAATGGGTGAATACTAAACATAAATAAAAAAAAAGATCTCAACTTTGAACGTCATTAACTTTGAGTTGTTCAAAATGTTCTTTTCTATTTTTCTTAAACAACTAAAAAGTATTTATAAAACAAAACTGATATACTTGTAAAGAACTGATGCTCATATTTGTATGTAAAAACTTAAAAAAAAAGACTAAGTAAAGTGTTAAGCTACCTTTTATTAAATATAAACTTTCCGATTAAAATGACGGAATACTTTGGTATCCCATACCGGACACCTTTCACAATAAACATAAGTAGAACCAACACCCTCAAAAAATCTCTATTATCGAGAATTTGCATCGATTATAACCGAATATCTACATCAATAAATGTTCTTGGTATTTTTAATGACACGTTATTTCGTGGTTTGAAGAAGAAATACCCAGAAACTTTTTACTGGCCCGATCTGGGATTTCAACTCAGATCTCGGGACTTGCGGCCTTTATATCTTGCCACTAAACCAACGAGGCAGTCATGTAACTAATCTTACTAATTTACGCACGTTGATAATCTAATATTTCTCAACTCTAAATTCGTACATATATAAATTTATTGCTTAAAAAAATGTATTAAACTAACAATTAGCAAGTAAATAATGTAAATTGTTTTTCACATAATGGAGCAGCGAACGAAATTGTTAATTTGAAAACAGTCACACGTTTCGCGACACTCGTACGTTTTGTTTGAGAGGAGGCTGTGCGAATAATTTCCATATGGCGCGGGTATTTTTTTTAACTTTATTGCGTGCGCATTTTTTAATTTCAACCAACTATACGATTACGGTTCTCTACTATGAATATTACTATGAATTCAGTCTTATGCAGTTTTTTTAAATAACTTGACTGTTTATGGTTACTAATATTATAAATCCGTAAGTGAATTCATTTGTTTGTTACGTTTTCAAGTCTTATTATTCAACCGATCGTTATGAATTTTGGATAACACGTTGTCAGGGGTACAGAAAAGGACATAGGGTACCTTATATGAGGGCGAAGCTGTGGGCGAAAACTAGTACCTACTTTTTATAAACCAAATTTAGAAGTAAAAATAAAATAACGGTGATGGCCTAGTAGATAAAAAATATATATTTAGCAAAGACTTACACTAACTAACTACGGTATCAAACCCGAGCACGTATCACTGAAAGACATGTGCATGTTATGTGTGCACGCGCACAAAAAAGGGTACTTACGTTTTAATTAAATACCTACCCAATAAGATAAAATACCTTCATAACTATCTATGTAAAATTAATTTAACGCTCAACATGCAAAGATTACATATGATTGCATATGCTATACGATAAAATAACTTATTGAAATGTTCTTAAGATCGTTATTCGCTTAAGCCCATTACACATTTTTAATTTCATAGGCTAATAACTTTCGTCTCGAGAGCGCGAGGTGTAAGTGCGGCAATTAAAACGCAACATCGCTTTGATCATAATAAGTGTACTTATTACTGGGTACAGTATAAAGACTTCGACTATTCCTTATGTGTATCGTAGTCTGCTACGTGTGCCGAGGCTTTGTTTCTAGCTAGATTTAATTAATAGAAATTTCTCCAGTAAATAAATATACTGTTTTGAGATAGAATTCTGTCTCATTGCAGGGCTAAGGCCTACTCTCCTCTTTTGAGGAGAAGGTTTAGAGCTTATTCCACCACGCTGCTCCACCACGTACTTGACGGTGAAGGAAAACATCGTGAGGAAACCTGCATGTGTCTAATTTCATTTAAATTCTGTCACATATGTATCCCACCAGCCCGCATTGGAACAGCGTAGTGGAATAAGTTTCGAACCATCTCAGAAAAGGAGAGGAGGCCTTAGCCCAGCAGTGGGACATTTACAGGCTGTTACTTGTTATACTTCTGCGGAGGAGATATTATTGTAATCCTTCTAGTTTAATTTTTATAAGTATTTCATTTTTGTAACTAATAACGGCCTAGCTAATAAAAATCGACTATTAATATCGATACATTTTATTGGACTTTTATATTTGATTACCTTTATTAAGCACGATAAATGATATAGAATTTATTAAATATACAATCCACAAAATTGATTTTGGTTCATTTTTGATGGCTTATCAAATATAATCAACATTTTATAAAGATAAGTACGGTTCGAATGTAAATTATTGATGTCGTAAAATGATTGATCGTCGGTGCCACGCGACGTTGTGGACTTTGATTGTTTGGTTTAGTCATTACTCAGGAGTAATTACTGGGCTATATTTGTTTTCTAGAAAATATTTGATACTGGAATTACAATAAACAATTCGATGCTACAAATGTGGACCTAATAGTAATATTATTACTTTCTTTTTTAGGTTGTTTTCTTATATTTTTAAATATCAACAGGTCAACGGATGGGATGATTACAATTTGAAAAATACCTTAAAACAATACAAAATTTAGAACATACTTTTAATAAATTTACACATAATTTTAATTTGAGCCGGTTGGCGTGTTTGGCAGACATCTGCTTTTCGTCATCTGCAGCCACTGGTCGTGGGTTCGATTCCCACCCAGGCCAAACATTTGTGTGCATGAACATGTCTGTTTGTCCTGAGTCTGGGTGTAATTATCTATATAAGTATGTATTTACAAAAAGAAAAGTAGTATATTATGTAATATATCAGTTGTCTGGTTCCATAATACAAGCTCTGCTTAGTTTGGGATCAGATGGCCGTGTGTGAATAATGTCCCAGGATATTATTATATAAATTAAGAGAAGTTTGCGCTTTATGATTCACGTGTTGAGTATGTGTTTTATTGTTGCATGTGTAAGTATGGTGACTACTGATATTTCTTAATAAATAAACAAATTTGTTAGCAGAGATATTTCATTTATTTTAAAATGGTTTCTTGGATTTAATATGTATTATTTTGGCTAGAGATGATTGGATGAAGACTACCATAATAGTTGGCACGTATGTCTACTTATTACATTTCCTGTTTTTTAATTTATTTTAACGCGCTACTAGTAGGCGCTGCAGTATTCCAACTTATATACCATGAAATCTACCCACATATTGTGACAATTTGAATATGTATGTACATAGACGTGTACATATGAACGTCTGCCAGCTATTGCTAATAATATATATTTCTAATAATATAATAATATAAGTAAATTGATATACGATATGTATACAAAATCGTTGCTATAAACAAATTCTATATAATATGATAAACGAGTTAGGGATTCGACAAAACTTCAATGATTTATCAAAGGTCGGGTTCTAGGAACGTAACATCTAAAATAAATGCCAATAAAACTCGCAATAAGCCACTTTTTCAATCGAATGGCCCGCGAAATACAAAAGAGAACTAATGCTCTACTAAGCATCAATAGGGATAAAATTTATCGTCGAACCATCCCCTCTTTACGAAGAAAATATTGGTCTTACGAAGTACCTAGACGTGGTTTCTGAATGCCGTCTTTTGCGGTAGCAGGGGGATGAATATGGTCTGAGTAAACAGCGAAATGCGATTAAAATAACGCTAGTTAATACTTTTAATAGTACATTTCTAACAATATAGTCCAGATTAGCCAGCTGCGCAGGACTTATTATAGTGCACAAGTGTGTGTGCAAACACAGGTTCACTCTCTACTCCGTAACTCTCATAACCCAATGAGACGGCAGGCCGATGTATAGGATATATTATAATGAAATGTAATGCAAGAGATTGTGAAGATCAAATGCAGAATCAAGTTTTGTTAATTATAATTATTAGTTTATAGGTTTTCTATATAATGCTTCGCGGTAAAATCCACAATTCTAATATTGAAGAATACAAAATAAATACAGTGCAACATACGTACATACATAAATTACCCGATACAGTCGAAATTCTTAAAAAAATATCATCCAATATATTCCGCTCAACGTCTCAGAATTAAACTATCAAAGTAACTTGGGTATTGTAAACAGGAGTTACTTTCACTAGCGAAAGCAACAAGAAAACAAGTCATCCTGATGTCAGTTCATGTAGTTGTTGACAAAGTCGAGAGGATATCTGTGACCATTATTCTGAATGAATGACGATTTTATTCAATATTATGAGGAAAGTTTTATTCGAATTATTTTACGATAAATTTTAACTGAAATTACTTCAACGTCACACCGAATAGATGATGTTGTTGTCCTACATACAGAACGGATGGCCCGATTCAGGTTATAAACCTTGGGATCTGAGGTCATGAATCAGTGTACTTTATTGTTTTTGACGTGACAACGTCTAATAAATAGATGAGCGCTGGCTGTATACACGAACAATTGTCCCGTTGCGCTCATTGTCCCGTTACGCTAATTGTACGCTTGCGCCGCATCTTCAATGTTTTATTATGACGTTGTCACGTTAAACTATCGTCCGTAAACCGACTTTACAGACAACCATTTTTTTTGTATGTCCACATAATTATGTGTTGTGTGTTTAGTGTGTGTTTAGTGTACCCGTGACTAATTTGTTTTAATGTTTTATTAATGTGCCTGCATACTTACTACCGTGTAACATAACAACATAAGAATTACAGATGACTTCTTAATTGATTCGAAACATTTTTTTTTTTTATTGTATAGGAAGGCGGACGAGCATATGGGCCACCTGATGGTAAGTGGTCACCAACGCCCATAGACAATGGCATTGTAAGAAATGTTAACGATCGCTTACATCGCCATTGCGCCACCAACCTTGGGAACTAAGATGTTATTGCCCCTTGTGCCTGTAATTACACTGGCTCACTCACCCTTCAAACCGGAACACAGCAATACAAAATACTGCTGTTTTGTGGCAGAATATCTGATGAGTGGGTGGCACCTACCCAGACGAGCTTGCACAAAGCTCTACCACCAAGTAAACATGTGTGGTTAGTACTCGTTGGTGAACAAACCATGATATATATTTAAATCATTCAGCTCTTCGGAACAATTTGATTTGTCATTAATGGAATATATTAATCAGCAATATATTATTGTTACGTAATAATTGCAATGTGTGGAAATGTTCCGAAATCCAACAAATTAACTCTCATTAGCCGCTAAAATTAGTAGTAACAATAATGCGTTTATAGCAAATAGCTTGTTAAGGCCAACCGTTCGATCGGATAACCGCTTCTCCATCGATAACATCCATATGATGATCCCCTGTTGATTGTGTCCAAATAATTGGATTCCTCACGCACCGATATTGTGCCAATCCTATTCAGCTAATTTCATATCCAGTGAAGCGAAAATATCACTGATAACATAGCAATAAGGTTTATGTTTCCGAGCAATTTTGATTTCGAGCAGAAAATAAGAATCCATCTCGATATGGTTGGAGGATTTAATCGAAATCGAGTTATGCGTGTAATCACATCACTGTTTGAATTGAAAGAGTTGCGAATGGCTCCCGCCCTATGAACTAACTGGTAATTCGTTTTTCACTGTAATCCTAGAAATTATGACGCAATATTTAATACACATTTTCATGAAACTACTACAGTGAAATAGAGTAACGATCAGATTTCATCAGAGTTAAGCTTTGATTTTTTTTTCAGATCTCATGAAATTTTTCTATTTATATATTACTAGCAACCCGCCCCGGCTTCGACCGCGTAGCAGAGTAAATAATCCTAAAAAAACTGTTGTAGTATTGTATCAGCTTTTAGCCACAGTAGGCGACAGCGGGGTCGCCGGGCGCGTGCGGTTGCATCACGCGTTAGTAGGATCGCTTGAATTTATTTAGTGGGCGATAGTTTTAAAATTACGATAACTCCTATAAATTAAAATTTAAGATAATTAATTAAATTGGATAGTGTAAAGGGCAATTATAATATACATGAAATGCTTAAAGAAAATAAAGCATTTAACTTGATAAGGATTATTATCATATCCGTTTGTATCGCTTTCCAAATATCACATTATTCTGTAACCATTTTTTAAACATTAAAGTGGGTATAGTTAGCTATCCTCAAAAGATAGACCATATGTCATCACGGACTTTTCTGTAGATCTATGAAAGGGGAACAATTTTACCATTCATTATTTTGTGATAATTCAAAGGGATTTTACAGCGTTTTCGATGAAAACTCCCAATCGGCTTGTTTTTTTCCGACTTCTTCAACAATCATTGTCATATTTTAACAAATTTACAGATAACATTAATTAATTATACAAGTAAACCTTCCTGTTGAATCACTTTGGCCATTGGTGAAAACCGTATGAAAATCCGTTCCGTTGTTTATTAGTTTATTGCGTTCATACAGACAGACAGGAACCGCGGGGACTTTGTTTTATAATATGTAGTGATAAACTACCTCTTTGCGTGTTTTGCGTGTTGTCAAAATTCATCCTTTTATTGGAAGAAATTGGATCAATTATTCTTTGAGCATATCTATGACTTAATCTCTTTCGAATAATACGTTTACCATACGAGAAAAATAGGTACCTTTATTACACTTCTACCTATGGAAGTACCTTATTTGTCCATTGATGTAATCAAAGACTGAGGAAATAAAAGCTTATTATAAGAATTAATTCCAGAACTGTTCTCTTTTCAAGCGGAATTACTTGAGGAACAGTAGTTTTCTTACTTTAGTTATATAATCTATACAAATAAATAAAATTGCAATGTTTACCTTAGATTTCAAATTAACAGCCTTTTTTCCTTATCTCCTTAACTTTAATGTTATTCAGTTTTTCTGTGAGTCTGCAGTGTTATCATTTCCGTGCACGTAAAATCCTGCCTGAGCTATTTTCAGTCTTGTATGAATTGGCAAACCATCGGATCATAAAAGTAAAGAAATAGAGTGCACTTTTTTTTTTATCGCTGGAAAAATCATTTACGCGTTTCCCCCACGTGAGGTGGGGGGGTATGTGGGGCTCGCCGGTGCTGAAGGCTCCGGAATACCCACTAAAAAACCAGCGTACAGAGCGGCACCGGATCGCTTGCGCATACTACCGCGACGCCCCGACGGTTGACCCGATTGCGCGGGCCTCCTTTCTTATTTGCGTTCCTGGCACGCAGAGAGCCCGTCTAGCCCCGCCAATAGAGAGTGCACTTGTGTTTTCTGACACAGTCGACAATAATCTCTTAGAATGGTTTCGTGGCGAAAATTGGTCAGGATAGCATCAAGCTTTTATATACTAATATCTACATATATATAATAAATATCACCATATTCGTTTTATGTAACAAAGTTATTTCGATTCGAGAATAACTCCTCTGTTGTATAGTCAACGTGCAACCCTACAATCGGCTTTGGTTTCCATTCAAATTTGTACTCCACCTATGTACAAAGTTTCAAATAGTTAATGGATGTATGCGGTCGGACGCACTAAAGACCATGTTCGTTGGCAAACAGATTCGAGCCTCCAAAAACTCGGTTAGCTCGAACGCGAGAGGGAATGGAGGAACGATGTACTGCGTAAACTTATTAAGGAAGGTGTTACTCCTGTTCCTGTCATTGAATTTTTATATTCTACGTTTCTACTTATTTATAAGAATTATATTGGAAAAGAGTTCATAAAATACAATGAAATTGATATCGATATTTTTTCAGACAGCCTGCCAAAATTTTTTTTTTTTTTTTTTTTTTTTTTTTATCGCATAGGAAGGCGGACGAGCATATGGGCCACCTGATGGTAAGTGGTCACCAACGCCCATAGACATTGGCGTTGTAAGAGCTGTTAACCATCTCTTACATCGCCAATGCGCCACCAACCTTGGGAACTAAGATGTTATGTCCCTTGTGCCTGTAATTACACTGGCTCACTCACCCTTCAAACCGGAACACAGCAATAACAAGTACTGCTGTTTTGCGGTAGAATATCTGATGAGTGGGTGGTACCTACCCAGACGAGCTTGCACAAAGCTCTACCACCAAGTTTGTGGTAGAAATTTAATAGCAAAGTTATTGTAAGCTTTTAGTTTTAGTATTAGTATTATTTTTTATTTTATTAATATTTAGTTTTTTTTGGTTGATTTTTTGATTTTTGTTGATTGTACATTTATATAATTTTTTAAATAGTTTAATATAAGATAAAACTGTCCTTTACCATGCCGTGGCAACTTGTAAATAAAACAACACTCAGCAAGTTATTGTAAATTTTTATAAAATATATGTATATTAGTGTGTGTTTTGTAAGTTGTCCTAATAAATAAATAAAAGACAATAAATATCATCATTTAGAGCAGCTGTAAGTAGTTTCAAGTTAACTTTATTTACCAGTTACCAGTCAGTTATAGCTTGATATGAGGAATATTTGAGGAAATAAAGACTTAAGAAACATAACTACTAAGATCCCAGAAGTGTAAAAATATCATATCCATGACTATTCGATAACATAATGCAAAAGGACTCAAAATAAGTCCATAAAGTTATGGCGTCCCTAAAAAATGAGCAATAGCCTGATCATATTTAAATATATATGAAAGTTTGTTTTTTTCTAATTTTATTTGAAATTTTAGATCCAATCTCATTACCTTAATGGGAATGAATAAAATTCCCCAGAAGACCGTCAAGTCGTGTTAGCAACCATTTGTCTACAAACACTCGTTGAGTCTATCTTAAAAGCGTTCATTAACCACATCATACATATATCATGCATTTATGTACCTCGATGTACATAACATGATGTGCAACTTAGACTTGCTTTAAGAGTTACCAATATACTTACATAATTTTGTTCGCTTGTTACAATATAATGATGGAATAATTATATAATCCCCATGACTAAAAACTTCTTGAATCATACTCAGATAACAACATTCTAGTGATTATAGAATAAACTTAATAAATATAAATCAGGAGAGTTTTTATGTAACTGAAAAAAACAGAAGCGTATGAAGGTGTTAGTATATTGTATACATAAGTAGCTGCGCTTCGTAGTTTCTCCCGCTTCGAATTTAGACTAACGTAAGTTGGCGTGATCAGTGTGAATTTCATGTAATAAAAAAATTAATAAATTGAAAATTGGATCAAAAAAAGGTCAAGATTTTTTTTTTTATTCAATTGGTCTTTGTTGTTTAAATTTGATTAAAGAACTGTGCAGATGGAGGAAATCACCAATGTTTTTAATTGTCATGAAATCAGCCGATAATGAAATATTCAAACATTTAAGATACATTCTTTAAGGGCCCAGACCGCTTCACAAATTCACAGATAATGGCGAAACTTCGTATAGTTTTTCCGCCCGGGGTTTGAAGTATAAACAAAGTTATTAAAAACCATAGCGAAGAAATATTTATAAGACTTATGAATTGATAGTAAATTGATCCGTAGGTAGAATTCTTACGTTATAAGTTATCTTCTCTTTTACGTCGTACGATAAAAATCTATTCACCTCACTTCAATTAAAATTCAAAATGGTTTTTAAATTAAGTTTAAAACAGGAAAAAAAATAAAAAAGAATGTAGCCTCTTGAAAAGCTCACATCCGGGCGTCTGTTTGCTCCCATCTTCCGGCCGGTAGCAAGATGTTTTCTATTACAAAGTGTTTGAACAGCGATATTGGCGCTGGATGGATCTTATGTATAAATTATGTAGGGTAACATGCTGTTACATTTTACTTTAAGGTTTTATTTATTGCTAATATCTCTATTAAAGAAATGTCTAATATATGAAAGCCTGTTATTGTTGCACTGCTTCACTTTATTTTATTTGAATCATAGTCGTAGTACATTATTAATTTATATTGAACGAATAACTTAAACATTAAACGAATAAATTAATCACGATAAAATATTTTATTAATGTAATAAGATATAATAATTAAAAAATAAAAATAAGTTCAACAGACTACGATTTCTTAGAACAAGTAAAAATTTTAAAACAATGATTTCATGTTACAAAATATTGTAACGCAACAAATTGAAAACTCGGTTCGATGCTGAGCGCGTGTTTCACTGGTTAAATATTTTGTCACCAAACTTCGTGTTTTTCCATAGAACAATAACATGCCTTGAATATCCATGACATACTAACTAATTCGTACACAGTAATTTGTACATTATTTTCTTATGTTCTCACCACTAAGAATTGTAATTCCTAAAGTCACTTAATATCTTTTTAGAATTAAAACATTCACACCTAATTTCAAAAGAAGAAAAACAGGTTCAGCTGGACAGTTGTACTTATTTTATGTACATACCCAGACAGATCTTTACTTATATTTTAAATGCGAATGTGACTTTATTCGTTGCGCTTACACGCCTAAGCCGCTAAGCCGATGTTAAAAAAATCTTTTACCAATGGAGAGCTACACTATCAGAGAGTAACATAGGCTACATTTCGTACCCGATATTGATGATTGATTACGGGATTACGGATTGACGGGAACTACGCGGCTCAAACCGCGGGCAAAACGCTTGTATAAACATAAATTAAACATAATGTTACATAATTTCATAATATAATATATTATTATACAATAACTGTCGGTGCAAAGTAATTGGATTTTTCAAGGAAAAAAAAACTTTTAGAAAGAGTTCTATCGGAGTTGTTATTTGTTTTGTTACATATACACCTTGCATTGGGTTGCATTGGGTTTTAGTTGGAGAGGCCTAGGTATCGTTTTCGTGGTTAGACAGAGTGCGTCTCACACGACAGTGTGATATTGCTAAGATCACATATCGCTGGTTCATACAATCGTACAAGACCTTCACGGATGCCATGTTCATCAGCTCACTAGATAGCATTTCGTGCTATGGACGAATATGATTGCCATAACGATCTTAACGAGAAGGCAACAACAGTCCACTCCAATTTCGTATGGAGCATCGCCTTATATCTTCATCAGGATCATATTAACGTGCAAAAAATCAGAGAGTCGAGACTATCAGACATGAAGTCTATAAACATTTTTATGTCCCATTCAGTTAGATTTTGAAATGAAATCAATATACATATAATATTTAATCAAAATTAGTATAATGACATAATTGCAAGAGTATTAAAAATATTCAGTAATTAGACGCTCATATCGCGTCCTCCATCTTCCGTCAAGCAAACTTCTTTGACAAGCAATCCGTCATAAAGAAAAGCAATTATTACTTTCCACGTTAGGTTGTTTGTTACGATATTATAATGAAGCATTTGATATGAAGATGTTTGCTTTGACAACACTTTCGTAACTTGCCTTCAACACAAATTGATAAAGTTATGAGTTTCTTGTAATTGGAGCGGCAACTATTGATGAGACTTTTTGACGAGTTACCAAACAATAGACGATTTATTTAAATATATATATATATATAAATATAAGTTTGGAATTCATTTCAATCATATCGGTATTTAGTTTTTAAAAAAAGTGAAGCAGTTGTGACACTGAATAAGATTTGGGCTTCGAGCTGTAGTATAGTAGCTCTAGTATTATGAATACAAAGTAAATTCAATTGATAGTTAATTTTATTCAGACGTTGTTTTTACATTGAAGTTAGTATTAGACATTCATCAAAACTTTGATTTTATTATTCTTATAAACTTTTACAACTAGGATACTTGTATTTTTAGTTAATTAAAAAATAAGGTTCTCAATTAAATTCCCTAGACAGCGCTAGGCTAGATAGCTCTCCTCTCTCTTTATAAATTCGGTACCAACAATGTCTTGCACAAAGCCCAAGTACCTATGTTAAATTAAAAAAATGTATTAATAAATTATAAATTTATATCAATTACATAAATTTTCTTGATACTAAAAGTTGCTAGTTTTTATTTTACCTAAAAATTTGCCTCTCATATTCGTATACCCAAAAACCCATAGTCTGGTTCATGATGGCGACCCTTTAATACAGTAGCGGGTTCCATTAATAGTCACCTGTGTGAGACAAGTTGACATTGATGTACATTGTCCGTACATACGTCCGATCAATGTTGACAATTTGTATGGGTAATTAATGATTCGTTAAAATTCAGTTCATTTACTTCCTATAAACAATTAATATTGCTTATAATAAAAGTATGCACATTCCTAATCGGCTTAACGCCCAAGTTTATAAAACAGAACTAATTAGTAGAGAGTTGAATAAGTAATAATGGCTGTATCAATGCGATTTCAGCGAGACATAATTGTCTTATACAAAAGTTCTTGTAAGTATACAATTTTAAGTATTTATATCATGTAGATTAAACTGTGCGTCAGTTGTTTGTAAGTCAGTGAGTCAACCAGCCTTTTGTACGAATGTACATACATATATATAAATAAACCACTTGGTGGTAGAGCTTTGTGCAAGCTCGTCTGGGTAGGTACCACCCACTCATCAGATATTCTGCCGCAAAACAGCAGTACTTTGTATTGCTGTGTTCCGGTTTGAAGGGTGAGTGAGCCAGTGTAATTGCAGGCACAAGGGACATAACATCTTAGTTCCCAAGGTTGGTGGCGCATTGGCGATGTAAGCGATGGTTAACATTTCTTACAATGCCATTGTCTATGGGCGTTGGTGACCACTTACCATCAGGTGGCCCATATGCTCGTCCGCCCTCCTATACAATATAAAAAAAGCCATGATTGCGTAATCAATAATTTTTGAATTATGTTTTCATTGCTGGATACGAATTTAGAAGAATATCAAATATACATTTCTAGGGTGAATTAAAGTAAAGGGTCCGGTTTGCGAAACTAAAATGTTGACATTTTCTACCGTTTTCTTAATTTCTTCCACCTCGTAGATCTGGAGAACAGATTTTATGCAGACATTAATCAAACTTTCTTTAATTTTATCTGCAATTATATTATAAGTAAAAAGGTGTAGATAGGTTACAAGCACTCTGTGAGCACTAGTTCGAAATCAGGCTAGTAATCCATACTTCACCTCAGTATTATGTCACCATTGTCAAAGGATAGACGTCACGTAGCGAGTACAATTATAATTAAAAGTGACCCAAAATAACCGGAAATGCCGTCGTGTGTTATGAGATATTGCACAAATTATACTAGCAAAACTTCTACACCTTTTTAACCGACTTCAAAAAAAGGAGGTTATCAATTCGTCTGTATGTTTTTTTTTTTACTTATAATATCATTGTTTATCTGTAGTTATTCTACTTTCAAATGACAATACTTCCTATTGTTGTGTTCCGGATTGCAGGGTGAGTGTGCCAGTGTAATTACCGGGAAAGGGTTAATAACACCCTATGGTGGCGGAGCCTTACTTATTTCTTGGTAACGGATTCAGTCTTTGAACTAGGAATAGATTTGAATTTAAAATATATTTTATCAATGGAAGGATTGCTGAATTTAACAAAATGTTTATTGTTTTTGATGATTTTATGATTTTTTGATCTAGTTTATGTTTTGGATATGAAATAGTTACAAGGTTGTCGTCAAAACTGTTAACTTTTTTGGGGAAGCTTATTAGGAAAAGCGCAGCGTCAGTGATGGGCAGAATGTACGGGGTCTCTAACGGTATCCTGAAAACTCTTATGGAGAAGATGGATAACCCATTTGTGAGACAATGGGTGGGATTACACAAGAATTATAATAGTCATGTAACAAAAATAAGATATAATAAATAACACATTAACATAGTTTTAAGATAATTTAATTAATTTTTTACTAACCTAACTAACAAGTAATGTATCAAAATGGTTGTAATTTTTAATTTAGATTTTTTAATATGGATGCTTATGTCCGACAATAAAGATTTTTATTATTATTTAAAAAAGATAGTAAACATTTAAATAATCCTATCTAATAAATAATAAATATTAACGGTTTTTAAATACGAATTGTTACAATTTATATATAAAACCTCGGTTGAACAAATCAAATTAGATTCATTGAGAATTGAGATCATCAAAAATAAAATATAAAGTTTCAAATTGAATAACGATCAATTATACTAATTCAGATATTTATCTGATGCTAAACACAAATAGGTACTTCATGAAACGTACATTTACATGGCAGGGGTGACTCCCCTATTTACAGTACATAATAACACCTAATTGTTTCCTAAACAGACAGGAAGGGAATAACTTCATTAGTAAGATGTCTGGCGCTGTTTGGATCGCCAGTACGTGGTTAATTACAATGGCACTCTAATACTTACATATATATCGCATATCTTATACAATAAAATAGTAATTTTATATACAAACATCCTTCTTATTTTATATATATATATACTTGGTGGTAGAGCTTTGTGCAAGCTCGTCTGGGTAGGTACCACCCACTCATCAGATATTCTTCCGCAAAACAGCAGTACTTGGTACTGTTGTGTTCCGGTTTGAAGGGTGAGTGAGCCAGTGTAATTACAGGCACAAGGGACATAACATCTTAGTTCCCAAGGTTGGTGGCGCATTGGCAATGTAAGCGATGGTTAACATCTCTTACAATGCCAATGTCTATGGGCATTGGTGACCACTTACCATCAGGTGGCCCACATGCTCGTCCGCCTTCCTTTGCAATAAAAAAAAAAAAAAAAAAAAAAAATATGGCTCAAAGTCTTGGATTTAAGCCTGAAGGCTGACTAAAAATGTTTGGGTTGTCCGTCAATATATAATGAGTTGTATGTCTGGAATTTGAGAGTGTTTACAATTCCGAGCCTCGGAAAGCACGTAAATCCGTTAGTTATTTCTAAATATGTATATACTCGTATGTATATAATAGATGAAAAGCGAATTACTAACTTTTTGACGATACTTAGCGATTTCGTATTTACGATCTATCGTTGAACATTAAGAATGACATATTATTGTAATTGAATATAGTTAATTGCAAACTGATGATGAAAATGTATATTAACGAGATGTGTTATCATCTTAGCTCAGTTGGAAAATATCCTATTTATTTACCCTAACACCAGAATAAATTATTATTTTGTTTTGTCGTATTGTATTTCTCAAAAATTCAAATCCCTGATGTATAATGTGCTTATGACAAATTGTGTTAGCTACATGTCTCTCACGTAAGCACCTCTTTATTCTCAAACATGACGAAGGTTGTTATGAAATATTAAATACCGTTTAAATGTAATTTTATCTGGCCCAAATGTGAACGGTACGTTTTTTATGTTTTCTAGAAATATTATTTTTCACACACTCTTAGGTCTGAATACAATAATATCGTATAACAAATTGTATTCGCTTCTATATAAAGATTTAAATAAAATGATTATTGAAAAGTTTTTATCAATAATTAAATTAAAGTAATAACTTTTATTAAAATTAGTCAAGTTTATATATTAACCAAGTAACGTACGGTGAGTGAACCAGCGTTGGTGGCGCATTGGATGATTAATACTTCCAACAGTTCAATGTTTATGGGCTGTTCTTACCACTTACCATCAAGTAGCCCATGTGTTCGTCATACATTTATACTGCGCATTAGTTTATTAGAATACAGTCCTGATTCAGTATAAATCATCCAAACATATTTAAAAACTTATACAATAAATAATTATCCTGTTTTTTTGTTTTATAAATTTAAAAAATGTCTATATAAATAAGAAACTCCACTAATACATCCACACATTAGAATTAGTATCCATTAGAATTGAGTCTAAAATTTCTGTCAAAAAATAAACAAGCGAATACAAGACAATAAATCAAAAGAAATAATCTTTTACTTTGTACTCCTTGTGAAAGGTCGAACATAACAATATAAATATCCTTTGTTAATAAACAATAAAAGGGGTTGTAGTTCAAAGGATCGCTTAACTTTAATTTATGTTGGAAAAATTGAGTCTTAAACGTCATAAGCGTCGTTAAACTTTTATATAGCTATAAAACTTATATACACCAGTAAAATGTTTAGTCAGGCTTTTAATTTACAACATCAATTTGTTAAAGCCTTTTGTTAATATAAGCATTTTAATAACAATATAAATAAAGAATAGTAAAAGTTTTCTTATAATAATAATAAAATGAATCTCAAGAGGGAATAGTGAACTGCACAGGACATATCATAGTGCACAAGTGTGTGCGCAAGCACAGGTGCACTCTCTATTCCCCAACTCTTATAACCCGATGCGACGGCAATGCGACACGATCTAAAGTTAGGTGATTTCCGAGGCACAGGAGTGTACACACTTGAAACATCCAGACTCCGGGCTGCTACTGAGAATTTTCGATGATGAGATTTCAACCCGCGACCACCGTGTCCGCAGCCTTACTTGTAGCCACTAGACCAACGAGGCAGTCAACGAGTTTTTTATACAGGATACACAACTACCTTTATATATATTTATTCATTCCTACTCTCATTTTCATGAAATTTAGATCTTAACTAATAATCGCGGATTCAAAGTTCAAGCGTCACATATTTCATGTGCTTAAATTTTTATTTATAAAAATAAAATTAATCTCGTGTTCGGTGAAGGAAAACACCGTGAGAAAACCCGCATGTGTCCGCATGAAAATTTGAAATTCTGCTACATGTACCAACCCACCCGCGAAGTGTGTTGTAATAAGCTCTAAGCCTTTTCCTTAGGTGAGGAGGCTATTGCTCCGCATTGTCGCGTTTACTAGCTGTTACACAACAACTTACTTAAAAAATACTCTTCAAACTATATTAATATAACTTTTACTTTTCTCATACATTTTCTACGACCGACTTCAGTTCATTACTCAATATTAATTGTCAATCTTATTGTTCGATTGAGTATTACATTCGAATTTTAAGGTATTTATATCAAATAAGTATATATTTTAATAAACTTATATATTATATTGAATATATCTGTGGTCACACTGTACGTATATTGGAGTTTAGTTAAACAAATTATTTGCGGTTTCGAAAACTAAATTTTGCTCAAATTTCATTCTTATTCTATTGTAATAAAGTTCTTTTCATATTTTGTTAGATGGAATAGCGTTGCATTCAACACGATGAGAGGCGTCGCAGCGTGCATCTGTGTTCACAGAGCGTTGCTAATATGTTGCTATCTCTACAGTATTGAATATTACTGTTTGTAGTTATATGAAAACATTTATGTTTACATTATAATGTCCACAGTCCAAGGAAATATACGCTTTAGCTTTACATTGTTTTGTAGGTATTTATTAGTTAAACTGTAAAGTTTCTTTTTCTTTCGATTATTAAATTAATGATGGCAGAAAGAGAAAGATATGTTTAATTAAACAACATTTACAAGTGAGGCTGTTTATTACAATAAGATAGAAGACCGATCTAAACTTAATTGGCTAAAAATCCGACAACGTAGAAACATTCGAGTCTTAAGTACCTATTATTTTATACTAAATGATCCAGATGTTGCTTCTTGCTATTAATAACCTAACTGATTTCCTATCTAAGTATTTTCATGATGAGGCTTTGGAACGAACTTTCTATTAGTATAAAAAAATGACCAGTACATGACGTATAAATACAATATTAAAATACTGTTTATTTAGCCACAACGATTTTTGCTAATATTCCACTTGACCATTAATTAAACAATAATATATATATTTCCTTTATTCCTTGGTTAATATGATATTAATCCTGATAGAAGATTTATTTGATTAGAAGAACGCAAGGATTCGTTAAGCTTAATTCAATTTCAATGCAATTATAATATATCGCTATCGAAGACATTCGATAATAATCGTCTAATCATAATTGATCAACATATTTATCAATCCTTGATTAACGTATTAATTCGCCATTATAGAACCTTTAATGAAGATTCGGGAAGGAGATCAGCTTGTTGTGAGCTTTGTGCAATGTCTAGGTGGGTACCACCCAGTCTTCAGATATTTTACAGCTCCACAACAATACTTCGCATTTTTTAACCGACTTCAAAAAAAGGAGGAGGTTATCAATTCGTCTGTATGTTTTTGTGTTATCGTTTGAAGGGTGAGTGAACCAGTGTTCTACATATACAAGGGACATAACATCTTAGTTCATAAGGTTGGTGGGATATAGGTGATGTACGAGATGGTTAATATTTTTTACAATGCCGATGAGCGGTGACTATTCATTCTGGTGTCTTATTTCCCCGATCATATATAATACTCTTTATTGCACTGAGAAATTTTACATGGTAATTTTACACATGAAATAATTGATCATCTACCTAAATAGAAAAAAGATTACATGAAAATCAATGAGTGTAAAAAACAAGTGATAGCTATGACGTAAGTCGCTGCAAATGCAAGAAAAAAAAAACAAAAAAAAAAAAACATACTGACGAATTGATAACCTCCTCCTTTTTTTGAAGTCGGTTAAAAAATATAATTAAATTTTAAAACGTAATATTTTTCACCTAAAAGAATTACATTCGTTAAATTTAGAACATTTAAAATCTTGTTAACATTTCAAGGTACGAATAAAAATATTTTCTACGGACTTTTCAAACTGGAGAGCTGTTTTACTTATGGTGTAATTATGTTCTTGCGTTTTGCTTACATTTAAGTGCAAATTCTTAGGTTTTAAATGAAAGTTACAAAGATCTTAAAGTTTTTACTTAACGACATCGACCTTTATTAACCGACTTCAAAAAAAGGAGGAGGTTATCAATTCGTCTGTATGGTTTTTTTTTTGTGTTTGTTACTTCATAACTTTCCACTGGGTGAATCGATTTTGATGATTTTTTTTTTTATTTGAAAGGGGTTGCTTTCGACTCCAAAAATAATTATAAATACATTATCAACAACACAACACATTCGTACCTACATATTGATGAGTAGAAAATAGTAAGTTAATTATCAAATTATAGAAGAATACGCAATTATTTTTTTACTTTTTAGTGCATATTACTTTGTTTTTCTTATGAAATCGGTTTTTGTTTTGTTAAAATTTTTATTTATTACAGTGTTGAGGTCGTTTAAAGTATCATTGGATATGGAGGCTGGAGGGTGTTAGACGAAATAGAAACCCCGAAGCACACGCGAAACCCTCGTCAGAAGCCAGTCATTTCACGGGTATCTTGTTACTCGAACCAATTACATTGTGATTGACCACCAGCTAACAGAGACCTTCCGCACCCCTCACCATGAACCGTTTTACGAACGACGAGACGGAGACCTGTGAAGTTGTAAGGGCATCTTAATCTGGTCAACGATATGTACCAAGCATTTGGTCGAATGAAGCGATTGATTGGGATGCCTTCAGGACTCTGTTTCAATAATGAAGTGATAGAATGTTATCTACATTTTCTGTAAATGGAGTATTTTGTGTGGGTCACTTATGTTGAGATATACATATATATTTTATTGATGTGTTGCTATATTTGGTTTTGGGCTATGGAACCGAGTCTGGTGTAATTATACTTTTCATGAAAGCAGTGATTGTAGATGTATGTTTTTAAAAACCAAGAAATATAAATATATTTTTTTAATAATAATTGCTAAAGCTTTTTATCAATTTTACACAAAGATCAGTTATAATATTTATGATAACAAATTTGATATCCAATCCATACAACAGGTGGGTTAAATGTCGAATTAGTTAGGTACCATTAGTATTTATTATTATTAAATAAAATTTAAATTGCGGCGGCTTTGCAAGCTTGGAGTTTAGTTTGTGACGAAAATTCTTCAAAATCACATAAAATATAAAAATAACAACCATATTGATTTAAAAACATTTTCAAATGTCAGACAGACACTTCAATTGTGAATTGTATTGTTTGTAGGAGAAAATATACTAATTCTATGAATATGCCTTTTGAAAACCGCATATTTTTTACGTCATTCTCATCATCACTGTAATTTGTACCACATTTAAGGATATTATTAAAATGTTTTAACTGAATTCTATGACTACGAATTCAAGTATCGGCAGGTTATAAGTGTTTTAACTGACAAACCTGAAATGAATGAGAACACAAACAAAAGGAGGGCTGTCATGTTTTATGAAGTCATAGTTGACTGTTAAGCAAAACACTCAATGTTGCGTACATCATTATCTCGTTGTTGGCACCCCTATTTATTTAACGCCTTGTCAAATGAAAAGCAACTGTATCGCAACGGAAAGAAGTCTCAAATTGAATATATACGTGGCTTTGTGAAATTATTGTTCGGAACTTTGACACTTGTAGCGTTAGTTGTTTTTATGGTAAATAATTATTTGTGTAATGGTTAACCCTTTCATAAATGTTATGATATATCTTTTGATCGGTAACTTTCTATTTAATTTCTGAAAAAAAATTCTATTAATTATTATTATGCTCGAAAATGATGCTGTTCATCTCACCGATTTTGGCCATAGGTCAAATATGAGCGTGTAAAACAACTGCACATGCAACTGACAGTCAGTTAATATTCTGTGGGAGAGAATAAATATTATTATTATTATTATTAGTTGAAATCACATTACTCCCAGCCATCGGATTAAGCTGAATTCCAAAAATTATATTGCAGTATTCGATCAACAACACTACTAGATAACACGTCACGAACATAAACAATTTTAGTATTGTGGCACGAAAATAAAATGAAGAAAACGATGTTAAGGTTTAATAAACGATGTTAACGGCTACAAAGCCGTTATTTAACTCTTATGTGGGCTATGAGAAAGTCTTTCATCGTTATATCCTTACATAGAAATATATCCATCCATAAAAAGGGCGAATAAAATGATATGCAGAACCAACATTAGATAATATCCTAAAAATAAATAGATAACGCAGCATTAATACTGACAGGATGCTTCGTTTGAAACATGAAGACCAAATTTCGGTAAAAACAATATAGACGAATATCATTATTATCGAATTAGTAATAAAAACTAATTTCCTATGAATTTATGTTAACCTGACATCTTTCAACCACCGTACATTTTATCGGCACGGTATGAAAGAAGGATAATGTTCAGACCTTCGAATAATTTTAAAACATAAAACATATAAAGTAATTAACTTGATAGTAGAAGGTATATACTATTAGAAAAGTTATGTATATTTGCGACGCACATCTTAAGAATGTTTGGAGCTTATTCTACCACGCTGCTTCAATGCACGCGGGCTAGTGGAAACCACATGTGACAGATTTTCAGTATAATTAGACATATGCAGGTTTCCTCACGAAGTTTTCCTTCTCCGAGAAGTACGAGATTAATTCTAAACACAATTTTTTTATAGCACAGGTAGGCGGACGAGCTTATGAGCCACCATGATGCATGATGGTAAATGGTCACCAACGCCCATAGATATTGACGTTGTTATAGATGTTACCATCGCTTACATCGCCAATGCGCCACCAACCTTGGGAACTAAGATAGTCCAGGTAGTACTGTTATTATATTTTAAACTAGCTGCCCGTCCCGACTTCGTACGGGTAAAATAAGAATTTTATCCCGTGCATTTTTATTTAATAAGATATAAACATTCACCGATCGATTTATTCGCCCATACAGTACAGTGTATGTGTGTTCAGGGCATAATATAGCAATTCTACTTCCCACTAATATAATAAACACGAAATTTTGTATGGATGTATGGACGTTTGTTACTCTTTCACGCAAAAGTACTGAATGGATTTTAATGAAACTTTACAATAATATAGCTCATACATCAAAATAACAAATAGGCTATAATTTATAAAGCTGTTGAGTAAATTGACCAAAATATAACAATAAGTGTACGTGACACAGTCGGAAAAAAATCTTCTATTTGCCAAGCCCTTGTGGCATGCCCTGCAAAAACCGAGGTACACGGAAATATCTCTTATGTCGTTCCACAAAAAATCCGCGACAGCATAATATTATATCTATCTTTTATACGTACGCCATTATCGCTAAAATTGTGAATCGAAAATACAATCAAATTTTATATTATTTTCCGAAATGAAAATTATGTATAAACAAATTGATTCATATCAAAAAAATAATGAAATAAATAAACAAATAATTTGATCACTTCCAATATTTAAAGAAGATGACTTTTATCTCTTCCACGATATCATTTGGATAAATATTTTAAAATTTACGGCGATGACAAAGTGAATGCCTGGCACTATGCAGCAGTACGCTGTGGGAGAAGAATTCGGTCATCGGCTCATCGCTGGGTGTGCGTCCTGCAGGCAGACGTCATCGATGGTTATCCGTTTTGCGTTTTTTCAAGTCCGGTAGCGATAGCTTAAAGACGCACTTTACCTGTATGTAATTTAATACTTAGGTTTTTTATAGTGCCAGGCTGCATACCTTCGGGTTGCAGCGGAATGGGCCGGCACGCCCGGCCGGCAGTACCACTCTCTCACTTAAAATCGGCGTAGTGGTAGCTAAGCTTCCATAATTCTGAGTTCAAATAACAAAATGCTAAACACACAATGTCTTACTGCTTCTCTATGACAACCAAAAGTCCTAAGACCTGTCATTGACAACGGCCAGCTTGGTATGGTTAATTTTAGTGAGAACTGTTATCACATGGACAGTTTTTATAGTGCATGCTCAAACAATGTCCATTCCCTGCATCGCTAATGCGCTATCAACCGTAGAAACGAAGATGTTATGCCCTATGTGCCTGTAGTTTGATAGAATAAAAAAAATGGGTACACTTGCTCTTTTATAGTTTTAACTATACCCAACGGCGTAGATGGACAGCGGGGTATTTAATATTTTTATAAATCAAATTTTACTTCAAGCAATTTAAGTAACTTTAAATATATTGTCAAACTACAGGAATTCATAATAAGTTCACTGATGATTATTTAAAAAATAATCATAAACTTAAAAATTAAAAAAAAACCGTTACTAAAGCTTCTCTTAACAGAAATGCATTTCATACATATTATTACTTTTAAATCACAGATTTCCAAACAAACATTTATCCTTTACTTATATTTATGCGCGGGCGAAGCCGTGGGCAACAGCTCATGGGACAGCGGGATGCGGGGGCGCGTAGGCGATTGCATCGCACGTTAGTATGACCGCTTGAATTTATTTAGTGCGCGATAGTTTTAAAATTACGATAACTCCTAAAATATTAATTTAAATTGGACCTTTACACCACGTAAAGGGCAATTATAATAAACATGAAATGCTTTAAGTAAATAACGTATTAATTTTAATAAGGATTAATATCATATCCGTTTTTATAGCTTTCCAATTATAACGTTATTATGTAACCATTTTTTAAACATTAAAGTGAGTATAGTTAGCTATCCTTAAAAAATAGACATATGCCATCACGGACTTTTCTGTAGATCTATGAAAGGGGAACAATTTCACCATACATTATTTTGTTATAATTCAAAGGGATTTTACAGCGTTTTCGATGAAAGCTCCCAATCGGCTCGTTTTTTCCGACTTCTCCAACAATTATCGTCATATTTCAACAAATTTACAGAAAAAAATAATGAATTATACACGTAAAACTTCCTATTGAGTCAGTTTATCCATTGTTGAAAACCGTATGAAAATCCGTTCAGTAGTTTATCGCGTTCATATAGACAGACAGGAAACGCGGGGTACTTTGTTTTATAATATATAGTGATATTACAAAAATATCTGTTTTAACATAAATCATCATCATAAATTATCTACTTGGATTAATGTATAATTATAGCGGAAACGAATTGAAATTAAACAAGAATAAATGCATATCATAATTTTATTAAAATAATACAATCATATAATGTAAAATTTATTTTAAAAACAAGATTACGAATACATATATACATAAACAAAAAAAATGTTGTATTCCAACAGATAGTATTATATATTGGATGTATCCATAGCGTCAGGTATAGTTCTAGTACTAAGAGATCTCCGACGAGAAAAATAAAATCTGGACTTATAAGCCTTATACAAAACTAGACAAACTAAAATCAACAGAATGAAAGCAACACACGTTTCAACAAATATCGATGCTTTAGGTTCGCTATGTAAAGTATTTTTTTCATTTTTAGGTATTACCACTGATGGTTGTGTTGTTATTGCTAACTCGATGCGTTTATTTATTAATAATATTTTACTGTCTACTTCAGCGAGGATTTTTTCTTTATCTAATATCATAGCATTGTCGAAATCTTGTCTTAACTGATTTAAAAAATTAATGAAATTTTCAGATGTTATATTAACTTTAACGGGAGCAGATAACGTCTTATTAAGTAAATTCATTGCCACAACTACCTTTAATATTCTTTCCAGAAATGTATTAGTTGTTTTCTGTTCTTTATTTAATTCTGAAGTTCTATTGCTTAAATCAGCAATTTTAGTAAAATAATCTATGCTCATAATTTTTAATAATTGTGTGACATTAAATATATTGTCATTTTTAATTCTTTCTTCACTTCGACCTTTATCAACATTCAAATTTAGAAGAATATCTCTTATTTCATTTAATACATTATAATCATAGTTGGTAACCTGTGTTTTCTCATTAACGTTTGTATTTTTGTACGGTGAGTATTTTTGATAGTTCGAATTACAAGTTATGCCATTTATGTTTTCTTCTTTAGCCTTAACGAGTCTTAAAGCAGTAATAACAAACGATGGCTCACTTTTTAATTTTGCTACTATTTCACATGACAGTGGGTTGTCACCGATGCTTAACTTTTTTAAGTTTGTACTTCTTAAGTCTTCAATGGAAATATCTGTAATTCTATTATGGTCTGCAATGAGTTCTTCTAAGTTTTCTGCTGCATCAAAACGTGTGACTTCTACGTTGCTTATAAAATTGTAGGATATATCAAGAACTCTTAAACTAATCAAGCCGTGGAGTACACCGTAACTAAGCGTCAATAAATTATTGTGCGAAATATTAAGCGAATTCAACATGTGATTATCCTTGAATACACCAGGTTCTATAAGGCTTAATTTATTGTAACTAATATCGATATAATTAACGTCACTCATACCTGCAAAACCGCCATTTTCTAATTGCGTCATATTATTGTAACTTAAATCCAAAGATTGTAATTTTTTCACTTTATTTAAGCCTATATAATTAAGGCTTTGAATATAAGAATGTGAAATTTCTAAATTGTTAAGACGAATGTCATCGGACTCATTGAATGTTATATTCGATTTGGAACCTGACAAAATCAACGTTTCTAATAACTTAGCTTCTTTCAGAACACTTAAACTAAATTTCATATCTGAATTAAATGACAAATCTAAATATCTTAACGACTTTTGATACTTAAATGTTTCGTCATCTATAGATTTTATAAGATTATGGGATAACAATATGTTGTTCAATAATGGCATACCTTTAAATATATCACCATACAATGTTATAATTTTATTATTATTGAGCAATAGTTGTCTAAGGTTTACTAAGTTTGTCGTATTTAAATTGAATTTGTTTATTTCATTGTAAGATAAATCAAGAATTTCAATATTTCCCGTATTGAAAAACGTATTATACTGCAATTGTTTTACTTTGCTATGCGATATATTAAGATAACTCAAATTTATCATGTCATCAAATGAAGCATTCATTATGACATTCAACAGAGTATACGACAAATCAAGCACGGGTACCGAATGTAATCCTTTAAATGTTTCCGCTTCTAAATTACCGGTTATTGGGTTTTTATTTAATAAAATATTATTAACATATCCTAACGTTTCAAATGATTGAGTTTCAATTTTTGATATATTATTCTGTGATAGATCTAAAAACTGTAAGCCTTGTAAGTTCTCGAAATTATCTTTTTTGATTGCCGAAATAATATTATGATGTAATGACAACCAACGAAGGCTGAGCAAATCTGTTTTGTCAAAATCAATGTGGGTAATGAGGTTGGATGATAAATCTAATTTTACCAATTTTTTAAGACTTTTAAAAGATTCGTTGGATAACGATGAAATGATATTATTGTTTAATAATAATTCTGTTAAATCATCAAGACCAAAAAATGCTAAATCTTCGATTGACGTAATGCTTTGATAACTGATATCTAATCTAGTGGTTAATTTCAAGCCTATGAATGTACCCTTTTTTAATGATCCCTGTAAATTATTTTTTTCAATAGCAAAGAACGATATAGTTTTTTCTTGAAACAGATAAGTTGGTAACGCGGTTAGTTCATTCTTAGACAGATTAATGCTGCTTAGCAAAGTAGTTCCAGAAAAAGTATCTTTGTCAATTACTGTCAAAAGATTACCACTCAAATCTATTTGTTTTAGTGAACTTAAATTATTGAAAACATTTTTTTCTAAATTAACGATGAGATTATTACTTAGATCTAATATTTCAAGTTCATTTAAATTTTCAAAGTCCCGAACGAACACGTTTTTAAGTTTGTTGTTATTAAGATACAGTTCTGTAAGCTTATTAAAACGAAATAACGACGAATTTATGTCCACGATTCCATTGTTAGAAAGTTGCAAAATTTTCAATTTTTTTATGCCTTCAAATGTCAATAGAGTTAAATTAGTAAAGAGATTGTAAGATAAATCTAAAAACTCTAAGTCATTATATCTAGTAAATGTCGTATCAGGCAGATATATCAATTCATTATGAGACAACACTATTTTTTTTAATCCTTTATAAACAAATTCGTCTTCATTATCATCTATTATTCCTATCTTATTATAAGAGAAATCAATTTCTTTTAGAGAATCAAGAATATATGCGTTGTATAATTTTGCAGCAACAATTTCATTATGTGACACGTTCAAAAATTCTAAATTCGGCAAGCTACAGATAGTTGGAACTGTTTTGTATTTGTTGAACGTGATGTCTAAAACGGAAATAAAACTTTTTGTATTATCAAAAATGTACGGGTTCTGTAGAATATTGTTATTTTTATCATCACTTCTATAATATAGCCATACCGGCTTATAAACATAGCCTTGTATATTAATTGATTGATTACATTCCTGATCGGCCTGTTTTATACTGCTGAAGAGATTTTCATCCATATTTTCTGCACAGTAAACCTTAGTTACACATTGACTGTCATCAGAAGAACATCCCACTTGATGATTTTCAGGAAATTCGCAATGAGAATAATTAATTATTGTATGACATATGGTCAACACTGTATCTGAAAAATAAATACAAATATTTAAAGTACTGTTAAGAAACTAATGTGTACACATTACATTTTGATATGAAATAATATCTGCCAAAACAGTTTACCATTAAATATAGTCTAGGCAGTATTTACTATACTCCATCAATCGCCAGGGACACCATGAAATCACGAAAAATGAAGACTATTCTTATCTATTACGTCTTATTTCTGTAATATGATCATCATCTAGTGATATGATACTAGATGTTATCAGTAATAAGAAGTATCAAGTAATACATGTTCAGTGATACGTCATTTCACTAGTCTAAATCTAGCAATATATGACAAGTATTCATTGTTTTTTATTAAACATGTCAAGTATACAATATATGTTGTTTGTGTTATAAATTTAAGCCGAAATGGCCCAGTGGTTAGAAAGCGTGTATCTTAACCGATGATCATGGAATCAAACCACTGAATTTTCTTGTATTTATAATTCATCTCAAGCTTGACGGTGAAGGAAAGCATCGTGAAGAAACCTTCATGTGTCAAATTTCACTTAAATTCAGTCACATGTGTATTCTACGAACACACATTGGTTCAACGTGTTGAAATAAGCTCCAAAACCATCTCCGAAAAAAAAACAAGTATAATGAAATTGAAATTCAATTATTTCTATAGTTTTTGACCCGGGTCCTCTCATAGTGGTCAAAATGCAAAAAGTATGTATCATCTCCAAACCCTTGGTCCATGACATACATATTTCTAAATAAATTGACTCGGGAAGGGGTTTTTAGACATTGTTATGGGGTGTCAGAAAAGCGAGAAACATCGACCAAGATGAAAATCTTAACAACACAACAAGGGGCAAATTTATTTTTTTCCTTAATTCGGCTTGTCGTCCAGATATAAATACGAAAACTGCGTTTATTAAGTTTTTTATTATTTTTTATTTTTTACAATTCAGGTCATACGACTTTTCAACTACATTTGATCGTTGTGTGGGATGTCAAACGAGATAATAAAAAATTAAGGGATTGAAATTCAACTAAAAGTATATTATGATCTACATGTTTGACATTAGACATATTTTCAATCACGATAAAGGTTTGCGTTTCCTTATTTTGAGAGAATATCTAAAAACCAGCCTTCTCCGTTCACATGCGTATTCAAAGTAATGGCTGGTTTAGTAGCAAAGTTGATTACGACTGGATTAAAATTTTATAATATTATAACAGTGTTCATTTTCTTAATTGAACATTAAGTGTTTGTTTGTGTGCGAGGAATGTAAATCACATTTTAAAGAGTGAAATTGCATGCATATTTTATTCTATCTGTTACATATTATGCTCTTACTAACTTATGTCAATGAATAATTATTAAATAAATAAAATTATATTATTATAATTAATTTTCAATGATCGCATTAAAATAATACTTATATATACATAACATATATATACTAAGCCTAAAAAGCCTTAAACTATGTAAGTATGTACTTATTAAGTATACTTACAAATGATGTTTTTCATGGTTATAATCAAATCTATCTGAAAAAAAAATGAATTATAAAAGTATAGTAATATTTATCATACGAAATATTTTCCATAATATTTGTTTCTTAAAACGCAATTCAACAAAATTATTTATCGTATTAAATATATTTTATTAAATAAATTAAGCATAAAACTATACCTAAGCCCCGCAGAACAAATATTGCAATGCAATTATCATATTATATTGAAATGAAAAACATATTATTATGAAACTATGTTATATGTGTATAGTGAGTCATATCCAAGTCCAAGATGATATAACTTTCATTATGTATTCATAAAGCGAATTGATCTCTTAGAAAAAATATCATCATCATCATCAGAGAATAAAATTTCTTTCATAATAACAATAGAATAATATATATATAAAACGTTCATAAATATAACGTAGCTACATACATTGGCGATGTAAGCGATGGTTAACATTTCTTACGGTGCCAATGTCTATGGGCGTCGTTGACCACTAACCAACAGGTGGCACATATGCCCATCCGCCTACATATACTATAAAAAAATAAGTGTAAAGCCACTTTTATTAAAAGCTGTACGCTTGATTTAAGGAACAAATAGGAAAAATATTAATTCCTTAATTTTGTATAGAATTTTTTTTTTTTTTTTTTTTTTTTTTTTTTTTTTTTTTTTTCACACACGGCCATCTGATCCCAAACTAAGCAGAGCTTGTACTATGGAAACCAGACAACTGATATACTACATAAACTACTTTTTTTTTATATTTGTAAATTTAAAACACTTACCCTTATCCTTTAAATGTAAATGACATTATTATATAATATACAAACAAATATTATATTTGTTAATAACAAATGTATGTTCGTCGAAACGACACAATCCTGACGTAGTGGCCGAAGTAATGCTTATTGTAACAACATTACATTTAAAATAATGTTGTTATCACTAACCCGTGTCTGCGTTTGCTTGATAGGAATTATAATAATAAATCATTTTTAACAAATATATATTAACTTATAAAATCATTTGTACTGAATATCAATACACAGTCAAAAAAAAAATAAGTCTAGAAAAGTTGGTAAATAAGTTTATAACGTAAGCATCTACTAAGTTCCTTACAATTACCTTAAATATATATATATTTATATATATATATTTAAGGTAATTGTATATATATATATCCTTTCAGTGAGGTAAAAATTGTTAAGCCTGTGAATAAAAAAATATATGTGTTACAATGAACGGACAAGATATAAAAAATATATAGGTATATTAATATGGCGATAACAATAGTTTCATTGTCGATTAACAATTGGCGGAGGGTTCCTCGATAATGTTGAAAAACCTTTAATTTCGTGTTTAATTTCTTAGCTAGTAAAACAACGTGTTAATAGTCAATACATTGTGTAAAACACTTATATATATTTTGAAACGAGCTTAAATATTATGTACATTTTCTTATTTTTTTATAACATTACCAACGCTTTGAGGCCACATAGCTGATTTAAAAATTGGTCTACATATGCTTCAACGCTTCGTGGACTTAGTGATATGCGAAAGAAAATTAAGTATCATCAGTGAATAGATTCGCGAGTTTAGACTTAATTTTATTATAACAAATTTTTTATGCGTCATTTTTTTCATAATATTTTAAAAAAGTTTACATAAATAGAATCGACTCATGATACCTAATAACCATTTCACGGGTCGGACTCGAATTTTGTTACATATTGTATATGTTAAAAAAATGTAACGGTCCTAGTAAAATCCCTGTGCAATTCCCTATGTTATGCGTCTATGACGCATGACGAAATTGACGATGTATGACTATAAGTCTGTCATTATTGATTTTAAGTCGAGTTCGTTAAAAATATTTACAAATATTCACAGGACGCTTTAGGGATATTTTGTGATTTATCTAAGGCTTTTGATTGGGTGCAACACGAAACGTTGAACAGGAAACTACGTCACTATGGTATTAGAGACACAGTACTCAGCCTTCTGATTTCGTATTTGATTGAGCAATCCAGATAGTCAATATAAATGTAAAGAGATCTCCCGGGGGCTTCAGTTGGTGTGGGGGTCCCTCAAGGATCTATTCTTCGTCCATTTCTCTTCCTTATTAATACAAATGACTCGCTGGTGTAAATTCCTTAATTTCCTTAATTTTAAAAATGTAATGACGTGTATCAATATATGAGGAGGTGAACAATGATCCCTCTCAATTAGTATATTGGTTTAGTGTTGTTTAAATGTATTAAATTTGCTATTCCTAAAGTGAAATTGGTAAAAACGAGTGTACTTTTAAATGGGAAAGCCTTAAATTCTGTAGAAGGAACAGAATTTCTTAATATCACCATAAATTATTGTTATATTATAAAATTTAAATTACATATTATATGTGATTAAGTAATCGATACAAATTTGTGTTTTGTAAAAAAAGGAAGTAATTATAGTCTTACCTGTTCCTCTCGGTAGGATCCATAAACCGATCCCGTGGTAGTGCCTACGAGCATATTTTAGTTAATATTGTAGATATATTAAACTTTTTACATCCGTATACAAAGCATTTTAACGTGAGTAAAACTCCATGAGATAATTTAAAGTGGACCGATATCGTACCCGTACCCTCATTACTGCATTGAATCTTGAATATATTTCCCATTCAGGACTGTCCTTCTCCGATTTGTATGAACTCTAAGCACATGGTCATTGGTTCACGTATTCAGAATGCTGTTTGAATTTCATTGTGAATTACTAACATAATATTATTATATTAGAACTAATAAAACACTATGTTAGTAATTGCTAATCAATATTATCTGATACATACTTAAGCTGAATAATTTAAGATCTTTGACTATTTTTTTATTTTTATTTATTGTTTATTTACTTTTAATTATATCAGAGGATGGTGGTGCGAGACTTAAAGAGCAACACGAAACCATTAGTCGTAAAGGTTAAGTGTAACTGACAGCAATATCTACCCTAAGCAGACAGTTTAGTTTTAATATTTTTCAAGCATTATTGTTTATTATTGTGTATTCAACCAATCCGCAGTGGTGAACCGTCTCCTCAAAAAGAGAAGAGGCCTTAGCACAGCAGTGGGACATTCACAGGTTGTTACTTGCTTACTTATTGTTTAATCGTGTAGGACTAATGTTGTATTTGTCTTTTATTTTGTTTCTAATTATCATCAGGACTGTATAGTCTTTCTGACTTATACAGTCAATGCGCCGCCAACAACAACCAACCAACAACACCAATGGGAACTGAGAGACCGGAATACAATAATACAAAGTATTGCTATATGTGATAGCTTCGTCGTAACCTATACGGGCTTGTAAAAAGCACTTCCACATAGTTAAAATACAAGTCATATTATGTTTGTGTAAGTATAGTTATAAAAATCCACTTACTTTTTTAATTTCCTTAATTTATAATTTTGGAAATTGGTTTTTCAACGAAAATACAGTTTCCGATTTTAAATGAAAATGCTAATGGGAAACAAAAAAGGCAACAGAGTCGAAAAACTCTGCGTTTGACATGCTCCTATTAAACTCGGTGTTCATGAATTGGATTTCACGTATGGTTTAAAAAATTCCATAAAAATGTTTTGATAATTTATAAGCCCAACACAAAAATTGAAAATTTTAATTTAATGCTTTTTTATTTTTATTTGTATTTACAGAATCTGTTTTTTTTAATTTTTAATCTATTGATTCAAATTTACATTATAATGCTATTTACCGATATATATTTATATTGAAAATCAGATTCATGTTATTATTTAAGTTAGAGGTTTTTTCGTCAATTACTTTTAATTTTTTCTAATGTTGGTAATGTTGCTTTTTAAAGTTGTCGTGGTTGGTTGGTATGTGCCTAACTCTAATAGTCAAGCCACAATAAAAGATTTTGTTTAAATTTTCAAATACGGTGAAATCGAAAAGAAGTGATATATTATGTATATCCTTATCTTTATCCATTTCAATTGTGTAATAATAAAATTAAGGATAATTATTTACACGTAAATTCCACTTTATATGATCCGGATCGGACATTTCGTTTAGAAGTTATGACGGGTATTAAATTCTCTCAGGTAGTTTTTTTTAATTTTCTCAGTAAGAAAAATGTCACAGTTTCAACAAACCGTAACTTACCTATGTTTAGTACGTTTATTACAAAATACTAATTTGCGTTAGATAATAGTTTTTAAATTTTCGTATAGCTTAGTCGCGAGCAAAGTTCTTGTAATAATTATATATAAGCGATTTAAAGATCCTTTGCCAATCATTGTGTACCTATTATACGTTTAAAATAAGCATAATAAATTAATCTTTATAATACATATATTGTTAGTTGTTAAATTTTCTATTTTTCTGATTGCACTCTTATTCGCTACAGATTTTTTTTTACATTTAATTATGATGTTTGCCTTTCTATATTCCGGTTAATATAATGTTATTCCATTTAATTAGTTTAAAAAAAGAACCAATCAGAAAACACAACCAAACGTCATTAAAATAGGTTTAACTATATCAGGTTATTGTCCTTATTCATAATCAGGGTTCGTTATTAAGCAATTTGAAAATATCGCTATAGCGGTAATTTCACACGTGTTCAAATCAAAACTCGAGCTATTCGATAGAGGAATCTATTATATTACGTTAATTAAAATTAATCATTGTACGAGGCGGGCTGTCTTCACCACATCAAAGTGAATTTGTAAATTGATACCGCTCGATAAGGCTGCGTCAAACGTTGTCATAGTTACAGTTTCTGCTTCGCAATTGAGGTTTTTGCTAAGGTTTTAAAGATATTTTTATAAATATTTTAAAAATATTATGGCTTTATGAATATCACTTGGGTAGCTCGAACAATTTAGACTTTTGAAAGTAATAGAATTAGAGCGCCTTGGAGCGTATCGTGCGCCGTGACGGCCAACGGCTTTCACTTTTCGCACTCTCCATCATCGCTCACTACATTATTGTTTTGTGATTTCAAGATGTTATATGAAATGATAAAATTAGCAATCATTAAAAATACCTACTAGAAAGTATGCGAAAATTACGTTCATAATGACAAACTCATATAAATGAAACTGTTATTTTATGATGTATTTATTATTTATACAATTTATTATTCTTCTTCTTCTTCTTTCAGTGCCTCTCCAACTAGTGAAGGTTAGCTGTCAGCTTCGCACATTCCACTCTGTCTCTTGTTAGCCGGAACAATTTGGATGCATTTGCGATCCCTGTCCACTCTTTGATGTTACATATCCACGATTTCTTCCTACGCCCAACACTTCTTTTTCCTGGAATCTTGCCCATCATTATAAGTTGTAATAACTCATATCTGGTATGTCTTAAGACGTGTCCCAGATATGAGACTTTCCTTCTTTTTAGTGTTTGCAAGATTTCTCGTTCTTTGCCGACTTGCCGTAGGACTTCCCGGTTGGTGATCTTTTGAGTCCAACTGATGGCCATCATCCGCCTGTAACACCACATCTCAAATGCCTCTATTCGTTTTCTTAGGTCCTCCTTGATTGTCCATGCCTCACATCCATACAGGAGTATGGGCCATATATAGCAGTGTAGAAGTCGAGTACGCAATGGGATTTTGATGTTGCGATTGCATAACACTTTTTTCATGCTGTTAAATGCACTTCGAGCAATCTCGATACGAGTCTTAATCTCCATATCGCTGTCCCATTTCTCTGTTAGCCAAGTGCCTAAATATTTGTATTTGCATACTCGCTCTAGTATATGGTCATGTACCGTTATTACAGGATTTGTAATGATTTTGTAATTTATTATTAACTACTTAATAAAAAAAATTTAAAAACAAAATATATGTTTCCGCCCGGGATCGAACCGGGGGCCTTCTGCGTGTTAGGCAGATGTGATAACCGCTACACCACGGAAACTTGAAAGCAAGAGTTGGATTATATATTCTTATTAGACGATATCGTATGGTGAAAGTTCATACTGGTTACGTGTGTTTATAATTAGATTACACAAGTCCTATTGCCAATCTAAATAGTAGCAATATTTCTTGTCTTGCAAAAACTGGCGGTATGATTACTAATAAGCAATATGGCGCTTGTAATACAGAAAATCTACATTAAAACTTTTATATATTTCATTACAAATTATTTATATGACATATATTACAATATTTAAGTTAAGAACTTAACATAAATTAGGGTCAATATTAAAAAAAATAGCTGCTGTTCAAATCGTGAGGAATGGTGGCAAGAATTTTATCAGTGATAAACTCACTGTAATTATGTTGCTGAATTTATCTAGTTATCTTAAATTCAATAAAAGTATTGCGAATCAAAGCGTTCCTCTTTAAAATAATATTTTCACAGATTAAAAAAAAAAAATTAAAACGCCTTTATTCCTCTCTTTTTATTAATTATGCCTACTCGAATATCTAAAACTATTTATCCAATTTGCGAAGCGCCAATTTCAATTCTTATTGTAAATATAAAGCGATACACTTGAAAGTTAATTAGAAACGATTGTTCGATTAATCATTGTTAACTTAACTATAGCGAAAAAAAAAAGATTTACGATCGCGTCAAAAACTTCATCACTGAACCAGAGTGCTGATATCTTAAAGTTCACAAGTGTCGAAACCTTCTGACGTAATTAATGTTTTTTAAATAATTAATTTTTGTTTTAAATGGCATATCCTGGACTTATCACCATATCTTGAGCCGAACAACGTTCTTTTTGTGTTAAGTGTTAATTGCCATATCCAAAATCCGGTCAGAAGGACCAACTTAGGATTTTGTAGCATTTTTTATCTTTATCCTAAAACATATTAAGTAATAAGCTTATCTTATATATTATTATTATAACAATGATACTAAACAAATAATGAGTAAAACATATTACGTTTATAAATTTACTAGAGATAACTAATTATGATGAATAAATTTGATGAAGCCACACATCTAAAGCAGTTCAGACACTTAAAATTTATGGTAAAATAAAAAGAAAGTTACATACATATGTATATATGCACATGAATCTTGAATATATGACTATTCTTTGTTAGGTAGTTTAAAAAAGGTGCTGAACTGTTTGTTCATTTATTAATGTATAAAAAATATGACAATTACTTATTTAATTTGAATTGTCAAGTACAATTAATATACAATAATTGTTTCGCTGTAACAATTTTCAGAAATTCTTAGCTAGACTTACCGCACTGACATGTTTGTGCAGCAATTTGATACTGAGACAAGGGTTGGCAATTTTCCTTATTTATTGCCCTACGAAAATTTATGAACGCCTCTTAAGCCTTGTTAGGACGCGGACTTTTCATGTGAGACCTTATGCGGAGTCGGGTTTTTATATTAATTTAGATAGTCTTATAAATGAGGCAAATTTATCCTCACTATTATGGGACGATGAAGTATATGTACACTTCGCTTTACATCGAGATCTTCTTTATTCTTGAACATGAAGAATATGCTTTAAAGAAGGATAACTAGATACTAAATTTTATAAACTCAATGTTGATGATTGTATTTATATTTTTAAACGGTTTTATTGTTAATGCCCCTCACAAAATTTGCTACTACTTATTTTTTTCTTTCCTATTACTTATATGTTTGTTTGTTTTTTTGTTGTGCAATAAGTATTAAATAAATAAATAAATAAAATTTGGTCCTGATTGTTTAGCGTTATCTTAGGACAAAATATTGTCATAAAATATAACTGTCAAGCAACGTTTGGTTTATTTATTTATTTAAAAAACAATAATGTAACATTTAGTGTCACTTAACTTAAGCTAACTTAGCTTAACTTACGGGTAAATTACAATTACGTACTTAGGCTCAACTAGGCCGAGCTTATGAGATTTAATATTTGTTTAGAATTATGAAGGTCATGCCGATATAATATGCTACCATATACGTGAATTATAAATTAAGCACTTAAGACTAAAGTTTTAACATATAATAGTCTAAAATTGAACCAAAATCTTGAATATTCATATTCTATCCAATTGGATAAACGACCAAGTGGATATAACGTCTTACGTAAGAAGTATCATGTATATAAGCTTAAAAATATATATTTGTTTTTGGGCCTCATGTTATTTAGATATTTTTCCCTAAATTTAAAACATTATTTATATTCCATACAAATTCAGTTTCCCTTAGTCTGAATAAAAGTTTTATAAAGATTAGACGCTTGACCCTTATACCCCAGGGCTGTAAACAATGAGACAGTCTCCTGTCCCGAGGCACTGCGACCTATTACCACTGAAAGCAAAGCAAGTTGTATTACCATTTTTATAGCAGTGCCTGCAAATTATGCAGATTGGCATCGTAGCAAGTAAGATGCGTGGCGCGAGCTACAAAATTCAGTTTTAAAATGCCCTTTGTGTTCCAAGCAATTTTAGAATGTGCTGTATTTTTAAGTTACGTGTAAAGCGCTTATCCATTGAGTGTATACTTTGACTAATGGTGTTAATGCTTTGCATATTTAGCTATGAAATCACTCTATTTTATGCTTTATAATGTATCTGCAGTTTGTGTGAAAACTAATAATGACATTTCTTTTCTTTTTAAATTTTGATTCGGTTTATTTCGTTTTGCTAAAATTTATTTTATATTTTACATCGAGAAGTTTTGAAAAACTGAAATGTAATAACATATCGCTCTAGTTTTTAGGTACCTACAGTTGACAAAATTGCATGATGCTTGTACCGTGACGAATTGTGTCGCGACGAACTCACAAGAGACGTCCTCAGGACGGAGGCCATACTGACCAACACATGGAATTCTATTTTTTTAAATCGAGTTCACTCACTGTCAAACAATCCGTATTTATAAAGAACTGTTGGAATAATTGGGTTTTTGAAAAAAAAAATTTGTGATAAATGGAAAGATCATATATAAATTTTATATAAACTAAAATTATTAGTTTTTTTTTATCCGCTATAAATAAAAAGTTTTATCAAATTAAAAATATTTGTTTGAATCCAGTACCGAAAACACGCCGACAGTTCCCGAGCAAACCCGAGCGCGTGTCACGTCACAATGTTAATTTCTACTCATTGTAGCACACAGCTGATACAGTGTTTTGACGTTTAACCGATAATATCTCGTTAATATCGTCATTATATCGATAAATTCTTTTAATATTGTGAAGTCACAAACATAGCGACCCATCGTGGCGCGTTCTTAGTCACGTGGTTATTTTTAAAATTTTATCAACTTTTAATTGTTTATAATTAGTTGAAAAAAAACATTAAAAGTTTTTCGCATAAATTATAAATATAATTTATTTTAAAGTATTCAAATAAATAAAATAATCGATATTTTTTTTTTTCAAAAACCCAATTGCTTTAAGCGTATAAACTCATATTAATTAAATGTGGCATAACATTTGAATCAGTGATGTACATAAATACCAATGCCCGTAACTAAAATATAGTGAATAATACAACTGTATACATACATACATATATATCAATACAAAAGCTAAAACATTAAACGACGTTTATTCTGGCAAAAATATTGGCATTAATATGAAAAAATGCAATATCTGTTATGTCGACGGTCCTAAAAATGAAAAGCTTTTGATTAAGAGAGGACGCAAGAGAATTGTCCATTTTGCTCGCAATTCCTCTTTGAGCCGCACTTAATAGCGTTTTTGAGCGAGTGCAGCGTTAATCTACGCAGACTATTTTCAAATTGGCTTATTTGTTTTTTATTTCATGAGTTGAAAAGCGCTATGTATTTAGTGGTAGCATAATTTGTTCTATTATACGACAATAATATTACAGCATAAAGTTGTTTTTATATTTTGTTCCAATAAAACTGGACTTACATTTCGACTTTTTTGTTGAAACCTGCAAGTGCCAAATTTAACTGAAATTCTGTCTCGTGTGTATTCCACCAATCCGCTTTAGAGCAGCGTGGTGGAGCACCTCTAAAAACCTTCTTCACAAAAAAGAGGAGAAAAGACCTTAGTCCAGTAGTGGGAAATTTACATTCTGTTACTCCACTGAAAGACATCCGAGTTTTGTTTTCGTAAAAAATCGGAGCTATTATATAAAAATAGTTTTTTTTTATTTTTTTTATTACATAGGAAGGCGGACGAGCATATGGGCCACCTGATGGTAAGTGGTCACCAATGCCCATAGACATTGGCATTGTAATAGATGTTAACCATGGCTTACATCTCCAATGCGCCACCAACCTTGGGAACTAAGATCTTATGTCCCTTGTGCCTGTAATTACACTGGCTCACTCACCCTTCAAACCGGAACACAACAATAGCAAGTATTGCTGTTTTGCGGTAGAATATCTGATGAGTGGGTGGTACCTACCCAGACGAGCTTGCACAAAGCTCTACCACCAAGTTAAGTGTTAATTGACTAACCAACTTACCACCAAAATAAATTTGGCTATTTTATATTAAATCAATTATTCTATTACATTAAGTGACTTAAATTTTATAAACATGATCATTTAATTAAAAATTCCTTTAATACGGTATTACATTGTACTAAAACTTTAGTGTAGTATAAAAATTATGTAGAGATCTAAAAGTCAGCGACTTTGCAGACGCTTCATGGCTCTCGAGAGCTATTTGAGAGCCACGTAGCGTTTCTAAAGCACACTCAACGCTTTCGCGATCGAGGTGTGCAATAATTGTTCATGAACGATGCGGGATGCACAGGAACAGTTAGTAACGGTTGTGACTTCTCTTTGTAGAGCGACTACAGTGATAATGCACGCAAAGCTACTACAATAAATGTCTGTTGTCTCTACGTATCATAATACTCCAAAACCTAGTGTGAGTATAACAGAATAATGGTCTCCAGTAATTTACTAACAGATCTATTATTCTTGGCCTGAAAGGCCAGGGTCTTGCATCTTGCACTCTACTATGTGTGGCTTACCACGTATAACTTTGTCTCATGTTGCTAGTATAGTTATTCGGGTGACAGTTGAGAGGGCTTTAATATGTTGCGGAATCTTTACTAATATTATAAATACGAAAGTAACTCTGTCCGTCTGTTACGCTTTCACGGCTAAACCACTGAATCGATTTTGATGATATTTTATATAAAAAAACCAACTTGAAGAACATAGGCTACTTTTTAAAATAACCATATCTCCCCGCCACCCTCCTTAACTAACATGCAGGCGAAACCGCGAATAAATACTAGTTTATAATAAGTTTCGTAAATATAATGAATTATTTTTACTAAATACCTAGCGAACATAGAGCTTAATAACTCGTTGGGAGACACAGAAATTGAATTAAGCGCCGTTCACTCTTGTGTAAATATTTTACGAGAGTAAGTACGTCCTAATCAGTGTGGGAATTTCAAATTCCAAAATTCGAAGTGATTTATATTTACTCAAAGTAGAATTGCATAAAATTATTATTAACTAGCTGATACCCGCAACTTCGTCCGCGTTGCTTAATATATTAACAAAGTTTTCTTATGTACGAAGGAAAAAACATCAAAAAAATCGCAAGCAAAAATATACTTTGTTTAAACATAGGTACATCACTGAACACGCAGTCCATATACAAATCGATGTTTCTTGAAACTTTAAAAACTTTTTATTAAATGAAGATATCGCAATATTTTTTTTTGATAAGGGCCTAGTGTCGAAGAAATAAAATTTAGAAAATTTCAACTGCAGACCTCTATCATTTTATTTATATAGATAATGTATTAAATATATGTACATATTTTGTTTTATGGTAGTTTGTTTTATGTACCTAAATTAATATAATTGATCATGCATGCTTTGTAATAAGCTAAAAAAAATGGTAAAATATAAAATGCATGTAAGACCCATTTTATTTTATTTCTGAATGTTTAGTGGTAAATAAGAGTTAAAGTTTGTATGCTATGTATGGGTACGCCTTTTCAAACACGCTGCTTAAATGGGACGGCGCTGTTTATGGAAATAATTGACGAACCTGCAGCTCTACAAGTCTTCCTCGTTTTTCGTTAAATTAAAATGGGGAGTCTCTATGTAAATTATTATTTATAAAGCATAATTTTTACTGAATGAAGAAAATCATTGTGGAAAAATTGGCTTGTTCTTAATTTCATTAAATCATGCCACATATTTTGTATCTCTAAACCAGCATTGGAGCAACATGGTGGAATAAGTTCGAAGCCTTCTTTCTCAAAGAGGACGAAAGCTTTATCAATAAGTAAGCGATATGCTAGAATCATTACGCTTGTTATGTTGAATAAAGTATTTTGATGATTTGACTTGGTTTGGTTTGATTAGCCCAATAGTAGGACATTTAAGGGCTGTTAATTTTACTATTTATATCCATAAATATATATCAAAACGACTTATAGCGCAAATGAAAAATATTTAAATACCGACAATATATCGAAATATCGCAACCTTATTATACAAAAATGAGACCTAAAAGAACCTTTTAAAGATGTGTTACCAGCATACAAACCGTATTGCCGCCGAGTATCCATGACAAAGTGCCTCCATTCGCCGCTACAGTGCAACTTTTATTGGTATCTGACTCCAATTCTATTTGCCCCTTTGAAAGAATAATAAACAATAAAGCCAGCATCCCACTAGTGTCACGGAGAGCGTGGAGGAAGCAATAATCGTAAAGTGCGGCGTATTTCCTCCTGCCGGATCACCCTGTATCGCAGTTTTATGCAGCGCTTTGTAAGGATTTGAACTGCATCCAAGTGCTGTACTAAATAATAAATAGTGGCGTAATGAGTCGTATCTCTGCTTGTTTGTGAATTCAAAATGTACTTTTTGTATCTTTTCATTTGTAACTCCCATATGGGACTTATTCTTTGGGAGTACAAAGTTTCATTTAATATTTGCGTTAAAAAAATAATATAATATTTTAGTTTTATTTTTACTATTTGCACAGATTATAAAATGTTATCTCTATCTCATTGATAAAATAAGATTTATAACTGTAAGCGTTATTGATAAAAAAATATAGCTTATATCAATCTATCGCCATAAAATAATCTTGTTATCATTGACATAATAATAGAACTACAATATATATTATTAAGCCGAGATGGCCCAGTGGTAAGAAAGCGTAATTTTATTCGATGATCGTAGGTTCAAACCAGGGCAAGCACTACCGAATTTCATGAGCTTAATATGTGATTATAATTTATCTCGTGCTTGACGGTGAAGGAAAACATCGTGAGGAAACCTGCATGTTTCTCATTTTGAAATTTTGAAACATTGAAATTCTGTCACATGTGCATTCCACCCACCCGCATTGGTGGTGGAATAAGCTATAAACCTTTTCCTCGAAAGAGGAGACGAGGCCTTAGCCCAGCATCCACAGGCTATTTCTGTAATATATATAATTAGACAATAACATTAACATTACACCAGTGGCCACATATATATGTGTCAGATGATAATATACTTTTATATATATATATATATATATATATATATGTCGTAGCGGGGCATCATATCTTCTATCATTATTATTGTACATCGTGTGGGCGTACAGTGGGTAGTCGTGAAATGAATAACAGTAAGTCAATATAAGTCAATATAATCACAGTACACTTTAATACACTTCACAATTAGGCTTACACACCAAGTAATAATAATGACAACTAATAACACACAAAACACTTAAGGAACGGTAAGACAGTTCCGTGACCTCACTCAGCCGATGCCTTGCAGAAAGTGATCTGCCCGGACCCGAGCGATGCCTTCACGACTCTGTCGAAAGCGCCCTGAAGTTCTGCCGAACCAAACCGAAGTCATGTTCACAACCATAGGCGCGCTTTTCCGTTCCCTTGAGTGTCTGTACGAATGACCGGATGCGACATATATATAATTTATCAAGGAGAGGAGCCTTTATATATAGTCGAGGTTATTATAGATTTACTTGGTGGTAGAGCTTTGTGCAAGCTCGTCTGGGTAGGTACCACCCACTCATAAGATATTATACCGCAGTACTTGGTATTGTCGTGTTCCGGTTTACACGGGGAGTGAGCCAGTGTAATAACAGGCACATGGGACATAATATCTTAGTTCCCAAACTTGGTGGCACATTGGCGATGTAAGCGATGGTTAACATTTCTTACACTACCAATGTCTAAGGGCCTTGGTGAACACTTACTATCAGATGGCCCTACTAATAAGTGTCCTAATATATTCCAAATCTATATACTAATAATAACTAATATAAAGCTGAAGAGTTTATTTGTTTAATCCGGCTAATCTCAGGAACTACTGGTTCGGATTTAAAAAATATTTTTATGTTGTATGGTTCTTATATTTTTTATTAATTATACGCGGGTGCAATCGCGGGGCGCAGCTAGTCCTGAATAAAAAAATGCCGCATCAAATTGATATATTATATTCTTTCTTCGCTTTGAATGGCATCGGCAATGTGCTGATTGGGTATTGTAAATATTGGAATGATAGTAATTTTGCTTATTGTCCTTTTCAATTGTCCGAAATAAATATTTTTATATTGTTTTATTTCTATACGATACATAAAAGTGCGGTTACTTTTCAAAGATTTCCAATAAACAAGTAATAAAAGAACCCAAATTTAAGACCAACTTAGGAGTAAAATGATATCTTCAAATAGCAAAAGATAGATAGATACAACATAGTTTATTTTATTAAAAATTCATTAACCATAAATGGAATATTTTGTGCAATTTTAACCAACTAACTTCCTTAAAAACCATGATGACAAATTCGACAGATTTTTAAATATATTGACGCAAAAACCTCATCTTGTTGAATAAATAAAACTGTATCCAAATATATAGTATTATATATACATAATAATATTAGCCAGACGTCGTTCTTCTATAAACTAAAATAAATAAAATTAAACAGCAACTAGACAATCTTGTAATTTAATTTCGAATATCAACTCTGGTAACTGGAAAACATATGAAGGTAACAAGTTCACGTAAAGGTCTGTTGTTTTAGACAACATTGGAATATTCCTGGCTCTCGGCGGTCTATCGAGCTGGCAGACATTAACAATTATAAATGAAGTAGCGGTTGACAGCTGGCGAAGCTTCGCCCGTATATTTTGAAATTTCAAACAATATTTGACACGATGTTTTACTTTGAAATAAAAACATATTGTCATAAGCCATTACCTGATTCGCTCAGCATAATTTATTTTTGATGTGTTAAAATTTATCCATTATATTATTGAAAAATTAAAAAAAATTAACATTCAAAATAAAAAAGAATTTTCCCTTTCACTTCATTATCGACTTCCTTGCCAAAGTTTATTAGAAAATGTTCAGGTCGCTCGCATAACGCTCAAACAAGCGTTATTGAGTAGCTAACAAAATTAAAATATACTTTATACAAGAGGCTCTTACAGGCTCTTTAAAACCGTCATTTTACAATATGAAATTAAATTTAAAGGCAAGAAGGTTCCATTAATTATATATTAGATAAAATTATAATGTAACTTATTCAAATGCTTATAAAACACTTATACTTTTAAAACATACATATAAATTTATGTTTAGAATTATGTCGGTTCTTGTAAATATAATTTCAAATGGACTGTAAATTAACTTTATGACTTAATTCTGAAATAACTATTATAACGAACTATACAGAGTTAATGACCTCTATCTCTATATCTAATAATAATAAAATGTATACGTAATGTATTGGATTTACTTACGAAAATTGTAATTTGTTGATGTACAGATGATTTATTATGTGTTCGATAGCTCTTAAGCTATGATAATGATTGTCTACTGCTTTGATTCTGTATAAGACAACATAGGAACACATCGCCTCTGGTTGTTTCTCGAACTCTCTACAATAATATGTAGTCTACATAAACAAACAATGTTTATGACGGATCATGTTTCACGTAATTATTGTATTTCGATAACGAAACTTGAACTTCTAATTTGATAATAATATTTATGTTCACAAGAGTTATGTTTTGATGTTTTTCTTAAAACAAAATCATATAAAAAACATATAAGAAACTCGAATTGGTTTTTATAAAATTAGAACATCAAATCATAGAAGTCAATTAACTCACTCAATTACCCCCAAAAATCCAAATAACACAAGTGAACACATTGAACAAATCTAAAGTCGCGTCAATAATGAACTACTTAATCTTTCTGTCCTCCAAAAAAATTTTGGTTTTGCACGTCTTTTTTTTATAACGATGTTATTGGACTCTGCTACATAATTGTAGCAGGTAGCAATAATACAATAATTTGTAAAATTATTTCTATTTCGTAATACTTTCGTAAACTTTTTGATAACAATAAATTGTATCGAAGACGCAAACCATTATATTGAAATTACTTCCTATAAATTCTACTAAAATAAAGTTTTCAATAATAAACTTACAATTAAAATAACATGACAAATATCAACTCTATTGTATTGTAGCTAAGTTGTTTTTTAAGTAGCACAGCTGCTTGGATTGCATTATGTAAGCGGTGTGAAAATGACATTTGTTCGTTAAAACTGCATAGTTGTTTCAAAGGCCTAAGAAAGTAAACCCCTAATTTATTAGTGCAGTAAATACTACCTACAAGGTTGAGTCCGTGACAATAACTTGTTATAAATAAGTAATAAACTATATTTATTGCTTAGATAACATTCAATTCTATGCTCTCGAATATATTGAAAACTACGTAAACGTAACGTAACGTAAAATATATAATAAAATAAACTTTATTAAAGAAAGATTTTTTTAATTGGTGGAAGGCCACCAGCGCCCATAGACAATGGCATTGTAAGAAATGTCAACCATCACTTAAATCGCCAATGCGCCACCAAACTTGGGAACTAAGATGTTATGTCCCTTGTGCCTGTAATTACAATGGCTCACTCACCCTTCAAACCGGAATACAACAATAACAAGTATTGCTGTTTTGCGGTAGAATATCTGACGAGTGGGTGGTACCTACCCAGACGAGCTTGCGCAAAGCTCTACCACCGAGTAAAAAACTAATTAAGACGCACACGCAAGAGATATTATGATTTTTTGTTTTATAATAATAATAATAAGTGTCTTTACTCGTTTACAAAAGTTACATACGATCTGTGCCTTATATACTAGAGAATTTCGCATCTTAGAAATCAGTGACTTTCCAATCAACGCTTACATTTAATAGACTTCTTGTTAAGTTTATATTTCTTGATAAATTAAAATAAAGAGAATAATCAATTCTTTTTTTATATTATTGTATGAAATGAAATGAAATGTGGAAGTGGGCGCGCATATGGGCAACCTGATGGTAAGTGATCACCAATACCCACAGATAGATTGTACATTTCTTAAAAAAAGAAATACTTCGCCACCAACCTTGGGAACTAAGATATTATGTACCTTGTGTCTGTAATTACACGGGCTTACTCACTCTTAAAACCGGTACATCAAGTCACCAAGTCGATTTATTCAATTTATTGCTTTAAAAATAAAAAATAAAATACGACTGCCCTGATTGAAAAAAAATAATGAATTTATTGCCATTGTGACTGGGGGTAATTACTAACTATACAATGTCTCTTTTATTTAAGTAACTTTCCATCAATCCCCACTATTTCGAAGTTGAAGAATTAAGATTGTAGTAATATAACCAACTAGTTATGGGATCGAATGTGCGATATTCAATTTTGGGTGACCGTAAATGGTGATTATGGTTTTATGTATCTAATTAACGACGAACGATATTTATTACAATCTCACGTGGCAAGGACATGAACATAAAACATTGTAACTTAATAGCAAATTTATAAACCCTTTGTCTGATACTATCAGCGATAAACTTTCAAACTAATATACGACCTCTTTAAAATACAATATCGAATGGAGTCTGAAAAGGAAAATAACCGGTAACGTAATTGAAATACATCGATAATTCATCGGTAAACATGCGTTACTCGCGCATGCTATTTTGCTAATTTCCACCTAATGGTTCATTATGGTGCCAATTTACAAGGCAACCATAACGTATGGCTCTTAATTTATCGTTGTGTGTGCTACGATCCTTTAAATGATGAACGCAAGAGTTTAATGCGAGTTACTAACCATTATACGCAGAGTCATCGTATATTTAATTATTTTTTATAAATACAATTAATTATATGTTCACTTATGAGAAGCCAGTTGGCGTGGTTGGTAAGACACTTGCCTTTCACGCCACAGGTCGAGGTTCGATTTCCACCCAGAACAGACATTTGTGTGCATAAACATGTCTGTTTGTTCCGAGTCTGGGTGTAATCATCTATATAAGTATGTATTTACAAAGGCATATAGGTACTACTTGTATATGAAAGTATATCAGTTTTCTGGTTTCCGTAGCTCTGCTTAGTTTGGGATCAGATGGTCTTGTGTGAATAATGTCTCAGGATATTATTATATTATTATTACTAAATTATATTAACTGTGTAATCTAACTCAATTACGTTATGATATTAATCGTATTGAGATTAATCGAATTACTTCTGTAATTAAGTGGGATACTCATTATTGAATTATAATCACATTTCTAATTTCCAAACTCTTAACTTCCTGACTTCCAGGCCGGACGTGGGATTTCAATCCAGGAACCCGGAATCTGCGGCCTTATGTCTGATCACTAGACCAACGAGGTAATCAATTGCTTGAATTATAACGTAACGAAGTTTAATGCTAGTATTTTAAAATAAATGAAAGTTATAATAGTAAAGTTAAAATGTACTCATTCCAAGTTCCCATCTCAGGAAGATAGAAGCTAATTCGGAGTTGATACTACTCCAGATCAAGTGTAGTTTGAAGTGCTGTCGGAGAATCGATACTCGATGCTCCTCATCGATGTATCTACAATTCTACATCCCTTGATCCGAGTTAGACTGATGATTATTATGATTGAATAACTTGAAATTCTTTATTTTATGTTGAATTTAAATAAATTAAAAACACAAATTATTTACAATATCACAAAACATCCAGTAGCATATGGAATAAAATACTTAGAAAATATTAATTTGGATCGACAGTCTTTTGATATTACGCGCTAAAAAAAATAGTAATAAATGAATCATACGAGTATGTCAAAATACAATAATATTTCGATTTAACTATTGTTAATAAATTTCGATTAAATTTATTTTATTGTGTGTTAATAATTGCCGATCGAAGTTATTATACCTACTAAGGACACAGTGTACGTATTATTAAGTTTGGGTTTTTTTTACAAATTTAGTCTTAGACTATAATATAACCCAGCAAATGTGAGTTAATATAATGTATTTACTATATATAAAAGAGATGAGGGAAGCGTGAAGTCGTTGATTAACGTGCATTCTATATTATCAATTGTCACAACAGCCCGTTTCCTAAGGCATTTCCTGCCTCGTACAATCACTCTGTTGAACCAGCTTTCGCCGGCGACTTTTCCGAACCGATACAACATAAACACCTTCAAGAAGAGAGCGTACTCTTTCCTCAAAGGCCGGCAACGCACCTGCAAGTCCTCGGATGTTGCAGATGTCCATGGGCGGTGGTAGTCACTTTCCATCAGGTGAGCCTCCTGCTCGTTTGCCCCCTCTTTATATAAAAAAATTTTTGTATATTATTGAGTTACTTATTAATAAATTAATGCCAATACCAAAGTAAAAATGATGTGGTTTAGTACTGGTATAAATTGCTTAATACATATATTACAATTTATCGGTCCACTGATAGCCAATTAGATTAGTTAATCGATGGTGCTATAATAATTAGTTATCGAGTAAGGGAATTATGTATCTATACTATTCTAAAAATAGTTTGCTGATTTGTATAATTCAGTCTTGAAAATATTATATGCAGTATTATTAGTTAAATATAAATTTAAAAGCTTCGATGTTTTAAAACATTAATAAATAGTAATAATTTGACGGAATAATACCCTATTATTTGTATGTCTGTATTTTTTTTAAATAGATACATATTAATAATAAAATATCTTGGGACATTATTCACACAAGGCCATCTGACCCCAAACTAAGCAGACAACTATATACTTACAATACAGATACTACTTTAATTTTGCAAATACATATACATATATATACACCCAAACTCAGGACAAACAGACACACATGTCCGGCCTGGGTGGGAATCGAACTCACGACCTGGGACGTGAAAGGCAAATATCTTACCAACCACGCCAACTGGCTCGTCAATCGTATTGAATAAGTACTCTGAAAAATAGAGATAGAAAATGATAATACAAAATAATAACCAAATTGAACTATTGCAAACGAGCTAGTTAGTAAAAATAAATATTACAGGTGATTTTATTAAAAATCCCTTCTTTTACAATTTGCAAGAAAGTCGATCCAATTCGTTTTTTTTAAACGACTTTTACTAATGTAGCCGTCGCCTCAATTGAATCAAATTAACTTTTTAATTAACCTAAATCCCGTTTTTCCATTACGGGTTCAATGCGAGAATTTAAAATACTAAGGGTGTCGTTTCTTTGACGCACGAAAGGTATAAAAATGAACAGTAAAGATATGAAATTAACAGCAAGCAAGTAACAGCTTGTAAACATCCGACTATTGGACAAACATTTAAGAGGAAGAGTTAGAGTTTATTTTACTACACTAGTATAAGAATGTCGTTCGTTTCCTTCCGCCAACGAGACAGCATGAGAAAAACTATATACGCAATTTTATAATTGATTGATTTTGAACGCACAATTGTTGGATTTAATTTTGTGATTTTGTGACCAATACATTCCAAAGAGTATATTTGCCCAAATAAGACCAAGAGAAAGTCTATTATGATAACAACATGATTAATTATTAGTTTATTGTTAAGTTGACGAGCCGGTTCGCGTGGTTGGTAGAAACTTGCCTTTCGCGCTGCAGGTCGTGGGGTCGATTCCCACCCAGGACAGACATTTGTGTGCATGAATATGTCTGTTTGTCCTTAGTCTAGGTGTCTATATAAGTTATCTAGATAAGTATTTATCTATAAAACTTGTATATGTAGTATATCAGTTGTCTGGCTTCCATAGTACAAGCTCTGCTTAGTTTGGGATCAGATGGCCCTGTGTGAATTATTTCCCAGGATATTATTATAGTTTGTTAAGGTCAGAAATGCTACGCTTGCATATATACTTTGGATATTTATTTACGCTCATTCTACCTTTACATGTAGAATAATTTCTCTAAAATTAAATTGAATAATTGTTCTACTTATCTAATAATAGAAATTCATGAAAGTCAGTTACAATCGGCGATAACAAAAATGACGTGTCTTAATTGAAAAACTACTTCTTTTTAGAAAGTTACTAAAAGCTAGATGGAGACATCGCATGTCCGACGTTCAGTAATGAAGACAAATTCAGTAATAATACTTAATTGGTCAACTACTGCTTTTAAAGTGGCGTCACACTGCGATGTTTGTATTGAACTGGTACGGTAGTTATTAGTGACATGTATGAACAAATAAAAAAGACTACATACTATAATTAATAGATCTAGATCGAGTCCATACACATACAGATATATTTATGTTCATAATTATATATAATCTATTTATTTATTAAAGTTAACAGTAATTAACATGTCATACTGCTATAATCAATGAGATGAATATTAGATAGAAATTAAACATATCCACCAATGACTTCTCATAATTTGAATTGAACCCATGATCTTCTGTTAGGATTCACGTATTCTTATCACTGAGCTACGAGTATTTACGCTTTCTGTTACTATTAATTTCTTAATAATATTGACTACATTCTTGTATCGATATTCGGAATGTAGATCGTTTGGCATCAAACCTCTGCCTCCTTCGTGCACACTTAAGATACTGTGTCCCTTGTGACTCATTACATACATACTAACTATTATTAGGTATACATATTACATTTGGGGGCACTGCAACAACGACAATAGTTACTAGTATCATTATCGTTTGCTTTACTGTAATTGTTGAACAATTCACGCTAGATACATTAGTATGTGGATGTCCCATATATATATATGGACGTAAAATCGGGTATTTTTATCCATACAGAAGTCAGGTTGGGCAAATAGATCATCTTCTGGTAAGTGATCATCGCAATTATACATAGCCATTGGCCATTTAAGAAATAACATTAAAACGAGAACTAAGATATATTTTTAGGTACCAGAAGTGGATTATAAAACAAAGATAATTATTCAAATAACTTAAATTAGCGGTAAAACAGAAATATATAACTCCGACGCAGTTTTGACGTTTGACGTTTGACGTTTTCATCTTGACGTACGATCTTCAGGCGCTAAAAGAGGACCAACATGGCGGCAGGCGTCCTTTTATAGTCTTCGGTGTCCGAGTGTTGCCAGTCTTCGTGGCTGACTCCTAACAATATCTTGTTAACTGTATTTAATAAATGGCTCATTGAACGCTAACTGCAATTAAAATGATTGCTGTTTAACTGTTGAGTCAATTAATGAATGATACTTAACCAGATGCATTGTATGAAGTTTAATTAAGTAAAAAGGTAAGGTTCCATAGTTGGGGCAAAGACCTCTTATGGAGAAAGCTTGGAGCTTATTTCACACTGATCCTTTGCGGATTGTTGTATGTACATGTAAATAAAAATGTTTAAATGAATTATAAAGAATGATTTTACTATTAGGAAGTAAAATGTTAATTGTACTTTTAGATAAGAAATTGTTTTATCTAATATATAAAGATACGATAATTATATTTTAAAAATAATACCCGTAATACTGCATTTACTATTTATAGATCTTGTTACATAAAAAAAAAATATATTACTGTCATGCGTTATCTTCATTAAATTAGCAATTCGATTTATTACCGTATCAATAAAAAATCATTTTGATACTTTGAAAAATACCTTTAATTTAATATAAAATACCTTCTAAGCAAATAACAATTCAGCTTCGCCTTTTATCAAGAGCTCGCTTTACAGCGAACTAACAAGAACAATTAAATATTCACCTCTCCAATGCAGTTCTTGAATGGTTTCCTATTCTAACTTGTGTATTTAGTTCTGTGAATTCAAAATAAAGGTATTTTCATAATGTAGTTTAAAAAGAATAACAAAACTGTCTAGCTGTTATCATGACTGCAAAATATCGTTAACATAAAAATATTTTAGTAATATTTTTTTTATAATGGAACGTTTAGTAAATGATTATAAAGTTTTTGAAATTGCATTATTTTTTATTTAAACTGCTAATTTTGCTAATTCTGCAGTCTGTTGTCCGTCGCTTTGGCGTATCTTTTCAATATTTTGATTGAGGGTGCTTGAATGTTTTCCTTTTCTAGGAGCGTCACACTCTGAATTTCAGTATTATAATGTTAATTGCTTTATACAGGATGTAACAAAATACGTGTCCGACCCGTGAAGTGATTATTAGGTAACGTGAATCGGTTGTATGTATAGTTTTATACTCTATAATTATATAAATAATATATTATAATTAAATATTTATATTATAATGTAGTTATGTGTAGTTTATTATAATACTTTTATTCGATTTATGTATCACGTAGTTTCTCCCTTGAATATTAATTGCATCTACCTGTTCTCTTGCAAAGCTTCATTCATCAAAGGTTGTCTGTGAGAGATCGCTATAAGCGATAAGACCGCCTTTGCGCACCATTTGTGGTTTGGTTGTATGTTTATTTTGTTGTGCATTAAGTATTAAATAAATAAATAATTCCAATACATATTCTCGTCATTGCAAATATGATCTATGTATGTACATATAAGATATATAAATCTGTAAGACTTACAAGTTACCTCATTCGCAACGAAAAACCTTAAGCCCTATCCACTGTCAATCCGCAGTGTAATTTCACCTGCACAAAAGCCTTATTGTAGGTAGGTGCGAAGAGATTTGCTTGCCAAATTGGAAGGCCCAGTGTCAGCCTTAATCGGCTTATGACAGAATCTCGTCGACAAGCGAATGTGAACCTTAACGTACTTTCACGCCATACAAAAGTTCGATTGATTGAAACGATGGATAATGCAATAACCAGTTTCATTTAAAATAAAATAGTACTTACTGCTTAAGCTAAAATTATTAAAAAGTTTGTAAGTCAGTTATGGGAATTTTTTGTATCATTCAAGCATAATCAAAATCGCAATTATATCATAAGTTATATTTATAAGTTAATATTTAAACATTTTAATTACTAATGTTTTATAGGTTAAATTTATTGAGATCTCTTGTGACGTAACTAAGATGATCATTGAATAAATATTTTGAGCGAATCTTTTCATTCGTTCGTGACCACCATTCAATTAAGTTCAGTGTAATCCGCTTACGAGCGTCACAAACATAGCTGAGACCGGATTAATTATGTAAATTGATGTTGTTTTTGCTAACATGCCAGTACATAACAAAATACGCGCTCACATCATCAGGGATAATTAATTTTTCGACCTGCGCTCGCCCTTTTATATACACCATTGATGGATTATGCACAAAAAACGTTTAAAGGAAGCTTATGAGAAAATGTATAACTGTATAAATGTATTTTTAGTATTATAAAATTTGTTGCTTTAGTAAATTTATTTTCTTCTATTTTTTGTTACAGTTCATACACATGACGTGAAGTGATATTCTTTTGATTATGAAGCAGGTTCCTTGGAAAAATGATGATGATTGTTACCAATCACTGGTACTGGTAAGCTGAACTCGTTTAGAAATGTCAGTGGCAAAAATCTGAGAATAAGGAAAAAGACATATAATCTCCATTGAAAAGAACAATTCATTGAATATAAATAATAAAAGTTTAAGATTTTTATTACTTTCATGCTTGTATCTATTACATCAATGGAACTGTAACGTCGCTACTTTAAAGTTTTTGAAAATGTATAATTATTAAATCATCAATTATTGGTCTAGCAGCTACCTTGAGTACATAGATAGCTCTCGTGTAGAATAAAATTTCTCCTAATCTTTGAATAGCCGCCGTGGGACAAGCTGGTCAGTGTGACATCGTATACTTCTTTATTTACTACGAAAAATATTAAAATAAATTGTCCTTGACGATATTGCATTCTCTAGTCAACCTTAGTTGTAGGTGAAAGGTTGTATATAAATCAAATGGGTAGAATAATACCAGAACGACCTAAACGAGTTCAGTATGAAGCAATAGACTATAAAAAATTATCAAAATTATTTAAAGAATACATTATAAATGCCCCTCCTAATGAATATATATTGTTAGAAAATATAATATTACAAGCGATTTCAAATAGTAAAATTAAAAAGACTAAAATACAAAATACACCTAAAACAGATTGGATCAACAAAAATATAATAACACAAATTGAAAAAAGAAATATACTATGTCAAAACTTAAAACAAACACCAGATGATGAAAAACTAGAAAGGGAATACTTACATCAAAAAAACGTCACATCTCGAAGTATTCAAACCTCAAAAAGTAAATATTACCTGAATGCTTTCAAAAATTGTGAGAATAATAGTTTAAAAACTTGGCGACTAATAAATAATTTGGCTAATAATAAAAACAATCAAAATTTTATCCCTTTAGAATTAAACACTCCATCTGGATCAATAACCGACACGAGAGAAATCTGTGAATATTTTAACAATTTCTTTGCTAATATCGGTACCAACCTAGCTAGTAAAATCGCTCGATCTGAAAATAACAACGTCACTCACACCATAACAAAAAACATACAAAATAAATCTGCAAATCTATTAAAAATTAAAAATACTACTGAAGATGAGGTTCTTAAAATAATAGACAATTTAAAAACAAATACTAGTACAGGCATAGATAGAATAACAACTAAAGCGATAAAATCTATCAAACAATTAATTGCGGAAAGCTTAACTCAATGCATTAACAAAAGTTTAAATGAGGGTCAATTTCCAGATTCCTTAAAGATAGCTAAAATCTCTCCTATTTTCAAATCAGGTAATAAATTAGACCCCGAAAACTATAGGCCCATATCTGTCTTACCCGTTATATCTAAAATTTACGAAAAGATACTGCATAACAGATTGACTGAATATCTAGAACATAATAACTTTTTAACTGATAAACAATATGGATTTAGACCTGGACGAAACACGCTAGCGGCAACAATTGACTTAGTAACAAATATAAAAATAAACTTAGATGAAAAGAAAATAGTATTAGGCATATTTATCGACCTTAAAAAGGCATTTGATACCATTAGCCATGAGAAACTCTTGAATAAATTAAAAAATATAGGTGTTCAAGGATCTGCACATAGGATGTTACAATCGTATCTCGAAAATAGATACCAAATTGTGAAAATAGATCAACTACAAAGTACTCCTCAAATTATCAAATGTGGTATTCCGCAAGGTTCCATTCTCGGACCCTTACTATTTTTAATCTACATGAATGACATAAGCAACATTGGGTTAAAGGGTGAAATCACTCTGTATGCTGACGATACCAGTTTATTTTATTCTGGTAAATCAGCTAATACCGTAATAGATCAAGCGCAACATGATCTCGATTTGTTAAGCTCATGGCTACAGATTAATCTATTAACCATAAATACAGCCAAAACGAAATATATTATATTTGCTCCAAAAAATAAAAATATTGGTTCACATGATAGCCTTAAAATAAACGGGGAAGTAATTCATAAAGCCGATACTGAAAAATACCTAGGATTGACTCTTGACAAACAACTTACATGGAAACCGCATATTGAAAAACTACGTAAAAAGTTGACATCACTTGCAGGTGCTTTACATGCTATAGTTAGATACATTCCCAAAAAAGTCAAATATATGATTTACAACTCATTAGTGAAATCACATTTAGACTATTTAATTGAGATTTGGGGGACAGCGGCTAAAACAAATCTACAGAAATTACAAACGGCTCAGAATAAAGTAATTAAAATATTATTTGGCTACGATTACCTCACCCCAACTACTAAAATATATAATGATACAAAACTTATGAACCTCACAAAACTTTATCAATATAGTACATGCGTCTTAATCCAAAAAATAATTACAAAAAATATAAACTCAAAAATAAAATTTACGAAAAAGGCACATGTACAAAAACGATCAATAAGGAAAATGAGTGATATATATTTTAGACGACCTCGAACAAATAACTACGGGAAAAAAAATATTATGTACGAAGGGGTTCAACTATACAATAATCTACCAAATTATATAAAAGAAGAAAAAAAGATAAATATTTTTAAAAAATTACTAAAAACACATACCTGCAAATAAACATGAAACCGCAAAAAAACCAAAAGCGCAAAAATTAATATTTCATAACACATACATATTATATACACTTAATTAAATATAAATAAATAACATACTATGAGTATAATAATGATAAAAATAAAATAATAAAAACAAAAAATCGTAATTAAGTTACTAAAACAGTATATTTATACACTAATCATTGCAAAATCCGCTTAAGCTTCTTAACGTGTCTTCGGCGTTAGTAAACAAGTATTGTCTGTTTCGTTGACTCGAATATAGACTACCCTCAAGTTAAAAAGTTAAAAGTTAAAATGTTAATTTGTTGCAATATCCAATGGTTAATGTATTAAATAAATGTACCTATTCTAAGATGTTATAATAAGAATATAAGACACAAGATTATGGCATAATTTAAATATAATGTAAAATCTTTAGTTTATAATAGTTTATAATTTTTTAAGCCTGTCTCGACTTATTTTGTAACACATTTTGTATTTTCTCGTTAAGTGAATAGTGTAATATTCTTAAGAGAAAATAAATTCTTTAAACCTAAATCAAACCACTCACTCGTCACTTTACTTCCACTAAAAAGCACTACTTAGTTTTGTTGTGTTCCAGCATGAAGGGTGAGTCAATGTAATTACAGGCACGAGGGATAAAACTTCCTTGTCCCCAAGGTCGGTGACGCAAAAGCGATGTAAGGAATGGTTAAAATACAGCGCAATTGTCTATGGGCGTTGGTGACCACATACCATCAGGCATATTTGTCAGTCTGTCTAGAAATTATAATTAAAATACATACGTATATATAAATCAACATTGCATCACGCACTTTTGTATCATCATTTTCTAAGATAAATTTAACTACAACTACTTTCAATAATTATGATATGTTTTTGCAAAATATATAACATTATACATATAAATTTAATGCTAGCATTGGGTTAATAAAAATTGATTTATCACAAATAAAATGATCAACATTCAGCTATGGTTCTTTTTATAAGAATATCATTATCCTTCATTTCTTTTCCCTCTATTAGTCGAAGGATTTCATTAGGTAGGGAATTCCCCTATACCCCAAATCGTTTAAGATATTACTGAATTTTTCCAAGGAATGAGCATTAGAGGTGGATTTAGGATACTAATTGAATAGAGGGACGCTCATCGATTACATAGCCATTTGATTTTAATAAGATATTAATGCTACATAATATACTAATGTCTGATATATTTAGGCTAATGTTATATTTACCAATGGAGCCGAGATGGCTCAATGGTTAGAATACGTGAAACTGTACGGAAGATCGCATGTTCAAACCCAAACAACCAACCTTCTCCTCGACAGGAGAGGAGGCCGCAGCCCAACAGTGGGATAGAGAGTCGTTGTTACTATACTCTTATTTACAAAAGATTTCAATTGATAAGCGTATTTTAATATTTCATGTTATACATAGTAAGTATTATATGCCGAATAAATTTTAAGTTATTGCACTGAGATTGGCTATGACTATTCATGTCCCAAGGGGATGCAAATTCAACCCAGATAACTCTCAGCTAGTGCTCCAACTAAATTGATCTTCAGGATTCTAACTTGTACTAACATAACTTTCGGGAATTTTACATAATAAGAGAGCTTAAGATTATAGTGCCCTTTGAAAATGTGAGTGCTTATTTAGTAAATATGAATACACGAATATATTGCGGCCAAATTAAATATATTATGAGATATTTTTATAATAAAATAAGGGCTTAGAATGAATACTTCTAGCATTAGCATGTATCCTAAATAATATTATAAATGTAAAAGTGTGTTGGTTTGTTTGTTACGATTTCACGTTTTAACTACTAAACGGGTCATCTTGAAATTTTGCAAACACGTTGTGAAGAGTCCAGAAAAGGACATAGTGTACCCAAAACGCGGTATTTCCCGCGTACTGAAAGTTGCTAGGCAGGTCTTGGGTTAGTTTTGTTTTAAAATATACCTGACACTTCCTTATTCGCCATGCCTTTAACTTATTCGCCAACAGCCGTAAATATATAAATAATATATCTTGAAAAATATACTATCACTTTAAAATACATATATATTTTATAAAGTGTTAAACCAAACTGTTTCTTACGTAAGAGATTGGATTGGTATTGAATATCCGCTATGCGGTTGTCGTATATGTGTTTTGATTTTCTTAAATGCATTCTCGCCTTATATTGTCTGAGAGCGGAGCAATTTCAGATAGTGAGCACTGCGGCTAAGGGAAACTGGGGAATACGTTAAAACAACGACTGATAAAAGTTTCATATCTTATTTAATGCAGAGGATGAAACTATTTTACTAAACCTTCTATATTTATAAATCTATTGTTGTATAATTCTGTTTTAAATAATGCACGTTATTATATGACCAAATAAAATGAAACTCACTAACATATTATAAGTTAAATTACTGCTATAGCATCTTGCTTGATACTTAATTGATACTTAAGCTTGATAATTTGAAGGTGGGTATTTTTTTTGACAATATAAATTCAATACCATACCTTATTTTTCAATACATTTTATAATTCGATAATAACTAAAACAATACATCATTATTAACTTCTAACATTTAAATAACAACTTATAAATCATAAATTTAAATAAAGAAAAGCTTTAGAAATAATTTGTGTAAATCATTAAAATGATCATAATACAATTAGTTGTCCTAATCTCATTTAACGAACGTTCTACAGAATACAGATAGAGAGGAACTCATTCCTCTATAGAGATAGAGAGGAATACATTCCTCTCTATCTGTTTCTTGGTCGGCCTCTTGCCATTAACAATGTATTTACAAAAATTGTAAATTATTGAATGTTGTTGTTTTGAAATATTATATTCATCGTATTAATTTCCACACGTACAAAAATAATCGTATTGTTTTTCTGAAAAATCATAACTAAAATATAGAGTAATAATTTCAAGAGTATTCCGTCTGTGGTATTGTAATTAATTCAAAATCACGTTCATATTCTGAAACTCAAACGTTTCACTAATCGTTCTAGTCTCTGAGGTCACACGTTCTACTCAGCTATCGCACAAAATCCCTATTTCTGGTACGGTCTTATGCAAGTATGAAATTTCCCTAAGATCTTATGATATGGTAGAGTTTAAAATAATAATATTTTTTTGTTTTCCAATGATATCAACTTCCTTGGGTATAAGTATTATTGTATCACATACAATCACAAGAGCCACCTGCTCTGCAAATGATTATTTAGTTGTTCTTTTTCCATTAATTTTACAATAAGTTACATTTTTTTATAACATATGTAGGTGGAATGAAAAATGTGCACATTACGGACAGCAACATTTAGTACGGTTATGGTAAGGTTGGATTAGCGAGTGACCCAGTGTTACTACAGGCACATAACATCTTAGTTCACTATGTTGGCGGTGTATTGGTGAACTAAGGGATTATTAATATTCCTACGGAGTTTAAGTCTATCGACAGTGGTGGCCACTTAACATCAGGTTGCCTATCTGCTAGTACCTCTACTTATAATATAAAAAAAGTATACAATAATTTTGATATACAAATATTTGGACTTTGGAAAATATTTGAGACTATCATTGTTTAAAATCAATAATTTTGTGCACTTATTCACACAACACACCTGAATGAATAGCAACTAGCGATATTGTAGATCAAAAAACGATAATGACAATAAATCTACATCAGTATATTAAAATCGAATTATTCTTGTCCAATAACCTCGCGCTGTGCACTTAATAATGCTCCACTGTACGTAGTGATAATTTGAAACAAATGGAAATGTTACTGGATGAAATGCAAATTTATTCAATTAATCCGCCCGCCAGCCTGTATTGGGTGTCGCAAAGCCGTGATTGGCGTTAAGTCGTCGGTTCAGAGAGGTTTTGCATTTGCAGGATACAGCATGGGGTGCGTATGGTAATATGCTCGGTGAATGCACAATTAACACGTTAGACAGTCTTGGAAGAAGATGTTTACCTGAAACACATACCTCACTTACTTATTGGTGAATCACCTAATGGATTATTATCAAAGTGAACTAAATTGTGTTTAATATGAAATCGTGTTCATAGTTAATAAACAAATCCAGTGTTTTTAATTTATTTAGATACAACATCTGTATAGTTTAATTGTGTTGTTGTTGTTGACTGCCTCGTTGGTCTAGTGGCTTGATATAGGGCCACAGACGCGGTGGTCCTGGGTTCAATTCCCAGGTCGGGCCAATAAATAGTTATTGGGGTTTCTGTCAGAAAATTCTCAGTAGCAGCCCGGAGTCTGGAAGTTGGAAGTGTGGTACACTCCCGTGCCTCGGAAAGCACGTTAAGCCGTTGGTCCTGCGCCTGAACTCTCTCCGGTCGTGTCGGATTGCCGTCCCATCGGATTATGAGAGCTAAGGAATAGAGAGTGCACCTGTGTTTGCGCACACACTTGTGCACTATAATATCTCCTGCGCAGTTGGCTAATCTCTCTTGAGATTGGCCGCCGTGGCCGAAATCGGTCTGGAGGACCCTTATTAGTTTAATTGTAAAAGGAATATGGTATTTCCAGTTTTCTATTGGCTCTGTAGCATTTGTGTTTTGGACAGTAAAGCTACACTACTTAGCAATAGTATATCGTCATCTATTGCAGATCGGGGGTCCTGGTCGTAAGTCCAGAGGCAAGCCACTAAAAAGTTTTTCTATGAAAAAAATCTCAGGGATTGCGTGCAGTATTATTTCTTGTAAGTCGATTTGATGTTTAACTATGATATGATATGAATTGTTTTGGACAAACATGAGAAATTATTTTGGAAGGAATATGATAAACTTTATTATTCAAGGAAGCCCCACTAACTTGTGTTCTTTGCATTAACATTTACAGAACTTCACTGTTTTGTTTTAAAACTGTACGTGAACATTTATTCATACATTTTAAAACACATAACATGTTACTTTTGCACAGATCCTCTTTTTCAAAAACTATTTTTTATAAATTAAATTAAGAATGTATAAAATAAAGATACTTAGAAAAAACGTCTAAATTGACATAATTTGCTATATTTAAAAAAATAAAACATCTAAATATTATACGATTCGAGATCGTGATTCGATTTCGATAACCTTTATCTGACTTAAAAGTACAATCTATCATATTAATTATAAACATAGACAAATAACATGTGCAAAGAACTGAGACACCTGGAAAAAAATTGCTTTATGAAAGTAATTACTTTATGTACCTTGATCAAACTAACTTCTTCTGTACATACAACATAACATAATTATTATTTATCACTTATCTATGTATTTATGTTTACTGTTTATATTGTCGGCATTTAAAAAGGGAACGACTTATTACGAAAATTATCCTTCCGTAATGCAAATAAACTTTATCAACTTTATGAATGTAGTCGGCAGCAGTTTAAACTCCGTATCTAGTTATACGAAGCTATCCATAGGTTTGTTTGAAACTGTATTGTTGTTACATTGAACGGTATCTACATGCAAATTTGGTGTGCATTGTGAATCGCGTCAATGGCGCGATGGGGGAGTTCGCGACAATTGTTCGTTCCGATGTTGAGTCGTGTTGCTATCCATGGATGTGTCGCCGTTCTTTTTTTCACAAATAATGCTTATTTTATACGAGTTGCTGTGTCAGAGATTTCATATGCATGATGATTGGACGGTACAATTTTCTGACATAACGTTGCGAATTCTCACATAAGCCTGTATTAAAAATAAAATAAAAACAATAATCACCAAAAAGGTTGTAATTTAAGAATATATTTCAATCGAATAACAAATGAGCTTTTACGTAATATATATTAAATTTAAGTATGTATATTTTTGTTTTGTGTTTAGCATTTTTTAAATAAGATAGATATGCTAAGAGCTTGTCTCTCAGTCCACAAGACTTGAATGAAAACTTTTCGAGTCTCTAGAACTATTATTTAAAACAAACTTGAAAGTCACCGCAGAACTAGATCGTGGAATATCAGAAAGTAATTATATGCTACATTGGCTGTAATAATTGTAACGTTTAAACGCATAAGACTTTATTGATCGGAAAGAACAACATTTTTTTTTAAATATTAACATAGATGTAGCCAGTACCATATATATTTAAACAATTATATAAAGAAGGAACAAAATTACATTGAAAAATTGAACTCCTGCTATTCTTTCTTCGCTAAATATTATCTTTAAGATAACGAGTGGATTATGGAATAAAAAGGGATAAAGGAATATTCTCGTTCCATCGTGGTCGTAATTTGAATACATTAAGAACTGGATTTTGGTTTTTATGGATTTAGAACTGTAACTGCGATCTCAGTAACGATGTAGTATTCAACGAGTCTTAGTATAATGGACATTTTATAATGATAGAGCCGTTTATGTTGATGGAGTCGCAATGGCTTGGTGGGTGCGATTCCAAAAAAAGGTCGTTGGTTCTGAATCAGAATCTTACATAACACTTTATAATGCAAAAATATAAGTTCACACATTTTGTGTTATGTAGAGTTTAACAGTTTAGGTCTGTCTAAAATTAAAATTAAATCAGAAGAAGAAGAAACAAACAGACGAATACGACAATGATCTATAGGAGTGTAAGTCCAAAAAGTCTAAAAATATCATTAATATTTTAATGATGTCTAGACAAGAGGCTATAATAGATGTGATAAGGCTGACTTGATATTACTTTTCAACTTTTAACATTAAGAAGATTATCAACCTCATTTAAATTGTATTATTTTTATTATTTCTATTTCACAAACTATAACCTAAATTCTATAAACCTATAATTACATCAACACTCATCCTACAGACCGCAAGGCTAATTGCTAAATACACTCTTAATTAAAATCATATATAAATTATGCAATCCTGAACCAATTTGGTAATATCAAACAATGGAATTGTGCGCAATTTGTATGTATTAAGTGTAATCCGCTTTAATAGTGAATGCATTTCTGTTCGACAGTTAGCCGGCGAAACTGAAACAACATGTCGTTGCTTGGCGATAATATGTTCGTAAAAAGGTACTTACGTCCTATCGTATCTAAAATGTATTTATTATTCAATTGTGTGTAAGTCAATTGAACCTTAATGACAGTGGTTAGAACACCTCTAGTGTAAGTGACGAGTTTTACTGGTTTTCCATGTGCTCAATTTGTATTTATATTTTTTGCTTGGCGGTTAAAGAAAGTCTGCCTCATGTGTATTCACCGGTCCGCATTGGAGTAGCGTGGTGGATAAGCTCCAAACATTCTTAAAATTATAACCTACTAATTTACTCGGTCGTAAAGCTTTGTGCATGCTCGTCTGGGTAGGTACCACCCACTCATCAGATATTCTACCGCAAAACAGCAGTACTTTGTATTGTTGTGTTCCGGTTTGAAGGGTGAGTGAGCCAGTGTAATTACAGGCACAAGGGACATAACATCTTAGTTTCCAAGGTTGGTGGTGCGTTGGCGATGTAAGCGATGGTTAACATTTCTTACAATGCCAATGTCTATGACCACTAACCATCAGTTGACCCATATGCTCGTCCCCTTAACATGTACCCTTAACATGTGCCCTGTCCATTGCCACTTCAGTGTTCGATATAATGAATTTGCCTGCTTGAATTGTGTTTTGTTTTTAATTTCTGTTAGTCTAACTTTATCTCTTCTCTTGACTCCAATAACACTCCTCTCTATACTATTTTGGCAGACGTTTATTTTATTTGTTAATGTTTCTGTTAAAGCCCAGGTTTGACAGCCATATGTTAAACATGGCAGAATGCACATATTGTAGACTTTCCTTTTTGCTTTAATTGGCATGTCCCTGTCCTTCATAACTTCACTTAATGACCAGTATCTTTTCCATGTATTGGCTATCCTCCTATCTACTTCCTTATGCATGGTTTTCGTAGGTGATATTAGCTGTCCTAGGTATATATATTCATCTACGTATTCTATTTCCTGCATGTTTACCGTGATCTTTTGTGGCTTTGAGGAATTAGTCATAATTTTTGTTTTCGTGATGTTCATTGTTAGTCCTGCTATTGCACTCTGGTCTGATAGCTGTTGTAGCATTTGTTGTAATGTTCTAGGACATTCAGAGAACAGTATAAGATCGTCTGCAAAACGTAGATGACTTAGATTTTCGCCGTTAATCTTGAGCCCTTGATCTTCCCATTCTAGGTTCCTGATTATCCTCTCCAGGGCTGCCGAAAATAATTTAGGTGAGATAGGGTCGCCTTGACGAACGCCTCGCTCTATAGAGAATTCCTCGCCTGATTTTTCCAATCTGACTTGTGCTGTGCTTTTGGAGTATATTTTCTTTAAGATTCTTATATATCCGTCCTGTATATTTTGCTCTCGCAGAGCTTCCCAGATGTACCCGTGTTCCAGGGAGTCAAAGGCCTTATTATAGTCTACGAATCCTAAGAAGTAAATTTTATTATACTCGTTGTATTTTTGTAGCACTTGTCTTAGAACATGGATGTGATCTATGGTTGAAAATTTACTTCGGAAACCCGCTTGTTCTCTTGGCTGGTTTTCGTCGAGTACTCTGGTAATTCTGGACAGAATAATTTTTGAAAAGACTTTATAAATGTTCGACATTAAACTGATTGGGCGATAATTTCCAATTTCCTCTTTATCTCCTTTCTTGTGTAGCAGAATGATCGTTGATTTTGTCCAGTCTTGTGGAATGATTTCGGTTTCTATAATTTCATTAAATAAGTCTGTTAATATTGGAGCAATTATTGGTAAAGTAGATTTGAGTAATTCGTTGGTTATTTGATCGGACCCAGGTGTTTTGTCTACTTTTTGTGTATTTATAGCTTTAGCAGTTTCTTCTTCTAATATTTTTGGTAAAGGTTCAAAATTTAATGGATGTTGTTCCTCTGTAGCTATTGTTGGATTCTTGCTTTTATATAATTCTTTATAATAGTCTGTAGCCACCTTTATTATCTCAGGTCTTTTCCTTGTATGTTTTTTATTCTTTGTTTTTACTGTTAGCATCCATTCTTTTTTGTCATTTTATTCTTTAATAGCCTTTTTTACTCCACCAGTTCTTTTAATATGTTTTTCTAATGTTTCCTGTCTTTTAATTTTCCTATCTTTCCTAATGCTTTCATTTATCTTTTTACTGACTTCTGTTATCTTGTTTCTTTCTTTTCGGTTACTTTTCTTTGATTGTAGCAGTTTCCTCCTTTCTTCAAGTAGCTGTTGAGTTGTTATAGATGTTATTTTTTTATTTGCTTTTCTAGTATCTGTTTTAAGTACGTTTAAAATCTCTCCATATTTTTCTTCAATAGGTGTGGGTTTTTCGGTGAATGTTCCCACCAACGCTTTTAAGTTGTTTATAAGCATCTCACTATTCCCAGTACACATCAGGGCTGAACTATCACTTTGCCATCTCTTGTTCTTTTGTATACGCCTGCCTGTCAATGTAGCACGAACCATTCTGTGATCTGAATTGAAATTCAGGTTCTGTACAATAGAGACGTTTTTAAATGTTTTGATGTTATTTGACAAGATAAAATCTATTTCGTTTTTATAAACACCATTTGGAGAGATCCATGTCCATTTCTTTGTTTTCTTTTTCTTAAAAAAACTATTAAGAATACTAAGTTTATTTTGGAGAGCAAATGAAACTAGCCTTGCGCCATTCTTAGTTCTTTTACCATGCCCATATTTGCCAATTGTGTATTCTTCACCTGTGTTATCACATATTCCTATCTGACCATTAAAGTCTCCCATCACTATGATCTGTTTGTGGGCATTTTGAATCGTTCCTTGTAAGTCGAGATAGAATTTTTCTATTTTGGCTATATCTTCTTTATTATTCGATTCCGGTGGCGAATATGCTTGGATGATAGACCATTTTTCTTCTTTGTTGACAGGCAGTGTTATATTAAGGATAGCTATTCTTTCAGTTACTCCTTTAATTTCGATAATCCTATCGGTTAGTTCCTTTTTAATTAAGAATCCCACTCCATATAGACCCGGTGTCTCACCTATGTGGTGTAGAATGTAGTTTCCATAATCATTTATTGTTTCCCCGTATCTTCTCATTTCGCTTATTCCTATTATGTCCCATTTTAATTCTGATATGGCCATTTCAAGCTCTTGAAGTCTCTCTGGTGTCCTTAGTGATCTTGTATTAAATGTTGCTATATGTATATCTGTTGTTTTTCTATTATTCTTTGGAGGGTCTTGGTCGTTTTCCCCCACGAGGACCAGTCGGCTTGGCGGTCGGCTTTAAAACGAAGTAACAGGCTGTTACTTCGTTTTAAATATAAGTCGATTACAAACTGATCGATACATTGAACTCTGTATCACACGAACTACTCCCAAGAGACGAGAAATACTGTCGTGTCACTTATAACTTATACGGTACCAAGTCTTGGACTTATCTTACTAACGACTTGGTTGTTGCTTGTCTACAAGTCAAGTATTAGTATTATCCCGTAATTGAGGCCCACTCAGTGGGCAAGGCTTTCGTCTTCAATAAAGAAGGTTTGGATTTGAGACTTGGAAGGTTGTATCTTCACTCTACTTCACTGTTTTTAGATGGCGAATATAAAATTTGTGACTGTAATTCATTCAACGAATAAAGAACAAGAATAAGATTATTATATTGAATAATAATTCATATATATTTGTTTAACAATTCTATAATTTGGCATGTAGGTGGAAATTGAAAAACACAACACCGACTTTCAGTTGTACCTATACTAAATAACTATGAAAAACTATTACATTTAAATACATATAACAAAAATAAAACCTAAGAAATAAATATAAAACCCTTTATAACTCAATTAAGAACGTCACGAGGTTGAGAAATTTTATTCATTGCTGTATCTTTGAGATTTGAAATGAAAAACGTGAATTATAGACTATGAGTCAAGCTAGCATTTCCCCATGTTTTTGCATTGACACTTTATTTACAAACTGTTTATGAACAAAAACAAAATACTATAAAGTCGCGATCGGGCTTTTATTGACATGTTATTATTTTCAATAAATATATTTATAGCTGAAGAGTCTGATTGTTTGATCCGGCTAATCTCAGGAACTAATGGTTCGAATTTAATATTTTTTTTTGTGTCGTATAGTTCTTTAATCAAGGAAGGTTCAAGGCCGATTCTTATTAATTATACGCGAGTGAAACTGCGGGACACAGCTAGTTTTCAATAAAAAAAGGTTTATTTACAAAACTCCAAATAGATTTCATATATTCATTGAAATATATTTTATGTTTCAAAACGAAATGTTTATGAAAATTGATTGTGAGTTATTTCCATTTTTTTAAAATCATGTATTTTATATCCAAGGATTTATTTAATGTCGGATATATCTAAAGTCCCCAGTGTTTCTAATATTGTGCTTACTTGCTGATCGCTTAAACCTCGCTATAAAAGTTCATAGCGCCAGTTTCTTAATACAAAGTTCCAAGTTTATTAAACAATGTATTTATATTGTAAAAGTATACTTTAAAACATTATTTATTGCAACAAATGTATAATGTATATTGTATTAATATACATAATATCTTATTTTAATAATGATCAAGTGCATTCAAATTTCTACAGACATCAAATTTGAAATTGAGCTAAATTAAAATAAATCCCAAAGTATTATGTATATTACATAGAACACGATGTATATATTTTTATTTACACATATCATAGTGGCTGTGTTTATATATAGTTTATTATATGGGTAATGCTACACATCTCTTTGCGATCTGATATTACAACAAAGCATTTCAGAATGAAAACAAATATCAAAGGATGAGAGTAAAACTCCGTCTGAACTCAATAAAATCTTGGGAAAACGCAAGAAAGGCGAAATCCAATAAACTCCCACCTGCTATGTCTTCGTATCCAGGAATGTTGGGAATGCCGTTCATTACTACTCTGCACTTTCAACTTGTTACCTATCCAATTTAGCCGGATTTTAGGAATTCTAGAAATTTTCTACAGGATTTCGTAATAAGAAATTTCTTCGAGTTTTGGATGTCGGTTTGATTTTAATGGTTTAAAGCAATGTTTCATATTTTTATACTTTGGTCGAGGTGGAGTAACATGCACCTTATTAATACTGTTAAGTATACAGAATTTTAGGTAGGCAGACAAGTCGTCCATTTGATGGTAAGTGGTCACCAGCGTCTATAGAAGGCGCTGGTGACCACTTCGATTTCATGAATTGGCGATAATTACCTTTGTCTTTATAAGAAATATTAACCATCACTTACATCGCCAATATGCTACCTACCTTGAGATCCAAGATTTTATGTACCTTGTACCAGCAGTTTAACTGACTCACTCACATAACAGTACTTAGTATTGTCGACGGTAGAATAAATGATGAGTGGGTGGTACCTACTCCGGCGGACTTGTACAATGAACTTCTACCACGTAATTTATATACTTTCGTTTTCACTATTAAAACGATATAAAAAGCGATCTTCACTGCAAACATACTCATTCATTTTATTGTAAAGCTGAAAAGCGTAAATTACTTACAGAGCTAATATAAAAATACTATTTTTTTTTAATACGTTTTTGTTTAACAGTAAAATAACTAATTAGGTAATCCAAGAACCAAGAAAGCTCTGAAATTGCATTTGATATTAGAACTGTAAAGAATGAAATATTAAAGTGCCACGCGATGAAGATTAAAGTGTTCTCTATAAAAACATTTGGTCACCTCTACTTTCTGAAAATTGCATCAAATATTATCATAAGTCCTTATCTATAATATATAATAAATATAAAATTATATTTTTATTATATACTTATAGATAGTCACAAAATACAATTAGTTAATGGATTAGCAGAGCTTAAGTATTTACGGAAGGTATTTAATATTTAAAATTCCTTATGTTATACAGCAATTTCGGAAGCAAAACAAGTTTAATTTAACCTTTGTCTATCACGGAATGAAGTTTAAAAGTATTGTGTATCCAATTAAAATTTCTCCTGTCGCGAGATGGCATTTTTACGAACTCAGCGACTACAGGCGTTGAGTTCCAACTTTTCTAATTTAGAATGTCGTTGACCCAAAGGGTTGCGTACGGCCGTAATTATCTCTTCTCGTAATTTACATACAAAATATATATAAGACCTTTTTTATATTTCATTGATGACAGACTATGTATAAGTCTCCTTTAAATATAGTGCTTAATTCAGAAAAGCAATGTTTTTTGTGTCCGGTTTTAAATTGTGGGTGAGACAATTTATAAGAACAGGTCCAAGGAAAATAACATCTTAGTGAAAGCGCATTCAAATATTAGTTATTGCAAGTACGATATTTCGCCCCATGGGTTTATCGTAGCACACACATAAGCTTATTAAACAGTTGTTAAGGTGAATATGAGCGCGAGTAATTCTATAAAGAAAATTAAATGTATTCTAATAAAAGTAACTGCAAATGTCCTACTGCTGGGCAGAAACATCTCTCCACTCGAGGAAAAGTTTTGAAGTTTATTCCACTACACTGCTAGAATGCGGGTTAAATACCACCACAAGTGTATCTACATGCGGTGGTATTTTATCCAACACATGCGGATTTTCTCACATTGTTGCCCTTAACGACCAAGAGATAAACCGTAAATATAAATTAAGCACATTGAAACATATTTATGCATGCTCGAACTTGAAGCGGTAATATTCCGATAAAATTCGTACGGTCTAGCCACTACACCATCATATTAAAATAATAAAAATCAAAAAGAAAGGATTATTGTTGGAAGGAAATATATGATAGCTATGTAACAATAAAAGTAGTAAATAACAGATGTGCTCCAAAGTAGGTTGGTGAATAGATGGTTTCCTCGCGATTTTCCTTTAGCACTGGTCACGAGATGAATTATAAACACAAATTAAGTTTATGAAAATTCACAGGTGCTAGTGCTAACCCAGAACCATTGAGCATTCAAACCATTGAGCAATCACTATATACTTAATAGTTTTATGATATTACAATACATATTTGATATTATTATTTGTTTATTATTAAACTACTACCAGTTGTACTAATTGTGCATATACAGTGATTCATACAACAAATAAATACTAAAAACAATGGTTACAACACGAGTGAATACAACACTTGATAATTATATACAGTCCTTTCACGGGTTTATGCATGTTATCCATGACAAGACAGACTGACAGAACGGCCAGCCTATGTGTGACCACAGCAGGTGTTACGGACAACGCTTAGGGAGAGGTTGGACTCTGTTGGGCTTCAATAATATGAACATCATACATACATATAATTCAGCTAAAACGTGTTACATAAAGACAAAATTAACAAGCATTTATTCAAATAAGAACTAAAAATAAATGAATCTGATTGGTACATTTTACTTATAGGCTACACTTTAAATTAATATCTTGTTTATTTTGTTAATGATAACTAAATTATCAAAAAATATTTGCTATTTTTAAAAACCTTATATATTAAATGTCATGAGCTTTTCTGTAGACATTTAAGACCAACGACGAAGATGGACAAATCATTCACATACATGTCTCATATATTGGAGGCCCATTCTGTAAGAAACTCACCGCAGAAAACGGTCGTGAAATTTCATAAGGTGATAAGCGATAATAATTATAGCATTACAAAAAAGAATATAATAATCAATGTTAAAAAAAATCAATATAAAAACAATTTTTTTACTACCTACTACATGCCTTTATTTATTTTATTTATAAAAAAAATAATGATTGGTAATGTATAAAATGATTTCACATCTTATTAAGCAAACATGTCACAAGCATCACATTTGAACGGCTTCTTTTTTGTAAGCATTCGATTTATTATGGTTTCGACATTTATTTCCGCGTGATTAAAATAGCCGTAAAAAAATCAATAAAAAACGTTCAAATCAGCAATGCCTTCATATGAGGAGGGAAAAAATGAAGTCGTCAAAGGAAGGAAAATTGTAGAGCGGCACAAATAATGCGGCGCAAACAACACGGCAATAAAGATTTATTGCGGAGATTTTTCACGAAACATGACGATGCGATGCGAGTTACAAGCGAGAGCGATGAATCGGTACCGATAATATTAAAGCAAAAAAAATGTTACATTTATTACATTTCATTCGCATATATAACAACATCTTTATAATAATAATAATAAATTTTTATTTACACTCAAAAATCATGCACACAATTTGCAGTATTATGTTATACTAGGGTTTTTACATTTGCATACAGGCGGTAGACCTCTTTACCCCGAAAATAATATAAATAATAATGATCTTACGAGTAGTTAATGTTATGTGTACTAAATATTTATAAGCCTATTTGTAAACCTATATATTTATAACATGATTTACGCTTCCAAGAACTTTTTATTTAATATAATTTCAATACTCTTATTAATTGTACCGTTGCGTGAAACATGCGAAAAAGTTAATGAACTGACGAGAGATGGCGTAGGCGTCGCCATGGTGATAATTTGAGACGCGAATTGAAGAAAATTATGATTAATTTTATTATGATGTAATTTTACATTTGAGCGTACTGTTTCAATTAATTCACACAAATAAAAACTCGACATCAAAAATTAGGCTACATGTACACTTAAAAATAATATTTAAAATATCTAACCAGTTACTTTTGTAGTTCAGGATGATGAACCTAATATTGTTTTGTATGTTTTTACGTCCTAGCTACTCAACCTATTATCATGAAATTTTGTATACACGTTGCTATGGGAATGGAAAAGGACTTAGACTGAAGACCTGCTCGCCGCCCACACGCAGGCGAAACTACGGGCGGTACATATATAGCAGATTTGCTTTGCTGTGGTATGGCTAACATCGAAGTCTGATTAGAATTTTTACCATTTCTTATGTCTAAGTAAAAACTGTAAACTGCTCAAAGGAGCCAGGTTGAAAAAACATAGTTTTCCATCTTTAGTCGTCGATTTATTTCCGTCTAATTTAAACCCTTACATCCAGGTCGGACTGTATGATATTATAATATAATATTTCTTAAATTGAATATAGAATTAAATTCTCCAATAAAATAAGAAAAAAAAAATAGTTGCTTTAAAACGAAACAAAGCGAAGGAACTTGAGAATACCGACTGAAAATATTTCGATTGTTAAGATAATTATAATGTAATCAAAAAACCACTCTTAACAAATGCCATTTTTACACTATTAATTGTTCTGAGGTATGAAGCCGGTAACACGAAGAGCCACTTCAGACGGGCGCATTCCTTGCCGTAATAAATGACAATTAACGTTGATACACGTTAGTACTGCAATGCGTACCAGAATCTACTGAATATCTATCCGAATGAATATATAGCCCCTAATGGAGTAATGATGAATGGTATATAAGCAATGTATTCACGATAAATTGAAATAAGCTATTACAGTTTCGATATATGTAAAGCTTATATAAAATACAAAAAAAAATCAAGTAAAATGATATGAAAAGCGGTGTTATGACTTCATGAGTCTTTTCTAACCTTAAAACAAATCATTAATAATGTTAACGTGAAGATCATGATTAATTGGTGGTAGAGCTTTGTGCTAGCTTGTCTGGGTAGGTACCACTACCACCCACTCATCAGATATTATACCACAAAACACTTAAGTACTTGGTGTTGTTCTGTGAGTGAGCCAGTTGAATTACATGTACAAGGGTCATGACATCATAGTTACCAAGGTTGGTGGCGCATTGGCGATGTAAGCGATGGTTTCTTACACTGCCAATGTCTAAGAGCGTTGGTAACCGTCAGGTGGCCAATTTGCTCCTCCACTATATTCTAAAAAAATGATTAATCATCAAACAACATGTAAACTGGATACAATTATTGAAAGGACGCTTAGTTTATTAAATATTATAAAATAAAATACTTTTATTTTTTTATTTACTACTAATAGTTTTCACTAGGACTATTGCTCTAATTAAAAGTGAGTGATTTAATAAAAACAAAACATTTTTGGTAACATAATATTTTCAATTATAAAAGAAAACACAGTGAAACTGAAAATATATTTTTGATAAGGATTAATATAGTTTGTCAAATTGTTTGAACTAGTTATCGGGAAGTGGAGCGTTATAATGCTATCGAAATTAATTAGATACCAAGCATCAAGAAATATTTTACACTGATTGTTATTTAATTTCGTCGACGACATCGGATTGTTTCATTTGATTTACGAGATTGGTTCAATGATGCGAAAAATATATTTCTATTTTGAACTAAGGTTATGAATATTAATAAATAATTTCTACATAACCAAGGCCAAGTCATATTTTTAGGTAAAAAAATACCTAAATGAAAATGCTATCTTTCTCTTTTTAACGTGATAGATTACATGTTTATGCATACAAATGATATACCTCTACTAATTATATTCGAACTAAAATAAAATTATATAATATGTATTCACATTTATATTAAATGAATATGTGGCTTATTATTATTCTTTTAATAAACCAGCCTAGTAGTTGAATTGACTCGTTTGTGTTTATGGACATTGTTTAAAACTATGCGGACTTCAACCATCGCTTTTGAGGTTCGACTATTAAAAATTTGTATGGCTAATTCGATTATTAAAACTAACTTATTCTCATATCATAGCATAAAATAACTGCTCGAATCGCTATGAAATGGCTCTGTGAACTTATTCTTACTAATATTATAATAATGAGAAGTTGAGTTTGTTTGTTTTTTACCGCTATCTGAACTTTGCGAGTACTGAATGAATGGTAAAATCATTTTGCAGTATGATTTTTAAAAACACCGATACGAGGTTTCTGAGGGACTTTTACATAGTAAGTAAACGTCAATTTATTTGTTAACATTAAACTAATAGCAAACTCCTATCATTTTAAGAAGGTTAGGTGCTTACTTCTGAAGAAAATAAAGATAGAAAAATAAAGAAGAAATGTTTAATATTTCAAACATCGGCAATGGTGACAACTTGCCATCAGGTAGCTCATTTTACCATTTTATTATTATAGGTAATTTCCGCCTGCCCAAAAACCCTATCCAAAAATCTTTTTTAAAATTTTAAATCAAGCATAAAACTTACTTACATACTTTTAACGCTATATTTCTCCCTACTAGAAATTCTTATTGAAAAATTTTCACTAAAGTAAAATAAAGAATTTGAAGCAAAATTTCTATTCAAATTCCATATTAAGCCAATGTCATTTAGTTATAATATAATACAGTCTTTACGATATTACATTCGGCCGGCATGAATGTATAAAACGCAAAATTCGATATCACGAGACGATCCAACGAAACTTGCTATTACTTTTTACGGAACTGGCAAGCCCGTTTCGGTGTCAGCATTTTGCTAATGTTCGACAAGAGTGCCAAATCGGCGATGATTCTGTAACTACCAAAACACCAAGCGTTGCCAACAGACGTGCCAAATAACCGTGGATGTAATGAGTTGATTCCGCACTCGATTCTGGCTTCCATGGGACGGTAGTATTAATATTTTGAATTAAATGTTCGAAACTTTGTTGAAAGGTTTCTTACGTTAAGTATAATTTTCATGATCGCTAAGTTGGCCTCCCTGGCCAACTGGCTGGTCGTGAAACCAAGTGCAAGCCCGGCAATCACCTCCACGTGCTTAATTTGCCTTTATAATTATTCATGATTATCCAATTATGCTCAATTATAATTAATTATATTAACTAATTTACCTAACTATTGAAACTTTGTCATTAATTAGGAGACATTTACAAACAATTATTTACTGTATATTCTTGCATTTATTGAGGAAGTTGTTTCTGAATGTATATTTAAATAACGTCAAGATTACCTCCAAAACTTTGTCACATACGCCTGTTTCTAATTACTTTGTAAAGTATAATTTATTTTGTACTTAGAATATAGAACCACATTCCTCGGTCTACCATCTCCATGCTGAATTATTTAACCGTAGGTTGATATCTATAATAATAGTCAGTAGTTCGCATGATAAATGTAAACACTGTGTAAAGTTCTCACCTAAACCTTAATGTAATAATTATAATATTTAAGTAAAATTATTTCTCTATATCATTACTAATATTATAAATGCGAATGTAAGTTTGTTTGTTACGCTTTCAAGCCTAAACCACTAAGCCGATTTTAAAAATTCTTTCACCAACGGAAAGCTACATTATCAGCGAGTAACATAGGCTATATTTTGTCCCCGAATTCCCACAGGAACGGGAACTCCGCGAGTGGAACCGCGGGCAAAACTCTAGTATTATATATAGTCGATGTGTTTTATATATTTATTTTCAGTGGGTGTTCTTTTTTATACACCTACTACCTTCTTTGTGTGTATTTGTATTTTAAGTTTATGAAACAAAAATAAACCTTATTTTTTCTCTGAATTTTAGATTCCATCGTATCGTTCTTAAAATGTAAATAAAAACTATAATTAGCTACTTTTACGGAAACATCACGCGTGAGTTAACATCAAACGTTACGCTAATACGTAAATCCGTCAAAAACGTTCGGATTTTCATACGAAAAATACGCCACGCATATCATATCTATAATATATGTACATATTTTCAAAGCACCGTAAGCAAATTAAGGCTCAGATATTCACCCCTCTGAATTGGTGCTAATAACCGCATCTACGAAGCCCCAGGCCTACATATGTACACTCAAACACGTATAAACTAAACAAAAAATATGCCAAAGAAAATTAACCTTTATTACTAATACTCAGGATTTACAACCGCGTGGTCATTTTTTATAATTTTGTATGTAGACCGCTTTGTCATATGACACGACGTATTGAAAAAAAAATGTTGTATTTCGCCTCTTTTCACGAGCAGACGCATCGTGACGTGATGATAGATGACGAGGTTCTTTTAAGGGTTAAACTGACACGGCCTGATTATGTTTTTCATATTCTATTCTAGACAGGATGCGTCGTTGGTAAAATAGGTCATAAAATAAATATGATACGATGTTAAAAACCATAGCTTTGATCTAGGTGAGATAAATTCAATATTTTTTTTATATTTATAATTGTGGTAGCAAAACAACTTTTTATTTATTATTAAACTAACTGTGCACCGCAGTTTCACCCGCGTATAATTAATAAAAATGTAATGAATACAAATAAGTCTAGAACCTTCCTCGATAAAAGGACTATACAACACAAAAATAAGTTTAACCAGTAGTTCCTAAATTCGAACCAGTAGTTCCTGAGATTAGCCGGATCAAACCAACAAACTCTTCAGCTTTATATACGTACAATAGAATAGATTTATCAAATGCTACTTATAAAATCCGAGATGGCCCAGTAGTAAGAACGCGTGAATCTCAACCGATGATCGTGGGTTCAAACCCGGGCAAGCACCACTGAATTTTCATGTGCTTAATTTGTGATTATAATTCATCTCTTGCTTGACGGTAAAGGAAAACATCGCGAGGAAACCTGCATGTGTCAAATTTTACTGAAATTCTGTCACATGTGAATTCCACCAATGTGAACTCCGCCTTGGAGTAGCGTGGTGGGATAAGCTCGAAACCTTCTCCTCAAAAGAGAAGAGGCCTTAGCCCAGCAGTAGGACATTCACAGGCTGTTACTTTACTTACTACATATTAAAATAACTCATAAATACTAATATGCGTAATATGTAATGCAGATATAATCGCAATATTCGTTGACAAAGAGTAAATATAAGAAATAATCGAATCTGAGTAAAAGAATGAAGTAATATTAAAACCACAACTCTTTTACATTTGAGGAGGGCAGAATTAGTAAATAGTAACGTTCTTAAAAAAATCATTCATCCTTGTTATTACATATATAATGTGATGGATTTAAAAACATCGACTTTTTAATCCTTAAAATATCAGTGGACAAGAGAGATTCGAACAATAAAACCGATATATTGAAAAAATCCTCGTTTCATAGGGGCTTCAACGCAGACTGTAAAAAAACTATTTGTCCACCTCCGCCCCGTGGCGATAATAATTCCACAATAGCAATAAAAAATCAGCGACAAATCTCAAAATCCCTCGGACGGCCAACTAGGCACGCCTTCGAAATTATTAAGTCCGTTCAAAGACCCGTTGTTATAACACGTCAAATTGAAAACCAACTTCATTGCGTATAAAATAAAATCCAATTTCAAAAGTTATGTTACGGGTTGCTTACTCCTTCCTACTTTTAAAAAAGTATTTACGATGCCATGGAATTTTACGCTGCTGAGTTTAATAGGCGACGTACTATATTTCGTCCCGCTCTACCAGCAATTGCTATCCTGTTTTACGGTCAAGCTCATTCAATCTGACTTCCTATAATCCAATACGAGAGCGGACAGACAGGATTTGTGTTCAGAAAATATCATACGTAGGTCTTAGCGAAGGCTTACGGTAAATTGGTAGAAGATAGATTTTTAAATCTTCTATGAAAATTGAGAATTTTTAATAAAAATAATAACTCAAAATTATTTTATGTGTGAGTCTAATACATTAATTCGCATCAAATACCTCATTCCGTAGAATTTGAAACTAATGTTAACTCACTCGTAAGTAGCTGTTTTTTGGGTAAAAAAATAAACCTAAATTCTGATTTATCTGCATAAACTGTCAAAATGATCTTTAAGAAGAATCATCTCCTGCGATATAATGAAAATTACGGATTCAAATCCGGACTAGGTTCTCTAAAGTTTCTTATCCTAAATTTGTTTTTAAAATTCATCCCGCGAAACGAAAAGAAATCGTCGTTAGTAAACTTGTATATCTTGGATGAAAACCTGCTATATGTGCATCCACCAATCCGCATTGAAGCAGCTTGGTGGCTGCTACAAAATTTCCAAAGAGAAAAATGTTAACCCAGCCGTGCTATTTCACGATGTTTTCTTCGTTCGCGTTTCGTGGTGAGTTTCGAGTTTGCTCTTACAGAATAGGTTACTTTAATCTATTTTAAGATTGTTTGAACGTAATTCATACATATTATACGGTTTATCTGCGTATGACAATTTTTATTTGTTTGATCTCAATGATATATTAAATACGTTTGATTGATTTAATTAAGGCGTATGAAAGTATGATTGATTATACTACTAGCTATTTTGCATAAAAATTCAGGTGAAGCAGTAAATAAAGGCAATGACGTCACGATTATGCGCAACACGTGTGTCGCGTCAGATCAACCATCCTCCATCTGAACAATAACCGGGTACAAAGCCTGGTAATCTAGTTCGTCTTGTCACGACATAAATCAACATAAATTATCTGTTCCAATTACAATTTCTGTTATATCTCTATTTACTTTCTAATTCATGTGCACGAAATACAATGTACATAATCTCATCAATGGTTGTCGCACCATGACAGGATTACTGGACACTAGACGTCACGTGTGGTCTAAGTTATAAATGGTTGGACATAGTTTTTTTGTTGTGGAACATGGGCAAGTGGTAGATGGTAAGTGGTCACCAACGCCAATACACATTGACATAGTACAAAATCTTAACTTTCCCTAATCGCCAATACGCCACCAACCTTCGGAACTAGGATGTTATGTCCCTTGTGCCTGTAATTATACTGTAAAACAGTAATGTTTCCATCTTATTAAAATATATGAAAATAATGAAAAATGTAAGTTTAGTTAGTTTAGAAGTGTTCACAATAGAAATAGAGATTACTGTGCCCCATGAGTACCTTTAATAAAAATACACATCTAAAATTTTTGATGTTATAGATACGGGCAACTGACTGTGTAAAAAATGTGGCTGTAGTATATTTGAAAAATATGCACTCCCACCAAAACGAATCTGTTGTCTAATTAATTGCCATATTATTGGTTTAAATCAGAAATTGTTAAATAAAACTATAAGCCGGCTTTACAAAAATATAACTGCAACAAGATGAATGGTCGGCTGCTTGACTTATCAGCGTTACATGTTCAAATGTTTTATTAGAAATAGGTGGAAATATGGCTGTATATTATTATGTACTGTCAGTACTCCTTGTGTTATTGTGCCCCATATTACCCTAAACAGGCTTATTTGCTAATTTTTAATTTGAAAAAAAATTGGAATTTTATGCTAATAAATTTGTATTGATAATTAAGGTTTTTAACGTAACAGCTTGCTTTAAAAACAATAACACAAAATTCATTATGTACAATATACATAACGAATAAAACAAAGAATGTCATTGAAAATTAACTACAAGCACACAAAGCTAATTGAATCCATGAATTTTTTTTATTAAACAAAAGGAATTTTAGAAACATGCTTTCATGAATTATTCTGTGTCCTAAAACGAATATTTATAAATAAATAAAATTTTGTAAAAACGACTTGCTGTCAATGTTTCAGGATTTGCAAAAACACGAATTTATTGACACCAATATTACAGAATTGTTGCTTGAATGAGTAGCTAGCTTTTTAGATATTAAATCGTTATATTAGGTTTTCATCGTAGCCTTTATAATAATTTTATCAATCGCTATTCGAAAGGACTTGGGTCGTGGCTGTGGGTATATCCATCGCACATTTGATTGATTTATTACTCTGTTTGTCGTTCAACAGTGAGCGACAATGAACAACGCGACCGGATCAGTGGTGAGAACGATATATCGAAAATTAAATCGATAACCCTTTGATTGGTTTAGTTATAACATATTGCATGGCTTCCTGTAATAACACGCATTGTAGATTCCCATGGTACTATAATTTTATGTTGTAATCTAATATTATGAAAGAGAAAGTAACACTATCTACACAACCAATTTTGATAAAATGTATTAAGAAGTTAGCTTCAATTAAGTATAAAATTCTATGTTATATAGGCTACTTTTTTATAAGTTACACCTAATTTTCTCCCCCTAAAACTCGGGCGTAGACGCTACCGAGAACTAGTAATTAATAAATTAAAGTAAAATCGACTAGGGTAATTTTGTCAATAGGAAAATAATTACAATACATTTAAAACCTACACGCTTAGCAATATATATAATTGACTATATCTACCATTTATTTTAAATTCTTATTGCTATATTTTATGTTTATAAAATTTAAATATACAATATGAATAGATTTTTATTTATGATTTTTCACACTTTTTTACTAATTTATATTTTTAATGAATAATCCACGAAATGTATTTAGTAGCTATCTAGCTACAGATCTTTAGGTTTTAACGGGTTTGAAAATCCGGTCGAGCCAATATACTGTTTTTTTAATTCTCAGTAGCTGCACGGAGTTAAACTTGGCAGTGATTACAATCCTTGGGAAGCATTCCATAGACGCGCCTGATCTTTCCACAGTCCTCTAAAATTGCCGTCCCATCAGTGTACCTGTTTTATTTTAACATACTTGACCATTATAAAATCTCATATGTACTTGTAAATTAATAAATAAATACATACTCGTATACTATAATCTTTATTTTATGACTATGGTTAAAAAAGTGCTTAGAATTGCATTCATATTTATAATTTGCTACTCATTTCCCAGGTCGGGTCAATAAATAGTAATTGGGGTTTTCTGCCAGAAAACTCTCAGTAGCAGCCCGAAGTCTGGAAGTTGGAAGTGTGTACACTCCCGTGCCTCGGAAAGCACGTTAAGCCGTTGGTCCTGCGCCTGAACTCTTTCCGGTCGTGTCGGATTGCCGTCCTATCGGTTTATGAGAGCTAAGGAAAAGAGAGTGCAACTGTGTTTGCGCACACACTTGTGCACTATAATATCTCCTGCGCAGCTGGCTAATCTCTCCTGAGATTGGCCGCCGTGGCCGAAATCGGTCTGGAGGTCCTTTGCTACTCATACATTATCATTCTATGTTTCTAAAATTAATCAATCAATGCATGCTGAATGACTTTAATTTGTAAATAAAATAAACGGGACAGTTAAAGATCTATTTTGCGTATACACTACTTCATTGCCATATAAGTAATTTCGTTGTTATATTTTGTTTTGTTATCTCTCAATTGCAGTAATGGTTTCACCGCATATAATTGCAACCCTCGGCTAAGAGTTAATTTGGAGAGTGTCCAAATTTTGCTTTTATACGCAAATAAAAGTAGAAATACGCTAGTTTTTGTGCAAAGAACGTTATTTAACGAATGAATTTAAGATAAAATTTAAGAGAGCCTTGTCATCAGCAGTGCTTATAGTACGAAAGATTAACGATTATTTCCAATAACAGACTTCAGACTAAAACCCAAGCAAATATAGCTAATTGCAACACTATGATAATCTTGTCTGGTGTTTTGACAGTAGTGTTTTTTTTGCGTTGGTTAAACGCTTATAATTTAAGCGTGGTATTTCAAATAGTTCGTTATATTTTTACTTCGATATCTATATTATTATTATGTCTTCAAATTTAAAATAGGAACGACTTCTGGCAATATTTATGTATTATTTCGTATTTACATCTATACTATAATATAAAGCTGAAGAGTTTGTTTGTTTGATTTGGCTAATCTTAGGAACTACTCGTTTGAATTTAAAAAATATTTTTTGTTGGATAGTCCTTTTATCGAGGAGTTTTTATTAATTATACGCGGGTAAAACCGCGAGGCACAGCTTGTTAATTTATATATTTAATTCAGGGTAAATATCATGTTAAATAAAAAACATAGTCAAAATGTATACCATTTTAAAACTAATTAAAAAAAAGCTTTCCTAATATTTAACCAAATTTTTATATGTAAAAGAATAATGTGAAATCTAGCCACTTTCGACATTAGCGCTAATAATGTCCAGTATTTTAATAGTGCTGCTGTTTCGCTTTGTTAAAGCACTCATAAACGTAGCGACTGGTTTTTATAATGGTTCGGTAAATTTTAACTTTACAGCAGCTGTATTATTATCATTTTCTCTTCGTAAATTTTAAATAGCTAACGAGTTCTGACATTCATTTTGCGATTCATATTATAAAATTAAATATAAATGAATTGTAAATGTAGCGTATCTATTATTTATATGCTTACTTTTAAAACATTTTTAAGTACTTTTTATACATTTTTAATATATATGTATGTGTGCATATATACTATTGTATGCGTGATTATTGAATAGTTTATTACCTAAATAAGTAATACAGTCGTGTATTCCACCAACTTGTATTTATAAATGATTTGTAGTATAAAGTATAAATAAAAATTATTTAAACTGTATAAGTACTGTGCTCCATTAGCTTCTGACATTCGTATGAAAGAGGATTGCCGACATAAAGTTAATTTGAAAAATATAATATAAATATAAAATACGTGGTTCAAATTTTTATTAAAAACAACTATTATATTGAATATAATAATGACGGAATAATAACGGAATGGTACCCTAAAGAATACCCTAAGAATACTTGGTGGAAGAGCTTTGTGCAAGCTCGTCTGTGTGGGTACCACCCACTCATCAGCTGATATTCTGCCGCAAAACAGCAGTACTTTGTATTGCTGTGTTCCGGTTTGAAGGGTGAGTGAGCCAGTGTAATTACAGGCACAAGGGAAATAACATCTTAGTTCCCAAGGTTGGTGGCGCATTGGCGATGTAAGCCCATCGCTTACATTTTTTTACTACTTACCATCAGGTGGCCCACATGCTCGTCCGCCTTCCTTTGCAATAAAAAAAAAAACTTCTTTTACTTTCTTTTTTTTTTTTTATTGTATATGAAGGCGGACGAGCATATGGGCCACCTGATGGTAAGTGGTCACCAATGCCCATAGACATTGGCATTGTAAGATATGTTAACCATCGCTTACATTGCCAATGCGCCACCAACCTTGGGAACTAAGATGTTATGTCCCTTGTGCCTGTAATTACACTGGCTCACTCACCCTTCAAACCGGAACACAACAGTGCCAAGTACTGCTGTTTTGCGGTAGAATATCTGATGAGTGGGTGGTACCTACCCAGACGAGCTTGCACAAAGCTCTACCACCAAGTAAAGTAGAGGAAGACAGCCAAAGCGATGGGAAGACGAGTTGAAGCAAGTAGCTGTGCCAGAATGGCTACGTACAGCACAGGACAGAAACAAGTGGAAATCCTTAGAGGAGGCCTTTGTCGAAAGACAAGCTGTTAAGAGGGGAGGTAAGACGAATGCCGAGAATATGTGCTAGTTTAAGTTAGTTTATTACCTATACTGTTATAATTTCTTTTTAAGTCAATATTTTTTGTATATAAGTTAAATAACAGCAAGAAAGGCTTATTTTATTTTATTTATTTATTTATTATATTGAATAAAATTTACAATTGTTAGTTACCTTACAAAGCTGAAAAATAATTGGATTACTTTTTTCTTTTTTTCATGAAATAAGTAGGAAGACGGTCAAATGTAAAATACTTCAAATGACCGGTAAGTAAATAAATATATAACAATATAAAAAAATACTATATATATATATATATATATATATATATAAAATACTATATATATATATAATATTTTTTATCTACCGGAATGGCAAATGACTCTACTTTACCTAATGGTAAGTGGTAGTAGAGTCCAAACGCGACGACAACAAGTACCGTCAGATAGAATGTTCTGCAATAGCCGCCCTCTTCTTACCGACCAGCAAGATGCCTCAACCCGCCTTGTTTGAAGGAACCCAGGTTACAGAAGACGAGGAATACGTGAGCTGGTAAAGACTTCAATTTTTTGGAAGTACGTGGAAGAAGGGAATAATATATCAACAATGAGAAAAATCTTTATCATTTACATTCGTCTGCCATGTTTTGCACTAACCACTGAATTTAATCATCTAGGCGGCGACCGCATAAAAGAGTGACAAAACATAAGTACTAAAATACACTCTAATAAGAGTGCCAGACTTAAGTTTTTATATTCAGCTGATCAAAATCATTGAATAATAAAACATTGCATTTATGTGTTATAAAAAAAATAAAAAAAGTTTTCAAGCAAGTTGAAAGAGAGTACAGAGTATTGATATTCGGTTGTGAAATACCTATAGGTTGTACCCAGACCGATACAAAATTCTACAACTGGTTAAATCTGGCTTTGCACGAATCGTTTTACAAACACAATGCATAACGGATTTTAGACTAAAAGGATGGTAACAATTTTTTTTACTAATACATGATCCTATAAAAAATAAACAGAATATAAATTTATCTTTTAAAATATTGTTGATAAAGTGGATATTTTGGATTAACAACTGTTACCATAATAGTTTATCTATTTAGTCTTAACTTTTAAGGCTTTAACATATTATGAAATGAGATGATCATTCTTATTTATTTGGTGCGACGTAACTATCGTATAATCTACATATAATTTTTTAATCTATCAATCTTAAATTATCCTGTATTGAGTGTCACATTACTACTAACGCTAAATAAGAGTTTACATTTCAACCGGCAACGCAGAAAACATTGTGATATTTATGCAATTGAATTAGTTGAAATGAAATGATTTTTAAGAAAAAATGAACATAACTCTTATTCTTATAACATTACTAATAGTTTCACTTGTTAATATTTTCCCTAAACGGAAGCAACACTAAGAGGTTTTGAATGTATTTGGATGGCGACTGTCCAATAAATTTAGCTTTGTCAACTCATGAATTCTGTACGAACGTGCACGACAAATACTGATTATTTATAAGGAAGAAAGAAGAAGAAGAAGTAATTCTGAATGATAAACGATTGATTTTTGTGTTTATAATAACAACAAATATTGTTATTTTTTTATGATATTTCTTGTAAGTTACTTTTTGTAGCAACAATAACATTTAACACGTATATTTCATTTAAAAATATTTTTATCAATTACTAGAACATTGTGATAATTAAAATCAACTAAAAAAATAATCCATTATATACTTATGTAAGGGCGGGTATTAAATCCTTGAGTATCACAGGACTGGCATGCTTAGTCGTAACTAGTCGTAGTAGTCGTAGATGTTGTAGCACGTGACGACATGCTACGCGTTTTTTATTAATAACATAATTACATGTTTATAAAAATATTTTATTACTAGTAACATAACATAAAGAGGTTTACATAACTAAACGAAAATTACCAACCTTTGGTTTTTCACTAATTTACATTGGTGAAAAAATAAACAAAATATAATTAAAATAACAATTAATTAGAGACACTGCATTCCTGTTTAAAGCCTTAAAATTAATGTTTTAATAAGTTTATATTTTCATAATAGTATATCGTGGAACCTTACATAGTTTCAGTAGAACAATGTAGCCATACATGGTTGAAGCCTGAGGGCATGATTTGTTATGTATATGGAAATTTATTGTGTATGCATTTTTTTACTATAGCCTAATTTATAAGATATAAGAACTTATTTATAAGTGTTTCGATTATGAAATAAGATGTTAAGCAACTTAAGCAAGTAAATAATGTATACAAGGAAATATTAGTTGCATTAATGAAATTATAATTAACATTGACGAGAGGTACAATATTAAAGGCCCTTGTAAGACAGATATATTCACATCTATTAGTATTAAGCTATAATAACATTTATGTAATTGTGTTAAGGCATATAATGCTCCACCAAAACATCCCAACGTTGTTTTCATTAAGGCTCCCATCAAGAGCCTTTAAAGTTTAATTGAGTTGTGGATTTCAGTAACTAACGACTATCGGAAACTAACAAACTGAATTAAGAAATTTCTTGTTTGCTAAGGAGTCGCTTTAGATCTCAAATACAGTTCTCACTTCGGTAACTTAATAAATTATACAACATTTTTAATGTCAGTAAGTTAGAATTACATTTAATATTATAAATATGAAAACGTTTTATGTTTGAAAATAAATTTTATTAATTTAAAATTTTCAGTTATTTTTAAGACAGACTAGGCAAATTTGCAGGATATGTTATACTGCTACACATGTACTACGTGCGCAAACATTGTTTCACTTTATCTTCTCTCATAATCCAATGGAATGGCAATAACTAAAGAAAATATTAATATTACTTGTTATGGCAATCTGAAAATTATAATGATGATGTCATAAGATAATGTGTCAGCGCCTTCAGTTTGTCTAATGTACAAAGACACTTTGGTACATTTTATTTTCTTCGATAAATGACTTGTGTATTTATATGCGTTGTTGTGTGTATTTATACGTTTTCATGTATTATATTAGGCTTTAAAGCTTAGTGTATGCGGCGATTGGGAGAAGACTTGCGTTTTAAGATGATATATTATAAAAATTACCTGCAATAGCTATTATTCGCAAAAATGAAAGTCACTACCGATGACAAAGCGAATGTAAAACGCGTCTAATCTTACTTTAATTAAAACCAAGCGGTGTATAATCTGCCCTCAATTAATCGAATACATTAACATAGGAATACATTTACATTTCAATTCGGTACAAATTACAACCGACATGGCAGATTGGACCGGACGGCTGTATGACGGTTCTTTATTAGTAGTGTAATTATAAGACACAGGGCATGTATAAAGACGTCTCGTGTAGAGAGGTCGAGTAAAGGCAAATCCTATGTTATTTTGCTGCTAACAGCACCATATGATAACAAATATTTAGAAATATTTAGGGGATAAAAAGTAAAATAATACAGAGTAGAATCTAACACTTAAAAGTTCGGGATAAATAATTATTTCCATATGGTAATTTTTTGTACCTAAACTTCGTGTCCCAGCTATGTTCAGTACCTTTATACCACTGATATTGATCTTACTATTACAGCCAGAGTAAGCGAGCTCTTCAAAATGGCCGAAACTGTAGATTCATTTTATTAGATATTTTATTGTTTTTACTTTTCCGTCATCTAAAATTTAAACAGTTTAAGGCAGGATAACACATTTATAAAACGAAGACACTGCTGTGGAATACCACAAAATGCTCGATTATAGCTTCAGTCTTTTTGTCCCGCACTGTGTAACCAACTTTCGCACAGCTTTCTCGTGGTCAAAAATATTTAGCTAATATGCAATGTAACAGCAATATGCAATAACATATTTAAAACTATTACCATATTAGTTAGCTTTCTTCCTATCAATTTGATGGACTTTTTACGCAACTGCTGGCCATGATAACGACTGATCGACACAAGATATTTGTAATACAAATTAAATACGATTCCGTAGCCTCTTTAATCCTAGCTGAAGACAGCATTTAGGGTTTTCGTGGGTAAAGATTTCACAAAAGCCGGTCTCAAGTTCACCCACCGCCCCCCCTTAATTCTTATCGGAAAGTTCCCAATGAATTAAAGGTAGCTTAAAGCTAGGATACTTAAGAATAAATAGTTAAAATAAATTGTGATATACATAAAAAAAAATTTTATGGAAGATTTTGTAGAAATCTTAAACAGCCGAATAGTGAATGTCGCCTACTATCGGTTTTATGTATTAAAGAGAACATTTAACTTTATTTTTGTCTCAACAGTTATTGAAATTAGTCTTGATCAGATAGAATAAAAGATTTGATGGACGCTTTTTCTCTGGTAATAAGGAAAGTGATCTTGTATGCGGACAAAATTTTATAATACCTTTAAAAGCTAAGCATACCAAAATTGTAAAACTGTATTCTAAATTAGTACAATTATTGAATTGACTCTTTAGGTTGAGTTATATTTCATTGATTTTTCTGGATATATTTTTTTTCAAAATATACTGCACTCAGCCTATTTTGTGTTTATTTTTAGAACATGACACTGTTATTGGTAACATAATATGTATAAAGACAAAAATGAATATAAAAGTTTTTATATAACATTAAAGTTTATATATAAAAGTACTCAAATATATGTTAAATTCCACGATAAATCTTACATCATTATACGTGAAAACTTTTCACATTTTTCTTTATCGCAATAAAAAAACATAAAGTAAGAAATGAAATGAAATATTCGCTATATCATAATTTAGAAATTCAGTACATCGGAGAAATCTCATATGATACACTTTTGTTTTATCAAGAATTGCAATATTCCAGAAATTTATATTTTACTCTACAATAGAGAATTCAATGTATTCGTAAAATAAAAAGGTGTTCCCATTTTGTGGCTATAGACAACGATTTTAATAGCATGTTGTTTTTATCTTTGTGCACAACAATTAATAGAGTATACAAAATTTAATTAAACTATATCGTAATGAGTATCTTAGTAATTTATAATCTTCAATTACTCACTCTTATGATATATATGTTTTAGTCAATTTCATCTATCGCTTTCTCAGATTTTATCATCGTGTTTTGCGGTGAATTTCAAGTTTTTTATTAGAGTATTAGTAATTCAAACATATATTTTACTACCAAACTATTTTCATCCTTACTATAATACAAATAAAATCAATATTAAATATTGGCATTAAGTAACTAATATGTCATAATTAGGCTTTTGATTATACTAGTCGATTGCGTGACGCGTGACATTTAAGAAGTCTGGATCAAACCTAGGACCAACAATACTAGACGCGTCGTATACCAATGGCGAGGCTTACCAATTATAACTCCGTATTCAATGTCCACTGAATAAAATAGAAAACACAAGTTCGTACTGCAATATTTTAAAGTGAATATGACCGCTCGAGGCTAAATGTCGCAGTGCACATAGTTTGAAACAATAAAACAATAGCAATAAAATTAAAACAGAAACTACTGCAGTGGCTTATAATTATGTTTATACATATACATATAAATAACATCTTAATTTTATGATTTTGTGCTAGCTTTGTGTAGCTTATTATTTATGAGATTTATTAATTAAACTTATGAATTAAACCAAATGAGAAGAAACAAGGAGTTACTAGATTTATTTATTTGTATCGGTCTCGAAACAGGTACCCACAATAAAAGATCGTGTGTGCGGCGGGGCACTTCGAATAGCTTATATTCCAAAACATCTCTGGAACGCTCACTGTCCTTGACGTGTCAAGAAATTTCATCCACTTAGCATTTGCTTTTGAACTTCCCATGTTTTAGTCTTAAAAATAAAATGGTGGTAATGTGACTAAAATTTTAATATCAGTTTTAAAATAATTAGCAGCTTTATATGCTAATTAAGGAGTACAATATATATTATATATATTATAGAGATTCTAGATATTAAGCATATATTATATTTATGAAATATTAAATTAAAGTGTAATATCTCAAATTATTATATATTTCTCATTATCATTGAAATATTTTCGTTAGCAGCGCTTTGCCATGAAATGCCAAAAAAGTGTTAAATATAATTTTATGATAAATCACACTTGTTATTTTACATTTAAATAAGTTATAAATGAAAAATCTATACATAATTAATACCATCAAGTAGGAACGCTCTCACGAGCTATTAATTCAAATCAATTGTCATTTTACGCAACTAAATTAAACTGAATTAACCATAAGTTCGTAATGATACTTAAAAACAAATTATTATTTATCCTGCGTGAATAATTTACAGCAATACGCGCAATTATCAATGGTTTTCAAACATGATAATTAAATTTATTTCGTCTTGATGCAATTACCAAAGCTAGATATGTACTCATAGAAGACCTTAACGATATTATAAGACAATGCGTAAGGCGACAACAAATACGCGCCATGTTTACTAACAATGCTGAAACCATCCCATCTCGTCGACGAAAGAGTGAATAATAACATTAATTTTGTTTCCTTAATGTAAGCAAACTTTGAGCCGGAGATTTGTTTGAACAGAGCTACGAACTAGATTTCATTTCATTTCGCGAATTGTTATTAAAATTCAGCAAACGCAGAAGTTTTTTCGTTAAAAGGATTGGTAGACGCTTCATATTAAACTGCTCCCGTAGGATGCATTACGTTTTTGATGAAATTAATAGAGCAGGCTAACATTCTGAAAGGATTTCACATATTAAATGATGATATGAGATAATGCAAGCTTATGGAAATATGAACCAAAAAACTAATATTACAATTTTATTACTGAACCTTTCTTAGTTATTATTTTTAAATAAATGGAACCTAAATGTTTTATCTATTCTATATACATAAATAAATAAAATTGTAGTATCCGTCTGATATTTCAAAATAATTGAGCCTTTTAATTATGGTTAAAACCAAAATAATCATTTTTATTTTATACTACCGCTGCAATGTAATAATTTAAATATTTTAGTCTAGTTTTCGCCCGCGGCTTCGTCCACCTATGATGAGGGCGTGGATTAATAGTGTTAGGTATGATAAAAGTTCTTGGGGTTCAAGATTACTAGCCGTGAAAGGGTAACAGACAAAAGGAGTAACTTGTGTATTTCTAATTTTATATTAGATGTATAATTCAAAAAGGTATTATGTACGTTGTATTATGATGTTCTATGCAATTATGTGTTACATAAAAAATCTATGACGTCCATTAATTAAGTGCATAATTATAAATTATAGCAAAACTGTGACACTTGAAAAACAAATGAAAAAAGTAATTAGCGAAACCATCAAACTCATATTTCAAATTCCGCAAACAAGTTGACGTCAGTTTTAATTTCTCTCGGCAAATTAATGCAGTGTTTGCTAAGAATCAAATACTGCGGCGTTGGAAAATTTATTCCACGAACTTATTTAGACTTCCTCGGAGACTTGTTTTATGTGCCAGTTATGAATGACTATAATAAAATATTTAGATTTATATATAGTAGAAATTAACGGTGAAATGTTGCCTTTTTTAAAATACATTTTTAGTTTCAATTTGATTGACGGAACATTGGATGTAGAGTTCAAGAAGCAATCAAAATAGCTAATGTTTAAATCATGGCCGTATGTAATGAGGGCAAGAATGCAAACCATTGGAGTGCAATAGGATTTGTGTTTTTTTTTCTTATGTAGATTTATGACGATAAAGGTTTGAATAATTTTATATTGCATAATACATACAAATTATAAAATATTGCAGTTATATTCAGTGGAATTTAATAATTCTGTTTTAGAAAGTCGAGTGCATAACACATTCATTATAAAGTCTCCAGGGATCATTCTGTATTTATATTACATTTTCATTATACGGATATAAAAGCCTTTCAGTATTCTGGCAGCGTTCTTCTTCCACATAAATTGAAATAAGATTTGATATACAAGGTTATAAATGAAAATCATTGCATAATTTGATTCTGATACGGCAAAACATTGCGTTTGACAACAAAGAATATTATTTTTATTTAACACTAGCTGATACCCGCAACTTCGTCCGCTTTGCTTGATATATTAACAAAGTTTTCTTATGTTCGTACATAAGAAAACATCAAAAAGATCGCAAGCAAATATAAACCATGTTTAAACATACATCACTGTACACGCAGTGCATATACAAATCGTTGTTTCTTGAAACTATAACAACTTTTTATTAAATGAAGATATCGCAATATTTTTTTTTGACAAGGGCCAAGTGTCTAAGAAATAATATTTAGAAAATTTCATTGAAATCTATCCAGTAGTTTTTCCGTGATGCGCGCACAACTGCAGGCCTCTATCATTTTATTTATATAGATTTATGTGCTATAGAAGTTACAAAAATTCTGCCAACCTTCAGAACACATCTCCTATTTCAATTAGGTATGCTTAGTAGTTAAAATAAAATCACTTTGTTACGACAACAATCACAAAATATTATTTAATATATTTAAAAAAAAATAAACATTAACACGCCGACATTTCCCGAGCAAACCCGAGCGCGTGTGGCGTCACAATGTTAATTTCTACTCACTGTAGCACACAGCTGATACAGTGTTTTGACGTTTAGCCGATAACATCTCGTTAATATCGTCAATATGTCGATAAATTCCTTTAACATTGTGACGTCACAAACATGGCGACCAATCGTGGCGCGTTCGTAGTTACGTAGTTATTTTTAAAATTTTATCAACTTTTAATTGTTTATAATTAATTGAAAAAAAAAAATTGTAAGTTTTTTGCAATAAATATCAATATTATTAATAATAAAGTTTTAAAATACATTAAAAAATCAATAATTTCTTTTTTTTTCAAAAACCTAATTAAGATATTGACATTTAAGTCAAATGTAATGTGTAATGTAAACTTGTGATGTATATTCTTTGATGGTGATCCTAAAAAAGTAAACAAAATAATGAATTATTGCGCAATGCGGGTAGTTTAAAAGTTTACCTTTGGTGATTATTATGGAAGAGGAAACGTATGACAATTAAAAGTCAAATGAAAAAGACTAGTGTTAGAGGCATTTGAATTGAGTACTATTTATATGCAGAAGGTCCACCTGATGGTAAGCGGTCCTGAAACGTAAGGGAAGTTGCTTATACGTTGGCGGCTTTGAACCTGTATACAATCTTCTGTCCATCGGTCGCATTATTTTGTATCTGTATTTTATCTTAACTTCAATTACAAAACGTCTTAAAAACGATACGAACGCTACGATAGCCTCATTATATCTGAAGTCAAAGTAAAAGTAACAATGTATAAAAAACCAATTTGAAAATTACCTTTTAACTTTGTGCGCATAATAACGTGAATAGAACTCGTTGTCTCTTAAAGCATTTTAATTTATGCCACTAATGAAGACGTTCCAGGCATCTAGGCATTGAGGGAAGACGCGACGCGACGCAATTTCCGGTTTTTAGTTTCAAAGAGCGCGGCAGGGTGCAAGCTTCCTGTACCTCTGAGGTGACTACTACATATTTACAACGCACAGTATTCTCGCTCTCCATTTTATCCTCGATTTTTATTTTATTTCAGGGAAATCATTTAATTAATCGTAATGTATTATTTCATCAAAATTATTAACAATACTTTCTCAAGCAGTAGTAGCTCTTAATAAAGGCATTTTTACGTAGATAATGTATTTATTTTAATTTTAGTGTAATAGGATGGCCTACGAATAAATTTTATGATATATTAAGTAAATTAAACGATAGCTGTCGCCCAAGACATTGACGCTATTAGTGAGATAAGACCTTCATTACACATTTAATAGCAATTGAAGGAATCTAACATAGCCTTTGTGCCTCTTATTACAGTCGCTTACACGACCTTCAAATCCGATCATGGCGATATACTAATTACTAAGTATCGATATTTGACAATATAACAACTGTCTATACTAATATTATATATGTAAAAGTTACTCTGTGTGTCTGTTACGCTTTCTTGTCTACACGACTGAATCTTATTTTTTTTTTTATCAAGCAAACTCAAGGAAGGACTAAGTATACTTCTTGTATATAGCACTACCCACCCTTACAGAATCCGCGGCTGAAAACTAATATTATATAAATTATGTTTAAATATGTCTGATTATATTATATAACTGCACTGTTATATCACAGACTTGCAAGCACTTTGTGCAAGCTCATCTGAGTAGGTACCACCCACTCATCAGATATTCTACCGCAAAACAGCAATACTTTGTGTTGTTATTGTAGTGTAGTATTGTAGTTGTAGTGTTACCGAAATGGTTTGAAGGGTGAGTGAGCCAGTGTAATTATAGGCACAGGGGACATAACATCTTAGTTCCCAAGGTTGGCGGTGCATTGGCGATGTCTATGGGCGTTGGTGACCACAATAAAAAAAAAGTTATTGACAAAACTATTTTCAAGAAAAATCTTATAAGTTAGAATTTTTTGCATCATATTTGTTTTTTTTACCAAATTTCAACTATAAATTTGATCTAGTTCCTATATGAAACTTAAATAAATAAAATAGTTATACGAAATACCAAATTTAAATAAATATCGCTACAGGGGCTACCTATACTATGTTTTTTATATACTTAATTGTTGAAATCAATTTATTTAAATAATATTATAAAACTTTAAAATATGATGTCGTATTATGTAATTCCACGCGGTCACGACTTGTATAATAATTATTTTTAAATGTTATTTGTATTTAGTTAAGGTTTTAATGTAAATAAATTTATGTATGTAATATTAAATATACATTATATTACGTAATTCGACATATGAGTTTATTGTCGAGAATCCGTGATAGTACCTCAGGATGTACTTTGACAAACACGGATGAGTTCGCAATTGGTTCCGCTGTTTAGTTCCAAGATTGCCCCCGTTCCTTATCTTCGATAAGTGATTTGGTGACAAGCATGGTATAATTTGAAGCTAATTGAGATACAAGTCAATTTCAATAGTTCTGTAAGCAACAAAACAAAATCAATTTCGAACCAATATGGTCAAGATACCACTGAGTTATCACATGCTTAATTTGTGTTTATAATTCGAACCCGCACGAAAAAATAATATCAAGACGAATTATTCTGGTTGTGTCGAATGAAATACTGTCATTTGTACTGTTCAACTAAAGAGCAGAGTCTCATTGCAGTCCCATAAGCCTATTACTAAATTGGATGAACAATAAATAAACAGATCAAATGAGCGAATAAAAGAAGTTTTGGATAAAGTTATTTGTTATAAATATTTAATTATATTTCTAGTATTTCGATCATAAGTTTCTATAGTTAACTAGTCAATCACAGTAATAATATCAATTGATTCATCATAAGATTGCTTAAATGTACTTAAAACATTCATTTCGCAAATTACTTCAAATCAAATAATATCCTTTAATAATTACAATAATAAATTATGAATGAATAGCAAAATATTATTTAAAATCGAAATATACAAATAAAACAACAACAAAACCAATATAAAGCTGATCGCATCGCTAATGACGTCAATAGGTAATATCTTTGTTTTCCATTTCAATCTTTGAAGGGAATCGATAGCCTTGGGCCGTCCAAGATTATATTCAGGGGTGCTAGAACATTGGTACCAGTTTTTAATAAACGAGAAATGTGCCCTGAAGCTCTAGACATGAACCAATATTACCTTATAGCTTTATGAATACTTCACTTTAATATATTATTTAGTGACGGTAGAACGTTGTTGTGTTGAGATTGTACGGTTTGTTTCCCCGTTTATTGCGAACTTCCCTTTGAGTTCCATGTCAAAGTGAATGGTTATACAATTTGAGAAGTAAACAAAGTGGAACGTTTAAATACATTTTTTTTTCTTTTTACGATGTCTTCGTCTGAAATGGCTTCCCTTGAACGGAATTATTTATTGTTTAACCGACAACTACTGTCTAAGTTTTTACGTCTGATTAAATTGTTATACTTCGCAACGATAATATAAACAAATTGAAAAAGACGCGTGTGTATATTTTTAACCGACTTCAAAAAAGGAGGAGGTTATCAATTCGTCTGTAATTTTTTTTTGTTTTCAATAATTACAATAACATATTATGTCCCATTTGGTCTCGTACCATGTATTGGTAGAGGAAGGTAGAGGTCCTGATTTCATTGATATTTTTTCCATAATTCCTCATGCCAAGTTTGAGATGCCGGTGTTATCAAAAACAACGGAAGTTTTTCGCGTGTTCTCCATCCGCTTATATCAGATTATCGTCTCAGCGGACTATACGAGTTAGGGAATAAGGATTGTGCAATCTTGACGTGACGTATATCAATGACGTGTAACGGCCGGTTCACACGTCTCCGTTTTACTGTTCCGTTTTATCATAGTACCAATACATAGATACATACATAGATAGTACCAATACAACACGACAGCGTCCATCCTTGTAGAATAACGGCGGTATACTGCGAGAGTTTTCTGTTCACACATCGGATCCAGTAATGACGGATCCGTTGAACGTTATACGGTGCCTATGTGTGAACAGAGCATAAATTTATGACGTATCCGTTAAAAACGTACAAGTAAAACGGACTCCCATTTGTGAACGGGCCGTAACTACACGTACCATATACGAAATTTGAATTGAGTAACGATACTTCGATTGTTAAAGTCACTTGTGTTATTGTACTACAGATATAGTTTTTTTAGGTTATAAAATAACTCGGACCAGGGTCGGCATTTGTCAATCAGGAATTTTAGGTTTTGTCGTCTAGAAATACTCAGTAATGTCGTGCATTTTATTATACTTAAAACATTTATTTAGGATATAATTGTAATACCTGTATTGTAAATCGGTCGTCATTTATTTTCGTTGCTGTATCTGAAATTTTATCAAGATAATATTATTTTTGCACAAATAATCTAGAATAGAAGTGTCTAGATTCTTATATAATAATATAAATAGTATAATTGTTGTACTAAGAAAAGTTTCGACAATTGATTACTATTAAAGAATGAGAATTTCAATAAAATATTCATCGACGCCATTTTCATTATTATATTTCAAAATTATTCCACGACCGAATAGAATCAATTAAAAAAATATATAATTTTTTCTTTATTCATGATCAACCATTGTCCGATGGAACTGTATCGAGAATTTCATTAAGCAAAAGGTAAATGGAACGAACGCAAATTTCACACTTGAGATAATTTCAAAGGCCTCCTCGAATACTTGATATTGCGATAAGAACACCGCCTAATAAAATTGTGTTTGAAGTTGTTTCCAACGAATGTATGTATAATTACATTATTTTTCTTTTAATCAACCAAAGAATTGACTTAATATTATTTACCCTCAATATTATGTTAGAATTATTTATAAATAATGTAGATTTTTATTTTCTGTCTTCCTCTATCTATCTTTAGCAATATTACAAATACAATATTAATTTTATTTATCTATTTGTTACGATTTTTATGGTTTCACAGATTTTGATGTAATTTTGTATGAAGTAAGCTTGAACCCTAAGGAAGGACTTAATATGTAGCTTTTTATATCTGACTTTCCCCCTAACAGACGGGTGAAGCCGCGGGCAAAAACTAGTCTACTATATAAATAAAAAATATTTAATATCCTGGGATACATTCCGTATAATAAAAACGAGAATTTTCTAGTGCCTTCCCTTCATCTTATTTTATTGTGCTTAATATTATATTATATGTGCTTGTGCGGTGGTCGAGCTTTGTGCAAGGTCTTCTGGGTAGGTACCACCCACTCATCAGGTATTCTACCGCAAAACAGCAGTACTCGATATTGAGTGAGTGTAATTACAGGTACAAGAGACATAATATCTTAGTTCCCAAGGTTGGTGGTGCTTTAAAGCAATTTTTTTTAAGAAATGTACAATGCCACTGTCTGCCCATAGACAGTGGCATTGTACATTTACTATCAAGTGACCCTTATCAGGTGACCACTTACTATGTGGTGACCCTGATGCTCATCCGTCTACCTATACTATAAAAAAATCTCATCTCTTTTTAAGTTCTCTTAAAAATAAAATGAAAAATCAATCAACATTTAATGTTTAATGAAAACCTCCAACCTCTATGCCGAGTGCTACTCTCAAATGCTGAAAGCAATTTTTCAATATATAAAAAATAACATCTCTATTTATATTAAAACCTTTTTTCTCTTCCAATGTTTGCGTGAACGAGAACTTTATGTTTCAAAAACTGTTTTATAAGGGATACACAAAGTTTACAACTTCTGGCCAAAAGGTTTAGCCCATATTAGCATTTGGGATACAGAAAACGTTAAAAAAATAACCGACAAGTGTGTGTTATGACTCGTATTAATAGGGCGGCCGAAACGTGAGCTGTATTGAAGTACATTTGGTCACTTTGTGCGTATAAACATGAAATTTCAAAATTTTCATCCCGAGGCAGCCCAGTAGTTAGAAACGAAGATTTACGTTACGTTTTGACAGTCAAATTAAATTGAAATTCTGTGGAAACACGTGTGTTATCGATATTAGATTTGATAGTGTCAGATGGAATTCTTTCACATTTGTAGCCACCAACGTATTGGAGAAGCATGGTGGGATAAGGAGAGGTTGGTCATTCATAAACTGTTACTTTATTTACTTTTACTATCCAAAACTATGATATTATTAGTTACAATTTATAATCTTTGAGCGATACATGCATTTTTATTTAGTTACCAACAAAATATTTATGTTTTTTTTTATATGTCACCCACAAGCCACGCAGCTTGATTGAGTGCTGCTTAAACATAGACAAAATGTATATATAGACAATATATATAATGAAAAAACATACAAAAACCAATCATATATAGTAAAAAAAAAGGAAAACAAAATAATATAAAGGCGAGTTCTCAATAAAAAAAATGGTATTTAATATTGTAGGTGTGTATGACTATGAACGTACACACATCCATAAAATACTAAATTACCTTACTATTAAAATAATTACAGATACTTCAGTAATTTAATTAATTATCAGTTAATTATCAATACGGTATCTTTAAATCAATCAAATCAATGCAACCCGTTTGAAGTTGGAATGTATTTCGTTTTGAAGGATTTTCAATGTTGGTGGCGGATTGGCAATTTAAGCAATATCTCTTACACTGCCAATATTTATGCGGTGATCAATTATCATCAGGTGTTTTTTTTATTATTGCATAGGAAGGCGAACGAGCGTATGGGCCACCTGATGGTAAGTAGATATTGGCATGGTAAGAGATGTTAACCATCGCTTACATCGCTAATGTGCCGTCACCATTGGGAACTAAGAAGTTATGTCCCTTCTGCCTGTAATTACACTGGCTCACTCACCCTGCAAACCGAAACACAACAATAGCAAGTGTTGTTTTGCAGTAGAATATCTGATGAGTGGGTGGTACCTACCCAGACAAGCTTGCACAAAGCTCTACCACCAGAAGAAATCATTTTAAAAAGATCCATACAAACGCAATCACTGAATCGCAATTTGTCCAAAAATAGCATAATTATTATTATGTAGAATAGCATAATATTGTACGTCATAATATTTAAATTAAAAAAAATATGGAAGCTTATAAAGCAGCATTGTTATGAAGATAGTCCTCACATTAATTTTTGAAAACGCTAGCACATTTCATAACGAATACATTTTTTAATTTAAACGAATGAATTAAAATACAAAACTTGGACATCAACCAAATTATTGTGTTGAAACATAATGAAAACGCTTTTAGATTAGTACTGTTATGACAGCTGTGAATAATTATAAGTTTTCAAGTTTATTAATAAAGCGATAAAGTTGAATAAGTAAAATCACTTAATTTAAATTAATTATTATTACTTAAAAGCTTACTGTTATGAAAACTTACTCATTTCTAATAACTTTGTGAAATGAATTAAAATTTATTATTCTTTATTTTAAAAGTTACATAGTTAATGAATATTTGAAATTATTATAAAACAAAACAAACCTTAAACAAAAACAGATGTTAAAAAGTGTGTTTAGAAAGTTCTTCTTCTTGTTCTTTTTTCATTTTGTATTTAATAATAATAAGGTCCTCCAGACCGATTTCGGCCACAGCGGCCAATCTCAAGAGAGATTAGCCAACTGCGCAGGAGATATTACAGTGCACAAGTGTGTGCGCAAACACAGGTGCACTCTCTTTTCCTTAGCTCTCATAATCCGATGGGACGGCAATCCGACACGACCGGAAAGAGTTCAGGCGCAGGACCAACGGCTTAACGTGCTTTCCGAGGCACGGGAGTGTACACACTTCCAACTTCCAGACTCCGGGCTGCTACTGAGAGTTTTCTGACAGAAAACCTCAATAACTATTTATTGTCCCGACCTGGAAATTGAACCCAGGACCACCGAGTCTGCGGCCTTATATCGAGCCACTAGACCAACGAGGCAGTCAAACAACATTTTGTATTTAAACAACATCTAAATGAAGATGTTGTTGGAAGGATTCGAATCCTTTACTCGTGTTATACAACTAGCAGATGCACCCGATTTCATCATTCCTTTCCTGCGCCAGTGAGCTATAAATACAACATTTTATTATATTTTTGGAAAATAAGAAGCAGGATTAGTTAAAAAAATTGGTTGCCTGTAAAGTCGGTATACGGGCGAAAGTTTTACGTGACACCGACTTTGAGTGGTAAAATAATTTTAATGTGAATATTCATTCGTATAGTAGGAAGAAGGATGAAATAATAGTAACAATTTAAAACATTTATTTATACAAAGAATTATATTTAAAACATTAATTTATACAAAGAATCTCGCACTGAAAGTCTGTCTCTCTCGCTCTTAGGCGGGCTAACCATGCCCGAGTGGAAGGGACGCGTGCCTCTCACTCGCTCTCATTGTGAGCGCATAACGTGAGCGGAGCGTAACGCAGTTTCTTGAAGTGTCACCCGGCAAACCAATTTATAAGACGTTGTCACGTCAAAAAAAACAAGGATTGATTAACAATAACCTAAAACTAATTTAATTTTACACATAATATAGGGCAAGCACAAAGTATGTCCGTTCAGCTCATAATCTCGAATAATAGTGTCCGTTCGCCACAAACGCAATACCAGACCGATGCGGGAACAAAAAAATATATTTAGGCATCTAATAATAAAGTTAAAAATAACAATATAAAAAATAGGTCTCCTGACGCAAAAAAGGTTTTTCAAGTTAAATTTGAATAACCTGAGGCGCACATTATGTATTTGTATGAGAGAGAAAGATAAAATATCTGATCGATACAAGAATAGCAATCCACTTTCATTCATCATCATTCATACACATATAATATCTTATGTCATTGCATATTTTTTATTAGTAATAAGGATGGTCCCTATTAAATTTGAGATTCACTTCAGCAACTCCCTTTAGTGACGTCAGAACATAACAGTCATTTGACGAGACGTTTCGTGTAATTTTCGGTGTCATTTAATGCCTCGGAAGTCGTTAGCTATTCCGATCTTCCTATGCTGGTATAATAGCTTTTAAAATAAATCATAATATCTGGACTAACGTTGTATTCTACACCGGCTATATACATGACGATGATGCAAAATCAAAACATACTTCATATCAATAGAATTATATAAGTCAGTTAGTTGATGTAATTTCTACCGAGGAGTATTAATAATAAATTCAAAAGTTTGTCTTTTATACTTATTTCAATAATTTTGATAGTGAGTCGTAGTGTTTAGTTTTAAAAGGATCTTCCTCCTGATGTTACCACTTAACGCTGAAACATAAAATGCTCGTAAACTAAGCTCTCGTTTTTAATGGCAATAAATATTTAATAAAAGTATAATATGATAATAGTTTTTAATTGTTAGGTTCCTTATTTGAAACATATTCGAACTAATCTATTATTATAAATTGAAAGTCACTGTCAATATATTTGTTGTCGCGGGAAAGAAGTAGTATATTAAAGAATAGGTTCTGCCTGCGGCCTCGGCTGCCTGGTCAGGTTTTGAGTATCCTATGTGTTTTTCTATTACCTAGACATGGTTGACGCAAAATTTCATGATGATCGATTGAGTAGTTGTGGAATTTATTTATTTATTTATTTATCTTAGAAGAATCTAAGAATCTAAGTCACTTTTACATTTATAACATTAGTAAATGTAGGAAAGCCGTGAAATGATCTAGTGGAATCTAATGTAGTTAAAGAAGATAGCGGCCCGACTCAGGCAATTATATTATTTCCGAGACGAGTGTCTTGTACGATATCAAAATATCAAGGAAAGCCGAGGTTTGCTAACTTATGCTAACAATATTCAAAGGTAATATATTTCTACGTCAGCGCCAATCTGCAACATTAAACTTTTATTTAGTTCTTTACCAAACTTTAGACGTCAGAATGAATTTCAAACAACTAAATTGTAGAGTTTCTTACGAGAAATCTTAAAGTGTAAAATGAGTACCTAGATGGCCTACACTTTGCTTATAAAATGGAATTTAATTTTGAATTCTGCGCTGTGGAGTTAAAGTTGCTTTTCGATCGAAATAGATGTGTTATATAGACTGTTTTTATATTGTCGGCCAGTTGCTAAGTAAATATCATTACCGTGAGTCCACAACAGCACTCTGGCCGCGGTCTAAGATAGCCACTTAGCCAGACACTCGTATAAAATGTGTTTTCTAAGCACTCTCGATAGAGCTTCGATTTATAGCAATATAATGTCTCCTTTATGACTGTTTGCTCTCTTCGGGATGATCAAATAGGATTCTTTAAATCAATATTGAATAAGTTTAAATGATTATGTTACAATCATATTTCTCAAGTTGTAATAATATTTTTCAATGTTTGAAATTTTAAATGAATAAGTTAGATATCGGATGCTTACGACCTTTCTTGAACATTTCAATTTGTTACTGTAACATTTTTCATAGTAATACTTTATTTAGGTTTTAGTACAGATATATAAATGTATATTTTCAGTCTTTTTAAAATTATTTTCATACTAAAAACTTTATTCACATTACTTTGTTTTACTAATAAACGTTATTCAGCGGGTTTTAGTTAACCACATATATATCTAAGGAAAATTAAATTCTATCGGACAACGGAGTCATGATGAAATAGTAAAATGTTTTAAACGAAAACGTATAAATTAAAATACCTCATATTCGCGACTACCGACATTCTGTATGTCAGCGTGTACGAACGAGTTGTTTTGGAGTATTTCGCAAAGAGATAAAGGGACAAAGGCCTTCGTTAGGCATCAAAAAGACATTCTAGATCACGCGTCAGCGAAACGCGAACAATTCAAGTTTTAAACATTTTTTTGAAATATGTTTTATTTCTGGCAATTATTGTACTATGTTTGTAACAGTTCTATTATGGATAAAAAAAAAAAAGATTTTAAAAGATTTTTGAATAATCATATATCCGTAGTGAAGTCCGCGACATTAGTGTAATTTTTCTAGTATTTTGATTTACGTAATCATTCATGTGCCCACCTATGTTTTACCACAAGTGCTATTAAGATCTAAAATTTAGAAATACGTTTTGATGACTATATTACTTGTAATTGGGATATTTTCATTTTAATTAGTCTTCAAGGAAATTGGCACCACATATTTCAAGGGAAGCATGTCTATGTTAAAATGACTCCGTTACGAAAGATCGTAATCAACTAGTATAATATTACTTTAAAAATATATTTAACGCGATAAATGATTATTCAAATTCGAATTGAAGTTTCTTAAATTAGCTAAAGCAGCACTCCAGCTTTATAATTATATTATAAACAAAATTAATGTTACAGTCGTTTCTGTCGTCATTTGCTGGCGTATTAAGGTTTCCTCAACTTTAAGCCGAGTGGTAAACCGATTTGCGGTATAATATTACTGCGCAAATAAAAGGTAAGCGTATGATGTCGATTTTAGATTGTTTGTTACACGTGAATAGTTTTAATTGTCACGTTAATATAGTATACACATTTTTAAATAATAAGTAAAAGTGTTGGACATAGCAATGTAACAAAACATGCACATGTAACAAAATTCGCGTCCGACCCGTGAAGTGGTTATTAGGTATCGTAAGTCGGTTCCATTTATGTAATCATTTTTAAAATATTATATTAAAAAGCCGAGATGGCCCAGTGGCTACAACGCGTGAATCTTAACCGATGAACGTGGGTTCAAACCCCGGGCAGGCACCACTGAATTTTCAAGTGTTTAATTTGAGTTTATATTCATCATCTCGTGCTTGACGGTGAAGGAAAACATCGTGAGGAAACCTGCATGTGTCAAATTTCACTCAAATTCTGCCACATGTGTATTCTTTGAAGCAGCGTGGTGGAATAAGCTTTAAACCTTCTCCTCAAAAAAGGAGAAGAGGCCTTAGCTCAGCAGTGGGAGATTCACAGGCAGTTACTTTACTTTTTACTTTACTTTACTGATAGCCTTAACTTCTGTCAAACGATATGATTTATTCGCATCGTAATATGTATATATAAAGAACCACTTATATTACACACAATTATTGCATTAGCTCCATAGTATCGAATGTCAGCAAACAACCTTCCCTGAGGGTTTAAGGGGTCATCGGTGATTCATCAATTATACGCCCCTCGCACGTTACTATGAAACTAAATTTTGAGTTATAACCGTCTAAAATAATTATTGAATCTTACAGCTTAAGCTGAATTTTACTACTTGGTATATGTTATGAATTTCAGTCTAGATTTCAAAATATTTATTTTCTTGTGGATTGGATCTTTGGATCAATCGCATATATGTATAGTATTTTTTATGGCATTTAGATTACTTTAAATGTTGTAACAACTATTATTTATATTTTTCTCAACTAAATTAGTGTATACTAAACTAAAACAACTGTACAACTATACATCAGAAAACAGTGTGACAGTAAATCGCAAATTTTCGTCAAAATTGTGAAGTTAATGACATTAAGAAATTATAAATTAACATTAAGATTAATAAACATATGTTAATTAAAAAGTCATAATAATTAAAGACATAACTTCCATATGCCAATCTATTCTTCACGATTCGAATGATGTGTCATAATATCAATGATGACGTACGAGTATTGATGCGTAGGATATGACAAAGTTCTGCGTAAAGACTGCGTAAGAATAATCTGTCTGCCATAAAAGTTATGTTATTAATTTTTTGTTATTTTTTTTTAAATATTGTTGTAAGGACTTACAAATATACAGCTAAAATCAAATAAAGTTATATAAGCGTATGTTACGGTACTAATTGACATGAAGTCTTATATTAGCTGTTTACATTGCCAATATTTAATGATGGGCATTATCTTTTAGCTATACTATAAATGGAATGGGCAATTATTCGGTATCGCGCCAGCGATTTCGGGGCTGATTTTTTTACAGGCGAGTTATGCCTTCTAAACATCATAACTAGTATTGTTATGATAAAATTCTAGGGCAGTAAGTAAGTAACCTAACATAACCTAACCTACATGAGGTTAGGTTATGTTAGGTTACTTTTAAAGCACATCGCCACCATCATCCAGTACCGAATCGGCCCGTGTTCACTAGTCTAAGACAGAGTAGGTATCGTTTAGATGAATATTCTCATCCCCCAATCATATCTTAAAATTTAACTATTAAAATTTACTTCATAACAAAATATATAGTATTCCAGTTTTAAAAACCGGGTAAAACCGCTTGCAAGTTAATGTATCAGAGCACCCGCAGCCGAGTTTTAGATTCATGTTTACATACAATATTCCAATCATAAATGCGAAAATTTTAAAATTCCATGCCACATGACTCGCTGTATTTTCAAAGAAAACTTCCTTGAAAGCATTTCTATTGAAAACGTTTACATGCTTTCAATAGCCTTCTACATAATGTTTGACCTGGAATTGCAGCATTTTTTCCCGTTTGCACTAACAAAGATAAAGGACTAAATGCGACTAGGTAATAGGATCACGCGAAGCATTTTGATTGAAATATTTTCAGGCAATTTCAGTGGTTTGGCTTTGTACACACCGCTTATGTCAATATCAACCGTTGGTTCTTTTGACGGATATTTCTCATAATTTGTATTTTATATCACATATTTGAAAATCATACATTATGTAATGTGTAATAAAGGGAATTAATCCTAAGCACCTACCTTCAACAGCACCACAGGTTACTTAGACTGGGCCCAGTTTCTTCCATAGGCTAACTGCAGTGGCTGAAGGAACCAGTGCCATACACACTGACATACATGAACACAGAACTCACATAAAACACACAGTCATTATGGTTTTTTATTTGATTGCGTGACATGAAGGTAGACAAGAGGGTAGGAACTGTGGGTAGGAGTTTCCTCTAAAAGTACTCAAACTCATTCAAAAAGAAAAAAAATAGATAAATCTTGTATCTAAGATTGTTTTGTCTTATAAGTGAAAATATGAATTGAAATTAGTTAAATAGTATATAGTTACAAAGTTAATAACCTTCTCACAAAGAGGAGGCTGTTACTTTGAATAGTATAAGTTCTTATAAGAAATTAATTATTATCAGTTTATTTCAGAACAATTTTCAGAACAATATATCTCAATATATAGGTATCAAGTTTGAAAATTTCAAGGTATTCAGTTGTAGTCTCAATTTAGATATTTTAAAATATATCGTATGATACATGACATGGATAACCTAATAATAATTATTACTTGGTATATTAAATATTTAGAAATAATAATAACGCATTACTCACAGCGTTTTTCAGTTGAGTTCCAGGAGTTAAATTGAAACAATAGAAGTCTAATTAAAAATAAAAACAAAGCAACAAAACTCAATAAAACTATATATCTTCATCAGCTAAACATGGAACGGGGTCTAATTAAATAATTCCCAGCATAAGCCAAGCTTTTACTTAATGACAATTTAATGCTACGGCTCGACCCGCAAAGTGTTTATCTCTCGAAATTACCTGGTCTGTTGGACGCACGAGAACCGCTCTGTTACTTGCTTTTATTTACCATTGGAAAAAGGTTAATCTTAATTGTATTTAGATAAAAGAACTTACACTAAGGTTTTATTAGGTTTTTTTTGTTATGTATAATAATTTAATGTTATATGAAAACGAACAGGATAAGGAAACACGTAATAAAATTTTCATTGATTTAATTAATTATATTTTTTTGATGTTTTTTATACAAATAATAACGAAGTAAAGATTAAACAAAAACAGAATTATAGTGTATATTGTATTGTAATTACATAAGGTTATGTGTTATGTAATTCTTAAGTAAAATTTGAATGCCCGGTTATATTCAAGCAACGAGTTGTATTTCTCACTCATGAGTAAAGTTGTCGTATCGACATCATTGTCTCATTCATCTACATACATGTACTCGGGTGTAAATGAAAGTGTTTGTTGATTGCAATATCAGTTTCTGCTCAAAACATACGATACTTTAAAACTTTTTACATTAAACTGTATCGTTATTAAAGATTTTAGAGAAAAAAAATGTAACTTTATCAGGAAAAGCTGCTTGCTATTATATATTAATTTAACTTAAGGAAAAAAATAATCTTCCTTACAGCGAACAATAAAGGCAGCGTAATCACTCCGCTGGCGCCGAACCGTTGACAAACCAAACTTTTTCTCGTTAAAATTGTAAAAGAAGCTGCAAATTTCTTCTGATTATCACTAATTACAAGGGTGCCGGTCGTTTGTGAAAATTCCGACGAGGCGCGACACGGTTCAATAACCTTACTGGTCGCCGTTGCTGAAATTACTATGGTTTTTTTTAAACGACATACATAGATAAGACATAGATAAATATAATGAAATATTATTTATATTTTGATATTTTCCTAGATTTATAATTGTAGTCGCGTTATAGCTTTTGTTCATTCTAAAACGTACAATAAATATCTTATATTGTAAAGAGTTTTGTTTTTACACATCTACCTACAAAACTTGTTAGGTATCCAATTAAAATTGAACTCTCACATAATAGCTATTTATAGTACATCTATACGTTATAACTTATGATTAGTGTATTGTAATAATTAGAGATTTATTTAGCCTTTTTATAACTATTTAGTCGGAAAAAGTCCTAGCCTAGGCTCATCGAACTCTGCTGAATCTATAAAAATCACACAAAAGCTATGTGAAGATTAAAGATTTGTAGATAAAGTAAAATCCGCTATCGCGTGTAGTATTTTCGAATAGAGACAGTAAGAATCACTTTGTTTATTTCTAAAAAAAAAAAAATTTTTTAACTCAAATAACATATAATTTTACCGTCTTATTTAAAAACGTTGTTTAACGGGTGATAAGTTAAATAATTCTATGTCTGTTTTTGTCAAATGTCAAAGCGTTTAAGTAAGTTCCTTAATATTTTAGGTCGCAATTCGAAAGATGACATATACGTTACGCGTTTTTCGAGATTTGCGACTTTTTAACAATCGTGAGCCTTGATTTTTTTTATTGTATAGGAATGCGGGCGATCATATGGGCCACCTGATGGTAAGTGGTCACCAACGCCCATAGACATTGGCATTGTAAGAAATGTTAACCATCGCTTACATCGCCAATGCGCCACCAACCTTGGGATGATCGATGTTCAGATGTGTGAATAAATCTATGAGAATAAAATTCGTAGAACTTGGTATACAGGATTTGGCACAATATATGACCGGTCTGATCTATCTTGTATTACACATACGTGTATATTATCACAATTTAAAAATATATATCTTAGAAAAACTTAATTTGACTTGTGCAAACTTTTAACGAGCATAGCAGTGAATGTTAAATACGATGGCTATTATTAGATCTAAAAAGGCTAAAAACACAATAGACGATATTGAAAGGAGAAACTTATTAATATTCATTAGCTATTTTTGTTCCAAGGTTAAGTAACAATATAAAATCTTACCCATGTTTTTATAAGAAAGTTTAACACCTACGCTATTTCATTATGAATTTCAAAATACCTGAGCGAGATTGTAATTAAGCATATTTTTCTTATAAGTGAACAATTTCGAAGATTATAACAATTTTGAGATTCTTTGACAAGTCATTACCTCCGCGGGCACGTGCAGACGTCAAATTGATGTTTAATTAACTCATTTGCCTGATTCTCGGTGAAGATCAAAGGCTTTTGATGTTTTGGGTCAGGACATTTTACGTCTCATTGGCACCGGGGGAATACGTAACTTGTAACACACAGGGCGATTTTTGCTAATACACACTGCACGAAATCACGTCTTTAGATGTTACTATATGAGAATACAACATTTGTAGAAGGAGATGGAAATATAGTTTTCATTGCAAGAGTAAATAGTTATAACTAACGTTTATTTATTTTGGATATGTGACCGGAGAACTGTGAGGACTGTTACTTTATAATCTAGCAACTTTATAAAATAAATATGCATTAAATTGTAAATTAAATGCTTCGTTTGTAATTTCATCGCCAATTTATAATCTGTCTAAGTTTATGGTAAACTGTCCTTGCAGTTACGGATAATGTATGTGTATATTAATTTTTATTCATATTACTTTCTGATTATTCTGTCATATTGATTTCTGATTCTGTCTATCATCTATTTTTCTACCTATATAAAATGTCTATTGACGTCATTTGTGACGCCAATTTTCAATAAGCTGGTTGAAAAGGAACACCGGTTCCTTCTTTTTCATCTTTATATAATTTAATTTAGTGCTTATAATACATGTTGTTTAAATGTTTAATACAAAATTTAATCCGAACTCCTAATAATTTTACATCACAGACTAAAAAATACCTTTTATACGCTTTTACTTGAACACAAATAGATAAAAGTACTTGTCGATCAGTTATTGTAATCGTTGTCTAACCTCTTTTGGACAAGTTCAATCACCAGGTCAGGCGAATAAATTTCATCGGGTTATTCTGTCAATAAAATTTCAATAGCGCAGAATTACTATCTCCGGTATTATACCTAGCTATTTGAGGCCCTTTAAGAGAGCTCCACTAGTGAAATATGACTGTAGCAGCAAAAGCGTATATGAAAATTATGTGAGGGTGTGCTGGATTAAGGAGCGCGCTTAAAAATTATTTTTTTTTTTTTTAGTTCTTAGGACGCCCGCGACCTTAAACAGACATGTTGAAATCAATTATGCCGGGACTTCAATGTCTCATATGATAAATAAAAATTTTAACAAAACAAAAACCGACTTCATAGGAAAAACAAATTAATATGCACTAAAAAGTAAAAAAATAATTGCGTATTCTTCTATAATTTGATAATTAACTTACTATTTTCTACTCATCAATATGTAGGTACGAATGTGTTGAGTGGTTGATAATGTATTTACAATTATTGTTACTTTTGGAGTCGATGTCAGCCAAGGTGGGTTTATAACTACATGACGCAGGTGCTTACCGGACACGGTTGTTTCGGTAAGTACCTGCACGAGATTGCGCGGCGGGAGGTTTCCCCCTCCTGCCACGAGTGTGGTGCGCCAATCGACACGGCGCATCACACCCTGAGAGAGTGTGCCGCGTGGGGGCCCCAGAGGCATTCCCTGGCGGCGGTCTTAGGCGGAGACCTCTCCTTGCCGAGCATCATCAACGCGATGCTCGGTAGTGAGAGGTGCTGGTCGGAGATGGCCTCCTTCTGTGAAAGTGTTTTGTCGCAGAAGGAGGCCGCGGAGCGGGAGCGGGAGGAGAATGCCGCTGCAGACCCGCTCCGCCGTAGAAGACCGGGGGGAAGGAAGCGCCGTTTTGCGCACCTTCTCCCCCCGCCACAATAGGCGCCGCCGGGGCTAGGGGGGTTCCCAGTACCCTGGGACTCCTCCCTAGAGAATGGAGGCCCGCATAGGCGGGCCGAACGTCGGAGCGTCACGGTAGCATGCGCAAGCGATCCCGTGGCGTTCCACTTAAGACGAGAAGGGTACCGTGGTGGTTTTAGTCGGTAAGAGTCCGACATAACCCTCCTTCAGAGGGTACCCATGAGGGTTTCCCCACGTAAAAAAAAAAAAAAAAAAAAAGGGTTTATAACTACATACATAGTTATAGGTGAGATGTGCTTGTGTCACACGCGCAACTTTACGAGGCGAATAAAAGTCGATTTGTAATGTGTATGTTTTTGTTTGTTTTTAAAAGATTCCCGTATTATTATTGCTAGGTATATTATAGTGTTTCCTTAGCTGACATCGACTCCAAAAATAACAATAATTGTAAATACATTATCAACCACTCAACACATTCGTACCTACATATTGATGAGTAGAAAATAGTAAGTTAATTATCAAATTATAGAAGAATACGCAATTATTTTTTTACTTTTTAGTGCATATTAATTTGTTTTTCCTATGAAGTCGGTTTTTGTTTTGTTAAAATTTTTATTTATTTTTCGATTTTTAGTGAATCTGAAGTACATTCACTAATTTTGTAGAATATGGGTAGTCCTGCTAAACGTGCAGCTCATATGAGACAGCGCCGTTTATATTATTATTTAAATATATTAATCTAAAACAGTGAAACGTAAAGAAAAATGCATTTTGGTACTTAATTAATAAATATTAGTTAATATGGTTAAATGTATGAATATAAATTAACATGTTTTGATTAAATAGATTTAGTTGGTGGGGTGTTGGGCAGCCATAACATAATCAAATAGTTATTTCTAGTAATAATTAAATAAACTGTATGTTTATAGACGTTGTGTTATACCATTCTTCACCTGAAAAATATGACGGAATGTCTGTATATTAAAAAAAGGGGAAGTATCTATATTATCCTAACTAATATTATAAATGCGAAAGTAAGGGTGTTTGTGACGCTTTCACGCCTAAACCACTAAGCCGATTTAAAAAATTCTTTCACCAATGGAAAGCAACATTATCAGGGAGTAACATAGGCTACATTTAGTCCCCATATTCCCGCGGGAACGGGAACTACGTGGGTGAAACCGCGGGAAAAACACTAGTAATCAATATATAAATATACATAAATATAACCTGTATATAAGAGTACATATACGATTCTATATATATATATAAATTTCAAAATTGGTCTCAACTTTTAGGAGATGTTCAAATATGTTTCAATTACAAACATATACATATATACTAATGCTTACATGCATAACTCATATTATAAAGAGGAAAGATTTGATTTTTGTTTGATTTTTTATTACGAATTAAATCAAAAACTACTCGACCGATTTTAAAAATTCTTTCACCCTTAGAAAGCTACGTCTTTACCGAGTAACATAGGCTATATTATATTTTCAAAATCTTATAGATCCCTACTAAAAATGGAGCAATGTAACCCAACGTATCAAACTGTTGCCTATAAAAGTTATTATTTCGCGTGCGCTGCGAAATCTATTGACGGTATATAAAGAAGTGTTTTATACAATAGTACTACAATTACTTGATCATAACGATGTTATGGTAGGTGAATGAAAAATCTAGATAGCCCATAAAAGATTCGGCCGTGTATCGTTAGTTTGCTACTAAGAATTGAAGAATTCCGTTACTTTGTCATGGATCCTATTATCAGAATCTAACCAAACTGTCATCAAACAAGCGTTGAAGTATACTCTTTCCAATAAAAAAAAATCATCGAAATCCGTTGAATAGATATCGAGTTATTCGTCCATTTGTCGCGCACATACCTCATGCAAATTTACGACTTATACGGTTTTCCCATGGATTCCATTGTCAAAACTGGACCAAAAAAAAATGGGACCAATGGGAAAGCACCACCTTTCAAATAAAAAAAAAATCATGGAAATCGATTCATCCAGTCGAAAGATATGAGGTAACAACGTCAAAAAAAAAAAAAAAAAAAACATACAGACGAATTGATAACCTCCTCCTTTTTTTGAAGTCGGTTAAAAACCATATTATTTGTTATTCAATTGATTCTGTAAAAAAACCGACTTCATAGGAAAAACCAATTAATATGTACTAAAAAGTAAAAAAATAATTGCGTATTCTTCTATAATTTGATAATTAACTTACTATTTTCTACTCATCAATATGTAGGTACGAATGTGTTGTGTGGTTGATAATGTATTTACAATTATTGTTACTTTTGGAGTCGATGTCAGCTAAGGAAACACTATAATATACCTAGCAATAATAATACGGGAATCTTTTAAAAACACCCTTAGAAAGCTACGTCTTTACCGAGTAACATAGGCTATATTATATATTCAAAAACTTATAGATCCCTACTTAATATGGAGCAATGTAACCCAACGTATCAAACTGTTGCCTATAAAAGTTATTATTTCGCGTGCGCTGCGAAAACTATTGACGGTATATAAAGAAGTGTTTTATACAATAATACTACAATTACTTGATCATAACATAATAAAATATATATTAATAAAATTAATAATAAAATATAATGTTAAAAAACTATTTAAATTAAATTAAATTAAATTAAATTTTTAAATTGTTATTGATAAATATTATGATCTAAAAAAAATGTAATTATTTTTTTTATTATTGTATTGTATTTTAAAATTTGTAAAGTTTAAAAAATATGTTTTACTAACACTATATGGGCTAGTCCTGAAATAAAAAGTTTTATTATTATTATTATTATTATAACGATGTTATGGTAGTTGAATGAAAAATCTAGATAGCCTATAAAAGATTCGGCCGTGTATCGTTACTTTGCTACTAAGAATTGAAGATCTCCGTTACTTTGTCATGGATCATATAATCAGAATCTAACCAAACTGTCATCAAACAATTCTTGAAGTACACTCTTTCCAATAAAAAAAAAATCATCGAAATCGGTTGAATAGATATCGAGTTATTCGTCCATTTGTCGCGCACATATTTATGCAAATTTACGACTTATATGGTTTTGTCATGGATGCCGGTGTCAAAACTGGACTAAAAAAAATGGGACCCCATGGGAAGCAAACCCTTTCAAATAAAAAAAAAAATCATCAAAATCGATTCACCCAGTCGAAAGTTATGAGGTAACAAACACAAAAAAAAAACATACAGACGAATTGATAACCTCCTCCTTTTTTTGAAGTCGGTTAATAAAATAAATCAACTATTGTCCTTACAAAATATTATTGGTGTTACTATAATTATATTATAATTTGAAGTAAAGATTAGATATTAAAATGAAAAGAAAAAAAAGAAAAGGTATAAGGTAACACATATATATTTGTTTTATATAAAATCGAAATTTCCTTGGAATATTTGAATAAAAATATATTATTGTTAGTGAAATATTTACATCTAACGTTGAATGACTATAATTAAAGTCTGTTCTTATAAATCGCACCCATTAAAATATTTCAGTTGATCGCCTTAAGGTTGTATCACTTGTATTGGTATTCGGTGCTATTTCCGTAGATAAATACTGTCATTAGGTTCAGCTACGGTCCGTTCTATTCCTTGGGGTTAAGAGTAATTTTGCGATTAATTTGAATTTCGTTGATTTTAGATTACGTTTTCACAATTAACAGAGCTGAATAGAGGAATAATAATTTATACATGGTAAAATACAGAAATGTTAAATTAGCTAAGCATTCTTTTTTTGAATTTTGTATAAAATAAGCTGTCATTTTTGGCAGATATTTTGGAAATCAATAATTAATGTTACCATTATACAATATATTGATGAAATGAATACGTAAGTGTAAAGTATTTTTCTTTTCTTAAATTTTTGTTATTATATATAAGTTATTTACATAAGAAATATTAACATTCAGTATTTTAAAAGTTATTTTCGAAAAAAAAACTCAATGGTTGAAATTTATTATTTAAAAAACCATTATAATTATATTTAACTTCCAAATTGCAATATGTCAGAAGATTAAACTAAGTAACTTTGTTTTATTAATACCGTTAATTTCAGGTAATTTCTCGGTTGATTGGATGAAGGCGTTGAAGGTATTTATCTCCTCGGATTTCGCTTGCATCGGAATCCGAGGGTGTTTTTGGAGATAAATAGTTTCATTACGATGGGATTTTGCGGGCGCGAGAACAGTATAATTATAGAAATGTCTGATCGTATTTAATGTCGAAGCTATTCAATCTATACATGCAATTTTATTTATTTTTATTTTATTTTTTTATTCAAATTTGCTCAAATCATTTACCGATTTTATGCTCAAAACTCACAACGATAATATTTAATACTTAATGTTTTCATTTTCTTGTTTATGTTTTACACACATACTCGTTCGTAAATTAATTTAGATAACAACATTCAATTTTCGTTTTTATGCAAATTCGGCATGGCGTCGAAAGTATTTTGGTTAATTAATTTTAAGTGACGGCAACTAATAATTTCAGCTACCTCGATTTTGTAACAATTAACAAGCAATTTTGTATATACAAAATATTTGCTTTGTCTATAATAATTTGGAACGCATACTATATTTATAAGGGTACCTATATACCAAACAATTTTTTGGTTTAATTATAAAAAAAACACTTATTCACAAATAGTTGAATAAGTTGTAGAAAAGTATCGTGTTCGAAGTACGCAGACAACTATCCTCTTTCGTAAGAGCTTGAAAAACGCCGCCTTAAATCACGGTTTATCGAACTGACACGAGTTTTGATCTTTTGATCAAAACTTTAAATATCGTGACGAATGGAGCGTTCAGTTTAGATGCGACGACATAACAAATAAAACCGACAAACTAAATTATAAATGTATTTATACCGTCGCAATAATTATTTGGGAAACTGAACAATGCATTATACTCAACCACAATTAAGCGTACGTACAATATATATTCAAACAACCTAATTTATCATACAGCAAACTCGTATATAGAGAAAAATTATTGTGTTATAAAAACAAAGAAATAAAGCCCAATTCAAAAATAAATCGTTATTTGATAGACGTACGATTTCAGTAATCAAATAAAATATATTCATATACGACAAGAAGACTGAACATTTTAAGATAATACGTTTAAAATTGTGCACAATGACAAAATATTAAACAATCTAATCAAATTATTTCATTCGATTTGTACGATGTACGTCAGCGAATTTTCGCTCTATGTTGCTATTAAATTATACATTGATGTTTAGATAATTTTGCTTTTGATATTAATATAATATAGGTAGTATTTAACATAAAAATGAAGAATCATTTCAATCAAGATTTTCATATGCATTATTTAATCAACGATATTACTTACGACAGAGAAACAAATATATTACTTAGTACCTACCTTATATAATATGCTTATTGAATTCACACTTTCATTTATTATTTTTGAATGTGACACACAAACATCGTGATGATTATAATTTATTAAAAATACCTGATATTTTTTATAGGAAATATATCTACAACTAAATTTTCTTACACTATAACAAAAAGGGAGAGGCGTGCCAGACGGAGTCATTATTTTGCCAACAGATGGCAGCACAATCGATTACGAGGAGCGCCGGGAAGCGCAATTTGCGATCCGATCACCCGTGAAATCTACTGAAATGAATAAAACTATTGGAGAACACTCGAATAGGTCGATTTTTATCTTAGCTCGTCGACTGGAGACGATGATTGATTTCACAATCTTGTAGTTTTTTTTTCATCATAGTATGAGGAGATGCATACCTTATTAAATCAGATGGATTCGTTGGTCTAGTTGCTAGATTATTAGGTCATAGGATCAAACGCCGGGTTGGTCTATTTGTACACTTGTGTCTACAAATTTGAATTTGGGCACGGGTTTCGGCACACTTTCATAAATGCATAATATGTCCTTCTGAAATGACCAGTCTCCCTTGTATTGTAAGGCTAAGAGTTTCTTATTTTGAGAGCAAAATTATTTCTTGGAAATATTGATTTTATAATTAGTAAATGTGTTTAAATTAATGTGTTTTACATAACGTAACAAAACTACGAGTAAAACATATTTGTTGCCATTTGAAAAATATTGCGAATCTCAAAACCAATGACGTTGCGTTCAAACAATCAAATAAATATTGTTTTATAATATTAATGTAAATAACATACTATAAATTTATTTATATTCAATTTAATATGGATACACACGCATCTTCTAATAAATAATTAAAAACCAATCACGGACACTTTCAAAAAGCCGCCCACTAATACGGAGCATTATTCCCTTGATCGGATCCCATTAGGGGTGTGATGCGTGTATGAGCGAGTTTCAAGCACGTTTGTTGCTAACAATATATATATATATTCACTATATAATATGATGTGTTTTATGTTTTTATTATAACGAGGTTTCACTAGTCCTCGTTGAAACAGTTTAAATGACAACTCATCAATGCTATGCGTCGTCTTGTATAAATAATTAATGTATAAGCTTTGCAATTAAAAATTATCTCGCAAATATATTTCTGTAAGCAGTTATAAGTGTATCACGCAGCTATTATATTTAATCCGATACAAAGTTATTATAGCTAGAAAGTGTAAGTAAAACTTAGCCAAAAAATAGTAATATAATTTTAGAACCTGTGGTAGATTTTTGATAATCAATATATTGGACATTGCTTTTGGGTAGTAGTACACTATAAACTTTATTTACAAGAATCTAAATAAGACACAAAATATTTCCATAGATAAAGAATCTATCTGTATACCTTTACTAAGCCGTTAAAAAACTCTTGTTGTTTTAAAATTGAAAAAAATAGATTGTATATAATTGTAATTAATATAATCGATTCGTATATAATTCTTAAATCGCTGTCAATGTAAACGTACCTTTAATCCTAATTGGATGGAAAGGACTCCGGAGGTGTGTAGTCTATACACGTAATTGAAACGATATTGCCTCGTGTTGTTTTATGTGAATTTAAAATAAAGTAATCTGATTGCTTCTTAACGTAAATTAAATGTTTAACTTCACAATATAATGTTGAATTAATTATTGTAATATATTATTCATTTTAGGTGAAAAATGCTTAAATAAAATTCATGCTCTTTATGTGTGTAATATAATGTTTTGGTTACGTAATGGCAATTTTGTAACTTTGTTTTCAAACGCTATTCATAAGTCGAGCTATAAGTATATAACATAATATGTTACGCTATAATATTCTCTTTACAGGATATCCGGCCGTCATAATTTTCGATTCATTATTTCGTGTAGAGGCTTTTGTTGAAGATAAAGAAGTTCTTAGAAACCATTCTTCATGCCGAAAATATCTAAATGAAATAAAATAAAGATATAACTTTCGGATTCTACATACGTATTAATACAAAATATTCCTCTTAGCCACTTTACTTATTGTAATATTTGTTAAATACTAGCTGATGCCCGTGATTTTGTCTGTGTGAACGTTTTTTTACGAAATATAAAAAAATGCATTTTCGTGTTCTGTTACTCTTTTATTATCACCCGCATTCGTTTTTTGATAAACTTATTCACTATACAGACACACGGCTTCTACTAGTTTATTATATGTATAGATCTTTGCCATGCTTTTAATATCATTTTAGTATCATCAATAAATTGCTGAGTAAAATCCATTCAATTTTGTTTTTTTTTTTATGCTAACGCTATTATGACTAGGGTTAATAACAGAATTCAATAGAGAAACCACGTTCCGACGTTAGTTTAAAACCTAAGTTCACAAAATCTGAATCGTAACTTTGTAGAACAATAACACAAGACAACGTTCAATACCTTAAATTACAGAGTTCAGTACCATCAGAATTATGGCTTTAATCGACCAGCCAAGTTCGTTAAAGTTAAGATCAAAGTTTGGTATTGACATGGTGGCATATGCCTAGGAATAGGATATGATAGAATTTGCAGGAACAAGTTTATAATAGACCATGTCAGCGTTTAAAAGCCTTTATCGCCTAAGGCTGTAGAGAACTGAATAAGGCAACTTAAACACGATAAACGTGAGAAGCATATTGATAAAGCTAGCCACTTCGATCTGGTATGAGATTAAGGTTTTATTTAAGAAATCTATACTAATATTAAAAGCGTGAAAGTAACTCTGTCTATCTCTTTCGCTCTCACGGCTAAACCACTAAACCGATTGTGATGAAATTTTGTTCTCACACGCGAAGTAAAGGTGAACTAGTGTTATATAAATTGGGACATAACAGTCACTGAGTTTCATTCAAATATGCATATGCTTGTAGCAATAATCTTTCCGTCATACTGGGTCGAACAACACTGCGCTTATTGTTCGTATGTATAATAACTACACAACACACACTACATTACAGTATGTGTTCGAAATAACTGCTGCCAATTCCAATGTTTTACAACATAAATTTCGATGGATAGACAAATTATATTTACTAAATAATTTATGTTTAAAAAATACTCAAAATGAATTATTATTAAAATTATTTTTCTCGTCTAAAATAATAAACGTATAATTTTATATAAGCAACATATAACTAAGGATTTTAATTAGTAATACTTTAATAATAATAGAATTTCGTCCTGTTACTAGGCTACCTTATTTGTTGGTAAGGTAAGGCCTTACCAGGTTTTTAACAAATTAATACGGTAGCTGCCGTATTTACAAATTTGTTATAGGAGTGTGGTACATTTTTATTGAGTTATTTCATAGATTCAATTTTATTAATTAATACTTTTAATAAAGTCTTATTCTTGAAAAAATATTAGTGGTGTTTTCCCTAGTAGAGGGATTTTTACAGGCTCATAGCAAACTCTCTATATACTCTGTGGTATAAAATGAATAGCTTCATTAAAGATAAACCATTTGTTAAATATCAACAAACATGGCACTACATTAAACGGCCTCACCCGTTTGTCAAACGAAACACCCATAGGATTTAATTTGTCGTGTATTTACATAATAAATGAACGTCTCCGCCTCGATGCGGTGTAATCCGGTTTAGAGCGGCTCAAACTGGTTTAAGCCGGTTTTATCCATCATTGAGAGCGGCTTGATTCTCGATCAGGACACAATTTGCATGTTATTCCAGCGCTAAGACGTTAATAGTTGGGAAACGATGACTTTGCATAATTTGTAGCCGAAACTTGTACACGAATTAATACCTCTAAACTATTTTAAATGTAAACTGAGATATATCTATGGAAGCAGAAATACATTAGAAGTTCCGCAATTATTATTTCTATAATTAAAGAAGTGTGTGTGTGTGCGCGCGTGCCTTTGTACGTATTTAGAATAGAATAGAATATGCATTATTGTACAACGCATACATATACAATTATTGTACAATGCAATTAGTTAAAAATACTTAATTAAGATAATTATAATAATATATAGCAATAAAGTGCGACAGTTGATAAAACAACATCCCACTGGCAGTTATGGTCACAAATAAAATGCCTTGAGGCGGATTTTAAAAGTGTTTATAGACTGAGATCGTCTTAAGTAAAGTGGTAAGGAATTCCATAGGCAAACTGCTTGTACGGAGAAGGAATTATAGTTCAATGGACTAATGTTACATTTTTTAGGCCTTACCTTGCGTTTTTTAGAGGACGCAATTTTATTTTTTTAATGTGTAGGGGGGGTCAATGTAAAGCTTTGCTTTTGCTTGATTAGGGTGCAACATTGCAACATTGCATTTTTATTTATTTACTTATATGCAGTCCGTGTCTCTCTGGGAATTGACCTACCACGAAGTAAATTTAATTAAAAGAGCAACTCTTGATTTTAATGTTTAAAAAAAAAAAAATTGATTGTAAATTGAAGATGTTTTGAAAGATTATAATAATAATGATGAACGTAAAAAAAATCTTTAATTTTAATTATATTTAGAATATTAATCACGCGTTTAAGTTTTCTTGATATATCTGTATAACGGCTGTTCTAATTACTCGAATAGTAATTATAGAAAGAACAATAGCAGGCCGCCGTAGAACATTCTACGGTAAAAATAGTTACAAACTTCACTAAAACTTGAAGAACTCGACGAAAGTTTAATAAAACAGTTGTCTTGGAGTTAGTTTCGCAGTTCAACAAACCAACTTCTAGCAGTTTAATCGTACGTATATTCTTTCTTATATATTACTTGAAAATATTGTTTAACTGTTTAATATTCAAAACTATACATTATTCTCTTTACAGGGACCTTTAAATGTACAAACGACAGCTAAGATGTTGATGACAGTGTTCCACCAGTGGGTGAAAAAGGCACGAATGGTGACTACCAAGGGGATTCTGGACTAAAACCTTAAATTGTGGTAATGAGGCACCTGATGGTGACGTAGGAGATGGTTGATCCTCTTCTAACATCGCCATCACCAACCTTGGTAACTAAGATGACGTCTCTTGTGCCGCTCAAAACCTTCGGGATGTGAAAATTGTAAGCCGATAAAATAAATTTTGTTTGTGTATGATTTGTCATTTAACAACTGTTGAAGATTATAAAAAGGATTTAAGGCTTTATAACATACATAGCTATAATACTGGACGATATAAAAGGTATTCAATTACTGAGGCAACATTTACTAATAATGGTCATTTGTTACAATCGTGTACATAGAAACCCTCTTAATGGTGACGTGTCAAAACAAAGTACCAAAAATCACGGGCGACGTAATAAAACAGGTCCTAGCACCACCATCCCTGAGGGCCAGTAAGAAAGTGATAATCGAATCGGGGATATTATTATCCCTATAAACATAGAAAAGGGATATTGGAAATGGCATCTGTGAAATAGTGTTCATATTTTGACAAATAACGCTGCGGTCGGTGCATCTGGCTTGTGCGTTAACGGCTGTGGTTTTGGCTGCTCATAATGAATATTTGTATAACTTGCAATGGCATTTATTAAAGTCTGAAATGGTCGTAGACATATTTATGAAACGCCTTGAAAATTATTAGTTTTAATATATAAATTATATAAACTGTGGTCCGGTGGCCGTTTGCACAGAGCATCGGATCGAAAAATGCACCGAATGGTACCAACCAGCCAAGTGAGCTGATGAAGTGACTAAGATAGAGGGGCTACTGGATCAGAAGGTGAAGGAACGCGAGCGGACCTTGAGAGATGCATATGTGTAAGTGAATTGTGATTACCTAATGATGATATAAAAAATAGTACCACACTTCGATAAAAAAGTACGTAGTAATACAGATTAAAATAAACTTTAGAAGTAATTTGAGATTTTGAAAAAGTCTTAATATTTCACATTGAAGGATGTATGTAGCTACTAAATCAATAAATACCGGTGCCATTTCTAATAGTCTTTCTATTCTATGCCCAGCCTACATCACAATCGTTAAATCTCCATCAAGTCTCGGTTCGCTTCCCGACCCAACACTTACCCCGATTCAATTAAACTTTAACCGAGTACTCGTAAACAAAACTATTATGTTGACGATTTAATCTAAATCCTGTTGTTGGTCCCATAAAGTATTGTTTTCCCTGAATCCGGCAAAAAACTTAATATTCCAATACTCGATTTTACAATATAACTTTTTGATTTAATGTTATTAAAAATGAATGTGTGTTGACGGAAATATTACACATATAACGAACACAATAATTTATTAGTACTGGCACCTTGGTCAGCTTCTTAATCGTAATTTTGAAAGATAAGCTGACTGGATCAGACTTTCGAATTTCGAATAGTCGAATATAATTCGAATAGTAATTCGATAAATAAGTAATTGAAAAACGATCATACGATAACTGATAGTAAGACAATTCAATAAATTTTATGTGCGAGCGAATTTGCAAAAAAATCGAGCATCGAAACAAAAACAAATAAAAAACCGACATCCAGCAATAAATGAATATCGTATAACAAGAAATAGGAGAAGTTTGAGAGTCTATTCTCAAATGTTTGGTGACCTAGCAACCTTTGATCTTGCACCATCGAGCGCAAACGCTCATTGGGGCCACGAAATATTCGTACAAGTTTTATCTTAAGTGGTATTAGAACGGCTTTGGTTTTTTTTTATTTCGAAATTATAAATTTATTAAAAGAAAAAAGTTAATTGAAACGGGACGGCCATCTCAGTAGCAATTTGTTAGCACTCATTTCATTTTCTATTTTTTTTGTCCGCGTCTTTAACACCCAAAGTGAACGTGGCGTGAAAGAGTAACAAATACATAAACAAACTGACTTTCGCATTTAACAAAACTTAACTGTTATTCCCCCTTATAGATAGTAAATATTGTAATTATAGTATATTATATCTGCTTCAATAACTGATTCTACTTTTAATATAAATGATGTCCGCGTGGAATAGATAATAGTAGTAATATAACATGATTCCTTGTCTGAGTTATCCGCTTATTACGTGCCCTCCTATCGAAGCCTCTCGCAGCCCTTTGTTTTGGAGCATATTACAGCACCCTGGTAACACATCGATTACTCCGTAGGATTGTGTTCGAATTATTTCAATGCTCTCATAAATAAATTGTATTTAACGTTGTATAAAATAGAACGAAATTATTTTGACAGACTGTCTGACGTCATTTCTTTTTTTCAATCGTTTGCAGGTTTCTTTTTTTAGTCTGTACGTCAAATATTAAACATTTCCTGCTAATTCTAACATTTCCATTGACTAAAAAGTCTCTTACACAATTTTGAGTTAAAACTGTCCCGTTATTTCGACTTTATTTATTTTAGACGATGAATATCAAACAACGAGCAACTTAAAACTTCATGATATATATTAAAATATATAGATAGATAATAGATAGAGGTGGGGAAATCCAATTTCGTTTTCATGATTTCTGTTTTAATTTAAAATAAAAAAAAGAAGAAATATCCTCTGAAGTAGATTGCATTTGGATAGACGCCAAATGATCGTCGTTATTAATGGTTCTAAAATTGGTATCATTGAAGGTACTATGATCCATAAAACATAAGTATTACGCTGATATTCAGCTCATTTCAATGTTGTAACAAGCTACGTCATAGACCGCGTGATTTGTCTTCATGCTAGCAGTATAAAGAACATTGCATGTAGCGGTACGTTACCTCTTTCTATGGTGCACCACACAAGTCATGAACAACAAGGAGCGGTTACACGAAAGTGTTACGGCCTTATCGAGCGGCATTATTTACGTGTGCAGTTTTTTTCCCATGAGCGAATAGCATCATAAATTTAACTATCGCTATGGACCGATACTACCGCTATCGTAAAATGCACATTGTACGGTCGGTTTGTTCATAAATTTTATACATACAGAGCGCGGGTCGAGTTTTAGGATTAAAATGAAAGTTAGATTGTAAAGGTCGGTGTGGTCAAACTTGTACATATGAATAGGTAGTTCAGGAAATTAATAATGATTTGAATATATAATGAATATTATTATATGGTGATATCTTAAAATGCAAAAAAGAGAGCCAGAAAGAGAATCTAAGTACACAGACAAGCCAGAACAGAGCTATCTGGCATAAACGTATAAAGAGACCAGACCCCAGCTGAACTAGGAAGAGGGTTTGGACAAAGAAGAAGAATTTGATATCCTAAAATTTCATATGAGCACATTTTGGTTTGTTTGAAATAATAGGCGACTCTTGATAAAGGATAAACATATCTAACAATAAATGAATTTTAGTTCCAGACGGTGGCTTAGTCCGCTTGTTGGCGGGTGTACAGGTATTTGTTATAAAGAAGTCGACTTTGTCAATCGGAGTTCAAGCTGGCTCCAACCGAAGTGCTAAAATTTTGTAATTTAATTAATTGTGGTATTTTAAGAGTAATTGAGTAAGACATTTACATCAATTTATATGATTTGTTGTTCCATTTTCAAAAAGAAAACGAATTCGAGGTATTTTTAAAAAGTTTTTACTTCTGGATGCTAAATATATAAATTGCAAATAACATTTTAGTGGCATTTTCTACACAAAGAGTACATCTTCGCGTAAAGCGTTAATATCGCGTCACATCGCGTCACCGTGACAAATGTGCGATGGCCTGCTATTAGATGCTAAACGGGATTGATGGCTTCTCCAATGCTCTCATAAATTTTACTACATGGACCTTTAGGGCAATGACCGATTGTTTGGTCAATATAAACGTTAGACAAGGTTCGTGCAAATATTTACTTATTCCTTCTACTCTTATTTATATACGAGTATAATTTTATAGACGATCAAAATTAAATTTACAACATTATGTATTAATTAATTTTACAATATTATGGCAACATTTTTCATATTATCATTATATGAAATCTTATTTATTACATTCGCGCTTGTACTTAAGATGCATATTTTTTAAAAACGAAGTTTACAACCGTTTGTTATTTAACTGTATTATAAAATATTTATTGTACATTATATTATATTTATTTTAATAACAATTAAGTAAGGATTCGACGTAACGAATGCATAGTACAACAAAAACATATTTATTATTATACTTATACATACATACTTAAAGATATATATCAACAATTATCAACACGAAGAAATGGCAACGTTTCACTCCGTATTTCTAACAAAGTTTATTTAAGATAATAGAAGAAACAAACAGACGGAAGGACAGAGCACCGATGTTTTAATTGTTACTTCGAAGTCCCAAACTTTGCTTCGAATCTGACGTAATAATGAAATATTGTTTGTAAGTTTAACAATGAGCTTGTATCTTTTTGTTCTTTACTTTTCATTCAATTCAATTTATCTAATAAATTTATGTTATCCATATAATAACAACAAGTTAGTAAGTAAGTAAGTAATAATAATAAAACAATAAGAGTTTGTATTTATACCTATTACAGATATATAATTTAATGTAATATATTGTGGTGTGACCTGCACCATTAATGGTTGAAAATTTCCACAAATTAATTAAATATTCTGATGAAAGATCATCAACGCATACATATAAATAAAGGATCAAAACTTGTATCGGATCAAATATTGTGAACCACATGTGAAAAAACCACCATGAAATTAAATCTATTTGCTAAAATTGAAATAATTTAATATGATAGTATTTGAATACCACAAGAACTGCATATTTTCTGCTTCATAATTACGTTGAAATTTGTTAGTGCAAGATTTGACCTAAATAATAATAACTAATATATTAATACTGGCAGTAAAATAAAATCTCGTATAAAATATATTATGATCTCGAATAACGAACAAAAAATCTCTTATTACGACTTCATTAGTCTCAATGATAAGACATATTACTAACAAGTCCTATAAGTACAATTAATTAAATGATTTTCGTGCAATAAATACGAGCATGTATGATTCTAAGAGCCTCATTACATACTTATACAATTTAAAGATTCGTAACAATTCATTAGTGTTTTATTATATCTGCTAAGAAAATAATGTAAAGCAATTTTTTACGTTAATTTATCAAGAACATTATTTCTTTAAAACTTCTGCACTAAGATATAAATTTAAAATTTCTCAGTCCAAAGCTATAAACCAAACAAAATTATAGGAAAACTTGGTCGCTTTGTCCAAGTCTCAGAATAATAGTACGAGTAGGTCAGTTGCCAAACTAAATCACACCTCCAAAATAGATGACATTGCAATACAAAAACCTCGGCTATAATAAAGCCTTGTAATTTATATTTACGTATACAATTTTCAACTATATTACTAATAAAACGTAGCATGAAATCGTTTGAAAGACTAACGCCTTACGACGTTTTGGTTATCGAAGTTTGTACATTAAGGGCACATGTTGCAAAGGTGCGAGAAACTTGATATTGTTCTGAAGATAACGGAATAAGGGCAGTGATTGGTGGTCAGTAATGAAAAGTTATAAATCACAGACCTATTGCTGCCATAGTTGGAAGTAACCATTATAAAGATATATCTAAATTATTAAGAATAACATATTATAATAAATTGCATATTTAGACACACATTAAAAGGCAACGTCTATATTGTGTTTGCATATAATTATATTATAGTAATAATAAAAGTATCTGATCTGTCTATTCATTACTGATTATTGAGTTACAAATATATTATATAAGTCTATATATTTCACTTGAAGAATAATATTTGTGTGAGAGTTTGAGATTATGGAAATAAATTTACCAAACATATGATTAAATTTGCATGAATTTAACTTAATTAACCTAGTCGAGTGAATGGTCCGAATAATTTCGTATCATCATATTGTATAGTATTGTAGATTTAAGAAACCTCTAAACCAACTGGGATAATTTCGTTACTCCACTTTACAAGTCATAAACCCACAGGAGTAATAAATGTCTTTACGACGGCGAACGAGCGTTTGTCGCGCCAACAACCGAGATACTCCGTTTTGTCCACTTTTATGACTGCACCAGCGAAGTCATACATACGTCTTTATAGTTTACCATTTTGCACTAAACATACAATATGTTTCATACTTCATGATTTTATTTTTTAAATTAAGAACCAATACCCAAACTGAAATATATCTAAAGGTATATAAAGGATTTAAGAAATTCTATACATAAATGAATTATCTTTTTTAAAATATAAATCAGGGACTGTATCAAAATAACATTCTAAAATATGTTATGTGATTATGATAATAAGTAATTTTATTTGCAAAAAGGGTTACAGCTAAATTCGAGATCATAGGATTCAAAAAGGTTCGTTTTAAACGGCAGACCAATCAAAATAATCAGATTACGTGAGCCGTTGAACGTCACAACGAAAAATAGCTTTGTCTATATCAATTTAATTAAATTACGATTCGAATTGGACGGGCAAGGGTGACGAACGAGTTTTATTCAGTTGTTTCCAAATTTTCATATCACTCCAGCGGGTGCCTAAATCCATTTTTACGCATGACTTAATTTTCATTATTTATCTACGTTTTAACAAATGTTTATACAATTTCTATTAAAGTACAAACATTTAATGATTAAATTTATATAAACGCGCCTATATATATTTCATAAATATTAAAATTATTTTCTAAATATGTAAATGATACCTTGTCTTCGTCTTTCGAATGTCAAATCAAAAATGACAGAAAGGGATAAGTGGTTAAATAATTGGTTGCTAAGCAACGTTTATAAGGGAGGCTGTTGATGATGATCATAAGTACACTAATATTTTTTTTTCTAATTTACTTTGATAAAATACAGTTAATTATGTCTTCAGAGTAAATTGGTCGACCTGTAATTCGCGCCGTATAAGAATTAGATCGAAGCTTGTCAAAGTAAATAAAAAAATTCAGTTTTTGAGCGAAGTCGCGATACCAAGGGAGATAGTATTTCAGAAGATTATGTACTACATCTACAATATTTTGTGTGTAGTTGTAAAGGTATATATGTATTTTCAACTGTCAGAATTTATTCCCGTTTTTTATACATTTTCCACTCCTTAATTAATCTTACAACTAAAAAAATCGAACAATCATACATTTTTTAAAACCACGCTTATATATATATATATTGGGTCAGCTATCGATGACAAGAGGGTAGCAACGCATATGGCGTTATAGTCGCGTCTAACCAAAAGGAACATTTCGGTTGTCTCTATTATGAAAGAAGGTACTCAAATTCATTTAAAAAAAAAACATCCAGCTGGGTTGGAGAGCACGGTTGGCAAGCAATTATTTAAGCTTATAAGGCTTTGAATTATTCACAAAAGAAATCCTCGTATAAAATAAAAGTATTTTATAAATGTAGAGCCTTTATACAAGTTATCTATCTTATAACAGACTCGTTGACTGTTGGTACCCATGTTGTTTTTCATTTAATTTCGTGTGATATTTATAAAAATGACCATGACACGTTGTGCAAGCAAAGGACGAACATATAGCGAAAATTGTATATTTACTTGATGCTATGTGTGCCATCCATTCATCACATAGGTATTATACCGCAAAGCAGTATTAATAGCTATGGTTGTTGCGTTTGGGGGGGCTAGTACTTAGTGAGCCAGTAAGACTACAATTTCATTTTCAGGTTTAATTTTAAAGTATTGGGTGTTTTTATAACATTTAACGTTATAAGATAAAACTAAATATTAACCAAAGAAATATTCTAAGATTTTACTTCAATAAGAATTTTATATAGTGTAAAATAAACACTGATAACAACTTCTCAATGAAAGCTAGCTTATTATTTCTTAATATACATTGAAAAGACTATTTATAAAAGCACTTTTTTTTCGTATTAAAAGCCGTCCAATTATTTTAAAGAAAAAAATGTCATTTCATAATCATGAAACTCAAAAGAATTCAATTAAAATACTTTTTCAAACCATGCTTTATACAGAATACCAGTTTATGTTTTTGTATACTCATATTTTTTCTTTTAATCTATTCGAAGCGACTAGAACTTTCTTTTTGTAACTGAATCAAAGAGTCCCCATTTTCAAAGTGTGCCCGTGTAATCTCTATTAAGACTTATTTATTGCGTAAACGTCTACAGTTTTTATAAACAAGTCATCTGAGACGTTATTTATCTCGTCTCGCTCAAGAATCGACCCTCGAAGCGTTGAGGTGAAAGTAATCGCCGTATCAAAGCGAAATTTGTCAAAAACACGGCTCCGTCTGAACTTCCGTCAATTCTCTCCAATTAATAACTGGACGCCGTCTCATTTGTACTTAAGGATGTTTGTATTTACCTATCTCACTCTTGTCCCCTTGTTTAAAGAGCCCCGTCGAGATAGAATATTGCCACTTTGTCGCGCGGCCTCCCGCGGGCTGTTTGTAGACAGAGACATTGCAATTTTTCTAGTGTTGATGCAAGAAAATACATATTGGAAAATTTTAAAATTTTCAAAAAGCAAAGAAAATCGCTCCCCGCTTTGTGATTTGCTGGCTTAACGAACTTTGCTCGTGGCAAAATTTTTATCGTTCCAAAGGAATTTACGTGACTGCGTTTTCCTCGTACGGGTTTTTAATTCTTTTAATATGACGAAGCTTCAGACGGGTTTTCTGTGGTAAATATATTTTATAAAACCGCCCGCTTTTTTAAATATATTTTTTTATTTTCTGATTTCGATGAAAACCAGCAACATATTCATGCTTATCTATATACATATACTTATTTCATTTATTGTTATCAATATTTCTAAGTCAACAAATATTACTCACAGAAAACTTTTTGATTAGTTAATTAAAACATTCTGAAGAAAATATAAATTTCAAATTGTCTTATTCTTATTACACAAGATACAACAGATAATTATATTTTTAATATCAACCTACACACAAAATACTTATTTTCTGAGCAAAATTACACGTTTTGACTAATTTCATATTGAATTACTTCAATTATAAATTTTCAGAATAATCACATTTTCATTTTCATGATTTTACTGTCTTAACTATTTATTTTTTATTTATTATTTTATAAATATCTTTACGTACTGAAACTACGTCAATATAAATAGTTAGTTGTTTAATTTTACTATTTATATAAACTACACAATTTTGGGTTGCAGGTCGTGGGTTCGATTCCCACCCAGGACAGACATTTGTGTGAATGAACATGTTTGTTTGTCCTGATTCTAATTTCTGTAATAATCTATATCTATAGGAAAAGTAGTATATGTAGTATATCAGCTGGTTTGGGATCAGGTGGCCTTATGTAAATAATGTCCCAGGATTCGTATTATTAAATAAGCGCAAACTCAAGTTGACTAAAATCCATTTAATAATATTCGTTTTTACCTCCCCGTTTCATCATCAGGCCTACGCTATAAAATTCAATATATAAGACTCGTCAAAATAAATCAAATGATCCCCAAATACAAGTGGTTTACTTGAAGCCATTGAGTAATTCGATTACCCAGCTCCTGATTCAATCGTGATTACATTCAAACTTTGTATGTAACTACATATTATAATATATATAGCCATTCCACACACCACAAGTCAATTAAGCTTACAGTATTAGCAATTCAAAGATGATTTCCTAAATTAGTTCATTAAACATTTTACACATTTAAGCTCAATAAAAAGAAATATTGACGTCTCATTGAGAATATAGACTGCAATCAGTTTTATCAGAAATAAGTTGTAATAAATTGCAAAATAATAAGAATTTTAATAACTAACATCTTACAATCACATTAATAATAATATAATAAAATAAATCACATTAGTATATATATGGTATACAGTGATATTGCAAAGCAAATAATTTGGTTCTACCTGTGATTTAGTTCGTCTGTATTGTTTCACTATCCTCTCATCAATAAATAATTATTCTGCCTCTGAATAGCAATAATCTATATGTTTCGATTAAAATCATAAGGGACATAATATAAAAATCTTAGTCTGAAGTAGCGTATTCTCAAAGAACCAGGGTCTATTGACCAAGTCGAATAGTTACCTCACAACGCACATCTGCTTTCCTACATTTAGTACAAGGCTATTTCGGCTTTCATGTACTTTTTTAACATTATATGTTTAAATCTCTGCCTCTCTCTGTACTTACATAGTCATGTAAATATACATACCAAATAGACTTATTACAAGCTTTTAGGTTTTTTTTTTACAATAATAATCTATTTTACTTACTCTGTGCAAGTTATAATTTTATGTTAGATGTTAATTTGGTATCTTAAGTATGTAAAAATCGCTAGCAAACCATATAAATAAATAAATAAATATTATATTTAAATAAGTCTATTGTGTTCATCAGAATAAATTATGTTAATAAAGTTTTGTATGAATAAAGTTTATTTTAGGTCTTATTGCAATTACGTTTATGGTCGTTATTAATATACCATAAAAATATTTAATATTAAGAAGCACAAGCGTCGTCTACGTAGTGTGCATTTTTATGCAATACTATTTTTCGATCGCGGATTAGGCCCAGTGTTAGAATGAGGGTAGCAGATACTAAGTGTAAAAAAGTATCTTATATTTTTCTTTTGGTTCAAGCTTGTTTCATAAATTAGCCGTAAAAAGATAACAGACAGATTTGTATCCCATGTATTAATATTAAGTTAAGATATAGATAAAAGGATATAGAAATAAAACTACAATAATATTATAAAATAACATCTTGATTTATCCTTATATTTCACAGAAGCAATTTTGCATACATAGATACAATAATATAAGACGTTATTTAGACAAGTAACATGTATACAATCACATTCACCTGGCACTCAATGTCATACTTGACATTTATGAATCACTCATTACATATTAATTATGACATATTATTGATTTAAATTTAGAAACAAAATTAAGTTACATACAGCGTAATCACTTTACATATTATTATGTATATAATTATATATTTTATTTTTTATGTTTATTATGATTAGTATAATATAAGATGATTTACGCGTTATGTAACATTAGTTTGCTTGCGATATTTTTAAGAAACAATTATTTTATGAGCCATTAAACCATATTGCACATCAATTCGAGTCAAACTATAAATATTATTAAAAAATATATATAATATAAAAATAATTTAAGATATTTTGTTTTGTATATAACTCAATTGAAATAAAACATTCACACTTTGGTAGGTCTTTGGCTCTGTCATATAGAATTGTAACTTTATATAATATTACGTGTAATATTAACTAATATTTCGCACCGTTTAAAATATACCACAAAAATATAAGTTATTACAAATGTCTTATGTATAATATTTGGGGCTTTATTAATTATCTAGTTATAAATACAAATTAACTACATGAATACAACGATAGGTAGCGTTTAGCGCATTTTATTAAATAAGATAATTAACTGCTAACATATTATATTATAATACGAATCAGCGTGACCATAAAGGTCACCATACACTTCACTGTATAGTTATATAAACTGTCAAACTGTCAATAGTTGAAATATGCTTTCTTGTTTTTAATACAAAATAAGTATTATTATAGCACACCAGTATAAAATAATTATGTTTAAAATTGTAAATTCAGATGAATCATGATTTTAAACAACTTAACTATCAGACTACAATAATGAAGTTACTACGAGACCACTTGTGAATCTAACTATCGATTAAAACAGTGTTATATTGTAAATCGTTAACAATAAAAATAAATTCATGAACTGCGTAATACGTTGGTAATATTGACACAGTCGATATGACAAGTGATCGCAATAAATGGCGCAAACATTCATTTACAAATAGATAAAATGCAATTGAATAAATTTGAGAGAAGCTCAACTATTTGGAAAATCATTAATTAATTATAACTAACATTTACTGCGTAAGGCCTTTATTGGAAATGAAAATATTATTCGATAGAAAATCGGTAGTGTTTAACAAAGAAAAAATTATATAATTTTTTGAAGCAAACCGATTTTTGAAATGCAATCATTTTAAAATTAAAAATAATTGCTCAATAAATATAAATAGATATATCAGTGAATGAAAATACAGAACATTTCAAGCTGTTTTTTTTTAAGTATAAATATTTTAAGAAATTATCAATTTAAAAAACATAATAGTGTTTAAGGCATAAGTCAAAAGTTGTTATAAACCAATTTTTAATTAACCGGTTATAAGCTATTTCAAATCATATGAATAGCAATTACTTTACTTACATTTCTATCTTCGGATAATTTTATTTTCGTAAATATTTAAGAAAATGTTTGTATTCTTAATTAAACATTTAGATTTTAAAAGACTTAGAAATAGTATATAGTATAGATAGCGCTTCTAGCGATCTATTGCAGGATCTAGAATAGAATACTTTCAATTATGAAGATATTTAAATAGACATATTATAACCTACAATAATAGAAAACACTGAATCCACGAGAAACATCAACCTTAAGTATAAAGCGCAGATAAGCGCAAATAAATAATGAAAATCCTACCATTCGCATGAAATGCCTAAGAGTTAAACACCCTGTATAATCCATAACGCGTTTTAAATATAAGAAAAACAACACTGAAAAATCTTTAATACACTAGCGTGTATATAATAATATTAACAAAAAACTGATAAGAAAAAATAAATAAAGTTGCAAAAAGAAATTTAATTTAATTGGGATCGTGTAACAGTTTCAAATATTTCAGAGGTAGGATTTTTTAATAACAATCATACAAAGCTATGGATAATCAAACAAAACATAAAAGTTGGTTCGGTTTAAATATTGCACTGTGTGATAAACAGGTAGGTTTGGTGATTTGTTCTTTATTTACCATTTAAAGCAAATGGAGAATGAAATGATGACAAAAGCCGATCACATAACAAACAATTAAAAAACGAATATTCTAGAAGCATCCATCGTACTAATCATTATCCATGAGAGAGAAGATGAAAAACGACGTGAACTACACATATATAAATTCGAAATCGATCGAAAACAGCTACTAATTTACTAGTCGCTTTAGTTTCATTATAATACGTACTTAATCGCATAGTATAGAATGAATATTTATTCTCTTACACAATTACCATAAACGTGTTAAATGTAAACAAGTGACATCAAATATTTACAATATTAACTACATATTAAATTATATAAATATCCGTAATTAAATGTTTATGTATAATATTTGGTTAATAGACAATTATTTCACGTTCATGGTTTACGCCGAAATATGGCTTCGACGGATTATTATTACAAACAATAACTTGTACGGTATCGGATTGGTTTCCATTCAGCGCTCACTTAAAAGTATTTACGCGTTTTAAGTCTGAACTCTTATTTACACTTCGACGATTAACTTTGTCTTCTATTATTTCTTGTTGTTGCTTATTATTATTTTCTTCATAAACTTTTTCTTAAGCCTTTGGACTTTCAAGTATTGTAGTGTCATAATCCGTCAGAGCCATTTCTACATTCAAACCATGACTAACTACAGTTTTGGTGTTGATCCTTGTGTCGGCCTGGACGGACTTCAATGTCCTCAGGAACTCTAACCTAACTTATGTTAACTTTATCCTAAAACATCAATATATTTAAACTACTAAATGCATTATCTTGTTTACGACATTTAATATTATTTTAACCGAAATTAATTCCTTTTGCATCGACTTTTTATTTACATCTTATATAAATGTATCAACTAGTCCATTTATTTAGAGGAATATATTTTATTACTTATGTACAACTATAGATATTGTTGTTTTAATTTATCTTTATTTTATTAATTTTGATTCTTTGATTAATTCAATATTGTATTTTTTTTTTATTTGTGATATAAATTACAGACTATTAATTCCGTTGTCATGTCAAATATTCTTTGGTATTATGTTTAGAGATTATCTGAGTTCTAAGAGCTCATTTATGTAAACATACAATTTTATGTCTATCTACCTATTAGGTTCTATACACATATTATATCACTTTCATTAAAAAATATACAGTTTCATTTCTTATCTGAATACACTTTTACTTCAAAAAATCTTTACGGTGACAAATCACTTCATTATCTTAACACTTTCCGTCATCTAATTCCTTTAAATGATTAACACAAATGGGATAATTTTAATGCGTATTAATGTGGAGATAAAAAATATATGATAAAAAATTGACTTTTTATTTTAAAATTGTACCGGTGCAAAAAACATATCAGATATAAGACAAACTATAAAATCATGTTGTAGGCACATTGGTATTTTCTAAATTAGAAGAAACAGGAAGAAAAATGGAGTTTGGTAATTTAATTTTATTGAAAATTGACTTATTATAAAAGATTCTAAATATTTGTAGAAGGTTTGAAAGAAAATAATATATTAATTAGTATAGTGTGCGTTTAAATTTTTTCGGATATCTTAGAAATAATTCATTAGCATATGAGTAGATAAGAGACTTAAATATAAGTGCTTAGAGCTTGTCTGAAATCGTGAAGTGCGGCTAAAAGTTGAGGAGCAGTTGGCCGAGCTGGGGCCGAGGTTGTCCAGCACCAGGACATTAAGCCATACCTGATAGCATTACGTCACATGTTAAGATTTAATCTAATGTTACTAATATTATGATTATAATTAGATCCTTTACTAATTTTTATTTTTATCCGATAGATTCCATAAGAGAATTACTAATTTGAACAAATATATTAAAGAAACATGCCATTAATACCTATCTGTTGACTTAAATAATCCTGTAATTTTATTCATAATGATTGGAACAAACCTTATCACGTTGCTGATTCAAGATGAACGTCAAGTTTCACAATCATTTCATTGTAAGAATCAAACTTTACGTCAAGGACTTTATTTTGTGATTTACCGCCAAGCTTAGCTTGCGACAAATGCTCAGGAATTATAATCAATATTTCATTACGTTAAAACTCAGTAATTTTAAAATTTTCAAATTTCGATCCTTTATATCGAATACGTTTTAAAATGTACTTTTCTACTTACAACTCATCAGGACAATTATGCGGCTGTGAGGGTCTGTAACCTCCATTGAGGAAGGCTCCGACATCCGCTGCATCTAATTCTGCTAATGGAGACGCACCGAGTGTCGCTAGCTCCCAGAGCGTTATTCCTAACGACCACTGTTTCAAAATAATTTAATATAAAATAATGTAACAAGCTTAGAATTTAATATCATAATTATGGTACATTAAATATTTTTCTTTGTATTTACTGTATGTTTCCCAAAATAAATAAATATTTGTCTTTATTTATGTATATCATGTCAACAAATGTAATTGTATTTATTAAATATTATATAACATGGTTAATGTAATTGAACGTTCTTACCACATCGGATGCTGTCGAATACTGATTTTGCAGTAATGACTCAGGTGCCATCCACTTTACCGGTCTGTTTTCATTATCTCCTAAACAGTGATAGTCATCAGGGAAAAGATCGCGTGCCAAACCATTGTCCGTCACCTTCAGTCTTAACTTCTCGTCCACTCTATAGATTATAATTTAAATCATGTTATTAAAAAAATACTTCTGACTAAAATCTTATTTGAAATTCGATTCTTGCTCGATAGAAAAAGTTGATATTCTATTTTTAATTGATCAAGCATTTGATATAGCTTATAGTGTTATATGAAGTAATAGTATTGTTTACGGTCATGGAGCGTAGACATGGTTGCCGGATAACTTACACGCAGTTCCTAGCAGCTATATCAGAATGTACAAGTCGTTGAACGTGCAAATACGCCAAACCGCAAGCCGCTTGAGCACCTAAATCTACTAGTTCTCTAGTCGCTGGAGCCGCTTGATGTCCAAGCCGACATGATGTTAGGAACCTAATTGTTAATCAAAGTTCGTTATTACAAATAATATAACAATCGGAATCTGGAGAGAAAAAAGTAAGAAATTCTAAATATCTTTAAAACTTAATATATACATTCTGCAAAATAATATTCGCTGATAAAATAAATAAACAAAAGTAACCATATATAAGATAATATTAAATAAATATACAGAACAACATTAAAGCCTTAAATATACACTAATAAAAAATAAAAATGCTACCAATAATAGTGGCCACGTGGATGGCAAGAAAATACTTCATTTCAAATAAATATAATGTTGATTTCTTTCTATCGATTCAAATTTCGAAACACGATATATTATGCTGGATGGTAATCGATAATGTGACCAGATATCATTTAATACGGATTTGTTTGAAACGAAAATCGGCCACATCGCAACCACAGCTGAATAATTAATTTTATCCTAGAATATAATTATGTTTCTATTTGGTTATAATTGTACTGTATTTAATTAAAATCATTATCAGTAATAATAATATTATGTTTAAAATATACATTCTGCGTCATAACAATAATTAAGAACAAATATTATATTATTTATTAACACTTACCGCTTAAGATTGGAAGAATGTGACACACAACAATAAACCAACATGGGTTTCCTGGCCTCTTCAGCACAAGCTGCCATCGGTGTTAGTACATTTCCATGAACAAGTCCGCAAAGCCTTAGACCTTCAGCAACTAGCAATGCCGCTTGCATTGCTGACGCTGCTTCTAACGTGATAGAACAATACCATTCACATATATTTTTAGAAAATTAGAAACCAAAAGAGGCATTTTTTATTTATTTTTTGCTAACATTTCATCAGATATTGGATCGGGAAAGATTATATTCATCACTGTTAACTACAATTTTAAATTTACTAAATGTTTGTTTTTTTTAATGAGGCTTACCTGAAACAGTTTTTACGAGTACTTCCTCATACGTATCCCCTCGTTTGAACACGCCCTTATATATCCTTCCAAAAGTACCCTCGTGGACTAGGATTTCAAGACGTATATTAGACCGCTGCGTTGTTAAGTGACGGAGTTGTTCAGCAGGATCAGTTATGCGATCTTTTGTGACAGTTTGCTGTTTGATCGAACATAAAAAAAATATTTGAGGCTAGCGTATTAATACAAGTTAAATAAAATGGATAGTTATAAATATATAAACATTTTTTTTTTTTTGTTTTACTTAGTGTGAAAATAGCTGTAACAGCCATTTAGAAATTTAGACAACGCTTAAACTCTTAAGTTCTTTAAAGTTAGTTGTTGTAAAGTTCACTGCTTTAATTTATCTTATGTTAGTTTCTTGTACCTGTTTTTCATGGATAGTTTACATAATTAATTCATACAAGTTTTCGTATTAAGTTACTGAAATGAATTTTAAAACATACCTATTTATGTTATAAGTACATAGTTAATTTGTCCCCAATTGGTACGGTAGAGAAATTCTTTATAATTCTTACCTTCGTTAGCACCTTGCTCTATATAGAACACTAATTCATATTTTCTCCTAAAAACTCGACGGTGCGATAAATTCAAGAACAAAGGGGTCGCAAATTAAAAACGCCGTTCCGTGCCAAGGCAGCAAAAGATATTCTAAACTAGAAGAGACATTTTAAAAAATATGAACAGTCTAATAAGGTATTTCTAGATGTATTTTTATAATAAAATTTAAAAAAAAATCTATTTACCTATTCGTATTTTTCTTTCCATAAAACTTTTGACTATCAATCAGTTACTATAGCTGATATTAATATTATATTCATTAAACTAAACATAATTAAAGCAAAAACGTTTCTTTCTGCACGACGACAGTATTAACGCGTATTTCAACGCGTGTTTAATACACGATGCGGGTTAAGTACGAAAGAGCACTAGAAAAGTCATAAAAGTAGTTCACGCAAGTCATCAATATAAGAGCGTGCACAAAGTTGAAGTAGAACTTTCATATAAAATTGAGGTCAATGATAATTCTTCCAGCAAAACACAGGGCGTGATGCCAAGAAGATCACTAATTGCATTACGTTTGTATCACCTGAAGGGATGTCTGCTGCTCGCTCAAATTGGAGCCTTAATGAGGTAAAGGGCTCATTTTCTGCGCAATTCAATCTTTCACGACGCTCAAAAAGTTTGAAGAAAGTGGCCCTTATTAGATAATGAATACAATACCGACAACTCTAAATTGTAAATTTACAAATCTGACGGTACTTGAAATATAAAAGTGGATAGTTGGAGATATTAACAATTTAAGAAATTTACGATTTAAAACTTAATTTAGTTATTGCAAATAATTTATATTATGTAAAACTTAAAAATATACTGAATGATTGGTGTTCTATCGAAAATATCGTGTCAATTTATTATTAAAGAAAATTAAAAAGGACCAGTATTTCTGGAATTTTTGTTAGAAAGATTGATTTAGGTTGAGAAAATTTATTGCTTAGCAAGAAACCTTATGAAAGTAAATTCAATTTTATTTTAACGATAACTGCTTTCGACATCGACTACAAATAATAAACGCGTTATATATTCAAAGACATTTAAGATATGTAACGGCCGAATACTGAAACGTCATTTAAATATTTAATGGAACTTAATTGTTTGAGACGCCGTTAATTTCAAATTTCGCATACTAATTTAGGAACTTCTCAATGTTAAGTAGTGTTTAACTTCGAGGGACGTTTCAGTATTCGGCCGTAAGAGTATTTAATATTTGAGTTAACTTACCTATTTATTTTTTAGAATAAACCGAACTTGAGTTGAACTTTAATAAATTAATTTAATTAAAAATATACATTAAAATGAATATTAAATTAGACAGGCACGCTCTTGGTTAATTAACAAGTTGTTTTTAAAAACATCATTTACGGAAACATCAATATTATCTAATACTAAATTACTATATAAATATACTACACAGTCATATAGTACAGAAACCTATAGCGGAGTTTCAAATTGTAGATTTTCGCCGTTTAACACTACTACGGAAGACAATTATCGGTCGAATACTGAAACGTCATTCAAATAGTATTTTTATTTAATTAACATTAATTTAAAATGCGCATACTAAATTTGAAATTAATGGCGTCTCAAATAATTAAGTTGCACTTCTTATTTGAACGACGTTTCAGTATTCGGCCGTTAATCTCAAAATTCCATATTTGAAAATACTATCATAATATAGTAGGCTCAATAAAAAAAAAAAAACATAAAGTTAATCCTTACCTGAGACACGTGTGTGAGGTTCGACGCAGCGTAGTAGGAAACTCGCGACTCTGGCTTAGCGTAAATGTGTTCACCGATGTGTGTTGTCGCATAGGGAGATGGGGAACGACGACTACCTGCGTTGAGTTCAACTATTATTATTTCCTTCGGAGTACTAAACAAGATTTAATATTGTGTTCCTGATCAATTTTTTACCGACACAGTTAATTTTGAGACTTCTCATCTGAGTAAATATTTAAGTGCATGTCATGCGCAAACACAGGTGCACTATATTGGATTAAACGGATATGCCCTTGGGATCGTAATCGACCGGAGAGAAATCGCATGCATTGCAAACTTTCCAAGGCGTGGGAGTGTTAAAACTCTATAAATATCAACTTTTCACGTCGGGGTTGCTAGTGAGAATCTTAACAAAAGAATAAATATACAACTCCTTTGGGTAAACCTGGATTCTAAATCAATACTTTTGTAATGACAGGCATAAAATGAGAGATGAGTGTACACTGTACACATCTAAGTTTGCGCACACTATTATATGCCCTGCACTTTAAGATTGCTTACCGAAATCTTTTAGGCGGTCAACGCACTGTACTGCAACAGCATATTATAAAAACCGGCCAAGTGCGAGTCGGACTCGCACGAATCATGTATGTTGTATGGGAGCCCCTTAAATATTTATTTTATTCTGTTTTTGAAGTTATACTTCTTTAGGCGCGTTATGAAAAAATGATGAGAGTGAAATTTTAAGATGCGCGCGCATATGTGACACAAAATTAACACTATGAAGCTGTCTGCTTAACCGCTCATTAAACACCTGAATTCTACAACGTGAAGTTAGTTCTAGGTGGCATGAAAATCAATAACTATGTTCAAGTTGTATGTTCTAGTATTTTTATTACGTTAATAAAACCTTTTTTATTTAAATAAAATCTTTTCTATCAATTTTAATATTTATCGTTAATCACTACTGCATTTTAGTTATTTTTTTTTCCATACGCCAAAGAAGTATAACTTCTAACGCGTGTACATAAGTACACACACTCTTACTTTTTTAGTATTTGTTGTTATAGCGGCAAGAGAAATACATCGTCTGTAAAAATTTCAACTGTCTAACTATCACGGTTCATGAGATACAGCCTGGTGACAGACGGAAAGACGGCCGGACGGACGGAAGGATAGCGGAGTCTTAGTAATAGGGTTCCCGTTTTACCCTTTGGATACGGAACCTTAAAAAACAAGGCAATATTTGCTATTCTTATATACCGCACATTATTATATAATTTTTTATAAATCACATACTAATTATGTAACAAATTAGTAAACTTTTAACATATTTTGAAAATATATTTGTATTTACATATAATATCTTAAGTGACAAAGATATTTACTTTGTTATTATTTTCATTTCACGATAGACTCAAAGTAATAATTTGTAAGTATTCAAAATTATGCTAATGTAATCATTATAATTTCAAATGATTCGGCGATTGCTTTGTTTGTCGTCAGTACGACTGTTATCATACAGACATTTGTCCAATAATTTTGCTTTGTACTAAATACCTATCTTAATATAAATAATATTTTAACTTAGCTTCAAGCATAGACTCACTTAGTGATTTTGTTTTTGGATTGGAGACAAGTAAATATGCAAACACGTATGAATAAAAACATTAATTGATAAAATTCAGGTTACAGTTAACAAAAGAACCACAGGCGGAAGCAAATTGATTAATTCGTTTGAAAATGTTCTCATTCAACGCAATGAAATGCAGGCTGCTAAAAGCGATAAGGGAAGACATAAAAACTTAATTCATAACGATTTTCAATACTCATGGTCATGAAAGAAATGTTAGAATTAATTACCACTTGGTAATCTTTAATTAATATCTTTTTTAAATTTCTATAATTTTTGAGGGCATTCATTTCAATGAATATATATGTTATCAAAAATAAGAATAAAAACATCATAATTTTCCGCAGTCAGACTTCGAATAAAGTTATGCCAAGGTTAGAATAGAATAGAATAGAATATGCTTTATTGTACAACACATAAATGATCAGGGAAACATACAGTTATAAATACTATTTAAGAACAGTGTTAATGTACAAAAGGCGGTCTTATCGCTAAAAGAGCGATCTCTTCCAGACAACCTTTGGGTAAGGGACACAAGAAAAATAAAGCGGAGGTTACGAAAGCGTTTTCCAAAATCGCGTAAAAAATCTAGAATATCTATATAGTAAGAATAAGTCTCTTTCCTCAAATTAAAGTATAGAATGAAATAGAGAAAAAGCATTCGGTAAGGATAAGAAATGATAGAATCTATATAAATTTAATTATTATGAAGGCGATGTAAGGAGTCGTTAATATATCTTACAGTGCCCATGTCTAAGGGTGAACCATCAGGTGGCCCTGTTACATAAAAAGCCATCAGACTATAACTTACCAACATTCCATCGCCATCCGTCTAAATTCAGTTATCGTTAAAAAACTCCTGTATATCTATTTTCACTAACTTAGTATATGTACTTACCGAAAGGAAATTTATGTAGGCTTGCGATTGTCGCATATGAACCAGTAGAGCTAGGAGGACGTCCGAGGTTATCGAGGCGTAGCAACACGTTCTGGTGGCTGCCGTACGCTGCAGTCGTGTATGACGTGCTGCAATCCAAGTCTCGTTAACATGTGTAGAATAAGTACTATCTTTGCTTTACATAATAATCTATACTAATAGATAAAGCTCAAGATTTTGTTCGTTTGATCCGGCTAATCTCAGGAACTACTGGTTCGAATTTAAAAATTATTTTTGTTTTGTATATTCCTTCCTTTCTAGGTTGATTTTTATTAATTACTAGCTGTATACACGTAGCGTATTATTAATGTAAATACAATGGATAAAGATCAGCATATATAGCCATATATTAGTAAAGATACGCGGGTGAAATCGCGGGGAACAGCTAGTAAATAATATAATATATTGTCAATACTTCGTATAATTTATTTTTTGTAATGATAATAACTGAACGCAAAAAGAAAATCTAGAAAAAGTTAATAGCAATACGATATGCGAAACCATTCAAGGTGAACGGTACGGTTTCAATCCAGACAAGCGGCTTGGGGCTGGCAAAAAATATATAACGCTGGCAATTATTATTTATAATATTATAATTAGAAAAAATAACTATTTCTATATGATGAATGTTATTTGAATTTGACTTATAACATTTAGATATGTATTTTATCTATTTTTTTGCTAAAACATTTTTTTTGCGAAAACGAATAAGTTTTCTTCAATAATGCAACAATGCTTTTATCAGCTTTTCGTCAATTTTTATATCAAATTAAATCTAATAAGTTTGGATCCATTTTATAGAACTAATAAATTACACAATAATTATTATCCATAGTAGTAACGTAACAACAATTTTTTTGCTTCATTAAATTGAGATTCCTTCCTTCTCATTATATTATTTTGCAAAAGTAAATCTAGCGACCACAGTCGATAATAATTTCAATCAAAAAAAATTTTTAGTTTGCAATTCATATTCTTTACAATAAAAATCTTAATATTTAATTCTAAAACTATAACAGATAACATCTATTGATTTAAGAACATATAATGTATAATTTATTATTTAATATCAAATACTTCAAACCATTAGAAGGAACAACTACAACTAGATCTAAAATTCGTCTTCTATCATAAATAGCATATGAATTAAAAAAATTAAATTAACAAAACTATGTCTGTTAAAATAAAAAGAATATATAGAATATAACAGCTGTGTAGACTTGCATCAAAGAATTGCTGTCTTTTTGCCGTCTACGTGAACGCGAACCATTTTTCATCTAGAACACAAGGAACGCGCAATTAAACGTCACTGTATAATTTATTAGCTATCGATAAGATCAGTATCACAAACCTCCCCTCACATATGTTAATGGAGGGAAGAGTATAGTTAGTACTATGAGTAGCACATTTATTTATTTATTAGAACGAAGATCTTTTACGTGGCTTACAGTAGAGTGAAATGGTAGTGGCCCAAGGTCATGTCATGTAACGAAATAGCGTTCTAAAATTGCCTACCAAATGCTACAATGCGTTGGTCGTTCGAATTAAGGAGGTCGATATAAAGGAGTTTGAGGTGCTTTTTGGTGTGGCAAAAATAAAGTAATGTATTAAAATCTTCATTTTAAAACACGGTTTTAGTCGAAACAATATCGCACAGAACTTCGTTACTGAGGAGGGGGCCCCGACCGCACTTGTTTTTTTATTTACAAGCATTTTAATTCTTAACTGTATGAAACTAAATTTACAAAGAAATAAATGTCAAAATTGGACCGTTTCGTACCATATGGGACTCGAAACGACAAACCAAATGAGTCAATTGCTTAACTAACAACCTGGCTTTATCAAATATTAGGTCGTTAGCACATTTTTTGTATTGGCGTCCGAATTAAGTATGTGTTAGAAAAAATATATTTTCATTTGCTTAAAACTTATAAAAATGATATAAAAAACATTATCAATATTTATAAAAGTTACAGTTTTGTAGTTACCAGCCGAATTCTATGAATTTCAAACTTGATGTTGTTTTTATTAATCTCTGAGTATAACTATACTCGTATTAATAGAAAATTGTTGGATAGTCATCCCATACAAAATAAAGCGCTGAACTATTTTCTCAGTTCATCGTTTCAATGGATTTTAATTATCCAGATATAAGAAATTACTAGATATAGATATATATTTGGCGTGTATTGTTTTCATTTCAGTTTAATCGAAATTGTTAAAAAAATATATTTTAGAACTAAGCTTTTATTTCATTGCAAACATCGAATGCTACAATCAAATTTAATTTAATTGTACCAGGATCAAAACTATGTACGTTGAATTCCAGCAATCCGTTGTGTAACTTTTGTAAAATTCATATGATAGAATTGACTGTCATAAAATATTAAGTTGAAAGTAAAAAATAACTTGTTTGATTTATTGTAATTGTGTATAATTATTATTGTTAAAATCAATGTTGTATTACAACTTGAAAAATATAATAATAGTTATTATTTTAAGCACATGTTAATGAAAAACACTTGTATTTAAAAATATTGTGTTTTTATATATTGTCGTTGGGAAATAGTATCATTATATATGTAGTATTTTTTGTCTCCAGGCGAAGTAAATACCAAAAAATACTGGACTGACGAAAATGCACTTATACATACATATTATAAGAACAAAATATTAAATTATAATTTATACATAACAAAGATATATATAACTAACAATAAGGTATAACAAGTCCATACCAGACTCGTTTATCATCTTTAAGATTAACATTAAAACAAACGGGATTTTCCGAAAAATCGCCATAAATTATATCGTATTTGACAGGTTCTCGTTATAGAAATAATAAAATTTCGAATGAACTTTCACAATTAATTAGTCAAAGCTGAAAAGTGAGATAACTCCATTTCAAACTCGCCGTTTTCCCATTTTCTTGAGGAACAACGTTTAACTCCTTCTAAATTATATCCTAATAGCCACCGAGATACTACAGAACCCATTAAAATTTTGTTGTTAAATAAGAAAAGTTTTTGGGGCGTGTACTTATTAATAATTTGAGTAATATAAATATTTTTTATTTAAACGTGATAAATATATGAGTAAATAGATAAAATGATACTTATATCATGGGTTGGGAAAATTAGAAAAAAACCTCGGTATTTTTATCGACTAAAATTATATTTTGTTTTTTTTTTCTACAGATATTTTTATGAAAGGTGTTTTTGATGTATAGTTACAATTATTTAACGATATATCGTAATGCTAATGAGTCTAAAATTATCCTCAGCTAAGAAACTAGTATACACTTGTTGTAGGTACTGACGTGGAAGACAAGATCGATTAACCCTATGCATGTAAATATTAATAAAGGTACTGTTAACATTAACATAAATATTTTAAAAAAAAATTAATAAGTTAACCTAATTTATCAATAAAAATACTCTCTCTTTATCTTTTTTGTCCTTTTCCCCTCTTATCTTGCCTACTGCTTAATAAATTTTCCTTATACTTTGTGGATAAGGTAATTTGTGATTTAAGATAATTTTTGTTTTCTTAATATTTTAATGTTATATCCATACGATAAATAATATCTAAAATAAATAAACGTTATATTCATGATATTCAGTTCCTTTCACTGATACTTAACTAAATTAATTCAAGTTAATTATGTATTCTGTTTATATACATATTATATATTCAGGACCTTAGCATGATTACTAGAGCTGTGATAATCTTCCATTACACAAGTCATGTCTTCATACAGACACTGTTTTGTAGCATTTAACAAGATATTATTTTATCTAATTATTCTGTATATTTATCAACATCATAATATAAATTATATATGTATATAAGGAGATACTTTCAATTGTTACTTAATATTTACATATTGATTAAAAAATCAAATCAAAAATAGTATACACATGATAATGCATCATTTGAACTGACAACTAACAGCTTATGACGTAGCGTATAGTTCGTAATTTTAGTGATAATTTTTTGCACGTAGATTCAGCTACAATCGAAATAAAAAAATAAAAAAACAATTTTTTTACACTATGGCGCATCATGGGTTGTTTTATTTTAACTTTTCGGTTCGTTTTCTCGCAGGACATTGTATTATACTAGCTATTTATTTATTTTAATTTATGAATAAAATCATTTTTAACAAAATAATTAATTTATAACCTGTACGCTAATGTAATTAATAATACTAACTACGTTCTTTTAATAGTTCATGTACATATAAGTACTTACTGTATAGAATCATGATGTCTAGCTTTGTTTCCGCGTTTGTACATTGTGCCTGCAGCTGCCGCACCTGCGAGCAGTGCTAATGCAGCTGCTGCACAACCCCCAGCTGCAAACAGTACTCCACCAGAACCTCGATTTGTATCGCCAGCTAGTCTCGCCGTTTCATTGTGCGTTACGATTGTTGATAAGCCTGTTAAAATACATATATATTAAACTTATATCGAAATATTTTAGTACACTGAATAATATAGTATATTTGCATGCACAGTGTACTCGTAAGAACAATCTAAAACACATTTATCACTTTGAATTTAAAATGGCTCTATTTCGTGTAAACAGGTCTTTTACAAAGTTCACCCATATTTAACATAATTATATTCTTATTTATAACTAGAACTTAAGATCTAACTTCACAAACTTTTTTAATTGTGCAATTTTTAAACAATTGAAAAAACAAAGGTTCATATTGTTGAATAATTTCTAAAAAAAACATTGTATTATAGTAAAATAGGTTAGTAAAAGTACAGTTACATAAATAACAGTAGTTTGAATAAGTTATTTATATAATAAGTAAGGTTCTTGTAAAGTATACATTTTTATATTATTAATTAAGCTATTAAGTTAAATTAGTTTTTCAAATGAATATTTTATATCCGTGAAAAGTTTTTGAATAATGGTACGTATAAACAAAAAATTAATTTTATCAACTGAATACTTTAATGATTAAAATAATAACTACAGCAGTTAACAAAATGGTCCATTTAACGCAAAAAACGTCCACATGGTGGTGATACATTTATGTATCACCACCATGTTTCCACCCGCATTGGAGCAGAGTGATGGAATAAGCTACAAACCTTCTCCTCACAAAGAGGAGAAGAATCCTTAGCCCAGCAGTGGCACATTCACAGGCTGTTTACTTTACTTTACTTTATTTATGTATCAAAATGGTGACAACTGAATTGGTATAACCAACTTTCTCACTCAAACGCTTGTATAATATTCATGAATTTAAAATTACGAGATGTTGCGGTGTAAAGCCTAACAGAGAGACAGTGTTACATTCGTATTAATAATATTGGTAGAGATATAATCGTTTTTATAGTAAAATTGTATTAGTAAATTATGGAAACAACGTAGTTATGCAACCAGTACCACGAAGAATATTCACAGTAAAAACCTAAAAATTGCATTGTTGCATTCTAGCGTTGGGTGGTCGTTGTACTGGGAAACATAACAATGTAAATGGATTCCTGGAATGTAAGATTTTAGTTAAGACAGTGGGAAACATGTATTTCAATATTTAATTAAACTGAGCATCCAAATCTGTTCAGACGTGTTTAATTCAATCCTCAATTATTTTAAATATATATTTTTTTTATTTTTTAAAAAATCAATTTGCCTCTTCGTAAACTTGACTGGCGCTGCGGACAGGATCGTCGTAATTATAGCGCATTCGCGTAAATATTCGAGTATCTAAATTTACCGATTTTCGCGATTTTCCGGCGCGGACGGCGATCCATCGAACAAATAAATTCGTCAAGTGGTTGGAGCGATGCTGATGGCGTTGGCTGGTTGGTGAGTAAGCCTTTTCACCTTCCTTACCTATTTCATGCCTATTCAAATTGTAGAGTTTTGTTATCTAGAGATTGGAACTCTCTCTTTTTAACTGTTATCTGGTTTTCATATAAAATCTGTGAAATCGGAATTTAGTTATACGTATCATATTTGTATTTTATCTCTCACATGAATTTTTGTGAATAATACTAAGTAAAATTCATTTAAAATATAATTTTACGAATTAATTATAAATTTAGATATAATTTAACATTGTATTAGTGTAAAAGGTAATTATAGTGATTTTTATTTTATTAAATACCGCGATATTCACCATTAAAATGTCTACTAACGAACATCTGGAGCAAATAGTTCTCATCCCAACTGAAATTCTAAAATTAATCCCACTTTTTGGCGGAGATAAACGTCAATTAAATCTTTTTATTAGACAGTGCGAATACGTTATTAATAAATATGTAGGGGGTCCGACACAAAATATGTATGTTATGCATTCGATAATGAGCCGACTTAAAGACAATGCGGCGGCCCTTATCAGTGAACGCGAGGATATAACTACATGGGACGAATTCAAGGAACTATTAACCTTACACTTTGGGGATCCGCGTAGTGAGGAATGCATGGCTATCGAACTTGAATCCATGAAAATTAGGCAAGGTGAATCGTATTTAGAATTTTGCAATAGAGTACAGTCTGTTCGTTCAGCTTTAATATCGAAAGTAAATTTAATTACGGATTCTAATCTTAAGCAGAGTAAAATTATCATTTATAATAACACTTCGCTAAATGTTTTCCTGTACAATTTACCGGAAAATATGGTTAGAGTAGTTCGGTTAAAATCACCGCGTAGTCTCGAAGAAGCCTTAAGTGTTGTTATGGAAGAGGTTAATTTTCACGACCAATATACCGCACGTAACAGAATGAATAATAAATCGAATATCGTAGCTCCATTCCCCGGTATTCCGTCGACATTTAAATTTGGAAATAACGTGCTTTCCCCTAGACTAAATAGTTTTAATTCGACAAACCAATTGTTAGCCCCCAAGTTCAAATTTGGTGTACCACGAATTCAAAGTCCGGCTCAAGCGCCTTCAAACCAACCTCAACAATTCTCAGGTTATCAGCCACCACAACCGACAGGTTATCGACCTCAGTTAGGCTATAGACCATCGTTTGGCTATCAGCCCCAGTGGGGCATACGTCCCCAACAATTCGGAATGAGTCCACAACAGCTTGGTATGCGTGTACAAAATCCAGGTTATTCTCAATTCGGCTATAAACCTAATAATCAGACTAATATTTCAAAAGATGTGTCAATGCGTACTATACCATCTCTAAGACCGCAACAAGGTTTTAAAGTTAACGCACTAGACTCTGACGACGAGAATCAATCTTTAACTGTTAACGTTAGCGACGATGAGACAGAATATCGTAAAAATCGAAATAATATGACTAAAAGGACAGGTAAACTAGCGACTCAGAAACGGGACAGTGACTCGTCTGAGACTGTTACTATTTCGGATTCGGAAAAGGCAATATCGATGGACTCCATAGAAGAATATCCCGTTAGGTCAGAAACTAGCAGTACAATCACAGTTCATTCGGCAGACGATTTAGAATCACATGGTATCCCAATTCTCCAAGAGGCTATTGATACAAAGCCCAACCAAATTATAGTATTAGAATGGCTTAAAAATCAAATCCAAGTTAGAAATTTATCGCGAGAAAAACAAAAAAATTTAGAAGTGTTCTTATCTGTAGGTAATGCAGATTTGATTAAACAATTTCTTAAAGAATACATAAGACCTAAAAAATACTTTATATACTTTGAAAAAGAGGAACATAGGCGCGAATTTTCAAATATCATTATTAACCTTTTTAAACAAGGAATGGTAGATTTCTTTGAATGTACGAAGCGTGTAAGTTATATAAAAGATGAAAATGAACAAAAAGCTATAATCTTAAAATATCATGACGATGCCAATCACTATGATTCCCTAATTACACACTTGCATGATAAAGAACTGTTAACCGATAAGAAAATAACTGTAATTTCAAAAATGTTAGATTCTTTCATAAGTAGTACAGAAACATTACAGTCAAACGTTAATATATTATATGATAAACTCCGAACAATAGAAGATTTAGTTAAGAAAATAATAACTAAAGAGGTACATTTGATTTACTCTATTCATGTTCTTATGATATTTAATATATTTAGTGTTAATTTTCGTTCAATATATATAACCTTAAGTGAAATTGAGACTGCATTAGCATTGAGTAAAGTTTCTGTTCTACACCCATCCATAGTAAACTCTACAGAATTGTTAACTATTTTAAAAACTATTGGTAATACAGAAAATCTAATGTACGAAGCCAGTGTGAGTAATTTAATTAAATTAGAAAGGATTATTGTAGTTAAAGCATTTATGAAAGGAAACCAGATTACATTTATCTTAGAGATTCCATTAACCGACGGTAATATATATAACTATTTTAAGCTTTATTCATTACCTAGATTTGATAATACTATTAATAAAACTCTCACAATTATTCCCAAATTCCCATACCTCATGGTGAAAGGGCTGAAATACCTATCGGTCGCGCAGTCCTGCGAGGAAATCGGAGAAAAGGAATTCCTATGCACCGAAGATAACGTCATACCATACACGGAGGAAACTTGCGTAGAGCAATTAATGAAATTTAGAACTAACATATCCAACTGCAATGCTGTTTCCGTAGATGTGGAAAATATTAAGGTTCAACGAATCAAGGACAATGATTGGATAGTTTACATAAGGGATACAATTATTCTAAAGGAAATCTGCGGTGATAATGTAACCCACAAATCTCTACATGGCTCTCTTATGTTACACATTGACGAAAATTGTATAGTATTCCTAGAAAATATCCGACTCTATTATCGTCGATTCTACGGGAACATCGTTACGACGTTAATACCGATTGCTGATCTTCCCATACTGAAATCTTCAACTGTAAATTGGAATAAAACGCTAGATATGAAGGAGATTAACTTCGATGACTTAAAACAGTTATCTTACATGTTAAAAGTTCAGAATCTGGAAAGTGAAAGTGTGGAAAGTGAAAATAGTGTAGTGAAAATTAATAGCCTAAGTTTGGCCACGGTGTTACTGTATACAATTCTACCCATATGTGTTTTAGGATATATTATTTTTAAGTATAAATTAAAATTGTTCACTTTCTTGCGAAATAATCCGAATCCTGTAAATCCTAATTCGGATAATTTCGCGCTTGGGGAGGGAGAAGTTATGCAACCAGTACCACGAAGAATATTCACAGTAAAAACCTAAAAATTGCATTGTTGCATTCTAGCGTTGGGTGGTCGTTGTACTGGGAAACATAACAATGTAAATGGATTCCTGGAATGTAAGATTTTAGTTAAGACAGTGGGAAACATGTATTTCAATATTTAATTAAACTGAGCATCCAAATCTGTTCAGACGTGTTTAATTCAATCCTCAATTATTTTAAATATATATTTTTTTTATTTTTTAAAAAATCAATTTGCCTCTTCGTAAACTTGACTACGTAAGCCAATTTCACATTTCCAAAACTATAATAGTTTAGCAAATTCCTCTTAGCGAAGTTTAAAATCGCAATTAAAACAGACTGCACGCATTTATGAGCCTAACTTTAAACATTAATTTTGAATAGCAGTATTTAACTCAAGTTAAATCAACGAATAAAAATGTCTTTGTTTTATTAAAATGAATCAAAATATCATTTGGTTAAGACAGTTATTGTTTTTTATATTTTATAGTAAAATTTAAGACAATAATAAAATAAAACATGTCAGTATATCTGATTTAAAGTAAAAAAATAATAATAATTAGTATATTGTTTTACGTAATAAATACAAAACTTCTAAGTAACGTCAACACGGTTTAAATATCTTCCATTACTTTACGATATTACCAAAACAATAATACCAAAGTCCAATATAAACTAAACATACAAGTGGAAAATTTATATCAAAAACAAACGCCCAATAATTTTCCAATCTTACAATTACAGACATTCGAATCGTGAATTTGATAAACGCACAATAAACTTGAGGCTCGTAGAGGGAACATAAAATTTCCAAGTCAAATAAAAGTACAATAGAACAATCGATACTTCCTTGTAAACACATTAAAGAGGGGAATCGAGTACCGCCCCTCATAATACGTCTTCATCCCTCGCAAAATATCCTGTTGCGTTTACTGATTCGTCTACATGCTAATAAAGAATGCGAGGGAGTGATTTGTGGAGTAAACTTGTATCCGTTCGACTGTAAGAATCAAATGATTTTGCAGCTTCAAAGATGTTTGTTACAAAGAACGTGAAATACGTTTTTACGATTCACCTATTTTGTATTAAATTACTTAAATCAAAGGTTAAATATTTCGTACAAACTGTTGCGTTTAAAAAGTCACTAACGTTCTACTACCGTCTGTATTAAATTAAGTAATATAATATAAGGAAGGAAGATAAAATCATAAGCACACACGCAATAATGTAATAATAAAAAGTAAACAAGGATTAGCTTACAATTAAAAATTATGAAAATGAAACTAGATTACTCGTTATAATCAGAGGAGCTCTAAAGCGCGTGTTACAAACGAAGTTAGTACAAAGGAAATATTTATGTAACTGGAAAAATAAAGTAAGTAATTATAAGAATAATATTATAATGTATTATAAATGAAAACGGCAAAGATATTTTTTTTCAGAACATAGAAATGTTCAGACAAGGCAAGGATATATTATTTAGATATCTGACGTCGTGATTATCTTTCATGCAGGATCTGAGTTAACTTTGAAGAGGTTTTTTTACAAGTTTTTTTTGTAAGAATAACCATTATTTATTTCTTATTCAAATAGTTCTTAGATGTACTGCTACAGACTTTTAGAATATCCAAAAAATAATTTAAAGATAAATGAATGACGCGAGATATTTTGTTTCTTATATAATAGTCAACTTATGTCAACTTATGCGCATATATTAAGCCTTTAATTATGAGCGTTTCATGCGCTCCTTTTATGATAAATACTAAAAGAATGTACATAAATTAACAATGTTCAAATAATATAAAAGTTGTTACATATATATAAGCCGATGAAATTTAAATAAGTTTTATTGTTATGCTAATAAAACGTCAAATCATCAAGCGCTCATCTGAACAGAATATCACGCTTTATCGATAATAATATACGAACTCTAAATAATTTCAGATGAAAATCAACAGAGATGAACAATTACAAGTAGATAAGGCACGGTATTGTACCAACAGTAAATTAAAACAGGTAAATAAAGCAATATGTGAAAAAGTTAAACTCCTTTTGGTATGAGTTCAACTTCAAAATTTTAGTCTTACTTGCATCAACATTTAACGTTTCCGTAAATAAACTACGTGTTGCATTATTTTTTTTATGCGTTTCTCGCGGCATAGCGTCGTGCTTTTTGCTGTGATTAAAAGTAAAGTATGTCACTGGAGCTCATAACACTATATCTGAAAAAATCATGTCGGTCCCATCGCTCTATTGATAGTAAAAGATTAACCGATTTAAATGAAACTTTATATTAACACTTACTATATATATTCTATATATTAACAAGTAGATATAAAATATAGAAAGTCTGATCAATAGCAAAACAGATGTGACGCAAAACTAAAATAAATCAAGAAAATAATTAACAAATATTAGTTTACGGTCCTTGATTTGAAGTTCGTCCTTTGATACGAAATAGCAATACATTAAAACATTCCAATTACTTGTTGACAATTTCTGTTTAAGTTACTAAATACATTTCTGAAATGAAATCATAATATTTTAATTTTGAATACTTATCTTAATACATAATATTTTTTCAATTTGTAATACGACTATTTACATTCAATGTAGGTACAATAGGTTAGTTTGATTCATAAGAAAAGTTTTTCCATAATTTTATTTTATGCGATTAAAGTATTCAGCCATTATTGTGGATTGTATAACAGCTATTCTGAATAAATACGAAATGATAGACGCCCTCCTTCGAACGGCAGTTGTAGCCGACAAATTTATTGTTATTATTATTACCACAGATAAAGTGTTCGAGCAACTACGTTTTATATTGCTTTATGTGTTTTAGTGCATCTATTGGTTGTTAAAAAGAGGGGTGGATACGGTTTAAGTTTAACTATTTTTCATACAACTTTCATATAAGATCCTTATCGATATTTATCTGAATGTTTTACCAATTTCTGATTATTATTTATATGATCATTGCTTGTGGTATATCTTATGATCAATTCTTGTATGTATATATATATAGGCACGTATTTATATATTATATACAAGTCATTTCTGTGAAAATTTTCATAATTTTATATCTATGGGCGTAGGCTGTGAATTGTAATGCCAGTCAGTCATTTAAATGAAAAAATGTTATTCGATAGACATATTTTTTCATGTATCTCGGAAACGGATACCGATAAGGATCAAATTATATATTTTAACAAGGTTTTTAAATTTATCTACAGAGCGGTATGTATACTGTTTTGGCCGCTCAGGTCCTCTTATACAACATGGATTATAATATAAAATATCTCGTTCGTTAATATATCGTTTACTTTTTGTTTACTGGACTAGCTTTTTTCAGTCTAATATTATGTATATTTTTCCCTCCATGGCTAGAAATTTCTTTTATAAATACTCATGTTTTATATATAACTTACTTTTCATTTCATACTTTTATGAGCGCACATCATTTCTGATGCAAATAATACTTTATTTCTTATTTTGTTTAATCACTTTATTGAACAGATTAATCATGTAAAAGCAATACACAAATAAACACTCCAAGCTGTTTTAAATTAATGGTGTATAAAGGCTTTTATACCAAAGAGCGTTAAATGAATTATAAGCTTTCAATTTAAACGCGAATTTTTATATCGTATTTTTTATATCTGATAGCAAACTAAGCAGAGCTCGTACTATGGAAACCAATAAATGAAATATGGACAACTGATATACAACACATACAAATTTTCTTCTGTAAATAATTTTTTTTATAGATAATTTAATTAAACCCAGACTCAGGACAAACAAACATGTCCACACAAATGTCCGTCTTGGGAATCGAACCCACCTGCAAAAGGCAATCTATCTACCAACCACGCCAACCGGCTCGTCATGAGATGATGCAAATGATAAACTAAATTCACTTACCCTTCAAGCAAATCTTATTCCTCTTGAAAATCAGTCTAACATCTTTATGAGCGCGGTCTGGTGATGAGATGTTCAGCTGCATCGTAACTAAGATCTCGGCACTCCTCGAACCCGTACACGGTAGTCGAACCCTAGTTTCATTTGAAATATTTTAGAATTATTATTATAATATACAATAAATCTTAGGAATCAAATAGATTATTCTAGATGCAATTTGTTCTGCACACACTATGTTTTTATTAAGTGTTTTAAATGTCTGGAGCAGTTTTTATTTACAAAAGGGAATGGCTGAATCTATTTGAAGTTTATAGCATCATGTGTTTAGATGACCGAAACATTCAGAAATAATAAAGAAACATGTGTACATACAAACGCAGACATTTTTAATGAAAAATGAAGACCTCACATTGACATTTGCAGACTTACTTTCAATAATAATAATAATCAGAGCCTTGATTAAGACAAAGTTAGATATTGTTTTATTGAACATAAAACATCACATTATGTATTAAGAAATACATTACAAAATAAATATAAATAGCAATAACTCAAATTTGAAAAAATAACCTTACGAAACAATAACAATTCTTTAACTCTGTAATATCACAAGGGAAAACTTTGACCTTGGTGAGGCCAATTTACCTAAACGTCTGCAACGTGGTAGGCACGTAGCCTCGCTCGGATATATTGACTTGCGGCGGCAGCATGGCGCCTCTGCTCTCGTAGTCTATACCCATCACGTACGGCAACTGCGAGCAAACAACACTTGTATGAATAATGAATGATTTTGAGATCATTTTATGAAAACAGTCGAGTTGAATTCAATTATAATTTGCTAATGAAAATGTAGACTTCACTGTAAGTTATATGTATTTATACACGAAAGCATTAAATCGAGAATATTGTAGAATGGTAAAATATTTTTCTACGAATAATTATCATTAAAAAAATATTAAAGTATGTTATGTCCACCTCATTTTATATTTATCTTTATTTTTGTCGGTCACGAAAACCACCGGATGGAGTTTTATTTTATTCAGTAAAATTAATGCTTCCTGGATATAAAAAAAATTAATTATTTCCGTATTTTACTTAAAACTGCTTGTATTAAACTAATTACAGGGGCGTTGAAAGGCTTTTAAAATTAGACATTAAAATATTTTATTTTTTATGAATATAATCGTAATCATAGTCTTAGTATTATAGTTCCATAGACTTTATTGTTTCCCCTGTTACATGCAGCGCCCAGGGTTACAAACAGCACAGAATAATCCAACGACTATAATATGAAATACCATTTAACTGTACATTAAGATTAAAACGATGCATGCATTTTCATTGCACGTACTCGTATGTCTTGAAAATTTAATATGTTAAGCTTACTCGACAAAATATATTGCTTTGATGTAAGGACGTATAGAAATATGACATTCCTTCAAGAATTAATCACTGCGCTGAAGAAATTCTATTTAAATTTATGAGATAAGTAATTATCTAGTAACTAGTTGTTATTGGTTAAAAAAACAATGTTATTATATCTCTAAACACTATATAATGGTATTGCAAAAACATCTTCATATATGGCGTCATGCTCATTTTATTTATATTATATCATTTATTTTAAAACATTTCTGAACATCTTATAAATAACAAAATAATTTATTAATGTAATATGTTATGTAATTTCTCAACGAAAAACATATATTTCATCCGCCATTTTTTCTTATTTCTGATATATTCTTTCCGAACTGGTAGAATTTTGACAATTAGTAAATGTAACGCTTCCATATTAGGTAATGATTATGTATTTGACCCATCGATATTGTAATGAATGTGAAACACATGGTTAATAGAGTTAAAATAGCAGTAAGCGTAAGTAGAGTGAAGCCATTACAATTTAGCCTTCAAAAGTCATCTAATCCTCACGGGCGAGGCAGAACGCAAATTAATCATAAAATTTCTCGTCCGATTCTGATGATATCTAAAATGATTATACAATTATATTATGGTAATTACAAAACTAGGAACACATCTTGTATTTCCTACATATATATTGTAAGTAGGTATTAAAAAAAAAACTTTCAATTTTATTGTACGGGTGTGTAATGTGTATTTGTGTCACCGACTATAAATGACGTTTACGTACTCATTCATTTGATAACCTTCAACTATTAATGGAAAACTTCATCAATAATATTTTCGATTGTTTAGTAGTTCAGTTTAGGTAGATAAATCGAGAAGTCATCATGTCATAATATTATGATATGATATAGGATTGTATTCTATATTTAAACGATACTAAACGAAAGAGAGACAATCGTCATTAGTTTTGAATATGTATGCGATGTCGTCTAAATATAAAGTATCATAGTCCAAACCGTCTTTATTTGCCTAGTTTCATATGAATTTTAAAAAGTTATTAAGAAACTCTGATCTAATAAATTCAAAGCAAAACTATAAATTGCAGTTCTCAGTCTACAACCATCACGTAAAGCAACTGCGCAGAATTTAAAATGTCGCACTGAACAATTCCTAACGTGATTTTAGCTAAAGCAGCAATACTATTTTCATTTCAAAATTAGTTATAAAATGAAATAACGTCGAAAATTTCTGTTTAAATCGCATAGAATATGTTTCTTGTATTTGAAAATAGGAAAATGACACCGGTTTTTGTTTTAATATATTTGAAATTTTAATTGATACAGTGTTTACGGTAAAATCATTTCGAGTGCAATGCCAAAAGGCAATCTTTTGAAGTGTTTATTTCCTACATATAATATATTGCATTTTTTCAATTATTAAATATTGCTTTTTTGTTTTAGTAATATAATTTCCTTAATACTATATACTAGTAAAATAAAAAGTCAGGTACAAAATTGATGAACACTAATAAAATTGTGAATTAAAGCTTTATATTTTTAATTCCTGCTTTTTATTACTTTTATTATTTGTAAGTTATTTCATTTAAAATAAACAATTTCAATGACATTATTAAGTGTACTTTTCTGTAGAAAAAGAACGAAATTAGCACAAGAAACGACAAGCTTAGATAATAATTTTGTTAATTTAATGAAGTTACAAGCAACGCCTGTTAGTTAATTTGTTAAAACATCTATCAAATAAATTGTAGAATGAACACTCGGGAACACGCTTCAGAATTTCAATGAAAAACGACGACATAATCTGGTCTTTTGTTTCGTAAAATTAAGCGCTTTAAAGCCAAATTGGAAAGTGAGGAAACAACATCAGAACAATTAAAGTTGCTATTCGAAACAGTGCTTGAATGGAAGACTAATTCACTGCTATAGAGGGCGTATCTTCAGCGTTGATTAAGGATCAGAAAATTCTTTTCAGAAAATTAAATGAAAATATAAAATATTGAAAGCAACTTTATCGTGTTCATAAATTTATGTATATTTTCTTATGTTTATGTAGTTACGATTTTTGACTAGCAGATCAGCTCTCTCCTCTTAAAAAGTCTTCTACGCTGCTTCAGTATTGTGGCAGAATATCATCCTACACCTGAATGCTTTGCTTAATGCAAATCGAGTAGAAAATAATTTTAAACACAAAAGCCGCGTTCTTTAGTTAAGATGTTATCAATAAACTATGCCTTCTGGGATCTTCAAAGCACTAAATTAGTTACTGTAATTTGAATGGATATACTCTAAAATTATTTTTGACCAAAGATTTACTCGAAAATAAACTATATTTATTTCAACAGAAATGAAAAATATATATTGATCCACGTTGCTTAAAGGAACCGTAAGTGCATCCAATTTCACAACATGTCTCTCGAAGCGATGAGGCGGAACAAACAAACTCACTCGCATATATTTATAATATTAGTTTTAACAAGATACATAAAATGTAATTAAAACCTTTCGATTTTGTTTATTATGTTTCTCTTACCGGTCTCTTCCCGAGCGCTTGCCACATAAACTCCAAATCTGCAATGTGTGCCGGAACTGGCACTATGAAGCCTGTCGCGTAGGTATTAACCACACCCTCCCTCACGTAGTACAGTTCTGCATCTAATCCTAAAACAAAAAAATATTATTAACTATCAGTAATATTAGTTATGAATTTTATAATTGAATATTATTTTAATCATATAACAATATTGTGACGTCAAATTAAAATGATGAACACAATTTGTATGATTTTACTTCTTTGTTTTCTTATATATTACCATTTGTCTTTCTTCAAACTAAATGTGAATTTCGTAGAGTAAATTTGCAAACTGTCGCATCAAATTTAACTTTACAACGAATGTAATAAATTCACTGTCCAATACCAAAATGAAATGTCAAAATCATTTGTCAATTCACTCTTAAAATACCAATTTATTTGCTTTAACAAAGTTCTAACTATTAAGAATAAACACATAAAAGTTGCACTTTTAAGATGATATCGTTTTAAATGGCAGGATGCAATAAATAACGCAAATTCTCCGCATGTTCGATTTGCTCTTACAATAATGCATTGGCATGCACATAAATCATGATTTCTTTCGATTTCGCTTGGAAAGTTGTCATACGTGTTATGTATTTTAAATCGAATTTATTATTTCGATATAAGTTTTAAGATTATTTTATATATTTTTCTCTCTCTGGTATAAGTACAAAGTACAATAAACAATATCTAAGTAAAGCTTATATTTATAGCGTTTAAGTATTATAAAAAGGGGTTAATTGCCGCACCAGCAAAGCAATTTTTTTTTTATTAATCGTTTAATTCTATAAAAATATTAAAATCTACAGTAAGCCAGGGTTGTGCATATCAAAACCTTCTAGTTTTAAAATGCTCAGAGTATTTATCCTTCTCTAGTTGTGATACGATTACGGCATATTAGCTATAAAACTATAGGTAATAAAATAATATTTCAATAAAAACTGTAAAGCCACGAATTGGATAAATCCAATTTTGAAGAAATAAACACCTCATATCGTGCAGCTCATCCGACTTGGACAAGTAGTAGGCAAAGCTAGACAGAGAGAGTATTTTGTTTGACTCTTGAGAAGTATTCGATCAATTTCGATAAAAATATTCCAATATATATTTAAAAAAAAATTGGTAGTCACGGGAAGATGGAAATTGCTTGTGGTTGAAAGAATGCTATCTTTAAATTTTTTATTAAGGAATGCCAATGAATACATAAATGTGAAGTAAACAAGAACTAACTAAGTTTCATTAAAGAAATAAATACTATATTTTTTATTATTATTATTATTATTTACATTTAACTTTTAAAGTTTCTCTTCTTTCGAAGGTGTTAAAACCTGAAACGCGGGTTGCAGCCAAGCGTTAAGGTGTGTTGCTTATATTAAATACGTAGATGACAAGGTAGATGATGATATAAACTTACGGGTGATACGGCAGGTGTTGAGGATAATGGCTTTCTGAAGTATGTGGAGGATATATGTTGGCATTTGTAAGGTGTTTAGACTTTGTGTCAAGGATTTTGGCACGATACCTGTGGATGATAGGACTATTGGGACTATGTGTACTGTTTGTGCTTTCCATTGAGTTTTAATTTCTATTGCAAGATCTTGATATTTATTTAATTTTTCAGATATTGTGGTTTGTATGTTGTGTGAATTAGGGACGGCTACATCGATGAGATAAACGATTCTATTGGTTTTATCGTGAACGGTGATATCTGGTCTATTATAATGAATAGTTTTGTCAGTTATTATTGTTCTGTCCCAGTAGATTTTGTGGTTTCTGTTGTCTAATACACTTTCCGGCTTATATTTGTAATATGGATTCATTTCTGTCATAAGTTTATATTTGTATGCTAAATGTTGGTGTATGATTGCAGCTACTTGATCATGTCGATGCTTATAATCGGTCTGTGCGAGAGATTTGCAAGCTCCCGTTATGTGCTGAATAGTTTCAGAGGCTGCGTTACAGTGTCTGCAAAAGTCAGTAGGTTGGTTGTGATCTTTCATTATATATTTCCTATAGTTGCGAGTCGCTATTATTTGGTCTTGAATGGCGAGCATAAAACCTTCGGTCTCAGGAAACAGTTCACCTCGTTTGAGCCATTCGTTCGACTTCTCTTTGTCGACGTGAGGTTGGTTCAAATCAGCTCGGTGTCTCCCATGCAGTGTTTTATTAGCCCATGCCATCATTTGTTGCTGTGTACTTGTAATATGTTCATTTACTTGAGTGTTTTTGTCATGTAGGTTTAATGGTGTAAGCTTTTTGTCTATTTCTGTTGCGTGTCTATGTAAAGGCGAATGTTCGGATTTATCATGGAAATATGCTCTAAGTGAAAGTATCTGCTTATTGTGTAAATTGTGTATGTCTATTAATCCCCTTCCTCCTTCTTTGCGTGGTAGTGTGAGTCTTTGAATACAAGATTTCGGATGATGTTTCCTATACTTGGTGAAGTGCGTGTTTATAGTTCGCTGTAATTTTTTTATGTCACTTTTTGACCATTGTATTATCCCGAAAGAATACGTGAGTAAGGGTACGGCAAATGTATTAACAGCTTTTACTGTGTTTTTAGAATTAAGATGTGTCTTTAATATGAGATTTAGTCTTTGTGAGAATTTTGTAAGCAGTTCTTGTTTTGTCGTTTTTTTTTAGTATTTGTCTAGATTGTTTAAAACCAAGGTATTTATATGTGCTTTGTTCATCCATTGGCTCAATTAGTTCACCAGTTTCGAGTGTGTAGCTGTTATTAAGGATTTTTCCTTTCGAGATTGACAGAATTTTGCATTTATCGACTCCGAACTTCATATGAATATCGTTTGAAAACTGTTCCGTGATTCTTGCTAGCTCAAGTAACGTCTTTTTGTCAGTCGAATAAAGTTTTATGTCGTCCAAGTACATGAGGTGTGATAAGTTATACTGGGTGTTATTACCGTAAAGTGTGAATCCTGCATTGGTTTTATTTAATAATTGTGAAAGTGGATTTAGAGCCAAGCAAAACCAGAGGGGGCTCAGAGCGTCTCCCTGAAAAATTCCTCGTTGGATGCGGATCGGTTCAGTAGTTAAGGATTTCACGGACGATTGTTTTATTTTCAATACAGTTTGCCAGTTTTGCATCGAATTTTGGAGAAATGATATGAGGGTTGGGTTTATATTATATAATTTTAAAACATATAATAACCAGCTATGCGGCACTGAATCGAAGGCTTTTTGATAGTCAATAAACATAGTATGGATATCTGTTTTTGATTTTGCCGCACTATTTAAAATGATTGCATCAAAAGTAAGCTGCTCCTTACAGCCTTGGCTATTTTTTCTACATCCCTTTTGCTGTTCGGCTAATATATCATGTTTGGTCAAATGTTTGTTTATTTCTTCACTTATGCAAGCTGATAAAATTTTATAAAAGGTTTGTAAGCAAGTAATTGGTCGGTATTTATCTGGATTTGCGGTATCATGTTTATCTTTAGGCACTAAGTATGTAATTCCATGTGTTATATATTTTGGTAGCAAATGTGGTGATTGAATGAATGTGTTTAAGTACTTATGTAAGTATGAGTGTATGCTAGTAAATTTCTTGTACCAATAGTTGTGAATATTGTCCGAGCCTGGGGATTTCCAATTGTGCGTTCGTTTGATGACTTCTATAAATGTATCTATTGGTATGAATTTGAACTCCATCTCTGGGATTTGTGTAGTAGTTTCGTTAACCCAGTCTGCTTGTTCATATTATTATAATACACGTATGTCCACGAAATATATAGTATACGCGCCTTGCACATACATTTACATACATTTGTGTGTATAAGAGCAATGCATCCCAGTTACCTCATCAATATTTCAGATGCATCCTATTTAAAATCAAATTATTCTAATTTTTGAAGTAACCTATCGAAGGCAAGGAAATATCATCTTTAATTCTTCAATATAGAATCTAAATTTCCTTGAAAATTGTGACACGATTTCACTCAAAAAGATACAGACGAATGAATGCATCGAACAAATGGTGTTCTACCCCCAGATGCTAGTTCGATTCCCGTGGGGCGTAGTGCGTCAAATTATCCAACTAACTCTATTTGCAAAGCCAAAAGACGAGTGTGTACTTGGACGAAAAATTTTGGTACTTAAGCATTTTGTCCAATAAAATAACTACGTGAAAAGGTTTTTAAATCTAACAATACCACCTATATTGTGTGTATGCGTGTAACTTTTGCTACTAATACAATAATAACCATAATAAATGTTAAAATAAAATAGATATACTTATATACATATATTTAGTCCAAAAATATCTTAAGCTATATCAAAGAATTTGTTCAGATGGCGCTTTAGTTTTTTATTTCTTAAGCATCATAATGATAATATTTTTGTGATAAAATAATTAATGTATATCTTTTTTAATTAAAATTTATCTCATTTTTGTTTTATTGTCATTTTTGTATTTTGTAATCTAATATCGTTAAGGTAAAAAGTTTTTGAATGTATCTGTGCGTATTTTATTGTATAGATATAAAAAACTTGTTTGCGTAACAAACATTGCAAAAATAACGAAAAATTGATGCTAACAAAACAAACTGACTGAAACTGTGAAACGTATCACTTTCGAGGGGGTACTTGTAATATTAGCTCAGTATTGAAATTGCTAGTACGGTTGGAAAAAAAAGATAAAAATTAAAATGGTGGATCATGCAATCAGCGTTCATTTGGAGGCGGCAAAGCGAACGCGACAGTCAAACGGACTGAATATGAAGTGGCACTTTGCACAATTGATGAATCACTACCCCTACTTTGAACATGCACATATAGCTATTAGGGTTGACAAATTGTCCGTGTTCTCTTAAAAAAATACGTTTTCAATTTTTTTTTTAAACCTAGCTCATTTCAAAAAATAGTTAAAATATTATACATATGGATGTAGGTTATCATAACTACATAATTATGACTGCGTATTATTGCTGATTAAATTTATTCTTTTGAAATGGTAGACGAGCAAATGGACCACCTGGCGGTAGCGGCTAGCTCCTTTATCTTAACACTGGCTCACTCACACTTCAAACCGGAACACAATATCAGCTACTGCTGTTTTGCGGAAGAATATCTGAGGAGTGGGTGGTACCTACCCAGACGAACTTGCACAAAGCTCTACCACCAAGTGCAAGTGTTCTCATATTACCAGTGTGACAACTACGGGATTTGTATTGGTTACCATTGAGTGAGCTTTCAATCGAAATCAGAAGATCAATTGGTGAGTGGGTAGAACCCAACAAAACTTCACAAAGCTCTACTATCGGTGGCATAAAGCCAGCATAGCTTGTGATTTTGTTTTTATATAGTTTTTTTTTAAATATAATTATTTATTTATATTCCTTTACAACCCTATGCCTATGCTCCGGCACCCCAGTCTCCCTTGTACCTTTAGACAATGCTGACGTCGGACACCCTAGACAACGCCGTGTAGCCACTTTGAGTGCATCATCGTGTTTATCTGTTTGCTATAGATGAGATGCTTGTGTGGATAACACACTTTTTATTTATTTTTAATGATTTCATTGTTTATTCATTTATGTATTTTTCTTTTACAATCTGATCATGATTGTATCGTATTTATATTTCTGATTGAAATAGATTTACATACATGTTATTTGAAAAAGTATAAATCAAAGCTGTGTTCAATTTTGACAAAATTTATAAAATCGTTATATTTCATCATAAGGTAGCAGTCAGCTGTTAAAAAACTCCCATATATTCAAATAAATTGTACTCTTACTAAAATACTGTTTTAATCTATAACTTAATTGCAAATTAATTTAAACGACCTTCCTTATTTACAGTAAACGCTTAAAATAAAATCGTTATTTATTTTAATAAGTATTAATATTTTCTGTAAAACAAATTGAATTAGTTAGCTTTTTTCCCAAACATAAAATAATAAAATAGCTGCTGCAACTTCTCTACAAAACATGCATATACTGGTATGCGCATGTATATTATAAATATAGCATATGTTATATTTCGAACATATTAATAAGCCTTAGGTGTACCTATTCCATGCAATTCACTTATAGCTCTGCTATAGCATGCATAGCAAACATTTTTTTAATTAACAAATAACTTAATTTGTAATAGAACCCTATTCCTTTCTAATACTTATATTATTTAATGATTTTAAGTGATTTAAGAGAAGTTTTGCATTTCACGAGCTCGTTTTTTAAGCTTTCATGTTACCTTGGCAACCGATCTTCGTGTAAGCAATATTGCATACATGTTGTAATTGATAAGAACATAGGATACCTAAAATCTGGCGAAAACTAGTATAACAATAATAGTACTAGTAATAAAAAAAGGCCAGAGGCATGTGGACGTACTAACACAGTAAAGGCACGGAAAAACCTTTATCTCGATATTTATTGTACTAAATAAAATAATATCTCATTATTAAATAAAAACATAGAATAAAGCATTTGGTTTACCCTGAAAAGTCAGTAGGGGTAACTAATAATATAGTAAATTCAAACAAACATTGCAACATTTTGACATATTTTTTTCACCGAAATAAATCCTTTGAAATTATATCATTAAAGTTAATCATTAGACGTCTTAACTAAAAATTAAAACATATTTCAACACAATTAACATTGTTAAATACATTTTCTTCGGAACAATCGTTATCTAATTATACAAACGTACTAACAAGCGGATGAACCCCGCGGCGGTGCCTTTGTTATCAAGGCGCGAATGTGTACCTCGTTACAAGATTCAATCTGTACTTGTTAATGAGACCGCCCTTAGTATTTCATACTGCATGTTCATAGTTACCCTCATGTCGTGCCTTTTGTCAACATTTTTCCATTTCTTGTTAACGACATGTTTATATTATCGAATCGTGTTCACTGTGACTAGTTTTTAGTTGTTTTCCATTTGACTCTGTAATTAAACAATGGAAAATGGAAATAAATCTTTGTTCATTAGTAGTGTGTAAATATTGTTGGTAATATGATATTTGTACATTGGAGTTTTCGTTGAACTATTGATACTTAGTTTCAACGTGTATACTAACATAATTATTAGTTATATAAAATGCGTCGAGAATAGTATGCTATGCGTTAATAGTAAAGTATAGTATTACTATAAACTTATAAATTAAAGTATCATTTTCTTTATGTGTAGCAAATTGAGCGATTAAAATCATACATTACATGAAGTCAAATATAATATCATAGTATGATATAGAGACTTCCACATAAAAATATTTTAAAAATTAACACAACAGAATTGTTAAAGCTACGCGTATACAGATGTTAAAGACCTGTGAACACTGAGTGTCTATAAATACAATGTACTGACGACACGCACTCCGGTTTCAACGTATAATGAGCCATTCTACGTAATTATGGACAATAGAGTCACCACTGAACCTGTAATTCGGATCATTTTACTTACACTATACCTACTACGATTTTAAAGTAAATAAGGTCTTGAATACAACGTTTTATACTATGAAATATATTTTTGTTTTAATAACATATAACTAATATTTTAAATGCGAATGTGAGTTTGTTTGTTTGTTATGCTTTCACGCCTAAGTCACAACCGATTTCAAAAATTATTACACCATTGGAAAGCTATATCAGTGAGTAACATAGGCTACATTTTGTCCCCGTAGTCCCACAGGGACGGGAACAACGCGGGTAAAACGCTATTACATAATAAACGAAAAAATAAATTATGTTATATAACCCAAAGATATACCGACTTTTGTTTATATACGTACATATGTATGTTTAAATATTTATAAGTGATTTTAGATTGTGTTCCGGTTTTATAGATTTTGAGGAGTCCTCGACTAGACTAGACTACCTAAGCTTCTATCGATAAGACGTCTAAGAAATACAACAATAAATATTTAACAAAATGATTTAATCAGTTGTTGATCTTTTAATATATAATACTTATTTAAAAAAAATTTCAAGTCATTACAAAAATATATTAATTTGAAAAAATTAACCAAATCGAAAAATTTTGAATAACGATACTTATTTATACTAGATTTTTTTGTAATAAGAACAATAATTGCATAAAATAAAAGCTTAAATAATAAGTACAAAAATCACGCATTTGTAAACTAAAGTTAACAATGACCACATTTAAGTGTTCAATTCGTCGTTACGAATAATGCTTCCGTTCACTATGCAGATAATATATAATTGGATGGGTAGAATTGGAATAACTTTATAAAGTATTATTGTTAATGTACTTTAATAATAATAACTACTTAATAAAGAAACGAGAGCTTCCGATTGCGACTCCGAATTACATTATTAATTTAATAAATATAACCAGTTTTATTCTTTGTTAAAAGTTATAATAGGTAAATGTATTTTTTACTTCATATTAGCTAGCTATTGTCAATTTTTAAACGTATCTTATATAAAAAATGTACCGTCGGGGAACATACAGCAGGCGGTGGAGGAGAATCATTAAATTAAGTGAATCATACCATGGTATTGATATAATTTCTAAATAATGAAAGGCAGTAAATATGTAGTAAAATAATGAAAAATATGTAGCCATGTAGTTGGTGGCCATACATACCCTTCACTTATCATATATTTTACGGGCAAACAGTAGTAATATTTAGTATCTTTACCTGACTTGAAGGGTGAGTAACACAGTATAACTAAAATTATAAGGGAAACATTTAACATATTAGTTTTAATGGTTGATGGTGTAAGGAATGGTTAATATTTCTAACAGCTTTGGGTAATAGTGACCATTTATCATCAAGTGGCCTTTCACTACTCTGTCCACCTAACTATTATATAAAACACAAAGAAAAAAAACGTAGAATATGTGCCTCGCACACAGAAGTCGTATGACGTCACGGCAAACGAATCGGTCCTAGATTCAAAGCGAATGAATGAAATAAATTCAAACTAAATAGTAACGTATTTGAATACAAACAATGAACCTTTTCAAAAGACATTCCAGATATCATATACAATTCTATCCGTATGCAGTGTTCAAAGATAAGCCTTTATAGCCTTGTTAGTTTATTTATTCAGCAAACTTTCACGGACATTTATTAAAATGGCGATAACCGTGTATTTATTGTTTAGACGTTTGTTAAACACGCAAGCGACAATGCTCAGGGCATTAGAATGTACTGTTGCAGCTTATCTAGCTTTACAGTTGAGGATTTTTGACGACAAAAAACAGAATGGATGAAACAATCTCGAATTAGTTCTATTTTTAGTGAATTTTATTTGTTTAATGTTTTAATTTTATAATTTAAAGGTAAAATATTTTGTTTTAATTTCATGTGGAAATGTTATTAAGTTACCTGTACTAAATAACTTTTGTGTACCTAATTGTTGAAATCGTAAGTGCTAAGTAGTGTTATTCATTAAAGTAATCTTTTTCTATGATTGAATACCGACTAAATTACTAATTTCAAGCACGCAGTTGTAAGTCCTAAATACGTACTATATTAGTAGGTACTAGACGTGTAGTATGGTATTAACCGCATTAAATATTCCATAGATATCTGCGTATTAGTAACAGTCCAAGTTTCGCGGGTCTTTTCCTCCCTTAATTACTACTTCAAAAACAAACGTATAAGAACGACTTACGTTTAAAAACTTTGCACCCACACATTGAAACCAGTAACATCAGAATACATTATTTCATAGAATAATGTATTGTGTCGGCGAGGCGACAGTTATTCAACGCACACAGATATAATTAGGGAAAAGAAACGTAGTATATTATCCATTGCATACATTTTTCAACTGCCCTTATATTCATAGTGAATATACTATATTTACGAATAAAATCAGGACGATCCCATATTATTTATATTTTGCTAAGTATAACTAATACGGTAGATACGAAGCGACAACGTTAAGAGCGTGGTTTCGCTTATGAAGCACGATGAAGCGATGCGACGTCACAACGACAAAATCGTCGTCGCTGCAGCCCTTTATGGCATGCGTCATTCCGCTTACCGACTTTGTGACGTCACAGTTGTAACCCATTATTTCAGATCAATTATGGTAATACTATGCTGAAAACGTCTTTAAAACACCTACTTCAATCAGAGTGATATTCTCATGACAGATGACGACCGCTATTCTTAAGCAAGTATACCCTACGCAACAGATGTTATAGTGCTAGGATACCTCAGTAAACACAGGCTCTCAGGCGATCTCTATTGCATCATACCGATGGGATGACAATCTATAACAACCGTAGAGAGATCACAGACACGAGGGAATACCATTGCTTATTTCAAAACTCCGGGTTACTACTGTACTTTTCGTAAAAACCTAATAACTCGTCATATCCATTTATATTACTCCCGTAATAATTATTCTATTATTACATTAAGCCCGGAACTTAATCCTCAGACGTACAAGCTTGCTATAGAATTCTAACTTGTATTACAAACACGAACAGTCATTCCAGTATTAGGTAATAGCAACAAAAATTGAATATCCAACTTCCAAAACTTTATGAGACCTTCCAAAATCTGTTATCGTAACGATAAATATCAATTTGTTCCTGACCTTATTTTTGGAGATAAATCCTTTATTTTGCAACTTCTCGGGAGCTGTAATTGAAAATTACTGCCCTCTGCTATTTGGAACGATATTGTTATCTCATAACACCTTTAAGACTTTATTATTGTTGTTCAAGTTTAATTCAACTACGAAAATAATAGCTTTAGTATTTTTAGCAACATCCAAGAATACATAATAATATATTTATTATGCCTTTGAAAAAAAAAATTATGTAGGATAGGCAGACAGACAAATAGGCTACCTGATGTTAAATGGTCACCACTGCCCATTAACATTGGCGATGTAAGAAATACTAAGCATTAAATACAACGCCAATGCCACCAACCTTGGAAGCAAATATTATATATCCCATGTGTCTGTAGTTACACGGGCTCACTCACCACGCAAACCAGAACACAACACTACTAAGTTTTTTTTATTGTATAGGTAGGCGAACGAGCATATGGGTCACCTCATGGTTAATGGTCACCAACGCCCATAGGCAATGTCATTGTAAGACATGTCAACCATCGCATACATGCCAATGCACCACCAACTAAGATATTATTTCCCTTGTGCCTGCAATTACACTGGCTCACTCACCCTTTAAACCATACCACAATACAAAGTACTTCTGTTTTGCGGTAGAATATCTGATGAGTGGGTGGTACCTACCCGGTCGAGCTTGCACAAAGCTCTACCACCGAGTATAGTATTGCTATTTAGCAGTAAAATATTTGATGAGTGGGGGTATCTAACCAGACGGGCTTTCACAAAGCCCCACATATTATTGTGCTATATTATGAACTATATAAGTCATACTGCAGTCTAAACATTATTAACTTGACTATATCTGAGTGTCTAGCATTTTGAAATAAAGTAATTATTGTACAACTTGCTTGTATTTTTGTTTCTAATTTTAATGACAAGTTCCCTTTTTCGTTATATGATTATTTTTTGTACTAGTAGTAAGTTAAATATATAAATAAACTTTTAATTTTGCTTACATTTGTTTTATTCGTTTCATTCTTGTAATTTTTTTTATGTGCGATGTGCTTACAAAGAATTTACTATTCCATACTTTTCTATAGACAAACTCGCAGGTATGGCTCATTACGCAAATGACGTCTTTATTCGTAATAGTGTGATTCATTAAGTTTGTAGATTATAATGAAACCTGTCAAGGCTGTCGGAAGTATAAGCCAGCCGACAACCCGCGAATATTCATGTAATATTCATACCGTGGATTTTATGCTTTCTTTTAATTTCTTAAATGACTCAACGCTTTCCAGGTGGTCGTTTCAACGTAACAGTTTTCGTAAGTAATTAGTTTTTATTTTAATTCACTGAAAAAATATAATCACATTTATACTTTTTATGAAATTTAATGTTTATTTTTATAGAAAAGTTATGTATGTAATAGCATTTATTTCTAAATATCAATTCAATATTCCATTCGCCGTTGTGATTTCGACACATTCGTTCACATAACAATGGAAACTCTATTATTTTCTACATATGTTTGAACGTTCCTCGATAAATGTTGTAAGTATTTCAGAACTTGATGTTATAATAATATTATGAACAATTTACTTGTTGGTAGAGCTTTGTGCAAGCTCGTCTGGGTAGGTACCACTGACTTATCAGATATTCTACCGCAACAAAGGAGTACGTGTTATTGTTATGATCCCGTTTGAAGGGTGTCTGAGCCAGTGTAATTACAGGCACAAGGGTCATAACATCAGCCAAGCCCAAGGTTGGTGGCGCATTGGCGATATAAGCGACGATTAACATATCTTACAATGCCAATGTTTGTATGCGTTGGTGACCAATTATCAGGTAAGGTAAGATAAATATTAATATCCATAATATTTATTAGCAGCGAATATTTCTTTAAAAAATTTAACAATTATATTCTTTCAACGACGCGTTAGATTACAAATGACAATATCTCCGTCCCAGCTTAACCCATTATCAACGTCACGAAACCCATTTCAATTTGTCGTGTAAATCCACTAGACGTTTACGCTCAAAACTGTACAAATGGTCTCATAAAAATTAAAATTAAACTTGTTTGAAAAGCACGTATTACAAGGAGAGACATTAAATTATATCCCTCACAAAGAGTCCGTGGGAAGCGCGGTGTGTTTGCGACAAGGACACCATTAGTCAAATCTTGTGACCGAGCAAAAACATTATTAGAGCCCGCCTTAATGCTACAATTGTTGTCGTGTAGCTAAATTTAATGTTGAATCGTTTAGTGGGAACGCTGTCTGTGTTTTGAGTGGATTAAATACGACTCGTGTTGGTTTCCCTGCTTGAAACGACCAGACGTAATTAAAAACCATAATATATACAAGAGTAGCCGATCGCTAGTGTTGTTAAACAAAATTAAATCAAAGCTAACAGTTTAATTACATTGGTAAACATTACGATTCGCAACTGAATAGCTTTTATGTGGGTTTTACGTTTAAAGCAATGTAAAATAAGTATTCTTTAATATATTAAGTGACTTATAAATAAATAATTATTAAATTATTTACAGCTTTCTCTATACGATGCTTGACATGTCAATATTTTATAATAATGGTCCTACTGATCACGGCGGCCAATCTCAAGAGAGATCAGCCAACTGCGCAGGAAATATTATAGTGCACAAGTGTGTGCGCAAACACAGGTGCACTCTCTATTCCCTAACTCTCATAATCCGATGGGACGGCAATCCGACACGACCGGAAAGAGTTTAGGCGCAGGACCAACGGCTTTACGTGCTTTCCGAGGCACGGGAGTGTTCACACTTCCAACTTCCAGACTTCGGGCTGCTATTGAGAATTTTCGACAGAAAATCTAAATAACATTTTATTGGCCCGAGATATTTCCAATATTTTATACTGTTATTACAATATAATATAAATATTCTAAGCTATCCCTGTTTATAAATAAAAAAAATTGGTTGCCTGTAAAGTCGGTATACGGGCGAAAGTTTTACGTGACAACGACTTTGAGTGGTAAAATAATTTTAATGTGAATATTCATTCGTATAGTAGGAAGAAGACGCGTGCCTTTCACTTTTTATGTCTGTCTCTCTCGCTCTTAGGCGGGCTAACCATGCCCGAGTGGAAGGGACGCGTGCCTCTCACTCGCTCTCATTGTGAGCGCATAACGTGAGCGGAGCGTAACGCAGTTTCTTGAAGTGTCACCCGGCAAACCAATTTATAAGACGTTGTCACGTCAACAAACTTAAATGATAAAGATATCTGTACTATGAAACTTTTGACGTTGTCTTTGTTTAATTTTGCAGATTTCCTAATAAAAAATATATTACAGGAACAATAAAGTATAAGCTTAATCATTTATTGTTAATTTTCAATGATAAATAATTAATTCACCCAGAGGCCAACTGCGTCGTCGAATATTCAATTTGTCATATATCATCTACGACCTCGACATTTTGCCAAAGCCGAGGCAATAATCTGTCTATATTACACAATATGGACATTCGAGATTTCCGCTTAATTTGTTAATAAAAGATCGCGTTCCGGCTTTGGGGATAACAATGACATTACTCCAGGGTTAAGTGGATTTGCACGCACGTACGACCATTCGCAACAAGTGGTCGTAACTAATAATAAATGAAAAAATATTCTTTTGTCGTTTCGATGATATTAATATCCTTCCAATTAATGAGTACTGTTGAGGGATAATCTGTTAAAAGATATATTTTTGTCATTCGTGTTTTACTTGGTGGTAGAGCTTTGTGCAAGCTCGTCTGGGTAGGTACCACCCACTCATCAGATATTCTGCCGCAAAACAGCAGTACTTTGTATTGCTGTGTTCCGGTTTGAAGGGTGAGTGAGCCAGTGTAATTACACGCACAAGGGGCATAACATCTTAGTTCCCAAGGTTGGTGGCGCATTGGTGATGTAAGCGATGGTTAACATTTCTTACAATGCCATTGTCTATGGGCGTTGGTGACCACTTACCATCAGGTGGCCCATATGCTCGTCCGCCTTCCTATACAATAAAAAAAAAAACGTGTTAGTAGCAGTCTGTAAATGTTCCACTGCCGGGCTAAGGTCTCCTTTCCTTTTTAAGGAAAAAGTTTGGAGCTTTATCCACCACACTGCTCCAATGCGGCTTCGTGGATTCATGATTTGTAAACTGTTTGATTGTCGTGTAAGTTGGTTCATATATGGATTTTATGGAGAATTAAGTAAATTATATTTTATAGTTATGATATATAAAAGATAAATGCATATAAATAACTTATAATTCTATGTCGGTTTTCAATATTTCAAGAGTAAGGTACGAAGTTAGATCTTACGAAATAGCAGTGCAAGTAACTCGCACTTACCATTACAAAATTAACTATAATAAAACATTTACTTAGAAAATAAACAGGCGATATTTCAATCACGCCCGAGCACTCTTAGGGCTAAGGGTACACTTTCACGCTTTACTTGTAAGGTGCGAATGTAAACCGTTCACACTTCGTTTAATGCCACCCCATGAGGTCGGTAAGGAGGGAATGAATATTGAAAAACATAAAATATATTTAAACTTGAGAAAGCGTTATCACTGAATTAAATCATGATAGATATTCGCGCTAATAACTGTCGCCAAATGCTACTAGTATAATTAACTAGATTAGTAATAAGTCGTATTTGTCAAATTCTGCGAAGTAAAATATATGTAATAAGCAAGATTATATACGCATTTTTGATAATACACTCATACACTTTTCTCTCTACTATCTCTGTAAAAATTCTTCAGTTGTTCAACATAACATAACATTTTTACATTTAAGCTTTTGTAATATACTTAAAAATTTAATAATAGATATATAAAATGAATATACTAATCGATTAATAGAAGTAACGAGCCGAGTCAAGTGAACTTATTGCAGCTTCGCCCGCGGAGATATTGGTATGTAATGAAAATACTTCAAAAGATTAAATCATCAATTATCAATCAAAAACAAGCTCGCACAAAGACCTTCCACATAAATACCTAAGTTAATAATATAACTCCGTAGGATGGCAATCTGATACGACCGGTGAGAGATCAAGTGTTCGACCCGAGAGAGATGCGGCACACGAGAGTGTAACATCGCCAACTTCAGAACTTATAGTTGCTTTTAGAATTTTCTCGAATGAAAAATCAAATATCTTTTATTGACCTAACCTGAGGTTTGACAGTGATATCAACTGTTTCAAGTCATGAAAGAAAATATACTTGATTATTACCAACATAATATAACCAAGTAAGAAATTAAAAAAACAAAGCAATTAGTAAAATCGTTTAATTAATTTATATTTCCGACATAAAACTTGTATCTACAATACAAAATATTACATAGCAGTAAATCGCGAATGAAAGACTATACAAACGCAATATGCAATATCGCTTCGATAACGATGTTTTGCTGAAAAACAAGCGAGAGCGCCGTGATAACTTGTAATGTCAAACCGAATCACCCCCAGTGGGCAAGGTGAGCCCAAAAATGATAAGCGATAAACGCATTCATATGCATACGTACTCATTTATTACGATGCTATTTTTGCTAACGAATGCCCACAGGGTGTATTATCTCTACTGATTAATGTGTTGCCAATTATGTTTTTACCTTTGAATTATTATGCGTAAATAAAATTATTAATAGAGGCTTAATGATTTTTATGTATTAATATACCGTTTCATTCTGGGAAGTAATTACGTGATACTTTTGTGTTTCGTGTTCTTTTACGAATGAGGTAAACTGTATAAGTTAAGACTACTTTAATGATATATGTGCAGTGTTATTTATGTATCTGTTGTATACGAGTATATAATGTATAACATTTAGCTTATTTTTTTTCAAGCTCGACTCAGAAACTACTTATATTAAGCTTTCTATTTTGATCATTATACTTTTTATGTAATGTAATTTATTAGAAAATATTGAATAAGTATATCCACAATAACAGATCATATTATGCAGTGCAAAGATGCATACCGTATTATAATTACTGGTGTTCGGGAGGCGGCGTACGTGCGGATAAATATAGCATGGCGTGATACGGATTCTATGGTAAAATTGTTAAAATAAATAACTCTTAAAACGAAACTTAACTACGCGGTCTTATGTGTAGGACTAATATTTCTCACATAGTATTAACATAAATTTGACTGATACTAAAAGCGATTTGGCCATTCATTACCGAAACATTCTAAAGCGCATTCATTAGCCCAAAAATAGATATCTCACATGTTTCATCATAACATACCAGTCATAACAAAAATTTATACCAACTGTCACAATACGAGACATTACAAATCAAGTCGAGTGAGTTAATGAAGTAACCTAGAGCCACCAATTTGTATTGACTACACACCCTCTCGATCATACGTCGTGATGAATCATTCTCGCAGTTCGGGTGTCAGAGTCCAATTAAAAAGCAACGGAATACGTGCTAAATTGTCAAGTATTATTAAAAATCTCGTTTGTCACTTCGTAACAGGTATATTGAAATATGTTTGAGATGATTTGTTCAGTGAAATTGTGAAACCGTTGTTGTAATTTTTCCTAGCAATTAATCTTTTTTAGTATCTCGCTTCACGGTTTTCACAAAAAATATCAGCCAGGTGTTAAAATGTCGCTCAGCCTGATGCAATAAGAATTATAGCAACGGATTATATTCATTGTGACAATGTGTACTAAAAATATTATTATTTATGTATGACATTGTATGAGCATAGCTAATGCTATACTACTAAAAATTGTTGTTGGCCTGTTTTTGGCCGAAAGCCTTACCAAATGTAGTTAGTTATCTACCACCTACTATAAAATGTTACGCTATACGGGTGAATATGTGTTAGGATATTTTTTAGTATTATAATCTCGACTATATCTTGGATTCCAGTCTCGAGTGTGGGCATTAAATAGAAATAAAATTTTGTTTTTACCTGTCAATAAATTCTAAGTAGCTGCCTGGAAATAAGGGACAAACAATTACATTGCTGTACCTCGGAAAGCTCATAAAACTGTTGGATTATAATTATCTGTGAGCATTAGAAGAGTGAACACAAGTATCAACTAAAATATATGCGATCTTGGTTTGGACCCACGATTGCTCGGAGGGACTTACTTGCTTACTCTTCACATCAAATAAATTACCATATTCTAAACAGTAATTATGCCCATGCAAATTCGAGACAGATTGCTAGTGTGTTAATAATTTTAACCCAGAATCGCTACAACTTTCGCAATTTCTTCTATACAAGTTACCAGTATTGCAAAAGTTTTACTTGTAGTTTTACGGATATCGACCTCGATAAGGATTTCAGCGTTAGTTCGTATTATTACAAGAGCAACAAGTAGCGAATTTTAAGCGGGAAATTACCTCATAACTGAATTGGTGACTTGATAAGATATTAATTTATTCAAACTTAATTGTTGATTAAAACGTATAACTAAAATATATTGCCTATGAGTATTGAAGTATGTTTGCGAAAATCAATGATTTTATGCATGGTTCGAATTAAAAAGAGTTGACCTGTTAGAGCGGATTGTGTATCTAGTGATCAGCATTAGATCAGCATAGTGAAAAAGCTCCAAGCTAACTCAAGGTGAGCTTTCTTTTACTGATTCCTTGCTGATTATTCAAAGAAGGACCAATAGCTTACTTTGTAACGATTTAAAAGTAGAAACCTCTTCAAATTTGTATTTGTAAAAGTAGATAACTAGTTAAAATACTATAAACGAAGCCCAATATTATGGCAGTTTGTCATAGGTGCTCAGCGCTTTAGGATCAAAGCGAGATGCTAATAAATGAATATTTTACAGAAATATGCAATTATGCGAACTATTTAGGTTTAATATATGTATTATTTCTTTCCGTCGTTCTGTCTTCAGAAAACAGATTGAAATATATTTAATTAAGTTGCAAAGATTGAAATTACCCTTCTTAATAGAAGATCTGTGATCTATCCACTAAGCCTACTTCTAATTCTTGTTATATGAATTGTAATAAAAAATAGAATATGAACCAATTGCAAGTAACACGAGTTTACTTAAATTTAAAACACCAAATACAGTAAATACTCGTACTAGTAATAGGTAATAATAAAAGCAGTAAAAAGGAAACGACTATAAAATATTTGAAAACATGATAAATTTAACGAGTTACAAAACAGCTGCACGGAAGACCTATAAATTACTATGAAGTACATTTATAGCTCTTACATTATAAATTAGTAACATACCTACTTACACTTTTAAACCATTATTACATTTATAAACTTTGTAAAAAGAGTATTTTTTAAAATTATTGCTAAAATCGTTTAAATTACTTAAGCTGTTTTTGTATTATCTTATTACTTAAAAGTGATTGTTTTACAATCTGATTACCTACATAACTGTTTGGTTTTGTGACAAGGTTTATAAAGCTGTAGATTCTGAGGCACTGGGTTGAAATCCAAAACCAAAACGTTAAGTATTAAAATCTGCTCATAATTGATGTAAATTTATATCGAAATAGTTTGTATTTAATTGTGTATATGATATAATATGTTTTATTTTTATTGTGTTAGGTAGGTTGGCAAATGGACCACCTGTTACAAATGTGTACCGCCCATAGACATTGGGGATGTAAGAAATATATTAAACATTCCGTACAATACCAACGCGCCACCAGCTTTGGGAACTAAGATGTTATCTGCCTGTCTGACTATCACTACATATCTGACTCAATGTCTATTTGGCGGTCGAACATCTAATGTGGTGGTACCCACTAAACTATTAAAATCTTATAATAACTAACTGGTAACTCTATTAAAAACCTTATAATAAACCTAAATAAAGCTTAAATAGTACGAATAAAATGAAAAGATAATAAAATGTCTCTGTAGTTGTAGTTTGTTGCCGAAATGCGTTTTTCATCATTACCTATATATGAATGTGTGTGTGTGATGTTTGTCTGTGAAAACACCCCTCGCTGGCGTCCCGCGATAAGACTCAACTGAATTGATGTTTGAACTGTCATTAATCCAGCGCTCGACAGATGTCGCTTTCGTCTATTATTTTTGACTCATACACTGTTATTTGTATTTAGAATGCTTTGTAATTGTCTTGTATTATTGTGCACGATGGTGCTGAGGATAGAACATGTTGATAATCAACAAAGCTCTCAGGTTCAAAGCCGAGTAATCATAAACAAGTATTTTTGCTGTAAATTTGTATAAATAATGTACATCGTATTCGACGCTGAAGTGAGATAAATTTTCTTTAGCATTTTTTAAAGACCTTTACTCATTAATGGGATATTTAAGAGTTTGTACTGTATTTTATATGAAAGAGAAGAGAAAACATTAATTTTTTTGTTCAATTTCGTTCTAGACGAGTAAATTTAATTTAGTACATAGAATTTAATATTCATAACCAACTTTTGGCAATCGCTTGAGAATACACTTCGGAAAGTTCTTGTACGTTTCAAATTATGCTTTAGCGTTAGTATTGTAGACTACTAAATTTATAAATCGATTCTAGGTTCTAGAACTTAAACAGCATACATTTTAGATACTTTAAATAGAATATAAAAAAACTACGTTTATTTACCTGTAGCAAATGCTGCATATAAGTAATTTGATAACGATAATCTACTTATTGTATTTCGGAGTTTTTTAAATTATTACATAATGTTGATTTATGGTTAAGAGTATTGAAATATAAAAGCGAAACAATTGAAAATTCTTATTAAAATTTATATTAATGAAAATGTTTAATTTTCTCAATATTAAGCCTCACTCATAAAAGCTGTTAAGCGAGTGATTATAACAATTCTGTGTCTTCTTTTTTCAGATATCACTTCTATAAAGACAGAAAGAAATATATTGGTATAACTAAATAGCCACAAGGCAATGTTTATAAGTAACATCTATATTGTTTGATCTTATTTCAAAATTTACTAATCCGATCTCAAAAATCCTTTTACGTAGCCTAAGTGCTGAAATGTTACAGTCTAAATAACACCGTGCTTTGAATAACGGGAACTAAATTAATAAAATAAAAATTTTAACAAAACAAAAACCGACTTCATAGGAAAAACAAATTAATATGCACTAAAAAGTAAAAAAATAATTGCGTATTCTTCTATAATTTGATAATTAACTTACTATTTTCTACTCAACAATATGTAGGTACGAATGTGTTGTGTGGTTGATAATTTATTTACAATTATTGTTACTTTTGGAGTCGATGTCAGCCAAGATGGGTTTATAACTACATACATAGTTAGTTATAGGTGAGATGTGCTTGTGTCGCACGCGCAACTTAACGAGGCGAATAAAAGTCAATTTGTAATGTGTATGTTTTTGTTTGTTTTTAAAAGATTCCCGTATTATTATTGCTAGGTATATTATAGTGTTACCAACGCCCATAGACATCGCTTACATCTCCAATGCGCCACCAACCTTAGGAACTAAGATGTTGTGTCCTATGTGCCTGTAATTACACTGGCTCACTCACCCTTCAAACTGGAACACAACAATACCAAGTATTGCTGTTTTGCGATAGAATATCTGATGAGTGGGTGGTACCTACCCAGCTTGCACAAAGCTCTACTACCAACTAACATAGCCCTAACACCAAGTATATATTTAACGAACAACGTGTCTTAAAGCAATATGAGGATTTTTTTTTTCGATATAGCATTTAGTAACTTCTTACGTGTTGACCATTTGTACCACGCAACCCTAAAATCTACCGCATTGGCACCGTAGACACCGCCGTCTCCGCAATTATCCATTTTATGATTGAACCATACCGATGCCTTATAACTAATTTTGTACAACTACAATCTCTTTAGTAACTAACATTGTACAATTATCACCTAGTTTTTGGTTTACATTCATTAGAATTTTTTAATCAAATTTATCTCGGTCTCATTGCACCCTCGACGGCTCACGTATTTAACTGAGTAATAGAGAACTAACTGTTGACGTTCCATTACAGGACTTTTTTGCTTCCCATCTTATTTATTTCGACAGCATAGTTTATAGCGGGCTCTGTATGCATTGCGCGGTGGCAAGTTTCTTTTATCTCTAATAAGATCCCAATTCGAATGTCGCGGGCTCCCTAAAGTAATAAACTACTAGTGTGCAGTGGCTACGTCTCCATTGTTTATGGCAGCACGTTATTTCGTTGTTATTAATGGCTTTAGTTCCAAGGGGCTTTTTACAGGTTGGCTTTGAAAATTCAACAAAAATTGTAACGCTTTTGTTGATTTTTAATAATTATATACAAATGATAGTTTCAACTTAATAAAAAACGTCATATTTATGGTAAATACTTATAATATATATATATATATATATTTAATTATATTGGTATCTTAAACATTCTGCTATGGATTTTAACGAAATATTAACAGTGCGAAAGTTTATAAGAACCATTTAAGCATATTTAATTGAATATTTTGAAATAATTAGAAATTATGATGATTGAAGTCAAATTTAGAAAAATAGAAATTTGAACTCGTATCGTAATTTGCAGTTAAGACATTATCGTGAGACATTGGAGATAGATCCAATTGCGTATAGGAAATACGTCGAATTTGTAGAACAAATATAAATGGTTGAGGGTAGATCGGGGGTAGATAATTACATTTTTTTGATCTTCGAAAACGGGGGATGACGTCAGTATGGAGCTATTGTCGTAGGTGTTTTGATAGTGTCAAGGATATATGACGTGTGTATATAGATTATCGCTTCACTTTGTTGTTTTGTTCATAGGTTTTAAAGCACTTAAGCGGTTGAGTATTGTTTTGTTACAACAAATGTTAATTTTTATTAAAGCGATACCTTGCTTCATTTACCTAATGCTTGTTTGTACTTCGTACCTTCTTGTAACTATAAATTTATCATAATACATAATGTAATAGATAGTGCTAAATTTAAAAGTAGTCATTCTTTTTATATGTTGAGTATTTTTATATAAATATTTTGAAAACTTGGTGGTAGAGCTTTGTGCAAGCTCGTCTGGGTAGGTACCACCCATCAGATATTCTACCGCAAAGCAACAGTACTTGGTATTGTTGTGTTCCGGTTTGAAGGGTGAGTGAGCCAGTGTAATTACAGGCACAGGGAACATAACATTTTAGTTCCCAAGGTTGGTGGCGCATTGGCGATGTTTAACATCTCCTACAATGCCAATTTCTAGGGGCGTTGGTGTACAATTACCATTCGTTGGCCCATATGCTCGTCCACTTACCTAAATTATAAAAAAAATAACTAAATCATATTTAGTTATAAAAAGTTTTTAAGAAATGAAAACCTTTTCTTAAATCTATTTTATATGTCAACATAAATGTTTTGTTTGATAAGGGTCGGAATTTTCGGTTTATAATTCATAATTATCGTCTATTTTGTAACGAAGTTCATACTGTTCATAGAAGTGTATATCCAAATTAATTCTACCATGCGTCTTTGTTCACATTAATTCTATTAAAAGTCTAAGTGTTGATTTATACTCTGACGACAGCTTTAGAACTTTATATTATGATCTGAATATTTAATGTGTGCTAATTATAAATAAATAATTATTTAACTATCACGTTTCAAAATCTTAAATAGACTTGCGCCACTCCATATAAATATGATAAATATATTCATATAACTCGATGGCAAGACTGTGTGCGAGCGCGTCTGGGTAGGTATCACCCACTGATCAGATATTCGGCGTCGGTGTCCACTTACCATCAGGTGGGCCACCTACCGTCTACTTATACATTAAGAACGCCTCACCTCTTGAGAAGATTTGTAACTTTTTCCACCTAAAGTTGATCCAATGCGGGCAGGATATATTATATTAAAATATTTTAACCAAAATCAAACATTTAACCTGAGAAGCTTAGTATAAAATTAAAAGACCTAGAACATATTCTTCTAAATAATTTGTAAAAAAAAAGATTTACAATGTAGTAGCTATAGATGAAAAAAGCAAAAAAAGAGATCGCGGGCGGGTGAAATCTGAATTTTGCAAGCTGTAGGCGCACTAGACACGATATTTTATATTTACTTGGTGGTAGAGCTTTGTGCAGGCTCGTCTGGGTAGGTACCACCCACTCATCAGATATTCTACCGCAAAACAGCAGTACTTGATACTGTTGTGTTCCGGTTGGAAGGGTGAGTGAGCCAGTGTAATTACAGGCACATGGGACATAACATCTTAGTTCCCATGGTTGGTGGCGCATTGGCGATGTAAGAGATGGTTAACAACTCTTACAATGCCATTGTCTATGGGCGTTGGTGACCACTTACCATCAGGTGGCCAAATGCTCGCCCGCCTTCCTATGAAATAATTTTTTTTTTTTAACTTTGAACTTTATTTACCTATACAGACAAATAAAAATTATCAATTTTTATACTTGTGCTAATAAACAGAATGTGAGACAGGAATAATTTTAATTAAATACAAATGCAGTAGGTACCTGTACGTTATTTATGCGCCCAAATGTTAAAATTGACTCATTATTATCTTATGAATCCCCTACTAACAGTTGATTTAAAAAAAGATATAATACATTAACACATACAGAACTTTGTTTATTTTGTATCGTTGTTTAAAAAAAATACAAATATTCATAATAATTAATTCATAAATAAAAATTACTTTATATAGGACGTAATAAAATATTATTAATTTCATAAAAAGTGATAGTTCTAAATTTATTAAATATAAAGTATATGTAGAAAAGCTTAAATAATACATATAGCATGAACACATACTATGAACAAAATTTTTATATGCTGGCAACCGGTCACGACTTTGCCTGAGTATGTACCCGAAAACAAATACGTTTCTTCAGTCATCATTAGTCAACTAAGTATTATAATAAAATAAATTAAAGCAAAACAATAATCATTTCACCCTTACTCCATCCAAAATAAACAAAAATATCCTGTTTTCAATAAAAATATAATACAAAAATAACTAAAAATTACGTATCTATTTCATTTTTTTTTTTGTTGTACGTTGGGTAAGTATCGTTAACATACAACATAAACATACTTATTGAAGAGTTAATACGAATGGTTACCTCTCAATATTTACCTCTTAATTGTTCTTAATGTGTTAAGGATGTACTTAAGGACAATCATACAAACATTTATTTTAAATTTATATATATTATAATAGAAGCATCATTATTAAAGAGTACATTTGCATAGTTTGCAAATAAAATGTTCAACGTAAAACTTACCTAACAATTTCATAACTTCAGCCTGGCTGATGAGCACGTTGAGATGGCCCGTTGCCAGGGGCAACGCGAGCCAGACCGCCCAAGCGATAACGAGCCTTTTCGACGCCATTACAAATAATTCACTGTTCGATCATTTCAGTTTCACTCGTGAATACATTGTTACACTGTCCACGATTATTCAAAACTATGTCCAACCCATATTGTATAATATTTTAGAACCAATATTTCGCGACGATATTATTTATTCGGCCTAGAAAAGTTTCGAGAAAAATTATTAAAAGTTACATTTGTAAATCTAATTAAAAATACTAATATAAAAAAATATCAGATAAACAATTATCAAATTAAAAAAATGTTCACATTTCTGATTTCAATTTTAAGAGAATATAGAACAAACACAAATCAACTTCAACGTAAAATAAATAAAAACAAATATAATTCAATCAAAATTTGAAAATCGAACTCTCAAATCAAGCGACGCGGAAATTCGAATTCGGAATCGTTCGGAAGTTGAAAACGGAACACAGTTACGTATTGGGCGCCATACCGCGCCGCACTGCCGTGTCGGTCGGATACCGCGAGCCAACAAGTTACTCGCTGACATGCGCGCTTAACCCCAGCCCTCACACTGAAGTGTCATATGCAATGGACCACTACTCTAGGTACAGATAGACATTATCTTATAGTTTTGTTAGCCTTTCTAACGAGGAGTTAATTTACAATTAATTAAGGTTTCGTCTTCGGGTAGCTTTAGATTTTAGTCCTCACATTTGTAAGTTATTCTCAAAAATAATTTATTAATAATTCTTTTAAACTTATTTGCGCACTTCTATTGTTCCAAATTTGAGTTCGAGATTTTAATATTTTTTCATAATAAGTTTGAAGGCTTAAACATATTATTGAATGTGCACCAAATAAAAATTACCAATATATTCCGTGACTGATAATAATTTAACTTCAAATTCAAAAACATTTATAGCTATAAATTAGTAGCTATCAATGTATGATATAGGTACATGATATGAGAGAAATCATAACTCAAATTAGTAAAAACCAAACCTTATAGTTTATATATATATATTGCAATTTATTGAATCATTAAAAAGTATTTATTTTAAATGGTATGGTTAATGTTATATTAATTCGAAAACATTTACTTGTAGTAAAATAAATATATTCTATAAAGCCAGTCGCGTATTACGACTCTTTCAATTGGAGAGAAAGTGCGTTAAAAATTGAAAGGCTTTCCAGCGACGCCCAAAGAGAATTAATTGAGTTTGTCTCAAGGGAGTGGTGTTTCCGTTTTGCATTAGGGCCATTCGCGCATCACTAATCAAATTATTTTCTCTTTTGCTCAAATATCATGTAAAAATATATTTATGATTCGAATTTGTTTCTCACTGACATTGGTTTTCTTGGTGATAATTATGAAGGTAGGTTCCTAATTTTTTTGTTGATATTTTGTTTGTATATTTTTTCTTTTGTAATTATATAGCGCTAAGGAATTCTTCAACTATTCTGTACAAAATATAAATATTTCGATTAGAGATCTGAGGCCCTAGCCAAGTTGAGATTCTACAATTATAACGCTAATAGAAAACTAAACAAATGTATGATAATGACTACGTGACTTATCGTTGAGAGATGTCATTCTCATACATTTGTTTAGTTTCTACTAGTTTACACTAGTTTTTACGTCTGGTCTCGTTTTGACAGTTCATTTTAATTTAAAAGCACTTTTTAATGTAACTTCGCACTCTCACTGCAGTTTGTAAATATATTATTACCGAAATATGAATGATAAAATCAGTAAGTAAATAATAATCCATTTTATTTATACTAGATAGGCTGACTGGCAAATGAGCCATTTGGTTGAGTGGTGACCATCACTGTCCGTTAATAAGGGTACTTTTGGGAAACATAATCGACTCCTTAAATCGTCGTGCATTGACGGCTAAGTTAACGAATGAAATAAGCCTACAATACCTGAATACAGTAATCCTAAAATAATATTGAGGTTTGGCGGTAGAATGTCAGTGAGCGGTACTTACCCAGACGGCTTCGCACAAAGCCATCACACCAAGTTGTTATTTTTTTTTTATTGTATAGGCAGGCGGATGACCATATGGGCTAACTGATGGTAAGTGGACACCAACGCTCATAGACATTGGCATTGTAAGTAATGTTAACCATCGCTTAAATCACCAATGCGCCACCAACCTTGGGAACTTAGATGGTATGTCCCTTGTTCCTGTAATTCTTTTGAACTAATTTGTAAACATAATATATTATATTTTTATCTTACATTTTAATCGATGTTATGAAGAATAATTCAATTAAAAAATCGTATAATTCAAGAGTGTACTCGTAGTTGAATTTTGTTAGCATACAGATTATATAAACTTGAAGTTACAGCACATAAGATTAATCCGCTCACCGATACAATATGTTTCGTTTATTGTTAACTAAGTAAAGTGTATTTTCATTTACCTAATACATCAAACGAGTTTCTCGTTGCGATTACCCGCCTGTGGCGAATGTATAAATAATTAAGTACACGATGGCACTGATGGATGAACTAGCTTAATAAACGGGAATTTACCGTTTCATTATCCGTTTTACACTACACTACAGGCAGTTAATGAGATGAAGGAAACAATGGATTTCGTTCAGAAATCTTTTAGTGAAATTAAAACTTGGTATTTTATTTGTATGATCATTTCCTTGTTTTGTTTTCAACCAAGGGTAGTGATGTATATATCGCATCTATCTCTTATTTCGTTCTGAAAACTTTAAGGATAGAACACACATGCGCGACGATACGAAGGGATGCGAAACGTAGTTATTTATAAACCTTCGGTCACACTTATGTCGGTAAGCGATTGCGGAATAATTTTGCTTGTTCATGTCCATGTGACTATAGCTTAAAATTTTGAATGTGAAGTATGTGTAGTTGATTCATAGACTACATTACATTACAAAACCTTATAAAAGTACAGTTAGGAGATAATGATCCCTACAGCCGCGTTGTTAAAAAAAAAGTCTCGCGCGAATTTCAAACCGCCATTTTGCTGGTTGATAAAGATCGCATGCCTGCGATGGGCAGGGCACGTAGAACGAATGGACGAGGCCAGAGTACCCAAACGCCTCCTGGAAGGCTGGTTGGAGGGCCACAGAAGTAGAGGCCGGCCCAAGCTCAGATGGTTAGACGGCGTTAAACAGGACATCAAGATCTTAGGGGTGACAAGTTGGAGAAGGAAAGCCACGAATAGATCGGACTGGTGACTTTTTCTGGACCGGGCTAAGGCCCACCCGCAGCTGGAACGCCTCAGATAATGATGATGATGATGGTTTTGTTGGTGGACAATAATGTAACAGCCTGTGAATGGCTAAGGCCCCTTCTCCTCTTTGTGAGGAGAAGGTTTTTGGACCTTATTCCACCACGCTGCTCCAATGCGGGTTGGTGGAATACACATGTGACAGAATTTCAATGAAACTTGACACCTGCAGGTTTCCTCACGATGTTTTCCTTCACCATCAAGCACGAGATGAATTATAAACACAAATTAAGCACTTGAAAATTCAGAAGTACCTATCACCAGGTGCCTACCAGAGGTAACCCACGATCTTCGGTTAAGATTCACGCGTTCTAGCTCTTTTTTCCATCTCGTCTTGTTTATATTTAAATATTTAGTGGTGCTTTATTTATCAATATTCGAAAAATAATATTTATACACATACATATATATTAGTTACCCGTTCTAGCTTTGCACGAGCAGAGTAAGGGTTTGATGATTAAAAATAGAGTCAAGCGATATTCGGTCTATGTATGAAACAAAGCATCTACATCCTACATCTCCAGTAAATATATTAAATGTATAAAATCAACTCCATTTATAAATAAATTAAAATGACTATTCAAATCCGAGTGATCTCTGAACATATAAAATTATTTACGAAGCGTTCAAATTTCTTAGGAAGGATTTCTTGCCCGCGGCAATTATATAAATAATTAATTAAAACACAACGGTAGTAATCGATGAACTTGCTATGCACGCAGATGCAGTATCTTTAATTTCATTCTTTATTCAAAGAAAGAATATGCTAGTATGATGTCATAGATTCTTATATTAAATGTTGATTTGAAAGAGTCAATATGCAATTAGGTATATAATGAACGATTTAGTTTTTATAGTATGGCAATACTAAAAAAATAAGTCTCCTTATAAGTCACATAATTATAGATATTAATAAAAGAGAGATATTTTAAAACGTTGAAACGCAAACGCCTTTTGAGAAAGCATCGAATGAATACTGTTTTATTCATGTTATTATACTGGAACATTTCAAACACTCTCTTGCAATTCATATTGAATTCAAGTCCCTCATAAACATAATTACTACCATATTTTGTATTATGTAGACCCGCATAGGATGCACCTATATTTGGGGTTACCATGTCATAGACGTTTCGTGGATTTTTAAAATCACATTTATATAATAAAGATAATTAGACGATATGTGTAGTGTTTAAACTCATTGACAATGATCCTACTTTCAAGTTCAAAGTTTTAAGTTCAAAACGACTATTTAATAATAACTATAACTTTAGTATGTAAGAATATTTATTCAGATTTTTTTTGGACTTATTACTATTTTTGCGGTTTGTATTTTAGGTTAAATTTGCATATACTAATGAAAAAACAATTGGTTACCGCGAGAGGACTCGTCAAAATAAATGGTATCCCTACTTACGCTTTAAAGCGCGCTCTGACGGAAAATTGTAGAAACTCACACGGGCGTGGAGTATGCACGTCGTCGCAAACTTTCCGCTTGCTTATTTTTTTTTATTTTTGAAAAAGGAACGTCTATTGAATAATGAAGTTGTGATGCTGAGTTTCACGCTCGACTGGCTACGAATTTTTCGAATTCAGAATAGTTAGTTTTATTATGCCATATTTTAATGTTGGACCGCATAAACGGTTTATTATCGTAGTGGACACGAATGAAACTTCAAAAACACGAATCGTTTCCAAATAACAACATTTTCTATTATTCAATACTTATATTTATATAGCTTAACATCACACAAAGGACAGTTCCTAACTCACTAACTATTACCCCAAAATTCAAATTATAATACATATATATCTATGTGTTATACTTGAAATTTTAAGAAATATCTCTCTTTTCGTCGCACAAGCATGCAATTTTTGTCTTGATACGTATGTATATTATACAATTTAATCATGGATGAAGCCTTGGCGGAGCGAACTCGCTCTTTTATTCTCTGATATTTTTCAAAATGCCATTTTAATATTAGGTTTTTAGTTCAAGGACAATTTTAGCTTTATCAAAATGCATATTTTACACAAAGTATACAAATCGAATATTTATCATAATAATAAACATAATTTTGAACTTTGAATGGAATTCCAAAATAAAAAAAGCGTTAATAAAAACCTTATTATTGAATATATACCTTTTCATTATTGTTCTCATAAAACAATGGACATTGTCGAATAAAACGAAGCCACAAGCCATGCAATTTGCTTTGTGAACGTAACGTTGGACAATATTGAGCTTGTTCCCGTTTTTTGCACTCTGTGACTTTTAATAAACGCTTATTTATGTCAGCTTTAAGTACTTAAGCATCTGTGTTGCAGACTGCGTGTAATATATTTTTATTATCTGTCAGATTTAGCAGTTATTTAAAACTACGATATAGTATGAAGTTTTATTGAAATCTGTAAAAATATGTTTTTGTCAATTTAAATCGCATGTATAGGTTTTATGCATATTTATACCAATATAAAAAAGAAAGATTTGACTTTTTTGACCGATTTTAAAAATTCTATCACCATTGGAAACCTACCTCGTTACTGAGTAACAAAGCCTTTAAAGTAAGTAAGTAAGGTAAGTGGTCACCAACGCCCATAGACATTGACATTGTAAGATATGTTAACCATCGCTTTCATCGCCAATGCGCCACCAACCTTGGGAACTAAGATATTATGTCCCTTGTACCTTTAATTACACTGGCGCACTCAACCTTCAAGCCGGAACACAACAATACCAAGTACTGCTGTTTTGCGGTAGAATATCTGATGAGTAGGTGGTACCTATCCAGACGAGCTTGCACAAACCTCTACCACCAACTATTACTAATATCACTTAAGAGTTACATACATTTGCTAAAACTGTTTCTGTGTATTATATTATTAATGTTAAAAGCACTATTTATATGATGTACTTAATCATATCTATGGTATCAAATTCTGCAAATATCATGACATGATTCACGATTCGTTGTATGCTCAACTTAGCTGTTTGCACAGTCTACGCAAACACGCTCTTACAATATCGGAAATCTTTATGATAATCTCCGATGAGATTTATTCAGAGCGGATGAGGGCAAAGATTGTTTTTAGAATTCATGTGACTTTTTTTATCATATGATCCGATGTAGTCTAACGAACATAATAATGCAAATCAAACTTATTAATTAATTACTTGATATATAGAATACATTATATAATAATAACTTTAGTGCAACGTTTCTAACTTACCTGTCCCCGCGGATTTCCCCGGCTTCAATTTGAATGATGTAATAAGTCTGTTTTATTTTATTAACCGACTTCAAAAGAAGGAGGAGGTTATCAATTCGTCAGTATGTTTTTTTTTTTTTTTGGTGTTGTTACCTCATAACTTTCGACTGGATGAATCGATTTCGATGATTTTTTTTTTAATTGAAAGAGTATACTTCAAGGGTTGTTGGATGATAGTTTGGTTAGATTCTGATTATAGGATCCATGACAAAGTAACGGAAATCTTCAATTCTTAGTAGCAAATTAACGATACACGGCCGAATCTTTTATAGGCTATCTAGATTTATCATTCACCTACCATAACATCGTTATGATCAAGTAATTGTAGTACTATTGTATAAAACACTTCTTTATATACCGTCAATAGTTTTCGCAGCGCACGCGAAATAATAACTTTTATAGGCAACAGTTAAATACGTTGGGTTACATTGCTCCATTTTAAGAAGGGATCTATAAGTTTTTGACAATATAATATAGCCTATGTTACTTGATAAAGACGTAGCTTTCTAAGGGTGAAAGAATTTTTAAAATCGGTCGAGTAGTTTTTGATTTAAATCGTAATAAAAAATCAAACAAAATTCAAATCTTTCCTCTTTATAATATGAGTTATGCATGTAAGCAGTAGTATATATGTATATGTTTGTAATTGAAACATATTTCAATATCTCCTAAAAGTTGAGACCAATTTTGAAAATTATATATATATATATAGAATCGTATATGTACTCTTACATACAGGTTATATTTATGTATATTTATATATTGATTACTAGTGTTTTTTCCGCGGTTTCACCCCCGTAGTTCCCGGTCCCATGGGAATATGGGGACTAAATGTAGCCTATGTTACTCCCTGATAATGTTGCTTTCCATTGGTGAAAGAATTTTTTAAATCGGCTTAGTGGTTTAGGCGTGAAAGCGTCACAAACACCCTTACTTTCGCATTTATAATATTAGTTAGGATAATATAGATACTTCCCCTTTTTTTAATATACAGACATTCCGTCATATTTTATGGTGAAGAATGGTATAAGTATAACACAACATCTATAAACATACAGTTTATTTAATTATTACTAGAAATAACTATTTGATTATGTTATGGCTGCCCAACTAAATTACCCCACCAACTAAATCTATGTAGCCTATGTTACTCCCTGATAATGTTGCTTTCCATTGGTGAAAGAATTTTTTAAATCGGCTTAGTGGTTTAGGCGTGAAAGCGTCACAAACACCCTTACTTTCGCATTTATAATATTAGTTAGGATAATATAGATACTTCCCCTTTTTTTAATATACAGACATTCCGTCATATTTTATGGTGAAGAATGGTATAACACAACATCTATAAACATACAGTTTATTTAATTATTACTAGAAATAACTATTTGATTATGTTATGGCTGCCCAACTAAATTACCCCACCAACTAAATCTATTTAATCAAAACATGTTAATTTATATTCATACATTTAACCATATTAACTAATATTTATTAATTCAGTACCAAAATGCATTTTTCTTTACGTTTCACTGTTTTAGATTAATATATTTAAATAATAATATAAATGGTATCAGTATCAGTTACCAAAAATACCACAAAATAATTACATATTTTAATACATTACATATATTTTTTCATAAGTTTCATTTATGTAAGAATTGTTTTCATTAGAGCATTAATTGTATTATATTAAATAAATTGTATATAATTTATTTAATAGAATTAGCTTAAATAAGTTGTACGTATTGCTTGCTCCCTTTTAAAAATTGTTACACAATTATCATTTGTTCATTACAAAATATAAAAATTTAATTCATATTTAACTTCGCCTTCTTTAAAAGCAAATAAATATTTTAATAATTTTCATAATCTAACAATAAAATTTCGGAACGAAATCTTCAATGTTATTTTACTCCGTTGATATCCTCCATGCAATCCAAATACATTATCTAATATTTCACGAATCCTGGACAAATATTAGTCATAGTCCTAAATCTCATGTTGCCAGGGCACTTCGGTCGGATAGAATGACGAGACCAAATAAACGAACTGTATGCCAAACCATGAAACGGATGTCGGGATTTCGCTTTCAAATGTTTTTACATAAGCGAATGGAATCCATGCGATATATATTTCATAGTACTATGTGGTTGTCTAAAAAAAAATGAGAGAGCGAATATTTTTAAAGCTGGCTGTTTGGTATTTAACCGACTTCAAAAAAAGGAGGAGGTTATCAATTCGTCTGTATGTTTTTTTTTTTTTTTTGTGTTTGTTACCTCATAACTTTCGACTGGGTGAATCGATTTTGATGATTTTTTTTTTATTTGAAAGGGGTTGCTTCCCATGGGGTCCCATTTTTTTTAGTCCAGGTTTGACAATGGAATCCATGAGAAAACCATATAAGTCGTAAATTTGCATGAGGTATGTGCGCGACAAATGGACGAATAACTCAATATCACGCCAACTGATTTCGATGATTTTTTTTTTATTAGAAAGAGTATACTTCAAGGGTTGCTTGATGATAGTTTGGTTAGATTCTGATTATAGGATCCATGACAAAGTAACGGAAATCTTCAATTCTTAGTAGCAAATTAACGATACACGGCCGAATCTTTTATAGGCTATCTAGATTTATCATTCACCTACCATAACATCGTTATGATCAAGTAATTATAGTACTCTTGTAAAAAACACTTCTTTATATACCGTCAATAGTTTTCGCAGCGCACGCGAAATAATAACTTTTATAGACAACAGTTTGATACGTTGGGTTACATTGCTCCATTTTAAGAAGGGATCTATAAGTTTTTGAAAATATAATAAAGCCTATATTACTCGGTAAAGACGTAGCTTTCTAAGGGTGAAAGAATTTTTAAAATCGGTCGAGTAGTTTTTTATTTAAATCGTAATAAAAAATCAAATCTTTCCTCTTTATAATATGAGTTATGCATGTAAGCATTAGTATATATGTATATGTTTGTAATTGAAACATATTTGAACATCTCCTAAAAGTTGAGACCAATTTTGAAAATTATACATATATGTATATATAGAATCGTATAAGTACTCTTATATACATGTTATATTTATGTATATTTATATATTGATTACTAGTGTTTTTCCCGCGGTTTAACCCGCGTAGTTCCTGTTCCCGTGGGAATATGGGGACAAAATGTAGCCTAAATTACTCCCTGATAATGTAGCTTTCCATTGGTGAAAGAATTTTTTAAATCGGCTTAGTGGTTTAGGCGTGAAAGCGTCACAAACAAGCTTACTTTCGCATTTATAATATTAGTTAGGATAATATAGATACTTCCCCTTTTTTTAATATACAGATATTCCGTCATATTTTATGGTGAAGAATGGTATAACACAACATCTACTTATAAACATACAGTTTATTTAATTATTACTAGAAATAACTATTTGGTTATGTTATGGCTGCCCAACTAAATTACCCCACCAACTAAATCTATTTAATCAAAACATGTTAATTTATATTCATACATTTAACCATATTAACTAATATTTATTAATTAAGTACCAAAATGCATTTTTCTTTATGTTTCACTGTTTTAGTTTAATATATTTAAATAATAATATAAATGGCGCTGTCTCATATGAGCTGCACGTTTAGTAGGTCTACCCATATTCTACAAATTAGTGAGTGTACTTCAGATTCACTAAAAATCGAAAAATAAATAAAAATTTTAACAAAACAAAAACCGACTTCATAAAAAAACATATTAATATGCACTAAAAAGTAAAAAAATAATTGCGTATTCTTCTATAATTTGATAATAAACTTACTATTTTCTACTCATCAATATGTAGGTACGAATGTGTTGTGTGATTGATAATTTATTTACAATTATTGTTATTTTTGGAGTCGATGTCAGCTAAGGAAACACTATAATATACCTAGCAATAATAATACGGGAATATTTTAAAAACATACACATTACAAATTGACTTTTATTCGCTTCGTTAAGTTGCGCGTGCGACACAAGCACATCTCACCTACAACTATGTATGTATAGTTATAAGCCCACCTTGGCTGACATCGACTCCAAAAGTAACAATAATTGTAAATAAATTATCAATCACACAACACATTCGTACCTACATATTGATGAGTAGAAAATAGTAAGTTTATTATCAAATTATAGAAGAATACGCAATTATTTTTTTACTTTTTAGTGCATATTAATATGTTTTTTTATGAAGTCGGTTTTTGTTTTGTTAAAATTTTTATTTATTTACTTATATGATCTCTACGTTTCAATATAGCTCACGTTATAAAATATGAATCAAAAATATTAACAGAATAGAATTTTCTATTACAACAATGAAATCTATTCAAAGTTATTTTATTCAAGTAGATCTATACTAGCATTTTTGAATCATAATTTTATAAGATTAAATTAAATTAAAATCTATCTCTTGTTAGCAATGAAGATGTAAAAATGATTAAACTGTTATAATTATATCGCCCATGAGATTATTAACTTTAAAAGTATTTTATCATCTCCATTATATTATGTAATACGCCTTTTTATTAATGTTCTTTTGTCATGAGATTATTATTTGGCAAAGTAAAAAGTATTCATGTTTTTATTAAAGAAGTGAACACTTTTGCAAAGAAGGGTGAATTTACTTTGCGGAGATGAAAACTTGGTGTTACAAGTTTATCTTTTTACTTCTCGTATTTATGCAATGTTTTTCATTGTTTCTATAAAAATAATTAGTATCATGTATTTATTCAATGTAATACTTAATATTGTTGTAAAAATACTCTGACAATAGGTGATAGCTTGTACAAACCCATCTTAGTAAGTACCAACCATTCATCAATTTTTTTTTTATAGCCCAGGAGAGCAATTGCCTCTACTCCACCTGATGGTAAGTGGTAGTAGAGTCCAAACGCGACGACGGCTAGTGCAGTCGGGAAGAATGATCTGCACTAGCCGCCCCCGCCTTGCCGGCCCGCAAGATGCCTCTTCACGCCTCGTTTGAAGGAACCCACCTAACACCTAACAGTAACACTTAGTACAGATGTATTACGGCTTGAAGGTTGAGTGAGCGAATGTAACTACAACCACAACGGATAATCTTAATTCCCATGGATAACCACTTATCATCTGTTTACAGCGACCAAAATATTATTAGTTTTTTCCTTCCACCTTAATAAATCATCAGCAAACAAAATAATATCACACAAACAAATTTAAATTTGGTAGAGCTTGTGCAAGCTTGACTGGGTAGGTACCACCCACTCATCAGATATTCTGCCGCAAAACAGCAGTACTTGGTATTGTTGTGTTCCGGTTTGAAGGGTGAGTGAGCCAGTGTAATTACAGGCACAAGGGACTTAACATCTTAGTTCCCAAGGTTGGTGGCGCATTGGCGATGTGAGCGATGGTTAGCATTTCTTACAAAGCCATTGTCTATGGGCGGTGGTGACCACTTTCCATCAGGCGGCCCATATGCTCGTCCGCCTTCCTATACAATAAAAAAAAAAAAAAAAAAAAAAAAAATTTGAATTGAATAAATAATTTTTGTATTCTATATTGAAAGTGGAAAAAGGCAAACCATAGCTTTCTCATTGCTGGGCAATGCGCTTCCACTCCTTTTGAGGATTTGTAAATTATGCATATTTATGGATAGAATAATTGACTAAGCCCTTAAAATACTTAAGATGTTCCGGCGATGCGAATTCTTATCATTCCCTTCCATAGTCCTATTGTAACTAAAATAAGAACTTAAAAAACACTACGTACACTGATTTTTCATGACTGTGTCGTGCTTTAATATTTTTCTAGATATGTGTAAATTCCGCTAGTTCAGCGTAATGACATAAGCCGCAAACTTTATCCTCTAGAGAGGAGGCCTTTGATGAGAGGATCATTTGACGACTGTTATTTTATCAAAATATAAATTATTTTCAAAAATTTATAACACTATAATAATAAAAGAAATGACGCAAGAAGTAATCAAATTATCTTTTATCTGATTACGACTGTCTCTTCCTCATTTTCTTATAGCACCAAAAGAGATAAGGAAAATTCATGAGTATATTATCATTGTACCGCAGCTCCTTACAAAGCTTGTAATTCTAAAGTTTTAGTCCCAAGCGCCTTTGTGTATAAAATGCTAAGCGACAAAGTACGAGAGATCGTTAACTAGATGCAAATCATTATAAACTCATTCAATATTCCGTTTAGACGCGTTGCCGCAAAATGCAATCAGATTTAGGTAACCGCTCTGGTTGTGACGGAACCCGAATTACGGAGCCAATCGAGCCGATTACACGGCAGTTTAATTTTGTTCGAACGCTTACGTTATATGCATATTTAATAAAATGAATTTGATGCTTTACGATAAATAATATCATTTGTTAATTGTAATCAACTATTTACTCGTACATATGTGGTACATCTTAAGATTAAGTTTACAATCTATTATGTATAAGATAGATTTTTGTATAATGAACAATAATTTTGTACTATTTTCTAGTCCATTTATGTCATATTTAATACTAGAGAGTATATTCAATGCAATGTTGACTGTAAGTTACCTTTAGGCAATCAAATTTTTTGAAGTGATAACTTCTTTAGCGGCGTTCTACACTTTTTTGTGATGAGTATAAAATGTTAATCTCGCGTCAGGTCACGTGACCCTGATTGATAATTCGTGCAATAAATGAATATTGTATTTAATCACATGAATGATAGTACTTTTATACTCATAATTAAAGCAAAAATCTTGTCCCTAATGTCCAAAATATCAAAAATGCAAACCTTAATATTCAAGTTTTCACTTCTGCTGGCACTCCCGGAGTGCAATCCCATGCAAGTTGTTATTTTTTATTTAATTTAACATTTCTCTACATTTCTCTCTCTCTTCTCATTTTATTTAAGAAACGATTTTCCAAATTTTGTAGCATTCTAACTTTATCAATTATTTATCAACGCATTCATAATATAATTATGTAATCAAATGATTAATCATAAACGTCGAATACATTCGCTTGTCGAACGTAACGAACACGTTTTTATTAACGCTCTAACTACAGAATAAGATCGATGAAAATTTATGATAATAACATGAGTTTCTTTATTATTGTTTTGGATTGAATTATTTAAGATTTTTTTTTAATATATTTGTTTGAAGTAATGTTAAAGTTTATTTGATGTTATAGTTTATACAAAATTTGAAACGAAAGAACACTTTGAAATCCCATATATCTAAAGCAACAGTAATTTATGTTAGCTAAACATTGTTGAGATTTCAAAGATAAAAATTACTAAAGCAATTGTTTTTTATACAAAAGTACATTGAAATTATTTCTTATATTATTTAAATTATTTAAGAAACAAATATCTAGATTTTGATTGGTTGTGTGTTCGTTTTAAAATTTAAATCAAGCTGAATGTACTCAGACATCTTAAAGATTGGAACATAAATATAAAAACAAATCAGACTCGAACGAAAGTTTCACCTCAGAACTCTGCACAAAGCCACGCATCATGTATCGTGGTTTGGTTGAAACAAACCAATTTCAGTTTCCTCCTATCTGTATTGTTTTCCTTTTCAGCAGACGAAGTTTGCCGAGTGTTGCCGAAGTCTGTTGTAGCTTTCCTAATCTACAACTTCAAACTCGATAGTTGACTTGCAGATAAGTGCATACTGATGTGGTCACATTGCAAAATGCGTTTCTGTACGAAATAGGTGTCATTGCATTGCAAAGTCAAATGTGAGAAAACGTATGCATCTTACTTTGTTTCATAAACACTAAGAGTGTAAAAGACTGAACGAATAAAAACAAAATTTTCTTGTTAGTAAGTTGTTTAAAAAAAATGATTATTGTTAGTTTAACGTGACAACGTCATGACAAAACATTGATGAAATGACGCATAGGCCAATAGAGTGAAAGAGAGATAGATGTGGTGCAAGCGTACAATCAGCGTAACGGGACAATGAGTCATCCTTTTTTATGCATGCAGCCAGCGTTCATCGATTTATTAGACGTTGTAACGTCAACATATTATATAATCTCAAATAGTTAACATTAATTAGCAGTTATTTACACATTTTCAAAACAAAAGTATAATACGATACATTTGTTACATCAGTGTGCACTAAGCTTAAGTAAAACTTGTCGAGACCACGTGAAATGCACGTATTCGCTATAAAGTGGACAAGACGAATACGGTTAGAAGTAATGGCACAGCTAACATTGTTGCTGCATAAGGAGTTAAGATTTTATCTTGGTTTAGTTAAACACTGAATAGGAAAACGTTCACAGCAGATGTTTTTTACATAATGATTGTTAAATAATATGTGAACAGATATAGATAATTCGTTTAATATTGAAAATGATTGTGAATAAAATTTTTCGCTAAACTACGTATAATTTGAATTTACAAACCCCAGTAGCTTAAGCGTCGAAACGTCAAATTGCGTATTAAAATCAATGCGGGCAGGATATAAAAAAATAAATCAAGAAAATCTATATAAATAAAATGATAGAGGTCTGCAGTCGTGCGCGCATCACAGAAAAATTATTGCGATATCTTCATTTAATAAAAAGTTATTAAAGTTTCAAGAAACAACGATTTGTATATGCACTGTGATGTATGTTTAAACAAAGTATATATTTGCTTGCGATCTTTTTGATATTTTTTCCTTCGTACATAAGATAACTTAGTTAATATATCAAGCAACGCCGACGAAGTCGCGGGTATCAGCTAGTAGTAAATATATACGAAAGGCACAAAGGACACGTATATGCAGAGCTGTTTAATTATATATAAAAATATTAAATTGAGGGAAGAATAAAAGCAATGAATGATTCAGAATTTGACCAATGAATCGCAAAGCTTCTTTAAAAAATGTGTAAGACTATAACTCAAGTTGTCAGGTTTAAACCTGCGACTTTAATCCACGTGACACTTATAGGCTCATATATACCTTTGAGCTATATTTTTGTCTATTTTCTTAATCTGTGTAGGTACCACCCACTCATCAGATATTCTACCGCAAAACAGCAGTACTTTGTATTGTTGTGTTCCGGTTTGAAGGGTGAGTGAGCCAGTGTAATTACAGGCAAAAGTGACATAACATCTTAGTTCCTAAGGTTGGTGGCGCATTGGCGATGTAAGCGATGGTTATCATTTCTTACAATGTCAATGTCTATGGGCGTTGGTGACCACTTACCATCAGGTGGCCCATATACTCGTCTACTTATGCAATATATATGTATATATATAGTTACTTAGCCCCCCCCCCCCCCAACTTGTCATATAAAATAAGTCAATAGAGTTATAATATTAACTATTGGCTTCTAAATCATGAATGTTATACATCATAATGTTTATATAAATAAGCGAGCACTATCAAATAATTGTGAAACACATTCCCAAGCGCATATTTCACTGGTTAGCGAGTCGTTATAAAGTCGTAAACCTAGAAATATGAATTAATATTGACGATGGTACAAGATAATTAAATTATACTGTATTATTTAGTTTAATTTTATAACATAATTTATAGTAAACATAATTGAAAATACGGTATATAATGACTATGTCATTATAAACGATTTCATTATAATTCTAAAATACAATTTGACAACTGAAAATATTGCTATCCTTTATTAACCTATCAGAAAAAACAAAGACGCAAGAATTAGTATTTCATTGTTTTCAAAATTATTGACTTAATATTTTATTTAAGATCCAATGATATCTTGTTAAATAGATTGTTATGACAAAGTGTCGATTAATTGGTTTCGATTTAACATAACATTGATTATTAATAAATATATTCATAGAAATGTAATTATCATAGATATCATTTTAAGCGGCTTACATCGCTGTAACGTACACCATGTACCACGCATGGTTTTCATGAAACGATGTACCGTCATGCAAATCGACATTGGTCACCACAGTGGCATGATGTAGACACATAAACCCTTAACTTTATTATGTTTCCAAACCGTCACTCTTACCGGCACTAAAATCATAAATATTTTTCACAGCTCTAAATCTTACGCGACCTAATTGTTTTCATGATAAATTATAAAAACGTTTAATATTTCTATTGAACTGAGTTTTATGAAATAAAATAATAGTTTTTAAAACTTAATAGTGGTAGGATGCCTGTGTAATCTCTTGGCAACCCATACAAAAACTATATCGCCAGACATGAATAATTTGTATTGCTTTGTTTCACTATGCGTGGGCCTGTAATTCAGTGGTAAGCTGCATTAACCACTACAACAGAATAATAATAATAATAAAAATAATAATATCCTGGGACATTATTCACACATGGCCATCTGACCCCAAACTAAGCAGAGCTTGTTATATGGAATCCAGACAACTGATATACTACATATACTACTATCATTTTTGTAAATACATACTTATATAGATAATTACACCCAGACTCAGGACAAACAGACATGTTCATGCAAACAAATGTTTGTCCCGGGTGGGAATCGAACCCACGACTAGCCGCTGCAGCGGCGCGAAAGGCAGATGTCTGTCTACCAAACACGTCAACCGGCTCGTCAAATTATATTAACAATGTAAAAATTATTCATACTTCTTGCCACTCTCAAATGAGCCCTATATTTGTCGTCTGAATTAAAAAAAAAGTAGAATTTTAATTCGATTTTTAAAACATCGTCGACATATTCCCATATACGATACGCCCTTTATTGTTCAACGATTAAAAAACCTAAGACTTAACCAATTAACATAGATTTTATATAATAATACATTCTACATGTAAGTTACTTAGATGCAGTCAGCTCTTAGTACGCTAAGTTGCTAAACCTTAACATAATACAACCTACTTCACTTCATTCTCGAAGATTTTCAAAGTTTTTCAGTCTAAGTTCCCGACTGTGACGTTCTAATCTAATTGCTGAACTCAGAATGCTCTCAGACTATCGCGCTGAAGTGTTATCGCACTCCGTGACTCCGAGACTAACTTTAAAGAACAAAATGACTCTATAAGATTGGCGCAAGTATAAATTGAACATACAAGCAAGCGGAACTATTCTCGTGTGTTTTGATAGCGAGTTTCGCTAGATTTCTGGAACATAAAACGGATATCCAACGCTGCATTTACAGTTATGTTTATTTAAAAACGGAATACACGATCTTAATATCGTGTTGCTTTATGAAAATTTATTTATATAAAATATTTTTATATTTATGATTAAACATAATTATTATAACGAAATAAAATATATAAAACCTTTTTAAATTATACTTATTTATGAATAAGATTTAAGAAAAATATATATTTTATGTTTAGCATATCTTACTTCTTACTGGTTAATAATACAAATTAAAGCTGTTCAAGTCACATTTATTTAATTCAATGCAAATATATTGTTTTATTTTGAATGTTATCGATTTAACGAAGATTAAAAATAAAATGATATACATACACTTTAAGTCACTTATAATCGAAAATAGATATTTTTTGTCTTACGATGAGCTACTAAATCATTCCTTATCTGAGAATCCCTTACAATTTAGTTGTTTCCACAAAAACAGGTGATGTTCCGACATTATGGTCAGCAACAACATTGTACAGTTAATGGGCTGTAAATCAGGCTTTACCTTGCAACTTATATAGCAATTGCCGCTTTTAAACCTTACTTTACCAACAATATAATACCTTTGTAACACTGAAGTGGCTTACCACACTTGTAATGTATAGATTATTATTTAAGATATATTCGTTTTATATTTAATAGGTGTGGTCAGAAAAGATCTTAGTCACACTGCAATGTTACTTAAAACGATACGTCAAATAGAGCGAAGTGGTAGCAAAAGACTAGGAAGGAAGACCCCACCATCAGATGGGAATAATAAATGCACAGGAGAGAGAGCGAGAGAGAGTCACATACGTGGGTCGCAAGATGAAACCTTTGTCTAACAGTGGGACTGTAACAGACTATTAATTCTGCGGATGTAGACAGAACTAGCAGCATACTTTCGTCCTTAGTCAACAACCATCGTCGTCGGTGCCATACTGCTACCATTTAAAGCCTGAATGAGGCGAAAACGAAAATTCACATATAAAATGTCTGGTGACGCTTGTGGTCGACGATACACTGTGTCTTGGACCGGGACACTGCCGAGGTATGCCATAATCTTTATTGTTTCATATTGTTTATTAGTATGTTTTACAGGGTTTGATTTTTATTTTTACTCTTGGTTAAGTGTTAGCACATGGCAACAATTATAATAAAAAAAAACTTATAAAATGAATAAAAAATATCTAAATCGACACATATAATTCGACATTTTAAATTAATCCAATCAATATCACATAATATATATATATTTTTTCAATATTTATAAGTAAGCTTTATATCGGTTAATAATGACAAGTTAAGCTTGATGCCTTTATACAGGGAGTTGTTACTAGTAGTAGTAGTAGTAGTAGTAGTAGTAGTAGTAGTAGTAGTTTGTAGCTAAGCATTAGGATACAGAGGTGATTTCACCACGCTGCTACAGCAGATGAAAATGTCTCATGAAACATGCAGTCTGCCTCACGACATTTTCTTATATATAAGATAATTTTAAATATTAATTTAACACTGTACAACTAAAACCTAAATGGTTTAACTAGGCTTAGACCCCAATGACATCTATTTAAATAAGATTATAAACAAAGTACAAATCGGTAATTACACTATTTTATGTAGAATGTATATAGAATGTTTTATGTCTATAAACTTCGCTCACAAATTGATGCAAAATTCGAAATACCAGTTATCGTTGTATTTAGTCATAAATGAAATTATATACACGATGCACTAGTTTTATTGGTATTTAGAGTTATAATTTTAAATTCATTTAAATTGGAGATATTGCAATTAAAATAAAAACAAAAAATGGTTGTCTGTAAAGTCGGTTTACGGACGATAGTTTAACGTGACAACGTCATAACAAAACATTGATGAAATGACTGCAATCGAGTGAAAGAGAGATAGATGCGGCGCAAGCGTACATTCAGCGTAACGGGGCAATGAGCGTAACGGGACTTTTTTTCGTGCATGCAGCCAGCGTTCATCGATTTATTAGACGTTGTCACGTCAAAAACTACCGGTTAACCATTACAATATTGAAGTGATTTCTGAACTCTTAATTAACTTAACTGAACACAGAATACTTCCTATACCTTACACTTAACATATGGGCGAAGTTGCGAACGGAAACAAATCATCTATATTTTAGCCAACCCTAAAATGTTTACTCTATGGACGCTATCTTCTGAGTCGAAGGTAGAGAGATGTTCGCAAACTGCAGTCGCTCCAGATGATTCCCACTTTAAAATTTTTCCTTATGTATTCATAGTATCCGGCTCAACGGTGTAGAAAAGTGAAAACATTCTCAACACTACGATTCTATCTGCAAGTCCATCATATAAGCTTCTAGCGTAAAAATCACAATTCGAATATCCATAACTTGAATTTTTAATTTAAGTAAGCTTTACTTAAATTTACTTTTCGGTGTTATTTTTTTAGACTTAAATGTTCTCGTATTACTAATTTAAATACTATTATAAATGTAATTGTGAGATTGTGTGTTTGTTACGTTTTAACGCCTAAGCCACTAAACCGATTTTAAAAATTCTACCACCAATGGAAAGCTACATTATCAGCGAGTAACACAGGCTATATTTTGCCCCCGTATTTCCTCGGGAACGGATACTACGCGGGTGAAACCGCCAGCAAAACGCTAGTACTTATAGTATTAAAGAAAACCAATATAATAAAAATTATTAGGTACTTGTTTCGTTTCCACATTTTTTTATAGCATAACAGTGGCATTGTAAGATATGTTAATCATAGCTTACATCGCCAATGCGCCACCAACCTTGGGAACTGAGATGTTATGTTCCTTATGCATGTAATTACACCGGTTCACTCACGCTTCAAACCCGAACACAAAAATACCAAGTAGTGCTGTTTTGTGGTAGAATATATTAAGAGTGGGTGGTACCTACCCAGACGACCTTGCTGAAAGCTTTACCACCGAGTGAAACCTTAGGTTTATCACTTAAACCCGCGTCTAAATATCTAGTGACGAGCAAATATTTCATCGGATATGTTGTTTGATCGGCGGGACAGGTTTACCGACAAATATCAAGCAAAAAAGTCTTTGCTCAGAGAATACCGTGCAGGAATGTTTTAATATATGTCCGTATGAGATGCGATATCGTCGAATAAATCAAAGACTTTTATTTTGACCTAAAAGGCTTTGTTTTATATTTCTCGCACTGTTTGTAGTTCTTTGACTTGGCTATTTTTTAAATAATTCACTTTTTACCGTATTATGCCGTTACGGTGTAATTAAACTGCGTTCCATTTAAGAAGTACTTCGCCTGAAACTATTGTAAAGTTGCGTTATGTATGTGTGAGTAAATTATTACGCGTAAAACGGTTTTATGCAGTTAAATATTTTAAACTTACAATAATTAAGATAAAATATTGAAAACCTAATTATTATTACGTGGCAAAGTAATAGCAATGTTTCCATTTCTTAATATTAAGTTCAATTATGAATACAGTTAGCTAAATTGCTATTAAGACAGTATTTTGTACGTCTTTTTAAATAAAGTAGATAAATAAATAAATATATATATATATTCAAACGGATATTCTAATGAGATTTCTTCGTTTAATTTTGCAACCACTAACCTTCAGAAAGGTACCTGGCTCCCTTGGGGGAGGAATCGGGTTATGTGGAAATCTTACCTAAGTGGGTAAGATTCCCACATAACCCGGTTAAGAAGATTGAAGGAAAATTCTTGTCCAACAAGCACGACCATATGCTATGTTTAAACGACTCATATCTACCTAAACCTTTTTTTCTTGATCTGGATTCTTCCCACATTTTTCTCCAATTCAAGTTATTAGATATTATATCGATGTGTGTTATCTCCAATCCAATCCAAATCAAAATAATGATATATAAAATATATATAAAACATATTTAATATCATTAAAACATGACGAATGTAACGTTACATTCGTAAATAAATCATTATTTACGTAACACAATACATCCACGGCCGACGCAGCCTCTTGGCCTACATAACCGTGATTGCAGGCCTGGCACCGTTTCAAATGCGATGACACGGCCGCAAGTAGAAACAGGAAACCTGCTCAATGCTCTTACAGTTGCACTGATATAACTTAAGCCGTATTAAAAGTATTGATGTATGAATGTTTTGTTTTGCTCATTGATGGATCTTCGATAAAATAACCATGATTTTACTGGTGGTAGGGTTTTGTGCAAGCTCGTCTGAGTCGGGACCACTCACTCATCACATATTCTACCGCAAAACATTAGTACTTAGTATTGTTGAGTTCCGATTTGAAAGGTGAGTGAGCCAGTGTAATTACAGGCACAAGGAACATAACATCTTAGGTTGTGGCGCATTGGCAACGTAAGAGATGATTAACATTTCTTACACTGCCAATGTCTATGATCATTAGTGACCACTTACCATCAGGTGGCCCATATGTTCGTTCGCCTACCTATTCCATAAAAAAAACCATCATCTCTTCACCCAGTTCTTTTTAAAGCGCTATTCTTAATGTAATTATAAATATATCCTTTGGGGCTATATAGAAGCACTAATTACTTTGGCTCGTTCACCCTTCAGACCAAAACCAACAATATGACGACTTTTAATGGTAGAATGAGTGACGAGAGGAATTCGCCTTAAAGCTACGATCAAATTTTATTATTACAGAAATATAAAGGTTAAATGTCGCATTTGTTTTTTTATGTTATATACTATTTAATATAGAAGGTCAGATAGGCAAATAAACCGCCCAAATGCATGTGGCCACTACCTTCCATAGGAATTAGGACAGCTTAAAACATTTATAATTTGTATAACATTTTATTCTTTACTGTTATCGTTTCAGGGGATACTTTAATAAACCTTATTATTGAATTGAAATTGAAACTATCACAAAACACATTGAGAGTATCACAAAATAATATTAAATCAAAATCGGTTTATTTGGGAAATCGTAGGAAAGTAACAATGAAAGTCAATACTTTCCCAATAATAATAATTATATTTATAGACTACTGTCTTCCATACGAAAAATACTAACAATGTCATATTAAAATAACAAAAAATAATATATTTAACAGAAATTCTACACATTTATTTTTATCATGAAATTCTACTTAAAATGAGAAGTGCAAAATACGGTTACGTATTAAAAAGCATGAATCAATAGTTATAGAAATCAAAAATATGCGCCGCGTCACCCCCGATGTCGAATGATAGGGACATCCCGACGGGACCGATGCAATTTAAAACCCATCAATAATGCTCTAATGGACAAACTTTCCGCCTTGCATCGCAATTACACTAATGTGATTATTTCTTTGCGTATAATACACACGGGCTTACGTTTAACGCTGTAAGTACATTTATTATTGACTATAATTTACAATATTATAACTATATAGTGAATTTTCTTTTTTACTAACATCAAAATCAAAAATTAAATCCAAATATTTTATTTCAGCAGGCAACACTCCATTTTTTATGAATGTAGATAGTAAAAAATATAAACCAGTTATTACTCTAACGGCCGAATACTGAAACGTCATTCAAAATGAAGTGGGACTTAATTATTTGGAACGTCATTAATTTCAAAAATTCGCATACTAAATTTTGAAGTTAATGACGTTCCAAATAATTAAGTCCCAATCATATTTGAATGACGAATTAGTATTCGGCCGTAAGACTCAATTTCTATATTTAAACGACTCGTGAGAAAATATTTTCTACTATTAAATCTTTAATTTGAGACGACGTTAATATTTATTAGTAAAAACTGTATTGTTTGTATTGTTATAAAGTTTGTAGTATGTAGGCATAAATAAATACACCAACTACCTTGATTTTAATTTTCAATTTTTCTAACCAAAAGTTTATCTAGAAGGAATCGCTTAGCGATAAGACCGCATTTTGTGCGCCAAATTTTTTTGTGTTTCTTTTTTATAACTGCACCGCTGCTCTTCCTGTGATTGAAGCGAACGTAAACATTCAAATAAATTAATTAACATCATAAATGAATAAAGATTTAACCATCATTTTTTATGATAATCAAAGCCGTACTAAGAAGGCAACGTTATAATACGCTCAAGCATTTGTTTCTTAATTCTTATTACTTTATCGTCACGGTTGTGTGTATCAATGACAATGAAGACAATATAAACCCCTTCTGTGGTTACGTGTGCCTTATGACAAAGGTACTACTTGAGTAAATTGAAAATTTTGTAGACTTAATATAACTGTGAGCAGTTGTGAGGTGCGAAATATTGTTCCATTCAAATAATCTGAATCATATTTTAGACAAATATACACGCGATTTTATATTAAATTTTATAAACACAAAACAAAAAATAATCACATTTAAAAATGTATAAAGTATTTAACACATGTAAATGAAACAAGCCAAGTAGTATCATTAACCAGTTAAATCCAATGTCAGGTATACATATAAACAATCATATAATACTAGCAAAGTATAATTTTACTAAACATTTTAGTCTTAAAATCTATATCGACCAGGAAAGCTTATAGCAGTGTGAATATGCAGAAACATTATTTTTGTTTCAAATTACATTTAAATAAACAACTTCATTGTCTAACAAAATAATAATTTTGTAGTCGAAAATTCATATCAGCACAATTATTTGACTTGAGCTCTGTTTAATACAAGTACAAACAAAACAATAGCCGAGGCGTTTACAATAATTAACAACTGAGAAACTCGGAGCCAACACGAGTCTATTAACAATAAGATATTAAATTGCGATCTACCCTCAATGCAAACAGAAATCAATCATCGCTCCATCAAGGAAGAGGGTAACTTATTCAAATAGCACGCCAATTGAAATATCCTTTCCGGCAGAAATATAACGACCTTTCAAGTTTTGAAATGGAAAAAATACTGCCAGCATAAGTACATTCTAAAATATTTAGATATAAAATTAGGAACAACAGAACAATCAAAGTTTTATAATGACATATGAATATATTTATATTACAGAATATCAGAAAGGTTTCCTTTTTCAATAACGAATTCTAGTATTAAAAAATCGATTTCACTATGATAATTTCAGTGATCCGTCGACCGAATATTAGACTACATCTTTTATTATTGTCTTACTGCATTTATTTATTTAATGTGGTTCTGGCAAATTCAAATGGAGTCATTATAAATCCACACGCTTAATGAAAGGAAATTTCGTTAAGCGCAACAGTGAATAGAGCACGAAAGTGCCCTATCCACCCTTATATTGACTGGGATATAACGTATGTTGGGAACGACCAGTAAAAACATTCCCAAGGAGGGTTGGATCAGGAAGGCGGCCGGCCGTGAAAGTCTGCCAAAGCCTTTTTCCGTGCAGTTTACACACTGCGCCGACCCCAATTTAATGTGATAAGGAAAAAATAATGATCACTAAATTAGGTATTATATGCTTTAAAATACGTTCCAGAACTAGTTACAAAATGGTCCAAATATAAATGAATTGTGGAAAAATGATACTTCTCGTGCATGACAAACATCGTGAGGACATTTGCATGTGTCTGATTTCACTGAAATGCTGCCACATGTGTATTCCAGCAACCCACATTGGAGCAGCGTAGTGGAATAGGTTTCGAACCTTCTTAAAAAAAGGAGAGCAGGCCTTCGCCCAGTATTTAGACATTTACAGGTTGTTACTTAAATAACTCATTCTTTATGAATAGTTAATTCAATATACTATGCATACATATATTTATGTTTTAAGGAATAATTATCAAATCATCTGAATTTAGAAAACGATTAATTACGACCAAATTATTATTGAATAGCTCGATAAAAGTAACATATCATTCCCACATTTGAGTAACGCGGTGGAATAAGGTCTTAACCTTCTCACAAAGAGAGGAAGCCCTAAGCCGTGGAGCATTTACTTAATTTATTCAAACGTCATAGCTCTACGTGTTGTCAAGAATAGAAACAGTTCCCAGAAGATAAATACTAAGAATTTATTTTTTAATAAACGACTTATTTGTAAATAGCGTATTACTTCAATTATAATATTTGAATAGTGTATTAGGTAAATTCGGTAACCACAATTTTAATTGAATTGAGGAAAACGTATCATAAACATAAAACATAATTGTCTTTGTGTATATAGATTGCATCGTAAATCACAACTTTGTATATGTATGATAACCGCACTTGATAGGGTGCGTTGCATCTGTCGCTTGTCAGTCCAGGGGAAATGCGGTTTACTGACCCTGACATTGTTTGAGATCCTTCATGTCATGCTATTTCATATGAAATATATTAATGCATGGTTAATAAAAATTGGAGGCTTTTGTAATGCCTTAATGAAAAAAACGAGTAAACCAATACACATAAAACTTTTACCAGAAGATGCAGCTGATTTCGAAAAGAGTTTTTGTATATAATATTATCATTTCATTAGCTATCAGTATGACTTCATTGAGTCAATAAAGATACATATTTTTCTTTCATTAAATAAAATTATGACGTACATAGCAGCTTAAATATAATGTTTAAGCAGCACGCAGAAATTTCGGAATACACTTTAAATAAGTAGATTATTGAACGTCTGTTCCGAAGAATGTCGAACAGATTATTTTTAAGGCAACGACCCGTTAAAGCTATTTTTATTTTAATAATTGATGGGATATCATTGTGAAAAAATTAAATTAAAAAAGTTTAATTTCTTAAGTTCTAAAATGTTACAGTAGTGTCTATTATCAGAGCTTTAGAAAATACAACATTCTAAAACTTAATTTTTCCCAGTTTAAATTGCTAAGTGGCCGTAATGCTTGCTCTGTGAGTTGGTGAACTCTCAAATTTCTTAACTCTTTAATTACTTAATGAATTTCCTGTATGCACTCGCTAGAGCTAAAATAGTTTCATGACGCGTATTAAAAGGCGCATACTTTTCATCATCTCGTCCTCCATAATAAGTTGTACATTCTTCAATTAAAAAAAAAAATTATAAGAAAAGCATGGTCCAAATGGTCGTATAAAAACTCCAATCTCTTTGAGCCATCTTTGGAAGGTTTTGGTAGAACGGTGAATTGGTGTTGGGAAATGAGAAAACCAATGAACAAAAAGTATACTTTTGCATTAGGTATCATCTTTAATAGAAATTAAAGAAGGGAACATCTTAAATGCTAAACGATTATTGCACTGAATGCTTCCACTATAATGTTGAATGTGTTGTGTGAGTCAAAGGGAAACAAATTTAAATAATGAGTATATAGGAATGAAAGAAAATCTAAATGAATTTGGGAAAAAGGCGCTACAAATAAAGGCTGAGCGACCGCTGGTGTGATGAGGCGTTGAGCGCTTAAGCGATTTAAGCCAAAGGATTTCACGGCTGACGGATTTCAACGATCCGTGCTTGCGGACAGCGTGACTGTGGATCGTATTACGTATTACTTATTCAATTACTATTTTTGTTGATTGTCATTAAAGCTCTATATTTATATATAAAATAAACAAACGAACAAGTCCTGGCTGTTAATTAATATCGACTACCAAATTTTGATTTTAATCAGCCTTCAGCTTCATTCAATAGAACAACTGACGGGCGAATACTAAAAAATATCGCATACTAAATTTGAAATTAACGGCGTCTCAAACAATCAAGTTGCACTCAAAATTTAGTATGCGAAATTTGAAATTAATGGCGTTCCAAATAATTAAGTCCCACTTCATATTTGAAAGACATTTCAGTATTCGGCCATTAATTCAGTAATCGGTCGTGAGTGTTTTAAAGTTTGACAGGTAGCGAGTGCATTATCTAGTATCGTGCACTATCGTCTGACAGTTACTAAGATTATCCGATTTGAATAAAAAACTTACTTTACCACAAATTATTAAAAATATATATCATAATTATTCTAAACGTAAGCAATAGCAATAACATATGTAATAGTGTTAGACATCGTCGCCTGCGGACAGCGCGGACTGTTCGGGCGAAATTGCAAAACCGCGTGTGGTGCGACTCGTTGCAGTGTTGCCGCTCTAACTATAGACAAGTTGCGAGTATTCAGGGCTGTCACAAATCGACACGATTTATATTTTTCAATGTTACCTTATTATGCATATATTTCTGGACATTGTATTAGGTCTCAATCAAAATTATAATTCTTATAAATTTATGAAAAATTAAAAATATAATTTAAATTGTCAACCCTAACGTACAACAGCCTTTTTAATTGGTGAAAAAAGCGTCCATAAAACAATCCTTTGTTACTAAGCTTGTGATTGTTCTGACATGAAATTGTTTATTAAGACAAAGAGACAGTTACGCTTGAAATCATACGACTTTGTTCATTCTCGCTTGCTGTCTTTGTCTTTTATTTTCACTAACGAGAGTTACTTTGTTTCTAGTATTTTAAGACAACTAGTAACACTTGTATTTGTTTTTATTTAATATCAATTTTATGAAAATAATATAATAGCATAGTACAACAATAAAAAAATGTATCGTAACAATAATGTGTATACGTACAAAGAATCCTTAATATTTTGTCTCGCTCTGTTGATCTACATTGCGATCATAATTATCTTATTATACAAAGATCACCAACAAAAAAATCCAAAAAATACTTCATACCTTACTATACTGTACATTAATATATGAAACTTTAAAAATATAATCTCAAAGAAATTAGTTTATAATGATATAATAATATATTAACTACAAACATTTAATAATTAATTATATAAAATATCCACTATAGCAATTATCTACTATTGTAACTATGTATCATTTACAAAGTAATACTAACTATAATATAATATGTTTAAATTATTATTTATGTGCAACATGTATACATTTTATAATATTTATAGGTGGGCGGATAAATTGACCACCAGATGGTAAATAAACACCACAGCTTATAGGCACTGGCATTGTAAGAAATATTAACCATTCATAAATTGAGAATGCGCGACTAATATTGGAAAATTAAGATGCTATATATTATGCGCTTGAAGTAACGTTAAATATTGTTTGAGTGTATGATGTGTGTTGCAGACGGGTTCGCCTACCACCAAGTAAATTATGTTATTCTAAATATACCGTATGAAGCCATATTCCAATATCCACTCATTAATTTTTCTACCGCCTAACATAAATATTCTACAAATATACCAATTGACTTATACTTCAAGCCGTCAAGTTGAAAGTACCTAAACATCGGTTGACTCAAATAGCGTGTCCATTCCTATAATTAAATAAGAAACTTATACAGACAAGTTTATTTTGCTGGTTATAATCTTGTCTAACGAATTTATTTCCAAACCGATAGTAGATTTTAGACAATTGATAAGTAAATTAAATAGCTCTATATTGAATAAATCTTTAGATTTTTAAGTTGAATTTTTTGCAGTAAGCAGATTCTTAAATATATAATGTATGTAAGTGTAACGAAATCGATACAGAAACCTTTGAAGGGCGACGAAAAAAATTCCACCCCGTTAACAGAACGACCCTCAGAGTTGATAGCACGTTTATACTGTGTTACGCGAGCTAAGTGAATCAAACTGTCATTCTCGCCGCATTACAGGCCAAACGGCGGTAACATTAGTATGGATTCATAACTTAGAACAATAATAATATTTTCTAAATAACTGTTTTGTGCAAATGGATAAAATATCCAGAAGTGTTCGGCTTAAAATCCACGTAATCATCACTAAATGTACTTAATTTATCTAAGAAAACATCGTAAGGAAACCTGTTTGTATCAAAAGGAATTCAGTCTCTTGTATATCTACCAACCATTACTATAAATATTGTACTAAAGAGGAAAGAAGCCTATCGAAATATACTATATTCAAGTTTTTATTTTTGAACCGGTACGACTCGTAGATTCTCGATCGAAAATAACTGACCATTTATGTGTGGTTTTTAAACAAACATTATTATTTTTGAAGATTGCATATACTCGTTAATATATTTAATAATAAATGATACACCAATATAAATAAAACTTACACTGGAAGATGCAACGTGTTATAAAATATTATTTTATAAGTAGCTGCGTTTCAAATTGCAACCGCTCTAAATTTTCACTATTGAAATTATGAATATAAATTCCAAATTTATTGTCTTCTATCTTATCTATTATAGTCTTATCCACGTTTATATCTCATCTCCCCGTAATATCACCCTCGGAACAAGGGGTGCATCTGTGTACCCTCACCTTTTTGCTAAGCGAAATCACTTCCCCCGTGTAAATATACCTTCAACTTTTCTTTTATAATTATTTTTAAAGAAACGAGAATATAATGATATTGAAGTTAAGTTAAATAGGCGTATCTGACGTTATGTCTTTTCAGTAAAGCCTTAACAGTTGTATTATATTGATGATGTAATAAAGTAGCAGGTTCTATGTATCTTCCCCATCCCTACAACTGTAACTGTCGTTGCCATGATACTGAAACCTGCTTGGGTCTTTAACTAAAATTCTGTCACATGTGTATTCCACCGAACCGCATTGAACGAGCGTGGTGGAATATGGTCCAAAACTTTCTCTTCACAAAGAGGAGAATACGCCTTAGCCCAGCAGTCAAAGTCAAAATCAAAAATCTTTATTCAATACTCAAGTGTTACACATACTTATTGATTGATACATTTCGGTGAATGTGCTCAAGAATTACACAAAGTAATTCCCTTCTACTATCGGACAGCCAGGCAAACGCGACCGAAGCGCCACAGATACACAGTGGAAATTCCCCGCCTACGTACGAAGCGCTTCGAATCCACATTTTTCATTCGCACTGCAATATTTCCCGATAGGTACAACGTGGGTGTCTTCAAATAAAGAGTTAACAGGTTTCTTCTAGGCAAGCGTGCTACATCGTAGACCGTGTCGTTGCTTACCATCAGGCAAGACTACTGTCAAACGCAAGCCTATAACGGGCAAAAAAATAAATAAATTGTCATAAATCTACCGCAGCTTCGGAAATATATTCAAAAACCAGGTAGACATTCACAGGCTGTTACTAAGAAGGGTATAGTTACAATATTGAAATACATGATATAATAAATTATCCAGGAGCAAACCCACAAGCCATCGACTTTAGAATGAAGATAATACCGATATTACATGCACTTCTATGGTTAGCTGATAGAAAGTACGCGAGCCTTTGTACAGATTAACACAGTACAAAATATATTGATAAGGTAAAGTATATTGTACAAAATAAAATATTCCAATCGTGGAGAACAAATTGAATTATTAACACAAATTCTGTAGATACTCAAAAACTCGAACTTGGTCACAAACTTCAATAGCGTTCAACATATTCTAAGCAGTATTATGGTAATATAAATAACTATACATTTAAAATATTAACCAAATGTGTTACTACATTATCTAATAAAGTTTGGCGCTGACGAATAAACTAAAACCAAAGGTCAAAGGAAAGCAACATCACTCTAGTGACGCATCAATCACTATTTTCAGGCGGCTGATAAAGCTAAACGTTGCTCTTATTTTATAAAAAAATGCCGAAGACTCACAAAACCTGTTAAATAAAATATAAGCTTCTCGATCTATAACTCGTTATTCTAAAAAAAGTAAAATAGCATTTTACTTTTATTCTGTTCTGTTCTGTTTCATTATACAGAAACCATAAGAATATTTAGTATTCGCACATAAATACTTGTAACTTCGAGAAAGTGTTCAAATTCGATAAAAATAAAAGATAACACATTTTATATTTATATAAGCGTCAATAGCGCAATGGCTTACTTCGCAGGTTCGACCTGACCTCTGGGGCTATTACGAGCTGTAAGCTAAAGTGGGGTATAACCCCACTAATATATAAATATGATTATTAGTAGTTCCTTAAAAACGGTCATTCCTAGTATCCATTTTGTCATAATATGTTATTAAATAAACGTGGAAACAAGCGTCAAAAGAATCCGAATAATAAAATCATTATGATAAGGTTGGTAAGGCATTGACGATGTAAGCACTAGTTAACATTTCTTACAATGCCAATGTCTATGGCTGTCGGTGACCACTTGCCATCAGGCCTATATGGTCGTCAGCCTACCTGTACAATAAATAATAAATAAAATAAAAGTAATCTGAGATATCACTTATTACAAATGATAATTTTATGTTCGCCGGTTGGTCAAAATATGCATTCGATTTTTTTCTATATACTAAATTATTTTTATCAGAAACATTAAAGCTCGTTAAGCGCAGCCAAATAAAAAAAAACGGTTGACAAAAAAATAACGCGATGCATTGCAATGGGTCTATATATTTTTTGTTAACTTTTGATTGAATTCTTCTTTTGACTTATGTGCATCTAATGTACTTTGGTGGTACCGTGCCAGATACCTTCACACAAGTGTCAACTTCAAATGGTTTAGGACTTCATAGATACAAACAAGTCAACATTAATTTATTTACACATTGTTATATGGAAGATTATATTACGTAACAGTAGCTAACCGAAATAAAATATAATCCTAATAAACTAATGCAGCCTGACGGAAGCACTGATGTCGAAGGTCAGCTGGACGTATCATCGCTCTTGCTGACGCACCATAAATCATTCAGCATCTCATGTTAGAAGACGGTGAATGATTAGAGCACATCTGCAGTGCCTATATAAATATATTATGTAATAAATATTATATTTTATATTTTGTTGTTTTTATGTTTTGTTTGCGATTTTAACATGTTTCGCAATGTTTGTATTCTTTTAATTAGTCCAATCGATATCGTTCTCATTAGCACACCAAGACGAAATAGGATCACTTCAGTGGATGGGATATTTTTATTGCAAGCGGATGGGAAATAAGACACCTGTTGGTAAGTGGTCACCACGCCGACGTGGTAGACATTCGCGATGAAACAAATATTAACCATTTCGTACATCGGTAACGCGCCACCAGCCTTGGGAGCTAAAATATTATGTTTCTTGGACCAGTAGTTACACTGGATCACTCACCTTTTAAATCGGAACACAACACATATATCTAGTTGGCGGTAGAACGTCTGATGAGTGGGTGATACCTACCCAGGCTCACACAAAGTCCACCAAATTTGAAAACAGTTATGTGCTCTAAAGAATATGTATATTATACTTCAAGTTTTCGTTTTTAGTTAAGCGGGAGAAACCGTGACAGTTCTATTTCCTTACAAGACGATACAAAGAGGTATCATATACTATACTTTATGTTGAAACAGAATCGCTATTATTAACTGTACCTCTGTGCTCACATCGTGCTTTAGCAAACATAATATAATTTACTTCCTTTCACGGGAAATGAAAAATTCTCAGGGGACAGTCAAAATATTCAATGTGGAATACATTATAAGAGTACGTCTATCACAAAGGGATCGTTTTCTTGAGAACAATAGCTATTATAAATACATTATGTTAATACAATAAAAACTAGCAAATATAATAAAAGAATGAAATATGAAAAAGATTATATACAGATAAATTAAAACTAAAGCCAAATGAATCAATTAAAATTAGCTTGTTGAAGCTAACAGTGAATAAAACTATTCGCAATTAGGTATCCACGAAATAACTCTAGGTTTACAGGTTTGCTTGCTAAAAGGTATAATATCATAAAGGTATAAAAGCAAAAATATATTATAATTATGTGGTTCTATACAGTAAAAACGCAACAACTCTCCCACACAATATAATGTTATCTTAATACTGTTTTTGTCTTATCAGTGTTAATTTGAACTGGGCCCACAATTTTCTCTCCATCTACGTTGATTTAAGAACCTCAAAAACTGCAATATTCGAAATAGACTTTATGCGTCCTGAAATATGAGCTATTTTTATTTATACTATTATTATTTGTATGTAGTTATATAGTTATTTGATTATTAGGTTTTGTGTCTATGTATAAAAATCAAATAGAAAAAACTTACCTCTTTATAATATTAATATTATTTTGAAAAATGCATATTTAAAGTTGTTTAAGTAGACTTTGTAAATGCACTTACACTAGATTTTTTTTCTGTTTCATAATAATCTCTCTTATATCTTGAGATAAAAAGTATCGTATATATTTATCTGATGTAAATAATGTATTTATAAATAATTAATTACATTAAGTATTCCTGAACTTTTTATCCGTAGGATAGGATTAGGATTAGGATTTGTATCCGTAGTAAGGCGTGGTCTCCATTCAAACTCTGCTACTCGAACGGTTTTCGGTTTAACGCCTTAGCAAACGTAGCGTAGGGCGCATTCCTACTAGGTGGAATGACGATATACGCAAAGTGGCTGGAATCTGATGGAAATTTAGAGCTGAAGATTAAGCTCAATGGCGTGCCTTTGGAGATACCTATATCCGGCAGTGGACGAAAAAGGGTTGATAATGATGATCGTACACTACACTATGAATGTTGTTGCAAACACGAAAGAGCCAATATCCGTATGGATAGAATACAGTCAAATAGCGCGAGTTCGAATCTGTAACAGTAGTTGAATTATAAATGCTCATAATTCATTCAGGCCTATGAATACACTTTTTGAGTGGAGAGGCTTTTGCTCAGCTATAAGACATTATATAGCTATAGACTATATATATATATATAGACTATAATTTATATTTATAAATTTATTAAAGAGCTTAAATAAATTGTTCTTATTTTTCACCCCTGGTTTTGCCCATGCCTGACGGGTAGGGTCAGCTACCCGGTGTCCTAGAACGTGTATGTAAAATGCCGCGACATTAATTAATAATATCGTTTCAAGTATATCGTGTCGTAGTCGTATCGGATTATTAAAAGGGGAATTAATGTTTCAGGTGTAATTTAAAATGCATAAATCTCCTTGGCTCAGTCGGTCCGCTAACTGGATTCCCTCGAGCTTTAACTTTACGTTTTATGAATAGGTAATCGCTAGTGATACGATACCAACCATTATGTAAACTTTACTAGATGAGGACTTTTATTTTTTGACTCCTATTTTCTACAGATTGTTTTTATATAAATATTAATAGCTACCACCTCGACTGCTAGCGGCCAAATAGGGCTCCAAATAAAATGATTATATAGTAATTCATAACTATTGGTTTAAGCGTCTCACACCAGCCAGTAAAGCTCTTAACAGTCCGACTGGGCCAGTCGTCATATTTTTATCCGAACTCTGCAACAATGATTATCTTCATATTTCAATCAATTTACACAAAAAAAGCTGAGATGGCCCAGTGGCTACAACGCATGAATCTTGACCGATGATCGTGGGTTCAAACCCGAGCAGTCACCACTGAATATTTCAAGTGCTTAATTTGTGTTTATAATTCACCTCATGCTTGACGGTGAAGGAAAACATCGCGAGGAAACACGCATGTGTCAAATTTCACTCAAATTTGCCACATGTGTATTCCACCAACCCGCATTGGAGCAGCCTGGTGGAATAAGCTCAAAACCTTCTCCTCAAAAAAAAAAAGTAGAAGAGGCCTTAGCTCAGCAGTGGGACATTCACTGGCTGTTACTACTTACTACACCAAACTCTGCTCTAGAGTTACACCGCAAAGCCTTCCTCATGAATCACTCTGTCCATTGATGAAAATATGAAATTTCGTTCGGTAGCTTATTGCGTATAGACAGATAGACAGACAAACGCTACAGGAGACTTCGTTTTATACTATGTACGAAGTTATTTATAAGATTAATGTCGAAAACAACTAGAATTAATGATGCACCTTATATTATATTTCTTCTAATTATTTGTATGTTTTAATTTGCAATTCAAACGTTTCCCGTCAGTTTGCTTGATATAGTATTTAACGATCATTTCTAGTATACTGTATCTTTGTTTCAGCATCTTAAACGAGATTCGTTTGCAAATCGTCCCAAATGCGGTTGTGCATCTAGTTACAACTGAAAATCAAGGTTAAAACGTTATCCGATTGGATTTAAAATTGGAAACATTAAAAATAAAACAAAACCGTTATTCTAATTTTATCTCCGTCGGATTTTAGGTATTTAAATAAAATCCAAGTTAGACTTACACAAGAAAATTTGTACAAATATTGCGTATTATTTATAACGATAGCTAAATAGGAATTTCTTCTATAAATTAATTTTATTAAATGTATAATTAAACACTGATTTTACTCGTTCTATCATCATTGATTTAATATTTGAAAGAAAAAGACGGCGCTGTTTAACAAATTACCCCTGAACGTAATTTATTGGAAAATTATTATTACCGTTAATCATAGTAGCAGCTCCTAAATGTCGCATTGCTGTAATTCCGGACTCGAAACCGTGAGCCCCGCTTTAATTCCACGTATTCTATTTATTAACCTACCTCCGTTTGTCATGTCATCGGGGGGAAATAAGCATTAGATTTACCTAAGGCCTGACTACTATCGCCCATGTGGTAGTAGAGTCCAAACGCGACGACGGCTAGTGCAGTCGGGAAAAATGATATGCACTAGCCGCCCTCGCCTTGCCGGCCCGCAAGATGCCTCTTCACGCCTCGTTTGAAGAATGGGTTTCTTTGTCTTTTTCTCTCGGTCATAAGACATCTGCAACTCGGGTGATCTTGCAAATAATTCACTTGCAAAATCACCCAAACTATCCTTTGAGGTACGAGTAGGCTCTTCTCTTAAAGGTTCCCAAGTCTTATAGGTTCGGGAAAACTAATCCGGGATTCTTTATATTTATTTATTACACATACTACAATTTTATTTTATTTAAAAATCTTTTTTAGTTTTTATTATACTCTTTTAATTTATTCTTCCTAGAGTAGGGAACGAAAAATCTGAAACGCAATTGACAGCAGCTTTCCCTTCGTCATTCGTCACACCATGTCAACAATCGTGTGAAACAGCCCCTATTTTACATTTAATTGCATTTCTTTGTCGATCTCCCCGTTAATCTGAATGCACCCTTGTCGCCGGATATGGACCATTTTATTTTGACCTTCTTCATCCTCTTGCTCCTTACTAAGCTCCATAAGAGGGTCTTACTGTTTGGTCGTGTACATGTCTTGACATTTTGGTCGTGTCTAGACTTATTTGATATCGAAGGAAAGTGTGTGTTAAGGCAATATTTGCGGACGCACTTAGCCCGATAGCATACTCCTTCATTTTTTTTTTCAAATTGAATTCAAGTTCAATCGTAGCAAGTAATCAGGTCTCGTAAAGTGTTTTTCCTTCTGAATTATATTTATCAACACAATTTCCTTATTTGCACACTTCAAATCGTTGAACAGTATAAAACAAACAAAACTTTTTACTACTCATTTTCTTTTCTATTTGCTTGTTCGCTAACTTCTTCTAAGTTACACGTTGTATTTTAATATAGTTTTCAAAGTCATTTTTAAGGTTTATTTTTAGGTATGTTGACTAATTAAATCAAATGAATGTGTATATAGGAACGTCCGCAGTTATATATAGCGAATTATCTATTTAAGATGAGTCAAAGTTAAAAACAAAATAATTATCATAGAAATATATAATTGAATATGATATTATACATGATTACGATACTACGAATTGCACTTCAATAAAATAATAACAACATTATAAAATGAAATTAAATTTAAAGAAATACTCGAAAATCGGATTCTGTATAAAATTTCGTAAAAAGTTAAAATAAACCTTGAAGCATTGGATGCAATTAATCATTGATACTTTACAGGATACATTTCCGGGAGATAAAAAGAGATTCGGTAGAAAAAAATGAAAAAAGAGGTCGACGAGACGCGATAATTAACGCAGACAGATATTGTTTTTAATTTACAAATAAATTTAAATTATATATCCGACGTACCTTTAATTGGTCCAACGTTCGATGCCCGGTTTCAATGATTTTATACTTCCTCATCTCATTAATTCAAGTGCAGAGGTGAATCTTGCAACGCTTTATGAATATGTGCATTATTAAATAAATAACTTTAACAGTTTTTATCGATGACGACGAAAGTAAGGAATATTTGCTATCGCTATACTTGTGGATTACAAACTATTACGATATACAAACTGGTAAGCTGATGTATTTAGATATAACATTATATGTAGCATTACCTAAAAATTTTGGTTTTATTTTATTAGGTGACCAGAACTCACTATCCTTTATGGGTTACTTGAAAACCTGTTCCAAAAAAAGGCGGACGAGCATATGGGCCACCTGATGTAAGTGGTCACCAACGCCCATAGATATTGGCATAGTAAGAGATGTTGAGCATCGGTTACATCGCCAATGCACCACCAACCTTGAGAACCAAGATCTTATGTCCCTTGTGCCTGTAATTACACTGGCTCACTCACCCTTCAAACCGGAACACAGCAATAACAAGTACTGCTGTTTTGCGGTAGAATATCTGATGAGTGGGTGGTACCTACCCAGACGAGCTTGCACAAAGCTCTACCACCAAGTAAAAAGTGGTCACCAACGCCCATAGATATTGGCATAGTAAGAGATGTTAAGCATCGGTTACATCGCCAATGCACCACCAACCTTGGGAACTAAGATCTTATGTCCCTTGTGCCTGTAATTACACTGGCTCACTCACCCTTCAAACCGGAACACAAGATTAGCAAGTATTGCTGTTTTGCGGTAGAATATCTGATGGGTGGGTGGTACCTACCCAGACGAGCTTGCACAAAGCCCTACCACCAAGTAATTCTATGATTGTGTAGCATAGTCAAGGTTGCTGCTCACTATTGCACAATAAAGTATTTTAACAATTTTAATGTTGTGAAATTTATCGATGAAAATTAAGATGACCTTAATTTTACCCGTGCGCGGGCTAGTAGCCCGTCAAATAGCAATTTTCTACAATTAATTATTATTTAATATTGTCATAATAACTATGCAATACACTAAAGTTTAGTTCCAAAAACATCCCCTAGACTCATGAAAATAAGCGTTTGCTTTATATAAATCGGTATAGAAAATTGCCTGTAATTTTCTATTTATGGAGTTGCATATAACAGCTTTCGACCGAACAAAGAAAATTACCGAACTAATAGATACGTATGACTTCAAAGTATTGGTAATTACGGCTATTACCGTTATTACGGAGACATGGAAATGTGTGTCAGAACAATTTGAATCTAATATTTAAAGTGTAAACGTTGTTAGCTCTGAATTTCCTTATTAGTGATTATTTAAGTGACTTGCTTTTGTCTTTGACATTTTGTTATTTTAATGGTTATTGTTTTAAGAATTTGTGGTCTCTAATCTTGGTTGAGGCTGAAGATGAGTGAGATGATGCATTGTTAGAGTAATATTTTTTTTGGAAATAAATGTTAGTATAGTTTAAATTAACTAGACGCCTACTTGAACAAAGTACATTAGGAGCAAAATCATAATCGATACTTATTGACAGAAATCTTATTAAAAGATTTTATGAAAATGCGAGTATATTCGAGGTTTTTGAGTTTTTTGTTAATAGCAGTTTAATTTCCCAATTTGGGATTATTTTGGGAATAATTCTAGACCAGTATCAATTATTTATGTACTAATTCTTCGTATAATTATTTATGTACTCATTATGGAATCGTTAGTCTTATGGTTTGTATATGATGAGATGACACATGCTGAAGTTAGAAATCTCTGATTGGGGCTCAAAAACCTTATTGATTTTCTCAATCGAAGCAGAAAGGCACGTAAAAAATGAAGATAAATAATAATAAGAGTGCACCTATGGCAACCGTGGTTGAAATTAGGACAAAACGAAAATTCGTCTACATTAGTATATAACTAATGTGGCATATACTTGTAAATAAAATAGGTAGTGAGGTATGTAAGTGTAAGCTACAAATGTCAAAAAACATGGGAAAAATTTTATATCTACATAGAACCAGAATTGTGACTCAATACTGAAACACTGCTACGATTAAATGCGCTCATACAGAAGCTTTTTTGGGTATTGATTTGTATATACTTTAGTCTTCAAATATAAATCAATACATATGAAAATAAATAAGTTGTTTTTTCACAAACATAAAAATAGATTATATCCGTGCGAATGTGAAAAGTAGTTAAATCTACTTCTAGTGTTTCATTAATTGAAAGTTTTCAAGGTATCAAACATAACAATGATCTATTTTTCAACGTTTAACGTAATATAGATATTGAGACTTTTTTCTTTTGAAACACAAAATTACCTTGTCCCTTGTATCTGCAAATAAGTTGAGCCAGCTTAGTTACAGATACTCACACTTTAACCCGGAAAACAGCAATAAGATACATTACTGTTTGTCGGTAGAATTATATATGTGTGCGTGACGCACACTAAGACAAATCAACACAAAGTCCAACCACCGGTTTCCTTAACATAAATTAATGCAAAGTTAAATTATTTAAGCCGCTCGTACAGCTATAAGCGGTCGAATAATTAAGAAACACGATTCTAATAACGTAATATCTTCATAACAATGTCGTATATTATTAAGTAATTATGTTATTATGACATTTTTTGTCCGTGTGGATGTTAACTTAATCTATGTAAGTGACCTTAACTCAGCCTTATTAATCTTATAAAATATAAAGTTAATTATGTTTGTTTGTTCCGTTTGTGTCACGCAAAAAAAACTGCTAATTTGATTGAAATAAAACTTTTCAAATTACGCTAGTTTCAGGACTAATCTAGATAATATATTTTTTTATATTTGCCATTGTAGTAGATACAGAAATTGTTGATCAATTTATTAGCAAACGTTATTTAAATTATAATATACAAAATATTTGTATGAAAGTTTTTTTGTGTCGTAAATATCTACAGAAAGTTTCGCGGCTGGTGAATATATATTATGTAGTTTTATACATAAAAAGCAGAGTTGGCCCCGTGATAAGAACGCGTGAATCTTAACCGATGGTTGTCGGTTCAAACCCGGGAAAGCACCACTGAATTTCATGTGCTTAATTTGTGATAATAAATCATCTCGTGCTTGACGGTAAAGGAAAATATCGTAAGGAAACCTGCATGTATCTAATTTCACTGAAATTCTGCCACATGTGTATATCACCAACCTCCGTAAGTACGTAGGATATTTTTTTATATTGCATAGTTAATTTGTTATTAACAATTATACGACGATTTTTAGGCAGAATTTGACTTTTTACTTTGGAAGTGCGCCATTTGGCCAAAAATCAATATATCGGAAAAATCCTACTTCTATAGCAGTTATTATATATAATCGAAAAAAATTTGAACTGGCTCAATATGATTAAAAAATACAGGAGCTGTGAGTCCGGCTTTACCCCCTGATGACACAGAGACGTCATCGCGAAGTCACTGCCCAGCCACCATTTTGAAATAAATTGCTTCGAAAAAATTAATTTAAGTAGTCAATGATTTATATAATAAAATCCCTATTTTATAAATAAAATTTTGTAATTCTGATTTATTCTATAGTATTTCTGTAAAAATAAGCCTATTTTTTCGGCTCCTAGGGTGACCTAAGGCCTTATATTTATATGAACAGTTTAATATGTTATGTATTTCGATAAGGATCGAACCTCATGACACTAGTAAATATAGGTGAAATGTTCTGTATTTTTTTAACAAAAAAAAATTGCAGTCTTTTATCTCTAAAAGATACCTATAAGCTATCGTGGACTTTTTTTCAAGAACTTTTTATAAGGAACAACTGAGCCATATATTATCGTGCAACTTTTGGTATTCATATGGCGCACGCCGTGGAAGGTATCAAGATGCACGAATTTTTCCGATTTTCTTGACATCATGACTAGCTAATTTATAATATACTAACCATCTGGAATAATATAGGTACATATAAAATGCAGATTTTTTTTTCTAATAGTTGTCGTGACTCTGGCTATTATCTTCAGCATTTAGGCAAACTCACAAACGTGCTCTCTTTTTATAATATTAGTATACTTGTGCCGCGAAGAATTCGATTAAAAGCTTTTATGTGTAACTAATCGTGTTTCGAAAGCACAGGCACAAGGGACATAATTTCTTAGTTCCTAAGGTTGGTGGCGCATTGGCGATGTAAACGGTGGTTAATATTTCTTACAATGCCATTGTCTATGGGCGTTGGTGACCACTTACCCTCAGGTGGCCCATACGCTCGCCCGCCTTACTATAAAAAAAAATATCTTTGTGCAATCTGGCAATATCTGTGGAACGCTTCCATTTCCTGGAATAATAATTTTCGTGTGAAACACAATTAGACAAACGTATGTATTACAATTAAGTAAACCTGTTCAATATTAATATTTTATGTATGTATAGATTTATTAAAGTATCTATAAGAATGCTTTCCCTAACGATTGGGGGTAATGAAAAACGAAATGCTACCGTAAAGGGCATTTCATTCCGACACTTGGCACTTAACTAAATTATTCAAAACGTAGTAATAACATGCCTGACCCATAAGTTATGGACTGTCAATTGAAATGAAAAGCCAAAATATTGATTACTCCCACAGGGGTCAACGGCCGTTGATTGCCTTCGTTGGGGGTTGGTAGGTGTCGAACATCGACTATAGACAAATTTGTCTATCGTATCCCCCTTTTCAGTTGACATTTATGAAACAATTTTATGGTATACTGCAACTATTATTTGTTAAATACAAGTCAAATTATTCTAATTATATTTTAAATATTGCAATGCTTACGTATAATACTTTATATCAATTACTTTGTATAGATAGTTATTTACTAATATGCTTACAGTTCATGTTATAAGATACTTTGGATGTATTTATTTATATAAAACGCAACAATTATAATATAATTTAAAACGGAGTGTTTGTTCATGTAATTAACACGTTTAAGCAAAGTCTTTAGCGTTATAATATTTAATTATAATTATTTCAAATATTTGGAATCCGAATAATTTAATATATTTAATTGCACAAAATATAATTTAAAAAAATTATCAACTGTAAGTACAAATCGTAACCGCATATCATTTTTTTTTTCAGTTTAATTTGTATTTTATGTAATTTAGTTAAAATCCATAAAATTATTCAACGCTATTTTGTGAATTAACGACGAATAAATTAAAACTAACTTTCTTAATGCTATGATTATTAATTTGAAACAATTTATCACGGAAACATTACTTCTGAATTATTAAAATCCTATAATTATAATAATCAACCTTTTAAATTGTACGTTTAGTAGGCTTAATCAAATGGTTGAATTCTTTGAGGGCTTGAATAAAATATATCATAAGAAATGTTAAATCAAATTATACGGACCCAGGAGCCGAAAATAAAATGATACTAGAAATGAAATGTCCTCAGAGGGACGGTCGAATACTCCAATCACGTGTACATTTTGGACAGGGCTTTAGACCCTTTACAGAGGAAATTGCATTCTACACCGTGCCTCTTGAAATAACCTTGAGCGGGAACGACCACTAAACGCGAGATCTTCAAAGGAAAAAAGAAAAAGTCTATTTGCGTTATTAAAAGATTTGATTTATTTTTACTTTTTGTAATATTGGATAATTGTGCCCACTTTCATGTTGGATTTTCTAAAATTAGACAAAGAAATAATATGTCGTTAGGATTTCCCAAAATAACCCCTTCATTGTATAGTTTTATTTGTGTTTCAATAATAAGTTAAGAAACGCCGATCTATGATATGATCTCAACTCAGCGTATTGTTTTGTACTCTGTATGTATCAATGAGTATTCAATATTTGTACTCTGTCCAACTCCCCATAAAGACGTTAATCAACCCCCTCTCGGACTGTTGAGTCCAACCATTCGATATTCTAGTGACGTCAATCAATTGTTCGCATCTACCCTCTGTTAATTATTTCCAAGTTTCATCTTAACGTTCCTTTACGACTTATTAAATAAATCATAAATAATTTTCAAGTACTTACACTTATTTATTGATTATCAAATTTTTAATTACGTTGATTCCCAAATAAACTGCGAATTTTTTCGTTTATTTTATCATTTCGAGTTAAAAATTTATGATGTGATAATAATATTATATTTGGTACGTAGTTTTCGCGCTCGCACCCTTAAGAGCCCTTAGTCAAGTTTGGTTGGAAAATAAGCAAATCAGCGACGGATTGTGAGTGATGTACTTAATTTTCTGTAAAAAGTTTATTGTATACCGAGCTAGGTAACTCTGTAAATTTTACCCTTTTGCGTGAATTTTCAACTAAGTATACCCGAATTTGTTATGTTCATCGTGATTGGCTACAAATTGTTTAATGCACGAATCGTTTGTATTATGTTTTATTATATACAATATACTTAGCTTATATTTTTCGCAAAATTATTTACCGATTAGTATTTAATTAATTTATCATTGTTATAGATTTGACGTCCCAACTCAGTGAAGGCTTCCGTTAGGGGGGAAATTAGGCGAATAGTCAAGAGGGCAACAACATTCATATGACCACGACTGGTCTGCCAAGACCGTACCGACAAAGAAGAAGAAGAAAGATCTTATTCAAAATAAAGTAGGCACTCACACACTTTTGAACCTTCAGTAACAAGATTCAGTGAAATGTAAAAGTACTCCCAAATCCATAACCCCGACAAAAATGTAAGTAGTTGCCTGTTTCAATTAATTAATTTTAATTTTAATTGGGAAGTCAAACTCATCAATCGTATTAGTATTTATAAAAATACATTTTCGTGCTACAAAGCTTACAAAACTTAAAAATGCCTGTACATAAAATATATAACTGAATTTTGAAATAACCGATAATATAAAAAATAATAATGTTCATATAATTTATTTTTACCGAATTTAATATAAAATCATGTGAACTAAAATTACTCATGAAATTCCGATTTTCTATTAACTATAAATACACTACTTTGAAATACGAAATGAAAATATTCAGTAGCGAACTGTAAACGGGATTTGGAAATATCACAGAAATACAATTTTCTATACTGCAAGATCAACCGCTCTATATCTGAGGATTTGGTTTGACAGAGACGCTTCAAATCGAAATAAAAGTTACTTCGAATTGAACTTCTGAAGAATATGATTTTCGATTTTATTACTTGAAATATTGAGTGGCTTTGAGATTCAAAACTGTATTATGGGACAAATTGTATTTATTTTGTGAAATAAGCATAAAGCAATACAACTACTTATATAACATTATTATATAAGAGTTTAATACTGTGTTTTTCCTAGAACTATTATAATTTTTTCGTTTATACTAATAAAATCGCTTGTCCTGATTGATATACTATCAATGCATCGCTAATACTCTAGTCAAGAAAGCTGATATTTGAAACAAAGGTTAGTTTCATAAAGTATTCATTCGCTAAGAAAGGATTTTTGGTCAAATTTAAGAGGGGAAATGCAAGAGGTAATTTTGTAGAATTTTACGCGAACGAAGAAATTAAAAAATATTAATTCATTTTGAAATTATTATTAACTATCTTTTCCCTGCGTAGTTCCTGTTTCCGTGGAAATACGGGAATACAATGTAGCTAATGTTACTTGCTGATGTAGCTTTCCATGGGTGAAATAATTTTGAAAACTGTTTTAGTGGTTTAGGTGGAAAGCGTAGCAATAAACCCATTCACATTTGCATTTATAATATTAGTTAAGATTATATAGTTTTATTTTTAATCTGAACTATACCGAATACTTGAAAACGGTTTCACCGATTTAAATGCAGTGCTGACGTGGTTCCCGTATATTTGTCTTTGACAACAACAAAATACGTAGATAGTTTTTTATTTTGTATAGGAAGGCGGACGAGTATATGGGCCACCTGATGGTAAGTGGTCACCAACGCCCATAGATAATGGCATTGTAAGAAATGTTAACTATCGCTTACATCGCCAATGCGCCACCAACATTGGGAACTAAGATGTCATGTCCCTTGTGCCTGTAATTACACTGGCTCGATCACCCTTCAAACCGGAACACAGCAATACAAAGTACTACTGTTTTGCGGCAGAATATCTGATGAGTGGGTGGTACCTACCCAGACGAGCTTGCACAAAGTTCTACCACCAAGTGTAGTAATATGATCGATATATGATGATAGATAATAATTTTAATGATTGCAGCTCATAATTAAAATATAATTCAAGATACATAACAAAGGTAACCGAAGAACAAATTTATCGTAGTCGCAAACAATGCCCTAACAATGTGATGGTCGCTGGTATAGATGTATTGCTGCTTAATTTTGTTGTCAATACGCACACATATCTTTCATATATCAATCAACTCAAGTGATAAGCGAAAGTAAAATAAATAAAAATCAATTCAATGTATACTTTAATCAGGCAAAGTCCCTTATACTATTTACTTTTGAGTTCTCATTTCAAGATTTATTTTGATTTAAAGTTACTACTAAAAGATTATATCGAGAAATAAAAAAACTCAGTAGTTACTCTTAGCCGACGCTTAAATTACAGTAATTAAATATAATTGCTGTTTATTCTACATGGAATACAACAAATTAAGCCCAACTGTTTTCTCAACTCCCAAACTTTCATAATCAATTTGGACACGATATTTACTTCCTAGGGACGTACTCGTAAGTAAACACTGACAACTGCACACCTCCTGGGCTGCTACTGAGAGCTTAGATTTATTTTGTTCTTCATTAAATTGATATTTATTCATTTATTATAGTTGTCCTATAATACATAATACATTCATATAAAATATTTATGTTATTTAAAAATTAATATGATATTCTTGTGATAGGTTATATCATTTTTATAATAAAATTACACACCCATGATATAATCGCTCTCTTATTAAATTATGTACCTAAGCATCGCTTCCTCGTGTACCTTAAATCAAACTTCCTGTATAATAGTCCGAATAAACATTGACCGTATAAAAGAGCGATTTTCGACTCTATTTTCTGAACACTATTGGCTATTATTTAATGTAGAGAATCAGTCGAATGTTACGCTGTATTACACGTGGTATTGTTAGCAAACATTTTGCTACCAGCGTTACAGTGTGCTTTTATAGGAGCTACTGTTCCAACTAAGTTCACTTTAATGGTAAACAACTTTAACAGACAATAATAGTTCTTATTAGTGTAGCCAATAAAAGCCATAATCCCTAATAATAGCAAACTCAAATCAACAGTTTGAAATCGAAATTTGTACATTACTTCTCTTTAAGGTTATAAACACATTTTAGCTAAGGGTTTTATATAAATTCATATTATTTAACGATTATACGTATAAGTGCATTTTGTAAAATTAAACTATTGCTTTTATATGTGATATATATATGAAACGATATGAAGGATATTAAGCTGATTTCTTTATTTGATGTTGTTTGTTATCATTGTTTATATGAAATGTAAAACTTATAATTCAATATAAGCAAAACACGAAAACGAAATCAGATTAATAATTGCTGACGCGTTTAAAACAAACAGTTTTGTTTAATTCTGTTTACGTGAAGGTAAGGTATTTTTTTGGACGAAGGCTTTAAAAGTAATTGTGTTTAATTCGTTATATTCGTTAGATTTGTTACCAGTCTCTATGGTGACAATTTATATTAACTTAAAAAAATATTTGATTTTTGATAAATACTTATCTTAGATCACTGCTTGTAAAATAGTTTTAAAAACCTACAAGAAAATTATCAGTCAGATTTCTTTGCTCAAATATAGCTGTGTGAGAGCTTATTTTATCGTTTAAGAAACGAAATAAAATACATAAATAACACTTAATTACATAGAATAACAATGCACAAAAGTTTCAGAAGTTCAAACTCTCATAAACATTGTTTGCAAGATAATTACGATAAAATTCTATTATTTAATAAAATTCAATTTCCCGGTAAAGTTTGCTCGTATTAACGCTAAAACTTTCGAACTTCAGGTGACGTTGTTCCCACTACAAACTATAGCCCACACGACCAGCTATTCAACACTTGGAGAACGCTGAACACTTGACATGCACTTTGATGTGTGATAATAATATTGGAGATGGCATAAAATATAATCTTACGTTCCCTCTTTGATATTCCTAGTTGTAAATAATTATAATTATTTTATATAATCCTTAATAAATCAGTTATCGACTGTTCGATAAAATTAGATGGAGTGTATGGAATAAGTGACAATGTTTTAATGCGATAATCAAAGATGTGGGACATCTTCAACTGATCAGTAGGGTAATTCACTTTTTAATAAGAAACATTGAGTCACATCAAACTCACTGATTCCACCAAACTGGTTCTACAAATATAACGCTAGCCAATAAAAAATATTCATAATTATCTCGTAATTTTCTCCAAAAGAGAGTGTGTATTATGTTGAGGCTCCCAGTAAATGATTTCTATTGGAGATCGGTAAGTTTAAAGGATTTATTTATTTGCTCACTTTAATGTTTTAATAATTTAATACAATATATCTGAAAACAATTTTCAATTGGGAGCATAAAATCTTTCTTTATTGTACAATAAACGTCGGAAGTGTGGCATAAAGCCAAATCCATTTGTATGTTCAGCCAATATTACTAATCTGATGTGATCCTGAATATGTGCCTTATTTATATTTCTTTTATTATCATCTGATATAAATTATAATAATTAGAATAAATTAGATTAATAATCCAAAATATTAAAATATTTAGTATATAGTAAATACACTAAAATATGCAATTTCACAAATTTTGATTGTTTCCTTTTTTCTAGATCTAAAAAACTTTATTACCAAAACCCAGGTAATTTTAAACTAATGACATAACATTAATTATATATTATTTTTTGCTTTTAAATTCATAAAAAAAATGTTCTTTAGCCAAAAACGCGGCAAGTATAGTTTGCGTGCCTTTGACTTCTGCAGTGGCATTAAAAGCTCTCAGCAGAAACAATCCTTTACTCGGCTCTGATACCATCAATGCTAATATTTAATTAAGGGTTTATTTGTTTGAACGTATCAATCACAGGAACGACCAGCTCGATCAAAGAAAAATATGTTTGCTTTAAATAACCAATTTACTGAGAAAATTGTATATACACCTCGCTTCCTTAAGGGTACGGATTCCCATAGTCGCATTTGACACATTTAAAAGGCCTTCTAGCAGCTTATAGCAGTTATTTATGCATAGGTATAATCAAAGACTCAAGGCTCAAAAGACTTATTAGTCAGTTGTTCTTGTATTAAAAATTCTTGTATGTATATCAATTATTTTCGTAGATCCTCTTGATTGTCGCTGGGCAAGTTTTGAGCGCGTTATTTAATGAAGTTAGTTTATTAGTTGTCGCCGGTATAGTTGATGCGATTTCAGCGTGCCGTGGTACACTTGTTACTTATAAATTGTTATGAATAATTCTCGTCTATAATTAATTATGTCTGTTAATATATATACAAAATATATGGATAGTTAATACTTATTCTTATAACTCAAACAGAACTATTTTGATTGATTGATATAGATTTGGTTATTAGAATAAAATATGGCATAACATTTTAGTTTTAATGACTTTCGTTTACTTTGGTGTCAAACACAGAACCATTCATTCATTCATTTTGTTTCTATTTTCACTACGTACATAAAATTAGGCGAATATTAACTATTACTTAATATTAAGTAAGTCTATAATCAAATCAGGCACCGTATGGTAGCTGGTCTTCTTCGCCCGTAGACGCTGGTATTGCAAGATGTAAAATCTACGAAAACATATACGAGTAAAGCTACGAGATTGTGATATCATACTTTATTCAAAGCAGGTTTTTTACAAACACGTTATGGCAAGAAAATAACTAAAAATAACTGTTAGTTCGAAATGTAGGTAGGAGAATAATCAATATAAAACTTTGATACCGATTATATCGATTTAATTAAACAATTATTTTAATTATATCAATATTTATTAAAATACATAATCAAACTCTGGAGATCACAAAACGAAGTCCGTATTAAATATTATATTAATATCGAACCTAATACAAAAAACTTTAACAAAAATTAAAAATAACACAAACAAACAAGTTATAAATATCGCGTTGAAATATCCATTTGAATAGATTTTAATAAAAGTTTAGCATATTTTTTTATTTATCCTCTTATAGCGCTGAGATATCGGGAGTATTCTTCACACCCCGTCCCGATCAGCATCAAACCGTTCAAGTGGACTCGAGTGCTGTTATAGCCCCGAGTTTAGCAGATTTGAGGGTAGGTTTTTTGTTTGCCGACAATGTTTTTTCAACTGAAAGTGATTTAGGGAATCCGTGAGGAATAGCAGCAGAAGTTATAGCTTTGTTTATATATTATGTTTATATTTGTCTATGTAAATATATTCCACATTCTTTAGTGTCCATGTATTACATTTCCTTTCTTGCTTTTAATTTAAATGTTAATGTAGGTACGTGAGTCTTATTACTTTGCTAGTTAGTTTTAAATAAGATGCTATCCGATTTTGCGAAAATTACTCATACACTTTTTACTTTTAGTTATCGTAATAAATTTTATATTTCAACCTAGTAAATTTTTATAACTTAAGCATTTATAAATGAACTTTTAGATTTTTTTTTTTTGTTTATAATTATCTGCGTAACCTCTTTGTTTGGTTAATCACCGACATCGGTATTCTATTACAATCGAACGAATTGTTCCAAAAACATATTATTATTATTGCAGCTTGCAAAAATTTCGTCTCGATAGGTAGCAACCATTTTTTTTTTTTTTTTTTTTTTTTTTTCACGCAGTGGAAACCTTCCAAAGGTACCCTTGGGGGAGGAACCGGGTTATGTGGGATTCTTACCCACTAAAACCACTGCGATGGCCGTCCTCGGCACGGATCGGAGAGGCTGCGGGATCGTGTTGATATAACGCATCCGCGGCCCCTCCCGTGCTGTGCTCCGCTCGTGGCTCGGCGGAGCTCTCCTCAGGGGGCGAAGGTAATTTCGCCCCCCCGCACTCCACGCTAGTGCGTACGACAGCGCGAGGCCATCCCGGCTGCCGTCCTCCTCTGGGCCGTCTGAAATAGGATACGCGAGGCCCCCACCTCACGTATCTACGGCCCCAGGGTTACGCCCTATCTTTTAAGCCCCGGGCGTCGGGGCTGTGGGAGGGCCGAGACGACGCCGACGTCGTCTCCGCCGAGCAGGATCGGCCCTTTCCCGTTCCCGCTCCGCTGTCTCCTTCTGGACCATGACGGTCTCACAGAAGGAGGCTACAGCCCTCCACGCCGATTCCCTGCGTAGCATCGCCGACACGATTGCTCGCAGGGAGAGGTCTTGTCCTACTTCACGGACCAGAATCTGCCTTTCCACACTCCACGCTGGGCACGCCTCTAACGTGTGCTGGGCAGTATCCCGGTCCGCGCCACAGTGGTGACACATCGCCGTCGATTCGCGTCCGATCTTACACAGGTATTCTCCAAAACAACCGTGACCGGTCATTACCTGCGTAAGTCGGAAGGTGACTCGTCGCTTTCGTCTCATCCAAGCTTCGAAGGCTGGCAGGATCGCTCCGACGACGCGTTTGCGCGCGTACCGTTCCTCGCAGAGACGGTCGCGCCACGTCGCAAGATAGGTACCAACCATATTCTAACAAAACAGCAGTACTTCGTATTGTTGGTTTAAAGGGTGAGTGAGCCAGTGTAATTACAGGCACAAGGGACATTACATCTTCGTTCCCAAGGTTGGTGGTGCATTGGCTATGTGATGGTTAACATTTCTTGCGATGCTAATGTCTATAAGCGTTGGTGATCACTTACCATGAAATAGCCCATATGCTTATTCGCCTACCTATTCTATAAAAAAGGCCGCATTGAATAAAGACGTTAACGATATACGTTAACGTAATGGAAACGCATACGAACAAGTTTAATTGCGTTTCGTGAGTGTGAAGGTTTGTAGTTTCGTCGCGAGTTTCAAACGAACGAACGGTACAAAACGATGTTTAGTTTTAAAACTACATCAGGCTTCAAAGTGTTCCAAACAATATGGTACCACGATTTTTACTACTTCTATCATAAGCATCTTAATTTTTCACTGTAATTTCTTTTAATGTTTTTTATTCAGTATATAGATTTCTCCTTATTCATAATTAATATTATGTATTTATATTTATAAGAATCTATGAATCAATAGAACCGTACGAAGTTGAGATAACTATTTTTTATTAAAAACAAAATCATAATCATTTTACAAATATAACACGTCAAATCTTTAACGTCCCTCACCTACCCCTTCTACCTACGAGCGGTCACAAAGACCGCTTGTGAAATATTTTTCATCACCCAGGTCTAACGGTGAATACTAGACGCACTGTTTTCCACGACACGCACACATCGAAACATTTGAATTTGAAAATACGTGGCGCTCTAAGAGGTCGTTGGTAGAGGGTTTAGATACTGTATCGAAACATTTCTATGAACTATTCCTTGAAACTACAGGTAACGTCAAATAATGTGACTTCGTCAACAATACGCGGTTTGTGTACTCGCGATATGTAATTTAGTAGGGACTTCTTTACATCGATTAAACTACATAGACATGTGTATACTCCAATGAAATTCAATTAAATAATTATAATATATCAACTAATAAGTTGATTTTCACGGATTTCTATTATTATTTAATAACTCCGTGTTTTAGACTTAACTATTAGACTTTACTGTATTTTATTGAGTTATACGCCTTTTTACTTAAGATATATTAAACTAATTACTTAAATCGAAGACTTATGTTGTCATTTGTGTCGATCAAATTTATATATTTTTCTGTCCCTTTGCTTCAAATATTGTATAGGATTAAACAAAATTTATTACCCAATCATTTACCCTTAACACACCGTTTTGCAGACTGTGTGTGTTTCTGTTGCAGACTGCCTAATTTAACTTCGCAACGCAGTCGACTTGTGTCACACCGCAGTGTTTGTGACGCTCTCGTGTCGCTCCTACACCAATTTGATTGTCGCTGCCAACAGTAAACAATGGCAAAACTCGTTATACAGAACGAAATTTATTTGAAACTGTTTATTTATTTTCGTAATAGAATTAAAATCCTAATTTATTAAATAAAAATATACATATTTACAACTTCAATATTTACTAAAGTCTTTAATTCATCTCATATTAGTTCGTGAACATTAATATCGCACAATAATCAGGGGGCTCATTTTACAAACAGTTAGTTCAGTTTAGTTTTTCTAGTTTACGTTTCTGAAATGGCAGTGGGCTGGTCACGTATGTCGTAGGACTGATGGCCGTTGGAGCAGACGAGTCCTAGAGTGGAGACCGCGAATCAGCAAACGCAGCGTAGGGCGCCCTCCAGGACCGGGAGCTTTGGTGCATCTTGGGAGAGGCCTATGTTCAGCAGTGGACAACGATTGGCTGTTGATTGATTGATTGATTGATAAATTAGTAGAATTGGCAGGGGGTACGTATTCAATTAAATTGTATCCATGTTTACCAACCTGGGAAGAGTGGCGGAAAAAACTACAAAACTTATCCTTATAAACATTTATAATACATTAAAGATACATAACGAACTCAAACTCTACTTTGATATATGTTGATATACATAATAAGCTTGTATAATAGTACAATATTATTATTAAACACATATTATAGTTACCTCATTCAAAATCAACAGATCGTAAAATCCTTTACCGGCCACATACAGATTATTTATACAATATAGTTAAACTATAAGAGGTCAGTGAAGCGTAAAGCTCAGTAAACAACGACAAGACGTGCTCAGTACTGAGGAAATGGGCTTCTGATAATCTTACCCTTAGCCAACAAATGTTGCTATAGATTTATAGTCCCGAAATTAATTTGAAATTATACTATATTGCTGACAGGGTAATGGACAATGGGTTTCCTTAGGAAATAATGTTCTGTATTCGTTCTCACGTGTCAATTTTTAAATTTAGAACTCTAATCATATAATAATTACTAATAAAACATTCTATATAATCTATATACTTTGCTATTTATTGTGTACTAGCTGTTCCACACGGTTTCATTCGCAACCGGTTCATTCTTAGTCGGTATCTTCATTACTGAAGGTCGTGTTTAGTATGAAAAGTTAATCGCTCGTTGCACTATGCTCTTCCACGTGTTTTTATCCTCGGCGGTATTAATGGCTTTAGGTATTGGCAGACCAGTGAGCGTTTTTATTTTCTTTATTATAAACTATATAATAATAATCTCAATAAACGAGACATCAACATAATTTACATACACACACATAAAAACATAAAAATAATTTTCAAAACAGATTGATCGATATTGAGATTAGCACGTTTAAGCAAACAAACAGACTATAAAGTTGTATAACATTTATACATCGTGCATTCGTATCAGCTATGAAGAAACGCCGAAGTTGTGACAGTCAAAAGGCACAAAAGGAAAAAAGGCATAAAAAGGAAAGTACTTTACGAAATATATATCGAATTAATTTACATATTATAACGTATTTTATAATAAAAGGAAAACACGAGTATACTTTATACTTTGCAATACTCATGATAGATAATATATAAAAGACTATGCAAAAATGCTAAAGATAAACGGCCTAATACTGAAACGTCATTCAAATATGAAGTGGGACTTAATTATTTGGAACGTCATTAATTTCAAATTTAGTATGCGAAATTTTAAAATTAATCCCACTTCATATTTGAATGACGTTTCAGTATTCGGCCAAAAGAGAGTCAAATATCATAGATGGATTCTTTCATTACCAGACATGTTTCAGTACCAAATCTTTTAAATGAAAAATAAACAAAAGTTGAGATTTGTTACAATCAAAAAATTACAAACCAAATAAAGTAATTCATATTCCTCATACTAATGCTAAATTCAAGGGGCTCATGAGGCGTTCGTCCGACGAGAGAGATCACACAAACCCTCGTTATTCGGTGTCTGCGGATGACAACATCTTATGGTGAAATATTTATCTGGACCTGCCGACGGAACCGTGTGTGTTTTTGAAATGTACTAATCCGTCCACACATTACAAAATGATACGAGAAATAATCTATAAAATATATTTATAGTTGTGGACGAATAAATAAATATTACTTAAACAATATTAATAAACATATCCAATTGATTTTAAGTGAATTATTAAGTTCTTATGAGAAATAAATATCTTTCTCTTTCTAACTTATTAAATTCTATAAGCATCAATATCTTTGTTTCATATCTGCCGGGTGTCACGGGACGGCATTATGTTATTGCTTTCCCACACTTAAAAACCTTTCGTGAACGTTTTGAATTTGGCTGATAATTAATAAAAAGTAAGCCTAAATTTTATTATAAATCAAAATAAATAAAAGGAAAATTCAGTTTTTACGTTCAGGTAAAAAAACCTTTAAAAGCACCCTTCCCAGATCAAACTCGAGCGGCTCGTAATTCGATCATATTGTAACTTGATTACTGAGTTGAGTGTTTTCCACCGAGCTTTTATCTGTAATACCGTATAATATTGAACATTTTCGCTTATATTACGTTGTAATCGATTACAGCTGAACCAGGTATTTTTACAGTTTATTGAATATAGATAGAGGCTGATTTTTATAATATAAGATATTGCGGAAAAAGTTTAAATAAATCGAGCTGATTTTGATTAAAACTTATTCTGCATCATATATCTATATATATATATATATATATATGTTTTGAAAGAAGTATCGAAATTACTTTGAACCAATTAGTCTTTTTTTTAAACTAGCAAGTATACTTGCTAAAAAGACTTATTCCCTTAGAAATCAATTCATTTATAGATAGGTGCGACAAAAGTCCAAATCACGCCTGCGTCTTTTCTTACTGGTCCCTATTCCGCATAGCTCCATCGATGCATTTATTTTAACCATGTACAGAGTATATAACATTTTACTTTTGATGAGAAACAGCTATTGGCGCATTTGGGGTAAAGCGGCATATCGCGCTCTTATGCCGTCATATTCCCGCAGTCCACACTCTACTCCCTTGTGTGTGCGCGTATACTTTACGTTCGTCGTTGCGTATCTTATATAATCTTTATCCTTTATATTATTATTGTAATAATAAGAAAAATATATCTACTTTTTATTTTAATAACAACAATGAAAGCTTAGTTACGAAGATTCATTTTTTATTTTTATTTATTTATTTATTTATTTGAACAATAATACATAATTATCCCAAACAATTTATACGATAGCAACTACAACAGTATTTCACTGTGTCGCAGTTACTATCATGATTCATATTATCATGGCGCCCATGACAGCCTCATTTTATAATAATTCAGGTCATGTATCACAGGCATTTCATAAACTTCAAATAAATACATACATATATGGTATATAAATAAAACAGAATTGCAATTTATATTATCAGTAATTACATTTGGTAATCCAAAATAAGTTTTTTGTTTGTTCCGACTACCGACTACATAATTAAATTACTCGAAATATTCGATAATTAATGTTTGCGATAGCGTTAATTTGTAATAGAAAATATTTGTCAAGTTTGGCACGTATTTGATTACGTTGAATAATGACCGCATTATATTTACTTAACGAAATATAAAGCTGCGGTTCTACAAAAGGCTAATTGACTTTTGCTATTATCATCGAACGTTGGTGGAAAAAATACAATAAGGCAGGTACAGTAAATTGAAATATTTTATAAAATCATAATCAGTGCATATAATGTATTAACGGTAGCAGATTATATAAAATTAATTATATACATAAAGGGGTGTGTTTTATATACACTGTTAGAAAAGTAAAACAGTAACAGCCTGTGAATGTCTCACTGCTGGGCTAAGGCCTCCTCTGATCCTTTGAAAAGAAGGATTGGCGCTTATTCCACCACGCAGCAATGCGTTTTGGTGGAATACATTTATGTGGCAGAATTTCAATTAAATAGCCACATGCAGATTCCCTCACGAGGTTTTTCTTCACCTTCAAGCACGAGATGAATTATAATCACAAATTGAACACATGAAATTCAGTAGTGCTTGCCCGGGTTTCAACCCACGATTATCGGTTAAATGTCACGCGTCTTACTACTGGGCCATCTCGGCTGTTATAATTTATAAATAATTCATAATATTTTACATTACCAATATTCATAGGCTGTGGTAACATAAAAGTACTTTCTTGAATTCAAATTCGTAATCTTAGGTTAGAAACCAAGTATTACATACAAGTATTGAAATATTTAATATCTTGAGTTTCCCGTATGTACAAGGCTTTATTTAAACCCGCTTATATTGGCTGTTAGTGTGTATTATAGCTATATAAATTTTAACCATTCGAATAATCAATTGATTCCATAAAGGGGAGTATTTTCAATTGAAGCGAAATCGGATTATTAACGGAAGGCAATATATCGTAGGTATCGCGAGTAATTTAATAATAGGTCTTTTGATCTTGTGCACTAGAGTTAATTGATTCACTTATTTTCATGAATACTTAGTGAAGTTAAATAACTTTTTGTTACGGTTGGGAGTCCTAAGGACGGCGAGATTACAATCTGAAATCTGATAACCTGCTTATATTTTTTCTAAGTTTTTTCGAATGCGATAAATATTTTAAAATCTATAATACATATCTATTATCTATATCTAATCGTTATTGATATGAGACATGAACAAATTATTTACCCAAAAAAAATAATGTTCGTCAGCTCCCTAACAGTAAGCGATATTAATACACGTTTTTAAAAATATTTTACTTACAATATAAAAGCTTTTAAATCGGACATTTTGTAAGATAAGACATGTTACTCGGAAAACCATATTGAAGTCCAAAGATATCTTAGCAATAGAATCAATTCAATCGTCAGACGTATTCATTTCCTATAACCATCCTTCTCGCACACCAGATGTTAAATATCTCGGCGCGACTCTAGCGCCCCCTCCACCAGACTGCACCATCCGTTTTTACTTCCGGACTTCCATTATACCTTGAAACGTCAATTTTTTTATCAGTTTTCATAAACTATGCATTTTCGGTTACTGATACTGTTTAGTAACCTAAAATTCTCATTTTTACACTTTTCATTTCGTATACGAATTTGTCTAAAGAAATACTTTTATGGCCGAATACTGAAACGTCTTTCAAATATGGAGTGGGGCTTAATTATTTGGAACGCCATTAATTTCAAATTTCGCATACTAAATTTTGAAATGAATGACGTTCCAAATAATTAAGTCCCACTTCATTTTGAATTACCTTATTGCCATATTATTATGGCCGTTAGAGTATTAGGCATAAAGTGCATACATTGATAAGAAACAAGTGATACTCATCTGTTCTAAGTAAAAAACAATCATCCTTAAATTGTATAAGGTTATTTTGTAGGTTCGTATATATGCAGTTAATATAACTATTAAACTAAAGTCAATATTTTATCTTTATTTTTAACATCTTCTACCAAATATCTTAATACTAAGTTTCTTAGGATGCAGTGCTTCTTCAGCACGAATGCAGATGTCAATAACGCACGTTTACCTCGATTGAATTAATAATGTATGGGGATATGCCGTTGATCCTAAGTATAAGCATTCTTTATATAATAATACAATAATATACTTATGTGAATGTTAAAACACTTCCATATCTTATTTTATTATAATAATAAATATTATTTAAAAAATATAAAGCATCAGTAACAGTCTGTGAATGTCCCACTGCTGGGCTAAGGCCTGTTCTCCTCTTTTGAGGAGAAGGTTTGGAGCTTATTCAACCACGTTGCTCGAATGCGGGTTTGTGGAATACACATGTGACAGAATTTCAGTGAAATTGAACAAAAATGTGAACAAAGATGTAAAGTACTTTGTGCCTGTAATTACACTGGCTCACGCACCCTTCAAAGTGGATCACAACAATACAAAGACCTGTGTTTTAGCGGTAGAATATCTGCTGAGTACCTATCCACGAGCTTGCACAAAGCTCTACCACCGAGTATATGAGATGATATGTATTATAATCACAAATTAAGCAAATGAAATGCAGTAGTGCTTGCCCGGGTTTGAACCTACGATCATGGGCCTAGGCCATCTCGGCTATAAAGAAACAAATATTCTAAATATATATTTAGTGTTACATATAGGAAAGATAATTTATAAACATAGTTAGGAAACTCCTTGGTTCATACAACTGCGTTATTAAAAAAAAAGAAGCGCGCTAATTTGAATCGCCGCCATCTTGTTAGTGCATAAAAATGTAACGTAATTAATTAATTATTGGCGCGACTTATGATTTGTAATAATATGTTCAAATGCGTTACTTGGATTTATAAAGTAATTGAGTGAGTAATTAACATTAATTCATATCATTTAGTGTTCTATTTATGAATAAATAAATTCGTGGTCCTTATAAAATCAATTTTCACTTCTGGATGCTAAAAATATTTCAATTTTTGATCGAATCGAAAAAATGATAGTAATAAAGTTTTAAAATTTGTAAAATTATTTCTCAATGATAAAAATTTGCGATGATACCAACAAAGTATGACAGGTTTATATTAAATGCCGAGGTCAATGGTATAACAATGTCATAGAAAATAATATCCTTTGAAATTGATATTTTCCTGCAGACGTGCATATTGGCTTCACGTCTGGGTGCAACGTGACAGGACGGCACCTCGGAAAAATGGAGTTTACATAGGAAAAATATCATTTCCATTACATGGAAATATGCCATGAGGTATAGTTAGCAAGAAAGGTATTCATTTAAAAAGACAAACATTACGGAAATTTAGTGGTGATTTGTTAATAATTTAATCTAAATAAATAAAATGATAGAGATCTGCAGTTGTGCGCGCATCACGGAAAAACTACTGAATAGATTTCAATGATTTTTTCTAAATTTTATTTCGTAGACACTTGGCCCTTATCAAAAACAAAAATGATTGCGATATCTTCATTTAACAAAAAGTTATCAAAGTTTCAAGAAACAACGATTTGTATATGCACTGCGTGTTCAGTGATGTATGTTTAAACAAAGTATATTTTTTGCGTGCGATCTTTTTGATGTTTTTTCCTTCGTACATAAGAAAACTTTGTTAATATATCAAGCAAGGCGGACGAAGTCGCGGGTATCAGCTAGTATGAAATAAACTAATTTTAATATTATTTTTTTTTTATTTTTCCCATAAAGTTCATTAGCTATTTCACAATCGATTGCCGTGTTCAAAGATAAGTACTGCTATACTAAGCAGAAAACGGTTTTTTAAATCTGCATGAGTCTAATTTTACGAAAAATTCCATACACAAAAGCTCATTAGAGCAGCGTGGTTTTATCTCCAAACCTTCTACTCAAGGGAGAGGAGGCCTCAACCCAACAGTGTTATATTAACTTTTACTTCCTTTATAGTACAATGCTTTTCTAATTATAACCCATCCTTTATAAATTGTAACAAAAAAAATGCCGTTTTAAACTATACACAATAACTAATAAATTACTTAAAACATTCCGTGATATACATTTAAATTTAAACACAACATAATGTAATTTCGCAATCAATTATTACGTTCATCAAGTATAAAGCCGGATCCCTTTATGTAAATGTACACACATCATTATTGTTAACTCAATGAAAATCGATTATAATCTTCGACTATAATTGACAGGTCCTTTGTAGGGTTGCTGTATGATAAAATTATTATCCTTCAAAGTTACATCGTCTGATATTAACTAGCTTTATTCACTTATAGTCTTTCTTTACCTATATATATATTTATACTAATCCATAAAAAAAAAACTAAAGAACATTTAGAACTATTTATTCTTGGTATATCCGTTTTTAATGATAGTCAAAATCAAATGCAAATAAAACATTTAAACATAAGAAATAATAATAAATAATGTATTTGAAAAACAACGGGTTGCACTCCGGGAGTGCCGGCAGAAGTGAAAACTTGAATATTAACGTTGCGAATTTTTGATATTTCGGAATGGTTAGGGAAATATTTTAATTTTCAGTACAAAAAATACAACCATTTATTTATTTATTTATTATCATTTATGTGATAAAATACAACCACCCTGTTACAAATATGTAGCCAAAACATGTGGAATTTCATAATCACTTTCATTAACAGTCTAACACAAATAACCTTTTCATTTTTTTCCATTCCTTCTACCATTAAAATTCATAACGCGTGGATAATCATAAAAAAACTTACATCACTTCATTAAAACTGATCGGTCGTCAGGCCGTTACATCAAACATCGCACCCCTGGTTCCCGTTCATAGTTATGCCATATAAGCCATTAAGAGCATCCATAATTATTACACTAATGTGAAACAGTGTTTAATGACTATTAATTCAAAATTGATTAGAATTTTACATAATACAATTTGTTTTTATTCATGTGTTTAATGACTGTTCCACACATACTGGATTTTAGTAGATGAATATAAATTAAATTATGCTTGAACCATATAAATAACTAGAAAACCCGCGGCTTCGCTAGCGTGGTATTCAGTATGTGACTAAAATTCAAATTCTGCCGTACATAATCTCTATTCCAATTACAGGCATAACATATTTTTATTTTAATGCAGCGGTTATCGAAGATGATTGTTTTGGTTTTCGTAACTCGCGAACAGCCATAAAAATAATACTTCCTAAACGATACATTCCAAATTCAAACTTAAAAGTACAATCGATTAAAACACGAATATCTGTACTGACAAATTTGAAGCACTATCGTAGAGTAAATATAATTGACAATGTCATAATTCAGAAAATAAACAGCCCTGCAAAATGATAAATTAACACGGATCAAAACCGTGGAGAGAGGTCAACTAAATAATCGTTGCTAACCGGCTCCGGCAACCCTCGTCAATGGTGTATGCTTTTGACAGGAACGTAAGCCGTACTTGTGATTATTTTGAGGGCTATGAAGTATTTAGATCTTTGTCCACATGTTTACAGATTAAAAATATTTAAACGGCTTAAAGAAACTTCCATAGCGGTTGCGATTCTGTTGATCTGTTTCATTTAATTTCTGTATTTTTCATAATAATTTTATTAAAGATTTCTCTATCTACGAATAAGCCATTACAGTCGTTACAGTTTTAATGTGCATATTATTTAATTAATAGCTAAGTTTTAAACGAATATTTCTTTATTTTAAATTTGGAACGGATTTTATTATCATTCAAACGAAGTAATAAACAATTCAATTTGAATTTTGAGTTTTGATACTCTTATCGTACATAGTTATTATATTAATATTTATTAATTTTATATTAATAAAAAAAAAGTTTTACACTAATCATCATCACATTTCTAAAAAAAAAATATCTAAAATTATTTATTATCTTTAATCCGAACAGTGCAAATATTCACCAATCGTAACCTCTTTGTTTATAGGGGAGTAAAAAGGGATAGGAAGAAGCCAAAACCGCGTTCACGGTATCGCTCGCGTCATTCAATATCCACTGATATCTTATTTTGCCGCGCGAATAGCGCCGAACAGAATAGATAAAGATTCTGAGATCCTTTACACTGGTCTAAAGAATAAGCGACGGTCCATTTCTTTTGTTTTAAATAATCATAATTCAACAGGCATTGTGACCACGCATTTAGTGTATCTTTTCTATTTTATTGATGGCACATTGTTTAATTTTTATTATATTCATAATAATTTAATGTGACCTCATTACAGGATGGAATAAAATCTAAATAATGATAAATGATTAACAATATTTTTGTCTCTTAATTTAAAAATATCATATTTCTATAAGTAACTAACTGTCATCAACTGATATTTTCTTGTCTGTATTTTCATATGAAATTAGAGAGAGAGAATTTCGAGTAGTCTTACGGCCGAATACTGAAATGTCCCTCAAAGTTAAATGCTACTTAACATTGAAAAGCTCCTAAATTAGTATGCGAAATTGTAAATTAACGGCGTCTCAAATAATTAAGTTGAATTTAATATTTAAGTGACGTTTCAGTATTCGGCCGTTAAGCAAGAAGTTTGAGTAGTCATTACGTTAGTACATCATATATTTTTTTTTTTATGTAAGAGGGGGCAAACTAGCAGGAGGCTCATGGGAAGTGACTACCACCGCCCATGGACACCTGCAACATCCGAGGACTTGCAGGTGCGTTGCCGGCCTTGGAGGAAAGAGTACGCTCTCTTCTTGAAGGTTATTATATCATATCGGTTCGGAAAAGTCGCCGGCGAAAGCTGGTTCCACAGAGTGATTGTGCGAGGCAGGAAATGCCTTAAAAAACTGTTGTGGATTTCCAGACATCGAGGTGATGGGGATGGAATTTTGAGTTCTCAGAACACTCCCCGTGATACCCGCGATAGAGGATGCAGAGTGACCCAACATTTCTACACAAATCCAAAGGTTCAACCCGGTCGGTAATAGCTTGATCGTCGACAATTCGAATCGCTCTACGTTGAATACGGTCAAAAGGAAGAAGCTAGGGCGCTCCAGCCCAGAGGTGAGAGCAGTACTCCATGTGGGGCCGAATTTGCGCCTTGTATATATTTGTTATTTATCACAAAAAAATAAACCAATAAGCGTAGACATATTTTTTTTATAAATAAAACATACCTTATAAATATTTTTAATATACATTACAATATACAACGATATTTAAGCTTGTATCTTAAACGCAATTTGTTCAGTACTAGCGACTTATAACCACTGAACATTGAATTTTTCTCTTACACATTCACGGGAAACTGTGTTCGTTGTGAATGAACGTCAATAGACAACACAATAGATATTCTATTTATAAATATTTATTGAAATTATTTAAATCAAACGAATATAGCTTGCTTTATACGAATATCTACGTATATAAACTGTATTTTTTTATAAATATTGAATTGCTGTTAGTGCATGTAACGGTACATAACACTGTTATAACCCACTATTGTTATTTGTGCAAATACCAAAAATGTTTACCTGCTTAAATAATATGAAGTAAAACATGATTATGGATAATCGTTAGTTAGCGTATTAATCACACAATATTATTTCGTTGATATAATTGTTTATAACCTGGTTAGGATGCTCCTATAAGTGTTGATGTAGTCGAGTGCTTATCATATTATATTAAAAAAACAAAATTAATGTAATCACAATGTTTTTTTTTTATAGCCCGGGAGGGCAAATGACTGTACTCCACCTGATGGTAAGTGGTAGTAGAGTCCAAACGCGACGACGGCTAGTGCAGTCGGGAAAAATGATCTGCACTAGCCGCCCCCGCCTTGCCGGCCCGCAAGATGCCTCTTCACGCCTCGTTTGAAGGAACCCAGGTCATAAGAGGAGGGGAAGACGTGTGCTGGTAAAGAATTCCATGTTTTGTAGGTGCGACAAAGAAAAGAGTTGCCAAATTTCTTCGTTCGGGATGGAATTGATGTCACAGTTAGGCGGTGACATCGAGAGCCAGCACGCGTAGACTTGTGAAGGAAAGGGGAAGCAGGAATTAGGGAGAATAGTTCCTCTGAGCACTCGCCGTGGTACATTCGATAGAAAGCGCTGAGTGCCGCTATCTCTCGACGCAATTGTAAAGGCTCGAGGGTGTTGGTGGCCTTTACGTCGCCAATAATGCGAACCGCACGTCGCTGCAACCGATCCAAGGCCTCCAGTAAGTACTTGGCGGAGCCATCCCAAAGGTGCGAGCAATATTCAACGCAGGACCGCACCTGTGTTTTATACAACAGGAGCAGTTGTTGTGGCGTGAAAAAACGCCGCGCCTTGTTCAGGACTTCGAGTTTACGTGAGGCTGTTTTTATAACACCCTCGATGTGATCCTTTGGATTGAGGTCGCACCGAATGTCGATTCGGTCGCACCGAATGTATATTAATTATGTAAATGTGAAGTAAATAAAACGCAAAATCCGGACGCGATAGATTCTAGTTATTAATAAAATGTAATCAACTCATGTTTTCCTGGGAAAAGCCGGGATGTAATTTACTAAGATGATATAAAACAAAACGAATTAACAACAAAATTGGCGTCGTTAACTCTTTAAAATGAAATAATTTATTTATTTATTCTTCGCGAAGCAAACAGTTCAACTACACGTCATATACAATAAAAAAATTTTTTGCACTTAACAATAGTTACCTATCAATCATAATATTTTATCGTGGATAAAAAACATTAATACTTTCTTGTCATTGATATTTTCTTTCATTAAAATATCTTCATATTAAAGAATTTGATTGATAAGCGCAAAATTATTCAATAAAGGACAAAGGTTTACGAAATTTCAAACACAAACATTCAATGTTAAAAAAAAATCAAAGCCTCCGTTCTACACTGTCACCTCCAATCCACTTTCAATTAACGTGTCCAGAGGAGCGTTAACGCCATACACGCGGCTCCCGACTTAAAGCTTAGGACACATTTGCGGTGATATTGATAATAAAATTAACATTTGTATTGTAATATTATTTTATATGACGCTATTTAAATATGGAACAAAAAATATTAAGTTGGTAAGCAGTTGCCACTCGTTCGTCGTCCATTGGCATTTAAAAATACTAACAATCCCTTACTTCTTTAATGCGTTACCAACCTTGAGAACTAAGATTTTGTATCCCGTGTACATATTAATACGGCTAACGATTCGGTATGATGATTCTAAGTAAGATCCCGAAAGATATTCATATATAAGTTACTCTGTTAAACTAAATTTATTTGATATTATAAAAACAGCTTCCCAGAAATACTCTACAAATCTAGGTCATGGCGCTAAAATTATATTATTTTAAATAATTCTCAAGAGCTTAAAGTAAAGGCAACCACGTAAAACCTGGTGTCCCATCAGATTATTAGAGCATAAGAGTGTGTTATACGTTGGTTAGTCTTACTCTTATAATATAAATATTATTATTCCATAATAAATTGGATAGTGTATTTTATTTAAAAAAGTAAATTATAAACCACTATTTTATAAGCAAGTATATCCATAATATATTTTACGTACAAACATAATCTAATTGACGTTTGATGTTACGCTATAAGTTAAAATTTCATTTAAATTAATTAACAGTTAAATTATTTATGTTTACTTATGTCCCAACCCTTATGCGCTTCCCTCCCTTGCGCGTTATTCAAATATCTCTCAGACAGGGCAGGATGCTAATTACGTGGCCTAGGGTGTCTACTGGCGTCTACAGCCTATTGAAAGGCTACTTTGTGTAATAATAGAGACACGGGGACGTGAGACAAATACAATTTAAGTTTATAAAGCGGTGTCATAACGTTTCGACTAACTTGTTTTTGTTTTAATTGTTGAAAAAAAAGGGAAAATATTGAATTACTTATTTACATATGCGGATCATTTTCTCGATTTTACATTGTATTGTTTTCAAAATTCGTATTATCGTATGATTCTATCGTCCTACAGCTTAAAAAAACTTTCAAATTCTTTATTGATTTTCTGATTGTGATGATTTAATGAATCAGATGACCGTAGGTGGAACCATGATTAATACTTAAAACAGTTTTTTATTTTATTATACATATGATGTACAACCGTCAAAATTTACTTTATTAAGACGATTTTGACCTTCAGATAAGCAAATGTTTTCTTTAAAAACTTAGTGCTGTAATAAAATAAATAAAAATTTTAACAAAACAAAAACCGACTTCATAAAAAAACAAATTAATATGCACTAAAAAGTAAAAAAATAATTGCGTATTCTTCTATAATTTGATAATTAACTTACTATTTTCTACTCATCAATATGTAGGTACGAATGTGTTGTGTGGTTGATAATTTATTTACAATTATTGTTACTTTTGGAGTCGATGTCAGCCAAGGTGGGCTTATAACTACATACATAGTTGTAGGTGAGATGTGCTTGTGTCGCACGCGCAACTTAACGAAGCGAATAAAAGTCAATTTGTAATGTGTATGTTTTTAAAAGATTCCCGTATTATTATTGCTAGGTATATTATAGTGTTTCCTTAGCTGACATCGACTCCAAAAATAACAATAATTGTAAATAAATTATCAACCACACAACACATTCGTACCTACATATTGATGAGTAGAAAATAGTAAGTTAATTATCAAATTATAGAAGAATACGCAATTATTTTTTTACTTTTTAGTGCATATTAATTTGTTTTTTTATGAAGTCGGTTTTTGTTTTGTTAAAATTTTTATTTATTTTTCGATTTTTAGTGAATCTGAAGTACACTCACTAATTTGTAGAATATGGGTAGACCTACTAAACGTGCAGCTCATATGAGACAGTGCCGTTTATATTATTATTTAAATATATTAATCTAAAATAGTGAAACGTAAAGAAAAATGCATTTTGGTACTTAATTAATAAAAATTAGTTAATATGGTTAAATGTATGAATATAAATTAACATGTTTTGATTAAATAGATTTAGTTGGTGGGGTAATTTAGTTGGGCAGCCATAACATAACCAAATAGTTATTTCTAGTAATAATTAAATAAACTGTATGTTTATAGATGTTGTGTTATACCATTCTTCAACATAAAATATGACGGAATGTCTGTATATTAAAAAAAGGGGAAGTATCTATATTATCCTAACTTATATTATAAATGCGAAAGTAAGCTTGTTTATGACGCTTTCACGCCTAAACCACTAATCCGATTTAAAAAATTCTTTCACCAATGGAAAGCTACATTATCAGGGAGTAATATAGGCTACATTTTGTCGCCATATTCCCACGGGAACAGGAACTACGCGGGTGAAACCGCGGGAAAAACACTAGTAATCAATATATAAATATACATAAATATAACATGTATATAAGAGTACTTATACGATTCTATATATATATATGTATAATTTTCAAAATTGGTCTCAACTTTTAGGAGATGTTCAAATATGTTTCAATTACAAACTATGCATATATACTAATGCTTACATGCATAACTCATATTATAAAGAGGAAAGATTTGATTTCTGTTTGATTTTTTATTACGATTTAAATCAAAAACTACTCGACCGATTTTAAAAATTCTTCACCCTTAGAAAGCTATGTCTTTACCGAATAACATAGGCTATATTATATTTTCAAAATCTTATAGATCCCTACTTAAAATGGAGCAATGTAACCCAACGTATCAAACTGTTGCCTATAAAAGTTATTATTTCGCGTGCGCTGCGAAAACTATTGACGGTATATAAAGAAGTGTTTTTTACAATACTACTATAATTACTTGACCATAACGATGTTATGGTAGGTGAATGATAAATCTAGATAGCCTATAAAAGATTCGGCCGTGTATCGTTAATTTGCTACTAAGAATTGAAGATTTCCGTTACTTTGTCATGGATCCTATAATCAGAATCTAACCAAACTATCATCAAACAACCGTTGAAGTATACTCTTTCTAATAAAAAAAAAATCATCGAAATCGGTTGGCGTGATATTGAGTTATTCGTCCATTTGTCGCGCACATACCTCATGCAAATTTACGACTTATATGGTTTTCTCATGGATTCCATTGTCAAACCTTGACTAAAAAAAAATGGGACCCCATGGGAAGCAACCCCTTTCAAATAAAAAAAAAATCATCAAAATCGATTCACCCAGTCGAAAGTTATGAGGTAACAAACACAAAAAAAAAAAAAAAAAAAACATACAGACGAATTGATAACCTCCTCCTTTTTTTGAAGTCGGTTAAAAACGCATCGGTGTTACCACATATTTTATCGTTGCGTTTTGTAACTGTATTATACATATATGTACGCATTCATTTGCATACTTTTTTATTTAACAGCATTAAATCGATTCAAACTTTAAGTCCTATCAAATGACAATTACAAATTATTCGTAAGATCTTACTTTAATTAAGTACACTTAGATTTTCATGTCTTAATTTGATTAATAGTATATTATACGAGATATAATTTATTGTAGTAGTTTATCATATAAATTATTTTAATGATACCCAGAAGGTAAACATAAACAATTTATCTCCCACACTATAACAGACGATAAACATAACTTCCAGTTTAATTAAATTCACAATTTAAAAGCGGTCACAACACTACGCTGTTTTAAAAATATTCAAAGTCCCATGTTAATCTATCCTTTTGCTATATAATACAATTAGACAGCGTCCCGGAGCTAAAAGCCCGTGTATAATAACATTACTTTCATTTTCACTGAAGCGGGCGCGGGTAAATCAATTATACAGTTTCGTTTAGCTTATAGGAAACTACATAGGCTATCGAGTTTCAAAGGGTTTGTTTGAGTGTTCGGTATCATATCACAGTTACAACACGTACCATATTTATAATGAATATATTTTGTTTGTTTATTATTAAACCTTGTATATAAATATATTTTGGTATATCTGATTGAGTATATGAAAGTTGGCAAATGTATTTTTTTATCGAGAAGGTTATATATTACCTACAGAGTTTGAGACGTCTCGACATGATTAAAGTCTCGAACCATCATAGATATAAAGTAAGACTTTGAGACTTTTCTGAATTGCCATTTTTGGAATACTCAACAGTTAACATTACTTGGAGTCTAAGTCACATGTTAAATTTCAAAGATAATTTTTTTTGTACAAAATAAAACTTAATACAATCGTTTGTAAATAACACAGTATCACGATAAGATTTTGACAAGCACGGAGAAAGTCTCGAGAGACATGAAGTCTTTCAAATTGAGACCTGGGTCACGAGATTATACTAATACCATTTATACACAGACAGTATAACATCTACCAGGTAACGCTAATATGAAGTATTCAAGTATTTATTTGAAACCTGCCGTTTATTGATATGAAAATATCAGAGCGAAATATATTATAGATTATGAATGCTTAAATTGGTAGTTTGTTATACAGCAGTTTAAGAATTTGTTTAGGCGTGTCTATCAACCGCACTTCGGTTATTCCCCAAACAGCAATACTCTGTTATTGCTATGAATGTAATTATATGTAATTATTATATATAATTATCAGTTATTATAACTTTATACAAAGATAATATATAAAGATTATAACTTTATACATATATAAACTTTATACGTTTATATATGTATAAAGAACATAATTATTATCATCTTATTGTAGACATATATAACGTAACACCGTTGATAAATCGATTGATTGAGTTTTGTATATCATTTAAAATGATTATTTCATTTGGCAATTGGAAATTAAAAGCGAATTACAATTATGTTTTAGACAGAGAAGTCATACTAAATAGTATCGTTATGTAAAGTAAAAGTAAAGTAAAGTAACAGCCTGTAAATGTCCCACTGCTGAGCTAAGGCCTCTTCTCCTTTTTTGAGGAGAAGGTTTGCTTAATTTGTGTTTATAATTCATCTCGTGCTTGACGATGAAGGAAATAATCGTGATGAAATCTGCATGTGTCAAATTTCACTCAAATTCTGCCACATTTTTATTCCACCAACCCGCATTAGAGCAGGTGGAATAAGCTCCAAACCTTCTCCTATCGTTATGTAACATAATCATATTAATTCTAATGAAAACGTATACATTCCACTACGATACTTTTAATCCGGTTTTGATAGACTTGTCGCTGAATTTCATCCAGAACATGCATGTTTCCTCACATTATTTCTTTCAGCACTGAGCACGAGATGAATTATAAACACATAAAAAATCAGTAGTACTCGAAACCATTATATGGCTATCACGGCTTATACGTACATAATTTTGTATACATAGTAGTATTAACCAATAATTAATGTCTTGTACAGAATGATCAGTAGAACCACAACTGAACATGTATTTCTTTCTAAATTTTTCTGTTTTGTGTTTGTGATTGTTTTAATTATATACATATTATTTTAAATGATTAAGAAATAAGATAAACATTAGCCCATTGGCGCAATTTACAGTGACAAAAGTAAAAAAATAATAATTTATATACATAATATATAAACAAGTGATGTATATAAATTACATATATATATTTCAAATTATATTATATATGTAAATATGTAAATCAGTCAGCTGCTAACTTTACCACAGGCATTAAGTTTGTCTACCATAGAAGCAGACGACCATAATAAAAAAAATACATATCGAAAAAATAGAGCGAATGTTCTAGAACAAAACTGCGAGCAAACGTTAGGCTTATCATATTATCATTAAGATATATGTCAAGAACATGTCCACAATGTATGTGTGACCCAGTACCGACACTTTTTACGCAAGACAATATACAGGAAGACCCCTAAAACTTTTTTCCTGTTCCCTCCATTAACTTTACGGCTAACGATAAATCCTACCGACTTTTGTTTCTTAGTGTTGTATCGCAATTATTTACAAAGTAAAGGAAACATTCTATGTACAAAGAATTGTTATTTACAATTTATATATGTATATAAATAAAAAGTGATAAGCTAAAACTGCACAAATTTAATTGTCAACTTTTTTAAGAAATATTGCCTAATTGACACTTAAAGGTTGAACAACGTCCGCATCATAATTACATATCTTTTGACGAAGGTCCAAAATATTTATAACAGCCACCTGAGCCAAAGACGTACTAGGCACTAGGAGACCGACATGACTGTGGGCTACAGCGGTATATACATGGTGTAAAAAAACATGTGTCCGACCCGTGAAGTGGTTATTAGGTATCGTGAGTCGGTTCTATTTATGTAAACATTTTTAAAATATAATACCCATAAAAAAATTAATTGTCATTATCAATTGTAAATGACGAAAATTTCATGGACAACTGAGGTCATGACCTCGTGTCACACATGATTTCTTACATCCTGTATATGTTCTTATAGTTGGCACGCACTGTCTAAAAACACGGCGACAACGAGTTGCCCTTCTCCGCAGCAGGAAAACATAAAACGGATTGCGACTGTTCGAGGAAGCTATGAGTAAATATGTACTAGCAAACACGCATCACGCATGCTAGTAAGCTAGCTAATAAGTACTATGATTCTGAAAGAAATTACTACATTACTCACCCATGAAATGTCAAGAATCAGCTTTTGGTGGTATGCTATTTTGATATGTGTATTCATGAAATTTTATAAATATTATCGTCAATATCGCATATCGCTTTCTGACATTTGATGACCGTATTCTGCGGTTAGTTTCGAGTTTATTCTAACGGAATAGTCCTGGTTAGTTGTATCTGGCATGATACCAAGCCGAAAGAATGTGTATCACAAAGCAAATTAATACTTTAGTAAAAACAAATCGCTAAGAAATAAAAAACCTTACATTAAAATACCTAAAAGAAACGCTGCAAACTAAATTATCAATACGTTTAATTCGAATTATTCTCGTCTCGCAGCTCATTCGAAAATCGTGAAAATTATTCGCTACAACAATTCGCAAACCGACCGATCCATGACGGATATTCAAAGTTAAATGTACCGTTTAAAAATAAACAACTGGAAAAGAATTTATTCCTTCATGCGCCAATGTCGCGATAAATATACATCACCAAAGAATATTTTCAGAATATAATAATTTTTAAATGGCATTATGGTAAATGTTTTAAGGTAAAATAGTACGTGTCTACCTAAGAGTAAAACTCTAAACCAATATTTTGCTGTTAAAGACGCAAAAAGATTATCTTGAGTCACGACTCACGACTAAAAACGCCTTTTATCTTTCTTTTTAAAATTCTATTTTTTCCATAATACTAATAAAGACAACCGAAAACAATATTAGATACATATATTTTTAATAATGTTTTCATGCTATTTAACTTCAAAATCTTATTTGTATTTTCATATAAATATAAAACCACGAATCAATCGTCTTACTCGAGTATAAGGAGAAGGGGAAGGGGGAATATCACGACCACGGTATTTTCTATTTTATGTATAACACAAATGGCATGTTCGAAAATTGCATGAACAAAAACAACCTCCTTTCCATTCGAAGCGACTTGGAAATTATTCCACCACACTCCTTGCTGGTTGGTGATATACAATATGTTGATTTCATTCGATACATTTTTAGTTTATCGCGTCTTTTTCACAAGAAACTAAAATTCGTTATTATATTTATTATATAACATAATATACTTAAGAATTCGGCTACAAATCCAATTGCAAACTTCAACACTTATTTTTACGATTTGATAACCAACAATAAAGGTAATCATTATAATTATATATATCTATATAAATATATAATATATTGTTACATGTATATATTTTATGAGAGCAAAGTGAAATAAACTTGTCTAGTTATAGAATATATTTCTTAGACTAGAATCGAGTCCCTTCCGCACGGCTACACTTTTGATACTACGCTTCAATTTCGAATTTGTTTGTACTGCCTGATGGATTCCAATGAATGTTTATTCTTGAATGACGATGTTATTACTATTTGTGATTATTATTTACTTGCGATATAATGAATAATAATATTGTTTTCGGTTAAACTTCTAAAAGTATTTATTATTATAGATAAATCAGTTTCACAAGTGACTCATACACTTTAATTAAAGTGACCTTTTGGTTGTTATTCTAATTATATCATAGTAAAACATTTAGGCAAAGTAAAAATTTCCTTTAAAAATAATGTCACAATGAATATGAACCCTATAATTACATAATTCCCGCGATTTTTCCAGGTTTATATCAATACAACAACCTAGTATATTTAGCATTGTAATTAGTTCTATAAAATCATCATCGCACGCCGGGCTGGTCGAATGTATTGGGCGAGCAACTACACGGCTGATTTTCTTTTTTTTCCATAGACCGCAGACGCTTGTCGGTTTTTCGTGCCCACTTCAAAGGAGTCTGACACTCTCCGCCAACGGCGATCACACGTTAGCCTCTTATTCCTAGCCAATAGAGATACGTTGTCGTAATGCGAATAAGTATAATATAATTACTTTTTTCTGCTGCAATTGCAACATGAACAGTGATTCATTTTAGTAAATTATAGTTATGTATAATTATATCTTCACTACGTATTATTATGATAAGAATGTCATGATGAATATAAAAACAATCACAATGTTCAGTAGATTTTTTTTTAAATCATAGATGGACGAGCACCTGGTAAATGGTCACCAACGCCCATTAAAATTTGTATTGTAAGAGATGTTAACCATCGCATACATCACTGTGCGACCATGTGCGACCAACCTTGGGAACTAAGAAATTATGTCCCTTATGCCTGTAATTACACTGGCTCACTTACTCTACAAACCGGAAAACAACAATACCAAGTAGTGCTGTTTTGCGGTAGATTATCTGATGAGTGGGTGGTACCTACCCAGACCAGCTTCAATAAAGCTCTACCATCAGTTAAATAATAGTTTATAGATTTTTTGACAACTTCAATCGATTAAATGTCAATGATAAACTGATTTAAATGATAGACTCATCAACAAAATAGCGTATTAATTAATTCATTTTTTAATATTTAATCATTGATACAAATTTCTTAATTAATGCCAAGGCAGAAAGTTTTTAATATAATATTTTTAGAACATGACCTAATTAAAATTATGCGTAAGCCTGCGGTTATTGTATTAAAATGGCCTTAATTTTATATTTATGACTATGTTATCGATAGGGTAATTATTCATTTCAACGCATTCTCGAGATAATATTAACCAAACATTCGTGAAACACAGTACAAAGCTGTTAACCTACTGACCCTTGCTACTTAAGCCTATGACAGATGTTTTCACGGCTGAAATTGCCATTAAACACGCCATTTAAACATAAATTGTCGCCAACGCATTTTAAAAAACCAACTCTTCCACAGAATAAGAAATATTAAAAGCGCTCGTTATCAAAAGTTCCAGTATACAAAACATAAGCTTAATGATATTTTGCTCTGTTTTTTTCTTTTATCTCTGGAATGACCTTGCGTGACAAATAACACTGCAGAGTTGCGATAGGATAAAAACTATCGAATGAGGTCAGAATGGCAAGCTATTTTATTATAAGTTAACTATATATGTAAGAAGACAAAAACAAAACAATTCAAAATGTTATGCTCCTCTGTTTGTCAACTGGTTTTATTTTCATTTTCGTTTGGTAATTTTCGGAGAGCTTCAGTGTTATCAATAAAAAAAGAGTTCGATACTTGGTCTTTCTATAAGTTTTCATAAAATTTCAATATTTATTATCACCATTACGGTGATAACTCAACCACTAGACAGATAAATAATCTATAATTCTATAAAATTATGAGTCTTCTAGCTATAGAATATAATAGAATACTTTACAAAGCTAGAAGACTTCATTAAACAATCATCAAGGTAGGAACACTTATTTTTTTTTAAATACACACTGTCTTTTCCTAATGTAGGTAAATTAATGATTTGTTCCAGGTAACACCGCCGACTGTTATACATATTTACATAATATATATTTTGAATAATATGTATAATTCCATAATACATTTTATTTTATACGTAAGTATGTATGCACGGAAATCAATTATATATCACCCGAGTAATGCTTCAAAAATCAAACTAAAAATAAATTGAATTTCACTTGTCAAAGTGAAATCAAGTGTAGCAATAATATCACTACGACCAAACCTCTATTACACCCTCGACTCCCTATCGTCGAGAAGGTATTGCTTCTGGTATCAGCAAATCTTTGAGGGTTCGGGTGCAACATTGCAATTTAAAGATAGTATTTCCGATTTTTTCCGCTCGGATTTTTATTGAACTAGTTGACGTTGTTAAGCAATAGTTAGAGATAAAAGAAAAAAAAAATACATTTTCTTTGTAGATAAAATAATACCTTGTTTTCTATTAGCGTTTACGATTGTAGAATGTCAACTTGGCTAGGAACTCTTGTATTCAGAGAGAATTTTGATCTAAATCGTTAGAACCATTTTCGAGAATTACGAAATAATTATATTTTTAAATAAACAAGGATTGATCGTTTAATTTTAATAGAATAGATTAAGTATAGACGTTGTTAACAACGTAATTATTTGCATAGATTTTAATTAAAACCTAGTTAAATCAACCAATTCAAATGACACGCATGAAACTTAATTCAATATTACCTTGACAAATAATACGTAACTCGTCAAAGTAATTGTAACCTAATTAAAGAAATTCGAGCAACATTAGCGCGAAGGCAATTAGTATGTTATAGTACAGGAGCTCATATTGATATTTTAAAACACTTAAAATAATTATTTTCAATTAATTCGTTCTGTTGCAGTTGATTTTCAAATAGAGGTTTTTTTCTAGTCCAATTAGTAATTTACTAAATATTAAATTTTATTTTATATAACGTAGTTTGAGACATCTAAAACATTTTTGGCAACAAAAACATATATTTATCTTTTTAAATATATTTTCATAGTATTCGATATGAGGAAGACAATGAAAACAAATGTATCATAATATATGTAATGTCTCCGAACTTTGTTGGCTACTTTCAGTACCAACGGAGTTGGGAAGGCCTGAACTTCGTTTTGTTACTAAATAGTTTTTGTATGCTCTCCACTAAGTAAAATAATTCATATGAAGCATCAGCTTGCCAAATACTAATTTAAATACTTGTTATACCGGATTAAGTCGCTATGTTGCAAAATCAAGGAAGCAAGTTGAATTTACAAACTGTTACTGTTAGCTAATTTACGAAAGTATCACAATTACTTTACAGTATATGAAGCATTTCATAAATCAAGTAAGTACATTCATTTTAACCTTCATTAACTGGGGCATTAGAGTCCATTCAGGTAAATCTCAATAAACACATAACATAACGTTTCACACGATAACCTCTTAGACTATTAGTATATTAAGTAAACGTCAAAATTGTAACATAATCACGTTACTACTCTGATATATTAGGCAAGAGTTCGTTGGATCTTAATTACCCCTTACCATGAACTTAGTTTCGTCTGAAATAAGTCAGTACTTCGCACTTACCGAGTATAACGCTCTTTAACTCAGAATCATAATAATTACCAAAGTTCATAAAATGTATACCTATATATGTAATATGTAATATAATAAATGAACAATACACTTATCTTTTTCACTAAACATATTAAGATATAAGAACATAAGAAGACTGAAGATTAATAACGAATATTTTAAATACAATTAGTATTAATTAATTAGTAGTAATATTAATTTAGTACAATATTAACTGAATGTATATAAAATAAACTTTTAACTATGTATATAAATGTATATGTTTACATAAACTCAACCGTTAATTGTATCACCAATATCGTAACCAAGTAATTGAAATAGATACTAACACGATTCCAAGATATTATACTGCCTACCCCAATAACACCGACATTTGTGCCCCATTCACCCGTAAACTGAATAAGGTCACGCATAAATACATGTCATGGTACGCGTACGAGTATCTTGGATCATTCGATATATACCTCGCTACGTGGTCTGTTTCGTAATGTGTTACCAAAGAGTAAACAATTGTAGAATCACCATTTATCCAAAAAATATTCCATAAACATGATGATATGCCTAAGCTAGAACTATCAAAGTATTAATTTATATAATCAATTACAAGCTTATCGTTGGACTTTAGAGGGATAAAATAATAATAATATAATAAGTGTTTTTAATAAACCCAGTTGATTTAATTGGATATCACATCAATCATCTCTCGGTCTATACGTCAGCTTTATATGGAACATGTTTCATTTTTATATACCTACGTTCTTACAATCATATGTTATTATTTCCGAAGATACTCATCTAAATTACGAATAATAATAACAGGTTTTATTAACGATTAATTGCTTACTATACCTTTTTTATATAGGTTGTTGAAGAATATTACAAATAAATCAGGTTGTTCATTTTAATAAATATAAAAAGTAGTTCTTGCAAATTATTATCTGTTAAATTTAATATAATTATTGTGTCTAATATCATAAACAACGTTAAAGTTAATGGATATGTCAAAAGTGTACGTATATATTATGAGCTAGCAGCCACCTCGACTATTGCATGTTTCGAGTAAAGCCTGTTGCGTAGTAAAACATTTTTACCCATATATAATGGAAATGCGATTGAAGTAGATTTTTAGATAAGATGTATATAGGCTTTTGTTGTGTCACCGTTGGTGCACAAATAAAATAAAAATAAATGTCTGTATAAGACAAAGTTATTTTAATATTAGAATAGTGTATTTAAATTTAATATGGTACGCCATCTTTCTTTTTCATCCAATCAAACAAGTAAATAGTATTTTGGTGTGGTAACACCAATACAAATAATATAGTCTAAAATATTTTTTAGGATAAGGATGAAATGTTGCGTTCAAAAATCATTATTATATTATTATGTTTTTTACATTCCACAGATAAATTCTCGTTTTACATATACCTATGCTAAGTGGAAAATATGTGTTTACATTAGGACCTTTGACAGGCAAATGGACCGAAGATAAGTGTTCATATCTGCACATAGATATTAATATTGTTGGAAGTATAAGCCATTACTTATAGCCGCTGACGTGATTTCGACGTCCTTCATGATATTGGGATCTGCAAGCCTTTCAGAAACATGTATTTAAATAAAGTTTTTTTTTATGTTATAGATAGGGGAACGGCCAAATCGGCACCTAATGTTAAGGGCACCAATGCACCACGAATCTCGTGAACGAAGATGTTATGTCCCTTATGGCTGTAGTTACACCGGAGAGTAAGTGAAACCCAGATTTATTAATAGTCATAATTTTACGAACACTAAATTTACATTAAGCATATTGTGTTGCTAAAATATATTATGAAAATTTCAATCTCCACACAAACAAAGTATATTTGTCGCAGTTAATGGTAAGAAGGTATAACAAAAAATATTATAATATTCTGATTATTTTATTTTCTTGTCGGACGAGCACATGGACCACCTGATTGTAAAGGTCACCAACGCCCAAATACATTGACATTACTTACATCGCCAATGCGCCACCAACCCTGGGGAACTAAGATGCTATGACCCTTGTGCCTGTAATTACACTGGCTCACTCACCCTACAAACCAGCAATACCAAGTAATGCTGTTTTGCGGTAGAATATCTGATGAAAGAGTGGTACCAACCCAGACGAGCTTGCACAAAGCTCTACCACCGAGTAAATTCCACAATAATTTTTGAATACACTTTCAAGAAGACAAGCACTATCGACTGTATCCACCGTAGTTGGTTTAAAATTCAAATATGGAATAATCTATGGACTCCTCCAGACTGGATGTTTCTGCTAAAATCTAAAGAGCGAAATAATATAATGTAACAATAAAATAAATCAATACTACGATATCCATATCGTAATAACCATAAATTTATATTGATAGAATCTTCCCACGGCAATTCTACGTCAAAGTAATATATCGAATTGTGAATACGCTGACTTCCAATTTGTTTTCGATATAACTCGGATTTTTCTTTTTATAGCAGAAATTTTAACAATTTCTACAATCATTCCTTTTTCTCTGCACGAGCATTTAATTTTAATCTCAAATACAACTTTATATCGCCAGATTCACTTTATTGGTATTATAGATAAAATATTATTTTAGATATTGAAAGGCAAATCATATAATATGATAGGTACGAGTTTTTCATGTACTTGCTGTAAAATTAACGAAGATGGTATAAGTACAATTTTTTATTTTTAATCGTCAAACACCTATTTTTCGCAGTAGTTGGTAAAATAATACGTACTATAATATTTTAATAATAAAATTTGAAAACCAATAAGTACGTTTATTGGATAACATCTGCGTCATGTTCGAAATAAAAACGTGTGAGCCTCGTTTCGGGATAGTGAGGGATTGGATTCCATTTCATTCTAAGACCCTTCTACTCTTCTTGATCTATCTTGTAAGATTAGACTGGAGAGCCAGGATTCCATCATTTTGTTCGTAGAATAACAACCCTTATGTAAATGATATATTGATTTAAAAATTCGCCGTTACATAAGTAATATTTTCTCCGCATGTGTCAAATATTTCAGATAATAATGATTCGTCTTATTTCAAGACACAAGTACAGAAATTATTGAAACTTGCACATAATATTATTGCTCCCATTACAGTATAAATTTAATTAACATAATATAATTATATGTATTTATAACATAAAAACAGATTTATTTAAGTATTTATTATAATTACAAATCTTGCTTTCAATTTATATTTTAATAAATGAATTTAAATAATTTGTAATGAGACCTAAACTGGAATAAAGTGGAATAAATAAAGTATGTTTACCACAAGTATGATATTATGCTATGTCGAAGAAGCCATTGATCATCAGTGTCCTAATTAAACTGATCGTATTATATACTAACTACCACCACGCGTAAATTCATATGTCGTCGTTAGTATGTCGTATATATGTATTATTTAGAAAGAAGCCAATTTACAAATCCTATTTCTGATTTTTACTTTTAGCTAACCAACTTTTGTCGCTTAGAAAATGTGTGCAGTCTCTGGCATCAATTTATTTTGCTAAGCATAATAGAATTTTTCAAAGAGGGCAACACCGTTAGTAGTTTTGAGACTTGACAGATAACGTTATTACTACAAGATACTTCCATTACACGCTTGATGTATAGTTCGTGATGTGACGAGATAAATGTAAACAAACTTCCTTTGTTGTCATTGTAGCCGAAGGCTTGCACAAGAGCTTGAAAGCATTTACGAAATAGAATTTTAACAGTCCAATGCAATTTTAACGTATCAAATAATTTATTATGTAGCCAGTCTTACATTTTTTATATATCACGTATACGTAGTTTATGTATAAAGTACAATTATTTTGAAGTTGAGAAGATTCTGGAGCTTATTCCACCACGCTGCTCCAGTATGGGTTGGTGATTTAAACGTGTGGCAGAATTTCAGCGAAATTAGACACAGTCATGCAGGTTTCCTCCATCCAGATGGAAAACATCTGGACTCTACCAGATGTTTTCCATCACCGACAAGCTCAAGATGAATTAAATAAACACAAATTAAGCACAGGAATATTCAGTGGCACTTTCCCATGACCCACGGTCATTGATTAAGATTCACTGGGCCATCACCGCTTATGTATACTATAATGAAAATATAACTCAGTGACATCTAGTCACACTATCTGAAACGACCGTCTAAGTTAAAACAGTGACATCTATGAGCAATCATTGGAAGCATAGAGTAAATGTACTGAGACATCATCTTATATTTTTTTAATAAAAAAATAAATTAAAAGTTGCTTTGATAATATCTTTAAAAAAAATTTAAGTTGTTAATAATGTTGGTAATTTGATTGAATAAAAAAAATACTTGAGATCTTATTTGACAATACATTTATTTTTGTATTTTGACCGCAAAGCAGTACAAGCCTTGTACAAAAAAATACACTACTTTTGTAAAATTAAATGCAATAAATAAATATTACATATTATTATATTTTATGAAATTACTTAAATAATTTTATTTTAAGTTTATATTATTCATATTTTATGTACAATTTACAAATTAGTACATGGAATTTTGTAAAATATTTGTAAGCTGGCCACCCACACCTATGACGTTAGTAAACCAATAGGAAATGTTATTGATCGATTGAAGATTTTAAAAAATAATACAAACATCAATAACTAGTCGTGGTCTCGTCAGTGTTCACTTATTCAGTTCAGAACCAGATCAGTCGCGAACAAAACTATATTAACTCTACTGATTTAGTTTATCAATTAGCACATCTTTGACGAGACCTAGTACCGTAGTTATTCATAGGGACTAAACCGCGGAGTTGACGTGTATTAGATTTTTTTAAATAATAGAAAAATGAAGTCGTGTAATTCTTTTCTACCTTTATTTATTGCTCTTGCTATTTTAAGTCGAAGTGTATTTTGTTACGAAATTGATACCTACGATTTTCTGATGCCAAATGTTTGGCCTAACAAGGTAAATAATTTAACTTATCATACATAAAAAAATCAATAAGTATCTTTACGCTTAGTACTCTTATCGCTTTTAATTCAATTTTTAATGGTCAGTGTGATTTAACTACTAAATGTTAGAAAAATATATTTAAAAATATTGCTTCATTAATTTTATTAGCAAATGGTATTGATAAGAATTGTTTAAAATAATAAAACAAACTCATTTATCTTACTTATTCTTGAATTTAATGATTTATAAATTGTAATATGGGCAAAGTTTTTAAAAGTATTAGGCATACATATTGGTACATTTAGTGCAAAGCCTATAATCATTACATAAATATTTTGTTAATTTCATGGAACACCAAAAGAACTGAAAAAATTATTTATTGTATCTAAATAATAAAGCTATTAAAGCTTACATTCATACTCAAAAAATGTTTAGTGTTCATTGATTTTTGAAGTATTCATTAAGAACTTGATTCTTCAAACATTATGGAACATTTAACGTTACAATAATTATATTGAAATTATAGTTTGAAATTTAAAAAAAGGTTAAATTATATAGGTAAAATATATATAGTCCTTGAACTTGTTTGAATTTTTGTAGCACTAGACATGTACATATAAAAAAGGGAATATAAACTATAGAAATGGTATGTACCATGCATAGCGATTTGATATGCATACCTTGGTTATTGTATTGTTTAGTTTATATTGTATCACAATTTACAAGTAGCAGTCTACTATAATTACAAGAAAACCTTAAACTCAATGATGTAGGTACCTAGGTCTTGTAAAACACAGCATAGATAAACTTGTGTTATGTTTTATTTAAATGATTTATCATATTAGACCACCAATTGACAATTGGTATGGCTAAAAAGTATTTTTATTGCATTATTTTATACAGTATTTTGCTGGGGTGTAAGGGAGAAGGGGAGTTACAGGTAATTGTTAAAAAAAAGAAGAAATTATTCTTTCTATGGCTTCAATCTTCATACAAAATTTCATCAAAATTGGTTCAGTGTATTAGTTCAGCCTTGCGAGTGTATTTAGTTTCACATCTATAATATTAATATATATATATAAAAGCCTGCAATTAAGCACTTGAGTTTTATCTGAACATCACTGATAAATAGTATAAGGGGATTTAATATGTGGGTGAAGTGTGTGGGAGGCAATCGCAATAAATATTATAGATTTGATTGAAACAAAGTCTAATAATGAGACATTACCTTAAAGTACTTAAGATCCAATTGTAAATCTAAATGGATTTTTAATATTTGTTATAATATTTCATCATTTCTATTTAATCTAATAAATACATATTTTTATATAACATTCTCTATCATTTAATATTTCAATTTTATTTCTAACCATGACATTCAAATTTCAAAAATGTGTTATATATTTCTTTAGATTGAATTTGTTTTATAACTATGTAAAATTTAATTTAAGTATTAAATCATTTCTTATTTTAAGCTGTAACTACTAAGCATACTCAATTATAGAGTAAAAAAAACCGTGAAATCAGTGGCTAGTCCATAGATTAGAAGGTTAAAATCAGAAGTATGTCATAATCATAGTTTAAACCATGATTGTGATGTGCTTCTGATCCAGCACAACAGCTTTTCTCAAGTAATAATAGCCAACTGCACAGGACATATTATCAAGTGTGCATAAACACAGATGTCTTCTATTCCAAATCTAACATGACCAAAATAACTAAAGGTAGACAAGCATCGGCTTTATGTGCTTTCTTCGTGTCTACATGTCATAGTCTTTTCAAACTTCTAGATTCTGGTCTGCTACAGAGAAATTTTCGATACGAAAAATAATAACTGCGTTTTGGTTGATCCCGGTGTTGTACACAAGACTTCAAAAGTCCATTAGACCATTCAGTAAAAAAATGTAAACTACCTAATTCTATAGTCTACACTAAACATTTATGACAGCTATATTTTTACAAAGGACTATATTAAATTTTAATCATTCCTTTTACAGGATGAAGTATACTTATGCACACCAATAAGAATAGCTCCTGAGAAAAACTTCTATGTGGGTGAGTAAAATCCCACCATGCCAAACTAATAAATTTCGAATCAGTAATAATTTATGTCTTTTTTTCAGTGGGATTTAAGCCTAATGCTACCATGCATACAGCCCATCACATGCTTCTATATGGCTGTTCTGAACCTGGATCTAATGACTCAGTATGGTGAGTTTAATATTAATTATAGTTTTTTTTTTAAACTGAGACAGCATGGAAAAATCTATAATGATAATAGATAAGTATTAAGTAGTAATAATCTGGGGCGTTCAAAAAGGTGCTTTAAAAATAGCAATGCTATTCTTTTTTCAATAATAGTTTATCACTGTTGCTATTATAGTTTAAGATTTCTCTGTATTGTCAAACACTATAATGAAAATATTTAAAACACACTAAAAATACAACAAGCAAAGTTTATCAACAAAATAGTTGATGGTAAAAATAGTTAGTTGAGACAAACAATAACAATTTACATAACAAAAATAAAAGAATACAACATCAAAGAAAATGTTATTTATTTACATTGAAATGTCAATGTGAATATTATTGTATCCAACACAAGTTAAAGTTTATTTCTGAACTTAAAAAATGATTCTTTATTTATAACTATGATTTGGAAATGAAATCATATTTGGCACACGGACACATGTGTCAGATTTCCATCTAACACTTGAAGATTGTCTTACAATTTTTTTCTTCACCGCTGATCATTAGATGAGTGGGCTTGAACTTGTGTTTAATTTTAATATTTTGTTACACTGTAACAATATTATTAAAAGTAAAGCAAAGCAACATACAAAACTATATAAAGGTGAAATAGTGCAAGTAAATAACATTGAGTGCTAACGAATTTCACATATATATGGTAATATAATGAGGCACATAAACATAACAACTGACCTTCATAAAACGAAATGGCCTGAGAAATGCGACATAAAACTATCTATACCTTACAATAAACCCGCAATGTTGGAGTGGTCAGTATATACATTAAAAAATATGTATGTACAAAAAAGATTTTTTGTTTTTATAAATAAGTTAATTTCACAGAAAAAGAAAATCTATGAAAATCAGCATAAAGTTCCTGCTTTTCTGTAACCCAAACTGCGTGAACTTTTCGCTTTATATTGTCTATGAGCTTCTTTCTAATTCAGCTTATGTTTTACTAAATTTTATATAAAATTATATATAGGCAATAAAGTTATAAGAAAAGTCAATACTCTACGAACGGGACTTTTAAATCCAATATTTTCAGCTCTTAATTTACAGTATTGCCAACTTATAAGACTCGAATTGAATCAGCCGATATAATTATAACATGGATTATATACTATCTGTTTTCTTTCGGCAAATACGATCGACTTTAAACGTACAGTTATTTACTTTATAATTTTTTATTTTATTCCTTCACGAGTATGAGGAATATTTTTACAGCGATAGGCTTGGATTTTATACTTAGATATTTAATAATAGGATATAGCTTATAGTGGTAAGACGGGGAATTTTGACGATGATACCGGTTTTTGTTTTGTTAATTTTACGATTGCTGAATTTAAGTAATAAAAATACGTTAACAAGGTTTTAAATTGGATATTGGAATTGATACATTAGAAATATTTGAAAAATCTAGTTGTGAATGGCCAACACCTTGACCCGCGTTAAACGCTGATGAACATTCTTTTGATGAACATTCACTTTACTTATTGAGATGATATTGGCTCAACAGAACAGTCTAACATTTATTTAAAATTTCAATTAAATCTTTTAAAAAATATAACGTTTTATTTCATTTGTTAATCTCCAAGATGTTTTTTTTTATAATTATTATACCTATTACATTTATTTTGTAGGTATTTCCTTAATATAATTAAAAATATGATTAAGGTACTTTTTTAGTAATCAATTAAAACGGAATTAGTTATTTTGCATGTATAAGATTCTTAGGTTGTTTTACTGTTGTTTGGGCTTTGTGCAAGTTCGTCTGGATAAGTACCTTCCGATATCAGATATTCTACCGTAAAACTGGTATTGTTGTGTTCCGGTTTGAGAGTGCCAATGTAATTACAAGCATAAGGAAAATAACATCTTAGTTCCCAAGGTTGGTGGTGCAAAATATGCGATTTAAACGATCCTTTATAAAAATATATATATACTAATACTAATTTATAATACTAATGTCTATAAGCGTTGGGGATGACTTACCATCCGGTGGCCCTAATGCTTGTCCACCTACATATTCAATAACAAAAAACTTTTTAAAAATACATAGCATAATTAGACTACAATTGAATATCGCTATAAATTAAGTGCTGAAGGAAGTTACAAGTATAAAAGCTAGTTTTTATCACTTCTTCTAAGTACAAACTGTATAACTACTTATTTAAATTTAACATTGGCATTGACGAGTTTTGTATAAATTTACAGGAGCTGCGGTGAAATGCAGAGTAACGAAGTGGATAGCTATTACAACACAGCAAGCCCTTGCGGTTCTGGATCACAGGTGCGTCTAGAAAACCCTTCATATATTTAGGATACTTGAAACTGCTTAATAATTTATTTAAAAAAAAAAGTTTGATCGTGTTTTGCTGACGCTTTATAGTTTTCGATATGAAATTATTGTACAATATATTTTTTTATGATACAATACCAGTAAAAAGTACCATTGGTACTTTTTTTTTACGGAATATCTTAGGGCACATTGTCAACAATACATATAATTATGCGTTTATTAAGTCTAAATATGACGTCAATTGTCTTGTTTGAAATTATGAAAAAACTGCTGATTGATTTATCTTGTTTACGACCTAACTCTAAATCTGTCTCTTTATTTATAATTACAATTAAAATTTAAATCTTACAGATAAGGTTTTTAATATCTTCTCTTTCTGGTAGCTTAGGTTTTCGATCTATCTTGCTTATGTTACATTATATAATATAAATTTGAAGTTATGTTCCACTATTAACTTATGTATGTATGAAAACTAAATAAAGGTAATATTTTTATAAACAGATAGTATATGCGTGGGCTCGTGACGCTCCTAGTCTCAAGCTCCCAAAGGATGTGGGCTTCCTCATCGGCCACGACTCCTCCATCAAATATCTCGTGCTACAAGTACACTATATGACCAAGTTTCCAGGTATGTTTGTTCATTATTCTCTTGTTTGTATCCCATTTATTAGGTAATAAGTCTGTGCAATGTGTAAACTGCATGAAAAAGTTTTAATAGACTCTTACGGCTGGCCACAAGCTGGAAACCAGAAAGGCAAATGGGCCACGCGATGTTAAGTGATCACCACCGCCCAAAGACATTGGCGATGTAAGAATTATTGTTAATTCCTTACATCGCCAATGCGCCATCTTTGAAACGAAGATGTCCCTTGTGAATTACACTAGCTCTTAACCTGGCTCTAAACTTCAAACCGGAATATAACAATAATAATTGTTAAGTATTCCCGTTTAGAGATAGAATATCTGATGAGTAGGTACTAGGTAGTGGTGGTGGCCCAGCCATACACCAAGTATTGATGTATTTTTGTTTCAAAACTGTATAAAAACAGGCCCCTCTTTCCCATTGGGCACTCTGGGCACGTGCCCCGCCATCGATTGGGGCCCCCTAACCTCTGCCAGACTACCAATCTATAAACATACTTTATTACCGAAAAAAACATGTTTCGGCCATAGGAGCCCCATTACCCTAATGTTCCCAGGGCCTCCAATAGGTTAAAGACGGCCCTGTATATAAATAACTAATAAGTTTATACTGTATTTATATCATTAATTTAATTAGACAAATAATTTGTTTTAGTTGGAAAGACCGACAACTCTGGCGTATTTTTGGAATATACAACAACTAAGTAAGTATCACTTATGTATTATTTTATTTGATGTAATAAATTTTGATATCAGATAGAAAATCTGTCTTCTAAGAAAGTTAATATAATAAAATACTATATAATATTAGGAAAACTACAAAAAACATAAGCGGAGAAATGTTTGTGTTATCAACATAAATGGTATTAAATTTACGAGAATGACCAAGGTCTTAAAATTTCAAGCTAACACAAAACTTAGATTGAGAAAGTAATGCCTTTTGTTCTTCATGTAAGGCTAGCTTTTATTTGGTGCCAATTTTGAATAAATTACAAGAGTTCTAGATTGTATTTGTGAAGTTTCTACTTAGTAGGTTGTCTGTAACTGGCTTAAAATTCAGTTGTTACATTTTAGACAAATAGGCCCACTTGGTGTTAAGTGTCCACCACCTAGAGACATAGGTGGTGTAAAAAATATCAACTATTTCTTACATCACCAATGCGTGACCAACCTTCGGCACGAAGATGTCATGTCCGCCATCATAAATAAAAGCTAATAACAACATTTTCGCTTGCAGAATGCCGCGCCAGGCGGGCGTGTTCCTGCTGGGCACGAGCGGGGTCATCGCCCCCCACGGCATCGAGCACATGGAGACGGCGTGCACCGTCAACGAGGACAAGGTCATACACCCGTTCGCGTTCCGACCGCACACGCACGCTCTCGGTGAGACATGATCATTTGAACTAGAACTCTATGAATTGGGTTAAGGGTAGAAATTATAAAATCAACTAAAATTCATCTGTTCATGCATAAACTATTAGCAACATAACCCTAGCGGCTAGTTGCAGAATTAAGTAACGGCAGATATTAAACACTTTTTGCTTAAATATGTACTTTTGTTTAAATATTTTTACTTAAATAATGTAATCTTAATACTGTTACTTTAAAATTTAAATATTCTAATTCATATTGAATGTTTTTGTCAACTACTTGCAATTAAACTTTTTTATTTCATGAGTTAAACTCATGTCAGAAACTTAAATATCAGAAATTTTCTTATTAAGCCTTTTACTTTTAGGTACCCAAGTAACCGGCTACGTTGTCCGTCGGTCTGAGAAAGGCGATACCTGGCAAGTGTTAGGTAGCAAGAATCCACAGCTACCCCAGATGTTCTACCCCGTTGTGAACACGTCTCCTATTACAAAGAACGACGTGCTGGCTGCCCGATGCGTTATGAATAATACCCGCCATCACGCTGTTCAGATTGGGTAAGTTGACATTTAATATAAGTTTATTTTTAATTTTATTTAAATAATTTAGATAACAACTGAAACAGGCGTCATTTATAAACTCTGCTAAGCTACTTTTTAAACAATAATCTATCTCTTTCTGTTATTATTGATTTCACATAGGACAGAACAAGACATAGCATTGCTTAACTTATCACCCGCTAAACGACGTTAATAAAAAGCAGCAAGCCATTGACAACGTGAAATATAGTATCAACTCTAAAAAGGCTATGTCAGTGGAAGTAACCACCATTAGGGGACTTTTTTGAAAGTATATAATCATCGCATGTTTTGATGATAAAATATAAAAAAAATAATATATAATTCAAATCTAAATAATAATAAAGTACAAAAAATATGAATTTGATTTCTATACTGAACTTTCAAATGAGGTATTATATTTTGTTTACTGATAAAAAATGGTTTAATTTACGCTTGTGATGTTTATATATGTATGTGTGTACACATACAAGTACCACTCTTATAATATTAATTATAACATATATGTTTATAATTTCTAGACCAACAAACAACGACGAAATGTGCAACTTCTACCTTATGTATTGGGTTCAAGACGACACCCCTCTGACCCAGAAGTATTGCTTCTCCGCCGGTCCCCCTTACTACTATTGGAACAGGGCTCCCGAGGCGTTCGATCGCATTCCTGACAGGGATTTCAATATACTGTAAGAAGTATAACATTCCGATATGTTCCTTAACTATATAGACTAGGAGCTGGTTGTAAAATAATCGATCTGATTGAAAAATAGAGCGTGAAACGCTAAAAGAAAATTTTATTTTTGATCTCAATTTAAAATATCTATCTAAGAAAATAAAATGTAGCTGTCAAGTTTTAAAATGGAAATAAAACATATTATATCCCATATATTTATGCAGCTCATAGTCTTATAGTTTTATTTGAATCTGTAGCACAACATTTTATCTTGTTATGAAATATTTTTAGAGTTGTAGTAAGTCCTGTTTTGTAGGCGACATGCGTTTAACTTATATTTCACAAGCGTTAAATATGTTACAACGTCCTTAGGACAAGTTATTGTAGTTACTTAAATTTAGTTAGCAATAGGGAATATAGAATACTGACAGCAAAAATTAAAATATAATAGACTAGAAGAAATAAGAAAATGAAATTAAAATGTCATTGTTTAAAGTGGCCGGATACACAATCTGAAACTTTATTTATCTGAGTTATATACATATAATACTTTATTGCCTTTATATAATTATGTCTTATTTATATTTCAACTTTTATATATGACTAGCTGATACCCGCGACTTCGTCCGCGTTGCTTGATATATTAACAAAATTTTCTTATGTACGAAGGAAAATACATCAAAAAGATGGCAAGCCAAAATATACTTTGTTTAAACATACATCACTGAACACGCAGTGAATATACAAATCGTTGTTACTTGAAACTTTAATAACTTTTTATTAACTGAAAATATCGCAACCATTTTTTTTTTTGAAAAAGCATTTTTTGTGTCCCTTTTACTTTCAATAATGACATTAAAATAATGACTGTCAGAGTATTCTATATTCAAATATCAACCCATTTTTAAATTGAAATCATGTGTTATAAATTGGTTGTATAATTTGATTAAGGAAGTGAAATATATAGGAAACATTGATATTCATAAATATGTATTGAAGAATCAGATTATAATATGACTTTGTTTTATAAACGTTACAATTTTTTTTATTCGTATCTAAATAGTAAATTATTTCATTATATAATATTTAATGTCTTAAGAACATTTATTATTTTTTATAATTTAATAATATTTGTTACTAACAGTACTTAACCCTTAAACAAAAATAGAGCAAATTTATTGGTCTGTTTTTGTTGTATATCAAGCCATGATAAGCAGCATTAAATGTTATTTCTAACAGTAGTTTGCACCATAGAGTATAAAATATCAATAGATACCCCTATATGTGCGTGCACACAATATTAAGTGTTATTTATAAGAATCTGTATTCAATTTAATTTCAATTTTATAGTATGACGTAAAATATATTATCTAGTCAATCTAAGACTTAGTAGGTCTATGACAATTCCAAATAATAAGTATAAATTTATATAAAAATCTATATTTCTATCAATTTTACTAAACAATAAAGCTTTACGGAAAGAGTCTGCGAATTCATTAGATCTGATTTTTGTTTTTTTTTGCTGGCAGCACTAATTAACATTTGTGTTATTACATAATAGTTAATTTTCATATTCTGTTAGCATAATATTAATTTATAATCAAATATATAATTGTAGAAATATGTGAATCCCTTTTTATGTTTATGTTTACTTGAATTGTATTAGAACATAATGTAGTTGCATATCAAAAAGTTTTTTCAAAAAAATATTCATATTTTTAATAAATATATATTATCTGTGTTAACATAGCCATATTTTAATCTTAATTATAATTGAATGTATACTTAAATATATAACGACTCGGCTTGCTCTATGGACTTCGATATTTGTATATAATATACATACTATTAAAATATATTTCATAATTTTATTAAATATTAAGGAAGACAGTGTATAAAACATAATTTGAATCGATCCAATGCGTCAAATGTTTTAAATATAGAATCCCAAATATATAAAACCGCAATAAAAAATATATTGTGTGAAAACTTCTGTCAACAAGAAAAATATCTTAGAGAATTATTTCCATAATGGATTTGACGCTTTTTTCATTTCGTAATTATATTATTTCAAGTGATTGATTACAATATGAAACATTTATTATGAAACAAGGAAATCGCTACTAGCGGTATTATTTATTAAGTTTGCGTTTATTTATCTCTTTCTGTCATAAATGATTTGATATTCGAAAGAAAGATTGATGAACTAATCACCCACTTCAGAACATTTATAGGTAAATGTGATAATGTTTATTTAAATTAACTAGTTTTATCACAAAAACTATTTTTTTACATAGGTAATTTTTTATGGTTTTATTCATAGCCAATATATTTTTAATTTAATGTGTTTATTTGAGTTTAATGATTATTTTGATTGATAAACTATCAATATATTTTTTAATTTGTTTAATTATCTTTACATAACGAGATTATTTTATATCATATAAATATATATATATATATATATATATATATATATATATATATAATAGTCTAATTTCTAATATATATCGAAATATATAATTGGATTATATCGACCTATCCGAAGAACAGAGTCTTATGTGATCATAGACCAAAATTTAGTTAAATAGCTACACGAGCAAAGGATAACATAGTTTATTAAACTGTGTTTTTAGATTTTTTTTATCTTTTATAGTTTTGTAAATATACAATCGAATAACGTCCCATTTGATATTGTCTCCGCTGAAAAACGCGCGATGTATACAGGGGACGGCGCGCGGGGAGCGCGGGAGTGCCAGCGCGCCGTCCGATCGTCATTCCGGCCGCTACTTGATGGAGGAGGGGAATTTCTGTGATATGCGCTTACATTTTATAAGTTTAGAGAAGATTCTGTAGTTTTAAGGTGTTTTGCATGAATATAATTATAGCTAAAGATGTCACGATCAAGAAAAATACTAAATATGTTACGAGAAGATGCAGAACATAGATCGTCAAATTCGTTAATTTCGAATTTTGATACAATTAATCGTGGTAAGTTAAATAATGTATTACGACTTATAATTCACGATGCCTAATATTCCTTATTGAAGTCAGATTGCTTTTCGTCTCAATAAAATTAATAGTTAAATAAAATTCGTAACTATTCCGTCAAATAACGTCCTATATGTTTAAATCGGACGTTTTTCTATGGAGAACATTATAAACGGGTTTTTAGCGCTAAAATACGACTTTCGTAACTATAGTATAGTAGTCATAGTAATTTAATCACTCTTTATTAATTATTAAACAACAAAAATAAGTAGTCCCATAATATATTAAGACGTTTTTATTAAAAGACTATGAAAATTCTGTGCGTCTGATGTTATTCTAGGACGTTTTTCTCCGGAATCTATGATACATTTTGTTGGTTCAATATTAAAATAGGACTTTTTTACTCGAATAATGAAATCAATTCGGACGATATTCGATTGAAAAAATATTTAATTTAAGCAGGATTTTATAATGAAATAAGTAATTAATTGCTTGGTATATAGTCTTCAAAAATATATATACATTGAGTTTTATAAATAATGATTATAAAGTTTTATTGGATTTTAGTCGCGGATGATGAACGTGGCTTGGACGAAAGTGGTGTGACGTCGCCTTTGCCTCCTGGTGCAGAGGAAGTCAGTCATCAATTAGCTGATATATGGGAAGAAGTTATGCACGAAGATGATGGAACCACCGAGGTTCCACGATCTCACGATCCAGGTACCACGGAGATCGTCTGTGACAGCTCTGTACCGATTGTCATGCCTGGTCAGTCTATCGAGGATGATTACAATAATCAACCTAGTACATTTTCATTGGAAGTGCCTTCTAGTTACGAAAATTCTCCGTTCATACATCTTGAAGAGTTAGAAGATTCGTCTGATGAACTGTCTGTACCAACACCCATGCCGTCACCCACAAATCATCATTTAACCTGTGATAGCGTATTCTGTTGTGCTCATGAAGGTACTTCTTCTGTCTCTTCGTCAAGTATTACTCCTAGAACTACCAAAAAACGACAGAAACGTGTAAAAGAATGGGCAGACGTCAAACGTAAATGCCTTAAAAACTTAGGTAAGAAATATGTTACTAAGAAGGGAAAAGCTACGGAAGAAAAAACTATGGGGCTATCATGCAAATGCCGTAACAAATGTTCTGCTAAAATATCTCACCAACAACGATTGGACTGCTTCACGAAATTTTGGCAACTGGGAGATCGAGCATTGCAGTGGAATTTTATTATTAAATATTCGGTCAAAATGAAGAAGAAACGGTGTCTTAATCAAGATACTCCTAATAATAGGAAATATAGTTTTAAATATTATCTGCCACTGATTACAGATTCTAGGGAAACTCAGTGTGAGAGTATTAACGTATGCCAAATTATGTTTCTTAATACTCTTGCTGTGTCCACTCGTATTTTGAAGACTGCATGGGCAAAGTACGATGGGAGTGTCACTATAGAGGAAGATAGACGGGGCCGTCATAACAATCACAAGATCGTTATAGATGATGCGATGAAACAAAGTATTTGTGACCACGTTCGGGCCTTTGCCCCTATTGAATCGCACTATATCCGTAAAAATAGTCAAAAGCTGTACCTTCAAGGAGATTTAAGTATAGCGAAAATGTTTAAACTATATCTTCAGTGGTTCGACCCCCAGAAATATGCCTCGAAGGCTACAAAAGAACGCCAATATCGTGATTGTGTCAACTCGAACTTTAATTTAGCTTTCCACATTCCTAAGAAGGACCAATGTGATGAGTGCCACGTTTTCCGATTGAAGGTGAATCCAACTGATTCAGAGAAAGAAGTTTTTCAGCAACATCAGACTAACAAGAAGGTAGCGAGGGAAATTAAGAGCACTGATAAAAAAGACGCTGAAGATTCAAATGGAAACATCCTTACTGCCGTATTTGATTTTGAAAAAGTGTTACAGTGTCCGCATGGAAATATAAACATATTTTATTATAAGAGAAAGCTATCTTCTTATAACTTTACGGTTTTCGACATGGGTAAAAAAATAGCTGTTTGTTATATGTGGGACGAGTCGGTGGCAAAACGAGGCGCCAATGAAGTAAGCAGTTGTCTCTTAGATTTTATGCAGGCTAACGTCGAGCGTGGGACCCAAGAGTTTCGTTTTTGGTCCGATAATTGTGCAGGGCAAAATCGCAATCGCTTTGTTTTCGCAATGTATGTTCACGCCGCAAAAAAGCTCAACATTTCCATAACACACCGGTTTTTACAAAAAGGACACACCCAGAACGAGGGTGATAGTGTTCATTCTGTAATAGAAAGAGCGTCACAGATGAAGACTATCCACACCCCGCAAGAATGGCGTTTATTAGCAAGGTGGGCCAAGAATGAAGGAGAACCCTATGTTATTCGCAACGTAACTCAGAATGACGTGTTTGACTTTAAATGCCTAGTTAATAATAAGGTTTGGATGAAAGACATCAAGGGTAAGAAGATTAACTGGAATAACATCCGAGAAGTTCATGCAGACGGTGGGGATCCTAACAAATTGTTTTTTAAATATGACCTGACTCAACCTGATTATGACATTTTAGTTATACGGGGTAATACAAGAAATTCTGTACAAACTGAATTAAAACCAGCTTACTCGGGACCGATTATGATTCCTGCTGCGAAATATAAAGATTTAATTGATATGTGCAGATCAGAAGTTATTCCGGTAGAATATCATCCATACTTTACATCTTTGCCACATCACACCAATGTTAGCATTCCTCAAGAATCAGATTCAGATTCGTCTGAATAAGTTTTATTATTTCTATAATATTTTGTTCTATTTTTTGTCATTGTACTATTGTCTCTGTTAATTAGTATACCTAAATATTGTGCACCCATGACTAGGTCACGATGCAAGACTGATTATAATTATTTTTATAGAATGTTATAAACCCTCGTTGATATTATTTGATTTTTTAAAGATTTATATAATTTGATTACAAATTAAGTAACTAGTGTGATAACAAATCTAAGACTGCTACAAAGTGCATGCCCCCTAGTCGTAGTACGTATGTAGTTGCTATTCTGTGATGAAACGTGGCACATAGTACCTATTTTAATTGTTTGTCTAAACCCGGGCGTTTTCGATTGATAAAATTATGAAGACTGTATTAATAGTTAATAGCTATACGTTACATAAATCTACATAGTAGATACATAAGTTTAGTCACTACATTTTAAAATGATAATTTCAATTTTTAACTAAAATTGTTTTTAATATTATGCCATCTTACTGTTTGGTCCCTATGGGATTTATCAATAAACGATTTGCACATATAAATTTTCGTTTTTCATTATATTTTACATTTCAATTATTCATATAGGACCTTTAAGAGTTGGACAATTCCAATGAAAAAGGACCTATTTATATATAGAACATTTCTTAAATAAGAAGTTTCCGTAAAAGAATGTCTTTAGTTCACAACAAACCTTCGCTCTTCCGCCATAAAACGTTCTATGTCTATATGGAACTCACTATCTCGTTAATTAAAGGAATTAGTAATATACAATATAGAGCATTTAATTAGGCTTGGTCTTAAACTAACATATCAAAAAAATGTAAATGATATGTCTTATATTTAACGAGAAATAGAGGTCAAGAACTTCTACTGTCTCTACTGAAAACTGCCAGCCCTGCAAATCAGACTTTGTTCTATGGAATAGTCGATATGTCTATTTTGTAATGTACTTACTGAGTTGTGTCATTACAGTATTATTTTACCAAACATTGTGTTTATTACCTTACGTGCAATTTATTTAATGACACTTATTTTGAATGTTACATACATTTGAATGAATGTATGTATGTATTAAAACCTTATTTTATAGAACGTGTTGTTTTGTAAATTATTTATTAATTCGTAGAAACAATTTAATTTCTGATTTTTATTATTTAATTTTAAATCGATTCTAATAATGTTCATGTCTTGAAGACTTTTTATGAGATGAGTATTCCTATATTTTCGATGAAATTATATCAAATATATTAAAAATAATATATAAAAAAGTAAAGTTACAATCCAAAAAAAGTATGTCAGTATGGCTTTAAATAATGTGTCAAAGAATATACTTACAAGAATTCCTAAAAATATTATCTGTGACCATAATTGATTATGATTTATCGGTGTATATCATTAAATTAAGTTTATTTGTGTAAAACGTAAACTGTATTTGAAAATTAACCAATTGTATTTTTTTTAAACTTCAATTCATGAAAATAAAACAATTCTTGGTAATGTTTTATACAAATTCAATATTAATTGTATTTGATAATCGTATTAATTGGATATGTGTAAATGTATATCCATATGTCCAATTACTAGCCTGTAACAACATTCCTACTGTGTGAACCTCATGTTAATAATTGTAGATCTGATTATATTCAAATATGCAAAATAATAAACGTATTTTTATTTTATTTTTAACCTTTATTTGTGTGCGTAATATGGATATGAATGATATAAGATGTATGATTGTGGTGTGGTTGTGGCTGAGGCAAGAGAAATATTGAAATAGGGATGAACTGGTAGAGGAGTAACGAGTGCACGAAGTTTGATACTCCCTTCGGGATGTTTTTAAAAAAGTATAATTTTTAGATAAGGTCGGATAAGCACGGAAGTAAATAAAAACTTAGTAACTCAAAGTAATTTGTCGTTCGTTGGGTATGTTATTCGTTTGTATGATAAAATTGATGTAACGAGATGTAAATCTCGAGTGTTTTTTTTCCGAACCGGTAGTAGTTTCTAGTTTGACAATCAATAAGTAAGTGTAATACTTCAATATTGAATAAAGTATTTGAATTTGAAAGAAAAATGATAAATTAGGCGAATTGTAATGTAAAATAACTATAATTCATTATATAGATTATAAAGAATGGCGGTTTGTATTCGTTGATTTAATTCGTGTAGTAGTAACAGCCTGTGAATATCCCACTGCTGGGCTCTTCTCCTCTTTGTGAGAAGGTTTTTGGAGCTTATTCCACCACGCTGCTCCAATGCGGCTTGGTGGAATACACATGTGACAGAATTTCAATGAAATTTGACACATGCAGGTTTCCTCACGATGTTTTCCTTCACCGTCAAGCACGAGATGAATTATAATCACAAACTAAGCACATGAAATTCAGCGGTGCTTGCCCGGGTTTGAACCCACGATCATCGGTTAATTCACGATTCACGCGTTCTTACCACTGGGCCATCTCGGCTTAATTTGATTTAATTCGTGTATGAAAATATAATAATTATAGCAAAGAGTATATTTTGATTTGAAGAGGGTGACTGACTGTGTGAACAGCAATAAATTCTAAGTTTCTTTCGGTTCTCCTCATGTCTGACGTGTATGTTTCCGAACCGGTGGTATATTTGTGACAGTCAATAAGTAAGTGTAACGCTTCTATATTGAATGAAGTTTGCCTTTGAATGGTTGTAAATTGTAATAACGTAGTGATGATGTCCTCCACACCGCAGGCGAAGGACCCACCGCTTTACGTGTTTTCCGGGGCACACGAGTGTAATACTGCTAAATTCCTAACTAGTCCCATCCCAGGTTCACGCCCCCACCATTTAATGATAATTTAACTGTTAAATAAATACCGTATTCTTCTATAAAATGTAAGAATATTAATGTAATTTCATGTCGCATTATTATATAGGCTTATATTCCGAGTAATGATACAAGATATTTTTTGCGGGAAACGTAGACCCCCAAGAGATAGACTAAAAAACGAAGTGACGAAGTTCAAAGATTAGACAAATTACATTATGAACTCATGAATTACTCACGAACTTTTCGCTACCTATACCTAGGTACAAATAAATAATAGAAGCTTTGACATTTATCGACTATCACTATTGACCATCGAACGGTGACGTCAGAGGTGACGTGGTCCTTTATATACATATAGCATTGAAACGTGTTCGATACTTGCACAAGCATAAAATAAAATATGGTCAGCTGTTGTTTATGATAATATATAAATAAAACTTTTAACAAAACAAAAACCGACTTCATAGGAAAAATAAATTAATATGCACTAAAAAGTAAAAAAATAATTGCGTATTCTTCTATAATTTGATAATTAATTTCCTATTTTCTACTCATCAATATGTAGGTACGAATGTGTTGAGTGGTTGATAATGTATTTACAATTATTGTTACTTTTGGAGTCGATGTCAGCCAAGATGGGTTTATAACTACATACATAGTTAGTTATAGGTGAGATGTGCTTGTGTCACACGCGCAACTTTACGAGGCGAATAAAAGAGATTTGTAATGTGTATGTTTTTGTTTGTTTTTAAAAGATTCCCGTATTATTATTGCTAGGTATATTATAGTGTTTCCTTAGCTGACATCGACTCCAAAAATAACAATAATTGTAAATACATTATCAACCACTCAACACATTCGTACCTACATATTGATGAGTAGAAAATAGGAAATTAATTATCAAATTATAGAAGAATACGCAATTATTTTTTTACTTTTTAGTGCATATTAATTTATTTTTCCTATGAAGTCGGTTTTTGTTTTGTTAAAAGTTTTATTTATTTTTCGATTTTTAGTGAATCTGAAGTACACTCACTAATTTGGTAGAATATGGGTAGACCTACTAAACGTGCAGCTCATATGAGACAGCGCCGTTTATATTATTATTTAAATATATTAATCTAAAACAGTGAAACGTAAAGAAAAATGTATTTTGGTACTTAATTAATAAATATTAGTTAATATGGTTAAATGTATGAATATAAATTAACATGTTTTGATTAAATAGATTTAGTTGGTGGGGTGTTGGGCAGCCATAACATAATCAAATAATTATTTCTAGTAATAATTAAATAAACTGTATGTTTATAGATGTTGTGTTATACCATTCTTCACCTAAAAAATATGACGGAATGTCTGTATATTAAAAAAAGGGGAAGTATCTATATTATCCTAACTAATATTATAAATGCGAAAGTAAGGGTGTTTGTGACGCTTTCACGCCTAAACCACTAAGCCGATTTAAAAAATTCTTTCACCAATGGAAAGCTACATTATCAAGGAGTAACATAGGCTACATTTAGTCCCCATATTCCCACGGGAACGGGAACTACGTGGGTGAAACCGCGGGAAAAATACTAGTAATCAATATATAAATATACATAAATATAACCTGTATATAAGAGTACATATACGATTCTATATATATATATTTATAATTTTCAAAATTGGTCTTAACTTTTAGGAGATGTTCAAATATGTTTCAATTACAAACATATACATATATACTAATGCTTACATGCATAACTCATATTATAAAGAGGAAAGATTTGATTTTTGTTTGATTTTTTATTACGAATTAAATCAAAAACTACTCGACCGATTTTAAAAATTCTTTCACCCTTAGAAAGCTACGTCTTTACCGAGTAACATAGGCTATATTATATTTTCAAAATCTTATAGATCCCTACTTAAAATGGAGCAACGTAACCCAACGTATCAAACTGTTGCCTATAAAAGTTATTATTTCGCGTGCGCTGCGAAAACTATTGACGGTATATAAAGAAGTGTTTTATACAATAGTATTACAATTACTTGATCATAACGATGTTATGGTAGGTGAATGAAAAATCTAGATAGCCTATAAAAGATTCGGCCGTGTATCGTTAGTTTGCTACTAAGAATTGAAGATTTCCGTTACTCTGTCATGGATCCTATAATCAGAATCTAACCAAACTATCATCAAACAACCCTTGAAGTATACTCTTTCGAATAAAAAAAAAATCATCGAAATCCGTTGAATAGATATCGAGTTATTCGTCCATTTGTCGCGCACATACCTCATGCAAATTTACGACTTATACGGTTTTCTCATGGATTCCACTGTCAAAACTGGACCAAAAAAAAATGGGACCAATGGGAAAGCAAACCCTTTCAAATAAAAAAAAAATCATCGAAATCGATTCATCCAGTCGAAAGATATGAGGTAACAACGTCAAAAAAAAAAAAAAAAAAACATACAGACGAATTGATAACCTCCTCCTTTTTTTGAAGTCGGTTAAAAATATTCAATACAATTTTAGGAATATAATGAAACAACGATTATAATCTATTTTTTAGTGAAAATAGGTACTTAGAAAAGTTTGCACTGACAATATATATGTAAGACAAATATTCGCTTAGTACTTATTATAAATGTATGCAGAATAGTTTTTTACTGACGTGTGGCGTCTTTATCATTATTAGGTAATAAAAATAACTATTGGGCAAACAATCGAACAAAAACTATTAAATTAATTAATTATCTAATTAAGTACCTTTTTCACATTCACTCGGTGGTAGAGCTTTGTGCAAGCTCGTCTGGGTAGGTACCACCCACTCAACAGATATTCTACCATCAAACAGCCGTACTTAGTACTGTTGTGTTCGGGTTTGAAGGGTGAGTGAGCCAGTTTATATACAGGCACAAGGGACATAATCTTTTGTTCCCAAGGTTGGTGGCGCATTGGCGATGTAAGCGATAGTTAACATTTCTTACAATGCCAATGTCTATGGGTGTTGGTGACCACTTACCATCAGGTGGCCCATATGCTCGACCGCCTATGTATACTATTATAATTTAATTTATTTAAAAAACATCGACATTACCTAGCATTACATACATATTAAAGTTAAAACTTAATAGGTTTAAAATATGTAAGTGCACTTTATTTTTCGATATCGCTTCCACGATCATAACCCAATAAACTCGTAACGAGATTGAATAATAAAGTAAAGGGAAATAAACAATTTTCTGCTCGTGAATTTCCATAAGCTTATTTGTTGCGTGGACAGGCGCTTAATTTTCATGGTCATATCCATACCCGCCTCTTCGCTATAATCTAGGTCTCCACTAAAAGCGTAGCAAATAAATTAAGAAATTTTAAGTATTTATTTTTAAAACGTAATAAATTCGTTATTGAATCGTATATACCTACTTGTAGATGACTTTTTTTGTATAGAAAAGTTATTGGAAGTGGCATATCGGCCATCCGGTGGTAAATGGTCGACCGAAATCTTAGAATACTTTAATACCAACCATCCCTTAGGTACTTCGCAAGTGCGCCACCAAACTTAAGGATGTTAGCCTGTCGTGCTTGTAGTTACACTGGCTCACTCACCCTTTAAACCGCAACAAAGCAATACTTAGTACAGTATTGTTTTGTTGCGGTAGAATACCTGATGAGTCGGTGGTACCTACCCAGGTTAGCTTGCACAAAGCCTTAACAGCCAGTAAAAATATATGACGGCGCCGCCACCTTGTTTTAAAGGCAGCACGTGCACAGTCAACTACCCACCACTAAAACCCTATAAAAAGCAGCGCTCGACTAAGCGATCTTGCATTGCAATTATAAAGTGTTATATTAGAAGAATGTCTGCCCCTGTGCCGACATATACTTTAATTTAAATGTCGTATTTCGTTTTAAATATTTATAATATAAATATAAACGAAATACTACAATTAAAAAATGTTTATTATTAGAAAAGTTTTCATGATCAAGTTACATTACATTACATTTACAGATGATTGTTTAGTAGTAGTCTCTAGACATAATGAAAAGAAGAACAGAACTCATTGGTTTGTTTCGTATAAAATATATAGGTAGGTACTTATGTAGGTACACATATATATGAAGGCATTTTAAGTTAATTACACGCAAATATACTTTTAGAAGGAGATTTGTTCTTTAAAGTTTGTTTTGCATTTATATTTAAGTCGTGGCCCGAATCTCGGAATTGGATCCGGATGGGTCTGTTCGTCATTTATTATGAGAGTTTACATGTCCTGGGCATACTTATGCACTAAGTAGTATGTAGTATATTCTACACAGTTTTCATTGCGAAAAACGATCATTGGCAGAAATCATTCACAAGGCTTATCTATATTAAATAAAATGATATAGGTCTGCAGTTGTGCGCGCATCACGGAAAAACTACTGGATAGATTTCAATGAAAATTTCTAAATTTTATTTCTTAGACATTTGGCACTTATCAAAAAAAATAATTATTGCGATATCTTCATTTAATAAAAATTTTATTATTGATTTTTTTCGTTCGTATATAAGAAAACTTTGTTAATATATCAAGCAACGCGGACGAAGTCGCGGGTATCAGCTAGTCTATGTATAAAGAGTTAAATTGCGAGAGCAAGGTCCATTTATTTTTAAATTATGACATGAGTTTCGTGGATAATTTTTAATTCAGTGTTTGGATCACTGAATTAAAAATTATCCACGAAACTCATGTCATAAATAATATAATCATATCATAATAAGTATATAAAAATCACTACCAACTGGGGGACAATTCGACTAGAAAATTGTCACTTGATCGTAACCGCGTCGAAGCGTTGCCGTTTATCCGTATTCTTAAATTTAATTATCGACTATTGGCATAAAAGTTAACAATTAAGTTTTGAAAGAATTTGACATAACAGTCATATAAATATATATAGTTTAGTCAAAGTTGGATCGAAATTGAATCGGGAACGTCTCGTAATCTTATTAGTAGAATTCGGCATCTGGTCGGTTATGATCATAATAATATTAATATCGAAATGATATATCTACCGTGTCAGGAAATATTACGTACTTAACACAATATTAAATATTTCATAGAAATGTTGTTGTTTTTCAGTGGAGCAACAGTCTAAGCAATGGGGTGTGGGTAGGGGGTATACAAGTGCAGGGCCAGGGAGACACGTTTTACCCCCCACTGAGCCCCCGCCGCGCCGTGCGTGGGGCTATCAGGTGTGGAGATTGTTTTTATAGTTGTTTATTTGCACGATTTTATAAACACTGATTTTATAAACGTTATTTCATTTTTATAACAATATTATTTTCTTACATATATATAATTTTACTATATATTATTACTTAACATAAAAACATGCTTTTGCAATAATATGTAATGTAGCTAACATTATATATTGATTATAAATATATAGGCGTTATTATTATAACGATATTTATTACGAATATCTTATTCGTAATAAAAATAAGTTAAGTGGGAAGAGTTAAGATTGAGTTAAGCTAGGAAGTAAGTGGTCCGCCCACCGTCTATCTTATTTAATCAAGTGAATCTGTTTTCAAGTTTATTTGAATAGGATCTATTTAAATACTATTTTATGATATTTTAATGAAACGAATGATATAATTTCACCGTTCATTCTACCAAGAAGAATCCGATAGGAATCTATAAGGATTATTATAATTATAATTATAACAACACATGAACATTAACGAAAACTAATTTCATTATTTTTATCATCTCTATAATGTATCTAACATTACGTTTGTGTAGCAAAATTCTCAGCAGCAGATGAATCGATTGGTGTTGGCAATATACAGCCCGAATCATAAGATTATATGATATTATGCATATTATGTTAAATTGTTGGTATCTTGCTTAACCTTCCACACACTTCAAATTGCCGTCCCTTTGGACGGTGAGAGTAAAATAATATACAGTGCACCGGAAACACGTGAAGAAGGCGCCGCACGCATGGCTTAAGAGGGTATCATATCATTATTGGTCTTTAGTCTTTATTTACATATGCCTATATAATATTAACGTACTACTTCTCACTGAGTTGACTAACTTAGACCTTGCTCACACGCAGCTGACTGACGAACTGTCAATACTATCTTATGAAAGGAACCGAGATGACAATTTATAGTTTTGACATAATCCTAACAATCAACTAACTTTTATGATATTATTCGATTTATGAAATTTAAATTACACCGAGAATTAATTTGAGAAAAAGCCTTTTCCATAATCACATCAGTATTAGCGAGCTGTATTGACGTACAACACATAATTACCTGTGTCCAACTCGAAGTGGCAGACGGTGAGACGTGGCACAAATGATAACTGTTCTACATTCTATATTATTGAATAGTAATGACGATGTCCAAATGTACAAAGAACATCGCAAACCGCACTAATCATGTTGTCCAGGGAGTTCGCAGGTTCGATTCTTTACAATACATCAATTTATCATCATGTCACAAATTGTCATAAATAGGTCATAAAAATATACGTAATATGGAACTTAAATATTATTAATAAATAAGATATGACAAACTGTTGTGTGTCTTAAGAGAAATTAAATGTTAAATTGGCAATGTGGCGTTTTATTTGGCTAATTCTCATTGGAGAATACGAATATCGTCATTATCGTCTTCTTTAGAATATTCAACGTGGTCAAAAACAACCAGGTCATCACTATAAGGATATGTTTATTGATCGATAAAATCATTAGAAGAATATGAATTTTTTGACGTGACAACGTCTAATAAATCGATGAACGCTGGCTGCATGCACGAAAAAAGAAGGACTCATTGTCCCGTTACGCTGATTGTATTATTTGCGCCGCATCTATCTCTCTTTCACTCGATTGGCCTATGCGTCATTTCATCATTGTTTTGTTATGACGTTGTCACGTTAAACTATCGTCCGTAAACTTTACAGACAACCATTTTTTTTTAGTTTATTTTCGATACAGTTCTAGTCTACATGCCAATTATGTTAGTTCTCTATTGGCTTATGGGATAATGAAAAGGTGTTGCACAAAGGCGATTATGTTATATAACTTGCAACGTATACAAGATTATGCAACGATAATCATTATAACATTTTAAGTACGATATCATCAGCTCACATGCATTATATTATTAATAGTGTTTAACTGTCTCACTGTTCTAGGCTAACATAGCCCAGTGCTCCGTAGGTCCTGGGTTGAAATCTCTGGTCGCGCCAATAATAAAAAATTGAGTAATCCGTCGGATAATCTGTTTTCACACAAACTTGTGTACTATTATATATTTTGCGTAGTTTGCGTAGTTTTTCCAAAAAATATACGCATTAAAAATACTCTATACCTCCAAATCAAATTGGTTTTTTTTATTGATCGAATCAATTTGAATTTACCCTAATATCTAAACGCTTACCTAATTATTTGACTCAATACAATAAATTTAATATAAAATTCGTTAGAATCTACTTATCAGCCATAATCATTCATAATTAATCAAATCCAATAAAATATCATGAAGAGTTCTCCTATTATTCAGGAAAACAAATAACGAATGGATTTTATGTATTATATGTCTGATTAAAACTAAACATTCACCTCTTGAGTTGAAGTTTTAGAGCTTATTCCACCACGCTACTTAAGTACGGGTTGGAGTGCCGTCTGACCATTTCAAAACTTCAATGTCACCATTTGTAAGTTATGTTAAAACTGACGTTGCTGTGTGGGGGGGCTGGTATTATGAAGCTTCAAAAGAAAATTATCCTTTGTATGCTATAGGATTCCGCAGTCAATATCCGTTACCGTACCGCAGCCATGGACTCATTTACTACATTCCACGATGTGTAGCTTCGTGCATGCATAGAGCAAATGATTTCCCATATGGGACTGATTACTGACCTCCTGTGCCGACCCCTATATAGGACATAATTAATCCTCTTCCAATGTTGCTATATTATGTTATATTATTTGGTGTATCTTCTCTTTCTTTAAAACAAAAGTAAGAATTTACAATTAAGAATATCAAAACTTCTCGTATCAGCCTTATTCGATGTGAGCGAGAAAGATAGATAAAACAGTAGTAATTAAAAAGTCAGGCCAGGCAGACTAACGTAATAACAGACTGTCGTATACACAGGTCTTGTAACGTCGACTTAATGACGCTGTTCATAAAGAGGCATGACAATTCGCGTAACAATATTCCTGAACACTTTTTCAAATCCAAACAAAACTTAAATAAAACAGCAACAAATCCGCAAAACTCAACAACACGATACAACAATGATTAAATAACACAATAATTCTACATCACCCTAACCACCCTCTCACAATTACTCGATAGGCGATAGCAGCGACGTACAGCGAACGCCGCTGCGAAATAAAAGTTGTTGCACAATTGCGCCTATCTCTCACCACTGAAATTTGACTCCGTTGCTAGACCTGTATACAAGACCGTGCTTCCTGTATAACATGATGTGACATAAAACATGATAACTGGCAGTTTATATTTCTTAGAAAAAAAAACCTTTTTACTTTAAGTATTAGTGTTAAAGCTTACGAGTCACGACTGACTCACTACCATGCTACAAACATTCATCAGATATTTTATCGAGAAGCAATTACGTTTTGACCTGTTTCTTTAGTATGAACAATAACTAAGTCTAAACATTACATGTTAAATTTTTTTTTTTTTTTTTTAATCTATTTTTTTAAGGGTTTTTTATCCTTACGGCATGTCAAACCCATCGTAACTTAAGCTATCTTACATATCAAATTATCTTAGGCTTAGGAAGGTTTTATAATTAGGTTATTTATTAACAAGTAGACATCATGCAGCATATTGCTTTAGCTACTGGAGAAGTGGGATCTGATAAAGCACTTTGCATAACTCCGACATTTAATCGACATAGCTGAAAACTATTTATCAATGCTTCCCTAGGACCTCTATATTTGTTACATTCTAATAAAATATGGTGAATATCATCCGTCGTTCCACAAACATTACAATTTCGGGAATCAGCCTTTTTCATGAGAAAAAGGAAATTGTTACAAGGGTAATGACCAGCGCGAAGTCTACATAATATTTTAGTATGCGACCTATTCATTATAATGTTTTCAAACCATGGTATTTGAGGAGGCTGATTTACTATTGTTTTATACCATATGCCTTTGTCTTTGGAACGTCGGTCGAAATATTCTCGCCATAAATACAAACTTGCAGCTTTAAATCTAGGTAAAACTTCTGTAAAACTAGGTTTAATATTAAAATTCCTTCCTTCAACACATGCCATTTTAGCTCGTTTATCAGCCTCCTCGTTACCTCGTATACCAATATGAGACGGAATCCATTGTAATCTCAGTTGCCGATCATCTTTAAGAAAATCATGTACTTTTTTAAAAATATCAAAGGCTATCGGTACACCTCTACATCCAGAGGCGCATCGAGCCAAATGCAGTAAGGCACTCTTACTGTCTGATAAAATTACAATTTTATTTCCATTAATTTTTGTAGAAACGTAAGTCAAAGCTTCTGAGATTGCGATGAGTTCCAATGTCATTATGGAGACATTCTCATTTATTTTAAAACAACCCTCACAATTTAAATTTGGATCATAAAATGCCGAACCTGAAAGGTTACCATTTTTGGAACCATCCGTAAAAATTCTATACCAATCTCTATATTCCTGTTCTAAATATGAAGTAGTAGTTTGTTTCAAGAAGTTGATGTCACAGTTATTTTTCGGCCCTTTAAAATCATCGAGATCAGTCTTAATAATATTATTGATACCAACCTGTGAAACCCAAAATTGCAAGGAGAACATTTCTAATAGATCTGACGAGTGAATGTTATATATTTTGGCTTCATCGTAAGCTTTTATCAATAGAGGTTTCTTTTTGTTTCGCCAATAATTGTTAGTTTGTAATGTACTCATGGATTGTAAAATTTCTATTGAAACATCATTTGAAAGAGAAATGCACTTAAGGACAAATTTATATGCTAAAAAGGCTCGTCTTACGTATAAAGGTGGTACACTTATCTCGCTTTCCATAGCATGGATTGGAGTGCTTCTTAGAAAACCCCCTATAATTCTAAGAGCTTGATTTTGTATTTTATCAAGTTTAGAAAGGTGTGTATTGGATGCATTTCCTATCAAAAAACTAGCGTAATCGATTCTACTTCTGATAATAGATAAATAAAGGCGCCGCAGATGCTTAGGATGAATTCCCCATGAAGGACCAGTTAGAACTTTTATTATGTTTAAAAACTTAGAACACTTCTTTATAATTTCTTCTATATGTCTTTTCCAAAGCAAACTTCTGTCCAACCAGACACCTAAGTATTTAACGTTAATTACTGAAGGTATGGGAACATCATTTATTTTTAGACAAGGTAAAATTCTTCTTGCACCTCTACTAAAGTAGCAAAAATTACTTTTATTATTTGATAACTGTAATCCCAACGAATCTAGTCTCATCACAATAGTATTCAGAGCTGACTGAATTTTTGATTCACAGCGTTTTAAATCCTTATCACTGAAATACAATACAAAATCGTCAGCATACTGTGAAATGTATACCTCTCTAGAACGACATATTTTATGCGTTACAATATTAAATAATAAAGGCGAAAGAGGATCACCCTGTGCTAAACCTCTGTTAGCGTTCCGAAAAATCTTGACTCCCTCTTCAGACTGAATAAATAATCGACGGTTACAAAGGAAATTCCATAAATATTTACAATATTTTCTGCCTGCACCTAAATCATCAAGTGTATTTATAACTTTTTCAACTAAAATGTTATTATATGCGTTTTCTATATCTAGAAAGCACGCTAATGTTGGAATGTTTTTGACAAATCCTATTTGAATATAAGTTATCAATCTTGATAACGAATCTAAACACGAATGACTTTTTCTAAAGCCTACTGTATACGGTGAAAAGATGCGACTTTTCTCAAAATACCATTCCAAGCGTTTTGCAATCATTAAGTGAAATAACTTACAAATGCATGATATTAGTGAGATGGGTCGTAACTTTAAATCATAGTCATTAGCTCCAGCTTTAGGGATAGATAGAATTCGGATATTGAGCCATTGGTTAGGGACATATCCTGATGTAAAAATCAAATTAAATATATAAAGTAAAACCTTTTTTGCACTTTGCGGCAATTTGTATAACATCGAATAGGTTATTTCATCTTCTCCCGGAGAGGTGTCTTTTTTCTTAAGGCAATTTTCAAATTCTTCTATTGTAAAGTCTGACTCAAGAATGTCATTTGATGATGAGAAGTTTGGTCTAGAATTAGTTACCGAAGCTGGAGTTAATGACTTTAATAAAGTTTCCTGTTTATCCATACTTACCTTTATACCACTTCTCTTTAAACCTTTAACCCAACCCATCCGACGCCACATTTCTATACTTGATATAGTCTCATCAATGGAATTACAAAATGCATGACGTTTAGCACTTTTGGCTTTCTGAATTGCCTCCTTAGCTTCCTCTATCTTTTGTTCCAATTTATCCAAGTTATCCGGAGTCGGGTTGCGTCGAAAATTACTTAAAGCCAACCTTCGCTGTGCTATAGATAATGATAAAGATGGGGTCCAATAATCACGAGGCTTAAACTTTGATTCTGGGTCAGTACATATTTTAATTAAAGGGACACTAACTTCAATAGCTTTGAAAATTTGATGTAAAAAGTAGTTGTACATTAACTGGATTTCATCATTAAAACTCACTGAATCGAAATTATAAAATGATTGCTGAAGAGAATCATTATATTTTATCCAATCAATTTGCTTCAAGTTACGTTTCTTTAAATATGAGCGAGAAGTTAGAATACTAAAAGTTACCCTAATTATAAGGTGATCACTACCCAAATTTTCATTTAGAATATTCCAATCTGCGTGAACTGCTATATCAGATGATACAAATGTTATATCAGGAGATGATTGCTGCAAATGCCTACTTACCAATTTAACACGAGTAGCTGAACCATTATTGAGGGGAATGAAGCCATATTCAAGTGCTGCGTCTTTAATCTGTATTCCTCTACTATCAGTTTTGTTAGACCAGTCACTATGATGTGCATTAAAATCGCCTGCTATAACTGTCTTATGACCAAAAATAGAAAATAATTCATCCCAATGGTAGCTATGAGTATTTACTGAAGAAGGACAATAAACTGACACTATATTTTCTAAAAGTTTACAATTAAATAGCTTCACATAAAGAACCTCTATGCCTCTATTAGAAATGTTAACCTCGTCAACTGTATATTTTATAGATTTATGTAATACTATTGCCACCCCTCCGTAGGCATCAGTTCTATCCTTTCTAAGAATATTATAATCCTTCAAGAGTATCTCTTTCTCAGGATTAAGCCATGATTCACTAATTAAAGCCAAATGGATGTTTTCTTGTACCAGAAGTTCACCAAAAGAAACGACCTTTGGTCTCAGACTTTGCGCGTTCCATTGTAGCATATTAATTTTAAAAACATTAGAATTATCCATTATAAAGAACATTAAAAATACTTTCAAAACATTTTGCCTCCGTAAAGGTTTTGTATAAAAATCGCTTAACTTCTTCAAAAATAGCTACAACTACACCTACAATTTTATCCTCCAATTTAGTATGTGAAATAATTATTGTTCTTAGTTTAGTTAATAGTTTTTTAAATTCGAATTTCATCTCTGAATTTTCTGCTGCTCTTGGATCCTGTTCTGATTTTTTGGTTGTTGAAATTTGGTCTTTATTTAGAATTGAATTTGTCTTTGTTTTCTTTTTCTTCGGGACCGCCTTTCTGCTTTGTTTTTTTGTTGATATATTAAGGTCTTCAGATTCTTCCTCATCACTATCTAGGGTAATATTAGCCTCATGAGGTTTATCGGTAGTTGTTATTTTATCATAATGGACTGAATTCTGACTCTGAACTGGATTGAATTCTTGTGTTTCATTATTTTGACATATTGTAAAATTATTATCTTTTTCAGGCTGATTGGAGTTAGCTAAAACTTGCAATGCTTTCTTATATGTAATATTATCTTTACTCATTATCAGTCTTATCTCTTTTTCCTTTAGGAAAAATGGACAAGCCTTATCCAACACAAAATGAGAACCTTTGCAGTTGAGACACTTTAAATTAACCATCTCGCAATTTGAATGCTTTGAGCTTCCACATTTAGGACATGTCATCTTCTTTGTAGGGCAAAACTTTAAAGAATGGCCAAACTTCCAACATCCTGAACATTGGGTAACGGGAAAGACAAAAGGAGACACTTGCATCCTGCAACCATAAGCAACCACATATTGAGGAAGCGTAGTACTTTTAAAACAGACTCTAATACTTTCGCTGTCGACCCATTTTCCATTCTCATTCATCCGCTTTAGACGTTTAACAGATTGAATCTCATATTCACATTCCAAAATATCGAGAAGCTCCTTTTCCGTCATATCCAAATCTACCCCTTTAATAAGTCCATATGGTGTCCTATTTTCTAATGTCTTTCGACATCGATAATTCATTTCTTCAAATTTTTTACAATTTAATAGTTTATCTGCGTCTAGCTCTGATTTAAACCTAATAAAAATTTTATATGGGGATTTGTATTTTATTCCCACAATACCTGTGATATTTTCGTTTCTTAACACTCTAGCCATTGCCATTTGCTTAGGAAATTCACTCAAAGAAGTCATACATATTTCATGTATACGTTCAGAATTGGTCGACATTACGTCGTTTGATAGATTTTTATGGGTAGCAGAGTCACTTCTTAACAACCGTTTTGATCTCCTTCTTGTGATAGTAATGAAACCATCATCACTATTATAATCTTCTTCTCGATCTTTTCTCTTCTCCGCGCACCTAGTTTGGTCTTCTTCACATTCTCTCATGCTTTGTAGTGTACGTTCACATTCCTTTATAATCTCAGAATCACTTTTATCACTCAAATTAACCAAATTGTCATCTTCACATATATTTTCTTCCATATTTCACATATGAGGGTAAATGTAAAACAAATAATATTAAATAAGCGATCGGTCGCAACAGACGTAACGCGTGCGTATCGTAAACAAGCTCGCGCTGAACTGTTGATGTTAAATTAATTATATTATAACTAAGATTTCTAAGTTCAAAGGAATTGGTAATGTAAATAATTAAATATCCAAAACCAACAATTACCAACATTGGTTCAAACTTTATAATTAAAAGTTATATCAACACCACCATTACCAACATGTAATAATAATATCCGTTTATGGAGACGCTTTTATGTTATGTCAACGTTTTAATCAGTTTTGTTAAAGTTAATATATTTTTATTCACTCCAGCATTAATTATTAACGTATTATTGACTGAAAATTAATTCGTAAATACGTCAATCATTTCAACATTAATCATAAATATAATATAGTAAAGTTCGTTAGATAAATAGTGATCCGAAGCCATAGGTATGAATTTAAATGATTTTATTTCTGCCTCCCTTGGATAAATTTTGTATAATATTATATTATATTATTATTATAATACATCACATACCTATCTCATAAAATACTATTAACATTATCACTAAAATGATTAAATGAATGGTATTTTAAAAGTACTTTACCTTTACTTTACTAAAATACATATTTTACTTGGTAGCAGTAGTAGTATTAGTAGGTAGTAGTGCATTGTGAACCTCAAATTTGTCTATACATAAATGGAACACCAAATCATATAAATTGATATTAACTCACTCAATTAGTCTTTAAATCCAAATAACACTTTTAAACCCTTCACAAATCATAAGTCGCGCCAATAATGGATTAATACCTACGCTTTACCTTTATGACGTGCACTAACAAGATGGCGCCGGTTTTAAATTAGCACGTTTTTTTTGTTTAATAACGCTGTTGTATGGACCAAGGAGTCTTCTAACTATATAGTATTTATAAAAAAAAAATCAATAAATTACACCAATGCATAGGTATCTAATACATAATGTAATCGATAATATTAATTACTTATTACTAACAGTTCCCCATGATTCCCTTTGCGTATGTTATTTACGCATAAGTAAAATTTGTTGTCCCGAAAAATTCCGTAATTTATGTCGAAGCCATCTTTATTAATACGTATTTCAGTTTCATTTACATAATATAAGTCTGATGTATATAATATGTATACTAATGATAATAACCACTATCATTATCCTATTCTATCTTATTCAATTCGTAATATATATATATTTTTAAATAAAAATGAACGTTCAGTGTACCAGCATAAAGTTTACTTTCAAGTTTCCTTTAGGGGCGATGCATGATACAAAATAGATAGGTTTATTCGATGATGTCATATCGATGGTTTTGTTCAAAGTTTTCGCCCCGCAGTAGTAAGACTCGTTAGCTCAGTAGGTTAGAGCGCCGATATATAAATTATCTTGACCATCGGAGGACGGAGGTTCAAATCCTTCACGAGTCATCATTATATTTTTTTAGTTTAACTTTTTTTTTCATTGATATATCATAATATTACAAACTTTATAATTTTTTTTATCATTTGTACATATTTTCTAGCAAATTAAAACTAAATTATTTTATTATGTAAGAGAAAAAAAGTATAATTATACCTGTAGGGCTATTCTGTAAAAACTATTCTGTAAAGACTAATAAACATCAGATAGGTGTGTATTGTTGTGTTCCAGTTTGAAGCGTAAGTGAGCCAAGTCACTTTTTTTATTGGTTCAGTAACATTTTACTATTCAGGCCTTTTTGGTTTCAACTCGCGCCCCCGAAACTTTATTAGTTTTTGTTTAAGAATTTAATTTATTATGTTATTAAACAATAGTTAATATATTCCGAGACACGTGAGTGAATTGGTGCCATCTTCAAAGCCAATTATTTTACCAGTTAATTACAATAAAAGACTTTCATAGCCAATTCCACATACAAAAGTAAAAATAATAAATAAGAGCAATTAGCCTGTAAGGCCGCCTCTCCTTTAAGGAGCAGCTTTCTGACTTATACCACCACGCTGTATTCATTATTAACATTGTAGGCAAAAAATTATTATATACTTCGTGGCGGCCTTATGATCGCCTGGCTATTTCTTTCTTACATTTAATATCTGTAAACAATTACAAAATCTGTCAAAACAAAACCCACTGAGTTTATTTCTCTGATTTCTTTCAAGTCAGTGTATTTACTTTTTCGAACCGTTGGTAGTTTTTAATTTGTCAATCAATGAATAAGTGTTATTTATATATTATAGAAGTCTATATCGAAGAAAATAATTATGAGTCTTAATTTGATTTTGTTAAATATTTTATATGTAAAAAATTAAAACACCTAGCTGTAGCCATTACATTATAAGACACATTTTGAAGCTCGATTAAAAATGTATAGTGTCACCTGTCTTTCTTTTTAACACACTTTTTATTAGCTTGACCTGTATGTATCTATGTAACGGAATCTTTCAATGCAATTTTCACCTACTTCAAGACGTCCAATTGATTTGAAAATTTGCATACGTATTAAAGACCGATGACAATACAAAAATTTAACTGTCCCATCACCCTGTAACTACGCACCCCTCCCTCCCCCTACCGAGTACGTTATAGTGCAGCCGGGCCGAGGTCGTGCCACGAGTTTTTTAATATTTTTAACTATAATCTATTATACTTAGCAACAATTATAATAATATTTATTTACATTAAAACCTTAACTAAATACAAATAACATTTAAAAATAATTATTAGCAACAATTTATATGATATGATATTTATTTTTATAGATTAGAGATTATCTACATATATAAAAGAGGATGTTTGTATATATATGTATGACATCGATAAACTCAGAAACTATTTGACCGATCAGTATGAAAATTGGTATGAATATGTATTTTTCCACGGAGAATGTTTATATGCTATGTCCATTGACGTAACTGCCACCAGGCGGCGCTATAAAGTATCGACTTCCGCCGCGTTCAACCGATTGTCATAAAACTTCAAATATATCATTTCTTATTGTAAATAAAAATAAAGCAATAATATAAAAAATAACTTATAATTATTATTTTAAAATAATATGATTATGTACAAAAAAAGTGAGCCACTGGGGTTACAGACTTGAAATTTTGACAGTTGATGCATTTTAAAATTAAAACGCGTAATAAGAAAGGATTTTAGGAAATTCCACCCCTAAAAGGTCGAAATAAGGGAAAGTTAGAAGCATGATATTTCTGTTTAGAAATAAATAAATACGTATTTCTGGGTTTTTTAAAAACTGCAAAAGTTTGAAATAAGGGTTGAAAGTTTGTATTGAAGGTCCGTCATTTTTGATGTTAGAAGCATGAAATTTAATTTTACATCATCTGAGCATAAATAAAGGATTATTAATTTTGTCATTTTTGAAAATTTAACCCCAAACGGGAGAAATGGGTCGGATAATATAAAAAAATGGTCTGATCTGTTTTAAACTTATTTTACAAAACTTATTTTTCAAACTTATTTTAATTTAACAGTAGGTACTGTATTTAGAGCAAAAATAGACCATAGTAGTAGTAGTAGTAACAGCCTGTGAATGTCCCACTGCTGGGCTAAGGCCTCTTCTCCTCTTTGTGAGATGGATGAGATGGGCCGGATGGCGCAGTGGTAAGAACGCGTGAATCGTGAATTAACCGATGATCGTGGGTTCAAACCCGGGCAAGCACCGCTGAATTTCATGTGCTTAATTTGTGATTTGTGATTATAAATAGACCATAATTAACCTATTTTATTATTTCTTATTTTATCGCAGGCAAAGCCGTGGTTGAACCGCTAGTAGATTATAAAATGACAATACCTAAGTCTGTAGGTAAATCCTACCACAAAATCGTATTATGTGTTTCACACATTAAGCAAGTACTAGATTTATTTCTGTTTTGAATGCTAATTTATTATTTTATTTAATTGAATACAACACAAAAAGTGTTTTGCTCGGAATAGCAGTCACACCTCGGAGTCCTAAATGCAATTGCTATTAAATCAGATATAATCAAGTTAAGGGTTCGTTATCAAAGGAGATAAAACAATAATTTATATTATTTATCTGTTATCGTTAATCCTTTTCTAATCGTACTCGTATGTTTTTCAACAGTCAAATAAAAATCAACCTTATTTGATGTGTCATAAAGATTTTTTATTAATACATATTCACAAATGACGTTGAATGTCTGGCACTGAAAAATTTGGATTATGTCATGTAGTAGACATACACGAAGTTTTTGCCAATTTTCATGAAGACTCGTTAGCTCAGTAGGTTAGAGCGCCGATATAAAATTTATCTTGACCATCGGAGGGCGGAGGTTCAAATCCTTCACGAGTCAAACTTTTACAATTTTCTTTTTCACATATTTCTTCTGAGGAAATTTAGTTTCTGTTTTACATTCATTGCCATTGCATGTTGGTTTGTATCCTGTCTTGAATATTTAACAATGAATGTTGCTCATTATAAGATTTGCCGGGCTACAGTTTGCTGTTGACCAAGTCTATGTAGACTCAACCCTCTTCGCTGCTGTTCAAGTATAAAGTATGTAGCTTTAAGTAAGGTAAAGCCACTAAAAAATTTACTTGTAAAAGAACTAGATTGTAGTACATTAACAGGCAAGCGACCATGTTACAATGACACACTGATAAATAAATAATTTCCACAATTAATGACGTTGAATGTCTGGTACTGAAAATTTTGGATGATGTCATGTAGTAAACATAGACGAAGTTTTTGCCGGTTTTCACGAAGACTCGTTAGCTCAGTAGGTTAGAGCGCCGATATTAAATTTAACTTGACCATCGGAGGGCGGAGGTTCAAATCCTTCACGAGTCAAAGTTTTTACCATTTTCTTTTTCCCATTTTTCTTTGAATAACCTTTTTAAAGTCTTAGTCCGAAATCTCCACTTATAAACTGTCCTGCCTTTCTTGAAATTTCGTACTAATGTTTCGTTACTAAGATTTCGTTAAGAAAGTTTTCATAATCCGATGGGACGGCAATCCGACACGACCGGAAAGAGTTCAGGCGCAGGCCCAACGGCTTAAAGTGCTTTCCAAAGCATGTACACAATTCTAACTTCCAGACTCCGAGCTGGTACTGAGAATTTTCTGACAGAAAACCCAATAACTTTTTTTTTTTTATTGCGTAGGAATGCGGACGAGCATATGGGCCACCTGATGGTAAGTGGTTACCATCGCCCATAGACATTGGCGTTGTAAGAGCTGTAAACCATCTCTTACATCGCCAATGCGCCACCAACCTTGGGAACTAAGATGTTATGTCCCTTGTGCCTGTAATTACACTGGCTCACTCACCCTTCAAACCGGAACACAGCAATAACAAGTACTGCTGTTTTGCGGTAGAATATCTGATGTGTGGGTGGTACCTACCCAGACGAGCTTGCACAAAGCTCTACCACCAAGTAAAAACTATTATTATTATTAACTATTTATTGGCCCAACCTGGGAATTGACCCCAGGACCACCCGGGTCTGCAGCTGTATATCTAGCCACTAGACCAACAAGGCATCTTGGCTGCCTTGAAGAAGAGAATAGAGTTAAATCAATGTTTTACAGAACCGCCAAGGCATTAAATATATAAACTTTGCTTAGCAAGTTTATATTAAAGGCCGTTAATTAATACGTATATTAATAGTAAAAAACATTATTAAAAAACTACCAGCTGCTAATTGCTGTAAAAAGACGAAAATGATTATATTGCATTTACATTTTCAAAATCTCATATTAAAAGCTGTTTTAAATGTTCTTTCGTTTACAGCTCCTGCACTGAAGTTCTTTGTTTTATAAATGTGAATAGTGCCAACTTTTACATTATTTTAGAGGTGTAGGTATCTCTACGACCTTATTTGAACAAAAACAATAAAATGTGTTAAAATATTTTTCCATCAATATTTCAATAACATTTTGAAATTTTTTGAAGATGCAGTGCTTACCTATCTCTTACTTTTCAGTAATACTTAGGTGAACCACAATTTTGATGAATCATAAATTATTTATAACAGACTTTATTAAAATAGGATAAAATTATAATTGAAAGTATAGTTGGATATTAAGGATAATTAGGACATTGATATAAAGGAAGCAAGAACCTCTGACGTGGGCGTAATTTGTGTTTATCTTATTCTAAAACTCTTGTTCTGGGCGTGAAATTTATAGCTTGAAATCTGGTAAATGAAATTTAGTATCATTTTAGCAATTGAAATAGATCCACTTGGATATTCAGATGACGCTTCATGATAATATAAAGAGTGCTATACATTTACGTAATAAATAACATAATATATGTTTTACTAGATTCGAATCTAGTAGATTAAGTTTTTCAGATACAATTTTAGCTTTAAAGCAATTTTTCGTTTGTCGTATTATAGTGATGAAAGGCTTTGTACGTCGTTGTCCCTAATGCCTTTGATATGAAGTGCAGCGCGTAATTAAGTTATGTTCAAAGCATGGCATTTCTACACTTTATCTGTGACTTATTACGAGTAAAGATTTATCCATTTTTATCTTCATTTCAAACGAAATTTAATAATTCTCACATCTAATCCATATTATATGCGAATGTCGTAATTGCCAATTTATGTTAAATTATGTCGATCTTATTGTTGGACCTTCCACCAGCATTTTAAACAAGTTTCCATTAAAATATAATAACGAAAAATAATTGCAACTGATATATATATATTCGACTAAACTAACCTTAACTTGTAACTTTTTATTAAGAAAACCGTTGTATTGCCAACATCATCCTATGTAATTATCTTTTTATTTTCCTTTCCACGATTAAAACATTAAATTTATATTCTATTCCAAAGAAATTGAAGTAAAATTATACGTCACGCTTAATCACTCCATAATTTGACCAACCCCATGTTTAAAAGTGACGAAAATGGAATCAAGTTTTTTTTTTAAATTCTCTCTTGATTGAACTTCTGCCGCGGTCAAAAAACTAACTGAAACAACAATAAAGTACTTAAAGCCGTTAGTCCTGCAACTGAACTCTCTCAATTCCTGTTTGTTATCCCGTCGGATAACAAAAGTAAAGGAATAGAGAGAACACCTGATGATTTTGAAATTTGAATTTGAATCAAACTTCCTCAAATGAAGACCACGACTTCTAAAAACAACTGGATAAATAAGTTAAAAGCAGCGGTAAACCGCGACATTGATAGAAATCAGGACTGAAAAACGTCACGTCAATTAGAGGAGTCATATATGCCAAGAGGTAGGGCCAACCTGGTGGACCTTTAAAAGGCAGAAGGCATGGATATTATTAAATAAATTAGTACAATGACATATGCTTGTTTATCGCGTTCTAAGTTATTCCCAATGGTTCTTTGTCAAAAACCTCACTCACAAGTAGATTTATAATTATATTTTTCAACCAAAATAATGTATTGTAAAAAAATATAAATAATGTTTTGCAAGATCAAAACATTACCTCAAATATTATAAATATTAAAAATAGCTTACAATTATAAAAATATATCAAACTTCGCAACTCGACTGTTGCTGTTTCGTAATTACTTTAAAGTTTCTAAGACTTCGCTCGCTTTCGAGCTTAAGATAAAAATTTCTTCAGTCAAAATAATTATGTTAGATCGTCTTTGATTAAATTACTTTTAAAAAAGCCTTTAAATGAATCCTTATAAAAATTATGTTTACGCTTTATAAAATGTCACGTGGCCTCCTTGGAAAATACTTATTTCATCATAGACGTTGTTTGAAGTTTATGTTTTACTAGCTGTACCCGCGACTTCGTCCGCGTGGAATTTAACAAAAAAGTTAATTCGTTTTTTTTTTTGGTTTATGCATTTTTATTTAATTTATCACATTTTTCTAAAATAAAAGTAGCCTGTTACTTGAGAGTTTAGCTGGAATAAACAGACAGACAGACAAAAATTAAAAGAATGTTATTTTGTTGTATGTACCGTATATATATTCATATGCATGTACTAAAAAGCGGTTATTTCAATATTACAAACAGACACTCCAATTTTATTTGTATGTATAGAAAATGTAGAGACAACACATATTTCACAAGTATTTCCCTTAAGGCGAATAATTCGTCGAAAGTGGGATGAATGTTTAATAAAATATAATTAATAATTAATATTGTTGCGTTCTGGTTTAAAGGGCGAGTAAGCCTGTCTGACTACAGGCATTATGAAAATACCATAATACTTTCCGAGGTTGGTGGCGTATTGACTTTGGGGGTGACCGCCATTGAAAAGGGAGGATCCTCCGACCAGACGAGTATTGTGTCTGGTGGGCTACTGCCCCTCACGATTGTTGTCGGGTTCTTGTATTTATGTTCAATCGCTCTGATAACTTTAATATCGCGATGTAGGATACGTCTGGTCATAGTTCGTATGTAGCGAGATAGATGTCGCTACATTGACGATGTAAGGAATGGTAAATATTTCTTACATCGCCACATAGGCGGTGTTGGTGGTATCATCAGGTGGTCCATTTGCCAGTCCGTCTACCTATAACATTAAAAAACTCAATTGAATAGTTACTCCTTATTTATTAACTTCTTATATAATATACATAGGTATTTCCAAAATTAAATAATATCTTACAATATGATTATTCCTATAGTTAGTAGCAAGCAGAGTTCGCTGCTCCACGTGCTCTACCCTATTTCTTGGTTTTTCGAAGAATCCTTCAAAGTGTTCTTTCGTAACAAGTAATTGCAGGCCGTAACGTTGTTGGGAACATTCACACGTTTAAATATGAATTTTCTCAAAATGTACTGCAAGAATTCATTATTTACAAAATATCACAACATTCATTTGTAAAACAAGACAATAAAATATCTTCTTCAATGAATTCTTCAAGTCAAGTAGAAAGTATCAGCGTAAACAAATGTTTCTTAAGTCCGTTTATTATATTCAAGGACATTTATTAATATTTTTCAATGAATGTTTGTGCATTTGTATTAAATCCCAAAGTTTGCTATTCGTAGACTTCTGATCAGTAATCAGCAAAAAAATACTTAGTTACGCCTCGTAGACAATTCTACTATCCTCGAAGAAAACGAATCGTTTCTTGGCGCCCATCGTGGGTCTTAAAATTATACGCACTTTAAACTCGCTTTAAAAGTACTTAATTCAAAACGTATTAAACAAAAGACGTCTAACTAGTTTTGTAATCAGCTAGATCGTGTGGGAAACAGAATAAAGCCGGTCTTAAAATAGCGCATAATTTTATTTATAGAAATATGAGACATTTCTAAACTCAATTTCATTTAAAGCCTAAAATACAAGAAGTCAGTCATCATCAGTCAGTCAATATTTTTTTTATATAATAGGAAGGTGGACGAGCGTATGGGCCATCTGTTGGTAAGGGGTCACCAACGCCCATAGACATTGGCATTCTAAGAGATGTTAACCATCACTTATATCACCAATGCGCCACCAACCTTGGAAATTAATATGTTATGTCCCTTGTGCCTGGAATTACACCGGCTCACTAACCCTTCAAACCGGAACACAACAATAGCAAGTAGCTGTTTTGCGGTAGAATATCTGATGCGTGCTGTGATGAAAGCTCTACCAATCTATCAGTTTCGCTGTTGCTATTTTTTATATTATTGTCGTCTCACAATTAAGTGAAGTGAAGTAATTTCAAATATAGTATCATCTGAATTCTTAACTAGGAATAAAAGTAGCACAACTGAGGCACTGTGCTCACAACGAGCACGTTACCTAAGCTACGCACCGCAACACGTATCACGCTCTTTGCGGGTGTCACGTCACGTTTCGAAAATATTTAACGACAGTCGACAGCTCCAGACATTATATCTCTTTTTAACCGACTTCAAAAAAAGGAGGAGGTTATCAATTCGTCTGTATGTTCTTTTTTTTTTTTTTAACAGCTACACACAAAGACATTGGTCCTACGTCACTTTGTTGTCACTTTATCGCAATTAAATCAAAGCGTAATCATTGCCATTTATCCGTTGTCCGATTATTTCATTTTATAATCGCTACGACATAACGTAACGTATTCTAACGTCATACCGATTCGCTTCTGAGGCCCTAGCCAAGTTGACATTCTACAATTGTAAACGCTAATAGAAAACTAAAAATTGTATGAGAATGACCACGTGACTTATCGTTGACAGATGTCATTCTCATACATTTGCTAAGTTTTCTATTAGCGTTTACGATTGTAGAATGTCAACTTGACTAGGGATACTGATCCGAATATATATAGAATACTCAAAGTTGGATTGGAATTGAACCGAGAACGTATCTTAGTAGTTATAAATTAGTAGAATTGTCCCCTTGATCTCTTTGTACGTGTCGGATTGCCGCGCATTTATCAGAATGAGATAAAGATACTGTATCTTTATTTGCATAATAAATGCTGAATTAAAGATGTATATTTTAGTAGTGCATGTGTCAATCTCAATATCCATTGTGTTTTTAGGAGATTTGGTCTTGTTCTTCGTAGTAGGTAATCTATATATATATAAATACTTGTTTATTATATTTTGACTCATATTTTCACGTGGAAACATTAAGTGACGTCTGCGAATTTACTTTATTAACGTTAGGATATATTATATTATGTTTTAAATTCATTGATATATATTTAATTTCTTAAAAGTTCTTAAAAATGAATAGATAAACAAAGATATAACGAAACGACGTCAAGCCTTTAGCAAGTACTTTATAGTACAGCAACAGTTTATTGTTATTTAAAAAAAGAACGAAAGAGCGTCCAGATTTAGGCGATCGAAAATACCGCGGAATAAGTTTCATACGTTCCGTGCGCGCGGCCGGCGGCACGCGTCTGTCAGCTGTGAGGTCAAGGTCTCCCGGGTCAATGCTGAGCGGGGCGAGGGTGCCGCGTGGGCGTCACCATGGCAACCGGCCCACGCCACCTACGCGCTGAGCAGGTAGTCAATCAATTACCGGTAAGCTTTTCTTCTCGTAATGAGATATAATTTAATAAATACTGCATTCATATAGAAGTGAGACCGTCTTCACATAATTTTTAATCATTGATCGCTTGTACCCCGTTCTTTCATTTATTTATTTGGTTTTCTATCTTTCTGTTTATTCAAATCCATTGTGACATAATGACCCATATTTCATAAGAACAAAAACATGTATATTGTATGTATGTATATCTTTCGTTGCTTTGTTATTCAATCATAACGTATTGTACTCGCAGATTATTTACCTTTTTTGTCCTCTTTGCAATTCATGTCATTCTTACTGATTTTGTCAGGTCATGATAACAACACTATGCTTTGTTCCACCGAAGTTAATAAACAAAATCTAACATTCCACTATATAATAGTGGAATGTGTAATTAACTAGAATAATCCGTCATAATGCGGGTAGAGCGATATCCAAACCGGTCGAAATAGACAATTTTAAATTATGATAGTCTCCAGATTTTCATGTATAAATAAATAGCTTGTTTAAGGTTTAAGAAGTTTATTTCTCATTAAGAACAGAGTTCACTTACACGAGAAACTAATTACATTATTTTCTTATATCAAGAAGGATTTTGCCGGTGATAGGGCTTTGTGCAAGCTCGTCTGGGTAGGTACCACCCACTCATCAGATTTTCTACCGCAAAACAAAAGTACTTTGTATTGATTTCGGATTCGGTTTGAAGGGTGAGAGAGCCAGTGTAATTACACAGTGGCGATGTAAGCGATGGTAAACAAATCTTACAATGCTTACCATCATTGTTGTACTAATTTTAAAATCAATTAAAAACAATTAATTATCAAAAATATTTACATTTCTTTCAGAGCCACTGTTAAAAAATAGGTTGTGCAGCGAAATAGATTGTTATTATTAGTCTTAAATATTTTGAACAGAATCTATAGTAAATTCTGTTATATTATATGACTATCTGTGCGCCGCGGTTTTACCAGCGTATAATTAATAAAAATATAATGAATACAATTAATGAGCCTAGAGCCTTCCTCGATAAAGGAACTACAACACAAAAATATTTTTTAAATTCGAACCAGTAGTTATCCGAGATCAAACAAACAAACTCTTCAGCTTTATTCAGGCACAAGGGACATAACATCTTAGTTCCCAAGGTTGGTAGCGCATTGGCGATGTAAGCGATGGTTACAATGCCATTGTCTATGGGCGTTGGTGACCACTTACCATCACGTGGTCACCAAGTGGTAAGGTGGTAGTGGTTACATACTATTAAAATATAAATTTCGTGTTTTCGTCATTTATAAAATAAAATTATTTAAATAATATAAAAATTATAAATAGATCATTGTTATTGCTTGGAGCGGCATCTAGTATCCATAATTGCCACCATAAATATAACGATATTATAGAATTTTATACAACTTCAAAAATATTATACGTTTATCCATGACTTCCCTTACTCTTATATTGAGTATTTCTTTTAAGTTTACATCTGTTAAAAGCATTTAACAAATTTCACTTTTGTTTACACATCAACCGCACAAAATAGAAAGAGACAGTAATGAAGCGAAGAAGACTCGTAGGCATAACGCTAAATCGTTATGCGACATAACACTACTGTTATGCGCGTAAAAGAACTTCGTTCAAAAAAAACCATTTTATTTCATAAAAATTACATAATAATAATAAATAGCTTGTTTAAGGTTTAAGAAGTTTATTTCTCATTAAGAACAGAGTTCACTTACACGAGAAACTAATTACATTATTTTCTTATATCAAGAAGGATTTTGCCGGTGATAGGGCTTTGTGCAAGCTCGTCTGGGTAGGTACCACCCACTCATCAGATTTTCTACCGCAAAACAAAAGTACTTTGTATTGATTTCGGATTCGGTTTGAAGGGTGAGAGAGCCAGTGTAATTACACAGTGGCGATGTAAGCGATGGTAAACAAATCTTACAATGCTTACCATCATTGTTGTACTAATTTTAAAATCAATTAAAAACAATTAATTATCAAAAATATTTACATTTCTTTCAGAGCCACTGTTAAAAAATAGGTTGTGCAGCGAAATAGATTGTTATTATTAGTCTTAAATATTTTGAGGGTTCCGTGAAAGGTAAAAACGGAGCCCTTATAGGATCACTTTGTTGTCCTCCGTCCGTCTGTCTGTCTGTCTGTCTGTCAAGACCCTTTATCTCGGGAACGAGTAGAGGTATCGAGTTGAAATTAAAACGATATACTTAAGTCTTCAGTCTCTGAAAGCTGTGAATTTTACGTTAACTTAGCAGTTTGATATTTATCAAACTGCTAAGTTAACGTAAAAAAAATACGGCCGTTTATGCCGCAAAAAAAGTATATTTCCACTCCCAAGGGAAAACTCCAAAGTCCCAAATTGATAAGGTATTGCCCGTTGACCTAGAACTATGAAATTTGGCAAGCATTACCGTCTTATACTACAAGTATAGGGAAAATTCTGAAAGCTATACATTTGTAATGAAATCATAAAAAAACAGGGCTTTATGCAAGCAACGGCGGTCCAACTTTTGATTTGAGTTAACCGTGTCATGTGGGGTATCGTATGTAAGGGCTTCATTGGCACAAGCCAAAACGGATTTTTAATTATTTTTATGGTGTATAGTTTTAGATTTATGACTAAGAATAAAAGAAAACATTTTTCCTTTTTTATAAGTATAGGTAGGTAGCCTAATAATTTTGGTGTATGTAGTACCTAAAAGTTTGCACTGTTATACAAACCTTATTTAAAATTTTGTTATTTAACATAATCCTTAATATGTACCTACAAATTTGTTGGAACACTCGGTGGGCGAGTCCGACTCGCACTTGTCCGATTTTTTTAACCTAAAATTGCTAAATCATAGAGTTCAGGGCAATTTTAGAATATGGTTTTCCAGGTGGTAGTAAGGTACCTGGGTACCTTATAAAGTACATCATACAGGGAGCTCTTTATAATAATAGTGATAATTATGCCCTTAGTTTGTAAGGCGTATATTAATCAATATGTACCAAAGAAAGTTAGGATATAACTTTTATAATAAAAATAAATATAATATGATCAACATATTTATAACAAAAATAAACTTTGGCATTGTAATTAATTTGCATAATAATTTCGGAGTGAAAAGAGTTTGACATATTAAATTTTTATACTCTACATCATCAGCCGTTATTCAATCCTTAAAAGCTTGGTAAAGGTTACTCGGTGTGAGATTACAAAAATAATTATAAAAGATATTAAATACGTTAAAAAATATAAAATATGGCGTCAGTCTTTGGTCCCTATTTAATTAAATACAACCAACAACAAAACCTGGTTTGTAAATTTTACGTGGAAAATGTAATGTGTTCGGTAAACTATGTCGAAAAAGAGTAACTGTTTCTTGTCGGTTGTTCTCAGTAGAACATACAGTTCGATTTGACTTAATTTTTATATATTCTGTCAACGGTATTACATTCGGACGGTTGACAGAAAGTAATTAACTAACTCCTATAGTATTAATTCGATCATTCAATTGTTATTTAATAACAACCTGAATAACAAAAACTATTTAAAAATATATTATTATTGTTTATTTTAAAATCGAGATGACTCAGAAGTTAGAACAAGTGAATTTCAACTGATGATGGATTCAAATCCATGCAAATACCGCTGAAATTTCATAATATGCTTAATTTGTGCAATTCATTTCGTATTGATTCAAGCTTCAGAAGAGCCAAGCTTAGTCCAGCAGTGGGATATTTACAGGCTGTTACGTTATTTTATGTAATTATAGTTTAATTACCTACTAAAATGGACAATACAATATTTACTTTACCTATTCTGAAATGTTCTGTTATCCAGGTATTATTATTATCGACGATAATTAATCAATAATTTATTTGTAATTCCCGTAGAGATGATTTTGACCCTTTCAACCGATTTCGAAACTGCCTGTTTATATATCTTTTACGTTTTACAACATTATTACGTCAACATTTAATATTTTTTTTATTGCATGGGACGAGCATATGGGGCACCTGATGGTAAGTGGTCACCAACGCCTATACACATTGGCATTGTAAGATATGTTAACCATCGCTTACATCGCCAATGCGCCACCTTTGGGAACTAAGATCTTATGTCCCTCGTGCCTGTAATTACACTGGCTCACTCACCCTTCAAACCGGAACACAACAATAGCAAGAATTGCTGTTTTGCGGTAGAATATCTGATGAGTGGGTGGTACCTACTCAGACGAGCATGCACAAAGCCCTACCACCAAGTAGATCTTATAAATGTAATAAATTTAATATGGACAAGAAGTTTATTTAAACTTAAATTTATAGTTTTAATACTAATAAAGACGAACGTCGTCAAAATCGATACCAGTATTATAAATGCGATAGAAACTCTGTATCAATGTGTGTCATCTGTAATTCTGTAACGCTTTCACGACTTAGCGAACTGAATTTTGAATTAATTTTGTAAATAACATTCTTCAACCTCAAGGAATAATAGGTTACTTTTTTACCTAATATCAGCTCTCCCAAGTAATAAATAAAATATTTTGAACAGTGGCCTGTGATATTCACATAAAAATAAATATGAAAAAAATGCATCGTACATAAATCCAGGTGTGAGGTGATTCAATTCACTACTGGTTTTTTTTGTTCTTTATTTCAATAATAACAGCTGCGTTTTAAAATGGTTTTCTGCTGGCAGTTAATAAAAATAACTCACATGATTTTTTTATTCCTAACATATTTTGTTTGGAATATTGTAAATTAAATATTTTAACAATATATTAAACATCAAAAATATTTTGTATTTAAACGTTGGAAACAATCAAAACAGAATCTATAGTAAATTCTGTTATATTATATGACTATCTGTGCGCCGCGGTTTTACCAGCGTATAATTAATAAAAATATAATGAATACAATTAATGAGCCTAGAGCCTTCCTCGATAAAGGAACTACAACACAAAAATATTTTTTAAATTCGAACCAGTAGTTATCCGAGATCAAACAAACAAACTCTTCAGCTTTATTCAGGCACAAGGGACATAACATCTTAGTTCCCAAGGTTGGTAGCGCATTGGCGATGTAAGCGATGGTTACAATGCCATTGTCTATGGGCGTTGGTGACCACTTACCATCACGTGGTCACCAAGTGGTAAGGTGGTAGTGGTTACATACTATTAAAATATAAATTTCGTGTTTTCGTCATTTATAAAATAAAATTATTTAAATAATATAAAAATTATAAATAGATCATTGTTATTGCTTGGAGCGGCATCTAGTATCCATAATTGCCACCATAAATATAACGATATTATAGAATTTTATACAACTTCAAAAATATTATACGTTTATCCATGACTTCCCTTACTCTTATATTGAGTATTTCTTTTAAGTTTACATCTGTTAAAAGCATTTAACAAATTTCACTTTTGTTTACACATCAACCGCACAAAATAGAAAGAGACAGTAATGAAGCGAAGAAGACTCGTAGGCATAACGCTAAATCGTTATGCGACATAACACTACTGTTATGCGCGTAAAAGAACTTCGTTCAAAAAAAACCATTTTATTTCATAAAAATTACATAATAATATGTCGTCAGCGTACATGAAGAAGCAAGTAGCAATATGCTCTGTACAGAAGTAGATATGTTTCAAATCATGCAGATAGAAAATAGCAGGAAAAAAACTTTACAGTATAAAATGCGGAGGCACGTAAAGGCCGGTTCAACCTATCAGCCGAGGCACTCTCTCGCGCATTGAACACTATACGCACTGACCCATGAAACCTCTTCACGGTTCGCTCACGGTCTGACGTTATGAAAGGTGCTATGTATATATATAGATATGCAATAAATGCTTATCTGTATGCGATCCTGCAGTGGTCGTGGCTAGTAAAGATACTTAATAAGAAACTTTATTTACATTAAAACCTTAACTAAATACAAATAACATTTAAAAATAATTATTATAAAAGTCGTGACCGCGTGGAATGGTGGCAAGAATGCTAGCAGCATTTCCCCTTTGAATCGCAATTCCGATTCTCTGGGCGAAAAATGAACCAGCCCTCCTAAATATAAAAACTTATCACCAACTTATCTAAAGTCTACAGCCAAGAGCAATACTTAGTATTGTTGTGTTACGGCTTTAAAGGTGATCGGACTAGTGTAACTACGGTCACAAAGGACATAACATCTTTGTTCCCAACGCTGCTGGTGGGAACTAAGATGTTATGTCCCTTGTACCTGTAATTTAAGAAAAAAATTGTGAGATATTATAATGAAAATATTTTTATTGGTAACGGAGCGTTATGTAAATTCCGGTCCAAAATATCCTTCAAACTGTTAAAAATGTTTGTCCGTTTTTAAAATTGATAAATAATTTATATACGTGTATTGACTTTATTCGTAATGTCAATATAGCTAGTTATTTAACTAAACTTTGTACATTATATAGTATTTCAACGGTACATTGTATATCTAGGCACAGCTTGAAACATACGTAAATTTTATAAAGGTATTTCAGTAAATTGCTTTTTCTTAGAAAATAAATGGTAATAACTTTCATCAAAGATCCGTAATTTTTCTGTTTTATATGAAAAGCGTATGTTATTAGAGACGCCATTAGTGAACATAAGATATTCGCAGAACATACACTCACATACATTCGCCTATTTTGTCAAAAACAAAAGGTTTTATATTTTATGCTGCCATTAAATGTAAATGTAAAAGAACCGTTGGTTATATATTTTATAAAAAAATCGTATTTGTTTGTCTGTATTTTTTCTAAGAAATACGTTACGTTAAAAAAAGAAACAATGTAAGTAGGTACTTACAATGTTTGAATGTAATTTTTACTAGTTTTTTTTTAATAGATCACATATAAAAATAAGTAAAGGCATTCTGTCGATTAATTTTCCGACGGGATTATTTCGTATAATATAAAGTGTTCAGCCACCAGCGTCGAATGAATCCCGTTCACATTTCAATAGCCTTACTTGTTTCAATGCTAAGTGGAGTCAAGAGCGAGGTGCGCCGGCGCCACCCGCATGCCTTTGTCGGTTGATCTTACTCGAGATTAGAACGTAACATTAAGCCAATTATGCACCTACTGCTGTAATTGTGCTGGTGTCTGTGATCTGATACTGACTTGTACCCACCTTCCGGTTTCACGATAGCAATAATACTAGATTTGTTATATAAATCTTTGATAATTAATATTATACAATAAATAAGGCAGATTAGGCAGACATGTACCAAAACACGCCATCTCAACCAATTTTAGTTTAATTCAAACCCTGGTAAGCGCTACTGAATTTTGTGCTTATAATTAATCTAGCGATAATCGAAGGAAATCTATGATTTATAATTAAAAAAATAATTTTTTTTTGGTTGGAAATCGGCCACGTTTGTCCATAAGCCTGCATTAGAGCACTGTTGTGGATAACTCTCCAGTTTCCTCCAAAAGGAAAGTATGGATTCCATTTCATTAGTCCAGCGGTGGGACATTAAGGTACATGGTGTAGATTTAAAATTAATAAATTAATTTATATATTACGATGAAAGAATATATCTACTTAAGTAATTTCAATAGGTTTATATTACATTAGACAATATTATAAGCTAATATTTTTATGACAATTTGTGTATTTATTGAGAAGTAGTAATTTAAAGTATTTTGAATAAATAGTCGTTAAAAGAAATCAAATAAGTTTACAGTTGCCTAATTTCAGTGAATATTATGTAACAAAACAGAATAAAAATGTTCTTATTCAAGCGCTTTGAAGCGCTTTTAAATAGTCACGTAACAGTATTAAATTCTTCATAAAGCAACTTTTACATCAAAATGTAGATTCTACCAAATTTACTCGGTGGTAGAGCTTTATGCAAGCTCGTCTGGGTAGGTACCACACACTTATCAGTTATTCTACCGTAAAACAGCAGTTCTTTGTATTGTTGTGTTCCAGTTTGAAGGGTGAGTGAGCCAGTGTAATTACAGGCACAATGGACATAACATCTTAGTTGCCAAGGTTCCCATGCTTAAGATCATAATACCTTTTCGCATATATCCGTTATTGCTAAAATTATTATTAAGGCACTTTCTATAAAATTTAGGATTATAATTTTCATATATTTGTTACTTGAGTGGAATAACGTTAACTTAAGTATTTCATATTTTTATGTTACAAGTGCCAGATAAGTCTAAGTTTCAACCGCGTGCTGGTCAAGTGTTTCATAATAACAAAGATAAGCAATATTAAATTAATAGCCAGTAGCTGCAGTTGAGTAGGTACACTCGTAAAACTGTGAGTTGGGATTTATACCGATGGGTTTTTATGAGTTCTGTTTCATATAGTTTGACATATTGCTAAGCGTTTAGTGTTACTATTCCGCTCAAAGCGTAATCATTTTTATTATATACTTATTCATATTTTTTTAGATATATTTAAATTGAATTCACTAGTGAAATGATGACACGTCTGGGGTTCATAAGTTTTATTCATTATAGATTAGTAATTATAATTTATAAGAAATTCTGATCCGACCCATCCGATAAAGTATTATCGTTAAACTTGATACGTTTAACTTAAAATATAGGTATAGTAAATGAATTATAAATAAATTTCGCGATCGCACAGGATTGTTCTGAAAATGCCTGAAAAATCAAAGAACTCACAAGCGAGATATGAAATTTAGAGTTACCTTCGTCGAAAAAATAAATTAAAAAGAAGAAAAAACACATGTAAATTACTTTAACCCCTTCGTTTAAAAATTAATAAGAGAGACACATTAAACACAGCTATTATATAGTGTTGTTTGATGAATAATGACAGACACATTGTACGTCGTATTTTCTTGTCTGTTTTAATATGAAAATTGTGTGAAATTAGTTTTCTTTGAAGTCGTATTTTCCATGTTTAATGACATACCTTTTCATTTTTTTCCCCTTTAAATATAATTATTTTATTTACTCTGTTCGCTACTATGCTGATTTGATTGCAAAAAAATTGATATATATTTTTTTTCATTTCAATGCAATAATCTTGCATGGTTCCTATATAAAAGCTTTGATTTTTTCGTGCTCGCATGAGTACCGTTAAGCGGCTTTAACATTATTCTTCTTGCACTCGGCTGAAATAAACGTCCTAAAATCATATATACATTTAAACACAATGACACACATCACGTTCATGTTAATATATTGTAACGCTAATATAAACATATAGATCTTATCCATGCACACGGGCTATGTGTTTCGTATAAAGTGAAATTTTACTTTCAAGATACAGGCTATCCTAGTTTGCAAGTCAAAAGAATTATTTTTAAGTATTAACTATAATTAGCCTACCACATTACATGTACCTAGTTTTTATATTATGTCTGTGGTTTTTATTTGTTTATTTTTGTTTACTAATTTTATTATTAATATATATTTTGTTCACTTATCTTTTATTTAGTAAAATAAAACTGTATTTTTATTTGTAAGGCTACTTTTTCGCAATAAATTATTATTTAAATGTTTAAGTGTAATACCAGGTAAACTTAACACAGGTTAATATAAACCATGGATTTTTTTTTTTTTTTTTTATAGCCCGGGAGGGCAAATGACTCCACTCCACCTGATGGTAAGTGGTAGTAGAGTCCAAACGCGACGACGGCTAGTGCAGTCGGGAAGAAAGATCTGCACTAGCCGCCCCCGCCTTGCCGGCCCGCAAGATGCCTCTTCACGCCTCGTTTGAAGGAACCCAGGTCATAAGAGGAGGGGAACACGTGTGCTGGCAAAGAATTCCATGTTTTGGAGGTGCGACAAAGAAAAGAGTTGCCAAATTTCTTCGTTCGCGATGGAATTGATGTCACAGTTAGGCGGTGACATCGAGAGCCAGCACGCGTAGATTTGTGAAGGAAAGGGGAAGCAGGAATGAGGGAGAATAGTTCCTCTGAGCACTCACCGTGATACATTCGATAGAAAGCGCTGAGTGCCGCTATCTCTCGACGCAATTGTAAAGGCTCGAGGGTGTTGGTGACCTTTACGTCGCCAATAATGCGAACCGCACGCCGCTGCAACCGATCCAAGGCCTCCAGTAAGTACTTAGCGGAGCCGTCCCAGAGGTGCGAGCAATATTCGACGCAGGACCGCACCTGTGTTTTATACAACAGGAGCAGTTGTTGTGGCGTGAAAAAACGCCGCACCTTGTTCAGGACACCGAGTTTTCTTGAGGCTGTTTTTATAACAGCCTCGATGTGATCCCTTGGATTGAGGTCGCACCGAATGTCAATTCCCAACATGGCGACTTTGCTTTGTATCTCCAGCGTAGTGCCACAGAGAGAAGGAGGAGGGGAAAATGGCGACTTTTTCGCTGTGAGAGCGCATACCTGTGTTTTCTTGGCGTTAAACTCGACAAGATTATCAGAGCCCCATTTGGCAATGAGTCCTAACGTCCTATCGAGTTCAACAACAAGATCCCTCCGTCTCTCCTCAGTTTCCGCCCGCCCAGCTACTGCGCGTCCGTGGTATCCCCCGTGCACTGTACTGTCATCTGCATAGCAATGTATGTTCCCGAGAGAGAGCATATCATTGATATGCAAAAGAAAGAGTGTGGGAGATAGCACAGACCCCTGGGGGACCCCAGCATTCACTACATGGAACTGTGAAGCGCAACCATCGACTAAGACGCGAAGGCTACGCTTGTGTAGGAAGCTGGCAATCCAGGTGCAGAGCTGAGCTGGCAGACCGTATGCCGGCAGCTTGGAGAGAAGACTTCTGTGCCAGACCTTGTCGAAAGCCTTGGAGATATCGAGGCTGACAGCCAACGACTCCCCATGCTTGTCGATAGCTTCACCCCAGAGATGTGTTACGTACGCTAGAAGATCACCTGTGGACCGTTTTGGTCGAAACCCGTACTGTCGATCATTAATTAGACAGTGATCTTCTAGGTAATGGATCAGTTGGTTGTTTAAGATCCGTTCCATCACCTTACAGAGAACTGAGGTGATAGCTATTGGCCGATAATTTGCCGGGTCTGATCGATCCCCTTTTTTGGGAACCGCTTGCACATTAGCCTCTCTCCAAGAATCCGGCACACATCCTGTAGAGAGAGACAGTTGGAACAGGCGCGTCAACACAGGAGACAGCTCCGCTGCGCACTTCATCAGCACTATGGCTGGTATTCCATCGGGACCGCTAGCTTTCCGTACATCAAGTGATTGTAGCTCTGCACGCACATCACGCTGCCTGATTTTGATGTCAGGCATCGTGTGGCCACAAGAAGGGATAGTTGGTGGCAGCGCACTACAATCATTGATCACGGAGCTATCCGCAAAGAGTTTTGCCAGAAGATCGGCTTTCTCCTGCGGACTGTGAGCCAGCGATCCGTCCGGATACCGGAGCGGTGGCAGCGAAGGTTGGCAGAAATTGCTTTGCACAGATTTGGTCAGACGCCAGAAGCTACGGGAGCCCCTAGGATGTAAAGCAAGGTCATGGCCAATCTGTACAATGCGCTGTGCATCCGCTCTTGTGTATGCCTTCCTACAGGACTTGGAGGTTTTATTGTAGGTTGCTTTCAGTGAGTCAATGTTAGATGCCCCGCTAACGTGGCCATTGATCCACGCGCGATATGCCGCCTGCTTAGATGACACAGCATCGGCACATTCGCGAGTGAACCAACAGTTACGCGTACCCTTACTGGTGAGGTCCGAGTTAGGAATGTAGTATTCCATCCCCAACAGGATCTCACCAGCAATAGCAGCGGCGCTAGCAGTCGGGTCATTCTCACTGAAGCAACGTTCCTTCCAAGGGACTGACGCATAGTAATCGCGCAAACCGTCCCAATCTGCTGACTTATAGTGCCAAACGCGACGTTTGCATACCGCTTGTGACGGCAGCTTGGCCTGTGGCACTTTGGTAGATATCAGGCAGTGATCCGAAGAACCAAGAGGAGCCCGAACCTCAACCTGATATTCCACCGGGTGGGTAGTCAGCAGAAGGTCCAGTAGAGAAGGCGCTTGCCCGTCGATGTCTGGGATCCTGGTGGGCTGATCAACCAGCTGGGTCAAGTCATGCGTGAGAGCGAAAGCATGAGCAGTCCTTCCAGCATGGTCAGTTTTGGGAGACTTCAACCATGATTGGTGGTGAGCGTTAAAGTCCCCCAAAAACACCACTTCCGCGTTAGGAAACTGCTCTTGCGCAGCATCTGCCACCCGACTAAGATGGTCAAAGAGTCGGCTTGTCTCCAAGTCACCATTGTGGGATCTGTAGAGGCACACGTAGACTCGACTCTGACGAATCAGGTCCACACGTACCACTAACATGGAGAAGGAAGGGTCCTCCAAGCAGCGCAGACGGTGACAACAAACATCCGTCCTGACGAACAAGCATACTCCGGCTTTCGCTTTGAAGGATTCTTCAAGCATGTAGCCGGGATAACTAAGGTAGCTGGTATCGGCAGGACGGAGTATTTGGGTCTCCGTAAGAAACAACATTGCTGGCCGTGCTGTCTCGAGATGGTGGTGGACAGCATTGAGGTTAGCGTGGAGTCCACGGATGTTAGCGAACTCAACCTCAAACAGCGAAGGTATGGTGGGGGTGTGCACCGCTGTACGACCGTTATCTCTTTTATGCGCTGTCATGAAATTGGGAAAAAAGGGAAGAGACGTGAAGCGAGCGACGCATTGTCACGATAGGGATGGTCAAAGTGTGGAGCTGTGTTTCCCCAAGAAGCTGCCAGAAGGGAAAATAAACTGACCCGCCGGACGGAAGGGCCCCCGAACCCTCCCGGTAGTGGCCGCCGGGACCCCACCGTCCGGTCACCAACCGGCACGACGGTCCACACCGAGATTATGCGTGGCCTGGTGGGGCAGCCTCGCGAGCTGGTTAGGAACGCTTGGGCCCCTGTACTCTGCCACGGGCGGCCAGCGGAACAACCGTTTCTACGGGTCTCCCTGCCCGGCGGGTCAATATAATTTGCCCCGGCATTGGTTCAACAGCAACTTCCACTGGACCACCACATATCGCGGTAATGCGCGCTCGGGCACTGGCTGTACGCTGGCTGATCTCGAAACGCGGCTGCAAGCAGCCACTTCACGAGTTTTTCACCATGCGTACGGTGGTAACAAGCCAGGCGGATGATTGACATCCTACCACCAGATGAGCAGATGGTCGCTCAGATATCCCTTAGTCGCCTTTTACGACACCCATGGGAAAGAGAGGGGCAGTGAATTGTATTCTTACTCCGTCACTGCACGGAGAGGATTTCGTTTGCAGTTCATTAGCAAACTATTTAAATCGAATATTCACATTAAAGGTAAATTCTTAAAATAATCGTAGTATACAACAGTTGAAAAACTTTTATTTTTGAAGAAGCTAGTGACTGAATGACCAAAATAGATATTGTAAATTATGTTTTAATAAAGAAAAACCATTTATACTTGTCTTTAAAAGAACGTGTGAAATAATTGTTAACTTTGATTCACTAGACTACATAAAGGCAAGGACGACGTGTATCTATTGATTGGTTTCATTTATAACATCAAAGTAATAACATAAAAAAAAATTGCAAATATATCGAAAGTTCTCTGAGCTATTAAGGAAAGCTATTGTTTATAATGGTTAAATGTACTCGTATTATTTAGTATTTAAAATTAAAATCTGATGGATTGTAATTTCAGCTTCTCATAACATTACGAATATCGTGGTAAAAAAACTCCGTTTGAAAACATAAATATATATTGCGACGAGTATTAGGTATAAGAAACTATAAGGTTACCTACTACTTTACTAGGCATACCATTTGTAATGACTACGCGAAAACATTTTTTAGGTATGGCAGCATTCATAATGACTACTTTTGATAATGACGTCTGGTATCCGTCGCGATCGATTCACATTGCAAGAGGATGGTAATTTATCATCTGACGTACCATGATTTGTGAAAAAGTTGTTTCTTATGTCAGAATTTCACTTTGCTTATTGCAAAAAGGGCGCTTAAGAAGAAAATCATTTAGGGCGCGTTATAGCGAACGAAGCGGCCGAATAGCAATCCTTGGTAACGAGATCATTTCCAAGAATTAGTGAAAGGTTTCAGGTTTTCTATCAGAAAGCTATCCCATTGACATCGTCAAAACACAGTAATTGCAAAATGTAAACTCATTTTATAGGTATTAGAAATGAAAAAACAAAACTAATTTTATTTCTATAAAGGTTTTATTGATTTCAATTTTGCGAAGTTTTGGTTACCTTTAGTAAACGTGGAATTTAGGTAGGCGCTGATAATATTCGCAATTTTTATGTAGAAAACGTTAAATAAAAGCAAAATCAATATAATTCTAAACTACACGATCATTTATCATATTTATTTATAATAATACGCCTGTTATTCGATGACACATCGTTTAAAGAAAGAATAAAACACGCAATCAGTGATAAATGACAGTCATCAAACTATTACTGTCAGGCAAATACGTATGATAGTGAATTACGGCAATTTGGTTTTGTAATGGGACAGCTATTGACTTTTTGAATGAATGAACATTTTAAGTTCTATATTAATGCGTTTTGGACGGTAAGCTATCATTTGAGAAAAACCAGTCCATACGTATTTATGTGTCGAAATTTAGCCAACGGTGAGCAAGAACCTACGTTTTTCAACTAATCATGTTTCTAGGAAGGATAAATCCGAGGCAAGGGAATTGATTGTAAACACTACTAGCTTTAAACTCCAGACTAGTAATAATTGACAGCTAAACACAATTATTTTTTATTAGGCCGGGCCGGGGATTGCATCTTAGCTAGGTGTTAATTTTATTTTAATACAGAGTAAGCTATCGAAAGACACCCAGTTATATTATTACCGATTACCATACGCGTCGCTAGTGCGTGCGATAGATGGAGCACAACTCAGACACTATATCGTCCGTCAAATGAATTTATTAATTGGTCTGTTTGAAAATATCTCATATATAATTTGCTATTATTTGTATAATTTGTATATAAGTTTTACAAGAAAAGCAAATTACAAATGAAACATGAAACAGTTTTCTAAAATAGTATGAAATAATTTTCCTTGTACAAGTGCGAAATAACAGCAGAGAAGACGAGAATTTATCTTATAAAGTTTTAACATTTCTTAGAATGGTGGTTGAGACGCTCGCTATCCAGGGAAGTGCTTTCCCATGACGCTCCCGAGAATTACATAAAAATCAAAGAAAAAATTTAATTTAAATTTAGGACAACAGCGTTTAAAAATCCTTTAAATGTGTACGTAAATATTAATTATTGTATACAATTTAATCGTGTAGTTAATATTTTAAACATATTATAATTTATATTCTATTCGATTTAAGTAATGCAAATGGGTTATTAACGACAATATGTCTATTGCCGTGAAACGTGGCACATTTGGTAAATTGTTTCAACTGAATAAAATTTTATTGTGTCCGTATTTACACTGGCTCACTCACTCTTTAAATCGGAATAATTTAAAGTCTTGATAGGTTGTAGAATAAGAGACGAGTCGGTGCTATCCATTCAGGTGAACTTGCTCAATGGACCTCCACCAGGGTACTGTTTGAAACAAGGTACCAATTAAGATATATCGTTCGTAATATGTTTGCTGCTAAAGTTGACGGATTAGCCCACGTGATTAAACCAACAACTATAGACACATAGCAAAATTGCTGGGCCAACATTGTTATATTATAGAATAATATATTTTTTTAAGAAATTTGTTAATTCATAACGTCCTGCATTGGCGTCGGCGTAGCCAATATTTAATCTCAAGTGTAGGTAAAGCCTAAGAACAATATTGGTGAAAAATGTGTGTTTTGTTTTTCATTACTCCGTTTCATTTTACAAAATATATTTATATTTTATAAAAAGATATTATTTTACTTCCATTAATAAAGAAGTATTTAATTATACTCATGGACAGGAAATATTAAATAAATGATTCTAAATAATTTGCAATGAAGGAATGCATAATTATCAAATTAATAAATATCATTTATTGCAAGAGTTTCGTCAGTTATCAGTTGGATGACTACATGCAGCTTGTAGTCGTAAATACATAATATGTACTAAAGTAATCAAGTAAATGTTGTGCATCCTTCTTATATCGCGTATATAAATCAGTGATAAATCATAATAGATGTACATAAATACAATAAAGAGTTGGGCGGGAGGTCTCGCCTGTGATTGGCTGCTGCTAACCACCACAACCGTATACGGAATGCGCGGGCGCATATCGTGTTACACTATTGCGGCGTATGCGTCGATTCTAACATGTAATCTATACGATTTGTACTGGAAACTCGTTTTGCGTGCTAATATTTTGTTTATATAATTTCATTTGATGAATTTACTGCTTCTGTATGGTTTATACTCTAGATAAATATCTCTAAAGATCTGAACCTATCATTATACAATTGTCTTGTCTTAGGAAGAACGCCCCTATATAATTGTAGATGTGTATTTTTAAATACATAACAAATAGATACGATATAATACAATATAGAATAGATTATAGTATGTTCATCAAATAATCTTCGCTCTGACATGACAAACAAATTATAATTTTTCAGAAATTTCTGGGCTAAGACAAAAAGCTAAAGTTACAATATATATATTTTTTTTTTTTAAGTATCAAAGTTAATTTAACATCTGCTAAAGATTGATTATACCTAGGGATTACAATCGCCAGTTAAGTTTTATCGAAAAAAGATATTGACACTAAAAAATGAAAATCGTAAATTTTATTAAATACAACATCTCAACTACGAATTACGGAGAGTTATATTACAGATATATTATATACTTATGTAATTATGTTGTGTATGTTACGTCAGTGAGGGTAATGTAAAAATCCGAGACCTTAAAAATCCTTATTTTAAATAAGGAACGAATAATAATAGAATAACAAAGAAGTTTTACCTTTTTATTTAAAATTTAATTTCTATTGAAGTTTCAGTTGATTCTCATTTTAATATGAAATATTTGTTTTAATATTCATAATATTTTTCTTGCGAACTATTGTAGAGATTCTAAGGGATGAGAATAAAACAACAAAGTTTTTCTTGGAACCATAATTGAGGCTTAGCTTACATAAATAATATTTCTTTAAATTAGTTACATAAACTTACTTATTATTTGTATAAGCATGTATGGAATGAGATACATGTAGTAGAGATAGCCTATTGGTTAGAGCACAGGAATCTAAAATAGAAGATTTTGAGTTCTTACTAAGCTCAACTGGAAGTTTTCAAGTGCTTAATTTGTGTTAATAATCTCGTGCTAGGCGGCCAATGAAACGTCACGATGTCGTGTCAGATGAAATTATGATACACCTGTATCCGCCAATCTATATTTGAGTTCCGTGGTGGAATAAGCTCCTAACCCTCTACTTAAGTGAATTGGAGAGCTTGGATAGTGAGTCTAACTAAGGCTTTTGTTTAATAGTACATAACTATAAACTATTTTTGTTTAGAACATAAGCGCTGACTTTGTTATTTTTAAATGTGTTTGAGTTGGTGTGTGTGTTATTGTATACTTTCAAATGAACACGTGCGCGTGTATTTGTGTGTGTGTATATATTAAATTGCAGTATTTAAAGAAAAAATAATAGAGGTCATTAAAATATAAACAACTTACCTGCTTTTGTTTTCCTGTGGGCAGATCGCTAGTCTAACAATATTGCACTTACTTGCTTTTACACCTGGAATGTTTGATTATCCCAGTAGGACAGAACTCTGAGTGTTGACCTGACAGGAAAGTAGTGTTTTGAATAAATTAATGATCGTGGTAATTTTGAAGTTTTAATTCATGTAAAATAAAGTTGAGATACTTACAAATATGGTCATGAAATATACAACCCATTAACATTTTACAAATGATTAGGTTTTATTGAAAATATAAATATATTTTTTAAATTACCAAACATAATCGTAGCCCGCGGTCAGGCGACGCCACCCATGTCATAAGGCCGTGTACACATACATTGTTATGTTAGCCGATAATCGTTGTTGCTTCCGCTGCTGTAGTTTACTTTACCGGGCGATTAATGTCGGTTTACAGTTTTCGGTTAGCGTGAACTGGATTGTTATTTATGCGTTAACCACCCGTGACTATGTGTGCGTTGACCTCTATGGTTGGTTGAAAAAATGTTAGCAAACAGTACCGACAATGTTTGTATCGTTTGATTAACGACTTGCTTAATTTTTTATACTGCATATAACATTACATACATATTATATACATACATGTGATTTCTATATAATGTTTATATAAACATGCAATACATGTACATGTTTCATTACGTTTGTCAATCATGTATTTTATAATGACTACAAACATGTAATGATTCGTTAATGTACCACAGACTATAGTATGCATAAAGTGTTTTTTTTTTTAAGATGGTAAAAAGAATATAAAATTGTTTTATTACAGAAGAATAGTGAATTATTAGTGACAAGTACCTACCAAACTACCCAGGTCAGTACCTGCGACTTAGAGTTATAACGTAACAGAAAAATCTTTTAAACAGAATTAGGCGTCTTTCATATCTAGTCTATGGTTAAACAAGCCAACAGGCCAATGGGCAGCCGGCGAAGAGAGGCGTCCAACCGTATAAGGCATGCGCCGACGCAGTGAAGGTACACTCATGGAAAATATATTCATTTATTTCTACACGGAAGACAAAGAGCTTATAAAATATGTATACATAAATTTAGAAAATATTAAAAGATTAAACACCAGTAGAAGTTTACACAGTTAAAAAAAAATATTAAACAATAGCACGGAGAAGTATTTTGTATAATTTGAAATAAAAATTGGTTAAATTAAACTATAATAATATATAAAGATAATGTTACAAGAGAATAAAAGTATATTTACTAAATCATTTTTATACTTAAGAGATTTTTTTTATATTAATTTACGTGCAAGCATCTTTGTACATTAGGCTTTACAATAATTTTTTAGGCTGTAAAACAATCTAGAATCTTATGTTTTTTCTTAATGCTTGAATTAATTAATTATCTTATAATACTGATACCAACTACAGATTATATAAACCATAAACACAACAGTGTTATTAGCTTAATAAAGTTAGGAAAAAGCTATTTTTTGTCGTCTGTACCTAAAGCGTCATCTACATACATATGTATGTACATAATTACATATATGCGCGTGCGTCGCTCCACCCACTCGTTCGGGCATGTGGTTAAACATATCCAATATCTATGACAGTTTTCAATCATTTAAGACATTTTTCATAATTAACTATGGCACTATTTTATTTAAATTATAATTGAGATAAAGCTGTAAGTGTGAAAATCATACGAATTTACAAAGAGCTGTATTCGTAGGCTCTGTTCATAGATGTCGTAATATATCTATATAATATTTAGAACTATATATTATCAGATACTGATAACGATAACGAGGTAAAACAATTTGGCTGAGTTTCTTTCAGTTTTGTTTTTAATCAAAACTGTGGTAGAATCTTTGAAAATCAATTGAAGATTTTGGTCGTTGACTTTGAATTTAAAGACGATGTTTGCGGCAGTATTATTTAGAGTAAGGCTTGTGCACACTTGTGCATAAAAATATGTCCTGCGTGGTTGGCTAATCTTGAAATTGACCAGCTTGGCCGAAATTAAAATTCAAATGCAACCACTGAAATTACATTTTACACGTTAACGTTTTGTAGATACGTCCTAACATTCTAATTTATGTTATGAAGTTCAGGATAATGAATGATTGTAGATGGCCGTAGCCAAGGTGTGAAACGAGTTATATCATCGCGTCGGGATGTTTACTCGTTTATGAAATAAACTTGTACGCTTTAGTTGCCAAGAATCTTGCCTTTACTGACCAGTGTAAATATGTGGGCGTAAACTTACTTTTTGTTTTATTATGTTATTGTGTAAATATCAAGATAAATTTCTATCGGATAGTTTTATTTGTAGAAAATAAAACAGAAATTAATCTTTATCCTGTGAACTTGATACAGTTGATGAATTCTCGTAGAATTCCTGTTTAGTATTTATTTTTCTTTGTCTACAACATTTTCTCTATATTATTATTTCGTAGTCATTTTTATTTGGAATATTCTAAATTGAGTGCCGAGTCAAGTAAGTGACTCTTAACCTAAAGTTGCGGGTTCAGGAAACTCATTTGAATTTTCCGTTGCTTTTAAATACTTAATATACATCTCGCATTCAAAACTACATATTATGTTTGATAGAAATCTATTAATCTGTATATTGATGTAAAACCCATAGATGGTGAACCTCATTCTCAAAACAAAAGCTTTAACCCAACAATGAAATATTTCCAGGCTTATTTGTTGTTTGTTGAATTTTTAGCAAATGCCAGATTTAATTCGATTGGATATTATCTTTATTTAAAAATAATATAAGTTTGTTATTAAGTAATTAAAATAAATGTAAATTCGTATTGGATATCTTAATTCATCATTTTTTCAAACTCCCATAAAAGACTTGATAAAAATGTTTTCAGATGTCAAATATTTGTTTGTTTGTTTATTAATATGAATAATAGGGACTTGAACTGATATTCTATTTAATACTGAAACACAACCCGTCACGGAACCATATAAAGCAATAAAACTTACATACGAACCTAATTCAATTGTCAAGCGGTGCTCTAGGAAGGCGAGATGGCATGGTATATAGGTCGAGATTTTGGCAAGCTGCCAGTTGTGCCAGTGTTAGTCACAGTGTGTAGCCAACGCGTGACGCCTTTGCTAAAGGTTACGTGTGATACCGGGAAATTTTTAATGGAACTAGTTGATGGGCACTTACTCTTATTTATAACTTTCGTTGATCATAATGTTATTGTGTTTAACAATTATCGATGTTATTGATTGTATTTTTTTTCTCTATTAATTCGTAATCGATTTTAAACGTGTTCTCAGTTACACGTCAAGCGTTACGTAATTTCCTGCCACGTCATGTCTAAATGTATGTACGTGTCAGTTTTCTGGTAAACTCATCCGCATGGATTGCTCGTTCAATATCAAATAGGGATAAATATAGACCGAATTTAACATATTTTAACAATTATTTCAGATTATTTTACCTACACATAATATCGGTTATTATTTAGTATCAATCTGTATATTTGATAGCTTACATTTTAATATAAGACCCAGAGGCAGGTCTTTGTACTTAATGAAGAAAAGAACTACTATACGAGTATATTATGAAATAGATTGCAATATGACTTGATGTCGAGTTAATAATGTATAACATAATTTTATCTCGGAAAAGGGAGTTCATAGGAAATAATGTACATACTGTTTATTTTCGTATTTTATATATATTATTTTATTTATTTATTGTATTTTGTGGCATTAAACACTTGAAATACCAGAAGTTATTTAATATTTGAGTGGAATATTCTAGAGCTGGATTGAATTATAACAAAACAGACTTCATTTGCTAAATCATGTCATTTAGGCCAAAAATCATGATCAGGTGACGTCAACTACGCTTTAAATGAGGAAATACATTTTATGTATGAAGTTACAATCTTACTCTTTTTCCGTTCTATTTTCTCCTTCCCACGTACCAAGCTGTTGAAGCGATTTAAAAAAAAACCGGACAAGTGCGAGTCGGACTCGTCCACCGAGGGTTCCGTACATATTTAGGGTTGTGTTAATTTGGTAATTTTCGAAATTTTGAATTAAATAAGAAGGTAAGCATATCAGTGCAAGCTGTCAGTTTCGGTTGAGTACACCAAAATTATTAGGTACCTACTTATACTTCTAAAAAAGGGAAAAGGTTGTTTTTTCATTTTTCGTCATGAATCGAAAACTATACATCATAAAAATAATTAACACTGTTTAAGCTTGTGCCAATGAAGCCCTTTCATACGATAACTTACATGACACGGTTAACTCAATTCAAAATTTGGGACCGCCGCGCGCCGTCTCTTGCAGAGCCTAAAAGCCGTCTCTTAAAGACCCTGTTTTTTATGATTTAATTACAAATATATAGTTTTCAGATTTTTCCCTATACTTGTAGTATATGACGGTATTACTTGCCAAATTACATAGTTCTAGTTCAACGAGAAATACCCTATGAATTTTGATTTCCTTGAGTGTCGAAATATACGTTTGTTTTCTTTTGAGGTACAGAACCCTAAAAACAATACCAGAAACATTCAAACAATATGCAAATGTAAAGATATAAAAACACATGTAATTATATAAAAACACATGAATATAGTAGTGTTTTTTGAATCTCGCTGGTCTAGTAAAAAAACTTCAGATCCAAGGTTCTGTATACAAATTCCAAATGTCAGTGAAAATTTTTTAGTACATCAAAAAGCTCGCAAAGCTGTCGGTCCTGCGGTTAAGCTGCCTGAAGTCTTGCCGTCTCATCAGATAGAGGGAATAGATAATGAAGGCGTTTGCGCACCCACTTATGTAATATTCAAAGTCCTACGTAGTCAGCTAGTCTTTGACAATGGCTATTACTAAAATCAGGAAGTCATCATATCGTTATTATTAAACAGGGATACCCCCTGTTTTTCCTGAATCAACTTACCTTCAGAGATTTACGGAGGTTAATACGCATGTAGTCATGAACGTAACGTACGCATCTAGTCCTTCTGCCCTTCGTCCATCATTCGATCAAATGGTTCAGCGAATAATTCTGTAAATATTTAACACGTGGGCGACCGCCCGAGCTTACATTTAGGACGGATCAGCTCGTTGTATGTAAGAAAATACTTTGTTCACTTTTCTATGTTACACTTAGGTATCTTTTTCTAGCTGCTGCGTTAGCATCTGTCCGGCTGGCATCACGAGTCATAACGTGATCTTATAGCTTAGAATCTTCCTCAAGAATTGACTTAATAAAAAGAAGAAAATAAACAAATGCGACTGGTAGTTCCAAAGATTAGCGCGTTCATACAATCAAATAAACTCTACAGCTTTATTATATTGGTAAAGACTATTATTTCAGGATTTGATAATGTTGATATAATTAAAATAAATAAGAAAGTTATTATGTTGGTACCATATATTAAATACATAAAATATAATCTTCGCTCTTAAATTTATATTGCATTCGTCTCGAACCCTATCTATAACAATGTCTATAAGAGATCGCTACTTAGCTATAAGACCGCCTAATTATACACCTTCGACAGTTTTCATTCTATTCATTCTAAAAGTAAAATGATAAATTCTATAAGTAAGTATTGCTGCGTGAAAATCTTAACAGATTTTAGCAGAACATTCTCTACTCGATAACAGTTTATAAGTCGCTCTTGATTGGCGATTTTTATAAATTCGATGTGTCAGTTTACCGAGAAGTTAACTCTTGTATAGAATAGTTATACATTATATAAAAATTTAAAGCTTTAATATTATATACATATGAAGTAAGTGAAAAACGATATCGTTGGAAGCATTTATGAAATAACAATTATTATAAGAAATTTTGAATTATCCTACTCTTAGGCAAATGGCTCCTCAAGGTCATTATTTCACCACTAGTGATGTAACGAATGTTCGCATTCGCATTCGCATTCGCGAATATTCGCATGTTTTTTGACATTCGCATTCGCATTCGTATTCGCAAGGAACGATGCGAATGTTTGGCGAATGTAGTTGACAAACTAAAAGGAAATTATATATGTAGTTATGGTTTGGATGCATATAAAATCATAATACGACTGATAAGGTTTATTATTTTTATTTACTCATAATATTTGAATAACAAATTATTTAATTTGATTAAAAAAATATTAATTATGGAACACTGAAGTAACAAAATTAAAAATACTGTCTCTCTTGTTCTTGTTAGTGTAATTAAAATATAAACAAAATCACAAATAAACCAAAAATATAATTTTTCTTTCTCCATGCAGCTTGTGTTGGTGAGGTGTATAAAGAAGTCCAGTTCCACTAAAAACTTTCCCAAATATTCTCCCGAGTTGCCAAATATTCTCTTGCTACTCTTGAATACCATATTTATTGTTATTAACCTTCCATCATAGAAGAGGTCTTCTTCATTTTCAATGCGTTTATCCAACTCATGTTCATTAATATTTTTTTAATCAAAACTTCTATAGTATCGGGAATATTATTTTCTATTTCTCCTTCGCTTTCACTAGAATCCATAATTATTTTCATACTGTCTTAATGATACAGATTTTTCTGAAAGATTTGATTGGAGCCAAATTTTACCTTATCTCAATTAGTCATTTTAGGCCGCTTTTGGTTCGAACAAGAATAAAAGCTAAATTCGTCGTTATCAATTAAATTTAAAATATTTTTCACGACCTCGTCTTTGGTTTTTTTAATTTTTGAAAAACTTCCATTTGTACCTCGGATCAATAAAAGTTGCTCTAGCAAATAGTATGTCTTTTCCATGTGTAAAATCTGTCACTGATTTCTTGTTTAAAAACAAAAAATAGTGTTTTCAATGCATTCATCAGATGTATCAAATTCATCAATCACCTTTTGCAGTCAACATTCGCATTCGCATTCGCATTCGCGAATATTGATGATGAATATTCGCATTCGCATTCGCGTTCGCGAATGTGAAAATTCAAATATTCGTTACATCACTATTCACCACACTGCTACACTCGGGTTCCTGGATATATAATTATGTGGCAGAGTTTAGAGCTTCGATTTTTTTCTTCAGCCAGCGGTAAAAAGAATCAATTATAAACAAAATTAAGAACTTGAAAACTCATTGTTGCTTGTATTTGAACCCACGATTTTCTTTTTAGATATATACATATAAATTATAAATGACTTTATTGTAGCACCAAAATTTAATATAAAGATATCACAAGTCGTTGGATATCTTAATAATAATAATTGTATTTATTGAGAAATTAGTTATAACATGTATGTTACAAAATCATAACAAATAGTTCGACTTCCTTCTCACATTGATAACTAATAATTTCCCGTCGTCATGACCTCGAATATAATGTAGTTGTTTCCTTTTCTCAAATCATACTAATATTATATAGAGGGGAGTTTTGTTTGTATTTTTTCTCTGGATTAATTTCTATGTAGTATTTAGTAGTTATTACTTATTGAATTGGTATGATACTTTTACATTATAATAGTTTATACTTTAACTATAACATGTATATATATACAAAGTCATATAGTCAAAGTCGATTGCTTAAATGGTAAAAAAATATGGTAACTTCCTATTAATTTATATTAATATATAAGCATGTTCCAAACATGCTTTGCTTATAAAACTTGCCATTAGTATTTTCAAATAATATTAAACATAGCATAGGCTTTACGTGGATGCTTAGTTAAATAAAGCTGTCTCTTTCTTTCGAATGGCAAATTCATAATTACCGAAAGAGCGAAAATAGTGTTTAACTAGACAGCCGCTTAACAATGCCTCTAATACCGTTACCTTACATATTATCATTTACAAGATATTTAATATGATATGAAAGCCGGTCATAATATTATGTATTAACAATAGGTACGGAAGCAGAGATCGTTTACTATCTTTTATTGATATGTAAATCAATTTTGAATATTAATAATTACTTGAAAACATACTATAAGGAAAATCCGTAATTTTACCAGTGTAAAGTCGGGACGCTTAAATAGTATGTAATATTTCACACGACGTAGATATAAAGAAGAAGGGATTCCATGTATTTCAAAATATCAGGACTGATTATTTAGTAATTTATATAATTTTTGCCACACACTTGTTGGATAAAGAAGAACGTTTTTTAACATTTAATGACAGCTTTGTAAGAAATTTGGATTAACGTTAAAATCTGAGAGTCAATCAAGTGATTACATAATTTTACAATCCCTGGTCGGGCTGATGAGATATTTGTTGGATCTGTCAAGGTATTCTAAGTAATTTACACTCATTATATTACACTCGAGTCGTTACAGATTCCATTGTCGATCATTCGATCAAGAGAACGTTAATATGTTTTAACCAGAGGTAATTTTAATTAACTGCGGACTATCAGTTATAAAATAAAAGATAGATTAGAACAAAATACTTGTAGCCAATATAAGGGTTTGATTGCATTAAATGTTGAAAGTAATTGTTTGGAAACTTGATTAGCTTTCGAAGAAAACCGTTAAAGCTTTCACTTTCCGCAACATTGAAACTATGAATATTTAAGTTCCACATTCTTATATATTCACATTTTTGAATAAAGTTTTGATCATTAATTCATTAAGCTATCGGTAAGGGATTGTCCGATTTAAACCAAATTTCTTGGTCACATTAACCCATGTACGCCCACGACACGTTTTTGGCAAACGAAATATAAATATTATTGCTGAAACAGTCATCCCTGTCCGATTATTATCACTAATGCCATTTCCACTGCATCTGTTTAAAAAAATATTAACCAACCTTTTTAAATAGACATGTGCAAACATTATTTTTAAGATTACATTTCAATTCATTACTTTTTATTGGTTTATAGCCGAAATGGCCGAGTGGCTCCAATACATGACAAGTACCACTTTTCATGGGCTTAATTTGTTTTTATTATTCATCTCATGATTGGTGGTGAGGGAATATGCATGAGTCTAATGAAAATTACCATAAATGTATCCACCAACATTAGAACAGCCGAGATATCATCAGCATCGAACAAGTTCCAAGCCTCCTCAAAATAATATCCTGGGAATATCCTGGAAGGGCAAGATATTTGTAGGCTGTAAATATCTCATTCCATACAAGTAAATGCATGTGATGTTGTTTTTGAAATATATTATATTGGACTATGTAATAAGAGTCTGCGAGATGTGGGTAGAGCACGTGGATCATAGGATAAAAATCCAGGCAAGCACTGTTGAGTTTTCTAATATAAGAACCTAAATAAATATCACAGTGATCTTCAAAAAGTAATATGTGCTTATAAAATTAGTAATGTTTTATATTTTTAGCATCATCCTGTAACTAACAAAAATATCACAAGTACTATAGGAAATTGATAGTTTCTACTGAGGGTTACTAATGAGGCAATACGTAGAAAAATTAACCGACCCTAATATTATGCAAACATAAAACAAAAGGCCCAAAAAATAGCTTAGCTGAAACAATGGAAAATTGATTTTTCCATATTTTAATTAATTAAGATCGTATAAAGACTTTATTGTTTTGACTATATATACCGATATTTAATTTCATTCTTTATAAACTTTCTCAGAATCAAATGTGTGTTAGCGACGTAACAGCGGTCCGGCTCGCCGGCATTTGGCCAGACGTGCATTCGAGGTCATCGTACCACGTACTCTCTTAACACGTACGGTTGAAGAAAACATTTACATTACAATCTCTCTATAACGAGAAGCTTAAAAGAAATGCATCCTATTGCTACACTGGTTCCAAATGAAAATGTATTTTATTTATATAGTAGTCTCTTACAAGCATTTGTTATCGTTATTTTACCAAATTAATTTATATGTTTCCTACCCTTCTGGATTGGTATGTAATCTACACAAAGTAATTTAGATGAGAGTTTGGTCACCTCGCGTACAGGATCTACCTTTTTAGGTACTAGATATGAAGATCTTGTAAACAACTTATCTGTTTGCGGTGCGGTTTCGGTACCTTCATGAAAATCAACGAATGTTAGTTCCATGCATTTGCATGTGCTGTCCACTAATCCCGATATTAGTGGATTTTTGACGTGACAACGTCTAATAAATCGATGCACACTGGCTGCATGCACGAAAAAGGATGACTCGTTGTCCCGTTACGCTGATTGTACGCTTGCGCCGCATGTATCTGTCTTTCACTCGATTGGCCTATGCGTACAAGGAGAAGATTGTTTTGTTATGACGTTGTCACGTTAAACTATCGTCCGTAAACCGACTTTACAGACAACCATTTTTTTATAACGTAATATTGCTGTTGTCTAGGTGCTTATTATATATATTAAAGCCATTTATTTAATTGTATTATTTACATAAAATTCTCAAAAAATATTTGTTTTTAAATATCTGTGTGACAAAAAAAAATCTAATATTTATAACCTAAATAAAATGTCAGAATATTATATTTAAATAATATAAAGTAATAAAGGGAGAGTAAATCATGCTGACCGTACCATTTTCAGCGCACACGCATACGTAGATTTTCACCACTACAGCTTCCGAAGTTGGCATCCGGCCAAACGACTCAGATAAGTATTGGAGACGTATCCCGCCGCCATGAATTTCATTTCATTTTAAATAAAAGAACATAACTCAATTTTCAAATGTCAATAAATATCAAATATTACAGATAAAAAAACAATAGCTAATCAATTTATGGCAAACATATTTAAGTCAACGAAATATTTTCAATGATTCTTCATTACTTTATTCTGTATAGGCTAGCTAGCTGTAGAGAGATATAGAAAGAATGGAAAAGGTATATTATTATATATATAATATTAAAATGATATAGTAAAAAAGTAAAATAAAAATACTCCACAAGCTCACAAACCATTAAAACAAGTAAGAAAAAAAAATTGAGAGTCGAGAAATGATTGTTCTACGTTTTATGTGACAGCGGCTTCGCCTGTTGCGCCTTGGAACCGTTCCAGAACACTCGACTCTTCACGACAACATCGAGTGTTAGAATGTCCTCTATAAAATTTTAATAGGGCCTCATGATTTTTATTATTCGGTTATCTCTATTTTTCTTTAGGATTATGGTTATGTTATAACTACTTTTTTTAAATGAAAAACAACGTAATGAAATCTTACGAAAAAGCCGTTATTAATTGGTGCTGAATTATTAAACAATAATCACTTATTTATTGTCTGTTAACAATTTCATGGTTCGATAGTCATTTAATAAAAACTTACCAGCCTTAAAGTTCATGAGAATTTCTTTCAAAGAGGTAATAATTTATGTCAACCAATTATATGACCAATTTTTTGAACTTAGATTTGAATCTTATAAGGAAAGAACAACTCTTCTTACAACTTCAATGCGCTGCACCTACACAGTCTACAATGTTTGCCTCTAATGTCTGTAATCGTGCTCGTTCACCCTTCAAACTGAACAGTGTAAATAAATTTATCATTGTTTGGCGGTAGAATAATTAATTAGAGAGTGGGTAGTACCAGACGGACCTGCACTTAGTAATATATATATACTAATATATATAATTTTGAATGTTTTTTATCGTTGGTATCGCCAGGTTTTTACATCCATATCGATTAATTGAATGTTCATAAGCTTTTTCTGCGGTTTCAATTATTATGAGTCTATGTCGAGTTTGATAATAAGAGATAAAATATGGTAATAATAACAAAAATGTTCACAGAACTTTGTTATTTATGTATATGTGGCTTAGAGGATATTTTCATATAATATTGTTTGTCTAATTTTAATATCAATGACTAATTACAATATAATTTGTATTCAAAATATATGTTGTTCTCTTTATGTCGAAGCTTGTCTAAGTTACATATGTATATATAAAAGCATTGCGTACACGATTTTGGCTCGGGCTGTACTATGACAGAATATTCAAATAAATTACATACAAATTACTTATATTGTAGTCATCATTAGATTATGTACTCTAAGAGCACTTATGTAGAATATACTACATGAGTTTATAAACAAACATATACCGTGAAAATGAGTGTTATTATGAAAGCTACTTCGTAGATATCTACGCTTGGGAAATGTTGAACCGCGTTATAGTGCTATTTTGATCCGTGGATCCCTTGAATTTTATAATTATTAGGGTGAATATCCCATGCGCCTGCCGTAAGTTTCGAGTTTATTCATATTGAATCATTCTACTGGGCCTCCTTTTCAAATTGTAATACGGAAATCGTATAAAACCGATATAAGAATAGTTATTTTTCTTCTAAATTATTTTTATAAAATAACATCTTCGTAGTGACCAGTCTTACGCCAAATATCTTTGGAAATGTTTTATCATAGTTTACCTCTTACGGAAACCACGGAATGGGCGTTGTCATTCTACAGACACCTTAGGATAAGTTCTTATAGTTCAGTATTTTGTACTTCAGGCCGTAATAAGTCATTAGAAAGGTAGGTACGATATTACCCACAACTTTTTACGTACATTTGATTGATATCCAAAAGAAGTTTACAAAATATCTCAGAAACTACAGTTTTTTTCACTTTCAACGTTTCAATGCTATTAGTTCGTGTTTAAGGTTTCCTGAATGTTATATGTTTTATATATATTTCTGTTTGACTGTCAGTAATTCGAGCCGACATCTCAAGATTTTTGGCTCGAAAACAATTTTGAAATCTTAAAAGCTTTAATTGCTCCGTCTATATTTGCGGTAATATTTTTTTGCACAAATGTTTTATTCATTCAGTTGCTGTCTATGAAAGCATCATTTGTTAAACGGGAAAGGAAATTTAAAGTTTCATTAAAGCATTTTGTCGGACTGTCGTTCTTGTCAAAAATAATTTACTGATTTAATTCATCAAAGCGAGTCACAGTCATGTTTTCCGGATTACAGCGAAGCTAAAGAGGGTTTCACATTTATTTCATTTATTTATTTCTATGTCAATGTTAGAAGTTTTTAATTACACACTAAATATTTTCTTGTTTTTAATTTAAATTTTTTATGTATTTCCATCTTTTTATGTTTACTCGTAATCGAATTTTGTGGAAAAGAAAAGATTGTCTCAATATGTTTATTAAAGCCTTTAAGAAAAAATCAACGCTATGATCGACACAATTAAACAAAAATATAAGTACTTCATATGTTTTTGAACGAAAATTTATTTTAATATATTTTAAAATCACTGAAAACAAAAGAAAAACCTTCACTCAACGGACAAAAGCAATCATATTTACATGAATTATTCGTTTGACATTTCCGTACTCGCGCAGCTCAATATCCAACGTCGATTTGCAAAATAATTGAATGGTCAATCATATTTTACTACTATTCGTGTACATTTTCTCCTCTCCTCGGATATTAAAAGCGATTCAATCAATTGCAGCCTTTGAAATTACTGATTGAAATTAATTTGTGATGCATAAGTCGATTATGTTTATTTTAAATATATTGTGTTATTAAAACTGTATAGAGAGATAGTTATATTATTTTAAGGTATTTGATTTAATTTCAAATATTACACAAGAATACTGTTTATTTAAATATATCTATGCTAACAACAGTACCCAGTACCCACCCGTCTTTGTATGCTTACGCTGGGCAAAGGTTTTATTGACTAGAAGACTTGGTTATTTTCTTAGTTCAAAATTACGTTACTGATTATTTATTTCTAGCTAACAATGCATGCAATGCAACAGATAATGTTTGTGTTAATGTATGTACCCGGTACATTTACTTGTACTTCAGTTACTAGAGCAGTGAACAAGCAAATCCAACATGGCCATTAATTTTTTATAATATGCGAGTGAATTATGTCGTTATCGTCATCTACTTGATGGTAGGGCTTAGTGCAAGCTCGTCTGGGTAGGTACCACCCACTCATCAGATATTCTACCGCAAAACAGCAGTTCTTGGTACTGTTGTGTTCCGGTTTGAAGGGTGAGTGAGCCAGTGTAATTAAATAAACAGGCACAAGGGACGTAACATCTTAGTGCCCAAGGTTGGTGATGCATTGCCATTGTAAGCGATGGTTAACCTTACAATGCCAATGTCTATGGGCGTTGGTTACCACTTACCATCATGTGGTCCATATGCCAGTCCGCCTTCGTATGAAATAATAAAAAAAAATCTATCGCATGCTTCTGCGTTAAGCATTACATGAAACATATAAAGAGTTTTTTGTATTCTTATAACTTTACGTATAAGCACGAAAATTAAAATAATAAACCGGAATTGTTACAGTTTTCACAACCGCAAGAGAACGGCCTAAAACTAGGCAGCGTTGCGCGCGCGCCTCTGACGCATATAAAAGATGCGCGACGGCCATTTTTTCCATTACGCTCCCGATTTGGCTCGTTGCCAGAGACGCCGACTTGGCACCATGCCAAACGATCACCCCCTCTCTCGGCTTAACGGTGCGTCAGTGAGCTGAAAGATGGACAAAGCGAACGAGTCGAACCTGAGTGCTGTTGTACTGAAAATTTATTGAGAATCCAAAATGTTGTATGAGATTTTCGTACACGATTTATTATTTTTTTATTATTATTATATATTTACTTATTATAATCTTCTAATTGACTAATATTATAAAGATATTCAGTTATCTTAGACGTTATTAATAGTTTATACTATTCTGAAATTTAGAAATAATTTAGTGAATCATGAATTGAAACCCATTTATATTTAGATGTAGTTACCTAAACTTATTTAATTACGAATCTAAATCCAAATATTCTATATTCAAGTAGCCTTTTATAAGCACCAACCTCAGGAACGAAGTTTTTATGTCCCTTGTTCCTTTAGTTACACTGGCTCACTCGCCATTAAAACTGGAAGGCAACAATACTATGTATTGCTGTTTAACAGTAGAATATCTGATAAGTGGGTGGTACATATTCAGACCCTACAAACTGTTGTGTATGTGAATAATATATACTTTTCTTGATAATTATTAGAGAATAATTACAGAGCACAATAAAAGACGTCCGTACGGTTAAGCTTTTAATTGCGAGAGAGCAAGCATACATTTTTTTTTATTTCATAGGAAGGCGGAAGAGCATATGGGCCATCTGATGGTAAGTGGTCACCAATGCCCATAAACAATGGCATTGTAAGAGATGTTAACCATCGCTTACATCAACAATGCGCCACCAACCTTGGGAACTAAGATGTTATGTCCCTTATGCCTGTAATTACACTGGCTCACTCACCCTTCAAACCGGAACACAACAGTACCAAGTACTGCTGTTTTGCGGTAGAATACCTGATGAGTGGGTGGTACCTACCCAGACGAGCCTGGAGAAAGCTCTACCACCAGTAAAGATATATTAATACATATATTTACAATTAGTAATTACCCACAATTATAACAGTAAAAATATATATTATTAAAAAACTACCACCGAGAAAATCTGAGCTGCTTTTCCTATATTATTGAGGTATATGATGTGTGAATTTACCTTTTTATCGACGTCTAATCTATGATTCAATTAAACCACGAGAAAAGGTTACGCAGTTTCATAACAAATTTTTTTTGCAACGTGACCAAAAATTTGCCTGTTATTCAATTTATGTTGTAGCGACTTACTGTGAATTATATTATTGTTTCCTCGTTAAATACATAGATTTTTCCTCATTCACTTTATTTACTTGGGATTAATGGGCGCTGCACGCAAAGACGATAGTTGTCGATCCGTAAAGAATAAATGTTTTAAATTATATAAGTGCGAAATAGTGTTTGTGGTTGTGTTTAAAATACATATCGATATATAATTCGTACGCAGAAACGTTATCCAAACTGAATATTAGGTTAAAGTGGAGAAAAGGACTGATCATATGTGACGACAAACAAAATAAAAAATCGAACAAATCATCGTCATAACTGGTGACCTTTAAATCATACGGACAAACTATTAAAACTTGAGTGAAAGTGAAATAAAGAAAAAACAATATCAAAGAAATAACTATAATTGTTAAAAATCGTAATTTGTAAAAGTTGTGTTATAAAACTGAAGGTGGTCAAAAATATTCGGAATGAACTACCTTCAATGTTACTAATACCGAGTAGATTGGGATCAAAAAATTCATTGCCCAAGTTATCGCTTCGTTGGTCTAGAGGTCAGAAAGATCGTGAATATCCGACTGAACCGAGATCGATTCCGACCGAAAAACATTTGCTAATTTCAATTTCATTTTATTTCTGTACTGGCATTCTGACCAAATTTTATTAATAAGTAATACTATCCAACTAACAAAACGCTTCAAGTCAGCAAGTGACGAAGTCAATAAAAAAAAAACATTAAGTAAAAATAGGATCAATATAATTTGAGATCACCGTCCATTAATGAATTGTCATTACTGACACAGACAAGTGAAGATCTTGACAGATACATATTACTAACCAAACAAGTTAACGAGTTGCGTTCCGTTTCACACTTTAATACCATCATGGAGAATGCACAACTCATTCAAGATTTGTTTGAAAAAATGAAAATAGAAATGGCAAACCAAACAAAAGAAATTGTATCAAAGATGGATGATAAACTTTTACCGTTAATAAATGAAATAAAAGAACTTAAAGCAGAAAACAATAATTTGAGAGAAAAAATAGCATATATTGAAAAAAATAAACGATAAAATAATGTTATTGTACACGGTTTAAATGAAAATGAGAAATCGTCAACCGAGCTTATGACAACAGCCATTGAAAAAATTAAAAATGATCTCAACATTTCACTCGAAAGTAGAGATATCGACGTCATGTACAGAATAGGAAAAAAACAAGAAAAAGCAAGACCAATTCTCATATCTTTTATTAACGGCTGGAAAAAGAATGAATTAATGTTAAATAAAAAGAAATTTAAAGATGTATACATTTCTGAAGATTACCCCAAGGAAGTTCTACTGAAAAGGAAGGAACTACAAGCGAAACTGGTACAAGAAAGGAATAAAGGCAACTTTGCTGTCATAAAGTACGATAAGCTTATTGTTAAAGAGGGTGAAGGTACATCAAGCATAGAAAAACGTAAAAGACATAAATCTAACTCACCAAATCAACAACAGCCCAGAAAACAGTTCGCAACCTCAAAAATAAATAGAGTTAATGCGTTTGATGTGATGCGTGGAAGAAGTAACACTCGGTCCTCAATAACCCCATCATCTGAAGACACAATATAGCAACCACAGACGGGCCCTTCTGCTTCTTATCTCCCAGTACGGCCGGTCACCGCGGGAGAGAAAGACCATGACCCTCCAAAGAAAAACAGACACAATAACAAACCTATATATATATGCTCTTACAATGTTAGAACCTTATCTTCTCAAGAAAAACTTCTTGAATTAAAAGCAGCTCTACAACAAATCAAATGTGACGTGCTCGGACTATGTGAAGTTCGACGCTTGGGGGAAAAAATTATAGAAGGTAAAGACTACATTATGTACTATATCGGACAAACAAAAGGTTTATATGGTGTAGGATTCCTAGTGAAAAAAGAACACAAAGATAAAATTATAAACTTCACAGGCATATCAGAAAGAGTTTGCATATTGGAAATAGAATTTGACAAGAAACCCTTTGCAATCATACAAGCATATTCTCCAACAGAGAGCTCTACGCAAGAAGACCTAGACAACTTCTACAAAGATCTAGCGATAGCCCACCAGACTACCCCCCACAAAAATGTTATTTCAATGGGCGACTTCAATGCGCAAATTGGAATGCCAAAGTCCTATGAAAACAAAGTGGCTGGAAAATATGGCTATGGAAATAGAAGCAAACATGGAGAGATATTGATCCAATATGCACACCAAAACAACTTGAAAATATTAAATACTATGTTTCGTATAAAAAAGAAGAACAGGTGGACTTGGGTCTCTCCGGACAAAAATACGAGAATAGAATTGGACTATATGCTGACTACCACACCACACTTATTCTCCAAATTTGAAGTGTTAACATCTTTTAACTTTGGATCTGATCACAGGCCAATCAGAGCAACTCTAAACCTACTAACAAGAAGACGAAGTAGAAGACACTTCAGTAAGCAACAAACTATTTTGAAAACAGAAGAAGAACAAAATACTTATCTTGCACACCTAAACGACCACCTGAAAAGCTTATCAACAACACACGAAGAATTCACCATCAACCAATACTGCCAAATGATTGAGTGTTCAATAAAAGAAAGTTTAAAAAATATAAAAGGTAAACCAAGACAAAACATTTTGAGTGAAAAGGCTAAGGTACTTATAAGAGAAAGGAGTTTATTACAAAACAAAACTAAATTATCCAAAAAAGATAAAGATGATTTGAAAAATCTGTATAAACAAACAAACAAAGAAATAAAGAAATGCTACGATACATATAGATCAAATACAATACGCAGACATCTAGAAAGCACAAGAAGCTCTAACAAAGCACTTAGAGAACTACAGAGCTCAAAGAGTTGGATACCATCACTGCAATCCGGGTCAAACAAAAGCAAATCCCGAGTGGAAGTTATCAATATAGCAACTGATTTTTATGCAAACCTGTACAGTAATCCAAAATTAACACTAGATGTAGCGACACCCAGTCAGGTAACCACTACACAATCTAACGTCAAAATGTTTGATGGCTTTGAAATCCTCAATAACATACTAAAGTTAAAACTAGAAAAATCTTCTGGCCCGGATGGCATCAGAAACGAGTATATCAAACATGCTAAAAACCTACTGCTCAATCCACTAACACATCTATTTAACAAAATCCTTACTGAAGAACAAGTACCAGAAAGTTGGACAAAGTCTGAAATTATTCTGCTTTACAAAAAGGGAGATCCAACCGACATTGGGAACTACAGACCAATAAGCCTCATGTCTTGTATGTATAAACTGTTTGCTTCGTGCCTATTAAACAGAATATCCTCAGCCATTGATAGTCACCAACCTTACGAACAAGCCGGCTTCAGATCAGGATTTAGTACAATCGATCACATCCATGTAATGGAACAGGCAATAGAAAAATATCTAGAGTTTCGTAGACCGCTATATTTAGCCTTCATAGATTACAAAAAGGCTTTTGATTCTATCTCTCACAACAGTATCTGGGAGGCTCTAACCTGTCAAAATGTAGATGTCAAATATATAAATATCCTGAAACATATTTACAGTAAAAGTACAAGCAAAGTTAGGCTTGAAAAGACAGGCAAATGCATTAACATCAACAGAGGGGTAAGACAAGGTGATCCATTATCACCTAAATTATTTATAGCGGTACTACAGCATGTAATGAAGGATCTACCTTGGTCAACACAAGGAATTAAGGTGGATGGAAGATTCCTGAGTCATTTAAGGTTTGCAGACGACATTGTCTTGTTATCAGAAAATCCTGAAAAATTATGTGTTATGATAAATGACCTACAGGCTGCAAGCAATCGTGTCGGTTTAGAAATGAACCTCAGCAAAACCAAAATCATGACCAATGACAAAATGATACCTATTTTAACAAAAAATGAGCCACTTGAATATGTACAGGAATATATTTATCTAGGGAAGCAATTATCACTTAATACGAAACGAAATGCAGAAGAAATAAATAGAAGAATAGCCTCAACCTGGAAGAAATTTTGGGCCCACAAAGAGATTCTTAAATCTCAGCTCCCAATGAAATTAAAGAAAATTGTTTTAGATTCTGCGATACTACCATGTCTAGTCTACGGTTGCCAAACATGGTCATTTGATACAAAATCTAAGGCAAAAATTCAAGCCACACAAAGAGCAATGGAGAGAAGCTGTCTAGGGATCACCTTAAGAGATAGAGTGAAAGCAGCGGACATTCGCAACAAAACTAAGGTGACTGACGCTTTACTCTTTGCTAAAACACTGAAATGGAAATGGGCTGGCCATCTAGCGAGATACACCGATGAAAGATGGACATTTACGATAACTACATGGAAGGGACCAAAAGGAAGTAGAAGCAGAGGCCGACCATGCACCAGGTGGCACGATGAATTAGTGTCTGTTGCAGGCAGAAACTGGATTGAGACAGCAAAAGACAGAGACGTTTGGCATTCTTTGGAGGAGGCTTATACCCGAAGGGGGTCCATACATGAAAAAGTGACAATTAATTAACCAATTAAAATTTAATGATTGATTTTAATATTCAATAGTTGATAGTAATTATTAATGAAAAACATTGTAAATATACATAATTAATTAATTAATTGATTTTTATAATTGATTTTGGTGTTCAATAATTAATAATTAATTTTGATTGACATTTAATTTAAATATTTGATCATTGATTTTAGTATTCGATAGTTGAATTTAATGATTGATGATTGATAACATGAAAAAGTCACAACTAATTAACCAATTAAAATTTTAATGATTGATTTTAAAATTCAATAGTTGATAGTAATAAATAAATACATTGAAAATATACATAATTAATTAATTAATTCATTGATTTTTCTTAATAATTGATTTTGGTATTCAATATTTAATGATTATTTTTGATTGAAATTTAATTTAAATATTTGACCATTGATTTTAGTATGCAATAGTTGACTTTGATGATTAATGATTGATATTTAGTATCTGATAATGATTTTAATGTTTAACTACTATTTTTTTAATTGATGATATATACTAATAAATTGAAAGAGAAATTATGAAATCAAATGTTTACTACAACTATTATTATAATGTATTTGAACTTATTTTACTAATGATCTATTTGTTAATTACGGTTATTATTATTTATAATGTAAGCATGTATGGAATAAATAAAGCTTTTATTATTATTATTATTATTATTATATAGCTGCTACTAATACGTACTCTTTGGTGTGATTTTTTGATTTTATAAAACTATCTTAATATTAAATATTATTAAATTAGAATTCCCTGTCAAACTGTGAGAACAGGACATGTTAGAATGTTTTACAGATATCTATGTTCAAATCTGGTCTGGTCTCCTGACTCGACCGTCTTTAAAATAAAAGCGCAGGTGCAATAGCAATGCACTCAAAACAAAGTGATTAGACAAAGTGCTTTGTGAGATCCATATAAACGACACTTCAGACAAAGATCTTGTTCTGGCGCTTAGTATTGATACGTGGGAAGACGGCGGATTATTTGAAATATTATTGCTTATTGGCACGCGTAAGTGATTTTAGTTATTTGGAATTATTTGTTTTAGAATATTCATATTGTCTTTCTATAGATTTTAGCGAACAATTAATATGTTTATAGTATTCTTATATTTTATTGTTAATTTGTTGCACAATAATTTTATACTATAAAGCTTATACTGCTTCTGAATTATTCGTACAGTAAGGCATAGTTTGTAAACAATTATCGTTATAATATTATTACGTCAAGAAAACTCCTAATCACCTAAATAGAGATGAATAATAAATACAAATTAAGCATAATATTCACCTATAGGTATTGTTCGAATTTCGAGTCGTGATTTGTTAAACAGATATATAAGATAATTTCGGGATAAAAACAAATATTGTTCTAATAAAAGTTAAGCCAAATGACCGTTCGTCACGGTGACAGCTCATTAAAAACCCGCCTACATCGGCGCTAACATGAGACATATAAAACCATATACATTTGGAAAGTATAATTTTAAGTCTGTTAAAAGAAAGCAATTCGAAAACTTTTCTTTTGTTTTTGTTGCGTCACTTTTTTGCCAATTTTCACAGATTTTAGGAATGATTTCTATATTTTGACCCTGGAACTTTTTAATAAATAATAATTTAAAATCTGTATTAAGATTGAAATGATCATTAAGCTTCAACGTTTTATATAAACAGCGAGTTTAATTTATCGCCCTTACTAATATATAATATTAAGTTACCGCCTATAAATATGGACATGAAAAATCCAATAAGATTTAACCCAAATCAACAAAACATCTGCAAATCATCCATCCCTCCCTCGACTTCCGTATCTTCCTCCGGGGACGTATTAATGAGATTTACTATTATGTACCGAATACAGGCGTTCGTTTTAATTACAAAAGTAAAATACTACGTGCTATGAATTTGTAATAATGTTAATAAAAAGTAATTATGAGTTACTGACTTGTTTTTGGACATTTATTATATTCGATTAACGCGTCATTTACATCTCGATTGTCTATGGTAAGATATAATTAACAAAGTATATAAATATTCATTCAATATAGCATTACAGTTACTTGTCTATTATCAAAAATGTACTGCTCGTTCGTAAAGATATAACAGAGGCCCTAGCCAAGTTGACATTCTACAATCGTAAACGCTAATAGAAAACTAAGCAAATGTATGAGAATGACAACTGTCAACGATAAGTCACGTGGTCATTCTCATACAATTCAACTTCAACTTGGCTAGGGCCTCATACCTAAGAAGAACCAGTGAAATATACTTTTCGTTAGCAGTTGTTGTATTTGAAATGGCAGAGACCATCGTTTCATTTCAAGGTCTGGTGTCACCTGAAGTTACCTGTTTTTAATGTATTTTTTTATTATTAACAAACAAACTTTTTTTTTTAAATATAATAATTGAAACATTTTTGAACGTTATCTTACAAAATATTTGTTAGCATTGTGGGGTTATGTTGTTCTAATGAACTCAATATGGTGGTATATGATAATAATAATATATCTTGGAACATTATTCACACACGGCCATCTGATCCCAAACTAAGCAGAGCTTGTACTATGGAAACCAGACAACTGATATACTACATATACTACTTTTTCTTTTGTAAATACATACTTATATAGATAATTACACCCAGACTCAGGACAAACAGACATGTTCATGCACACAAATGTCTGTCCTGGGTGGGAATCGAACCCACGACCTGCGGCGTGAAAAGCAAGTGTCTTACCAACCACGCCAACGGGCTCGTCAAATGAATCAAATGATCGATTAATTAGGTGTTATATTTGTAAATCAACTGGTCCCAAGTATAATGTACTGCACTGTTTTGATGAAAGCGAATAGTGTTTTTAATTTTGATTTGATAACCCCTTATGGAAAATAAAACTGAACCAATAAATAGAAAAATTACCTAACATATCAGCAGCTTTTTAAATTTCGAATTGTGAAAATGTATCGTAAAAGGGTCGAAAGTAAGTATACCACGTCATAATTGAGGAGAAATGACGTAATTAACTAGGTAAAAAGATAACTATGCAAATATATGAAAACACGATTACAACAAAACTTATGAAATAGGAATACTATTTCATACAGAATGAATCATTAGTTCGTCTAGAATAATGCCTCTGTCTCATCGCTGACAGTAAATGAAGTGGCCTTCGTTGCAGACACGACGTTCGATTCACCTTCCTACCTCTATATAATATAATATAATACTCGTGCTATAACACTAACAGTCGCGGCTTCACCTGTGGAAGTTCAAATGTTAATGTTGATGCGTTTTCCGCGAAACGGTCCATTTTCAAAAACGTTATTTTAAAACGGATCGATTAAATGATGATGTTGTTTTTTAGTTGGGATAATTTGCGTTTTATTTTTTTTTCATATTTAGAGGCAAATATTAGTAGGGGCGACGAAAGCTTTTTATCGTGACGTCAGTAAAAATACTGACCTATAATGTAAAAGGTATATGAATATGTGTAATAATCAAGCTCGCCTGGGTAGGTACTTCCCACTCATCAGATATTCTACTGCAAAACTCTCTACTGAGGGATGAGTAAAACAGTGTAATTACAGGCACAAGGGACATTTTAGTTCCCAAGGTTAGTGGTGCATTGGCGATGTAAGCGATGGTTAACATTTCTTATAATACCATTGTCTATGGGCGTTGGTGACCACCATCAGGTGGCCCATATGCTCGTCCGCCTACCTATACAATAAAAAACTTCGCAACTGAGAATATCTTCGCTAAAAAAGGCATTAACTTTTTGGGCCTGATTCAGGGCCTTAGCCTAAGGCCTTAGGATGTTCAGCCTTTAAAGCTCCCAACTAAACAAACGATACAGAATATAAAAATATATTTTCTGAGTTGTTTTACTTGTAATAATATGTCATTGTTTTTTTCTGAAATAAGTTTTCATTTTCTTTATAAATTCGCGTCAAGTATATTTTTCCTTACCAAAAAGTTTGAATTTCAAAATTATTCTCACTTTGAAATTACTCAATTGGCTTTTTTAAAAACACTCCAAGTTGAGTCACCGGGTGTCACATTGAGCCGCAGCTGCCAAAGGATCTCAACTTACTTTGCGCACGGCGCACGTGTCCCATCCTTAGATGTGAAAGTAAAATAGAATGGGTATATAAGGAATTTCGAATTATTTTAAGTCTATTTTAATGTATTAAGTTAAAAATTATTAATATGTGTGAACAAACTTCTTTAGGCAAGATTAAAGTGAAAATTGAACCTCGAATCTTAGTGAATATTTCTATAAAAAGCACGTATGGATTGGAAGTAAAGCCATTATTCCTGTATCTGTCTGTTTACTTGGTGGTAGAGCTTCGTGCAAGCTTGTCTGGGTAGGTACCACCCACTCATCAGATATTCTACCGCAAAACAGCAATTCTTGCTATTGTTGTGTTCCGGTTTGAAGGGTGAGTGAGCCAGTGTAATTACTGGCACAAAGGACATAACATCCTAGTTCCCAAGGTTGGTGGCGCATTGGCGATGTAAGCGATGGTTAACATCTCTTACAATGCCAATGTCTATGGGCGTTGGTGACCACTTACCATCAGGTGGTCCATATGCTCGTCCGCCTACCTATGCAATGAAAAAAAGAACCCCAACCGTCGGATTGCCGACCCATTGGATTATGAGTGAGGGAATAAAGCGAACACACTGCTGTTCTATAATATAACTTGCACAATTTAGTAATTGCTTGTGAGAGCGATCCCCGTAATTGCTATTGGTAAGCAGAACATCATCATATCAATTGCACTTGTTTTAATTTTTCTCAAACATTTATATCATACAAAACAATCCATATTTTAAAATATGGTCCCAACTGCACACTCAACACTAAGAAATAACAATGTACCTATTTTCATAAAAATTGGAAGCCGTGATAAAGTGGACGCCTGACCAATATTTTTATTATGTAAAATAAAATAAAAAATATCGGCTACGTATGTTTACCCTCGTTAAAGGCTACTAAAAACTACTAAAAAATAATAAGGTTACATAATATATGTGTATATATATGAGCTATGTAACATATAAAGAAAATCGACTAGTTGACAAGCAAATATACAAACTTCTCTCTTTTATATAATAATATAATAATTCATAAAGTCTTGAAATCAAAGTGCATTTCAATAGACAACTTATTTCTAATATTCTCAATCGTCTTTTGATTTACCGCGGTATTACAATTTAATTAAAATCAAGAGATTTAAAAGAACTAGTCAGAATGGAATTAAGTCAAGTAACCATTTTAAATAGACATTTCATACTGGGATTGTATATTATATTTATTGATATTTTATATGGATTCGTTACTATATAACATTAATTAACTATAAGTTATAATTTAATTTGGTTTATGTTTGTTTCGAAGGAAATGCAACGATTGTGCGTGAAATTCACGTGTTTTATTAATTGAATCACCTAATACGTTATTTTTTAATTTTTCATACATAATTTCTTTCAGCTTTTGTATACTTATATAAGTAATGTGACATCTTAAACGCATTGACAAATGAGCGCTAAGTTTTCGTTAATTTTGCAGGATTTTTACTAATAATATAAATGCTAAAGTGAGTTTGTTCATTTCTTTGTTTGTTACGTTTTCACGTGTTAACTTCACAACCGTTCACAATGAAATTTATATACGTTGTTGTTACGTTGTCAGGATAGCAGAAAAGAACATAGGGCATCTAATACCGCTTATTATAACGCACTCGGGCGGAGCCGCAAGTGGAAACGATGTAGAATTAATAATAATCGATTTTTGTGTAATAATATTTTATTTGTAGATAGTGTCGTGTATACATATAGGTTTTAAATTATTTCCTTTAAAGTATTTTTTAATTTTTTAGTTACGATGGTTCTTTTTCTATAAAATGACCCCATGGGCAGATACGGGTTAAGCAAATTAAAACAAATTAAGTGTAACAAACGTAATCCTGCATATGTGATTTTTTTCATTGGAACTATTGATAATAATATATAAAGTTTAATATATATTTAATAAGTACAAAAAAAAAAAATGAATCATGAAAATGATTAATTGAAAAATATTGTATTGTGTTTAAAAACCGTGAACTTGGAAATCCTAAAGAAATAGAACCTTGGACTTTAGATAATTATAAGTAGACAAATGATAACAGGTGCAGAATAATCTTCATTATTTCTGACTAGAAAAACAATAACGAGGGGTTGGAATGTTGGAAATCTCCAGTGTCGGTCTACATCGGCTCGACGGGAGGCGGGGCTATATTTAGAAGCGCTCGCGCCGCGACGCGTGATCGGCGCACGCGCAGTGACCAGATGTTTGTTATTTGAAGCAGGACAAATAGGGTGGTTGAAATTGTAGCAACGTGCAACACGAAACTCGTTTTATTAGAAAAAAAATTACGCAAAAATATCACGAATTTGAGATGTATCAGAAATATATAAATTGCAATGCCTTCTAAATCTTACCTAATTTTTATCTTTTATTCGATTTATCAATTTTGCACAAATAAAACGTTTTCGGTACAAAGGGTACATTTTATTTATACACTAAAATCTATACCGTCTAAAAAAAATCGAATCCTATAGATTCTTCATACCTCGGAAAACGAAAATGTACCAGGATCGAAAAGGAATTTATGAATATCAATATTTATAATTCTCTTCATTTTTTTTTACATAAAGCTGTAAATAATTATATTTCTTTGAATACCCATAATATCCATCAAAAAAGTGCCACCACTTATCAGTTTCCAAGCGAACTCATACGTCATAAAGATGTAATATTAGTCTCTAAATCATCGCATTTCTAGTCACCGTATTACCTCGACGCTCACCTATATAGCCTAGCTTATGTGCGTGTTCTAGATGTACGCATTACATCGATGCCGGACCGTTTCATGTTCCCAAGTAGATGTGCAGTTTGTATAATATAAAATTATTTATTTATTAGTAAGGGTTTTATTTATATAATAAATTTCATTCAATTGAATTAAATATAAAAAAAAAAATTAGATACTATTTTCATTGCAAGAAAAACTGAAAATTGAGTTTTAAAAATTATCAAAATCCTGCTATTACCGTTGACTTGGTGGTACGACTTTGTGCCTGAGTACCACCATCACTAGAGGTACCACCTACTTATTTCATATTCTTCCACCAAACAGCAATGCTTAGTATTGCGTTGCGGTTTAAAGGGTTAGAGAATCAGTGTAACTAGATGCAAAAGAGACATAACATATTACTCAAGGTTGGTAGTACATTAACGATGTAAGAGGTGGTTTATATTTCTTATAATGCCTGTGTCGATAAGCGATGGTTGCCACTTACCACTAGGTGATCAATTTATAAGTCTGCTTATTTAAAATAAATAAAAAGAAATCAATTAATAAAAATATTTTATATTTTTTTTGTTTATTTTATCTCCGAGACACATTGTCGTCAGGTGCCGCACTTGATCTAAAACAAATCGTTTTGTCTGCTTAATGATTCAGAGTTTTAATGAAAAATGTCGGCTTGAGACATGACAGGATCACATGTGCTGAAAAATATCCCACCTACAGGATATAGCGATCTGCTGATTCATTGCAAATTCATTTTATATAATAATCATCCTTTATTGTTTATTAATATCAAATTTGTATTTACGGACGTTTATAACATCTTAGTTGTAAAACGAGAGAATATGTTAATTCAACAAAACAAATATTTGTTATATAATACTATGAACATTTGAGTATCTTTTGGTGATATTTCTATGTACAATATTAATCTTTAGATAAATCGATCATCATAATACACTTATACTTATCAAAATTATTGAGTCCCTTAAGTGAAGTTAGGAATGGATTTGACAGACAGGAACCTTTTATGGAATGCTTTGGCTGAAGGTGTACCACGCTACAATCTGTGACAGGCATTAACTTAGTCAATCCGTTGGCTTAAAAAAATATTAAATTTCAATCAGTTCAATCCACTCCCTCAATCTAATCTGTGGGAAGCATCGGCGTAATATTACTCAATTAAAATACAATATTCTATGTCAGACTTTTTAAATGTTGAATATAACAAAATGTTCTAGTTATACATTTATTTTAACAAGTCTACGGCGTAAAATATCGTTCTATACGACATACAAGCATAGACTTGGCGCATTCGAATTTTCATCACGGCTATGTGATTATACACGCTATTCGTTTCTAAATTATATTATTAAACAATTTTGACACTTACATAAATGTATTAGATTCCAAATTGGTCTGCATTTTATAACTTATAACACGATAGTTGGATAAATTGTACAAGTGTACGTTGGCTTGCATAAATCACACGCACACATGCGCGACGTATGCGGCGGCAGCGGCCATCTTGGGTGCGCGTGGGCAGCCGCGGCGGCACGTGCGAGCTATTTTGGGCGGTATAACGCTCATGCCCCCCGCCCTACAGTGTGCAGGCAAGATTTCGCCTCAATTTTACAGGGAGTTTTGATTTTACTTCACAACTCAACACATATTATATAAATACATTAAATATGTATTTATAACAATACAAAAATATGTACAAATTTTAAATTCAGAACACTATATTTAGATGATGAAATAAGTATTTAAAAAAAAATGTATACACGTGTACGTTATTTCGATCGAATACATTGTATAAGTTTGAAGGTTAAATAGAATTTATACCATTATAAAAGTATGTTGTGACAATTCATATAAACATATTAACGTATCTTAGAACTACAAAGGTGTTTATTTTACTCGAACGTAAAGCGTCCTGTCGTTTTCCTTTTTGATGGTAGATTTTAATGAGCTGTTTCTGTGATGAGAGATTAGATGCGTCGCGACATTAACAAAAAAGTACATTTATCTTTTATATAAATAAAACAGAACCAGCGTGAAGGTACACAGGAAGTTAGACAATCTATGATATAATAAATATGCATTAGTTTTTAATTACAATAAATTCTAACTTAGTCAATACTTCTAATATTTAAGTAATTTTCTTTTTGTAACTAGCTAACTCAGCCTTTAAAGTGGATATTCCTGCGAAACCTCATAACTGTATGAAAGTATATCTTATAAGGCAACTTTCTCATACGGACTCATTTTTTTATCTTGGCGATCATCCCGATTTTTTACAAAAAAAATTATCAAGTCTTAGTATGTGTTAATAAAAAACAACACCCGCAATAATAAAACTTGATCACTTTACTTATATACAAACTTACGGCGTTTATTTTATGTCTACAGAGTATAACGAGGCGTTACATGTTAGCGGTAGCATAAAAAAGATGAGCTGTCACTGTGACGAACGATCGATTGATTGGACCTTATTGGGATATACTATTACCTTACCAAAAGTATATCCAAGCGATTCCTTTTTTTCATATTTTTACACGAAGTTCATAAGCATCTTGCCCTCATCTCATTTATTAGGCTGCAATGTGTGTGTGATCACATATGTAGATGGTTTGGCAGTTTTTTACGGCCAGTTATCTGCCTGACACAAGCCCACCTTAGAATTTTAACTTTCATCCGGTGGTTCTTCTCTTTTCCGAACCGATGATAGTTTGTAATTTGACTATCAATTATGCAATGTATGCACTTCTATATTATTAAATAAACGATATTGATTTGTTTCGAACAATTATTCTAGTGGATGGGAAACCATATAAACTCACTCATCGTTTCTAAAAAATCGACTAAAAATATGTTTATAAAATTAATTAAGATTTTTTGTCTTTCAAAAACAATGTATATTTTTATCATAATTTACTTGTAACATGTAATGAATCGACAAGAATGATTATTTTTGTTGAGATTAATAAAATATTACTAATTGACACTACATTTGGCACAGCGCACCGCGTGACTGTTGCCAAGCGTAGTATTCCTCAATATGAAGACACAAAACAACTCTGACCGATGCCAAGTTTTGGCCGACTAAGTACATTAGAATCTTTGAAAAACATAATTTATTAACCCGGTTAACACGATTAGAAAGTGTCCCTATCTTGCTTATTTTTTCATACAATGAGTTAAATAGGTAAATATAATATTTAAAACCAACGGTATTTATCTTACACAAATTTAAGCTATAATTTATGAGATATATGGAGATAAAAATAATTTAAAGATGGCTAGGTTGAAAAGGTTGCTTCCGTGGGCAAGTTCTACTACATAGTATTTTTTTTTGTTTGTGGAACTAAATAAGCCGCTAAATAACTAACTAGCTTACATAATAATGACTGTTACTAAAAACAACCATTTTTTTCTCTTCTTTCCATTCACGTGCTGAATCGCTCTTTAATTATTATTATCGATGATAACAGGAAACCTAATAATTAAAAAAATATTCTTACAGCTAAAAACGCCATTTACCACATTTTTTGTCACCCCAGGTCCTTAAAAAACAAAGTAAGTCTAAATCTGTTTCTAATACTATCGCTTTAATAATTATCAGTCTATCTGAATGCCAAATACACAAAAGTTACATAAATGTAAATCTCAAAACAACAATATATAACTATCGCGTTAAATGAAAGTTTCGTAACATAAAGTAATGCCGACAAACATGTTTGACGCTTGTTCAAGTCGGAACGACGGCGCACTCTTGAACTCATGAATAAGAGATAAATGCTACTACAGAAAACTGGGAGGTACGACTCAAGTACACTGAATATCGACTATCCGCTGTTGAAGACAATTTAATTATACGGCGACTTTGAACTTAAATATTTTATTTTATGATATAAGTTGCTGCTTTTATAAGACTTTAAAAGCAATTAAATATGGATGTTATATTTATTATTACCGTAGATATGAATATTAGAAATTGTAGATTAATTTCATTTGATGATGAATATTAAGTACAGTAAGTTATGTAATGAGTAGAATAGTGGGTTCAAATTAAATGGCAAGCTCCACTGGTTGTCCACTAAAGTACGGATAAAATTAATAAGTGTGATAATAAGATTTTCATCTTCAGATCTATTTAATTAAATTTTAGTAATCTAAGTAATCACATAGTAAGAATAAATGATATCAAAATTATACTGCACGTATAATTTTGGTATAAATTCAAAAAGACTTAAAGACTAGTTAAAATGTCGGTCATTCTGTCGTTTTAATTATTTCGTAGCACTGTGACTACGGTAATTGAAACGTCGCACACGTTGTCCGTTCGGTAACTTCAAAGAGTATAAAATACATTATAAATTATGTTTTTACATATGTGCTTCGCACTAAAAATAGATTTAAACAATTCACGTGGTTTAGCAATTAACTTTCCGAATTTTATAAACAATAATAATAATTGTTTTGTATTTAAAAAAAAAACCACATCTAGCCAATTTAAATTATTTTATAATGGATTTTTTGATACACTGATATTGTCTAATTTAACGTACTGTTATAAAATAATATATAAAATATCTAAATAAAAAAAATCTTAATATCTCAATACAAATCAATAACAATCCAAATCCAAAATAAGACATTAATAATTAATATGTATTTATTAAAATCTTGAAAATAATTTTATTATCACAGGTCTGTTCACCTTATTCAAAGAGAACACGAAAGATACGTTTGTGCAAAGTGATTATATTATCGAAAGCTAAACACAACTTATTACATAACAAGCGTAATTCTAAATCTGCTTCTAATACTATAACTGTGAAAAAAAACCGTTTAAAAAAATAAAATCGTATACTCGTAAAAGACTAAAGTAAGTCTAAATTTTTAATCTAGTGTATGTATAACAAAAACATCTCTATTGTATTATTACGGAGATAGATTGTAAATAATTTACAGATATCTTATTCTAAATTAATTTGACAATAAATAGATATGATATACATCTCGTAAAGAAAATCACGATTGTGTTCATATTGGCGTCCGTCCAAGGATACCACGACGTAAAGCTTCGCGTCATTTCCGAGACGAAATTATATTGAATAATACGACATAAGTTTTATTAATTTCATTTTTATTCTTGAAGTTTTCAAAATAAAGACTTATTTATTTTACCTTCAATAATCGTGTTAAACCAATTATTCTATAAGTTGCAAGGAATTATTATTAATTTCATTTATTGTAGTTTTATATAGCATTTTTTTTTATAAGTACAATAAAACCATGACGTGTTTTTGAACTTCTATGCCAAAAACTCAAGTTATTCAAATACATTGATCACTAATATATTGTATCTTTCATTATAAACGGAATCTTTTTCTGACGTTAGTTATTTAACAATGAATTAAATAATATTCAGTGCAAGAAAATATAAAAGGAAATAGATAATAAAGTATTGATTAACTTAAAAGGGCAGATACTCTTTGTCGTGTAGCTATCTTAGTGCTTCAAAATTCACTGGTCCTTTACCGTAATTTTCCTCTCATTACAGAAATGAACCAAGCGGCCCTTAAAAACCTTTGAATTGCCGCTCCACCACATTTTACGGGGTCCAAGCCGTGACCAATAAAGCTTAAAATTTAAAAGCCTCCGTTAGATTTTTTATCAACTACATATTGACAAAGGACGCGTTCAGAAAATAACTCATGTGTAATATTTTCTTTTAATTAAATAGGTATGTCTTAATTTTGAAAAAAATACTTTTTACAGTAATGTTTTTATTTTTTAGCGTTATATAGTGCCATTTTAATTTGTACCTTAACATTTCGTTCTTTTTTATATAATATTAAGTTAATTTAAAAAAAATTGTTATTTTAAAAGTTCGTTTTTTTTTTAAATTATACGGATTGTTGTCATTATAATAAAAATATATGTAATTTAATTTCGTCATTGAGTGTGATCGATGTATGATAATGTTTTGGACAACCTTCCCGTAGCGACATTTCAATGTTCTTATTGTCGCGGTTGTATTTGTCTGTCAGTAAATAATTGCTCGCCAGCAGTAGATCAAGGTAGCGTTCTGGGCTCGTGACAGCACTGCTACCATGGCAAAGTTTACCTGGCAGTATGGCGGTCGAATTTGAAAATGGAATGTCATAAGCTTGGCAGTTGGTAACGCGTTCGTCACCGTGGCTGGCGTGTGCTGAGTGAATGGACGCAGTGTCGTCATGAGGAGCAGAGCAGACGGCGTCTCGTTGAGAAACTCAGCACTAATTTTACCATCTGGCTCGTACGCACCACTAAGTTTAGCCGCCCCAAGATAGCCCCGGTCCACGACCCATCCCGCATAAACTTTTCACAATTAGACTATTATTTTTGGTAGCAAAGTCAGTCGGTCGATTATTAATAGAGGCTTTTCCGAGTTTATATTCGTTACGTGTGTTGTGGTGTTAACTTTTAGTGAATTTATACATAGACGCTTATAAATAGGATGTTCTGTAGTTGCGTCTGACGGACGGGGGAATACCTTCCTGAAATATCGTACTACGGCCGGTGGTTTGCGTGTTTTCGGACGTATCGGTAAACGATTATTTATACTTTGATTGCGAAGATTTTCGTTGCAGTCGTAAGCGCGCAAGATGCGCCGTCGCGGCGGTGTGTATGGGACACGGCGTCTCGCAGCATCAACGCGTAGCTCCCCTTATATCGTCACTTAGTAGTTTTGTTTCGAATATTTCTTTTTTCATTATTAGCTAAAAGCAGGCTTTACTTTGTGATTAGGTTCGATTTTAATTACTAAAAATTAAATATATAATGCTCTTATTTAGTTTTAGATTTTATAAATTATGCAGTTTATAAGTACTTTGCTTAAAATCAATTGTACAAGTTTTGTCTTTTAAGATATACGATACGATATCAGTGCGATTAAAATCGTTACGAATCTAGTTAACAAAATACTGGTTACTTACTGAACCATCTTGTGTACAGTAAATTGTCGTGTGTTTAATTAAAATATACGAGTAGGTATATATGTATCGACATCGTTCAAATTAACGTTTTACAATCAAATATATTTTTTTGCTTATTCTCTAAATAGTTGAACGCACATTTTACGTTAAAATGTGGACTGATCTATTTAAAGTTTAAGTAAAATCTATCTATTTGATTGTACGAGATACGTGTATATATACACAATAAGTTTAGCAATAAAGACACGCAGTCGTAATCGTCGTCATTATATTACATATAAGTGCTAGCAATAGAATCAGCTTAACAATAACAACGCAGCGAGAAATTTCTTAACTCCATCTAAAAGTAATCTGAAATCAGAGTTATACTTATTAAAAAATCAACATGCTTATGAAGAGTAGTCTTGTCAAATACCGTTATTGCAACATGCAAGTGTATTGTGTTCGCAAACAATCCTTATGACTCTAGAAATAGAGATTAAAATGAATGAAAGCTTTTAGGCAAAACAACGAGATAAGGGGGTACCTCCCAACCCCACTCGAGCCAGACAGAGGTATTTCCGTCTGGCCTGATGTGTCAATTCTAATTAGCAATGCAACAGATCCGAATAGATAATTTAATAAATAAAATTATGCAAAGTTCTACCTGTGTTTATATGAAAGAAAAGGCATATATAGATAAAAGGTACTCAGTACGTTTATAAGCCGAGAATATTAACACATTTATAAATATGAAAAAGTTTTTAATCATTTTTTCAATATTAATTATTTTATATGAAATTTTACGGCGCGGTTAAATTAAATGAAAAAAGAGATTTTTCGGCGTGCATCAATCTTTACCGTGACAAAAAACGTTATTCCTGTTACGGCGGTGAAAGAAAAAAATCGACTAATTGTGACAGGAAGCGGGCCCAGCCGGTGGGCTCAAAAACGAGCGGGCGTTGACCCGACGACGGCGCCACCGCTAACGAAGACCTTTGCATCCGCTGAACGAATGAAATTCAGTCCTATGATGTGTTTTAATATATTTTTAACAGTTTAATTAAACTATCATTAGTATATTCAATATTCTTGAAAGGTGTTTAAGCGATTTCCTTACACAGAGAGTCAATTTAGATAAATGCTTGAAAAAATTTAGCTAATATAGTTACGAAGTGTATAATATTTATTTTTATAACTGTTATTATAAAGGTTATATATAAATAATATATATAAACTTTTAACACGATTAAATGACATTAGAATCAAAAGATTTTAAATAATAAAAAAGACGTTTAAAATTTACGACATCATAAAGAAAAAGCGTAACATTTCTTTCAAACGGAACGATTCAGGGGAACGATAATGAACTCACGTGAAATTAATTTTCACGTTGACTGCATTATTTGATCATCCAACACTTCCCCTAACATAAAACCCGTGCTTATTCAAAAGGGTGTTGAGTTAGTAAATTTTTCTTCCATTAGTTTTACTTTACTATAATTACAGGATGACCATTTTTACGCTCAATTTTAACATATCGAGCAGAAGAAAACAAAACAGTGTGCATATGTACATACATATATAGATGTAAGTTATATGTAGATATTATAGATACATACATATTTTAATTGTTGGTATATAATTATTTATTTTTCAGTATAACATAAGACGTATATAATGCAATTGATTGATTGATTGATATTTCGTTAATCTATTGAGTAGGTAGCTGCTTATATGGCTGCTGATTAAATTATTGAGTTTGTTTAGAAGTCAGCAGTATTAACAGTCCCGTGCCTGGGAGTACATAGTAATTTTATAGTACATAATTATGTACAAACCGTTTGTCCTGCATCCTAACTTATCGGTCGTATCGTATTTATCGTCTCATCGGTTACGAGGGTATAGCGAGATCACTTCGATTGCGCACGCACTTGTGCAATATATATTCTGTGCATATGGGTATCTCTCTTGTAGCCGGTCATCGATCACATAATCACAATATTATAATAATGCAGAGCGAACCACAAGCTATTATAGTCCTTTATAACACTATGAGCATAATATTTTTCTTTCGTTTAGGCGTCAAATTTAGTTTAAACCACAGGGTACATATGTTACTAAAAGAAAATTTGTGTTTTTATTTCAAAAGGCACCGGTAACATAAAACGTTCAGTTGTCCACGAACATTAATAATGGTCAGTCTAAGTTTAACTATTATTGAAATTGCCTTCCCCAAAGTACGTCATTATGCCCGATCTATCATTTGTGATTGGATTATATCAGTCCAAGTTTGTATACTAATTTATCTGGCATCTCAAAGTAAGATATTGAGTTGACTGCTGGTTGGGCTTTGTGCAAGCTCGTCTGGGTTTAACCCACCCCTAAGATATTCTACCGCAAAGGAGCAGTACTTGGTAATGCTGGGTTTCGGTTTGAAGGGTGAGCGAGCCCAAAGTTCCCAATGTTAGTGGCGCATTGTCGATGTAATCAATGGTAAACATTTCTCACAATGTCAGAGGTGGCCCGTATGCTCGTACGTCTACCTATTCTATATAAAAAAGCTTCATCTTCAGTTATTATTTCATAAATTTTTCCAGCTATTTCCCGCGTGTCGTCAATCCATCCAGTCTGTAAATCCCCTCTTATGTAAGCAAAGATATCCGCTAATGAACTCTTCTACCCCAATCGTTATCGGTTCTATAGCAGATGTGATCAGCCCACTGCCACTTCAGCTTATCTCGGCTACGTCATTTACTATAGTAAAGTTATCTTTAATCACCTTCTTTCTAATACGACCTTTTTTTAATATTTTATCTGTATTTATCACATAACTTACGGTAAAAAAAAGAGTATAAAATAATTCCCTCAAGAGATCTCTTTGAGAAATCGTGATTAAAATCAACAAACGGTACAATATGAACAAAATAGATAAGAATTTAAAAGCTAATTTAGTAAATAAAATACTTCAATATTTCAGAGAACAATACCGTGTTAATTTCGAGAGACTTTCAAAAGACTTACAATTGCTCAATACGATTTGCTTTCACCGCATTTTTTCCTCCTTTAATCAATCATAAGCATTAGCATTGAAAAACTTATTAACTTTTACTCCAACGTCGACCGAGTAGATTTAGATTCCAATTAACTTATTCTGATTGATAATTCGAGTATTATTGCAAACTTCTATGTCTTCTTTCGAATCATATTATAACAATTTAACACACAATCCACCAAGTCCGTACAAATTAAATGAGGTGAAAATAATTACTTAATAATAACAAAAATGTATAATTTACTACCATTATAAAGGTGTAATCGAACTAATAATATATACCTCAATATAATGACGTAATAAACAATATACCAAGTAAAAGCGTGTAATAGTAAATAATTTTTCAGATAAATGAATTAATCTCGACAGAAGTTTGTCATTTATAGGCTGTTACTTACTTACTTAAAATAACAAGAAATTTCAATATACACACATAATACTCACATAAGGTTTATACTCCCAAAAGTCGTATATTTTTCGCAACTCTAAAACTATATATATATATAATTATAGTATAGTATAGTAGTGTAGTAGAGCATTATATCCTTCAAAAACTGTCCTATTTACCTCGTACCTATTAGTTATCTATTTAAGTTGTGAACTACGAGTTATATAATCAATGTTTCATCGTATTATTTATCGCAAAACGCGATGCAAAATTACAAATAATTACAAATGACAGGTCTAGAGCGCTTTCACGACTATACCGTCATTATCTTCGATTCAAAAACAAAGCTTAATAATTACACGTCATACTCGTTCTACGGCAGTAATTAGCGCTGTGTGAATTATTACAACCAGTATTCAAGGAAATCATCAGCTGTTGTCATATGAAATTCTCTTTAGTCTACTTGTTCATATTACGAATGAACTTTAAACGATTGTTTGTTATTTTAATAAAGTATTGTTATTAATATCATTAGTTCAAGACGAATGATCATAACTTGTAATGAGAATACTTATTTTAAATTAATTAAAAATATATGTAGAAAAAATTATATGAAGATTAGAGGCAGCTTTTTCTCGGTAATGTAAATTACATAATAATTATCTTACTTTATAAGCAGACATAACCAAACAGATATAATATAAGATAAATAAACTAATCATCACGTATATGGAAGTCAATAACCCAAAATTGAAATTACTATCCTTCATTTAAGAACACATCAGTCCCCCCACGTTTCCGTTCTTTCAGTCGCATCCGGCGCGACACCTGCGCCCGCGCCGCGGCAACAGATCGGCGCACACGCACGAGTTATAGCTTTTTAATTTTCTCCAACAGTTCACTATAATGTCCCTTTTTCTATAAACTGTTGATATGGCTGGTGATGTATGGCGCTATAATAACCAATGTGTTTATGGCTCAGTAATAAAAAAATTTAAATGTTTGTTCAAGTTGATTATTATAAACTAACTTTTAATACTGTTTTGAAATTCGAAATAGCTGTTATGTTACAGACAACTGTGAACGGCTTCATTTAATAGACATTTAAAAGATTTTTTGTTTACAAAAAATAACTCACAATTGCGAAATCAAATTAATGAAAATGTAAATCAAAAATATGAATAATAACGATAATAAAGATCATTCGTATAATACACTTTTTATTTTTTTGTAAAACAATATATTATTTAAGATCTTAAGATCTGCTTGAATCCAAAAAATCAATAAGATTGGGACAATGCACAATTAATAAAATTCGACCTCTATTCTTTAATAATAACAAAACTCCAATATTCATTACGATATAAGGATAAATTACTAACGAATATTCAAATTTATTAGACTACATCATAACAAAAGCAGTTAACTTTGAGTCAGCCATTAAAAATTACACAACATACAAACAATACTTCAAATTTCACAGTTAAAATTAACATGCCATGAAACTTCATGACGAATATACAAAGTGATACAGATGCAAGTTACCAAACCCCGGTTCAAAGCGAGTCACAATGCAACTGTTTAAACAAACCAACTCCATAGCCGTTGCATATATTATTCAGAGCCACATAAGTGGCAGAGCCATCCGCCTACTCTACAATATATAATTCAGGCCCCCGACTTGACACGTCGACGCCTGACGTCCCCCTGCCGGGGTGGCCGTCAGTTCCGTTCCCAATTATGCACACTGAAATGTCACCCCCACTTAGCGAGTGACCCTTAGACCTATTGGCCTTTTATTTTAGTGTTTTGTGAATTGAGGTTAGGCTTGCGCTTGATGACAAGTAAGGTCGCTGGTAAAGCATGTTTGATTTCCGTTTATCTTCCGTGTAAAAAACGTAAAACAAAATGAATTTTTTATTAATAACTTTTAACTATGTTTTTTGTATATATTTTAAGGTCTTTTATAATTAAAAAAACTTCGTTTATTTTATTTTTGATTATGTTATATTTTTATTTTGTTTTTAAATAAACCTGTGTCAAGTTATATTATTAAAAATAAACAAGGTTGTGGCCATGTCTCTATATGGTCAGCAAATAGTTGACGAAATTTTCCAAAAAAAAAAAATTGGTTGCCTGTAAAGTCGGTATACGGGCGAAAGTTTTACGTGACAACGACTTTGAGTGGTAAAATAATTTTAATGTGAATATTCATTCGTATAGTAGGAAGAAGACGCGTGCCTTTCACTTTTTATGTCTGTCTCTCTCGCTCTTAGGCGGGCTAACCATGCCCGAGTGGAAGGGACGCGTGCCTCTCACTCGCTCTCATTGTGAGCGCATAACGTGAGCGGAGCGTAACGCAGTTTCTTGAAGTGTCACCCGGCAAACCAATTTATAAGACGTTGTCACGTCAAAAATTTAAATGAAACTCTCATAAAATGTAATTAATAGAACCAGTAAAGTAAAAGTAACAAGCCTATCAAGGTCTCTTGGGAAGGTTTGGAGCTCATTCCACCGAGCTACAATGCGGGTCGGTGGATATTATACAATTGGGAGATTTTCATTCGACGAGCATTTACTCATGATGTTTTCTATCATCATCATCAAGAACGAGATGAATTACAAAAACAAATGAAGTGCAGTTGACATTTCAGTGGTGCTAATCGAGTTTGAACCCACAATCTTCGATTGAAACCAGAGCTATCTAAATAATTATTAAGACAATAAACGTCAAGAAAACCCACCATACAAAATGTTAACGTCCTAATTAACTATATAAAATCAATATAATGAAAATAAACCGCACCGAATCCGGTCACAAAGTGCATAAATGTTAAAACCAATGCACTGCGAAATGGATTAAATTAAAACCTTTTAACGGTCGTCGAAATTATATGAATTGCAAAGGCCGAATTATTTCTGGACAGTGCAACATAGAAAACCGCTTAACCCGGTAGTATATTAATGGAAATTGAGCGACATCGGATGTAACTGAGTCTGATATAGGCTTTAAATAACTACCTGCATCGCAGAAAATCTAGGACAAGATATTTTGGTATTTGATATCTATTGCAGATTTTAATCATTTAACATTCTATATTGTGCTAGTGGTTTATCCACGGTTTTGATCGTGTTATTATTCATATTTCTCTCTATACTAATATCAAATTCCTCACAGCTCTTTCTTCAAAAATGATGGATTTCGTACAATCTTTCATCCTATTTATTAGTCAAATATGTAAAAGGAAACATGCAAAGTTTAATTGTGCTGCAGTTATTTGGGCAGCGCGTTGATGTGTCAGTCAGTTATTTATACATTTATTAAATTTTACCATTTTGGAAAGTTACTTTGTCAACAATCTTACGTTTTTTTCCACGACACAGCAGCGATACTGATTTCATTTAAATTTAATAAAACGAAAATTTAATTGAGGTTGAAACCATTTAAAAATCTTTAAAAGATGAAATATATTAATTTGTTTATTTTTTTAAATATTTTTTTGGAGATTTACCTTTATGTGATACGCGGAGTGAATATACTTTATACAAATAATCAATAAACTATGAATTAGGTAAATATAGTGCTTACATAACAAAATCTTGTTTTCTTATTTCATAATAATATAATGTATATTTATTTATTTACTGAGGATCTCGATTAAAATAAAGGTCAATACAGGCTTAGCATTTTTAATTTTAATGAATATTTACTCACTTTAAAACTACATAATAAGTAATACTAAATACATAATTACACATTTCATGCGTTACCACAAAAATATTAAATTCTTGTGTGGTTTCATTCTTACATTTTTAAAAGAATACCTATTTCGAGTTTCTAAATGAACGTATTTGCCACCCAGGCTTTACATATGCAAAAATTATATACAAATATGTTTATTATGTAAATACATTTAACACATAATATAATAAATCGAGCAACATTACACTAATTTAATTTTTATTACTTCATGATTATAATTTTAAAATTTGCAAATGTAAAAAAACACGAAATATTAATATAAAAGTTGCACCTTAGTTATACTTATAAAAATAAAAAATGAAGAAAATTATTTTAATAACAATTTAATGGTCAAGAAAGATATATCGGATATTTGTCGAAATAGTGCATTTTTGATGTTTGATTTTTTTACCTATCAAAATGTGGGTTCGACGTGATACTTCTAGATTAGACACTAAAATCAGCGGTACCCAATTATTGTAATGGGACGTCTCGAGTTCGCTTTAGTATTCTACCGAAAAGAATACTAAAATAATCTACTTGGTTTCACAATAAATTATTTATTGACAAACTCGACTGAAAATAATTGTTTAAAAAATAAAAAATATATTTGGAAAATAATTTGGGGCCAGGGGACGTCTAGTCCTCTGTTGCTCCAGACTTCTAAATCCGGCTCTGCATTAACTACTAATTCTACAAATTGTTAAATCATATTTTAATTTAAATTGTATTTTTTTTTCGTTTGAATCATAAAGCAAACAGAACTCCTTAATCTTATTACAAAACTAAGTATATTAAAGACATTATGTGAATGTCACACGCAATCATTTTCGTGTTTACATTAAATAAATAATTAAAAAATTTGTATAATAAATAGTATGATAATAATTAAAAAATATGAAATTCTACATCAAATTTTAAATTTTATTTTTAATGTTTAACTTGAAAATTTTACGCAGGGTAAGTTATCTGTCACGTAGGTAGAATACGTGTCTTTATAAAAAGTATATTTTAAAGGGCACACATACAAAGAAAAAGCTGCCTCACCTTCAGACAATTATGGCTTAGGCACGTTTTGAGGACAAATATACAAAGAAACATTTATTTTTGTTTATTTAGCTATGTAATCCATCACTTAGGATATTAAGATTTTAATGATAAAAATGCAATTTTTATGCATTAAATTAATATGTGCCTACCAGTGGTCAATATTTGATTTTGTATGATAACACATGTAATTAGAACTCGTGCCTAACTAATAACTAACTGCGCACGAGATATTAAAATGCACGTAAATAGAAGTGCATTATATTATTACCCTACTGTCACAGTCCGATGGAAAGGCAATCTGACACCAAAGAGTAATAAGTGTCACAGCTCCATAAAATATTTCTACTTTGTTAAAATAACAAAAAAACTACAATCGAGCTCCTAGATTATAAATATACAAGACAGTCCTCTTTTGTAGAATGAAATTTTAAATATCTGCCGTATTTCCCCAAAGTAATATGCTGTAAGATGTAATACTATGAAAATATATAAATCATACTAATCGAGCGGTATAGATATAATGTACTTCTCTAAATTATCTAACAGCGAAAAGCTTAGATTTCCTGTGCGAGATGGTAAACGAATATTCCACTTAAATTACGAGTTAACAAATAGTGCTGATAATAATTCTATAGTTACTATTATAATTACTATAACACTATAACACAATATAATAACTATAATTCTATAGTTCTATAGTACAACATTAAGATCACAAGACTTGATAAATGGAAGCTTAATATGTTGTAATATTCGTTTTATTAAATTTACTACTTCATAATTTATTTGTTTGGGCATTTAAAACAGAATTATGTTTTGTAAACCAATATAGATCCTTGTGGACAGAAACGACCCATAATTGATTTAATAATTATAATTTTTTATAATATTTTTTTTATATTGGCTCGCCTCAGAATTTGAATCAGATCAGATCTAAGAGTCTAGTTCCATATAAGTCTACACTAGACTAATGATATAGTCAGTATAGTTAAAATATAAGAAAAAACTAGAGCGTCTTATGTATTTGTCTACATAATTAAAACGTTTGACCGGTCCATTTACGCGTCTCGTAGAGAAGACTTTATAATTTTTTCCTTCTTGATTAGAATTTATATAGCAACTTTTAAGCAATGTTTTAATCGCTCGCATGTATTTATTATTATATATATAATTTTCGAATGTTTAACCGGTATTTCCATCTGAGTTAAATTACGTTCACCGCGCTCACGTGCTTATGAAAGTACATGTGACCCGCCTACGCTTCGTGACGTCATCTTCAGCTCAAATCAATTTCAAGTAACTTCTCTAACATGCAAGATAACAAGACTATTTAAAGTATGAACTATTTAAATAAGTATCAAATACTTTTACCGATAGTCTAAATAGTTCTAAGGTAACCATTTTTTAATCAACTTTCCATATCCAAGCTTTGCTGCTATACAATTATAGTGTTCAATTCAATGGTAATTTGACGTTAGTTATGTTTTAATTTTCATTATTTCTGCAATTGAATTTTTAAGCCGTTGAAATTTAATTGTAACTAATAGAATCTTGAATACCCGATTTCATTTCAGTACATTGGTTAATAAAAACTTGTATTTAAATTGTTGCTATTTTTTTTGTTAAATTTTTAAATGTCATTATTAACTGCCTCATTATTTCTGCATCCAAGGATTTTTGACTTTTATTCGCTATTCACCCTCGTCGTTTTTTTACATTCAAAATGCATCCAATGATAAACTAAAGGTCTCAATCAATTCGAAAGGGTGCTTGGCAATTTTTAAGCCTATATTTTTTTATAAAACAAGACGATGTCAGCGAGAAATGTTGTATTTTCATAATAAACATTTAAATGACATCATATTTTTTGTTTTGAAAATACTACACATAAAGAACATATAATAGTAAAATATAAATTAGAAATATTTATAATATAATAAATTTTGAGTAAAATACAAATCGCCTCAATTGTTGTTGCCAAAGCAATAACATTTTTGTTCAGTTTGAAATTGCTGTTAAACATGAAATCAGCAACACTGACATTCTTCCGGAGCTTGCTATAAAACGCACAGGATAGAAACATCACTGCTTGTATGAAAGTAAAAATAAAATGTCAATTCTCTTGATAACTTAATCGAATAAAATTGTCATCTTGAAGTAAGTACTTTTTACCTTGTGTCAGTAAATAAATACTATGACCGTTTGGTTATTAACTTTTTGACAGATAGTACTAGTGAGAGCTACGTCACATTTAGTTATCGATTCGACTATTGAGACATTACCGGTATGTAGTATCGATTACCGATTTTTGCTGATGTAAAGTTTAAATTATATTTCGAAGTGATTAATTTTTTTAATTTCATTTTATTTTAGCTAAAAAATATAATATTCGCTTGTTTGGCGTATAAATTATGTAGTAGTGTAAACACATTAATTTGGGGCTACTAAAGTTCCATATCAGAAGTTTCAGACTAAAAATAATAAATATATACCTAATTAAGTTTATTTTAAATGCATATTTATTGTAATAACTTGTAAATATGTATTTATTTGATTGTTTAATTTATTAATTTGTATCATTTGAATGGAAGTTTTTCTATACATATTTACCTATGTATAAAACGATTATCATTTTTAGATTTATACGTTAAAGTCGTACGACCCCCAGCTCGGGACGATAAAGATTTGGGGTTGTCCATCGAAAAATGCATAGTAGTCGCCAGACTCAAGTCTGGAAGTTGACATGTGTACGTGCCTCCAGTGCCTCTAAAAGCACAAAATATTGTTACTGCTCTTGAACGATATCAGGTTATATATTTGCGTACGTACTCGTGCTCCATAATATATGTATATCATATTCTGCACAGTTTGCTAATTCTCAATATGAACGGCAAGCCCCGACAACAGATCATAAATTCAAAAAAATAAATAAATAGCTACAAAGAAATAAAACAAACATTTTTACGATAATTTACTTATTCTACGGCAAGTCGAATATTCCAACAGTACTATTCCACTCGAAAAAGAATGCATTATGACTTAATGACAAACCAGAACACCACTTACTGTTGGATTGAAACAATTTACTGTGATTACTGCAGTCAATAAGTGTTTAGAATTGTTAGTTAAGACAATAACTTTGTAAATTTTTTAAGGTATTATGAGTATTAACTTGGTACTCGGCCTACCTGACACATTGTTCGTTCGTGCACTTGATTTATTGTCTGTAGGCTTATTGCGTAATGTTGGTAAAGAATAAATGAAGAAAAATAATAAAGATTCAGGAATATCTAATACATATTTTCCACTAAGTTAAAACCATTCAAACGTAATTTACAAAATTATGTGTTATAGGGTTACTATGCATAAGTAGCTTAGTTGCTTAGAGAGTGATTAATTAAACAATGCTGTATCGTTTCTTCGTAAGCCAAATCAATCATGACAGAGAGAGAGAAATATATTTTAAACTAAACATCCGCTAAGCAATGTTTATTAGTAAGGTCGTTGATTTACAGTATTTTTATTTATTCTAAATTAAATTCGTTGACTATTCAATTTGTCCTAAGACTATCCTTTATAAAAAAATTATATACCGAAACCGCTCGTATGCGATACCTAAGTGACGCAAGTTCAACTTAAAGTAGAAGTCGCAAATTAAAATTATTTCTACCTAAACTTCGGATTTTGTATATTATATTCAAGAGGCATAATGGTATCCACGTAGTGGGTGCTATGTATGATATTTTGAAATGAAATAATAACTAGCTTTAATAAACCCTGCGAACATTGTTATTAATTATAAACTTTGAAGGTGAATTTATTTTCAATTTGTTTTGTTTTAATGAGATGAACCAATGAATGAAAAATCTAACTAAAATATGAATTTACCTTTACCATTTATGGCTTGTTTAAAACATTAAACGTTTTCTACCCTTTTAAAATTCATATAAACTTCATGCTATTATAAAACTCTCCAGTCACGCATACGAGTTATTTTTAAGTTAATAATGAAAATTTACATTTCTAAATGTTCAAGTGACGCAATACGTTTATATTTTATTTTTATATTTAAAAAGTAATAGTCAAATCAGATTCTGTAATACAATGGAATATGCGAATATGTTTAAGTCAGTTTACTGGTTTAAGAAAAATATTCATATAGTGTAATCATTAAAAATGTAACGGGGCTCAATTTTCCGACTGCCCTGAGACAAGCCGAGGACAAAGTGGTACATTAAATACGGATTGTTGATATGATATTTTTGAAGTTATACTTCTAATGCGACTTCCAACAAGGTTGCGTTAAACGTTTAACGGTGTATGAAAGCACTGTTGCGTTAAACGTTCAACGCTCCTGGGGAGGGGAAATAGAAAGAATAATAATAATAAATTCTAAACGATGCTAAAGAAGTATAACTTTTCACGCGCGTACATAAGTACACGTTTTTTTTTTAATTCGATGTATCTGTTTGTAAAATCACAGCTGATTAATCAACTCTAAGATTCTCACTTAATATTTTGTGTTATATATAATTTGTATGTATAATATATGAAGTTAACTGCCTCGTAATTATAACGATAAGTTTGTACGAGTATTGGCCGTGAGTCTGTATTCGCCTGTGAGTCTGTATTTTATACTAGCAGTGTTACATTCTTGAGCCTCAGAAAGTAATGACATTTGCATTGTGTCTGTTCCTCGTGTCCCACCCGTGGTTACAGATGCCATCTCATCGAACTGACAGTGCCAGGAAATGGAGTGCATATCTGTAACTACTTTTATTCTATATTATCTCCCGCGCAGGCTTCTCCGTCGTGGGCGAAATCAATCAGGAAGAAGACCATAAAAAGTAAACTTACACTTTTTTAAATTAAAATGTCACCAAAAAATTTTAAAAAGTATCAAACATTGATTTAATATCATACTTTGATTCAATGCAGATTTTATGAAAGGTTGAAACATCCGATCAATAACCAGAAATACTTCAACTATTACTCTTAGAAGCACTTATCTATAAAGTTGCAATAATCCCTCAGATCATTGATTCAAATTGTTCTCAATATAGTAGCAATTACTCAGCCATCGTATCACAGGAGCTAAGACGTATTAAGCTCCAGAAGTTACTTCAGACAAACAGTTCATTTCTCTAAAAGCATATCGAGCACGATCGCTATATAATTCAGCGGTCTGGCTCGTTCAAAGCATTTTTCAGTGTTTGACGGTTTGACAGTTCGACAACGTTCGAAAAACTATGAAAAATTCCGTCTAGATTCGGATTAATCAACAACGACGGTTGTGTTTTATAGTTTAAGGATTTAATTCCTTTAAAAATTTAAATATATATTTTTAGTAGAATAAAAAGGAACAGATTTAATTAATTAGTAATAACGTCAATGTATTGTTTTTTTATGTTCTAATATCACTTTTTTTGTTTATCGTGTACCTTTATGTTTTTGTTATGTTGCAGGCTTAATATCGGTTTATATCTTCAAAGAAAAAAAATCTTTTTATATATTTCTCTTAATTTTTTCTTTTATTATAATAAAACATTATCGTTAACACTCAATTTCCGATATGTTACGTTATGTTCTGATTATGGTATCTCTGGTATGTATGTTGAAATTTTCAAAACATTTCCAAGAAGTTTCAATATTTTTTTATTACATGATAGAACATCTAAAAAGTTAATTTTACTTCGTATATTTTCGACAGGAGTATATTCAGAGAAACGGTCAAGGATAATTTCTATATTCGTCTACGGTACTATAATTGTTGTATCGATTTCTGTATAACTTATTTAAGAACTGCAAAACAAACAAATATCACTATCGAATTAAACTTGTAATTGTTACCAATTTAATATATTATGTAAATCTTGATTCTTCTTTATATAATATAATATGAGTGTGCTCAATCCATAATGTAAATTATAATTATATTCAATAATTTATATAATTTTTTTATGCTATCTGTTTTTTTGATTATATTCTACATTCGCTTTGTCCGCATTCTGTTTGTTTTGAGTACGCACAATGCTTTTTGCAAAAAAATAAAAAAATGGGTTTTTATATAGTACTCTCACGGCTTACTAACACGAACCTCCGTATGGAATATGTTTGATGGATTGTTGAGGCCCTCAATACTATTAATTAAATGATATTGATTGAGAAATGCAACTAATACAAAATTTAAAAAAAAATCAGTCACACATTTTTGAATATTCGTTTTACAGGATTATATTATAAGTAAAGCTTCCACTGTTTTGGAATGTGGAATCTATTACTAAGAACCAGCATTAAACTAAGTCACACTTTACCACCAACTGAATGACATAGCCAGATATACATGATAATAAAAATAATTATATACATACAATATATGTATGACTGCCTCTTTGGTCTAATTGCTTGATATAAGGCCGCAGACGCGGTGGTCCTGGGTTCAATTCCCAGGTTGGGCCAATATATAGTTATTGGGGTTTTCTGTCAGAAAACTCTCAGTAGCAGCCCGAAGTCTGGAAGTTGGAAGTGTGTACACTCCCGTGCCTCGGAAAGCACGTTAAGCCGTTGGTCCTGCACCTGAACTCTTTCCGGTCGTGTCGCATTGCCGTCCCATCGGATTATGAGAGCTAAGGAAAAGAGAGTGCACCTGTGTTTGCGCACACACTTGTGCACTATAATATCTCCTGCGCAGTTGGCTAATCTCTCTTAAGATTGGCCGCCGTGGCCGAAATCGGTCTGGAGGACCTTATATGTATACAAAGTTATGACTGTAAACCGGAAAATCAACAAATACTACCTTATATATTATAATCTTATTTTAAGTAATGTGACATATCAACTAACTACTTTTTTTTATTGTAAAAGTTAAAATCGAATAAATATTACCCCGAGCGTGCCTTATATGTCACAATTATACAACAACATTAACTATATTTAATTTAATAAATCGGTAGACAAACTGCTGTTTACCTTTTTGAATTTAATATTTCTACTTGCATTTTTAAGCAATTGAAGAATATTTTTATTTAACAGTGTACAATAGGCAAATTGTGTTACATGTATAAATATACTAATCACATTATACAGGAACTATTGCGTCTCTAAGGATATAATTTCTCATTGTCATGTAAATATGTTTTGTCATTGAAACTATGTTCGAAGTTCGAACAGAATATAACAGTATCGATAACTTATAAATCGAACCAGTACCATGTATCAAGGGAACGAACAAAATGTAAAACATTTGTTGTTCTTCACTGATGTTATCATATTTATAGAGTTTATATACAAACTGTAGTTAGTAACTAGTTGTTTGAGAATGCATTATGACTTAATAGCAAGACAGAACACCATTTACTGCTGGATTGAAACAATTTACTGTGATTACTGAAGTCGATAAGTGTTTAGAATTGTTAGTAATCAATAAACTAAATATTTCTGATATTTGCAAAATTGAAGCAAAAATGAATTATTTAAAAATAACATTTTATTTTATTATAATAGTATGTTGTATCTTGGTATTTAAAAAGCAGAAGTCTGGTCAGTTATAAAAGCTAAATTTTAGGCAGAAAAGAACAAAATATATGAAAACGGTTTTAAAGACATTCAAAAATTGTAGTACTTTTTCTACTTAATTTGTACATAAAAATATTTATGCTTGTAAAGAATGATAAGCTACCTGATACTTTGCTTGACATAATAAGGTTATCTGATTTATTAGCCGAATAGCTACGTAACGCCTTGCTTATCTCAGTATGAAAAAACTTGGTGTTACAAATTGTAGTAACAAGCACAAAATATTACAATTCAAGTCGTACACGGGCAAATGCTTTTTTGACACCTTTTTATTATTATTTTTTTACAATTGAACAAAATCACAGGCACTGATTAGTTAAGCTGAGTACATACGTACATTAAAAACACGGTGCATTCGTCACTCAGTGTAACCTGAACATAGCAGGATGTGCCACATGGCCCGCAAGAGGCGGCTGCGGCACGGGCGTCTATAGACGGTACGGTGCTTACGTGAGAAAGTGTGGACATGGCTCTAATTAAATAACCATAACATAAAAAAATATTTAATTAAAATTTTAAAGTTTTTAACCGAATGGATCGTTATATTCTTATATTTCAAAAACCTACATAATATTAAATAAAATAATTCTTACCTACAGAGTGAACCACGATGAAAATATTATAGAGCAGATGTATATGTAAGCACATTACACAGGGGCACACTATTTTTTCATTCTTCATATCTAGGAGACATCAGACTCGTTACGATTTATCAGATTCATAAAGGCATTAGTATACAATACCACTACTTTCATAGTCTAACAAAAACATTAAGTTGTGTTGGCTTAATCTCGAAACTCCAATCAACACCACAAATATAATCCACTAGATCATCGACATAAATAAAAGTAAAGTGCATATATGTACAAACTAATAATTATTTTTGTTAATGTAATAGCTATACTATACGACAAAACATAAATAATACATATGAAAAACATTGAACGAGATAAGTCACGTCCGCACTAATATTTCTTAATGAAAGAGTAACGTTAAAAATCTCAAACAGCACGTGTTTAAGGCAATTTCAACCGAATGCACCGTCCATGTGTACTTACCTACTTATAAATGACTAATGAACAGTATAAAGTTATTAAAACTTATTTCGGTACTAATAAAATCAAATCACCATTATTTGTATTAATTTAAATAAAATGAAAAACGATTTTAAGATGTTCTTACGAATATTGTCAAGATGTAACATATTATTCGGACTCTAGAATGTTCAAGCCATTATAACCTGTCTAGTTTTATTTTAATATCAACTTCAATATTAATTGATTTACTTCACATATATTCTACTTTTTAATGTAATACAATAACATCATTTGTAATGCAAAATGTTAATTTTATTAAGATATTATATTTATGATAATAATAATATATTTTGTAATAACTGTTATTGTTGGTGAGCTAATAAAGAAACAAAATAGCATTAACAGTAAATGTTTTATGCTCTCGTAGTATCGATATTTGACTAAGCTTGCACACGTGTGTTAAATATTGATAAAATAAAAATTTCGATACAAATAGTACTCTGTCTATCACGTAAGCAAACACACATTTTGAAGTAGCTGTTTGATTCCATCTTTTTTATTTCTCGATAAATGCAATAATTATGTATGTAATATAATGTAATTATATTTTATTGAAAAAACCCTAATTTGAAATTGGAACACTGATGAATTAAATAAATATTACAGACAAAATATACATATTTATTCAATTGACAGTTAATTGTATGTAATACGATTAATTCACATATTTTCTATACAAAATAAACATATTTAAAAAATCCTAACATACCCTTTTAATTTGTTTAGTCGTATGTTAACGATCAAACGCAGCTGCATTTCAACGGTATATTAAATTTGCAGTTTTGCAGTTTTTATGGCTTCCCCTATACGTTTTACTGCCAACATCGGCGACTCTGGTAAACATTCCTAATGAGTGCTTAATAAAATTGGTTTATATTGTTCTGTAATAAACAATCGATAAAGTGATGCAACCAGAGGTATATAAATAACCTTCGCGTGACTTAATGTTCGGGATGTTATTTCATCTCCAGAAATTTCGCGGGATGAAAAGTTTTCTACATATATATGTGCTGTTGAATTCTACGTGAATCGTTCAAAAACAGTCAAAACAAAAGACAGTTCGAAAAAAAAATATATAGGCGTACATGATTTATGTACCTTGTATTTTATGCAAGTAAGAACCTATATATTGTTTAAAATAGTAGGTACAAGGGACCGTGCACGATCAAGGTCAGTATAACTAAGTTTGCACGACATTCAGCTAACAAGTGCATAGGTATTAGCATAACGCGTACCTGACCTTCCAACCATCGCGGCTGACACAAGCCTCGCGAGCCCTTTGAACTTTCATGCACCGACAGTTAACACGCTAATTTACACATTTACTGTAAATACATTTTAACTATGTTATTACAAAAAGCAATTATACAAACAAAGAGAGCTTACCGGTATAGCGCTACTAGTACATATTAGTTGCGGGATACCCACTTAAACTCGGTTTTAAACATTAGGGTTATCCTCAACACAAATCGACGAAGCTACACCTGTGGCGTGCTCGGGTAATGGTCTAATGATAATGGTGGTACGTCTGGTCATAGTTCATATGTGGCGAGATTGATGTCGCTACAGGCTAGTTGAGGTCTGCTCAGTAATCGAAAATATGTCCTAACCCCAATAATCTTACCCGAACTTTAAAAGCCAACAGGATGGTAACAATGAGATGTTTGATTGTATAGCGTTCTTAGAACTACGTCAATGTTATGAGTATACGGAAGAGTCAGGCTTTTACCGCTATTGTCTTGCAGGATGCAGGTCTGCTTAATAGACTCTTGTGTCAATCTCCACAAGTATATCCAAGGCAAAGAAAGCGAGCAAAGCACTCGTGGTATATCGTGTGAAATCTAGAACTTAGTTCTGCGCTGGAATATGGAAAGTCGGTGAAACTACATGTAAGACGTCGCATGACACGGGCATAGAGACGTCGAACTTCCTCACTCAGTCCCCCGAGATTAGACAGCATGCATATCATGGCTTCCTGTTATGTGAACTAGGGATATCCCTATGACAATATTGTCATCGCCACTTCTATCTTAAGCTATACTCTTAATTAGAGGTAAATAGGAATATTAGTAATTTCCTAAAAACGGATATTGCTAATATGTTTCTTCTCTAAAAGCGCAAGCGAAATATGCTAGTTCTATACTCAACCACCACGCTTACAAGCTTAGTTTATATTGGCCAGTAAAAAATGTGGTACCCGTACAATAAAATATAGTTTGATATTTTAACTCATTTGATGAGTTTTAATCACAATATTGTAAAAAATCAATTTGACTTAAAAAAAGGGATTTGAAGTGAAAAATAAATAAGGAAGGAAAATTAAATATTATTTATTTAAATTATATATTATAAGAACTAAAAAATGCTAAGTTTATATAGATGAAGAGAATGGTGGAACAAAGATAATCTTGTATTGCTTCACACTTTTTTTATTATTTCGTTTTGCGAATTTCGCTATAAATTTGTAACATATTCTATGATTTTTTTATATCGTTGGGTAATGTTAAGTACTTTCTTTAAATATTTAATTATATTCTTTTTCAAATTAAATATTATATGTACTATTACATGTTTTAGTTAAATTCATGTATCAAATTACTTAAGATTATTATGGAATAGAGTTTGTCCAAAAAAAAACGTAAATTTATTAATTATTGTCGATTCCAACTAATGTTTTTTATATCGAATCTTAAAAAATAACGGATATTACAATGTTTTTATTTTATTACAATAAGTAATTTTCCTAGAAGAAGACCATCCTCTCGAAAAATTCGATAAGATATACATTGAATATAACGAGATAATGAATTTATCTGATGAATATAAAAGTGAACACATATCTAACACTATAAATTATCAAATTCTAATATTTATCTAGTATTTTTTGTGAATTTTATATATCTATATTTTACTTAAGTTAGATTTCTTCGCAAAATCTAATTAAGCTTGTTTATTTTAACTTGCATAAAACTTATACAGTAGCTTTATATTCTACTGAGTAAGTTATTATGATAGTATTTGCGTAGCGTGAAATTTCTCTAATAATGCAAATAGCGTCAGTATTGCAAACGTGTATCCTACAGCTGTGGATGCTGAGTCTGGAGCACTGTCATCAGGCTTATCTTCTTCATTATTTTCGCCATCCAAATCATTATCTTCTTCGCCGCCAGTGTCGTTGTCTCCTTCGCCGCCAGTATCGTTGTCCTCTTCACCGCCACCATTCCCGTCGTCTCCTTCGCCAGTAGTGTTATCGTCTTCCTCTTCAGCTCTATCATTTAGACTCCATCTACTTTCCGCATCAATAAAGTGTTGAGCATATATAGCGTCCCAAAAAGCCAAACTAGTAGGATGAGGACTTATTAAATCCAACTCGAAATTAGAGTTTCCATTTTCATTTATTTCTCTGTCGTCGAGCACACGTAAGTAATTGCTGTTAGTAAATGTATATGGTTGCCACGTCACTTGAGATGTTTCACTTGTCGGGATGCTGAAAAGAAAGGTAAGGTCAATAACGTTAAAAATAATAAACACAGGACATTTCCTTATACCCCACAAAAAAATTTAAAAACACAGAAAAGCGTGAGAATTTCAAACGTGTATCTATCTATATTTATTATTTCTGTAATGCACAGACAGATGAATAATGTTTTTTTATGATATAATAAAATTTCAGTTAAGTTGTATTCACCTATATTTAGCGAAGTTAGTCCATCGTTCTATTAAAATCTCACTGACGGTTAGATCATAAGTGCTAATATCACTATCATTTTTTTTGTTAAATAAGTAAATTAATTCTTCACCATGTCCTGCAGCATCAATTGGTAATGGCCTATCAAGCGTTTCACTTAAGTCGCCTTTATAAGAAAACTGATAAAGATACACTGAAGAGTTCGAAGAAGCTGTTCGCAAACGAGCTTCTCTAATAGCAGAAATCAGTATCATCGTATCACCTTGATATGTTAAGAAATCATTAACATGATCATCATTGATCGAATCATTACTGAAGTAAAAATCTTGAATTTGTTGTGCTATTTCTGATTCTTGTTCATCTGACAAGAACTCTAAATCTGGTTGGATGAAATCTGTAAAAGATGTGTTCATTCTCTCAAGCCAATCACTATTTACAACTTTTTCCGCTCTCAGTGTTCCTTCGATATCCACAAAACCAGTCATGAAAGGTATTTGCAACTGTTTACCTTCCATAATCGTTTGATAAGGTGATATTAATAGTAATGGTTCAACATTATCTATACTTCTTTCGACACATGGGGCGAATGCTAGTGAATTATCTGTAAGATCAAGTTCATTTATGACAGCCATCAATGCTGCCACACTAGTCCGCGCAAACACATCTGATAAGGTATCTAAATCAGTTATTTTATGTCCAAGAGCTTCAGCAACAATGATAGCATATCGTAAATTATTACGAGTTACAGCCCATGGAGCAATAGCTGTTCCACTTTGTGAAATTGCCTTATGAACAAGACCTTCAGCTGATGGGGTAAGTGTAATTAAATCTACTGCAGCAGCACCACTACCATGCCCAAATAAACTAACATTATCAGAATTACCACCAAATGCGGCAATATTATTTTGAATCCATTTTAATCCCGCTATTATGTCTTTTAGACCAGCATTTCCAGGAGCACTTTCAGTTCCGAGACATAAGAATCCTAAGATTGATTCTCTGTAGTTTATGTTTACAATTATAATGTCTTTATCTAAGAATCTTTTGAAGGATAGTTCTTCATCATTAGCATTATCGAATTCCTTGCCTTTTATCCATACCATTACTGGCAATTGTCTAGAATTATTGAGTGTCGGAGTAAGAACGTTTATCGTCAAACAGTCTTCGGTACCTTCATAACCTACGCCTGAAGCTTTGACACATTTTATATCTTTACGATTAGCTATGAACTCATCTTGGAACAGTGGCGGTGCTGTTGGTGCCTAAAAAATATTGAAATTTTAATATTAAAAAAATAACTAGATGAAAATGTAAAAAATAATATAATTTATTTCTACAATAATATTATTACTAAAACTATAAAAACCTTAAATCTGTTGGTACCAGACGTGGAATCAGCGTATGGGATACCGTAAAATTCAAAATAACTATCGTCAGTAGACACGGAGCCAACAACAGTTCCTTGAGAAATATTAACTTTAGGTAAATAAATATTATTATCTTGACTTAAAACACCACAAATAATTGCACAACATGTGCTTATAAGCAACCACATGGTAGCCATGGCGCGTGTTCACATATACTAATATTATCAGAGAATAAAAGAAAAATAAGTTTGTATATACTTGAAACATTTATCTTATCTGTAAGCCTATTGAAAGTTGACAGCTGATTCCTTTTTTGTCAGTCTATCTTGCTATGCGAAGAAAATAAACATTTTCTATGATATATGCATGATATTAAATTCAAAAGTTGTTATCTCTTATGTAACCATTTCCTATGATATTTAAAATTCTAGTACTTAAATCGTACCACATATAAATAAGCAATAATACACAAAAGGGGGTAGTTTGTTAATCTGTCTTCGCGCATTATTTCAAAAATTTGCATTAATTCTAAGATATTTTTCAAATTAAACTTAGGGTAAGATTCTTGAATAATTGTATCATTTTTGTTACTTTTATTTGATTATGATGTATGATTTAACATACCTATACCGCATATCCTATTTTATTATGAGAGATTTAATTTTATTTCAGAATTACTATTACCAGTAACAAAATAGTATTCAAAAACAAAATTGCTAAGAAATAGGTCACTGAACTTAAGAATTAATTTCCAAGAAAAAAATTATGTCCCTTACTCATGGTATCTTGATATGCGCCGTACCTAAATAAGATATATTAAATATACCTTATGTCATTGTAATAAAGGTGCAATTTTTTGTTCGCTGGTCCAATTTTTTCAGTGGTTCCCTTAGAGGGGGTGAGGTTACGTGCGCTGAGGGAGGACGTTACAAATGTGCGGCACATGTGGCACTGCCGACTCGTCTTCATGAGAATTTCTGATTCATTGGCTTTTGTCATATTTTATTTACTTATCATTTACTCCATACGCATATATAAAAAAATTGGAATTAATATGTTTTTCAAACTGCTTCTTTCTTATTTAGCTACACTGGATACTAATATATATATTGTTAATATGAAAAATATTGCTAATGTTAGTAGGCCAAAGAGTACCACTCGGTATGTAAATATTTTCTGAACAGGAGAGTAAAAATAGGTTTTTCTGTAACATTCGATAAATAAAATATTCATACTTTTTCTTTGACTGTTTCTATGGAATGACAAAAAAGGAAGTTTTAATGCATTAAATTCATATTAAAAAAAAAACCTTTTCAATTGTCACTAAATTTTATCATTCAGTTTTTTCAATAACAAAAAATAAATTATATGTCTAATATAATTTTTTTTCGTTCGTTTGATTAATTTTAAACTATTTTCTTCTAGCGAGACTAGCCCAAGATACGAATTATTTGAGCAACTTTTATAATAATATTGCGATTCAAAAACACATTAATAAGAAAACTATAAGCTTATCTAATATACGTTATCTCCCGGATTGTAGTGGGATGAGATGTTCCTAAACATGTGGTGCACCACGTGGGTCTAAGACAAAAAATTATTCAACGTTAACAACGTATGTCCATACATTCTCTTAAGTAAAATAACCCTTATGTTGAAATGAATAAGGTATATAATATGTTTTAATGATAATATATTCAATACCTTTAGGGATTATTTTGTTACCTTGTGGGAGACTCCAATGTGACAGTCGAAAGGTTAGCATAATGCGCAACATATTGAAATTGTTGTTTTGGAGTAAAATGTGTTATTTGTGAGTTTTAATATTTTGTTATATTTTGTTCTTCAGTGAAACCACGCCGAGAAAATAGAAAACATTAAAATACCCAATCAATATTAATTATAACGTTATTTTTTAAAAAGTATTTTAAATCAAACAACACAGTGCTAATCGAATTTGTGTAAATGACTGTTAATTGGAATATTTTAATAAGCACTTGGCAACAAAATTATTAATAGATGAACATTAAAAAGTAATAAATGCGGAATATTATGTACATGTATTTTTTTTACCTTCCAATAAACGCAAGTTCCATTAAATCAACACATAACAGAATTGATTAACAAGTAGACTTACAAAACCGTCTTTTATTAATATTAGTAATATTATATTACATTCAATGTATCGTCGGTTTCAAACGTAGATTAATTATTAATTTATTATATTTACTAGAGTTTTTAACACTGGCCACTATTACAATAAATTTTATTCTAATACATCCAATGATTTTGTGATATAATATTAAAAGCAAACACTACACGCTTATTAAATTGCAATCACTATTATTTGCTATAAAAAAGTTATAAACAACAACGAAGCAAAATCAAAATATATAATAACAGCTTTTACATGCAAATCTTTTTTAAATAATAAATACCGTAAAATAAAATTAAAACATTTGTGTATTCAAAATAAGTTTCTTCGAAATAAATTATACAATTAAATATAAATTTTGCACTGAAATTGATATTCAAACTTTAATATCTACTTGAAGTACGCCATTATAAACAAAATGCCGACAGATCCTAATTTGACTTTCATTTTGTATATTTTTAGTAGACGATTATTAATAAGCGTCGAACAATCATGAGAGAATATTTGCTTATATTATATACTTTATAGATAATTAATTTGATATTATTTCTTTTATTATCTTCACGAATACATACATTTTTTATTTTTTTATTTCATAGGTGGGCGGACGTACCTGCTGGTAAGTGGCTACCAACGCCCATAGACATTGGCATTTTAAGAGATCTTAACCATCGCTTACATCGCCAATTCGCCACCAACCTTGGGAACTACGATGTTTTGTCCCTTGTGAATGTAATAACACTGGCACACTCACCCTTCAAACCGGAACACAACAGTACCAAGTAATTAATTATAAAAAGTAATTTTATATATAAGTTATGAAATTATCCTTTGGCATAAATCGTATAGTTTTTACTTGAATTATGGTCTTTACAGTTTCAGCAAGCTTACAAGGCTCTTTTATTTAAGTTTTATACAATGTCCTTATAATCGCTTAAAAATATAAAATAGTACCTAATACTAGATTATAGAATCCTATCTTCTAATAATACATGTCATATTATCACTGAAATTTTTCGTAGTGACGGTTCTGGTAATGTCCATGTGAGTGATAAATTTTTATGATGATATTTAGTGATAATTTTTTTATAACATAATAAAAAAAAGCATGGATGTTGAGGACTAAATTGGCTATTTAAGTAAGGGCGACGTTATCGGTGCGCTTGATACTAATTGCATCAACGGCATAGTTTTATTTTATACCGCACTTTTTAAAACGTAATATTTAACACCTACCAAGTAATTCGGAGTTGCTAGTATATTATTGATAGTGAGTTACACAAGCAAAGAGAAATTTGCGCTGTGCGTACTTACTTATATTAATAATAATGTTCTTAAGACCGATTTCGGCCAAGGCGGCCAATCTCAAGAGAGATTAGCTAACTGCAATGGACATTTTATAGTGCATAAGTCTGTGCGCAAACACAAGTGCACTCTTTATGACACGATCGGAAAGAATTCAGGCGCAGAACTAACGGCTTTACGTGCTTTCCGAGGTACGGAAGTGTACACACTACCAACTTCCAGACTCCGGGCTGTTATTTAGAATTTTCTGATAGATAAACCCAATATTTTTTTATTACGCCCGACCTGGGTATGGAACCCAAGGTCTCCGGGTCTGCGGCCTTACATCTACCCACTAAAACAACGAGGCAGTCTTACTAATATTATTATAAATGCGACGTCTTCTTTACTCAACCGATCATCAAAACAACCGATGGGGGCCGAAAAGGACATAGGTTACCTAAAAGCTCCTTTCTCCTCACACTTGAACGAAAATGAACTACTAATAAAATTGTTATCAACTAATCATCATCACTCGGTGGTAAAGGTTTGTGCAAGCTCGTATGGGTAGGTACCACCGATCAGATATTCTACCGCAAAACAGCATTACTTTGTATGGTTGTGTTCTGGTTTGAAGGGTGTGAGCCAGTGTAATTACAGACATAAGGGACATAACATCTTAGTTCCCAAGGTTGGTGGCGTATTGGCGATGTAAGCGATGGCTAACATTTCTTACAATGCCATTGTTAATGGGCGTTGGTGACCACTTAACATCAGGTGGCCCAAATGTTCGTCCCCCAACCTATACAATAAAAAAAAATCATTTCCATACTCATAACCGTTTCAATCGACAAGTACTATTATGTTATGTTCAGAAAACGATTGTTTTCATAATAAAATAAAATAACATTCACCAGTTTGTTTACTTAGTAATAAAGCCGTAATAAATATACCTATTGTATATTTTAAATCAAGGAAAGGAAGTTAAAAAAAATGTATTATGTAGTTACGAGAAAACTGCCCATTACTGAATCTTTGGCTTTTTATCACAATCATTTAACACACACTCGATTCTATGAGTTTACTTAAAAAAATCTTGCCTTGATTTTGAGCTGGGATGGCCCAATGTTACGAACGCGTTCTTGTGTTTAATTTCACTGAAATTCTGCCACATATGTATCCATCAATCCGCATTGGAGCAATGTGGTGGAATAATCTCCAAACTTTATTCAAAAAGGGAGACCTTAACCCATCAGTGGGGCAGACACAGGTTTTACTTTGCAATGATTTTTAGTCATTATGTAACATATTCATAGTATGTACTAAAAACGTCAATAATAATAAAATAAAAGGCATGTAACTGGTACCGGCACTCCAGTTTTCCACTTCAGCATATTTTATTGTTACACGGCTTAAGCCGCATCCATTTAAACGATTTCAGTGCATTAAACTCCCGGTAATTCCTGCTGTGCGCACGCGCCGAGGGGAGTTCAAAAATAGACCCACACACGGATTCCTGTGTTCAGATTACGGAGTTAACTGTTAGACGTATGGGTTTTCTTTTGTAACGAAAGATGTCTGAAGTTTTGTTTAATGATTTATACGGAATTAAGATATATCTTTATAGTGTATTAAAATTTTGTGTTTGTTATTAAACTTCAGTACTTTATGTTAATAATGTAAATATAAAATGCAATGTTTCGACTGGCTGACAAACGTATAACTTAAGCTATAACACGTATTGACTTGAAACTTGGAGAAGACCTGCTATTCCTAAGTTAAGAGTTTAAAAGCATTTTGCGAGAATTGAAGTCGGTCTTCGAAAGTTCGAATCGATCCTTTATAAGGAATCGTGCTCTCTATAACACCAAGAAAAATAAATATGGCGATACAAATTGGGATTAAATAAACTTGTAGCACTGAGAACGAACTAATATCCTAACTAATATTATAAATGCGAATGTGACTTTGTTTGTTTGTTACGCTTTCACACCTAAACCACTTAACCGTTTTTTTTTTTCGATTTACCAATGGAAAGCTACATTATCAGCGAGTAACTTAGGTAACATTTGTCCCCGTATTGCCATGGGAACGGGAACTACTCAGGTGAAACGCTAGTAACTAAAACTAAGAGCTAACAAAGGTAAATCTATGAGAGCAAGACAACAATTTCATATTTATACGTGAATGTTGATTTAACTAAAAATATTGAAATGTTATCTTTATTCATTAAAATTAAAGTATTATTCGATAGTACTTGGATATTTTTTTTGACTTAACACTTGCTATAAAATCGTTTCGGGTTTCTTTAATTTGTACAAATAAAAAAAGAATTATAAATGTAGTTTTATTTTTTAATCATTTATCTCAAAGGTTTTGAAGTGAAAATTAAAGACAATTTCACAATTATGTTTAAAATATACATAATATGTTATTCGTTTTCTTGTTACGAATAAATACGTTAACGCTTTATTAGGGGAACAAAATGTTGCTTCACATTAATTCGCCTTTTAAGGATCAACTGACATTATAGTTTGACAGATTTATGACGAGGATAGTAGGGGGCAATGTTGGTATAGTCTGAGTTAAAAGAATAATTAAAAATATTCAAGAAGATTAATAATATTATATGTTAATAGTTTTAGGTTAATATTGTAAACCGATGATACGGAAGTGCTTGAAAGCGCGCTCTTGGAAAAAATGTTTTGAAGGATTAATTCAGAAAAGTTCATAAAAAAATCACATTAATATATAGTATATTAAAAGAGAAGAAGAGGCCTTAGCCCAGCAGTGGGACATACTGTACTGTACACTATCTTTGTACGGAGATTGGTTCAAATTGATAAGTTATAAATAATTTTAATTGTTCGTTTGTCAGAGGCAGTATTATAATAAAGCATTATGAAAGCACATCATACATTCATTAAGAAATAAACATTAGGTACATAATGTAAATAAACAATAACTAGTCGTGAAGCTTAATTACACAATCGAAAATATAATTAATTGTGTGCGCGTATCCGTCAGAAAATATTTTGTAATATGGCTTCAATTTCGTTGTACCTTAAATTAAGTTATTTTTCATCAACCCCTTTTCGACACAATAAACAGGAAAGAAAAGTTATACTTTCGAAAATTTTTATATTTAAAGCAATTTAAGGAAAATATTTTTTTTTGTAATAAAAGTTTCGTAACCTTTTCAATGGTGCGAATTTACAAAACACAATTTAGGTGTTTTCCTCCTAACTCTGCGGTTTAAATATTTTCTATGTAAGGAGGTAAACGAGCAGGAGGCTCACCTGATGAAAAATGACTACCACCGCCCATGGACATCTGCAATAGTCGAGAGGTTGTAGGTGCGTTGCTGGGCTGACAAAAATGAACACTTCATTATAATAGAGAAAAACAAGTATATAAGCGAATCGAATTCCGTACATATAATTGACTCCACGTATATGCAATAAAATATTTAAAAAACGAATAAACCTATTAATGTTTCATTTAAAGTTTTTATTCCTTTGAATTGTTTTAATTATGTTTTCATATGCGTCGACCATAGAAGTAAACCTTTAATATCAATAGCAGTAATAATTTTTGGCTTATCTTTATTCTTTAGAAATAATTATATGTTACGATACAACTTATATCATATGTAGAAATAATATTCAAATAAGGAATAGTTGCCGCACGAAATTATTGAGAGGGCAAAATTGATCGCTTTTATACGAAGGACACTAACTATATTAAAGAATATGAATGTTTTTATTATCAAAAGCAACATGAATAAAAATCCCTTAGAACACGTAGCACTAACACCTAATAATTCGAACACGCACACGAACACCTAATAATTCAAACGTAATTCTTATTTAATATACTATATGACATAGTGTTGTTACTTTTTTTAAATAAATAAAAAAAATAAACATTTACAAATAATTTATTAACACATAGGCTGTATTCTTACTATAGTTCCTAGAATTTCATAGGAAGGCGGACGAGCATAAGGGACACCTGATGGTAAGTGGTCACCAACGCCCATAGACAACGGCATTGTAAGAGTTGTTAACAATCTCTTACATCGCCAATGCGCCACCAACCTTGGGAACTAAGATGTTATGTCCCCTGTAATTACACTAGCTCACTCACCCTTCAAACCGGAACACAACAGGGTACTGTTGTGTTCCGGGTCTACCGCAAAACAGCAGTACTTGGTAAAGTACTGCTGTTTTGCGGTAGAATATCTGACGAGTAGGTGGTACCTACCCAGATGAGCCTGCACAAAGCTCTACCACCAAGTAGACATACAAAATTGCATATATCATTGAATACCTTTCAAGTGAAACTCAATAGTACAAAGTATTTATGCTTATGGTAAGGGTATGTACACAGGAGTGTTAAATTCTGTATGCGTATATAGAGCGAATGTGATTATTTATCAGTGGATGTAAATTTTAACACACAAACCTTCGCTATTTCCTTTCGAACACCACACTTACTTCATATAGGTACTTAAAAAAAAAACTTACGTTTTCAGCATCAAAAGGAAGTATTTGTCAAAAGTAAATTATATGTATTAACGATAAGAGTTCTTTTTCAATCACGTATTTCATGATGCCCTTAAGAAGTTTGAAAGAACTACGTTTGGAAAAGAGACTTTAAAATTTAAATGATAAGATCTTTTTTTGTTTGAAGCAGCTTTATGAAATCTATCGTGGGTGTTTAATGGCAACACTGAGGCTTGGGGACAGCTGTCGCTCCCTCGGGCACGGCTGAGGGTTTTGTTTACAGCACACTCTAATGACGAAGCTTTTGGTACTGACTTTTTTTCTTTAATTGAAGTATTTGCTATGTCCATTATTTAAGAAATGCCATGATTGTAAAAGTCTTTCAGAGAGTTTGGTTTTAGTATTTGAATCGTATAATAAACTAAAGTTATAAAAAACATATGCGTCTGTTGCTCTACATCATTTTTGTTTCCGGTGACACCATCAATTTGCTTTCATTGGTGATTTATTATTGTGTTTATCTACGACATAGGTATATTCACCTTATCTGGCAACTGCCCAACAAGTAACGTCAAAATTACTGATCAGTATTGCATTGGTAGTTGCTTTCAAAAGTTAGTGCTCGATTATGAATAGTTAATTGTCTACAATTTATTGATAATGCCATTTGTTTCGCATATTTAATTCTTTAATGACATTTTATCGGCGTTTGCCGCCCGGTAAAGCATACGCCCAAGCTGAAGAAAGCTCTGTAGGGCGGGCGAGTTCTTAAACAGCAGCGCCACTGGTGATCGTTTCGAGAAGTTTTCATCTCGCGGCCATTGGTCGGTTTACGTGACGTCACTCCCCATCCAACCAATGGGGGGGATTGCTCTGTTGCCCGGCCGCAGTCCTAGTCGCCGCGCCTTCGTATGAGCCGTGTGTCGCTGTCGTCCTCCGCCCCCGCGCCCCGCATTCGTTTCGCCCGCATTCTAGTCGTGGGTGTCGCGCCGTGCAGTCCTCGCGTGTGCCGCTGAACTTAGTGCGCCTGTTGTGAGTGCTTTAGTTCCCGCTCAAGTGTCAGTGTGACGGAGAAATCAGATTTCTGCCACGGAGGATGTTAACAGCGTACGGTAAGTAATGCAAAACGAGTCAATGGACGCTTATCTTGCAGCGGCGCCACGTGAACGCACTCTATTTATAAAATGTAAACATGCCGCTAATTTGATTTGAGACGATATTGCGATATCGGTGGTCAGAAGCGAGAGTACGCAATACACTTAGATCCACTTAGTCATTGGCTACAAAGATTGCGGAGGTCCAGATTGCCAAGTTCCTGTGAAACGGTCACGTTAGTTTCGCGTAATTGTGGATAAATTAGTCGAGCGCAAGGAGTTGATAGTAGTAGTGCATGTGTAGGTAATTATTGCGGAGCGCGTATCTGACAGTAGCGTTGTTAGGTTCGGCTGGCGACAGCTTGATAACGTGACCTTGAGGCACTGTTCCGAATGCCGGCCGGCGCTGGAGGCACACGAGCTCACGGAAAATATTCAGACAAACAACGTTAATGTACATCTTAATGCAATGATACCAACGTAACTTTTTTCTCAATTAGTCTTATAAGATTATTTTAAAACAACATTTTTATCTTATATGAAATTTATTTATTGCAATTTTATCTGTAACAAAACAAATAACTGGAACAGAAAGATCTGGAAACAAAAACAGATCTTAACTGGAATATAAATAATCAAAAACAACTTTAATTATACAATTAAATGACTAATACTATGTAATGAGTAATTTATTAGGATCAAGTTCCCGTTGTTTTAGAGTTATGTTGAACAAATTTTCTGAGGAAATTCTAGTACTCAATATTCCATACTACACTTACCAGGAAAATAATTATATTAATTAAATAAATTGATTCGTAAATACTTAAAGCGAAAAGTGTATTGCGCCGTCCGTCCTACTCTAGTAGCCACATTTAGTTGGTACTTGATAATATAGGTTGTAGATTTGTAATGTGTCAGTCAAGTCTGTCCGGTTAGGTCACCTCGATACGGTCAGGTTCGAGGCATTCTGCCCTTCTCAATGCACACATCCTAACACAACTATATTTTTTTTTCAGAAATTGCAATTGCAAACCTATTTTTTTTAATATACTGTCAATTAAGGAATAGGAAATGAAATATATATGTATATTTTTATTGAAATAAACATTTGTAATATTTTGATCGTGACCTTCAAGACTCGTTTTAACTTATAAAACTGAAAGCAAAAACAAAACTGTACAAAAATTAAGAAGATTTGGGATTCTCATTCGCACTTACTCACACACGTATGTTTGAAAAAGCGGTTGGTGTATGAGTCGCGAATGTTTTCTCCGTCGGTCTTAATGATGTGGGCGTGGGTGTGAGCGGGATAGAGTTAATTCGCATCGAACGAACAAACCGGCCATGCGAGATGCTCAGTCGTATCATAAATATTAATCAGGCGCTGGTGTCAACAGCCACCGCGTAACGTGATACCACTGCGATCCGTTGCTCGCCTGGTACTCGTGTAGCAGCCAGACAACTATACTTTACTATAACGTGATAATTATCAGTCATATTATAAAAAGTAATAATAATAAAAAAAAATACATATAAAATAATACCACCAAGATTCACAAAACATAAGCAAATTTATCAAGAACTTACTCAATGCGTTCAATAACAAAAATATTATATCAGTTTCAATATTAAATATAAATTTAACTGTATGTCACTCTAGTTGAAAACAAATAATTAAGTTAAGATAATAAATTATCATATGCACATCCGTTTGCGCTTACGCATTCAGCCATGACCTGCCCTACAACTGTGAATGTAGATACATACTCTGTGTAATATAATGATTTTCTTTTTAAACTATTAACATATTATACAATATTACTAAAAGATTAATAGCGGTATTATACAATGCGGTCATTTATGTATGAAGTGCTACGGAGTCTTCAGCAATTGATGGTACTTGTGTTAGCGTTTATTGTAGGGAAGTATTCGCTTCAATTAGGTTTATATGTGGAATCCGGTGCCAACTAGTATGACAAATGGTTCTGTAACTAAAATATTAACAAATTACAATGCATGTTTTCTAAATCGAATTATAAACGAACTATCATAAATGTAACAATGTACATTGAACATATAAATTCCTTATCAAAAATCACTGGTATATGGATAACTAAAATATAAGTATAGCATTTTGTCCATTAAAGACCCGATTATGATTTCCTCCTAAACGATTTTGGTCAGGTATTTCTCAACGGAGACTAAACAACTACGCAGAAGATATTCCATAGAAATGAGTGCGCAGAGACAGGTGCACAAATGCTCCTATAAAGCGCGTGTCACAAGAGAGTTGAGGCGCAAGACCAACTTTACGTGCTTTACGAGACACGAAAGTATAGACACTACTTATTTCCAAACTCTATTATGCTACTGAGAAATTCTTTGGAAACATACTTAATAAATTTATCATCATTAAGTACCATATACATCGGAAGTAAATTTTTGATTCCACTATCGACCTTGTTTAATGTTTATGTATTAATGAATATCGTAGAACGGGTTTCATCAAAGGACGAATATAAAATCTTGTTAGATAAATAAAATTAAAAACAAAAATATAACTAAGGCAATGTACGATAAATATTTATTTACTAATAACTTACTTGATTATTGACAAGCCAAAACTAAAAAGTTCTGATGTTGTAATAACAACATTACTATTTACTTTGATAAAGTATTATTCAACAGTCATTTGTATTTAGAAAAAAATTAAGTGTAAGTTCGCTATCTTAAAATCTTGCAAGCTATCAAACCAGTTTAAAAGTAAACGTTTAAGACAATAAAGGTTCAATTGCGCAGGTTCTTACAGAAAATGCGACTAGATTATTTATTTTGAATAAAGAAAAACCAGAGAGAATACAGGCTCCAGCGATCATCAGTATTGTGACTTTACAAGAAATATCTGAAAAATAATGCTTTTTTGTAAACTCATATGAAATATGGCAACGAAAGGTTAGCGTTGAACAATTTCATGAACGCAAAAAGAAAGAAATGAATTTTATATTACACGCTAGCAAAACATGTTGAGCAAAGACAAGATCAAGAGTCGCGGGTTGCTTTTTTCCCCGCTGCGTGTGAGCACATCTGTGATGTTTTTGCTCCTGTGTGTGTGTATTGTGTAGACGCTTTTTTGCGTCAGTACGAGTCCGACTTCGTGGGTACTTCAAGACATGCGTGTTCGTTTTTTTTCCGCTCGACATTATTGTACGGATTACTGCCTACGATATCCCATTTATGCATATATTTTTTTATCCCATTATATTATGTAATTAATATTTTAACGTCTCAGTTTGAAACAATAAAACATAAATATTAATATATTTTAAATTATTCCTATTTAGCATAAATACGCGCTTTATATAAGATAATTAAATTCACAATTATGTTATCTGTTATACAAAATATCTACATGTCTTATGGAAATTTACCAAATATTTAAACTATGTGACTGCACCGAATAATGGACTGATAATACATACAAAAACTACAGGAAAAAGCGTGTTAGTATTCATTTCAAATAAGGAAGAGTTAAAATTTAGCGACATTCGAATTGCAACTTTATATGTGAGAGAGAAAGGTATAAATTGTTTGATAAGTTGATAAGAGTTCCGTCGTATTTTATTCGAGGTAGTTGTTATAGCAGTCACGAGTTATTGCGTAAGTACGGGAGGCTCGAACAATCTCATAGTGTTCACGTGGAATACTTAAGCATTTTTGCACATTAACTCTGTATATTTATCACCTCCTGATTTCGTCTTCCGGTCGTCATGTGTCTAGATTCATTGACAGTTTGTTTATACGAAAACATTCATTCATAAAATCGTCTGCGTTGAGTATATTTCCCACTTTGCGACTTCTATTAAGAAATACTTTTGTAAGAATTACAAATAACTACAAGTAATTATTTAAATATGTACTACATTATTATAATTAACCATGGTGAAGATAACCAATACATATATACGCCTTTTAATCACGACAGGTTTGTCTAAATCTGAAATTATATAATATGACTTATCTTTTTGCGTATTAAGACTGAAAATTGAGAAGTTATATGAGTTGCAGCTAAAGATGCAATTTTTAGTGCGTCTCTACATTATAAAACACATGTCTCTATGTAGCTTAAGTTAGGTTTATATTCAGTCAAACTGAAGACATTGAATGATATTATATTAAATCTACTTTTTATATTATATAATCCCAACTTTCGGTCAATATTTAGTTGAATAACTGAAGTAACTTGAATACTCTGATAAATATTCATGTGATTTGCAGATTAATAATTAACGTTTTTATTACATTAACTGTGTAATAATAAATTAAATTATATGAAATGTTATTTTGGAAAACTATTTTTTATATTTGAACAAATATTTAGATAATCAATATCGCAAGAATGCTACTGGTGTCTCTGTTATACATGATACGTCTTTTATAAATGTTTATACAAATATAATATAATATATCTTAAACTTTGGAATAAGCTCCAAAACCTTCTCCCCAAAAAAGGAGTAGAGGCCGTAGCTCAGCAGTGGGACATTCACAGGCTGTTACTTTTATATCTTAAACCACTGGTTCAAACAAGTAAACGCTTTTTTTATCCTATTATAGAAATAGGATAAATAAATTCAACTTAATGATGTCTCAATATCCGTCCTAACTTATTATAATACTAGCTGTGCCCCGCGGTATCACGGAATAAAAATATGATAAATAAAAATCAGCGTAGAGCCTTCCTCGATAAAAGGGCTACATACATAACAAAAATAATTTGTTTAGTAGTTCCTGAGATTAGCCGGAACAAACAAAAAAAAACTTCAGCTTTATATATTTCTATTTTTATTTCATTTACCTATTTATTTATTAGTATAGATAAAAGTTTTTACATGAATATATAAAAAAATACATAGAAAATATAACTTAACTCTCTATAATAAATAATAACTCTCTATAATAACTATTATTTGTTTTGTAAATTATGTAAATGTCGATTTAGTTATTGAATCAATTTATCCTTCACGCTTTAAACTTTGTTGTTTTTGCTGATTATTTATAATGATAATAATCGATTGTAAATTACGCTCTTACGTTGATAGTTTTATAGATAAGATATGAAGTTAGGTACATTTGTTATCTGTTGTATTTTTTTTTTACTTATATTATAAAAAATTATCACCAATTATCTTATACTATTTATTTTTACAACGTTTGCATTTAAATAATCGTGATTTATATGTTTGCTACATTTGACATTTTAATCGAAATTATAATTATTAAAAAAAAAGATAAGTTTATAAATTGAAGAAATTATAATTTATTTGAACGTAAAGTAAATAATATGTAAGTACATATCAATCAAATTTGCTCTTATAACATTGTTTGTAAGACATTATTTTGATAGATGCTCCGAGAATTCAAAATATTCCTTATACGACGATGTCTCGAAGCATTGTAATAGATACGCTGAGTGATGGATGAGCTCTTATCAACATTGATAACCTTCTGCTGTTGTCTTCCCTCCCACCTCCGTCCGCACTCCACTGCGAAATATTAAAACCTGCAGCGATTTTATACGAAACTACGCATGAAAATTATATTATGCTTTATTACATACCACTAATATTACATACAACCAGTGACGTCAAACTGAACCATATATTTATTACAATAAATAGTATCAACGCATTTGTTTAAAAGATTTAAAAAAAATATATAGTTTTTTAAATTTAAATTGAGAGTAACTGTGAAAACATAGGTAATATAATGTGTTAATAAAATTATGTAGACAGTATTTGTACATAATTTTTATTCCAATCTGTCAAAAAACACACATATATTTATATTTCGTTACAATAATTTCGCATACAAACTCAGACACCTTGACCCATGACCGCCAACAGTATAATACGACAATAACGAATGTACCGCGTTTATTTCATCTATTCATTAGTGAACTTGTCTTATCGCACGCCACGGCTAATGGGCTATGGTTGCATACATCAAATATTGAATGTTTTACTATCGCATGACGTCATCCAGTAGCTAACACGACGCGTCCACACACTTGCTGTATAAATGTCACATAATAAAATGTATTCGTCTGATATAGACGCATCATTAATAGTAAATATTTCTTAGGTACTGGTTTTACGATACCTCATATAGGTATATATACACCTTTGACCTTTTGCTGGTCTGAAAAATCATATTCTATTTTAAACATATTGTTTTAAATATTAACGCTACTAATATTGTCTACTTTTAGTATCGCATATCAGACGAAAACTTAATATTTTTAAATAGATGATTTTTTTCTGTTGACTTATATCCATTTGAAGCTACATGTAATTTACAATAGTATTAATATTCAAATTATTTTGTTTTTCTTTTTATTTAATTAAATTCTTATTGCAATTAATGCGTAATAATATTTTATTACAATTAAAGTTAACTTAATTGTTTTTTACATATATTTTAATGATATATAAAACGTCTTATCACTGTAATTAAAATAAATAATTTAAATACAAATTGTGTTTAATTTAATAAAATGTTGTCCGTAATATACATTTATGATAAAATTTACTTATAAATAAAATGTTTGTTTTTACGCTTAATAAATGAAATCCAGACAATTATCCACTTAAAGTATTACAATGATTTTTCCTTCGTCGACGCAATGCATGTCACATTGACTCAGAAGTCAGAACCGTGTCAATTTTTTTCCAAATTTATGTAAAGCATAAACAGCATTATTGATTCAATACATCAAATATTTAAATAGTTTTTACAAGTCAGTCTGGTTTTCGAACGATGAATGAAACTTCGGTTCGTTTTCGGTTCGCGTCGTGCGTTTCCGTCCCAAGGTCGAGGGAGGGTGACCCCTTTTCCACGGGGATCGATGGGCGCCCCCGAAAAACCCCTGAAAGTTAGTTGTTCGGTGTACTCGCGATTTCAATGTCAAGTCACTTACAGCTGGTATTGCCTGTTGCCGTAACTCACAATTATACATAATGAATGGTATATATATTTTAGGCAAGAGATTCGTGAAATTAGAAAACCAGATTTGCTCTTTTGATTTTTTTTATTTGGCTGAAAATCTGTCATATTTGCCACAAGTTTCACCAATTCAGTTCAGTAGTATGGTTGAATAAGGCCAATATCTTCTCAATAGGATACAACGTAGGATCAGCAATGGGATATTAACAGTCTATTGCTTTATTCGGATTTTCGGATAAATGATCATATCAAATAATTGTTTTAAATTTTTATTGAACGTAATATTCCTGCGACAGCCCTAATAAAGTTAAAACCATAAAATGATATAATTGCTAATTAATTATCAATTACGTTTATCTTTTATAATAATCTTGTGATTGTGAACCCTGAATACGCACCTTCATTAATTGTACATGAAACTTAATTTGATAACTATAATTACGACATTTTTCTTAACATGAAATCGAAAAGAAAATCCTCGCAGCCAAGCAATTTTCCGGAATCTCCCAGAGCAGAAGAACTGCATTATTTTTGTTTCACATATAAAGCACATTAAAATATCCACTAATCATATTTTTCTAATGATAAAAATAAAGTAATATTTTAAACTAAATTTCAATTAGGTACATTTATTTAATTATAACTAGTCAAGTATGATCTGGTTTTATTTAAATAATAATTAATTAGTTAAAATAAAACCGTTTAAAAAGAAAGCTTTCTACGATCCTTTGAATCGAATTAAGTTGACTAGACTATACTGTTACCAACGTGTTTGCAAAATTTCCGTTCAGTTGGACGAAACTGGTTCGCAGTTTAATTTCAATATTGATACATACATATTAACATGTGAATATTTTTTTTATAGAAAACAATATTATGCGTTTTTCTGTTTCGAATTTAAATTAGACTATTTACATTTTTTATTAAAATTTAAATGACAAATACTAATAGATGAAGGTAAATAAAAGCTTGTTATCTAATAAAAATTAATGAGGTACTTAGTATCATGTCGTTCTCGAACATGATTGAGCAATAGCTCCTATATATAATTAGTCAATAAAAATAACAAAAACTAATTAATTTTTCCACTTGCTTAATAATAACAAAACATATCCATATATATCAAAATTCAATACCAATGCGTCTTCTCCCACGGTAGGGTGTATTTATACATAATTATATTGGCAACAGAAAATGTAACTATGCTTTATTATTCAAATAACACATTCATAATACAAGAATTAAGAACTTTATACGAATCACGCCATATTACGATATTCTTCAAGTAGGTATATGCCTAATATGAGTTTTATAGAAATACAACTACACGAGTAAAGTTAGTCAGTTTCGAATTAAAAAAAGGAGATAGGGCCCCTGACAGTACATTATCTTGCGATTTTTTATCTATGTACATTATCATGGTCCTACTATAATCACAATATCGTGACATATCACTCGATTATCGGATACGAACCTCAGTATTAGGTGGTCCAGCATGACGCCATTCAAAGATAAAAAAGTGTCAATTTAAAGATATAAACATAACACTTTGCAAAACATTCTTTTATAAAATAATCAGCGTTTTAATCATCTACGATATGACGTTTTTTAAAACGATATCAAGTTACATCATCACGCGATTTAACTTTTTTTTTTCAATTCAATGTGAGAGGAAAGAGCACATAGAGATTTTTTTTTTATTGTATAGGAAGGCGGACGAGCATATGGGCCACCTGATGGTAAGTGGTCACCAACGCCCATAGACAATGACATTGTAAGAAATGTTAACCATCGCTTACATCGCCAATGCGCTACCAACCTTGGGAACTACGATGTTATGTCCCATGTGTCTGTAATTACACTGGCTCACTCACCCTTCAAACCGGAACACAGCAATACAAAGTACTGCTGTTTTGCGGCAGAATATCTGATGAGTGGGTGGTACCTACCCAGACGAGCTTGCACAAAGCTCTACCACCAAGTAAGATCGAACGATTTCATCTTTACTAATTGTTTAAAACTTTTATAAATGTCAAAAGTGGCGGCATTCGTTCATCCATCAGCAAACATTATGTCTTCGAGTTCTAATCTCATCTTGTAATAGATTATGGTGAAATTATATTGCTAGGAATATTTTTCGCGACGAGCTTAACGAAATGTTAATATTATCTTTGAATATCGATCGAAGTAACCATCAAAATTTAATAAATAATATTGTTCAAACAATTAAGTTTAAAAAAAAAACATATAATGTGAGTCAAATTAGTAGTTTGGAGTGTGTGAGGAACAGGGAGTAAAGTACCTCATCCACCATTGAAAAGGGAGGATCCTCCGACCAGACGGGTGTTGTGTGTGGTGGGCGACTGTCCGACGATTGTTGTCGGCTTCTTGTATTTATGTTCAATCGCTCTGATAACTTTAATATCGCGATGTAGGATACGTCTTTTCATAGTTCGTATGTGCCGAGATAGATGTCGCTACAGTAGTATCAAAAAAGTTAGTGTTACCGAAAATAAACAAAAATTATGGGAATCATTTTATCATTAAACCCATTCATTGTTTTCAATATAAAAAAAAACAATTGAAATAATCAACCGCGTGACAGCCCTGTTACACTTTTATCATAATATATAGAGATACTAAACATTGAATCTTTAGATAAACTATATTTCATTAGAAAATTGATAAGTAATTATATTAACATTAGCATGAGATACACAAATGCACACAATCTTAAATGATAATTAACGTTATTAAATAATATCAATTTAGTAATTAAACGATTATTACTTACTCATATATTACTTACTTATGCAATGAATTACTATTTATCACATGGTATATAAAATTGTACAATTACAATGGTGGCAAAGCTTTATACACCGAAGGGTCTTGTAATTTCCACACTACTCACAATATTCAGTATATATTATTATCCACACGGATTTAAACTAAAATATAAACTAGGCTTTATAAAAGTTGGATAAGGTGTAACCGGCCTTATTTTTAAAGTAGCAATCTCTTCCAGTAAACCATTGAAAAGACTGACTACTAGTAAATGAAGGGGTACAAAACTTTTTAAATAACAAATGAAATATAGTTGATGTATGTTATTAATAAGAACAATATATAAACTTAATTACTAGGGAGTCAGAAGTTGAAGTAAGCTTTTGTAATATTGATATTCATGGTCAATGCACCAATAGAATGCACTCGTTTTCTAGTTTGAAGGGTGTGAAACAGTGCAATTAATGTAAGGCACGAGGTAAAAGGCAAATTACAGACACATTATCTCTTTATTGATAGGTTAAGAGGTGTTTTATTATTCTTGCATTGCTAGTATTTTGCGATAAGGTTATTTAGGCGTTGTGTTTTTAAAATAAGAAATAAAAATACAAGAGAATTGAGAGTGCACCTGTGTTGGCGTACACTGCATTGCATTTACTGTCCGCCACAGTTGATTAGTATCATGAGAATGGCTGCCGTGGCCGAAATCGGTCAGGATACCTACATCATTGAAGATGATCCTATTATAGAAATCAATTGAAGAAATATCTTACAAATTTATTGTAAACTTAAGCTATAATTTCACATTTATCCAATTATCCGATAAGCATTTTGCTATCATAATTGACATGTTCTGCCGAATATGTCAGTAAATAATATTCCTAATTATATTAATTTATATATTATATCACTGAATAAATCTTAATACGTCATAAATATATATTCTAATATCATGACGGTAATGAGAAATGTTTGATTTCATATCGAACGATACAAATAATAACAATATTTATATGTCGTAATATACATAATTATATTATTTTTTTCTAGCATGATCTGTGGTCCACGATTATTCTTTTACAAAATTCGGTTTCTTTCTTTGCACATCTAAGACTATTTTTACGAATATTATTCATATATTTTCCTTTATTATAAACTAGATATCACGCGCGCGGGAGAGAGCGAACAAGGGTTTGGTTAAAAAACGTAGCCTGTGCTCTTCCTTGAGGCTACAGACTACTTCAAAAAAATGTCATCAAAATCGTTTTAGTGATTTACCCGTGAAAGCGTAACAGAGGGGCAGAGTCACTTTCGCATTTATTAATATATACTATGAGTTGTGTTTGTGTATTAATATATACACTAAGTTTTTATTTATGTTGAATATCTAAGGCTCATTTAAAACTACACCTGTTTTTATCTGACAGAACCCAATACCACCGTTTGATAAGTAAATGTCAAGATAACACTGGACTTCCTCATTCGGTAGAGTAAGGCGTGTTGCGAAATCAGCACGCTCGTATTGTCTGCCCACTTCCTCGCGTCTCAACCTTGACTGTGACGCAGTCGCCTACTGCGAGCCAAGCGTCGTACTTATTTAATTGACTGCAAAATAAATAATTATTATAATTATCACTGTTATTGTATTAAAATTAAAAATAATACAAACACTTTGTTTTAAATAATAACATTAAAAAAAATTTATCGCATAACCAACATAAAATTTAAAAGAGGTCTTATATTTTTATTAAATATTTATTCGCAAATCTTAGTTCAACGGAGCATAAAATGCTTTTTTTGTTTCAGCGTAACGAAATACATTTTTTAATGATATATCATAATTAATATGAATATATTCGTAGACTAACTTGTAGAGGGGTGAATTAATTATTTGAATGTTTGTTATTACATAACATCATAATCCAATTGTAATGTTACATTATAAAAATTCTAATCTGATCTTATAATCTTAATCAATATTTTTTTATAATTTTATCTAACGAATTAGCTTAGTGTCAAAAAAACGAGTCTTGGTGATAGTGGCCAAATTAGGCTAAGAACAATATCAGATTATTTGAGATCAAGGCAAGTTAATACCAACTAATCGCCCGTACATACATCTGTGTGACATGTTACAATCACGAAATGTATAAATAAATAAAACACATAAGTAAAGTAATTAGTCTTACCTGTATGGTTGAAGGTTAATTTGCGAAACGTATATTATTTATAACAATTATTCAAATTAGATTCGCGAACACAATATTATATTATAAATTTAAATAACATTAACTGTATTATAATAAAAATAAAAAAAAAAGCTGAACGAATGACCACGATGATTTTAATAGCTATCTGCATAAGAGATAGTATAATTTACAAGTGTGTGCGTAAACTCAGTTGCACTCTCTCTTCCTTCACTCACATGGTAGAGTCGGACGGAAATCCGATTTAACCAGAATGGTCAGGCGCGAGACGTCCTTTACACGGGTAGCAATTTCTTTATTTCACTTCGACCTGCTACTGAGCTTATTTATCGACCAACCCAATAATTACTGTAAGTCGTAAATCCAGTCTTCGCTCTTTTCTAATAAAAATAAATATGATTCAAGCAATTTTACTGTACACCCTAAGCCCTTTTTGAACACCAAATTTTTTTTTCATTTGAATAGACTTGTGTAAGCGATAATTATAATCATTATTTTATTTTTAATAATAAGGATTAATAATAATGATTGTATTATTAGAAGTATCCACTCTACGTGTTTTTCGTGAATATGGAAAACATTAGTGTCGAAATAATAGTACTAGTAGTATGCTTGAAATATAATAATTAATTAATAATTATATGTTATTTTAACCTGTAAATTTAATTTTAATTTACTTTTTTTAAATTAAATGTCACAAATATAATATTTTAATATTAATCAATCGTTTAATACACAATTCGTTTTATACCACACATTCAATATTTATAGATATCATTATCTTTATAAAAAAAATCTTAAATTATTTTTTGCATATCGTCGCCGTATCTTTGCATTATGCAAGAATAAAAATCCGGATAAAATAAGAAAGCTTTTAAAATATAATTACATTCACATTTTATACGCGCAAAGAATTTGGAATGCGAAGAACGGTATAAAAACTGAACCAAGCTTGCGTTGGCGCCAACCGTCCACTGCAGATTAGTGTTAATAATCTTAATCATTTTTGTTAATTGGTATAAAGCATCTCATACTAACAATTGTTGACAATTTTATATCTGGAACAGCTATTTTTAACTGTCATTGCGAATACTATTTTAAGACTATAAAGTCTCAGTCTACAAAACTTATGAATACACACACCCCTATAACATATAATGTAACTTCGATAACTCCAAATTATTGTAACTAATTTTAATCTTGTATAAATATACGATCATTGTTGAATTCTTATATACAGTTTTTTTTTTAATATATCTATTTATAGAATGCCAGTTGTATCTTAACTATGACAAAGTGATAGGTTTTATCTTTTAAAAGGCCTATTTAAAAGTGATCGTAAAAGGTTTACTTAAATAAGGTTCATTTTGATTTCGAAAAACCATATAAGTATCCCATATACTTATAACCAATACTTACATAAAGATACAAACCAAAAAATCGTTTAATTAATTAATTACGTAATAATAAATTAAGTGAAAATTTTTGATATAATAATAATATGTTGAAAGAAAATAACTAGTAACAGTAGGTTCGTTTGCGTAACTGTGAAAGTAAAAAAAAACGTGACACAATAAAAAACTCAAAAAATCCATATATAAACAGGAAATTAAAACTGGTAAAAGTACTTTTCAAAATTTACGAAATCACAATCGTATTTTAAAACAGATGTGATTAAAAATAAACAAAATAATATATAAATATATTATCTTTATATTTGTCACTATTTATAATGTGAAAACAATCTTAGACCATTTGATAGATCATTAATATGTAAATTCGTATGTGAATATTTTTAAAAATTTAAAGGATATCCTCTTTAGTAAATGACAATTTGCCGTTTATATTATTATAATATTTATTGCATTTTGCTCTCTATATTTAACACTATCAAGAAAGACGTTGGTCCAAGGCTGTTGTGAATACGACACAAGACAGTACATACAAACAACGAACTCTACGCTGACTTGATCATTTAAAAACACAACACACTAACCAGTGGCATTGTATAAGATATTTATGTCAAAATATTATAATTAACATTGTCATTAATTTAGATGATTATCCATGAAAATAGAAAATGTACAATTTTTTTTTATATTGATACTGTTTTAAGAAAATGATTGTTTTAGAAAACCTTTTTAACGAAATATACTTATTTATTCTGACAACGGCGTGCTCATTTCTACAACGTTAATCTCTTAAGAAACATAAGATACGCTGTTTTGTGCGTATATTCTGTAGATATTAATTAATGTAATAAATACCGCATAACACTATCAGACACTTCACTACCGAATTATTTGTTGTGTTTCGATTTTGTTCTTACAGAATAATCCCAATGGTGTCGAGACCCGTTTGACGGCCTTTCAGATTTCGTTAAATATTCAGCACACACATTATCGTTTTAAAATTATTGTATCAAATATCCGGTTGAAGGTGAATAAATAAATTAACGTGATTACTGGTGATTACCGAAACTTATCGTGGACAAATATTATGCACATATATAATACATAATTACTGGAATACTGTTTAGCAATCAATATTAATTTTCATTAATGGATGTATATTGTACCTATTACATAGATATATATTGAATGAAATCAAATTACTAATGACAGAATTTCATGCGGAATTATTCTGGATAATCTAAACTCCTAATGAGTGGCTTACACCTCATTGAAATTTTGTACAAAGCGTACATAATATATTGTGTAAAGAGCGTACAGTAGAGTAGATTTCGCGATAAAACATATTTTATTTTTTATTATTTCCACATATGTAATAACTACCTAGTTATATTTAATTATGTTAATTTTAAAAATAGTGTTTAACTATTTTTAGAATCTTAGCCAAGTAAATGTTGGATTGCTTAATACATCTTACGTATTAAACCGCGGTAATAAATATGAAACTGTTGCAATTAATTAAAAAATAGGTTATTGTTGAATATTCACAACACAATTAAAATGATATTTAATAAATACGCCTTATTTACTACTCCGAACGAATTATCTCACGTCACTTGTTTTTCTTAAGATTATTTCTGCATGATTATTGTATATAAATGTCATATATACAATGAAATGTTTAATTTATTATATGTATCTTCTTCGTTTTCAAGCGATTAGGTATGTTTAAAAGTTAAATAATGCAAAGAGATCTATAAAGTTGTAATAAATTTTAATAATAGTTTTTATGTTGTCATCTGCAATAAAAAAAATGCTTGAGAGCAGAATCTCGATGTAAAACCGAACTCATATATATTATATGAATATATATGTATATATATATATATATATATATATATATGCTTCGATATCGATGACTGTTTGAAAAAGGTCATCAGCCATTTAATCAGTTTATAAAATTTTATTTTAAAACAATATTACGAGTAGCTTAATTCGATAAATCATTCGACCTCTTCGTTACTTAGCTGTGGAAAAATAGTTAAAATCGACTTGTATTGCGGAAACATTGTTAAGTTTTTTTTTTTAATATTATGTCGTAACTTCACGGTCAATGTCGACAGGTCGGCCTTGTGGCTCGACCGAGCACGTCTCGTAGCCGAATGATTACATAACTCGTGAATTAATGTACTAATGTGTAGTCAAATGTTGAAATTAATGTTCCAATAATTATATCATTGCCTTTTGTATCCTTTATTTCGCAAACAAAATAGGATTTATTATAACTTTCAAAATAACATTATAATCTGTAGAAATTTCTGTTTATAATATATGCATAATTTTAATTGAGTGATAAATGATAAAAAAATAGTCATTTACAAGTATAAAAGAGCCTACGCTTTGTAAACATTGATGATAACCCCAGCGATATTCTGTGAATGTCAATCGCGAGCAAGCCCAATAAACTGCAACAAGTCAACGACACTAACATAACATGAGTAACATTAGTATTATCAAGTAAGCGTCACTGGTCGCGGCGACCGTGTATTTTTAGCCTAGGCCGTACTAAAAATAGTTTACTGTACAACAGTTATTACTGAATTAATATTTCTAAAAATGGATCGTCTACGCGCTAGTGATAACGCGACTGAGACCGATAGTAGTCTGACGTTGCGAAGCCATGTTGTACCGTTTGTTTTTGTTTGTTGACACCTTTTTTTTGGCCAGTATGTAAGTAAAATTTAACACGTAAAGTTGAATTTACATCATTTCATCATCATCAATACCTACGTATATTTTTTTTTATTTTTTTTTTAGAAAAAATAGTAGTATTTATTGTTAATTTTATAATTTTTGGTCTTCTAACATATACCTTCTATTTTTTATCAATACTAAAAACTTGATTAATCTACATTTAGTACATAAATATTATTTTAGGTTGACAAATTGAGTTCTGGTATAAATTCTTCTATAAATAGAACCTATGTTATTTATTGCACGAAAGGATATTGTTTACCTTTTTATGAAGCCTTGCTTATAAGGACCTTTTCTTTTAAACAATAAGAGGAAATAAAGTTGGTATATTTTTTTTTCTTGTATTTCTTTATTACAAAAACCAAAATTCTAAAGGGTTTTTCTTTATAATTTGTGTGCTTAGTACCTAATTCAAATTAATTAAACATTAAAAAATACAAATATAAACTTAGACGAATACAATACAGCAAGAGCTCTTATTATTAAAGCATTAGCCTATGTTAACACTTACGTGCAAAACGTAGCAAACATTACAAGATGTTGTTATTTTTTAAAATTTAGAAAATCAAACGAACTAGTATTTATTTAAATTTAGAACATATTTTAAATATCTTCTTTTTTATTACAATTAAATACGTTGATGATGCTTAAATATTCCCTTCCGAGTTTTTAAGTTTCCTGTTTAAATGTACTTTCATTCTAGCACCGTAACAAGTTTATTTTCTATATAGTTTAATATATTTTTCTTTGGTTTTCAGGTATGTTATCCTAAGGCTCCTCCATCAAGTGCAGAGCAAACATTTCTTTCAACATTATTAAGAGGTATTTTATAAAAGCTTGATATTTTTTAATGTGTATAGTAAAAACCGTAGACATTTTTAACGTTAGTTAGTAGACGTTATATAATTTAAATTCCATTTTCGTTTTTCAACTTTTTAATCTGTAAAATAATGTTAAATGTAAAAATCACATTTAAATTCAATATTTACTATATTTATATAACAAATTAGGTATAAATTTATATAATTAAACGATATGATTTATTAAAGCTTTGACGTATTTTTTGACGAGGTTATACCTCATTATTTTAGTTTTGGCGCCATTTCGTACTAGATATAGGCGATGCCTTGTTTTACTTTGTGTAAGTCTGACGTCACATCGTCTGTGTTTTTATGTTTAGGAACAATGCTCTTATTTGTAACTGTTAACTGTTGAACCAAACTATTCATTCACTACAAGGCTAATGCTTTAATAATAATAATAAAAAAATAAGCATCTCTTTAATAGAAATAAAAATCTAAAGAAAATATTATATAATTATTTATATTTTATGAAATCAAATATACTTCAATTAAAATACGTTCAACATATATTTCGTTAATAAAAATACACCTTCATTTTAATTAATAAAGAATGATCACTTTACCCGTTAAATTAAAATGATAATAATTAATCCACGCGAAAAATACAATCTTGAAACGGTCCTGTTTATGACATCATCATTAAGATATTTCATAAAACGAATGCTGTTTATAACACATACAAACCCGTAACTGATTATATATTTATTTTATTTTTAATATTATAACGGCTAATTGTATAAAAATAAGGATTTCATATAATGTCAACACAATATTGTTCCTTATATGCGTAATGTTTACTTAATTCACAATAGACCTCATTAAAATGTTAGACCGGTAGGTTTGAAGGCTGTCGCAGATTATGATGATCTCATTCCACAGCCGAGGAAATACCTTTGAAGGCAGGTAGCCTAGCTACGGCCATGGATTTTGTAAATAAAAGAAATAATCGTTCAAGAATCATTGTACAATTTGCATTTGTCACGTCATTAACGCTTACATTAAACTCTATATATATTTCTACAGCATAAACAGTTTAACGATATAATAATTATGTGTTCACTTTATTTTATTATTTAATAATAATTAAACAATATATTACAGTTACAGTTAAGCCACTGTGACAGCTGTGGAAACTCATCACATATGTGATATGTGATATATATGTGATGAGCTTCGATCATCAATACTACTAGATAACTCATCCCGAACAAAAACAATACTCAAATGTGGCACCGACCCCAAAATGAAGAAAACGAAGTAAAACGGTTTAATATTTTCAACCTAAACTATGCCTTGTTCCTGAGCTATAAAGTGCGGTTTAGATTGTATTGACATTCACTTCTTACGCCATGAATAACAGAAAGACATAGGAAATGTACAATAACGGTTGTTCCATATTCAACCTTATTTCCTTCGCAATAAGTTATGGTTGAACCATACTAATTTAAAATAACCTCACAAACGTCATTGTGTTCTTACTTTTCGGGCCGTTTTTGAAGCGCTTACCGCTAATCTAGTGCATTATTGATCGTAGGTGATGAGTGTATAGAGAGAGTATATGTAGTGTTGATTGTTAAAAAAAAGTTATGTAAAGCTTTATTACTTATTACACCGCTACTCCTCTAGTAAGGGGACTAGAAGGTTGGACCGTTGGAGGAAGGACCGCTGATGTCACAGCGCTCATTGGAATAGCCAACTGCGCAGGTTATACTATAGTTCACAAGTGTAACAGTAAACACTACTCCATCACTCTCATAAAACCAACATGACTAACTTCTGGGCCCTGTTTAATAAAGCAGACAATTTGACAAGTCCGACATATATCAGAAATTGTTTTCGAATGTCGAATTGTCGCAACAATTCGAAATTTTTTCTCTTTAATAGAACTTGTGCGACAGGTGACAGATGACAATTTATCGCGAAAAACTTGTCAATTTTGCTTTAAAAACAGAAAATTGTCCCGACATATTGACATATTTGTAGAATTTTTCGGAATTCTGACAGGTATGCCTGTCGCAAAATCATATTTTGACTTATGGACGTGTAAGAAAGTGTTTAAATATGTCACAAGTTAAAAAAATTTTGAGAAAATCCGACAATTAACAGAAATAATTTGAATGTGGTATTTTGACATATGTCGAGTTTGATTAAACGCGTTTAGATATGACAAATATGTCAAGATTTCACCTGTCAATATTTGACATGTCACCTCTATTAAACAGCCTAAGCGCGACAATTCTACAATTTTGTCATTTTTTTACATATATGTGGGACCGTCAGCTTTATTGAACAGGGCCCTGGACTCCGGGCTGCTGAGAATTTCTTGACAGAAAAGACTTTTTATTGCTCTGATCCATGGCTTAAATCTCGGGACCTATGGGAAAGTAGAGTAATGAGACAGATCTTGATAATTCAAAGTCACACAATGTTATAAAAGAAACATATTATTTTATTGTATAGTAGTCGCAAATTGTTGTTAAACGGCTGTATGAGCTCGTAAAGTCAATAAAAAGCAAAGCTATGTCAGTGTGTAGCGTATCGGTGCGTCACTGTGGAGTACTGACTTTATTACCGAGAAAAATCTTTATTAATAAGGAAAAGCTGTTAGCATTCTCGCTATCAATTTACGAGGACTTGAATTGTATAGTACTGATAGATTCAATTCAGTTCACTCTTTTTTATCTTATTAATCAATTGGACTACTTTTTTTAAAGAAATTTTCTTGGCATATAAATTGACATTTCCTTCTATATTTTTTATTAAAAATGCATTAAGATGCTTTAAAATATTTGACTCTTCAAATAAGAACGTAAGTAATTACATCATAAAAATATACCATTTCTTATACTTAAAATAATCATTTTGTTTGGGACTACAAACATAGCGTAGTAAAGATTATTATATAAAATTAATAAAACATTTGTAATACCTATATATTCCATGTCATATTATTGAAATTCAAATTCTGCCACATGTGAATTCCACCAATCCGCATCGGAGCAGCAAAAAGGAGAAGAGGCCTTAGCCCAGCAGTGGGACATTCACAGGCTGTTACTTTACTTTACTTTATTATTGAAAAACATATTAAATATTATGCTCCATCTTAATGTTGTACGGGCAACAAGGTACTTGTCAATGTAAATGCACATTGATATATACAAAGAAACATATTGTCCGAATAAAATACTCTACATGTAATATATTTTTTATGAAATATTTGTAACCTACACATTTAACGGTACAACTGTCTTACAACATTCACTTTGTTATTTTGTTCACTTCATTATCTGTTTTTGTTAAAGGTATATTAAAAAAGTAGATTAAATTGTCTGATCGCTTAAAGAACTTTCAAGGATGAAGATAATTACATATTAATAATCAACATTATTGCTGTTTTAAGCATACAAAATTCAAAAACATAGTAATTAAAAATTTTATGTTTAAATGTAGTGTATGACTATAACATAAAATTATATTATTAATACTTTCCCGCGATTTGCCGGTGTTTCTCAGGCGCAGAGTATCATCTTCTCTAACCCTGAAGTGTAACCACGCAAAATTTAATTACGCTGGGTAAGAAAAATGCTTAAGCCATCAAAAAATCAAACTCACTTTAGTGATTGTAATATTGGTTATCCTATCACAAAAATATCTTATTTAAAATTATATTGATTTTTAGTTTATTTGTTGTTTTAAGACATTAAAATGTTAAATATTTTATGCTTATTACATTGGTGAAGGACTTCATTGGAAGATGCTGTCACAGTTACCATAGTCTAGAATACAATAGCCATAGTAATTAAAATCAAAACCAGAATATTTTGTTATGTTATATTGTTTCAATTCGAAGAAATACATTATTATTTCACAGATATACGACATAAACAAATTAACAACATTGTGATATTAATATGTTTCTTTTTCACATAAGATTTCAGAGTCGTCAACAATCTTGATGATAAAGAACACCGTAATTTCCAAGCGTTGGTATCCTTGCCAGTTTTTCAACATTTTGATCCTAGGCGTTTAGTTAATCAGGCGCAGTGCAGATGCATCGCCACGGGTAGTAATTTCAAGTCATTGCTACCAAGAGAACTCGGACCGGTCTGAGGCAATTAAGTGACACAGTAAAAGCAGCTATTAAGTATAATATTTTTACTCGCCTCGACAGTCTCTTAAGATATAAGAGCAAATCTCTATAGGCGATCTGGATTTTATCTATTAATCGAGGAATGTCTCTATATACCCATGTTTAATATTATGCAGATTTCTGTTTTCTAAGTTTAATGTTATGTTATAAACGCTATATGTATATAAGAGTCAGTATTTAATTTTATTTAATCATGCAATATTGTTTTGACAGGTAGTTTTGAAAGTAATTCAAGTTATATGTATGTATGTACATGTAGGCTGCAGGTCGGTAGGCATATAAGGATTGTCAACTATATTGGCATTCAGAAGTGATCTGGTCGCTTATTATATGTTTTATAACTTTGATTGCGTTACTAATTGCTAATAAATAAATATTCAATGTTACTACCACAAAGAATTACTTTTATAACCCGTTATTTATAGTTTAAAATAGTTATGTTAAATTTTAATAAAAATTGTCATTCTTCAATTAGCATAAAATTCATTAATTTATCTATAAATAAAATCAACATGAATGATTTTTTATTTTATAAACGGAATATGTGTTTTATCTTTTTATATTTATAAATAAAAATTAATATTTACATGTTACGTTGAAGTTTTGTGAGGTAACTCTAAAATTTTCGTTATATCATCTGCATAGATTATTGCAAGCATCAGCGCTATTTTGTAAGAGCTCACTCGTAAAATATTTATATATATATACGTCACTTTCTGACAGTTGTTCTCTGAGGTGATTTTCGAGTTTAATCTTACGGAATAGTTCTACTAAGTAAAATTTGCTCTTGGATAAATTCGCAAGATAAAACCAGTACATACCAGACGATATAACTTTTTATCGTAATAAACGTCAACTTTTTTTTTAATTTCACATGTTGAACAAATAAAAGTATACTAATGAATTTCGAAAGTAAGTTTGTTTGCTTGTTACGCTTCGAACTCTTAACTACTCAACCGGTCAATACTAGTGGATACTAGTAATAGATAAGTAAGAAAAATACGTCAAATTGCGCCGTTAAAACTAATTCAGAGTTTGTTTTCTAAATTTAGGTTATTTACATAAAAACATTCATATTGATGAAATATCAGATGCTAATTCTATTTAATAGATACTAAATTAAAAAAAAAATGTAATTGACAAAGAGAAATATAAATTTAAATATTTTTTATTATATCACGTGAGTGTGTTACATAAACGAATTAATTCAACTAAATATTTTTTTTATTTATCGAACAAGTTTTTTTTAATGTTATTGATTTAAATCGTTACTTACAAAACAGTTGACTTAATATTCGACAGGCATATAAATGTTCAATTGTTCATGCATACAAATTATTTTCTAATTTTTTTCAATCAATTATATTTCAGTCTATCAATGATAATTTTTTGAACTACGGTGACTATGACTTGGTGGATATTTTTTTATACATCATATATTTAACCATTCTTCAAATTACTATGTCTATGACTCTCGATTTCCGCTAAACCACTGAAACGATTGTAATATCATTTTGACAGTCCTAAGACCCCGGGACTGGACATATAAGTTATGTTATGGAAGGAGTGGCGGGAAAGATATCTTTGTTATTTGGTTAAATGAGATCCACTAGGTTATATTGGCTCTTTTTTAACCGACTTCAAAAAAAGGAGGAGGTTATCAATTCGTCTGTATGTTTTTTTTTTGTGTTTGTTACCTCATAACTTTCGACTGGGTGAATCGATTTTGATGATTTTTTTTTATTTGAAAGGGGTTGCTTCCCATGGGGTCCCATTTTTTTTAGTCCAGGTTTGACAATGGAATCCATGAGAAAACCATATAAGTCGTAAATTTGCATGAGGTATGTGCGCGACAAATGGACGAATAACTCAATATCACGCCAACCGATTTCGATGATTTTTTTTTTATTAGAAAGAGTATACTTCAAGGGTTGTTTGATGATAGTTTGGTTAGATTCTGATTATAGGATCCATGACAAAGTAACGGAAATCTTCAATTCTTAGTAGCAAATTAACGATACACGGCCGAATCTTTTATAGGCTATCTAGATTTATCATTCACCTACCATAACATCGTTATGATCAAGTAATTATAGTACTATTGTAAAAAACACTTCTTTATATACCGTCAATAGTTTTCGCAGCGCACGCGAAATAATAACTTTTATAGGCAACAGTTTGATACGTTGGGTTACATTGCTCCATTTTAAGTAGGGATCTATAAGTTTTTGAAAATATAATATAGCCTATGTTACTCGGTAAAGACGTAGCTTTCTAAGGGTGAAAGAATTTTTAAAATCGGTCGAGTAGTTTTTGATTTAAATCGTAATAAAAAATCAAACAAAAATCAAATCTTTCCTCTTTATAATATGAGTTATGCATGTAAGCATTAGTATATATGTATATGTTTGTAATTGAAACATATTTGAACACCTCCTAAAAGTTGACCAATTTTGAAAATTATACATTTATGTATATATAGAATCGTATAAGTACTCTTATATACATGTTATATTTATGTATATTTATACATTGAATACTAGTGTTTTTCCCGCGGTTTCACCCGCGTAGTTCCTGTTCCCGTGGGAATATGGGGACAAAATGTAGCCTAAATTACTCCTTGATAATGTAGCTTTCCATTGGTGAAAGAATTTTTTGAATCGGCTTAGTGATTTAGGCGTGAAAGCGTCACAAACAAGCTTACTTTCGCATTTATAATATTAGTTAGGATAATATAGATACTTCCCCTTTTTTTAATATACAGATTTTCCGTCATATTTTATGGTGAAGAATGCTATAACACAACATCTATAAACATACAGTTTATTTAATTATTACTAGAAATAACTATTTGGTTATGTTATGGCTGCCCAACTAAATTACCCCACCAACTAAATCTATTTAATCAAAACATGTTAATTTATATTCATACATTTAACCATATTAACTAATATTTTTATTAATTAAGTACCAAAATGCATTTTTCTTTATGTTTCACTGTTTTAGTTTAATATATTTAAATAATAATATAAATGGCGCTGTCTCATATGAGCTGCACGTTTAGTAGGTCTACCCATATTCTACAAATTAGTGAGTGTACTTCAGATTCACTAAAAATCGAAAAATAAATAAAAATTTTAACAAAACAAAAACCGACTTCATAATAAAACATATTAATATGCACTAAAAAGTAAAAAAATAATTGCGTATTCTTCTATAATTTGATAATAAACTTACTATTTTCTACTCATCAATATGTAGGTACGAATGTGTTGTGTGATTGATAATTTATTTACAATTATTGTTATTTTTGGAGTCGATGTCAGCTAAGGAAACACTATAATATACCTAGCAATAATAATACAGGAATATTTTAAATACACATTACAAATTGACTTTTATTCGCTTCGTTAAGTTGCGCGTGCGACACAAGCACATCTCACCTACAACTATGTATGTAGTTATAAGCCCACCTTGGCTGACATCGACTCCAAAAGTAACAATAATTGTAAATAAATTATCAATCACACAACACATTCGTACCTACATATTGATGAGTAGAAAATAGTAAGTTTATTATCAAATTATAGAAGAATACGCAATTATTTTTTTACTTTTTAGTGCATATTAATATGTTTTTTTATGAAGTCGGTTTTTGTTTTTTAGCCTTATGTTTTATTTATGTATTAATTTCAAATATTTCATCCACGTATGATCATGATAGATATAGATAATTTTAATTAAAAAATTCACGGAATTTCCGACCCAGAATTCAGTTTCGCTGTCTGCGAACACATTATCCATTGTCGATACGCTACCTTATATTGAAAAAGCATGTCAATTCCACCATCCTGTTCTAGAACATCTAGCTGTGTCTAGTGGCAGGTGCGGGTGACCGTTTACGGAGTAGCCAATTTTTTTTTTTACATGCAAGTAAAATATTCTGTAATGCATCGATGCAGGGTCCAAATTGCAACACAAAACAGTTTCAGAAGATGCGTTCCGTTCCCATGCGAGCGTCGCGTAGTGCACGAAGGTTTTTAACTTTTTTCTCAAACGGGTCCACAATGATTCTGGTTTTGCAAGGCAACTCGTAATATCGATAGTAGATAGTGCCGTCTCGATTTTATCGTTGTTTCGTTTTCGATTTTTTTTTTAATCATTTATTACCCTATTTCAGATACAAAATATATGAATATATATTTTATGTTAATAAATGATGTCCAGAAATTAATATTTGTAAAACTGCATTACTGTATGCTAATATTTTTTTCTTATCATTTAAGGAATTAAAACGTAATATATACTTACGTTTTTGTCTGTGAAAATTAGTGCAAGTTACTGCTGAACAAAATGAACCAAGCCAAAACTTACGAACTAACTAACGAGCGTTTACTCATATCTATTGAAGAGTTCTGCTATCCATCCATAATGGGTCACCTGATGGTGAGAGGCCATAGACAGGCGCCTTAAGGAATACTAATCATTCTTTACACCTACCTTGGGAGCTACGACGTTCATGTAGTTACGCTGGCTCAGTCAGTCTCCCAACCAGAACACAACAATACTAAGTATTACTGTATGACGTAGAATATTCGATGAGTAGGTGGTACCGACTCAGACGGGCTTACACAAAGCTCTACCACCTGACTCTATCAGCAGATCAATTTGACGGCACCAAATTAGGGAATCACCTAAATAATAACACATTGTGCTGAATGTTTCAAATCATACGATATGTTATTTAGTAGTAGTAAATATTAGTTAAGAGTTTACCTAAAATTGAATGTTTTGATTGATTCCGATTAGTTTTATTATTATACTTCGCATATAGGCATTTCCAATAGCCTATTCTAAAAATCATAATATTTTTTTTTGCATACAAAAGTAACTAGTTTAATTTTAACTTTTTATTTTAGGAAATGCATTATGTGTCTTCCAATCATATTAAATAACATTAAAAGTATGTTTCAAACAAAAGACCACAACCGTTTTAAACGTTATATGAAGATACAGTGAGGCAGGTTAAATAGTCATAAGATTTCCATACTATCCGTGAGCTTAACATATTAATATGGATATATTTTTTTAATTTTAATCTATTTCTCATATAAATTTTAAAATTCCTCGTTTGTGTTTAGAGTTATCCTGTTGCTTTATCGACTCATAATATTATACGTCTTGAGAGTATGTAAATTCCGCATCATCGTATGACCGAAGCTCACTCTTATGACCACATTACAACCCGCAAGTCCAGTTTTACTCATCTATGAACATGATAAAATAACATAAAACCATTAACTGGTTCGTTACTCGATTGTGGGACTACCAATAATCGTTTATATGGTGAAGATGCAATTGGCCCAAAACGATTCTGTTGAGAAATGAGGCATAAATTTAAAAACAAGCCTGTTTTGCAAAACTCCTGAAGCGATTGTAAAAAAAAATGTAAATGCCCTCCGTGACTAGGACAGCTTCTTACGACCTTGGCGGCGGCCATTTGCTTTTTTTCACGCGTTCAATGTTGCCAGCATGTCGGCGTGCGGTGCGTTCGCTTTTACTTGATTTTATTTTATTAAAATGCATCTTGTTATGCAACTTTTCTCCTCTTTATTTTATGTAATTTTTATTATTAATTAGGCAATGCCTTAATGACCTAAGTAATATACAATATATATATATATACATATGTAGTTAAAAACTTGTTAAATTAAATTATTTTTCGGACGACTTATCCATATTTTAAAATTATCAATAAATAAATATTTTTAATCAAAAAGGGATAAAAGTTGGATTCAATTAAATGATATATAAATAATTTTATAACAATGAAGATCAACAATGGTTTCGCAGGTGATTATTCTGTTAATTTCAATGTAGCACTATAAATATTGACAGGCTGTTCGATGGTGACGTATGTTATCTATATCACGGTTGATGGGACACAGTAATCCGTTTCCAAGAGTGGATGCCACGTACACTGGATTTGCGACGAGTTTCGTTACCGAACCGTTAAGATTAATCTATGAATTAGCTACTTATTAGGGCAAACCTATATGATAGTGACATTTACCGTATTAGCTTCTAGTTTAAATATATTTTACCCTTATATATTATGTCTAATTAGTATAGAAAATGTAAACAAACTGTTCTCTTGCTTTGGAAATTTGAGGCTAATTTCGAAATTATAGGCTGATTTTGATTTAACATTCTAAGCAGACAACGTTGTAAAAACAATTGACGTGAATATAAACACGGGCGCGTTCGTTCCATAACTTGGTTTATACAATATAATATACAATATTGTATATTAATTGATATTTGTAAGGAAATTTTGCCTTGTCTGTTGCTACACCCGATTTAAATATACCTACGTTTTGCTTCAAAATATGTTTTTATTATTTTTTAATGCCTGTGATGTAGTAACAGTATATAAGAAGCTTTATTAACTCAATAAAAGTCGCAATTTCGATCTATATCTTCTAATTTAATTGTTTTACCTGTGTAAAACCTTTTTTTAAACAGTGAAACGCAAAACAGTAATTGGATCAAAACATACAAACTTTCTTTACTTTTACTTAAACACATCGTTAGTTCCACATTCAAGGACAGAAACTAACCAAAGAAGTAGAAACATTCCCCATGAGTCGCATTCTAGAAAATAGCACTTTATCATCTTGAATATAGGTCTTTTTTTCGCTTGTAATCTAGATGAGAGTCTCATGAGCGGCAGATTGAATAAACTGCTTGACACAGTTTCGTGTTTCGGGTCAGACGGGTGCCCGTGCCCCGTAAACAAATGCCCGTTACGACATCACGGGATTGGAAGAAAGAGCGATCTTGGCACGTTTGATTTCGCACACGACACGACACGACAATACATTTTATGCTCAATTTATGTTTATGTTGTAAATTCGTAGAAGTGTTCAAAGTCTCATAAGCTGCGTTGTGTCCAGAATTCTAATAAGACTGTTGCGAGCCTATTAACAAGTCGTTGAAGAAATTTATATAAAATAATATTCTTTAATCGATAACATTTTAATATTAATCATTTGTTTTGTTTCCTTTATTTCCTTTTTAGATAGTATATTATTTTTAATTGTATGTCCCTGTTTTTATTAAACATCCCAAAGTACCCACTTGAAAGTTACAAGAAAGCGATTCCAGATTGTTGAAGGAGGCTCTGCTTGGATTTTTCTTCGTATACATGATACAAAACCATTATTATGGTCGAGCGTGTTTAAAAATAAATTAGTCCAACTCAGTAACGTAAGTATAACTGACAAACAACATCCACCACACGCCGCCTGATAATATCAGATCAGGCGCCATCTTTTGTTATTAGCATCATAAGAGACACCAGAGTTTGAAAATTTCAAATCGTCATTGTAATCTCGACAAAGGTCTGACCTAACACCTTATCAGTTACAATGGGAGTACACCGTTGTACCATACAACTCTAAATGTTATTCCTTGACGATAAGATATGAAATCGTTTGGCAAATTATGAATACTATTACGATGCTCTATAGATCTGACAAATACATCCTGCTTTTAAAGAAGTAGATGTATGAGTAAGTACATGATTATGTAACGAGTAATGTAAAATTAAACGTACCTTATATACATACGTACTAATATGTTAGTTAAATATCGTCGTTTTATGTTTTATCTGTAAAGATATGTCAACGACCTATTGACATAAAAAACAATTATTATGTCGTTTGTACTTTTTGGAAAACATGAAAAGAATCACTAAAATTATAATGATATATTATATCGTGTCGCACATTATAATAAAACGCCTAAAAATTATTGTTGTTTAATTACCAAGATATCACCGTGTAGTGTATTGTAGAGTTCAATAAATCATAACATATTTTGATACAGTAAAAACATAAATAAAATGCGTACAACAACGTACACATGATTGAAGTGAAACTCTTTAAAATATATGACTCTTTCTCTAATTTAGATTTTTCTCTCTCTTATGTAACGAAATAGTCCTAAAGGTATTTTAAAAATAATAATAATAAAAATGAAATAATATTTCTCACAATGCCAATAAAACCGCACGATATTAACGAATGTCTTTACACAGTACACAAGAGAACATTGAAAAGGTTCAATTAACAAGTTCAAAGCCATCCAGACCTGATTACATATTCTACGTGCGATACGTACCAGTACATCAGACAACGAATGAAGCTAATAGCCAATAACACTAGCATTATATATACACATATATAATATAGCTATATCAATATACGTTTTCGATCTTAATAGTTTATTTTGATTTAAAGGTTCGATTACACGAATAAATTTAAAAGTAGATAACAGTATTATAAATTATCTATGCAAAAAAAAAAGAATTAAAAAATTGTACTTATAATTTTTAAATTTCGTTATTTTTTTTCGGTTGCATGTCGTAAATTTAAGTGCCTAAGATTTAATCAGTATTTTTATGTCTTAGGCATATGATAATTAATTCACATAATATACGAGTCGTACGTAATTAAAAACACTTCTATTATTAAATATTTACGTTCTAAAACAAGGTCACCGGTTTTAGTATATCTGACCACTTTCATAATTACTATCAAATGTTGATAGATCGTTATTAGATTAAGTCCTACTTTTAATATATTTATCAAGAACAAGGTTAGTTTAAATTTAGACATAATACATTATTTATGCAACGTAATAATTTTTTTAGCATTTATATAAATATATCTGTCAAATTGCATAATCGTTTGGAATCCTGTCAGTAGCAGGAAACAGGTATGTTTAATTAGAAAACTTTATTGCAAAATTAAAATATTTGACTTGAAGTGACGTTGACATGCGTTTCGGAAGACTCGGCAATAAAGGATATCGTGTTCTGAGCCAACAACGTGCCAACAGCAGAAAACACCTCGACAACCGTTATAGTGTATAATTATCTAATCAATTAATTTTTTGAAACATCTTTTTGCGCGCTTTGGGAGTAAAATTGATCCGTGTGACGTGCCGGCAAACGATATGACGCTCTCTTAAACCGTCATGCCCCCTCTACGGCGCAGCTTTCTACTCCCTCGTTCATTCGTTGTACGAGTATAAAATATTTATTTTAATAATGTTAATTCGATTTTTTCTTATCTTTTATTTAAATTATTCCATACATATTAATGGTTTTCTTTGATTTTAAATCATTCCAATAAGCATAAATTTCAACGTGCAGTGCTATATTTGCAGTGTTTTGAGAAAATAACCGTAAGTACTATAGTTATTAATAATAAATAGGTAAGTTAAAGACATGCAAATGATAGATAGTCGTATCCTAATTATAGTGCTCCAATATATTGACTGTCCGTCTGTCGCAAATTTTTATTATGCGAATGATATAAAAAAGACATTATTTTACAAATAAATTATGTAAATATAGCCTTTTTAATAATATATTAATACCTTAGTATTTTATCGCATTAAAATTCCTAAGTAAAAATCATTTACTGTGACTGGACAAACCTATGTCATAGCTTGCCTTGCTGTTCAATTCCGTTTAACTAAACATTATAATATCAAGGACAATAGTTTTCGTAGAAATATACATATTGCAAGAGTACAATAAAGCGGTTGGAATAAATTCAATGTGATAAGAAATAAAACATTAAGTTTCGATGTTATAATGAATGTGCTACATGACCAATTAAAAACATAAGGATCTGAACAACAAACGAATGTAATCTTTCAAACCCACACTTGTGTTTGTATACACACATTTGCGGTTTCCTTATCAGTATAATACGCGCGGCGTGGTGCATGTGTGCGTGGGTGACGTCATGCACAATTGTCATCGACTCATCGCTCTAATGGCTAACGGGCGACACTCGGTCACTCAGTTCATTTCTGCGTAAAGCAATTGTTAGTTGCTTTTATTAATTATAAATTCTAATACACCTATAAGAAGATTATGTTTCAATTAGGACAATACTGTTTGTCACTTTTTACGCAGTTGTAAGCATACCATACCAATACTTGAGAGATACGCGTAGGTTGCCCATTATTACATAATCTGACACGAGCTTATTGAGAACCTAACAAGTTTCGCTTTCACTGAACTTGACATAGGTCAAACGGCTGTGCGATGACACTCAAAAGCCAAACAAACTGAGAGGACCGCTGATGTCATATCCACCTGTCACGCGATCGTAAACCTTATAGTAGACGGCAGGGCGGTGATTTTTTCTGTTTTCACGTATCAAACAAAAATAATTGCTTTATACTTTTACCTTCCGCAAGATCGTTCCAAGGACAGCCCTCTTTCGGGTCTCAGGCCTCTTTTTCATTGGGAAGTGACACGCTTGGCCGCAAGACCTTGTACCTCCGCCCCTCGTCCCTTGGGCTGACGTCACCCGCGCCATCTTGCTTCAGTGACGCGTTGCCAAGCAACTCAGCACGCGCTACGTAGAGACAAAATGACACAAATCAATATATTATTATTTATTACTAATTATGCTACATATAATTGACATAATGTAAACTCTAAGGAAACAACAAGAGCCCAACTAATTGAATATATTCAATATTAAAAACATAGAACCGAAAGAGCATTATATAATGTTGTTACGATTAGACACCACGTGTTAATTCTGTACTGAATTTTCAACTAACAAAATATTTTCACAGCATGTGTAAATATTTTCCTTAAATAGTGTGAACGAGATAAAAAAATATTAAACTAATAAAACATTGTTAATTCAATGGTCACGTTTATTTTGTTACTCGTGATGGACGGTCTTATTTACATTATTTCTTATAACTAATATTTAATCTGTTTATTACATAACGTATTAGACTATTTAAGTCTGATTTCATATGAACATAGTATTAGTACCTAATAATAATAATGTTTTAAATTAAATGATGTAAAATAAAAAAAAATATTATGTTGCGATTTTGTAAAAACATAACTTAAAGGGAAGAAATAGGATCTCATAGTATAAATCAGTTTAATCTAAGATTAGATCACCTGACCGTAAGTGGGCACCATATAAACGACTGCTTACACCGCACACTCGGGGTCTTACTACGACAGGCATACATACAAGCGCCGTAGAATTATGATGAGTGGGTAATGTCCATTATAACGGGATTGCACAAAACCCTATTATTAGCTGCTAAGCTACATAGTCCCCTAATCTTTATAGTCACCTCATCTCTATTGAAATGATAATGCCGTCACTCCAGTTTCAAACAATTTGGTGATTTGTGTAATTTCTTAATATACGATCTTTAATGTGTTTAGGCCTATGACGCTAATCAGTTAGAACGTCAATTAACTATTAATAAAAGTTTGTCAAAGCAAGGCCTATTAAATGGTTGGGGTCTGAATTCGCATAGTCCATCAGCTAATCTACGTCTAATAGTCGTAGGCGATATTTGTCTTTTTACCTTTAAAAGAGAGATGTTTTTGACGTTAATTTATGTAATTTTAATTTATAATTAAAAAAAACTTCCTTATAAAAATTCAATAACCTACAATCGATTTCTTTATGTTTTTGAAAATAAATAATAATTTTACCTTCAATACTGTTGTGGATTACATATTCTTAAAACCAAGTTGAACCAAAGTCAACATTACTTTCACTACTGATTGGGCAAATTTTGTTATTTTTGTCAATATTTTTATTCCATACCAAGGTTTACAGGAAAAGAGATCATATTTTTATTAAAAATATATTGAAAATAACCATTCAAAATTTGATTTGTGTTCTTGCAACGGTCATTAATATTGAGAGGACATATTTATTTAAGTTACCAGTCACAGATTTTTTACCATTTTACTTAATAAATCATACATCAACTATTTCATATACATCAGTTGGAAACTTTTTGCCTGGAGAGATTTAACTACCTATATAATATGAATAACTAGAGAACAATCAAGTTACGGAGAGCTCAACAGCTCTTACAACGCCAATGTCTATGGGCGTTGGTGACCACTTACCATCAGGTGGCCCATATGCTCGTCCGCCTTCCTATGCAATAAAAAAAAAAAAGAGCAACATGATCTGAAAAATAGTAACCCGTAAGTCTGAATAGGTGCTACGAAAACCCTGATAATCGCCAAAAGCAAGACGATAAATACTGCTAGGCATAATCTCTGTAGACAAGGTTGTGATTTCCATCATACACCAAAGCGCACACAGGGAAAAGCGATTGGCTATTACATGTGGCTCAATAATTTCTCTTTGTCGTAAAATACTAAATAAATTATAAAAACCACTTAAGCATTTAAAATCGTAAATGGTACTTGCGCTTGTCCGATTCTAATGTAATATTCATGCACAAAAAGTCCTTATGGCATAAGTAGCAGCTACCGCATTTTCTAACCTATTCTTTTCTATGATTACACTTTTTCTTTGACACTCGTTTCACCTCATTGAGTCGATTACCTGTGTAATATAATTTCCCACTATCGTCACATAATCCCTGTAATTTGTTAAATTGTTAGGTTGAACTAATATTACGATGTATTTTTTTACCGTAGCTTGAAGAACTTTATGGAATATCTGTCAAATGCATTTTGTATGCATTCAAGTAATTTTGCATTTGATTGATATCATTAGAAAACATTGCAGTTTTTTTTAAATTAATTTTTCAAGCTTAAATTATTTATTGAATAATATCATAACAACTTTGACGGATTTCCGTATACTGTTACTCGTTATTAGATTTCCCTTTCATACGCCCTTACATTGGGATTTATGCGTGGGGGAAGGGGGAGAAAGTGGGAGGCTGTTACACGTGCAATCTCGGCTTACGAATGCACTAACCTCACTCACATTTATTTCTCTCTAGGTAATATTAAAATTGAAATTTTAGTAGAGAGTACATCGTTAAATTGTTCTTTGTTAAGTAAAAAACTGCTTAAATGTGAAACTTTCTCATTGTTGAAAATTGTGAACGGTGATCACTCATTTTCAAACATAATACAAATTATTTTCACAATAAATGGATGAAGTAAGTGTTAGTGTAAAGTTTTAATAAAATATTAAATTTTAAACGAAAAATGTTAAGTTCTCTTTGTTACCATTTTTCATTCCGTAACCTTGAAGCAGCAAAACATACACGCTACAAAGAGTGGTTTTTATTGATATAATATTAAAATATACAAAACAACCTGTTACGTTTTAAATAAAATTTTATAACGTGGATAAAGTTACAAATTTAATCAGTATTTCAATAGGAAAACAACGAAACGACGAACAAAGGTGACCAATATGAAACGCATATAACTTGACTAATAGATAATACTCTGTATCGACCAGCTCTAGTAAACGAGCTATATGATCTTGCTCCTATACGAACATAATCGAATTTCAATCTGTTATGTCCACAAGGATCCTGGCCATAACACTCTTAACATGTAAATGAATCTTAGTGCATCAGAACAAGGTTCAAAATGGAGTGCTTTATTATTTTAGCGTAGGCGCTATTTCCCCAGCTCCCCCCGCAAGGTCACGCGGCTAGAGGAGAGCGGGGAAAACAGGTGTTCATGAAAGGTGAAGAAATGATGCGGCGGAATTTGTTTGCGAACTAGTATCAAAGTTATCAAACAAAGCCTAACGGAGCAAATAAGATATGATACGATTATTGATATTATGTAAACCTCGTAAATATTCCAGCGAAGGTGCGTAGATTGTACGTATATTAACAATAACGTTCATTCAAGAATTAATTGTTTCTATTAAAATCAGGCCGCTTGCATTGTATAAGGACAAATTGCTTATAAACTTTGCGTTTTTTTCCAAGAACAGTTTGATTGAAGGCACACACATACTTATATACTAAAGTGAGAAATGGTTGTACATAATATTTATCAATTAGTTAAGACCTTTTCATATGACGTATCAACCAGACGCGGCTGTTAGTTGTTTACAAACTACTAACAGTGACAGCATCTGTGTAGATTTGCACTGTGACAAAGTTTTACTTTGTTATAAGTTGTACTTAAATATATTTATATCAGAAAATTTTACAGTAGTACAAACTAATGAAACATGTCAACAAAAATATGGGCGACTTTAAAAAAATTTGTTCAATTCCTAATACTGTTCTGAAAACAGAAACAAATTAATAGAAAAATGTTAAGACAACTAAATACTTTTAACAATATTTTTTATTAGTATTTTATATTAATTTTTGAATAGGTACCCAAAATATATGAATATGATAATATAATGATAAATAAGTATATATATATATAACCTATCTATAATAATAAAATGTCTTAAGTATTACAGCTAGTAAAAACATGTAGGTATTGATTCATGCAAAGTATTTTATTTATAATTATATAGACAAAGTCAACTCGTTGTTACATTGTGATACCCACGTAGAACGAATTCCATTAACTGACCTGTCTCAACCAGAGTTCACGCCAAAAAAATCTTTTTCCGCCAATGCGGAACGAATCACTGTGAAACAAAAGACTCGACTTTAAGGAATGCTTCGAAACTAAATTTTGCTATGCTTACAAATTTCAAATATAAATCATTTACAAGAAAAATACACTTAAGTTTCTTATAAACAATTAATATCCTTTAAAAAAAGCTTTTTACGTAATAAATAAAACTCATTTCAGATAGTAAAAAAATATCTTCAAATGGACATGGTGGACAATACATTTCAGGACACAAAAATGTCGTATTTATTACATACTTCGTATATAAAATTGAGTCGAGAAGTCGTATATAAAACCACTTAAACATATAATAGAGATAAGTTAGGTAAGTTATCGAATGCCCTAGTCCTTGGCTTGGTATTGTGTAATGCCTATATTATAATAGTGTTACAATATTAGATTAAGCGTTAACAGACATACTATGTTATTGTTTAATATAGTTCTAACAAGATCATTAACATTTTTTTCCAAATATATAAATTCTTAATTATTTAATGTTACATTATGTATGCAGAATTTATCAAAATTTAAATAATTATGTACCTAGTTAGAAAATAAATTAAAAGTTATAAAATAATAAAAACAAAAAAAATGCAATTTATTTAAATGCTTGAGAGGGATGGATAATTTTTTTGGCATCTTCGCACTCTACCTTCGAATAATATGGGGTTTTGTCCCACTGCTGGTCTAAGGCCTCTTCTCCTCGTTGTGTGGAGAAGGATTAGAGCTTATTCCACCACGCTGCTCCAATGTGGGGTTCGTGGAATACACATTTCAATTAAATTTGACACATGCGGGTTTCCTCACGATGTTTTCCTTCACTTTCAAGCACGAGATGAATTATAATCACAAATTAAGCACATGAAATTCAGTGGTGCTCGCCCGGGTTTGGGTTACCTATATAAGAAAAATCAATAACTTCGGTTATCAAATACCCATCTCATTCATTGTATAAAAACAAACAGAATATAAAGATTATAAATCTGGAAGAATCTAGAATAACAAAAACCACATACATATGTATATGTATATATATGTATGTGTATGATCGATCGACGCGCGTACGTCACAATACCGTGAAAAGCGTAGGCGTCGAAACGCCCACGTTCGTTTCAATAGCACTTTGAACATTAAAAACATTATATCTTACATTTAATACTATACATAATATACATAAACCTATACATTTCTTATATTTTCATTTTTTGCAATCATAAAATAAAATGTAAACATTTTTATTGTATACCAAATATGTATATATACAGAAAATATACATAAACAATATAATAATACGGTATGAGAGTGATCTCTTTCAGATAACCTTTGTATGTAAGATTACATAAGATTTATCATAGAGGAAATATTACAAAAAACTACTTTATACGTTTAAAAAAAATATTTTAGTATTTCATTACATAAACAGTAATTAGAAAAGAATCATATCGTAATTGTAACAAGGCAAAAAATAATAATACGCGTGATATCTCTTTTCATAACTATCAGCTTATAATACTTAAAATTATTAAGTTCATCGCTTCCATTAAAATTATTGTATACTGAAATTTATTAAATTATTTTTCATTCTGTTATATTAAGAAAAAAAACGAGTCGCACATAAATAAAACAAAAATACCTTATAAATACTTAAAACTGTATTTAATTGCATTCGTACTTCCTTTATTTTAAATATGGTAATAAAAATACTTTTGCTTCATAAATTAAAAAAGAAATAAACGTATCTGAAATCACGGCACGTTAAGTAAGATTTACCGTCACTCATATAAAGCATTTGATAATGCCTGATTAAACGCAAATGCCACGTAACAAGCCACCTATAAACACAGTGACCTGACACCCTCTCCCAACTCACCCTTTACTCACACACTGATCGCCGCTCAGCTATATGTGCTCAGCTAAGTGCAAACATGCAACGTAATGCGTGACCGCCAACTCACACATGCGAAAGTGAGGGAAACTGGGCAATATGAGTCTCAACAAAAAGAGGAAAATGCAACATAAATAACGACCACATATAACGCTTTAGTTGTATACGCCTGGCTTAGTTACAGAGTTCGGTTTATTTGAAAAGGATAAAATATTTAAAACCATTTTATCTGTACAACCGTATGACCACATTTTTAAGTTATCAGAAATTCAATAATATATTCAGCTACTAGTTATCAAAATAAGGTACAGGTTTTATCAAAAATTGCCGCTAACCCGTTTTAATTACAGTTAACTGAGATTTCGTTGAATTAATATAATTGAAATTTCATTTTATTTAATATCATTTGCTTAATATCAATTCTCTTCGGTAAAGGAAAAAGATTACTATATAGATGTTTTTTTTTTCATTGCCGCTTGATATACTATACGAGTGGCAGAATTTAATCTGCCTTGTAGGCTTCCTCACATTATTCGCCTTAACTGCCAAGCACATGATGAATTCAAAACCAAATTAAGCATTAAAAACCTAATCCTTACCCGGATTTCCAACTTTTAAATAAGACTGTTTAGAATTCGGCCATCAATATTTTGTTCCACGTATTCCATTCCAGATCATCTTGATGTAAAAAATCACTTTAGTTTATATTGCATTTATCTTCGCATCAATCCCAATCATAGCAGATCAATAAAAATAAGAAAATGTTAAGCAGTAGAGCACCTGAGTGATGATGAAAAGTTGTTCCTATCTTATCTTAAGCCCTAATAGTAAATATTTATATAAGGTGAAAAATTAAGAACTTTATTAACTTAGTTTAATAGTACACAATATTATATGGAATAGTTACATTGTGTATTCATCGCTCTTATCATAGCCCACTTCTTGTCAGAAATCGCTTGTCGATTAGGAAAAATTTAGGTCATAGGGGCTGACTGTGGGGGTCATTATGCAAATTTATCACCTACCGTTCATTCATTCGTGAATGTTGACAGTAACACTATGTTTATTTGATTAAGGCTATTGGATGCGCTCTATCTCTTTATTCGAAACGAAATAAGTGTACTCTAAAATCTCTTTTTTATTTAAAACACCACATCGAGTTCTTTCTCCCTTTGTAGAGTGAAATTTGTTTGCGGAAATGCGCCGATTAGACGGTGTTTTCTCGGAAGTTCCCTTGAAATTATTTTAATTTGACAGATTAATTTATTTCCCACAGAAAATAATGAAATCAACAAATAAAAATAATTACTTTCATTTTTTTATCTCTCACATAATATGTATGTACGTATTGTATTTCCGTATATTTTTTTTAAATACTGATTTTACCAAGTTAAAACTGTCGTGTGACTTCATTATAAAATTTAATTAATAATTTACTTTATGTTCATAGTATTAAAATTCATTATCGTTTGCCAACAGATAGCTGTTGACGTCCGTAGAAGCAGCCAGCCGCCCGGCCACTATCGTTCTCCCCCCGCTCCTCAAACCCTCTCCAAGATTGCTGCCACCATGGGTCGGAAGAAAATACAAATATCACGGATCACGGATGAACGGAATCGACAGGTCAGTAACAAAATATGATGTGCCTTAGTCCTCCGATTGTGAAAATGTGAAATGTGTTTTTAAGCAACCCCAAGCACTTTTAGTTTATTACGTAAAACTCTCTGAAGGATTGCTTCAAGGCGGGTTGGTTAATAAACATAACTATGGCAGATATATATTACCCGTACACATACTCCTTCAAGCTGCTTTTCTTTCCTGTTAAGATGAGATGATTTATAAACATAAATTACACTGAGCCACTGAGCCATTTAGGTTCAAAGCTTATCTTATATCATATTGTAACAGCCAGAGACAGGTGATATTATCAAATATTTTTTTCCTTAAATTATGCACAAGTACGGCCTTTTAATAAGTAGAATAAATGTAACTACTTTTGTAAATAAGGCCATGTTATGTCGTTGAAGATAACACTGATGCCTATATGTATACTTGATACATTCTTCGCTCAGCAAGTCACAACATTGTAGTGTTTCAATATAAAATACAAATCAACTACAATAAAAAATAAAAAGGGGTAATACGTGACTGCTCTTTATTCTTGTATTATTCTAGAATTTATTCCAAAAATTAAAACCTTCCATCTTATGTAGAAAAATAAATTCAAAGTACTATAATTACATATCAAAAATGTTAAAAAAATGTGGGTACCTAAGGTCATAATAACATTATTAAACCTCGTACTAGGTACTTAAAAATATAAAAAAACCCAAAACTATGTAATCCTACAGCTAAAAATAAACATTAAATAATTCGGATTTTAACCACGATCGTATTTTTTTTATTAATATTTAATACCTTTATTAAATGTACTATTTAAAGCGGATAACATACATCGCAAGCGTTCAAAGTGTACAGAAAAATAAACAATTTTTAATTATAAAACCTGTATGTTTCTCTGAATCACAACAAAATTATTACAAAGTTTTAAAGTTATACCTAACTATGACTTCGAGGTTATTTAGGACATTTTTATAGATTCTTCGCCACGCAATCAAGAAACATCACATCTAACGTTAAGTACCAATAGATGGCACTAAACACCATCAAATCTAAATAATGCAACTTAAAAAAAATATTTTTAATATGGTTCAGTACAAGACGTTTATTGGAATCCTTAAGTATGCTTGAACACTAGAATAAGTTTGCCGTGTCTAGCTGAGACACAGCCAAACACAAATGCTGTGATACTTTAACAGCCACTATGACTATTGACGAAGATGTGATGAAAGGATATTCTTATTTAGCTCAATCCAATTTCATTGGGGTATATAGAGCTATTAGAAAATTATCTGGGAGCTCTTACCATGCGAAGATAGTACAGGAGATGTGTGTGATTTGTGTATATTATTAATTATCCTTAATAGTGAAAGGTCTCTATTATTTTGGTGCGAATTCGGAATGATTCCCTTGTAAAATAAGGCATAAATTGATTAACTTTGGCAATATTACATATATAACTCATAAATATAGTTTGTAAAAGGAACAAATACTAAAAATATAAAAGTAAATTAAATACAAGGTTGTGAAAGGGTGAAAATAATGACCTTATTGGTCTGACCTAACAGATGGACATATCAGCAGAACGCGCGGCTAACATTATCGCTGGGGACAATGACCGCTCTTGCTTGTAATTTATTAATTATACAACTACATACCCTTGTCCAGTCTTCACTGAGCTATAAAGCTTATTCGAGCTCGCTTAATTATTTTAAAAAGCCATGGTGGGAGGAGGCCATAGCTGATTGGTTTGATGTGAGCATCAGACGGCTGAAATGTTTGTTGCGAAGGTCAATTTGCATTTTGCAAGTGCTAAGCTAGAATGTAGGTAATAGCGCGTAATGTAAAACCACTTGTATATAATTAGTTTTTGTTTTGAAATGCTTTAATACATTTTAAGCGACATTATTAAGTCCTTACTTTGTAGCAAACTTTATTCCACAGCGTATGAAATGTAAGTTGTATATTTAGCATTAATTTAATATACACATAAAGGAACAAAGCCATATAAAGCTACTCAATATATTGATGTTTTAAATTAAAATATTCAACCAATCAATTAGAAGTAGCATACTCTACCAACGAAATGAATGTACGCTTATAAACTATCCTATATTATACATTTAGACATGTGTATTAGTCATAACAATATAAAAGTTTATTTTATTGAATACGATTTTGCATATATTAAAAATGAATAATGATGAAACATGGTTATAACATGACTGATCAAAAATAGCGTATAATTATTTTGAGTTCATATATGTATGTGAGACTCTATATTCCAGCATAACTTTAAAAAGTCTGAACGTTTCGATGGAAATGGATATCTTTAGTACACTTACATTCCGAGTTACTTTGGCTATATATTTTTCATAATGATAAGCCTGTTGGCGTGGTTGGTAAGCTGGCCTTTACGCCGCAGGTCGTGGGTTCGATTCCCACCCAGGACAGACATTTGTGTGCATGAACATGTCTGTTTGTATTGAGTCTGCGTGTAATTATCTAAATAAGTATATATTTACAAAAGAAAAATAGTATATGTAGTATATCAGTTGTCTGGTTTCCATAGCACGAGCTCTGCTTAGTTTAGGATCAGATGGCCGTGTGTGAATAATGCCCCAGGCTATAGGCAGGTATAATTATTTTTTTGCCAGTCGTGTTTTTTCAATTTTTAATAACGTCATAATTTGTTGTTTTTTTATATTCTATTCTTTATTTTCCATCTGATTTAGTTGAAGTTTTATACATTTGTTCTTGGTATTTATGCAAGCTCGCATGTTTTTTCTTTTACAAAAAAAATTAAAGATATTCAACGCTTGCAGAACTGACATAATATAATCAATTTGACGATAAATGTTTCGTACGATAAAACGAAAAACAGGATACATAATTGAGAGCGAACTGAGGATATTGATTGTATTTTAGAAAATAATGGTTTTAAATAATATTATTTTAATTTATTTTGAGAATAAATAAAATAATGATTACAAAACAAATACAATGTAATTTAAATTAAATAAAAATAACAATGATATTTAATTGTTTAATTTGATGTATAATTTATTTTTAATTTTAAAATTAAATTACATCTGAAACTTGAAAAAAAAAACATTTACTGTAGGCAAAATAAATAAAAATACATTTACCGGTATAAACCGGTCGTTTAAATCGTAATTAAAAAAAGTCATCCCGTAAAAAATAGGATCCAAGTACATTCATCAATAGGATCCAAGATTTACATTTAATGAAAATATTTGGAATAAGCTATAAAATTCCACTATGAACAAGAAGGACTATTATGTTTTAAATTTGCATTTAATGCTAGTATGACTCGCGGTTTCATCCGCCTCTTTGGATCAAGGATGTAAGTCACATATCATATATGACTGAAGTTGGATGGAACAATCTAACGCAGAAACATTTTTTCAAACGGTCTGAGGTAACCGCATTTCAAAACTCTTCAACATTATAATAATAGTGTTGATAAAAATTATAATATATTGCGCATTTTTATTAAGAATAAAGGATTCTTAAAACAGTAAAAAATAACAGGCTATAAATTACTTGGTAGTAGGGTTTTGTGCACGCCATCGAGGTAGGTACTACCCACTCATCAGATATTCTACCGCCAAACATTAATATGTCAATATTAGTATTGTCCGTATTGTATTGAAGTGTGAGTCAGCCAGTGTAATTACAGGCACAAGGGATATAATATGACACAACGGTGGCCACCACCATCAGTTGGGCCATTAATCCGCTTGCTAAATAAAAATAAGCTACTGCCGGACAAAATCCTTTTCTCCTCTTGAGAAGATGATTTTGAACCTTACTCCATTGCTCCAATGCGGGCTGCGCTTAAAAACGTGGCAGAATTTCATCTAGCACTTATATTCTTTGCCCAGGTTTCATCCGACAATCTTCGGCTATGATTTACGTATCCTAATCACAGTACCATCTCAAATCTGAATTAAAAATAAAAATAAACTAGCGATATATTCATAGAAATTAATGCATTGGTTATATAAATTAAAATTTTATATAACTTAAAGTCGATACATAACTGGTCCAGCTTATAATTACTTATATAAGTGTCCGTGACCCAATAAATTAAGACCGATAACTTTCAACGTCGTTTTAAATACAATAATTTCTTTGTACGCATACAGTACGCGCTGTTTACGACCGTACACCGACACATTCACAACTTTTGTCCTCATAATATGTTCTGACCATTTAAATTTAAAATGAATTGTAATCATTTTGATTTATCATACGTAGTGTTGAAAGATATGAAAGTTGTGATGGTAAATATCATAATTCAAACTATTTCATATTTTCTGACATATACAGTTTATATATACTTTTGATTTGAAAACAAGTAAAATCTATATGTCATAGTAAACTTAATGTCTATTTGCTTAACAAATAATAGCTACTACTTTTTATATAAATATAAACATGGAATTTTAAAATTGTAAAATAAATTACTACCTATGTAAAATAATTTAAAACGTGTAACTTTTAAATATTTAACAATTAAAATTAAACATTTTATTATACAAGTAACGACTTCGATAAAATTAGAATAAAAACAAAATCATATAATACTTTATCTATTTTAGTACTCTCATTTCAAAGGATGAAATTATATTAAAATTTCCACTACCGCCGGTTCAGAATGTTTCCAACAATTAAATTACATACTATGTATGTAAATTCAATTATTATTCACTAGTATACGCCCACGTGTTCACCGGCTATTAATGTTTACTCGGATTTTAATTTCTTAATTCACAGATAATTATTACTATCTCATTCAACGATGATTTTTCAAATAGACAGCTATAAACGTTTTATTAAGTTAATAAAATGTACTATTACCAATTAATTAATAAGCAAATTGCTACATAATTAGTTTTATTGTGACATGCAACGATTTTATAACTAAAACTTTAGTCTCGTAATGTCAATTTGATATTGACAGTAAACGTTGATCTCAAGCCTTTATATGCTGTAATTAAATTAAAAAGTAACCAACTCGCATTCCAAATTCGAATGTTTTCCCAATGAAAGAAATAATAACCAACTTATAATATAAATGAATAAAATAAGCAAAATTATTTGTAATGCTCTCACGTCTTAACTATTTAATCGATCATCATATTTTGCTTTTTGTCAGGGGTAATGACATGGTATATCAAGTGATACCCTCCCTAACCTTATACGCGGGCGAAGAAAACTAGTAATTACAATAATTACCTACTGTTTTGCAAATTTTCCTTAAATTTAGTTGCAATTTTATTTTGTATAAATTGCATTTATGATTTTTATACTTGTTATATAAAATTTTAATAATATGTGATTTAAAATAACAGTAGACATGGGTATATTATTCTATTCAGAATCATATATTTTTCTTAATGATACGCGTCGCATGATGTTAATTGGATTCAGGGTATAAGCGAATTGAATTCGTCCAGTGATTTTTATTATCAATTAAATTAACGAAAATAAAAGGAAATCATGTACTTACAATACAAGTACAATGATTTTCAGTAATACAACTGTACTTTACTGATTAATTAAAACAATATGTTTTTAATTTTTATTGCAATATGTTCTATTAAGTAATTCAACTTAATTTTCAGGTGACTTTCAACAAACGCAAATTCGGAGTGATGAAGAAGGCGTACGAGCTGAGCGTCCTTTGTGATTGTGAAATTGCTCTTATCATCTTCAGCTCCAACAACAAACTCTACCAATATGCTAGCACGGATATGGATAAGGTAAGATATAATTAAAACTGTAGTTAAATTTTACTTTTTATATTTCACATATTTTTTCGAATTGATTCGAAGAAAGCCTTTTTCAAGATGGCGACTAACACTCGCGGTCAGTATAACTCGGTTTCATACTTAGGGGGGTGTCCCCTAATAAATTCTAGGCTATATTGCGATCAGTTGAATAATATAGAAATTAATAGTATGAGAACCTTATCCTTACCTTATAGGTGCTTATTATAATGTTGATCGGTTAAACGGTGTCGATGTCATTACATTTTTGCTTATAAGATTTTTGTGACTACGAAATTAAAATTTAATTGTTATTTTTAATTTTTAATTTTATATTTAATGTTAAATTGTGGACAATTTAATAAGTTTAAAGATAAAATTAATTTCGTTCTGCATAATGTATCTTTTTACAAGTTTTGCTCTTAATTATATTTTAATTAGCATATATCATGTCTATAAAACAATTTAAAGTAAATACAACAGATAGTAGTAACATGTTTATTAAAAATATATATTAAAGTTACTTATTGCTATTTTTCATGTGTATATTGATTAAAAACATACATACACTAGCACTTCACGTTGCGGCATCGCATCGGCAGAAAATTAAGGCAAAATATATTTGTATAGCTTTTTCTAATTGAATCGCTCTTCCAATTTCGAAGAATGACCAACTATGCCGCCTGGAATAATTAATAAAACGGGGTCTTATCCTCGACCTTTTGTTTAACATAGTTATATGAAAAATACTTTACAATAATATCAATATCAAAGTTTTAACTAAGTAGTTTTGAAATTTTAAATAAACAATACAAAAATTACATGCAGTTACACAGTTAACATGCTGTTGACCAAAATCACAATTACATATCGATAGGAATCCACATTTCTCCAAAACGTACTATTCTGTAAGACCTCACTTCACTACTCACTCTTGACATATTGACAATCGATTCTTGTTTTTTTTTTTGAAGCGTGTATTCTTCAAATATTCACTCTTTGACGTTTCAAGATCGTTTTCTGCGATGAGCTTCGAGTTTGTTCTGACACAATATCCTTACAGAATAATATTCCGATAATAAATTTCCAGGTGTTACTGAAATACACGGAATACAACGAACCGCACGAGTCCCTGACCAACCGCAACATAATCGAGGTACATTAAGTACGGCGTCATCTGTGTGCCCGTGATCGCAATGCAATGTCCATGCAAACTTGACTTATACAATTAACAGCGCTTATACTCACAAACAAACCTAATACAACCATGTGTTACTAAAACAAACCCAAAAATATTAATAAAACTCCAGTTAGATGACTAATCGATATAGTAGATATCCCCCAGTATATCGATTCGATGTTGTAAAATTCACTTTTATCTAGTATTATAAATAGACAAACACCACCGTGCAGCATGTATGTTTATTTCCTGTTAGAAAAAAAAAGATGAAGTACAAAACACCAGACACCCAGTTTCATACTAACAGTTTATGACCGGCCACCCCAAATATTTATGTTATTTTTTCCTTGCAGCATGGGTTTTATAAATATTTTTGTGTTTATTTGAATTAAGCGCGCCTACCTGACTCCGAGATTCGATAAGGGTATAGTCAGTGTTGTAACATTGCATTCGACACAACACACAAATGTACGCTAAAAAGTTTTCACGTATAACTTAGTAGTTAGTGCTTTGTAGTATTGTGATAGATAGCACATATCTACCCTCTTCTACATACTGAAGCAATTATTATATTTTTAAATCGGAAATCGAATCGTGTTTGAAACTAACAGTGTGTACAGAGGGTGATTCTAATATGTAACTCAGTTTTAAATTGCATGAAGTCATACATATTGGATTTATAATTTGGGCTCGTCAAGCCACCTGAGCTGGTTTCGCTGACACTTACAGGCACTAACAAAGAAAGAGCATAAGAACGGAGTGATGTCGCCTGACAGCCCTGAAGCGGAACCGGAATATAACCTAACACCACGGACCGAGGCAAAGTATTCAAAGATTGACGAGGAATTCCAAATGATGATGCAGCGAAACCAATTGAATGGCAGCAGAGTCGGAGTCGGAGTTACCGGGAGCAACTACAACTTACCAGTCAGCGTGCCAGTCGGGAATTATGAACAGTCACTCTTGCAAGCCAGTCCACAGATGCACTCCTCTATCAGTCCACGGCCATCGTCTTCAGAAACCGATTCAGGTAAAATATATGAATAGATGAAAAGTAATAATGAATTAATCAGTGCTAAATTTTATAACATAAATCTGAATATCGCAATTGCTAACATTTTAACTAATTGTTTTATCCATTTCAGTTTACCCAAGCGGCGGAATGCTAGAGATGTCAAACGGTTACCCAGGAGCCGGCTCGCCACTCGGCGCGGGCTGTACACCTTCGCCGTCCCCCGGACCTTCTCCTTCTCCACACCGACATCCGCACAAGCCACACTCACACGCCCCACCGCCGCACCATTCGCCCCGTCACAACAACCTGCGCGTCGTCATACCCAGTTCCATGCCACCACCGCAAGACGATATATCTTACACTGGAGAAGTGAGTTGAAAACTGTTTAATGACTATTCCCATATATCCTACTAATATTATAAACGCGAATGTTTGTAAGAATCAATGGATGGGACTCTTGTTCTCTTTCCCAAGAACAACTGGATTTCGATGAAATTTTCAAGGCTGATAGCTTATATCCTGGCTATATAAGGAGGCTACCTAACATCTGCCCTCTCGCACGGGAAAGTTCTAATATATATAAGCAGTCAACCAAACGAATAAATTATTTTATTTAATTACACACTCAACTGTTTTTAATATTTCTTTTGGTATAGAAATTTTTGGTAAAACATAAGTAAAAATATCGGTAAACTTATATAAATATCCATCTAATTATATAATATTATTAATAAATTAAATATTTACGTCTGTTTTCGACGAAGATTTTAGTCTAATTTATAGCATTGCCTGTTCCAGACACCGCTAAGCTACTCAGGACTCGGCAACTTCGGCGGACCACAGGACTTCAGCCTGAGTTCGGACATGGGCATTGGACTGACGTGGGGCGCGCATCAGCTGCAGACTTTACAACACAACAGGTACATGTCTGTGCCCAATTTTGATACTTTTTACGCTTTATAAACTGCTTTAATTCATTCAATTAGTCTCGTATTAATGCAATAGACAGAATGATCTTTGTAGGTATATTATATTTTTGTTTTAAATTATAGTATCTAAATCAACAATTTAAAACCAATTAGAAAATATAAATATAAAAATTATAAGTCAATTATGTAACATAAAAAAATATATACTTCGCCGAGACAGCGTAACGCTGCCGTGACCAGGATTCGAACCTGGGTTACTACGGCCACAACGTAGGGTCCTAACCACTAGACGATCACGGCTATCGAAGCTGGTGTCTGTCTCATCGAAATTTGTCTCTATATTTCTTATAGCCTCTAGCTTGTAATTTCACGGTCGATTGAGTTTCAATTAAATGATTGCCTATTTAGATGTTGTCCAATTCGGAACAAAACAAATTTGGCGTAAAATTATAACAAACTGATAACAAACTTATTTAGTATAATCCTTGTATGAATTGTTCTAAATCAACTTATAGTTGTGATCTATATACGTCGGCCCTTGCTCTTGTTCAGGGTAGAGTGTTTTTTTTCAGCGCCCTTTAGTCGACGCTTCACTTAAATTTCATTAAAGTTAATTTTATATAAATAATAATTACCATACTTATAAAAATTAAACAATGCTTATGTCCCTCTGGAAAATTGGTTTTGCTATTTTCTACCTGGCATCTATTATGATGCAATAAAAATGTTTGTAGGTGAATAATAAAATATAAATTTATTTGCCATGAAATTGGATAATACAAATAAATGCATAATTCCTCCTAGTAAGTCTAGAATTGCTACTACAATTCGCCTTACAACCAGAAGTTGCATTTAGCGTAACGGAATTCGTTACGCACGATCAAATCTTGTTTATTTCTTGTTAACATTGTTAAATAGCAAAAAATTAACATTAAAGCTCTTTTAAATTGTGCCATTATAGAATACCATATATGGTATTCTATGTACCATATATGGTAAAATTTATAATATGACTACAAATTCCTGTAGAATATAAGAGGAACGCACCATCTAGACCCGTAGGTGTCACAAGATCAGACTAAGACATTTTGTTGTTAAGCACATCCAATTAAGTTAATGGTGATAGGGAACCAATCCAGTAAAGGCGAACGGGAGTTACTACGGCACAACATAGATTCCTAACTACTAGACGATCGCGACTACCGAAGGAACTGATTTCAGTTTTAAAACAAGTGACTGCGTTTGTCACAAACAGCAAAATTATTTTGTACACTTTAAACCAAAAATAAATTAAACGTGATTCTTCAGTTTTTTTTCAGTTTGTCTATTGCAATAATATTGACTAATTGTGCACGCTTTATTTGTCTCTAAAGGCAAATTTGTTTGATATTTGGCTAAATTATTATTATTAGTTTTACAAATCGAGACAAAATCAATAATTTTCTTTTGCTTAACAGAAGCAGCCTGCCAGTGCTTGGCGGAGGAACACCACCGCCCGCTGCATCGCCTAGCAACGTGAAAATAAAAGCTGAACCCGTGTCGCCTCCACGTGGGCCTGATCACATGCATCGTGCGCCTGCGCCGCAGCCCGCGCATTTGTCTGGAGGCATTGATGGTACTTTAATACTTATTCCTTTAACTGACCTCCAAAATGAACAGTCGAATTAATAAGAGTATCAAAAAATACGCTAAACTTAAAATACGAACTAAACATTATCTCAGCAAAAAGAAAGCGGTACAGTGTATTTGATATCAATGAGACAATAAAATATAATAGTAATACTTTAGTTGGCACTAAGTTCTGATGATTTTGATTAATTTATCCAATATATGTATTAACAGTGAGTATCATTCAATTTATAGGATCAGTCACATCAAGTAACATGGGCTCGCCGGCCGGGCAAGATATGAGGCACGCCAACACCGTCCCACTAGACTACGAGCAGCCTCATACAAAACGGCCGCGGATCGAAGGTTGGGCCACATAGCTAGGCTATGAGGCCTTCGGTTCCTACCCGAGGCCCCTCCACCCGCACTGCTAAACGGCCCAGGCTAGGTCCAGGGCCACGCACCTCCAAGCCCAACAAACGTGGCTGCAAATCCTCCATCGAGCTTTCGGTACTATACCGTCCTGGTCTACACAAAATGCTCTTTTCCTCAACCGGATTAGACAACCAATCAGAGAACAATTCGGAAGATGTTAAAATGGTGCGGTTATAATTAAATATACATTTGTTATTGGAATCATTGGAGTGATCAGTCCCATGGAAAAGGGCAGATTAGTACTACGCTGTCTTCAAACCTTCGTTTCCCGTAGATGTCGATGTTGATTAAATGTTCATATTCACAACCCTTCTATGATACGTAATTATTAATGTAATGCACATGCAAGTACACTAAAGAGTAAGGATTAATGTTTAAATTAAGTACAACTATGTGTTATAGATGCAACCCTGATCAATTTTAAACTTTAAACGTATATAGATAGAATTCAAATTCCCTTGTATATAGCGACATTATATGTGCAATCCGTGCCATTATCTGTTTAGCTTATAGTTAATTAGTTATAGTGGAAACAAATTCTGAAGTTCGGTGCGTGAACTATTACGAGCAGCCGGAGGGAGAAGTGTGCGCGAAAGAGACCACAGTAATGTGCGAGTGAGTTGGAACTAAACCGACTGTTGACTTTGTGTTAGTGTTTTAAAGTTTTTTTGTGCCATTTTAAAATATCATTAGTGCGACATCCGAACTTTGAATCTTTGTAAATTAATTAAGCGTAGCGTCATCACAGAAGATAATAAGTTATGTATTGGAAAATGTACTTTATCTATTGACATATTTATACATGAGAATCATAATAATATTTACATAATATGTATACACGTCCCGTTAGGAACGAATGTTATGTAATGTAAGTAGGTAAACTTAGGTAGAGATGAATATATAAAGGTACCACACGAAGCTTTAAAATTCTTATGATAACACTCGCACTCTAAGCAGTCATGTAAGTAAACACGTTTCTATTTATACAAAATTTAGAACTCCTAACAAAATTTTAGAAACTATCACTTGAATTTATCAAATTTTTTTATGAATTAAAACTGAAGTATAACACAAAAAAAGCTTAAATCAAATTTATTTCTTTATTCAGAACGTAAGGGAGTGTCTAATTTTCAGACCAAAAACAAAGTCAATTTTGAATATCATTGTAAATTTCTAAACCGTACTTCTAAAGTACCCGCGTTAGTGTTATATTAGTGGCTATTATTGGTTGCTATTGAAAAATGAAGCTTGTTGTTAGTAAAAAAAAAATATATTTTGTTAATGTGATCTGAAGTGTTACATTAAAATTCATATTTTTAAAGTCTTCGACATACACACAGTGTCACACACATGTTAATAATGTTAGCTTTATTCAAACACAGAAATATATTTATCACTAAATCATAAATATTTTCGTAAAGCACTATTACGTCACAAGCCACACTATTTTTAGATCATGTTATATAAACATAATAAACATAACGTATTTCCTCATTATAATATTGTTGTTACCTAGATATCCAAAACGACCACATACTGTAATTGTTCATATATTTCAAATGTATTCTACTTTTATATCACAAATCTAATACTTGAATTTGAAGAATGTTCATCGAACACAAGTTCTCATTTCAAATGATCAACACTCTTAAATCCACGTATTAGGTCCTTTCTCATATCTCCTCACTGTAGTTGCCTTACTCACAGTGCCTAAATGTACCATATTTTACCAAATTTGTATCGTACTATACGTTTTGTGCATCGATTTTTTCACATCCTTATATTTTTAAGTATTTACAATATATATTAATATATATATATATATATATACATATATCAATGTTAATAATTGCAATTGGAAAAACTATTTTCATTTGCATACATAACTATGTGTTTGGACATGTTTAATTGATTATAATTGTACAAAATGTAAAGAAATATTTAGTGTTAGAATAATAGATGGAAATGTATAATCGTCAACTGTATTTGATCGTTAGTTAAAATATTATTAACAATTTCAATGTTACTGTTAAAATGAAACAATTATTAAATAATACGAAGATATCGCTTAATTCTTCAAATCACAGTAACAAAATGTTAATGTATATTTGTTAAAAAAAAAAACTGTACAGGGAAGTACGCAGTTTGAAGTTCAAAAGTCTGAACGAATAATAATTGTATTTTCACATTGTAAAATATTATACACAACTAGATGTAATACGAATAAATATTTTATTACCGGAGCATAATAAATGTTAGCCCTTGTTTGAGGGAGTATATATGAGTACACCGTAATATAATGCTTAGTCTAAAATTGTTAATGTGATATCAATACACTGCACTGTTACAAATATCGTGTTTCAAATTCTAAAATTTCGTTACATCCATTTGTGATCGTTTTCGATCGTTCGTTCCTAATTGTTCCTTTCAATGAAAATTTCGAGTGCTTTGTTTGTTGAAATTTGCTCAACCGTTAACATCCGTACTTCAAGGATTCAATTATATTCTGTTTATCTTACTAAAGTAGCGAATTCTTTATTGATTTCTCAAATCTATCGATCTTTCTATTTGAACAGAGTTGAATCAAATAGCGAGCAAGATATGAGAAAATTTAATGTTGAAATGAGAAATCATTCGAAGATTTGCTATCCTTTTCCCCGTTTCATTCATGTTTAGTGAATTAGATACAATACACGTTGTTACCTAAATACCTATCACAATTGATTGCACTGATCATGTTGTAAAACAACACTTATGTATAAACATTCAGTAAAAATGTTTTAAATATTTTTCGTGTAGTAGACTCAGGGACGATACTTTGTTTGTCTGTTTATGTGAGTCGTTCACTTATTATAATAATGTCTGATAAGAGATAACTATGTCGATTGCACTTTACGTAAATTATCGACTTTCTTGTATAAAAATATATCATCAGTAAGCTGGTATTGGGAGCATTATTTCCGAGGTTGTGAGCTTTGCTATCGGGAATGATTTCACTTTATAATTAATATTTAAATATAATATTAATTTCGCGCACAACCGTGTTGTGTGTTATTGTAAAAAGTGTTTGCATTGTTTTGTTTTGTAGACGTATCTACTTTGTGTATGTTTTTACCTGTATTTATCTAGCTGTGTCACAATAGCAAAGAGTCACTTCAGTTTTACATTATTGCATTTAAATGTTGTAGTCATAAGCATATAGTATCCGAAATCAGATTAGATTTCGACGTAGTACGTAATAGCCCTCTCGTCCACTTCCCCTTTTTGCTATTGCCTCACAGCAATCGTGTACAACCCGGATAGATTATATCGGTATATGAATACATATCCTTATTGAATACTCAAGTCGATTTCACACTTATTTCTCTTGTAACATCAGTTGTGCAATACATAATGTAACAAATCGCTTAGGTAGGTATTAGGTATATTTTTGTTTGAATTTACAAGATGGTAATGCAAAATCTGTTGTATTTTATCGATATTTTTACTGATAATAATGAGGATACCTAAGATTTTCTAAGGTGCCTCATGGAAATTTAAGTCATAATGTATAATTATTTTTAAGAAGAGGCCGGGCCAAATATTGCATTAATTTAGGTCTTAGCGCCTGTGTTTCTGCGCGGCAGCCCAATCTGCCCCATGTGTGAATGAGTAACGATAATAACATCTCAATGGATGAATGGAATATTAATGTTAATGGACAGTGTTAGAAAATTGTTATAAATTATTTTGATGACTGTTCGAAGGATAATAAAGAGTTGGATGTCAATATGGTTTTATTATTTTATTATATGCTATACAATTATACATCCTAGTTATATAATTCGTGCACAACTACAATATTGCAAATATATTCTTCACGTGAATATTTAAATGTTAAGACTATTTGGTATTGTTGATAACAATATCTCCAAATGCACCTTTTGATGCGGTATTGTTTCTGTTTATTATATCTAACCCTGTTCCTGTAAGTTTATCATTATCGAAAATTTCTTGGATTTCATAATCTAAATCGATCAAACTTGATCGCCTAGAATCCCAACCTTTATAATCGTTATGTATTATTATGTTTTCCTGGGTTATAGTTATAATTTGTCCATCACATGTATTATCGGATTCATAACTTGAAGGTCTTTCATTTAAACCTAATTTACTTTCTGTACCATCGTTTCTCAGTACTACCCTCTTCGCAGAAGTTCTAGGCGTTTTAGGAAAGTTCTTGTTCTTCGGTGATGTGATTTTTTTGCCTATATTACGGCATCTTTTTGTAAATCCTCCCATCCATTCAGATAAAAGAGCAGTAGCCGCTATAAGAAGACCTGCACCAAGTAAGAGAAACATGCCTTGCGTATCTTCTAATGTTAAGCCTTTCTCTTCAATTGAATTTATCTTTATTGAGCTATGTACTACCTAAAAATCAATATAAGATAATTTTCCAGTACAATTTAGTAATACAATTTAAGATGATCATATATAGCAACATATTTACTGATAATAATTCTCCTGATTTTGTCCTCTGCATTTCCCATCGAACTTCATCGATCAATTTGTTTATAATACCACTTTGTACCATCCTACTGATATCCTTACTTAGTTTTGCTCCGTATAAAGAATTGTTTGGAAAACCCATGCTGACACCAAATGGTACGAAACATTCATTGGATATATGAAGAAGAGAACGCTTCGATCTGAAATGTAATTTATACTTTAATTATAACCCTTTACTTTATTTGACGTAGACGGGAATATATATAATTATTCTAGAGGATAGATATAAGGCCGCAGATTCTGATCTCCTGTTCAACCACCAACCAATTTTCTGACCAAAATTCCTCAATAGAAGCCCAAAATATGGCAAGTAAGTTGGAAGTGTGTACGGAGTGTACACGAAAACCGTTGGTCCTGCGCCTGAACTCTTTCCGGTTGTGTCAAATTTGCCGACCCATCGGATTACGAAAATAAGACAATAGAGTTCACCTGTTTTTGTGCACACACTTGCGAATCCTGCGCAGTTAAATAGCCTCTCTTAAGATTAGCCGACGTGACTGAAATCGGTAAATCACTATCACTTTATTTGATGAATGATCAAAACTTACTCCGTTTTTGTAAAATTCGCTTGTGCAATATATTCCAACTCCGATTGTGATCCCAAGAATGCGTAAGGCCAGAAAAATGCTTTAGTAGTGTTCTGAATACCAGTTTTCACATCTGGTACAAATTCCAATTTCTTCAAAAGTTTATTAGTTAAGGGATCCGAAGAATTATAGAACCACCTTTCCCAACCACCATGATCTAAGACAAAACGTAATTTAAGAAATATAACATAACATTTAATAATCTTGAAATAGACTACATTCACGTTATTATTTTAACTATTATTTGTGTAATAATGTAATACTATGGAGAAAGAAAGAAATATTTAAAAATTTGATTTTGAAATTAATTCAAAATTAGCTTACCTAATGTTCCAACACGATAAAAACCCGCCAGAAGTTGTGATATCGTATCTACTGTCTCCGGAAATATTGGTAAAGTTACAAATGCTATGATTGATCCTGTGTAACAACTCGTTATAATGATTGTAAATAACCAATACCATCCTACAATATCATAAAACATAATTAGCTATTTGATTATTAATATGATCATCGTTTGTATGAAAATCCATACCTATTAATAATCTTGTAGTTATTTTTGTTGTTTTGCTCCAAGAATTTTCACCGACAAAAGTAAAACAATTAGTGAACGTCCCAAAGACATACCAGAACATGTTCTCAATTTCTCCTTTATTATGAATCAAATGACGTAACGTATGTTTGTCTGAGAAAGCCAAAGGGATTATACCAATTAAGTAAGTAAACGTAAGAGCAACCCAGACATGCCAGTGGAATGGACCAAGTATTGCTCGGTACCTGAAATATATAGATACGTTGTCAATAAGAATGAGCGCTTTGCTTCTAAATAAAGAGATTTATTCCTACAAACCTAGGAAGGGCAGTAGAGGTTAAAGTTATAAATGCTGCACAATCTTGAGAGTGCGAAAAACTAACATCCATATCACGAGTTCTTTCTTTTGTTATATACAAGCCGGCTATGCCGATATCAACTCGACCTGAAGTTACCTCTTTAGTAACGGCGTCACCAGAACTTAAAAAAGTTTAATGATATATTAATATTTTATAATCTGATTAAGTTCTTATGGTGTTATTCATTTATAATATTAGTATTACCCTAAATGAAGCTCCCGAGGTTCAACTAAATCAATAGAGAAATTGTTCTTTTCTGCTAGCATGTTAAGAATTTTTATTTCAATACCATTCCAAACTACTCTTGGATTTCCACCATCTGAATCAGTTTCAATTCTATAAATATTAATATAAAATTAAAATTTATATGAATATATTAAAAAAAAAAGATTGAGATAAGTTAGTACCTCCTAAATACAAAAGGGGGTTGATTTGCAGCAGCAACTAAAAATCGGTGACCAGCGTAGCCATTCGTCATTTTAGTTGGAAATAAATTTACTTTTCGAGAAAATTTACCATGACTCCATGAACACAATATTAACGGTTTGCTAGCACCCAACCCGTCGGTATAGAGAATATGAGTATATAATATGTACGCAGCTTCCTGTTAATTAATTAATTTATTAATTCATTTAATACTAATTATACATTTCGGATGTTTAATTTTTTTTCATGCTCACCGTATTGTCGTCGTCTTTAAAACTTTGCCCAATGATAAGTAAATTAACTAAAAATTTTGACATAGGTCCAGCAAGAAACTCTTGAACAGCCCATTGTGAAGACCTCGCGACCACAATAACCTTGCTTTCTGATAACTTACCCAAAACATTAGCACTTCTCATAACATCAGTTAGGAAAACTATAAAATGATGGCAGTTTCGTCTGGGTTGCAGTAACTTTGGCTCTTCTAAGTAATCTTTTTCACTTATGTAACCATGCATAAATGTGACAGGAAAATTTTTGAATAAGTTTTGAAATAAAAAGTCCTCGTTGGTCTTTATTTGATCATCATAAAGAATCACTGGTGTGCAATCATTGAAATATGTCAATGTTATGTTATTTATTAGATTAGTCAGTGACAAAGTTTGGTCGAAACTTGTACGTTTTTTCAAAAAATTCTCATGCCATATTTCTTCTCTTGTTTTCGGATGTCCATGGAAAACTGGATCCGCACTTCGCTTAACATTTACTGAATTTTTAGTCGTTATTCGAAATATATGTTGTTCGAGACTAACAGACTTACTCATTTTATTATTTTCAGGTCCTAATAAATTATAATTCTTAAAAGATAAACGTTTCTGATGATGTTGTAACAAAAAAATTGATGTAAAATCATTACTATGTGCACTAAAAGTTTCGTGACATGAGTATAATATATAAATCATTGAGATTACAACTTTCATATTTACGATGTTCTGTTAATACTTGAAGCTTAGATCGTAAAATGTGGATATGATGTATCAAGTCTTCTTTTTATAGGTTTTCACGGACCTTGACTAGACTTGAAATAAAACGTATTGACATTTAAGCAGGTGTTATGATTGAAATTTTATTTTTTATGAGCAATTCTTTTTTCATGGTCAGGGATATTATGTTATGTATGGACTCTATGTCGTCATTCTATAGAACAAAAGTTTCGTGCTAAGTAACTTCTTACTTGTTAATATTATAATAATTTTATTTATGTTATAATTTATCTGTAAGTTTATTTTAATTCAAGCTTTTAAGACACACGAACATGAAAAAGAATATAAAATAAAATTACAGATCGTGCACAGAGAAGGGCGTATAAGGGAAACGCAGTTCCTTTTTTTTATTTTTCTAAAATTTTGCTAGTTTCATGTGTGCTCTAAGAATATATTTTCTGGATCGATTTCTGGCAATGACTGTATTTTTCAAGTGAAATGATGGTTTTCAAAACAATTCCGTTACAAAAAAAAACACCAATCTAATCATATCATTTTATTAAGCTGCACAGCTTGCGTTCATTACATGTCGAAGTAATAAAATTACTTGGATGAATACAAAAAGTACATCTGGTAGAAGAAACGGGTCCCAGTATCAAACATCACATACGACATGCATCAAAAAGCCGATAAAAATAATTCTAAATATTTATCAAACATAATTCGCATAAGAATGGAACTACCAATTTTAAATATTATATCTATATTTACAATAATAGGACTTATAAATATTGCAAATTTTTTTAAATATATTTTGCAAGCGCTACTATTGTTTTAGCAGCACCTAATGTGCATTGAATACACTGCAATAAAAAGAATATATAAAATAAATGAAACTTAAGACATCGAAGACATCAAATATTTTGCAAGCTAATTGATTTTTCCAAAGTTCCAATAAGGGTCAGATTTTTACAATTTCCAAATGTTAATAGCGATCACATTAACATGTGCTTCATCACAAATGCGATGTAGACAGACGTTCACGGGACGCTAGATTTATAATCCGAAAAATCGCCAAAACGAAACACAAAAGTTGTAAATTATATGTTAATTACCATTATATCTAAAGCGCTTACAATTCACATAGTCTTAACCTAACACTTAACACAAAGCACTAACTATATTTACAATTGTATAAAAAGGCAGTGTTAACCACAACGCTGGCAAGATAAGAGAAGTATTTCTAAATTTTAATATGGCTCACGTTAAAAATTACAATCAAAATGTTAATGAAGATGAATTCAATAATTGTGGAACTGATAACAACATCGCAGCTCATCTAATTACTATTTGAGTAACTTTGTGATTTCATATAAAATTCTTACGCCTATTATATTATATTCCATTCCACTAAAAGTATTTGAAAAGACCTATTCATAAATTATTACAAGAAAACTATTTAAATCAGAATATCGTAACATCGACAAAATAATTAAATAAAGTTACTAATAATGTTGGACGCATTTTTCTTTCTAAACGGTTGAAAACACATAATATCACAGTTTCCAATACATTACAACTTTATCTAACGGAGCAAAATGTAATTTAATATAAAATATTCAAAATAAACACTCCTTCAACTATGATGAAGTCGCGTATAATTTTACAATTTTTGCTTTGTGACCATCTAATCTAAATGGCACTTACTAGTTGGTGACAAAACAATTTCTATTGACAATAATTTATTAGTGATCCTTGCCTCGTTGGCTTACAAATAAAAAGCAAATACTAGTGGATCATTTTTCAGGATGGATATTATTTATTTTGTAACTACTTAATTGATAGGATTATTTATTCTTCGATGTCATTGTCGATGCGTGATGATCTTATTCCAGTTTTGCCAGTCCAGGGGTATATTTCAGGACAAGGTTGGCATGTCCTCATGTATCTTACTCCGGATTTGTGCCAGAGGTTGCACACTTTCGGATTGTTACATTTCTTCGGTCGGTCCTAAGTAAGAAATTAATAATGTTGAAATATAAATTTGATTGCATATTTTATTTTAGAGATGTATTATAAGCTTACTAACCTGGTAATTGCACTGGAAGGGTTGGAAGTTATTCATTCTCGAAATTGGAGTCGGATCGCGGACCCATTGCAAAGCTTGCCAATTGGTGACGATCCACACATCAGACATTTGATTTATAAAGTCCAAGAATTTAATGAATCCTTCTTTGTGGTGTGGTTGCGTAAACCAAGCAGCGTGGTAGAATAGTCCGAACGGAGCCCTGCACATAATATGGTTATTCAAGCTTAATATTGATCGACGTACAATGTACATGACAGTAGTATATGACTAAGGTAGGTATTTATCTCTTTATATCGAAAAATAATATTCAGTTATTTGTAAATGTAGCTACTGAATTTACCTGTTACTTGTGTAATGTCTGTCAAAGTTCTTTAAAATCATTTTGTACACGCCGTCCGAATCTGGAGGGTTGGCACAGGCATCTCCCATAGAGCAACGACCACCATTGAGATCTTGCCACATCACCATGGGTACCTCCCATACTCCTAAAATGATTTTATTAGTTATAATTGTAATTTGTTAACATCAAAATCATGCTATAGCTTTATTAATATGCATTATAATTATAATATCAGAAAAAATATAAAACCTGGATAAGATTTGGTCGGACACGGTGGTATCATGCAGTCATGGAACAGTTTATAGTCCAAAGTGTAAGGCCAGCTAGGTGGTTTATTCTCATATACAGGAAGTGAAGAATCATAAGTAAAGTTCGAATCATACAACATTTTAAACATCTTGTTGCCACCGACAGACAAGAATGGAGCTCTCATGCCTCTAACATCTTCAAGCTTGACACCTCCGTAAGCAGCTAAAATTTCTCTTTGACCACCAATTTCTCTGTTCCATTTCTTTTGAGAAAATTGCTCTCCAAAACTATGACTGAAAATTTAAATCAACATTGAGATGACAAAAAATAATATTTGTGTTACCTTTCAGTATTTAAATAAATTAAAGCATTTTTAAAGAATATAATTAAGCTAAAATAAGTTAAATTAATAGATATTAAAGTAGATTTAGTACCAACACCAAATACATATTATAAAAAATTATGTTGATATAATGTTTTCAAATTAAAAAAATAATATTCGGTCATCATAAAAATTAACAATAAGGTGCAAAGTTAGGCTCTGTGCGTGTATACTTCAATCACTTACGAAACTGTGTGTGATGCCATCTCGTGTCCAGCTGAATACAAGTTTTGAACTTGACTGTAATCCGTCCATTCGTGTGATACGTAAAATGTAGCAGTAATAGGACACCCGTTAGGGTTTACGCGACCTTTTTCAAATAAGTCAGCGTAGAGTCCTTTATTCAAGTCATTAACCGAGTCGTCAAACGTCAGCAGGACAATTTGCGGGATCTTATCCACCGGTAATTCGCCTATTTGTCGCGGGATGTAGGTAGTGATTGTACGTGTGATTTGGGTGTGTCAAATGTGCCAGGAAGAGGAAGAAATGGCAGGCAATAGAAGGTATAGATGTTAGGTAGAAAGGATGGAAGAAAAGAAAGAAAAACCATTATTAAAAACATTATCATATAAATCATTAGATAGTTAAGATAAATATTTTAATCGTATATACTATACAGCATTAAACAGAATTCTGTATAAATAGATGGCCATAAAACCGTTAGTCAGAAATATGAGTCGATTATTCAGTGCTTACAACACAATTTATTCTTATAGCATTGAATAGTCGACCCTATGCGAAAACTCCATAGATGCTTCCAGAAGATACGTCAGATTTCAGCAATAGTCCATCTATACCTTATAAACTTACGATATAGTATGTGACGCGAATTCGTGGCCATCTGCATATAAATTTTGCACCTGACTATAATCTGTCCATTCATGGGAAACGTAAAATGTGCCAGTTATGGGACATCCATTTGGATTGACACGTCCCCTTTCAAAGAACTCTTCGTAGTATATTTTATTTAAATCATTAACAGCATCGTCGAAAGTTATTAGGACTATTTGCGGTACTTCGCTGACAGGCAAATTTCCTAAGATAGATTATTGGATACAATATTTTACTATTTATTATTTTACAAACAATGAACTAACTAGTTATAGTTCCAATTTCACAAAATCGAGCAATAATATTTTTTATCACATACCAGGGATATCCTTTCCTCCACAAAAGCAGTCAGGCAAGAGACAAACATCTTTTCTGCATTTTGCTGCTGTTTTATCAGGTGTAGGTTGTGGATACACGGGAGCTGGACGACTTGGAGGATTCGTGTAAATATCCACTTCAGCCACCTTAGTTACTATAGCAGTGGATGGTTTCAATGTTGGTCGACTGCGACTGTACAAATTATTAACAACAAATTAAAATGTTATGAAGACTCAATAACACAAGGGTAGCAAATATAAACAATATGGTAAAGTTATCTAAGCACTACAATTTTATGTATAATTGTAATTCTAACGTTGGGGGTGTTCTTCTGTTAGGTGTCTGTTGAGCCGAATCAGATGCACCAGAAGTTGAATAATGAGCAGAACCGCGACCTCGTGTGCTGGTATTTGGCCTGTAAAATAAATATTTCGAGTAAAACGCTCATTAAAAAGAATAAATTAGTATGCGTGTTTTTAGAAATAAGCAAATCAAAAAGAATATCCTTAAAATAATATTCAATTGATCAAAATTATAAATGAAAAAAGTAATATTTAGATGAAAAGGATTCTGATTTTTTACATGCAATCGTATATATAAAAAATTAATACACTTGCTATATCAGGTGCATTATTAAATAAATATGATGAATTGCGATGTGGTGCAAACAGTATGACAGGGCTAACTACATTGAGGAACTTTCTACTGAAAACAATAAATGATCTTAAATAATTAATTAAACACATTGTTTATTATTATTACAATAAGACAAGTTTTAACAATAAAAACAGCATGGTGCAGGAAACGGAAATGGTCGCGCCAGGAGTTAACAATTCATAAATGAAACTCAACCGACTGGAAGTCCCCCAATGAGAAATAATAATATAATAGAAAGTATGATAAGCGAAAGATTTTAGCTATGGGTGCCATTATCAATGTTTAGAGATATGTTCATTCACATGCCAGTTACAACGCGATGCGGAAAGTAAGGAGTATGGAGCCTCCACCGTCCATTAATTATAATGAAATACATTAGAATGTTACGACTACTGGCCGGCGAGTACCTCTGATATTTGATTTCGTTGCATTTTGGATTCACTTGCAGACTGTTGTCTGATGAACAATTGGACGACGATTGGTAACTCCTGCGCCCACCTCCAAGATTTGCCGCAGCTAACTTTATGGCAGGGTTGATTCGAGAGGCACGAGTTGGAAAGGATATGCTTTTAGTCGTCGGCTTTGTTTCTGTTTCAGCTTTCAAAGTAGTAGTCGATTTAGTAGTACTAGTAGTTGAAGCAATGTCACTTATATAGTCATTTACTAGTCGTGGATTATCAGTTTTAGTCAGTGCTTTAACATTTTCAGAGCTCACTACAACTATTGGTGTTGCATCAGTGTAATCATTGTTTTTTTGGTTCTTAATCTTAATATTATCATCAGGTGTTTCCTCAATATTAATGATACTTTGATATTTTCTCGACTTTTCGATGTCTGGCTTACCTTTTACAAAAGTACTAAATTTAGATTCATAAATACCTTTTTCTGACACATAATCAGGACTGGGAACCGTATCTACTAATCCAGCTTCCGTTTCAGTATCAACTAAGGGTCCTTGATTTGTTGAATATACAGTAGGCATTGTTGATGAGGAATAGTCATTCCTTATGTCTTTGTTTGGTCCAGTAAATGTAATAGTCTCGCCAGTCGGAGAAACGTATCGAATGATGTTAGGTTCTGTTATAATTTTCAATTGTTTTAAGTGGCTTCGGAAAGGTTGTTCAACAGGGTAATGTTTTATTCTTTGAGATTCTATGTTAATAACTTTATCATCAATATGGGGTGGCACAGATGTATACTCTATATTTTTTGGAGTAGAAGAACTTGGAAAATTACTTATAAAGCTTTTTATGACACTTTTGACCTTACCATTTAGTACTTCAGTTGTCTGATCGGCCATAACTTCGTCTTCTACATGGTAGAGATAATAAGAGGGTTTTTTAGAGAAGTTTGGTTTAGATTTTTCAAAGGTGTCTAATCTGGGTGTAGTTGAAAAATAGCCCTTAGTTGTACTAGATACAGTAGACATACCATCAATATCTTGCCTAAAGTTTTCTGATGTAACTCTTTCAGTATTTCTTAGATTATCCAAGGTTTTATATGGTGAAACGATAGGTTCATTGTAGTTATCACTAAAATCAATTTGTTTCCAGTTATCTGAGTCCTCAACGGGATATACACTTAAATTAAATTTATGATCATCGCTTATATTGTGCGAATTTCTTTCTAAAAGAGCTTCTGTATTAATGGAATATTCCGTAGATTCGTCATTATTGACAGGACGTTTTAAAACAGTTTTTAAGTAATATTTGGTATCTACCGTAGTTGGTGTAGTACTTGTACGAATTCTAGTTCTTGGTGTAGATTTGCGTACAGGAGATGTCAAATAGATGGAAACATCGTCATCGTTATTATTTGTTTCCGAACTAGTGTCTTTTCTTCGCGATGACTTACTATCATCATAAGTGGCTAATTTCTTCTTTTGTTTTGCAGTGTCACCGTCATTACTTATGTCATAATGAAATCTTTGTATATGTTGTTTTTTGTTGTTACTAACGCGATTGTTTTTTGTTCTAGACGTTGAATACTCATCAAAAGGTTTTGAAATTAAAGTTAACGTATAAGGATTTTTAGTATCATTAATGTTCCGACGGAACGAAAAGCCAGTCGAGAGTGAAAACATTTTTTTATTATTTTCAATTGAACTATCTTTTTCTGTCTTAACAGTATCCTTACGATTGCCGTTAGTCACACGAGAAGTCAGTCTACGAGTCGGTAGTTTTTCTGTCGATGGTTCGTCTAACCTATACGAGTTGTCTGTCCTTTCAAAAGGTTTAGCGAGGGATGAGAAGTTAATAAGAGGTGAAATTGTAGAAGGAATTAGTGGTGTGGATTCGCTAAGAGATCTTTGGGTTGATGTGGAAACGGGAACGCGAAAACGATTTTCATCACTTGATGATCTGTCGAATACAAAGCAAAGAAATGATTCTAAATTCAGCTCTGAAAAACCGACGCCTATTAAGTTGATATTTTCAACTGAACTTAGAAACCATATCTGTTTTTATATGATAGATTCATGATCGCATAATGATTAATAAAAAAATTACATTGTATGCGAATAGAATTTTTCACATAAAATAAAGATACTACAAAAGGCAAATAAATCTACAACTACATCATAAGGCAGAAAATAAGTAAATTAAAAATTATAAAATATATTATATACATTAAAGGAAAAAATAAATACACGTTTTATTACAACAACCTTTAAACCGATGAAAATTATTAAGTTCCAAGCCTATATTAGTGATTAATTACTCTCAGTCTTAAGGTTGCTTTTTAAATTGAAAGATGAATGAAACATGAAAGTATTAAAAATCACGTCGAAGTAATGAGATGTGTATGAGAATGAATTTGGGTGTAATGATTTAAGCCTTGATGATTAAAGATTTAGAATCACGTAATCTTTTGTAGTACCTTGGAGTATATCGAGACGGGGTCATAGCTTCGGTGTAGGGTGCAGTTGTTGGACGTCGTGTGGTTGTGGTAGTAGTGGTGGTAGTAGTAGTAGTAGTAGTGCTTGTGCTAGTTGTAGAAGGAGTAGTGCGTGGGGAAGTTGCTTCATAAACAGTCGTCCTCACGCTGCTTGGTACATGATCATACCCCAATTCGTTACCTTCGCCCCTGGATTATTTTATTATAAACGTTATAAATAACTTTTCAATTTAAACCAGATTGTTCGTTTTAATTATAATGTATTCATAAGTTACTATTTAAGAATATTACCTTGTCGGCTGTCGAATGGAGGACTGGTATTGATTCTGGTTGCTTATCTGAAAACATTTTCGTAATATAATATATATTAACAGCTGGCGATGATTTTATTGTGCATAGATAAAATAATTAAAAAATACTAATTATATAATTTACAAGTAAGTGCTTAAACCTAACACCTTCTTACTGCTTAATTAATCTTATATACTTTCCAAAGGTTGTAGAAAAGATCGCTCTCTTAGCGAGAAAACATCGTTTTGCGCACTATTTTTGTTTTTTTTTTATTTGTTTTTTTTTATTTTCAGTCATAGTTTCAGTCTTAGTTTACACTTAATCATATTCTATTTTCATGTGTATATATTTTCGAGATGGAGAATTTAAATTCATACCTGTCCTTGAATAAGAGCATCATCATAGTCGTCAGGAGAAACGGGTCTTGGAGAGTAAGTCTCAACAGGTCGGCGAACTGGCGGTGGTGTTCCACGATACGTCTGCTGGACTGCTGGTCGAAGCGAAGCCGTATTATAGTGCTGCACATAGTCTGCCAACACCGGTACCGTTCTCCCGTTAGTGTGTTAAAAATCCTCAAGGTATTATTAACCCAATTTATCAAAACATGGTTGTTGCAAATCAATTAATTTCTATTAGAGGGTACTATTACCATGTTAAAGAAAACGGGTACTAAGGACTATTAATTAGAATGCAAATAATATGTTACAATTACAGATGCTAAAATAGGACTGAAGAAAATTCCAAAGTTTTTGTTTAATATAAATAATTTATTAATAATATTTACAACATTATTTTAGGTTTTATATCGAATTTTTTATCCATAAACCTGAAACAGTTTTGAACATCGCTTGAATAGTTAAATGTACAATTAATGGAATATTCAAGAATTTGTATTACGAACACAATAACATGCTTTTTGATAAGACAAAATAACATTTATATGTTCACTAATAATTATTAATCAAACCAGGTAACACTTAAATGAACGGTTTCAAATACAAAATTATTATGATACAAGTTTGTCCACATGATCGATAATAATTGAGTGCTTTAAGTGCATTTTCCTCACCTGTGTCCTTGTACAATTCACCGTCTTCATCGTAAACAGCATAATAAGGATCATATTGATCGGGACTGTAAGTTTGAGAACCATTGTACAACATTTTAGGCCGCGGGGTTGCAGTATACGAAGTAGGAGTAATACTTTCGGTCGGTTCCAATCTGAAGTATGAGAAAATTGTACAAAACAACTTTAATTTTAAAGAAAAACAACAAATCAGTGTAGAATAATTAAAATTAAGCAATAAAAACAACAACACATTTTACCTTAGATTAATACTACACAGTGTATCAATAAAGTCGTCATTAATAAGCGATATAAAAAGTCATAAATGTTAAATATATTGCTAGTCAAATATTCTAGTCTGGTCTAGTCAGTATTGGATATTTAGATAACAAATGTGACTTATATGAGTCGATTTAACGCCATACCATAGAAGATCGTCAAAGAAGGAGTAACAGAACCCACCCTCTACAATATGTCCAAAAGTTACCTATATAGAGAAGAATATTCGGAAAATACTGTATATTTGTTAAGTATAAAAGAAATAGTATAATAAATATAGCTTAGTGCAGAAAAAAATCATCACGTCGGAAGGCAATATACATAGCTGTGCGGCACAATATAGTTTACTTAGTCATTGCTAGTTTTTACCTGTTAGTTCTATCGTCATGATTAGTCTTTGTAAAGCGAGTCTCTTGTTTGTAGCTGTCACGAGGAGTTGTAATAAGCATTTGTGCCACTATATTATGATGTCGTACTCTTCCTCTGTTCTTTTTATTTTCTTCATCAAGATCATTTTGAGTTTTTTCAGTAGTTGGCTTAGCTAACCTATGCCTTAATGTATAAGGACGCAAAGTTGTATGATTCAGATATTTAGGAGGTCGCAATGTGTTTGGTCTATTGTCTAATCGAATGGGTTTTCTTAAATGAACAGTTCTATTACGATGATTATTATGAGTAACGCGATAACCAGAACCATCGTGGTGTGTGGATATTGAGTCAATCATTACCGGCACTGGAATCTTACCGTGTACATTTTTATTTGATTGTTTATATGGTGTTTTCGTAACAACCGATACATCATTATGATTCTTAGTAACAGCTTCCTGTTTAAATGGATTATATTTATTAGGTTTTGCAGAGATTTCGGGCTTGACGCGTTGATTTATATCTTCCTCGTACGATGTGTCTTCGTATTCCTGATAATTTTGTGCCATTGGAGGTCGCTGGGGCTTAATTTCAGAACTAGGCATATATTTAGGCTTTACAACTGGTTCATAATAGTATTGTTCATCTTCTTCATCATAATAATAGTCATTCATTTCAGGTGAAGGTTTTGGTATAGGTTTTCGTTTGGGGGGGGCCTTCGTTGTGGTTGTAGATAAAATATTATTATTGGGAATTTCCGTAACTGGATTAGGTCTATTAGACGTAATTTTTGGAAACGTAATATCAGTTGAAGGATTGTTCCAGAACTGTTGCAAGGTAGATAGATGTTGATTAGCTATGTTAGGTAAAGGCTTTGGAGTTGACTGTGAAAATGATAAAATTAACGCATTCATTGGCGAGATAGTTGACGTAATATAAGGTTTTCTGTTTGACAAATTGTTTTGAAGAGTTACAATATTATAATTATTAGGGGTGGAAAATGCTGTAGGCGAGCCTGTACCTGTTATTATTGTATATGGTTTTTGTGTAACTGTTTGCCTCGTAGGCTGAATAGTACTTTTTATTGCAGCATTAAAGCTGTGACTTATAGGAAGTTGACGATCATCATTGAAGTTAGGTGGTTTTAATCTTGGTTTCAGAGATTCCAAAGGAATTCCCGCGCCTTTTTGTGTTTGTCTATTATAATTTTGATCTTGAGTAATCTGTTGAGATTGATGATAGTTTTGAGGCCTTTGAACAACTTTTTCTTGTTGTGAGTACTGTGATTGCTTTTGGCCAATATTTAAATTGCCTTGGTCAGATCCATCGTTACTTAAACTCACAGGCATTGTAAAAGGTTTTGGAGTACTTATTCCTTTATACTTTAAGGTTGAAGAACGTAGACCACTATCGGCGTATGCTGGAGTCGTGAATATATTATTATTATTATTAACTACACGTTCTGGGTTTTGTTTTGTTGGTTTCTGCGTTGTTAATCCAATCACAGAATAGTGATTTCCTTGAAGTTTTGCTAAGAACGCATCAAAGTTAAAATTAGGATTAGCAAATGGATTTTCTATGTTTGCATATTTATTGGAAGGATTTGTATATCCATAAGGCAGATTAGACGTATCTGGATGAAAATTTTGACTGTACTCATGATCGTCTTCTTCAGATGAGTTTTCTTCGTCTTCAAATGATTCATTTTCATCATAATCTTGCTCTTGAATGATTTCTTTAGGTTTATTGTTGTTCATGAGGGTTGGCTTTGGGTGTTCGTTACTGATTTGGGTGTTTGGTAAATTATTCTGAACTCGCGTTGAAGGAGTAATTTGTATTGGTTTACCAGTAACAATTGAACTTGAAAGGAGAGAAGAATCAGGGAAGGAAAATAGATTTGTTTGTTTATTTGGCGATGGGGATTGTGAATTGAGATGATTATTATTTCTATTGTCATTTTCTTTTAGAACATTATTGTAAAAACCACCAGCTAGAGTAGGAAACGAATTTTGTGTATTAACTAAAGAAGATATAGGTGGACTTTTTGTTATTATTTGTGTAGGTGCATTATTTTGTGTAAACGTTTGTTTTGATGGATCCGGCAAACTTGCTTTAAATGGCCTTACGGTTTGAGTATTGCCGTTTGAATATGGTGAAAATGAATTATCGAACGCAAAATAATTATTATTCGTATGGTATGGTTTTTGGTTATTTATAACATCGTGATTGTAGGTTTTGTAAATGGGCTGAAACCTTTGACTTTGTATGTTTGGATTATAAATTAATTGCGGGTAATTCACAATTTTTAAAGGTTTAGCATTTTGCCAATTTTTTGTCGGTATTTTATGTCCATTTTTAACATAAAATCGAATTTGTCGTTTTCCTCTCTCACTTTCATCTAAATTTTCATCATCATACTCCTCTAGTTCAGTTGAAGGTTCATCGAATTCAATATATTCCATGACTTCATCATTATCATTACGTTTAGATAATTCATCCGGTATTTTAGATACATTTAGCATAGGATCTGCAATTTCTCTTTTTTTTCTCGATATAGTGTTTGTTATTATGTCATAATCATCACTAATTATGTCATTCACTGTACCTGTGTCAGTCGAAAAGTATTTTTGTCTGTCAGAAGAGTCAGTAGCGTCGTCATATTTACCTCCTCTGAAATCATATAGTCGTGTAAGTATTAAAGTGAATATGTAGCAATTTTTATAATTATTTATTTTCTATATTTTACCTATACGTCTGAGGCGCTTGAGTTAAAGGAGCCGTTCTTCTGTCATCAATTTGAGTACCAAATGAAAATGAACCAATTTTACTATTTTGATTAATCGAAGCAGGAATAATGTTCGAGTTAAGTGTTCTTCCCGAACTTATGGCCTGGGACCCGTAGCCATCTCTGTCCTTTTGAACTTGTCCTATCGTCGAAGGCTGTCCTCTGTATACTCTCTGCTGCCTGTCATTCTCAATCTCTTCAACTGGCGGTAAGTCGTCCACTTCAGCATACAACTGTTGTTGCTAAAATTAGACATGTTCGTATTTTAGTTCAATAATTAGGTACATTGTAGTAATTGCTAATATTTTTTTGTTTAATTTTACTAACCTGTTCGTATTCTTGTCGATTGAATTTCGGTTGTCCTCGCGAAGTGATTACGGGGTTGGGCTGCGTTCTCGGCGGCGGCGGTGGATTGCGTCTTGGTGGATATAGTGGAGGTTCCCTCTCATTCAATCGCTCTAAGTCTTCCGCAACCACGGCACCGGTGGCATCGCAGCCCACATTACGCGGCCAATCACAAGTTTGGAGCTCGTGGCTGTAACGTAGATTGCACTTATATTAATTTAAAAGATATCTTAATAGTTTAATATGATTTTAAATTAATAAATTTGTAAAGTAATTATTATCATACTCTTATATTATGTATTTATAGAAATAACTATACCTGTACATAAGGCCACCAGTACAAGATTCGAGCAAGGCGCCGCCGAATACACAGACATAGTACAGCGTGCAGTCGGTGGGATGCGGGTAGTAGCCGAACTCTTCAGGGCAGTCGAAGTCAATAACTCTCTTGGACGCTCGAGGAACGCTCCGGGAGGAACCGGAGCGCTGCCGGGAACGGTCCTGTGCCCCGAGACATTCTGAAAAAGTATAAAAATAGGATTCCGATTATCAAAAAAATAATAATCTATACGTATAATACACGACTATCATTGCATAGCTTGATGACTCGACTATGATTCAGAATGAAATTTCACGATTAACTCGTAAACGCAAGAGATTATGCAATAACTATAACATAAAACATAATTATACCCTACTTTTACCGAATATTTAAACATATAGGAAACTTTATAAACAAGATCGTGCTACTAATAGCCATATACAGTAAGAGCTAGGTATTCAGAACAATTGCACCACCGGCCTTGTAGATAACGTACTTGACAACAGCGTTGCATTCTCTTAAATTCACTGGACTGATTTAACCACACCTTACATTATTTACTTGCAATATTGAAATCTATTTGCTGTAATAGGACACGCATTTGTGGCTTTCACAATATTAGAATATTCGGTTTCACAAGTTGGTAATGGGCAAGTTTAAAGCATTGTTTTGTAAATAGTTACAACGATATTTGCTAAGAATTATATATAACATACAATTGACCTTTAACAATAAATTGAATTTAATTAATTAAATATTTACGAACTCCAGTATTTGTTCAACTATTTGTTATGTTCAGTATGAAATGTTTCATGAACGTAAGCATGAACGTAAGTGTCTTAACTTTTTTTTTAATTTCTCTAAGTACAATGTAATTTTATCTTAATTCGAATAACCTGTCACGTCTAACATTCACGAGCGGTGTGGGATTTAGGACGAGAGCTCAGTCTCGCGCACGTTTGAGTTATTATATGCAATATAGAAGATTATTAAACGTTCAATTTCATTCACCAAGATTATTTTATATTAAGCTTTAACGAAAAATACACTCATAAATTTAGATGACGTTGTTAATCTAGTGGCTCTAGACAATATATCCTGAGAATTGGTCGATGGGTTATACCTTAGGTATTACGGTGTTTTTACAAGAATTACAATCTGCCTCGGAAAGCACATGATGCCATTGGTTAAGCAGTAAAGTCATTGGAGTGGTATTGGATTTGTCTTAAATGAAAGTAAAGATATACAATAATAATATATTATTTTTATTTTACTTATTATGGACTTGGAAACTATAATATATATATAGATACGTATAAAGCATAAGATGATGATTTCCACGTAAGTTATCATCATCAACAAGAATTTGATTAACAAAAGCTAAGGTTAATCATGTTTATTAATTATATATTTAAAAAAAAAACAAAAAAGGCACAAATATTTAACGAACAATTGTGCATAGATAATTGCAGAATAGTAATAGACTATAATAACTGTGTATCCGATTGTAAAGACAAAAAAATCTCAAGTACTCATTACGATTCCAACGAGTTGCAACAAAACCTCGAACAAAATTTTTCTAACAAAGACAACTTACTATACACAATAGTTAATAGTAATAGTTAAACAAAGCGGTATTCTCCCATGAAGCGAAATAACGCAAAACAATTCACCGTGTCATTTACATTTTTTCAATTAAATAAAAATCTTTACCGTACTTAATTTAAGAGCTATAATTGCAGGAACACGTGAAGTGTCGACATGGAGCCCTTGAGATCGGAAAATAAATTGTTTACAAGATAGATGCTTGTTTTACTATGATAATAGAATTAAAGGCTAAACTCAAGGAAAATGTGTTGTGACCCATCGTCACTATAAATACTACAATTTATCATGTATTTTTGTATATATTTCTTTAAATAACTTACATTCTTAATATAATTATACTTTGTTTTTAATAATGATCAACTTCCTTTCTGGTCATGGGTGAAAAATAATTTGTATTTGAGGTTAAAATTCCGTATCAATCCAATAAATAAATGTCACTAGCAGCTTCTTACACTCCCGTGAGAACTCTTTATCAAGTACGCAATGCTTTTAGCCATTCGAAATCATTCCGCTTATGAGAGTGAGTACGAGGTAATAAATAGTGCAGTGTGCTTGCGCACACACAGTGCACTATATACGTCCTGCGGAGTTGGCTAGTCTCTCTTAAGATTTACTACCGTGGCCAAAATCGATAAGGAAATCATAATTTATTTGAAAATACTAATTTTGAATTTCGAATCAGAATTAGCTATTTTAATTATTATTTTTTAAACGTGAACAAATCTAGAACACCATATGGCTAATACTTCCATACAACGATCAATCTTAGCCCGCTGTTATGGCGCAAAAGTTCACAAAGCTACGTAGCCTTGAACTGATCATAGAAAACCGAGATAATGATACAGCTGTGTGGGAAATGCTCCGAAGATTTACAGCCATGTGTTGAAATTCGTTTACCGTATACTCCAACAACGTCTGAGTGAGTTGATCTGATTGTATTAGAACGAAAATTCATCAACAATAAATCAAACATAATATATGTATTACATAACGTATAGGGCATCTTCTGCTCTATATTATCAAATGATTGGTGAAACTTTAGAAAAATTGTACTTTTCGCGCTATTGTAACCAATTTGATTACAAAAGTATCAAGATAATACTGTATATTTCATTTTGAGTTTTAGAATAAATGCAGTATTATTTTAGTGAACAAAGAACATAAACTATATATTATACAAGAACATAATAAATAAATAAGTAAATAAAAATAAATAAGATATTATTTTAAAACGTGTATTATTCTGATCTTATATTATAGTTTTTATGGTTGGACATTGACCTGCAGTTGTAAGTTTCCTTAATTTAATTCAATTTCGATTAAAGAACAAGTCTGCTATTTGGCGCCGAGCAAGGTGTAGGCGGCTAGAATGATATCTCCTGGTTGCTAAGTAATTTGCATCGTTTGCGGGTCTGAATGCATTAACACCCACTAATTTTCTGACTAGTATGGAACTGCGATGTAAAAAAACTTGTCAAGAGCGAGTTCGAACTCAGACGTAGAGGTTTTCGTGCAAATCCGTACATTCGGGAAGTAATTTCTATTATTATTATTATTATTGTCCCAGGATATTAATTTCATTAAATTTCTTAAGTAATGCAATTAAACGTAATAAAACAAAATTTTAAACATTCTCAGCTTCTAAAGCATTAAACGACCCATTTCATTTGATTCCTCACATGGCGCTAAGCCGATTTTACTAATATACGCAGAATAAAATAAAAAAATAATAATCACTATATTTTTTTTATGATGGACGGACTGATAGACAAAAGCAAAAGTCCCATAAAGGTTTCGTTTTATTTTTACATCTGAAGTACGGAATTTTAAAAATGGAATAAGTGCAAATGAACTTGTCCTTAATTGGAATCAAGACACAGACAGTGCTTTACAAATGGAAGAGAACTGTTAATTGTATTAATTAATGTCGTTGAAGTTTAAATAAAAACTTCTCGTTTTAGTTTGAAGTAATGACTAATTTTAGTCAAGTTTTTAAATATTTTGTTCAGATACGTATGTTAAATGTTGACGCGTGGGTCGAGAAGGATATACAGTAAGTAGGCAGCAAAACCTTCACGGTTGAATAGGTCAACCTATTATCTTGATATATATTTTAGAAATAGAAACCCAATTTCGACTGATTTACCATTGCTCTATTTAAACTTAATTTACATAAATGAGTATTAAAAACAATAAAATGTTCTAGCAAAAAGACGCTTGTGAATGCTATGCGCTCAATGCCAATTACCACTCGTATAGCCCACTATATCCCAATAGTTTCTCTGTCAAAATTGATTATATAAAAAATTTGTATAAAAACTGAAAACACGAACAAACTGATCCATTATTCACACGAATCACATGTAAAATTGTAACATTTATATTTGCTGCAAGCTGCTACAATAATGGTTTTGTAATTTAAGTCTTATTAACTACCTTAAGTCGTGGAACTTTTATGCAACTTAGTTTATAGCACGTACGGCACTGCATTTTGTTTCAGATTTGTCATTTGATATGACATTAATGTTATGCAACTGCGGTTTGTTACTGCGACATTGTGCTATATTCAGTTCAAAATATATTAGTTCTTTAATATTTTAATCAGCAATCGCTTGACCTATATTATAACTAATTCGATATGCTGATTTTTACAAAAACAACAAATTTGATAATTACATTAACGTTCCTTAATAATTGAATTTAAAAAAAACAAGCATAGTGGGAGAACATTCCTGACTCTCAAGACCATTATCAATAATAAACTTGAAAAAAGAAACGTCAACAATTATATGATTTTTATATTAAAAGATCGAGAATATTAAAGTTATTCTAAATTATTATATCGCGTGAGTGCTAATGAAATAAAAAAACGCAATGAAGAACCTAAGCTTAATAACTCTACCTTATATTCATTAGGTCGCGTTGCTTGGCATTGGTAGAGCTGTAAGATAAAATCTAATGTGAGATTTATTGCATCTGTGTTGTCAAACTGAATAAGTTTATGATATTTTCCAAGCCTTATAATGGGTTAATTCATATATATTTTGATATTCGAATGATTTTCATTTTGATTACTCTATGGGTACATGTAAATTCATTGTATTTCTAATACTGATTTCTGATTACATTAACAATACTAATCGTGCAGACAGAGAATGGTATTCAAACAGTTTAACCTTTTTATATCTGCCGCTTCTATCGTTTTATAAGACTGTCCATTCGTGGTAAGAATAAATCACTACAAAAAAAGTAAAGTTTAAGTGTAGCAATGTATTTGTGGTACAGTAAATACAAGTAAGTAAAAGTTTCAATGACATAACAATACTATTTATACAAATTATATTCTTTTATTATATTTTTTTAATCTATGAGCTAGTTAATATAATCGGCTTATATTGTCTCAAAAAATATGACTTCGATATTTAAAAAGAATATAGCCGAGTTTGCGCTTGCTCTAACAATTGAAACTTCATGTAGAGCCTTGAAACTGTCTCACAGTAAATTCGTTATTAAGAGTAACAATAGAGTGGGCGTGTATTTCACTAGGAGCGTATGGTCGAGCAAAAACCAATTAAAATCAATCAGTGTTTATGTTCTTGATTTCGCCACACATCAACGACCATTTGACATGTCAATAAATTATATGAAACCTTGACTTATAAGTTGCAACAATTTTCTATGCTGTCAAAGTTGATTTTAATGTACCATTTGGTGGTTGAAATTTATACAAAAAACACGCAAAAACATCTGTGTGAGAGGCTAACCTAAGTCTGTAGAAGTATTCTAATTTAGATTTGGTGAATACAGTCGAATGTATTAGGTACTATAAGTATTTGCTACGATGGACTTTTACTAGGTGATAGATACCATACAGTATACAAATTAAAAAATAAGTTGCTTAAGTATTTAATTCATTTATAACGTAAATAATAATGTTAGGAACATTTTTGTTTACATTGTCGAGATATTATCGTCAGGGCGGGTAGCGCTAGTGATCAATAAAGTTAATGCGATTTACTTACAGACACGTAAAGGTTACTTGATTTAGATTTGAATGTACGTAAGTGGTCTACTTATTTATAGTTTTTATGCTTGGGCCTTGTTGTGAATGATTTAGAATGCATAAAACAATTGATTAAAAATGCGAGTATGTTGTACACAAACTTGCATAGAAACGTATGCTTTACATTTAGTTGTACACCTCAATAAATATTTTTGCATATGAGCATATGGGCAACCTGATGGTAAGTGGTTACCAATGCCCATAGATATTAGCATTGTAAGAGATGTTGACCACTCCTTACATCGCCAATGCACCACCAACCTTTGGAACTAAGATGTTATGTCCCTTATAATTACACTAGCTTACTCACCCTTGAAAAACTGTAACAAAACGATATATATTGCTCTTTGGTTGTAAAACATCTGACGAACTGATACCCACCCAGACAGTTGCATAAGGCCTTACCACGAAGAAAATAAAAAAAAATACACCTATTTTAGTCACGTAGATAAAATTTAAATACATATGCAATTTAAACTAACTAATAAAACCATGTTTTGTTTATAAAACAATGTTTAAAATTTAAAACTCGTGAACAAAGTGAAAACCTTCCGCTCGATCTCATAACCTCATTTTTTGTGTCGCGAAGTACAGCAAAGAATTTTTATAGAGTTAAATCGACCTTGCTACTGTTTTTGACTCACTATTTTATAAATACATATTATTATTTCACGAACTTTTTTTTATATTAACGCTTAAATTTTTCACCGAAGGTTGTGAAAGCGCCTGCAATTGTATTGACATATTTGAATATAGTCTGTTTTTTAAACGATTTATGTAAGCTTCATAGTCAAAGTAAAAAAATGTACGAAGTCGACCTTAATTCACCGAACTTTCCTAAAAAAAATTGGTTAGTCCACATTTTACTACAACAAATTGCTACTTCGTGCTTAGTATATAAATAATAACCATAAAATATTAATTAGTTAATTACAATTTATAAAATGCAACTAAACGAAAAACCACTTTGAGTATAATTAATTTAACAAATACGAAATAATAGTACGTTTCTCAGAAATTTCAACGTCAAGCAAATAATAATACTAACATAAACCTAACAATAATAGCTAACTATAATTATTCCTTCCAGAAACATAGCCGGTTTGAAATTATTATTTAATACAATTACCTCTATATAGATCACTTGTAAGTCGTAAACCTTGGCATTAAGTTTAGTACGAACGTTGTACATAATTTAAACAACTAGCAAACTCTATATTCTTACTAAGAACTATAAGTAATTAATACACATCGACTAAGCTTATTTAATATAATAATTATACGAACGAAAACAATACTCAAATATGGCACCGATCATAAAATGAAGAAAACGATGTAAAGGTTTAATAATTTAAAAACCTAAACTATGCCTTGTTCCCGAGCAATAAAGTGCGGTTAAGATGGTATTGACATTCACTTACGATCTTACGCCATGAATGACAGAAAGACATAGGAAATGTACAATAACGGTTGTTCCATATTCAACCTTATATCCTTAGTAATAAGTTATGATTGGACCATACTAATTTGAAATAACCTTACAAACGTCATTGTGTTCTTAATTTTCGGACCGTTTTTGAAGGGTTTACCACTAATCTAGTACATTATTGATCGAAGACATATATAAAGATAACTCTAGATTGTCGATGGTTATTATGTATTATGAATTTAATTCACAATTCAAAGTCAACGCATAATATATTACTATAAAGTAGGTTGAGGAAATATTATTGTGAAATATTTCGACTTTGTGTAGCTTGCTTTAAGTAATAGAGCATAATACACGCTTGGATTTATTTTATAATCCTTAAATAATGTTTGAAATTATATGAAACATTTTATTTCAAAAAATAAGTTCAATTTATTTATTGTCAAGAACATTTCAACAGAAATGCCACAGCAGAAATATTTTGCGTAGCCTTTGCCGTTGCCCTTGTCCAACAAATGGAATATTATTATAAGACGTTATTGTATTAATTTTTAATGTTGTAATGTTTAAAAATAAACTACTTCAAAAACAAATTGGACTGCTACACTCAGAATCATGTAACAGTTATTTAGGTACCCCGTAGTACATTTGACATGTAAAATCTATACTATTTTTATCTATACTTAATATCATAATCCCAAGTGTTATAATTTATAATAAATGTCAGAGTTATGAAATATGAAGATAACAATTTAAACTCACTTTAACGTGTTTAGGAAAATGTCAAAAGTCTTGACGTCAAGTAGGTGGAATTACTAATATCCTATTGCAGGAGATGATAAGATCATCATCAAATAATTTAAGCACAGGAATATGGTAGCGTTTGACTTACTCAAGTTATAAAAAAAAAATATTTTTGTCAAAAAGATAATTTCAGACATAGTATCTATTTTCAAAGGATACTTAACTGGTGATTGAAATTCTTATAGTATCGATGTATCTGTACATTGACCATCAGGTGGTTCATTTGCCTTTCCGAAATTTGCCAGTTCTTTACATTAAAAAAAAACTAGCTGCAAAATTTGTTTATAATATAATATAAACAAATTTATATTTATTAATACTGAATAATCAAACTGCCAACAATGAGACTTATAACGAACACCATTCAAGTCTGTACAATATGTGGGTAGTTATTACTCTAAGCCCCACCACTTATATTTAGATAATACATATAATAAACATTTGCAAATCTAATCAAGAATTCGCTTACTATGACGTGACAGATTAAGCAATCTATATGAATAGCATAAACTATAATTGACCTAAAGTTCACTTTAAAAGTCACGTTTTTGTATTAAGCGGTTCAAATCGAATTGAGTACAATAGCCGGGTATGAATTATGAACAGTGTGAAGGCGATTCGATCCTTGAAAATATTGATATCGTTTCCTTTCACTGTTAAATACAGTTCTAAATAATTCCTGTACAAAGCTGATACGTCCCAGTGGGTAGAACGCGTCTATTTTAACTAAAAATCCGGGGTTCAATTCTAGGCCGTTGCCTGAGTGTATGTGACTTATTTGTGGTTATAATTCGACTTATGCTTAGTGGTGAAAAACATGTTAGAGAAAGATGCACATCATGTCCGATGAATATTTCTATCCTTCGATACACATTCTGGCAGCGTGGTGGAATATGTTCCAAAACATATACCACCGCGCCACCCACACAGGCACTAAGAAGAAGCCTTTGTGCTATGTATTAAGGACTGAAATATTATTATTATATATTTTTTATTTTAATCCTAATTTATATGTAGTGTTATAATGCGTATCTCCGAATATTTAATTTACACGAAATAAATGGTTTTTGGTATAATTTATATACCAATGTGAGTTTGATCTATTTACAATTACATGTTGCATACTAGAAGCACACAACAATAAAATAGTATGGGAAAACAACGCAACCTCTTGCGTATCGGATGTTGGCCTTCAAAATGAACATAATGGATTTTTCTTCGTGAATTTACATGAATTGCCAAATAGCAGATGCGCGTGAGTTTAACATTGTGCCAAACTAAATCCGGTTTAATTGGTTAGTCATATTGTTATGTAACTCTTCGATATAGTATTCGTAACTGATGAAAGAATTATGATGCGTAAAGTTAAGATACCATAAAGTAAATTAATAGTCTGTAAATGTTCCACTGCGGAGCTAAGGCCTCTTTTCCTTTTTTGAGGATAGGGCTTGGAGCTTATTCCACCACGCTGCTCTAATGCGGGTTGGTGGAATACAAATGTGACAGAATTTGAGTGCAGGTTTCCTCACTATGTTTTCCTTCACCGTCAAGCACGAGATGAATTATAAACACAAATTAAGCACTTGAAAATTCAGTGTTGCCTGTCCGGGTTTGAACCCACGATCATCGGTTTAGATTCACGCGTTCTAGCCACTGGGTTTTAAGATACCACGCGTTTGCAATATTCATACATATATAATATGAAACTAATGTCTGTACTTAGTTAGGGCTAATATAGTGCATAAGCATAATCATAGTCAGCAGTCCGCCATGACCGAGGTGCTCATGTTCAGGACCAACGACTTTATGTACTTTCATACTGCAGTTTAACATTCAAGTTTAACTTCCAAGTGCCTGGTTGCTACTGAGAATTGTTCAACAGTTAAATACCAATGACTTTTACAGTCCAAATCCAAGATTAAAAACAAGGAACTCAATGTCTTCAGCCTTGGAAGCAAGCCTACTATAATAATATTATAACTCATTCATTCACTCATAGCTTTCACTCATAGCTCGTCAAATAAGTATATAGGCAAGTGCACTGAATGACATGAATGTATACAATGAATTTTCATAAGAGAGTTTTATGAAATTATAAAGATACAATATTCATTTTAAAATAAAACGCATAAAATACTATGATACGATTCAAGCCGGGCGATTGTTTTTTTTTTAATGAAAATAATTCGAAAAAAGTCCACCACGTAACTTCATTGTGGATTATCGGATAAACTTTACTGGAATATGTGAATTTAGTATATCAAAAGCTTTGTATTATTTTTACCCAGAATTGACCCATTCATTTCAATTAAGGCATAAAGCTTCGAGTAGTCAAAATAATTGAATCAATTTAAAATAAAGCTTTTTTGTATTCTTTATACAACCAAAAGCGAAAATAAATGGGTCCTTATCAAACATTGCAAAATCCCTTTAAATACCGGAGCCAGTATTTCTGTTTCGCAATTGTGCTGGCGAAGTGGGTGCAACCAACCTGCCGCCCCACTTAATCGCAAACCACATGCCTTCAAACAATTTGTACGACTACAATAAATTTAAGTAAATGAGTCTATTAAACATCAGTTACTCGTCATCATTTCAAATTTCGAACACATATTTTTAATTAAAAAAAAATCATAGACCTTTATCGACTTTAACTCTGTTATCAGTGACATAAATATATAAATTAAAAAAATATTAGATCATATGTTCAAACCACTTTCTGTTACTTAAATGTGTTTATTCCTCGTTAAATGTATACAACATAAATGATAGAATCTTTACGCATAACCACGTCTGTTACCACGTATTTCGCATTAAATATTCTTAGATGCACGCTTGCTTCAACTAACTATAGTTACGTATACTTAATCGTATAGTGTAAAGTATCAAAATCGACCAAGCGCATTACAATTTGTAGAAATTCGACATTTAATTGGACTAACCACCTATAACCCGACCATAATAAGTAGTTACTTAACCGAATCGTGATCTATCGATCTAAGTAACTTTGTTACGAGTTACTATTTAATGGGTGGAGTGCCAAAGAATCCGCGGCGGATAAGGAGATAATCTTTTTTCAATCGCTCTAATTAGAATACAGGCGGTAGTTAGCTGTCACGAATGCAAAACGTGACTAGTTTGAAATTACTAAGAGAAATGTATCACTTTCAAATTATATAAAAAGTAATTCAAATGAAGCTGCTTATATCGTCCATTACAATTCACATTAATAGATAATCAATTACATAGTACAACTCTGATCATTTTTTTAAATTTCGAATTGCATTGTTATATACATATTTATGAAGTTGAAATGTTATCCAATAACAGTACCATATTAACGAAAATATAAGTTTATTTTTCGTTATTCGATATTTCGATATCTAATTAATCGATTCAGAAAGTATTCTCCTAATGTAATGTGTAATGGAGAAAAACATAGGAATGATCGGTTACAAATATTGAATTAAAAAAATATGTATAAAAACCTATGATTAAATAACCTATAATTATTTTGACGTGACAACGTCTTATAAATTGGTTTGCCGGGTGACACTTCAAGAAACTGCGTTACGCTCCGCTCACGTTATGCGCTCACAATGAGAGCGAGTGAGAGGCACGCGTCCCTTCCACTCGGGCATGGTTAGCCCGCCTAAGAGCGAGAGAGACAGACATAAAAAGTGAAATTCAGTGCGAGACTCTTTGTATAAATTAATGTTTTAAATATAATTCTTTGTATAAATAAATGTTTTAAATTGTTACTATTATTTCATCCTTCTTCCTACTATACGAATGAATATTCACATTAAAATTATTTTACCACTCAAAGTCGTTGTCACGTAAAACTTTCGCCCGTATACCGACTTTACAGGCAACCAATTTTTTATTTACAATACGATTTTAGTTGTGTCAAACGGATAACGAACGGATACAAAATTGAAAGTATTTAGTACGAACAAATTTGAAATGTCAAAATGACGTTTTGATTTTACATAATCACGACTATAGTTTAATCAAATTATTGTGGGTATATTACTGCGGTATCAAAAACATTAATGAAAAGGAAACTTATTTACATTTATTTACTTTTAAAAGGAGAATATTCAAGCAATATTATAATTTATCTAATGTAAACAAAAATTAAATTGTCTTGTTAAAATTTAACCTATCTTTAAATTTTCACAGGTAACTTAAATTTCTAAGCAAAATGTGAAATTATCTTTATCATAAAACTCTGGAACGCATTCGCACTTATTCCAGCAGCTAACAAAGTTATTGTAAGCTTTTGCCGTTAACCATTGTTATGACATTTGTCTCCACCCGTGTCGAAACAAGGCGATTTTCTTTGAGGTTAATTCGTCATTCTCAACTAATATAATTTAACATCATCCATCATCCGCCATCAAGCGGCACACTTGCCCGTCCGGCTAACAATTTTATAAAAATAATAATAATTTTATAACATTTCTGCAAAAAGACATTTACGTATTAATTTCGATGTTACCGTGCGAGTATTAAAAGGTGATAATGTTACGTCACATCACGATTACGTCACTCGACCTACGACTTATTGACCGAATGATCATGCGTCGTGCTCATCATCGGATTATTCCGTGACCTTTACAATATTTTACATCGAAACATATCAATTTTATTTGTTAAAATTAATTAATTTTATTCTATATATTTTACCAACCCGCATTGGAGCAGCGTTGAGGATTACTCCCAAGCCTTCTCCCCAAAAAGGCCAGTTTTTATTTACTTTCTTTAATTGAAAATAGTACATTAAATACCAATGTAATAATTTGATCCTAAAATCGCAGTTCAGATTATCCGTTTTTGATAAGTCAGATATAGTATATAGTAGTATAGTAACTGTACTAAAAAAATAAGCATTTAACAGACTTAAAATATAAAATGAACTGAATAATGTTCGACTCAGTAATATAAATAAGTTATTTATATGCATTTTGTAAGACTTAATTAATTGCAGCCTTAGATATATAATCAAAATCTGAAATATTTAAAATAATAGATAGGTATCTGTGACAAAAATAATTGATTTTAACTATCGTATCATCAAACAGTTTTTATATTAAAGTTTAAAGGTTAAGTAAGATACATTTATATAAGTGAATATACATACAGTGAATAAGGAAGTAAATTTAACCTGTAGCCTAAAAGTATACTTTTAAATGTCACTGTCAATCAAATACTATAAATATGTTGGTAACAATAGATTACTTGATAAGTTCGTATTACATAAAGCATAGATTTTTTTTTATCATAAGTAAAATTATTCTTAAATACTCTTAGCCTATTATTATTAGTATAACGCAACAAATCCTGAGCCCCTGAACTTTCTTAATGGGTTCTTAATAACGACCCGGAGTTCCCTAATGTGCAGTAATAGACAACACACCTGTTTGCGCGCACACTTCAGCACTATAACAATATGTCCTGCGTAGATAGTTTATATTGCGTAGCAAGCCTTGCCAGGAGGACTTATGTAAATAAAAATATATCAGCGGTTATCTTAATAAAGAAAAAATAGTACAAAAATCACTGAACATTTTATTATAAAATGCAAACGTGTACCTGCTTCCATAACAAGAGTTCGGTGTAATCATTTTGTAAATAATGTATATTGTTATAATATTAAAACTTTGGTTAACGACCTCCGTGTCTCATTGAAATTAATGTTAGCAACAAATAGCCTTAAATACTTTCAAATAACTATTTATGTGTTATTACTGTAATAAATTATCAAACCTTGAAACCGAACTGACAACAAACAAAACGGTAAATTACTAAATTATTTACTGCGCATATTCCAATATATTGTTATTTGTTACCTAGTGATACATGAAGCATGGTCTACATACTTCATGCTATGTTTCTGTTTTACTTGCCATCGAAATGTACGTATTCGATCTGCAGAATTGGTTAACCACAGCTATTTTACCTGAAACAATAAATAAATGTCATTAGGAAACAATAGAAAAACCAATCACTCAGAATTATAAATAACTGACCATAACTAACACCAAAACAAAAATGATAAAAAATGTCGTTGTAAAATCTTTTTACTTTATTAAATATGAATTATATTGAAATACCTTTTTGAAATTTAGTTTTATTCAATACTAACTGTGCAACGCGGTTTCACCCGCGTATTATTAATAAAAATATAATGAATAAAAATTAGCCGAGAGCCTTCCTCGATAAAAGAACTATACAAAACAAAAATATTTTTTAAATTCATAGCAGAAGTTCTTGAGATTAGCCGGATCAAACAAACTAACTCTTCAGCTTTATAATTATATTAGTATAGATAACATCGAATAATAAATATCGTATTTCACATACACCAAAATGATACGTAAATTTAAGCACAATCCTAATGATGAAAACTAGACTTAAAGTGATATTGGAAAAATAAATGCCCTAGCAAAGGAAATAATTGGATAAAACCGGGTAAAAGCTTTGTACATTCTACTCCTATAGATGTTCTCTAATTGTGACCTCTAATTTGTTTACAAACAGGGCAAGTTAAATAAAACCGTTTAAAAACAAAAAGTAATCCATATTACAAAATAGTATTTTTAAAGTTAGTTAACCAATTAATTTGAGAACGGAAATGACTCGTGGGCATAATTAAAATAATAGAACACCGCTTAATTTGTTTGACATTGACAAATCGTATCACATAATAAATGTAGATCAACTCGTGCATAGAAAGAAATCACTTATGTGTGTTCAGATTTATAATAACACGTAGAACAAATGGCCAGTTCACGATTCGAGAACGTAAATTGCCCTGCGCATGCGCAGCTGAGAACGGGGGGATCATTATACACAATTTATCACTTCACACGCAAATAGTGCCAAGCGATTGAGGCTTTCAACGTCACGAATTTATGAAGGCGGTCATTTCCTTACACTTGATTTCAATACGGTCTATTGTATACATAGACAATTCTACATAATGTTTATTAAAGTATTTACTTTAGAATTGTTATTACTAGTTTGATAGGAAATAAAACCAGCACATATTAATATAATTAGAGTGATCTAATCATAAATTCCAAATTGAAAATTTAGCAAACTACGGTGTATGATTTTTTTTTTCTTTAAAGATTTAACATACAATGAAAGTGAAATTCAGGGTTCAGGATTAAAATTGATTTCTATTTGATAATTAAAAATGGAGTGGCACAGAGTTAGGTGTGTAAGAAAAATTTTACTGGTCCGGTTTAATTAATTGGAATATCGTATTTTAAAAATTAAAGTAAAGAGAAAAAATATTTAAGACATATATTTCTTGTAAATTTGATTATGTTTTCGACATTTAAAAATCATAAAGAAACCTGCATATCGGAAGAAAGTATTTTCTATCCGATAAATTCAATATTAGCATTTTCATTACAATAAACAGAACAGTTAATCTTTCGTTACATGACGTAAATCATTTGAGCGTGAAACAAACAAACCTTCCGACTCCCATCGCATCCGTAACATATCGTAACATTAATGATTTATCGCTTTCTTTCTATATAATGCAATTGATGTAATATGTATGAGTCTAGTCTTCAGCTATTTATAAAGTACATGCTAAACAATACTCATTTTTAATATTAACTATGTAACTGTCAATTTCTGAACGTAACTAACAATCGATTTCTCAACGTTCGTTTGTTCGTGTATACATAAAAACGTAATTGTAGTAACTTTGTTTGTCTTGTTACTATCAAAGCAAAGTTATTAACAAATATAATAGTTTATACAAAAATAAAAGAAAATGACAAAACCAATATCAAACATATTTTTTTTAATTGTATGTTCTATGTATAGAATTCATCCATATATCTGCGCATCTCTTCTGCTAGAACTACCAATGTTTCCATGTTTTCGCGACAAATACTATACGATTTTAGTTCCTAGACTATTTCTATCTCCGCGTCTCCTAAAACACTAGTGCGATTCGGACGACAATATTTGCAGTGAGACGCTTGGTAAATTTCCATATTATATTTGTTTCGGGCGCAAGACGTGTCTCCGATGGCACCGCACGAATTTCGCGGGACCGTGCCGTTAACGTCCACGAGCACGCCGCGTGATGCCGTTTCTGCGCGACAATCAGCTCGCACCAGTCTCGCGGCAGCAATCGTACGGGAACATTACATGGTACAACTTAAACTTAGTACCCAGCTTAAAATATATTTTTATAAATTACACGGACGAATAAATACCCTGTAATCTATTTTAATCTGGAAAATTAGATAGATAACTACTACAAATTCAACACAATATTTCGCAATAATACGAGTTATGCTTATTTTACGTAATAACGTTTTCTTGATCGTAGTTCTACTAAATAACATATAAAATAAGAGCCACTATCAGTGATTATTACAAGTAGGGCACTGAGCTTAAGCTCTGTTATGTGATCAATTGATAAGCTCTTACGTATTATTGCGCACGCGCCGGCAGCTAGCTTTTGTGGTCTAAGTAAATAATCTTTACAGTAGTAAATTTAAATGTTTTATTTTAATGATTTTGATTTTTAAATTTTTTATCGATTTGTTTAATGATTGATAACTTTTAATTGTCTTATTATTCTATTACATATTTAATGGTGCTATTTAGAGATTTAATTGGAGGCGATCAAATGATCGATTTTTTTTCATTGTTTCTGTTTCTTAAATACAAAACACAACAATTAATCAAATCGTTCCTACTCTTCACGCCTTTACAATATAAATCTATTAATGCTATTGTTGTTATAGCTGTTGCCTTCAAGATTATATAGTAATCTGAGGTACATATATTAACAAAGAATAATCACGATTTTTTTTATTAGTAACTTTTCAAGATATAGTATAGGAGAGGGCGGGTATTCGAAAAAATAGTCTTATCAAAATCAGTGGTTTAGCCTTGAAAGCGAAACGAACAGAGTTACTTTCGCATTTATAGCATTAGCATAGATTTAAGCGTCTAACTCGGGCCAAGCGCTTTGTTTATAGGCCTGTATTACTGCGGTGATCATAGTCTACTGTGTGCCCTGTTAACGAGATCAGTTTACAGGCACCGATTACGTATTTTAAAATTACGTAATTGTTATGTTTACAGGTATGAAGCAATTTGATTATTAATGCAAAATAATTAATGATGAAGTTGTACGATCAAATCAACCAAAGATTTTTATTCAGAGATGGTTTATTTAATTTATTTATTCATCACCTACTCATTAGATATTCTACGTCAAAACGGCAGTACTTGTTATTGCTGTGTTCCGGTTTGAAGGGTAACTAAGCAAGTGTAATTACAGGCATAAGGGACGTAACATCTTAGTTTCCAAGGTTGTGCATTGGCGATGTGAGCAATGGTTAACATTTCTTACAATACCAATGTCTAAGAGCACATAACATCAGGTGGCCTAAGTGCTCGTCCGCCTACCTATTATATAAAAATAATAATATAAGTGAATCTGATTATCAACCTTAAAATAGAACAACGCTGTATTCAGAGGAAACATACAACCGAATGGAAGCGCCAAGCAAAATAGAAAATATTATTTATTAAGCGATTTTATCATTGCTTAAGATAATTTATATGCACGTCTGTGTTCATATCGAGATTGGTGATAACTTGAACAATGTGTCATATGGAAATGCGAGTTTGTTTTTTTATCTGCTATTGAGTGACAACAGATCACGAGTTGACAAAATAATCTATTGATTCTATCTCATCGTCATATGGTTTAAAATTAGTTATTTTTTTTCTTTTTCATTGTTGTTGGGCCGTATGTGAATGAATTGTGATATAAAATAAAATAAAAATAATATTTCGTATAATACAATAAATATGTTACAGATAAAATCTGGTTTACCCATTCACTCAGAAGCCTTTAAAATCCTGAACAAATAACTGATAGCTAAAACTAATTTTTTGTCGGTTCTCTTTATAATCTTTATTCCTTATCAATGCTTAAATGACAATTCAATAGTTGTACTAATTGTCGTACTTAGCGCAAATTAATTAGAGTAAGAGATACTGATATTGCGTATTTGAAAGGACATAAAAATATATCATCAACCATTACACACCATAAAAATATCACCAGATGTAGATCAGAGATAGTTATTGTGAAACTCGCGTTTCTTGTGTAAACGCACTAGCAATCGTGTCAATGAGATTATATCTTATGTATGTACGTTCATTAGAATTAGACGAACGGAGGTGCTTATGAAAACATACTTTAGGTACACTGCGTAATAATACAAAAGGTAATCCAAATCTGACATCAATCGCTGTGTACTTATTATTATATGTTAAATATAAACTGTAAGATATATTATTATCAGTAAATAAGAAAAAACTATTTACTTATGTATGCAAGCATACATAATATGTGTACGTCACGAAAAAATATCCTAATGAGTATTAATTATGATTATAATTAATAAGGAATGTCTGATGTATAATATATTCTTATAGCAAAATAAATAACAGACTCAAAATATCCGCCTCTCCTTTTCAGGTGGTGCTCATACCACCAACTGCTAAAATGCAGACAAACTGAAAAAAATCATCGCAATATAATATTCTAGGCACTAAACTATCTCTGCTAAGTTAATAATTCACTTAAAGTTCGTTGTCATTTCTGTTACATTTTATACTCTAAGGTTACACCAATTCGCAACTGAACCACATAAAAGTTAAGGTCACGATTTGCTTAACATTTTAAAAGAAACATTTGTCACGGTTTATTTAAATAGAGTGTATATAACCGATGGCATTGTGTAAAAAAAGCTTTCATTAAAAGTAAAAAAGGTTTCATAACGAATTCGTGAATTAGAGCCTACTTAAATAAAGAATAATATAATTGTGCGGCTTTCAAAGACTACGTAATCTTGTCTTATTTTCTAAACTTTTGTTAAATTAATGATTGTTAAATTTGTAAATATATTTGACCAGCTCTTTGGTGTAAAGTTTATTTATATATAAAGGGAATTTGAAATGATAAATGAGCCACCTAATAGTAAGTGTCATGGTCATCACTTCCTTTAGATATTGGCCATTGGCGCTGTAAGCAATATTAAGCATTTCTAAATTTTAAGAAGATAATTCGTCAATGCACGTTAGAACTAATATATAAGATGTTATTTAAGATTGAACGCCTTAGACAATAATTTGTTTATAATAATAATATAATGAATATTAAAATATATTTTGGCTATAAATACTAATTACTTACAATTAACAATAAGATAATACACTATTGCATAATTAAAATTTTTAGGTTTTAGATTATTTAGATAGTTTCGTTTTTTACTTAATTAAAGAGCGTTCACAATCAATTCCTATCAGTTCAATCTCGGAAAATTAATTAAAATATAATGAATGCATTTTTGAATATCCCTGCACAGCCTACAAGTTGATACCCTTAATTATAATACTAAGTACATTAATAATATTCTTCACAATTCCAAACCTCAAATCTGAAACAAAAGCGACAAGAGCGTATTTCAATAAGTGCTTGATACAAAGTCAATCGATATCACTTGCATTCATTACGTCACACGATCTGCGCTAAAACTCCGTTACTAAACTATAAACTAAATTACATAATATTAATGAGAAAATGTATAATTTTCGCAAGTATTCCGGTAAGTCGTGAATATTTGCATATAAGGTAGTGCTCAAATTGGCGGGCAATCGTCTACGACTCAGATTACATAGCAATTTAACGTCTAGGAAACAATTTGACGTGTTACAGTTATTTACGTAAGGCCTTTGTCTATTAAGCCGCTTTGTGGTTGTAAGGGGTCGTTTATATTGTAACTGTACGTGGAAATAATGATACATTTAAGCATTACTTGGTGGTAGAGCTTTGTGCAAGCTCGTCTGGGTAGGTACCACCCAATCATCAGATATTCTACCGCAAAACAGCAGTACTTTGTATTGTTGTGTTCCGGTTTGAAGGGTGAGTCAGTTTAATTACAGGCACAAGGGACATAACATCTTAGTTCCCAAGGTTGGGGGCGCATTGCCGATGTAAATGATGGTTAACATTTCTTACAATGCCATTGTCTATGGGCGTTGGTGACCACATACCATCAGGTGGCCTACATGCTCGTCCTCCTTCCTATACAATAAAAACAAGTATGTGTATGTATATAGTATGTATGTATGTATTATGATTGAAGCTGAAGAATCTGTCCGTTTTCTAAACGTGTCTGGTACTTAGATGAGAGACGGTTAATACAATACTATGGAGGTGGAGCAGAAAAGCTTAATGCTGGCGAAACCGTGCGTAACAGGAGCACTTAATATGTAACAGATTTGTATACAATAATTTTGAATTCGTATCTAGAAATGCTAAGTCAGACTTAATCAAATTAATGACAAGAAGTCTTGAATCTAATCAAAGATTAGAGACTTGATTTTGTTGACATTAATAGTATTGCTACAAGTTATAAAATATATTTCTCAACGCAATAATTAATTTACAATTTTAATTCCAAGTTTCTTACTTAATATAAGGTTTAATAAATTATAATAATAAGTATTTAAAAAAATATTATAATTAAATAAGTAGTTAATAATTTATTTATAAACTAATACAGTCATTTTGAATCAACGTGAATTCTCAATATTCTAAAACATCTAGCAAAATACATGTAGCTTTACTTAACACCAGACTCGCCGCAAACAACGCGTGGTATTATTAAATAAATTATATAAAGTATCACAGCACTGACAGCACCTGTTACGTATATAACTCTGTTTCATACACGCATTTAACTTGCATCATTGGTTAATTACTCACATTAATGATTCAAACGCCTTTAAACTAAACATTGACACCGTTTTAAATCGATTCGCCCTCAAGAGCTTAAGATGCTTTAAATTTTGACGTAACAGAAAGTGATACAACCAGTATACTGTATGTAGGCCTGTCTGGGTGATTACTACCCACCGACTAGCTGCAATACTTTGTATTGCTTCCGGTTTAGTGAATGAGCCAGTGTAATTATAGAAACTAAGAACATAGCATCTTCGATCAAAATCGACGGAGTAAACACAACCAGATTGAGAATTCACTCGTCCGCATTTTAATAATAAATCAAGAAGAAAAAACGGTATTGCGAAGTCTGAAATAACTCATACAACTTTAAGTCTACCTAGAAGATCAACATAGAATAGAATAGAACGACATAGGATTTGATTTTCATATATCTAAAAGGAATCTTATTCTATCATAGAAGAATAACAGATAATTTAATAGAATTCATCCTTGTCTTGTATTTCTGGACTTTAGAAAAAACGGGGATATTAATTTTATATTGATTGAAGGTTTTGTGGCCAACTAGAATATGTCGAATATCAAATCGAGCAAATGCCATCTTTAAAATAATGGCGTATATTGTTCAAAAACATACAGGAAACGACGACGTTTGAATGAAGTATTTAGTGTACAACTATCAACAAACACTCAGCCCTTAAACTTCACTCCAAACTATCGTAGTAGTCTAGTTATGTTTGAAGTAATCGGCTATAAAACTTTAAAATATTCAGATCGAGATCTTGTCCTACTTCTGACATCGCTCCTTGAGTTAACACGAAGGGCAGTGCTACATTATATCGTTACACAATACACGCAAGCGTGACTGTTCGTGTAGTTATTGCACTCACGTATAGAGAAAGTGGTTAAACGGAAGGACAAAAGACAGATCGCAGAACCTGTACGTGATTAGATATAATTTGCTTACCAAATCCGTATGACGTAATTATGAACCAAATTTTGTAACACTTCCATATCCAACAAGATTGATATAATTAAAAGTGACGCTTTGTCTTTGATAGACGATTTCGGCTAAATAATCATTCATTGCCTACTTTGAATAACATCAGTCATGTATGTTGTGTTATATAAGATGCGATTCGTTATACATTTCAGAATGAAATATGTCAAAATATTGTAACTTCCGACACGAGTGGCGACGGTGCAATTATTATTTGAAATTCATTCATGTGTATTTGCACATGAATGAATTTGAAAAAAATAACATTTTGTACAGTTGCAGCCTTTCATTTTCCAGCTCTCGGATATACCATAGGATATAAAAAAGAATCGTTAAATAATACTCGACGAAGCATATTTCATTGATTTCAAATATAAATACAATCACTTCCAAAAACGCTTAAAACATTTTAGATAACATCGAATAAAGCTCTTACGTCACAATCGTACAATTCTTTCTAAACGAATTGTTATTTTTGATATTTCAAAAATTCCACAAATAATTCTATTATTTGTAACGTTTCCGCTCTACTTGATATCGGATTCAATTCGCGACGTATTTATCGGTGCCGACATCGGTACAGTACGGGAATTAATAGCTAGTGAAAGTGACCGTTGATTGTACATCGAATATTGATAGCGTTACGTCCTTTTAGAGGTCCAGGGATCATTACACAATTGTGATAGTAGCTGTGATAGCATTATTACGTGAGACCGTAACGGTGTCACGATTTACCGAAGAATAACGAAACAAAACATTTGTATATTATGTGACATTAATCGATTATTACTTTATAAGGTTTTAATTATAAATTTACAGCTTTATTTATAAATGTTAATAGTGTACAGTGGTCTCGTTCTTTCTGGTTACTTATTATTGATTTGACATTCGAAAGGGGAAGATACGATATTGTTTAGCTTGCCTAGTTTAGCTAGCCTTGGGGGTAGGGCTTTGTGCAAGCTCGTCTGGGTAGGTACCACGCACTCATCAGATATTCTACCGCAAAACAGCAGTACTTGGTACTGCTGTGTTCCGGTTTAAAGGGTGAGTGAGCAAGTGTAATTACAGGCACAAGACATAACATCTTAGTGGTTAACATCTCTTACAACGCTATGGGCGTTGGTGACCACTTACCATCAGGTGGCCCATATGCTCAACAGCTCAACACTCGCGAAGCAATATAAGCAAGGCTGATACTGTTTAGCTTAACGTTATAATAATTTAGTATTTTATTATATATTTAAACTAAATGCATGTTTTTGTCAAGTGAAAAATTTTAACAGTAATGCTTATTACCCTTCAAAAAATAACAGGTTACTCGTGATTGGTTCAATATAATTGTTTACAAACAAATTTAATGAGGTTAATATGTAAATTAGGAAATTATAATAAAAAAAATATACGAGTAATATTACTTCAGTGATATCCATTACTACAACCGGCAGCCAACATGTATAGTCAGGTTACCTAATCAAACGAGTTGTATTGCATTTTTATATCTAAAGGCAATGTGAAATGGGTCTCATCCGATGGCAATGACCGTCAGCGAAAGCTGGTGACTGCGCGATTTTAAATTAAAGTTCATTTTTGCATGTCAAAAGATTGATTGTATAAAATGTTATTGCCCGCGAAACAGAATAAAAAACATTTTTAAATATGTTATCAAAATACAATATGTTACAAAATAATCTATCTCCTTTTTTTTAAACGTCTTTTCTATTTAGTACATATTTTAGCCAACCTTAAGGCTTATGGGTCTATTCTTATCAACTTATACAGTAAGCATTTTTAGCCTTTAAAATAACAAGAATGTTGCCTTAAACGCTGTCCATACAAACTCTTTAGTAACCAACACTCATTAACATAAAAATAAACTAGCAACGCAATATTTCCTTTGATTTTTGTTTTATGTTTCCAAACTATAAAACTATTCTTTCGAAATAGTTATTACCGTGATTTGCAATATTTTATTATTATTTATATAAAATTAAACATGTGTTATTACACAATGCTTATCAAATTCTTATCGACAGATTAATTTTTTGTTGCCAAAAACTTCGACATCAACGCGTGTTTACGATAAAATAGTTGTCAATTTTCGGCCTTAGATGTGAAATATTACTATGATTTTATAATATATTTTTTCTATACATAGTATAATCAAGTTTAATTTAAACATCATAATTAATCTGTATTGTTTGTATATTACATAATATCAATCGTAGTATTCTGTTCCTCTCGTAGTATCCTCTTTCCTGAATAAATGTTTAAAAAAAAATATGGAGGTAAAATGAAAATGTGTTTTATATCTTCTACACCTTAAGGATTACAAATTTAAAAACTGAATTTTGAACCAACTAACCGATTAATCTGAAATCTAACACATTATAAACAATATACCCACTAACTAATCATTTTGTCCATACTGATATTAGTGAGCTCCGGTTTAAGGAGAGTGTAGCTCCCAAGGTTAGTGATTCGATGTAGGAGATGGTAACATTTCTTGCAACGCCAATGACTATGGGTGATTTAATCATGTTGCCCAATTTTTCAATCAGCCTACATATTAAAAAAAACCTGATTATGTCAAACAGATTAATCTAGATACAGAGATAACATAGGGCTGAGTGGTGTGAATTCGGGGAGGCCTATGTCCAACACATAAAGGGCGATGGAAATAAGCAATAATTTTTTGGTATAACAAAGACATTGAAACAAACGTTTACAACATCTATTACGACATTTATTAAATTAAGATTTACAATGAAAATATAAGTAAATGAAAATGTAAGTTGTAAATAAAAGTCTGTAAATGTCCTACAACTGGTTAGCTCTTTCCTTAACGGAAAAGTATAGAGCTTGTTTCTCCGTTCTGCTCAATGATAGGATTGGATATGAATTATGACATCTAATACACGCAGTTATCCCTACTATGTTTCCCTTAAATATGACAATGATTAACAAAAAATTAAAATTTGTTGGTTTTAACAAATTGTCTGATACGATCAATATACGATACGTCTGTACTATTTTTTGTTTGTAAACGAGTACTCTACCCATGTAACTAAATCCTTTTATGAGCAGTACTTTCATTGCGGTTCGAGTCAGTAGCCATGCGTTGCTCAATTCGCATTCCTCGTTTCTTATTTGTCTACCAAAAGGCATAGTAAAAACTATAATTGACATGTTAATCGAAATACTTTAAGCGTTTTCTCTTTTTCGTAATTTAAAAAAAAATATACAGCTTTCGTTTATTTACATCCATTCATGATGTTATCATTTTGTATAGGTGTAGTATTACCTGAAGATGTTTTTGAACGATATTAACATTTACAAACAGAAAGAAGAAATAAGGCCTTGAAATAAGTTAATATTTGGCTTACATAATTAATACAATAATAAAATTTAGTTAAATATTTATAGTAGGATGTATAATGTGTAAATACAAGTACCTTATTCCGTAGCGATTTCGTAATACTAAATTCGCATGCGATTATGCACGCGATAGTTAACAGTGAACGCGAGTGACCTTGAACGAACGCCATCTAGTGGAAACTGAGCTAACTATTACGCTATGCAATGCCGTATTTTCACCTTCAATTAAACTCGGCCATTGGAAAAGCTGCAATAACCACTGTCACTTTCACGGGTCAAAAGCAGTTTTGCTTCAATATTTATACTGTGTATTAATAATAAATATTATTTAATAATGAAGTAAGGTTTTGTTTTATTTTATCGTATCTATTATTAAACTCTATATATCCTTTTTTTTAAAACAACTGTTGAAATATTGATCAACAACATCAATTTAAAAGTTACGAATTAATAATATAATTTTATGAATTTTAAAAGTTATTTCTATTTTGTTTTTTATTAATATAAAAATATTGTTATGAAATTATTAAATTTAAAAGTAATGCTAAAAAAAGAGAATTGAATTCTCAATTTTAAGTTTTTACAAAATCTTCATCGCTTTGATTAGGAACAATTTTAAAGAAAAGTTAATTTATCAGTTGGCTGGCTTCCTCATTATGACATTACTAATCTAGAATAATGATTAAAAATTTCACAAATCGATAATAATATAGCGTCATGGTTACCAAACCTTTCCACATGATTGCACTGGATATATACAGTGTCGCAAACAGAATACATAATAAGCAGCCGAGCCATCGGGCCCTAAGGCAACTGACGGATGTTACAAATCCTATATGAACTAACGATTAGGAATGTGTAGATAAGGCTAAGTGTATGGTTTGATGTCGATCAACTTATTTCATTTTGTGTCTAATTTTTAATGAGCCCGTAAAAAATATTAAACAAAATCATGTAAAAAACTTACCATTCAGAACTAATTGAAACTAAATCAAATCCAATTTTTGAATTCCAATCTTTTCGTATTTATTTGTTTTCAGTTTTCTACAGCTTAGTTCTGTGTAATTTATATTTAAAAAAATATAATAACGAAATTACTATTTGTATGTGCGTAGGACATATTAAGCCTGTTTAATTTATTTTTATATAAAAAAAATCAGGTCTTATAACACGTCGAGTGTATAGCTTAGCGTCAGTGGAGTTAAAAATTAAGATTCAATATATGATAAATCGTATTCGTTGAAAACCAAAGGTTCGCTTCTTATTTACTGATCGTTAATACCGTATTCGATAACGAACTAATTTAAATTTGTTTCAAAATCGACATTCTACGCTTGGGTTGACTGCAATTGACTTCCAACAAGTATACACCGTACATACTCGTATTTTAATTTCTTATGAATGTACCAGTTACTTATTTTACGTAACCTAAGTACTTCTTTATTTTACGGACATTTTTGGCGAATTTACTTCCTAAAATTATGGTGTGTTTGTCCTGTGAAATATTTGATAATCTGTATCCTTGAAACTATTTGCTAAACTTCAGAAAATCACAACTTGACGATGATTAGGTAAAGGTAAATACATAAACGATAGATTTTGTCTGTCACTGTCTCTAACGCATATTGTCTGTAACTTGTCACTGTATAATACATTATTGTTATAAAAACTTAAACTATAAGACTAGCGACCGAATACTGAAACGTCAATCAAAATGAAGTGGGACTTAATTATTTGGAACGTCATTAATGTCAAAATTTTAGTATGGTAAATTTGAATTTAATGGCGTTCCAAATAATTAAGTCCCACTTCATATTTGAAAGACGTTTCAGTATTCGGCCATTAGTCAAACAAACAATTTTTCATTATTATATTAAACACAGACTTTAAAAAAATATCTTTTTGTGAAGTCCGATTTCAACAATAAAAAAAATGTAAACAAAATGTTAAAAAAAAATTAAATTAGAATTTCTAAATTTCAACCATAAAAAATTTACAATTATCACTACAGTTTAACATCTTACAAATAATACATCTGTTAAATGAAGCAAAACATAATTTTCCTGTGTTTAACACAGACCGGCGCCTGAGTTTGATGCAATGTCGACCGCAAAGCAATTTGAGGCCAATAACCTGCGTGTTTTGACTGACAGGTGATAGAACGATGGGACAATTGCCCAATAGATGATGGCTATTCGATTACGGGAAGATATTCCGTGTCCGATTGATTAGTGATTTATAATCCATGAATAAATTAAATTATATGCAGTTGCATTAGTGCATTTAATTAAATTCACAATATTTTTATACCCTATTAAACTTTGTTAAAATCATGTCGATGTACTATCTATAGACAGTCACGGATGCAAGATAAATATATTTTAATACTGTTTATGAGCTTCCCAAACCACGGGAGTGTAATACACTAATTTCCTAACTCGACTGCTGTGAACTTCTCAAAAGAAAAATGTCCAAATCCGAGATTGGAACTGGTCATTGTTCGCGGCAACGGCAACTGTTATAGGAAATACGGAAATTAACGTAAGAAGTAAATACATTACAAAAAAAATTAAATATGAAACAAAACATCCTCCATTATATAAATAAAAGTATAAACATAAATTACAATAATAAAAACTGACTTGAATTACTCATAAGATTACTTTTACTTTTTAATTATAATTTTGAAACTACTGTTAGCGTAATATTTGTATCAACTAATCGTAAGTTTATGAGCAAGAGACTACCTTTAGGCAGGATATATATAAATTTAATTGTATTTGATTGACATACTTGATGAAATGTTAGCAGAGTTACTACTAAGTTCTCACCGGTCTACTCGGTAGAATTGAGTAAAGTTTTTTTTTTATTTGAATCATTTTTTTTAAGCTTATGTGCTTGCGAAACTACAAAAAATAAGTATATCAATAAACAAGAAACCATATGGATTTTTTTATAGTATTAGTTAGTTGACGAGCATATGAGCCACCTGATGGTAAGTGGTCAACGCCCATAGACAGTGGTTTATTTCTTACATCATCACCATATTATAAATTATCTTCATAATTGTCTGTTCTAAAAACTCGAATAAAATCATGAATACACTGTTATTATTATAATAAGTATGATGTGCATCGTACCGCATTTTCAATCTCAAAAAAGCGATCAACTTGAATATTCAGGTCATTGCACTTTGATAAATGTTTTGCGGTCGAAGCATTGCATCATACGACGTTTATTCGTTATTTTAGAATCTTCTCATCATCTCATTTTTGTTGTAGATATAAGACTTTGTAATTATGATTACTGTTTACGTATCGTTTAAATACAAAGAAGTGATTCGAAGAAAAATATTCGGCCTTTCAAACATAAAGCAGATCAACTTCAATTCATTCGATAAGTGATTGACAATTGACCCTTATACTGTCAATAAGCAATACCACATTTATCGCAGCTCGTTTGCCATTTATGGCTAGCCAAGGCTGAAGTCCGGAGCTCATAGAAACTTTGTAACAAATATAATGAAAATTAATATAATCTAAAAATGATTACATTCTTGTTGCGCAGAGAATGAACGCTAATGAACATTTGAAATCATGGCCAACGGTATATTAATGGCGTATGTTGGTCGCATTTATTTACCAATATTTTTATTCAAGCAAAAAGCAACTACCCACAATTTTAAATGTATCTTCAATTCAATGAAATGATTCAATGATTTTTAAATTTTTTATTTCAAATTTTAATGTATTTATTCAATTTAAAAGGGCCTTGTTGTTAGTCAAAATATAAACCACCGTTTTGGAAAAACCAATACCCTGACTGACATGATAAGCCAGTTATAAGATACTTAGCAAGTCTTTTATTTATTTTAAATATACCAAAAATATAGCTACGTAAGAAGGAATCGTGTCATCCACACTCACTATTTGTATGATAACTTTCATACAAGTGACAAAAAAGTCCCATTACTATTCACATTTTTTAATCTGTGTGTGCCTTTTTTTAATACACATCACTATTTATGTGTACATGCGAATATAAGCTTCTATAAGTACAGAAACTCATAGGGGGTCACCACGTTTGGCAGGCGGGTTGGTGACCGCAGTGGCTGGAAATCTTTCGCTGATAGCGCTGCTGCCCGCTACCAGCCAAAATTTCGATCGCTAGAGCTTCGTTCGTTAATCAGCAGGATGCATCACGGGCAGGTAAGGTTAACGGTAGGGAGCCTAAGGTCATTGTCGACTCCCCTTACATTGCGGGCTGCCCAAGATCGGGATGGTTGGCATTCTATGAAGTATTCTTTTCGTTCAGCAGTGGATAGCTAAAGGCTGAAGAAAAAAACTACAGAAACAAGGGACGTCACAATACATGTTCTGATGTTATCTGTGTGAATAAAAACCGATTACATCAAGACATATTAGAGAAGCATGTATCACGAAAATGATTCACAATTTTCGTAACACTGAACTTATTACATCAAGTGGGCGATGTGCTACAAGTTAGTATACTCGTACATGCGTAGGTCATTGATGTTATCTCCCGTTAAAATCGGTCCTTTGAATGCACCGACCGATGCACAGATAAAGTGAAAGTCAAGATTACAACAGTTGTGAGGTAGCCTGTTGTAATGATTTGTCTCGTTTTTTGTCCCGTTCATGTTATTGTTATTTGAGGAAGATCGCTTGACGTAACATCATTGTACACAAAAGATATTTTCAATTTATTGAGTTACAAATAATGCTTTTCTTTGTGATTTCTTAGTAGTCTAATTTCAGCTACTACAATATATGTATTTAATGTCCGCCATGCTTTTTAATGACTTAGTTTTTTTTTATGTAACTCACACGCACATTGTTGGACGTTGATAATAACTATATCATAGCATGCATTGGATGAACGCTGTGTGACGTCAAAGAATACGAACAAAAAGGGGAACCATTCATTTTCATAAAATCAAAATATATTTTATTCAAGTAGACTATAAAAACCAGCTTACCTTCTTTAATATACAAGAATAAATAGTTACCAGCGTTTCCGAATGCAGTTTCTACCGAGAAGAACCAGCAGGTCAGCTCAGTAGTTACCGTTTTCCGGCAATTATATTACATAAGCATGTTAATCAAATACAATTCAATTATTATTTAATTGCACGATAATAGCTACAAATGGAAGTATATTATAATGCTTTAATCTATTATAATTAACACACTATTTCTCATTATAATTGTGTTAGACAAACAACCGACACACATCCCTGACTTAAATCTCTTTTGTGAAGACCTTCGCCTATTCATTAAAATAAGTTAAGAATCTTATTAAACTTCAAAATTTTATTTATTAGTATAAGATCCTTTTACAAGTAACAGGAAACTCGAAAAATTCATCATTTGAACAAGCCTGCCCTCTTTTTTCAAATTTGGAATGCACTTTTTAAACTGACATACGAACGGGACCCGACAAGATGTATTGCTTCGAAAATAAACCTGTAAGATATATTTGAACAACCTTTAACGGTAACCACAAACGGCAAAATGAAATAAAAATATTCGAGTTTACATGCATTGAATTATTCAAAGCAACCTCAACAAGTCATGTTGCCCAATACAGATGCTAATATAAATTTAATCGAATGGAATAACAAATAATAATAATACGAATAGCAATGTATAAAATATGTTACAAAAATAATGAGAAATGTTTTCTAGCTAATCATTCGAATAATATGTATATTCGAATGATAATTACAAATACTAAAAAAAACTGTAGTAATTTTATTAGGTCTGGTTCAATGAAATTTAAAACTATCATGTCTATTGTATATACGAATATACAATACTGTTACTTGTCAGTTAATTGAAGGATTGATTGGCAACAGATGTCATTGAGATAACCGCGATTGTTGGCCGGTTCCAACAATGGTCCACGGCGCATTATGCTGTCCGACTGAGGAATATTGGAGGAAGCTACGTCTGTCTAAGCCTTGGACTGAGAACAGTGATTGAATACCTCGTGTCCTCGTGTATTACCAAACAATAGTTGCATATTCACTGCCAAGCATTAAGCTGAATTAGATGGACGATGGAAACGGAACTTGCCATTAATTTTTTAGACAATGGCTCGTTAGAATGTTTGTTGAGTAACGGCAGGTGCTGGCAATCTTCGTTAAGTGCAACAAAAAATGTAATTTAACGCGCCAACAGCACCTTAATATTAGGTAACGATTAATTGTTTTATATCCGCTTGACATGATCTGCGCTGGTTTTTTACTACCAAGATATATTTTTTAAGCGTAACAAATATCGGTACTGATACTGGTAAGGTAATATTGATATTTCCTGTCTGTTCATTGTTTGACCTTAAGACTTTCAAATATCTAGACCGCAAATAGATTTAATGTGTATCGAATTTCAACAAAAAATCACTAAAATGAGAGTTAACGTATTTGTGTTCAAGTCACTCTAAATTATAATGGTATTTACACTTCACTTCTAAAATCATCACTTTATTAATTTAAGCGTAAAGATTTTAATGAAAAATATCCTTTGTTAAAAACTTAGTTGATTATAATCTGTGTATCAACATGAAATACAGTACAGACAATATAAATTGGTTTATCAGTCTTATCTTGATTTAGTTGAATTTGAATCATAACATGAAGATGTAGGCTTAATGATCGTTAAAATTGAGACATCACTCTTTATATATGCTTATCTGATAAAGCTTTGTTACTTACGAATTCTGATTTGATAAACTATTATTCTTGGCTATAGCTATTCATATTTGTCTACTAGTAATAAGCGCACAGACTAATAATAGTGTGTTCTGCGCAAATTGCGGTTTCATTATTTGCTTGTAGATAATATTGGAATTCATCAATTACTAATAAATTCGTAGTTTTCTAAAATAAATAACATTTTATTGACATTCAATTAACAAATATAGATATATCGCAAGATACCTGATAGAAATATTTGGTATAGCAATATCCATAGTATAAGCAGTATGTACATATTATGTACATATAGGTGAGACACTCAAGTGGGTTTTTGAAAATTTTTCTTAAGGAGCAACAATCATATTATTATTACTTGACAGTGAATCTTGATATAATTTTTATATTCATTTAAGATAAACACCATTTGTTTACATATGTCATTTTCAATTTAAATTTAAATATTGTTAGCAGATGATTTGTATTATTAATTTTTGATCGGTAACCCACGCATATCTAGCACAAGGATGTGCGCCTACACACCTTATAAATGCGTGTAATCTATGATGTTAACGAGATGGACCGTATTAGGCAAATCAAAGGAATTAATTAAATTATAACCATAAATGTACCTTCTGTCACATTCAAATATCATCAGCTTAATAATATGATAATAAAATTTTATTATTTTTACATAAAATAAATTCTATTTCTATAAAATGTAGCATGAAGAATTATGCAAAGATTGTTTGTTGTTGATTGTCTTATCTACATTTGTATGTAATTATTTGTTTATTTTTAAATGTTTATATATCAATAAATCTAAACTGTTTACAGACATACTTATGCACAAGTCACGCACTAATTCCTCTTGAGAATGGTCACATTCTCAAGAGGAATTAGTAGCCGAAGCCGTAGCCGAAATTGGTCTAGAACTCTAGAGGATACTGTTATCATACGTTGTGTTTTCTTTGGAATAAAAAAAATATATACCAATGAAACATGATGCACTTCAATTAATTCCAAAATAATAGTCAAAGTTATTATGCACCACAAGACCATGGAACCCTACATTAAATTATATTCTACTACTGTTAACTGTTCCATTGAACTTAATAAAAATAAAAACAATTCGAAACGTCCTCAATCTTCCTCGGATATGAACTATAACCTCTTTATTGCTGTGGATTTATTTAATTGGCAATATATGAATAATTTAAAGTAGCTTACACAACCTGACGTCAAGTTCAATGGCAAGTTCGAGCGAAAGTTCGACCTCGGATGACGTAACGCATGATTGAAGACGAGTCTGATATAGCTACGATTGTAGGGCCACAGATTATAACAATCTTATACAGCATTCATAGACTAGCGATCATTAATACTTTTATCAGTAAAACTCTTCTTGTGTGAAAGTGCGTAATACGTATAAAGATTTAAGACCATGTTATTATAATTTCAGCAAATGATAATTTGTTTTAAAAAAAAGTTTCATATTCTTTTAAATCGTGCGAAATTAAACCGAAGTTTGTAGATCTGTGTGAGTTATTTATTGGTATTTATAATTGAAATCGTAGTACTTGATAGTGCTACAAATAGTGAAGAAATTGACATTGGAGCAGGCTACAACTTTCCTATTCGATTTTTTTTTTACCACGTGACTTATCGTTGATAGATGTCGTTCTCATAAATTTGTTTAATTTTCTATTAGCGTTTACAATTGTAGAATGTCAACGTGGCTAGGGCCTCAGGACACTAGAGAACGCCACACCGTCATCATAAAATGACAGGTATTTGTTCAGGTGCGGGCAGATATTTTTATTCACGGTTTCGTTCGTAGAGATAGATGTTAAGTACCCTATATCCTTATATGTAAACCTGACATCGTGAATGCAAAATTTCTTGATGACCGGTTGTAGTAGTTAAGACGTGATAGATTCACAAACAAACAAACTGAATATCGCGTTTATAATATTAGTAGTGATGCATACGATTGAATTTCAAACACGATTTATTGCCTCTATTCGATTAAATTTAAAAAAGGATAACCAGAATGAAGAGACATTGACCATGACCTCATACGAATATAATTAACTTGAAAAGATAATTACGAAATTTTAATACGTCCTTGTGCTACTCGTCTGTTTAGAAATATTTACTTAATACTGAATTGAACAATATTTAATGGAACTACTTGTGTCATATGTGTATTAACACTAGTTAAGTATATGTGTTTCAATTACTTACTTGGTGGTAGAGCTTGGTGCAAGCTCGTCTGGGCAGGTACCACCCACTCATCAGATATTGTACCGCAAAACAGCAGTACTTTGTATTGTTGTGTTCCGGTTTGAAGGGTGAGTGAGCCAGTGTAATTATATACACAAGGGACATAATATGTTAGTTCCCAAGGTTGGTGACACAAGCGATGTTTAACATTTCTTACAATGCCATTGTCTATAGGCGTTGGTGACCATTTACCATCAGGTGGACCATATATTTGTCCGCCTACCACCTATTAAAAATAATAATAATAAGAAGCAGTACTAACCTTAACTATTTTAATAAAAGGTCGATATTAAAAGATGAGTTGAAAGGAGGGTTTATGATGCAGTGTTTCAAAATATTGTCGGTATTTTAAACGGACATGGTATTTATATTTAACTACAATTTTAGACGCAATTAAATATTTTATACAAATAAAATAATTTATGTACAAGGCTAAATACTAATGTGATATATTTAACAGCTTTATTTCGTAATATAATAATTTATCAGACGTAATTTTACTGAATATTAATGACTCGATTTTGATGAATCATAATATAATTTTAATATCTAATATTCATAAAATATTAACGATCAAAAAACTATATTCTTATTGGGTAAGCTAACAGATTCAAAGCTAAGAAAGTGCTTCATATAATATGATTTTATTCTTGAATGGAGGAAAAATGTAAATAATAAATAGAATATATTTCACAAGTATCAGTATTTAGGTGATATTTCAAGTACATGCTCCCCATGGGGATGTAATTGAACCTGCAACTTTTCCCCAAATAAGATATGTATATCGTCAATTTATGGAGACAAAAATAATTTACCGCAAAATTATTTCATATTATTCCTTGACAATTTCCCATCACTTTAAGAATTTACACCTTTATTAAAGTAATCATGCATAAATTATGCTTTAAAAAAATAACTGACTTTTTCATACTGGTTCAATTACTCAGGGATAATTCCAGTTCTCAAGAGACTTCCTCATTGAGGTATTCGAGGAGCTATTTAGACTTTTTTATTTACAACCGGTTGGAATATAAAGGTTGATACAATTTTTCCACTGCCTCTACATAACTATTATTATTGAAACATTAAAGGTCCTTTGCCTCTTATTAATTATAGTCACTATGAAAATATATATGTATATTTTTTCAACCGACTCATTCGCGTCGTTAGACTTTATAATAAGTTATTGAGCTCCTACACGTGACGCCTTGAATCGACTAGTGACAATTAAGGAAGTCAAAGAAGTTTCAACGATATATATAATTTTATCACGCTGAGTATATACTTCTATTTCAATCAGTAGATATTGAAAGAGCCGACTAATGATTTCTTACCTGCATCTGTTAGTAAAGTAACAGCCAATGTCCCGTTGCTGGGTTAAGGCTTCTTCAGGAGAAAGTTTGGAGTTTAATCCACCACTCCGCATGAGAGCTGGTTGGTTGATACACGTGTGACAGAATCCCAAAACGTGCAGGTTTTCTCGCGATATTTTTTTTCTGAGTTATCTCGGCTCTTTCAATACCATCATTCGTATGATAACATCATCAAACTTTTTACATCCTCAACTACTCGTTTGGTACCGAAAAAGCAACACACTAAGCAAATATTTCCAACAACAGTGAAATCTAAACTATTTCACTTGTATATCAAAACTTCATATCTTACAGCAAACATGTTCATTGCTCGGCATTTTCCAATAAGTCGTTCAGATGCAAGTGAACGGTTGGCCTTCAAAAGTGCCTTGTAAGGGTTGCCATGCGGAAATATCAGAAAACTGGTTCAGAAACCACGCATAATAAGATCAATCTCATTAAAACATTGTCGACCAAAAAAAAAGTTATCACTTTTCAAATGATAGATCGAATATAATAATTATCTTTGATCTAGACAGATGTCAATAATATAAATTAAAATATATCGCGAATCCTTTTTCTTTTATTATGAGTTTCTTTTATTATGTTTGTATTCAATGGAGACAAAAAAATAATATTCTTTAAACAATTCATAGGCGGTTTTAAACAAAGGCTTCAATCAAAATTACACAATTCTAAATGTTCTGTGGCAAAATATTGTCTATGCTTTTAAAATGGACTTAACCTATCACGTTAATAGCCTCTAGACAACATTACAATACCGGCCCAGTTACCCACGCATTGCTCGACTTATTATTTGATTAAACATAATTATTTATGATAAGACTGTATTATCGGTTTAGGATAATTATGATGTTTGTATAATATAATAAATATACAAAAACTTAACGCACACACACATACATAGAAACACATATGGTTTTGATAATTTAAGACTAATTCACAATAAAATCATATTATATAACCTTTTGAAATTATGATTATGGGTGAAGGATTAGTTACTGGCTTATTTATTTGAGGTAATAATAAATATATAATATGGTTGAAATTCATATTCAGTAATGTAAAATAAAACTTAGATAATATAATTTAGAGTATTTGGTTCCGGTTCTGTGACTATATTGCTTGTTAATATGCTATCATAAAAATAACCTTAATCATCCCTTAGTCGTTTCTTACAACGCAACAACTACTACTAGTAACAATACGGTAGTTCTAATTTTGTATAACAAAATATTGTGTATAACTTCTTACATTGAAAATATTGAATTACATTCAATACGATAAAAGCAGTAGCTCGAGTATCTAATAACGTATGAAACAGTATATGATATGAAACAAAAGTGCAATAAAAACTATTGTAGTTTGATGAAAGGTAGTCTTGAAACTTGTTCTCGACCTTCATTTAACGAAGGTCGGGGGATATATTATGTATGTAAAATGTATATACGACATTTCCGTGTAGGTAACGAGAAATATGTATCAATGAACTTTACAAAAAAAAAACATGGAATGTAATCCGCTTTCAAAGGTCAAACAAAAGTTAAATTTATTGCAAATAAAAGCTATTGTTTTAATGTTATAAACTAAAGAACTTGACAATGTCGAATGTTTGAATTTTTAAATAAACAACTCTTATTTATTATACTTATAATTCAAATAAAATTATATTATGACTTGTATTAAGATTTATTTTTAATTTTAACTTTTTATAGACATAGGTTGGATAAGCTAAAGATAGAGAATAAGTATTATAAAATAAGAAAATAAACTTTTTGTTGTTTGTTTTGTTACCAAAAAATAGAACAACCTGTATAAACAAACAAAATGTTACAATAAAATATCGTTAGTACATTTTTATAAAATATAATTAATAAAACTTAAAATCGAAAATACAGATAAAATGTTTAATAAGTTCGATTTAATGATACAAAAATAAAAATTATTATTATTTATTATGTCCTATGTGAAGATTTTTAAATGTCACGAGATGTGAATAGTTGTATTAGACTTGCTGGTCTGCGGTAGCAAAAAAAAAGTATTTTTATACGACAAAACGACGCCCACTCTAATTATTATGAATGCAAAATACACTGTCAAGTTATTCTCCAAATTTTATTATCTGTGACAACATACTCATGATCACATTACCCGCTTATATATACATACATATTTTATATCAACTCGATTTTAAGCGATATGATTGACATTGTTTCAGATTTTTTCGCAAAAAAACTCACATTTCGTAGTCGATAAAAAATGCCCTTTAATAATAATCGTTTTCGAAACTGCCCTGGAGCTGCCCTTACCTGTAACAAAAAATAAGAGCATTAACATTGTGTTGAAGTACATGTTGACATTTGACAAAGTAGGCCGTGTTCACATATTCCGCATGCACTCACTTGCGTCAGTCGGCCTTCTCACGTGACTTTGTCGGACGTCTCCTTCACATACTAAATCTCTAAGGAATATTTCAGAGTGAAAAAATGTTGCCTTTAAATCGAATAAAACTTAATGAAGTGTTCAAAAATTATAAAAACTAGAAAAAATATTCATAATGTTAGAAAATTAAGACAAACAATCGAAAGCACTTATTAATTCCCAAATACAGGCTCAGATTAATTCCTAGGACTACAAGACATCGGCCTAGGGGGCCTGCCAACTGAATTTCCAAACGTAGCCAAAAATCTTTCGCCAAAAACGTTAGTCCTAGAGGCTTCGGATCCCTAAGTCCGAGCCAGCAAAAAAACTACTTTTATCAATCCGATTCGAGTGAGAAAAAACAACAGCAACAAAAAATGCTAATCAAAAATAATATAAAAACATTTACATTAAAGACGTACTCTATATTTTAATTAGTAACCGTCACATACCATTACAACATAGTAGGTAAATAATCAAGTTTATATAACAGAATGCGTAAACAACCCACTTATGAGCCGGTCTTTTGACGACCTTGCATCTTTCAACGACTGTCATCCGCATTATAGAGACCGAAGCGATACATCGATAGATAAACATTAAACACGACAAGGTTACAACATCCGCTAGCTTCCGGCGAAATGGAACTTTTTCAATTTAAGTAATATATAACACTTTTTGTAATAAAACTTCACTACTAACCTTGTAAGACTTTTGACCACTCTCCACGGATATTGCGCAATAAATTATATTATCTGCAGCTCTAAGGATTTCAATTCGAATGTAGTTATATGAAACTTAATAGCGGAATTCATATAACGCACTTAATAAAATCCTTTGCGTAATTGCGATTAATATTTATTGCCCGATCTGAATTTTAATAGCTCTACAATATGTATAAATTACTTTTTTTTAAACGTTAATTCATACAACAAATACCGTGTTAAAGTTTATTACTTTTGGTTTTCATACCATTTTTGTATGTCTTCCGTATGTCTTGACCGTTTACGTTATACGTAAAAAGTTACGATATGTATGAATTAACCCATTTATTAGGACAAACCATAACTGATATTATCTGTAATTATTTTCTTTGTATACAACTAGCGTTTTCCCTGCGGTTTCACCCGCGTAGTTCTCGTTCCCGTAGAATATGGAGACAAAATGTAGCCTATGATAATGTAGCTTTACATTGGTGAAAGAGTTTTTTAAATCGGTTTAGTTGTTTAGGCGTGAAAGCGTAACAAACAAACTTACATTCACATTTATAATATTAGTTAGGATTAAATAGTAACAGGAATATATATAAAGATGTAACACAAAAGTAAATATTATATTACACAGAGTACAGAGCTTACAAAGAGAACCCTGTTTTAAATTTCATGAAGTGATCAAGATTTGCCATTAAACAATTTGGATACCTTTACGTTTTAAAATTAAACGGTTTTCAGTGGATGGTCCCATACAATGCGAATTAACCATTAATGACGATCAAATATAAAAAATAAGATGTTCGTGACAACAGAGACAGATTCGGACTTAAAAAACAAATCATATTTAGAACGTAAGTTGAACTTACGTCATAAATTTATTACCAAAAGAATGCTTATGTGTGTGTGAGTTTTCTAAAGATTTTCTTTAGAAGCATATAAAAATAGTTAATAACTGCTCAATTATTAACAATTATACGAGTAATTAAGCGCCTATTAATACTTATGGTACAGAACCATATAATATGGACGTTCATTATTAAAGCGAAATAGCGCTTTAAAAAATGAGGACATACACCTACATAAGAAAGATAATTTGAAGAATTTGTTCTTATAAGTACTAGATAAGTTGTGAAGTAATTAATATAGTTTTTCTTTTTAAAAATGCGGTTCTCATATTGAATTCGACGCAACCGTACTTGGTTTTGTCGATGTAGATAAATATCCGTGAGAACGTACTAGCATGTCGTGTCTTCAAATAATTAACCTCATTTTAAAACAGGAATAGCATTTTAGTTATAATGGATTAATCCTAAATTGAATATAAGCACATAATTAGTTACTATTTAATGTTTATCCAACAAAATAAAGAATGTATGAATCTTGATTAACTTTCAATCAATATCTTTGGACCATTTAATTTGGTTAAATAAAATTGTCAAAATTTATTAGACAATAATCATAAATGACTATATTTAAAATCAATTTATTAGTTTTGGGTAACTTTATATGTAATTTACGTGAATAAAGCCAGGACAAAGCTGGAATATAACAAAAAGATCCGTTTGAATAGAATTCGTGGTATATTTGTATTCATTTGTATATAAGAACACAAGGTTTTTTTAAAAAAAAACATGCAAAAATATTGACTATGAAAGCAATCAAAATCCAAAGAAACAATTAATTATTGAAATGCTAAACATTATTTAAAAAAAACAACAGATTATATTGTATAAGTAATGAACATTTTAAAATGAAAGGTATGGATGTATAAACCAACCAGAAGCATCGGTGCTAAGCAAGAGTCAATTCAATACCATATAAGGAATTTCTACATTTGTAGTAGAAAATGACACACAATATGACGCCAAATACACATTCAAGTGCCCGTGCGTAAACTTATATGCCTCCCAACATAGGAAGTCCAAATGCACGGTATTTACAGACTTTATCTTACACTTTATTGCCGTTTTGATAGCTATACGGTAACGAGAAAGGAGTGAGGCATAGATGGAATGTTCGCACGAAGATCTAGAACCCATTCACGGTTATATACATCGTACATAATAAATTATAAACATTTTCAAGATTTTCTAACATATGGACGCAATACAGGTTCATTAATTGAAATAGTTTAGATAGAGCTAAGATGGCTCAGTTATCAGAACACAGGAAATTAGAAAATAAGATACTGGATTCAAACCCAGAGTTTTTAACTTGTGCTCAAGTGTGTAAGTAAACATTGTGAAAAAAATTGCATGTGTCAGATAAAATTCTGTGACATGTATTTCCGCCAATTATATCAGCTTAAAGCGGTCTCCTCAAAATGTGTAAGAATTCTTAGCCCAGCAGTGAGACATATACAGGCTGTTAATTTAATAAAATAATTGATTTAGTAGAAAAAAATATATATACGGATATCTACTCTTATTGATATAATATGGTATAAACTTAAAATTCAATTTAAAAGAGAACATAATGATGGTAGGTCTCTTTTGCTAATAAAATTATTTAATTAAGCGCACGCAAAAATGATATTCATTTTATTATACTTAAGAACTATTTTCAAACTCCTCAAATTACCTAACTGAGGAGTGTTCATTTACATAATAAAATTTATTGAACTAGTAGGAAAATGATTTTGCAACGATATCCAATCTACGCCTTCCTTCACCGGATAAGTTATAATTAAAGCTTATAATTCCTAGAGGATGCGTAATATTATTTTAAATAAATGCATATTTATATAACCTAAATGTTAAGCAAGCATACTAATAAACAGATACTCTGTGATTTATTCAATATTAGCTAGAGGCGTGATTTCGTTATGCCTCTTTAAATTTTTAGTAATCCTTACTAATATAATAAATGTAAGTAAGTTTGTTTGTTATGCTTTCACGCATAAGCCACTAAACCGATTTTAAAAAGCTTTTAAATAATGAAAAGCTACATTATCAGCTAACTTTACATGATTCTGTATTTCCCGATAGGTATAACATCGGTGTCTTTAAATCTAAACGGGCATCTTCTAGGCAAGCATGCTACATTTTAGTCCGTGTCGATGCTTAACATCAGGCAGTATAGTCTATCTGTCACTGATGACTAGTAATAGTCATCAGGTAGTAGGCAGGCATATGCTACATTTTGTCCCCGGGAGCGGGAACTACGCTGGTGAAACCGCGGGCAAAACGGTAGTTGTATATAAAATATTTAAAATTGTAAAATTATCTGACTTTAATAAATTTGGAAGTAACTCTGTGTGTATGTAGCATTATCACAACTACTCTATTGAACTGATTGAAATAACATTTGATTTATAGGTCACTGACCTTATCGACAAAATATAGAATATTAATTTGACATAAATGAACTCGCGTGGAACAGCTAGTTCTATAATTACATATGAGATAAGCTTACATGGTAAACAGTGATTTGTAAACATAATGTTTCGCTAATTTCAATCAACGGAAGTATATCCGTTACATAGTAACCACGGAAGAGTGGTGTCGAGATACAAGAGTGAAAATACATTCCGAAGGAGGGATGCGGAAAGCGGATCGATTCGCTTGAGCAAAACTTAGCCGTCTGTGGATATACAGATTATGGAAGTGATACAGAGATGCAATATATTTTTTTTAAATAAATATATAGTTCAATAATCCGTTCAATATAATAAAAAGCAAAAATCTGCAAATGACTAATAAGCCATAGCAAATAATGAAATTAAATTTAATTAAATAAATTATTCTAAAAATAAATAACATTAATTATAATGGCATACATGCAAATATGTATTTTACATGTAATGTATTCATTAAAGGTAAAATACCTTTTTTGTCTAACGAATACATGTCATTGTACAAGGATAGTGTTTTTATTCAAAGTAATAATCTTTGCAACTTGTAGGATGAGCGTAATTACTAAACTTGAGCCAATTTAAATATTCATTTCAGTAAAAAAAAAATTAACGTTAAAAATGTATATGTTTACTAATTCATTACATATATAAAAGTAGAATTTACAAAGTATCACCATATATTTTATCACCAAGAAGAAATAGTAGGTACTACTATTGTAAAAGTAAAGTTAGTATTAATTGTTGTGTTACGTTTTGAAGAGTCAGTGTCAGCCAGGGAACTTATTCCACTATCTATAACGATTACGATAGGTTCCCGATTAAATTCCAATCCCACTTTGATTATTATATATTTAAGCGGATCGGTACACAACTGATATGATGTTAATATACAACGTGGTGTCAAAACCAAACTTAATTATTAACTTTTATGCTAAACTATAAACTAAAGATAGACGGCAATGTTAACGCTACAATCCGATTGCGATAAAGTCACAATTTGTTAGTAATCATGTTATGCCACGTGTTACAGAACATCATAACATCTTAGCTTCAAAGTTTCATGACAAATTAGCGATTTAAGAGATGATTTAAGAGATATATATATCTTACAATGGTGACAAGTTATTATCTGGATGGCCCATATCCGAATCTGCTTGCCACTTCATATAACTATATATCTATGTAACGTATAAATAGCTGTTATTAAACACTGAGATGTACAAACGTATCGTTGCGGAAGAACGACCGGAATGAAAAAGAAAACGAGGGAAAATTTTACGTCATGCTTAATTGTAATAAAAACAAAGACTTTAATACGGTTAACTATATCCGAACATACACATTTTTTTGTTGACTCTACAATAGAAAGATAATAATTGTTTCCTTTATTTCTTTTTATCTCTTACGGCAAATTCAATGACAATCAAGTGTATTTTACTTCTTAAGTATTTTAATTACTTGTATAATATTATAATTTCAAGCTATTTCTTAACTTTATAAAATTAAAATCTAAAATAGAATTAATTACACTGAACCAACTGCTGATATTAATAATATTTTGAATTTATATTTTTTTACATTGATTATAAATTCAAGAAAACAGATTAAAAACTTATCTATCTTATACTATTAACTTAATTTTAAAATTATCGAAACTAAAGTCATGCTCTACATTACGATGTTATTTATCGCCAGTACGCTTAATTAAATCATCTATTAATAAAAACATTAAAATATCTGCATTTAAAAAAGGTAGAATTCATTTTAATATTGAATAATTAATATAATATGATGTCACAACTATAGTACTTATTCAAATAGTTTATTAAAAACTGATTCCACGCGGTTAATTATAGATTCCGAATGTATCCACAGGGTGACATTAATTATTTCAAATGCATTCAAAAAAGTCTCGAAGTTGAATAAAGTTTATTTTTATTTAGAGTTGTTATAATAATTAATATACCATTGTTCTTTTTTTAATAATATAATAATTGTTAGACTGAGCAAACAACTAGGCTCTATCGTCGTCTTTATAATTATTTGAATCATTGTAATTGTGAAAGAATGACTAATAATTTCACAAACCATTAATTACTTTCATTATAATTACATACTTCGGAAGACTTGTTTAATTTAAAATATTAACACAACAAAAATATATTTTTAATTTTATAATTCTTAAAAATACCACTTACTTTTTTGGTAACCGTAATATTATAAAAACTAGAGAAACAAACATAGTATTTAAGTTTTAATCTTAGTAACTTATATAGCTCATAAAAACATCGGGTTTCAAATTAAATGTTTGTTCATCACCTTAAACGTCGTCTTAAGATTAGGTGAAATGACTCATTGTCTAGACTTAGCTTCAGTTTTATTATTATCCAAGTAAGAATGTTCATATGACCTTCAATTGATATAATATTTAAGTACAATGTCAAAATGTCAAACATAAGAACAAATATTATTAGACGAATCATTTGTTTACAGTAATTAAATAGTGATTTACCATCCAAATCTATTAAGACATAAATAACAACAAAAAATGCATCATTATTCATTGATTCAGGTTCATCGATCATTGTTTCATCATTGATCTTTGATTTTAGCAATCATTAAGGTGATAATGGATATCAATCAGGCGCAATAAATTATATCGTTCTACAGAATTTCAATTATATTATAATGACTTTTTTTAATAATTAACAATAAACTATTTTTTTATTTCGATTTTTGCGGGAATGCATCAGTTTTATTAAGGTTCTATTGATAAATATAATAATTCTGAACATGTTTTAAATTTTTTTTTTTATAGGATGGTGGACGAGCGTATCGGCCCACCTGATGGTAAGTGAGCACCAACGTCAATAGACATTGGCATCGTAAAAGATGTTAACCATCGCTTACATCGCCAATGCGCCACCAACCTTGGGAACTAAGATATTATCTCAAACCGGAACACAACAATACCAAGTACTGCTGTTTTGCAACAGAATATCTGATGAGTGGGTGGTACCTACCCAGGCGAGCTTGCACAAAGCTCTACCACCAACTTGCCAAAAATCTTAAAATGTCGCTGAATGATATATCAAATTTAACTTTTAGTATTTCTAAAGCATTTTCCAAATCTCGATGATTACGAATACTTTCAAAAATGTATGTTCTATAAATATTTGTTCTCTAAATTGCGACATCAAATTAATAAAAGAAGGTGATTACGAAAAAAAATCAAACGTTTTAAATAATCATCAATCAATAATGATTTACATTTCAAGAGAATAAGGATGTCGTGACGACCAAACGAATGAATGAAAAAAAATACGAACGATGTCACTAGCGTAATTTATGGACGTGAAAAGTTAATTATTGTGATTGATATATCAATTAAAAATATTAACAATTTATTATAAATTTATACCAAATTTGTTAAAACATTTCCTAATTAGGTTGACAGGTAGTCTACATCATTTTTCTCCTTTCTCAAGTGCCGGCGACAAGTATTATATTCCGCAATTGCTCCAGTTTCAACTTACATAATCTAGGAGTATTCGATATAACTGCCTAAGGCCTAAAACTGCGCCGAAACGATGACGACATAATTTAATGCTTGAACTATTAATTATTTAGAAATAAACTACATAATACGATTTACTTTTAACCGATTCGAAGGCTAATTGTCTAGCTAAATATTATTTCTTAAACATATTAAAAATATTTCAAATTTGTTTTAATTTAAAAATCCCCTTATAAAGCATGTTAATGTAGATTAAATACACTAAATAGCATTTAAATTCAAATAATCCTTTTGAAGCAAATTATAGTAATATAACTCGAAAATAAAAGCGATCTTCTATAATTTTATATTAATTTTAAGTCTCAGATTCACGGATTCAATTTAAATTTTCATACTAGCTAGGAATTTTAATTGAGAAATGTATATATTGATGATAAAGTTAAAATAATCGAAAAATATATTCACATATACAAGAATAGCAATGAATTGAGAATTATCGAAACCTAGAATTATAATGAGATTGGATCGTTTTTAATCTAGGCGAGTTCACATTCATACATACACGCAGTAATAATGACAAATAGACATAATTAGCAAATAATCATACTTTGTATTCCTGCGTTTCTGTTTCAAGGAGAAAATTATCTTAGTATAATCAGAGACTCAAAGGACGTAGTATCTTAGTCCTCAAGGTTGCGTAATGACGGTGTAAGGAACACTTAATATTTCATACTTGCCAATTTGTATTAGCGACGGTTACCACTTATCATCGAGTTGTCCATGTCTTTCTTGCTTTCCTTTACCTATTTTACATGGAAACATGCTGCTTATTAGGAACCAGTGGAAAAATATATGTTAAGTCTCGTACCATAATGATTTCTTTATTCCTATCCGCGGGCGAAACCGCGATTTATCGGTGTAAAATTTTGCTAAAAAAACAACAAGCTAATTGTTTATTACAGCGCCGCCTAAAGACGTATGTATTTAAAGTATAAATTCATTATGATTAGACAATCATACGAATTGTGACCGTATTATTATTCGGCATAGATAATATTTTAATAAATCAACTTGAATTGAAGTTAAATGCATTTTTGGAATCGAACCTTAGCAGTAAAATACGAATTGGTATTCGAAAGGTTATCGATATTAAAATAGAAAGTATAAAATAAGATTTAATTGGGTTATAAAACAGAAAGAAAGTTATTACAAGTCGTTTTCAATATTATTATATTGGATCCATTAAAATACAAATATTTTTATATACGAAGATTATGAATTGGAACATTCGAATTAACGATTAAAAGTCACTATTTTCTCGAATGTTCGAAATTTGCTCATATATTATTGAAGAAAATTCTTAAATTAAATTTTTCAAATAATATTTATTATAATATGAAACAACAATAAGTATTTTTTCACTTAATTTTCACTATATAAAGTTAAGTTTCAGTCTTATTTTAACAATAGAAGATTTATATAACAATGGTTTTTTTTTATTTAACCCTTCTATTACTTCATCTTTGATCTCAGCGTAGATAATACGATAACCGAATTACACGCCAAATGTTTATTGGGCCGGCATTATTTCGCAAACGTTCCTTTTCAAGCAGAACAGGTATTTTTACAAGTGTCACCGATACTCGGAACCAGGGCAAGATCGTGTAATAACTTGTTCCAAACCAATGCAATTGCGAGACTTGAAACACAAGTAACTGGTTCATTACATTAATTTAGAGGTATCATTATGCAGGTGAACAAAATGTAGGTTAGGTTAGTTGACACTTGGTCTAGTTTGTCACAATTGTTGATGTGTCATTCACTTGCACTATACTATTCATTTTGCTGTGTTGGCAACTTGCCCGATTTGCCAGTTGATTTGAAAGAACGAAGTGTTAACAAAAATCTCTAAGCCGACTTATTTGCGAAATTCTGTCGAAACCATGCCATGTAGAATAAAGCTTATTGTATATGCCGAGGTTGTATTAGGCATTAATTTTTTCTCAGCTTTTAAAAAATTCTGGTCCAACAATACACTAGGAAAATTTACCTTAATTGTTAAAAAAAACTGCATCGATGCCTCTACTACGCGATATTCAAAATAGGAACTTCTTATTGACAGATTAAATTTTTATTTTTAATTGCAGAAAAAGAAGGATTTAGAAATCATTAAGGATATAAACACCTACAGTTTTTAAATTGGTTTCGGATACTGGTCATTATACAATTAATTATTATATATAACATTTAATAGAAATAAACTACAAAGCAATTATGGAATCATCGGCAGGTTATAATACAAAGAATCAGCGCAATGTGGGACACATTAATATAAATAATAGGCTTTTAATAATTTATTGCATACCAGTTTCCCTTGTTTATTGCTAGAACAATCTAACTACGGTGATATATAAATGTCATGGGTGATGATTGACCCTGAATTTATTAAATATTATCAGCGCTTGATAAAATAAGAATAAAAAAACGAAAGCACATTTGAATAATTAAAAAGCTCTTACAGCGCTAAAATAAATTAAAATTTTAATAGTCGTCTCGTAAATTAGTTAATTTGTTGATATATTCAAATAGAGCACCAAGTATACGTTAATATGAATATTAAATATATAGGTATAATATAATTATGTACTTTATATTTAGATATATCAACATAAGATTTTTTTATATTAATACGTGGATATCGAAAATTGTCTCGCATGTTTTAGTATTCACTGTTTGACATTAAATTCACACTAATCACTACAATATTCTATATTTAAAATAGTTGAAACTATGAAACGTCTTAAAACGCTGCTATTTTTTGTGTAAGTCTCACTTCGCTAAGTGGACCGTAACCCATTGCGATATTGACATGTTTACTTAACAAACTTCATTAAGAACATATTCTTCAACATGTCTAGACAAAAATATAATAGAAACAACGATAGGCGTTATTTTATAATTCAATCTGATTATTCTATTATAATGACAAAATCCAACGGCTTCTTAAGCGCTCATATTTGTGTTTTTTGCAGAATTCATAAAAACTTATTTTATAAAAGGCTGAATTAGATAAGAAAGGTTTGCTTCAAATAATTTAAGTATGCACAAAATAAAAGATAAATCATAAAATATAAATATGCAATAATTGATAATAATTACACATGTCCGCTTAATGAGGACATTATATGTAGTCTTGCCAAAAGGTATCGTGCTATCCTCGACATATAACGCATCTAAAAACAAAGATAATTTATGATAATTTTATATTTAACACATACAGTTAATTTAATCGTTAATATAATGACAAACAAATCTTTTTACTAATTTTATATATTATTTAATGTACATTTAATTTAAGTTTTATACTTTTTATCTACTAATAAACGTCGCAGTTGATATTGTATAGTGTCTTGTCTTGTTCTTTCAAATATCAAATTACTAATGCCAGAAAGGGAGAAATCATTGTTTATGTATGCAACTATTAAACAATGTTTTTTATTAAGGCCTATAATGTTATAAACTACTTGGTTTGCATAACGTTGTTTTATTAGCTGTTATAATGTTATTAATTATACTGAATTATATAATATAGTTATTATCTTAATTGAGGGCTTATTTATGTTAATTGAGTGTCTGAAAACATTACTGTCCTCTAAAGGCTTGTGGTTTGACGTAATTACAACATTAAAATCTTGCTGTAACACAGTTTTATATATATTTAATTACTGTTTGTTTTTTCGCATAAAAAAGTTAGTAGGATGGTTCCTGATTTGTATAAAAATACGTTTACATAATTTCTTTACATATATATATATATATATATATATATATATATATTTCTTTTAAACAAATAGTTCCAGCGGTAACAGATATTCATTTTATTTCGCTTAATTACTTTTGAGCAAAAGTAATTTATTTTTCATTAAAATTTACATCAAAATTTGCTATCTCCTTAACTCCCACAGTTACTTTCCATTAAGGGATACGTATCTTATTTATTTATATTAAAAAAAACACGAATGAAATAATCAATTTAAAAATATTGAATATAAATGAGATAGAAATATACTTGTACGATAAAATATATTATCATAAATACAATGCCTCAATAAGGTACCTCACCAGGGGTCCCTTGCCGTATCGTATTGTAGCGATGATCTGATAATTACCTGTAAAAAGAATAAAATATATGAACTTTTGGTGTACAAAGTGAAAGTATATTGGACTGACTTAGAATAATCAAAAAATCAAGTTTTGCTTTCAACTCTGTATTGTAGGTCAAGAGCAATATTAATGAATTAAATTGCCATAAAGCATTAATAGCAGCATATGTTAGAAATAGTATATTTATAACATTAATTTGAGTAGAAATCTCCATTCAATTTGGTCGTTCATTCGCACATACACCTATATGTATAAGTCAAAATATAATTACCTGTAACTCATATAAGCACTTTTGAATAATTTTACAAAATAAATTTAATCATATATTTATTGGTTCTAAATGTTGGTTCTACCGAAAACCGGCAAGAATCTAAAAAGCCAATATTCTACTTATTTTTCCTTAATTAATTAATCTGGTGAATCAGCTGTTTTATAATAATTAAATATATTGTATGTATTTAAACTTAATTAAGGTATACGAACAAAGAGGCCACTTGATAGTAAGCAAAGCCAACAAGCCGAAACAAAACAATACAAAGCAGCAGAGATTGTTGTACAATTTAAATTAAATGTAAACGAGTCATTTTCATTTTACGTAGAACTAAAATTTTAATTGATATTTTACAAAAGTATTGCATATAAACTCCTTAAACCGTTAAACTCTGTACAAATCCTTACACACTGGATCATAGTAAATAACATAAGGACAAACAAATAATCATATAATCAACTTCGAAGAATGAGATAAATAATTTTAATACACCTCACTATAATCGCTTCATCTAAATCTCATTGTCTTCCAAGATATCGTACTAAAATATAATTTCCCATCGTATGTAATTACACATGATATAACAACGTCCTCAACAATTACAGCAATTAGAGCTAACTGACTGAAAATAAAAGAATCGATTAAATGATCGCGGCAAATTCGTTCCTCCCTATTATTTTATCGATTAAGATGTAACAACTGTTGTAACTGTAGACCCAGGGTTACATAACGTGAAATGAACCACATGCCGATCGGCGGCAAGTACAATTTGACATCGATTTCGTTAATCGATTACCGATTTATTATTCGGATTTCATTAGCCATTTCATAAACGTGTTAATTTATATTTATATCATTACGATACAAATTAATGGCGTGTAATAAAAAATGTAAGTTTTGATGTTTTTAAACAATACATCATAATTAGGAGTTTGATAAAACTTTGACACATTTATGAACGAGAACTTCTCTATAAAATGTCATAATATATTATAATTTATTAATTACGCAATAAATTAATATATGTATATTTTATAAATTAGTCATAAATTTAAACCGAAACTCTATATATTATAATAAGAAACAGACATTGTCCAACCTCGGTATACTAAGTACTAGCAAAACGCCCTGACCCCACATGGACACAATTTAAAAAATGGTAATTATCATTAGTGACGTAATTAATGATACGGCATTATAGGTATGGTTTGGTAATAATTTAAATATAGTGATTTTAGCAGCTTAAAATAAAAAATATTTACTGTATCTTTTTGCGACATTTTTGAGCATAATTTGTTTTACCGTTGCTCTTTTCCAAAATAGCGCCAGACAGAGTATTCTCTTCCTATGACCTTCCTGTGACATATGACTATTATGAAATTATAGACTACTAAGTTTCCTTAGTAAATCAGATTAGTTAATTTTGGATGCATATAAATAACGTGTCTTTCTTCATAATATTAGTATAACAATTTTCTTAAATAAACAATTAACAGCTTATTTTACTCTGCTTAATCTAGTTTCAGTTACGAAAGTGAAAGCCAGTTCATTCATAATAGGGTTCTATTGTGGTATTAAAAATAATTACACTGTTGCAACAAATCGAACGGTCATTCGAACCTAATCGAGGAAGTGGTACTGTTAAACAGCAAACATTGATAGCAGTGTATCGTTAACGAAAGCTACAACAAATGGTGACTATTGAGCTTAAAAGTAATTCAAGGTTCAGATAGTATAAAAATTGATACATTTTTAGTCTATATGATATTTCTGTCTATATTATATTACTATGATGATAGTAATGATACCATGATGACGTAAACAAAAGAACTTAAGTTTTTTTTTTTTAAATTAAATATCTTCATCATGTTTCTTCAGGTATGAGAGAAAATTTTTTAGCCATTATTAAAATTTCTGAGAAATATTATGTTAAGGAAGATCGATAATTGGACTAAATTTTACTTTGAGTATCTAACTCAGCTGTTACGTCCATCTGGCGATATATTTCTTAAAACGGCAACGATAAATGCCAATGTCATGTCTACTTCTGTCATAAAAAAATACGCTTTATCCCGAAGAAATAAGAACTAAGTTGTCTTTTTCATTACATATTTAAAAATGGACATAGCAATAAATGAGTTAGGGTCATGGTTGATCACATCTTGCATGCGTTCGCTTGCTTTACTCGTTGGCTAACGAGTTGATTTAAAAGATTTCCTTGAAAAGTATTTTTCGGCGTAACAATTATATCAATTTTATTTTTATTAGGCTCAATCTTTGGGGTTATATAATTTATTATTTCTAATTCTAATACTCGAAAATATTATCTCACAATCTATTCAGCAGTCAGAAACCATCGACTTCTATTTAACATATTTTATTCAAAATAAACATACAAACTTATAATAAATTAAACGAAAACAATGGCGTTAATTTTCACCTTTTTGCCTGAGAACAAAGACATGACACGTTCATAACGAATAAGCGAAAGTATCTTTCATGAATCAATTTTATAAAGTTAGCAACTATCAACAACAAGATTGTGTTGTTTGTGTAAATTGTAAATAGCGAAATAATAATGTAAACAAATAAACTTTAGTCTTTTTTTATGTAAAGTAATTAACATTTAAGTAAAAGTAAAGCAGTAAGTCTAACTTACTAAGTCACATTTTAAAATAAAAAGTTTAAGAATTATATAATCTATATTCACCCACATGTCAAATCTGTCAAGTCATTCCAAGATGGCCGACAACAATGGCAGTTGACGGGAAGAACGAGAAATTAATACCATAATTAATCAAGCTCTTGTTTGATTACATGAGCGGATGTGAAAATTTGGGACCCGTAACAATGTATAACATTGTGCTTACACTTTTCACATTTCTTGGCAACAAGTAGGTAGTATTAAATTACATTACGAAACCAAAGTAAAAGTTAACTTATTTCTATACAGATATTATAATCTATGGTCTAACATAACGTCTATAAAACAATTAATAAGAAAAATATGTCTTCGAATATAATATGTAATACCAATTACAAAATAAATTATTTCGACATAAATAACATTCCCGTCAAACGTAAATCAAACCCGTCAAATTACGTTATAATTGCTATTAACTGCATAATATTATTCAATATAGTGAAGTACACAACCATGAAGGTCGGAAGGAAGGACTCGATTAAAAAAATAAATCAAACCTTGCTCACATCCTCGTTTTCTGATAACAAGTTCTTAGATTTCTCTTATTGCTGCTGCCCTTATATATCCTAAGTGACTGGTAATTGTCTCTTAACAGGCTTAGAAAAAAATAACGGTTTGTGGAAATATTAATATCATAATGAGTGAAGTATTGTTTGTTCGTTATTCTGAATTAATTTTACACTATGATAGTTTCGAAATATTATATAACAAGTAAATTATACAAAAATTATACAATTTATTTAAAGTGTTCTTTATTAATTTTGTTTTTTTTTTACATTTAAAAAATATCATTCAACTTAAAATAAAGTTAATCGCGCCCAGTTCAAACATCTTATTAAAAAAAAGATCTCAAGAGCTAAATATGGTAAACCTCCATAAATACAACATTATACTCAAGGTTCGAACGAAATCGAAAGTAATGACGGCGTCTAAAACCACTTTCGATGGATCGCATTTATTCCATACAAAACAAACTTAGCGGTCTGTTAAGCGAGTTTTGTATAAAACTTGATTTTTGAGTTCATCAGCACAATTTACTTAAGACGTCTTACTTATTCAATGATATTTAAAATGAAAACTAATTAAATATAAGGAAGTTTTTCTAATTGGTTAATGACCATAAAAATAATAAGTTGAATACTAAATTAATTGTTTTATTAATTAACAAAAATATTATCCATTGCCGAATTCGCATATTTATATTTTTTACTAGCTGATACCCGCGACTTCGTCCGCGTTGCTTGATATATTAACAAATTTTTCTTCTGTACGAAAGAAAAAACATCAAAAAGATCGCAAGCAAAAATATACGTTGTTCATCAATCTTTTTTCAATCAAGGGACTTGGCCCTTATAAAAAAAAAGAAGAAGCAAGAAGAAGCCTAAGAAATAAAATTTAGAAAACTTCATTGAAATCTATCCAGTAGTTTTTTCGTGATGCGCGCACAACTGCAAACCTCTATCATTTTATTTATATAGATAAATATTAGAATAATAAATAGGTACGCAATACAAGATTTTTATTTCTAAATAAATCTATTTTATTATGCAATTGCTGTTTCTATGATTTTTACCTAAAATAATTTGGAAGAAAAAAGGATTTTCTTTATTAGAATTAATATCGCCCTGGTTGATGATTTTTGAATAAACTCAAATAAAATTCAAAATTATTAAATCAATATAAGATACTAACAGTTAGTTTAAATGTTTTTGCTTTGGCCTGCCTATATCAGATGAAGCATTGGGTTTAACAAGTCATCGAAACGGGCATTTTAATTTAAGCGCTAAATTTATCATCACATTATTCTTCACGGTTAATGAACCGTCTCTTAAGATTAGAGTTATCTGAAGTGGGTTCGACAGATTTAAATATAAGATGCATTATTGAATATAAAAAGGTTCAACCTCAAACCCTAAATGTCATTAGCTCTCATAATTTACACGTAATGAATTTTACTGAATACCGTGAAATGTTAAATGATTTTTTAATGCATAAATGGCCGAATACTGAAACTTCATTCAAATACGAAGTGGGACTTAATTATTTGGAACGCATTCAAATAATTAAATATAATTAATTAATAAGCAAATAATTAAGTCCCACTTCGTATTTGAATGACGTTTCAGTATACGGCCGTTAGTAAATACTGTATCATATTTCTCTTTCTTATTATTTATAATCAAATATCTTACTTACACTTTCAAACAGTCTTTAAATACCATTGACGTAAACTTACATATACTTTCGGATGCGACGATGGATATGACTTGAAGAATTATTTCCACGTTAAATAGCCTGTTTATTGAAGAAGGTTATAGGCTTCATAACTTTACAGTAAAACAGTAACTCTAAATGTCGATCCATATTATAAATTGTATTGTATATGTTTGTATAAAGTAAAACTGCGAGCCACGTTAAGTTAAATATGAATTTAAACAACGATCACTGAATACAATCATTCTTAATATCCAACAAACATTATTGCTGTAAAAAAAATATATGACTTTACACGCTACACTAACGGGCACTTTAAGCAGTTTATTCAAGTATTTTTTTTATTTGATTCGATTTTACTAAAATCCCCTTGTTAAATTCCTATTTAATTCCGACTAATTATAGCATCAGAAATACATTTATACCAACAAAGCAAATACTTTTAAAATAAATATTTGTTTTTAATTATATTTTAAAGTGAATATGTTTTAAAAAAGAAATATTTAAATAAAACCATGATGTCAGAGTCCTATGAACTCAAAAGGGATCATTTAGGATGCAGGTATATAGTGGATTATTAAGGTCATTTACCCTATCCCTTACGAACACATGAATGGTTTTTGAAATTAGATACCTAAAGGTACTAAAATAAATACGGTAATAAAAATGTAAAAAGACCATTTTTGACATGTTAATTGAAATCCATAAATCAAATAGAATGGAGTAATCGAAAATCTTATTGATATTAATATTTACACAGGCTCAAGTTCAAATGGTTATAATAATTTTTTTAAATATATAATAACTGCCAAAAGCGAAAGAATTTAAGTTGAAATAAATTTAAAAGAAATAACCCGTAAACACATTTTATTAGCGTTAATGTAATAAAATAAATTAATATTTATTTTGTGCTTAAGACGTGTCTACTTAAAGTAAATAGGTATAAGTACACATATACATAGGTATAAGTACATATATATAATATACATACTTGTTTTGTGTGGTTGTTACTTTGTTGCGAAGTTATGCTATATATAGTTACATGTTAGACAAGTTAAACAAAATATGTTTGCGCTTAAGGCTGTATTTTGAAATACTTTACCAAGTTCGTGTAATAGTCTTGTATTTTAATCCCAATGGAAAATAGTCGATATTGTTTTTCATGTCTGGCAATGTTTTATTATATAGGAAACTGACATTGACAGCAAAGCAAAAATATATTTTGTATATTTTTTCTATATCCACATGTGGTCGAAATTTTGTAAGAAATTCAATAATATTTTCTTTTGCGTTTCTTTAGTTACTGTAACTTACGTATATTTAAATGATACGACAGTTTTTGCATTATTTCGACGTCCATCAATATTCAATACTGAGAAATTACTTTCCGTATAGGTAATATAGAAATACATAACATCTATGCCAAAGTTAATTATACGACAGCGTGTAGACTATGATTTAGTAGAATCAAGAATGACGGGTGAGGTAACGAGAGGTCGGGTCAAGATTACACATACATAAGTTTACCGAAAACATTTTGTATTATAATGATTCTTAAATATCGCTGAATTGTCTTTTAATTAGTGAAATAATTTAGCAAAAAATCTAAATTTAAATATGTTTAATATATAATTTTCACTCGATTTCAATTTGTATGACTTATTTTTTAATTCATAATCGAATTTTTATGTAAAAAAAATGTATTTTAAAAATACACCCGAAAATTTAACATAAATATTGTTGCCAATATAACAGCTACAGTTACTATTCGTTATCTCAAAAAAATATGTTCTAAATTCAAATGTTTTAATTTAATGCCAACTGGAAAACTTTTATATACGAAGATCAACTCTTTTTTGAGCAATTACTATAATCTCTATTTTCTCGGATTAAGAAACACAAGAACGATGTTCTGTTAGTTCGAAGATTTAGTTACAAAAGATAAATTGTTCAGGGACATTTACATTATTTAAAAAATGACCTGCGCTTTTGAGTAATCATTAAATAGTTAAATTATAACCACAAGCTAATACGTAATTCGTTTCGTTAAGTTTCTCTTTAATCGCTCTTATTATTTATTTCAGCGCCTTATAACATAATGATTATATCAGGTATTATGAACTAAAACAATTACTATTATCTATGTCTGCGATTAATTTAACAAGCTAAATTAGTATTTGTCTACGAATTTTAAGAGCTAAATTCGATTGCAAAATAACTACGAACAGTGAGGCACCACCGATTTTACTAACAAAATTATTGATACAGTAATTTCATTCTTATTGTTATAAATATAACAATTATATTTGTAGATTATGATTCGCGTATTAAATGTAAAGTGGGCCTTGGTACAGTACATTCACTTAGAGTTGCGTGCTTATAGAAGTATGCGATATGCACGCACATTGATTGCTTCCGTAAATATCGCCCACCTGCAAGATAGTATTAATAAATTACCTATAAAATTACAGTTATACTTAGAGATCATTTAAAAAAAACTCAATGTGATTTATGATATATTAACATTAAACAAGAACAATAAGAAAGTATTTACAAGGAAACCGTTATATAGTCAGAAATGTTTGCACTAAGATTTTTTTAATAAGGATTCTCGTCTATGTAAAATTTTATTCAGGCTTTCCTATATTTTTCGAATGTTGTGTCGGGCAAAAATAAGAGTTCTATGATTGCGATTTAAATAATATAATATCGAGAAAGTTGCTCGTGTACAATGATAAGGCTTTTAATAAAGCGATGTATGTACATTGCAGACATGCTGTTAACAATAAAAATATAATACTCGCTCTCATATATAGTAATCTTATAGCTAACATATAGCTTGCATATTTGATTTAACTAGAATTTATTCAGAAAACTAATACGAATGATTTCACTAACTCATTTAGTTTTCGGATCAGAAAATGGGTATTTTTAACAATCATCGAACATAACATCAACATAAAATTAGGAAACGTACTTTAACGATAATTGCGAAGACATGAACAAATATTAACATAGATGTCTAACAAGTAAGTAATTACAAAACGTGATCAGTTTTTACGATATTAATTCATACGAATGCCAATGTTTACATTTGCGCTTCAGCGACGGAAGCAATTGAGTATATATTGTTAAACACATACATTTAATGAATGATTTTAATATAATTTTGTAATGTTTAAAAATCCCTATAACAGCGTACTTCAATCAATTACAAATACAATTGGGTTTAATAAATTATTATGATATGTTTAGTAAATATGACTGCACAATGCACACCCACTTATTTATTATTAACTTCTGACCAATCATTGTGGATCGCAAGAATCTTCGTGCAATATGTCATAGCTCTAAGAACACTGCATATTATTGCATTGTAATAAGCACTTTCTCGCGCTCAGGAAATTCAATTTTGTGGCATAATATCTGCTCTGTTTTACCAATGGCGTCTGTCGGAAGGGAAACAATGCCATATTTTCTCGCCTCCTGTGAAATTCATGTTACGTATAATGATGTTGTTACCACGGAAATATTTTACGGTATTTATGCATACAAAAGATTGTGTGAAGTTGAAACTTCATTATCTTCATTATTATTGTTATTTGTGACTTCCTTCTAATCTTCACTTATGTATATTTTTTTATCATAAATCATATTATATTTTTAAAATATTGCTAACCATAAACATAAGGTCATTTACTTTTTTGTAATATCGTACAACCCGTAAATAAGCCAATCCATCCTATTTAGTTAGACCAGTCCAATAATCAATTCCAAATTTCAAAGCGGATAAATGTATGTAATATATGTATATATAACTTGACTTTTATGTATCATGTACGATTATGTTATTAGACGGAATTGAACCTGTGACTGGTCCAATATCTAATTACCGTAATAATTTCAAACTAATCAATTTATAGAACATGTAATGTATATCCAATACATATACAAAAAGAATAAAAGTCTGCTGTCATATAAGATAATCAATACATTTTTCTCTAAGCCTCATTCAAATAGAAACTTAAAAGACTTTGCTTAGTATGTTATAATATATTACATTGCTACTGACATAATACCTTAAAAGATAGAAAGACGACACTGTCATTTATGGTATAAAGTCCGTTACTTAATGCAAAAATGCAAGAAATCTTAACATGTAAGATATCTGAAGGTCCAATTGCTTTAATACTATGACATTACCAATCTTGAATCATCTTCACACAAATACCATCTGCTTTATTTAGAAATAATTTAATATATCTCGTTAAAGTATTAATTAAAACGCTAAGCGTACATGTGACTATACGTATAATTTCAAATAAAACCTTTCACAAAAAATCTGATTTTAAATTGATCTATTTATTAGTAACTGGTTAAATATTTCCGTAATTAAAACCTATTGAAGAATTTTGTAAGATAATTTAGGGATTATTATTATTATTAAAGTATTACTGTCTCAATTACTTTCGAATCGATATTTATCCAGGAATGCTCGACGTTTATCAGAAAGATAACAATCTCCATCCTCATCCTCTCATCGTTATGGAGTGGACGCGCCAAAATCACTTCAATCACTACAATAATATTATTTTATTATCATGATTTACATTTCAATAAAGAAAACAAAAACGAATCTGTATTTTATTTTAATTTAAGCGAAATAGGAAATTTTACGTAATTATTAATAGCTGTCATGATTGTCATATCTTAGAAAAATTATGACGTACGACTAAACATATCGATGTCATAGTACACTTGAAGTAATTGGCTTCATATAAAGTGTATACAGCATTCAAATGTCAACTTTAAAATATATTTAAAACAAGTTTTAAAACAATATTTAAACACATCGTACAAATATAATAATAATGAGATAATAAGCATCATCGTTACAAGTGAAGCTTGAATTCAAACTTGCTAATACATTACGAAGCCGCTAAGTGTGTTTTAACTCTAAACATCGACCTATTACGCGACGTGCTCACCGACTCTTATTTCAACGGATTAAGGACTATAATGCAAAACAATAACATTTAGCGATTAACAGGATGTCTCGAATATGAAAAGTTTAATTTAGTGATACTGTTAGAATCTATCGATGACATTGTAAATAAACTTTTACTATATTAATTACTTTTACTTTCTACTACTCCTAACACCACTAAGTATTGTAGTAGCGTGGTGATAAAACCTCCAAAATTCTCCTCAAGAGTAGAGCAAAAGCGGTGGGGAATTAAAGGCTGCTACTTTTTAAATTACTTGATTGAACTTTGTTAATTTTATTTTTACTTATTTTAAAACTGTTCCTAGAATCTTGACTTCTTAATATGGCCATAATTATGCCAGACAATATAATATTTATCTTATATATATATATATATATATATATAATATAATATAAATCTAAAACAATGTTAAAACATACGTAACTTAAAACAGGAAAATCAGCTCAAAGGTTTATTTTAAACAGCTTATAACTTTAAAATCTCTTAATCTTTGAAGCATTTAATCTAAGCCGCCGTTTGTATTCCTACAAACTAAAATACACATAAACCGGTTACAGTTAGCTACGTCAAATGAATTTTAATACAATTTCGAATGTACAATCAGTAAAATAATGAAACCCTTTTTTTTAATTTAAAAAAAATCGTTCGATTCGTTCGTTTTGGAAAAAACTAAAAAAATATCTGAAAATATAGAAATTCAGATGAGTTTTATGTGTCAATGGTACTTAAATAAAAGTAAACTTAATAAAAATATCCGTGATCTTATTCTGTGGACAGTACATTTGAAGACTGACCACTGTAGATACGAATAATGTCACATACAGTTAGCACCTACATACATACAACCTTGGCCCCTGGATCCAAGATTCAATTAGTTGTTGACTAGTTTGCCAATATAAAAACTTTGAGCACTCAGCGTAATATGCATGAAACGTTAATTGTTAAAATGCAAATTAATTATTGATAAGTACTTAAAATATCGCTGAATAGGTCATTTCTTATATTTTTAATGAGTAAATGAAATACAGAGACAAAATATGTATATGCAAATTATTGAATACTCCAACTCTAACTAATATTATAAATCAACTTTTTGTTAGGTTATTTGCGAGCCTGTCTGGATTGGTACCAGTAATACTTACTATTTTACTAATTTTGTGTTTACTATACGATTTGATGTATTTTTATAAATAGTAAACGAAACATCGAGAAAGATGACTAATAAAGAACGATGATAAAAATAATTTTAACGAAAATAACGATTATTATAATTATAATGTATCGTTGGTCAATATAATATATTTATTTTGAATAAAATTAAATTATAATAAAAAAATTAAAGAAAATTAATTTATATAAGATATATTACGATAAATTTCTATAAGCATATCAAAGTTTATCGTTTAATGAACTGTCCAATAAATTAAGCAATAAAATAAAGATGTGTATATTTTTTGGCATCAAAGGACGATGACTCTTGTTTACAGTTACAAATGGGTATTTAGACGTTTTCGTTTTATATGACACATTAAAAATAAATTTTCTTGAAGACAACATTTCCTTATTTGCGAATATGCTCTCATATCCTTAGTGATTATGTTTTTATTGAACTGGTTACTTTTGACTTCGGCAATGTCCAGGATGAACAACAATTCCAAAAGTTTATCAAGGCCTATTTTAATTGTTTTTAAAGCACAAGTTTCATTATTAAAAATACCATATCAAAACGTACGTATGTACGTACGTACGTATACTTACACGTTTAATTAAATCAAGGAAGGTGGACTAGCTATCTAGCAACAATGTACCTTCGCCTATAGACACTGTGTTGCCAACACATATGTCACTAATATCCCATCGTGAAGATGCTTACAAAAAAAAAAGTTGTATACTTTAAGATTACTTTCATTGATATAATAAAAATGAGAAAGTAAATTTTAACGACGCATTATACACTTAAAATGACGTCGCATTCAGAGTGACCACTCGTAATTATAATCAGTACGTTCATAACTTTTCGCATCTACATACAAAATTGACACATTTCCCATAGTGAAGACGATAATGTTTTTACGTAAGCGCAACTTAATAACGTCGCGAAGTAATCACAAGATAAATTTAACTATTAACCTTTGCTTGGGAAAATGTCTTAACTCATTGAAGAAGTTTCAAAACAAACGGTTCACTACAATTATTACAATAAAACTTCATACATACTACACTCGTACGTGAGAAAAACATACATCCGACTAATATTTCCTGGATGTATTGTGTTACCTGAAATGAGAAAATTTAAATAATTAACAATGTGCTATTAAATATAACATTATGAATATTAAAATATTTTTAATTTTTTTTTTACGACTGGCTTGTGATATTCAAATTTCGAACAAGGGTTGGGAACAATGAGTAATAATATACATGCCCATGTACTATTACTATGAATATGTTATGTAAAACTTGTGTTATAAGCATTAAATATTATACTATACTCAAGACAATGAAATATTAAATTTACTATAAAACATTTCTAATTTTACTTTAGGAAAAACAACTTTGCCTTACTCCAATATATTCCTTTTGCAATGCAATGTTAAACAAACCAGTATACATTTTTATTTATAAGAAAGATAAAATTGTATTTTTTTTTATTTCATTTTCATAATATTTTAACCACAAAGTGAATTTTCTTGCAAATTAATGTTGTAATTACAAATTGAATCTGTCATCCTGAAATGGCAATACCACTTCTTCTTGAAATTTCTTAGTTGTCGTTATATAACTTTAAGTACATAATACGCAGAATAATTGATTTTTCAAAGAAATATCTTTGACTGGAAACCACGACTTTTATTTTATAAATCTGTTTCTTTCTTATTACTATATTGTGTAACTACTATTTTAATAGGTTACAACGTTTATTTCGCCTAATTAATATTCGTTAAACTCATATAAATTTTAGTCTAATGAGCATATTTTTAGGCATTATCTAGCATCAATTTCTTTTGTAGTTTAAATACGATTATTATGTTTATAATATTATAATTACAACAACACAACATAGTGTTAAATAGCACTGAATCGTTATCATTAAATAGTTATTAAAACAAACATTTAATAAATTAATTATCTTAAATGTATCAGTCAATTCTCAAATGTTCGTTGAGTGCTGATTATATTCGCAATAACGTGGGATCACAAAACAAAGGAGCTAGTATCGCAACATCTAATTGATTACTCACTCTCTGTAACCCACTTTTATGCAATGCATGTTAAAGACGTGCTTTATTTCGGTAAACTATCGCATATCTGAACTGCATTCTTATTTGTCACTTACGTAATTATAAAATGTACAAAAAATTGTCTGTCAACGTTTTGAATGTACTCTTAATTTTCGTTTACGTACGAACGTGATATATATTTAAATCTTATTTGGTTGCGTAATACACACATACATATCGAACGAAATAATGATATACCAAACATACAAACATTTATTCGTAAATAAATATAAATTACAAAATATACTCTAAGCTCTAAAGTTGACGCAAATACATACATATATTAATGCGGTTTCATAGTTCATGAAAGATATTTAAATATTACTTAAGACATGTCCATTTAATAAAAATCAATAATTGTATTGATCAAATGAAAACCACTTTTCTCATACAAGTGAAGTCAATTTTATCGACTAGTATTTATGATGTTGATCAATAATAATTTATACTAGAGACAAAAATAAATTTATAGATCTGATATTTGGTGTTTACCGTTACTCCAAAATAATAGTTTCTATCTAACCGGTTCTAACATTAAAACAAATTTTGACAACATGAAATTTACTTTTATTCAAATCAGTATAAAGCACAGTTAGTAGGAGAACGAGTTTTTAAGAATTTATCGAAAGCCTTCGACAATTGGAGGTGATCTTCTACGTAATAGTATGATACCTTCCAGACATATAGAGCGATTGGAAGGTTGACACAAGGTGGCTAAGATATTTTCCGGATAATTTAATCCATTATTACATCCGACTAAGCGAGTTTTTTTTAAAGATAAAAATATTATCATTATTTTGTAGTGTTTTGTTTCCGTTAAATAAATATTCTGACTGACTGTAATTTTTTTTAAATAGAATACAAAGACGATTGTTTGAATTGTTTACCAAATAAATATTTATATTTCCAAAAGAAAACTATTTACCCACTTTGTAAGGAGTAAGCTAGCAAGCTATAAAGGACATGCTTAACATCTAAAATCATGTATTTCAGTGTATTCCATTTACTACTACGTCCGAGTGCAAAAGCGACCACGGCTAGTACAGTTGGAAAGAATGATCTGCACTAGCTGCCCCGCCTTGTTTGAAGGAACAAAATAATGGGCAATAGAACAATGGTTTACTACTTACCACTGTAAAAATTGTAGTTTCGACCATGACCCCTTGGACTATTGTCGTTCTCACTCTTAACAAAAGCTTAACGCTCTATTGAAGGGGTAAATAGGAATATTAGTAATTCCTTAAAAAATGCCATTGTTAACATTTAAAACAAATCTATACATGAAATTGATAAATGATGACCATTCAAATTTTAAAATAAATCCTCTTTCATACCAAGTAAGTTTGCCACATATATGCAAAGTCAGTGAGAAATCGAGTTTCGCTAACATTTCGTAGATATTGGAGAAATGTACTTTCGAACTGTAATTATGCAATCGCTGTCATCTGATTACTTCGTAACGTTGGCCAGTGTCAGTTGGCCTTCATGCAAAGCCAGATATCTTACAATCGGGGATCTCGTTTTGATAGTTATTTACATCCATAGTTCACAAACAAATTATTATTATGAAAAACTTTCTTATCTTTTAGTTAAGTAATAATTATAAAATCATGTATACATTATGAATATAATTATACATAACATTATAAATAATTAATGCTTCTTTTATTTATGAATGTAAATTTATTATTAGATGCAGTTGATAAAATTATAAGGGGAATGTTAAAATCATAGGAGTCATAACATTTATTTATAGAATGTTTAGTTTTATTTTTTATTAATTAATTATATTTATAAAAAATAAATAAGTAATTTGTTACTTCTTTAATCTCTATTTCATCAATACAATATGATAATATAACATAATCATAAAAAGTTAGTGCTATTTTTGTTTGTATTTTAATATAGTTTATTCTATTGAATTGATACTTGGTAGAACTGGTCTTGGTATTTGCGAAAGGTCCATATAACTAAAATAAACACGCAATAGGTGTAGCTCAAATCGTATCGGAAAACTTACCAAAAATAAATAAAGAGCCATTGCAAAGCATGATGGGCAATAAGTAGTTTATTAACTTGTATTCACTCGCGGCTTCTCCCGAGTTTTAGATGAAAATTAGTATGAATACCACATCAAAATCGTGTCAGTGGCTGAGCTACATTCGCATTTAATATTATCGATACTAATATAAAAAGCTGAAGAGTTTGTTTGTTTGATCCGGCTAATCTCAGGAACTACTGGTGCGAATTTAAAAACTGTTTTTTGTGTTTTATAGCCCTTTTATCGAAAAAGGCTCGAGACTTATTTTTATTCATTGTTATTTCATTAATTATACGGGGGTAAAATGGCGGGGCACAGCAAGTTGTAGATATAAACCAACATCGTATGTATTTCTACCACTAGCTCTTTTTTTGTTAAAGTCAAATCGTAAGCGAAAATCAATCTGTTAGAATAAATAAAATAATACGAAATAAAAGCTACTGATGTCTATCTCACTCCGGGTACTCGGATGGTTAATGTTGATGGTTGGTGATACCGTCAGCTTGGAAGACATATATAATACGAATAGACTATTATAAGCGCCTACGCAACTTATGTCGAATGCATTCCAAAATTGAATTTTCAAATATCAAAATATTATTATCATAAATTCAAGATTTATCCAATAGTGATGTTAATAGAGATTATACGAATTGGTCAAATGATATTGTTCTAAGCCCGCAGTGCAAATATGCTCAGTAATATTACTGATGTACGTTAAGCTATAAGGATAACGATAAAATTAATATAGCTACGAATTCCCATAATTGATCACTTTGTTCAAATAGCAAATAGTACGTTATTTACATAACCTTTGAATCATTCAATATATTTAGTAATCTCGAACTTGAACCATTGTGGTAATCATCGTACATATTATTTTGGTTTTTCTTATAATTTAAGAATATGGGTAAATACGCATTTTATAAAAAATGCCCTGCGCCCTTTTGTCGACGCTCTCAATTCACATAGTTTGGAATTCAGTTAATATTATGTTAAAATGAATTACCACCTTTATAAAAATTAAACAACGCTCAAGTACCAATGGAATTTTTTTTCGACATTACTCCCCTTACAGGTAGTAAGTGCTAGACTTTATGTCTCAGTGCCGGCTCTGTCTGAACCTTTATAAATGACGGCAATGTGTTTGTGGTATGTCCTTCTCAATCCAATCTCAAGACTAATAGACATAATTTTACATAAAGTTTGAAGAGTTTGTGGAGGCTTTTTATTATGGAAAAATCAAAAGATCAACGACAAACATAAAACTATGTATCAACAATTCAATAAACATTCACCTTTCACAACAAAATATAACTTTTGGCTTCATCCGGAGCATAATTACTCGCGACATCATACTACAAAAAAAACAATGTAATTGTACCTCATACCAATCAACCTGTCTCGCTATGCACAAATGAGAGCTTACCCACACATTCGAACTAATTGCACGTTAGTTACGTCCGAGCATGTGTGCGTAGATGCGCCTGCGCGTTTTCACTTACGAACAAACTGGAAGTGTTAGCGATATTTTACGTTACGGAGTTAGCAATAAAAGTAACGATTTCTTGAGAGGGAAACTCCTATTTTTTTTATAAACGACTTGTTTTATTCGCGAATGCACTTTCCTTTTTATCTTTATTATGTCTTGCTTATTTTATTGACTTCCGTGTTTTAATAATTCGTTCAAAAATACTATTTGTTATTAAAAAGTTGACAATAATTGCACGTTTTAAAAAACGATATAAATCGAAAGTTTTAATAATAATATTGTTACTTATTGTTTTGATTAATATTTTAATATCACTGTATTTCCAAACTAATAAATGAATAATAATCTTAAATCAGTTTTTATTTATAAATAACATTAAAATGGTTTTCCTAAATCTTTTCCTTTCCTTTTATTTTTCCTTAATTGCGTAATATTTACCAAAATAATTGTCCGTTTTCTAAGTTATTATCATCTAAGATGACGTTGGGAAGTATATATAGTATATTCAATATGGTAGCAATAACTCAAAAGATTTTTTTTTACAAGTAACAAATATAAAAGACTTCCAAAATTTCACACATGTTTGAAAGCGACTAATTTTATTATTGTACGATCCGATTAATTACTCATGATGTAACTGTTTAATGAGCGAACCTTGTGTACAATGTAAGGAAAGTCAAGCATTCATGACCGTGAAAGTGCAGTTACTAAACAATAAAAAAAATATCTGATTCCGCCATTCTTGCGTAATGCCATTTCTTTACACCGTAACGCATGACGAGTAATTAGTGCGTTACGATCATTTGGATACGTTCTGTTTAATATTAGGTAAACATTTGTGCGATAATCCGCGTATTAGCAATCAATACCTGGGCTACGGATTACATTGGTTATCTTTAGACGAAGAATATATTACGATTGTAATATTAGATGCAATCGCGATGATGTTGAGTTTAAGCATTTAGTAACAGCTTGTGAATGTCCCACTGCTGGGCTAAGACCTCTTCTCCTCTTTGTGAGGAGAAGGTTAGGAGCTTATTCCACCACGCTGCTCCAATGCGGGTTGGGGGAATACACATGTGACACAATTTCAATGAAATTTGACAAAAGTAGGTTTCCTCACGATGTTTTCCTTTACCGTCAAGTACGCGATGAATTATAATCACAAATTAAGCACATTAAATTCAGTAGTGCTTGCCCAGTTTTGAACCCACGATCATCGGTTAAGATTCACGCGTTCTTACACTACTTTCACTGGGCCATCCCGACTTTTGTATAATTAAAAGTATGAATACTTTTAATGCTAAGGGAAATACTTTTGAGCGGGCCTGTTTGGATGGTATCACTCAATGGTTTGACTAGTAAGGCTGTTTGATGAAAACAAGCACTACAATATTATCTTAGATTTTCTTAGATCGGCGACGCATTGACAGAGTAATCATATTCTTCGAATGATCGCATCTTGTTATTTCTATGATTCACATTCACATTTCGAAACTTACACACACAGACACACACACACACAAACACATAAGCATTTAAATAATTTTTTATTTTAATAATAGAATCAATGTTGGAGCCGTTTTAAAATAAAACATTCGAACGTCGTTAATAACGATGACTATACAAATTGTGAACTAATTGGTGATAGCAAAGTTTCATTTTGGTTTTGTTTAAATTATTTAAGTGAAGATGTTTATTTTTTTAAAACAACGTTGGTTTCGAAACTATTCTATTTATTAGAAGGGTAATTAATATTATATTGCTATTGCCATTTGTTTTATTTCATAGGAAGGCGGACAGGCGTATGGGCCACCAGATGGTAAGTGGTCACCAACGCCCATAGACAACGGTATTGTAAGAAATGTTAACCATCGCTTACATCGCCAATGCGCCACCAACCTTGGGAACTAGGATGTTATGTCCCTTGTGCCTGGCTCACTCACCGTTCAAACCGGAACACAGCAATACAAAGTACTGCTGTTTTGCGGCGGAATATCTGATGTAGTACCTACCCAGACGAGCGTGCACCAAGCTCTACCACCAAAATAGCCATAGTCAAGATTAACCTTTTTTAAAAAAAATATTTTTGTCACAACATTCAGTACAGATTGCATCTCATACGTCACGGTGTTAAGAAACCCTTACCAAATGATGTCGTCAAAAGACCATAAATTTTGACCTGTACTAGATATAGCTGACTCGCCCACATTTTATTACTAACCTTGCGAAGGATTTGCTAATACGATACTGATCCGAACAATTGTGTAACCTTCGACCTATTATATAAGGTTTAAATTAAACAAAACGGTGACGATGACCTGTCGAATGTATTAATAATGTGTTTATTACTAACATCTACGCCCGGTATTGCACAGATGAAATACTTTAATTAATTCGTATTTAAAAACTTGAATGACATGCATATTTGCATAATATATCGATGAGATATATTGGAAGTGTTTTGAAAGAACTTATTTTAAGAGGTAACATTTATACTAATATTATAAATGCGAATGTAAAGTCGTCTGTCTGTTACGCTTTCACGGCTAAACCACAGAAAAGATAAATGTAAGCTTTTAAAACCTAATACCTACCCGAACACGCGGTCGATTCTGCAGGCGAAAACTATTGTTTTTATAAAACTATGATTTTATCATTTTCAATAATTAAGAATTTGAAAATATTATTATTAAAGATCTCTTAAAAGTTTTTATTACTTACGGCCGAATACTGAAACATCCCTCAAAGTTAAACACGACTTAACATTGAGAAGCTCCGAAATTTGAATTTAACGGCGTGTCAAATAATTAATCTTTAATATTTAAGTGACGTTTGAGTATTCGGCCGTTAGTCATCAAATTTGGCTTCAAAATAAAAAAAAGTATCTCCGGGATCAATAAATTATTGCTATGCAAAATAGTGGCGGATATTATATTATAACTTTATTCTCATCACGCCTTTTATAACGTATAAAAGCTCGCATGTTTCGAATTTTAATTTAAGTTTTGATACAAATAATTATAACCAATAATTATCGTTTAGTCCAAATCTATATTAAATCTGCAATTAAGGCGTGTTCTTAAATTAATATTAATTTGTTGACCCGCCTAATGTTGTACATCATGTAAAATTGTTCGATTTGAAATAGTATTACATTTAAATGAATTACGCTTACGCTGGTATATAATTGCATTTCTATTTATGCATATATCCCCTAATATTTTAATTATTTTAATTTAAAAGTGTACGCAAATGGGTTAATTTAACGTAAACGCTTAAAATTATTGTATTTTTAAAGCGAAAATATTTTACGCGGCTTACAGTAGAGTGAAATGGCAGTGGCCCAAGGTCACGTCATGTAACGAAAAAGCACTCATACTGTGCCTACCAGATGCCACAAAATGCGATGCGTTGGGCGTTGGAATTTAGGAGGTCAATATAAAGGAGGTTGATGTGCTTTTTGGAGTGACAAAAATACAATTATATAATCAATTAAAATCTGTATTTTAAAACACGGTATGATACGAAAAAATATAGCACGGAACTTCGTTCCTGAAGGGGGTCCCCCAACTGCACAGTTTTTTATAAAAATATATATATGAAAAAAAATAAAAAATGAGTTTTCCAAAATCCAAATATTTTACATGTAAAGTTAACTTATTATGTCTGTCATTGTTTTGGCATCACGTAGAAAGCGTTCACATTAATATGAGGTTTTGTCCGACTATATTGATATAATAAGACTAGAAATACTACAAAACATATGTCCGTCCTACTAGTAGTAATTTTAATTACGTGATTTCGAAAAGACAATCCAACGTACAAAACTTATCTGTATATATACATAATGTTAACGTGTTTATTTTTTATGTTTTATTCTTGTAGTAATCAAACAATTCAAATGGTTATTCAATTATATGCAACATCCTATCAAACAATCTTAATATCATTGTAATCAAATCAACATCTCCATATTTTGTCGATTTATTTTAATTACATTTAATTAGTTATTAACAAATTAACGATTTATTATTTTAAATTTTTAAAATACTTTTTTTATATTCAGTGCATTCCCAATTAGTTTTGTAACAAAAACCTAGATGTTTTGTTCCTAAGCTAGACCTAACAAAACTTGTGGATGCAAACGGAATCGTTAATGCGTTTGTGAAACAAGCCTTGGCCGACATAATCTATTGTGGTTCTATACAATCGTTTAAACTAATACGCTTTATAATGTATTTGCCATTCAAACACTCTAAAATTTGACACATAAAATAGAATGAAAAATTATTTATTTTTAAAATTAAATTAAAAAAAGTTTTTTAATATAAAAAAATATAGCATCGCAAAAATTAACTACAAGCTGAAATTTATAGTTTATAGTTATTAATAAAGTTACTACTCTACTATCTACTAGGTACTAGGTAAGTAGGTACTAGTATCTCAATGTCGTTTCCTATATGGAACTAACTCAAAAAGTGTTTGCATAACAATACCGAAGCGTAGATAATTCGGCTGTGGGGCAACTGTCGATGCTTTGTGGTTTTGCGTCGAAAAACAAGCGTATCAATTGTGTTTCAGACGTAAGTGGAGGCATGAATTATTGCAGAATGAGAACAGTTACAGAAAGGATGAATTCGTATAATAGACATTTGACAGCAAATATATCTGTAGGAATAGTGTGTGCAATTTTAATAATATAAGTATATTCATAAGTAATCTTTTGTGATATAGTTTATTCACAAAAATATATATCATAATACTATATATCCGATGAAAAAAATCTGAATGTAGCTATTTAAGAAAATATATATAAATTGGTTTTACATTTAATAAGTATTATGTAAAATGAAAAATCATTGTTTGTAAAAAAATACAAAAAAGTGTTATTAATTCGGAATGTAATATTTAAAAAGTTCACTGCTTGAATTAATAAAAAATACAATTCTTAATTAAATTAATGTTACAATGATAAAAATCCTGAACCTAACGACCTCGAGCTAAGCATTACTTATTCAACATGACTCATGTCTTTCAATTTAAAAGGTCAATAAATATGCAATTGATAGTATCTGACAATAAGGAATCTGTTTTGACTTAACCGCTGTATCTATGAGCAGTTAATATCGTAACATCTCCAACCGGAAAGCTGAATCTATTCAAAACATATCGATAAGACATCACAGTATGATCATTGCAAAAAAAATAGAGAGAAACAAACAATATTGTTTTAAGAGCTGACTATAACTGGGACTGGCGAACATGTGGCTCATAATTCGGCATTACTTAGTAAAAGTAGTCAATAAATGGTAATTTAACAGATTGACAGATCGATCTGAAATATAAATGTAAAACAAATTAAAAAACAAACCGAAAAAGTAACAGACAAATGCTGAAAAAAAATGTTTAAAAATAACTGAATAGTGTGGACAAATTGAACCTTCGACTTTAATACCTAATAATCTACAACTCTGGTAAATTTTTAACAAAAAATATAAATAATAATTTATTATATACATTTCTTTTAATATATCATGGATAATATTATATATTTTTATATAGCTCTGTAGTAATGATCAATGTATTTGTAGGTTGGAATTGACTAGTGCTACTTTTAATCTATTTCAAAATTCTAGTTATATTTTTTAAATTTGCATTAATATGTCAGTAAGTAAATTGGTCAAACTAGAATTACATAATATATTACATCAAATATAACAAACAGCAATTAACTTTTTTTTTAATTATTGCGCATAATATTTTATAATATCATAAAGTTACTCTAATTGAGTCTTACATAAAACTTTATGATTTGCAAATATTTATTTAAATAACTAGTATAAAATTGTTATTGTGTTTAAATATAATCTAAAGTATATTATAGTGCGCATCTTATAACTTCTTTTTTATTTATATTGACGTAACAATTTAAAATTAGAATACTGACCTTCGTGGATCTTTGTATTTTGATATTATTTTTTTTTAAATAAAAATATGTAATTTTTTTAAACATTTAAAATTAATCTTAGTTAGAAAAAAATGAGCATTATAAGTTCTATTACATGTCGTCGTCGGAATGTTTTCATTGGAATAGGAAAACGCTTTCTATGTAACATATATAAATGCTAACATTTTCAAAAAGTAATACAAAATATAAATGAAAAAGTATGAAATAGACGGCACGTCTATGAAAGGAAAAGTGATATATATTCAGCTCTACGCACAATTTATGGTTGCAGTGGCGATACACGCGTAGACCGATATTACGTAACTACTAACAATTACAAACAACTTGCGATAGAGCAATTAATTTGTATGTCTAAATAGAAAAAAAGTCGAAAATGGAACAAAAAACATTATATTCCAACTTATAATATGATTTGAATAACAATAATTAATTTAAAGATAAATAAAATATTAAATATTTAATTGCAAAACTAAACTAAATTAATAATAAAGTGTACAAAATAAATTAATTACTTAATTCAGAAATATAATTATTATTTTATCTAATCTATATATATTTTATTTAATACGTAATAATCCCGAAAACATTTGAAAATATTTCATGGTCTTAGTTAAATGCTACATGTGATAATAGTGAAGTTTATAGAAAACGAAAGTTCAATTCACAATCGAAGAGTGTGATCCGCATAATATAGTATTGAATTAGATCAATCTAAAATGCAATTTCTAACTATTACATAATTTGTGAGATCGACTTTTTATGTATACATATTACATTTACATTTAAAAAACAATAGATATATTTTGTATTTCATTTATTATAATTTATTTATAATATTCCGTCCAATTGTAAAAATTATATAATTTCAATAATATATTTTGCAACTAGCAAATTATAAGAATTATATTTTTTAAATATGCGCTTAAATATTCAGAAGAGAGTTTATTTAAATTACGAAATGAGGTAAGAGTCGAGAAGAAAGTTTCGTTTGATTATATTAAAATCGCTTTGAACTTTTCGACTCACATTACTTTTTGTAACGAACCATATTTTTTTATTTTTTTTTATTTTCAGTTGTAGAAAATAAAGTTTTTTGACGCGACTGTACTTCGTACCTATTGTCCTGTTTTTAAACATTAAAATATGAACAAAATTAGTTACTTTCGCAAAACTAAAAACAAAATTGATAATATTTGTTGTATGTACAATAAATCACACGATTGCACGCAGTTTATAATAACAAATGTATATAAATCACCTTGTCGTATTCCTACTTCATTTTCCTGTGTTATTTAATTGCTCAGCATAAATCACTAAGCTATTTGATACATTCGTTAACTACGCTTAGAAATACTAATTGTTGCTTCTGTTTATCTCGTTGGTAAAAAATAATATATAAATAAATGAAAAATTGCACCAATATTTGTTTTAATTATTCGTAAATGTAAAAATTCATGAAATTAAATATTTGCCAGAATAGGTTGTATGTAGAGCAATTTAAGTCATAAAATCTTCCTGAAATGTTAAGCATATCCTCACCTGCAATAACAGCTAGCGTGAGTAGCGCGGTAGCGCTGAGAGACTTCATCTTAAATCACTGAACACGAACACTGCACTACACTAATTCACCACCGAGGCATAGCGCGACTCGACGCGCGGGAGTTCAGCGCGTTAGTGATTGCGATACAAAGTGCCGTGGTATGTAGTGGGGACGTTAGGGCTCGGAAGCGAAATGTCAGGGATTTAAGCTGGATGGGGAGATTTTGGTTCTAGATTTACGTTACGTGTTGCGGCCGAAATTAACAATATATTTGCAATCCGAGAATTGATTCAAACTTACATATGTATTACTAGAAAAATCTCCAATATAAAATAGGTCCTATTATTGGATTAGTATGTGACCTTGAGTGAAATGTATTATGCAGCAAAAAACTTTTTTTTTTTTTAATCTGAAATGGTGTCTTTATATGTATTAAAGTAAGATAATTAATTTCAATGAATATAAATTTTTAATGTAAAACAAAAGGTACACCTTTTAGAAACAGTTAACTTTCGAAGACAAGAAGATCTTTGATACGACTTTAATAAGAATCTTCTTAAAACAATTTGTATGACAGTCCTTTGATTTTAGGTTGAATTATTTTTAAAATTGACTGTTAGCTTGTTTATGTAAACGTAGGTGAACATAATGCGACTGTTTTCTTATAATTTATTTTTAAATGATTACATTGCTTTTAATGTGTTTGGGAAAGAGGTGCTTCGAATGGACTTAGGATGCTTGTTATAATACATTTCCTTGAGAAACATATTAAGTTCGGATGTAGTCATTGCCTGAGAACTTATAGTGTATATATAATGTTATTGATCTTTATATAAGAAGTTTGGAAATAATCGAAGAATCTCAAAATAATTTTTTTCACTTGGTTTTATTTTGTGCCTCATCTCAGATCTTATGTTAATTATGTTAGAAATACGTACATATGTACTTCAATTAATATATTTAAGAGTTATATGATTTTATATTGTGTTCGATTTAATAAAAATATAATCGGTTTCAGAACGTCATTGGTAATGCTTACTGATAAAGATTAAACCGCGCTTGTATAAAAATAAGACTGAACGACTGTCATCGAATTAACAATATATGATATATTATGTAAATTAGATTTATAAAAATCTTACATGTTTAATGATATTAAATATAACAAATAATCAATTATGTATTTATTAATTAGAACACTCAAATTAATTTAATCTTATGGTTTCGTAAAAAGACCCCTGGAATCTTTTAAACTTTTTTGATATTCTTTGTTTCAAATTGTTCCATTCACGTTCACTTGATAAATTCATCCTCTATCATTATAAAGATCTTCACAAGCATTCTATCATTTTATAACATTTTGTCTTTTAAATTGGTCAAGGTTTCGTTAAATCGTAACTTCCTTCAATTGTATAGAGATGAATAACTGGAAATCAAATTATTCAGAAAATAAACTTCAACGATTACTTTAAGTATTTACGAATTACAAGGGAGTTAACTTAAACTTTAATTATGTATTATGCTCTAGAAATAATGTAATTGAAGCTTTTGACTTATTTATTGATAAACTGAACTAAATTATAAAATAGCACCTGCAAAAAATTTAATTAAAAAATTCAAAATAATGTTAATTTCTCAGTAATATTTATTTACATAATATTTGATTCATATAGATTATTAAGTAATCTTATAGTTATTTTAAGCTACTGTGTTATAAATGATGATATAAATATATGAAATCATAAACGCATATGATCCCGTTGATGTCTTTTCCTTAAAGCGTGAATGCTCAGAGGTATTTATTCCGTTTTTACGTACAAGTTTTATTTTAACTTAATATATAACTTAGAACATTTTTATGTATTTGGATGGAGTAGATATAGTGTTTATAGCAAGTATTTTTAAATAGTACCAAAATTCCTCTTTTCGTTATTAATTACACCAAAATGTTTGTATAATATGGATTTGACAACATCTCGTACCAATATAATTATGAAAATATGAGATTTCTGATATTAACTTTTTTATATTTTACATCTAATAAATAAATTTATGTGAGTATCTGTTCACATAGAAAAAAAAAATTTAAAGTGAACACTTCTTTAGCAGCGTTGTGCACTTTTTGTGATGGGTAAAAAATGTTGAACTCGCGTCAGGTCACGTGATTGAAAATTCGTAAGACCGATTCTGAAGTGTTAAATTTTTAATCTAATATAAATTGTCATATTTGTGTACGATAGCGCAATAAGTGAGTATTGTATTTTATCACATATATGATAGTACTTTTATACTGATAATTAAAGCAATTCGTGCAAATTTTTTACCTAACCATTCCAAAAAATCAAAAATGCACAACGTTAATATTGAAGTTTTCACTTCTGCCGGCACTCCCGGAGTGCAAGCCGTTGTTTGTTTTGACTTATTCGTGTTTACAATCGTCATTGAAGAATGATTTACATAGTACAACATTCAATGTCACACCTCCTACGACAAATTTCTTACTTTAATTGTCCATTGAAAAAAAAAAGATAGTAAGATAATCAGATATTCTACCGCAAAACAGAAGTACTTAGTATTGTTTTGTTCCGGTTTGAAGGGTGAGTGAGCCAGTGTAATTACAGGCCTAGGGGACGACATCTTAGTTCCCAAGATTGGTGGCATATTGGCTATGAAAGTTATGTAAGCGATGGTTAACATCTCTTACAATGCCAATGTCTATGAGAGTTGATGACCACTTACCATCAGGTGGCCCATATGCTCGTCCTCCTATCTGTGCTATAAAAAAGAGACAGAATAATTAGAATATAAATAATTTAGAAAAAGTATTAAAGAAATGTTCACACAAGTAATTCTAAAAATTTAGCTTAATAGAAAGCTACTAAAGCTACTAATGACTTGAGATTGATCTAAAGTAAATATTACCTCGTAAAATAAGTTTTCTATTAATTAGAAATAAAATGAACACCAGCAGTATATAATTCTTTATAATCATAATGTGCAACTCGCAACTCAACAACCCATGTCTTAAATCCTCACTTCTTTAACCATATCGTAGCTTATTTATCATACGTACATATCTTACAGGTATAATTCATAATAATTTCATTCCGAGACGGGTATATCTTGATTTTGGCAATATCTTGATACTGAAATTGTCATTCTGGGCCGGCCTTGTACTCGATATCAAGACACAAAAATAATAAGATACAAAAATTTACTTTACACAACCTTTTCAAAATTAAAATAAGAAAATTAATAAATTTTGTGTATCTTTGATAAATCTTAAACATATTTCATAAGTTTTTTTTTTATAAATTAATATGATTAATTTTTACTGTGTATTTTAAATTAGTTGTTAGTGATGTCTATCGATGGAACATGTTTCTACGGATTAAAATGTAATTTAATATAGAGTGGGTGGTACCCACCCAGACAGGCTTGCGTGAAGCCCTACCACTAAGTAAAGCACTTATTGTATCCAGTGGACCGTCACTGTATTATATCATACATTATAATTAATCTAGAGAATGTTAATTGTCGAAAAATTAACAACGGTGCATATTTTTGCTAACAAAATGGGCTGATTTGTGTTCAATTATACAAACAATAACCTTACCGAACTAAAAGATTAGAAACTATTATTTTTTTTACGTTTCACTTAAAAATTCTCCGTTTACAATATTGTAGTGTGTGTATCATATTATGTACGTTTTAATTAAAACAGCTTAAATATCGAATTTCATCAGATTATGATTGAACTACAATTATTCACAGTCAGAAAAAAACGATGCACATTTTTATCTTAAAAATCATAATATAGTTGCAAAACATTTTCGTTTTACAACTCTCATCTCGATAAATATTTTAAAGAAAAATAAGCTTTATGTAGTTGAGTTGTAGGTTTGTCTAATTTTTATAATTATTTTATATTCTTGTGTTTGTGTTATATGAATTAAATTATAAACTTTCCATTTAAGATTTACAGTAATCGCTCCAATTCATTTTATTTTTGTCATAAATATCCGTGTTTGGAGTTGATTCTGTATTTTTTAAAAGAATGACTGCGTGAAATTAGTGTAGACATTTGTTAAATGAAGTTTTCAAGAATTTAAAAATAATAGTTAAATATAGCATACATATTTTACGTCATTATTTTTACATTTTTTGTTCATCTGATTGAGTTTAATCATTGTTTGTTTGATGGGACCTCAGTGCTGGTTTCTGTCATAGTTCGATCAACATACAGTAAGATACAAATATGGATCGTATCAGATAATTATATACTCGGTGGTAGAGCTATGTGCAAGCTCGTCTGGGTAGGTACCACCCACTTAACAGATATTCTACCGCAAAACAGCAGTACTTCATACTGTTGTGTTCCGGTTTGAAGGGTGAGTGAGCCAGTGCAATTACAGGCACAAGGGACATAACAACTTTCCCGAGGTTGGTGGCGCATTGGCGATGTAATGGATGATTAATATTTCTTATAGTGCCAAGGACTCTAGGTTATGGTGACTATATACCATCTGTTGGCCCAAAAAATCAGTATTGTGATTCAAGGGAGACGTGATGCATCTCGTACAACAATAAATGTAATAATGTATTGTACAATTTTAATTTGGATTTGTAACGAGTTGATGAAAATGTTAATATGCAGTTATGCAGACTAAAAACAACTAATTTTATTTTTAATATAATCGATAATATTATTAATCCGGTGTCCGATAGGAGCAATGCATCGGTGCAATATTATATAAAGCCAAAAGCGTTCTGTGTAACACTTTCCATTTCGCGAAGGTAACGACCGACTGCCCGCATTACTGACACATTATATTCGATAATCAACCTACTTGTGTGATAATAATTGGCTCATTGTTATATAATGTTTTTATTACACTAACACCGCATGGGGATCAACAATGACACTTAATGTGCAACGTTATGATTGCTCTGTGTGTGTGCTTGTGTGTGGATCTAATTATATATTATAATAATAAGATATAACGTTTAAGTTGACATTGAGTTTTTAAATGTGGAAACACTACAGAAGCAATAATTCCGTCATAATTAGAACAATGTAATAGTTAATTTAAAATTAAATTGTATATAAACGTATATTATACAATAACAATGTATGGGAAAGTAAATTATATATAACTAAATTATAAATGATTATTACACTGATATTGTACTTAGTTATACGTAAATTTATGAACTAGTCATTATTTATTTCTAACACTTTTAATATGACAGTCTTCTAAGTCTTCTATAATAATTATAATTATTTTAAAATGATGAAAACATAGTATGGGATTTTTGGTATGTTCTTGAATGAAAGCAATAAAGATAAACAGCTAATATATTTATACAGACAATAGTGATTGTGCTTATTCTTAAAATGCTTGATTGTCATCATGAAATGCAATACATTGACAGGTATTACTTGACTGTGTGTTACTTTGAGTAGACTCGTATGTAAATGTAATAATCCTCAAGGGATATACCATCTGTGATCCCGTGGTTGAAAAATGGCATTATATTGACGGTAGGAAGCGATCAGATGCACAATTCGATCAGTCAGCTTAAAAATAAATAAAAATAAAAATATTTTTAAATAGGTAAACAACCAGTGTTGTAATATAAATGAAATATCAAGTCAATTAATGAAAAGATTTAATATGTTTAAATGGTTACAGAACGTAAATTATAATTAAATTTTTTATAACCATTTCGGAGACTGTTCGTATATTATTTACCAGTTTCTATTACATCATGACGTTAGGCTTAAAATTCTGATTTCGAAGTGAACTCCATCAGACCAACACATATTTCAAAATAACACATATGAGGAAATAATTTACTTTATTGATTACAAGTTTTTAAGTAACGTTACGAAATTTCAATCCGGCGTGTATAAAGGAATCAATTTTTACGATTAAGTATACGCAACGCTTTTTGAAAATCGTCGTTTTGATGTATTATCGTAATTGTAAATTTAATAAATTGTGTAACTTTATAATAAAAAAATATTACGATATTTTTTCCGCAACAATTATGATACGTAGTTAAATTATGTTATAGTTTTTATTACATAGAAATTTATCTGTAAAAATGCCATTAAGCGAATATTTAATTTGATATTGCAATTAACCAACCTTCTGTACTTGCTAAATGCAACCATCGTAAAGAACACAGGGTCAAATTACACGTCTGTAATACATTAGCGAGAGCTATTGTTGAAATAATAATTAAGCAATTTGTTATCAACCGGCCCCATCTCGTCTAAGCGATGTACCAGTACCTAAGAGCCTCCCTCACTTCACATCTTTAAACAACTTGTTAGACTATAAATGTATAGAAGAGACCAACTTATAGTGGCATTTTATTTTAATATATACACTCATCGACACAGTCGTTCATTTTAGGTCATGCAAATACAAGCTTTAAAGTCACTTAATAAAGACGTAAATTCTGTGATAGTTTTAAATACAAAATTATCATCGACAATATCAAAAAATAAGGTATGTTATAATATAAATGCGGTCATTTAAAAATCATTTATAATACAATTCTCGTTACACATACTGGGCTTTTGTAACGAGTGCTTTGTCTTAATACGATTGCAATGTGTCGAAAAAAATACTACCAAAAGCCGGTAAAATATTGCAAGGAAGATAGTAACACTTTCATATTTAATCTTTGTTATTACATTTGTAGTGATAACATCAAAACTTACGTTCTTTATTGCTGAAAATAGACGTTCTATAAGTTATCAACTTGTTTATTGATTAAATTAGACAATAAGAATTTAGTCGCAAAAGTGTTATCGCTTCAATGTTGTCAATTAAATGTCAAAGACGAGATTTATTCAGATAACGAAATGCTAGTCATAAGTTAAGATTTACTCGATGATAAATATATAAGAAATAATATTGACACTATAACGTATACATACCGCATTAATAAGGGATGACGATACTCTAAAAAGGTATGTAAGTATATTTGGAATTACATTACATTTAGTATACAAACAATATCCGGATCAGCGGAGGTGGGGCGAATCAGGTATTTAGCTCAACAAGCTTTGATTCACAGATGGGAGGCGGACCTGGGGTCTCCATCAGCAGGCCTAGCGACAGTGGAGGCAATCCGCCCCCACTTGAGTCGCTGGGTATCAAGAAGAAGCGGCAAACTCACGTTTAGGTTGACGCAGGTGCTTACCGGACATGGCTGTTTCGGTAAGTACCTTCATGGGATAGCGAGGCGGGAGGTATCACCCTCTTGCCACCAGTGTGGTGCGCCACTGGACACGGCGAACCACACCCTGACGGAGTGTGCTGCGTGGGGGCCCCAGAGGCATTCCCTGGCGGCGACAGTCGGCGCAGACCTCTCGCTGCCGAGCGTGATTACCGCCATGCTTGGCAGCGAGAAATGCTGGATGGAGATGGTCTCTTTCTGCGAGAGTGTCATGTCGCAGAAAGAGGCCGCGGAGCGTGAGCGTGAGGCATCTGCCTCCGCTGACCCGCTCCGCCGAAGGAGACCGGGGAGGAGGCGTCGGCGCTATGCGCATTTTCCAGCGAAAAAAAAAAAAAAAAAAAAAAAAAAAAAAAAAAAAAAAAAAAAAAAAAAATACAAACAATATCCAACAAGCTAGCCTAGTAGTTTCATACTTAAAAAAAGAGTAACATTTTTATTATTTTTCTTTTTACATTTTATTGCAGTGTGTTTTGTCAGCAATGTGTGCTGACATAAACAAACATTTATTTCTTTATTTCTAACTTAAATTATATTTAAATCAATGTGTGAATAGATTAAATTCAGGAAACAGCTATACTTTCTAAGGATAACTAAGTGACAAGGGTAAACGCACGCCCACTTGCATCGAGTGCGAGGAATGCAATCGAGTTTTTTTTTTCTCTTTATAAATAGACTCTGTTGTAAGCCAAGATCTACGACGTCAATAAATTCAAACGTTGCCTTCGAATGGACTTCAGAACACCTTACACTTCTACAAAGAAACTCTCGTTCAACTATTATAAATTCAGTACCGATAACATTGAGCTATCGGATTTGGTCCGTTCAAATTGATCGTTCGATATCAATACAAAATGACATTTGTTGTAATATTTTGTATTGCTTCAACTTGATTTCCTTGTAATAGTATTTAAACTTATTTTAATACTATGTCCGAGACGATTCAGGTGATATAACACATGAATCTCGATCAGACACCACTACTGAGCTTTCATGTGAGGAAACCAGCATTTACTCGGTGGTAGAGCTTTGTGCAAGCTCGTCTGGGTAGGTACCACACATTCATCAGATATTCTGCCGCAAAACAGCAGCACTTTGTATTGTTGTGTTCCGGTTTGAAGGGTGAGTGAGCCAGTGTAATTACAGGCACAAGGGACATAACATCTTAGTTCCCAAAGTTGGTGGCGCATGGGCGATTTAAGCGATGGTTAACATTTCTTACAATACCATTGCCTATGGGCGTTGGTGACTACTTACCATCAGGTGGCCCATATGCTCGTCCGCCTACCTATAACATAAAAAATCTTGTGTCGAGACTAACCGTATTTCGAATAGCGTGATGAAATAAGCTCTAAATCTTCCTCTCAGTAGGATAGGAAGCCTTAACACAACAGGTGGCGAAATACATTCTATTCTTTTTTACCTCCCACATGAGAGATTGTTTACAACAGTAGCGATGATTTTGCTATAATTTAAACCAGCTTATTGTTCCGTTCTACTAAATCATTCAGTCACTTATCCCCTCAAGCAATAACGACCTTGGTTTGAGAATGTATTCACATAAATTACTCGAGACTTTGACTCCCCCGATACAGTTACGTACATATTTTTTAAACATAACTTATGAAAAAACTGATTGTAATTATTAATTAATTTCAACCGTAATCAATATTAATGAACAGAACCCTGATGGTTCAATAGATAGAAAACGTGGATCTACGATAAAGTTAATACGAATAGGAGTTCAAATTTGGACGAAGGAATTTTTAACGAACTTCATTTTCCCATATAATACTCGACACTCAACGAAAGCAAGGTGACGAATGGAATTCCGCCACTTATACTGAGTTTGACTAAAGGTTGAATCAAAATCTTCTCCTCATCAATTAGAGACACTTTTGCCCAACAGTGGGTTACTAACCGAGTCTTACTGTTCGTGTTTATATAATAAATTAACAACTTATTAAAAAACGTGACCTTAGATTTGAACCTAGATCCTGAAAGTGTACTACCATATAAGCTAGCCACTACGCCAATAAGGCATTTAAAGTAAATTTATTAATATATAAGTGGATATCGAAACAAAGACGCGGATATAAATATTTAAATATATAAAAAAAAGCCTTTACATTTATTTTACTTAATCGAAATTCGTTCTGCTCACAACTTATAATAAAACAAGCGAATAAATACCGCCTTGACTAATCTACATCAAACACAGTTTGATTTGGATTCAAAGTTGTTATTGTGTGTTTGTATAAATATCTCCATAATAATTATTAAAAATATGAGAAAGTCATATTTAAATGTTGTATGTTTTTATTTGTGTTGTAAAAGAATGTTATAAAAAAAAAAGTGTTAAACAAATTATATAGCAGAGATAAATTATTTATTAAGTTGCTAAAATTTACTTATTAGTTTTCTCAAAGTAAAAAATAACATCATATGTTAAGTAACTAATTTTTTTTTTACATTCTTGCTTAAAAATGTGTTTAACACATGCCTCAAATATTCAACTGACAAATAACAACAGAAAATATTGTTGTGTTCTGGTTTGAAGGGTATATAAACCAGTGTAATTAAATGCATAAGGGATATTACATCTTGATTCCCAAGATTGTTGGCGCATTGACGATGTAAGGATTGCTTTATATTTCTGGATGGTAAACGTTTACCACAGGTGGCCCATCGGCAAGTCTGCTATCCTGTTTCATATAAAAATAATTTAATTTTAGAATATTTCTGAAGTAATTGAAGTTAAAATAGTTTTAACATAGAAATATTTAACTGAAGAAATACATAGTCGTACTAGGGCTTCTGATGTCGGTCAAGTGAAATTAGCAAATTTTGTTGATATGTTAGGAAAACAATATTGTAATTAGAGTGATCGTGTTCACTGTAGGTTGTAAGTTAGAATTATGCATTGTCATTACTCGAACCCATGGTAAGAATTAATAAGAAGGACTGTGGGAAAAACAGTGGAAAGGTCAGTCAAGATAAGCCTTGAGATTAACGCCCTGCACGTAAACAAAGAACTGCGACTTGTTTTTATATCAAAGCCTTAAAGTACTTGCTGACCATTACACCATTTGCCAAATATCAATTGACCAAATTACTATTTCTTTACGTAGAAGGATATAATTATATTTGATTCTTTTAAAGTAACAATGATCTCTTGGTGTGGAACACCCCATGACTGAACTAAGGTTTATTCTTGAAATAAAGTTATATGGTTAATAAGAAGTTTAAATAAAATCAATAAGTTTTACATTTTAGTTCTTCTTAAACGCGCCAGGCTTTATTATTCCTCACGTTCAGTAGATACCTTTCTTTATTTCTTCATAATATAATTTGTTTCGAAACATATTGCAAAAAACGTACAAAAACATATTACAAAGAATATGTAAGCGTAATTTAAATTACAGAACAGTATTCAAGCTATTGTCACAAATAAGGCAAAAAGAACGATTAAATCTAAGAACAAATTTAATAGAACATTTAAAATAAGCTACCTAAATGCTTCTTTGAGGCTACGGTACGGTATGGACTACGTTTACATTTAGCTGGGTTATACTGTAATACTTTTTTTACCCCAGATTTCATATACTTACCTAACATATTACAGATATTTTCCACCAGAGTACACCTAATCGTAAAATATTCTATATTTTATTTCAACTTAAATAGCTTAAGTCGTTACGAAATTTATATTTTGAATAACCAATGAAAATTATTATAAATTATAGTATCGTATCCGTCACGCATGCGCAAAGCAAAAGTCGTGTGTTGAAACAAGTTGGGCAGCGATTCTCGTTCAGGCACCCCGCGGCTCGGAACGCGGAAACGCAGGCAGGCTAAACAGAATTTACGACAAAACACGAATCGCACGCTCGTGACGCGAGATTTTATCTGGATTGGAACACTGGATCACACTTTAAAGCTGAATAGCTCTTACAATTTCTCCACGTAGAGACATGTATCGTGAAGACGAGTGTAGGAAATAGTAAGCCTTCGTGCCGCGTCTCCTTAGATAAAATCAGTCTCCTTCCTTCAAGTTCCTTTTTTTATTTCATTTAAAATTTAGTCTATGTTAACTTTCTTTCTCACTTACTATTACTCTACGTGTAACTAGACGAGCTAGAAATTTAATAACATAATTCAAAATATAGGCTTAAAACAATAATTAAGCTTGAAAACAACTCTTTTTTTTTTAATTCATCGAAGAATATGTACATAAGTGTAAATACAGGTACAATAAATCCTCAATTCGACATCAACCATCCCAAGGAGTTTTTAATATTTTTTAAACTATAAATGTCTATGCTCTATGTTCAGTTAACACTTGGCAAGACGTGACATATTGACAAAACGACTTCCTTTAAAAATGTTAAAAAAAGCATATTGATAAAAAAATATAAAAATCATAAACGTATAACACTTGTCTAATGACATGAAACGGAAATTAATGAATAATTTATATAGAATAAACATTTGAATAAAACATATACGGAACTCTAAAATTGGTTCACGTGACGGATATTACACGACCTTGCGGGCGGCCTTTGCGTCACCTGTTAAACCCTTTCAACTATCACCTTATATTATTGCCGATACATATTAGCAACGACATCAATCAAATTTAAATCTTATTACAATCGCTTTAAGGATGACATTAAAATGATTCAATTGTAAATTATAGAGGCATTTCCTGCAGGCATTTGTATGTGTAACATTCTTTTACATATATAAAATGTTTAATTAATTATTTGTGTACTTATTACAAGAAAGCAATTAAAACTTTAACAAAGCAAAATTGTAATTTATAACGTATATATTATACAGCTTGTTTTGAACGTTTATTATAAGATATAATAAATTTATAAGTATTCTTGTTCATAAAAAATATTTTTAAGGACGACCCCTCTCTTTTTCAAGGATATTTATATAGTTAACCTTTGTGTTCATAATACCTATATTTCAAAAAATAAAAAAAATCTTATTATGTCTCATATGTTAATATTCTTTTTAGACTCAAAAATAATAAAAAAATATATTTTTATTATTATTTTCTTAAATACATCATATACAGATACAGATAATTAATAATTCGTTTATCTCATACTATTGATTAAAAAAATATATGGATAAAATCGATTTGAAAATATTACGGATATAGTCATTGCTCCAACTACTTCTATACATATTTTAGTGATATAATAGAGTTATTTCCTTTTTGCACGTATATTTCCTTAAATAAATACCTGTTTTACTAATTACATATAGGAAGATTAAATGAACACAAATAAAGTCATTTAATACATACGTACAATGTACATGTATTACGTATACTACATAGCCTTCGGGCAAACGGATATTGCCTTTAAATAACAATCTTTTAAACGTGATTAATATTTTAATGTCAGCTCTTGAAATTTATGAATAATAATAATAAAATATTTTTACCTGACTTAAACTATGAAGGTAAGTGAAATAATAAAGTGCCTAATGATAGAAAAAGCATTTGCACCAGTAAGCTTTTTTAATGGATGCAACGTTAAAACTGCCAGATCTTCAAGAGATAACATAACATACTAGTTTATCCATGGCTTCACCTGCGTATTCTCAGTTGTTAGGTAAATCAAGTAGCCTATGTCCGTCTTTGAGTTTTAAAGTTGCTACATAACAAATTTCATCAAAATCGGATCAGTGGCTTAGCTTAGAGTTATTATAAATATGTGAACAACATATGTCTGTAAAAATTTAATTGTCATTTACCAATACGGGAGGTTGTATAAAAAGCATTCCAATAACTTTCTGATAGTTAAGTAAAATTACTAATATATAAATTAAAGAAAATATTTTGGAAAATTTATATTTTTTTATAATCCTGAGAATAAGAAACATACGAAAGAGGGCGATCGGTTCTTTCTTAAGGTGTCTTTCTATAAAATTACTCATTGTATAATAATCCATTGCAGACTTTCCTTTACATTTTAGGGCAAGTACGGAGTTTTTTGTCCTCCTGTTGTAAAATCATTTACATTGCCTCACAAAAGAGTTATCTAATAACTCGATGCAGTCCATTATCATACAACATTAGTCTTGAGAAGGGAACTTGAAAAATCTCGAGAACTGTAACAGCTTAAGTAGAGATTATTTAATTCTAGTCTAGTCTTATTCGATTTCGAAAAAGATTACTGCAAAACATTTAGCGTTCGAAAACCATAATTATCAACTTCAAGTAGTTTTCTATGCGAAACTTACAAAACAATTTGCAGTCCATTCGCCTACCGAGTAACAATTATGCCAATTTGGGTGCAAATTGCCGTCTAACAAAGCAAATGAGACCGCGACGTCTAAACTGAGTTCCCAAACCGCAACACCTTGTAAGGAAGCCTTGAGAATAACCAACGTCTCCATTATATCCATTATGTTCTTGGTATAATTTGTTCTGTTCTTTTAAGGCGGCAAAAGGAGTATGTAAACTTTGTTTGCGATTAGCCTAATCATCTCACTAAATTTTTCCTTACCGCAAGCTCTCCTCGACATAGAAAATTACAATCATGATAAAATTATTATCTAAATTACAAATCTACTGTGTTTATTTTCGTAGAGGTGATATTTGAGCTATCTTACTTCACTATTATCAATAATCACAGAGTTGATAAAACATATAAGATGTTTGATATTATATTAATAAAACTAGTGTTCGCCTAGTGATCGAAATTAAATCATAATTATTATTGAAAATTTAAGGAAAACAAATATGACTGAACGTTTCGAACATTTTTTTCTTGCAACGATTACTCAATATTTTTTTAACACTTTTCGTCAACGACTACCAAACAAAAAAATCGGTTGACAAACAGAAGAGAAAAGATACTGAACTATATTATTGCATATATATATATACTTGGTGGTAGAGCTTTGTGCAAGCTCGTCTGGGTAGGTACCACACATTCATCAGATATTCTGCCGCAAAACAGCAATACTTTGTATTGTTGTGTTCCGGTTTGAAGGGTGAGTGAGCCAGTGTAATTACAGGCACAAGGGACATAACATCTTAGTTCCCAAGGTTGGTGGCGCATAGGCGGTGTAAGCTATGGTTAACGTTTCTTACAATGCCATTGTTTATGGGCATTGGTGAGCACTTACCATCAGGTAGCCCATATGCTCGTCCGCCTTGCCATACAATAAAAAAAATGCAAAGATAATTGTATATGTTAAGCTAAATTCAAACACAAAGCCATATATAAGTTAATATAAGCTAATTAAAGAGTTTATATATTATATGTACATAATATAAAAGGGCAAACTATATAAAATGTTACAAACAAACATGTCAGTACTTTATAAATACTGTGAGACATATAAATTGGAAAACTAACATGTTTAATAAGCTTATTCGTTGTGCCCTTCCATTTTACTCAATTTTAAACACAGTGTAATTTCAACTGTATTATAATAGACACAGGACCTAAAATTGTACAGCATGTAAATGGATCTTTATTATGGTCTTTTATGTACCGACTATATTAAGAAACCGTACAAAATTTCTTGTTACAGAATTGTATTTTATATATTGCAAGTGGAATGTAAATTAGAATTAACATGTTTCTTAATACAGGTATGTGTTTACCACTAGTAAGGCCAGTATAAGCATATCTTGGTGGAATATTACATTAATATATGCCCTTTAAAAACATATGTTATGCTATGTTTTTGTCTTATTAAGAGTGCTTGTAATAGGGAATTAAATAATAGAGTATTCTTTACGATTACAATCTAATCCACAAAACTCACAAAAATACTCATTAGGTAATTTAGGTTTTCGCTGAATATTAGTTGTTATTTGCCTGAACTTCATTTATAAAAAAAAATACCTTTATTTAAAGTTGGGATAAACAAGCAAAACACTTTTATTAGAAGCAATAATGTTGCCATTATTCGAATAAAACACGAAAAAATGTGACATTCTGTTTTACCCTAAAGTTATGGAAGATAGAGCCTAGAGGACTCTTAGGTAATCATCTCTTATGGTAGAAAACTTAAAAAAGTGTCCAGTTTTAAGCTGCAATTTGGCGCTAGTGTAGGTATGGTATGAATATAGCAATAATTGTTGTATTGCAGTATTGCCAAGTTAAAAAAATATATATTTTTGTCGACTTAAGTAGTTACTTCTTGAAAATTTCAACTACCTTGCGTAGTACAATGTAGGAAATTAAATCTTAAAGAATTATTGATTTTATTTAATGATCTGTAAATAGTAAGTTTATTTTTTACATTTGGCGCTTCCTTTAAAATTTACCCAGATGCTAATGTGGCGCCACCCTAATTTACTGCTTTTGGCGGACATTTGTCATGCACACAGATGTTTCTCCTTTATCTCTACTCTCCATACCTAAAGTGTATCAGAAATTCTGATTCAATATGGACATACTGCTTACATTCTTGTAGTTTTTATTTGTGTAGAATTTTCAATTGCAGAGAATTTGATTGCAATTACAAATAAAAATTAAACTATATCGTTTTGTGAATTTTGTTTTCTTTCTCAAGCCTCAAGCGGGCTAACTTCAATAAAACTCTTAATGAAAAATACAAAGATACAATTTATCATACATTATTATAACTGCTCTTCATCGTCATCATCCAATCGCAATCTATTGGAAGTTTACGCTCTTTCAATAAATCTTTTAACAATTATTAAACATCAAACTATTTAAACTTATACTACAATTGATTTTTCCATTAATTGATTGCTCAAACACTTTCATAATAAATATGATAAATTGATTTCAATATTGATCGTTGCAAGTATTTTTTATTACGATAACAACTGGCGAAAGTCGAACCGAAATCAATATCACGAAAGTTAAATATTTTTACAGCCTTGAATAATTAACGTGCAATCTAGCAATTGTCTGAGATAATTATCATAAAACAAATCATAATCATTAGAAAAAAGAAGAAAAAAATTAATGTTAAAAATATCATTATTATTAATATTACATTAAAAGAGTTTATATAGTTATTTTCTAGGTATTATTATTATGTAACCTTATCGGAAACACATATCGGTCAACACAATAGCCTCGGCCCGAAGTTAGGTAGCCTTCGTTATCGTTAAAATTAAATTTTAAAAAGGTTACAACGTATAAATTAATTTCCCAGGAAAACCGAAAAATAAATAAACTCCGCACATAATACATTATATATAGTTATTATTTTTTTACAAAAAATGTATATAACTATTAGTATTGTATGTAACTATAGTGTACATTTTATCGTAAGCAATAAGCAATAGTTCAATGACCCCGAATAATTCATAAATGTTTTTTTTTCTGGATGTCGAAAGCGTCATAACGATCTACAAAAATGTGGTATTGATATTTTGCCATTATTACTATACCAGCAATCAACTGCCGACACGGGCCAAAATAACAATGCTGCAACACAATACATGATATGATGTAAAACCTCCTTGAATTTACGTCTCAATGTTGACTATTTAAAATTGTAAGTTTATACACCAAGTGTGTTTGTTATCTATATTTCAACAATAGTATCAGACGATTAATACGAGTTAAAATAATTCTGTATCTGTATTAAAAAAGGGGTTACACATAGATCCATTTTAGGTTCTCTTCTATTTTTAATTAACATAAATGAGCTGAATTTCTATATTACAAGTATTTGTGTAATTGTATCAATATACTTATTTTTTTCCTAAGTTAGACAAGTGACAAATTGGCAATAATAGTTAATTAATAATTATTTTTATGTAAAAATCTTATTTATTAATTATCTTTAAAGAAACTTAGACTCACGGCGGAATGTTATTTACAAAAACGTATTGACAGTTACATCAGAATATATTTACAAACTAAGTACTATATTCACAATATAAAGCACTATATAAAGCACGTTAAGCCGTTGGTCCTACGCCTGAACTCTTTCCGGTCGTGTCGGATTGCATCCCATCGGATTATGAGAGCTAAGGAAAAGAGAGTGCACCTATGTTTGCGCACGCACTTGTGCACTATAATGTCTCCTGCGCAGTTGGCTAATCCCTCTTAAGATTGGCCACCGTGGCCGAAATCGGTCTGGAGGACCTTACCTTATATTCACAATAATATCAATTACAATATTAATATCGACGTTCCTATAGATGGTGAATAAGAAAATCAATAATCGAATAAGGAAGTGGATATTTTTTATACCTAAATTTTTTAAAAAAATCCGTAAAGGGCAGTAGAACTTGAGGAATTAGAATAATGATATTAATGTGAAAATTCCTCTAATCGTCTATGTTTCCACATTAATCTATCATTATTACAGGTAAATGGTCAATTTAGTTTTTTTTAAAAACTTTATTGATATGTTTAGTCATACATATATAAAGACACATTAACGATTTTACATATATTTCTACTCAGGTATTTATTATCTTCCTTTATATAATTATTTTTTTAATCGTTAATTCGTCTGTGTTTTTCTAAACGCACTTGACATTTACTTTTAATGTTATTTAAAAATGTTCTTACACCTATAATCCAAACATTAATTAAGATACATGCTTGACACGAACATTAAATTGTTTAAATATGCTCTATATGTCAAATCTGCCTCGTTGGTCTAGTGGCTTGATATAAGGCCGCAGACTCGGTGGTCCTGGGTTCAATTCCCAGGTCGGGCCAATAAATAGTTATTGGGGTTTTCTGTCAGAAAACTCCCAGTAGCAGCCCGGAGTCTGGAAGTTGGAAGTGTGTACACTCCCGTGCCTCGGAAAGCACGTTAAGCCGTTGGTCCTGCGCCTGAACTCTTTCCGGTCGTGTCGGATTGCCGTCCCATCGGATTATGAGAGCTAAGGAAAAGAGAGTGCACCTGTGTTTGCGCACACACTTGTGCACTATAATATCTCCTGCGCAGTTGGCTAATCCCTCCTGAGATTGGCCGCCGTGGCCGAAATCGGTCTGGAGGACCTTATCTTATATGTCAAATATTTATTACTAGTTTGCGCCCACGATATGTGTGTTAAGTACCCTATGACTTTTTTTTCTATGTTTATAATCAGCTCAGGTGTTAGTCAAGCGTAACAATTAAACAAACAAACACATTCGATTTATAATATTAGTTAGGATTCTTTTATAGGCAAACTTAAGCTATTACTGAATAGCTGTTACACACAATTTTAAATTAAAAGTTGTTAGTCTGGTGAAGAGAAGCGTTAAACCAAGCTTCGTTTAATCTACTATTGTGCAATAAAGTATATATAAAGTATATATATATATACATACGTATGGAGGTAGCCTATTAGGGCTATAAAATCTTCAACAACACGTCTTAGGCTGTTTTTCTTATGATTTCAATCGTGTATCACTTTTTTTTGAAAGGCATTAAAAAATCAAAGTAGCAAAATCTTCATTTATATGCCACTGCATAACGCCCATTACATGTTCAAGAAAAAATAAACTTAAAAAAACGTTCAATTTAATTAATTTAGAGGATAATATAGAATATTAATAAAATATGCATCACAATACATACAGCAAAATAACGAAATCGAGCATAATAAATTTACGACGCCATTATAACATTGAACAATAATTTAACAAAATGTTACTACCTGTCTAACATATACTATATATCGAATATCCAAAGGCTAATAAATTACATGCTCGTAATGAAACAAGTAATAAAAATACCATTTGTTACAGGAAACCATGAAACAATTTAGTAAAACGAGTTTGTAAAATTGTTTCTTATTAGTCATAATGTGGAATTGGTAATTTATTTTAGAACTACATAATTATGTTGCTCTATGTAATAAACATTAAAGAACAAACCTGCACCAATCATAAGCACCAACCGGCTAAATAAATAGCAGGGTCTCCTCTCTTCAGGAGGGGAAGACTTGAACATAACCCACCGTGCTTCATCATCGCGGGCGATATAAGTAAAATTCCTCATGTTATTTTTCTTCACAACAGAGGAAGACAAGAATGAATACTAAATTAAGCACATGAAAAATTGGTGATGCTTGTCTAGATTTGAATCCTATTTCAAATTAAGACCTACGTATTCTTTGCACACATATTTTAAATTAAGAATTATTGTCTAATATAATCTAAGTAGTTATGAATATCATTAATCTACGTAGACAAAACTGTCGACAATCTTTTGTTAAGTGTAATGTATAATGCTAACTTATTTCGCAAAATGATTTATATTATAATGTAGTATACATTAACTTTTTGTTCTTGGTTGATTACATACAAATACAATGATCGATGAATCCTTTAAGCGACTCAAATCGTACGTATACATTATTATTCAATGACGTATACATATATCTTACGATTAATTCTGGTGTGCATAAAAAAAAACAAGATTTTATTTATAACTTTCCATCCCATTATCACACTGATAAAATAAGGATATAGCGTATATATAAAACGTTTTTACGCTTTAGGTTACCTTCTCGGACATACTTGGAACACCTTACCAAACTTTCATTACATTCTTATGAAAATTTTAAGTACATATGCTGGTAAAAAAAAATTAATTTCTATGGAAGATATAAATTACTTCATATTAATAGATCATCACACACCCGACCGCGTAGCTAGTAAAAATATTATGATGCGCCCGCGCCGGTATAATACAACAGGTTTTGCTATTCGGATAATGACTTCTGACACAGCATTGACCTCTAATACAAAACAAAGATTTAGGCTCTTTCTACACTTTACATAATGTTTATCAAAATAATCGCTTACGATCAACATTATTATTAATTTTAATATTTATGATTTTAGTTTTTTATTAATGCTAATGTTGAAAATCTATGAATTGAGCAACTTTTCACGGTCTGATTGTACCAGACTTCAAGGTGTTCTCATTTCAGTTTCAATTTCAAAAAGGCCAAACACTTTATCCTAGTAATTTATCAGTTACACTATTTGAATAAAACAGAAAAAACAGTGCGAAAATAATCGCCCACAAAACGAAAATACAACAATAATAATTAATTAATTATATAATAAATAGTGTCGAATTTGAAATTGAATTATATATTATTAGCTCTGTCCTATAAACTAACAACGTCAGTACTACCTAAGTTGAGAGGTTGATGTTTTCCTACTTGAATTGAAACTATTATCTATCTATATGTACCTAATTCGTGTGTTAAAACAATCATTCGGTGACATCGGATTAATCTCTGGTCAGTTCAGTAAGTAAACTTACTGACTCATTCGATCTCATTCGGTTTGCTTGGACGATTAGACTTGGAAATAGGAATTGTGACGTACACTTGAATAACGTAAAAACCTAAAGGGGTTTTTTTAAAACATGATTGAACATTATTTTGAAGCAAGCAAGTTTACTGAACTCTGAAGTTTTTATCAAAATGAACGAACCGGAAATACCTTTTTTTTAATATCATGTTAAACAATATTTTTGTACTGATTAAAATCCTTTTAATGTTTTAAACTCAAATAATTTAAATTATTATTAGAACGAATAAGCTTAATTCGTTGTTGTTGCGATCAATCATTGATTACAGCTGGTAAATTATAACTTTGCCGATAATTATCATTACCTCGCATACATCGATATTCCAATAAGTACTTCGTAAGTCTTATATTGGTAATACGCCCTAAATCAGTAACTACTTACATTTTACATATAAATTTGAAAGCTGTAATACTTTAGAAACCGAGCTGGCCCAGTGGTAAGAATGCGTAAATCTTAACCGATGATCGTGGGTTCAAACCCGGGCAATTTGAATTTCATGTACTTAATTTGTGATTATTATTCATCTCGTACGTAACGGTGAAGGAAAACATCGTGAGGAAAGCTTCATGTGTCAAATTTCACTGAACCAAACCGCTATAACAACCGTGAAACAAGCTCCAAAGCTACTCCTCAAAAGGAGAAGAGGCCTTAGCCCAGCAGTGGGACATTCACAGGTTGATACTGAATGTTTCTATAAACTAGAAAGAAAATAAATGCACTTCTTAATAATGGCGGAGAAAGTATTAATGCTTTATATTGTTGTATAAGATATAAATTTTGTTATTCAAATAAACTTTTACAACGGCCATTTATGTCGTATTATTAAACGTTACACGTTTGAAATCTAAATTTTATCAAGAAAAACCGGTTAAAAACATGCAAATATACGAATTTATGTAAAATACATAAACGAAATGTTAAAATTTATTATCTAATTTCTAGACAAGAATTAATAATAAATGCATGTAATTTTATCGTTATAAAATAATATAGTATATTAATCGTAAATATTTCCTTAGATTCCTTAGATTTAGATTTAGATAAGAAAAAATAATTAAAAACTGTTGCATTCCCTTTGTTCAATGTGTATTTACCAAATTATCACGCAATCGTGCGTACATAATAAATAAAACAATAGTGCGTTCCATGAAATTTATCCTAGCAAAAAACTATCTACTTACTGCAGGCTGGATACAAATTGACTGAAATATTATTATTAAGGATCAAAATTTCCAAGAAATATAAATCAAAGCGTTTATCAGAACAACTTTAATCAGATATTGTCAAAGTTCGCAATACAATATTATATATTATGAAATTAAATTTATTGTATCGATAGAGGAATTCTGTATTGCTAATCTAATAATACAATACTCGTATTCCGCAACGCACAATACCTTGGCCTCTTAAGTCGATCGATCAACAGTTTGACGTTTAATATCAGATTGAAAGCGAAATTATATTCTCCCTATCCCTTTGCGAAGGCAGTTGTGACTATCTGAAGGTTATCTGTTTCATCGGATTCCGAGTGCGAAGGCTTTGTTTATGTACATACATGTTTACAATACGTATCTATTTGAAATATTATATTATGTAATATTTGAATCTGTGTTGTTTTCAATTTGATAATTTAATTACTTCTAATCTGGCTACCATACTGTATCTTTCAGTATCCATACTGTATCCATACTGTAGTTTTCATGAAGAGACATGTACCTGTGGACGATATTCTGCCGCATTTGTATCCATCAGCCCACACAGGAGCAGTATCGTGTGAAAATCTCCAAAACTACTCTTTAAGAGGAATCTATCAGCTTTTTTTTATTTCTTGGAAGCTCTTTAACAAAAATAAAATAATAAACTCTTTTATGGTTAGCTATTTTCGTTTGGCGTAAACAACAATTGTACTATTTTATACCATTTTAGTACAGATAAATAATATAAAATGATACTATCTTAAAGTAAATGAATAGTTTTAATAATTTAATTGCAATATTTGAACATCGAACGGAATATTGTTGGCAAATAGTATTATTTACATACGCTAGTTATTGCGGGCACTTGATATGTGTTTCAAAACGGACATATACGAAACTGCTATTGATTTTTTGTATAAACAAATGACTATGTATGCCATTATAATATACGTATTACGTTCGTTCGGGTTCTCATTTTCATTAGCATTGGATGTTGTTAAGATTTTATTTAAAGCGTACAATACAGGCAAGTTTATAAAGACAGTTTTTAAATTTCATGTACTTTTTATTTATTGTACAAATTAATCGCTAGTAAAGTTAACATTTACATAAGAATATAACAAATATGTCAATTTTATTTAATTAAACTAAATTAAACTTACAGATTACAATTTTATTAAAAAAAAAATTGGATCTACCGCCGATCTAATCTAATATTTTTCATTATAAATTGTTAAATTTCTAAAATCATTGTATTTTTTAATAATAATAAGGAAGTTTGTTCATAAATTATTATAACGACACAAAAATGTACTTATTATTAATAATAAATTATATGAAACAATTTTTAAATACTTGTATTTTTAATTTAAAAAATGTCATGGTTTATATAAAACTTTCCATTGTGAAGGGGAAGTGATAAAATATATAAGTATAAAGTTTCCGTTGCTTATGTTCCTATAATATATGCATTTATATTAATTTAAGTAACGGAAATGTCAGTGCATAAATTAAATACGAACAATATTTTTTTTTATGAAATACATGAAACAATCAACAATAATTACCGCAAATAACTATAACTTGAAGCATTTTCTGTTATATATTGTATAAAGTTTAAATAAAATCATTGCGCGACTTCGTGAAAATGTTAGTGAATAAAAAAACTTCTTTTTTTTAATATACATAATGTTGACAAAAGCTGACGTACATTCATACAACGAAAAATATTCTTAGATATTTATAACTTTAACGTCTACAAAAAAGATCAAATGTTACTTCAATTCAAGTATTTAATCACCCCTACATAACCTAAAATATTTCCAATCAAACTACATATTATGTTATATTCATAACTTTTAAAATGATCATCCAACTTCATACTTCACGATCCTTAGCTTTACTCTGTATATGCCTTGTGCAAAGCAGCTACACAAAGGCCACACACATACATACATAAATACATATACAAATGTTTCATTTTTGATCAATTTTACAGAATAGTACTAATAATAATATGTACCTATACATTTTATCACTTGTATTTAAAATGAATGAAATAAAGTGCTTATTTTAAATTTTTCATTAACTACTTAAGTCCAGTTCATAATATTCTTGATCTACGCGCTATATAGTTAGATTATATTAATTTATATCAATTAGTAATAATCAGACTAGCTTAGAAATCAAGACGACCTTAAAGGCTTTATACACAATGACCTTTATAGACGGACTAATTTCAATATGACTGTGAGAACTGGGCAGGTAACTAGGAGTTGTTTTGTGACCACTGGCTATTATTTATCTTGCAATTTTATCTAACCATTTGTATAAGACCTCCCCAGCCCTGTTGGATATTGCATAAACACGAAACCAGTATAAATTTATAACATTTAACTTGAATTATTGTTGCCATATACAAAAAATAAACTAAACAGTTATCAATTTATTTTGAATATTGTTCTATTATTATTTGAACACAGTTTTTTTTATAAAAATTTTCTATGTCACATTGAATATGATACATAAACCTTATTATCTTTGTTTATGAGTCATTTACGAAAATATTTAGTATTAGCCTATATACTAAATATTTTATCTATGACCATAATCTCTTTAATTAATGAATTTATAAAAATAAGTATATAAGTTGCGCATAAGCCGGTCTTCTTAAATGATTAAAAGTATATTAATATAGGCATTCGCTACGGAAGTATATAAACCATTTAAATAATTATTATCTTTAATCACCGCCTACATACCCAAACAACCCACATACCCAAAGGTCAACTTACAGTGGACACTGCATAAGTCAAATTTTACTCTCCGAGTACTGGAATGTTAGACACCTTGGCATTTGGGAATGGTACATATTGTTGACGCAAACTGTAGCAGCATTTGACCATTTAATGTTTTTTATGACTGTCCTTGTTTAATTAAAATCATGAGTAATACGTGTATTATTACTTGGCATTAATAAATAACCCATTATTACTCAATACAGGATTATTATTATGTATGTTTGTATGTAAAAAATAGAACATAAAAAACATGGCGTCGATTTACATGCAGGATATGTGTGATATGATAAAAAAGTTGTTGTAAGAAAATTGTTGTAGTAAAAAAATTACCATCTTTCACGTCTGTCTAGATAGCAAGTCTGCTTAAAGCCCAACACAGTAACATAATACTATGTATTATTTTTAAATAGTAACAGTACAAAAAAGGACTGTTTAAAACTATAATAGTATACAAATCTCATGAAAATAGTTAAGGGTTTTGCTTTTTGGTACCTTTCACGTTGGTTGCTACTTAACATTAAGAATTGGCATTGCATTAATTCTGTTTAGAGGATGATTGAGCTGCGTTTAGGCATAACATAATATCATAGTTGATAACTCATTGACAATGTAACGAGAGATAATTAATTATTCTTGCAGAGTGACCGCCTTATGAGCAGATGCAGACGAGCTTATGAGTTAAGCTTCGTTTAAACTTGAAAAAAAAAAAGATAATAGTATAAAATTATGTTTGATACTATGTTTCTATTTACCAAGTCGACATATGTTTTAGACATATATATATTTCGCTTTATATCTAAAGTCGTGCTGGTGGTGTAAGCTAGCTTTATGCAATAATATTTAAATAAACTTGATTAAATGACGTCCACTACCTTTAAATTAAAACTGGTATAATATGTAGTTTTAAATATGTAATGACAGTTGTATCCGTGTATTAAATTAAATTTATTTCATATTTCTGATTATATTGACAATTGTTTTAATGAAATCAATATCATAAATGAGAAAGTAATTTATGTGTGTCTGTTTGTTACCTTATCACGATTAAGTCACAACTCACAGCGTTTGTCGTAGAGGATCTAGCCTGGAAATTATATTAGACAATATTTGATAAGTTAGTCACAAAAATAAGTTCATTGAAAAAGATTATAGAACCTTATTATTACACAATGTCTTTACCTAATTATGTTTATTTTTGAATCGATAACATATTTTAGAAGTCGGAAGTTCATTTACCACTTATGCTTCCGTATTGAAATCCATTTACGTAGTAAACACAACCTAAATAAAAACCTAATAATTTAATAAATCTGTATAGAAAAAAAACGTTAATTCCAAAATCTACGTAATTTTCAAAATATTGAATTTCTTTAAACGAATCTCTTTCTCTCTGTTTATTTACAAGAAGGATAACATTTCTATTATAAATCATGATAACTTTTTTATGTAGTTATATTTTCATTTTGACATAGGTGCGAATGTTAGGTTTTTAACGTTTTAATAAAGTGTTTGAACTTAAATGAAATATAACTACATAAACTAATTCTTATTCGTTTACGAATACAAATCATTACCTGTTCACACAAACCTTTTATTAACTATCATAAAAATTGTTAATTTGTTCGGGTATCACACAAAAACTACAGAACTGATTTTGATAAAACTTTTTAAGCTAATAATATGAGACATAGAAATAGTATGTGTTTAATTTTAAAATAAATAGAAATGAATAGTTACCAACATAATAAATGTGAAGAATGATGGATTATCGTTGATGTGTCCATCTTTTACTAAGACTAATCAACGTGTTTTTAGTATAAGGATTATGGGCCGCGAGTGATATACTTTATATAATATTCGGGATAAACAATAAGGATCGAAACTGTAGGAAGAACCACATCTTACTACATTTATTTACCACGTTTAAAATAATAAAATTTCTTGTTAGCATTAAAGATGTTAAAAACTTGGATTCAATGTTTCAATTAAAATTATTTCATAAATTCAGCTGAAAATATATTCAAACGTTATAATCCCACAGTTTTGCTAATATTAAAATTGATATCTCTACTCTAGTATTTGGTCAAGGTTTGCCAGTCACTTGCGGTTTGCGAACGCCTGACTAGAATGTGTCGTGTCCGACGAGGAAAGAACGAACGAATTTATTAAGGAAGTAATCTAAATTGAACACATTTTATCTTTAAAGTTAATCGCATTTAGGCAAGATTTAACAGTTTAAAGTGCGATTATAATTTACATTCGCACATTTTTACCGGTGTAGTAACATATATACATATGTATGTACATACCGGCACTGACTACATACACATACCTACATATGTCTCTGACTTCGTCGAGGTGTTACAATAACATGTGCTAGCACCCCTCAAGTGGGTAACTATGGTTTTAGTAGATATTTTCGCCCTCGGCTAGTGAGTCTCACATACTCCCTTGCTGCATGTATCTTATTTGTATTAAAATAAAGACGCTTTCAAATACATATGAGATATAAAACCCGCTGAGTTTCTTTCATTTTCATCCTTTCATTTCATTTCGTCTGTTTCCCAACCGGTGGTCTATTTATAATTTGTATCGGTGTACAATCAATAAGTAGGTAATCGTAACGCATCTATATTGAAGGAAGATTTTTGACTTTGACTAAGTCAATTTGATGAAGTTGAAGATTTTGTTTATGTTTAGTTAAGATCTCCAAATTTGAAGTCTTGAAAAGAAACAAAAAGAAACAGTTGTTATAATATCGATAATCCACAAATAGAAGGGTATGTTAAAATACATGACGATCGGTTCAGTAATTAAATTATGGTAACAAACAAACAGAATGAGTAAAACTATCATATTTATAATATTTGAAGTATCATATCCAAGGCCTGGTAAATATAATTCGTAGATTGCAATCAAATCCGAACAAAAACCACTAAGATTTACAAGTAGGTAAAGTTTACAAATCACCGCGATGAAGAGTTACTTCATTCCAAAAACCCTGCATTTTAGTGAGAAACATGAAGTATTCTTATTTCACTTTGATTTAAAAATAAGATTATTGATTAATAAAAAACATTAGCATCAACCTAATGGAAAATCATAGCTGAAGCGATATAAAGTTAATTAACCTTTTTATTTGTAAAAAAAACCGCGGCGGAAAAAGCATTTGTTCATCATTCGTAGAAATGGCAAACAGAAAAGGGGAGACAAAGTAAAACAATAAATGCACAACTTGACCTTTATATTTAAGAGACAATAGATAATTCACCAAACAAACAGCAATAAAACAGTGATAAGACTACTCTTTTTCTTCCAATATATAAAAATGTAAAGAAAAATGGTCATGTCCGCCTACTAGTAATGCTTATGATTATGTTATATTCGTTTTGCATACATTATAGAACACATGAGAACCCTGTCTAATTCCACCATACACGAATTATGTTAAGACAACAGATCACAACTAATTAATAGGCATACGTTACGATACACAAGAACACAGTATTAAATAATAACATTTTCACCACTTTTTGCTATCCTCGATTACAAAATGAACAATCATTAGTTAAATACGTTGGAAACGATAGGAGCAAGAACAATTTATTTTTTTTCGACGTCGGTAGCATGAATTGAATCCAACCGGAGCCACGCCTCTTATCCAGGACGGATGCAGCCGCGTTCCGAACAAAAACACCTTCAGTTTCCACATGCGTTTAAAAAGTAGAACTTGAAATGCGTATCGTACGCATACGCACCGTAATTTTATAAACTGTATTTACACGATATTTTAGTGTAGTGTAGTCTATTTAATTTAAATAAAAATCAAATAAAGAAAAAACTCAAAATAGCTACATAGGATAGGCATGAAAAACTGATATGTCACCGATCACTTATCAAAAAAGCCTACTGAATATATTTTAGGTGTACATATTGTAAGCACATTATAGTTACAAGTTAAAGAAAGATAATTGATTATTTAAGAAGTTAGCTGTTGATTATGAGCCTGAATTGTCTCTAGTTGTATAGGAATGCCATCCCATGGGACTAATGGAATTAAGTTGACAACTGTTATAGTATGATATTGTATAGGTGACAACTCCTTGAAGTTAACCGCCCTAGATGATAATTCGATTAAGACGGATTCATCACTAAATTTTCTAAGAATGTAAAAAAACATCATTAATCAATATTATTATTATTTTTTATCGGCATAATGTGTCTAGTACAAAAAAATACTAACAACATAACAAGATATGAAAAATCGACAGATTGTCAAATAAATTAGAATAATTTATTAATCCGAAGGTAAAAACAATTGATACAAAACGTGACATTGTAAACATGACCAGTCAAAAGTAAAGGTTAGGTCAATTATCGACCCCGTGAAAACTGCATTACGAGAAATACATAACAATAGGTAATACATGCTAACAAAATTATCCAACGGTCATATTTCACAACCCTCATTGAACCGAAGGTTTATTGCGACACCCCCCCATTCACACTCCACTATTCCGATTATATTGTCACTTGACATCTAATTTATGTAATAATTTTCGTTCATGAATTCACGACCTTTAAGCGACATTGTCTATGACAGTAGAGAATATTAAACTTTAAACGGCAAGTTCAATGATATCGCGATAGGAACATACATAGTGCAAGTAAATGATTTCTAGACTAATGACAGTGAATATGCCTTTTATATTACCGGATATATGAACTAGATATTTGTATTTGTCATGCATATATTGTTCTAGGTCTATGTTTTCATCGTATGCAATTTTGTAAAACTATGTAAATAATGTAATATGTGTGTTTGTGAAGACACTATTAACAGCCCTGATCAGCTCTGATCAAGATTACAAATATTTTAAGTTTGTCAGACTATCACATTTTAATATTTTCTTACTTATTATATATAGGTAAAACTATTGACGATATATAACATTTTATATTTAGAAAATAAAAGTATACAAAATGCAATGCTATGACGGACGGTGGCGATAGTAAATTTCGCATCATGTAACCTTCAAATGTCGATACAAAAAATTTCAACTATTATTAAGAAAATGTACTTGAACCGAAATCTACTCAAATCCGGGGCACGTAAGACAATACAGTCAATGTCATTTCCATCACGAGCACATTCGTTGGGTGAACAATATCGATTTAACACGCACCGAAGTTCGTGTCAACGATCGTTGTAGATGTCATAACCAATAGACAAGGCTAAGCCCATGTTTTGTAATTGAAACGGAAATCATTAAGAATATTGATTGATAGTAATCAGCAAAATTGGATTAATAGTCTGTTATTAATTATATGGATTGATATTACAATGGTATTTAGCGAACTAATTATAAGACAGAAACGTGATAACCCGGTGGATAGAACGCGTAGAACTTAGCCGACAAAATGTAGGCTAAACTGCTTGTCGTGCTCGGTGATGGACGAAAGGAAACCATCGTGAGGAAACCTGCATGTGTCGAACAATATTCTCTTTCTGCGCTATACAATAAAGTAAATTACCATAAGAGGAAAGGAGATTTTAGCCCAGCAGAGATATATACGAGCTGTTACTTTTTAATAAAAGAAATATATCTAACGTTTTGTAGTTATTTTAGCATTTTATAATATGAACGTATTTTTTACAACATTATATTTATCAAGTCAAAGTAAAGTAATGGCATGTGAGTGTCCCACTGCTGAGGTAAGGCCTCTTCTTCTTTTTTGAGGAGAAGGTTTGGAGCTTATTCCACCACGTTGCTCCAATGCGGGTTGGAGGAGTTATATATTTATAATATGTATATAATTTACCAATGTATATGCGAAAGGAGCTCTGTTCGTCTGTTTATTATGCTTTCACGGCTAAACTACTGCCCCGTATATTAAATTATTTATAAAGCAAACTTGAACCCAAAGGAAGGACATAGGCACTTTTTTATACCTAGACCCAAAAAACGCGGGAATATTTTTATTACTATAACTCTTATCTTATATAATAACACATAACAAAAAACCACCTAAATCGTTTGATTTTGTAAAGTAAAATATATGCAGGCGAAATTTAGAATGCTTGTATACATTTCCTAACTACACGCGTGTGGTAGGTACTTAACAATAGCGTCGTGTTTTGACGCATAGATGCGGAGCGAGGCTAACCGAATAGGTTCAATTCCCCGACCTCACCACTAAGGTCATATGATTAATTAAATTAACACCATATTTATTAACTTAATACCATACTATAAGAAACAAAGGCTCTAGATCATTAAAATTAGAATATTATTTAGCACAATAAAAATCATTACTTTAAATGTTATACTATAATTTAGAATAATAAAAAAAGTAATCATAGCTGAATTTGTTTATAAAAAAAAAAACACAACACTTACCATAATTGGTCTGACAAACCTCGGGCGATATAATTAAGAACACACCTAATGGCGTCTTATAAATTAACGACACTCGCCACGAATAATTCCTTGAGCAAAAAACATAATGTATGATATTGCGTGAACAGACATTAAAAAATAGACCTAAACTAGGTAACGAGATCTGTCTACTTTTGATATAATGGACTTGACCATGAAGAGTTGACGTAGATTTTCGGATTGTTTATTTATAGCTGACAAAATATTAATATTTTTGTAATTCAATTTATGTATAAATTGAATAATGTCAACATTAAGCATTCAAGAAATAAAAGAATATGAATAAAACAATCATTATTAAATATTAATTATTATTAAGCCAAGAGAATAAGGGGACCTTCTTAGGTCAAATTTTTGACTAAACCGATTGAATTTTTCCACACGCTTTTATTACATCAGTGTGTGATGGGTTACTCAATAAAAACTTATTTTAATAACATAGTTTTTAACTTAGACCTATTTATTATTCTCCATAATTATTTATGTTTGTTTCCGAACGATTTCATAAAACACGATACTATGAGACGTCATGAGTAACTTGCATACATAAAATCATAATTTGAATGAAGCAGTTAAACTGGTTTTAAACCTTATCTCCTTATTGCAAATATATTTCTAAATGTAACACGGTATTATGATTATGTCATTTCCCCCGGATATTAACCAACGCTCATAATTATAATTAGTAATTGTGTTTATTTTGGTTTAAAATTATGTAGGCCATCATAGCCGTTAAACTAACATATTATATAAAAAAAAACTAGTTTATTTTAATAAAAATATATTAAGTCACAATTTCATAATTTAAAACAATAGAGTTGATATTTATCTTGTTGACAACATTTATGTATTATTACGTTTTAGTACGTATGTTATGTAGACGACCAATGATGATTGAAATCTGAAATTTTAATACAAATGAACAACAACGTACCAATCCATACAATACTATCCAGCATATACCACTTCAGATTTTGAACAAAGCCTCTTTCTTTTTTTGTAGTTACAGTGACTTACTAATCCTGCAAACCGGAACACAACAATACTGTTAAACACTGCTGTTTTCGGTGGAGAACGTGAATTGTCCTTCTTATGTCATATAAAACACCAGGATAAATTTCTAACGGAAAAAGTTAAAACAATTTAGATTATTAAGCCCTAAGAATAAAGACAAATAAAAAAATATATATTCGTCTCAAGTCTATATATTATATTATAGGCAGTTCGTAAAAAGTTATTTCCTGTTTCCTAACATGATTGCATTCCTCTTGTTAAAGAAACAAACAATACGCATACATAATTCTGTAAGAGCGATTAATCATTATGGTTAATGATGGACGTCGAAGGCGCACGTGCGAAGTACTTTCTCGCAACTATTAAATATCAGACACGCTACGATTGTTAGGTCTTAATAACTTTCCTGCTTTGACGAATTCTTTAACTTACAAATTTCGAGGCAACGAATCAGTTACGTATATTATTTTTCAGGCGTACATGGGCAACGGTGCCTACTTACTTTTGTTCATTTACTCCGTTTAATTATATAAAAAAGTACAGTAACAGTAAATATGTTAATGTGACTCTCCTGATCAAGGACCAGTGCTTTCCGACTCACGAGAATGTACATTGTACACACTTCCAACTTCCAGAATCCGGGCTGCTACTAAGAATTTTCTGGCAGAAAAAAACCCAATAACTTTTTATTGGCCCGACCTAGGAATGAAACCCAGGACATCCGTGTCTGCAACCACTAGAGCAACGAGGCAGTCAAATCCATACCATATATATAATACATACTTACATAAAATATATAAACTTCGAATATAAAGTGTTATATATTTTTTTTAAGTTGATCGATTAATCAATCGTGAAGTCATTCCCATGCGATATAAAGTCCATTATACAAAAGAAATGTGCACATTTGTCACACGAAGCAACATTAAAGAGGAAATATCCAAACAATAGCTTGATTACATAGTCTTCTAATCTAGACCCGTAGCATAATTACTCCTATTCAAATGAAGTATTACGCAAGGTGTGCTCTTATTCTTTTTAACGGCTTTCTCAACAATTTAATTGCCGATCAAGAGAAAAGGGAACGCTCAAAAACAAAAGACTGTGAAGTAAATAGACCGAAAAGTGACTGAAATAATATAAAATTGATCGCTTTTGTTTAGATTTTTTTTCTATTTTCGCTTTTAAAACGAAACTAACTAATTAAACGAACTATTGAATGAATACTTAATTAAAAATGGCTATTCGGGGTGTGTTTCGTCGAAAGTAACAAACTAGAAAGACGATAGATCATTTCATATTTGATAATTGAGATGAAACAGTGATAGGAATAGATTAACCTTATATAAATAATCGAAGATTACTGGTGCTAACGAGTCAAGCACCGCTGTAGTTTTAATTGCGTAATTTGTGTATATAGTTTATTTTGGGATATGCGGTGTAGGAAACCATCGTGCATAGGACGAATAAAATTCTACCACATTTGATATTATCACATCCACCCAACCCGATTGAGCAGCGTCAAATATTCTCCTTACGAGAGAATGTCTAAGCCCTAGTGTGGTATTGAGCAACTATTAATTATCACGTGTGTGACTTTTCGACAATTACGAAATGCACGAGGTACTATAATATCATTAATCATTTATAATTTCGAATAACAAAATCAATTATCAATCAAAGAATATAATTATCGATATCTTTGTATATAAGTGCTACACAGATATAACTGATACGGAATGATGAATCCAGATATCGAAGAATGCTGCGTGCGACTATGTTGCGGCATTTTTATTATCCGCAGTGTATAGAAACTCATCTCGTATTATTTTATGAAAGATCACAATCTGTCAATTTAAGACAAAATAGGTTTAAATAAGCGTATCCTCTTCATTTTCAGATACCCTAGAACGCAATTCTGACATACCAACACGACTATTAGCATTATCTGTATCTCTGCTCATCAGTGCGGTCAGCACGTGACATAGTTCGTACATTTGGCTGACTTTTACGACCTTATTCAGGTCGTACATTTGACTGACTTCTACGACCTGTCATTTATTTAGAGCAATTCATTTGTATTTCGTTACATTTTCTGATATGTATTTACGTATATACACGTATATGTTTCTTATCATTATAAATACATACATACGGAAAATTATTTAATGTAAAAATATTAATAATATATAAATATAAGATGTATGATTTTTTTTTAAATTGTAGAATTAAATAAATTATAAGCGATTTACGTAAATAAACATTTACATTTAAATATTTGGTATTTTTTTGGCATATTGTTCTTAATTTTTATGGATCCGTTTAAGTGATTGTAATGTCAAGGGAAGGTTGTACCGTTCACTGCAGGACAATAAGTATGAACTTTTGAATTACTTGTAAAATAGCTCATTAGTTCATATAATAGAGCAATATAATGTAAATATTAAAAATATATATATTATTTAAATCATTGTCCTTTTCACCGAACTTCGGCCAGGGCGGTCAATCTCAATGACAGCTAATCATCACGCATAAGGCACAAGTATATGCGCAAACAGAGGTGCACGCTCTATTCTCTAATTCCCATTAATATATAGAATGGCAATAGATGTGACAAGATCGTAAACAAGTGACGCAAAAAACAATGGCATCACGTGTCATTTCCGCTGCTACTTCAAATCAAAAATCAAAAAAAAAAAACTACCTTTATTTACCGTGTCTTGTCACCTCTACAGTTATCATACCCAATGACTAACTTATTTCTAAAAATCATAGAACATTATTCTTTAAGACCTCCAGCCTGTAATCTGCGAGAAAAAATATAATGTAGTACATAATTTTAACATCTACCGCAATTTATCAGAGCCGACAGGACGTGGCTCACGACATGTGTGGGCGCATCGCCATTTATTATTTTTTGAATATACCTAGTAGATATGGAAAGTGCATTGTGTAGTATTTGCGAAATTATGTTTATCTTTCTATTTGTGTCACGACATCTGATGTAAGTGACGTTAAATGATTTTGCAGACAAGAAACGTAGTGATTAAGTATTTCTCTTTTTTGATGATTACTTATTTATCGATGTATTGTTTAGGCATATATTAAATTATAATTAATAAAACTACATATTTTTAAAACGACAACAAATAAAAATACATTTCAGGATACATTTCAATCGATCAAATGATGTATATTATACAATGTTTATACGACTCAAAGTATATACATATACATATTATGTAGGTACTTTAGCATTTTATACGAGAACGAAAGCTCAGTAATGAAACTTAATCACCTGACCTCGCTTGCCTACAGAAATATTTGTCTCTATAATGCAGTCAACGCATTTTTAGGTATAAATATATAATACATATACATTTTTAATATACCCTAGACTTTAGGGCCTAAAGTATTCAAATATTCCAGGTTATAGGTTATCCTCAAATATGGGCAAATATGAAATACTTTATCATACATACAGATATCCAGATATTTTTCTAAGTACAGAAACTTTTAGTATTAATAGATGAGTTAACACCCATATTGAATATTATACAATATTTCATATGAAAGTGGACACACAGGCATAGCTGATGATGTATAACTTCTAAGTATTATTCGCAATAATCACATCAAAAGAAATACCCTGAGAAGAAATGGTGAAAGTAACTCTTGAGGGTTTTTCTAATCCGTTATTAAATAGCCTATAATAAACAAAAGCGTAGTGGATTAAGATCACTACACAATGTGATGATGTGAACTACATTTCAGTTTCAAGCGAACCCAAATTTATTAATAATGCTTCACAATGCTTTTTTGTTATGGAATTCCTATAGAATTTAGTTTAGTATGTGTCAATGAATAAATAAAAAGTAATATAACTACTTATTAAATAATGATAATTTATATATCCGCAGTACACTTATTATGCTTATGCAACTAATGATTATTTGGTATCCTTCATATAACATAATATATAAAAATCGAATCTAATATTTAGAAACCATCTATGCTCTTACAGAACGAAATACAACTAAAGGCTGAAACACTTGAATTGAACTCTTTGGTACTCGAATAAATATCACAGATGATGCTGTATTATATGTCAAGAAAATAAAACCTAAATTGTAAGCATACTACACAACTTCACCTACTATAAAACAAACCGACAAATCCTTGAATTGTAAAGCCACAATGGATTTTATGGTCTGTTAAAACAATCAACTCAGAATAGCAACGGTATTGTTTAAATGTATTTTTCACATGAAGAAGGATTCATGCTTTTTATCTGCTCACAATAAAAGACGAATCAAAGGTCAGATTATTAAAGTGTTATAACATTAAGTGAAACACACTATTCGTACGAGAACGTTTTATTATTTTCAATATGACATAAAGACTAATTTATTATACTTACGTGGGTACATGGGCTTTATAATAACCTATTCATTACTAAAAACTCTTTATACCAGACTTACAGAGCCTTTGATTATTTTATGTAATCATCGTTAAACAATTTCGTTATGTGTATACTATTCATAATTCGAGTATCGAGTAAGTAATGATAAACAAAACCTTATTGTTAGAACCTTTTGTTAGATTTACATATATTATATAAAGTTCTTTATTAATAAATCTTTAATTATAATACAATACTAATCAATTTAACTATGTACTTTAATTGTTTAAAATTTTATGCGCTTTATTTTATATAATGAAAACATTGCGTTATGCTCTATATTGTGAACTAAGCTTTATAAAAGCCGTTTTGTTTCATTTTAAATCTTTTCAAATCCTTCACAATAATACAGTCGATCGATTTCACCCTAAATCCTATATTAACCTATTCCGCAATAAAGCCTTGTATCCGTGAACAGTACCGCCTTACAATCGAAATCAATGTCCGTCCACCTCCGTCATTAACAGTAATAATTAATTATATTTATAAAGCAACAATACATTTATACGTTATTCCAGATAACAAACGATCAAAATAAAACTTTGTCTTTTAGATCAAACGACTCAAATTTATATGGCAGCTATAAAAACATAATTAGGTCCACTTACAGCTGGGTGGGGTAAATCGAAAGGACTATGGAAAGACCTTGGGATTTGAAAGTACACAATAACCGGAACATACTTGTAACGCACGTATTATATTATTCTCACATAGATTATTCTCGAAGAAAATAAAAGAAGTAATTGAATAGTTTAACTTCGCAATTACAAACATCGAACGATGCGCATTGGATGCGCAAAAACGGAATCCTCGTAACTCACTGATAAGTTGATAACCAAATTATATTAATAAAAAATTTATATTTTCAGAATATAAATGGCAAAATAACATAATCTTGAAAAACTACATGTAAAAACATGTTTAAAAAAAATTTTAAGCCTTCAAAAAACACAGAAACTCTTTATACCTATCTACCTAATCTAAAATCATTTTTTTTTTCATTCCATTTAAGAGTACATGATCTATTTATTAAAAAAAAACGATAAATTTAAACGAGCTTAAAAATAAGTAAATTATAAAGTCATCAGCATATTACAATAAGCCTTTGACTTTCATTATGATTTCCTGAGTGTTTTTATTTTCAAAAATTCATGTCGACAACATTGGTCCAAGCTGCTAAGTGGTTATTTATATTTACAGAAAAGCTTAAACTTTTTATTTTATTTTAATTACAATCAAACAAAAATAATATATAATGTTACCTATAATATTTTCTATTTTGATATGATTGCTTTTGTGTGGTAATTTTGTCTTTAATTTCTTATAGCTTTCCTTAACGTTTGCTTGGACAAAATCTATTAAACAGGGCTTTATCATCACAAATTTAACGACACGGCATTTGAAATACAAAACTTTGGGTTCTGCATCTTATTAAACTAGCCACTAAGCCAACAATTCAGTTAGTTGTTGATTATTAAAATATAACGAAGTTCTCCAGACAGATTTGAGCTACGGTGAGCATAATAGTTACAGTAGTAGACCAGACAACTGCGAAATAATAGCAAAATATCTTTTACAAACACAGATATGCCTTAAAAACAAGTCAGGCGTTTAAATAAAAATGTATAACGGCCGAATACTGAAACGTATATCTAAATGGTAGAATGGAAGGCTTTGTGCAAGCTTGTCTGGGTAGGTATCATGCACTCATCAGATATTCTAACGCAAAACAGCAGTACTTTTAGTATTTTTGTGTTCCGGTTTGAAGGGTGAGTGAGCCAGTGTAATTACAGGTACAAAGGACATAATATCTTAGTTCTCAAGGTTGGTGGCGTATTGGCGATGAAAGCGATGGTTAACATTTTTCACAATGAGGGTATCGCTAGAGAAAAGAATGCAAGCTGTGTTCTAAAGATCTCCTTTGATTGCTTTAATTTCAACATTGACGATGGAGTGGCACTAGCATAGCGCAGATATGTGGCTCGTTGTAGGGGTAGCCCTTTTTTCTGAGATTTTTTTCTGAAAGATTTTAGAATGTAATGAGTCCAATCTTTTCTTCCAGTTGTTTCTATAATTTTTTTGCGTAGGTCTAGATCGTTTGGAAAACTAATGATAAATATATCTATATTAATAAGTACTATTAATAAGCACGCGAGATAAAGTAACAGCTTGTGAATGTCCCACTGCTGGGCTAAGGCATCTTCTCCTCTTTGTGAAGAGAAGGTTTTTGGAGCTTATTCCACCACGCTGGTCCAATGCGGGTTGGTGTAATACACATGTGACAGAATTTTAATGAAATTTGACTAATGCGGGTTTACTCACGATGTTTTCTTTTACCGTTCAGCACGAGATGAATTTTGATCACAAATTAAGCACATGAAATTCAGCGGTGCTTGCCCGGGTTTGAACCCACATATTATCTTCGATTATAAATATGAGAAAGAATCAATTAAAATAATATGTTAATAATATTGTCTGTGTACTCACTATATCAGAATCGTTTTCTAACATAAAAATAAGCAAATTTTGAACAATAAACACAACGAACGAACTAACTGTCAAGTTTGTTTCGCAACTTTTTCTAGCGAAACATTAAAAAACTGGAAGGGACAAAATATTTCATAATTCTATCTCTGTCTAAAACATTTGTAATTTTCGTTCTCTTTCTTGTGTAAGAGAAGGAAATCGTTATTGAATCAATTAGTTTCTCTACTTACGCTCATATATGAGAATTTTAGATCATATCTACACAAAGAAAAAGTAAAAAATGTTGGTCACATCAAAATTGATCAGAAATGTAGTTAAAAATGTACTTCAAAAATATTACAGAGTTATTTATTAATACTTCTTGGAATTTTGGTTATATATTATGTTTGAATTGAATTAAATTGCATATGCCAATTACTCCCAAATAATTTCCAATGCAATAACAAAACTTTTGACAACTGATTTCGGTTTACCTCTTTTGTTTGAAAATTAAAAATTTAGCTTAACGACTAGTTGCAGTAATAAAAGAAATATTATCGCATTATCGACTTTGCCTATAGGTGTAAAACATTTAACATTAAAATGGATACAGCAAAGATGCTACAGTTTAACAGGTACGTTGAAATATAGCATAACTTTTCTTACGTATCTATTAAAACATTGCTGTATTTTGAACTTGCGCGCTGTAACTTATTGATTTTCTTATAAAAATAACTCTGTAGGATGTAAATAAATCATAAAGTGCTGATTAGCATTTTCTTGTTGTACGTTACTGTATTATTTATTGTTAACGTGCTGTAAAATTTACAATGAACAATCTTTTTCTAAAACAGTGGTGCTACAACTGAATTGGCGGATTTAACTCCTGTTAAACCGAGACTAGGCAGATTTTTAGATGTATATTCACCAGAACATCTAAATTTAACACCAAATGATGTAAGTACTGAAAATCTTACTTATTGACGTGATTTTCCGTACACTATCGAGTTTTTTTTTTTTAAATTCTAGAAACGAAAGCTTACACTTGCTGCAGTAACAAATGAAAACATTAATAGTTTACTTACGCCTGAAAAACATTTTATCACCAATGACAAATGCAGGTAAATATTGTGCAATTACTTATTAAATTTAAAAAAATTACCATATTCTACTATTAAAATAAAATTACAGAACTGTCAAGCCACAACAAAATTTTTGCAATGTTTGGAGCAATTGCTCCTTTGAAGGCAACCAGAGTTTTCCACGTTTAAACCGGCGAGTAAGACCTATTAAGATGGATCTGGAGACCCCTACTAAAGTAAAGCCAGCAGTTGACTTAGTAAGAGGTAAGTAAATAAATAAAATAAGGCAGTGGTAACTTCATATTTCATTGACATCAAATAGTTCTGAAATTACATTTAAAAATGCTATAAATAAGCGACATTTAACTAATCACTCACTAAGCAAAGCTTATAAATAACTTCCTTTTATACCAATGTATATAAAATATATTTAAATAAATAAAATCCTGAAAATTACATTTGTACATAAGCTATCTATATTGCAATGTTCTTTTGTTTTTAGTTGATGGTCCAAATGGATTACGATTCAACACAACTTTGGCTGCTGGTGAAGTGGCTGGTTCCCCAGCTCTGTCCCAAACAGACCGTCTGCAACAGTCAATTAATCCAACAAAGGCAGTGTTCACCATTGAACCAAATTCATCTAAAGTAAATATGATTAAATTAAAAACATAATTTCAAAGACATTTCCACATAATAGGATGGCAGGGCTGGCAAAATGCCACAGGCCCCAACCCGACGAGGGCCCGGTCTGAGAGGCCACAAGCTCAGTGTCTTATATTTAGATATTTCTTACAAGTGCATTGGGACCCCCCTATTGGTCACTTTCCAATTTTGCGCCTTCACCATCAACAAGTTGAAACTGCCTATTCAAATTTATGTCTCGCTCCTGTACCTGGGGCGCCCCATGCAATGACTTTGCCACAGACCTCAGTTGGTATAGTTACGCCACTGATCAATGTATATATGTACTTTTCCTATCATTCTAGATTCTCATTGTCAACAACAAGGCTTGTTCCCTCCTCGGCTATTCATCAGGAGAACTATGCGATCTTCGTTTCACTGATCTCTTAAAAAAGAGAAGCAGCAAAACCTTCAAGCTACATGATGCAGGAGATGCTGATATTTCTGAAGATGGCACTATTATATTGCTCAGTGGAAAAGTAATTCAAATATGTTACAATACCCTTTTTTGTTTAAAAGTACTTTATACCAAATTTGATAATTACGGAGAATGTGTACTAAAAGTTACTTAATGTATCTTAAATTTAATTGTGATAAGTCTTGCTTTTTCAGTATTTTTGCTTTTAAAACTTAAGAAACATTTTTAAAAAGTATAAAGCTACTCTAAATTATGCTACTCTATGTTTTTTTTTTGTCTTATACCCATATGCTTAATGTAATTGTCTTGTAGGTGGTTGAACTTGTCTCAAAAGGTGGAGGATCAGTCCAAGTTTCGCTTTGGATAAGACAATTAGATAACGATGGACCATGTTTGGTAGTTGCTGAACCGGTTATCTGTAAAAATGTTGTGGTAAGATGCATGTTATCTCTATATATAATAATATTTTATATAAATAACTGTGTGTAAGCAAACATACATTAATAATTTGTACATTTCAATAAAATTAAGATTTTTCTTTGTACATATATGAATGTCAAAGAAAAATTTAGTCTAATTAGTAGCCTTTTTTTATTTATTGCTTACTATAAAAATATACAATTCAAGTTTACATTGCTCGGAAAAAACATCTATAGGTTTGTTCTTTAAGAATACATTCGAAACTTGAATATAAATGGATGGTAAATACAAATAAAATGCTATTTCATTATACAGGGTTATTTATAACGACCCAGCAACCTCGCAGGACTAGATAGCTAACATCATAAGCAACAACTTTTGTTTCACAACCTTTGATAATTTGTTAGATTTTATTTTCATATAAAAATAAGTATCAAATTAATTTCCCGCTTGAACATTTATAAATCTACGCGCATCGCAAAGATTTACGCGTTGCGTCGTCCTGTCGTATATGAATTAAATATAGACCTACAAATGTCACGACATTACGACAAAAACTTGTAAAATCATTTTTTTCTATGTATGAGTGTTATATGTGAGTTATGTCGGAAGGTTGCTGGTTCGTTACAAATACAGGATGTATATCATGTACGAAATATCATCATCATCATCATGTACGAAAAGCAAAATTTATTAATGATTAGAATGATGATAAATGATGATAAAAATTAATTAATTTAAATTAAATTTATTTCCTTTTTATTAAATTAGACTTTTCTTTTTCAATTCTTTTAATACAACAATATACAGGTTTGCTACATGTAACAAAATATTATATATTTTCAGTTGACAATAGATGCAGAGACTGGTATAATATTGTCCTGTGACGGTGATGATGCAGCCATGTTGTTTCAAGCTGATTCCTCTGAGAAATTAATTGGTTTGCCTATTGCGTCTCTCATACCTTCCATACAAATACCAGCATATGATGCGCCTATGCCTAAAAATATATCTAAGCAGAAGGTGACTGGTAAGTAACTTCAAATAACTGGAGTTAGTAACTAAAGGCACAAGCGACATAATATCTTGTTTCCAATATTGGTTTTGGTGAGCGAATTATTAGTATATGATTATGTGCCAATATCGATCGGCAGTGGTGCTCACTTACCATCAGGTGGCCTATTTGTCCGAATAACCTATCATATACATTATAGATTATAGAACAACCAAATGAAGTAACTATACATATTGGGGGTAAAATATAATTCTTTCTTTTACACTTTTTATAGACTATTGCAATATTATTTTGTTAGTTTTAATATGGTTAAGTATATTTTATATTTTGCTTAATATGTATTACACATATTATGTCATGGTGAGAACATAATATGACAGTTGTTTTTAAATATTTTCTTAATATAATTATTCCACAAATACCATTATTTATGGAATAATTTTCTTTTTTTAAAATATTATGTACATTTTTCAGGAAGAACATTAGATGGGGGCTCTTTTCCTCTTTGTCTTTGGATATCCAAACCAAATGCCGTGGAATCAGCAACATGGTCATCATTAAAGACAGCAAAAGAAAAGTCTGTTTTCATAGTAAATGTTAGGGTAAGCAAAGTTACTTACAAAATTAAATATCTTGTTGAACTTTTCCTTTGTTTGTAATCAAAAGCTTGTACGGTCTGATCAGAGATTCGCTTTAGGTGTGATAATGCTTATGATCGATTGATCCACAGTCAGTGCCGGACTTAGGGATGTCTGTGACACCCCCGGGAAAAACTTTCTGTGGTGCCCACTGTGCTAGTTTTGGGCTGATGTGTTTTGATTGGTACATTTCACTATTCGGGCCTTTTTGTTTTCATAAGGCCGGCACTGTCCACAGACCATTCTCACTGGGTTACCCGTACCATATACCCTATATTGTAGTACCCAATTTTGTGCGTAGATAAAGACTATTCTGTCTCTATTATTAATTAATCTAACCCTTTTACACTTTTTAGGTAACTTACAATGTAAGTGGTCTCCTGGTTGTAGATGAAAATGGCATTATAACAGCTTGTAATCAACACTTTTCAATGCTGACTTTCGGCAAGCCCCATTCCGAAGTGATTGGTCACCACATCGAAAATGTTATACAGAATTTCTGCCGGGAGTCCGACCTTGTCAAGTTACAGGACAGGAACCGAAACCTGACGTTGTCGGTGAACAATGATGATGAAGATTCTGGTAAATATATTATGCTAATTAATTATAACATAGCTTAAATAAGAAGCATTACTATATAAATGTATAAGAGGCCAGTCAAGATGGTCCTGCATTTGATAGAATATGTAATTCTTAACTAAAGGTTCCAGGTTGTTTAATTTCTGTTCAAAATATATCTTGTGCTTGGCAAATATGGAAAACATCATGCATTGAATAACCTTCTTTCTCCAGAATGCCGGAAATAATAACAATATATTATAGTGAACTATTTATTAATTTAAAAGTATTTAAACGTAATATAAATGTATATAATTAAAGAATAACATTACTTTTGTAGCTTCTGATACCGAAGACGATTCCTGTGAAGCATTTAACGGCAGTCAAAAATCAGCTTGTATGTCTCTGAACGTGCAACAGTCAATGCTATCAACGACTCGGGAGAAGTCCTCCAGCGCACTCTGTCTCGATAAGTCGTACAGCATGGTGACCCACACGCCAACACCCACGCAGGATATGGTCTCCAGCCTTAGCACTACGGAACAAAGGAACGACTTATCCGCTCTTCCGGATGTGACGTCTGGCATGTCCGGTATATCCATAGACGACGAGAACTACTGCCAAAGTAGTTTATCGAAATCTCGTTCAGAAAATATACTCCGATCTGAACAATCCAATCAAGTTAAACAGACGCCGACGAAACAAGTTGAAAAATCAGATTCGATATACTACACGTCCCAGCATTCGCAGGAGGTCACGCCGACTGGTAATTCTCGGGTGCGGTTGAACGATACGTCGTTGAGGTTGTCATTCGATTTAAGTAAATACAAATCAACTAAACCTCAAGGAAAAGACGATAGGAGCAGTATATCGCTGGACTTCTGCGACTCGAACGAAACCAGCGCGGACTTCCTTACACCGATTAATGAAATGCCACCGCCAGGCTGTGAAATAGAAGACTTGCCGAAACATAATGGTAACGATGAAAGTATCGACAGCTTGAGTAATGACAACGATTTGGAAACGCAAACTGAATCTGCGCCCAGAAAGAAATTTGACGGTAAGATTCTTTTTGTTTTTTTAATTGTTTGAATTTTTTTCTTATATCTCATGCCACCCAAGTTTTGTTACCTACTCACCTAATCAAAAAACTTCTTTGCTATTTTTGCCAACAAAAACTCATCCGCCAAAACTAGACAAGGATGCCGTTACAGTATGAAAATAATTTAATTATGCAACTATTTGCTTTTATTTGCTTCTCTGGCTGGGGTCAATATAATAGGATTTTTAATGGTAATAACAGACTATTAGATCTCGTTCTCTCAAACTGTATTTGTTCGGTCGAAAGAGCTACACCGTTATCTTTGCCTGAAGACGCTCATCATCCAACTTTTTCTGTGTTGACGGATGTTATGTTGATTGAATCTAATTTACGTTATGCGCCTCGTATTGTTCGTCGCTTTCATGCTGCTGACTACAACGAAATTAACAATGAGTTAAATAATATTGATTGGGTGGAACAATTTGAAACATGCGACATAATTAACGCAGTAGATAAGTTTTATTTTATAATTAATAAAATAGTGGATCGATTTATACCAGTTAAAACTGTATACGATAACAATAAATATCCTGTATGGTTTAATAAAAGTTTGATTAAATTGATTAAAAAGAAATTACAAGTACATAAACGATGGAAAATCTATGGTCGCAGTAGTGATTATGACAAATTTTCTGACCTTCGACAGAACTAAATGGATGGAAGTAGAGTGTTATAATGTATTTATAACTAGGGCTGAAGAAAATATTCATCAGAGTTCCAGGAAATTTTGGTCATTTATAAAATCAAAGAAAGGTAGTAATAATATACCTGACACCATGTTTCATGGTAACATTATTGGCTCCGACGGCCCTTCCATCTCTAATCTATTCAATCACTTCTTTAAATCTGTTTTCGAAGTAGATGACGTGAAAAAAGCCGAGGATTTTACTTTAAACAAGCATGATAGTCAGTCCCTAATTAGTACTTTTAATGTATCATGCCGTACAGTCGAAAGATATCTCTCAAAACTCGATTCATCTAAAGGAAGTGGCCCAGATGGTCTACATCCTACATTTTTAATACAATGTAGTAAGTCATTATCATTCCCTTTACATTTACTTTTTAACAAATCCATATATTCAGGTATACTACCACCTATTTGGAAAAAATCCCTTATTGTTCCCATTTTTAAAAATGGAGATAAACATAATGTCAAAAATTATCGTGGAATATCAATGTTGTCAATCATACCCAAATTATTTGAGAAGATTATTTACGATACTCTGTTTCCTTTAATAAAACCTCTGTTCATTACCCAACAACATGGATTCGTGACTAAAAGATCAGTTGAGTCTAATCTTGTCGAATTTCTCGATATTGTTCTTTTAGCTATGGAGAGAGGACACCAGGTTGACGCTGTGTACACTGATTATTCAAAAGCTTTTGATAAAATTCCACATTCGTTATTAATTAATAAACTTGAATATATCGGTATACACGGCGATTTGCTTAGATGGTTAACATCTTATCTCCGTGACAGAACTCAAGCAGTTGCTGTCAAAGGACATATATCTAGTTTCGTCCCCATAACATCTGGGGTTCCTCAGGGCTCCCACCTCGGTCCCCTTTTGTTTAACATTTTTATTAATGATATTATGAAAAAATTTCAAAATCCTAACATACTTCTATATGCCGACGATACAAAATTATTTAAAATCATAAAAAACAGTGATGACTGCTCAAACTTACAAAATGATTTAGATATTTTAGTACAATATTGTTCTTCTAACTGCCTACATCTCAATTTTGATAAATGCTATATAATAACATTTTCTAGGAAAAAAAGTCCAATTTTATTTGATTACAAAATTTCCAATCTTTCAATTAAACGGGTAACCGAGGTTAGGGACCTAGGAGTGCTTCTGGACTCGACTTTGCTGTTTGACAGGCATGTGAATAAAATTATCGCAAAAGCTTTCAGTATGTTGGGTTTCATATTTCGCCAGGGAAGAGACTATAAAAATATCAATACATATAACCTCTTGTATAATGCGTATGTAAGATCCAATTTGGAATTCGCTTCTACTGTTTGGAATCCACAATACTCAAAGTATATACTGGCTATCGAAAATGTACAGAACAAATTTATTAAAAGATTAACGCACAAATTTGGGGCCAATTGTGTTAATAAACTTAAAATTTTGTCGCTTGAGAAACGCAGAGAATGCAAAGATCAGGTTTTTCTTTATAAAATTATAAATAACTATGTCGATTCAGTGTACTTAGTTAACAACATTTATATCAAGTGTCCACATACTTTTGCCCGTTCAAAGCATACCTTTTATGTCCCATTATGTAGAACAAACTATGCCAAAAATCGCTTTTTGGTAAGAGCATGTGACAATTATAATAAATATTATAGCAATGTAGATATATTTAACGTAAATATGTCTAAATTCTTAAAAGCCCTAAAAATCTCTATTTGTCATTAATATTCTTATTGTTAATTACTTGTTTTATTATTAGATTCACTCCATGTTTATGTAAAAGTGGAAACTTTATTGGCTTATGTGAGACTTATTTTGATACCATATGTTTGTATATTATACTATGCTCTATGTTTCCCATAAATAAATAAATAAATAAATAAATGTTGTAAATTATAAAGTAAGTTAGATATAACCTTTCCATTCATATTTTCACTTGTTGAATGCCATTAGATGACCCTCCTGAAACACCCTGTGCTACGAAACGTGTACTTCGCACGCACATAACAACGTCCACGCCTCAACACACCCGCAACAGCAAGTCTGAACAATGCGACACGAACGACTGCGGGTACAAAGATGGCACGTACAAGGGCGTCGTAGTACATAAAGACGGAACAGAACTTAGTGAGTTACATTTCTAGGGTTTTCTTTTCGAAAATGGACAGTCATTTTTTTCTTATCAAAAACTGAATATGAAATCCATAGGTTATTTTAAATATTGTCAAGTGATGTCATTGTCAATTCAAGGTCAATTTTGTTTATTTATCTTTTCTGCCATTGTACAGATTATATTAGATAACATTATCTAGTAATGTGGTCTTTAAGGTGATAATCGCTATTCATAGACATTATAATGCTCTTACGGTTGTGCATTTGGCGGAAAATGACAAGCAATTGGGTATGAACTCTTCTATTCTAAGTAAAACTCTAATCACACAAGCAGCCGTACAATTTTCACAGGTGCGGTATATACGGTGTCGAGCATGCAGCTGGCGACGGGCCTGCGCGTGCGCTGCGTGTGGCTGCGAGTGCGCGCGGCCGACGCGGCGCTGGAGCTGGCGCCGCGACACGCCACGCTGGCCTCCAGCCTCGCCTCCACCGCAGACAACTCGCTCGTGCTCGTGAGTACACGTGTCGAGCGTGCAGCTGGCGCCGCGACACGCCACGCTGGCCTCCAGCCTCGCCTCCACCGCAGACAACTCGCTCGTGCTCGTGAGTACACGTGTCGAGCGTGCAGCTGGCGCCGCGACACGCCACGCTGGCCTCCAGCCTCGCCTCCACCGCAGACAACTCGCTCGTGCTCGTGAGTACACGTGTCGAGCGTGCAGCTGGCGCCGCGACACGCCACGCTGGCCTCCAGCCTCGCCTCCACCGCAGACAACTCGCTCGTGCTCGTGAGTACACGTGTCGAGCGTGCAGCTGGCGCCGCGACACGCCACGCTGGCCTCCAGCCTCGCCTCCACCGCAGACAACTCGCTCGTGCTCGTGAGTACACGTGTCGAGCGTGCAGCTGGCGCCGCGACACGCCACGCTGGCCTCCAGCCTCGCCTCCACCGCAGACAACTCGCTCGTGCTCGTGAGTACACGTGTCGAGCGTGCAGCTGGCGCCGCGACACGCCACGCTGGCCTCCAGCCTCGCCTCCACCGCAGACAACTCGCTCGTGCTCGTGAGTACACGTGTCGAGCGTGCAGCTGGCGCCGCGACACGCCACGCTGGCCTCCAGCCTCGCCTCCACCGCAGACAACTCGCTCGTGCTCGTGAGTACACGTGTCGAGCGTGCAGCTGGCGCCGCGACACGCCACGCTGGCCTCCAGCCTCGCCTCCACCGCAGACAACTCGCTCGTGCTCGTGAGTACACGTGTCGAGCGTGCAGCTGGCGCCGCGACACGCCACGCTGGCCTCCAGCCTCGCCTCCACCGCGGACAACTCGCTCGTGCTCGTGAGTACACGTGTCGAGCGTGCAGCTGGCGCCGCGACACGCCACGCTGGCCTCCAGCCTCGCCTCCACCGCAGACAACTCGCTCGTGCTCGTGAGTACACGTGTCGAGCGTGCAGCTGGCGCCGCGACACGCCACGCTGGCCTCCAGCCTCGCCTCCACCGCGGACAACTCGCTCGTGCTCGTGAGTACACGTGTCGAGCGTGCAGCTGGCGCCGCGACACGCCACGCTGGCCTCCAGCCTCGCCTCCACCGCAGACAACTCGCTCGTGCTCGTGAGTACACGTGTCGAGCGTGCAGCTGGCGCCGCGACACGCCACGCTGGCCTCCAGCCTCGCCTCCACCGCAGACAACTCGCTCGTGCTCGTGAGTACACGTGTCGAGCGTGCAGCTGGCGCCGCGACACGCCACGCTGGCCTCCAGCCTCGCCTCCACCGCAGACAACTCGCTCGTGCTCGTGAGTACACGTGTCGAGCGTGCAGCTGGCGCCGCGACACGCCACGCTGGCCTCCAGCCTCGCCTCCACCGCAGACAACTCGCTCGTGCTCGTGAGTACACGTGTCGAGCGTGCAGCTGGCGCCGCGACACGCCACGCTGGCCTCCAGCCTCGCCTCCACCGCAGACAACTCGCTCGTGCTCGTGAGTACACGTGTCGAGCGTGCAGCTGGCGCCGCGACACGCCACGCTGGCCTCCAGCCTCGCCTCCACCGCAGACAACTCGCTCGTGCTCGTGAGTACACGTGTCGAGCGTGCAGCTGGCGCCGCGACACGCCACGCTGGCCTCCAGCCTCGCCTCCACCGCAGACAACTCGCTCGTGCTCGTGAGTACACGTGTCGAGCGTGCAGCTGGCGCCGCGACACGCCACGCTGGCCTCCAGCCTCGCCTCCACCGCACACAACTCGCTCGTGCTCGTGAGTACACGTGTCGAGCGTGCAGCTGGCGCCGCGACACGCCACGCTGGCCTCCAGCCTCGCTTCCACCGCACACAACTCGCTCGTGCTCGTGAGTACACGTGTCGAGCGTGCAGCTGGCGCCGCGACACGCCACGCTGGCCTCCAGCCTCGCCTCCACCGCAGACAACTCGCTCGTGCTCGTGAGTACACGTGTCGAGCGTGCAGCTGGCGCCGCAACACGCCACGCTGGCCTCCAGCCTCGCCTCCACCGCAGACAACTCGCTCGTGCTCGTGAGTACACGTGTCGAGCGTGCAGCTGGCGCCGCGACACGCCACGCTGGCCTCCAGCCTCGCCTCCACCGCAGACAACTCGCTCGTGCTCGTGAGTACACGTGTCGAGCGTGCAGCTGGCGCCGCGACACGCCACGCTGGCCTCCAGCCTCGCCTCCACCGCAGACAACTCGCTCGTGCTCGTGAGTACACGTGTCGAGCGTGCAGCTGGCGCCGCGACACGCCACGCTGGCCTCCAGCCTCGCCTCCACCGCAGACAACTCGCTCGTGCTCGTGAGTACACGTGTCGAGCGTGCAGCTGGCGCCGCGACACGCCACGCTGGCCTCCAGCCTCGCCTCCACCGCAGACAACTCGCTCGTGCTCGTGAGTACACGTGTCGAGCGTGCAGCTGGCGCCGCGACACGCCACGCTGGCCTCCAGCCTCGCCTCCACCGCAGACAACTCGCTCGTGCACGTGAGTACACGTGTCGAGCGTGCAGCTGGCGCCGCGACACGCCACGCTGGCCTCCAGCCTCGCCTCCACCGCAGACAACTCGCTCGTGCTCGTGAGTACACGTGTCGAGCATGCAGCTGGCGCCGCGACACGCCACGTTGGCCTCCAGCCTCGCCTCCACCGCAGACAACTCGCTCGTGCTCGTGAGTACACGTGTCGAGCGTGCAGCTGGCGCCGCGACACGCCACGCTGGCCTCCAGCCTCGCCTCCACCGCAGACAACTCGCTCGTGCTCGTGAGTACACGTGTCGAGCGTGCAGCTGGCGCCGCGACACGCCACGCTGGCCTCCAGCCTCGCCTCCACCGCAGACAACTCGCTCGTGCTCGTGAGTACACGTGTCGAGCGTGCAGCTGGCGCCGCGACACGCCACGCTGGCCTCCAGCCTCGCCTCCACCGCAGACAACTCGCTCGTGCTCGTGAGTACACGTGTCGAGCGTGCAGCTGGCGCCGCGACACGCCACGCTGGCCTCCAGCCTCGCCTCCACCGCAGACAACTCGCTCGTGCTCGTGAGTACACGTGTCGAGCGTGCAGCTGGCGCCGCGACACGCCACGCTGGCCTCCAGCCTCGCCTCCACCGCAGACAACTCGCTCGTGCTCGTGAGTACACGTGTCGAGCGTGCAGCTGGCGCCGCGACACGCCACGCTGGCCTCCAGCCTCGCTTCCACCGCACACAACTCGCTCGTGCTCGTGAGTACACGTGTCGAGCGTGCAGCTGGCGCCGCGACACGCCACGCTGGCCTCCAGCCTCGCCTCCACCGCAGACAACTCGCTCGTGCTCGTGAGTACACGTGTCGAGCGTGCAGCTGGCGCCGCGACACGCCACGCTGGCCTCCAGCCTCGCCTCCACCGCAGACAACTCGCTCGTGCTCGTGAGTACACGTGTCGAGCGTGCAGCTGGCGCCGCGACACGCCACGCTGGCCTCCAGCCTCGCCTCCACCGCAGACAACTCGCTCGTGCTCGTGAGTACACGTGTCGAGCGTGCAGCTGGCGCCGCGACACGCCACGCTGGCCTCCAGCCTCGCCTCCACCGCAGACAACTCGCTCGTGCTCGTGAGTACACGTGTCGAGCGTGCAGCTGGCGCCGCGACACGCCACGCTGGCCTCCAGCCTCGCCTCCACCGCAGACAACTCGCTCGTGCTCGTGAGTACACGTGTCGAGCGTGCAGCTGGCGCCGCGACACGCCACGCTGGCCTCCAGCCTCGCCTCTACCGCAGACAACTCGCTCGTGCTCGTGAGTACACGTGTCGAGCGTGCAGCTGGCGCCGCGACACGCCACGCTGGCCTCCAGCCTCGCCTCCACCGCAGACAACTCGCTCGTGCTCGTGAGTACACGTGTCGAGCGTGCAGCTGGCGCCGCGACACGCCACGCTGGCCTCCAGCCTCGCCTCCACCGCAGACAACTCGCTCGTGCTCGTGAGTACACGTGTCGAGCGTGCAGCTGGCGCCGCGACACGCCACGCTGGCCTCCAGCCTCGCCTCCACCGCAGACAACTCGCTCGTGCTCGTGAGTACATGTGTCAAGCGTGTAGCTTGCGAGTGAGCTGGCAGGAACGGGTGCTGCGTAGACGTTCAAACCGTTAAACATCAACATTTGGTCTAATGACCCATTAAAAGAAAACACAATTGCCATAATTTTGGTAGTAGATTTGTGCAAACTTGTCTGTGTGCCACCCACCCATTAGAAGCTTAATTTTTATTTAATTTCAGGGTAACAAATCAGCGAGCAGTAGGCCACAATCGATGTCATTAATGAGTCAAGGTGGAGAGGAACAGATAGCCGGGGAATATAACAAGAATTACGCAACACTAAAACAAATTGGTAAATATATAAATACTAAGTCTTATTGTTTTATATTTATTCACTTGAATTATAAATTTAGCTCACAAAAAATATTTCTGATATTATCTGTATTTTTTTTAAAATCGAAAATGCAGTAGTCAAAATGTACTAAGTAGCTAATGTCCACAGGAAAGGGCGCGTACGGGTGTGTGAAGATGGCGTACCGTCGCTCGGATCGGCTGCTGTGCGTCGCCAAGTTCATCCTCAAGGAGAAGGTGGGCGTCGCCTTCTGGAGCGACGCACCCGACGGCCGGCGCGTGCCGTTGGAGCTCAGCCTGCTGCTCACACTCGACCATCCCAATATCGTGAGTGCCTCTCAACTACACCCTACTGCAAATATGCTTCTACTAGCGCTTCTATGAAAGAAGTCATTCAGATGACTCTCTTGTCTTAAAAAATATACCAATGATAAAATTTGTTTCCAAATTGCTCTAAGAAACTATAGTTACTACAACGTCAGCAATTTCTTATTATCCAGTGTTTTAAGTAATTAATATTACACATATTATTGTTAATGCCTCAGGTTAGCGTGATCGATGTGTTCGAGAATGATAAGTACTTCCAAATGGTTATGGAGAAGCATGGTGCAGGCATGGACCTGTTCGAGTTTATCGAACGACGGCCTAGACTTGACGAGCCGCTACTCAGTTATATATTCAGACAGGTAGATAAACGACATTTTTAGCACACTATTAATATTAACTATTATGTATACAATATCCCTTCGAATAGTAAAACATTTTAAAAAAGACATAAAAAGCAAATTTATAAATAACTTGTATGTGAGATGACAATTTTTCTATTATTGCTGTATAGTCCATCTATTTACAAAATGGAATTTGTAAATAGATGGACTTTTTACTTTCAATGTAATCATATTGAAAATTGAATGGAATAGTTTAAACAATATCCAAAGTTTTTTGTTTTATTTTAGATTGGTCAAGCTGTGGAATACTTACATTCTTTAAATATTCTGCATCGCGATATAAAGGATGAAAACGTGATTATCGACAATAAATTTCACGTAAAGCTCATCGATTTCGGTTCGGCGACATTTATGAGTAAAGATACTCTGTTCGCGACCTTCTACGGAACCACAGAGTATTGCAGTCCAGAGGTGTTAGCGGGCAACAAGTACGTATTTTTTCATATATTTGATATTATTTACTTGGTAGGTACCACCCACTCATCAGATATTCTACCGCAAAACAGCAGTACTTGGTACTGTTGTGTTCCGGTTTGAAGGGTGAGTGAGCCAGTGTAATTACAGGCACAAGGGTCATAACATCTTAGATCCCAAGGTTGGTGGCGAATTGGCGGTGTAAGCGTTGGTTAACATCTCTTACAATGTCATTGTTTATGGGCGTTGGTGACCACTTACCATCAGGTGGCCGTTATGCTCGTCCGCCAACTTATGCAATAAAAAAAAAATAGTAATACAGCACGAACAATAATTTTAGTCTATGGTTACATCACTAAAGACAAAGTATTAGAACATAACATTAATTACCAATTATACCATAAAATAATTAAGATATAAATTTAATTTAATTTGAATTTTCTATATCAACCACTTTTGTTTACTTTTCGTTTCATAATATAGTGTAGCGACAATATATTTATAAAGGATATTCCTCCCTTATGATTAATATAAAAATCGTTTGCAAAAAACTTCTCTTAATGCAGTTGTCATAGCACTTGAAGCGCAATATTACATCATTTTGTTGCATTTAATTATGTTATGTGAAAATGATCGTAATTATTTTTCAGGTATGCAGGTCCTGAATTGGAGATGTGGTCAATGGGGATAACTCTGTATGTGCTGACATTCTTTGTTAACCCATTCTCTGACATCGAGGACACAATACAAGGACCACTCACCTTCCCTCAAGTCGTTTCTGAAGGTATCGTAATTGTTTTCTATAACTTCTTTAAGTATCAAGAAGATGAGTTGTCTAGAAAAGACAGAAATATTCAGTTAAATAGTCGGTAATAGTCGGAATATTAATTTTGATGTTTTTTTTGCAAATGTTTGAAAGAATATTAGACCATTTTTTTACATTGTACTTATTTGAAGATCTTAAATCGATAGATCCACAAAAAATAATTACAGATCTGGAGCAGTTACTCCGCTGGATGCTATGCAAGGAGCCGCTGCAGCGCTGTACGGTAGCGCAGCTGATGGCGCACGCGTGGATCCGACAACCCGTCGCCATTGACAACTACATCTTCCAAGACGTTGTTGATTGCGGTAACGATGCTAATATTTTTTTTAATATTTAGTAGATCAACCTTAGGTACTTATGCGTATTGACTGAGTTAGTGTTTTTTATTAGTGAAAATCCTGTGTTAAACCAATGAAAAGTAAAATTTGCAAGTCTTTTTAATTTTATTAACAATGTCATCTTACATTACAGTAGCTTCGTTCAATCATATCAAGTAGTTATACTTAAAACTTTAGCTAGATTATCCCCAGTATGAGTGATTCGGATGTTTTTTAGATCGTCACGAAGCAAACCCTGAAATGTACTTTAGTGGCAGTTTGGGCTCCCCGCGCTCTGCGTCTCCTGTATCTCTCGCTGACCCTCTTGCTAAAGGTATTAAAGTAGACGATTATAGATGCTTTACTTTTTTTAATTTATGCACTGTTATATTTGTGTTTTTGTGTAAACCAATCCATAGATTGTTTTTATTAAAAAAAAAATAGATTATTTTAAAACGTGGATATGGACAGAGGCTTCTCAGAGGCGTCAGATCACCATATCAGGAAATGACCTCGCAGGTAGTAGGCTATTTGGTCTCCGGTTGTGACCCGTTATTCGTATTCTCTTCCAGAACGCTCTCACCCGTCGGAGCAGGTGGCGCGCTCGGACAGGCAGCAGTGCCGCGACGAGCCCAAGCGCGGCTCCGTGGCGCTGCAAGCGCTGTCCGCCGAGCGGGACGCGCACTCCGACAACTATAGCCTCAGATCTTCAGCAGACGTAAGACACGTATGATTATCTCTTTGGTTTGGCTGATACGTTCTTGCTGACTCGCGAATGCAGATATGTCATTATTATATTTATTAGCATTATTTTAAATGATGAAAAAAGATGAATATTTGGATATGACACTATTAAATTAAGTCTATTTTAAATATGTTACTTTCCTCAGATACTTGATATATCTTCGAAGCCGGTATCTGATGCAGCGCTTACTGACATCAGTTCCGATGCTACCGGCCACGCCGCCTGCGACATCGATTATGACTGCGACCAGTACGAATGCGATAGCTGGGATGAATGCGAGCAGGATAGTTTCTCTTAAATGCGACTGAGCGAGACAAAAGAATATTTGGAAGCTTACTCGTAGCTGAAATATAGATCTTAGTAATTGTTGATTCACTGTTGTGAGTGTAGTATGAATATTTCGCTGTAAAAGTGTAATTTGATGCGTTTTTTGGTAGTCATATGTCAATGTGTGCGGGCTACACGGTCTTGTCGTTACAATGCAGGAATATCATATCGCTTTGTACTATAGAGTAAGTAATTATTATAATTAAATATTGAGTATTCATTGCCAAAAGATAATTGACAAATTACAGTCTGTATAATAATAGTTATATTTTATTCAAATTAGAAATGAAGGTTAGTTTAAGAAACATCCATGGAGTAAGCTTTATGCTTGTCGCAAAGATAGTGACTGTTGTAAATATTGTCACGACAACAGTAGTAAATTTTTTTTTCTTGCCCAAGTATGGAACCACATTGTCCCAAATTTTAACAGCTTGTAAATGGCACATCAAGTAATTTTGTTCCTATAATTCCGCCCTACAATCCATGTATGGACTTATATTGCCAAATTATTTAAATTAATATCATTTACCATATATACATTAATTTTAGTATAAAAACACCTTGTACCTTTAGAACACAGACTGCTTTTATATAGTTACATTAATTGACCAATCCTTAGACTCGTATAGTAGGTAGATAATTGTTTTTAAACTTCTATTATATTTTTTTTAATATAAAATTTGAATAATTAATGAATTCAATCAATTCAGTATTAAGATATACAAAAAAAATCGCCTAATTAGATAGAAAAATGATCCTTATCTGCATTATTTATTAGGAATTGATAAAATCTTTGCATTATTGTAGCAATATATTAGAGCGCAATTGCATTATTTTTAATATTACAACTATAAATTTATAATATTACAAAGTCTGCTACTTGGAGTTTGTGTTTTAGTATTACAATCTCATAAATATATAAAATATATTGCTGGTTTTGTACTTCGTCTATGTGTTTTTCGTATATTCAATCAATTGAGAGACTAAGAAAGGTGAGTAATTTCAGATATTTGTTATTGTGTACGTACTTAATACAATTAATATAAATTAGTTCTTAACTTTTAAGGCTGAGTTCACCTCAGTTTAAGAGCTTGTTCACAATGGTTTTCTAAATGGTAAACACATATTAAATAAAAACGTATACATAAAACTTCGAAGTTCCAAAATTCGTAGCAAATGAACGGAACCAGTTTTATTATTCTAGTTTAATAACTTTATCAATTGATAAATTGATTGAATTGTTCATACAAAATACAAATTCTAAGGTGCCGATTTTAGAACTATCAATATTTATATTACCTCTGAACTTTTTATTTGCTACATGTTAGTACAATGTCCGTAATAGACAAACTTAATTTGTCACTACTTAAATACTGCTATTTTTTTTAAAGTTTGACGCTAAAAAGAATTGTATAAATATTGACAACTAACTATTTTGACAATTCATAATTTTTCCAAGTTACTGAAACATCAGATTAACTAATTTGACTATAATCTGAATGGTCCTTTGTCGGTGGCAGCGATTGCGCTTTACGTCAACCAATGAGCGTTCAGTGTTTAGTTATATTAGTTTATCTAACTGCTCAACATTTTAGAAGTTGGCGATGTATGTTATAGAATCGACACTATTGATAAACATTTTTCCTAATACAGGAATTCAATTAATATCGTATATTCAATAGGTGTAATAACTTATTTATGATGTCTCGACTCCATTTTAATTAATGTGATAAGAAATGAAGCTTTATATTGAAATAACAAACACTGGTAGAACATTTCCATTATATATATATATCATATCAATACTTAGTTCATAATTTCTTTCGTTTTGGTTACATGTTTAAATATCCAACATTTATTGTTCCTATACTTCCAAACATAGTCTAAAATATTTAACTAATCTTATATTATATCCTTTCCGATACTTAAATCATTCTACAAGTATTTTAGCCATAAATATATAATATCGAATCTTATGATTAACTAGTATAATCAGAATTAGGACAATACATTAGTATTTTCTTACATTGAATAGATTTAAATTAATATTTCGAAAAGAACCAATTCTTGTTTTGTAGACTACATTGTAAATATCATACGTAACACATATCTATGTTGGGTTCAATTTTTATATAGATTAAAAAGTATACTAGTGTCCCCTGTTTTTAGCATTTAAATGAAAATATTTTGTTGCACTAGCAAACGTATAGCATCAAAATTATTGCCTAAAGTCCAGTCATATTATTAAAGTTTGGTTTCATTTCATTTATTGCTTTTGTTTCAATAAAAAAACAAATAATTATCAATGTTGCTTTGTAGGGGTATATTAAAAGGTTCTAATCAAAAGCTAAACAAAATTGTTAATAAATCAATAAAAAGTCTGATTTGTTTATAAATGCCTAATTCATAAATTTATTTGTATTATTTTTGTATGTGGACACATGTCTTCACATGTTATCTTTTGTTTATATTTATAGAATGGAGACATTTTAAATTAAATGTTTAAAAATATAATTTATGATATGAAGACACAGCCAAAATTGCTTAGAGATGTATACATTTTATGCATAGTGTTATCGTTAATTCAACTATCTCAATTGTAATAAATAATTAATTAAGGATCGAAGATAACTTTGCACAAATTTAAACCCAAATGAGCTTTTTTCGTCACATAGTTGTCTTCGCTTCTTATTTAATTGATAGATAAATAGTATTATATTTTTGTAGTTATTATTATAATTTCATAAATTAAAGTAGTGATTATTATTAATGTCCGACGCGTCCGTTTTTTGACTAGTGCCTTACGGCGGACGTCGGTTACGTTGCTGGGTGTAGAACGTTGTGACCATTCATCATAATAAAAATTCAACGCCACTTGTATGATGTTTTATTTTTTCCTATTAATCTATATCTATACGACTATATAAATCTATTAGTTCTGTCTGTACATTTTTCTTTTTCACCTAATTTTGTGACAAATGATGATGCAGTGATTCACATTATACTATTTTTTTCATTTTTGTCTATTTGTCTGTATGTCTTCTTATAACTCAAGAACGGCTTGACCAATCTTGATGAAAATTGGTACACACAAATAACATGTGATGGCGCAAATTTTAGACCATATATAAGATCGTTCAATCCTACGGTATCTTATGAAAATTAATTTTAAATCGGTAATTACGTATTTCTTTACAAGTAGCTATATGTGTGTGTGTTCGTGTGTGTTATTATAGTAAAATAATTTATTATATTTTTGTTACCTACTTAGAAATTTTATAGTTTAACCACCCGTTGAAAACGGGTATAATTATAATGATATCTTTTTTTATAAAATTGAAAAATTTTATAAAAAAAAATTATCAGTTTGAAAACAAACAAAGAAAAGCTGCTAATTGTAGCTATTTTTATTGAATCTCTAGTGTGCTGTAGTTTATGAATTAATTTTCTTATGCTAATGTCAGACATGTTACATTTATAACGTACTCGCTATGAAACTTCGTTGAGTAAGTTGAGTAATATATTTCACAATTTATAAAATATTAATTCCTCTAGAGAGTATAAGTTTAAGAACTAGGATATTATTTATCAATGAAAAGCCAAAGTATTAGACAATTTGTCTAAATATCTTCAACTTGACAATGACATATGACAAAATTTTATACATGGCAAGAAAATATAAAATGTCAAATTGTATGGCGGTGCGTCGCTTTTTGGCTTATCATCGCCGATTTTCCGCGAATTTTGCACTATTTACCTTACATCATAATAAACTTATAACGAATTTAAATAATACTTTATTTACTTCGGTCAAAAATAGATTGGTAAGTCTTTTTAAATTTAGAAATAATCTTATAAGAAACTTTTAGGTGCATATTGTACTGCATTATTTAAACTTAAGTGTTTAAAGTTAATGGTCTCTTATCAATTTAACTAGACTTATAATAAAACTTCATAATCGTAATGAGTAAGTTATATTACAGAGTATACTTATTAGTACTACAACATAAACAATTTTGGTTACAAAAACTGTTACTACCCCCATATGATATTCAACTGAATTTTTGCTATAAATCACCAATATTAGTTATTAAACAATGTAATATTTACTCTATTACTATATTTTTATTTTAAGAGAACATAATGACTAAATAAATATATATATGAAAACATTTAAGACATTGTCCAATGATAAATATTTCTTTTTAAAGGCTATGATAAAATCTACTAAAATAATTATAGAATTGCTATTCTGTCAAGTCGATTAGACTGTAATCTAGAGAAGTGTTTGTATTTGTGCTTATCTCATATCTATTGTAAATGATCTTGTGTACAATGCAAAAGGTTCACTAGCATTTATAACAACAACTTTATAATAATTAAATAATATAATTTATAGCTACACCTTTTGATTTTTTTGTACGTTGTCATGCATTCTTATATAAAGTAAGCAAAACTGGGATATTTAAATATAATATTGTTGTGGAAATTGATTACTTGTTACATATGAAATTCATATTTTTTTAATTTCTTCATGCTTACAATTTTTTTTTTCATAACTACACATAAGTAATAATTAGGTATATGTGATATTTTGATGATCCTCTGTCTATCGATTTATTAAATCTTAAAAGGAAATATCAGAATTATTCCCTTTACGATTTTTACGATTTAATACTAACTACTATTATAAATATTTTATGAATAGTAAAGCGAAGTGGTTTATATTTGTATCAATATGGGACTTGTGAGAAATTTTAGAATGTTTAACATATAAAGTTGTTCGGAGCAATGTGCATTTACCATTGAAGCCTCATTATGCATTAGAACAGAGGGACGGAGATAAGAAAACAAAAGTATTATTTCGGATAGTGTTTATTAGACTTTAATTTGGTACACTATTTTAAAGTCAATTATAGACAAACATCATTGAGAGCCAGAATGCGTACACTTGACCTGTATTATGGGTAAGTGTACATATTCCTATTGGTTAAGTAGACGCACTTGGGGTAAGTGAATGCAACGAAAAGTAAACATAAGTATTTCAATAATAAAAGGAAGACTAAGCTATGTTTAATTTGAATCTTGTCCGAAGAATGACTTGGTTATACTAATGACTGTTGACCAAAACACAAAACACAAAAAAGTTAAGATTCAATCGATAAACAAAGTGTGATGCAGCGCAATGACGTATCGTAACTAATTTGCGTTGACTGCAACTACGATTGGCATGAACAATCACACAGCCCCCCGTGCCCTGATCGTGAGATATGGACAGTGCACATACCCACTGTGCTCTGTTACCCCGAACAACCATATATATTATTTCAAGGCCCAATTTAGGTCTTGTTTTTAGCCAGTGTACCTATCCAAGTCATTTTTCACAGATGGGTTTGCACAAAGGTCTACCACCAAGTACCAATATTAGTTTTATGTAATAATATAATAAGTCCTTAAATATACACAATATGTACACAGTAATACATGGTACACTTTCTAAATACTTACACCATACAGTATGTCCGAATAGTTCTCATTGCTAAAGCACGCATTTCTATGAAGTGAGAGGATCCATCCATATGGGTTTACCATTAATTACCATGGATCGCACTATGCAGGCGTATTAAGCGTAGCAAGACCTCGTGGGCCTGGATCGTGGGCGTGTGCGTGGATTATGAAAGAGGATGGCGTTCGTTTTAGATACAGACTCAGACCAAACATCAAAATAAATGTTCTGATCTTCTCCTAATATTTGACTACCTATAAAAGAATAATGAACGCGGGTTCATAGAGGGAAAGAGTGGTTCTCGCATGAGCCAGCCACAGCTGAAGCATCACGGAGGCAATCCTGATACTGAACCCTGTGCAATTCCACATATAACTCATTGCCTGTAATAAAACTAAAAATGAATATTACAGTTAGTAGACAATAAAGAAACAAAGACAGTTTTCGGGATGGCTCTAGCTCAGGGGACGCAAACTTTTTTTTTTATCATAGACAACTTTCAACCATATTCCCATTTCTAAAACTTGAATAAAAAGGTGGCTGACAATTAGTTGTACCTACTGTCGCCTTTTCGTTTTTTTTTTCATTGATAGGTGAAGTAAGCCAACGTTTTAGTTCTTCACTATCGAAAGCAAACGAATTTTCTTGGAACCCACTTCGGGAGCCAAAGCTCTAGCTGATAATTGCGTTTTGACATTTATTTTAGGTAGGCAAATGTGCGTCAATGCGCCGCCAATCAAGAATATCAAAGTAATTCCTTAAATTTTCTTTTTAATTTAATTTTTACAAACGTACTTTCCGTGCCTTTGATGTAATTTTCTATTATATGATTGATTTTAATAGATTAAATTGAAATAACATAGTAACAGCATCACAATCAAAATTTATAAATATATATATATTTATAATTATAAATTAGCTTTTTTCATATTACTTGGTTGAGCTTTGATTTGAGCAAGCTCGTCTGGGTAGGTACCACCCACTCATCAGATATTCTACCGCAAAACAGTGTCATTACAGGCATAAGGGACGTAATATCTTAATTCCCAAGGTTGGTGGCGCAGTTTTGATGTAAGAAATGGTTAACATATCTTTCAACGCCAATGTCTATGGGCGTTGGTGATCACTTACCATCAGGTGACCCATACGCTCGTCCGCCTTTCTATGCAATAAAAAAAAAGTACAATATAAAAAACAGGTATAATAATTCTATTAGCCTTGTGTGGTATTTTTCAATAAAATGCAGCTTTATAAACTTTATCAATAAATAAAAATGCATGTGTGTATGTTTGTCCTCAACACGTTACAAAACCATTCATACGATTGTGATGAAACTGGCGAGTTGTTCTGTGTACGCTCTCGAAGGTACAAAGAAAAACAAGGATTCTTTTTTTCTATGTAAATCCTTAAATTTTATGTGAGAAGCTGTGCGAAGCCATAACTAATACCTACATATATAGAATATTAGTTTTTTTAGTATACTTTTATGTTTTAAACATCAATTTTGAAGATCTTTAAGCAATAATATCGTTGTTTAAGACTTGTAGAACCAATCGAGACTAGTTTTTATAACAAACCTTTTTTATTTTACTTTTCAAGGATATTTAGCTCATATTACATTAATTCTCGAATCAATATGATCTTTTAAATTGCAGAAAATAGGAATGACGAAATTGGTTGCCACGTTAAGTTATAAAAGGAAAAAGATTTGATTTTCGTGCTCCAACAGTTCTATGCTGATATATAAACCAATTAAAATGTTTGTGTTTGTTTGTGTGAACTACATTAGACCTGTTTAAAATTTATTTGTATCACTGAAATAATTGCGTTTGCAAAGTTGCCTTACTTACTTTATTCTTTGACAAACCCTTGTATTGTTTTCAATCTAACTATCTTGTTTATATATTTTCAAATAAACCTAATCCAAAATGCGAAGGAAATACGGAAAATATCGCCCTAGTGGCTTAGGCTTGATAGCGACAAAGCACAAACTCACCTTCGCATTTATAATATTAGTTATAAATTGAAAACGTTGTGGCTCAAAGTTTTGTATTCAAATAAGGTTTTTCTTTTTCAGTTTGTCTATCTATATATATCAATAACTATCCCTGAATTCTTACGAAAAAAATCGGATAATGATTTAATCTTAAATAAAATTAAGTCACATAAATATATTTTTTCTATAGCATAATAGAATTAAAAGAAACTCGAAAAAGTACTTAAACGCGTCGATTCGGTGTTATTCTGATACGGTTTAAATGATTGTATATGCATTGAATCCAAGTATTACATGCATTCATTTCTTTTTAGGTGGATATCTTATAAAATGAATTTTTAAAATGATGTGTGACACGCATATTGTTTGTCTCAATCGGCCGCATAAGGCCTAGCCTACGGCCTAGCACGTTATGGTCAAGACCTTTATCACACTGCGATGTTTAATTCTTTCCGTTATTGCACTTTTCTTGCGAACGAACTGGTTTTTTTCGTTCCTAATAAACATAGGAATAAAAACGTATAGATTATTTTGCAAAAACATTTAATCAATATCTTTCTTAATTAATTTTTTACTTTAAAAATACCAAACGCATCCCGTATTCGAAATGTATAAAAACTCTATTGTGTTTTTATATATTATACCTAACTCTGGCAATTAAAAGTAATAAAACACGACTATTATATTTAGACGAAAGATAATATCTATCAAAATATTTCAAACTTGTTTGAGAACAACTCGCTTGGCTTTACGCAAAGTTCCTCGGTGCGTTTTGTCTAATATAAGACGAGCATGGGCATCAAACCGTTCAGTTTGTGCCCAGTGACTGTGGGTGCAGGATTCAGAATGCGTGCTAATTATGTGGCCGTTCTAATGTGTGCATTGTTGCAGTGCAGCGCAACCAAATACGCCGCTCCGTGGAACATGGTCTTCGACTACCCAGATGCGAGAAGGGATGAAACTGTGGTTGATGATTACCATGGGACTAAGGTATTAACTTCAAATTATTTTATTATTGTTTGTAAGAAACTTTTTATTATCTATTCTTTAAAAAAATTGAATTATTCGTACATAAAATCTAAATGTAAAGACGTTGATATTTGCTTATACATTACATTGTAACCATTATCATTTATTTTTGACCTATTTTTTAGAGGACATTCTTCTAAAATATTATCTACATCATCGCATATCATCAGTTTGTTTTTTACATATACGTAATATAACACTTATCGTGTTTTAAAATTATTGAATAGCTCAAACAATTTTAGCTTTAATAGTTAAATGTTACGGAATCCGGGTTGAAAGACGCGGTTTTAGTTATGACCTTTTCGCGTAGCAATACAAAGGCTTATCAATTAAAATAACATTAAACTACTATCGTATCTAATTCGGTGACAATATCTACAAATATAAAAGTACATTCAGACACGATTACAAGCAGTTGATTATTAATTGTTGACTGGCTATAATTTAATCGTTAGTTAAGTCACGTACTGGATGCCTTCCACTGGAGAACAGGCATTCCTATATTACATTGCTCGAAAGCAATGTACGTGATGACCAACGTATGATAAGATTACATACTAGTTGTATTTTACTCGTTTAGAACCTTTTTTTTTCTTTATTGCCTTAATTAGAACATATATACATTGACTAGGTACATGTATTAAGTAAGTAAATTGATTAAGGGGAATATCTGTGAACCCGCCGCGCTGAATTTTACATTTTTGGCGCTACTGTCGCAACGGTCGAGGCTCGGGCACTGCACACGCACACATACACGTAGGCAGAGTGGAGTCGTCGAACTTCGGAGTCTCGCAAACTAACTTTTACTTTATTGTCACTCATTTTGAAATGTTGTCAAATACTTGTCAAAAATTTTACTTATTATAATTTTATTATTTTAGTTGCACAATACCTACAAAATATAATTAGGAAGACTATATATTCCTGGGCACGTTAGCTAATAAAATAAAACGACGATATAAGTAATTATATATACTAATATTTATAAATACTTGAACAACCCGTCTTGACAGGTTTTTCCTAAATTTTAGTTTTTCCGATAATTATCCGGGATCCGTACTCCCGACGATCCCGATTTTTCAGAAGAACCCGGGGGCCGCCGTCCCGAATCGAACGATCGGCTAAGCCGTTTCCAAGATTTTCGTGAGAAACAGCTATTCTTGGACTAGAATATATTCTAATAATAGTACGAATCCACCTAAGCGGGCGCATTTTATAAATACGATAATATACAAATTTTCAAATATTGACCGATTCCGTTCGTTGAAAAACATTTTCTTTACAAACATTTACTTTAAAACTTTTACTATCAACTTATAACGCGTCATTACACAATGTATATAATATAAATTGTCGCTAGATTTACCTATAGGCATGCGTCATATATATGAATCTATTCACAATCATCGACCTTACTAGAAGTATTTAAAGACTATATTTGCCTGGGCACGTTAGCTAATAAAATATAATTATAAGTTATTTTTTATATTATTGCTTTATTTTTATTTACAATAACAAATGATATATTTGAAGTTTTATCCGTCCGATATATCAAAACGAATTAATATAAAATAAGCACTCTCTTTCTAACCAATAGAAACAAAGCGGAGTTAAAAGGATAGCATTATGATACGGAAATCTATTACACAATCTTCGACCTTACTTATAAAGTACTTAAAGACTATATTTGCCTGGGCACGTTAGCTAATAAAATAAAACGACGAAATAAGTAATTATATATTATACAAATATTTCAAATTAAACTTCTAAAGAAAAATCTATAATTCCTGTTTTTGTTCAAAACACTATTTATGAATATAAGCACGTTGTTTAGTTCTTCGTTATGAATGAACATAATAATTTTAATTTTTAGCAGGCCGAGGTGGCTCAGTGGTAAGAACGCGGCAATTTTCAAACTAAGTGAATACGAGTACGATACTCTTATATAAAAAAAATAATAAATAATATATTTAACAACATTTATTCTTAAAAACATAAAATATATAAATACATAATATAAAAAATTAAAAATCCAATTTACAAAATTAACCTTTTATCTATTCAAATTTTCAAACTAAGTGAATATGAGTACAAATCTCGCTCTTATATAAAAAAAAAAAATAGTTTATTTTACTACATTTATTCTTTAAAACATAAAATATATAAATACATAATATAAAAAAATTAAAATCCAATTTACAATGCAGCTTACTATATATATAAGCGTGGCAACCTACTAAGTTGAATTGAATTCCTTAGTCTCATGCCACTGCTTTGCTTAGAACATTAGCTCTAGTTAGATGTTATCGTTGTATGCGTGGAAATGGCAGAAGAACCTAATGATTTTGTCAGATGCGCCATCACGCGTTTCGTTATTTGCATAAATGGGATTTGGTCATTTTTATAGCGTCGAGGTGAGTGGTTTGGTGTAAGTAAACTTCTTATTGATGTCGTAATGTGGAATGCGTAATGTGGAATAATAAATAAATAATGACGAATGTGAATGCTTTATTAAAAAACGGGACTGGTATATAAACAAAAAGTGAAATAAAAATAGACCAATAGGAATATAAGAAAAAAATATATATAATCAATATCGACTGCGAGCGTCTTGTTACAAATAAACAGAGTTGTATAAGAGTTGTTTCAGATAAGCAGTTCTTTTCAACTATTCATTGATCATTGTTTCAAATGATGACGTCATATACATGTAATTCTATGAAATTGTACTGCACGCCGTCTTACTGGCCCGGCCCGGTCGCTGGTGGGCCAACCTTTATGCATGTGAATTATATGAAGCCGTGTAGCCCCAAGAACCACCCTGTAACAAAAAATATGTACATGAAACTCATGATGATAATAGTATTTATTTACTACTCCCACCTTGCCACTGTGCTCTTTTTCAAAAGAATTTCTACATAATGTGCATCAAAATATTTAATAATACCAAAAAGGAGAGTTACCAATTCAAATTTATAAATCAATACCATTCCAATAAACTCTTTCTTAGGCAAACTTGAAAAAGTAGGTAACAAGGTACTAAGGTAGTACTTTAGTACATATGATGCTATTTAGATTATATTTGATTCAAATAATATGTTATATGTCTACAATTTCATACACAAATTCTTTATTATGACTGTGATTTAGTGTAATATAATATAATGGAATGTAATAATGAATTATTTAAATTAATGATTGGTTTAGGTTGGAATATTTGCATGTCATAGACTAAACATGTGTATTATCATAGAAAAATAATGCTTAGAAGGATAGTGTCATATAAAGTTTCGCTCAAAATTGAAGCTACTTGAATGAAATAGATTTATTTGCCTGTAATATTATTTAGGTTTGAGACAGCAAAAGATAAAGGCTTTTGGCATTCTTTGGAGGATGTTTATACCCGAAGGGTCCATACATGGAAAATTTATGAAGTTATTTATGTGTGCGTAACAGTGTCATTTTCGTAGATTGAATGCTGTGTATAAAACCTATCTACATTCTACACCTTTTTACTTATAATATCATTGACTACAACTATTATTATGATGTACAAACTAACGATTTTTTATGAGTAGCATTGTGACACCCTTACACAGTGTCATTTTGCAAATAAATTATTATTATCACTTATTACTAGCTGCTGCCTACGACCCGGCCCTGCCCCTGCGTTCTAGCATTGTATACTTTCAAAAGTCGCATCAATGTCTATATAGTGGATGCGTCTATCTACGAATGGATTTGGATTATGAATTTGACTTACCGTTTGCGTCGTTTTGTCCAATGTACACTTTTCGTAGAAGCGAATTTACCTTTGTACTTTTTAGTACTCATTTTCGTGAGAACTTTATTTCCCGCTGAAGTTAAATGTCATAAGTCAGAAATGTCATAGGAACCCAGTGTTCTCGAACGTCAAAACGCAACATCGAAAGAGTTGCCATCAAATATCGTTATATTCGTATAAAAAGGATAGCTTTATTTTACGGAAATCTATTACACAATTATCGACCTTACTACTTAAGTAATTAAAGACTATATTTGCCTGAACACGTTAGCTAATAAAATAAAACGACGAAATAAGTAATTATATATATAAATATTTGTAAATCTGAACTCGGATAAATATATAAGTTTGCGAAACCAATGATGACGATTATGCATGAAAACGTTTCATATATTCTCACTAAATGGCCCTTTGAGATAACAAAAAACTAAGAGTAACTTTTTTGCTAAAATAATAAAAACAATATTATTATTACTGTAAAAATAAATGTTTTATTTTTTTAATTACTCAATATAAAAAAGTATGTAAATAAATACATGAAATAATTAAACTTTTAAAGAAATATGTATAATTCCTGTTTTTGTTCAAAACACTGTTTATAAATATAAGCACGTTGTATAGTTCTACGTTATGAATGAAAATAATAATTTGAATTTTTAACAGGCCGAGGTAGCCCAGTGGTAAGAACGCGATCGACGATCGTTGGTTCAAGCCCGGGCAAGCACCACTTTGTGATTATAATTGATCTCGTGCTTGACGGTGAAGGAAAACATCGACGTTATCGCGAGATTTACTTGTGTAGATAAACAAGTAAAAATAGTTTGATAGCTTTATTCTACGGAAATCTATTACACAAATAACGACCTTACTAGAAGTACTTAAAGACTATATTTGCCTGAACACGTAGCTAATAAAATATAATTATAAGTTTTTTTTTATATTATTGCTTTATTTTTATTTACAATAACAAATGATATATTTGATGTTTTATCCGTCCGATATATCAAAACGAATTAATATAAAATAAGCACTCTCTTTCTAACCAATAGAAACAAAGCGGAGTAAAAAGGTTAGCATTATGATACGGAAATCTATTACACAATCTTCGACCTTACTTATAAAGTACTTAAAGACTATATTTGCCTGGGCACGTTAGCTAATAAAATAAAACGACGAAATAAGTAATTATATATTATACAAATATTTCAAATTAAACTTCTAAAGAAAAATCTATAATTCCTGTTTTTGTTCAAAACACTATTTATGAATATAAGCACGTTGTTTAGTTCTTCGTTATGAATGAACATAATAATTTTAATTTTTAGCAGGCCGAGGTGGCTCAGTGGTAAGAACGCGGCAATTTTCAAACTAAGTGAATACGAGTACGATACTCTTATATAAAAAAAATAATAAATAATTTATTTAACAACATTTACTCTTAAAAACATAAAATATATAAATACATAATATAAAAAATTAAAAATCCAATTTACAAAATTAACCTTTTATCTATTCAAATTTTCAAACTAAGTGAATACGAGTACAAATCTCGCTCTTATATAAAAAAATAAATATATATTTATTTTACAACATTTATTCTTTAAAACAAAATATATTCGTTAATTATTATGAATATAAAAAATTAAAAATCCAATTTACAAAATTAACCTGGCCTAACCAAATACCTACGATCTTCAGATCGATAATATCCAACAGCAAACTTGTTGTTCCGTACTATGAAATTCGCTTTCTCTTTCTAACCAATAGAAACAAAGCGGAGTAAAAAGGATAGCTTTTTTGTACGGAAATCTATTACACAAATAACGACCTTACTAATTAAGTACTTAAAGACTATATTTGCCTGAACACGTTAGCTAATAAAATAAAACTACGAAATAAGTAATTATATAATTATTATAAAATTATTTCAAAAAATTATATTTATTTATAAAAAAATTGGCAATGTATAATTGTATATGAGAGTGTTATAATTCTGTAACTAGTTAGAATTTTAACTAGAGTTATATTTTTGTTTTTTTATCAAACTACAAAATATACAAATTTATTATCAGTAAAATTACGTATCAAATTATAAAGCACTGAAACTACCAAAAAAAAATAGAATACATAAGCAGGTGCGCGTCCTAAAATTTATGATGAACAGTCTTGTCACTTGTAAAATGTTCAAATAAAATATACTAAATACGCTATTTACGCAACACTGATCGTGGCTGCGCAAACCGACGTGCTCTCACTCCGAAGGCGCTCGGCCAACTGGTCTGTGAGAGCTATCTAGTCGCGCTTGTATGAAAATTGGACCCAAAAAGTATATTGTGATTGTTTTACACAAAATAAGAATATGTTTATTAAGAAATGAAGACTTCAGATACTTCATTATAGTTTTAACTTTATTATTTGATAAAATTAATTTCAAAATTCTCGATGATTACGATAACTGAGTCCAAGTACGGGAGTGCCATTAACATTTTCTCAGTGATTTTCTGATTTTTTTTTACACTTATCCATAAACGTTATCTTAAATTCGAAAGTTCCACAAATAAGTTAAACTCATTGGCTAACTGTGTGATTTATGTCAAGGTTGTGGAGCATCGCTTTCTATATAGTTCTTTCCAAAGCCTGACCTTCGATTTGCAAAGCTAGGGTTGTGCAGCCCCTTAAGGTACTTATATCATTTGAAAAGAAATTTTGGAAATTTAGCGTAACACGAAAAAACGTAAAATTAATTATATTTTTAGTTTGTTAGTTCTTTTATAATTTAAATTTTATTTCGTAATATGTTTTATTTAAATGATTTCTTTGTATTTTGACAAGAGAATATCATTTTTAATCTTTTTTCTTTCAAATTTTGGAAAATATGAAAAAGAAGTGATTATAATAAAGTTAAGAAAATATGTATATCTTTGTTAATTTGCAATGTTATAGGATACGAAATTGTTATATTGAATAACGGATGTGGGTGTCAGTGAACCTCACTGTTATAAAGAAAGGATAACCATCTTGGATGCTAGGTTTTTAAGATATAAAATATAGGAGACTGGCTGAAAAATCAAAATATTAAAAAAAATCTTGGCTTTATTGCTTCTTAATTTATTGTTTTAGAAATATATATATATTTTTTTATTGTATAGGAAGGCAGACGAGCATATGGGCCACCTGATGGAAAGTGGTCACCAACGCCCATAGACAATGGCATTGTAAGAAATGTTAACCATCGCTTACATCACCAATGCGCCACCAACCTTGGGAACTAAGACGTTATGTCCCTTGTGCCTGTAATTACACTGGCTCACTCACCCTTCAAACCGGAACACAGCAATACAAAGTACTGCTGTTTTGCGGCAGAATATCTGATGAGTGGGTGGTACCTACCCAGACGAGCTTGCACAAAGCTCTACCACCAAGTGATTCCACCAATATGTCGTGATTCGTTTAAAATTTGTATCCTTGACATGTAAGTATTCAGAGTAGGCACGTTTTAATTTCCATTTATCAAACAATAATATATTTATCGAAAATATAGGTAACAATAAGCTGTTATTGAGTTTTTTTATGCTTTATTGTTTCCTTTGCTACCAAAAATAATCTTTAAAATATTGAACAACACATTTTATAGTTCATACCTGTTCAAAATATTTACATGATGTCACAGCTTGTTTTACGATACCTAGATATTTTTACTTTTATTTAATAATTAATAAATTAACCAAATGCGATTGCAACAATAGAAATATAAATAAAGGAAATAATGAATGCCAAAGGAACATACGACAGCCAATAAAATTGATTAGTTTCACAGTGAGCGAAACAAAAGTCATTAAATCATAACAATGATATTATGTTATTCTAGTAATACTATTTATATTCAAAACAGGTACGACTTGTTCGTTATATTTTACACGACAATCGACGCTACAAGTTTCTATAGCTTTGTACACTTATAAAGAAAATATAAACTAATTGTATTTATGACGGTATAAGTATCCGTGCAATGACCCCTAATGTATTCTATTGGAAACTTGTTTTTTTTTTTAAATTAATACTCAAATGGATCAGCGTTACGGCTATGCTGCCTAAATTTTGATAAAGTTTGATCATGTTTCGAAAACTATCTGAACTCTTCGCTTGCTATATTTCCGTCTCATGTTAATGTTTATATGACTTTTGAATCAAAGGAATTTAGGAATTCTTAATATTTGACTATAGAACGGTTATGTATTTTAATTTACGCCTAGGCCTAGAGGAATTGTTGAATAACATTAAATGAAAGGAGTTAGTTAAAACTATTATTACGACGATATTTAATTATAATAAATGTTATGTTCCTTTTTAAGTAATATAAGTTTCATTATCCTTATCTATACAAATATATAAAGCTTAAGAGTTAGTTTGTTTGATCCGGATAATCTCAGGAACTACTGGTTCGAATTTAAAAACTAATTTTATGTTGTATTGTCCTGTTATCGAGGAAGGTTCTAGGCTTATTTATTATATTTTTATTAATTATACGCGGGTGAAACCTCTGTGTACAGCTAGTTTTATAATAAACACAAATAACTATGATCTTCGATGTTCACGCAATAATATATAGATTATTATCAGATAGCAGACCCGTACCGTTGGCTCGAAGATCCAGACTCGGAGGAGACGAAAGCGTTCATCGATGCCGAAAACAATATAACCCGACCCTTCCTCGACTCGTGTCCCGTGAAGAAGGATATCCACAACCGGCTAACGGAGCTCTGGAACTACCCGAAGTACTCCTGTCCGTTCAAACGAGGCGACCGATATTTCTTCTTTAAAAACACCGGCTTGCAGAACCAAAAGTGAGTACCATAGTATAAGTAGATAATTAACAAGTGACATACGTCATTTTAATACTAGAAATAGAAATTAATTAAGCATTCCACGCGTCCGTTTTAAAGTTGATAAATCGTATTTAGAACGAAGTATAAGCATTTTTATTAAAATTAAATGACTATTCATAACTTGTCTTATATGTCACGCACGTATTGAAATATACTTATATATGAAGTCGTTAGTAAATACGAACATACATAATATGTAAGACATATTCGATTTTTTTTTTTGTAAGTAGCGAATACTGGCTACAAATAGATAAATAGACCACCAGGTAACCACCAGGTGGTAACTCCTTCACATCGTCAAATGTCCACCAACCATGGAAAGTATATTTTATTTCCCTTTTGCCTGTTACACTGGCTCACTTACCCTTCAAACCAGAACAAACATACTAAATATTTCGGAATAATCTGTATTGAGTGGGTGGTACCCGCCGAGAAGGGCTTGCAACAAAGCCCTACCAGTAAAAGCATATAATGCGATTGTTCGTTGACGTCGCCGTTACGCAGCTTAAGGCTTCTATTTCAAATTATTCACGTCGAGCAAAAGTAACCCATATAAGTGATTTTAAAAGAATATAGTACACAGTATCTACCGAGTTACTTTTGCATTTATACTAATATATTAAAAATGCGAAATCCTTGGGTGATGCCTTCGTCCAGCTTGGACGGTTCTCCAGCTGAAATTATGATGAATGTCTCTCTGTCTGTTACGTTTTGAAGGCTAAACCATTGAACCGATTTTGATAAAATTTCGTATGAAATGAGCTTGACACCTAATGTTGAACATAGGCTGCTCTTTTTACCTATAAGCCCTCTTCCACTAACACACTGGCGACGCCGCGGGCGAATAATAGTAATTTACATAACAATAAAATAAACAAAAAATACATCTCGACTAAGTGTTTTCATGTTGTTTTATTTAAGAAAACCAGTTCTTTTGTAATATAAGATACATATTTATACAATACTACTTTTTATAGTCTAATCTTTTTTTGTTGATGAGCGCGTTAAAATTAATTAAAAAATCAAAATAATAAACTCCAAACTGCAGTCACGTTTTGACCTCCAAATACCATTTCCAGTGTCCTCTACATGCAGAAAGGTTTGGACAAGGAGCCGGAAGTTTTCCTCGACCCTAACACACTCTCAGAAGACGGCACCGTGGCGCTGTCTGGTTACCGGTTCACCGAAGACGGCTTGACGTTCGCGTACGGCCTCTCAGCCAGCGGCTCCGACTGGATCACCATACACTTGAAGGACGTTGTCACTGGTAAGGTAAAATATTGTTTTATTATCTCCAATCAACAGTGCTACTAGATTAAAGAGCAAAAACACATCGCTGAAGCGGTTCTAACTGGTTTAACTTATTATTAATTTAATATCTAACTATTAAATGTACAAAAAAAATATATTGTGAATAACTACAGTCGAATATAAACCTTAATACAACTATAACTTAAACTTTAATATCGATTGTAGTTTATTTACAATTAAAACCAATGATCCCAGAAGCTATCTTCTGTTCAAGCAGAATCTGCACATCTAATAAATAAAGCTGAAGAGTTTGTTTGTTTGATCCGACTAAACGCAGGAACTATTGGTTCGAATTTAAAAAATATTTTTGTGTTATATAGTCCTTTTAGCGAGGAAGGTTCTAGGCTGATTTTTGTTCATTGTATTTCTATTAATTATACGCGGGTGAAACCGCGGGACACAGCTAATACACTATAAAGCTATGATATATAATTAACGCGTCTAGGTTTTTTTACACTAATCAACATTTAATGATAGTGTTTCAGTTTTTTAAATAATATCATAAGTCCTATGTTTGACACTGACATGATGACAACATTTAATCATATTTGTATCGTGCTATCCATAATCTATGGCAGATACCTAATAGGTGCAATTACCACTTTATAAATACAATTTATATTATATACTTACTTTATATATATGATATATTAAAAAAGACAAGTTAATAATCTTGATATTTATTCTAATTTAAAATATTACATTAGGTGGCAATTCATAAAAGTAACGTTAATAATATAGGTAGTCTTCGCTCCTTAGAAGGTTTTCCTTCATTGCAACACGCAATATGAATAGAAAACATAAATAACACATTTGATTAGCTATTTTAATCAAAGACCATGTTGTTATTTTTTTTTACATTTCATGAAACTTTGGGGTTCCTTATTAAAAAACATACATAAAACAGTAATAATGCATTTGTTTTATGTTATTGTATGAAACGAATATATTTAGAGTAAAATAAGCAAAATTATTTGAATTATTAATTAATTATTTTAATAATAAACCTAACAAAATATAAATATTTATTTACAGGCAAAGACTATCCGGAGGTGTTGAAAAAGGTTAAGTTTGCGTCAATGGCATGGTCCAAGGATAATAAGGGATTGTTTTACTCGGTAAGCATTCAGATGATTACTATATAAATACTTTTATATATAGATTACTTAGGACCTATATATATATGTATGTATATATATATACTTAGGCACATACTTGACGCAGGCGCAGTCACATGGAGCAGCTAGTAAACAAAAAGGACAGAATAACATTATATACACTCAATGCCGAAGTAACCACTTATTAATGTTACGGTCAACATGTATGATAATTCAACTTGAGGAAAATTAATTATACACTATTTCATTATTGCCTTATATAATTACCTTAATTATATTAATAATAATTTCGTACCACGTGTATCTTGTTATTCATATTTTAATCAAATTCAATTACTATATATTACGTACTTAATATGTAATTACAGTGACTTATATATAAAAAAACTAAGTTTTTGTAAGAATTATGTAATGTTTTATTATTTGTTGGCATTGTTAATTAGAAAATATATCGTTTACCAATAATCTTTACTAATATTATTATAAAGTAGGAGAGTTTGTATATTTAAACACAATCTCAGTAAGTTTATCAGTTCCAGTATGACATTCATGAAAAGAGCAATAACAAAAGAGCCAAGGCCGCTTATTTATAACAAAACTATGTTACGGCCCCGGATTCGCACCGGTAAACGATGAAAAACTTTTTGAATAAGAATTGCATAAAATCCGTTCTTGGTAAGCGTCTGCATCGCGTAAACAAATTTCACATTAAAAAAAATCGCTAACTAACTTACTATGGTCATATGGTTTCAGTGTGAGTAAGTCAGTTAGCGATTTTTCACTTATATATACTATGGTATGATATAAAATAAATTTGCAAACCTAACATATGATTATAGCGATGTGCCGGTATTCCCTATATTCCAGCGCTACCCAGACCAGACGGGCAAGACGGACGGGTCGGAGACGGAGGTGAACCGCGACCAGAAGCTGTGCTACCACCGCCTCGACACGCCGCAGTCCGACGACGTCATCGTCGTGGAGTTCCCGCACGAGCCGCTCTGGAGGATGTGAGTGACCACGCCCACGGGGCACGCCACGCCCCCCAACACACACACACCTCGGCGAGATCTTACAGTCCTTGATTGGCAGTGTTCAGTGATTTGGTTTTTCGAAATTCTGCATCGCTTCTTTTATATGTAGTCTTCAAAACAATTTATCAGTAGTTAGCAACGTCTAAACACACTGTTATATCATTAACAGAGACGTCAATAGTCGAATGCTGAACGAAGAGAGACGTTCGTATGTTGATTAAAAATTATAGTAATTTCTACTAAATATTTTTATATAAATAGAAAAAAAAATATTTACATAATAATTTTATTCAATTAAATTTCATAGTTTTTGCATCTAGTTAGATATAAAGTTAAAATTCAATTTCACATGTGATTCATCATTCATTCACATACATAGAATGACGTTGTCGTTATGTTTCGTTAACGTAGTTTACATTTAGTTGTTAATAATATTTTAACACCAGTCTTGTGTACTAAGGATTTCCTTGTATCCTGGAATTATTACCGCTAACTAGTTTCATGTAGCATTTCATTGTCATGGTTATATAATACTATCCGTAGATATTTAAAATGTTTGTAATACTCTGTAGATATATTTGTCGGATTGTAATTTATTTAAAAATTACTGTTATCAAATTAACAAAAGTTTCATCAAAATGTTGAAAGTATTGTAATAATTACGAATAGCCAACCTCTAATCTACGGGCAACTACCGACAATTTCTTGACAAAGTAATTGAATAGAGTCCAAACCACGGTAGCTACAGTATTACAAAGCTAGCCACTAGACCGACGGGCGGGTGATGTTGCAGCGGCGCCGAGGTGTCGGACTGCGGGCGGTACCTCATCGTGAGCCCGGTGAAGGACTGCCGCGACAACCTGCTGTTCTTCGCGGACCTCAGCAAGACGCCCGTCATCAGCGGGAAGCTGCCGCTCACGCAGATCGTGCACAAGTTCGAGGCGGACTATGAGGTGTCATTTTTTTTTTTTTCGTTTAAGTAAATTCTAATATGTATGAAACAAAAAATATATAACCTATATATAAAATAAATCGCATAAATTTCAATAACATTAGTTTAAGATTAGTACACTTAAACTTAAAATTAAAATTCAATATTCATAGATTAAAATCGCACTTTAATAACAAAATATATTTTTTATCTTTGGTCATCTTAACGCAAGTAATTTTCTTTTACAGTATGTGACGAACAATCTGTCTGAAAATAGCTCCGTGTGCATATTCCGTACGAACAAGAACGCTCCGAACTACAAGCTGATCAAGATCGACCTACACAACCCCGCCGAAGAGAACTGGGAGACTGTCGTACCGGTAATCATACGCGTTACTGTATGACGTCACATGACGTCACAATACGTAAACGTAGAAACGTTTAACGGATTACTTACTTCACTCTGTGGTAGGGTTACAAGCCCACCTGGATAAGTACCACGAACTTATCACATATTCTACCATCAAATAGAAAAACTTAGTATTGTTGTTCTCCCAATATCTATGGATGCTGTGTCTATTTATTTACAACTAGGTGGCCCATTTGCACGTTCACGTACACTTTTTTTATATACAAAAAAACTGTTAATTATTTGATGTAATACGAACTGAAGTTTATTTTTATTTGTAGGAGCATCCCACTGATGTTTTGGATTGGGCGTCCCCGGTCGACAACGACAAACTCGTGCTTCACTACGTCAGAGATGTCAAGGTATTTTTAATATTAAGGAAGTTATTATAATTTATGGATAAATATTCATGTTATGGATAAAATGCGATGATGCAGATACTCTCATATTATGAAAATGTTCAATTATAATTCATATTTTTTAATTTTGATTTGAGATTGAGAACAGTGCCCTTCATTAATGACTTATCTACTCCTCAAATAACTTCTATCGTACAAAAATTTATGAAAAATTAAAGTAATTAAACAATTATAATAATATCTTTAGAGTTGTCTTCCTTAACAGGGTCTCTACAGCTAAATTAACGCGAATATTATACTTTTTTATTCCAGAGTGTCTTACAACTGCATTCCGAGTCAGGTGAACTGTTGCAAGTGTTCGACCTGGACGTGGGCTCCATTGTGGGCTTCTCGGGCAAGAAGCAGCAGGGCGAGATCTTCTACCATTTCATGTCATTCCTGACACCAGGCATCATTTACCATCTCGATTTTAGTAGCCAAAAACCATACAAGCCTACCGTTAGTATTATCGATGTTAAAAATTGAGTTTCTAAAACATTATTCCTATCATTATTAGATATCACCTAAAGCAGTGTTAAGCTGTGTTATAGATTACGCGCCGCAAACCCTCGAACATTGGTTCGCGCGACGTTATCGAGCCCGAGGTTTGCCGCTCGTTATGTATCCACAGCTAACACGATAGACGATTAATAAACTTTATCTCGTTTTTGCAGGTTTTTAGAGAAGTTGAAGTTAAGGGATTCGACGCGTCGCAATACGAGGCTAAGCAGATATTCTACTCGAGCAAAGACGGCACCAAAGTTCCTATGTTTATTGTTTCCAAAAAGGTAATATATATTCTGCTGTTTTGTTTCTTCTTGGAGATTACTTTAAATCAATAGTAAATAGATATGTCAATATTTGTATGAAAATTTTAATATATAAAAGTAATTCTTGGTTTGATGTTACACAGAATCTGCCGCGAGATGGATCGAGTCCGGCGCTCCTGTACGGCTACGGCGGGTTCAACATCAATTTGCAGCCCAGCTTCAGCGTCACGCGGCTCGTCTTCATGCAGCACTTCAACGGCATCGTCGCCATCCCCAACATCCGAGGCGGCGGGTACGTCTCCGCGGCTCGCTCGCCCGGCCTTCCGGACGCGACGTGTGAACTCTTCTTGTCCCTCCAGGGAGTACGGCGAGCGCTGGCACAACGCGGGGCGCCTCCTCAACAAGCAGAACGTGTTCGACGACTTCCAGGCGGCGGCGGAGTACCTGGTGGCGGAGCGCTACACGCGGGCTTCGCTGCTGACGGCGCAGGGGGGCTCCAACGGCGGGCTGCTGGTGGCGGCCTGCATCAACCAGCGCCCCGCGCTCTTCGGAGCCGCCATCGTGCAGGTCGGGTCAGTAGTCGCCTCCCGTCTGCCCCGCTTCTATGCTTTTAGCTTTTATTGGTGGTTAGATTTACAGTTCTTGGTATGATGTTCTGCAAATAAATTATAAAGAATAGACCGCGCTGGTCTATAAAATATACTTTGAACCGTACAAGAATAAATTTAATTTAAAGCTTTGCCAGTTCATTGTTTTAAAGTTGTTGACAGACGTTATTTATATAATAATGTATTCGATTAGTTTTTAATACATCAAAAAATATTTTCACACACATTATTGTCGCATGGTTTCCAATAGCAGGAGTAAAGATAAAAAAAAGTACTTTGACCTTAAATTGAGATTACACGTTGGTTAAAATGTAAATATTCTCTGTTATTCGTAATAAAAATATTTGTAGTGCATAATATAGTAAATATAATTATTAGCAAATCGCATGGAATATGTAAATCTAAGGTTCGTTTATCTTTATTCCTCCGCCCTTGGAATAAAATACATAATAAAGTTTATTTATTACATATAATCGCAGAATATTGGATTTATAACATGCATGCATATTCATCTGCATTTATATTGTAATGCCTTCGCTGGATATTTGTCTATGGCTAAATAGAATCATAAATTACTAATACATGGAAATATTTATATGATTGTACTAGTATTGAGAAGTATTTAAATTTTATTTTAATTATTCAATAATAAATATCATTAAATATTTTATGGTATACATATTCATATATATAATTATAAACTGTTTGTTTAGAGTCCTGGACATGCTTCGGTTCCAAAAGTTTACGATAGGACACGCGTGGGTGTCGGACTACGGCAGCTCCGACAACAAGACGCACTTCGAGAACTTGCTCAAGTACTCGCCCTTACACAATATACAGCCGCCGGATAATGGTATGATCGTTTAACCTGATACATATTTATTGCACATTTCATGATGATTACATAATTCTGTATGTCACAAACATTTGGCACATTTAACTATTTGTAAGATCAGACTACTCAGTAAGGCTTCTCACGTCCCCGCAGTGAGCCGCGCGGAGTACCCGGCCACGCTGGTGCTGACGGCGGACCACGACGACCGCGTGGTGCCGCTGCACTCGCTCAAGTTCATCGCGGCGCTGCAGCACGCCGTGCGCGCCGCCCCGCAGCGCCGCCCGCTGCTCGCGCGCGTCGACACCAAGGCGGGCCACGGCGGCGGGAAGCCCACCGCCAAGATCGTGAGTGCTCACCACGTGTCGTCCGGCGACTGCGCCCGAGACACTCGAATAATTGGGATGACAACAAAGCCCTCAAGGCCTATTTCGGTATAATGGAGATAAGCCAAGCGCCAGGACGCATTTTAGGGCACAAGTGTGTGTGGCAAACTCAGACGCACTCTCTATCCTCTCGCTCATTCAGATTATTAGAGTGGAATTGCAAAACCCACACAATTGCACTAATTTAACTGCTACTAATAATTTCTGGACAAAAATACAAATGAATAATATTTTAAAAAGATCCTTATTTTATACGAATTTAATGGAGTTTAGTTATATTATCATTACCGAGTTTTTAAATGTTAATTTTTGTTTATTTTCAGATTGATGAACACACAGATATTCTGTGCTTTATGACGCAGGCGCTCGGACTTAATTTTGAAAAGTGATTGACTGCCATATACAAGAACAACGATTTAGAGTATTAATTGCATTGAGATAATTGAATTTAAATAAATAGTATTATGTAAATATAAAAACCACAGCCACAATCAGTTGATTACCTCAGGTCTTTACCAGGAGACTGGTGATATTGTTATGCATTGCTACTATTTTTATTAAATAAACATTGTTTTTATTTTTTAAGAAATTTGTATTTTTTTCTCCTTGAAATTTTGTGTTCCTTATTGATATAATTGTTGTTGTACATCATAAGATTTTTTAATTTAATTTCACTTTCATCTCAATAAGCAAGCGAGTTCAGTACAACAACTGTTAACATAGTTTCATTTCAATGAATACTATCTAAAACAGTTACAGTAGTGGCATGGAAGTTTTATAACTAACTACCTAACTCCAGGCCGACTCTGTATTGAATCTGTCCTGGATCTGAACCTTATAAGATAGACCATAGACTAGCTAAACCATAGAATTATATTTATAAATAACCGTTTATAGTTGAGTAAATGTTGAATTGTTTTTAATAAAAAACAGTGAATTCACACGCTACTGACTGCACAAAGAACTCGATTCAGACCGTTGAATTTTCCGCACCTCACATCAGCCTGTATTTCCCGTTCGGTGATCCCCACTCTGAGCTGGATTAAAAAATAGTTTATTATATAAAACTTGCGACCTGCCCCGGCTTCGCCCAAGTAGCAGAGTAAATATTCCTAAAAAAAAATCTGTCGTAGTATATCAGCATTTAGCCACAGTGGGCGACAGCGGGGTCGCGGTGCGGCGCACGGGCTGTTGCATACGCGTTAGTATGATCGGTGTGGGACCGCATGAATTTATTTAGTGCGCGATAGTTTTAAAATTACGATAACTTCTAAGATATTAATTTAAATTGGGTGCTGTAAAAGGCAATTATAACATACATGAAATGCTTAAAGTAAATAACGTAGTTATTTCATTTGATAAGGATTAATATCGTATCCGTTTTTATAGCTTTTCAATTATAACATTATTATGTAACCATTTTTTAGACATTAAAGTGGGTATAGTTAGCTATCAATCATCGACAATCAACATCTCGGACTTTCCTGTAGATCTATGAATGGGGAACAATTTCACCATACATTATTTTGTTATTATTCAAAGGGATTTACAGCGTTTTCGATTAAAGCTCCCAATCGGCTCGTTTTTTTTCGACTTCAACAATTATCGTCATATTTCAACAAATTTACAGAAAAAAATAATGAAGTATAAAATTTAAATACATAACACTAATAAATTCTAAATTAGTCCCTATTGTTAGAAGGCGCGCCGCGCAGCGGTTGCCTCTTTCAGTTCCTTTTGAAAGAGTCAGTATAATCGCTTTGATGCGCTCACGCGAGGTTACTCTTAACTTCAGCCTCTGCTGAATGCGCTTAAACTTGCAACAATAAACAGTAGTTAAAAGTTCCTTGTGATTAATTACGACGATGTGAAATGTCACATTGTTTTCATTTTTGCCGTATGAATATTGTTAATTGGAGTATTCAACAATAGTGCGGCTTTTTACCGCGCAGGAATTCCATAGCCTCGCGTTCCCAGTACGATTTCAATTTTTAATATACTTCAAAGGTTGACCACCGACAGTTTCGACTTCCCAGACACGGCACCAGGTGGAGGCAGTATCGCTTTGTCCATCGTTAATTAGTTATCGTTATTCATTTATTTTGTAAATAGTTGAAATCAATTATTAATACGCCTAGGAGGCCGTGAAGCGGGAGCGTGAAAATAGTGTTTCTGATGACCCGCTTCGCCGAAGAAAACCGGGCCGAAGGCGTCGCCGGTGAGGTGTGCATAGCACCTCCTTTCACCGCAAGCGTCGCTAGGGCTAGGAGGTTTCTGTAACCTGAGAACCCCCAGGATTTGGAGGCCCAAAGAGGCGGGCCTACTGTCGGGACGTCACGGTAGTATGCACAAGCGATCCAGGGACGTCCCTTGAATAGTCGGAGTGGGTACTGCTGGCAATTGAATAAAAATCGCGGGTCACAGCTAGTCTTTCCATAAAATATGTTCGAATCCAGACCAGCTGCTGTTTCAAGAACAGGAGCAGATAGTTGAGATGCTTGGTTATTATATGGAGGAAGCGAATAAAAAAAGTAACAAATATAATTTATTTGAAGGCATTTGCGTGTGAGATGAGGGTAGATAAATATTTTGAAATAAAATATTCGTTAGATCACCAATCTTGTTAATTGTTTTTTAAGCCGTTGAAAAATCACCAGTATACTATAACATTAGGTATTTTTTGTGTTTTGCAGATATTCGCTCACGTACTTACTAAAAATGTTACTACGAAAAATGGCTGAAGCCATCACTCAGTAAAGTTATTATGCCAGGGTTGAAAATTTTAACGAATTTTGATTCATATAATAAGTTTTTTTTTGTACAACAGTATATTTTTGTTTTCTTCTATTCTCGTATTTGATAAATAATAATTATTATTATCGTAACGTTAATAAAAATTAAAACATAAAAATGGGAAAGGTAGATAAATAGAAACAGAAATATGTTATTTTCACTTTTTTATTCTTACACAATGCTAACAGCACGAAGTTCACTTGGGGCTTGCTCAACCCATATAATAATATAAAATATTAGTTACTAAGAACAAAATAAATAAAACACTTCATAATGCCATTGTGGCGTATCTATCCGATAGTAATATTAATTTAATTATGCATTGTTACTTGTGCAACTTTTAACATGAACAAATTCTACCATTGGCCTCGATTTAAAATCGTTTTAACGATAACTAAATATATAAATATTGGTGCGTATTGCCAACGTTTAGATTCAGTGGATCAGATGCGGAGAAAAATTTACTTAAGAGTATTAAGGGCAAACGCACCGACTTTAAACATCTAAAGTTAACGATACAAATTACCATCACGTAATTAATAATATAATTCATACTTTAGACCCATTACAATGAAATGTACAATCATTTGTATACATTTATACAATTGATCGGCGGGCGTCGTGTCGCGCGAGGCACGTTTAATAAAACAAATAAACCAATATCGGCCTCCGAACAATTGTATTGTAGTTCATGATCATTTACAATCTTATTATTACATTAGTCCTAGTTCATTAAGGTTACACGAAGTAAAAAGTCACTAAAGATAACGAGCAACCTTACCCTAAGTCGATTAGGAGTTCTATTTCTACTTCCGTATATTTTCGAGTCTCGGCTTATCTTACATCTAAAATTACACATTTCAATGCTTAGGGTCGGGTAATGAATAAATCTACACTTAGTATAGTTAAAAATCGAGGCCATTTCGTGTCAATCACCGCGACCCCCGGCAACTAGACGATAGCGGAACGAGACGGGCGGCTCGCGAGGGTTGCGGCGATTACTAACGGTAACTTAATCCTAAGTGTCACCATGGCCGCATGATGCAACTTTACTTCGTCGGGACTGCAGGCGACCACCGGCGCGTACTATAGGCGAGTCCAGTCCGTTTGTAGTTAATAAAAAATGTAATAATAAGTTGTCGTAAATGTTTGTCATATCGTTTCGGCGCCGGTAGTCGCTAATTTAATTCTGCCGAATCCCAAAGAAACCGTTTTGGTTTGGCTTCACAGCCTCAGTTTCGCTTAATATTCGTTACTATTAGATACTTCCGTCTCGAATGCTATATATTAAACGTTTCGACTACATTCAAAAGTTATAAATATCTTAATTAAATCTACATCGACTTATACATCAACTGCTACAATAATAACTTTGCAGCGATCGTTTCGAATATTAACTTTATATAAATACATACAGCTGTACAATAAAGTTCATAAGGAGATTTTTTCTAACGAGGACAGTTCGAGTTAAACAAAAAATACAATGCAATTTGCAAGCATAACAAAAATATAAACATTTGTATTTCTAAAATAATAGGAAAACTTTTCAGAATAATAAAGAAACTAAGAAATTCTTGCAAGACCCGAGATCAAAGGAACGTCGCCGTGAATATGTCATAGCTGATGAAATAAAGTATGTTGTCAGAAAGGAAGACGACCCGAACCGTTTATTTCGCGCCGTGAAATATTCACACGTTTCTACATATTGCATGAAAAATAGAAATCCAATTAGTCTAAAGAGAACACGAGACGAGCGCCGATTTACTCGATGCCATTACTGATGACGCTCGGCTTGGCGGCGCCGGCGGCCGGCAGGCTCTGCACGCTGCGAACAAAGGCACGACATTAATCAGCAGTCCTAGTATAAGTAGTCTAGGAGTTTTAGCACCAAAATTTATTTATTTATTCTTTATTGCACACACTACAATAACATAACATAACACAGAAAAAAACAAGTTTTACATAATATAGTATGCAAAGGCGGCCTTATCACTTACAGTGATCTCTTCCAGGCAACCTCTATAATACAGTAATATTTTGCCAGGAGAATTGATCGGGCATAGTGTGCTTGCTATACATACAATATATATAAAATATTATATGTAATATCGATACATAAAATATATATAACATAATTACATAAATACTCTTATTCACATATGCACTTATACATACATACATAAATATTTAGATATAAAATAATGAGTTCACTCTGCATAAAATCCCGGCACTCGATTTTTCGATTGGATTATGAATAATAATGTAAATCGATTATCGTTTTCGCGATATTTGTAAAATAACGTTTTCCGACATGGCGGCTAACATTCGCGGTCTGGGATAACAACTCAATGTTTTATACTGAAAGGACTTAACCCCTAACATAATCCAATCAAAAAATCGAGTAGCGGCAATTTATGCAGAGTGAATGTTTAATAATCTTGGAGTAGTTACCCGGTGGTGGGCGCGTCGAGCCCCATGTGCGCGAGCGCCCGCAGCGCGGCGCGTGCGCACTGCTCGTGCGAGTGCGCGGTGGACGCGCCGCCGCCGTGGCACATGACGGGCGGCTCCGTCGACAGCGACACCAGCGACAGGTATTCGCCGTGATTACGCTGGCACGGAACATTTACATTATGATCATTTTACGGGAATTTTAGCAAAAAGTTTTATTTCACGATGGCTGTTTTCGATAGAGCATAAAAACTAATAGAATAATTATAGCTTGATAATGAAGCGTGTATATGTCACCTTGGGGAAGTCAGAGAACTGCACGGTAAATCCGAGGAGTTGTGACAGATACATGAGTTGGTCCTTCGCGCCCGGCGTACTGGCCGCCGCACTCGAAGCGCCCGTTGCGCTCGACTCGCTCACGCCTGATGCGACGTAACATACACAATAGTATAAGTCAAACTACACAATTGTTTACAAACTATGTGATTTTGGGATAATATCAGTAATAACATTTATAATACAACAATAATGATCAATTACATTTTTAAACAAGTAATACTTAATTTATAAACAAATGCATCAAATTTTATTTTTATTTTATTTTATTAGGATCTCCAACAAGGAATACACATGACATGCTTAAATAAATTATGTTAGTTACAAATCTATGTGCTCCCTCAGTTACAGGAAACCACAGCATCCATCAAATACATATGCGAATGTATTTGTTTAAAATTTAACAGAAATATCTAGATAGACTAAATAGACTATAATATAAATTAAGGTAAGGTAAGGACTATACCTTAAATAAATTATCAAAACATTTAAATAAAAATCTTTCGAAGTTTATTAGTGATTTTTTTAAATATTTTTTTATCTTTGTCAAAGACAATTTAGAAGGTCCAGGGCTACAAAACAAAAATTGAATGTTTACCTTTTTTGGAATTTTCAAACATGACATGGTATTTCTTACACATAATAAATGAATTAACAATAAGTTTGAATCCACGGAACTTGGATATTTAAATAATTTACAAATATAATATTAGTGCTTATTGGTAAATATAAATACACTCCTACTATGTAGTAAATAATATGCAACTGATATTTTCTGTTAATTCATAAATGACAAGCAATAACCACTTCCAAATAAAACAAAACTTACCATTTGGCTGTGAGGGTTGACCAGATCGTTGGTGATAGTCCATCATTAGAACTCCGGGAACTGGTTGACGTACATCGCTGTTCGCACCGGTAGCATTAGTCTCGCTGTCCTACAAAATAAATTAATTCGTTTTTCAAAAAAATAACCAAAATTCGGCCAGGATTTTCGGCATTTCATAAATTAGCTTGTGATGTGAGCGCACACTTGTACACTATAATATTGCAATGGATATTATAGTGTACAAGTGTCACAGGTCATTTATATTCCAGTGTTTTAAAACTGTGCCAACCCCAAACAAATGGTTTTACTCAAATTTTATTGATATATTGCAATTTTTGAATTAAATATATTATTTAGTAATCATATAATCAAATGTTAAGCATTGAATATGGCTGGTATAAGTTGACCAGATCATGCAGTGCCCGCGTTTCATGATGTGCCTGGGCCCTGGGCGTATCACGATGTGGCCAATGCCACGATCGGCCGACGACATATATAGTGGCCATATTGAAGTCTTAAAATTTTATTCTATAATTTAGTCGACTCCCAACGATACTGATACCTTTCTTTTGACATCGCCGTTATTTGATTTATTTGTCTCTCCGGAGCCGTTGGTAGTCGATTCCGCCGTGCTCGTGTTCGCTGCCGTCGAATCACCCGTGCTGGCACTCAACTCCATCGCTAGAAGCACATCTGAAATTTAATTAAGATTCAATTGTAAGACCGAATATCAAAATATTTTTTCGACTTCAACGTATTATAAAATTTTATTTGACGATACAAGATTTTTTTAATTTTAGAGTTTGTATTAATGCTTTTTTTGGCCATAGGCGGCGCCTATTTTGTTTTCGTATGTCAGTTATAAAATGCATAATATAATTTTTCCTTTATCTCTAAACGAGCTAGCGAGATTTGGTTTGATAAATTCTAGAATAGAAAAGAAAAGAATCGAGGTCGTTTCATTAGCGATACAGACTATGCGCGGCGCGACGCTTGGCGGTCTTCTTGTTGGGCCCGAGGCCCGTGGCGCAGTGCGGCGGCGCGTCGCACTGCACGAGGAACTCCCGGCGGCGCGCGGCCCCGCGCTCCTCCAGCACGCGGTACTGCGGCGAGCGCGCGCGCGCGGCGTGGCGCACCACCGCCAGGCGCGAGATGGGGTTGTCGGCGCCGCCGCCCGCGCTCGGCGTCGTGCTGCCCGCGCTCGCGCCGCCCCCGCCCTCCGGGCCCGCCGCCGGCGCCGTGCTCGATCCTCCCTCCTGCACGATACGACTCTGGTTACGTACACTATACTATTTGTTCATCACCTTCTAACACTATTAACACACGATATCTTATATAAAAATATTCTATATACATTTATTCCGCACGTTTCGGAAACCGCTCCATGGATTTGGCTAAAAAATTTGTATTCAGACAAAGTTTTGCTTTGTAACATTATCTTTTAAGGTGTCTTTCTTAAAACTTGTATCACAAAACCGTGTGTTTTTGTTGTGTTAATCGATGCTAAGTCGCCCATTTACTATATCAATATTAATGATAAAAGATAATGAAACGTTGAATGAAAAAAATAACACTTCATTCGAAAACCTAATTCATAATTTGATGTTAAATAAATCACAACCAGACCTTACAGTAACAACCGTAACTATGTCGTCATATATTTCCCGTTGCTAGCAATACCTTGATGAGGTTCCTAGGCTTCTTCTTAGTGGGCGCATGCCTGCGGCGGTCGGCGGGCGGGCGCGCACGCAGCAGCGCGGGCGGCCAGCGCCGACGCATCTCCTCCAGCATGCGCTCGGCCGCGCGGCGCTTGGACACTTTCTTGCCGTTGCCCTCGCCCTCCGTCTCCATCTCACCAACCGTGCACGCCGTAATGAATACCTATAAATAAATAATATACATAAACACCACATACTATTTCTGTCGAGTATCTTTTTAATGTACACTTAACTGGAAGAGAAAAAAAAATATAACTAATTCGTCGACCACCGAAATTATAATATGATTGTATATATTTTTTTATTGGACGTAGAGTTAGACGAGCATATGGGCCACCTCATGGTAAGTGGTCACCAACGCCCATAGACAATGTTATTGTAAGAAATGTTAACCATCGCTTACATCGCCAAAGCGCCACCAACCTTGGGCTCACCTTTCAAACCGGAACACAACATTACCAAGTACTGCTGTTTTGCGGTAAAATATCTAATGAGTGGGTAGTAATTACCCCGACGAGCTTTCACAAAGTACCACCGACAAAATTCAATAAAAAAAATTTTGTAACATCAGGTGAAATGTGGGTCTCTAAATTGACTATGCGCTCTAGATTACTATTTAACAATAGTTGAAATTGAACTTACCCTCATATGTGGAGGTCCACGTTCAGATTTAACAGTAAACTGAACTGACAGATTTCTCTTTAATGCTAACTCATGTACCAGAGATACTGGAGACTTCACTTCTGAATTAAGCAAGTCTGAACCGGCATCACCTGTAAACATTAACATGACATCTCATTGTAACAAATTGTGAAATATAATATCTGGTAGTCTATTTATTGTAGAGTTATTTATAAATACCGAGTGTACCGTTGTCATCTGCATGCGAGAGCGGACGCAGCTCGTGAAGCGCGCGCGCCGCCGCATCGTGACGCGCGCTTTGCGGCGTAGCGCCCTCGCCCACCCACGACCGTCCGCCCACGCACACTCGAACCCTGTGACGTAAGCATTTTTGTTTTTACAATGACAAGCTGGTAAGCAGCACTATGAAGGCTCGGACGCGTGCCTTTTACAAGTTGCAGTCACCTGTAGAGAAGCGAAGTGGGTTCGATGAGGCGCGGCACGTGTGTTGCGTGCGCATGGGCGTGCGGATGGTAGGGCGGCACGAAGGGTGCCGGAAGGCGATAGGGAAGGCGCGGTCGCGGCCGGGGCACGGCCGGCACCGAGGTGTACACCGCTGGTTGGCACAACTTCATAGCTAGCGCGTTCAACTCTACAGTCGGCATCACCGCACCTAGTAAACAAGCCATCATCATAAAACAAAACTAAATGAATCACCATATGGTAATTTTCTGTATATATTTACTTATCTAATTCAAATATCCTAGGATTTAATCTATCGTAAAAAGTAAAACACACTGTGATCGGATTAAAGTAGTGTGGCGGTACCCGCGTGTCGGTGGTGGTGCGCCTGGTGCGGGTGGTGCGCGACGGGCGGCGCGCGCGGCGGCGGCGGCGGGAAGCGCGTACCACTCAGCGCTGCTCGTGCTGCCGCGTGCTGTGCGCGCTTGATAGACGACCCCTGTGAACCATTGGTCACTTCTTATTCTCAAAGTTAGGAGGTCGATTTCAATACCTGAACTAGTGTTGTTCATAATCAACTATATAAGACTGGAATATAGAGTAATAATAGTAGATTATACCTCAGCTGTATATTCTTCAGTATCACCCAGTCGGAGTGTTACTGTGAATACTTTCTTGTGAGCAGGTCCAGTTTCTGATGTGAGGCGATATTGATGCTTAATCTAAAACAATATTAAAACTGTTTTGTAACAAATAAAACATAAAACTGTCACTTGTTCTTTATTTAACCAAACAAACTAATATTTTAAATCCTATTTTGAATCATACCATACAATGAATTTTACTCAGTCTATGTTGAATACTATATTATACATGTCACTCATATGATATAATGGCAGTGTGGTGATCTCACCTTATTGTACCTGGCCAGTTCGTTGACCAGGCACATGGGTGTCTTCTCTTTACTGTTGGCCGGCGCGGCAGACGAGCGGGCCGCCTCGTCCTCGCCCTCTGCCGCTTGCGCGTCCGGACTCTCCGCTTCCGCGCCTCCCGTGCCGAGGACGCTACCCACGCTAGTCACGGTAGCCGCGCCGACTGCGCTGGCTGTACTGCTATCGTCCTTCGTGTCGCTCGTGCTGTTGGGTGCTGCGTTTGTGCTCGGAGTAGCCGGAGTTGCTAATTAATTATAATCACAAAACGATTTCATTTAAATACACATAGTAATGTTGTGATCAGATTTTAAATTAAGTTGTCTTATATTCTAACGAACAAAATAAAATAAAAAAACTTTGTCTAAAGTTTGTAACAAAAATAAATTGTATTTAAATATAGCGTGTCTACTGACCAAAGTCAGAAGCTAGTTTTGTTTTTGTAGACAATATCGGCGATTTTGGTTTGGACAGACCTAATGGTGAAAGATAAAGCAATTTATTAATTTTTTTTTTACATGTGTATTACAGGCACAGGTAATATAAAAGAAATATAACTTTTAACCTTACTATATTAATGTAGTAAATTATAAAATTAATAACTTTTTATTTACGTTATTGTTATGCAACACAATATAATGATCAAAGTTTAAATTTTTTTGTGCTTTAATTTAATTGTTTTATGTATGTTAGATTACCATTATGATTCTGCTGTGTAGTGGGAGTTGGTAGAGGTGGTGCCTGCGCGTAGGGCGGTGGCATGCCGCCGGGTCCTCCGCCGGGGCCGTATCCTCCACCCACGGTGTAGGGGCGACGGAGACGGGTCTGTTGCTGGTGATCATCAATAAATTACAAATATATGTTGTTTATTGAATAACTAACACTACTGTGGGATCCTAGAAAAAGTCACATATCGTTTGACGATTTCACTTGAAAAACGACCAAAATGTATAGAAATGACTAATGTCTTCGATGTGTAAAATTAAATAATTAAGACTTAAAGTTTTTTAACCCCCAATTAAGCCTGTTATATCGTATGATGTTTGCAAACTAACCGGTGGTACGTTGTGGTGCTGCGTCGGCGGGTGGTGCATGGTTCTCATAGCGTGGGGTGGTCGCTGCGAGGGCGCATGGTGCGGCGGGACGGGCATCGCGCCCATCGTGCCCATCTGTCCGTGCCCGCCCATGCCACCGCCGGGTTGCGATGGGCCCAACGGTACCCTGCAAATATTATGCACTGCTTTTATGTGATACCTACGTGATGTACCTTATGTTTGGATGATGTGATTATGATATGATCCATGCTTTTACATTCTCAATTTGATATTATAATGAAACTATTAATCTAATTATATTTTAGCTAAACATATAAAGTAACAACATACACAGCACACGATAATCAAAAAAACTGATATTTAGTCGATGGCGAACTTATGATAGTATAACTCACAGAAAAATGCACTACACGTTTTGCAAGGCCACGTGAGAAATTCGAAAGACTTTCTAGGGGTCGCTTAGTGACCCGACTGCTGTGATACTGTTATTCCAACTGGCCAACTGTTCAAAGCGTATGATATATCTGGTCCGAGTTGAGAATATTTTTTTCATATTCACTACAAGATCGGCTCGGATCAAAAGTGCCGTCATATGTTCCATTCACGACCAGTTTACGTAACAAAGGGAGCCGCAAAGGACCCTCGACATATCAACAAATTACACTTACATTTGCATATGAATACAGGTCGTCTCTTTATAGAAAAACGAGTAAAACACAGACTTTTCTTAAATAGTGTCAATGTTTGAGTGATAATCAGCTGGTATACTGGTATTATTCTCGCGCAAACGGCATAGACTCGACGTAGGGCACATTTGCAAGACAAAAGTTAATAGGAAACGATAGTCATAACTAACTTTACGTCTGTACTTCAATGATTTATTATTTACCATCTGTTATGATAGTGTATTATGTTTATCTAATGCAAATAGTGATAAAATAATCTTAATTATTTGCCTCTGTACAAATTAAAACATCATTATTGTAAGGACTAAAGACCATAAGGGTCATATACCATTGTGCACAAAATTTCAATAACAATTGCATTGTTGATTTTATCATTTCATTTTCTATATCTCAAAGGGAGTCCGTAACACATGATCTCTCAAATAAAATATTCAAATTTGGCACATATTTCAATAACTGTATGCAATACGCATAATTCATTGAAGACACATTGTAATAGCTTTATGTCTTAAATGTCTTTACAATTTAAATACAGACTAAAATTTGTTGTAAATTACAATCGTAAAAATAAGCGATTTTTTTTTTAGCTAATTACGATATATGACTGTAATCATTTATGTGATTACATATTTTATACTAATTTCTTAGTTTGCTGTACATAATAGAACACAGCTTGAAAGCTGGGTTGTCCCATCCAAAATAGGAATTACAAATATAGCAATGACGAAACAACCTTCAGGCTAATTATATGTTACTCTAATCCAGCAACAGATTGTACTATTGCAGTTTAGCATTGGAAAGACTAGACTATAAGCAACTGTGGAACTTTGTTCATATTAAAATAAGCAGCAGTACTTGGTACTGTTGTGTTCCGGTTTGAAGGGTGAGTGAGCCAGTGTAATTACAGGCACAAGGGACATAACATCTTAGTTCCCAAGGTTGGTGGCGCATTGGCAATGTAAGCGATGGTTAACATCTCTTACAATGCCAATGTCTATGGGCATTGGTGACCACTTACCATCAGGTGGCCCACATGCTCGTCCGCCTACCTTTGCAATAAAAAAAAAAAAAAACTTTTTTGCCGTTTTTATAGATAATGGTAAGGTACCCTTCGTGCGCGAGTCGGACTCCCACTTGGCCGGTCTTAATGAATTACGTATTTTATTAGAGTTAAGGAAAAAAAATCATACAATTAGTTAAAACAACAGAATAAAATGCTACACAAAAATCTTTGCTATTTGCCATATTTGTTGGATGTCATGTATGGGTGACTTATAGATGTAACTTGAAATATTGTTTACTTAAATATTAAATTTACTAAACAATATTTGTATTACTCAGAATAATTAACACATAAGCTTAATGACTGTTCCAACATTCCATTGATAAAAGTTTGCTAAGTTTGAATGAGGAGACCAATATAAAAATTTTCTTCTAAGGAAACATTCTTATATAATAATATATATTTTTAGATCCTTGCTTAACAAGATATTATAGAACAAAATAACGACCAATTTAAGCATGACAAAGAAGCATTTTTTGTCATATTATTGACTATGTGAGAGGTACTCTCGCTGTACTCTCTCAGTATACCCCAATTCTAACTTTTTGATGGCTCTGAACTTTGCGCGAAGCAATGCGCAAGACACAAAATTTGGTATTAGCAGTACATGCGACTATACTGAACATGCGCGTGCCCTGCACTCACAACTTACATCCGAGCCTCAATAAAGTTTGAATCACGGTCTACTCATGCCACAGCTTGAATTAAATGACAATAAAATGAAGTGAAGAAAAATGTGATGAAAAATGTTACTTCTTTTAAAGAAGGAATATGATAAGACATGTATCAGTGCCCACAAAAATAAAGAAAAACAATGAATGGCTCTAGTGGAAAGCTTAAATATATTTTGAATTGGTAATTAATTTAACTAATCAGAAAAAAAATATAACCTTTTTTTATTGATTATGTTGCTATATTTTATGCAGCATAAACTCTTTATGATGAGATAGCTTACCAATGTCGAATTATGAACATATTTGGTTATAATTAAAAATTGCCATTGCTCTATGAAGATTGTATATATGAGTTTTAGGGTAAACCAACCAAATTGAATGAATTTATAGAAAGTTATTACTTTATAACAAACAATATTATAAGGAATTAAAATTATATATTAAATTGTCTAAAGCAGAAATACAATACAAACACATATATAATTATGTCACCTTGATTGTTTGTACTAAAATAGAGACATTTTAAGTATTGTCTTTTTTGTCATCAATCTCCATCACTATGCATCTTTTTGTATTTTTCTAAACATCTAAACATTCATGAATATTTAAAAACTTAAATCCAATATACAAAAATTGGAAAAAAGAATGCCAACATGATATTATCCATTTTATTAACAAAATATTGTAGTAATTTTAAAGATAGTTAAAGATAGTAGATTGTAGTAATTTTAATTAAAATACATTGGTATTTTTTTGTTAATTTGAACATTCTGCTTCAGTTACAACTTTCAACAACTCCTTTCTAGAATAAAATAATATTTATGATATTGACTACATTTACGTTCATTGTTCCTTTCATACAATACAATAAAAAGTTTATATTCCAAACAAACTAATAGTAACATTGGATTCATTAGAGATAATATGTAAAGATTGTTGTGTCTGAAAGCTCATCGTAAAACTGCTTATAAGAACTGAACAATGCAACAATTAACTTAATTAATAAAACAAAGACTTAAAATGGATTTCACAGTCATAAGTGACAACAGTAAGCATTTTAATAGCATAGCAAATAAATGGTGAAAAGCCGGACGTTACCTAGTAAGTGTTACGTGCCTGTTCTCCCTGTGCATCTGATGCGGCGGCAACTGATGATGCGCAGGCATGCCCTGGTGGCCTGGTAGGTGCTGCGGTGGATGACCAGACATCGGCTGATGATGCATGTTCGGGTGATGCATCATCGTCGCGATCGCAGCCTACATCACAAACAAAATATTCACAAACTGCCGTCAAACAAACTTCCGATGGACTGATACTTCAATTGCAGGTAACACATTTCGATTCTTACCGTAAATTTGTTTTACAAATTATTCAGTTTTCCGGCTTTACGATCGACATAAATCCGCTTACAATAAACGCAAATGTTATTATATTTGGCAAACAGTAAAGAAAATCGTTTTGTTCAACATGCGGCCATGTTAAAAATGTTGCCATGCAACGTGTGTTCAAATTAAATAAGACGAATAATGTTTTGCTGCTGAAGTTTAGACATCAGACTTTTTAATATTTCAAATATTATGTATACATCATCATCATGCATTTATTTAGCTATGTATCATGACAATCTTAGAACTAACAAGATTTTTTAACAATATTTAATACAACATATTGCTATACTAAAAATAAATTTATTGTTTTGATAATCGACACACTTGATAAAATCTCGAAAATACTAATTAAGAATTCAGCACATAAGTAGATAATATTTAGTTTTAGTTCATTGATCATGATCCACTACTTTTGTCAAAAGAATCGCTATGGCCACAACCTTGCCACAATCGCAAAATTTAGAAAGTGAGTACCAATTCCACTCATTTTTTTATTATAATGAGTACTTCAGCACACATGCCACATGCATTGTTCTAAAATTCTTCGACAACCAAAACTAGTACAAACTATTCGGCCTCTAATTGGATGCCCAAATTCGAAAAATGGCTAAGTCCACTTTTTCTCTTTTGAGCAATGAGTAAAATAAGCACAAATATTTTTTTTTGAAAATAAATCACATGGCGATTATAAATCGTGTAAGTAAATGTTAGTGATGCCGATCGGCATCAACTCATAGCGCAAACATCTGGTTTGCGGCGTCTGTTCTAGTACGTTAGTAAATTATTATTCAATGACTTATAAAGCAATTTTAACACATATTAAAAAATCAGTTTTGGACTTATCCTAAAACAAATGGACTTAGGGACTTCTTTAGGACTTAGATATTTAACGATACAAAGTAGCTTGTATAATTATTGTAATCTTGTTATCAAAGTAATAGAAAAATCAATTTTTTTTATTATGTCTACAATATAATTACCGATCATTTCTTATTCAAAGTAAATATTTTCAAGGCAATTTTCTCCTTTTTATATATTCCGACATATTGACTTATTTTTTGTTTTTAATTTATATTCTATTTATTATCTTTTGTATTATTGGGACAATTTTTTTCGAGACTACCCTGCAAATACCTATACCCTATTCCAATCGAAGTAGGAATAAAGGTAAACACACCTTAATTTACAAATTGCATGCGATTTTCTAAATGTTCTGCTATATAATGCACTACAAACAGTTCTTGATTAATTTATCCTGATTTATAATACAAAACTATTCCAATTAACTAGTTATAACCATATCATTTTAACATTCGAAGTTCCGATTATAACTTCGAACTTCGCGGTCATTGGAAATATCATAGATTATTCAAGATCTCGACCAATGAAATAGCGTCAATTGATATCGAAGACCAATGATATCGCATTAATTCGGTGTCAAAGTTGTTTATTTGAGTTTATGTTTATTCCTGTTGTGGTTGGATTTTGATTTACAAATGTACAAATTTTTGATTTACTGCCTTCATTTGTTTTCGTATTAACTTAACTATATTTACAGAAAAAAAACAAACAGGGTTTCAGGGAAAAAAAAACAGCCAATGAAATCCCTGAGAGAACCTAAGGGTTTTTCGAATTATATCTTTGTTCCGTTTGCATTTAAATATTTGAATTTGATCTCATCTTGAGTAATGGCATAAAACATATACCTAACACCCCGTTATATTACAGACACTCATGAGTGGGCTTGACCTGCTTCAGTTATCGTCCAGAGTATGTGAGATATAACGGAAATGTTGCTAGAAATCTTGCCACCATTCCACGCTGTCTTAATTTGTCCAGTAGCGTTTATAATTTTGATTTGTATCAGTTATACTACTTACGTACTTTTTTTCGCGATAGTATGAACAAGCGATCCCGTGCCTCTCCACCAAAGACGGTTAAGGTACGCTGGTTTTTAGTGGTATTCCGGCGCTTCCAGGCTTCAGCACCGGCGAGCCCCACATATGTGAGGCCAACAAGTAAATGCGTTTTTCCAGCGAAATTAAAATAATAAAAACTTACGTACTTATTTACTTCTCAACGTTAATAGATTTTTAATTAATACATTATTATGTGATCATAGCACTAATGGTTTAGGATAGGACACAAAATGTCATTCGATTAAAAGTAACACTAATGTGTACTACCTCAAGTACTAGTACTTGGTGTAACCCATTCATCAGATATTCTACCGCAAAACTTGCAGTACTTGCTATTGTTGTGTTAGTGTTGGGTTTGAAGGGTGGTTGAGACAGTGTAATTACGGGAATAAAATCTTACTTCCAAAGGTTGATGGCGCATTGGCCATGTAAGCGATGGTTATAATCTCTTACAATAGCAATGTCTATAGGCGTTGGTGACCACTTACCGTCCTCTACCATACCCAGCCAGCTCCTATGACATAAAAAAAATTAAGGACAAGGATTGAAATAGAATACCATGGCTCTCGCATTATATGCTGCGATATAAAAACTAATTTGCTAGGACCAGTAAGGGTTTCCGGGTTACTTTTTATTTAAGAAAACGTCAGTATAAAAGAGCAAAATTGTTTAAGCTTATAACATACATACAAATTATAATTCAGACTGACAAATGTAAAGAAATACAATAGACATAAAATGAAAATAGTCTTCATCATTATTAATTTGCACATCCGTTAAATTTGAGTATATAGGTTCGATCTCTTGCGAATTATCGAGAGTATCATCGCTGTCTCTCGTAGTATCAGCCCACGAGACCCGCTTCGAACTTCGTGAAATTTCTTTTTTCTTATCAGACGTGGGAGTCGAGTGCGATACAGGCGACGGCGGATCCTTAGTTGGAGTTTGAGCACATTTGTCTAAGTAATGTTTTCGCAAAATGTACTCGCGCATGGAGTCATGGGTTGATCGTTTCGGGGGTGGCGGTGGAGGCAGTTCCCTGTCATTATCTTCGCTGAGACACGGGTGTTTTTCTTTCCTCGCTTCCTCTATTCTCTTAATCTCCTCCTCGTTCGTCGTCAACGGCCACGCTCCCAGCTTATTACGAATGAGATGCGGGCGCGTATGGGCCGCGCACAAGATACGTTTGCGCACGAAATCATGAAAAACGGTCAGTTCGGATGCAAGTTCTCGTCGGAGTAGTTGCTTGTGTCGCGTCGGAACATGGGGATCGCGAACAGCCAACAACGCCTAAAAGAAATAATATAATTAAATACGTTTTAATGAAATATTCATTCGTCGTAGAAGAAAACAGCCGAAACGATACCTGCGAAGCGAGCAGCGTTATGGTGGCCTCGAGCGCGCCGGCCACGAGGCGCTCGTTGGGCACGGGCAGCGCGCTGGCGGCCGACGACATGCTGCCCGCCGACTCGCTGCGGCCGGCGCGCGCCGCGCCCGGGCTGCCCGCGCCGCCCGCGCCCCCCGCGCCCCCCGCCGCGCACGAGCACGCGCGCCGCCGCCCGCGCGGGGAGCGCGCCCCGCTCGCCTCCTCCGAGTGATAAGCCTGGGACGGTGTTATATGTAAGTAAACGTTTTCTTATCAAAAAATTGAGGGGGTTGTTTCTTATTTTACGGTGTCCGTGTTTACTGGTCTACTTGTATACTATTAGTGGGAAAGTAAACGAGAATATACTAACATGGTTCAAAGATTTAGTCAGCAGACAGATCGCGGGTAGGATCGTTCCGAATGTGAGTTGAGGGAACTGCTCGTAGGTGATCTTTGGGGCTCCAAAATGTAGCTCGACGATCGGCTGCCAGCGTTCCGTGTCCAGCTCCGGATCGGCCAGCAAGGATAGCAAGTCTGGACTGAATGACAGCAGGCAGAGCGTCGCCATGTGAAGTATTTCGAGAATTCTGCGGAAAGTGTAAAATTGATATTTTAGGAGTTTGTAACATTAAAATCGCTAGTCGTCGACGACCAGTCGTCGTACCGATGCAGCGCGGCGGGCGAGGGCGGCGCGGGCGCCAGCTCGTCGGGCTGCGGCGTGAGGTCGGGCGAGCGGCGCGCGCGCAGCGTCAGCAGCACGCACTGCTGCAGGCACGCGCTCGTGCTGCGCTGCGGCGGGACGGACGACACGTTAGATCATTTGAATTAGTTTGAAAGGTGGCCAAGCATTCGAGTTCGATACTCACCATTGTGCCGATTAAGGAGTTGATGTTTTGAGTTCGCCACCTCGCCTCGAACTTGACTAGCTGGACGATGAGGTTGAGAGTAGAAGCGCATAAATTGAGCGCGTCGATGTTGTACACTTGCTGCGGCAGTAGCAGGGATTCGATGAGGTGCTCCAAGTGAACTCCGACAAAGGTGATCGCGTCACCGGCGAAGAATTGCCCGTGCTTCATTACCATCATCGATATGAAATCCAAGCCGTAGCCGTAAACCCTCCACCATTCTTGATGTTTCCAAGTACATAACCCTCTACCATTTCCATTCGAATTGGTTTCAAACTTCGGTGGTAACAATTGCATCCACAGAAATCGGTCTACATCGCTCATCAGCAGATCTTTTGAGAACGGACCTCTCGAATACGCCGTCAAACATCTCAACGCTGCCAGAGACGCATGATAGTATCGTTTGTTCTGCAAGCAAACTTGAAGGCAACAAAGTAGTTTATTTATAAACTTCGTAGATTGGAACCACTGTGAGAGTCCAGAAAACATATCATCATATAAATCCAGGCACTGTTCGAGCATGGCTAGTGACAAAACAATGGGCGGTATATCCTCACTTTGGTTATTTTGCTCTGTGTTAATTTTCTTATCATCTCTTATTTCATCGAACAATTTTTCCAGTTCTAAACTATTTATATTAGTAACAGAACGTATGATACTCTGAGCTAGAACAGTATTCGCCTTTATTTCGTAATCTAAGCTGCTAATAGCAACTGTACCAATAGACAATATCGAACGTAGTGCTCTTGGATGTAGACACTCGTAGACTATAGCTGTATTCGTTAATAAGTTATCCACTTGCTTTGCACTAGTTTTCCGGTTGTCGAAACAATCATCTTTCCAATTTGCTAGCATAATAACGTAGAGTTCAGCTAAAATAACAACTAGCCTTCCATCCTTTAGATCATCTAATTCATTCAACAATGCAGTCATGCACGGCGCTACCATTTTTGCCTTATGTGCTATGTTAAGACTTATTGGTAAGCATTTACAGAAGATCGTTGTGAAGTCTTTCCACGACGTGAGGAGGCCCAACCACACAGGTACCTTGTCGACTACTTCTGTCTCATTTTGTCTACCTTTTAAGGAGAATATATATTCTATCCAAGTATCCAAATGTGTTTTATTCGTATCGAAGAATAATTCTAACATGTCCTTTAAATTTGACTCAAGTTTTCCCCTTGAAATAAACAATTCGATTCCAAGAACGTTAAATATCTGACTATAAGTTCTCAGTCCTGGTTGAATTTGACTGAAAAGTGGACTCGTCATGTGTTCCCAAAACTTCGGATGCTCGCGAAGTTTCTTAACTAAGACTTGCATATTGTTTTTCCACAAGGCATGGAATAAAGCCATAATACATGCTAGTAACGGGCTATGAAGAAATTTAGCATCCTACAAAGTAAAATATTAATCAATATATGTTGAAGGTTTAATTACTTTAAGAAATGGGTATTATTATATGACTAAGCAAAGATCAATAATTTTATTTCTCTCTCCTTTTTTCATCAAAATATTTCTCTAAATATAGTCATAATGTCATAAATGTCAAGAGACTGTATGACGATGCAATTATTTAATTATAAAGAATATTACAATATATATACCAATAGAAAATGAGTGCTTTTATTGCTAAGAATACTGTACTTACAGCTTTAACAGTTCCAAGATAATCAGCCATATATCCAAGGATACCTTCGAAGCTATCATCTGACTCTGTCTTAGTTTTGGCATCTTTTTCATCCTTCTCTTTACTTTCTTCAACCTTAGAATTTTCATGGTTCATCATAAAGAAAGCCTCAGTGAGACCAGGTTGTTTGCCAACGCATGTCGTCACAAAGTCTAAAATGGCTATTTTTAGTTCGATTGTTTCATATTCGTCACGAAGACGATCGAGGAACATAACTCGCACTTGATAAGCTGTCATGTCTAGTGAAGAAAACAATGACATTTGGAAGCCCTGTAAATTATTTAATAAATAAATTATTCTCTTCTACGTATTTCGAAAATTGTTGCTTAGTTTCTATTATATTGCTGGAGTATAAAAAATCCAATTTTCTTTCTATCTGAAAAATACCGTCTGGTAAGGTAGGTCATATATTCTACCACCAAACAGCAGTATATCGTATTGTTGGTAGGTTGATGTATTTTTATTCCTAACTCTAATGCTCATAAAAGATAAAGAAAAACAGTTGCTAAGAGACGCGAAAGAGCTAATCAACTGTTTTGTCTTTGTCTATATAGAGAGTATATTATAAATACATATTACTAATGTGGCATACTTACATCAGCAAATCTTTTCAGTAAACGACAGCCGAGCACCGATAGACTTTTATTAAATGAATGATTGATATAACTCGTAACTTTTGGCACGACTTTTAACTCATCTTTCTGTTTATTTTGTGCAAAGATGAGACGTTCTAGAGGAGTAACCTCATTCGTTTCATTGACTAGTGATTTCTGTCGTAGTACAAACATAACTATTGCAATACACCGTTGTAGAGTAGACGTGTATTGGAAACCAGGGCCTGATATCCAATTAGTATCTTCTTGAATTAGGCGCTCTAACTGATCATTACCTGAAATAAAAGTACTCTTTCTATCATTTTTACCACATATGACTTCATCATATAATACCAAGACTATTTCTTATTGAACTCGAATTTGAAGATTCTAGAAAGGAAATTAATTTTCTAAAAAATTAATCCAAATTAATGCAAATAGCTCAATAGCTCAATCACCATTCAAATTTAAATATTGTTTGTAGTTGAATTGATTGATGTTGATGGATGGTGGTTGAACAATTAATTTCTTAGAGAGTATTTCTTGTACCACTTACCAATTGACAAAATCTTCAGTAACTCCAAGGCATTCTCTGTATACATGAGACTGTAGACACAAGTCTTTCTTAACATTGTAGTGCTTGCTTTAGTGCTCGTTTGTTCAAGTACTAGAGTGAATAGTCTAGCACATCTCTGTAAGAGTTGTCGTCGTTCGCCGGTGTTGCTATAACGCCATCCACATACATTGGGAAAAATTTCACGTATCATAAGAACTAGACCTGGCAGCAAGATTTCTGTTATTATACGATCATCATCTGAAGCCTGGAAATTTATTCAATTATATGATGTCATAAAATTTATAAAATCGATGGTATTAAGATAGACATTACCTCTAGAAAAGCACACAGCATGTCAATGTATGCTCCTAAAAAGCCATAAGTTCCACTTGGCTGTTCAATTGTCACCAAATAAGAACCGACTGCAGCTGAATCCAAAGATGCCCCATTAGCGTACTCTACGTGCGTTAATTGGTGATTAATAATACGCGGCAGGAGACCTGTGTTTATAAGTCTAGAAAAAAAATGACAGCGATACAATACAATTACAATACAAATACAACAAATATTATAAGACTTATTGGAAACATTACCTCAAATGGACTTCTTTTGGAAATACTTGAATTAAACTCGTGCAAACTTCGATACATTCGATCAACAGCTGTAACGGCGGTGAATCTGATCTCATGAATCGAACCAAAACGTCGAACACTCCTTCACTTGGGCCAACTAATATTTTAGGAATTTCTTTTTTTATGGCTAATGCCTTTAATACACCTTTTAATACTTTAGTTCCTTCATACACTCTCTCTAAAGTGATGTTTATATTTTGATGGCTTTGTTTACGATCCAAAACTTTTTCAATCTCGTTATTAAAAATTGTCCAATAAGAGTATGGCGTACGGAAATGTATCATCGTACCTTCTTTTCTCTCCATCACTGTCGCTTTCGAACCCATTTCGATGCGATAAGACTCGTCACCTAAAGGATAGTATTCGCGTCCAATTACAGCATCGTCTGCTTGTAACGACATTATTGGAACGGAGTTAGGATTATATATTTCACTATAAACAGGCAAATTTTTTAGTTGTGCTATTAGCTGGAAAAAAAATTGGTTCAAAATTATATTTTTAACTTTTTGAAATATAAAAAATATATATTAAAAAATCTTACATTGATTACACTATCCGTTTTAGCTTCTGCTAATCCAGCTGAAAGTATTGACAGAGCATGGAAATTATAGGGAAAATATTCCAAAGCTGTATTCCAAAGTGAAACAACACCATACTGCTCATTTCTTTGATACAAAGCCCAGAATTGTTCAGCAAGGCATGGTGTTTTGAGTAGCTCAGCACATAGAAACATTACGCCAGGTTGGTTACTCAAAGTTCCATCTCCGTCAAACTTATCACAGAGTTCGTTTAAGAGACAGAAAAGTCGTTGACGGATGATGAGAGAACATTTAGAGTTATCCTGTAATATTAGCAGAATCATTACATAAAATTCATTGACCGTTTAATAATACTTTAATTATAGTGTATGTTACTTACAGAAAATACTGAACTATTGATCATTTGTTGCATGAACACAAAAACCTTCATTTTTAATGCTGTTGCTCCATAATGCTGGTACTGACTCTCAAATAAATTTGCATGAGATTCACTCTGCAACATGGAAATAAAAAAATTAGTTGTCATTTCTTCCATATGATCCTACTAAAGCACAGAGGTAAAAGAGAAGAGGAATGTCTCAGTAGTAGCCCGGAGTCTGGAAATGTGCACAATCCCGTGCCACGGAAAGCACATTCAGTTGTTGGTTCTGCACCTGAACTCTTTCTAGTTGATTCGGGTTGCCTTCCCATCAGATTATGAGTGCTAAGGAAAAGCACACACTTGTGCACTATTATATCTCCTGCGCAGTTGGCTAATCAGTTGTAGATTGGCCCCCATGGCCTAAATTGGTCTGGAGGATGTTAATATCAGTATATAATAGTAAATCTGAATACCTGTAATGTTAACATCATCCATGCAATCAGCATCAGGCTGTGTTCTGTGTTGGGTTCCAATTTAGTTAATTCTCCTTCAACTGTTTCTTTGGTCTTATCTATCCAGCTTGATATATTCTTACTAAAATTATATTTCAACTGTTAAAGAATTATATATAGAGGTATATATGTAATAATAAAATATATTTTTAAAGTCACATTAATTTTAATATATTTTTGCTTACATTTTATCTTTATTTAATATTATAGTAATAATTCCAACTTCCATATACATCACTTTCAAACATGCCTCTCTATGTCTCTCTTCTAAAAATATATTAAATCCTTGATTTTTGCCAAAATTATGTTTTCTAAACAGTTTGAACAAATTGATGAACTCCTGTTCTGAATAAGGATTGTCATTGGCTATTAACATAAGATTTTGTAGAATAGACAATTGTTCTCTTAAATTTGACTCAGCCCATTCTTGTCTAACAGATTCACTGCCAAAGTCTCCTTGTATCTTTCTAGGTGGAGGTGTTGCAGTCAATAATTTTTCAAATTGATTAATTAGGGATGTCTTTAATGGTTCAATTCCTATGTTATTGATAATGTTAACAAACTGTTTATGATATTTATGACTAGTATCATTTTGAAACTGAATGATGTACTGTAAAAGTTTCAAGAGATATAATCTTTCCGAAAAATAGAAGTTCCAAGCAGTTGGTAAAAGGAATGAAGGTCTTGTGTCCACAAAGGCCACATTTTTTAGTGCATTATCTGGGGTACCGTATGATATATCGCATAGATAATGTTTCAAGACATCCCATATTTGAAAAGAATCAATTTCCTGAAACAGTATAAAGATTGAGCATCCATGTAACTGGTGCAGGTACAAAAAATTGTTAAAAGTTCTCTGAGATATAATAAATAAATACATAATTGTGTGAATGAAAGCTTAAAGCTTAAGCTGAAAGCTATAGTCCAGTAGTTTCAAAGAAAAAAATGATTTGAACACAAATTAAAATTTAAAATAAAGTTCAATTTCTAAAACAGTCACATTTTTAACGAAAAAAAAATGTTATTAGAAGAAATAGCTTCTATTTAAAAAATGTATTGTCAATGTCAACTTAAGATAGTAAATTATTTCAGTAATATGTTCACAAATGTAAATTTACTTACTATATAATTTTGTAAAGTTTGTACCACACTCAGTAGTTTAGTTTGTTCAGGGTACTTGGACTGTAGCAGTGTGTATGATTCTGTTTTGAGTGGCTTATAGCTTGCGAGGCCCTCTGACAAAGCTTGTACAACATTTTTGTCTAAAATGGACACTAATTCGTCTTCTGTAAGGCTTTGCGATGACACCCAGCGCCACAACCGCTTCCAGTAACTATTAACAATAAAAATACTTCAAAATATTTACTGAAAGCAGAATACACCAGAACTATATATGGAGACACTCACGGCGTTACTGTAGTAGTCATTACAATATGTTATGAACCTAATGATAAAGTCCTTTTAAATGAGTAATTTATTCAGCAAAATTTATTTCACCGGTTTAATTAACATTATATCTATAAACGATTGAGGTTAGAAAATAAAAGGACTGACTATTTGAAAGTTCAAACAGAACGAAGAAGTGAACTGTGAAGAACGCTCAACGCTGTGACAGACAGTGTCAGTTATAAATTTATGAGAAACGTCAAAATCATATTGGCATAAAATTATGAAATTGGCACTGTTGACTACAGTCTTGTATACAGGTTTTGCAACTTCAGTAGTGGCAGTCGGTACGTCGACTTAATGACGCTGTTCAGTTCAATTTACGGCCGCCAGAGGCATGACAATTCGCGTAATAATAATCCCGAACACTTTTTCAAATCTAAACAAAACAGTTAAATTCATAACAACAAATCCGCAAAACCCAACAAAACGATATAACAATGATTAAATAAAACAATACTTGGGAGAGAAAAATATACGCCGCGTGTCACTCAACCAAGTTCGATAGCAGCGACGTGAAGCGGGCGCCGCTGCGAAATAAAACTTGTTACATTACACAATCGCGCCTATCTCTTACCACTGAAATTATATTTTTTTTATTCTACCCGGGAGGGCAAATGACTCCACTCCACCTGATGGTAAGTGGTAGTAGAGTCCAAACGTGAAGACCGCTAGTGCAGTCGGGAAGAATGATTAGCACTAGCCGCCTCCGCCTTGACGGCCCGCAAGATGCCTCTTCACGCCTCGATTGAAGAAACCCAGGTCATAAGAAGAGGGAAACACGTGTGCTGGTAAAGCATTCCATGTTTTGGAAGTGCGACAAAGAAAAGAGTTGCCAAATTACTTCGTGCGCGATGGAATTGATGGATTGGACTTGTTTACTATGCGTCGTTGACTATGCGTCTGTGCCACGGTGTTGTGGTCTGTGCTAATTACTTATGAATGAAATAAAATACACTGCATGAGCAGCTGCAGTATAAAATGTAATCAACTTTACGTTCACATGTTTTGTTGATGTTTTTCTATTGATTTATTTAATGCTAGAGTCCGAGACTACTGTTTGCTCAAGATACTCATTGCAGTAATAATAATAAATCTATGGTTCTATGATTTGTATATGTTTGTGTTTAACATATTTGATTAATTATGGTTTTCTCATACTGTCTATAACTAATTAACCATACTATTAATAAATTACGGTAGAAGATACAGAACAGTAGACATTGTTTAGTGGCAGGTTTTTTGATTTTTGACAAAGGTTGACACTTGACATTGACGTTTTTCTACCGAGGCGACGTCAATTGACATATGTAATAGTTATCAATCAATTAGGTTCCTTCAATACTTCAAAGTTCAACGTTCATCCACATGACCCTATAAAATCATTTGCCGCTTTTATCAATTTTATATCGGTAGGTGATTTACTGCATTCAATAAAGACGTCAATAGATTGACGTTGCTCGTTTTTATCTATTACTAACCTTTTTTTTTAATACCATCTATAATACCATAATAATTGTTTAGAAGCTAGAGTAAAATGGCACCAGCTGCTCCAGCTGTTAATCCTGTGCCGGCTGAAGACTCTGTCGGCATAAAGGCAGTACTATTGGGACCTCCAGGTTCGGGAAAGGGCACGCAAGTGAGTTATTTGAATTGTTTTTATTAATATAACAGTTAACCTTTAAGAGAGATAAAAGTTGATTGTTAGATAATTTATCTTTTACAATAATGCCACTATCTTTATAAGCGATGTTGTTATGTAATGAATAAACAAAATTAAAATTATGTTTTGTAATATTTAGCTTAAACATTTATATTGTTCAGGCACCACGTCTCAAGGAGAAGTTCTGTGTATGCCATCTATCAACTGGGGATATGCTCCGAGCAGAAGTGGCTTCTGGCTCGGAGCTTGGTCGTCGTCTCAAAAAAGTAATGGATGAAGGCAAACTTGTTTCTGATGAGATGGTAGTAGATATGATAGATAAGAATTTAGACCAGCCAGAATGTAAAAATGGATTCCTATTAGATGGTTTTCCGAGGACTGTACCACAAGCTGAAAAGGTAGGTTCATTAAGAATGAATTAATAGATTATTTCATAATCTTTTGAAAACATTCAAAATATCACATTTATAAACATGGTATCATTTAATTTATACATTTGTTGACCTATTTATAGTAAAAACTATTTAAATAATTTGCTAATTTAAAACTTCTTATTCATTTTAGTATTTTTTATTTTCATTCTTCTTCATTATAATTTGAGCAATTTTATATTTTCCTTACAAATCATCCAGTAATCCATATAATATGGGATATCTCATTGTGTTCATGGATAAACATATTTAAACATTTTTAGAAATTTAATATTTTCAACATTAAATTTGCTTTGTCATGTCATAACTATGATTATAATTCATATAAATTTAAACAAGTGCCATTGTTTCAGTTGGATGACTTACTCGCTAAAAGGAAAACTGGACTGGATGCAGTTATTGAATTTAATATTGAGGACAGTTTACTTGTTCGTAGAATTACAGGAAGGTTGATCCATCCTCCAAGTGGTCGCAGTTACCATGAGGAATTTCATCCTCCAAGAAAACCTATGATTGATGACATTACAGGCGAACCTTTGATAAAAAGGTCAGATGATAATGTTGATGCACTTAAAAAGCGCTTAGCTACATATCATAAACAGACCATGCCACTTGTCGATTACTACATGCGTAAAGGTCTACATTATAGAGTCGATGCTGCCAAATCTGCCGAGGATGTCTTCAGTAAAATTGATAACATTTTCAAAAGTCGTATTTTCTCTAGAGGAAGATCGTCCTTATAAATATAGTCAGTAGGCAGAAGTGTTTGTTGTACAAATATTACATTTATGTGTGTTTTTGTTACTCTCACATATTTTACTGTATTTTGGGAGAAAGCTGTATTAATTAACTCTATTTTGGAGACCATATTTTCTTTGTACAAATACAGCAAATACAATCGGAATATATTGTTTGATTTATAAACAACAAAAATCATAGGTATGTATTTTACTTGGTGGTAGAGCTTTGTGCAAGCTCGTCTGGGTAGGTACCACCCACTCATCAGATATTCTACCGCAAAACAGCAGTACTTGGTACTGTTGTGTTCCGGTTTGAAGGGTGAGTGAGCCAGTGTAATTACAGGCACAAGGGACATAACATCTTAGTTCCCAAGGTTGGTGGCGCATTGGCAATGTAAGCGATGGTTAACATCTCTTACAATGCCAATGTCTATGGGCAGTGGTGACCACTTACCATCAGGTGGCCCACATGCTCGTCCGCCTTCCTATGTAATAAAAAAAAAAAAAATAATAATTTGATTTTACATGAAACATGCTCATTTGAAAATTAAACAATTTTGTAATTGTTTCATTATTTTATTTTGACTATAAATACATGGAATAAATATAGGTACTTCATTAGATTTTAATTGAAATAAGCTCTGAAAGGCAAAAGACTTTATTTTTAACTTGATTAATGTTAATCAAATTTAATATAATAGTGTATTTTTATTCATGTGAACAAATTTCAAAGAAAATCCTTCCTATCTATCTAGAACTCTAGACCATGACCATCTAATGTTAATTCCTAGTATCAATTACTAATAATAATAACATTAACAAACATACAATTATCTCTAAAACTAATTGCACTTGGTTTTGCTATCAACTAAAAATAACAAAACAACTAATCTGTGGCTAAGTAATAAGTAAGTACATATAGGTAATACAAGTATATTACATTAAAAAGTCAGGCTACTAAAACTACAAAATGTAATATAGTTTTATCTTAATTGTAAAGGTATAATACGATTTATAGAGGTATATTTGTAGTGTTGCAATAGGAAGAAATATCTAAAACATTTTAATTGTTAAAGTTTAATTATGTATCTGAGTATAATATGTAATGCGTAATTTTACTGTTATATAACTATGGTAAAATTTACTAAGAAAATGTATTTAGGTACATTTAATTTATCAAAAAGAATGATACCCTATATCTCCTAATAATAAGTGGAGTAATACTTCTTTAAATGCTTTCTATAAATTGCTAGTAAAATTTTATTATATCACTAATTATTTCACAGCCACTTACAACAATTAATTGGTATTTAATTATGACAATTTAACCAACAATTATATAAAGTTGTAAATAAAACTGTGTTTGTCACAATGGTATAAAATTATAATAAAAATAACTTATTATGCGCAATTTACAGAGTCCGAAAGAGCGTAAGACGTAAGTGCGTAAAATTTTATTGTTTATTAATTATTCGATTATTAGATTACTGGTTGGAGCAAAGGTTAGGTGCATTCGTCAATGGTAAATGAACCATTGAGATAATTGTAAAACATTTTATCCACTCTGTTGTAAAATATTCGCTATCTTTATTATTAATACCTAATATATTTTCTAACATCAGTTTTCGAAAGAATATTCATTTCGGATTTCTATGGAAAACACAATAACGAAATACACATTTCATAATTTTCTAAAAAAAAAATAATATGATATATTAAAGAAATTGAGTAGATATATCCGTAAAAATTTGAAATAAAAGAATTCAGTATTTGCAATTTTGCGAGAATGTATGCATTATCTGCTTCCATTTCTCCAATGGGAATATTGTAATTTCTTTGATTCGGTAAGAATTTTCAAAATGGTTACGTTAAAACAATCATTATTTTTTAATAGACATTTACAGAGTTATAAAAAACGTACCAGATATTTATATTATACCTATAGATTGAGGTTATTTTTTTCATTTATTAATTTAAATACATATTTTAGATTGTGTAGATGATAACTATATAATTATATAGAGTTAAACAAATATTTTGTACCTGTGCATAAATACATACAATTACTTGAGGGATTACAAAGGTGGTACTTATTATATTATCTGGGTAGGTACCACCCACTCATCAGATATTCTACCGCAAAACAGCAGTACTTGGTACTGTTGTGTTCCGGTTTGAAGGGTGAGTGAGCCAGTGTAATTACAGGCACAAGGGACATAACATCTTAGTTCCCAAGGTTGGTGGCGCATTGGCGATGTAAGCGATGGTTAAAAATCTCTTACAATGCAATTGTCTATGGGCGTTGGTGACCACTTACCATCAGGTGGCCCACATGCTCGTCCGCCTTCCTATGAAATAAAAAAAAAAAAAAAAAAATTATGAATAAGTCACGTCCTTCCATTTTCAAGGACCGTATTTTTAGTTAATGTAACGTTTAAAACAAAGGCAATGCAGCTAAATATTGTTATTTATAAATATGCGCTGATCATTATAATATATTTCTAGAATTTATAACTAATTTTAGAACTATCGATGTATGTTTGATAGGATGATGAAATAAAACAACAAAAAATGGACAATGTGTGTAATTCGTGGCCAGCTTTATAACGACCTCAGTAGGTACAACTTTTATTTTTTACAACGATAGCCTTTGAACAGGAAGATGATGTTCGGAGATAGAATTAAATAAAAGGTAATAATATGGTTCATGACAAAGTCGAGATGATATGCAATGAGATGATATAGTTATTATATAACATTCAAATGACAACGACAATTATATATAGATACGAGGGTTATACAAAATCGCGACTAGTATTTATTTAATACTTAAGATAGGCAACAAAGCAATCGTAGGCACCAGCATTTTCGTTATATAAAACGTTATGCGATGACGCTTTGTCATTATTAAAACACGCATATTATTATCTGAGTATAAACTCTGCGATAATAAGATAAACGAAACAAAATAAACATTATTAGACATTGCTATCGTGACGAGTCGCCACCCGATATCCGGTGTGAAATTTTAGTTATCTTCAATTTTTTTATTTTTTTTCCGGTCTTCTTAATGTAAGTCGGCTAGTTTCTCACTCTCAAACCCAATCATTTTGTTTTAATTTAAAGCAATTCTAATTAATATTTGAGACACAAAACATCGAAATTGTTATCTAGTGACTAATATGTTGCTTGTGTTTGAATAATTATTAGCCTGTCACTTTTAAAAACCTTAATTTCGTGTTTTAATTTAATGAAGTTCTGCTGGTTTCATAAATGGCAACCCCAATGATAATATATAAAGATGCGTCTCCACCAAACTGCCTTGGGTTGTCAATATACGTTGATCACTCATGATTATAAGATATAAATAAGTTGTTCACAGACATTTATAAAGGTATGGTTTTTTCTAAAAAACAACTTATATTGACAACGAATTCAGGTGAAACGCACCAGGAAATCACACTGTAACTTGCCACATTGACACACATACGTAATGACGGGAAACACATGAAAAGTATCGAAATTGAACACAGAAATTGTCATGGATAATTGAGACAAAGCACACCTACCGTCAGAATAAATAACTATTATTAAAATAAAAATATATATTTACAAAAGAAATACAGTCACGGCTGCTTTAACAAGGTCCTACGCCACTATACATAGCTTTGGATTATCGTAACGATAACGATCTATATCTAAGACTAATTTACAATAAAGCTTTTTAGAACAATACTAACATTATTATTGTTCGATATTAACATTAACAAGTGGGGTGGCGGGCGCTAATCAATATTCTAGTCGTACAAAATTAAGTCATAATATAAAATAAGTGTAATTATAATTTTTAACACTTTAAAAAAATTATACGATTGACAAATATTTTAACACAACCAATGAATAGTACTCGAAGAATACATCGAAAAACGTAACTGAACAATAATTACCGACATTGCAACAACACTTTCATTACACGACAATCAAAATCCTAAATGCATTCATTTCTAGCGCACTCAAACATCGATATTATCTTAACACAACTACGCCTATGGGGTAGTTCTAGAGGACATTTCGAAACACATTTTTTCCACAGCTATATCAATTTGCAAGCGTTCACTGGAACAGCTTTTACACCGAATGTCGTATGACTTTTATGTAAGTTGAGTAAAAGTATATCGCACGTGTGGCGCCGGAAGGCTCAGTGGTCGTGCAGACGGTCGTGCGAGCGACTTGAAGAACGCGAAGTTTTGCGCTGGTCCAGATAAGCCGCTGGCGCCCAACCCTCCCCTTGCCCACCTGTCACAATGTTTACATCATAATGGTACCTTATAAACAAAATTATTATTTATAATAGCGTGCATAAATTGACATTTAGTACATCACAACTTTGACCATTATTGAATTTATGAAGTATTTAATAATGGTCAAAGTTGTGATGTGTGATGTTGTGATTTATATGGCAAGCGAAGTGTAAAAGCAAAAGTTTTATTATGATGTAGGTAGGTATGCAGTTTTCTTTTAACTTTACATGGTTAACCCTCTATTGAAATTGTTTAAAGTATCTTTGATGTAGTAAAAGTTAAAAGTAACGCGGTATGTAAGTAGGAACATTTAATTTTTGTAATGATAATTTATAATAAGTAAAACTTTTTATTGGGAAATTTTATCAGTATCAACACAAAATACACAAAACGTTATGTTGTTTTGATTAATTTAAATTAATTATATCCTGGGTAATGTCTAATGTTTTGTGGTGTGTACCTGCGAGCCGGACGTACCACCAGCCGGCGCAGCCCACCTTGAGCAGGTCGGCTTGCTGCCCCTCGCGCAGCGACACCTCGCTGGCGCCCACCGCCGTGTAGTCCGACAGGGCCACCAGCGCGCACCCCACCGCCTGGTGCGTACCATACGTTACTCAGTGTTTACATATAGAATATGTGGGAAGCTAAAATAAACGATCGATAATCGTACATGATCCTATTAATCGACGTTTAACGGTTGTAACTGCTAACAAAATTACGTTTGACTCGGCTATGCTCAGTGGAAACAATGACTATTTAATTTTTAATACACCTTTGTATCTTAATCATTGCACTAACATTTTTTTTCCATACTGGCTATGACTAATGATAATAGTACATACCTATCGCTCTACATAGATAAACTAATTATTTACTTACGACTAACTGACATTTTCAAACATAGTATCTAAAACTATATGTTTTAACAATTTTAAATAACGGTATAATATATTATTACAATGTAGTAAATCCATTTCTTTGATTATCTATATTCAAAAGTCTTTAATAATAATCAGACTTAAATCAATTGATAGCCCCCTGTATAATTAAATATTTTTATTTATATCATAAAATTAAATTGTAGTCCCATAACATCGAAATAATCATGCACACATTTATTATCTTAAAAAAAGCGTAGAATATTCACACCGAAATTTTAACACCAATATTCAGCGCATGCGTGTTATTGCCCATTAAACCTTCGCTTTAATTTATATTTAATCTGTTGTTAGCATGCAACATCTCAGTTAGTACGAACAACCATTCGATGCTTTCACGTATTATTTTTAACTGTAACAACTTCAATTTTTGTTAATAATTTATGTACTTTAGTGATCTCAATAATATATATGAACTTCATTATATTTATGTTGTTACAATTAAAATTATACATATTTTTTTGTAATCGAGTGTTACAATTAGCCGTGCATGTTTTACATGGAACGCAAAATTCGAATAATTTTATATATGAGTAATTGTGTTGAAGAATTGTGCCCGAATATAACTCACTAGAAATAGATAGAATTTAGTTATAGCATAGTTTTGACAATCGATATAATTATGTACCTGTAAAGAAAAGACAATTCTAGAAGAATTCAACAGAGTGTAAATAAACGTAGGTAATAAAATGTTTTACATAAATAAATGTAACCTGCTTATCGACCAAGATATTGTACGTACAATTGTATACCTTACGATCTTATACATATTACATAAATAAAAATAATGTGTACATTTAATACTTTTGCAGTACTGTGACGTCTAACCAGAAAAAGAAAATAGGTGGAATATATACATATAGTAAAGTTATATAGTACAGTATAGCAGACAGCACGTCGAAAGCCATGTGAGTGGATGATGGAAGCTGATAGGCCGTGCTGGGTCAAGCTAACATTCTTCTTTCCTGAATTCTTCTTTATTATAAACAATATATTACTTGCAAGTACAATTATGATATCATGTATAGACTATAGTATCAATATACTTTGCAGACCCAGACTAAGATGGCCGATTCGTAATCGACGAGATATTGCTAAATTGTTATTTACATATTTTTTGGGTCCTGTACTCATTTAGAAATCGTTAAAAATTATTAAAAAGAAATAGCTTCTGGACGTGCCATTCAAATTTTACATAAATTTAAATAGAAGATGATTTCAACATCTTAGTTTGTGCCTACAAAACGTAAACGTGTTTGTGGGTTTAGAGTTTATATATAGGTATAATATTTTAATTCTTATATTGTATTTTAAGTACAAATAAAGATGAAAATAATCTTCATAAACTTACTTATGATATAAGACGTAAACAAAGCGAAGCGCATAATTGAACAAAATCGAAAAGCACACGACAATGAGTGACATAACAAACAAAACATGACTTACACGATAGTTAATGTTCTGCGAATACAACTGAAATATCCACGCTACGTCGTTGTCTTTGGTTACTTTAAACTTTGGATACGAAATCAGTCTCTTTCATTGTATTTACAAAGCCTCTACCGGTTTAGCCGTAGAGAAATTTTATCAGTACTGTGATACGTAAAATGTGGAGGTGGCTTGTGTTGAGCCCGATACTGAAAAGAATTGTACCATTCTGTGTATGGTACCGTTGAGACCGACGGCCTCCGTCACCTGTTGAACAACACAACATAGAGCATGGCGGCCATTTTGACAACATACGCGTACCACAACATGGCGTCACGAACTGCCACAAAGCATTTAGAAAAGATACTTTGTGAGTATCGAGTATAGTTTTACAGAGGTGAACTGTGCTTATCTACTGCCTGTAAGTCAGAAAAACAGCGTTTATTATTTTATAATATGTCTTAGATTTTTAATTGGTTTATTTCTAAATTATAAGCGATGATAAGTGAGTTGCAAAATCAAATATGCTGTGACGGCGTGAACTTAAGAAATTGGACGGTATCGTTTTTACAAAGGTATCGTTGAGTAGGGAATTCGTAGTAAAACACTAAGTCAGTAAAACTAAAAAACTAGATCTACGTTATAACTTATACTACGAATTCTCTAATATATCGTTTGAAAGTTAGTTTTTGTTGAATCTTATTTTTTTAAGAGCGGCGGACATTGTTCCGGGAAGCGTTAAGTGCGTTCGGGTTGCTAGCTTTTTCATGCTCTACCCGGTGACTATTTTGCCCGCATTCCTTTATAAATTCAATTAAACTTACATTTAGAGTGGATTTCACTTCACTCACAACTGCAAACCCAAAATTAGTTTATATTATTTTATGATTTAACCCTTATTAAATAAAGCTATCCCAATAAAGCACCACTAAATGCTATTTCTGGTTAGTATGTAGACATACGCGGCGAACAAAAATCTTACAAACATACAAAACAGCGAAAACGTCACTTGTATTTTAACCACAAAACAATGCATTTACATGAATTTGCAATGAAAATTTCAAACTTACGTCTAAATATTATAAAAGTGTTATCATTTTAATGAACGAACCGTAAAAGTAGCTAGGAATAAAATTTTACAAACTTTAGGTAGTTTGAAATAAATGGTGAGATACCCAGAAAACTTTTAAGGTTAGCGCATTAAACTCGTTTATTTCTTCAACAGTATATAATGTACAACCTAAGAACCTCACCCAGTGTCAAAACAAAAAAAAAAAACAACACTCCGTTCGAGTCTACAATATACACTGGAAACGTGTCACTGGGTGACGGGGGCGCGGCGACGAGTGATCACAGAGAGAGTGTAAGGAGGGTACGGACCGGTGCGTGCTCGGGCTCGTCGTCGTCGTCGTCCGAGGGGTCGGTGGACCAGCACGGCTCGTCGTGCGCGTCGCACGAGGCCGCGCGCGCCGGCGCCGCGCCCGCCCGCGCCGCCGCGCCCGCGCCCAGCTCCCACGAGCTCGCCTGGATCAGCGTCCTGGTGGGACACCGGCTATTAGCGCAGAGCTCCTTCACGATTACACGAAAACAGACTATAGATGTACCGTACAGGTCATGGACAAGTTAATGATTATCCCAGTGAAGAAACATTCTGGTGTATTGTTATAAATAGGCTATCAAGTCTGTGATGAACTATTTTCTGTTATTCTGCCTCAACCTTTACGCGAAAACATCGCGTGAGAGTACAATGTGACTGCGATTGTAGTGAGCGTACCTGTGCTGCGCGCCGTACTGTCGCACTCGCTCGCCCTTGAGCTCGTTGAGCTGGTCGAGCAGCACGCGCTTGATGCGTTCCACCCACACGCGCTTGATTTCAGCGGTGGGCGCGGTGATGGTGTGTACTTCTGCGCGGCCTTGACGCCAAACCTCGAACTTGCGCAGATCGCCCTTTACCGACTCCGTCAGTCCGATTTGTGACATCTGAATGGACAAGATCATTTTTTTTAATTCGCTCATGATTTATATTTAAATGCAAATTTTATTTTAATATGAATACTATCGCTGTTTACTTAACGCTATCGTCGTCGTTATATTTAAAATTTTTATACCAAAAAAATATAACTTATATGTTAACCCAGTTTTTAAATAACGCCTAATCAAATAAAAATCTTACAACAGTTCGTACTACGTACAAGATTTTCAAAATTCTAATTTAATATTAATTATCTCCGCTGCAAATCTATATTTTTTCTGTATTCGTATAGGTCACGTTTATATATACCAACAGAGATTTGTCAATTATTACTAAAAAAGAAAACAAAATTATTTGGTAGTTTTTATAAGACCCACTTACTTGGAGATCATGTTTGAAGTGATAGGTTGCTTTGTTATGACTGTTCTTCGTAGCTGATTTGCAAAAGAGCATGGCTTTTTCGTAAAGAAAAATATGCCGACGTCTCGGCCGTATCCTCAGTCGGAGATCACGTTTGTTCTCTGACACAACGAGAAATGAACTCTGCAATAGCAGCTCGCCTTGTTGACTCAAGTCCACCTGAATTTAAGTATGATTATTAGTAACAAAGATCAAATAACAAATATAGTAAGCAAATACAATAATAAATATGTATATCTAGACTTTTACTTACAGGAACTCCAGTAATGGCTATCTGATGCATTGAGTCGTTGACACACTTGAGAACGACGAGCATGCAGTCAAGCGCTTGTTGCAAGCCGGAGCTCATTGAACCGCACTCACTATAACGTAGTAAATCCTAAAACAACATAAGTCTCAAGATATTTGTTCGAATGTAAAGTATATAAATGTAATAGATCAAATACGCTCGTCTTGTAATAGTGTTTAGTCTAAGATGTAAGAAGTGTAAGTGTAAGTGGAGATGTAAGAATATATAAACTCCATTAATTAACCTTAAGTAACAGTTGATATTTTGTGATTCTCTGCACTGGTTTAAGGAGGTAGGCGGCCAAAGGTAATTTGTGTCCAAGGCGCTGCTGGCAAGCCTGCAGGAATAGGTGAGTGTCCACTAACGTTTCTCGTAGCCTTTCCGACCGCGGGATATTTTGGCAGTAGTAGCTGTATAGGCGGAAAAAAGTCTCCCTCTGCAAACAGTGAAATAATGTAATACTTGTATACATAATTACATACCATTTATGATTTAATGTAAATAAATGTTAACATAATTTTAAAATAAGTACCAAAAGTATTTTCACTGTTACCTTTTCAACAAAACATAGGGCGACAAGTTCGGTTGCTGAAATTGATCTCTCCAAGTCTTTTAAGAAAATTTCTTGATGGAATGTAAATAGCTCGTGTAGATTTCCAAATAATACTTCCGTTTGTCCGACTAAGGCAGCTGGTAGAGCGTGTTGATTTTCTGGTTTTTCGATTTCTTCTTTATAACCCTGGAAAGTACCAAATAATGAAAAATGTATATAAAAGGATATGTGTCATATGTGTGTATAGTACAAGTGTATATTACACAAGTAAATATTAATTCTTTATAACAGTACCGAGTTAGTGATAGTTGAATAATGACTTATAGTGTCACACCATTCCTTTAATCGTTTGTCGTAATCTTCGTATATGGCTTCCAAGCATTCACATTCTGATGGGGTTAAATCCTTCTGAAATTTGCGTTTTATATATTGCAATGTCGATGTCCAATTGTTGTTGGAACTGTTTCTTGGCAAAGATTTTCTTTTATCAGAACTTTGATATTTTTTGTAGGTTCTAGTTGTGTAAGAATATTTATAATGTTTGTAGTTACAGTATTTTGGAAATTTAGACCGTTGTCTTGATGGCAAAGTTGATTGTAAGCTGTGAACATAGCTATCTCCATTACTTTTATCACATATTGACGAATTCGTTTTTGAATAAGAAATCGTAGAATAATGTTCTTTGATAGTATTATTCCATTCTTTCATTATCCTCTTATAATCAGTCAAAATAGTTTTTAAAATATCTTGTGAATTTGTGGCACTATTCATCGTTTTTCTCAGTTCTGTGCAACTGTTAGAAAGTAATTGAGAATCCTTAGTTAATGATGAATATGTTGAATATTCAGGCGTTAAAATATGAACATCTGTCTCACGACATCCGTAAATAGGATTTTTAACAGGTTCTGGCAAATCAACTATAGTCGGTGCTGTTGTTATGGACTCAGCAGTGTGCTCGGAAACAGTTATAATATCAGAATCAGTTAAATAGGCAATCTTTTCTTCTGTTTTATTTACATTGTCATAACCAGGCAATGGTTTTCCGTAAAAGAAATTACCAGTAAATGGTTCCATATGAACTGGCTTAATATTTCGCTGGCGACACTTAACACGACTATTTTTATCAACATCACTTGCAGTTTTCTTGGGTTTTTTGTTTTTTGACAATCTTTCTTTCTCGAAGAGATTAATCTGATTGGTGTAATCACTGAAGAGGGTAGAGTCTGACGCAGCTCGCGGTAGCCGTTTGCTTTTGGTTGTGGAATTATTATTTTTTCTATAATACCACGAATAGGAAGTACCGACACTAAGATTAGCTGAAGATAGGTCGTATTTTCCGTATTTCATTTTACAGAGTGCGATGAAGTGCAGTACGCGACCGAGAACCTGCACTGGCGAACACTTGGCGAATGTGTAAAATGCATTGCGTTCCGCTTGCTGCCTCCGCGTACTAGTTTGCGTGCGCCGTATCGAATGCATCAGAGGTATATGCCTTGTGAGATGTCAGATGGTCCGTGACTGCCCACTGAATGTTCTTAACCATGTCATCCATGCGCTACTTCGAATATATTGACATATTTAATTTATAGAGCGAGTAACTTATGGGAGATATCGTGCTATAGTTAATGGACTGTAACGTGTTGTAGCGCAGTCAAAATAAATACAAAGAATCTTCCCAGCAATTTAAGTTTTGACGGTTTAAAATTCGGAACAATTATTGATAATCATTTTCTTAAAATTCTTTTTTGATTGAATGCACAGGTAATGTTTTTATTACTTACAGAGAGTATAGATCCAAGTTCTTGCACATAAGCCCTTTCAGTTTGCAGCAGCTCGGCGAGCACGTGGCCGCGCCGTGAGCGCCGCGCCTCTGCGTCCTCTCCGCCTGAACTTTCTGAACCTCCTGATGTTTCCATCTGTAAATTATCGTTTTTGTAAATAAACATACATACGATACGGTACGACTTCCTGTTTAAAGATTTTTTTATCACTTACAGTGTTTGAATATGTATGAGTTATCTGGATGGAACTAAATATAATAAACAATCTTAAAAAAGGGCCGTGAAACTGCGTTTTGTTTATTTCCCTTGATAAAAAGATAAAACATCATTGTTTATCACTATGGAAGCTGTACATTGAATTTACAATAAAAGCAGATTTTGGCAGTAATTTAAAACAAAACGCAAGAATTAACATTGAAAATAAATAAAATATTATGTACAATTTTGACAAGCTTACGCTTTTATGACATGTTTCGGAAGACAATTGGCAGGTATAAATTGAGGAGTTTTGGCCTCGAATGTTAGTAAAATAGAACTAGCAGTAAATAATTAAATAATAACACATATTTTTTATTAATGTAATTATTATCATAAATTGACAAATTATATTTTTATAAATTAGAAATAAAGTTTAAAAATTAATTACACCACATGTGTTGAGTGCTTAAACAGATTTTGATAAAAAGTGATGTTGTTAAACGAGATTTAAGAGCAATTTCCGTTATTTTACCGTTGGGACGTCCGTGTAGTTGTATAACTTTCACGCACGAAATCGAAAAAAAAATAATTATACACAATTTGTCGAGTGTTTAAGTTATTAAACAATACGTTCGTTGTAAACATTGCTAATATTGTATCATTTTAATGAAATATGAAAAAAAGTATTGAAAATGAAGTAATTATGTAAAATTTTACGTTTGCTTTGTTTTACATGCTGTCACATAACAAAGGCCTTATGTGTATTTTATACAAAATTACTTACATTTTTGTGAGGTTCAGAAAAATCCTTAACAATTTTATAACCCGTTTTCAAAACAACATTTATAGTCTCCATTTCTAAAATTTATTAAACGCATGTACACACTCACTTATTTTGATTAACTTTCACAAAATATAATTACATAAAAATAAATGTCACGGACGCATTTCATAATTTCGAATTTTCTAAAGTGAAGATGATAGAGCGGGGCACATGCCGGGTGCCTTTTGCTGAGTGTAAGAATAAGGAACTGATGGCTGGGATGTGAAGGGGGCGCGGGAATATGTTGGGACCGTAAAAAAAGTTGTTGCCGCCACTTCACCGCGGTACTGACGAGATGTATGCTCTACTTTAGGTTACAGTTAGGTAAGATCATTTAGGCGATAGTTTAAAGATAAATGCCAATTTTACTATTTCTACATTATCGAATTTCTATTTGTATATTGATTTTTAATAAACGATCTATGAACAAAAAATAAACTCGCAGAAAATAAATTTATTATGATACTAATTTTAAACAAAACATAATAAACGAGATCAATTATTGTTGTATTGCTTACAAGGTCAGTATTTAATTAAACTTATATAGTAGAGCATATTTTTCGTTGTGTTTTTTGCATCTGTTACAAAGGGCGAGTGTGTTGTGTACCGCATTCTACTAAGCACGTAATATTTATCGAATACTTGTGTGCGTGCCTGTACGAGTGTAAGCGAAGCACACCTGCCGAGAGTTCCGTAGTTACTGGGGACAAAATCTTTGTCTATTATGTTCTACTGCATTGATCTCAACGGCTGTCTAAATCAAGGCACAATGTTCGTTTTTTTATATTCCAAACATCTGTGAGATTTTTTGTTTAGAGCGGACGTTTATGAGATAAGCACGTGCTGTGTGGAGGAAGGACTTGAAACTTGTCTGAATGTGGGAAAGAATCGTATTAGCTTGGTTTTATGGTGTATTTTTTTAACTGCCTACGATTATATTTCCTAACTATTGACTTATTGCTGATTCGTCTTCTTATAATATATTGAAGATATGTAAGCTTTTTATGTGGCATATTACCCATGACCCCAACAGACTCGCGGCGCACTTGAACTGATTGACCATATTATATCCTCAATTGCTACACAAGTGCGCTGGCGCAATCGTTGTCGTAACTAAAGAAGCAATAATATATAGTATAGTATAGTACATATACAAAAAAACATCAAAGACAGCCTTGTTTCTAATCGTATTTTGTATTATTCTTTGACATTGACGTATCCTAATCCTTTATTGTCAGGATTTAATTAAATATAATCACCACGTTTTTTTTAAATAAATCGATTCTAAATTTATAGTGTTCACCCTTTCAAGAGACAGATTCATAAAGAATTTTAATTGTTATTACAGTAACAATCTGTGAATGTCCGCACACATGCAGGTTTCCTCACGATGTTTTCCTTCACCGTCAAGCACGAGATGAATTATAATCACAAATTAAGCACATGATGCTTGTCCGAGTTTGAATCCACGATCATCGGCTAAGATTCACGCGTTCTTACCACTGGGCCAACTCGGCTTATGTTAATGTTATTTACAAAATTATATTTTTTACAAGATGTATAATATGTAATGTAAAGAATCTTCAAATATACATACATAATATGTAGTATTTAAAGGTAACAATATTCAGTGGATTTGTTCACTTGAATAAAAAGAAAGTACATCGAAGATCTAAGTATCGACACTGTGAACTAATTATAATCTTTGTTAAGCTAAAGGTTATAATAAAAACAGGTGAACAGTTGCGTAACTGACTCTGAACCGGGAAAAAGACCGTTAAACTAATCGACACCATAAAACTCACACTGGTTCCATTGAAAGTAAGAAGTTAAAATGGATCGACATTAATTAATAGAATTTTTATATGTATTTTTTATTCAATTAGATGTCTTTCATTTACATATAATATGTTTAATAAAAACTTTTTTGTTTTATTTTAATCACTTGGGTCAATTACACAACAACGAATATGTGTAACAATGTTTTGTGTACATTGTATAATGTGCATCCTGTTACTGGCTGTCAAGGTTGTTCTTTTTTTTTAAAATGATAAATAGGCTATAGCTCGCACGCGTTGCAATGATTCTTGAAATATTTTTTTAAGTTTTTTTTAAGACGCACACGCCATCTATTGCACTTTGATGGTACTAACCCGTTACGCAACGCAAGTCCCATATTTGCTAAATGTTTATTAAAACGTTATAATGATACTTTTTGAAGACGAAATTCCAAAGCAAACCATATCCATCTTGGTCGCTAATGCTAACATTTAGATTGTAACCTTATTTTATACGTAGATCTGTAGACACATCAAGCTGGGTCATTTTATAGCCTAGTAAAGTTTCCATTACCGGCAGGCACAGTTCCAATCTGTTAAGATCAGTTATATGGGTTTATTTATTGCTTGATTCAAGTATGTGGAGATTGATGGATGTTGATCATGTGAAGATACCACTGCTGTCCTCATTCAAACAATTAGAAATAAAGACTTTTATTTAAAAAAATATATTTACATTTGTAAAAGTATTGGAATAAATTACAAACGGTTTCGCGATAATTGTAATTGTAATATATTTAAATATTAATGCGTTTACATTACCTATCAATTTGTATGTATTGAAACGTGACATATAATGATCAATTACAAAAGTATTTAAGGAATTACTGTAATTTGTAAGCAATTTGATTTTTCTTACAATTTTATTGTTTATAATTTTTTTATTCGATGTATGTATATAAACAAGGTTATTTGTAACGACCCATCAACCTCGCAGGACTAGATAGCTAACACCATAAGCAAAAACTTTTGTTCTACGACTTCGGATATAACTCAATAGATGAAAATAAATAATTATTTGACATGTTTTTGTCGTACTGTCGTGACATTTGTAGGTCTATATTTCATTCATACACGAAAGGCCGACGCGACACGTCGATCTTTGCGTTGCGCGTAGATTTATAAACGTTCAAGCGGGAAATTAAATTAATAATTATTTTTGTATGAAAATAAAATCTAACAAATTATTAAAAATCGTAGAACAAAAGTTGTTGCTTATTGTGTAAGCTATCTAGTGCTGCGAGGTTGCTGGATCATTTCAAATAACCCTGTATACATTATACTCACGTATTGGTAGTCAAAGAAATAACTACCGCAGGTTCGACAAAGGAGATCTGATCTGAGAAGAATTGGCGAAACTGAACGTGTTTTCTATAAATAAATTAATAATCAGAATGCGCTCTTTACAGCTTTTAGCCTTAGAAACATTTTTAAGTGTTTCTTGAGATCCTGTTGTACAAATATTTTATTATTCAAACAAAATCATTTATAAAGGTATTTTATTATACATATTATGTGTTATTAGCGTTTTGCCCGCGGTTTCACCCGCGTAGGCTCGGTCCTGTGGGAATACGGGGACAAAATGTACCCTATATTACTCGTTGATAATGTTGCTTTCCATTGGTGAAAGAATGATTGAAATCGGTTTAGTGACTTAGCCGTGAAAGCGTCACAAACAAACAAACTCATGTTCGCATTTATAATATTAGTTAGGATATATATGGTATGTAGGTACTATTTAAAACTAATTAATTTAATAAAAAAACATACGAGTAACGACTGTGGAACGTTTTTGAATGCTAATGAACACAAACAATAGTTGTTGTTTTTAGTTATTTTGATGCTAAATTGATGTTGATAAAGGAAATAAAGACGTCGATTAACACTCCATTAGCAGACACGTCAATTAATAGCTCGGTATAAGATTTCTGGAAATGAAGCTGAGGTGTTTTCTAACCGGTATTTTATAATTATTGACTGGTAATGATTTATCTAAATGTATTTTGCTATACCGTGTTTTCGTATATTTGATTCAAAGTTCGGTTTAAAATTATATTTAATTTATATACTTATATAATAATTACATGTTATTTTCACAACTGTGTTATTTATATAGCGAGTTATGTTAATTAAGTTAGCATAAATGTAAAAGAAACCAATATTATCTTGCAGTAACCTTAGCACGTGACAAAAATAAATCTAAGTTACTGCATTATAAAGTTAAATTGTGTTATTTTTTTATATTTATTGTATTCACCTATTGTTATTTGTTACGTCATTTTCATATTGAAAATTTTATTTAAATATTTTTATCAAATTAAAATTAGTCCACATAAAAGGTTAATTAAAGCTTACAGTAATAAATATATAATAATAGTATTAACACAAGGATAACATGTAGAGAATCATGGACTCACTTTGTTAAATTTCCAATTGAGTTCCTCTAGAACTTGTACCCAATTCATATGATAACTTTTTCCATCTCGTTTATATTTTTCGCAAGGCGGCCTCGTCATCAAACATTTCTTTCCCATTTTGTTAATTACTTGTTGTCTTAACACTACACCCTCGTCGTCTGATATTTCGGATTTCATTAATGAAATACTCGTAGCATCACATTTATTAACTATTTTAAACATTTTTTTAGGAAACCATTTCAGTCCGACACGTTTAAATGCTGACATATTACTTATTAAATCATATGTATTAATTATCTGCTTAAAATCGCTAAAAGGATACAGAAATATAGAGTTAAAATTAATTTTGTAACGATAGAGGCGATGTAACGAGGTCGAAATGCGTTCTTCCGGCAAGATTCTGTTGATAATGGACGCGAAACATACTAATATAGCTAAACCATCATAACAGTTTTGTTAATTTTTTCTTGATTACGTAAGCGCTAGGAAACAATGAAAACAAATTAATGTCATAAAATTCAACACTACGATTTAATGTTTCTTTTAACTTGACACTTCCAATTCGTCTTTGTTACCTATTTTACATTGTTATTATCGAAGTAAACATTTATCATAGGCGAGCCTTATTTATAATGAAGGAAAACAATCATTTCGAATATTTTCATTTACCGTTTTGTTTATCATGAACTATTTACCTTCCTTCATAGTCTTATAATGTTAATACATAGTCTACTTTAAATGTTTAAATAGCAAGTCATGAGCGACGTAAAGAGTCATCTTAATTAATCCATGTTGAATTAATTGCAATGACCCGGATGATCACAGTGACCGTACCATTTTGTAACGAAACTCGAATCGTAGCGCCCCTATCAAGAACCGGTCCGCGCCTGCCCTTGCCAGGAAGTGGGGCAGTAGAAACTTGGAACCCACGTGCAATAACGACCTTCAAGACATAACCGAAAACAAATATAAACCCGAATTTCATAAGTTATTAAATGTTGACATGTCGAGATAGTTCAATTTGAAAAGGTAATGAGTATTTAAAAGAAAAAAATAATTATGTTTTCGTATTCATGTAAAAAGAGTATTCAAAGTTATGAATTTGGTTGTTTGGTGTTTGTTGGTTGTAGCTGGTAGATATAACGAACAACTCGGTTTTTGTTTTTTTTTTTAGACTGATAATCTTTTGTTTGAAGAAATAGAATTTTAATATCAATTACACTACACATCCAAAACACCTTTCACAACCCTACTAAATTAAAGACATGTCGAACTATGTTTTTCATTTAGATTATATACTACGTATAACATACAGACATATTAAGCTGTACATTACAATCATTGGCTAAGACGTAGACGGTATACTAGTAAACATCCATTACGAGGAGGTAATTACCGGGTTACTTCTATCACAAATGGAAATGATCCAGGCGCTAGGCGCCTTGAAATGTTTCATAAAGCGCCATAGTAGCGGTATGTCGTTCTAATGGTTATATTATGTGTTGCGTTCTCTAATTACCATGTTATATACCTGGCGGGATTACGTCACACCGTAAGGCCGACCACCTAAGTCGACAAAATTAAAAATCGATTAACTACTAACACTTTAAATAATTTCGGAGCACTATAACTTTGTTTCATTTTTTAAAGGTGATAATATTCCACATCATTTTGTATAGTGAATAAGTGAAAATGAAACGGTGTACCTTTGATATCATGAGCGATATAAATTATAACGTATTCCATAGCATTGTGCACGGTCGATTACCGACCTAATGACTAAACAAGCTACGGACGAACTGCGACCCACCATTCGTGTCAACTTTAAAACACTTTCTCTAAACCGATGAATTTATTATCACATATTAGCTAAATAGTAATTATTTATGTAAGAATTTGTGAACATATGTTTCTATATTGTTTAATTCGTTGTAAATTTTTATGCAATCCTGTATTCGTTCGAAGGCACGTACGTACATAGCTACGCATTTTTTAAATTTATTTTTATGTGTTGCTCACTTGAAAAGAAGATGAAATATTTACCAGTTCAATACTAGTAAAAATAATTATATATGCAGTTATTGCAATATCTGTCTTAAGTGAGTTTCGTAAATAATTATATACGTATAGAATATAAAATTATTTAAAAAATATTGCTACTATACACACTGATCTTTGACCTTTGTCTTACTTAATTGTCTTATTACAAAATTGTAACATAACGTCTTTCAAATTGTAGATTTCGTCATTTAATTTGAAGAGGTTCCATTTAGAAATCGGTTTCATAAACATTATATAAATACCAAAAAATAAGGCGCCCCTTGTGTAACTAAAAAGGTAAAATTTCTCAGTAAAGTTAAACAATTATTATGATCCTATATTACGACGAATTCGTCGAATTACTGTTATAATGATATCCTATTTCTTAGATATCATCGCAACTAGCCTCCCACGGCGTATTATTTCCTTTTATAAAGTACCACATAGTCGAGGTAATATAATCTTTTTGTTTGTTATTAACAAGATCTAATTTGAAGAATTTTTAGTTATCAACTTCGTTACGAAGAAAACGAAGGTAAATAATCTGTCGGATCAACATTGCTTACGAATGCGGCAGTCGAAATAACAGGAAATAAAATATTTCACTTACACTGGTTTGAAAGTTACTTGACTAGGACGGGAAGCGGTTGTCTGGTTCGCTTAAAAAGATTAAGGAAGCGAGAAAAAAGTTATTATATAATGTTCGCATCAAGCCCTAAGTAGTTACTAAGAGTTGTCTCATAACGTGTATGATTTTTACGACTCTTTGTTTTCGTCCATATCATATCTATATTAATTTGTGGATGTGTGAAGACGATTGGGAACTGCCAATCAATTTCTACCGACTACAAAAAAGGAGGCGGTTATCAATTCGTCTGTATGTTTTTTTTGCGTTTGATAGTTAATTCAGCTTCATCAAAGCGTTCTTGAACAAGGAGGTAAACTATACAACTTTACGCTACGAATTTAGGAACGAAGCATATATACGGCAAACAAACTAGTAAACTGTAGGCAACTCGGGTGTAACCGCTGAGCACGGCTAGTTATTTATATTACAAGTTAATAATTCAGTTGTTTACTTATTTAAAATTGTATTAACCTTGCTATCTGTAGATAATAGGTAACTTATAAATCACTGTATTTTAATACTAATAGTATGTACTCAATGATTTTATGAAGTTAACTTTTTTTTACGGCGCTTTAAAAATATAGACAAAGAAATAGAAATCGTTGCTGCGACTTGCCATTACCCAATGTATTTAGTTTAGGTAACATATTGTTATAAGTATAACAGAACATATTTCAAAGTGGTTGTAAAATAAGTGATTTCCATCCATCTTCAACATATACAGGGTGTAACAAAATTAAATTTTATTTGGGGTAAAATTTTTGCTTAGAATTTTTAAAATGATTACATAAATAGAACCGACTCATGATAACTAATAACCACTTCACGTGTCGGACACGAATTTTGTTACACTCTGTATTTAAGTTACAATTCGAACAATAACCTTCATAGTGACGATGCTCATTGAAAATAATGTTTCGTAAAATATATTTCTATTTACGATATGGTGTATTGTATGGCATTACTTAAGTATGTATCAATACTTTATCACAGGAAGTCGAATGTCTATTGAAGCGTGTCTTTCATGTCGTATTGATGTGTCGTAAACAATGGCACTAAAAGCTTGTGGTGATGTGGTTCGCCACGTAAGGACCGTTACCTATTGTATGTGTGTAAGAAAAATGTTTTCCTTTTGTAAGTATTGTGGGAAAACCGTTTGGAGCTGGTACGTATTTCGACATATGTCTCAGGTTACAGCTTATGCTTTAATTATTTAATATATAAATTGAAAATTACCTTCATGGTGATATTTCGTATTAAGGCAAAGCCTTACCAATGATGCTTCTCTATAGATATCGCTCGATATTAGATATCACTCCAAAAATATGAGTGTATTGATTTTGATTAAATCTCAATGTTTATTCCATCAAATAAACAGCAGGCAAATGTTACGACGCTTCGGTCGAGAGCGTGGCCGAATTTTCAGTATTTTAACAAAACACTATTCGTCACATCTCTAATTCAAACCTATATAATCTTAGTCTATGTGAGTTGTCATGAAAACTATAGTTCAATATGTGTCCTGGAAGTATTTTTCAAACGTCTGGTATATTATGAGTCACCGCTATCATAAATTTTATTGTGATTCATCAAGCCCCCGACAGTTACAATATTGACCTTGCCTCATGAATAAATAAAAACGGGAAGAGGACTTAGATACGTACGCGATCGATAAAAATAAAATCCTCGGAACCCTTCTTTGAAATAAGAGCAAAATTCTCAAGTGATATTTCCAATCTTTTGAGCATTCAAGCGTTACTTAAAAATTCATTAATCGAAAAAAGGGTGACATGCCAAAGGGGGCACAGAAGTACTGTACTGGCTTGGTACTTTCATTAATTGGAAGGATATTACAGCAAGCGATAAAGTACTTTTAACTTAGTAAATATAGAACTCGAAAATTAAACTAAACAATCAGAATAAACCACAACCTCGCGTTTAAAATTGTCGCATATTTGGTTAACAGTAAAATAAAAATTCGACCACAATTATATACACATAATGTATCTATCTATTCTGACTTGCGTATTAATAGGGAAAGTCTTAATTGTGAACAGGAAAATATGTTCCTTATCCTTAAAACACGTAAATTTAAATATCAACGCAAATGGGTTGTCATAACGACAAAAAGCGTTAGCAAATGTTTCGTTATTAGGAAAAAAAATGTTATATACAATACTATATATTTCACAGTTGAAGTCCATATAGGTACTTAAAAAAATGTATGAATTGTCACTAGAACAATTCAGTCGTTACACTTTCACTGGCTCTAATGGACGCTTAAATAAGCCATTACGATTTAACCTTTAGTAACTGTAATTGATGGGTCGGTCGTTTTACGTGTAGGAATGTAAAAAAACCTTGGTAAGTTTAGAGAAACCATGCTTATAAATTGGTTACCTTGACGTGTTGTAAAATTCAAACAATATGACATAAAAAATATCGAATGTAAGCAAAAGTAGGTTATCAAATTAATAATAAAAGTTACAAATGGAATATTAATATAAATTCCATCGAGACAAGTTCGATAATATAACTTATATACTTGGATCAAAGTTTAGGATGTACCCGTGTGAAACAATTTAAGCTACATAAGATATCTGAAGCGATTGCGAAGATCGCAGCCGCAAGCCGCATCCTCAGGCAGGCTACTTGAAACGAGTTGAACCGCAGCCGGTGGGAGCTAGGAGTAATCTCGTTAAGTGCTCGCTCGTACATTGACCCGAGTTAGCGATAACAAAAAACCGGGAAGATGAGAGGTGCACGGGACGATTGATTGAAATAAATTACAGGTTTATAGGGCGTAAAGTTAGCTCACATAAGATTGACTTGTACAACTTGCAAAGTGGATAGATTTCGTGAATCTGAAGATTGAGGGATTTTGAATCCGAGCGAGTTTATGTGCTTAAATCTTGTTTACAATTAATATCTTTATAATAAGGAAATCAGCATGTTTTTACTTATTAAAATATTTATGAATGCACTCCAAAACATTGTAATGAGCAGCCCTAGTCGTTAGAAAAGGAAAGTTATTTGAATAAAACTGTACACATTTGTACCTAAATTTGTATATATTTAAAATCAGTATGAGCAAATGTATACAAAACATTCTAACAAATGTAAATTTAGCATATTATACAAGGTAATATGAAATAAGTATACCGGTAGTAACTCGCGTCGTAATATGTTACAGTAGCTATGTAATTAAGAGCAGGGGCCGAATTCTACTAATATGTGACGATTGCGATACATTTTCGATTCAATTCTATACCAACTATTTATTTACATTAAAACCTTAACTAAATACAAATAACATTTAATAATAACTATTATACAAGTCGTGACCGCGTGGAATGGTGGCAAGAATGCTAGCAGCATTTCCCCTTTGAATCGCAATTCCGATTCTCTGGGCGAAAAATGAACCAGCCCTCCTGTCACCAGTGGGGCAATAAGGCGGGGAGTAATATTTATATATATATTATAGTAACTTTGACTATTCCTTATTTATTCTTATCGGGCCCGAACCGATTTGACGTTAATATATATTACATACCGTTATGTCAAAACCAAAATGTATAGTTAACTATTATTCTAAGTTAGTACTTTACTTGGTGGTAGGGCTTTGTGCAAGCTCGTCTGGGTAGGTACCACCCACTCATCAGATATTCTACAGCAAAATAGCAGTACTCGCTATTGTTGTGTTCCAGTATGAAGGGTGAGTTAGCCACAAGGGACATAACATCTTAGTTCCCAAGGTTGGTGGCGCATTGACGATGTAAGCGATAGTAAATGATAAACAGCAGGGATCGCTTTTCGATTTCGATTGCGTTAAAATGACAACTTGTTAGTAGAATTGTCCCCCAGTGTTCGCAAACATACGGTTAGCACCTTACTCGAGGCTGGGAACAATTTTATTATCGAATGTTTTGGTTTCGACTGCAATGTTTTTGACGCTGGAATTTTTTGTTATTATTTAAAATGTTTAAGATTATTGACTCACAATGAACGACCTTGCACACAAATGTTGTTTTCATATAGCTGTGTTTAATTAAACATCTCTTTCTTTCATTGAAATTTGAAAGAAGAAAACCTATCTATTTTTTTTATTTCATAGGAAGGCGGACGAGAGTATGGGCCACCTGACGGTAAGTGGTCACCAACGCCCATAGACATTGGCATCGTAAGAGATGATAACCATCGCTTACATCGCCAATGCGCAACCAACCTTGGGAACGAAGATGTTATGTCCCTTGTGCTTGTAATTACACTGGCTCACTCACCCTTCAAACCGGAACACAATAGTACCAAGTACTGCTGTTTTGCGGTAGAATATCTGATGAGTGGGCGGTGCCTACACAGACGAGCTTGCACTAAGCCCTACCACCAAGTAAATCTATTCATCTATTCATACATAGCAGCTTATGAATCTCGCACTGTTTGGTAAAATTCCCTTCTTTAGAAAAATAGATTCATTGGGATGTAATACGTCATATTAAAATATACACAACGTAAAATAATTTATGTTTTAAGGTACAGATTAAAGTTTTATAATTTAAAAAATACGATATACGAACTGTTGATGAGTCTATGTCGAAACCACAGCTCGATAAAGGCAAACATACCTCGGGGCTATACAACACGAAATCAAGTGAAGGTCAATGCGATTGTGACCGGTAATAACACACGGATTTGATTTCATTTAATAATACCAACATTACGTCACGCCAGCTGCATCTCTATGAAAGGATTTTTTTTAAAAGCTTTGCAAAGTTATATCATTACTAATTAACATAATTCGGAACAATGAGTGTCAAAAAAAAATATAATTATGTATGTAGATACTATCTTCTGATGGACTGATGCGACAGCTTCACATTAATTTATGAAAATATTTTAATTAAATGTATAAATATCGAACATTTTCAATATAACCCTATTTTCTGTACCTACTCTACATAATAGGAACCGCTTGTTCCTTGAGTAAACGGATGTCAACATTTCACTTAAATATTTTTACGTTCACAAATAGTTTTTCACCACTACACTATAATCACTAATGTATCCATCCACACTTCACAGTTTAATGTCTAAACTTTAAATGTAGTTGAAAATTTAAAATATAATTTAACAATATAAACGAGTCCACTTGGTGCACGTTCAAGGAAAACTAATGAATTAAAATCGTATAATTAATAACGAATATAACTAATTATTATTATATCATAAAATGTTTTAATAACAAATAGCCAAAGAACAAAACTTTTAAGTTCAATAACACATCGAGTAAGACCTCCTTATTTTGAAGCATGTTTAATTTCTAATGCAATACCATGTAAGCTATTTTTTATCTGTCTTAATAATATAACGTGGATTGGCCTGGATATTTTGTCAGAAGCAATACACTTTGGCGGACCGAAAACAAATTCGCATGAGTTATCCAATCCAAGAGCGTGAAAGGCCGGCCGACATATGGTAATATGTTAGAAATTGGAAAACGGTGATCCGTTCGACGGTACTTCACATAATCGGAATTCGGATTAATTTAATTAGAAACGTTACATGGTATTTATTTCCTTTTTTTTTGTTATTTTAAAAGAATAATAAGTATAATATTATATTATATAATGATATACAAATTAACGAGCAAAGGTTATCAAAACGTGTTACAAAAAAAAAGAAAGAGCCGAGGTTGCTTAATGGCTAGAACACCGTGGACCGAATATAACTGATCAAAAGCGTTTGTGTTTATAATTTCATCTCGTGATCTGCGGTGAAGGATAACATCGTATGTTTGCATTTTTTTCATGTGTCATTTGAAATTCTGTCATTCGTGTGTCACCAGCATTGGAGCAACGTGGTGGAAAATGCTCAAAACCTCAACAGGAAAGGCAGCGTGTGTCAAATAGTGGGGCATGTAGAGACGGCGATTTTACTTTTTTTTATTAAAATAAAATACGAACTCTTCACGATGTTTGTGAAGTGTATGAAGCAATATAAAAGTGAATTGCGGTATTTTTTTTACCGTATATACATACTAGAGATGCGCCGAATATTCGTTAGGTATTCGGTATTCGGCGTATTCGGCATCTTTTTCACTATTTGTATTCGGCCGAATTATTCGGTTTTGGTGCCGAATATATTCGATTATTTGGTTCAAGTATTTCTATTTCCTTGCCCACATGACACAGTATAGAAATGAAAGACAAAACGTCTTATGTAAGTTTCATGTTAGGTATATTATAAATCAAAATTCTATGAAGAAGCAATTAGACTTCAAATCAAAATTTATCCAGTCAACATATTTATTTTTAACCTAGTTTTTTTATTGTATAGTTAGGCGAACGAGCATATGGGCCACCTGATGGTAAGTGGTCACCAACTCCCATAGATATATGGCATTGTAAGAAATGTTAAACACCGCTTACATCGTCAATGCGTCACCAACCCTGGGAACTGTCCCTTGGTTTGACCGTTGTGTCTGTAATTACACTAGCTCACTCACCCTTCAAACCAGAGCACCACCTAGGTGGTACCTACCCAGACGAGCTTGCACAAAGCTCTACCACCAAGTAAGTACTGCCAGGAGCACTTAAAAAGACTGGCTAAATTAGTTAAACGTGCATATTTAGACATGCTTTGTCCACCAATCAAAACCGAATAATTCGGCCGAATATCCGGTTCGTTAAAAATTAAACCGAATAGTATTTGGTATTCGGTTATTCGGTGGAACGACTATTCGGCGCATCACTAATAAATACATAAGCTGGTCATGTTTTTTCTTTATAGAGTATAAATATTCATTTGTAACGGCGGTTGATCGTCAACATTAAAAAGGTAATTGCACAAAAATAATATTATACACACATTTTATACTTTAGTAAGGTTTATTTCAATTGTTATTTCATATAAGTATAAAAATATTTAAAAAAAAAATAGCAGGCAAAAGCCAAACTTTACTGCAAATCGATCAAATTTCGTGAAAGTCTTGATCCTAAATTATTAATTAACGCTCGCTCTAAAGTACGAGTAGCTCTCTTGAGATGACTTCTAATATTGGATTTACTCTATGATAAAACGTTTGATACTTGTATAGTAAATCTTATTGAATTTGTAGTCGAAAACGTCACGTCAGAAAGAACTTAATACCTTTTCTCACTATTTGCAAACCGTTATAAATCATTAGCTCGTTAATCTATAAAGAACATAACAAAAGGGTTTCCCAGAAGCGATGCGGGTAGAAATTCCACTCTTATGAGCTTTTAGACAAAGCAGTGGAGTAAGGTAAGAAAAAAAGCCATATAAAGTTTCACTTTCATTGTGAAACGAGCACTATTGTATGCGACACTGCAGCGGATGACGCTAGACGCCATTTTGTGGCAGCTCCCATTTAGAATTTAAAGTTACAAAGGGTTGACCCAAAAACATTTTAAAGCGCAATATTTCGTAATAAATTAAGACATAATTGTATTAATAGGAAAATATAAAAACAGTTCAGTATCATTTTCTCCTTTGTAAACTGACTGTTTTTTGTTTGGTAGCTATTGTCGTACTTCAGTGTTATCAATAACACATAATTGGAAATAAGGGTAGAGCAAAAATGTTCGAACAAATGCAAAATCTTCTATGTTTTCATCAAATGTTCAATAATGACAATGGTGAAATTATCACTGAGCGATCACTAGTTTTATTTCAGATTAATCCTTAATTTTTACACAAAATAGAGCAATTCTCTGTATACATTTATTGTTTTTCTATAATTACTTATACATTAAAATATTAAATTTCATTAAAATCAACTAACTATCTTGGTACGTATGTATGTAAAGATGTCAAGACGAATCTAGTTTTATATCTACATATTAATGCATATTCGTTTAATATGTATTTGGATTAAGTGTAAATATTGTAGCATGAATTTATTTTAATTATACTAATATACCTATATTAGGGTGTTTCACTTTGTTAGGAGTAAAAAAAAAATATGATATTTTTCCAGACTTTGCTCGTTTTTCGAGTCTCCCTAAACTTAATGATTTAAATTCAAAATCTCAGGAAGATTGGACAATATTAAGGGGTTGCGCAAATGGAAAATATAAGTGGGAAAAACGAAAATTTTATGTTAAATTACCTTTTTTCAAAATAGCACAGTATAGTGTAATTATGTCAATCTCAAATAAAAAGACACACATTTGCTTAGAATACAATATAAATATTAATTATATATTATAAATTTTGCATTTATTTTATTTATTAATTAGATAACGATATAAGTTGCAACCTCGTCATTTGTTTGCTTCGTGACGCCTCTCCTGCGTTGCTCGACGACTCTTGGCACGAATTGTTTCTATTCTTCATCTTTGACAGAAGCTTTGAATTATTTTATTAAAGCAATCATCTTTCTGCTGTATCATTGGCTGCCTTGAGACCATAGACCAAGTCACTAATCTGGTCTACAATATTCACTTCTGTCGTTAATACCGAAAAACTCGAAGAAAGTTTTTGTTTTACTAGTAACAAAGTCACTAATTTAAAAATAATTCTGAATCCTTCATACCCCTTGACTTAGTTCTGTATTAGACGCTGAAGAGTCTAAGAAACCAATGATATGGCGACGTACATCAAATTTATCCACTTCTTTAAGAACAACTCAAGCAATTTCCTCACCCGTGCCTTTAACGGAAACTGGGACGCCAAGTAAATGCTCGAAATGTTTGCAGTTACAAAAACAGCTACTCTATCCTCCAGATTATTGATGGAAGGACCGATGGCAAGAACTAACTGTACCAGTGTAGAACTAATGGTAGAGGGTTCTCAAATAAAGATTTTTCAATTTCTTTAACCAAAGGGTTCTGTTTGCAACTCAAGCTCAGGAGACGGTGAACGGCGATATAGAAATATCTGAGACATCATGACCCAGGCTTTTAGCGATTGTATTAAAAGAAGTACCAGCTTGCCGATTGGATAGTTTTTCCCAACCCCATGTGGTTGTGAGTGTCCGATTTACTGCTGATAAGGCGAGAAATAAATTCGCTATCCTCGTCACTTGATAGTGATAAAGCAGGATCTTGTTGAAGACTTGTTGCGACTGAAATAACACTATAGTGTTACTTTCTTCCATCTCTTTTAAGTGTTTCTTATTAACATCATAAATTTTTTCTTGTTTTTTAATCTTTTCTGCAAATTTTGACGAATATCTTTTGTCTCATTGACGGACTCATACGAATATCTCTCTACATATCAAAAATAATTTATCTTTATTAATATACTACTCATTTTCATTATATTTTAGCTCGCAATATCAAATAATTTGTCAAGATAGCTTTTCCATTTTTGCTTTTTTCTATTAGCCGCTTCCGAGTTTCTCGATTTGTCTAATTCCAAAGATTGGTTTTTCTAACTGTTATATACCGGCTCGAATATTTTCCTCTGTCAACAGGAATATTAATTCTCATCCATATGATTTGCAGTTTTGAACTTGTCAATTTGGCAGCTTCAGAAAGAGTTTCTTTTATTTCTATGTGGTGGTAAATAAACACTAACAACACTTGTTCTTTAGAAGGAAGCCTAGCTCCCAAAAAGTGCATAAGTTAACTTATCATGTAACCAAATTCATCTTTTTTACTCATTTAAGAGTCTAAATATGCTTAGTTGGTTCAATATAAAACACTAACAACATTTACTATCCTCCAATGTACAAAAAAATAACATTAAAAATTTACCCTACACTGATGACGTACTAGTTGTATGAGAAAACTTTATTCGTGTTGCGCAACCTCTAGACATTATCCGATTATGGTGATTTTTGGTATATGAACTCTGTGTATGAGTGGTATCAAGAATTCGAGCAAAGTCAAATGAAAATCGAAAATAAAAAAAAATGAAACACCCTAACCTATATATACTATAACTATACCTTTAATATACCTAGCTAAGGTTAGAGTATGGATACAATATAGATAAATTATATGTTACCAATATTTTTAAGTCGGAGTTAATATTACTTAATTACATCATTACATTTGGCGGGAAAATTAGGAAGATAAGGAACAATAATTATAGCCGTTCCGTATTGTTTTATTTAAAAAGATACCGTTAAACGAAGTTAAATATCATTTTAAGTAAAAAAACAAAGTTTACAAAGATTTTATGATATGTCTTCTTCTAGTCTTTATTGTCTTGTATTAGAAATAGTATTTATACATTCTAATATTAATAATTCTGTATTTATAAATCCTAAAAAATCGTGAACAAGCGAGTTACTTAGACGATGACGACGAGGGAAAAGCCAACATGTGAATACCAAGGGGCGTTAACTGTGAGATGCTCATTAGTAGATTTTAAACCTATGGCTTAGAATAATAGCCGGCCATTTTCTTATAGTAAAAAATTCTGATATTTAATAGTTCGTTAAAATTCATTTAACACTTTGTAATGTTTAAATAATGATTTGAATGATATGAACATCATTACTTATGAATCGAATGGTCAAATATCAAAACCTTGTATGTCATGTCATAACTTCGTCATAAATGATTCTATTTTGGTAAGACAACTTATTTCTCAATTTAGTTACCAGTTAAAAGTTCAAATATTTCAAGGTAATTTTTTTAAACTTGCAGTCTATTAAAATAGATTTATATATAGAATATACATTCTATAATAGTTGAAAATGGACGAAGCGTTATTGTTATCTATATAACATAAAAGTATGTATTTACAACAGATGTGTAGTATATGTAATGTATCAGTTGTCTGGTTTCCATATACAAGCTCTGCTTAGTTTGGGATCAGATGGCCATGTGTGAATAATGTCCCAGAATATTATTATCTGTTATTTTTATTATAAAATAGTTGTCAAAACATATAAGTTACGAAATTTTGATGCATACGTAATTACCAATTTGTAGGCATCAAAATTTGTAGGTCATGATTGCCCTTAAAGTATATGCTGAAAATTAAGGTAGATATTATTATACGTCATACATAGAAACTACTGGATGGATAAAAAATACGAAAAGGTTGTTGTAATATGCTATATTAAAATAATGTTTACTAAGATATAACAATAATAATAAAAGATTTATCAGGATAAAACATGTTAGATCTTTATCAACACGATCGAAGTTTGTATAAGAGACCGAATTAAATTATATTTTAATACAATTATGAATAGTAAGACTATTTAAAGGTACATAATAATTATGTTGTTTACTGTCAGCCTGTTATTGATGTATTTTGCATAAAAGTGCGCTATCTGTGTTATATACTTATTATATATTAGAACATTCGTTCTAATATTATAGTAAACTATTTTTGTCATGTCGTAATGTCATATGATTAGATCAATCAACTTTATCTTTTTTTAGTATTTTCTATATTACTACTATACATAACTATTGTTACTTTTGTTGGATGTTCTGAATAAATACTATATTTATTTATATATATTAGGTAATAAGGACATAATAGAAGTAAGGTATATAATATACAAATGGTAGGCAAAGCGGTTCTCTCGTCTTGTAGTGGTTTAGAGCATTTTTCACGATGATGCAATGCGGATTGGTCTAATCAACCAGACATATGGTAGATTTTCATCATTCACATGTAGTCACTCACGATGCTATCCTTTACCGCCGAGCACGAGATTAAATGTAAACATATTTAGAGAGCACATGAAAAGTCCTTTGTGTTTGCCCGGGTTTGAACCCGCTATCTTCAACACATATACACTTTAATTTAAAATGATTGATCTCGAAATAAAATCCCTGCGAAAGCAAATTATCATTCTGTGCGGTTTCGTTGAAACGAGGTCTGTGTGTCAGTTATGAAAGGAAATAGCCTATTTACAAAGACCTATGATCTTTACATATTGTATGTAACTAGATATATGTTTATATCTAGGAAACAACATTATCGTCAACAGTGGTATATAATTCAATATTTACATAATATTACAGTAGAATTATGTACGTGAAAAAGGTCAATGGACCTTGAATTTTTTGAATTGTTAAATATTTGCTTAATGATAATAAACACGATGTCGCTCCTTATCAAAACATAGGAAATGTTACGCATCAGTCATTTCATTTGAATATAGATTCTTAAATTCTTTTTTTTATTTTAAATAGCATAAACGAAAGTTAGATTTTTTTTTTTAAATATATAAACAGAATAAATTACACAATGAACAAAATTAATTCATACCATTACGATGCTTCTTTGACAACTATCTAAAAGAAATTTCAAGGCGATCAAAATAATCATTTTGCGTTTTCTTTAACGTCGTAATAAATTCGCGTTTATTATTTTTGTATAAAATGAACAAATGCAATGATAAATATACCTTATCGCTACAGACGCAAACGTAGTTCGGATTGCAGTAAGCGCAGTCGCATTCCGCGCATTCGCTCCAGAAAATCTCGCCGTTACAGCCGAGCCGGCTGCCGGTTTCCACGTCCACCCACGTCGCTCGCTTCATCAGGACGACCACTCACAATAGTTATACACAGTCAACCATAAAACATCACCGGTCTTGAAATATATTTGATAAATAAAACACACACTGCACAAATCCAATGCAAGTAATATAAGTAATGTTGATCACTCGGACGTACGAGGTGAATGGAGAAAAAAAATGTTCCCGTTAGAAGTTTGTGAGCAGATGATGGATAGGATCGCGAGCGTGGCGGCAGGACCGCCGCGCTACGGCTCATCGAACAGACTGCGACTCGAGTGCTCGAGTGCTCGCGGCTCGCGCTGTACAGGGCGCGCGTACAATCCCCTGGCGCTCACCTACGTGCTCAAGTAGGAAGTCCTCGACAACACTTGATTCAAAATGTTTAAAAACAACAATTTTTATATACTAAATAAAAATAGTACAGACGAAATAAAATTCGTCTTCTGTTTGTTGAAATATGGCAAACAAAAGAATGGCTGAACGCGGTTACCAAATTGCAGACCAGAATTGTTAGTAAATTTTAATATTATTTATACTCGGATATAAATGATTGCAAACAGAAACATTCACAGTTGAGCATCACACAGAAAATTGCATTATTTTTTTTTGAAAATATTGTGTTCTTTAGTGCAGAAATTCTGTTTCATAGTAAATGGCATTCATTCAATACGTGTTGATAAATATCCGTAACAAAACACACATTCTTTTCTTACTACGAATCTCCCGTGGAGATTAAATTATTATATGTACGTATACATATGTACATTAGGTAAATTGACTACATAAAATTATTTTAAGTATAAATCAGTCTTTACTAATTCTAAAGTTATTTTGTCTACTTTGTTTGTTTTACCTATAAACAATTTTGACTCAAATTCAATCAAAATAAAATTTGTAGGTACATTATTGTTTAGGGGGCCATCCATTAATTACGTAAGGCATTTAGGGGGGGGGGGGTGCAGAGTCGAGTCAAACCTCACCCACCTGAGTAAAATCTCCAAAAAGGTCGAAAAATCGCCAAAATTACCTCGCGTAATAATGGATGCCCCCTTATGTTGTGCAGTTTTTGGGTTAGTGTATTCCGATTTCCGTAGCAATTTTTTTTTGTTTTGTTTTTTTTTTCAATTTAGTATATTATTTTTTATTTTAAATAAGGTTCGATGATAACGGTTATTGTAACTTAAATATTAAAAAAAAGTCCAAAAAAATTTACTTATAGTAACGTAATACGTTATGAGATATAATGTAGTACTAAAAACGTTCAAAATAGAAATTTGATATTAGTAGAAAGCGAATCTTAAAAAAATGCCTTAATTATTCACAGGCGAATATTTTAACTGATTTAGTTTTCACGATCTGTTACGAATGTTACAAGAAATTATGCATTCGTTTGTTGTCTTAGATCGGTATAGACTACAAAGGAATATAGAGCGGTTTTTCTTCCGCGACATGCAATGAAATGGTGCAAGATTATTTTATTTTCCTAATGCGTCACAATATGTTACCTACGATTTTACCTTCAAACAATTATTGTTTTTATTGACGCTACAATACTTGACAATATTTTAAAAGATATATTTCATAAAAAATACATATAAATTCATCTCTTGTTTTATAATTTGTTTTCTTTTTACATTTAAAAAAAAAAAGAAATTGTAATGCTTCCATGTTGTCAAGTGCTTAATATTTATTTTATTAGGTCATTGACCTTTGTTATCGTACGAATAAGAAATGTAGGTTAATTGAACAGTATATTTACTGACACGTAAACAAAAGATTATACGTATTAATCAACTCGAAATAATCAAAGCAAAGTTTAAGCGTCCAAACTTCAAACGAGCACAACACTTTCATTTCTAAAATAAAAACAGAGAAATCTCGGCTGAGTAGGACAATTCCGTGATTCGACGTTAACTATTCAATATAATTTACCACAAAGCTCGTGATTTAAGTCTTTGTTCAAATTGTTTTTAGGTCGTTGCCAGAACGTGATATGATTTTCTGTAGGCGGACTGTGTACAAAGAATTTAGTCCTTTTAGAGTATGTATGTACTATGTACCTAACATTTTGATTAATTATGTTGTGGTACTTTGAAAAAATAATATTCAATATCAAAGCTATTGAATTAAACTTGTTAGATATAATTACACAATTTTTAACCTTTGTTTAATACTAATATGTATTATATTGGAATGCGGCAATGAAAGTCAACCGTTAACCATTGATGCTTATTCTCTAAATATAGATCTCTTAGATCAGTAACCCTTATTTGGTGTTATGCGTACGCATATGATTTATGTATATTAAAAAAAAATATTTTAGCGTCACCTGACAATTAATAGCATATTAGTGACGTAATAAAATTATAATTTATAATATGTTTTATATAACACACATTACGTAATCAAATAAAAATATGCATAAAAAGTAAAAATACTTAAAACGAAAAGCGTATGTCAAAACCATAAGCTATGGCCATAAAATATGTTTAAATATTAATTGATTTTAAAATGTTTAAGATGTGAGGCAATTTGATAATGGCAGGGCAAACAACTATTAAACATACGAAACAATTATAGGCATCTGGTACATTGACGGACATTATTCTTTATATGAATCCCAATAAGTAACGATGATTGGGCAAAATTGAAAGTTATTTTATTATTCATGATTCAAATGCAGATTCACTATTCATATTTAATGTGGCGTCAATGAACTTGAAAGAGAAGTGATCACAGTACAAAATATTATTATTAGTAAAGTGTTGCCATTAATAATTATAATATTATAAATTGTTTTTGGTTTATAATAATAATGATTTAATCCTAAACGTAAACATAAATACTTAGTTACAATCACTCACATAACATTTAAGTCTTTATCGATTTCGTAAATAGTCAGTTTCGTAATACTTGCGGCGACTAGAAAATTAAATACATTGTGTAAAACTATGCTGGTTTTGTATTGAACAAAACAAGATTTAAAACAAGATCTGTTCATATTGGGGTTTCAAGTAATGTACCAGAAAGGGAACGCATCACAAAGTAATACATTTACCTTTCATAGTTATTATGATGAAATATATTGCACTTAAATTTTTGTTTCTTGTTTTAAAATAACAATTATTAACAAAGCTATTTAAATTAAAATTATCCAAATATTGAAAACATAGAGCAAAAAACTAACATCCGTTTATATTAAATTAAATATATAATTAAGGCAATCGCAACTAATGGATTATGATAACTAAAATTCCAAAGTTTATAAGTCAAATATTATTTAGCTAGCAAAAGCGCAATGCGGTATTGAGTTGCGAGTGCTGTTAGCAATCACTTCCTACAGTTTATATTCCAAACAAGCGTTGTACTTATGCCTTAACTATAAGACATAAGTACTCGGTATTAACTTAAAATACTTGGTGGTAGGGCTTTGTGCAAGCCCATCTGGGTAGTTACCACCCATTTGTAAGACATTTACCGTTAAACAGCATTACTTAGTATCTGAGGTTCCATCTTAGTTCCTGAGTATGGTAGCGTATTGAAAATGTGAGTTATTTCTTTCAACGCCAATGTCAATGGACGATAGTGACAATTAACCATCTGTAGGCCCATTTGCCAGCCCAGAATATTATTTTATATAAAAAAAAATATATATTTTGACAAGCTTTTAATTTCACCGCTCAATATGGGTGGGACGAATCTTGCAACTGCATTTTAAACCTGTTCTACCAAATCGAATGAGCGGAAATTATGCTCACACTTTTGGTGCCGGTGATAATACAATCTAGTATAATAAATTGAATTGCTTTTAGTACATGAATTAAATATAAAGTTGCTTTTAAATATTCTTTTTTTTTTACATTATATTAGTAACCGACCAAAAAAGGGACGAGGTTCTAACTTCGATTGTAATTCTGTTTTATGTTTGTACCTTTGAATTCCATTTATGAACTGGAAAATTATTTCCTGCTTGGGAGAAGATAGGTACTTCCAATTTGGTTCTATTTAAATTTGACAAAGAAGCACCTCTAAGGGTGAAGGGTAGAGAAGGGTAAAGAAAGGGAGATGAAATAATTTATGGCCTCGAATTTTATCTGAAGTCGTTTATTGTTTCTAACAGATATTTTTATTTAAAAAAATTTATCCAGTTGTAACCGTTGTTTAAATGAATTAATAACTTACACTTTAATTTAAATAATCCAAGGTTCGAGGACCTGACTTTTCGGTTGATCAGCCAGGGTCAACAACGCTTTCTGCATAAGGTTTGGTTATGTGGGCGAACGACATTATAGACACGCATGTTCAAACAGATATATGACAAGTTTGGTCATTTCGTGTTTCTTAATAGGAAAGACGACGATCAATAAACGCGATTGAGTTTAAGACATACTGTGAAACTCCACTCCCTTCGAAAGTAAAATAACGAATACATATAATTCCATTCGGTGGTATAAGGCATCGTTCGGAATGTTGAGTGCTTAGGAAGAATCTCTATGACACTTACGAGTGCCATATGAGTGAGTGTATTCGCCATTAAAAAAAGTGCTTTATCAAACGTTGAGTACAGCTTTATTTTTACCAAGATCTTTGGTCAGGTCGACGTTAACTCTTATTATAAGTACTATTAATATTTTAGTGTTATCGCTTTTGCATGCCTAGGTGGGTAATACTCAAAAGTTATTCTACCACCAAATACAATTGCTGTGTTCCGGTTTAAAAGGTGATATATAGTGTAAATACAGGCACAAGGGATATAAAATCTTAGATCTCATGGTTGGAAGCACACAGACAGTAATTAAAATGATTTACACTTCTTATTGTGCCCGTATCTAAAGGCGAAAGTGACCACTTATCGTCAGATGATGGCCCAGTTGTCAACCTTTTTGCTACAGAAAATTTCTCAGGAGAAAAAACATAATAACGTTTTAATGGCCCGCTCCGGATTGTACCCAGGATTTCGTTAACTGCGGCTTCTTAAATATCCTCTCGATGACTAGACAAACGAGGCAGTCAAACTACATATTTGGTAAATAAATATATATGAATTGAAATCGTTAAAAATACTGTCTAAAAAGCGGTATAATATGAGTAATTTTATATCGTATGTTGAGTACCGTAATAAACACGCGACGACGGCTAGCGTGTACTCAATTACATATTATAAATCCCGTTAATAAATCGGACGAAAGTATTAAAACGAGAGCAAAACCTAACAAATAAAACACGATCCAGTTTAGTAGTTTACTTTCGTTCAACCTCGACGAATCCAGGAACTAACCTTCAAAACTAAGCTGATGTATTCAAGATGCGGCGATAACAACAAAAAATAATAATAACAAATAATAATTTTATCATTAGAATTATTTACATGAAGGCCTTAAGTATATAAAAATATAGATAAAAAATAGCTACTGTACAAATTAAGATCGCGTATTCGAAGCGATGATAGCAAGAATGCTAGCATCATATCTCCGTCTAATCGTAATTCCGATCCTCTGGGCGAAAAATACGGAGCCCAGTATAGGTACAGGAACGCCAACGCTATCGAATAAGTAGAAAAACTCACACTGATTGTATTACAATGCCATTATTATAACATTGTTACGGGTTAATACGGCGTACGAAATTGGGACAGATTATTAGTAATATAATAAGTATATCGAGAAAATACATATACTTTTTTTAGAATTAGATAAGTCTGAAAAAATGTATGAGAACTTTTTAATGACGATAGACGAGTCCCTATGACGGTAAAATTTCTCATGAATCGGTACAGAAAATATGTGAGACAGGACGCCATATCCATTGTTGTTTGTAGCTGCACCTGGAATGAAGAATCTCGCGGTTCTGCGTTTTTAACAATAGTGCATGAGCATTCATACTTCTAGTCTTGAGTTATTTGTGAGAAAAGTTTTATGTTCTTGGAATTAATATGAATAGAATTGCTTTAAGTCACCAGTTATAATTGATTTAATATTCATTGATCCTAATCAAATCAGTATCAAGTAAAGTGTCACAGCTATAATTATGTTTATCTATAGTCGACCGTCGCCCAAGTCTTATTTTATTGTCATTGTCACAATTTAAGACGTAAATAAATAAGTGAAAATTTTCCTTCGAAATGGTACTAACACAATGAAAAGTTTTTACATTTTATTTTCCGTTGACAATCACAATCAAATTCTACAAATCACAAACGATTTATAGAAAATCGTTTTCGAATTTGGAACTTATATTTGCTCATACATTTTTTTTCGTTTAATATTATACTTTATTTATACACACCGTATATGATACACTTAGGTATGATATAATACATTTTACGTTCTGCAAAGATGGAAGATAACAGTCATCTCAAGGTGAACACACCTTGAGAATGGAATGTTGTAATCTTAAAGGCTAGACTATTTATAATGAGGCAGAGAAAAACTGTATCGCATATTATGTATGAATTTCGGAAAACTATTTCGTAATAAAAACAAAATATAAATACTCATATCAGCTAAGGGCACTATTTTATCACATGGGATATTTCTTGTAACCTATATAAAAATAATATTTGACTACAATATGTATATTATAAATGCTGCTTCTAGAATCTTAGGGAGCACAACTCAAAGTTCAATTTCTACACGGAACGCAGACTTGATAAACAAAAGAAAAAAAAATTTGTAACCTATTCTAACTATGCTTATTAAAAAACGAATAAAAGACGAATGGCCAAATGTTAAGTAAAAAGATTCGGTAATAATTAACCGAACTCTGTAAATTTAGTGCGAACGGCCGGATATGAACTTCCGAAGTCTAATAACTTCTTCCGTAACAAAAAATCCAAGTTTTATTACCTTCAGAAATTAAATAACTGAAAATCTTTGATATTTATTTTCAGGTTGGAATCCGTACAATTTGTTTAACAACATCTTCTCTTTCAAGACAATATCGTAATAAGTATATATAAATAATTAATATATAAAACTATTGCCCTACTATAATCAGTTTTAGTAATATAAATTTTATATATTACTAGCGTTTTGCCCGCGGTTTACCCCGCGTAGTTCCATTTTCCGTGGGAATACGGGGACAAAATGTAGCCTACTCGCTGATAACGAAGCTTTCCATTGGTGAAAGAATTTATAAAATCGGCTTAATGGTTTAGGCGTGGAAGCATAAAAAACAAGCAAAGACACTTTCTCATTTATAATATTAGTTAGGATACGTCTGCTATTTTAAGTATTTTAACCTAACGATCTGTTTCATTGTTTTAAGATCATAAATACCTATATTATATTTCTGATGACGACGACGCCCTACGATTACCGTCGCTGGCACCCTTAGAACGTGCGTATTCCCATTTCGAGGTCCTTAAGAGGAATCCAATCATATGACTTAAGTATCTGTACTCACACTTCAAACAGGTATAAAGAAAGATAACAACAGTATTATACACCCGAACTTACATATTATGTTATATATTGAAATGTAAATGAAGTTGACGGATCGATAAAATGTCTAATTGTGTTTTTGGCGCGGAATTGCAATTTTAAAGTTGAAGTTTGGTTAAGGTTTTGTATAATAATGATAAGGTAAACGAAAATGTTTCATATTACCATATATTTAAAGTGCAAAAAGAGGGCTTAGGGCTTTCTGAATTATATTTATTTATTAAAATATATTATGAAATGTCCTTTGATGAATTCTTTGCATTCGTATAATAATAATCAACGATGAAATGAAAAATACCTAAGAATATTACTGAACCCGTTCTTGTAGTACTAGAATAATAAAACAAAATCAATACCGTAGACAAGTATTGAAAGCTATCAAAGTTTCCAGTCACCAAGTTGCCTTGGCGCATACGCATTCCGTTGAACAGGAAACAATGTATAACCGATTATAATAAGACTAGTTACCCGTCCCGGTTTCGCACGGGTAGTACAACGTCGGTCTACATAAAATGTTTGTTTTGTACTACATATTATAAGACTGTTGGTTTACGCGGCGCTGGAAATCTCTCATCCCTCAGTCGGCATGTTTTGTTTTGACATCTTTAACAATTATTTCAATCAGTTAACACAAAACCTTAATGAATTATACAGCTAAATGTTCCTCATAATTCATCCATCATAATCCATCCATTGGCGAAAACCATATGAAAACCCGTCAGCCATACAAACGCAGCTATTTCTGAAAACTGATGTAATGATGTAAAACACTAATTTTCTCAATGCTGTCACAGATAAGGAACTTGCTAAGATATAATGGCCTATTAATGATATTTATATTAGCTTCTGTGTTAGACACTTGTAATAAAAAAATCACGGCTTCCCAGACTTGTATGCAGTTTTTAATATATTTAATTTAAATAAATAAAATGTACCGTGAGAACTACTTTGAAGTTAAGGTCATTTATAACATGATGTAATTCCTTAACAAAGTGATTCAATTCTTAAAAAAATTAAGTCTAGAAACTTACACTAATTAGGTATACAGAATAAATCTTAGACACGATATATTCGTGTAAACCATCTTAAATCGAAATCATTTATTATTATATTTATACGTATAATTTTCTCCAAAAACTACCTAGCTTAGCTAACTGACTGCCTCATTCGTCTAAGCTAGATGTAAGGCCACAGACCAGGAGGTCCTGGGTTCAATTCCCAGATCAGGTCAATAAAAAGTAATTGCGTTTTTCTGTCAGTAAAACTCTCAGTAGTTGCTCGGAGTCTGGAAGCTGGAAGTGTGTACACTTCCGTGCCTCGAAAAGCACGTAAAGCCGTTGGTCCTGCGCCTGAACTCTTTCCGGTCGTGTCGGATTACCGTCCCATCGGGTTATGAGAATGCATCTGAGTTTGCGCACACACTTGGGCACTATAATATGTCCTGCGCAGTTGGATAATCTCTTTTGAGATGGCCCGCCGTGGCTGAAATCTAGTAGTTACGTTCGTTTAATATAAATAAATCGCATAATAATAAAATTATATTACTGTAGACCAATTAAAATAATGTTTAATGAACTTAAATTAACAATCGACTAGTAAGTCTGGATATTGGCGACACCGGTAGGGGCGAGGGTCACGACCTCTTCAAATGAATTCGAGCTGGGAGCCCAGCGGCGTCATTCAATTGTCATTGATTGCGCCTCGCGGAATCGCTCAAACGTAATAACAGATGCAGCTGCTGGATATTACATAAAGCACGTTATGTCCGCTTTATGATTTTAAGCATTGATTGTTAATTTATTGTAATCTACAATTACTATGTGGCTTTGCGGAAGATTTTTTTTGCGTCAGAAAATTACGTATTTTTATAGGCTTTCATTTGATGAGATCGCCTACAAGTGATATCTACATATTAAATAGCTCAATCTTCCGTACGAAGGCTTTGATTATGACGTCCGATCATGTATCGTCACGGATATTGCACCAACGGTCTATAATATTATGGTTTACACAATGTCATACAACCACTTTCACTTACCACGCCATAAAATCGTCGTCCATATTATGCATACTTTACAAATATTGATTTAACCGCGTACCCTCTAATATGTAGCAACTGTTGTTCTATGTAAATGTTAAATTTTATATAACATAATATTTAAAATGTAAACTTATTCTAAAACTCCTTAGCAGCTTAACTAATATTACCAAAGTGAGTTCAATCAATCGATCATAATGAAATTTTGCATACACGTTGCCAAGTGTATATAAAATAACATAGTGTATTTACCTAACAACTGCCACCTCTTACAAGCGACCAAAGCCGCGAAGGGAACGTAGTCTGTAATAACGTTTGAATAAAATAAGTAAGCGACAAGGTTGATTTAATTGTCAATGATTTCGAACAAAAAGATTTTATTTTTGAACGAGTTCTCAAGTGTTTGTATTGTTCTGTTATATATAGATTAATCTTATAGATTAAAAAAGCAACGCAAATTACGCAAGTCGTAATGCCATCACAAATCATGAGAAAAACTTGATAGTTCTGAGATATTCTACTTGAATTGTAAACAAGTTTAGTTAAACATTTTTTCTAGTAAATTCTGTGATGAAACTTCTCGTTGCTATACGTGAGGAAATGATTTAAACGAATCATTAGTTCGAAATAGTTTTCAGATTACTTCCTTTCATATACCTTAACGATTCTCCTACATTAGTACAAAAAATATATTGAAGCTTAGTAAATTCATTAGTAGGTACTAGATATTAATTTTAAAATTCACATCACAAATCAAGGGTTAGCCCTAACTAATAGAAAGCATCTAAACAATGAAGGAATGATCACGTTACATATATTAATACAATAATGGCATGAAAGTTTGATAATAAGAAAGTTTGTCCAAATTTCTCTACAAGCCTTATAAATGGTACATTGTAATAAGGTGATTTGAATATATTATATTATACATAGGCTAAACAAACTAAAGCACTTGAAGTTAATTAAAATAGTTGAAATTAATTTAATCACGCGACAATAGTTTAATCACGTAATAAAAACGTCAAAAAAAGAAATATTAACAACTCACAGTATAAAAAACAACTTCTGTCTAAATTTTGTATATATGTATGTAGACTATACAATTGTTTATAATAATAATCAGTTGCATAAAAAACCTATTGCCAGAGTGAGTTCAGAATTTGAGATTAGCACTTAAAAGATAAAATGAAACTTTAGTCATTTAAAAGACGTTCTAATTTATTTTCATTATAAAAAACATATACGATACTAGACTTGACATTTAGGTCCATCAATTCATCAAACTAATATACCGAGTTTCATTTAAAATCCTGCAGCAGTTTATTGACATACCAGCACATTATAAAACACATTATACATGAAATTTATAAACAAAGAACGATATAAATTGCAATTTAATAATAATTGCAATTTTTATCTTTTTTAAAATTTCACAAAAAGCTTTAATTGGATGAATGGGGTGAGACGAACAATTATAAAAACGTTTAAAATATTTGTCAGCTCAGTAATAATGACTACTTTCAAGTAAAGTGATTGACATCAAAATGAATATATTATGTGTTGTCTTTGACTTTGCATATAATCAGCGTTAATAATATTCAAAATGCATAATATATATTATTAGCCTTGCAGTAATGATACCTTGTGCGACCTCCACGCATGCTTTCTCGCACTTTCTACGTAACAACTACTGGTTTTTGCATATTTTCGCACAGCAATCTGGACATGTAGGTAGTTCCTTATACGTAACGAGTTAAAATTTTAATAATATTCTCATTCGAATTAACTCTTGTTTTATATGATTAAAAATTAAATGTACTGTACTTATTTAAAACAATATGAAAAGTAGGATAAAAGATTATTCATTGTTTTAAAGTCTTGTTTTTTTTTGTATTATGAAATGATATCGGATATACAGATAAAAATAATAGTCCGTCTGACCGAATTTCCGCAATACAAAATGGATACTTAGCAATTAAAGAATATATACATATTGCAGTGCAGGCGTGTGCACTAAAATATAGATGTACGCTGTATTCCTTCAATTTCATAATCCGATGGCACCGCAATCCATTGACGAGAGAGATCAAGAGCAATTGTGGGACTTGTTTTTATGTGCGCGCCGTGAAATTGGACTGTAGTATCGCTAACTTCCTAATTTCTGACTGCCATTGAAAATTTCTTCACTGATCATACATTGCGTAATCGTAATGTGCAATTTTAATAAGAATGATTTTTAATTAACTAAGTCAAAAATTAATAACATGTAAGTACTTATGTTTTTTAGTCACGGGATACAATCAATCGTCATTCGTTTAACCGAAAAGTGGTTGGATTTCACGTCACCCGATAGTACACGGACTAAATTACAGCATTTGTACGACCGACGCATCGTTTAAAGTGAATGAGCAGAATATTAATCATCGACTGAACACGCACGAAAGTTATACACTAAAACTATACGATCTTCTATTTTTGTTATTCACGATTCCGTAGAATAAATTTTTGTTAATATACTTTTAAATGAAAAATGTTGGTGAAAAATCTAGGCTGACAGACTATAGCTGACTTCTATCAGCTCGTAGGCGTCGTAGGTGTCGGTTTTATGTCTCAGAAGTTTAGATCACCTGTGGTAATGCTTCGGGCAGGCACTCACCGGTTACTTTTATCGTCAAGAAGCTGTTTTCCGATTTCAAAAGTGAGTGAGAAAATGTAATCAGACACACACGAACAAATCGTGCACATAACGTCCCGCTATTGGCGTCGACTAGGTGGTACATATGGTTGCAGTTAGTACAAGTGGTCACAAGAGTGCGCGTGTGCGTACCTGCGAGGCGGCGACGTGCGGCGGCACGGCGTGCACGGGGCGCGCGGGGCGCGCGGCGGCGCGCTGCAGCGACGCGCGCTTCACCGACACCATCAGCCACACGTCCTCCACGCGCTGGCACACCTGCGGACCGCACGCGTTACTGTCGCTCGGGTACCGACACGTTTGTCGTTAGTCGACCTATATGTATATTAATAGTGTACGACCATTATTTTATTTTCAATTCATTAATTTATTACTTACCCAGACTTGGTTAAACGGTGGACAGGGTTGACTGAGAGAGGTCTAGACTGTACTATTTTACTGTATTCGTTGAGCTACTTGATTAATTTCTACTAAATATTAAAAAAAATTGAATTTTCTATGATGTTTGCCGTAGCCGAGTGAGCAGTGGTACCTGCGTGACGAGCGCGCGCGTCTCCTGCGTGGCGGAGTGCAGCAGCATGTCGCGGAAGGGCTCGGGCGCGTCGAGGCCGAAGCTCTTGGCGTCGTCCAGCAGCTTGTCGACGGCGATGAGCCCGCCCTCGCCCGCCAGGATCTCCACGCCCGTCGCGCACCAGTCGTTTGCCTGCATTTTGGTGAAACGATTAATAATTGTTAGATATATAACGGTAGCAAGGCAAAGGACACGAAGGCTAGAAAGCAAGCTAAAACCTTTTGCTCATAACCACTGCAGGCTTCGTAAAGATGTATTCATATCTATCAGCACCTTGTATGGCAGATAGCAAAAGTCGTTATATAACAAATATATATATATTTCTTATATAACGACTACACACTTAAATTTAAATTTTTAATACATTTAATTTTTTTTATTATACATGAAAAATTACACATAGATTGAAACGGAATGATTAAAAAAATACCTTATCTATCCTGTCCATTAATTCTCTTGCCTTTATTAATAACATACTTCGTTTTTGTATTTTCTCTATCAATAATGAACTCGTTCGCCTCAATTCTTCGCATTTTGATTCTATATGGTCCACGGAGCTTAATGGATCTTTCATTAATTTTTCACCTAAAGATATTATTTTATAACTTTAATAATTCTTACTTAAGTTTAAATTTCAAACTGAAATTTAATTAAAATGAAATGAAATGTACATTTTTTTTAAATATATAATTACCTTCTTCAATCACTAATGAAGCAGCATCTAGATCACAGTTGCATAGTTTTTCAAAGTCATTTGCTTCTTGTATAAGGCCGTCGACCCTGACTGCTGTTTCGCCCACCTCAGTCATATCGCACGCATTCTTTAGATGGGAATCTAAAGTAGCCTAATAAAACATTTATAAAAAAATGTATAATTTTTTCGGTCATTAAAAAAAAATTAATACAGGCCAACAATAAAAAAATATAATAACATTTGACACATAACCTCAAATTTATATTTTGTTGTTATTTATTTGTAAGTGTCTTGTTAACGTCAAACTAATGTATGTTAGTTACATTTTAGTTTGAGATTAAAATGACTTTAGATATAGTGTGCAATTTTAGAAAATGCAGAAAATCTTTGTCGAGTCATGCATGGGTCACGACATGTTCACATGCTTTTTGCATCGAACACGGTCAAAGGGAATTCAAAAGGAACGCAGAGAATTCTTTAACATGTCCAGCGTGTGGAAGTGAGTTGCGAGATAAATTTGATGTAATCCAAGCCGATCTCAAACCAAGCGAGACGTTTAAATCTATCGTCTTAGCGGGCATGAAACCAGATGTTATCATGGATATAGCTATGCGTGCAATGTCATTCTGGTCATATCAAGTTGAACAAGAAACTTTATATCAGGAGAGCGTAGCAAAACATTCTAAAGAAAAACTTCAATGTTTGGAGGAAGTTAATACGTTAAATGTTCAGAAATTAAAAGCAGAGTTAGAAACGTGCAAACGTAAAGTAAATTCTTTACAGACAGAATTCAATAAAAAACGGAAGCACGCAGAAGAATTAACAGCACGTTTAGAGGAGAAAACGAGACAAATACAAAAATTGACATTCCAACTCGATGCTCAAAAACGAAAAGAGTTTCGCTTGCCAAATTTCGAAGAAAAAAATGACAATCAAGAGACATGTATCAATATTACAGAACTGGTTGGTAAAAGAGCCGCATCAGAAGCTTTTATATTCAAACCAATGAAAGATACAGACACATCACGTCACCTGATATGCTCACCAAAAACACCGTTGTTTGACTTTCGGCAAAAGAGCAAACGGCCTGGTTTTCAATTTAAACCAATTCGATCATAAATAATTAATCACTTGGGTATGTTATAAATATGTAATTAAGTGTAATTACCTGCATTTGTTTAAAATTTAATAAAAATTTTCTAAACATTAACCAATGATTTAATTTCATGGAATGTTTCTGCCAGAAACTGTCGAATTGTTTTTCAGTCTCTTCGAGTTGCACCAGCAATCTGTAAGAATTCATTTAGTAAGTAATATTTTATATAAAAACAAGGAAGCAAGTAACTTCTGAAATAATAATTACCTTTCAACAGCCGCTACATGGCTTATAATGTTATAAGTAAGATTTGGTTTTCGCACTTGTGTCAGTAGCTCCTCGCCTTGAGTTGTTGCTGACGATAATTCAGTTTTTAAAGCTTTATATCTGAAAGAAAAAAACAATATAAAATTCTCATCACTATCTCAAATACCTTATTCAAATTTGAAATTAAATTAATCTAAGGGAACGTAAAAGAAAATATTTATTGATTCGGTATTGTTGCACATATAGATTTTAATATTGGCAATTCACTTTAATATAGTTTAACTAATAAAAAAACAACATTTACAAATATGTAGTAACATTTTACCTAGATTCTTGACAGTCTAATAATTCTTTGGTTTGTGTAGGATCATTTCCCATGTCGCAGTCCACTATTTCGTGCATGAAGTCGTCCAGTTTACTTGATATCTCCTTCATCAATGTTGAAAACTTCTCCAACGCCTGAAATTTATATTTGTTTTTACAATAACCCCAAAAAACCATTTTTATTATTAGTGAAGGTACGTTTTTACTCAGTATTTCGTAAGGCGATCAGCTCTTTACGAAACTTCCTATTTCATCCACAAATGTGATTCAGAGCGCAAGGTGAAACATCATTGAAAAAGAGAAATGAAAATAAAATTTACGTTTAAGTTATGTTTGAATTTATCATTAATTAATATGAAACATGTATAAGCCATAGAAAGTTTGACTAAACTTACAATTCGCTGTTGAATCCACTCTGAATGTGAATACTGCAGTTCGCCGCCAAGGTCCGGCGTAAGTTGAGACCTGTCGAAGTGTTCGTACAACTCTTCCACACAGGAACAAACCAGAACTCGGAAGCGAAACTCCTCTTTGAACAGTTTATTGCTAACTTCTGATAAAGCTTTTTGGAGGAAGCTTGCTGGTCGTAGAACATAAACAGCGTGAATGATACCCGGAAAAAACTCCTGAAAGGAAATGTGTAATTTGTAACGATAAATCAAATAACTTTATTAGCTCAATAACTTTCTTTGTTATTCAAAATTTTATTTTTGAAAATATATATTTAAGCTTAATGGTAAATAATAGATTAATAAAAGATCACGCCTACAAATATTTGTTTACGGGTCACTTACCGATATTCGAAGTAGCACAGCTTTAACAGAATTCCATCTATCTTTTCTTCGATCTATTATAATATGAAATCCCATTTCAGCTTCTAATATACTGAAACAATATACAAATCGTTTTAGAAAAAAATGGAATTACTAATGAAGAAATAAATACTGTCAGATTCTATAAATTCATCGCAACTTCCTTTTACTTTTTGACGTTAGTTATATTCTTATTGTGATTCATATTTTTCTGATAATTTTCTCTATCAGATGAGAACTGTATAATACCAAAATAACTGCACAAACTTAAATTACAACTGTAGTTTAGTTTAATTGTCACAATTAAAAATCCTTATAAATTTTTTTTTTTTTTATAGCATAGGAAGGCGGACGAGCATATGGGCCACCTGATGGTAAGTGGTCACCAATGCCCATAGACATTGGCATTGTAAGAGATGTTAACCATCGCTCACATCGCCAATGCGCCACCAACCTTGGGAACTAAGATATTATGTCCCTGTGCCTGTAATTACACTGGCTCACTCACCCTCCAAACCAGAACACAACAGTACCAAGTACTGCTGTTTTGCGGCTGAATATCTGATGAGTGGGTGGTACCTACCCAGACGAGCTTGCACGAAGCTCTACCACCAAGTGAATTTTTTTTTAATTGAAGTTCTTTATATAAATAAATATAGGTACGTAACGCTGAATTTCGAAATTTAGAAATACATACATATTACGATATATTTAAAAAAAGCTATGAAAAAATACGCAGGGCGTTGGTGAACGATGTCTTAGCCCAGCAATGTGGGAATACTCGGACATCAGATGGCAAATGTTTATATCTCATTGATTAAAACATAACACGGGATATAATACATACTTTATTTTCCCGCGAGGGGCTTGTATAGAATATCCGTCTAACAGTCGTAATTATTGTCCATTTCATTCCGTTTCGTTCCGTTCCGTTAAATTTATACGTTTTCTTCAATGTACATATGTATATGTACCTACCACCATTATGAATAGGTTTTCAAATGTTTTATAATATTTTATTTTATTTCGAATACATCAATTAGTAACAATAAGTGAATTAAGAAACTAACTGCATTATATTATCTGCGGGTACGTATTATAAATACAATCAGGTTCGTTAACGTAAAGAATCAAGGGATTAAGGAAGTATGTAGATTTTTACACAATATTTGAAGGAAAAATGAAATATATCGTTGGTTGATACATTTTATTGAAAGAGGATAATTCTCTAGCTAATGTTTCGTATTCAAGCTTTGATAGAGAATTATAATAATTACTCACGAGGGCACAGAGGTGAGGTAGAGAAGAAGGCGGCGATACTCGGCGACAGATAGCACGTGGAAGTTGTTGTTGTCGGGGAATGTGATGAGTGGGCGATGGTCGCGCGCCAGCCCGCCCGTCGCCAGCGCGTACTGCGGCAGCAGCAGCTCGCCCACGCTGCGACCGTCCTCGCTGTCGCTACCGCACCCATCGCACTCCGCTTCTGGAACACCCATTAATAACTTTTAGCATTTCGTGTTAAATGTAGATGTTAACATTCAGAAGCGAAATTTTGGGTATCTGTCCTTTCTCAAATCAATCAATTCGTAAAACGTAAAATAATTGCTGTACATACATATGTGTACGACCAAAGGTCTGTTGGAGTTGTTCTATAAGAATACATTACATACATAATAATTATAACATCCGTTCGAGGATAAACACATCAAGATAGTGTATCGCCATAAGTTTCTCTTAAAAATTTCACGATATGATATGTGTACTGAAATCTTACAGAATTGCACTGTTTGTAAAAATTATAACAAGCACTCTAAAAACATCGCATTTTGTATGAGAATACCGATACGATCGAAATGTTTCTAGCATTTACTTATCTTATTAAATAATCGTAAATCCGAAAAAAATCTAATCTTATAATCGAATTCTATTCGGGGCTTATTTTTTAGTGTGTTTAGCTTATGTTGGCTAAGCACGCGATCGGGTTTATGGAAACGACAACATTTTATAGGGTCCCATTTGAAATCTGATATAATCTTAAGTTCCATAAAATTGCTTTTATAATAATTAATTGGACATTATTAATTAAATATTGGGTAAAATTTGTCTGAATAAATTGTTTAGGAGTTTTATACCTAGCTATACTTATAGTGAGTTTAGCTGTTTGCGCACACTCTTGTGCACTATAATGTCCGGCGCAGTTAGCTTATCTCACATGAGATTGACCACCGTGGCCAAATCGGTAAGGAGAACTTGAAATATACATTAAAGGATGACACTCAATATTTGAAAATGTAATTTATTTAAGTACCATAGGAAAATTGGTCAATTTAAAAAAAAATAGAATAACAGTATTCTGTCACTTTTATTTCCAATTTTTATGTTTATTTGCCCGAAAATTTATGTATTTATTACGGAGCAGCCGCTATTGATGCCTTACCTAAAGATATCGTATCCAAAATACTAAATTTACAATTTGATTCACGTTCTTGGACACAAGCAACTCTCCCAGTTAAATATGATGGCTTAGGTATACGGTCTACGTCATCTTTGGCGCTCCCAGCTTTCTTGGCCTCTGCTAATAGTTCTATCACTTTGTCAGTCAGATATTAAGCATTTCAAGTTTGACTGACGCTGTAGTGAAGGATCTTGGGGAGGCGTCTTAGCCTCCTAGTTTGGAGTGTTTCTTCTCCCGATGAAGTCTTTACCTCAGATATAGCTTGTCAGAGGCAGTGGGATTCACCCCGTATTAAGGTTACACACAATTTGCTCATGTTCCAGTGTACCACAGATACGGACCGTGTAAGACTGTTAGCTGTTTCTGAAAGAGAGTTAGGCCACTGGCTTCAGGTTCTTCCTTCCAAAAAATCTAGGGACAGTACTTGATCGGGCAACGATTCGCATCGCCATATGCCTTCGTTTGGGTTTAAAGGTGTGCGAGCTTCACACATACCCCTGTGGAACCCGTGTGGATCATTTCGGACGCCATGGACTCAGCTGCCGCAAAAGCGTTGGCCGTGCATATCGCCATGGATCCCTAAATGACATACTCCGTCGGGCTTTGGCCAAATCATCGATTCCTGCTACATTAGAACCAAATGGTTTAAGCAGAGATGATGGCAAGAGCTGAGACCTGATGGAGCGGCTTTGGTTTCATGGTTGATAGGACGTGTTCTTGTGTGAGATGCAACCTGCGTAGATACGCTAGCTGCATCTCATATTAAGAATACATCTCCTAAAGTCAGTGCAGCTACTGAAGCTACTCAAATACTGAAGCGCCGCAAATATTCAGTATCATCCAACCAAATATGAATTTGCGGGGCTGGGTTTTGAAACATTAGGTCCAAGGTCGTCTGATACTAAGAGATTTATAAAAGATCTCTCCAAGAAACTGGTCCACACTTCTGGTGACCCAAGAGCTGGAGCTTATTTAGCCCAAAAGCTGAGTCTAGCTGTGCAGAGAGGCAATAGTGCCAGCGTCTTGGGTACAATGCCACAGGGTAATCTATTAGACGGCGTGTTTTTTCTTTAAAATTGTAATATGTTTTATTTTATTTATTTTTTCTTTTTTATTTATTTATTTAGCCGAGATGGCCCAGTGGCTAGACCGCGTGAATCTTAACCGATGAACGTGGGTTCAACCCCGGGCAGGCACCACTGAATTTTCAAGTGCTTAATTTGAGTTTATAATTCATCTCGTGCTTGACGGTGAAGGAAAACATCGTGAGGAAACCTGCATGTGTCAAATTTCACTGAAATTCTTCCACATATGTATTCTGCCAACCCGCATTGGAGCAGCGTGGTGGAATAGGCTCTAAACCTTCTCCTCAAAAAAGGTGAAGAGGCCTTAGCTCAGCAGTGGGACATTCACAGGATGTTACTTTACTTTTTACTTTACTATTTATTTTAGATTTAGATTATAATATTAGTTGGATGTAATCCTAAAGGCTTTAAGTAGCTTTATAATTAATATATTTCTGTAAAATGATGATGCAAAGGTCTACTTGAATAAATTATATAAACTTATTTTATCGTCTGTATAATCTTCTTATATTTTATTAACACCACTTATAGAATACTGTATAGGTCTCACAAAAGGAAAATTATCGTTTTTTATATGTACTTTGATTAATACAATAAATAAAACCGAGGAGACAAAGATAGGTACTCTGTACTAAAAAGCAAATAAAAACAGAGTAAATGAACTGTATTATAAAATCGATATTATTTTATTAAATTTTAACACATTGACGTAGTCACCGTTACTCATCATAAATCACGTCTGTTTGTAAAATCGATGACCAGCGATGTATCAAACATGTAAAAAACATCCAATGTAATCAACGTTAGCTTATAGAGGGCAAGCGACAATAGGAAAAACACAATACTCGCATCCATCGACGTCAGAAGTCGATGTGAAAATTGTTGATGAGTTCCATTAATATGGAACAATAAAACGAGGACAGGTGACAATCTTGGTAAATACATATAATGTCATTGACCAATTCCTTCAGTCTTTTCTTTTAAACAGGACTATGTACTAGCAAATATCTGTTTTCGAGGAACTATTAAACCGTTAAGTCTATGCTTGAAGTTCGATGATAACTCAAGGGGTCAAGAATCAACTTTTAGGCGACCAAACCTTCGATTAATTGAGTTTATCGGTTCGTTTTTTGTTTGTTCAAATGCGTTTATCTCAGGATTTCCTAGCCTCGAGAGCTAAGCTCGAACTACTTCTAAATAAGAATGAAACTGCAATGTAATAAGAGGCTAAATAAAATAAATATTACATAGCTTTAAAATAATTAACTCCTTTTAATGATTTTTGGCGAATCTTAAGGCCTAGCTAGAATATGGTGATGCGCAGAAGATATTATCAGGCGCAGGACCAACACTAACATGGTTTCAAGGCACAAGAATAATTTAGCATAGCCAACTCCATAAGTTCGGGCTGTTACAAGTGTTCCTTGATAGAAAAATCCAAGGTATTTGCCCGACCCGTTATTCAACTGCAACTTTATCATTTATAAAACTTTTTTATTATATTATAATAAACATATATTTACTCATATAATGTTCATTATAAGATAATAATGTAAGTAACTTCTAACAAGTTGAATTCCGTGACCCATTCGGTAATCTTAATGAGTTTATCCATTACAGAGTTCATTGAACTAGCTAATTCAATACAATGTACTGAACAGGTTTTCGGAGGTAATATTTATTACTTTACGAGAACACTGAATTTATGTGAAAATGTATAACAACCGCCATTATTCCGTTGCCTCCGCCGTGATAAATTTATAACTGAAACTATTATTTTAATATCTATCAGCACTCAATTAATTTCTATGATCACAAACAGCTTTATTAATTAATAGATATTATTATAATGAACTGGAAATTAAACAATATTACGGGTCTCAACTCAAATTATTCATCAAAATATGTAACAACATAAACATTTATATAATATAGATATTCCAACAAGATATGTCTACACTTAGGTACTACAATTATGAGCGGATATTACAAAAAAGCCAAGTCGATTTTATACAAATTAGATATTCGTATTATATTTATTTGATCCCATTTTGTTATACATATTATTATATGAAGTAGGTAATGTATTTTTAATCAAGGTAAGAGTTTTGACTAAGACAAAACACAACATAACTGGTAAACGATTCAGAACAAACAGTTCAATCATTTATAAATAACATAAGAAAACATTTGTCTCTAATCGCAATGAAACAGTCATTTTGTGTAATAGTCTCAATAAATATCTCCGGCTGCAACAATTCATGCGCCGGCCGTTGCGTGTAGGTAATTTAAGATATATTAAACGCCACTGTTATATATCGCATCCAACTATAATGCTCAGCGGTATTACTGGAGCAAAAAGTGGTAGATATAACGTAATTGACATTTTATTGAACTTGTACAGCTATGTTCGTAATAATGAGTGTTTGATAACTGTTCCGGATTGTAGAAAGATTTTGATATACACTGAATACATTTTGAACTTCATGTTTTTTTAAGGACACCCCAACCGAAGTCAACGACAAAAGCCGTCATGTTCCCAAGATTCAAGTGCCGAAATTAAATGTTATATATTAATTCTTTCAATAACATTTTTATATTTGAAACCGCTGGGTTCACTAAATAACATTTTTTTCTATCGATATTATTTAATTAAATATTAGTATCCATTGTAAAACGTGTGAGAATCCTTAAAAGAAAACGTTCGGACAATAGATACTTAATTTTAATTGTTTTTTGGCTGCTCCAAATTCTGTTATCTAATAAAAATATATAAGCGTTCCAAAATGTTGAATATATTAATTAAATGGCATAATATTAAACGTTTTTAACTTATCAAGTTATTAAATAAGAGATTGATTAAAATAATAGGTAAAGAAAAACATAAATATGAAGAAACGTAAAATAAGATCATTCACTCCAACCCAAATACTTTACCTGCATTATTTTGACCAATGAGGTTTGTTTAACGATTAATATAATTAAGAGCATGTTTATTTATATAACAAACGCATACAAATGATTAGACCATAATATATAATGTTATAACGAATGTAACCTTGCTGTCGAGTTACTTAAATAGGATTTAATGTAACAAATCAGTGCATAATATTTTTTTGTTATTTCTGTTGAAATAATTTATCAAGATAAACTATGTATGCTTGTAGAAAATCATAACTTAGATAAACATGTTTTGTTATTTGTTATTTAATATTCATTTAATGTTAATTTTGTAAATTAAAATATTTGTAAAAAAATGGTTAAGAGAACAATTTCTGCAATAAGTATTTATTTTTTAGCCGCATGACTCTTACAATATTACAATTTACAACTGATTTCTTTAATGATCTGAAACGCTATTGCGAAGGTCGGACTAGATTTTCCCGTCGGCGACATGACAGTGAGAAATTACCGGCAGTGTTCTCAATTACAATTCAACATAATACAATCCCAGGTGGATTTTTTATGTTGACTTTAAATGTAATGGAAAAACAGAAGCTTAACTTGTAAACTTGTAAGAATAAATGTAATAACAGCCTGTTAATGTCCCACTGCTGGGCTAAGGCCTCTTCTCTTTTAGAGGAGAAGGTTTGGAGCTTATTCCACCACGCTGCTCCAATGCAGGTTGGTAGAATACACATGTGACAGAATTTCAGTGAAATTTGACACATGCAGGTTTCCTCACGATGTTTTCCTACACCGTTAAGCACGAGATGAATTATAATCACAAATCAAGCACATGAAATTCAGCGGTGCTTGCCCGGGTTTGAACCCACGATCATCGGTTAAGATTCACGCGGTCTTACCACTGGGCCATCTCGGCTTCGGCTAAGAATAAATGTATATCTTACAAATCATATCAATGTTATAACGCGATATTGTCTTGTACATGATTATCACGCTCAAAATTATTGCAATAAAATGTGTCATACAAATCGATCGTATCACAGATTTTTTAAAATAATAATTAAAAAATAGTAACCAATGTATTGTTTTTAATTTAAATATAACAAAAATAACTATACATAAGTTTTAATTTACTCTTTGAGTGATACTGGTCGTAAAAGCTAGTTCATCCTAGGTACAAAAGTACAAAGTACAAAATTAATAGTTCGGTCCATGACGTATCGGCTCAAATCAAACGGTAGGTATAGCTAATTAAAGCAACAAATCCATCTCAAAACTATCAGTCACTATAATGTAAAAGTAGGTGTGTTAATTAAAGTCATAGCATTTATGGAAAAAAAAATAACAAATTAACAAAATTATCACTACAGACTTTAATTATTAATTATGTAATAACTTACATAATGCATACTTAATGCCTTGTTTGTAATTAATATTAAATATTATTTAAACTTAACCAATCCCGATTATATTTAATTTTATGTTAACATACCTACATATTTTAAAACAATTTTATAAATATTAGAAAAATAATATAGAAGATATTACTTACGATATTAATAATTCTTTTAATCGTTACCATAACGGAACACGCATACAGAACACGTTACAAAACGGAACGCATGTTTTATTAAGAATCCTTGTCTAAAATAACAGTCAAAGTTCCAAAGACTATTCTGATATCAAAATAATATTGTACACAAATGTTCACTTGCCTATTTTCTGGCCTTTTATGAAGATATTAAACCGCATGTGCACAATGGCGAGACGATATTTAATTCTACACATCGCGTGCGCTTGCGTCGTTCGCTCCAAGCGATGTCAGAGATATATCTGAAGAATCGAGATGCTACAGGTTTCATACACTCGAGAAATAGACCATAATGTGTAGAAATATCACAAAATCAAGAGATTCCCCTGTTTGATGACATTTACTTATAGAAAAAACCAACTTAACTAAATCACATTGTTAACATGATTTGGTTTATGCATCATTAAAGTATATTTTTCTTTAATAATCGTTGTTTTTTTTTAAATTTTAATAAATTATTGCTTTATACTTTGTCATATTCTATTGTTATTTATTTACAAAAACTGATACATATTATAATCGAATGGTTTTTAAGTTCAACAAAATTAATTTGAACATCTGTACTAATTTATAAAGCTGAAGAGTTTGTTTATCCGGCTAATCTCAGAAACTACAGGTATGAATTTAAAAAAAAAAAATTTGTGTTGTATGGTCCTTTTATCGAGGATGGTTCTATGTTGATTATTACTCATTATATTTTTATTAATTGTACGCGGGTGAAACCGCGGCGCCCAGGTAGTAATACATAAACATCGGGTTTCAAATTGTAGCAAGTTTTAAATATAACAAGCCAAAAATATAATTTGTTATAAGTAGTTAGATAGCATCAATTAAAAATATAAAATGTGATTAGAACACGGTAAATATTTTCCCCATCTTCGTCGCCACTGAGAAATATAGAGAGTAAAACACTAGTTTTTAGCACGACGTATATTGGTAGACAAAATCATATGATATTCACATTTTACATTTTAGCTCGGTAAGTAGATACATTGTATGATAATCAAACAATTATAAATCTACCCCCATTATGTACATACATTACAGTTCAGATATCACAGAACATTACAATAAGAACTGATTATTATTACCATTGAATCCGAAGCACTGCATGCTTCTGCGCACGCGACAACAAGCACCCGCCGTAATGCTCATACTAGTGTTGTCACACTCGGCCATAATTATGTCAATCGGTAACCTTGACTTACGACCTCACTTCACGGACACAATATATACCTTATCACATGAACATAAAGTATAAAATATATAAGTATATAGATATATAGCACGTTATGCTCGCTCAACCGCAACCGATGCTATGAAATTTGAAGCATTTGTCGGAACGTTATCGACAGTATGCCATCAATCGATGAGATAACTGCGGATCAGTATGAGATGATTCCGTTATCAACCTAAAGCTAATATGTATTATTATTGGAATATACGTAGCGAGACCATTTCATTCGAATATATTTCAATTGAACACTTATGGGTTATTTACAATTAAATTACAATGTGAATGCACTTCCAATTAAACGAAATTTGGTAGGTAATGTATTATCTGATCAACGCGAGTACCAAAATAATCATCTAAAATGTTATTGGACGACAATCATGCGTTATACACTAAATATTCTATTCCTAAATAATAGTAACACTTTTTTTTTAAGTAATAACCTTTTTAATAACTTCAGATTTTTGTTCTTTGTCCTGTTTTTGGGTTATTGCTACTTGGGTGATACTAGCACTCAACGTCATTTCTACTTTTTAATCAGGGTAGGTTTAAGGTGTTAAACCAAGGGAGCTAAAGTGACCTAGCACGTCTGACCCCAAATATGTAAAAAAAAAGTGATACTAATAATGTCCTTTTTACCTTAAATTTGGCCTGGCGATACAGATAGTATCTCTAATAAAGCCGAAAATATTAATTGGTTCCGACGAGAAAAACGAGGGCACAGAACTGCGGAATGCGCCGCAAACAGAATGGAACGACAGTTATTAACTTCTAAACAAGTAAACAAAGCGTCGGGATCGACAACTCGAACAGCAGATCAATATTGGGATGAAATCTATTATTGAATGAAATGAAATGCTATTATTTTATATGCTTCTATATGTAGTTAGCTAATAAAGTTAAAAGAGTTTTAATATATATTTCTTTAATAATAAGTTTTATATGAAGACAATAGGCCATAGACCATCGCAGAAGCAACAATGTGAACAAAAGGTTTCATAATAATGCTAATAAATAATATCTTTTACAAGCGTGCATCGATTACGCGACATATCTTCAATGATAAAATGTAGGTACTTTAAGAACAGGGCATTTCAAAAGAAATTCTTTTCATAGTTTCAAGTCGCTTTAAGAATATTTATAAAAGGACTTTTGAGTTCATTTATTCTCTTTGTAGACATTGTTCAACAGTAGTGTCATCCTTAACAATATTTCAAACGGAATAACCGGATCACGTCCATGAAAATTTATGAGAAACTTTCAAAAACTTAATGTAATAAAGTCGATGTAAACAAGACGAGGCCCCGGCAACTTGCGTCCAGGTGACCTACATTGTTCTTTGAGCATACAACTCGAAAACAATAATGAAATTGAAATTTTGTTAGAAAATTGCGCAACGGAAATTACATTGCAGGTTTTTTTCAAATGGAAGCATTTAGAGAGAAGATAAATTAAATAAGATCTAATTATAAGTATTTCAAAATTCCGTTAGACTGATGACCCGATACCGGTTTTCATGGTTGTGATCTCATCATCTCGGCTATAAACTTAAAAATTAGAGGAAGTTAACAAGAATACGATTAGTATCTACATTTTTTTTTCCTAAAGTTCGGCGAACTATTTTTTCAACCGTTATAAGTCTTTCATTTCATCGCTGTAAATTTTAAGACACATAATACATGGTTTATGCCTTTACAAATTTTTAAAAAACTAACTTATTTAAAAAAAAATGTGCAGCTGGAGAGTTCATATTTTTAACCGCGCTTCTAAATAAATCTACCATTCTTATTAATAAAATGTTTTTCGTGAGATAGTTCGTTAGCATTAATAATGAGGTAAACAGGCTACGATAACAGTAAGTCCTAAGGAGCGGAGCAGTAACCATAAATATAGACAATCTGGCTTTACTTATACACTAGGTTATGTAATCATCATAATATGAATTATACGTATATACATCATACATGCTTGTTTCCTAATAAACAAGTATAATGCGGGTAAAATTTTGTTAAATTCTTCATATATTTATTTAATAGTTATAACTATATTCGTACTTTACATGCATTAATAAATTCATATATTGTACCCAAATCGAACTTAATGCTACAAGTATCCTCAATCAACCAGGATGGCCTCCTGGTTGATTAATTCCACTAATGTAAAATGTTTATTAACGTTTTTAATTCAGCTTCGACTTTTCCCCATACAACCGGATGAGTATAATGCTACCACATACAAAAGCCAAAAAACCATGTCAAAGTCAAACTTAATCGTTAACTTTTAACGTCAACGATTATCTTTCGATTCGATTCATGTTAGTAAAAATATTACGTTAGTAGAATTGGACTCCAGTCTGAAAAGTGCAAAGAGAAGATGTAGAAGATGTTTTAGGTGTGCCATAGGTGTATTTAAAAAAATCTAATAATATAAATATCAAAACACAATTCTCATACGTATTCAAGTACACATACATATTTATGGGTATATTAGGAGCATACTCAGCTATATAATAAACAAAGTCTACAATTACAAAGTTTTAATTTACTACAACTTTGTAATGTTACACTTAACAGATATTTTTTTCTGTAAATCTCAGTATTATATGACATACGTTACAAGTTTTAAGTTGTACATTTCGAGGGCTTCCTGCCACCTTATATGACAATGCATTGCTGTTTACCTTTGCATTACGTTACTTGTGTTACTATTTCAAATGAATATTGTAATGAGAAATTACGTACCTAGGTGAATAAATATTACGAGTCGTCACGTTTTTCTCATTCATCGGATACGACATGGTACGATTTTCCGCAGGGTGGCACAACGTTGACAAATTGTGATTTTAGTGTTTCAACCGTGCCAAATTCAGGATGACAAAATTACAAAATTAAGTTTAATGTTACACGGTTTGTATAGGAAGTATTAATTAATTTTGTATGTAATTATTACGCACATTATTTTTTCATTCAATTTTAAAAATATAAAAACTTTTTATATTCCTGCTTACACTTCTAATTGTAATTGAAAAATTTACACAATAAATAAAGGTTCCTATAAAATGATTCAAATAAAGATGAGATTAAAGTCAGTTTCAATTCAGATTAATATTGAAGTGCGACATATATCGTGTGACCTTGGTTGAACCGTGCTCCTGCTTTGTGTCATTGACGCAGCCGGCGCTGGCGCAGGCATTGTTCTTTCAGCCTTGACACTTGCATAAGCTAAATAAACTCAAGACAACAAAACTGTGTATTTTTTATTATGAAAATATATTCTTACGGTCTAATTCATAATATGTTATCGGCGGCTTATAACCTCGCTACAAGTATTAAGTCTTAAAATGTCATTCATAATAGGTCAAAAATTCTTACAAGTTCTATAGCGCAACGATAAAGTTATACAAGCTAGGACCCTACTATAACGCTTCGATATTAGCAAAAAACATGCCCGATCTTGGTCAACTGACGTTTGCAATTGACATTTGATTTCTATCTGTATTTTCAAAAACAAAACAGAAGTACATTTATTATTATTTTATTGTGTAAATCAACTATATTTTTTTTGATTTAATACTTATTTTATTTACATTAAAATTACATATATATGGGTGTTCGACTGTGCTGCCATCTGGTTTCAATGTAAGTAACATATTCAATTAAATCTTTATATCTGTAAAGTGCCATCTATTAGCTAATTTGGGACTTAAATAACAAATATTATTAGCAACTTTTTGTTCTAAACAAAATGTAGAATAATAAGTTGTAATTAATAATTTAGAATCAATTCTAGATAATACCAAGGTTAATTTTCTTATTTAAATCATTTTGGTATGTAGAACGCATTAAGCTGGTCACTAACATAATACAAAATAGTAATTACTTATAAAAAAAAATAGCGTCTTGAATGTCGGCAAAACTGTTTCGTAAGTTTGGAAGTAAAATTAAAGTGGATTTAAGTAATTAAGTGTAATATTGTTGTGTTACAAATGAAGATATATTAATCAACAACTGTTTGTAGTGCATTATATAGCGGAGTTATCAGCAAAACTCTTGGAATATTGAAAAGTATGGTTTGTTTACATTTATTTCTATTTTCATTGGAATAGAGTATATTACGTTAACACTTGTTCTCCGAACAGATTACTATGATAAGTAACGAATTAAAAATCATTTTAATATTAATTATGTTTGTAATAAAGCAAACATGGTATTTTTATTGATAAAAAAAAATTGGTTGCCTGTAAAGTCGGTATACGGGCGAAAGTTTTACGTGACAACGACTTTGAGTGGTAAAATAATTTTAATGTGAATATTCATTCGTATAGTAGGAAGAAGGATGAAATAATAGTAACAATTTAAAACATTTATTTATACAAAGAATTATATTTAAAACATTAATTTATACAAAGAATCTCGCACTGAATTTCATATTAACAAAATTTTATTTTTACCTTTACACATACATACGTATTTATACTTAGAAGGGACGCGTGCCTTTCACTTTTTATGTCTGTCTCTCTCGCTCTTAGGCGGGCTAACCATGCCCGAGTGGAAGGGACGCGTGCCTCTCACTCGCTCTCATTGTGAGCGCATAGCGTGAGCGGAGCGTAACGCAGTTTCTTGAAGTGTCACCCGGCAAACCAATTTATAAGACGTTGTCACGTCAAAATACAATTTCCGTAGTAAGTCTCACAGTAAAGGTTTAAAAATATCTTATTTCTTTAGACGATCGTTGTTAAGTAATGTTGTTAAAGAGAACATATAATTCAGTTTATTCCTATTGAGTGTCTTATTTTCTCATGGATTCTGGAGATAATTCTGATGGGGCGCCGACATATACTACTTTTTATTTGTAAATATATACTTATATAGATAAATAAGTAAATGTAAATGATTAAATAAAACAAAATAAGATTTAATTTTATAATATATTTTTGTAATATTAAATTTTCTGTTTTAAGAGTACTGCCTTTAATATCAAGTTTTTACTTCTAATATTTCATTTTCCATTTGAATTGCATGCAGTTCCCTCTTGTATTCAAGTTCAAATGCAGCAATTTGTTCTGCAGGTGATTTTAGTCAATTGATTAGTGGATCTGAAACACCGCAAATTGAAATATTTTAGTATTAAAAGAACATACACATTGTAACCTGGGTTTAAATTACATCTTTTTATTGATATTAATATACTTTTTTCTTAATTTTTCTAGGTTTTGGACCCATTTAAGAATTTGCAAGCATGGCAGGCGGTGATGGATCCAACAATAATAAGAAGGTATTGGAGGAGGTGGTGCCGCTACTGTGTCCACAAGTACTGAAATAATAAAAATGTATTGATAAATAAAGTGATTTCTGTGTGTATTAAAATTTATACAATAACATACTGCTTTAACATAGTGTTTTGTTTTCTTTTCCACACTCATTCTAAAAAAGACGATTAAATCAATTGATTCCATTATTACACTACATCCATAATAAAAATATTTGAATTATACTTACCATATCATTTGAGTTACCGCTGATGTTCTTTCGCCGGTTCTTCTCAGGGCTGGGTGTTTCTTTTACCAACCGATAATAGTACCCAGTTTGACAATCAATAAGAAAGTGTAATATTGTATAAAGTATTTTGAGTTTGAATTAAATTTTCCACAAGTGGAAAGATGTAACATTTCCTGTAAAGATGAATTTTCATATAACAACACAATAATATTTCTTAAATAACTAATTGCAAAAAGCATGAGTGATTTGTATATCATTATCAAGATAGAAATTCCTACCATGTCAAAACAATGGGATGCAATATTAATTACCTGATTTATATTATCAGAGTCAAATGCATTCTAGTCAATAATGAACTCGTTAGGTCTTCAGATCCTTTATCAAATCTATTAAGAATATTTTAGAAAGCAAAAACAGTTAATTTTACAAATGCATGCATGAAAACTAGTGAAAAATTATTGACTTGCGAATATAACAAAATTGTAACACTAACCTTATCTTCCTCTAGCCAATTTTCACTTCTATGCCTTTTTTGTATTCGTTTTCATTTTAAAACTTTCCTCGACAATATAATTATTATAATTTGTTGATACGATTAAAAATCATAATAATGACACAAGATGTTTGATATTTTTTAAATTGTACCTGTCCACAGATAAAAACTCGGTGAAACCATTCTCTATCATTCAATTCATTCATTCCATTTTACCATTTTTTTACGAAATGGCAATCTTGTGTACGATAATAGCATTTTACTTATCGGAGGTTGTTCAAATAATTTTGAATTGAAAATGTTATCGAACGGTTGATAGGCTATAATGACGTTTTAACAAATATCGGCTTACACCTTCGATAAGGGTTTTATTATGAATTAGACCGTTACATTAAAACATTAATTGATTATACGTTCAACGAATATTTTAACCGATCGAAAAATGGAGAAGTTCGTAATCCGATTGAATTTTTTAAGTTTGTTCCCTCAACACCGTCATTTATAAGCCGATTTAAAATTTTTGCGAAACTATATACGGTCAGATAGGTACCATTTTTATCAAAATCCAATTCTGATATTGGAATTCATGAAAAATTGAGAAAATATCTCAAATGTTGTAGGCATAAAAAAAGCGATTTTGGTATTTTCATTGACAAATTAAGCATTTGCATGGTTTTCTCGATTAGTATTGAAAAAGATAATAATTTGTTCCCACAAGAAAACTGTATTCACGAAGTGATCATATTTTATCAAAATATTGTATTTATGAGCTTCCTATTAAGTAGTCTAGTTCAACACATCGTATTTATTTTATATAATTTACCTACGTGGAACTAATGCGTTCGTGGGAGCAAAAAAAGCTATTCATTTTCAAATTCCACGCCAATGAAGTAGGGCATACAGCTCGTTTTTAAACATCAAGGAAATGGTGTTTGTATTTTAACAATAAGTAGTATGTGTGTAAACTTGTTAAGAGCAGCTGTTTAACGTTGTTTCTAAGTCTGTTTATGTGTTCTACACTCTCGTCCCAGAACGTGTTAACACTTTCATTTCCAGGTAAATAAACTTTACCCAGTATAATGATTTACTACATTTATTTAATACATATTGTGTAATAAGTCATATAATGAGCTTCTCCGAGTCACGTTACGAAATCGCACCTCTTTTGTTTGTCGTTATTCCCATAATACTTAATTCGCACACAATTTTAAGTTAAGTATTGTAATTGCCTGTGATAATTAATGTACGTATGATACCTATTTTTTTTTATTGTATAGGTAAGCGGACGAGCTTATGGGCCACCTGATGGTAAGTGGTCACCAACGCCCATAGACTATGGCATTGTAAGAAATGTTAACCATCGCTTACATCGTCAATGCGCCACCAACCTACGGAACTAAGATGTTATGTCCCTTGTGCCTGTGATTACTATACTATATATTATGTATAATTCTTATATTTCAATTATTTTTTTATAAAATAAATAACATTGATTATTAGTTCCTATAAAAAGCTATATTATAGAGACAAACATCATTAGGAGGAATCTTATTATATTGAGAGGAGTTATGACCCAATGATCAGAACACACTCAAACCAGGGCAAGCACCATCGAGTTCATGTGCTTAATTTGTTTATAATTCATTTCGAACAAATAAATTGATGAAGGAAAACATCGTAAGACTGCTTATTTCAGAAAAAAATGCCGTGGGTTCTATCTACTCGAACTGGAACAGCATGGTGGAATGAGCTCCAAACCTTGTTAAATTAGGAGTCAGTGGGACATTATCGGGGTTTTAATTTACTGTTTTATCAGTTTACGTATTTAAATGAGCATACGGTGCTTAACCGTCAGAATCGACTAAAAATCAAGGCGTTGCCCTTAATCTGTCAGAACACACTGTGTTCTTATTAGTAATAAATTCAAAAACATAAAAAAAAAACACTTCTGGATACGATAAATTAGACTGATATTGTAAATATATTTTTTAAAACACTTGCTAGATAAGCAGGCCATGTCTTGGATTAAGTAAATCTAGAGGTATTTGTAGACTGCACTACGAATATCTATATATCATCCAATGTCAAGAAGATTTGGTTACTCTCTGATATTGACACGCCCCGCCAACCGTGTCACTAAGTGTCCGTACTCAGGGTGAGATTAACTGACAACAGACACATTAATTGTAATAAACGTCATTCGATTGAAACGAAATGATATCTCTTTATCCAGCGAAACGCAAATCGCCTGGTCGTATTTTAAGTTGATTCATCCTGAACCACGTAATAGTTTATAATAAATATCCTGGGACATTATTCACACACGGCCATCTGATTCCATACTAAGCAGAGTTTGTACTATGGAAACCGAAAACTGAAATATTTTTTTTTAGTAAATACATAATTTTTAGTAAATTTTAGTAAATATACGTGGTTATTTGTAATGACCCAGCAACCTCGCAGGACTAGACACAGCTAACAGCAGAAGCAACAACTTATGTTATTTGTGTTTTGTTGTTTGTATAGATAATTACAGCCAGACTCATGACAAACAGAAATGTTTAATCAGTACCGTTTAATTTAATCCTTGTATTGTTTAATAAAATACTATAATATTGAAGTTTTATACGTAAAAATTAGTTGCGAATATATTTTTTCAATTTTTCGCCACCATATAAGATATAAGACAAGATCACTCTTCGTCTTCCCTGGACAAACTAAGGAAAATAGCACAAATGCGGCATAGCAATCTTACTGAATCTTATTTTCATTTTATATATCTAAATGAAAATTCACAATAGATCTAAAGGGACTTACCGGTAACTTATACATATATGCCTTGGTCAATTCATAGAGGTATTAAGTGTTATCAATTCAGAACACACCATACCATAATATCTAGGTTGTTCGAGGACAATAGCTACGGCTAGATAACTAGCGCTTTGCGGGAAGCGACTATCACGCGCCGGCATTGTGTCAGATAGAACACGTTTGATATTACTTATTTACAGATCAAATTCAACCTGCATGGACGATGATGCCTCATTAATTACACGACTATGAGTAAATTATATCAGTCAGTATGTACTTCTGTTATATAGTATTGTTTTGGAAATAACCCTTAAGATAATATCGCACTACCTCGGCAGTTAAGTCGGCAGAAAAGAACATCACTATGTATTAAATTAAAATGCATATTTTAATTGACTACTAAGATGGTAAATAAATAATAGTTTGTTAACAAGAATATCTTTTGTTTCGTACCTTTCAGAGGTCAATGTTTTTTAGTCAGCTTTTAGTTATTAAATTGTTCATTATTATTTAATTAGTCGAATCCGAAGTTCAGTTACATTTTATAGAAATTGACGTATTGTTTCTCTCACGGGTATTGTTAACGAGATTTATTATTTTATTATGTCCTGAGAATATTGTCGTTATCGTGAATAAACATGTACTTCCTGGGAGTTAGTCATCATACATTATTCTATTGAATTAAATTCGGTGTTATCTGCCTGATATTTAAACAGTCAAAACTGGCGTTTGATTTGAAGAGGATTTATCAATATCTCTCTCTTTTATAAAAACCAAATTTGACTTCACGATGAATGTTACACTGTTCGTGTGTACGTACACAATGCTTTTATGCGATTGCTATGCTATAGAGTATATTTCATGATGTATCTAACTCCTTTGTTAGCAATTTAGTCATTCCATTTTTGAAAATTTAGAAGTCAGAATATTGATCATATTTCATGAATCGAATTAAGTTGTATTGATTGAAACTTATATTTATTAGATACATTGAAAACGGTTAAAGAAAAATTGGTCATTGTGTTTGATTTGATAAACATCTAGGCTATACATCCAGCGATCCTTTATATATGGATTTTGATTTTTTCGGTTGGTTTTTACGTTTATACGTGCTAAGCAATTAAAATATTTTAATTAAAATTCAGCAGTGACATATTTGAATAATAATTGAAATACCCACACATAGTAAAACTTTTACGCTTATCAGAAGTAAAGAAATGGATATTATTAGCAATTCCTTGAAAACAAGATATTGCTTACGTTCTTTATTTCTAGTAATAAAACCGTAATAATATTGTTAATACATCGTTCTTCTTTTTAACATAAAGTTTTTTCTTCCTAGTCCATTTTACCAAAATATATTTCGAAATAATGAATAATGTATACGTATAATATTTTTTATAAAACATTAGCCTACATTTTACTTGAAGCACCACCTGGTATCCGTCAGTAATACTAATACTAAAAGCCTAGGGGAGTTGGGAGAGCAGGTGCAGTGTTTTTTTTGTTCCCGAAACATATAAAAGAATATTAATTCATTCACAAAAGTTAATACAAAATACTTTTCCCTAACTTAGGCAGATAGTTTGTATTTGTTCGCTGATTTAAGGTATGAGATTAATAAATATAATATTATAATGATACTAATTGTTTTTGGGTTCTGCCTAAAAAACATAATTAAGCGATATTTTTTGACATCTTGTATACAATTTATTACAGTTATGTGATGATGATATGATGATCCGATTATTCCTTCTCTTGACGGTAGTCAAGGCGCTGCGTCGAAGAAATTTTAACGCAGGAGAATGTGCAATTGAGGTGCAGGCTATTTATCTTAATAATATTCGATAGAATCGGACAGAGTTCAGACAGTGATCCTGCATTTGGCGATGCACGCTAGTGGTAACACTGCCAACCCAAACATCGGGCTACTTAGAATTATTTGACAGAAAAGATTAATAACTTATTGACTCGATCCATTGCTTGAACCCAGGGCCTCGAGATCTACAGCCTTATAAGCTAACCACTAGATTTACGAGGCAGTCAATAAAGTAATGATCACTTAAACAACCTTAATGTTACAATAAATTATAAGTTAGTGTATAAGTTTAGCTTTTTGTTTCAAAAGCGTCTCTTTAATGATGTACCTAATCATGATATTAGTTTTTTTTTGTAATTATATTTCCATTATAAAACGTTAACTTACTTTTTTTTTTATAGACTGTGTATTGAGAGGCTCGTTTAATTTTTTCATAACGCTTCTATGCGCTATCTTGGTTTTCTTACTAGTAGGCTATAGCAACTCATTTATCTCTAAACTATCTGTATAGACAAGACAACTATTTTACCGTTGCTTCGTCAACGAACAAAACATCAAAACAGTAAACAGTACTTTCGCAGATAATATTTATTATCCAATTTTTAATTTTAAACTGAACCCAAAAACTTCGTGCCAGTAGAATAGAAGTTTTCAATACTTAAAGATTTTCGAGAACCGGTCAAACCTGATGGCGCGCATTTGTAAATGGAGTATCCGACGCTGATAAACGGTACACAAAATCCGTTAAACAATATTTTTATATTTACTGGGTTATCATATAGTCCAAACTGTCTTTTGTTACCAAAGCAACGTAATATGAAGTATTTTTACTTGGCAACCAGCAAGCTTTGTCTCCCACAAAGATGCTAATAATAGGGGTAGTGCATGTGATATGTATCGCGGCATAAACAAAGAAAAAAGAACATTATACACACAAGATATAATTAAAACTTGTTGTTATTATTATCCAAAAATATTGGGTACTTTTGATAAATTGGCAATTGCTTTGTGGCATTTAATGATTACATTACGTAGCGAAGAAAAAAAATCAAATAACTGTTTAATTTAACTGATTAGAACTATAACAATCACTTTTGAAGAACTAGTATGTTATCGTTGAATACATAGTTCCAAGTATCGAATAGGTATTTTAGATAAAAATACTTAGCAATCTGCAATTACTGCAAATATTTTAATAATACTTATAGTTTATTTTTATTTCAATATTACTTACGGTTACTTACGGTTTTTCAGTTAATATTACTTACTATCTTTTCCAAAAATGATTTCCAATTTGTTAGGCACTTCGAAACGTATTTTCATATCACTGGTTTAATTTAACAGTTTGCAAGTTTATTCATATCAAAAAATTAAAAAATAAAAAACGGTTCGAAATTTAAACTCGTAGTCGAATTCAAATTCGCGCGTTGACCCGAACTAGTGGCGCGCATCGGATATACTTCGGTGACAACGGAGCGCGGACTGAGCAGCGGCCGCGTCCTTCCGCATGGGATGCCTCCCGCCGCGCCGGCCTACATCTACTCTACACTTAGCTGAATGCGGTTAAAGTGATGTAATCTACATGTGAGTTGTGACGAAATGACAACAGATAGTATATATGACGTCACGTTTGATTATTATTAGAGGAACAATATTTTAGCGGGCGAAAGATAACTACTAATGGTGACAGATTTGACATTAATTAAACGAACTAGACTAAAAGTAAACAATCATTAATATATAAAAAGTAAAAAAATAATTGCGTATTCTTCTATAATTTGATAATTAACTTACTATTTTCTACTCATCAATATGTAGGTACGAACTACGAATGTGTTGTGTGGTTGATAATGTATTTACAATTATTGTTACTTTTGGAGTCGATGTCAGCCAAGGTGGGTTTATAACTACATAGTTACATACATAGTTAGTTATAGGTAAGATGTGTGATTGTAATGTATGTTTTTGTTTGTTTTTAAAATACTCCCGTATTATTATTGCTAGGTATATTATAGTGTTTCCTTAGCTGACATCGACTCCAAAAATAACAATAATTGTAAATACATTATCAACCACACAACACATTCGTACCTACATATTGATGAGTAGAAAATAGTAAGTTAATTATCAAATTATAGAAGAATACGCAATTATTTTTTTACTTTTTAGTGCATATTAATTTGCTTTTCCTATGAAGTCGGTTTTTGTTTTGTTAAAATTTTTATTTATTTTTCGATTTTTAGTGAATCTGAAGTACACTCACTAATTTGTAGAATATGGGTAGACCTACTAAACGTGCAGCTCATATGAGACAGCGCCGTTTATATTATTATTTAAATATATTAATCTAAAACAGTGAAACGTAAAGAACAAAATGCATTTTGTTACTTAATTAATAAATATTAGTTAATACGGTTAAATGTATGAATATAAATTAACATGTTTTGATTAAATAGATTTAGTTGGTGGGGTGTTGGGCAGCCATAACATAATGAAATAATTATTTCTAGTAATAATTAAATAATATATACCATTTTTCACCATAAAATATGACAGAATGTCTGTATATTAAAAAAAAGGGGAAGTATGTATATTATCCTAACTAATATTATAAATGCGAAAGTAAGTTTGTTTATGACACTTTCACGCATAAGCCACTAAGCCGATTTAAAAAAATCTTTCACCAATGGAAAGCTACATTATCAAGGAGTAACATAGGCTACATTTTGTCCCCATATTCCCACGGGAACGGGAACTACGCGGGTGAAACCGCGGGAAAAACACTAATAATAAATATACATAAATATAACATGTATATAAGAGTACTTATACGATATACATAATTGTATATATTTTTCAAATTGGTCTCAACTTTTAGGAGATGTTCAAATATGTTTCAATTACAAACATATACATATATACTAATGCTTACATGCATAACTCATATTATAAAGAGGAAAGATTTGATTTTTTATTACGATTTAACTCAAAAACTACTCGACCGATTTTAAAAATTCTTTCACCCTTAGAAAGCTACGACTTTACCGAGTAATATAGGCTTTATTACATTTTCAAAAACTTATAGATCTCTACTTAAAATGGAGCAATGTAACCCAAACGTATGAAACTGTTGCCTATAAAAGTTATTATTTCGCGTGCGCTGCGAAAACTATTGACGGTATATAAAGAAGTGTTTTATACAATATTACTAGAATTACTTGATCATAACGATGTTATGGTAGGTGAATGAAAAATCTAGATAGCCTATAAAAGATTCGGCCGTGTATCGTTAATTTGCTACTAAGAATTGAATATTTCCGTTACTTTGTCATGGATCCTATAATCAGAATCTAACCAAACTATCATCAAATAACCCTTGAAGTATACTCTTTCAAATAAAAAAAAAATCATCGAAATCGGTTGGCGCGATATTGAGTTATTCGTCCATTTGTCGCGCACATACCTCATGCAAATTTACGACTTATATGGTTTTCTCATGGATTCCATTGTCAAACCTGGACCAAAAAAAAATGGGACCCCATGGGAAGCAACCCCTTTCAAATAAAAAAAAATCATCAAAATCGATACACCCAGTCGAAAGTTATGAGGTAACAAAAAAAAAAAAAAAACATACAGACGAATTGATAACCTCCTCCTTTTTTTGAAGTCGGTTAAAAATATAAGAGTAGTTGGTACGAAATATTATGTCAACTTCTTACCATAAAATACATGGTGTAACGGGTGAAGACAGCGAGCGAAAGGGTACTTGTAATCAGCTCTACACACAAAAACTAGTACTTTAAAAAATCAATAAAAAACGTACAAAATATTTAGTTTTTCGGATATTTTACCGGCAAAACAAAATACAACTTTATAATATATTTTTTTTAATTTATAGCGATCACAACCTTAATGGAGATGCGAATGTAAAAATTTCTTTCATATAATTACTACAAATATTTTTAAGGAGAAAACATTAGCCGGATCCAAATAGATATATTTATTAGACATTTTCAAATTAGTTTAACACGTATATAGAAGAAATTGTGACGGTAGTAATTCAATCCATATTTTAAGTACATATATGGACGTCTCCTAATATTCTTATGGATGTATTAACCAGTTTTTTTATTTTGGCCTGTTTCAAGGGTCACATGACAATTAGCAGGCCGCACGCGGAACATAATCCTTCATTTTGGCCTACGAAAAGTGAATAAGATTAACGCTGCAGGCAATAATTCCAGATTCAATAAGTTATTCTATCAAGATATTCTCAGTAAGGTTTAGTTTAGAAATTGGGAAGTGTTAGCAGACGTGTCTCGAAAAGTAAATAAAGCCTTGGTCCGAACTTTCTCCTGTCGTATCAGCTTACCAGCCCATCGGATCAACGAAAAGAATATAATGGCGTTTGCGCATTCTTCTGAGTAGTTGGCTAGTATCATTTGGAAATAGCAGCTGTTCATAATTAATCTCGAGTTAGGTGATGAATATAAATATCGGAGGAGCCTCTTTGTTCTAGGTATATATAGATATACTCGACCTGTGTGAGGAATAAGCTGTATCCCTCCTTGAGAGGAATGGATACCTTAATAGAGCAGCAACATTTACTGGCTATAGAAAGTAATTTTTCTTCTAAATTGAAAAAATGCGATGCTCTCCACTGAACTCCAACATCATGTTGTGCTTATCTAATAAAAGTACCTAATCTGTATAGATTTTCCGCATAAATATAGTACAACATTTTAAACCCATTAAATTACTTATAATTCTGAAAAAGTTATAATATTATTATAAAATAATGGCCTTATTTTTTTTATAGCCCGGGAGGGCAATTGACTCCACTCCACCTGATGGTAAGTGGTAGAGTAAAGTATGATTGAAGAATAGAACACTATATCAAATCGTGGGGTATCGGAAGAGCAGACTAAGAGTTTTTTTTAAACACATCAATCTAATCGAGTACTCAACTTTTTTGTTAGCGGGGTTGCAACCCACTTGGCTTGGTTTGGGTATCAACAGTTCCAAGGCACAAAAACATTTTTTAAACGTAATAAATGAACAGCTTTATTAAATACATACCGTTTACGTATACCGATAAAAATTACACCGAACGAAAATTGCAATCATTTACTTTGGTTTTATATTTACAGGGTCTAAAAAGATTTAATTCAAGTAAGTAAATCATATTGATATGGAATTATGTTAATCGAAATTAAGTACTTAATTAATATACAAGAAAATGATAAGTTTAAAACAAATTAAGCTTGATGCTACGTAAGACGCGGATAATTTAATTATGATTATAAGTAAAAGATTAAATTAAAATTTGTAACCCTCATGATACAATTTATTCAATTACAAATAATTAATATAATAATGTTAGTTTTCTTGTCATTAGTAATTTTAAAATTAGAGCAACCGTGATTATATGTTTATGTTAATTTATAAGCACAAAATGTATAAGTATGTAGTATAAGTAAGTATGTATATAATTTTTAAATTGCTTCTGGCTTACCCAAAGTAGACAAAATTCAAACAAACCAGTTTTAAGCTTTATTGTGTTTTTGACATATTGTTTATTTTAACGCCAGTGTTTTCTTCTAACTCTAACCGCTCTATTTATAACAACCGATGAGCACAGACAGATCCACCTACTTAGCTTCCATCTAGGAAGTGAATATGAAAATGTGAACATATAAACTCTAAAGGCTCATTCTTAAAATATTGTCAAAATATAGTTCCTATTTTCTTTGAATATGTAGATTTTTCTTTAACAAACCTGTAGCGTGGAGACGTGTAAATATTTCTGAAAGCAACTTTGGACAGCTTTTGTAGTTATTTATCTATTACAGTAATAAGTTTACAACGTAAATAGTTTACAATTTTTTCACAAGGTAAAAGGTTATTCAGATAGAATTTTCAAAATGACTTCTCAATTTTAATCCAAAGAAAAAAATGATTCAGTGTGTCTATCTTTTCTGTTTATTATATTGAAAGGCTCATAGGTTGTCAGGTTCAAATAGTAAACATTCGGGATAGACAAAGCTTCGTGTCCGTCTATTCGCGTCAATCATAACAGCGTTTGCCGAGTTACGTGGTCATATTAAATTATTTATATTCAGTTATTCATAACTATGCTATTGTTTTCGTCTAACTATTTGAGGTACCTACCAATCCGTGTTTGAAATACATTTGGTACCTCACAGTACCTAGTTGATAGCAAAGTCTTTAGAGAACGATTTTAAAGAGTATTTTACATTACTGACTAATTTAAACATAAAGTTAAATTACGAATCTTGCTCTTACAGACAAAACAAATCGAGGCTTTTTTTAGGCCTTTTTATTAAGATGGTTTTAAAATATAATAAATTATTGTTTAGTTATTAGCAAACAGTCTATAAACACAATTTCGATACATTTACGCTCATAAAAACTGCACTCAAGAATTTCCAGTAAGTTCCAATTAAATTGACATGATTGCATTCTTATTCCAAGAATGACAGATTAAAATTACATTGTTAGCCACGACGGTATTCAGTAAAAGTCGGAACCGGAGGAAAGACATGACAATGCGAACAGCAAACAAAAGCCGGCGGACTGCGGCTCGCATAGCAATCAGGCTAGCCGCGTGCCTCATTGCCAGCCTACGCCTTGATTTGGACCTCCACACAATATATTTTACGAAATACGAGGTCTTTCCTTTATATAAAATTAATATAAACTAAGTGACATATTAGGTTTTATTTCTGTTAAGCTGTATATATAATCAATGAAAAACCATTCAATTTAAAAAATGAAATTTCATCTATATTTAAACATACATAACTAAACAAGTAATACAAGACATAATTTATGTACTATATGTAATATCGATCAAAATCCTTACATTAAAGTAAAAAACATATTTAAAGGTAGCTGCGGAATGAAATTTAGGACTATATCATTCGAAAATGCGCCGTAGATACAAATAAGGTAATTTTCGCAAAATAAAATTAATAATTGACGAAGTTTTTCAATTATTATTACTAATGTTTTTCAGTAACAACCAGATCTTCAGGGGTTACATTGGACACAACTAATCAAAGATAAATTTTGGGACGATAACTAATTATATTGACTCGTTGAACTACTTCAATCGGCCTTGAGTTTTATTTACAATTGCCGTATCATCGTCGATGACTCCAGATCAATTAATGATTGAGATCTCTCGCAGACGGATAAAGTATACTTAGTATATTTTAAAATAAGTTCTAATTAAACACAAACTTTAAAACTAACGAGTCTTGTTTTTCTTCTTATTTTAAGCTCATTGTAGTTGTTAAATGGTGGCGTTCTAAAGCTGTTATAATTAAGAAGTAAGTGGCGTGTAGACTGTTTTTAAAAACTTTGTAAACTATATAACATGAAGACATGACTGCGAGTATAGACACATGACACATGACACTCATGTACAAATAATTTGTAATTTAGGTCTGAGATAACTAATAAAAAGCGTTCAACAGGATTAACGATAAAGCTAGTTGACACCAAATTGTCGTTCGTAAGGAGGTCAAAAAGGAAATGAGTAAATATTGTTTTCAATAATATGTTTAATCCTGATTCAATCATTCACATGTGATTGACCATAATAAAAGATTCGTGTAAATAAAGGTTGAAAAACATGTTAAGAAGATATTAATTTTTATAAAGAGCATATCACAAAGGAAAGTGTTTTTGCTAAAGTTGTTCTTACTCGGGACTGGAAAGAAAATTGAGTGAGATAAAAAAAATATTCTTCGTCTTTGTAATTTTATACAAATAGACAAGCACTTGTCGCCATTTATTAATAGAACAATTGACAATTTCAAATGATTCCTTGCAATACCTTAAACATTTAAGGAATTTGAATGCACTTTTATGTTCCATAAAAAAATTGACAAATTTTCGAAGAAATTGGTTTATTTAAAAAAACTTACTATTAGAAACAGAGCTTCGAGCACGTTTAGTGTTGCACTTCCAAAACTTCATATCGTCTGCCGCCGAGGTCAGCGTATGGAGAGATGACACCGTGCGCGCCCACAAAGGCAAGTAGCCATCGTCAAACTGCCCGATTGGGGACGAAACAATGACTTTTGTTTACAAATGGTTGACGCGGAGAATTTAATGAATTACTAAGTGAATTGGTCGGAGCAATGAGACGAACAGCACGAGTGCGACGAACGTACACCCCCGACAAACAATCTCCGATTGTAACTTCGCACTGTATAGGATGGCGTGGGTGCGATCCAGATCAGACCTTTGTCGACCTGGAATCCGCTAATAACACTACATAGACAAAACTGTTTTCATTATATTTTATTTTTATATCTTATCATTTTAGATCCAATTTATATATGAAATATAATATATTTATTGCCTTGATTTTCCTTGTTTTAATATATCGTATGCCGCACATGCAAAGTTTGCACATTAAAGGAACAAAATTATAGAAACAAAAAGGTAGCGTAAAAAAGTTTATTTTCTATCACATCATGTCTTCCTACTTTTATAAATTTGGGAACAAATGCCAAACATCACGCTAAGAGCAACCACTACGATTCGAAGCAAGCTTAAGAATTATAAGATATACCGAAAGTGGAGTTTAAAATAAAAATATATGTATACATATATTTGAAGGGTAATTAAATAAAGTTAATTCTGTTTACATTCCGAAATACAGAATAATGAATTGAAACTGTCGATGACTTATATTTAATATCCAATACACAATCACAAAAAGTTAGGGAAAAGTATTGAATAAAAACAATGACAAAAATCACTTAAAATTAATTTCAGATTTATATCAATTAATTGCTAATAATAAGTATTTAATAAATATTTATTTTCGGAAATTAGTCTTGATAATTGATATATTGAAAATAATTCTGTTATAGTTGCTCGCTTCGAACCTTACAAATGCACCAAGGAGATTAATAAATATTTGCTATTTGTAACAGGTCACAGTACACAATTTTATTGCAAGATATCACTTTAATTTTAATAAATGTTACGAGTGTGTTTTTTTGTAAAAATGTGTTTGTTATTCTCAAATATATATATTTTAAAAGATCAAAAATATTAAATTATTTATTAACCTCTCTCGGCCATTGCACTATAAAATACACGGTAAGCATACGTTCTAGGCACAATTCTGTACTGTCTATAGTAATTATATCGATTACACACTTATGTATCTAAAAAAAATTATATTTATCTTAACTTAAAATACAGTGAGATTTTCATATTTTAAATTCATGATAATAAAATATTTTAATAATGTATATGATATGAAAATAACTTTATCGAAATGCCCAATTTGTTTTTTTCATAAGAATTCTTACGACTTCTTAAAATATTGAAACTGTCACAATCATCCTGCATATAGTAGTCATAGCATTATTATTTCTAGCGTGGTATATTATATATTAAAGGTAGTTTGATTACAATCCATTAATTTTTCAAATATTTAAGGGTACTAAAATTATAAGGATAAAGAGAACTCCTGCTTTTATACCACGGTTGTACCCGTGCTCGAGAGCTGGCCGTCCCCTGAGACTTTAGACTAACATGTGAGGTACAATACAAACTTACGCACCTGATTAAATACAAATAAAATAAGAAAATATATCGGGCAGGAATGTCGCGGTTCTCCAATAGTAGCCTCTGTTTTTATTATCCAAAACTGTTTTGTACAAGTTTGGTGTTCGAATGTCATGACATTTTTAAACATATTCAAAGAAAACAGATGCTACTCTAGAATACAAATATACAATGAGCCTTATGTTGTTAACATTTCGTAGAGTACTTTTAAAGCCGATATTTGGAGAAAATTCCTAACAGAAATTTTGACAGCTAGATTTTAAGAAAGGCTGGCAGCCTTTCTTAAAAACTAGCTATCTGTGAAAGAGATACAAGTGCACAAGTATTTGCGAATACACAGATGCACTGTTATTTCACACTCATATACCAAAAATGTTGGTATTACAAGCTACCCATTCGATCAGAAAGGCAGTAAAAAATGTAATTGTAGAGGAAATAATATTTAATATATGTATGATTTTCTTATTTTAATAGTATTAAATCACACATACCAATATTTCTAGTCTCATTGGCGTTAGTCAAAGTCACTACCACAGCACTCAGTGCTTAGCAGATTTTTATAAGACTCACGAGGCTAAGCTATGAAATACTGCCAATGGCTCAAACGCTATATATAATAAATATAATGATTTAGACATGTTCAATAATGACCCATCAATAATCACACACAAAGTAGAATAATTATTGCATTCTGGTCCTCCCTCATTAAAACTATTCATCATTTTAACTTTAACAAACGACACAATTCATTCACACATATCGATTTCAAATAAACATTTGTTTTCATTTAGGTAGAGCAGTCTTATATATTTAACTCACCATATTATCAGAATGTATAAAACTCAAAATGATGTTTAAGATATAATACAAACTGTTAAAACTTTTCTCATGAATGTCTTTTAAATTGAATAAGCAGGTGAAAAAGATCATGATTTGATTTAAAAATTATGACTGACTAAATCTGTACAAAAACAGAAACTTTTCTTTATTTGACTGTTATGTCCAATAGTCAATGATGACTATTTACTATTGGACGAAAAACAATACTAAAGAACGAGTTCTTTGAATGTAATTCTTCAACAATGAAGAAAATAAATTGTTTTACATTTTGTAAAATTTATCTCACATTTGAAACAAATAACTGAATAAAACGAAAATAGTTTTTTACGAAAACCAATAAGACATTTAAACAGTAGTAGTAAGGTTTTTACGTAATATCTAGGTATTCACTCTATCATCTTAGCCTAAAGCTGCAAACGCTACAACTGCAGTGTATAAGAATCTATTTACTTCACTTACACCCTTCACTACACCGTTCCTTGAATACTAGCTCATGTATGACATTTTCAACTTGATATGTATTAAAAGTACAAAATATAGACATGATTTCATTGTATGCCATGAAAACTTTGTGAACACTATAATACTCACTACTCTTATACTTGAAACAATCAAACACCAATCATATCGACGAATTACAAGTCCATGTCATAATATGAAGGCACTGCTTTTTTAAATTAAAATACATGTAATTTTGTGATGAGCAATTATTTAGACAAAAAAAAGTAAAATGTATAAAATAATACATCAATAGTTTTATTAACCTAGATTTCTACAACGCAATCGGAGAGCACACATTCTTATGTATAATAAAGATGAATAGGCAGATTTCTCAGTAGTTTCAATATATGTAAAAGAATTTTAAGGTATCAAGGTCCTACAAATATACATTATAATTAAAATATCCAATATTTAAAATAATAACATAAAAATAATTTTAACTGCCCATTCTTCTACATTATCATAAAAATAAACTACATAGCTAATGCTAATAATATTGTGTAAATATGATTAAATTTATACTTATTAATAGTCGTTAAATCAGTTTATAAACCAATACTGAAAAGGTGTTACCTAAGTATCTTTGCTAACTTATTGCCAAAGTTACAAATGGCTTTATATAATTAACATAGTTGGATCATAGTTTCAGTGGGAAGTATGTAAACAGTTCAGTCATAACGAGATCTCGTGTTACGTAAACATGTTTATATCCACTCTCTGTTCCTCACCTTTTGAGGTTACATTGACAGAGGATAGTATGTCTTCTTGTCAATGTCTGTACCAAGCTCCTTGGACTCTTGTTTGGAAGTGTGACACGGGAGTAACAATGTATGCTTGTTGTGGTTGTTGCACTACTGCAAGAGGGATCACCTGCTGTGCCATTTCAACTGGCTGCCCACTATCTTCTGATACACCAAGCGGTTGCACACAATGTTGCTGGGATACTTGTTGTACACCACCAACCTGTTGTGTTAGCACTTGTTGGTGTTGACTCACTTGAGGGACCAGCATTTGCTGCTGCATTTGTTGTTGCTGTTGTGGTTGTTGTTGATGTATAACAACATGAGGTCCTTGGTTCTGCATCTGTTGATGCTGTTGCACTTGCACTTGTTGAACTTGTTGTTGCTGTTGCTGCTGCTGCTGCTGTTGCTGTTGCTGTTGAACCTGTTGCTGCTGCTGTTGTTGTTGAGCTTGTTGTTGTGCCTGGTGTTCTCTTTCATGCTCTTCTTTTTTCTTTTGCTCCATAGCTGCCTTTTTAGCTTCTGCTTTTTCCTTTTCTTGTTGTATTCTTATAGGGTCCTTGTTTTTGTCATATGACATACACTTACCACTACGGAATGGAACCATGTCTTTAGGAATTTCCTGTTTCTTGGTTGCAAATTTAACATGAGGAAATTGATCTTTCATAAAAGCTCTAAATGTTGAGTAACCCATTAGTTTTACTCCTGGTTCTAATATTTCTCCATATTCTTTATATGCTTCAAACAAGTGCTTCCTAGAATCACCTTGGATAATAACAGTCTTACTAGCTTTTTTACCTTCTCCTGAAGGTTGTACATCTTTAGGTGAACTTGCATGCTGCTTAAGATATTCCTTTAAGAAGTTTGTTGCATGTTTGTAAATATCAAGTGTGAATGTGTTATATGGTTTCTTACCAACATTGCCGTGTATCCTTGGGGCCACTCCATGTGTCATAACATGCTGCCTGATCCGCTTAAGCTGATAATGGGTAACATTCTCAAGATACAAAAAAGCTTCTAGACAAACCTTCCTTCCTTGATACACATAGCAAGCTCTAAGTCTCCTCCTGACCTTGTGTCGTGATGTTTCAGCTGGATTCGCCAAACTAGCCATGGTAATACCCATCAAGTACATGTCATGTTCACTTTTTGTCAGTTCAGCTATATTTAAACGATGACGATATACAGCCTCAGGATTTAGTCCTCGATAGCAATTATCTTTGCAATCACAACCTCTTTTCAATCTTTCTTTAACCTGAAATGTAATTGAAATAATATTTTATCATTAATTAGTGTTTAAAATTAAGGATGTATGTTCCTTAAATATTTACGATATTTTTGTTTTAGTTATATGCTTTCAATAAATTTAAACTAAAACTAATATGTATAATACTAATGTTTTATCTTGAAATTATAAAACATTAAGAAACATAATAATTATTATGTACATTAGAGGTTAATTTATGAAACCTTAAAGTAAATTTTAAATGAAGTCTCATAGTCACCTGTGTTGGATTATCTTCTAATTTATTATCGAGAACCTCTTCATCGCTATCTGACTCAGCCATTTTTTTCTTCCTCTTAGTACCGGCTTTCTTTTCAACTTTGGGTTTTGTCTCAACATCCATGTCAGTTCCCTCCACATTTGTCTCAAATTCAATACTATAGGAGCCTGGTATTCCTTGCAAGTTACCATCGCCATTTTCCACCTGGATAGTGTGCCCTTGCCAGAGAACCTGAAAAATTATTTCAGAATAATATTGAATGGTTTTTCTTGGCTGCATTTTTTCGAAATTATTATAAATCATGGAATAATTAAAATTCTTAACACAAAATACCTGTTCCTGATGTCCATTATAATTGTGCTGTTGCATATTTTGGGCACCGCCAAGTTCAAATACAGAATGTTGACCCATTACAGGGGTGTGCCATTGTGCACTCTCGCCGTATTCGCCGCCGCCGTTCTGGTCCGATGGTATAGACACAATTATAGCCTCTTTGCTATCTACACTTCGTCGTTCTACCGATAGAAGCGAATGCAGGACTTCGCTTGCTTCTTTCTCAGCAGGATTCACCACTTCCATTTTCTCAAAAGACATGATTCTTCCTCGACGCTACACTATAAGCGAACATTCACGTCAAATCACATGTACTTACTTACATACGTGTATGTACAATGGACATTGAGCGACACGACAAACCCGCCCCGATCGTTTTAAGAATCTACAACCCCACGATTCTCTCAAGAAAACCGCGATAACTTTTCAAATTCATGTAAATAAACATAACAAAAACCGTGCAATTATTAACCTTAATCGCGTTTTTTAAGTTTCATTATCGCATAGCGGATCGAACTCCCGTGGAATATTGGGCCATATAGTCATAGCAAAGAAAGAATCAAACTCACCTTTTTCGCGTTATTTGCGCAACTTAGACACTTTAAAGTATACTCCACTGATTACTCTTTTGGTATTGATTGTTTTACTTCACTTCATTTTGATATTATAGTCATAATTGAAGAGAAATGTACAAATATTTCTCAAAATTCACGGAAGCAATATGGCGATACACTTTCCGTGAATAAAATCGGAGGACGCCGTAGAACATGTCGTTAGTACAGTGCGCGGCCACGGCACGTCGCTGTCTTGCATGTTTCCGTATCGACGCTTTTTGACTTACCGGCGCGCCAATTTCAAAGTATATTTTGGATTTAAATCATAATAAAATATTTTCTACAATAACAAAATGTAATAAAAGTTTTTATTAAAATAATTTTACGCACTATTTTAAATAAAGGTTATTGTTAATAAAGTTTTTTTTAATAATTAACATTTAATTATTTTAAGTTTTAGCACAAAACAGAACCGTAAATTCTTTAACACGTATAATTTACAGAACACACCCATGTGTAGGTTTAACTACAACTTTAAAATATAACATAGTCATAACGATGAACTTAAAAGGATTCACACAGGAAGGTATCTTGTATATCTGAATGATATAATGTACATAATATATGTTTACCTAATGCTAACTATTTATTGGCATTCTTCTGCAACGCGATGCTAATATAAAAATAAATATTAAAAGAAAATATTATTGAATAATACATATATAATAGTAAAATCCAAATACCAGTTATGTCTACAATATTTAGAAGGATGTTAACTCGATTAGTGTCCATCCTTGAAAATGATAGATACCTTTTTTCGTATACAATATCAACTATCAAGCTACTGGGAAGGGTCCGCACTGGCGTGGAACAAAATGAAACGTTCAACTCCCATCCGTTCGTTTGGCATCAATATTTTTCATACACGTTATGCTTTGTAATAACCAGGGGGATTCGCTACGTTTCCTGGTACATAGTTTGCTTCGGCGTCTATCAATCAATACCTCTCGAACACCTAATGTACACGATCAGTAGTTGTAAAACAGGTATATCATCGTAGTGTATATCATCGTATAGTGCATTTCATCCAAAAATTAATACTCAAACACATCATGACGTATGATTTTCTATTGATATATCTCACAAAAGGTGCTAGAGAATCGGCTATAAAAAAACAGAATCAATGCAAACAGGGGACGGAATAAATAAGATAACTTCTGACGATTAACATCTTATGGCCCAATTCAGTCCCATGAATAACATCGCAGTTCTAATAATAACTTTATAATCTATCATTTTTTCTTAAATGCAGTGAGAATTAGAGCCTAATGCGTTTCAGATTACGCACTTGTTTATATATATATATATATTATGTCAATAAATGTATTGTTACTATAAAATGAAACCTTTTTAATTAAAAAAAAATGCTTATGAATTGCTCGAATGAACATATGCTTACATGTTATGTTAGTAAATTAAGTATTTGTCCGATGTAATAAGAAATAAAAAATATGTATTCATAGAGAAAGTGTTTATTTGGATTACATCAAATAAGCGTAAGAAATTTTCTTGTAATCCAGATGATTTATGTAGCACTTGTAAATACAATGGTGCTTATATTTTTGTCATTATTTTCAATTTAATTATACATTAAAAGTAAAAAGTTAATAATCCGACGGAACCGATTACGGAAAAAATCGTATTTTTAAAATGTGAAAAAACTACAGCAGCTCATTGATGTATTATGTATGCATTAGTACCTACAATATTTCAATGCAGCAGCCTTAAAAATATGTAAGCTTTTGTTTTAGAAATGACGCTACACACAAAACCGTCGCAAGGTGAGATCGTGATGTAGGATGCATAGGCAAGAATGTATCTATTAAAAAAAGAAATGTACCTACATGCGTCTCTTTTTAACAACAGTGCTTACATACTTTGTTAGTTTTTTTTATATCTTTCCTATTATAAGATGAAAAGGTTAAAATTTCTTATTGGGTATATAAATCAATCACGATGATTTTTTCATTGATGGTTTTCATTGATGGTTATGATTCTATAATATACGAAATCAGAAACAGCATTAGCAGAAAAACAATTTTCTATGAGCATTTGAACGATGTATCAAACATTTCTATTTACACGATGAGTAAAGATTATGAACAGATTTGGTATACATAGTGTCATCTTTTGTTTTGATGGTAAAAACAATAATAAATATGAATTGTCTGTTTCAATTGTATAGGGTACCTATGTGGTAAATAATTTTAAGCCGTAAAATTATTATATTTTGTTATAACTTGCACTGTAACTGAGTTATAAATGTTAAGATTTTATTTTAAAAAGTTTAGTCTATCCGTCAATAATAATAAACCCTTATTGATATTACGAGGCCAAATGATCATGATTCATGAGCTTTAAATAATCATAATATAATAGTTTTTGGCGTATGTAATAATTTTCTTAGCGCGATAAGAGTAAAAAGCCAAGGTCGAATTTGAGTGCAACCTAAAAATATATATAACTTTTTTAATAGGTGATTCTGATGGTAAAAAACTATCGTGTAATAAATTCGACGAACATTAAGTTTATAAAAAATACATAATATTATTATAAGAATGTCATAAGGAAATCATAATATTAGTCATTTAAAAATTATATTATGAAATTAGTTGTTTGAATAATATAAATGTTAGTTTTAATGTGAAATAAAATTATTATGCGTGTTAAAATGATTTTGTGGTGTCTTTCAAAGTTTTTTTTTTACCTAAATAATAAAAGTATCAAAAATGTTTGAGCATGTTTGGGCATTGACATTTGACAAATAGTTTAGTTTGATCGAATATTTTAACGACATCTAATGTGACAATAATTAAAATAAACATATGTTAACAAGATGTAATTGCTTTTAATATATTACTTAGAAATTTACTGAGGTAAGTACAATTATTAAATTTTAATAAGGTGGTTCGTTCTTTTGTGGAATAAGTCTAGAATTTGTACTCACCACCAGAAGAAGAATCTAGAGTAAAACAGCTGCTTCGTGATTTAACGATTGCTCCTGGAGATGGACCGTCGGGCCACTCCATACGTTCTTCCATCGCTTTTGAAGCACTTCTCTTGAACTGTTCCAAGAAGCTGTCTATTTGCGTCTCTATACTCGTAGGAGAATTGGCCATCGTTACCACCGAAACACCGAAAACAAACACAACACCGTATTCCGACTACGACATTTTACAAATAAACTCTAAATATTTTGTTCATATAAGGATTTTGGGTCGCAGAATCATGTAAAAATATACAAATAGAGCAATTCGTCATTATTAAGCCCTTGTCGTACGAACGCGAATCAATATATTTTTTTCTTAAGAAATGACACCCCGCAGGCATCAAAGAAACTATTGGGCAGCGAACATATTTTACTACGGATACCGTTATGCTATATACAGCAACGAAAATAAAGAGACACCCACCGACATCTATCGATCGCTGTAAACAGTAGTTATGCTAGAGTTGCCACTAGCAATCTTGAATAAAATATTTGCTTAATAGCTGTATATTTTTAATAATTAGCTAACATTGCTTAAGAAATTGCTTATTAATTGTATATCAATAAATAATCATTGCTTAACTTTTGCTATTTATCTAGTAATTTAACATTTACACTAACGATAAGTTAAGTATGTGTGTAAATGATGACGTAAGATGTGTTTGTGTGCGTGGATGCCGGCGCCATGAGGGGGTCGCGGTCGTTCGGTCGCGCAAGTTGCATTTGCCAGTGCTGCGCGAAGAGCGCGTGTAGTTTGTGGTATTTTTAAGGTGACTAGAACTGTCACGTAGCCGGCCTCAAAATGTCAAGTGAGTCCTGTAGTTTTAAAAATATTTTGAATCCAAGTTTTGAGAAAAAATATTAACAGGGACTATTCAGTATATTTTAACTATAATTGTCATTAAATTAAATAAAGGTAATCGTAGTAAAGAAAGGGTAGTTACATATTTTTTTATAAAAAAAAAAATTGTATTTTTTTTACATCGTACAATAATTGAGTTGTGGTTTATTTTAGGTTAGGTAAAAATATTTTAGCATTAAGTATGTAAAACTATATTTTCGCTAACTTAGCTATCTTAGCAATTCCTAAATCTTGCTTTTCTTATATAACAATTGTCCTATATAATTTATTTAAATTATTAAATTATATTTAAATAAATTTGAAGATAATAAAAATCTTAAAAGAAGTTTCATGCTAATAATTCCAATAGGAATATGAATAGCCTAATTGAATCCATTTAACAGTCAGTCTGTCGTAAATAAGATAGTATTGAATTTATCAGGAGCAAATGTTTTACAAATAAAATAAATTGAGCTGAAGATCATCTAATTCCCAATAATAGTTAATGTGACTTCCTTTCGTCAAATCCGTTTAATATATCTGTAATTTGCATTTCAAATTACTTTCACATCTATAGATTATAAGATTACTCATTTCAATGGGTCAACAAACATGGTTATGAATTGAATTGTTTTAAAGAATATAAGTATCTATAACGTGCGTTAACACAACACATTTGTTATCAGATAAAGTTCTCTGATCGTAAACATACTCATGGTATCGTACAAGTCCATGTCATAAAAGTAATAATAAATATAATCGCTGATTCGTTATCAGCGGTTAACTGCAATGATCTTGACCATCAGCTTCTATTAGAAGCGTATCCAGAGAACGGTCAAGATAGTTCGATTAGCAACAGTAAAAATGTTTACTAAGATATTCTGCATTAAAAGTAACATGCTAAGAAAATAATAAATTTTAAGCTACTTTTAGGGTGGTTTTTCAATACATGACACGTCCCAGAAAAGTTTGCTTGACCTTATTACGACTAATACGAATAACGACTTAATTTTCTGAAGGTCAGTGTAAAAAATATTAAAATGACGATATGTTATCTATGCATAAGAAATATACTGTAAATCTTCTGTTTATATACATATTTACGCTTGTAGTTATTTACACTTATGTAATATGCTTACATTATCGTATGATTTGAATGAAAATTAATTATTAAATAAAGTTGACATAATTGAAAAGACTCCGGATTCATCGTAATAATTTGGTTATAAATCTATGATGAGGACTTCGATTTTTCTATTACAAATAGTTGTGGTGTAGTATTATTGGTACGGATGTCTAAACATATTTTTGATGTCTTCAGCAGTTTATTTTTTCTGTCCGTTAGTGCACACATCATTAACACGATAATATCTGAGCGCGTTTTATTAAGGTCGGTATAGGAATAACTTTTGTCCTTGGTCAAAATATTAACGAGAAATATGTCACTGGAGTTGAACAATTATAAGAAACAGAAAAATAACTCAATAATGATTACTAAACGGTGATAGGAATTCATTTGTTGATAGAATCCTTATAATATCTTAAGCCCGAAGCCGCCCTAACAACACGTAATCTTTTTATGATACTTGAATTATTTTAATTAAATAGATAGCGTATTTAGTAGGTATTTCGTCGTGAGATAATAACCATGCTAAACCCTGTTTTCTATCTAGTATCAACTTGCCCTACTTTCACTGAAGAACTGCAAACACCTATTACTGTATTTCTCTTTTCCATACTGAAACTAACTTTAATTATCACGACAAACTTCGCTTTATTTGAAATCGCGTGTACACAAATAATCGAAATGTTAACATAGAAAGTTAAATCCCCGATAATCTTTCAACATGAATGGAATTGCATGTTTTTTTTTGCCAATGTCGTGTCGACATTTGAACGGTGAATGCATGATTACTGCATTCCTTTATTTTGTTAGGCGGTTGAGTGCTCTCATGGGTACTATCCCGCCAGACCGGCTCCACCTAAATAGAAACCGCAGGGACATTGCTCCCGACTTCCAGCCGCGTCTGATCCTGCGCCCGCGCCACCGTTAATGTCTCGTGTGCCTTATTGGGCTTCCATGTTGCCGGCATTCCTTCTTGTTTCTATTTACATCTCGAACGAAAATATATCATAATAATACCATTCCTTATAATATAGATGAATACATGCATACATAGTGAGCCTTTAAATAATACATTCACAAACTAAGGATATGCAAGTCTAAATATGTTAAATATATTAATGTGCAAATATATTAAAAACTAATTTGCACTATTTGTGATAATGAAATCAATAATATAAAACTTCACACGATGAAATATACTAACTAAGCTAATATATTATAATGGTATTCATTTTATTCTATTATTAAATTTGTTATGACTTGAAATTGGCAATTATTCGATTTTTAAAACCAGACTGGAAATATATAATTATGTACATTATAGTGTAACATTATATTTTATTTCAATGAAAAATCCATTAAAAGGAATTATAATGTTTACGTATTCTGTCTCAGCCATTCAAGCTTAACTTGTTTGTCGCATTTACTTCTGGTATATTTAAAATAATTTCCAAGTAGAAGAAATATACTTATTTATTTTAATGCTAAATGGCTAATTTTATAATCCAACAAATCTAAGACAGCTAGTCAATTAAGCAATTAACATGTGGTCAGTAATTTAGGTATAAATATAGCTCGATTCCGTAGTTATAATATATTATTCTATCGTCATGAAACATCGTGCAGAAACATGCATATATAGGATATAGGATTTCGCCTTAATCAAAGAGAAGGCAGCTATAGGAAATTAAGGAACAGTTATTACACCCTTTTTTACTATAATCTTTGAATGTACATAAAAAAAATATCGATTAGGTTAGTGCGAGTATCAGACCTTTCGTCAGAATATTATATGCAATACATAAAACGAAACTGTCAAACGAAAAAAATATATACGAATACTATTAACGGATACATTTCAAACACATTAAGAAAAATATTAAGATTAATAATAATTTTAAATTGAGAACATCTAAATCCGTACAGCCCGGATAAGATTTGAGGATTGTACGAATTGTCAACGTCACCGCAACGCAGATAGAAAAGACTGATTGTTAGTTTAATTGTGGAATGCATAGTCGTCTAGTCCCGGCACCAAATATCTGACGCTATCGAGTAGTTTTATTTTCAATTTTATTTGTGTCGCGCTATTTTAGACTAGAACACGAGAAGAACGTGCGGCACTTATCTATTACATGGAGGCGCTATGTAATGGCCCACGCGGGATAAATGCTTCGAGCTATTCATACGAATTTATTATTACATACCTACCCATTTACATTGTTTTAAATATAGTACCGTGATAATCATTATAGAATGATTGCAATTCTATTATAACGTAGAAACTAGCTTTATTTTAATTTTATTTTAAGGTATAATAATTACAAATATATTAACAATTTATTATATGTATAGATATATGTTTTGCATGTGTCGAACGGAATAGTAAAATAAATATCAGTCTTACAAGTAACAATTATTTGCTGCTATATATCTGATTATGATGAGTAAATTTATTTATAAAATGTGTTGGCACATCTTTAGATATATAGTAGATAGTAAATAGTCTTCATTGTTTCCTAGGAACTTATAAGTCGTTATATTCTGATAAATATAAAATCGAAAGTGTTGTATGTGAATCCAGAACTGAGGTAGTTAGTTGTTAGTTGTTAGCATATAAAGGACATACGATGACGGACAGATAAATAATAAAAAACCAACAAAAGTAAAATCAGAGTGTTGGTACAGTTTACCTTTTACTTGTGTCTATTAACATTATGACAGCAGCATGTCCCACATGACTTGATTCTGTCATCATTAGTACAAAGATAGTAGGTAAATCCACAGGGAACGCCAAGATATATTGTGTTACACACGTGCCAATATATTTAGTATCATGTAGAGCTACCTACGCGGCGTCATCGAACGTACTGCGCACTTCCTGAATCTTGCCACAAGGCTACATCTACTGAGACAAATAATGTGATTTGCGTAGTATACCAATAATTTCTAGATATTTTGATATTTTACGTCTTTGGCAATAATAATGTATCCTTGATATGAGTAAAGCTCGATACTTATAGAATAATTTTACAACTTTATAAAGGAAATATTTAATGCACTTGTTTACTTTATAGTTATAAATATATTTTTATATTTCTGCTGCACAAATCACAAATCTTATTAATCCAATTATTTATAGATCAAGCATGGGTAACGTTGGCCACAAACGATTCCTACAGTCTTGGTGCGCTGGTGCTGGCGCATTCATTGCGACGCGTCGGTTCGGCCTACCCAGCGGTGGTGCTTATTACCCCTACTGTCACTGAGTCTATGAGGTAAACATCGAGAAATCAATATGAATATATCTCCTCAATAAATATACTGAACAAATCGATTAAACATTAATAAATTTTATTTGTCGTATAAAACAACCACAGCTTATTTAATTATGAAATAAAAAGCTTTGAAAAATATTGAAATATTTAAGGTTCTATTATTATTTAATTAACTTAACGCAATATAATCTCTTTTTACGCTATATAATCTTTTATACGCAAAAGAAATCTTTTTTTTTTGGAACATATTTCAGGATAAATGAAATACGATTTATATCTTATTTGATTGCTTTTTAATAATAAACTGACCAGTTGTAAATGCCAGTAAAATCTATAGATAAATATACTTTGGCCCGTGTTTCTGTTGACTCTAATAAAACAGATAGTGTATTTTGGTCACAACACACGCCTTCTGGTTTTGACTTCTGACGCCATGTTGTTCCATGACGTTACTGGACAAGTGTCCGGGTCTAATTTAGCACAAAAATTACGCAATAATTTTGCGTTAACGCGATATTTAATTTTGATTTTTACTTCAACTTCCTACATTAAATTGTTGATAGAATAACGATTTTTATTGCCGTGTAGTATCATAAACCTAAACTTTTTAATACCGCCGATGATTTACTTCAGAAGATTAATACAAACAAATAAAATAACATAGAATAAAAATATAAAATTACTAATAAAATATGCGATTATATTTAGAAAATTAGAATCTTTACGATTACCGTTTCCGAATTGATTGTGATAGCTTCTCTTCTAGATTGATAGTTCTACTTATTCAACTTAGGTTCTATGGTCAAGGAAAAAAATGAGCAGCTATCGTGGTGTTATTTGCACGTTTGAGGCATATATGTACATAAATATAGTTTGTGATATTTGCCCACGATTGAGACAAATGCAATTATTATAAATTCTGATATAGATCTTCATCCGAGACACCAGAATTTATCGCAGCGGTGTACTGTAAACATTACGTCTTTTCCCTTAGAGAGCGACTTCGCGCAGTATTTGCTGAGGTGGTAGTAGTTGATGTGTTGGATTCCCGTGACGCCGCTCACCTCGCACTGCTACAGCGACCAGAACTAGGCATTACCTTTACCAAGATCCACTGCTGGAATCTCACGCAATACGAGAAAGGCGTCTTCCTTGATGCTGATACTTTGGTAAGTACCGATATAAGATTAAGATCTAGAGAAACACGTGTTTTTAAAAATTATAAGGTTGTCTCTTATGAATGAATGGTTTACTTTTATTTAATTTCTAAATTAAATTTACTGAGATAATACAAAGCGCCATAATTTTTGTGTAGTTATGCAAACTCAATGCAAGTCATTCTAATATCAACAATTTATGTTGACCTCCAAGTTAGTCAATAATTCATTCATTATTGGTTTAAATAATATATTATGGTTTTTTTTTTTTGAACCTTATTAAAAAAATATGAGGACATTAGCGGCGATCTTAAAAAAAATAAATTAACATTAAAAGGCATCTTCCTTGGCTACGAGGTTGTTTGTGTAAAGTAAAAATTATTCTTTTCGATGTGGCTGATATGTTCGTACGACTTCATAGTAAAAGAAAACTAAACTTAGGAGAAAGAAAGCGCACGAGTATTTACTAAACATTTTCAAAATTCGAACACGTATTTGATTCCTTGCAATAAAATTCGTAATTAGAATTCAAGGCTTTATCTATTATAGCACACTTGTCTAATATCCGTTGAGATTGGTCGCCGTGCACCGAATCAGTCAGCAGATATCATCATTATTTTGTTACCAATGAAAAATCCATTTGAGATTGTTCCAGGACTTTTGAATATGATTCATATTATTGATTAATGCTAATTGTGCAATTGTATTGGCTACTATTACAGTGTAAATGACGAGTCAAAGTTTAATGGATTATAAATACCTATGTCCTTTTTATGACCTATACACTATCGATGTATACATTAGAACGATTTCTTATATTCAACCCAAACACCAGAAGTTTTCACTAATCAACAAAATGGAATAATGTTCTTCTTGGCTTCGTGGCAGTTCAATAATGATGGGTAGTTAATATCTAGACTTCCCTGCATTTTATATCACCGATAATAAAATCTATTACTAATAGTTATTGTTTATGTGATAAGAAAGTCAATGTTACCGGATGCGGTCGTTAGCGCTGTAACGCGAGATGATGAGACGCACAACCATGGCCCAAATATTTGTTCTCTGTGATTTTGGATAGGCTCCAAATCCATAATACACTTTCTTTCGAATAACGCGATAAGATGAAAGCGAAATGTTGACGAATTGTCAGCAAAAACTATCACGCATACGATTTGTAGTTCATTATGAATGCTGAATATTCAATCATTTAGACAATTAACATAATCGACCGTTGTTATCGAGCCGATTTGTTATTATTCTGAGATTCATTGTAAAATTTGCGAGTTTGTTTAACAATTAACCGGCTGGACTTATTTTGTTTTTATCATATGACTCAAGTAATATTAAAAGAATATAATAAAAATAAAATAAAGCCGGTTAGTGATAATTATATAATTATTTATTATATAATGAATGAAATATTCTATACGATTCCGATACAAATAAAAACTAAATGTAATTGTGCGAGGTACGGAGTTTTTTTTATCACAGGTCAAATGAAGCCCCGATAAAACTATTTGATAACTTATTGTTTGATCACGTGTTTTATGTCGTGTACTGCACATGAAAGTGGGAAGACTATTTCGTTTCTAGGGATGCTTTTAATTGTGTAATAATTAACGAGCAATGTCCATATTATTATTATAAACGCAATAGGTTTCGCATCAGTAAGGCCGATTTCGCGGAACCGATTCGAATTTGTAATAAGTAAAGTAATTTTAGTAAAAATACATACGGTAATAATAAGTTACAAAAAGTAATTAAAAATATTCTATTTTGAATTTAGTGAATTCTCAATAACGTCCAATGAAATGTTTTCCAAGTTTATTCTAGCTATGTTTAGGACAGACCGAATGACGTACAGCATATAATTTTTATTTCAAGGTTGTCCAAAATTGCGATGAACTGTTCGAGCGTGAAGAGCTATCTGCTGCACCCGACGTCGGCTGGCCCGACTGCTTCAATTCTGGTGTTTTCGTGTTCAAACCATCCGCCGAAACTTTTAGCAATCTTATCACATTCGCATCTGAACGTGGCAGCTTTGATGGTATGTTTACATTCACCGACGTTTGATGTCCGCTATTACAACGTTAATATTTTCGTTTTCTTTTTAATTGCATTTTTTAGATTGCTTGAACATTATATGTTAAAAGGTTTTTGTAGTCTTAGAGAGAACTACAATATAGTTTCAAAATCATCGCTTTTTTGTACATAGGTGGTGACCAAGGTCTTCTCAACTCCTATTTCTCGGATTGGGCACATGGTGATATCAACAAACATCTACCGTTCCTATACAATGTCACATCGGCCGCATTCTACTCATATTTACCCGCCTTGAAACAGTAAGTGTAATACATATATAATAATCAATATATATCATTGCAATATACCGTAAGGATTAATATGACCGACGGTGTAACTCTATTTAATTGTTGATTCCAGCTTTGGCCAAAATTTAAAGATAATCCACTTTATTGGAGCTGCCAAGCCGTGGCTACAGCAGTTCAACTGGGAATCTCAATCCGTTCAAGCGCCAGAACATATGCGTAATTTCTTGCAACTCTGGTGGGATATCTTCGTTGCTCAAGTTCATGCACAGCTAGATGTAAATATGGTAAGTTATTTTGAGTTTAAATTTTATCCTCTATTGTTTCTCATTAGTCCTATGCATAACTATGATATATACTGGAGTGACTTACTGGGCAATTGAACTGTTATTGTTATAAAACTCATTTTAGTTTTCATTTAATAGTTGTTTGACAAATACGTTATTTTCTCTAATTTTCTGAATTTAACATTCTTTATTATATTACTAAAGATTTATGTTTGTGCTGAAAATGCACAATGTTAAAATGAAGCCGTTATTCGATATGATTTCAGTTAACTATATCACATTTGTGCAATGTTTTCGCATTGGTAAGTTATTAGATCCAATATCAATTACCACAATGGGATCAAATGCAATACGGCTTCTAGGATTTCACGGTTCACGACCGCAAATACCTAGCAATACCCTTCATAAAGTCCAATAAGTCAATCCATTCTCATATAAGCGTCCGATCTTACCAGTACAACATGTGTTCTAAGCATACGCTACAGGATTCGAACATTGAAGAGGAGGTGAGATAAAAAAAAAATATTTCAACATAGACATGTAATTTCTTTCATGATTTTTTTTTGAAAAAGTTTACTTTCAGTTGTAATTATTATTTTCTATAAATATTATCTTTAGTTTATGTCTTCCAAAACTAATGCTTGTCTTTTGAGCTTGTGCACATTTGTAATGCAATTAGCAAGTTTTTTAAATGTTTTATGCTAGTATTATAAAAAAACACATTTCTCCAAAATACTAACATTATTCTAACTTTTCAAATTATTTTCGGTGCTTTAAAAAGATCATTTTGCATTTTGGGTTAGTGGAATTAATGGTGTTGGTATTTTGGTGAAGTGGGCACCACTGAGCAAACATACAACAATTTATTATTTATAAATAAAACTTAAGACATACATAATGTAAATAATAATAATAAATTTGCCATTTATTTATTTTAATATAAATTTTTGTATGTTTCTCTTGTTCTCCTGTTTTTTATTTTAGTAATCTCTCCTTGAATTAAGCCATGCACAACATATTTAGATATCTTAGTGTGTTATGCTTTCTTCAAGTCTTTCCTTGCATGCTTAACTACTAAGCTATTTTATCGCTTTAACCAATAGGATAACATAGAAGACGAATCATCGGTGGTACATCAACAAGAAATTGCCGAACTTAGAGAACCAGTTATCCACAACATTTACTATGAGCCAATATTAGATCCAGAATCTGAATTTCCATGGCATCACCCGGATAATCAAATTCTTGATTCTGAAATTAATGTACCAGAAGTTGATATGAGTCAATTTCACGATCCGTGGAATATTTACAGAGGAAATATTCCTCCTAGTACAGAACAATCTACACCAACAGAGCAAACAATAGATGATTATCAGGATATGAGAAAATATGCATGGGATTACATGCCACCACAACAGGAACACAGCAAATCTAATAGTAGTTATATCTACGAACAACAGTCTCAGGATCATTACCACTTACACGAGCATAACGATATAAACAGAACGTACTCAAACAGCAACGATTCTGAACATAAACATCAATCACACTTTTCACCTTTTCAATCTGAATCTCATAATTTTCACCATTCCGAACACTTTAATAATAATTTAAGCGGTAGTTCTCAGCTACACTTACAAAATTCACAAATTAATACATTACACAACTCCAACGAGCAGCAACAAACTAACCACCAAGAGCCGCAACATTTTCATGAACATCACTACACTTACATTGATCGGGTAGAAAATAATGAAAACAATTTAAATGTACAGAATAATGAATCTCAAAATAATAATCATGTCTCGAATATACCTAATAGTGTTCACGATAACGAAGAACCCATACAACATAAAAAGTCCAATGCCTGGACCTTCCCTTACAAGTATCAACAGCAAAACAAAACGGAGCATGTATATACCGTGATGATGGATCACGTCAGAATGCGATGTCAACATTCATCAGAACCAAAAGTTAATGGATATGATTCCGATAGCGATAGTGATGTTTATGAGGAACTAAGACCTAGGCACCCCTACGATGGCTTTTACTTAAGGCACAGAATGACTATAGACTCACGCGGGCGTAAGGTCTGCATCCATGAAATACCATTTATTCCACGTTCGCCCACACCAGAGAGCTCAGAAGAATTTGAAGATGCTTTAGAAACAATCTTAGAGGGTAGTATTGATGAGACAATAAATGATGAAGAAATTCAAGTAAGTAATGATTATGAAATGTATAATATAGTGGTATGTATAATAAACATATAATGATATTAAAGTAAAATCGTATTAATAGCTTGTCTTATAATGCATGTAAAAAAGAAATAAACTACAACTAAACTGCACGAGGCTTATTAACAAAGCTACCTTTTTTCTGTGATAACAAATTAAGCTTACAACGTCATACGAAATGTCGAGAATGAACGTGAAATAATTATATTTTTGTAATTTTTCAGACTGGTGTAGCGGCTAACTTGGCACGTGTCGTTCCCGGCGCACCGCTGCAACGAGAGGCCGTAGATGAACTAGCGAGGCGACAAGGGTGGGAGGCTGGAAACATAGATTATATGGGAGCAGACTCATTTGATAATATATGGGCGAAAATATCACAAACTCTCAATCAACCAGCCTCTCCATCTGAGCAATCATCGGAATCGCAATCCGAACCTGCAGCACAACAAGTTGCAGAGACGGTAGCGGTTGCAACAGTCGAGGCTGTTTCAGAAAAGCAAACAGTATTACCCGCACTAGAGAAGGAAGTTACAACTTCTACTGCAAAGATCGAGACTGAAGTTCCTAAATCGACAATACCTGAACAAATGGCTTCTGTTCCTGTAGAAGTTTCAACGCCATCCAAGGAACCGAAACCAGCTCAAATTCCAGTTCCACCAAGCGAAGCTAAACCGTCAGGTAAAATAGAAGAATCAATTCCAGTTCCGGCTGAAGTGGCAGCAGAAGTTCCTGAAATAGTGGATGTTCTTGTCCCTGTAGAATCCTCAAGTCCTATTGTTGTAACTGAACAGCCAGAGCAAACTGAAATACCAGTTGCCGCCTTAGAAGCATTAAAAATTGATGAACCAGTCCCTGAAGCTCTTCTACCGGTAACAGTTGTTGAACAACCGCCGGTACTAGAGCCAACTCCAGAAGTTCCCGCACCCATACCAGAGGCAGCTGAATTAACACCCGAAACACCAGCACTCAAAGCTGAAGCTGGCTCCGACAGTCCACCATTAGCTAATACTCCATCCAAGGAAGAAATTCCTGAGGCACCAATTGCCAAATGTAAGTAGACAAAAATTAATAGGTGCCGTTTTCGGCTAACCGAACGGCTTTGCATTCAGATCTCACCGAGTTCATTTTGCAATTTTCTTATTCTTGTACTAATATTTTTTATTCCGTCATCTTTTACGGGTAATGTATCGAAACAGTACATATAATTCGTCAGATCCCGTGAAAGACATAAGTGTTTTTCTTTTGTGCCGTTTTGTGTTTTTTGGTTTTATTTTTACTGATTATACCTTTCAAAATTCGTTGTTATTTCACCCAGCTACCGAGGAGGCAGCGCAAGAGACGAGGCTTTGATAGAACAGGTAATAACAATAAGAAACTTGGACCCAAAACAATTTATCTTATGCTAGACAATTTATGCTCAATTTTTAACGATTGCTTCTCGTTTTACTTCTTTGTCAAACATTATGACACGTTTTATTTAATGTTTACATTTTGTGTCCAAGTGAAAGCCCCACGTCTATGGATCTGTAATCAGATACATATCTATTGGTTATGTTGATGCCTCACGAAGTCCACCCATTTTATCTATTTACAATACGCTGTTGACGTTTACGTCTGTTAAAACATTTGCGTATGTCATATAAGTGGCCTTCGTGAAATCAATTCGACTGATTTTCTCTGGGAATGCAACTTTTCTGTTTGGTTTATTTGCTTCTCATCATTATCGTTCATCCATTGCAAGGAACATTATTACATGCACTTTCATAAAACACAATATCATAGTCGAATGAAAACATTAGCAATAATAATTTATTTACTTATATATTACTTTATATTTTTAATAAAATTAAACAAGCTTTTATTATCTAAGTAATTGTAGTATCGAAGACACCTTAAACTTCATTAAAAGCAGCCCGCTAGATGCAAAACGAAAAATAATCGTCCTTGTAATGTACAGGCTATACTTCGCTAAACTGACACAGTTCTAACTTTCCGCTCGCATTGTTTTGAACTTAACCATGTAGCTCTGTTTTCCCTAACTTTGTTCCAGGCGCTAACCGAGCTTGCTCTCTAATGTGACCGCCATACTAACGCCACATCTAACCGAAAGAGAGTATAAAGGCGGGACTAAATTGGTTGTATAGCGGAGGAGCGTCGCAAGCCGGTGGGCAAGTTGCAGCTGCGGCCGCCCGTAGCGACGGACCCGCTGCCCACGCCCGACAGCGAGCTGGAGGACGCCGCCACGCTCGCGCACGCCATCATCGCCGGCGAGCTGCGCACGCCCACCGTCACCGCGCCCTCGCCGCCCGCGCACTCACCCGCCACCCCCGCCGTCACCGCCGAACAACTCTCTCGCCTGTCCGTCCAGGAGCCCGAGGTGCCCACCCCGCCCGTCGGCTCCGTCGCGCTCTCGCAGATCGGCGTCAAGCCCAAGCCTTCCACCGCCGCCCAGATCGAATCGTCGCTCTCCGCGAAGACAGAGGTCGCTCCGAAACCGACCGAGGCATCCGACCCGCCCAAGAAGAAGGTAGTCAAGAAGGTGCTGAAGAAGGACAAGGAGGGCGTGTCGAGTGCGGAAGCGCCGGTGCCGCCGCCGCGCAAGAAGGAAAAGAAACCCAAAGAGAAATGAGCGACCGGCCCTCCCTCCCGATAGTTCCTCTGTGCCATAATTGTAGCCTCACCTCAATGTTACTATTTAATTTCAATTTGCTTTCGTATAAGTGTAATCTTTTTATATTTTATATTTGATAATGAATAATACTTAATAATACTCGCAACTGCACGTCCGTTATTGAATTAAAATGATGTATCAACGATTTGTAATTTTTATTACATGTTATGCCAATGTGTTATTTTAAAAAGTGATGTATTTGGTTTTTAAGATTTGATATATAATAATTACCAAAGCATGACACGTATTTATTAAAACAAAGTGTTATATAAAATATTTGTATTAAAGTATATTTTTAAACGATGTAATTTTCTTTTATTTTTATTATAATTCGGCTTTTAAACGTTACTCACAGTCAGTACGTCCACGTCATAATCTTAATTGCTGCTTCTATTAATTATTAAGTTCATGAATTTTCTTCAAACTAAAATTAAGATTTCATCTTTATTTTCAATCGACCGATTTAAACTTAAATATGGAAAGAAGGATATTACTGATTAAATGGCTACTCGGCGGTAGAGCTTTGTGCGGTACTTTGTATTGTTGCGTTCCGGTTTGAAGGGTGATTGAGCGTGTTATTACAGGCAACAACACACACAAGGGACATAACATCTTAGTTCCCAAGGTTGGTGGCGCATTGGTAATTTAATCGATGGTTAACATTTCTTACAATGCCAATGTCTATGGGCGTTGGTGACCACTTACCATCAGGTGGCCCAATTGCTCGTCCGCCTACCTAGGTATACAGTAAACAAAAGCACATGTTAAAGAAACTGATAATACCTAAAATTGACTGACTTTTTTCATAAAACCCATATCATTACAAACTTATTTTACGTCACACTTATTTTATTATTAGTTAATTCTGGCAGTTGTATATTGCGCTTCGTATTCTCCCAATTCCATTGGGTTGTTTTTCCATCAACATACGTTTAAACTAGCAAATTGTTGGTAGAGTTCTTTTGCTAGCTTTAGAGCAAGGCAATAAAATTACTTTCGCCTTTCTTAATTTATTTTATTATTGTACGCTGACAGTTTTTTTTTATTTGAAAGTAGTAACCGCCAGCAATCAATTATCTTAAGAAGTAAGTACTTTCTGTTATATTCAGAGAAAAATATATTAATTTTGTAATATCATTATATTATTTAAACTGACACATTCTCAACTTACGTCAATAAGTACTAAACTAGTACAAACACAATTATAAAGTACATAGGTCCAAGACACAAGTAATGCCAAAGTAATAATAATATTATTCTCTTTTTACGAGTTCAATTATGGCATATTATTTTTATTATAAATTAATATTTAAATTTTAATGAAGTCCATACGTTTTTAAATAGTGACATACATTAAGCATTGTTTAAATTATCATAAATCTTTACATTTTCACACATTAACTGTTGATATGGAACGTTCTAAATATTTAAGATTATGGTTTTAGGAAGGAAGAAGGCTTGTTTGTTTGAGATTGTATAAATTTCATTGGTTCAAAAAGACTCAAGTTTGCGCGTTAACCGCTAAAAAATCTCCTTTTGTCATATTATCCCCTCATTTTGAGAATACTGCCCTCGCTGCCACAGCCAGTATCGGGATACTTGGCGTCGAGATTTCGAACATTGTTCAGTTCCGCGGTCAATTGGAAGTTAAAGCTAAATTGGCTTCTAAAAAGCTTGGAGTGCTCAACAAGGCGAGACAGTACTTCACGTCGGTCCATCGCCTACAACTTTACAAGGCGCAAATTCGGCCCCACATGGCGTACTGTTCTCACCTCTGAGCGGGAGCTCCCCAGTACCGGCTTCTTCCTTTTGACCGTATTCAACGTAGAGCAGTTCGAATTGGCGACGATCAGGCTATTACTGATCGGCTTGATCCTTTGGATTTGCGTAGAGATGTAGGGTCTCTCTGCATCCTCTACCGCATATATCACGGGGAGTGTTCTGAGGAGTTGTTTGGTTTAGTCCCGGCAGCTGAATTTCACCATCGGACATCGCGCCAGAACTCTAAATTCCATCCCCATCACCTCATTGTCTGGAAATCCACAGCAGTGCGTTTCTTAAGGCATTTCCTGCCTCGAACAATCACTGTGGAACCAGCTTTCGCCGGCGACTTTTCCGAACCGGTATGACTTAAGAACCTTCAAGAAGAGAGCGTACTCTTTCCTAAAAGGCCGGCAACGCATCTGCATGTCCTCGGATGTTGCTGATGTCCATGGGCGGTGGTAGTCACTTTCCATCAGGTGAGCCTCCTGCACGTTTGCCCCCTCTAACATAAAAAAAAAAAACAAAAATATCTCGAGTTCCTCACACGAAGTTGGGGCGGGCAGCTAGGGTCTAATATAAATATGGTACAACTTTTTTTGCCTCAATGAAGAAAAAAATATGGCCTCCCCGGCGGGGAATCGAACCCCGGTCTCCCGCGTGACAGGCGGGGATACTTACCACTATACTACCGAGGATTGTTACCGTTTAATCGAAATAGATAATAACTAAGTAATAATGACCTTTAGTTTTACTAATAGAACACAATTTAAAATAATAATATTATTTTAGCTATTTTTACATTATATAAGTTTTAGGTACCTAAAAACATAATATAATATGACAGCACAATGATTTTTTAAAAGTACCTACATAACGGATAGTTATCGACTTCAATAAAAATAAAATTTCAAATTTAATGTAAGTAGGTAATTATTTTATTATTATGATATTAATAAATATTTTTATTTACAGTAGTTTATATTTAAAAAGAAAATATACAAACAAAATTTGTTACGATATTTAGTTCATAGCGACATCTGTTTCAAGACTTTTATATCAGCGAGTACATAATATTACAAAAATTGTGTTTCGCTTACCGCTCACAAGATGTCACTGAATATCGTTGTCCATTGTGGGATATTAAATTTTTCAATTCTGAGCGAATTGAATATTCTCAATTTTACTTAACTAATTAAATTTAAGCATTTCGGAATAAAGAAATACAGAACATTTTTAATAAAATGCGAAAAATATATTGTATGTTGCGCCATCTAGTAAAGGAACAACGAAGCTTTATAAAATTCGTCCTCGAACATAACATGTTTAATGGTAGGTAGCACATAGAATGTCGAAAAGGCGAACTAAAATATAGACAGCTGGCAGCCCGCAACCAGTTTAACAGAGATAAAGTAGCGTGGAGGTAGTGTCGTTGTGTATTGTTGTATAACGATCTGATTATTTTTGTTTATACGCGAATATTGTGAGGATATCTTAGTATAAATTGATATACATTAGTAAAGTCAAAGATTTTTGGACATGCAAGCTTAATCTATACTTTTGTTAAGTTTTTCTGAAGAATTTGAACATTTTATCCGAGTGTGTAATCTTGTATCGGCGACTTAACGTTGGACGGTGGTTGAAAATGTGAGTTAAATAATATCATGCTGGTTAACATTTCGGCTTAAGGACAAACGTGCAGTTGTAAGAGAAAGACCTCGTGTAACTATGAAATTGTTTACGTTTCTACTGTTGTTACCGGCATGTTTAGCACATCTCAATGTTTACTTGAGTAGGGCTGAAGTATGGAGACTACTAGGTAAGTTTTAATATAATTATGCTAAATTAATACATAACATTAAAATTAAGCAAGAAGTGCAACGCTGATGATTGATAAGTGATAAGATACGCTTTTACAGATTTTGTATAGCTTTATGATTCGATATTTTTCCGGTTTTATTTTTGAAAGATAATATTAAAAATCGCATTTAATTCAATGCAATACGGTTCAAATTTGCGAAACTGTATATGCCGCGCTTAACGAACTAACGAATAACGATGCACTTGTACTTCTAACGTACATAGTAATTAAGAAAAATATGTTTGTAGTACATATCTACATATTTGTATATTTATTTACATTTATGTTTTTTTTACTATTTTATTTCTCTTGGTTGTTTTATAAGCTATTCAATTTTTATTTTTCGTATACTTATATAATTTAAGCAATTATACAAAAACTAAAAAAATGAATATAGTGTAAACATCAAAAGATCTCGTTATATTTAGTTCCGAATTAAACATTATGATAAATTTATAAATTTACGTATAATACGTTACGTAATTGAATACATACTAATATAAAAAAATCGTTTTAAATTGAAACCGTTTTCATTCCTTATATAAATTGTATCATGTACCCCTGATTCGTATGCAGTCGATATCTATCTATGATTATGATAAAGGTACCTAATCATAATGATTAATGAGTAGATAATATTGCGAGTGAAATATTACTGGTCAAAGATATGGTACCAAGCTGGTCATATTTACTTACCGTCATCGTCACCCTAAAAACATATGTAAATATAAAATAATACATTTCAAGTTGGCATATACATTATAAATACTATGAATAAAAATAAATAAGAAGCACTTTAAGTGGGGGACAATTTTACACAGCTTAATTAAAAAAAAAATCGGAATATTTGTGTAAAACAAATAAAAAATGGCAAATCCAGTAGAAAAAATAAGTTAGTAAATATTAACTTAAGCATGAAAATATAACTGTATAATAATGGACAGGACTTAATCCTATTTTACAGTCATTTCAATATAAGGATAAAACCTTTTTCTGGATGCTTTATCTCCAATCTGACTTAAAGTTTTATTGTGCGGAGGTGACAAAACCGGCCTTCTCGAAATGCTTCCCGTGGCGCGTACCACGCGAACAAAAAATCATCATTTGGGCCCAATTTGTAATTTCAACCCTATGATATTTTATGGGAAAAGATAAAAACGATACCAACTTTGTTTGAAATGTCTGTGTCTATCTATTTATTGGACGAATGTGATATTTTAGGTTACTAAAAAAAAAACTTTTTTTATTAATTCAATTACCTATATCATTTTTCTATTTTCAAACAGAAAAATTTACATTGAAAGAAATACTCAAAGTATTCTATTTATTGTCTTTTTAATTGTTTAGTCTGTTCCTAGAATCTATTCAAATGATACAAATCGTAGTCTCGTATTTTGGCCTGTTACACTTTCTGTCATGTTTGTAACAAAGACAAGGGTCTGGTCGTCGCAGGTAATGTTCGCTGTACCGTCGAGTTTTTATCAAAACCCATTGTACCAACCAGCGGAGCATAGACTGCAATCTATCTTTGTCAACGACAAAACCATCTGCCCTTTGTTCTTGTTTAAAAATTAGAATTATAATAATAAACAATGCAAGGAGTAAATGAGATCTCGTTCTTGTGACAATGATAAATTTAAAGCTCTTGGAAGCTGTGAGACACTAAATTGCTCTCGACTTTCTAATGTAAAGAGATTTCTTATAGCAAAAGTAAACCAACGGTCATTCTAAAGATAACCCAAGCTATAGACACAGTTGGAAACAATGTACTCAACATAATCAAAATTTACATATCACGTATATTATCATATTTTTTTCATATAATGTAAAATTTTAAAGAGCCAGCGAGATCTCGGGCTCCGTTCGTCGCGGCGAGCAATTTATTTGAAATGACATTTATTGACATTCTATGGACCAATCCAATAAACACGACACCCAAAATGTTCCTTCTCACACTCTTGAACATACATTTTTTTTATTACAATTCAAATATTTAAATTGCGAAATGTTTTATTTATAACGTATATAACAATATATTATAAAGCGTTTCTTTTTACGTTTGTAATTAAATAAATGGTTTTATATATAAATTATCGAAACACCATATCTTGTAAAAAAATAAATAAAAGCCATAAGTTTTGTAGGCATAATAATTAACGGACAGAAAAGTATTGGTAATCATTTTAATATTAATTTTATAAGTGAGAATGAATAGTCGTATATTATATTAAGTCTAAACATAATTGTTTCTGTGTGTGTGCTAAGACGCTAACGTTTCAAAACAGTAGTAACACATGATTGTTTTACTTAAACAAATTCTGCACTACAATATAGACATTAACAACATGTAATCGGAATCTAAAATAAATCAATGAATGCTTCATTACCTTCATGCTCCCTAAATGGTATGTACTTATAATAATTATAAAACTAAAAAAGGACCATCTGTTTGTGTTAGAGTTCAATACAACACAATGTTTTTTGTGGTTATTCGTTACGAAAATATTTTTAAGTGTAAGTATATATTAATAAGACCATTATTAATGATATCAATAAAGACGAATACACATCACATCTGGTAAACGAGTGTAAGAAGATATTTACCTGAAGTTTTGAGTTTCTGTGGTACATAAAAAATAGACGGTAACGTGATACTTCAATAAAATATAGAATTTCGTCTGGTCGTCGTAACCTCTTCAACTGGTATACCAAAAATTTATGACTTACACTAGTACTATTAACAAATGAAAATTAACTAAATTGTATGACTTATCCGACTACGGCGTAACAAAAAGGCGGTTATGCTTTTATAAGTCCACGTGTAATGACAGCATAATGTTGATAAATCTTATGTGCAGCTTTTAAGCAGTTCATTATATTTTGACATAGTACGAGGTGTTTATGAGCCTCGCTTTTGAGGCTGTGTGATGTCATATTAAAAGTGGCAGATATTACTGGTGTAATTCACCAAAAGGAAAAAAAATCATACATGTATTATAACTTGTTGTCAACCAATCGAAAATGTTTAATTTAATACAAAACAATGTTTAAAAAAAACTTGAACACTTTTATCTTATGATTTATTCATATTAGCGATTAATTTATTGTTATTTGTGCTGATAACTGAGTGTCTTTTTCGTAGAAATTTTAAGTAGGATTTGAGTTGTTCACGTTCTCGAGAACCTTAGCATTTCATATATTATTAATATAATACAAGTGTTTATCAACGAAAGGTTCGTCACGTTTCCGGTGGTTTATCTTTAAACGTTATCAAAAGAATGATCTTTAATTTTTTACCGACCTATGCCAACATTTATCACTGCACGGCACGTCACTGTTACGTGTAAATTGTCCAGCCCCGGAGCTTATCTGGTCTCTTGTTATTACGAAATCCCTTTCTATCCTGCAGGTATAGAACCGAATGTAGATAATAAAACTATCCAAATAATATATTGTTATTTTAATAAATACTATTAATACCGCATTCAGTGCGCCATTCGGATGTTTTCCCCTCCTAAACGAAGTTGTCGTTTAAAGAATTAACAATGAAATATTTCAATAAACATCCAGCGACGGCGCTATATAAATATGGGCTCAAGTCCTTCACAAAAATATTCTTTATGTAAATACTGTTGACACTCTGGATGATGCGGAGTGGGCTCTAAATAAATTTAATTTCACGGCTGTTTCGTACGGAGTTTTTTAAATCCATTCGAGTGTAATATGTCATCAGCGGCAGGTGGGGCTTAGGCAAAACAAAATCTTCTTACGTGATGAGAATAAAATTGCCTAATTAAAATTTAATTTAGCGTTCAATTTTGCTGGTGTTATGGTTTATTTTGAACATGGAACAGTGTCCGTTTTGTTAGCGTTATGTTGCATAATGTTGTAACAATCTGCCGTTAAGCTGGAAGCACTTAAGGGCTCACAGATGCAGACGGCAGAAATAGAATTAAGCGTGCTTTCGGGCCACGCTGTGGGCGATAAAGGATTATTATGCGCGTTACATGAATATGCAACTCGTTATTTTCAATTACATGAAGTGCTAGCTTAATTATGCAGTTTTGTTTTCAAACAATTCACATGTCACACAAACTCATTAAATGTCATGTCATTGTTAGCGTCGATCTCTGCATAACAATCATGTATGCTTATTTAATCAAACACAGATTTATTTCTTCGTCGCATATTTTTTCAATATTATACGTGAGCTTATAGAGCAGCTTAATAATTACGTAATGGTATCGTAGTTGGGCTGAAATTGCATTCAACTTGTTTTTTTTTTACGAACGTTCTCGTCGGTATTGGATACGCAATCATCTGTCGATTTGCAGAGAAATCTAGTAAGTGATAATTGGGTGTGTTTTCATTTTATGAGCTTCAGCTTATATTGACGTATTTTAAAGTAATTAATATTGTTTCTATATAAATTGATGTACCTACATGAACAGTTCGGCGACGAAATAAAAATTTTGCTTTACTTTAATTGTACTTTTTTTTAATAATGTTTGATAACGTGTTGAGCACATTCAATTTAACTTTTGTTATTCGACGTATTGGTTATAAAATCGTATTCCTCAGGGAAATAGTTTAAGATTTTGATAAGCAAATTGCTTTTAATTTAAAGTTTTTGTTCAATTGGTTCAACCTAAATGAGATATGCAAAATGTATTGAATATATTTTGTAGTTAACTATCTTATAATACTAGGAATTCGATACAGTGATTGACGTTGATAGAACTTGTAATACAAGACTTTCTAGTTCTTATTTCCTGGGACTTGATATAATAAGGTTGGTAAGATTGCATTTGTGGAATCAGATTTTTTTAATGAAGACTTTTTTCATGCATAAGATATCTGTGATAACAAACAAATATAATATCATTTTATATCCCATAGGTATATCAAGTTACATCATCAGAACAATTTTCACACACATTTACACAGATACAGGACGGAAAAATATATGTTATATAATATATATATCTTTCAAAAAAATCATCAAATCTCATTCCCGCCGATTATAGATATAATTAAACGTGGCGAACACTAACAAAATAAATACAAGCTTTGACATACCCGTATCCAGGTCAAGCCGTTCAGCTGAATAAATAGATCTTTATAAATAACGCGAAAGCCACCGTCCAGAGACGGCCAATTTGTTTACAAAGCTGGCTTATCCTCTGCCGCAGATTTTAAATCATTTAGTCGACTCTAATTGGATTTTTAAATTGTTTTTTGAACGCTTATTTAGTTAGACGATCGTTGTTAATTAGCATTTTTGTGGCTTAATAAGATTGAATAAACTTTTCAGTGATCTTGTGTATTTAAAACATTAAATAATTCTATATAAGTAAACTATTATGTAAGTTGACTTATATTAAGTCAATTATTTACCAAATGAAATGATCAATAATCAAAGATAATAATTAAATTTATCTTTTTTTATGAAGAATTTGTAAGTCTTACTTTTTTATACATATAAATCGTTTCATTTTATAAATTATAATAGAAAATAAAAAACTGGTGCAAAGGTAAAAAAAGAAGTACTTTTAAAATTAGTTTTCACTTGATTGATAGTTCGGCTTATAAAAAGTAATGGTACGAGGGGTTTCACTCGATCACGACAAGAGTTTCGTGTTAGCTAGTCTTGTGTGGCAATTTGCTCGAGAATGGATAGAGACGTCAGCGCGACAAAAAGCTTCGATCGATCAGCGACGCTGCGCGCACGCATACGGCATATGTCACGTTTTTGTGTTCAAATGTGAACACTAAAGATGTGGGAGTAATGACCGCTTCTAGAGAAATACCTGTAATATCGTTTAGTATAAATTTGGAATTGTAGTATTCCACTTATAATGCGCGATTGTTTATTAAATTATATTTATGTAGTAGTACAATTAAAGTCGAGTAATATTCAATAAAGATGAGCTGCGTCAACATTACAAAGGTTACTGGAAATTGCTCAAACTAGAAAACAAGATATCTTTTCGACCGACATTGAAGCAGACGAGCCGTCACGCTGCATCCATCAGCTGCCACCGGTGACGAGTCAGTTTGAACCCAGTTGTGTAGTTTAAAGTCTGACAATGATCGATGAGAAGAGACCCAAAACTAAAACAGACATTCATCATCACTAGCTTTGATCGTCTTCATTCTCGTTTGATTTAGTTTATTACTTATTAAATAAGCGATGTCTAGATCAATACAGAAAATCTCACGGTTATAACGAAAGGTCTTTTTAATAATCCATGAAGTGGTTTTGTCTCTGCGTGACACCGCACCAAGTATAATAATATTTGAACTCCCGTTGTGATGCCACACGTCTGGTATTTTATTTACTGCCAGTGTTTATTCAAAGCTCCAAAATGTCCCATTAGGGATGATGCTGTGACAGAATTGCTGAGGTATAATTGAATAGGCGGATGGCACGGCCACGCGACCCCATATATCGAACGGAAAATAAATGTGCATTTTTTTGTGTACCTACTAAAAGCAACAAGTATTATTTAATAATTCAAGGCACTTATTCACCAGAGATATGGTACTAATATTTACTGTCATAACCGCGTAATGTTTTCACACTCCCCTGCATTATCTTAATTGTTAAATGCACTTAGCTGTTTTGAGTGGATATTTTATAGTGTAATTTCACATCTTCTTGTTTTTTAATTTATATTTATAATAATATATTATTATTAGTTTTTATTATATTTTTATCATTTATTTTTCGTAGTGATTGTAAAGTACTCGAAGTGTGTAGGAGGAGACCACACACATGCGTACCAATTCCCCCTACGCAAATATACGAGGCGTCTGCGTTAACCGTGCTTATGGATACCTCCTAGTATATATGCTTATGTACGCATTCACTTAACACTTGTGGGTTTAATTGGTATTATACACAGTACAGCTATCAATGTGAAATTCCCTTCTTTCTCTTATTAACAACTCGATAACCTTAAGTAGTTTCGTAGATCAGTAGGCGCTTTGTTTAATCATCTCATCCAATCATCTAATCAATCTTAACTAGTTCTACCGTTGCATGCTGGAATATATACTTTAAGTGCTAAATAGAAAACAATTATTATTTATTTTTGTTGTATTTATTAATTTGATACAATTAAAAGCGAAAACTTTTAATGGTAAACTATACATTGGGTTAATTTTCTACTTAAAGTCAAATACGGTTATTATTATGGACCATGAAATATGTTTCGTTTTTTTATCGAACCCATCGCGACAATTCAATGTTTAGGGGACAAGGAACAAAAATAAACAAACACGATATACAATTGGAAAAATAAAATATGCCGTCACAATGTACGGGCCGACCAGCACGTCATAATAAGGTAGTGGCTTTTGTGCCATCGGTTGTAAATCATACAGTCCTTTGAAGAGAATGTCGTATCATAAATAATGTCTCAAAATTTGAACGCTCTGTTCTCTTTCCAGGGATTTTTGATTCCCGCGGAGAGAATTCTAATGGCAGAACAAATTAATCAATGCGAACCAAGTTAATCTGCTTTTGCTAAACGGATTAGTGTTATGAATGTTTTGTAACTATATTTTTTTTATAAATAAACGATTGGTAATCGGTCAAATTTAATAAAGTTTTGGTTGAAATAAAAAAACCAAGCTGCAGTAAAATATTGAACTGCAGTCACTCCATATTTATAGTTTCCTAAGAAAGCAATTAAAGTTGAGCATTATGATAGTATTGAAGAATTTAACGCGGTCGACGTTGTTACGTCTGGAGTTTAATGGTTCACTGCACCCCTGAATAAACAAGCTTATTCGAAGTTAAATTTGCTTGCACCGGATATGGCTGCCACTCGAACAAATCCATCATGTAAATTTTTCAATAAAGACTTGGTCGATCTAACTTATAGTATGCCTACCACAGATAAAGAAACATTTACTACAGTTACTAAATCACAGCGCTACGAGCTTCTAAATAATAACATTTTATTGGCCAGGCCGCTGTAAGTCATGAATGCTTTCTGGCCTACGGTTTATTGTTGATGCACGAGTACCGAAGATTTATGTGTTTCCCTTAGCTTTATTACTGATGTCACGCCATAAAAAGGATTTCAAAATTGTTAGTACTTTTTAGGGCTGCATACATTCGATGAAAACCGACACTTACAGAAGCACTGTCGTCTGATCTAATGTATTGTTTTTTTGAATACATTAGAAGATTATTTTTTAATTCATTGTATTTATGTATGTATAACCAAGCGAAATAATGTTTTTAGATGCGTATGTGTTATCGAATCTAATTTATTCGTTACATGAAGAACACTTCAAAGCTTAACAAAGTTGAAGTATCTTTTTAAATAAAACAATAGAAATTTTTTACATTTCCTGCAAGCCTCAGACAAAACAAGTTTCGACGAAGATTTATTGTGTTTTATGTAAACATCCAAAGTGAATTCGCATGTCTCTCAGCATGAATTAGAAATGGGTCAAGTCAGGGATCGGGTGACTTCTAAGCCTCCTGCAGCGCCTCCGCCCGCATGCTTCTCAATTTAAAATTTAAATAAAACATAATTCTTATTGTGAAGGGATTTACGTAAATAAATTTACAGTTAAAGTAAAAACAATAAGTGAAAACAACTTTAATGAAGTTAATGTATTGCCTTTTTTATAAAATATTAAAACATTAAAAATTTCAACAATTATTATCTATGATTATTATGTATTAGTATGATTTGAAAATAAAAACTTTTCAAGTTTTTCTCTTTTCAAAGATGGCGATAAATGTTCGTTGCTGAAGACTTCTAGTTCCTACTTATGTTCACTCATTTGAAGTCTTCTCTGAATAAATATCGATACTATTTGAACTATCCTCACGAGCGTCGAACAGTAGAGCTTGTTTAATGAGAAAATTTACTTTTGGGGAACAGTCGTTCAATACAAATATTGGTTGAATCCGTTCTGAGGTGCTCGTCGACTAATATTTAAACATACCGAAGCTATTATTAACTAAAAATGATCACAATTTTTATAACGTATCCTAAAATTTCAAATAGATGTATCCGTTCACAAAGCGAGTCAGATTGCCGGCCGTTTCCTCGATTTGTAATGTCGCTACATTTTGTTTTTCTGTGATTGGCTCAACCTTTATTTCTGGATCAGTTAACATACCTACGATCCGCACACCAATAGATTTAATGGGTAGCTACGTTTATTTAACCGCTCGTAACTCGACGTGTAACGACTGTGTGTGGATTTTTGGACTATTAAAAGCTACCGTTCACGGTTCACACCGATATTGTAGGAAACAGTTATTATAATTTTAATTCAGGCCAATACAAAATGTCTGTGATTTTCGATTATGTGATGTGTTATAAGGCATTTATGATGCTTATTAAAATAAATTGAGACATTTTTTTATTGTAAACGGTAACAATGCAATTTATAAAACAGAAATGCATTTTTATTATAATCACAATTTCACAAATGGTAACTACAACCAAATATTTGTCATATACCTAGAGCTATCTACCTTTTAGAGAATCGTGATCAGAGCAAAATACCCCGATGTGGGGCAAAGTCACGTTTTTACCTGAACAAAAGAAAATACCGTGATTTTAATGCAAATAGTGCGCCATAGTAAGGGCAAATTAATATTTGTAGCAGCAATTTTACATACCCAATATAATTTATGCAAATTTGACCATGGTGTTTTTGTAAGAAATATATATAACACATGAAAGCCTTAAATAAATATAGATACTGTACAAATCGTGACCGCGTGGAATGGTGGCAAGAATGCTAGCAGCATTTCCACTTTGAATCACAATTCCGATTCTCTGGGCGATATAAATATTTTTTTTAACAATATTATATATATAACACATATAATTATAATATATGAGTTTAATTGCTTAAATACATATAACTTAAAAACGTTTTACCGTACAAAGTATATATTTTCTGATAACATGTTTTCAATGTCGGAAAAGTGAACTTATTTTTTTAAGTTTCTTTGCCCTAATGACTTCGTATTATGCTTTGGACCTCTATTTTCCACTTCGTTAAAAGCTGAAGGTTTATTGTACGGTTTATTGGTAACGACCGCTTCTTATTGGAATTTTATTTACCTTTGTATCGATGTTTATTTTTCGAAAGCCTCCGTGAAACTGGTCGCAGTCATTGAATATAGTTTGCATCGCGTGACAATGCGATTTTTATTTAGCGTCGATGGCGACTTCGTGACTTACAAGACACGAAAGAAGAAAAAGAGTCGTGTGTCGTGCGTTGGCGACTTTATCTAAAACCCTTAAGACTGACCTATTCTTATTTATTATTAAACAGATTCAAAGAAAAGTATGTATAGCTCGAAGGCTCCGTATAATAGAGGCGGTAGTTGTTTGTTTAAGAATCCACTTTAATTACCATCAAAAGATAAAACTCCGGAGCTATAAGCGTGCTTAATTCTGATTTATAGTCTCCGCATGCTGTTATTATGAAGTAGTTATGTCTACCATAATAGCCGAATCCCCTTTAAATTTAAGATATGTAAACCATAATTTCAATTAACTCGTTCTTTTAGGAAATAAAAGCTTTGTTGAGTTACAATAAAGATAAGGAACTTCGCAGAAATCCTGGGCTTATAACGAGCTATTGTACATATATCTGCCATCTTATACGGTAATGGCTAAAGTAAATTACTCCTTGCAGATGTTTCATTTTTGATATGAGTACAACGTATTTCTGCTAAGGAGAAATTATTGTTGGTTATTTTATGGAAAATAAGATTGGTGTTATACATTACATAGAGACAAAGAAGCCTTAGACTGATTGAAGGCAATTCAAATTCAACAGCTCATCCGAAGACGCTTGTTGGGATAATACGAGCAATCTATCTCGCGGTAGTAGCCTCTCCATGATGGATCGCTGATGGGCTCACGACTTTGTTGTTTTGTTTTATTGATAATACACGTCCAGACGCTTGTTCAGTCATATTAGAACCTTGTTATCCTTAATTTTTTTCCATGTTAACAAGAACATTTATTTTCAATAGTCATGAAGAAATTGTTTTTCTATTTATTATTATTTAATGAAAAACGATCGTAAAACTTCAAGAGTTTAAGTTACATAAGAAGCATCTCATCAACATATTCTATCATATTATGTACTATGAATCAAGATACCAATTAAAAAAAGTAGCAGCTATGATATGTGTCTTCGAAATTTGATTTAATCGAAGGTCGTTAACAACGTACATGTTCTCTATCGGGACTTCGTCGATAACATTCTACTTCGTGCGTAGGTTTTGAATGTAGAAGATATAATCTCATATAATGTCATAGTATTATAGGGTGTCTTTTCCAGCTTTCACCGACGCGTCAGCGAGTAACCAATGGGCGTTGTTGTGACAGCCTCCCACGATAAACTCGATGTTTATGCGCGCACGCCGCCCGCCATGTTTGTTTTATCTCGATCCACTGTTCGTTCGTGTTAATAAATGTCTCGTATTGGAAAAAATCTTATCATCTTTTTTTTTCCGTCCGCCGTATGTTTTATTTAGACATCGGTTATTATTAATAATAATGGATCCTTCAGGGTCGTAAGATCAAAATTTAAGATCTCTACGTGTAGGCAGTTTTTACGTTTGTTTGTTTTTTGTAAACGTCAGTTGTGTGGGTTTTTTTATTGTTTTTTCGAACAGGGGACGCGCTGGTTCGTGTTGGTGTTTTATATTCAAAACAGATGCTAACCCACGACGATGACTCGAAATTAATTTAATTTGTTTTTATTTGTTATTCGTTTTAAATTATTCTCATGTTTAAACATTCCCATATTATAATTTATTACCTATTTGATTTTTGTGGGAATTTTGAAAACGGATATATAAAGTACACAGTCGCTTAAATACTTTCATTAGAAGGTATACAGCTAAACGTTATCAAAATAGTTTTGTAGTTACAGTAATGACTTTTAACTTTTACTAAGTACCTATTAACGAAACACATTCAGTTCTGGTCTACTAAACGCGTATTACGCCTTGTTAGTGCGGCGCGTCGAATCATCTAGTTCGGGTATAGCAACGGATATGCATTGTGCTTCATTCCATCACGGAAATTAGTTGAAAAGCGTGTAATTATCTAATCACCTATCATCTGGAGTAAACTCTCAATTCATTCTACTGAAAAAAAAAATAGTTTTTGTACTCAACTCCTTTCGAAATATAGCTTCATATTTTTCAATTGAATTTTTTTTGTTAGTTTACGTTGATTTCTTTCTCGGTTACAGGTACGTTTGAAATATTTTCGATAATAAATTTCCATTCGTGATATGAAAGCTATACTAACGCGAGCTCGGCGGGCGGTGCCTGAGGCTACGGTCGTTTCGACTTATTCTTTTTGCCCATTGTTTACTTTACTGGCGATGTTAAATTTTTATGATTTTCATCATAACTGATGGCGGTGTAAATTATTTTTCTGAACGCCTGCCAACTCGATAATTCCCGCTTGTGCATACGATTCCTTACGATTGCTCCTTTATTTATCGTACGACTCGTTTGGGCGTTCGATTACACGATTAACTTTAGGTTGTGTTTTGTTGCCGTGAGTCATACATTTGATACAAGTATTTTGTACCGGTACTGTTGAGAACACTTGCTTGCGTTTCCATAAGTACACTTTGTTGAAATAATAATATTTAAAAGTCAAAGTAAATGCTTAAAACTTAGCTCTACGATTATTATTAATTCTTTTGACATTTATCGCCATGCACTTAAACCGATATGGTCCCAAGTATGCCACAAATCAAATTTCTGTAAGAGTAATTTGATATCTTTTCATCGCGTTCTTCACTGATTAATATAACCCTTCTAAGTTCTAAGTCAAACACCTTACCCTTGCTTCTGTATATTTTGATGTCGATACAAATCCGTCGCATAATGTGTGACGAGATAATATTTGCTCAGCGTTATTTGTCAAGCGTGTTCGTGTGTTTTGTTATTGGACACCTCAACTCGACTCGGTTTCTATTTGAATTACAGAAATGCCTGCAACGGCTGTTTTCAGAACTCACTCTAACACGCTTTGTATATGACTATGAACATTTTGACTTTTGTTCTTTACGCAAGTTCTCAGTAATACTTAAGTTCTGTTTAGCTCTTACCGAGAACAGGGATTTGCGCACGCAGCAGTACGTAAAATTAGGTATTACATTACTTAAGTATATTGTTCTGGATTATTGAAACATTTCAATTAAAATATATTCTGGATCCATAATTAGTTGTCGATATAAAATAAGTACTTATATTTTATTTATCCTTTTAAAACATAACTATTTAACTATTAAATATTTGTATGACTTATCAATTTTAATAACCTATTTTTTATATAATAATATTCATATTTACATATACTTAATATTAAAAATATAGTTCTGAAAATAACGTTTATTTGTCATAAAATGCGTTTTTCAAGGAAATACACCTATATATATATATATTTATGTACTTAAATAGTATTAATCGTTTCCGAGATACACGAAGAAAATTATATTATACATTTGTATGTTTATACAACAATTGTTAATTTAATAACATGATTGAAAGTTTTGTTTTTTTTTGTTATTTTCATTTAAGATGTGTTTTTTTGTAATAGTTATAATATTATTAAACTGCTTAATGGCTGCATTATAAGGAATCCGAACCAATTGAATATGTATAGTACAGCTGGAATCGTTCAAAATCTATATTACAATTGTATAATAAACCCCGGTAGTCGGTCTGATAATGTTTCGAATACACGTCTTATCGCTGATTGATAAATGGGTCAAAAATAAATCTCATATCGTAATAACATGTTTCTTTGATAACGAATCGTTTAACATGAAGGGCTACCGTGCGATAACCTCGCAAGGATCTGCTTAATCCTATGGCTACTGATAAGCTGCTATCTTGTCCGCTTGGTGCACGTGGGCTGACTTCATAATTGAGTCTTAACGATGCAAGAGAGAAATTCGTGTTTCGTTATGTCTAGTTAATCTCTCGTTTGAAAGCGAGTCACGAAAAGTTTTTTCAATCGTCACATAGCTCGTTTAAGTTTGGAGAGATACGTACACTTTTTTTTGTTAGCTATAACTATCTGATTTCGAGTGGAGGGAATAGAATACGTGAATCGTAATCAAATACTACGGGTTCAAATCCGGACTGAAGCCTCTGAATTTCATGGATTTAATTTGTGTTTGTAATTCATACTGTGGTCTGGATTTCTGCATGAGTCGGATATCACTCTACCGTACCCGGAATATTCGCATTAGAACAGCGTTGGATGCTTTTGCTGTTTTAGACCTTTGTCAATTGATAAATTAAATTTCATTTAAAAATCATAAAATACATTGTAAATTATAAAGAAACCCCTATTTATTTTGTAGTATTTGTAACGGGGTCTTTATTCAAAAAATATATTGTTTTTTTTTTTAGAATATGTAGGTAACTTATTTAAAAAGTTCGGTTGACAGTTTTTCGTGACGCAGCAGTAAACGAGATACATTGAGATCATTGTTTTATTGCACAATTTGATAATATTGTTATTAAAAAAGTTAATATATATTATAGTCTCTTTAAAATTAAATATAATTAATACTTAAGTATTTCAAATACAATTTAAACGTACCTATAAAAATTACGAACAAGAAAAATTAAAATATTAATTCAATACTGCAATGCGCCATAATAATTAATTTCGCCTGATTTAACCGTGTTGATAAACATTAACGATTCTGTTGACACCCCAACGAGACAGGAACATAACTCCGTCTGACTTAATTTTCAACAGTGTCATGTCGTATATTTCAATACTCAACACTACACTCGTTTTCGCATTTCGTAATTTAATCCTTAAGCTCTTACTAATTGATACGATAAATAACATCTTAAGTCGTGGAATTAAAATTGAAATTCCATTAACACGTAATCGTTAAAAACATTGAGTTCCTTTTAATGTAATGTATAAACATAACAATTAATACGATGTGAGTTTGTTTTGATAGGTTCGTTCGCTCTATAAAATTTGAGTTTAACATCACAGTTCGAGTAATGTTTATCCATTCGCGATGCGATTCAGCGACAGGTGGATAATGTTTGCTTATAAAGAAACACTTGCCCCAAGATATAAATCCGTCGTCGATGTACTCGATGTGTGTAGGATCGTAAACAGACATGTTTAGTTTTATTACCGTACATTTTGTAACGTTACTTAAAAATAATGTATTTTGTTATAGTTTTGCTGATTATCAATTTTATTTGTTCGGATCCTAAAAATACGTTTATCTACTATATACTCTTTATTCAAGATACAATTCGTCTTCTTTGAATTGTTTGACCCTATAAAAAAATGTATTAACTTTCTATGTTTCTGTGAACGATTTTAAAGAGTAATTGTTATTACCATTTTCCGTCAAGTTAATAATTAAGTATCGAATGAGCTGTCGGTTTTCGTTTCGGTGCACATAATTAAGGGTGGCATTCAATGAACATCTGTGTTTGGTGCGCAAAAAAAAAATCGGGAAAGATTCCGACTGTCAAACTAATTCGATGGGATTAGCCGGGCGTCAGGAACGCGAGCAAAAAGGGACATCCATCAACACGCAGCTCAGAGATATTTTTAAACTGAATGAAGACTTTCGAATGTTTCCCTTGTACGATTTACATTGCTGACTTTAAACATTTATCATTAATAAAAATTGTAATCAGTCGTCAATGTACACGACGTACAGCGATTACATTGAAACGTTTATTATAGAGATAAAAGAAATTATCCTTGACTAATTTATCCGCACGAGTGAATCCGGTATCACAGTACAAGGTGATTATATAGATTAATTGCTCTTTTTAATTTGCATCACGTGGATCCTTTTTATTAGTTTTTCGTTTATATTATTTGGTCGCGAGTTCGGTACATTTTTATGTTCTATTTTGACAACGTGTAGGCAAAATTTAATGACGATTGATTGAGCAGTTAAAACGTGAAAGCGTATCAAACATAAGCAAACAATTAAAAAAAACCACTCTCAATTTAATATTGTAGTTAGGATGTATGTTTCAATTTTAACATTTTCATTTTTTACAAAAATTCTAAAATAATTCACAAGTACACAACTCAGCATCGATTTTAAAGTAATTACAAAATGAATATAAAATAATGATATCCCTTTAATATTACATCTGTTAATGTTCGGTACATAAAATGTACGAGAACGTGAAGTAACAGTTTAATTGTGCAATTTACTCAGGGTGTATTTGTAATTTCATTGCTGTAATTAATAGGGAGGCGCGTAATGGCATGTAGCGACGGTGAGGGATTGCGCTCATTACACGTATTACCCTCATCGAGCATTTCCTCATTTCTACACAGAAAACATCACTTAGATAAACAGTTCCTCCTAGATTAAGATTCGTTATTTCTTATTTAATATATTAAATTAAGATATCGCCCGCTAAACAGCAATAATCAGTATTGTTGTGTTCTTTGAAGGCTGAATGAGCCAGTGTTACGGGTACAAGGAACATAACATTTCAGTTCCTAAGATATTGGCATCGCATTGGCGATTGTTATATGGTCAATGTCTATGGGCTTTAATGTCTATGACCACTTACCTACAGATGGCCCATATGCCCGTCCGTCTTTAAATAACATAAATATAAAAATAAAATTTGTTTTTATTTATTATATAAATCCAATACAAGTTTCCTGATAACAGTAACAGTGTCAATGTTTATCTGATAACGATTTATAGCAAGATTAAGAAATTAGAAATAAAGATAAGCGGTTTGAACTCGTAATAGTTTAACAGTAGTTTTGTAACAATTATATCATCAGTGATTTTACTGATTATTATTAGTATTTTTATGTATTTATGTATGTAGGTAGGTATATCTATACTAAAAAATGACACATTTTTTTGAAACGCTTCTTTGAAATGATACACATATTTCATTCCAAATTTGAATTAAAATAATGTTTATTGAACCAAATGAAAATATTACACATCGAACTTTGTTCATCTGAAGTACAAGAAAACAATATTATTATAAAGTTGTAGTGCGTTTTGGAAATGGTTATATTTATTATATTATAATATTATATAAGTAGCTCCTCAGTTTCACTTGTTTTCACTTATATAAATATATATATGTATATATCTTGATATATTTCATTTATCGCAGATGTTCACAAACAATAGCAAATAACACAATAACATCGTAAATATTAAACTCTTGTTTCGCTGTATAATTGATTGACTGACAGTTCTACTGATAGTTGTAATGACTATTACTTTATCGACGTTGATATTACAATTAAAAGGTCAAATTGTTTCAAATAAATTTCTTAGATTTAACACTGATAAGATTGCAATCACTTGAAATAGAACTAATAACTAATAGTGAAATCATAATAAAAATAAAATTTAAGGAATCAAATATAAAAAAAGGACTTGATGTTTCAATGCTTATTTATTGTTTATAAGAAAGACGTAGACGTAAAGACGGATAGCTCACGGGAGAGGAAAAATTGAAAGTATTTCTACGTTTTTAAAATACCTGTAACGGTTCAACAGGAACATTATATTCCATGTTCATGACAAGTATCTATACTAGTTATTCTGTGACATATCTGCCACGCTTGTTCGAAACACCGATATTAATTTACTTATTGATTTATATTTCATCTATTTTAATTAATACAAATAATACTTTTAGTTAGTATTGTTTCTTATCAATACTATGAAAAATATTGACAAGTTTTTATTTGAATACAATACATCTTTACACCTCAATTCATCGTATATAGGTTTTCATTTCTATAGAGCTTAGTTGTACGTTTTGAACGGAGGGAATCTTGTTAGGGACAAAAACAGATCCTATTACCATGTTTCCGGGACACTTATTTTCAATGTTTTACTTACACACCTGACTACACTACGTTCGGATAAATAACCACGAGGTTTTAACGGTCGGTTTGAGTCCACAAATTACTTTTCGAAAAGATAACGTGCCATGGGTACATTTTTTTAACCATAACGAGATTGTGAGTCCCATTACCGTGTAATCGATAAACGACATGCTTTTTAAACGGAACAGTGAATTGCTAAAAAACAGGTCATGTTGAGATGTAGGTAAAAAATTAATTGTTGTGACATATCTGGATCGAAGACATATAACTTTTCACTAATAGTTGTCGGTAAATGAAAATCAACAGACATGTATTTGTTACCTAATGAAATTACAACGACAAAAATGGTACTTTAATGTTGATTCGCACAATTGTACTTATAGCTTTTCAAAGGTTGTGTTTGGTTGTTTTCACTTCGCTTGTATAAACTACTAGCTGTGCCCCGCGGTTTCACCCGCGTATAATATTCAATAAAAATCAGCCCAGAGCATTCTTCGATAAAAGGATTTTACAACACAAAAATAATGTTTAAATTCGACCCAGTAGTTCCTGAGATGGTACAGAGAGAGAGACGGAACAAACAAACAAACTCTTCAGCTTTATATATTAGTATAGATAGATATACAAATGAAATAATACCACATTGTAGGTTTGATATTGAGTATATTCTAATTCAAAACACTTGGTCGCAGCAGGATGCATTTTTCTAGAACATTATGTTATTCTACTACTTGTTTTAATAAATTAAATGTAACGATATTTTCCTGACGTTTATTGCTTAAAAAACCTTGTAATTTAGTTCGAGAGGGATAGACTGTTACAAAAAATGTTCATAATTTTTTATAATTATATTTGTTTAAATTTAAAGATTATAGTTTTATTTTTTTATGCCCAAATCGCTCATAAGAATTTATAATAGCTCGAAATAATTATATTCTAAAATGTAATATGATATACTAGTAAGATAGGAGCATATCGTATTAAAGTCGTAGTTTGAATAACCAAAGACTTTTTAAAAGCATCTTTACTTTACTTACTAAGGTACTTACTTTATTCGAATTTTAGGCACTGGCAGTCCACTACATCAAATGAGCTAAAAATTTCCCTTACTATTATTTTATTTTTTATAATATTTTTGAATAATAATTGTTTATTATTATAATTTGTAGCTAACTACAAATCATATTTTAAGGTTTTTGCGTGAATGCAACAGTAAACAAGCAAATCCTACTTGCTACTATTGTCGAAAATATTTTGTTTAATAACCCTATAATGTGCAGTTTAAAAACACATACTTTCTCTAAAATTAGACACTGCTATTTGGCAAGTGTTCATTACACTTCGAAATCTAGATGAAATTGGAAACTTGCCGGCCAGAACGACGTTATGTAAATGTGTGATAATAACAATAATTTCATTTTATTATTCATATTTTATTAAGAAAAGTGTATTTTTTTTAATATATTTATAATGTTTAAATATTTTTATTAAATAAAAACAGTTTATATTAAAGAATAGAACAGGATAATGAGTAGTTAGTCACTACGTCATAATACTATACTTTTTCCTGAGAACCCTTTTCGAAATGTACCCAGGATATTAATCATGATAATGTTATCCATTCGTAGCCGTATGTATATACATGTCCCCCAGTTGGGAAAAGGCCTTTCTTCTCTTTACGCAAAGGCTAAAGTTTATTCCACCAGAAATAATTAAATTATATAAAAAATCCAGCTTTGGTTGCTTCTTCTTCACGGATTACGGAAAAAAAATATATATACGAAGAGTTGTATGTGTATGATTATGGTCTAACTTAAGTAATTTAAAACGTGAATAATAATAATAATTTAAAAGAATATGTATAATGTACGTCTATAGCATCCAGATGTCATTGACCCTATGTAAACAATTTGTTAATTCAACGTTCTGTTCCACGCCTTAGGACATTAAGACGATGTGTTCCGGTATCGGCCAATAAAACTGTCGCCATTGCTACATGTAGCGCCTAAAAACATGTTTTTATGTATTCTCGAAGATTTTTACGGGACAGAAAACGCTATTCTTAGCACGTTATATATTTATGATAACTATTATCACGCACGCTCATTGGATAAGGTGAAGTTATAAAATGTTAAACAGTTTGTTTAGCGGTTTCCCGGTGTACTTGAGCCGCTAGGTTATTGTGCATTCTCAGTCTATCGTGGAATATCTGGCGCGCATAATGCAGCAGTGCGGAAGAAATAATAAACGGCAGCATTTTTCGTCCCCTCCACGAACCCTCAACGGACTGAAGTGCATAACTTCGCACACCTTTATTTACCGTCACCTCTGCACTTTGTTTTATTTCTTACACGCCTCGTCCGCATAATTCCACAGTAATGCCTTCGCTATGCCCTAAAATCATCCATCGCCTCCGCAGAGGGGACGCTTTCTTTACGAAATATCAGCCGCTTTTGTGCGACGCTCTATTTTGTTCATTCTTTATAAACGATTTTTTGTACGAATGTAATGAATGCTTTATTCGTAGGTGCGAACCTTGAATGGCAAATATTTCTCGCGGGCGCGATATCCTGAACACAATAGACACAAAGCCAGGTTATTGAACATTTCATTATGCCAGCCGCTTTAGCATCTTCGTGTAGAACAACAAGCGATAAGCGAAATAAGTAGGAACGTTAGAAATTAGTTTGTTTAAAGTAAAAAACAGGCGCCATCCGAAGAAGCCCGGGTTATCTCTAGTTATTTGTCGTATCAAGTGTTTCGTTTTTTTTCAACAACGCCGCATCAAAGAAGCCGCGTACGGTAGCAAGCTCCTGCAACCACTTTTGCTTATATGGGAATGCAGAACTATTTACGTGTAATCTAATCATGTATGTATTTATAGTTTTAGTCGACTATTAAAATTTTGAAACTGATTTGGGTTTACATTTCGAAGAAGAAGATAATATTTATTACAAAGTTTAGAGTTACCTATTTCTTGCGACATCACAACATCTGATAATGATTTTCTGTTTATTCTCAAACCGGTTGTGCTATGAAGTTCTGTTGGAATTGACATATGGTGTTAATTAACGACGTTTATCTAGCTAGTTTAATTATAAACTGTAAATAAATCGAATTAAATGTACGTGATAGTGTGAGCGTGGAACCAATTTGTCGCGGCGATGTGACGCCTGCGTCGACGAACTGTTTTGCATTCAAACTACATGTGTGATAATATAACACCTATCACTCGTAAACGCCTAATCGTCCTTATCGTGTCTGGAATAAACAAATAACTATTAGCGGTGTTAAAATTATAAATTGACCATTCCATTTGCATGTGCGGCGACATTGCCGGCGAACCCAAACTTGTTTGGAGAGGACAACGTAATTTATTATTATAATGTTTAATAATGTGCCATAAGCCGAGGAATGAGCCGCCCGAAATAATCAAAAGAACCGGTCACAATATTTAAATTGTTGATTTTTTTAAATAGTAAATTTATAATATAATTATTACGTCACAAATTTTAAAATCCATTTTTCAATATGTACCAACTTTCGAAGAATATATTTTAATTTATCAAGCAGAGAGTTTCTGTTAATGCTTTTCATAATACAAATATATCTAACATGACATAATTCAAAGTCAACATTGTTTTTCATATTCTATGTCCAAATTATAATGATAAAACTCAACATGCAGTAGGTAGTAGTTAGAAAGACCACTTTAATAAAATTTTAATGATGAAACTTGATAGTATCATAACGCATGATTATAACTCTTGATATGACTTGTACGACTTCACAGAAATCATACAGTCATATCAGTTCATATTTTAGGTAGAAGTGACAGCTACAGTAATTTTAGAGACTGAATTTGTAACGTGACCGGATCCGACTAATTATGGAAGATTACACAACATGTCAAACAAACATTTTGTGGACAAAGCAAACTAAATATTTATATGTATTTGAGATAAATTACAAGTAGTTTAGTAAGGAGCCGACTGCGGTAGATTACCATATCTTTGTACGTACTCCTCCTCAAACATGAATTAAAAAGGTTTTTTGGGTTCCCATGATTCGTGGACAGGTGGCAGCAGTCGGCGTCTTTGTGCTTTGATGTCGCCGCCATAAAACTCGTGCGATTTGATCCTTTTTTACAATATTTTTTTTTAAGTTATTGATGGGTATTGGTTTAATGCCGGTTGTACTTGAATAGATTCGGTTTCAACTTACTTCGGTCATTTTTTATACAAGAGTTGTTGGAACGTTTTGCAGTTTATGGCGGGGCTTTGTCCTATTATTTATTCAATCTGATATCCTAAGGATATAATTTAGACTTGCAGTTCCTCTCGTAGTTTGTGGTAAAAGACAATACGTTAACTTCATACTTGTAAAGAGTTTGTAAGAATTTTGAATAAACCAGAACAGTGAATATTTTTGTAGTGTATGTTTAAGAAAGTAATTATATGTATTTTTTTATCATTTTATCGAGTTTTAACTGTGAATTTCTTTGTTAACAGGACTAACAGCGGAATTGTTCTATGTGCGAGACGGACAGATCAACACGTATGCCCTGAACTTTGTGGTCCCCGTGCCGGCGACCATAGGAGAGCTGCACTTCACATGGCAGAGCCTTACACGAAGACCGGTAACTATTACACCCTTTGTATTTCGGACATGCTAATAATCTAACTATTGCTATTGGCAAAATTTAGTAACTCTTCAAACTTTCTTCTGAAAAACTGGTCAAATTTATTTAGATCCCTTAAAAAATTATCAATAATATAAAAAAAACTACTAACAGCGACACGCTCCATGGCAACTTTGTTCTTCATTATGTACATATGTATAGTTGCATATAAAAGATCCAAGCCTGAGCCTTCATTCCAAAATCATACTGTATCCACTAGTTACGTGACAGAATAGCAAACAGTGCTTTAATAGACACGCTTAACCGAAAGGAATTACGATAGCTATTACCCCCTAACAATAGATTGTATGTGGCTAATGGCGCACAGTGAGCTAACGGTAGAGGAATTTGTAATATATTAGAGGTTTAACTAACCGAATGATACCTTGACGTCCCTACAAAACAATGGATCGGATGACAGTTTAGGCGATATAATGATCTCGATTGCGAATTGAATACCAGAATAGATACGACTCTATAATACAATACGAATTTTATAAAACAAAATTATGTATGCAAAAATAGCCTATGTGTTTTCTAATATAAGATTCAAAATGCTTAGCTAATTAATTCTACTGGTCAATGAAGGGTTAATGGGATAATATTTGTTTTTCTCGGTTGACTTGGAGGAGTTTCACACTTTATTACAGAGAGTGCGGTATAGTTTGATTTAATTAGGTTAGAGAAATATTTTTCCAACTCGCCCTCAGTCGCCATGTTTGTTCGCTATTCTTATGATAATTCCAGACCTTATTTGAATTTTAGATAGCTTGAATAAGTTCCGATAAGACTAACTTGTTCATGTTGAAACAGTTCTACGTCCCATAATTGCTGTTACTTTCCTAATTTGCATTTTATTTCAAAAAAAGTTTATTTTACCACTTTTATTTGAATCTGAATACAATGAAACGAAAATTCGATCCAATTACTTAAAATCTCGTGATTCGTGCTTATATTTGACTATTTTCCATAACGATATAAGTAGTTCGGAATATATTTGAATTTCAAATGTCAATTTGTTTATAAAATAAAATGGTATGTAGTTATTATTTTAATATAAAACATACGCCTGCTATGCAAATATTGTTTGAACGGATCTCAACGGAGACGGCAGTTTGTTTGTTCTGCATCAATAATCAAATATTATGTGCATTTATTTACTTAAATCGATGCAAAATAAAATAAGAAAGTTGAGGTTTAAGGGATTAAATCACATCCGCTGTGAGCGCCGCTGGGGGATCAATCTTTGTTTGCGAAATAACATACTTATTGTAAGAATACGCGGTATACAACACATCTCTTCTAAAATTGTTGTATACATTTTCGTTTTGATCAAAAAATGTTTGGTAAATTTATTTTTATTAATTTTAAATATTGTATTTTATATATAATCGATTCGATAAAAAATAATCGGTTAGTTATTACATATACTACCTTTCGTATCTGTGTGAGAGTTTTAGTGAGAGTCGTATAGTTTTTGAAACATAAATAATTTGTTACTTTAGATAAACTTTAATAAAAAAAAATTGTTTATTAATTTTATCATCTAAAAATTATGCTATTTTATTATTTCAATAAAATTCGTCGCTTAATTGCATTCGATAAACTTGTATCAATAAAAACATCGGCCTTTTAGAGCGTTATTCAAACAAGTTAATTACGACAAGTCCGTGTCGTACTAGATGGTGAGGTTCCGTATTTTTGCAAGTTACACAAAATATAATAATGGTCAGTTACATTAAAAATAAGTGTTCGCTTAATGTTATATTTCGGACACTTTTAATAACTCGCTCCGATTTAAATATAACAGATCTTAGTAATTTTGTTGGAACTTTCTATTATACTAGTCTATCGGTTTTTAAATATGTAATAAGGATTTTGTAAAAGAACATAAGTTACTAAAATTCTAATTATTTTGCAAAAATATATCTAGAATACACATATTTTCGTATTCAGTCTACACATTATTTTTCATATTTAACGATTTATTTTCAAAATGAAGGTTTATTCAAAGTGACAGACCTATTAAGATCGACACAGTTAGTAAATGCTTGACTACGGAACCTTAATAAGTAACAATGTAGAATATTTCTGATTCGAACGCGTTCTGGGTATGCACTTTAGCGAGTCACGAAAGAACAAATATTTTTTTAAGTTTCTTTAAATGGTTAAGAGCGCGCAAATTTGCCATAAAACCATAAATGAAAGCATCGTTCGTACAGACAGAAAATCTTAAGATGTTTAGCATCTGTATACGGAACAATTGTTAACCTTTTGGTACGAGTGCGTCGGTATGCTGCAGATACATTCTATATTATAATATATAATATGTATGAAAAGGAATATAATTATTTTAGAGTTGCACATGAGTGTATAAACCTGTAAGAGGACTACGAGTTAGTTCGTGTATCTCAAATCCGAGCGCCGATCTAAGACGATAATAATTGTATTCGGTTTTAGTTCTTTGTTGTAAGGCGGCGCCTTTGACTAGTCAGCAAATGTTTATTAAACGGTTACTCGCTGCGATGAGAGGTAACTATTGTCCGAGCCGCCTCCCGAGTGATAATGTTTAATTAGAGGCCACGGTGTCGCACCTACGTTTACGAGCGTTCGCATGCCTGATGAAGGCAAAGGGCCCGCGGCGAAACTGTTTGCCTATTTGTTTTATAATTCATGTACCGCGCCATGATTAGGTAGATTGTAATGAGGGTGTTGAGACTTCTATGCGGCTCGTTAGGCGGTAAAATGAATGTTTTTTTTATGACTAACAATGTTTGCTTTATGATAGGAAAGACTTCGCAATAATAGTACTGGAGAAAATTCTACTAACAGATTGTCATATCGCAATCGAATTGAAGCGTTATCGTTGCCGTTTATCTGTTTTCCTATTATTTAATTTAATTACCGACTATTGGCATAAAAGTTAACAATTCATGTTGTTTTTTGACATAACGCTTATACATAATATGTTAACATCACATCGGTTCGTTTTCGATTTGGATAAATATAGAATAATCAAAGTTGTATCGGAATTGAATCGTGATCGTATCGTAATCGTATCGTAATCGTTCGTAGAATTGGAACCCTGTTTAACGTTCTGGATTTACAGTTCGGTTATAGATGACACAAATCCAAAGTCGATAGAAGGTTAAGATTATAGGCACCATATAAGATATGTCCGTGATCACGCGATGGGTCACCGACATTTGATCCGCTTGACATGGCCGTGGGTCGCATCTCGTTTAGGTTCGCCCGACCGTCCGTCAATCGCAGTGATACAGTTATATCGTGATATGTTGGCCCGTTAGGTACGCACCATCATTTATTGCTGCCTTTTAGGGGCAATGTGTCATCGTATATGGTTACAAATTTTATGCTATGCACATAAATTAAAGTTTAGATTATATATTCAAGAAAATATTTAAATACATATACTTACAAATATGTATTTGTAAAATATAAGGTTTAACAGCTCTATGTTATATTGATAAATTTGTCTCTTGTTGTTGCAGTTACCATATATATTACACGTAGACTTGGGAAAAAACGAAGAAGTATTACATACGCCGACGTTTAATATTTCAAGCACGGGCTTTGTGCCTACGGAACCACAAACTTGGAGAGTAGATTTACCATGTACGGGTACAGTATCCGCCGAAGTAGCCGTCACCATATCTCTCAACGTATCCACCGGTTCCTCTTCGACCGCATTGCTTTTCCGACGACGAAAAATATGTTTAAAAGAAGCACATAGACCAGCTGTAAGAGTAGACAGTGTGCCGCATGCAGCAACTTCTGCTGATATATTCTACGCAGGCGCAGGCTGTGCTGGAGGTGCACTTTTAATCGCTGCCGTCGCTGCGACAGCGTGCAGGGTACGAGCGAGAAAGCTTCGCAGAGCACGAAGTGATGAACAAGATGGTCATGCATTTCTACCCGATTCTTCTTGTAAGTCTGCCGCTAGTTACACTAGCTATCGACGACCCACTTCTCTACCCGCTGCGGCAGCGGAGGAAAGAGCTAGAGATTTGCAACAGAGAATAACAGAATTGACAATTCAAAGATGTCGGGTTAGATTGCGATCAGTGGCAATGGAAGGGACGTTTGGCAGAGTATATAAAGGAACGTATGCCGATGAAGAGGGTCGGGAGCAAGAAGTTCTAGTTAAAACTGTAGCTGAACATGCGTCCCAAGTTCAGGTAAACTATCACTATACTTATTAACAAGATTATATATGATAATACGGAACTGCTTTAGTTAATTCATTTTGTTCTATAGGTTTCACTTTTACTCCAAGAAGGCTGCATGTTGTACGGACTTCATCACGAGCGCGTCTTGTCTGTACTCGGTGTCAGTATCGAAGATCAAACTGCCCCATTCTTACTATACCCATGGAGTGCTACCTGGAGGAATTTGAAGCAATTCCTGCTAGCGTGTCGAGGAGTGGGTTTTGGAGTAGCAGCGAACGGACCACCTCCACCACCACTGACCACACAACATGTTGTCAGGATGGCACTACATGCATTAGATGGCTTAGCCTATTTACACTCTCAGCACGTACTGCATAAGGACATCTCAGCAAGAAATTGCATGTAAGTATATAATCATTTATTAATTCATTTTATTTATTCCGTTTCGAACGAATGAAACAATATACTTTACCAAGTAATTCATACAGATAGACTCAAAATAACCTGAAAATGATTATTATTAAAAACTATATAATTATAAATATTTTTTTCAGAAATATGCGTGACTTTCTTTTTAAAGATACGATAAATTTTGCAACTCTTCATACGTATCAATTAAATGCGACCTCTTTTATTTCGTTTAATAAGCAATGTGATTTTTAATTTAAAAAAAAAACTTATGTGTAATTACGCACTACGATTAAACGCGAACTGCTTAGGATTATCTGAAAACGCCTAACCGCGTAAAATCACGCACAGCGGCTGGAGTTTTGCTTCATTTGTTTTCATTTTATTTCCTTTTCACCATTATATGGATATCTGGCGAGCAAAGTATTTGCGGCATTCGCTCGCATTGGGTCGTATAAATAATATGATGTTTTTCTTATATTCGAATTTTATTTTTGTTAACAGTGTGGACGAAAATCTTCGAGTGATGATAGCAGATAACGCGCTGTCACGCGATCTTTTCCCCGGCGATTATCATTGTTTGGGCGACAACGAGAATCGGCCGATCAAATGGCTGGCTCTTGAAGCACTATCAAAGAAGCAGTTCAGTCCCTCATCGGATGTATGGGCACTTGGAGTATTACTATGGGAGCTGACAACTTTAGCTCACCAGCCGTATGCTGAAGTAGATCCATTTGAAATTGCTGCATACCTACGGGACGGTTACCGGTTGCAGCAGCCAGCGAATTGTCCGGACGAATTGTAAGTACAAATCGAAAGAATTGAAACAAAATAAAAAATATATTTCAATAAGATTAATCGTTTGTTCACCTTCTGGTTGGCTCACGGTACATAAGTTACTTGTGGGGTGCTTAGTTTAAACGTGCGTCTCTTTCTTTCGAATGTCAATTCAATGATGACAGAAAGAGAGAAATCAGTGTAAAAACACCCGCTTATAAGTATTTATTTGTATCACATCTTACCTATAAAACTAACATGTAGCACCAAAGTGATTCGACAGTTTTAACACACGCACAAATACTTTTCATACGCACATATAAATTATACCAAATTCTTTCAGGTAGTCTAAGGTTTTCATTTACTTGAAAATAAAGATGTATTATTATTATGTTTTCCTTCCTAGATTCGCTGTAATGGCTTACTGCTGGGCGATGTCTCCCGACGACCGACCCACTTTGCCGCAACTACAAATTTTCCTACGAGACTTCCACACACAGTTAACGAGATTCGTCTAAGACATTCCTTACATAAAAAAAAAAACAATCCAAAGACGACAATAATATACATAATTAGTGAAATAGTGAAAAAAATATATAGTGGACATAAAAGAGGCCTTAATACATGCCCTTAGTGACATTCAAACAAGAATTTATAGTGACGAGTATTAAAATGAGGCGCGGAGATGAAAGAGACTGATTTAATGATGATTATTGAATTGTAAATTATCGTTCATATATCACGTTCGTTACACATATTTGTTTCTATTTCGTCAAAGATTTCACCGACAATAAAACGCGAAGCTTTCACAATATGCAATAATATTTTTTGCCCCGGGTAAGATATGAATCAACTTTACGATCGGTCTGTGTCAGTTTCTTAAGAAGAATATATTATTGCATAATGTTTATGCTTTTTCTATACAAATAGCTCATTGTGACGAAATATAAATAAAAAATTGTAACAATTATATAATGTGTATTGTAATTATTTAAAACCTCACTACTGCCATATTAGGTTAAAAGAATATATGTAAATATTGTTAGTTTTAAACATTTAAATACGTATATTGAATGTGCCTCGGACTTTATGAAAGATATAGAATTTTATTAATGTTCTGTTTATGTATTGAAGTTTTCGATGATGTCTGTATTTGAATTTTTAATACTTTGTTTCGATATAATTGTAAAATATTTCATACTAAATGTAAAAATCTCATTGCGATCACATTTTTTTTCTAAATATATATTGCCAATTTTGTTTTTCTCCATTTATTATGTATGATTGTATAGCAGTTGTAATAAAATAAAATAATGAAGAATACGGGGAATAACCTAAACATCGAACTTATACTTTTTAAGATCACTTGTATTAAAATTACTTATGCAACGAAATGGCGATTTAATTTAATTTAAATATTGGTATCAGTAAAGTGCCAAAAATTAAAAAATATATATATCTTGCTTTGTGCCAATGTATCATCCAACCACATATTACAGATTTAGCATCGGTTAACAGTTTAGTCGAATAGCCAATTAAGTAACGAGAATATCTCATACACTTACAAATATATATCGATTACAATTCGAATGATTCATCTACAAGTTTAATCGATTAAAAACCGATATTATAATTATAACAAACGAATAAAAAATTAAAAAAGATTAAACCTTTGACCGATTTTAAATTTAGAACTGAAATTTTAATACAATACATGTAAGACGATTTCAAATGATATTGAAGGCCTAACAAGTTCTGCTACCGATTATTTTGACATTTAAAACGGAATTAATTATAAGAAACTATTTGTGTTGCATTACAACATATGATATCCATTTCAAATAGCATGGGTACTGTGACATTTGATTAATGATATCTCCTGCGTGTTGTATTTCGAAACAATAAAAACTCGGTTTTAATTTCCATTTTAAATCATTATGTTTTTTCATTCTACGTAATTGTACAAATTTAATATATAAACAGTCAAAACTATACCAATGGTCAAGGGAATGGTTGCCATTTAAAGACTGACACAATTAATCGTTAAATATATAATATTTCTTAACAAAAAGTAATAAAAATGAAATTACGGTTTTTTTAAATTTTGTAACAATTACAGTTACTCGTACATTTCGTTACGATGTTGGAGTTGTGAAAAAGTCTTATTTTCCGCGACTTATTAGATATGGATATTAAAAAAGATTGTTTTGTTGATTGTGTCGTCGTCGTCGTTAGAATATTATGATGATGAATAAGTGATTGTTACCCACCAATTAATTATTGTCATAAAATTGATTCTTTCTTGATTATAAATTTGCAAGTAAATCTTTTTTTTTCATCAGAAATTCTAGAAACATCAAGTACCAAAGGTCATCCTATCTATGCTATGAGAAAAAGAGTACAGCAAAAATTTATTATAAAATTATTTTTTCGATAAATTAAATTTGAATATTTTTTTATAATCTGTTGGAATATGTCAAACGTTTGGCACTCTATTTTATACATTTGATTTGCCACCATTTTTGTTAATAGTGATTCAGAAATTAATGAAACAGTATTGTTATATCGTAAGTAAAATAAAATATTGATTTAAAAATAAATAAACAATATAGGGAGTCAAATTTTAGATAAGGTTGTAAGCACTAGATTTTCCATTTGTCAATAATTAATGTGACGTGACCTTAATATGACTGTATCTGTAATTCTTGTATCTTCGAGTAATTTCTACATTTCTTAAGACAGCTGTTATAAATATTAAATAGATTTGTATATTTGTAAATACTGTGCAAATGATATGTCAATATACGAGTGAAAATATTCATATGTTTTTGTTACCCTTACGTATTTTTTCCTTATGTCATATTGGTTCCTGATTATCTAATTTAAAAAAAAAAGAATTCAAGTTAAAGACAGACATGGGCAGTTAGGCGGACAAAATAAATAAAAACTTCCCTTATACTTCTATTTTCCTCTATGAGAAAGATGTTTTTTTTTCCTACTTATTTATTTATTTATTTATTTTATGTTTATGAAATATTAAAAATAAAAATAATAAACTGTATTTTTACTTGAGCTGTGTTAACTATTATCTATGTCGTACATTTATTAAACTGAAGAACTCAGTTAAAAAAATAAAGGAAAAATAAAAAAATAAAGTCCTTTCAAACGAACTATCACTCCCACAATCAATTAAAATACGTTTTAATTTTCTATATTTTCGTAAATCGTAAATGCAACAGTAATTTTAATCAAAACTTGATACGTATAATAATTCGTAGGTTTCGAAATGCTTTAGACGTATTGCAGCGCAGTTTTGGTTAGGTTAGGTTAGGTTACAGGGGATTTTGTCTCTAGTTCTACAGTAATACTACAGTAGTATAGTAAAGTAACACCCGTCGTCCCACAACTGGGCTAAGGTTTATTCTTGTATTTTTGTTAGGAGAAAGTCATGTGAAAGGCCACTAGTGCAGACTGCAGATCATTCTTCCCGATTGTACTAGCGGTCGCGCGTCGTCGCGTTTGGACTCTACTACCATTTACCATCAGGTGGAGTAGTCATTTGTCCGCTCGGGTAACATATAAAAAATCAGGTTTCTTCGCGTCGAGGACGAGATGTATTTTAATCACAACACGCAAATTTGTAGTAACTTAAATAAACTGATGATAACTCGAAGCGCCTCTAAAGTGCGATATGCTCTACGTTGATATCATTTAAGTGTAAAATGTTTGCATTAAAAATAAAACAACATCATCTAAAGTATCTTCAGATACCTTATAGGCCCCGGCGAGATTCGAACTCACGATCTCCTGTTTACTAGACAGGCGCTTTAACCAACTAAGCCACGGCGCCTCTGTATCGATTGTCGAAATAAGCAGTCAAGTATTTGTTTTTTCTTTAATTATAGATCTCATATCTGTTTTATATTGAAGAGGTATTTATCGTTCAAATAAATTAATCATACAATATCATAAATAATGTTCTTTAAACACCGGCTCAAGTTCGTGACTAAAAATACATGTCGAAGAGAACAGGTTTGTTATAACCAATTTAAAAGCAAAATATAATATATTCCATTTTAATACTACTATCTAATATTTTAGAACTTAGTATCACTAACTTTGCTTGTATTTGCTTAGTTTTGTTTTTCTATTTTTGTTGTCAGAAATAAAATAATACATATCTATGCATATTGCTATATCCTTACTAATATTATAAATGTAAGTTTGTTTGTTACGCTTTCACGCCTAAACCACTAAACCGATTTTAAAAATTCTTTCACCAATGGAAAGCTACATTATCAGCGAGTAACATAGGCTATATTTTGTCCCCGAATTCCCACAGGAACGGGAACTCCACGAGTGAAACCACGGGCAAAACTCTAGTATTCTTATAAAAGTTTATTAAGTTTTGAATTCATACATTTTACAAACAGTATATAAATTATACAAAGACGGCTTTACCATCTCTTCCATGCAAACACTATTAAAAAAATATATCTTGTACTAGTGATAATAACTAGCTAACTTATTTGAATTTGTGTTTATAAAATAACTTGCTAGACTTTTGAGAGAATAGCGATTTCACACTATATTGAGCTGCACAAAGTGACTGCACAGCTAATTTTCATTTTTCACTTCAACGATAACGCTCTAAGCTAAAGGGGACTTGAAGAATGACTTCCGACAGGAGTTGGTTTTGTACAATTGACCGCTTCACTATATTGGTTGTGATAGGCATTACCCGCGGCCACTGCGTTCTCTAACAAACAATCAAACCAACGATAGGTAGTAGCTACTATATGTAGATGTTATAACGATATAATACATAATATATGTTATACAATCGATTATTGAGTTAGTATATCTTTATCTATTTGATTAATATTCCTTAGACGTGCGCACTGGAATCAAATTTTTTGCTTCAATATTGCGCTGTATTTTTTACTGTTTTCGAAACAATGAGCAACTTCTTGAGAAGATGTTGACTATACCATTGTGTCTACAAATATGAAGTGGTTTATTACATATTTGTAAACAAGGTGATTAAAAACACGATTGTAATAATCGTCGTAATAGCTTTGATGTATAGGCGTTAATGTGAATATTCGCGACAGAAAGGAATTTATGGAGAACATTTAACGCGTCTTGCAATGTTCGATTTTTTTTTCATGCCCTTAATAAGTAGTAGGTAATAAATAATTAGTAAAACATCACACAATTGTAATGACAGATGATTATCAATACAATTCATTATTAACGATCCTAAAGTGATCGTTTGCTGGCACTTGTATGAAGTCATATAATTAGGTTCATAAATAGGGAATTCGTTTTTTCTTTAATATATAATAATATATATAATATAAAAATAAAGCTCTTATATCATACATACATGTATTTAAGTGTCATTGACATTTTAACACTCCTTGACTACATTTTTCAATCTACTCCCCCATTTTTATGTTCGTTACATTGGATAATTTATTTATTTGTAAAGGCCTTCTCATATATATTGTCACAAGCACGAAAAATAATATATAAAAAGGGCATAATTAAATACTATTACTCTACAGGTGAAGACTGACGCGTAACATAATATTTATTGTTTTTTGTGTCATACGTTAAAAATATATTTAAAAAAAATTTCATAAACAAAGGTGTAATATTTAATACATCGAGCAACATTTTATGCTGACAAAAATTGTAAATGAATATCATTTTTAGGAGAATCGTAGTCACTACTTTAGGACGATCGTAGTTTGGTATAAGTAAAACTTCTTCTTGATGTCGTAATGTGGAAATAAATTTATTAAAAAACGGTATATATACAAAAAGCAAAATAAAAATAGACCATTTGGAATACAAGAAAAACATAATATAAACAGTATCAAATGCGAGCGTCTTGTTACAAATAATCAGTTTTTAAGAGTTCTTCATTGACATTATATAGCAGCATGCGTTGTGGTAGCGACGTACTGCTACAAATTTATAGAGAAAAACAAATACTATTTTAATTATTTATTATTACAATATACTCTATTATATGTCGCGATTGTAGAACTTGTAAAGAATCCCATCGTGTCTCAGTCCAATATTATTATTTATATTTTATTTACGTCTCATAAAGGACAGAGTACTAGTTTTTTATTGGAGTTATGGCAATCCGCCAGGGAATTCCACATACTCTGACACCTACGAACGTGGGAAATACGTAAATATATGTTTCGGTATAGAAAGGGTTAGTTTGTTTGTAATTTTACTGAACAGGGGGCCAATTCTGCTAATTTAAAACGATACATATCCTAGTCAATTTCTCACAAAGATAAACCTCAGTTTATGCTTAATTTGGGGGCTATTTCTACTGACTTACAATTGTTACGATACATTGACATTTATTCCGAACCAACTTCGACCGAACCGCAATTGGCTCTTTGTGTTAGTAGAATAGGAAAACGGTTAAAAGGCAACGATTAAGTGTCGATTCAATTGCAATAAATTGACAATTATTTAGTAGAATTTTCCTCCTGGCCTGTGATATGGCAATTTGAATGTTCGAATTCACTCAATCTCGTTAAATTTAATACAAGTTACGGCGCTACATTTATTGTAATTAAAATATTATAATCGATAACATTTAGATAAATAAATGGGGTGCTTAGCCTAAATCCAAAATACATAATTTGTGCAAGCTAGTCTGGGTAGGTACCACCCACTCATTAGATATTCTACTGCAGAAGAGCAGTACTTAGTATTGTTGTATTCAGGTTCGAAAGTTGAGTGAGCCAGAGTAATTACAAGCACAAGGGACACAATATCTTAGTTTCCAATGTTGGTGGTGCATTGGCGATAGCGATGGTTAACATTTCTTACATTGCCATTGTCTATGGCCGTTGGTGACCGCTTACCATCGGGTGGCCCGTATGCTCGTCGTGTAAGTATACAATAAAAAAAAGTTGTTTGTTAAATACACTATTCATTACTATTGGTTATATTTTAAACGAAACATGAATCAAATATAAAGTTTGAATTCTAATTATTAATAAAATGTTATCACACTTGATATTACTATCTTAATACTCGATATATTGAATTATTTATTGCAGCAATTGCAGCAACTTTAAGAACTGTATTTTGGTGAAGTTCGTTGTAGCAGTCGTGGCCGAGCGGTTAAGGCGTCTGACTAGAAATCAGATTCCCTCTGGGAGCGTAGGTTCGAATCCTACCGACTGCGAATAATTTTTATTTTCAATTTCCTTTTATGTTAAATATATCACGTATATAACCATTATCGAGACGTTTATATTCTCTAATATCGTTTTATGGTGGTCGTAACCCACTCATAGATAAAAGGAGAATTTTATTGCTCGCATGGCTAATATTTGAGTACGCCGTTTCAATGCCCGATCATTTGATGTATTCCCATAAAAATTGCTTCATAGAGTAGTAACAGTCAAAAGGGAACTGTAATATTTGTTGGTACTTTAATTTTATATCGTTTATTATATAAGCAATTACAGCGTTTATTATATAAGGAATTAATATAAGCAATTACATTTTTTATGTATGTACTCTTAGTGAATAAATTATCCGGCCATTACAATGGACAAAATAAAATTCTGCGTTGCAATAAAGAAAAGGTAAGGTTGCAATAAAATAACTTAAATTAAAAAGCATAATATCATAATAAGGAATATTAAATACTTGAAATACAGTTTTCCCTGGTTTTAGCGTCATCATAGAACAACAATTATATTATTGAATTCATTGGATTGTGATTGCTTAATAAAAATATACAAAAAATAATGAATAATAATAAATAAGCGCGGTGTCTGATCTAATATTACTCTGTGGCAATATAAGGCAAGTCTGGCAGTTTTTGTCATATTGCCGAAAAATATAGGGCGTCTCTAATAATAAAAAAGCTCGTAAAGAGGACATTCGACTTTCTAATAGGTGGTTCCGTAAAAAAATATTTAATTTTTCAGGTAAGTAAAGGTAAAATAAAACAAGAAGTATATTTTCTAAAAAATAGTATACAACAATTAAAAACACTACTTTTTTATTTCATTTAAAAAAAATGGTTTGTAATTACGTAACTGTATCATAATTATTTTGTTTTCTGACATAAATATATGATTTAAAATATCCTATTCAATTTAAAAACATATTTTTTTTCCTTAAATCCTGAATAAATAGTCAGTCATAAATAATAATGTACTATTTTGTTTTTCCAAATAAGAAACTAAATTGTTCAAAGCGTTGGCTTCCTATTTAATAAAAAAAAATAGTCAGTTTAACAAACAAATAATAATATTGTACGTTTAAGCTATCGCGATGTCTATAGTGCATTGCTGTAAGAACTAAGAACTTTCTTCATTACTCACCCGTGAAATGTCGACAGCCGACTTATGGCGATAGACTATTTTGATGCGTGTATACTTGTTAAGTTGAAATATAGTTGAAATATTTTAATTGCTGTGGACAATGTCGCATATTACTTTCTGACATTGCGGTTTCAAGTTTGTTATGAGCACCATCAGCAGATTCTGTCAATTCTTTCGACTTGTCAGGGAAATAAATAACAAAGGTAAAAAACATACTACCACTTACCAGTAGGTGGAGTAGTCATTGCCCTCCTGAGTAATATAAAAAAAATAAAAAATGTATTATGTAATAAATATTATTATTGCTACATTATAATCTTAAAAAATACACATATTTACAGACTAAGTAATCGACTTGAATACTTCAACGACATAAAACAATAACCCAATAAAACGCGTAATACCAAAGGCTATACGTATCTCTAAATATACAATATAAAGGGTCCAGTCCCCTATTTATTTGTACAAGATTAATTATCAAGAGTAATTAGCGGTAAAGAGCGACGTTTTATTATTATACCTGTTTAATTGTTTATGTCCAGCAACAAATAACGCTTAATGGGTGATCAATTCGACTGCTATGGTTCGCTAAACCATTACGTTATGCATTTGTATTTATTGGATAAGTTTTATTTATTGCGTTTACACTCGGGAAATGCGTGATCAAATGTGTTGTTGTTGGGTTTTTTTATTGGCGTATTCAACCCATGGTCGTAGGGTTAAATCCCAGGTCGGGCCGATTAAATGTAATTAAGTTTTTCTGACGATGATTCTCAGTAGCAGCTCGGAGTATGAAACATAAATTTTTACAACCCCGTGCCTCGGAAAGCACGTAAAGCCGTTGGTCGTGCACCTGAATTGTGTTTGCGCAAGCACTTTTGTACTATTAAATGTTCAGCGCAGTTGGCTGATTGGAGATTGGGCACTGTGGTCGAAATCGGTCAGGAGGATATCGTCATCATCATCATTTTTATCAATATAGTTACCATTTCCATTGTCAAAATTTATAAAACAATACATTTTGTAGATTCATAATATAATTGATTATGTTAGAAACACCCACTGTTTGTGAGTACCTACGAGGTATATAGATAGAGTTAAGTTCCAAATTTTCGTCTACGCAAAGTCAATCGTCAACGTTAGCATTATTCCCGCCGTAAGATGTTCGTTTCTATCGTAATTAAATTAATCTGTAATTTGTAAAAAAGTGTAACTAGTTATTGCATATAGAATAGCTTTCGTAGCTGAGACAACTATTATTGTCTGCATTGAATATAGGTAATCATAAAAGGAACGACTTGAAATGCTTGTGTGAGCTATTTAATATTGCTAATTTTTTTATGTGGAATCTTCAACAGATAATTTTACAACAGACAAAATTATGCGAACATAACTCTTGCTATTGCGAACAAGCTATTAAATATAGAACGGGTTGTTGTGTGACATTCCTTTTAGAAATCTGCTATGACATGGGGTCATAGAAGAAGTGAAATTAATATTTAAGTCAGAAGAAATTTAAAAAAATAATAATTTTAATATATTCTCTTATTGCTAAATATAAAAACACTTTACAATTTTATGTTATTAATTTTTGTTAAAATAGTCATTAAGAATGTAATTAATAAATCATAAATATCCTGGGAGATTATTCACACACGGCCCAAACTAAGCAGAGCTTGAACTATGGAAACCAGACAACTGATATACTACATATACTACTTTTGTAAATACATACTTATATAGATACATACACCCAGACTCAGGACAAACAGACATGTTCATGCACACAAATGTCTGTCCTGGGCGGAAATCGAACCCACGACCTGCGGCGTGTAAGGCAAGTGTCTTACCAACCACGCCAACCGGCTCGTCGGTAATAAAAAGAAAGAAAATTAAGAAAAATAATATACTTTATTTTTAAAACTATGTGATACTACTATACAAAAATTAATGATATAAATAAGATAAAAGAAGATACAGAAGCAATAATTTATCACCTGCATCATAATAATTTCCAGCAATGGTGTATTGTTATTAAATAGAGCCATTCATTTCATGACTGAGCACATTTCGCGATCGTGATAAGCTTTCATGGCACTCCAAATTTCTGTATATTGTGGAGGAAACGGAGAATTTCAGAGTGGTGGCAATGAAGTTTTAGTTATGTGCTCAGTAGCGGGGGCAGTAATTACTGATCGGATTCTTTGTGGGGAGATACGGCATGCGCGGGGTAACGGCAACAAAATGAGAATTTCGGTGAGATTACGCGGCTTAGTTATCATGCTGAGAGATTAAGTAATCCCACTTATATAAACAATGTATAGGTACATACAGAGAAATGTGTAATTTTATCTTGTTTCATATATTTTTATACTATATTGTTGTATGAGGAGTTAGCCAACGAACTTACTGTGAATTTAGGTCACATTCAGAAAGTAAGATTAGTACTTTTGTTGTTTGAGAGAAACTTAGATATGCTTATCCCTTAATCTGCGTTAAAGTAGTGACATAATCCATATTATCTCTTTCCCATCGCAATACGCTCAGTGTGGTTTATTTTAATCTTCCAATATTTACTTTTTTTATATAAATACCACAACTTTAGTGATATTTTTGCTAGTATGATTGCGTGCTCTCATGTGCATGTTCTAGAAAACTTTTCAATTTAAATAGGATACAATTAATTACCTTTTTGTATTTTTTCTTCACGTTTCTAACATTATTGTTTTGGGCCATTGAAAACTTTGAATGTTAATATTGATCGTATGTTTAATAACACTACATATCGGTACTAAAAAGGTGAAGCCGTCTTAAAATAATTTTAATTAAAACTCTTTAACCAGTTAACATTGCACATATTAATCGCAATTTAATCTGCTTGAGATTTTGAATTAATGGAAAAGATCCCGGACGCAGTGAGCGTGGGGCTCCGAGCATGTAACCTCAAGGGACAGACGGAGAGACTTCACCGTCAAACAAAACAAATGAATTGGAATTAAATTGTCGCCGTTAATCCCATTTCGGAAGACTAACAATGACTTTATGTGATTATTTTGCGAAGGGATATTGTATTATATGTACGTAGTGAAAAGCTGAGGTTTATCCAAAATGATTTTAACACGACAAATATAATTAAAGTTGGTTGAAAGACTCATACACGATTTTGTATTGTTAAAGATTACAAAACACATTTTGATAATGTTAAACATTACAAAACATATTTTTAAGATATTTTAAAATAATTATGCCAGGATTTACAGATGTTAAGTCTATGTTTTCATAAACTTGTATAAGTACGATACTATAAGAATACAATGTACTTTACTAGATTTCTTCTTAGGATTGGTGATACTTTGTCCAGCATACATTAGCAACGGCTTTGTTGAGTGCGGCTTTGAATACTGTAATTTCAAATGATGTCATTCCCAATGAATGAAATAAATTAAGATTAAAAAATATAGTAAAAAAAAAATCTCTTTAAAAATTACAAAAAATAGGTATACACTTATTTATAATTATACAAGCTTTAAGGTTATATATATATATATATACAGATTCTGACAAATTGATTGAAAAGCCATTAACAGCTAATGACGTAATAGTCAACCAATGAGCATTCAGTATTTAGACAAATTAGTAAATCTGACTTTGTACCACGGTCTTGTATACAGGTCTAGCAACCGAGTCCAATTTCAGTGGTGAGAGATAGGCGCGATTGTATTACAACTTTTATTTCGCAGCGGCGCCCGCTGTACGTCGCTGCTATACGTCGCTGTATGTCGCCTATCGACTAATTGTGAAAGGGTGGTGAGCGGATGGAGAGGTATTGTGTTATTTAATCATTCTTATATCGTTTTAGTTGAGTTTTGCGGATTTGTTGTTATTTTTTTATGTTATTAAACTGTTTTGTTTGGGTTTGAAAAAGTGTTCGGGATAATTATTACACGAATAGTCATGCCTTTGGCGGCCGTTGTTGCAAGACCTGTGTATACGACCGTGCTTTGTACAGCTTTCTAAATAGACGTTAGTATTTTAAATAATTATTAACGAACAGTTGGTGATGTAAACGAAATAATACAATTTAAAATATAAGCATAGCAAACATTTATGTAGTAATTGTGTTGTATTAAACGAGAAAAAAATATAAGAACAATTTTCAAGGTATCCGCAAGATTTTGTTTCGTTGTTTTAATAAAAACGCAAATAAGAAAGAACTCCACTTGCGAGCGCTTAAATTTTTCTACGAGAACTTTTAAACAATAAATTATAAAGTTCAACGTTCAGCGAGAAAAACAATGAGGAAAATGGGGTATGGAATCTTATAAAATTCTCTCACTTTTAACGGATGTAGGAGAAAGGGGGGGATTTGTTACGTAATCTGTCGTCACGGATGATTGATGGGAGGCTTGCTCGTTACATGATATGATAAAATGTAGACATATTCTCACAAAATGCTGAAGGATTATCTTTTAGAATTTCAAATCCCTTTATTGTCTGTTACTTGGTACTGTTGTGTTCCGGTTTGAAGGGTGAGTGAGCTAGTGTAATTACAGGCACAAGGGACATAACATCTTGGTTCCCAGAGTTGGTGGCGCATTGGTGACGTAAGAGATGGTTAACAACTATTACAATGCCATTGTCTATGGGCGTTGGTGACCACTTACCATCAGGTGGCCCATATACACGTCCGCCTTCCTATGAAATAAAAAATAATAATAATAAATAATTACAAAAATATTCTACATAAAATTATGGTTGCTATTTCAATCAAATATTCTATAATATTAGCATAAAATTTTATTTGTAAGTTGGGAATAATATCAATAATATTATTCCCATTGTTATTCCCATAATATTATTAATATTATTACCAACTTGTTAACATTATACATACTAATTCATTATGTAATGACGCATATCATTTTACACAACATTATATCACTACATCACTATCACTATCACTACATCAATACATATTATAAAACAAAGTCTGTCTGTCTGTCTGTCTGTATGAACGCGATAAACTAAAAAACTACTGAACGGATTTTCATAAGGTTTTCACCAATGGCTAATGTGATTCTACAGGAAGGTTTATGTGTATAATTCATTAATGTTTTCTGTAAATTTGTTGAAACATGACGATAATTGTAGAAGAAGTCGGAAAAAAACGAGCCGATTGGGAGCTTTCATCGAAAACGCTGTAAAATCCCTTTGAAATATAACAAAATAATGTACGGTGAAAATATTACAATGAATACGTTACGAAACTCAGTCATGCTAAATAAAGTAACATAAAAATATATATTTGTATATAAAAACTATTTGCTCAATTGTAAATGATATTCCACTAAGGTAAGACTCCAGTCGCGACGCTATGATAGATTGCGCCAACATCAGGTGCGGTAATCAATCATCCTGTTTTTAATCAATTTATCCAGCCATATATAAAATTGTATGAGATTTATTATTTCTTGTCCCTCTGGCGGTTAAGCGATACTCTAAAGTGTTAATTCGGATGATGGATCGTAAACAATACACACTAATGCGCTTGAAAATTAAACAATATTTGTAAAGGGTGACGTTTAATTCGTATTTCAGCACGGATGGAAATTCTCATGTTGTAATACCTATATCCTTTCTGGTACATTTCTCAATATTTATAAGTTATAATTGTATAATAATAATAAACAGAATCGTGCCTGGGTATTGTTACCGTTGCTTATTTTCAATTTATTTTCCGTATACATTATATGTATGGATAGATTCCTTGATCAAATTGCGTTTTTTAAAAAAAGACGCCTAATAATTTGATAAACGCCATTTTGTTAGTGGCCAGAAAGGTAAAGTAATTATTTTTTATTATTGTTGTCGCGACTTGTAAATTGTTCAAATGTCTTATATGGATGATTTTTCCCTGAAATTCACTGAAAAGTTATTTTCGGAAATTTATATGATTTTGTGTTCCATTTTTAAAAAGACCAATTCGAGGTTTTTTTAAAATCAGTTTCTCTTCTGGATGCTTAGTTATAATTATTTCAATCATTTAAATAAGCTACAACAATACAATGTTAGCGTTAATCTGTAAACTTTACGTAAATACAAGTTACAGTTTCGTCATGAGACGACTTTTTGGGAGCAATATTTGAAACTAATTTTCTCCATTTCCATATTTGGGGATTGTTGGTTTTATTATTCTTATTTACACAGTTTAAACTGTTTTAACGGTTTCTTTATCATTATATTACTATTTCTTAAATAATTATGATAAGAAAACTGAAAAAGACATTGTGGCAGATGAAATCAGATAACAACTTATATACATACGTGCTTTTGAGAGAAAAACAAATTAATATCAACCTTATGATAATATTATATATTAACTATTTTCGATTTTATTCACATTTCTCCTTCTTCTCTTTGAACAAAAAAACAAACATAGAGAGGTTTGTTCTTCAACTTTAGTTTTTTAGCCATTGATTTAACTAGAAATTCAGTCTGTTAGTGATATATCAAACTGTTAAATTGTCACAAAGGTAATGTAATTTAAATCAGTCAGCTAAAAACCTTCACTTCTTCCTTTCACTCTCATCCATTATCACCATATTTGTTCGAATATAAAGGTGACACTTCATTTTCTTTCACCCACGCCCTTTTAGTAAGCATCCCTTCAAGTTTGCATAATAAACGTTCGCTCTTCATGCTCCTCTGAATATTCGCAGGATTAAGGAAAGGGTTATTGGGAAGCTTTACATACAAGTCCCACGTTTTCAAAAGGTAAGCAACTTGTATTCAAGACACAAATTCGAACTTGTTATCGGATCTTGACGGATTATAAGAAACATTATCAGTAAATGTACTTAGTGAATGTTCTAGCGACTTGTATTTGAATGCCGTTGACGAGCGCCTGTAAGCTTATATACAATAATGCGTAATAATTGAAAATTATCATATTTTTTGACAGAAGGGCCACAATTGATGGGTGAGTGTGCTAGTGAAACTAAAGGCACACGAGACGATGTTAATGTTATGTCTTAGTTTCCAAGGCTGGTGGCACATTGACGGTGGCGAAATGGTTATTTCTTACAGTGCCAAAGTCTATATATGGAGACCGCTTTCTATCAGGTGATCCATTTGTCCAACTGCCTGCCTTTTTGCGGTAGAAAAATACATAATAACTTTTTAAACTAGCTAAATCGGTCAAATATACTTTTTCGATATTAATGCAAAGTGAGACTGCTACTTTGTCGAATGCTGTCTGAACTAAATTTTTATTCTTTTGTGAAGCTCAGATAGACTAGAAATGTTACGTTTCTAGTTTCTACGAGTAGAAACGGCCATTTTCTATTCTCCAGACCTCATTAACCTAAATACATAGTGCCCGGGTACGTTAAATATTCTTGTAATCACTGCGACTCTACGAAGTTTTTAAATGGATTTGTATGCACGTTAAATTTCTTTGTAACAAGTGTTCCTACATTTTTGGATTCACATTTAATATATGGATGGTGAAGACTCATGTTTCTAAATCCCGAACTTAATTGAATGAAACTAAACTCTATACCTATTCGTGTTATTGTACTACTGTTGTAGGTATTATATTATCATATTTAAAATTAGTTAAATATAAATTTAGTTTTATCTAATTACCTAAACTAGTTCAAAAGTATGTGATTATATATTAAATTAAAATATTATGAAAATATTTTTATTTCCCAGATATTGTAAAACATGACTTTACACAAGTTAAATTGAAGTTTTATTCATATTATCGTATTTAAAATTAAAATTAGTTTGTTTCGTTAAAAAGAACGTGTTTGTTAAGCGATATATATTATATAAAATGCGATTTTTTAAGAATAGGTTTCTAATTTCCAACATGCCAAAAACCTAATGTCAATGACATTATGTTAAAAGTTGTTCTATGTTGCACTTCACGAAATCTGCAGTATAAGTTCGAAGTTAATTTTGTGTACTTAGCTACTGCATGGTGTGGGTATGACGCGTAATTTCCTGAAGCTTGCAAGTCTGCAAGCTGACACTTCAGCTTGTGATGCTTAATATAACGCGCTCCGTGAGCTACGAAATATACTTATCTTAGACGTGAATACAAAACTGTGACAGATCCTCGATTCTATCTAATAATATCTAATATCTGAGAATGGATGTATAAATGATATATATTACACACAATTATGGTACAATAATAGTTCGTAAATATCCCACAGTTAAACAAAATGAAAAGTTTGCTTTGACAAATATGTTGTTTGTATTTAAAAATGCTGCCCGTAATTGGGTAATTTCAATAAATGAAAAATCATGTTTTTATCAAAATTCAATTTCGAAATTATATTTTTATTTAACTTTACCCATTCGCATCTGAATTTTAAACTAGTTCCACCGAACCGACTGAACTAAAATTTTACACAAGATTTTCTTCTGGTGACAATATTTATGTTATTTATGTGATATAAAGATTTCAGTGATTTCGTTTGTAATATATTCTAAACATATCTGTCGTTTTCAATTTCTCCTGCTCTCCTTGAGTAATACATATATTTTTGCGGTGATTTCTCACGACTTAAAAACCGTCCCAACTTTATTAAACAAGAATTTTCATGTCCTAGTGTTCTTTAACCAATGAGATTAAATATAATCGCCCGTACGTACAGTGATAAAGTATAGTAATATGCTTTATCTCAGGCATTTACTTAAATATGTCTAAATGTTTATAAAACGTGAAAGTGTATGAGGTTATATTTATCAATATTAAATGGATAAGTATACATACAGATATAATATTACAACACACTTCAATTTCAAGTGTCTAAAAAAAACTTAAATACAAGTTAAACAACTCGTATGATTTTAAGTTAAATGCTTTATTTTAAAAACACAAATGATTGTTTTAAGTAATTTTTCAAACGTAAGACGAAATATAAAGTGTTTGTAAAGTAGAATTATTGAAAGCTGTATACCTAACCTTTCAACAGGGGTCGCTTAAAAATATAAACAAAGCCAATTAATTAATCAGTCGCTCCCTTATAATTTAGTAGCCGCTTTGTTTCCATCGTAAACCAAGTTCATTAGCTTCCTCCAAAAGTAAATAGCTATCAACGGTCCGCCGGAAGCCTCCTAGCTCGCTTTCGGACGGAACACACTTACCCCTAAGTTGATAACTTCGCCATTAGATATTATAACATAATATCCGCCGGTTGGCGAGGTTGATATGCCTTTCATGCCGCAGGTCGTGGGTTCGATTAACACCCAGGACAGAAAAGCTCTACCACCAAGTAAATCTATAAAAATGTATATAACAAGAGAATACGACTTACTAGTATTTGTAATTATATTGATCATCAATTACTATAGTGTTATCTTGAAATGGTTTGTTGTAGAGCTGCTAATAAATTATAAAAGATTGATAATTAAGATACAGATTCATAGATTTGAGAGATAGATTTACTTGGTGGTAGAGCTTTGTGCAAGCTCGTCTGGGTAGGTACCACCCACTCATCAGATATTCTGCCGAAAAAACAGCAGTACTTTGTATTGCTGTGTTCCGGTTTGAAGGGTGAGTGAGCCAGTGTAATTACAGGCACAAGGGACATAACATCTTAGTTCCCAAGGTTGGTGGCGCATTGGTGATGTAAGCGATGGTTAACATTCTTACAATGCCATTGTCTATGGGCGTTGGTGACCACTTACCATCAGGTGACCCATATGCTCGTCCGCCTTCCTATAAAATAAAAAAATAAAAAAATACTTCCGAGGGTTAAATCCGAATATTATACAAGGACCGCTTATCGAAATTGATGAGTTCCAAATTAAACGTGATTTGCGGTATCAGCTCCGTCCTTGCGTATCGTCGTAAATTGTTTGAAATTATAATTTCTAATTTAGATTTCCATGAGAGTAAATATTCAAAGTTTGTTGTTGAATTATTTATGGCTCACTGTGTTTATGAAGTTATTTATAACTCAACTAAGCCCTGAAGTTTGTATGTTGATTTTTACCTTTTTATTAATAGTTTATGGATTCATTAATAGTTTTTTTAATTTAATTAAACAAGTATTATGTGAAATTGAAATACTGATGGTAGCCGCGCGGTACAAAATTATAATAACATTTAATTTTTTATAATACATAGAACAACATTTATGAGATAATTTTTTTATTTGTTAATAAATAATCTGATCGTATAGTGACACAAAATTAACAAACACATTCTAGGAAACAAGTCGAAACAATCTACTTTCATTCATATTACCATTCCAATCATATTATAGCTATAGTATACTTTGATGTGTATTTTATTTTAACAAACCCGAAACAGTTACGATACAGATTTATGTAAAGTAGTTAAGAAAAGTGTTATAATTAATGATTACATTCAATTGAAGGAGCCCATAAGTCATAATAAACTTCATTGACATCATACCACTGGGCAGCCACTAACTAGAGAATAACGTATTACGACTTATGACAGTAAATAATTGGTGTTAAAAATGCCACTTGCGGGTCAGTGACCCGGGCTTGTCTGTGTTTAAGAGTAATGGGCAAGCAATTAGTTTAATCTCTTTTGGTTGTGTAGATACTGACTATGGTTTTATTTCGTGATTGCAGCGTAAGTGTTTCCAGGAAGATAACTTTTTCCTGTGATGTATGCTGTTAAATTTTGTGATGACTTTTGACACTATTTTTGGCATTACTAATATTTTATTCGTGTTATATGTAGTATTGGAATTGATTATATGTCCATCTATGTGTGTACGCGCGACATACACAAATATGTCATTGTTTAGACTTATAAACACATTATGTTATTTGGTGGTAGGGCTTTGTGCGAGCTCGTCTGGGTAGGTATCACCCACTCATCAGATATTCCACCACAAGAGAGCAGTACTTGGTATTGTCGTGTTCCGGTATGAAGGGTGAGTGAGCCAGTTTAATTACAGGCATAACATACAAGGGACATAACGTCTTAGTTCCCAAGGTTGGTGGCACATTGGCGATGTAAGCGATGGTAACATATCTTACAATGCCAATGTCTATGGGCGTTGGTGCCACTTAACATCAGGTGGCCCATATGCTCGTCCACCTTCGTAGGCAATAAAAAAAACACATGCAAATAATGTGTATAACTCATCTCGTTCTTGGCGGTGAAGGATAACATCGTGAGGAAATTCACGTGTCTAATTTCACTGAAATTGTGTCACATGTGTATTCCATCAACCTGCATTGGAGCTGCGTGGTGGAGTAAGCTCCAAACTTTCTCCTTAAAAAAGGAGAAGAGGCCCTAGCCCAGCAGTGGGACATTCAGAGGCTGTAACTACTAACAAATAAACTTCCGCGTGCGCTTTATCTTCTTATTATCGTTATGGTAACACAATCATTCCGCCTACAGCTTAGAGTGGCTTAGACTATTGTCAGTAAATGAAAGAGAACATTCGTTCCCGGACCAACTCTTTTATTTGAACCTTCATACATAAGTAATTAACCGTGGGTTTATTTGTCATACATTGTTCCCTCGAAACAGTTCGTAGGCATGTTCCTGTTGATTGTTGTAGACTGTTTACTATTCAAGAGCTTATTAATCTCGACTAATGAGTGGCAGGAACATATTACGAAACATTTTTTAGAACTCTATACATAATATGTAATAATTTAATGTAATACGTATAAATCGCATTTGCATAAGATGGTTAAAAACCTTATTAAATTTTATTTTTTAATTATTTTATATAAGTTTTTTAACGGCCAGTCATAGACATAAATATTTTAGATTGTATTGTCACCGAAATTTCAGCTATATTGTGTTTATATATTATTTAAGAAATAATTTGCAAGTTTTATACTGTACATTGTATCGGTTAAGATAAAAAGGCATATAATGTTTCTTCTTCTTTTTTAATTGAAATGTACTTAAATAAAATATTTATATTAAAAAAGAAAATATATCAACAATTCTAAGTAAGACAAATCTCATTACAGAATACAATATACCACAAAATCTTATCAATCGAATAAAAGTGTAGCTTCGACATTCCCATTTCTATGATACGATTAGGATGCAGCCCGCGTCGCGAGTATCGAGCGACCTACAACCGAGATAAGCCCCCGCCTCCCGACTATCACCAACGCACCACTGAATATTACCGAATAGCGTGACATACGAATATAATTAAGATATTGGCATTTATAATCTTAAGTCGATTGCAAACTATGTAATAAATAACAGTACTTTTATATTTATACATACATACATATATTATTTTTTATATTATATGTAGAAGACACAAACGTTTCAAGTAATTGCAACGCGTAACGTAATTTAAATTATTATTTATGATTTATTTTAATAATAACTTGTATTATTTTAAAATTCATATGAACATTGTGGAAAGAGGTGATCTTTTAAATTAAATTTTAACTGTTTCATTGATTATTGTTATTGTATTGAAATCTATGTTTTCATTTGTTATTTTTAAATTACTTTATTATAAATTGACTTAAAAAGAACATTCTAGAGAAAAGTAAATTTTATTTATTTGTACAGATAAAAAAGTTTTCAAGTTATAGAAACTGGAGAATCTTTAAAGTCAAGTAATACTAATTGTAGTTGACAGCGCATGCATTAACATTTAAATGCCAGTTATTAACATTTTATTGTTGTAAATGTATCGGTGTATTTTAAGAATAACCTGTGTAAAAATCCCAATTGAATCTCCAATATATAAATAAAACTGTTGTACCGTCTACGTGTTATGTACACGTTACACTTTAACAGTACATAATACGCTGGTAATTTGCCCATCAAATTGCATATCGATGTTTTAATTAATATATGCAACAGCTCGTCAGTAGGCTCATCTATATTCAAATTGAACGGCGAACAGTTGCGGCAGATTTCATGAAATTCGTATTATAGTTTATTACGGTATTCGCTACGAACGACCAAGTAATTCGATTTGTGGTGGATAAGTTAAAATCAGGGGCTTATAGATCCGAACCTATAAATGTGCTGTGGAGCGACTGCAGAGAGGGCGTATGACGGTATAAAGGCATGGTGCATTTTCGTCTACCAACACTAATAACAATGTGCTTAAATAATGTATAAAATATAATAAGCATATAAAAATGTATCGTTAAATATATTTCTTTGAAAAATTATTAGGTATTTTGCTGTTAGCGATGGCGAGGTCTGGTTTGTTACCCCAGGATATCTTTATCCGCAATCGAAATATATATATAAGAAATATGTATGTATAAGATAGATTAAGATACAATAATATCATTAGTAAGAGTTTTTTTTTAAATAAAATATATCTACACATTGCGATTGTCATCGGGTGCGTTGGCGCAATGTTATGCGACAATACACAATACCGAAACGCGTGTTTCCAATAATAATTTACGATAGGTATTTCACGATAAGATTTAAATCCTAATATTTATTGTTTGTTAATTTATCCTTAAATTGGTTAGTCTATTGATAACATAAGAATATTAATGATACCGTGTAAACAAACTTCATTAATAAAGTAACGTCGTAGCATTACTTACAATACACTTACTTTACTTGCATTACTTACATACATTGCTTTATCTGTTTAGTTAACCAATGATTTCGCACTTTCCGTCATTATATATTTGATTTTTGAAGCTGACACAGAACTGTTTAACCAAACGCCCGCTTTACGTTTGCAGTAAGGCGCTGAATGTTATAAATATTTAATAATTGATTAATTAAATACATTTTAATAACCAATGATCGTGTCATGTTTCTTATTATTTAGCCGCAATGATAAAATATTAAATTAATTATTTCATTTTTCAAATATGTATTCTAAATCAAATATTAACCAACGTACTTTAAAATATACTTACATTAATATACATTGAAATGATACTTTGGTGTTTTCAGTTCAGCCAATATTGAACAAGTATGAATTCGTCCGTCGGATGACAATGTAACCAATGCTACATTTATAGTTACAATAGGCTTCGTTATAGCTCCTCTCACCGGATTTACGATGACCACCGAACGCAGAACAATGCGTTAACGCTATCGTAGTGAAAATATTTATTTTGTTTCGCTACTCAACGCCCACTGAAAAACATTAAAATATGTTCTTGACTGGAATGGTCTGGTGGGCGACACCAAACGGACGTTATTTTATTTCTATTGATAAAAAAATATACATTTTAAAATAAAGAATAAATCACATATGTATGTTCAAATGATATAGCAGAAATTTCCTTTCTTTATATAACAATTCGATAGCGCTACTATTTTGATAAAGCTGAATTTACTTGATGGTAGAGCTGTAAGCTGTCTGGTTAGGTAGTAGCAATTCATCTATAAATTTTCAACACATACGTATTCAACCGCTAAACAGCAATATTTAGTATTGTTTTGTTTTGTGATTGAATGAACCAGCTTAAGTACAGATACTAAGCACCAATCATTATCAGGTTACCTATTTGCCCGTTCACCTTTATTTTATAATAAAGATAACTTTTATACTGTTGTTTATCCTTAGCGTGATAGCTCACAACTAATGAAGCACTAAAAAATAGTTATGAGAAAATATTTTTTCAGTATACTTATAATATATGAAAAAATATATCTTAATGTGTTAAATTAACCGTTCTCAACCAACATAACGGTTAACTTAATTACAGTTGAAAACATTCGACGTACATAATTGGATTTACTCAGAGCCGTGCACGCGTAGACCTAGCGAAATTCATTTGAGCGGAGATTTATAATTTGATTTTAACTCGATAAAAGAGACCTTGCCTCTAACTAAAATTCGTTATAAATAATATGAACTGGGCTTTGTTTGCGCTCGTAATGTGATTCGAGCCCATCCGATTGCAATTTGTAATAATTTTAATGTACAAGTAATGCTTGTGGGGCACGCATTGTATAGACCCACCCCCGGTTACTCTATTGTACTTGAGTGTTACTATAATTGCAAAGTTATTTATTGGCACTCCGCGGGAGATAATCTACATGTACATGTTACTCACATGTTCGATTCGAATATGTTTCGGTTGTAAAGTAAATTAAGTCACGCTACAATACCGTGAGACGCGAATTAAATATATTCACCACATGTTTCAGAGTATATTTATGTCTGTATAATTGTCTTTGTAACGGTTTTAAAATAGCCTGGCATGGCGTTATCGCTTAAATCATATTAATTGCGTGAGGATACGAAAGTTCATGACTGTTTTAATAAAAAGATAAATTATATTTATTTTTTAATGACTGCAAAATATATGTGGTCACATCTGTCCCTGAATATTTTCGCTGTGTTAAAACGTTAATGTAAGTTGTCCATTTATTAGAATACGTGAGTCATCATAAAAGATAGCTATTTCAAATTCGGACAAGCATCACTGAGATTTCATGTGCTTAATTTGTGTTAATAATTCACCCCGTACTTGCGGTCAAGGAAATCTGTACAGGTGAGATAAAATTCTGCCTAAGAGGAGAGGAGCATAGCACGTATTTTGCTAGTACATAATATAGAGATTGAGTAATAATCATGACAATTTAAGTTGAGGATTATTACATTTATTATGTTATTAACTCAATATCAATAAACGTTTTAATGTATGTGTGTCTGTGGATAATACCACAGATACACATTGAAACTTATTAAACACATTTAAGATTATGACGGTCGTAAAAAGTATGCAGTGTTAATATATCTATTTAATGTTCTTCGACACGACATTATTCACAAAGAACGTCTTAACGCCTTGTCTATGGATATAAATTTTATGTGAGCTCTGAAATCTATATTTGAAATGAGAATAACTCGTTGTTCATGTGCCAAATACGCCATTTTATATAAGATCAACCCTTGCCGCTTAAATCTATTACAAATAGAATATTTTATTTTCGTTTCTGTATGGGATATCACGATTGAATAAATAGTGTCGTGTCAAATTCGATCTTTTCAATGTGTTGCGTTAATCCGCTATTAATTTGAATGGCTTTGTCGGGGACGCCATATGGCGTCTTACAACTTTGTCCGACAAAGAACTGGCTGTCGTCAGAGATTTAATACACAATGGCGGATTTTACTACATTTGATGACGTGTTTAATTTCAAAGGGAGCATGAATTCGATTCATAGTTATTACAAATTACAATTGGTGTGAAATCACAAAAAAATAAACGATTATTAACAGCGGAGCCTCGGCCATGTTGCACAGCGACAATGTGGCTTGCTGACTGTTTCTTTGTGAAATTTGATTCTTTAAATCCATATTATATCAATATGCATTTGATTATGCAGGAATATTGAACAAGAGATTTGTGACAAAAGCAAAATACAATAAAGTCCGTTGATCCGTAGCTGTTAATAACTGTGAGTAGATAAAGGTCTAAATTAAGGGCAATACTGAAATACATTGTGAAAAATTATAGACTAAATGTATGAATATTCAATTACTAGCCATCGAGTCTTTGTATCTTTACTGATCTGTTATGTTACTAGAAGTAGAAACAGAAATATATTAGGAGTTAATTAGTAATTATCGAAAGTGTGTTAGAGTTGACAATATCTACCTGCATGGGCGTAAAAAGTGTAATAGTAATATAATAATATTACATAATATAAGTTTTCGTCTGCAGCTTCACTGGCATGTTTGGGGGGTGGGGATTGCTAGGTAACAAATAACATCAAAATCAGTTTAGGGGTTAACTGTGATACCATAACAGATAGACTAGGGTTACTTTCGCATTTATTATATTGGTATTGACTATCACATAGAATTAATTTCTTAAGATGAAACGAAATTAAAAAATTTGATAAGATTAAATAAAGAATTAAATAAGATCGCAATGTAAAGGTCGAAGTTTGACTGACCTAGGCACTATGTCTTGTAAATATATGGATATAGCCCATCCTTCAAATAAAATATATTCCTCTTTGCACCAATTTTTTTTGTATAAATAAATATTTAATTGGTGTTGCTGTTAGTATTATCTTTAAGCAATACATATTATATTAGAAAATTGGGATAGTATGTTTAAAATTTCAATAAAGCTAACACAATAAGTTAAAAAAAAATATATAAGAAAGATATGATAAAAGATAATTCAGGGGGAGGCAGGTGATAGATACCCTTTGTCCTTTTCTGTACCCTTGACAATATGAAAAAAAAACATGAATATTTGTTAAGTGGTTGAAATGTGAAAGTGTAACAAATAAATAAATTATTATTATATACTATATAGTAAAGATAAATAAGGATTAGTTAACACAATAACTGTACGAAAAATTGGTTGCCTGTAAAGTCGGTATACGGGCGAAAGTTTTACGTGACAACGACTTTGAGTGGTAAAATAATTTTAATGTGAATATTCATTCGTATAGTAGGAAGAAGGATGAAATAATAGTAACAATTTAAAACATTTATTTATACAAAGAATTATATTTAAAACATTAATTTATACAAAGAATCTCGCACTGAATTTCACTTTTTATGTCTGTCTCTCTCGCTCTTAGGCGGGCTAACCATGCCCGAGTGGAAGGGACGCGTGCCTCTCACTCGCTCTCATTGTGAGCGCATAACGTGAGCGGAGCGTAACGCAGTTTCTTGAAGTGTCACCCGGCAAACCAATTTATAAGACGTTGTCACGTCAAAAATGATAATGTTCACGGTGCAAATACGAATAAAACTTTGTCGTCAGGAAATGCTCGTTTTACTCGTTTGTAAATCCGCACATCAAGGATCCATCTCATCAGACCCTCGTCTGCTTAGCATACGCATTTCATAGTAACTGACTCAGCGAAACTTGTTACTGGATTATGCTTACGATAGCCTTTTTATATTTATTTATAACGAATAAAAAGTATACATACATAACATACATATTAAAAATGAATTGAAAAATATAAAAAAAAATGGCTAAGTAAATATTTTCCCGCTGAGTTTCTTTCGCCGGTTTTGTCTAAGCTTAGAGGTATAGTTATGAATAAGTAAGTGTATAATGCTTTTATATTGAATAAAGATTATGACTTTGACATCATTAATATTCATATTTTCCTTTCCAATTAAGTGTTAAACTGCGTCAGGATTAAAAGGTTTACATCGTCCGTAATATTCATAACAAGACTGTTATAGTTAGTAGGATATAATCATTTGTGTGTAAAAAGCCGAGATGGCCCAGTGGTAAGAACGCGTGAATCGTGAATTAACCGATGATCGTGGGTTCAAACCCGGGCAAGCACCACTGAATTTCATGTGCTTAATTTGTGATTATAATTCATCTCGTGCTTGACGGTGAAGGAAAACATCGTGAGGAAACCTGCATGTGTCAAATTTCATTGAAATTCTGTCACATGTATATTCCACCAACCCGCCTTGGAGCAGCGTGGTGGAATAAGCTCCAAAACCTTCTCCCCACAAAGAGAAGGAGAGGCCTTAGCCCAGCAGTGGGACATTCACAGGCTGTTACCTGATACCTACCTGAATCATTTGTGTACCTAAAACTGATTCTCAATCACACAATGCAACGCACTGCCTAAGAATAATTACCATTAAGTGTAACTACCTCACTTACGTACTCAAGAAGTGGGTTTTCAGCTCGACTGGGTATGTACCCACTTATCACTCGTGCTACCCCCAAACAGCTATATTTTGGATTGCTCAGTTCCGGTTTGAAGGTTGAGCTATTGTAATAATTGCTGTAAGTGACATAATTCTTAGCAGTCTTCTGCACGAAAGCCCAGGCTAATTAGTATTTCCTAAACTGCGGTAACTTGCTCATAATTTACTATACATTTGAAAACTATTTGATTTTATTTATTTACGCTTCGAACAAATTATATTACTTAAAAGGAACTGTACTTGTACATATTGCAGAGATGAAGTTTTCCTGCATTCCAGTTTTTCTTACGTGAAGGAGGTACGTGCTTCAACCATAAGTAGCACAGAAAAATGTGTCAGTTTTTTTTCTGAAGAATGTGTACAAGACTCAAGATTATACAGGTCAAAATATATTTAACATTTAAAAAGTTTACTCTACTACCTACTTCCGTTACTTATATTTAATCACATATATAAAAAAAAATTATATATACAATTTCAAAATTAAAAAAAAAACGAATATTTAATTTTTATTTTCTTTTGTTTCGAAAATATTTAAAGTTTTTTAAACGATGTTTATATACGTAAGGAGGACTATCTATGTTTGAAAAAGTCTCCGCCGAAATGCGTTAAATTAGGGTGGCGCTACAATAGCATCAGGGTAAAGTCGATAAACAGCGCCAAAAGTTATTAGTGTAGCAACACTTCACAACAGAATTTTTGCCTATTATTGTTCTATTATTTTGCAAAGTTTTATCCAGTTTTATTTTACGCATAATGAAATAGAACGAGACAGCAATATCTCTTGTTTTCGGCATCATATAAAGAGATGAGATTTTTTTAGCAAAATTGTTTTCTTTTCAAATTATAATTGCAACGGTTCCTTCTTAATTTCGTTATTTATAGAGCGAGAAGACGCAAAAATGTCCGGCACGCAACGTACCCCACTAAATCACAAGCGGGGTCGTTAATTGTGAAAAATAATATTTTCGCTTAAAGCATCCTAAACGACGGAAAATTCAGCTGTGAAAGGAATTCCTAATACATTTAATGAACTGAGGGTGAACGCGGCGTGTTTTTCTTGATTAATTTGGTAATAATACTCTGCATAAAACAAAATTTTCATTTAAAAGAAATAGACTTATTGTTTTCGTCTTTAATATAAGAACAATAATAATAATAATAAGGGGTGTAAGGGAGTGTTAAAGGGGGGGGATACACTCCAAGCCAACCTCACCTGCACGTGGTGCACCCTGCTACAACCAACGAGGCAATGGCGACCGATCAATGGCGGTATATCCATCAGGGGGGCTATCTGGAGCTTTTAGGCGAATGCCTTACTAAGGTTTAGATGGTACAACTGACATTAGCGTGGGATGTCAGTTACAGGGCGGCGGCGGAAGAGTATCAAGTATACCAACGGCGGCGTCCACGGGCTCAGTTAGGAAGCTTACTGCGCGCTCATCAAACATGGACTAGTATGATGAGCTCACTTGTCCAAACGAACAAAACTATGAATATGAATCCGACAAATAAGCCCCCAGTTCCCGGTAGCTCCAAGAGGGACGCTGATGATAGTAAGCAGTTACCTCGTGGTGCCAGGGGCAAGATGAATCTCCGGGTGGGAACCTTTAACTATCAGATGACCAATGCTAATCTCTCGGACTCCGATACTACTACTGAATCGATATCGTCGTTATTGGCTGCGGATGTTGTGCAGGAGGCAAGCGCTGATAATCCTGCACCCGCCAAAGCTAGCAAACGTGCACGTAGGAAGTGGAATGAAGCTATGAATATCTTTATCCTACGCACATATTTCATTCTGACCTCTATAGAAACGAATACAAAATCATATCTTCCAGAACTTCACTCCAGATTTACAGAAAAATTTCCGGATATGCAGGCCAGCAGGCAACACGTAGGAGGCCAGCGGCGAGCGATAGTTCGCAACAACTTACTAACTACTGAACAAATTCAAAGGATACGTGAAGAGGCGGAGGACTATTTGAGAAGTAATCCTAATCAGATAAAAAATAACGCAATCTCTAGCCAAAGAATGCGTTGGGATAATGATGTAAATGAATTTATAATGCGAAGCTATTACAGAATTACTAAAGTTGAAACCAATAAAACTGCGTACAGGCGACTATTACATGAATCCTTTATTTTAGAATACCCAAACTTATCCCACGTATCTGAACAACGCGTGGCAGACCAACGTAGAGTTATTATTAACAATAAACTTATTAACCTTCATAGACTTCAAGAATTAAAAGATGAAATTACAATAGAATTGGCCAGTCTTAACAATAATAATATAAATCATATTGAACTTAGCACACCCTCACAAAGTTCACAAGTACAAAATTTTATTTTAGATAGCACCAACATAGCAACAACAGCAACTCCGAACCTTTCATTACCAGTAACGCTTGAAAGCCAAACAATTATTCCTGAAAATACTGTAATAACTGCGGCCAATCATAACACTTTACAAGATACTCGAAACAGTGACAACCTAAACCATTTATCTAACCTGCCTATGGATCTACGAAATCAAATCAAAGAGACATTTTTATTCCTAATAAATAAGTATAGAAATTCCGATCCTACCTCTAGACCCAGCATTCCTAAACAAAGGACATCCAAAAAATTTGCTACTATAGTACAATATATAAACCTATCTATTCTTCCAGCATATATATCACAAGAATCCGATTTTAGTGAAATTCAAAACGCAGTATACTGTAGTGGTGTTACAGCTGCTATATATAATGGATGCAAATTTAGTGATCACCAACCTATACGGAAAACAAGACTTACTCCAAAATGGCAGAAAAGACTAGAAGATAAAGTTACAGACCTTAGAGCAAAAATCGGAAGACTAACTGAATACATCAATGGAAATACGAGTATAAATTTAAAACGCGAAGTAGATAAAATTAAAACAGCTTACAAAATACATTCACGTCATGAAAACGCCAATACGGACCTGGCTCATTTTCTTGACACTCTTAAACAAAAACTTAGCGCTCTCTCTAACCGGTTAAGAAGGTATAAAGAAACCACCCTCCGAAAAAAACAAAATGCGTTATTTAATAATAATGAGAAGTTATTTTATAGAAACCTCAGTACACATATCAATATGAAAGATGATAATCAGGATAATGTAAATGATATGCCAGAAGTAAAAAGTCTTCACCAATTTTGGTCTAACATATGGTCACATCCTAAAACACACCAACAAACAGACTGGATAAAACAGGATAGAGATTCATTAGTACATTTACCTGAAATGAGATTTGAAGAAATTAATACTGATACACTGAAACAAGTTATAAACAAAACACACAATTGGAAAGCTACTGGTTCTGACAAAATTCACAATTACTGGTACAAAAAGTTTACTTATTTACATCCATTTTTACTTACTCATATTAATGTTTTTATAAAAAACCCTAAAACGATGCCTCACTACATAACATTAGGGTCAACATATATGATATCCAAAGACCGAACTGATAAAAAAAATCCTGCTAAATATAGACCGATAACTTGTCTTCAGAGCATATATAAGATAATTACTTCTTGTCTTAGCCAATTAATTTACAGTCATGCGATCTCACAAAATATTTTAACAGAACAGCAAAAAGGATGTAGGAAGGGTAGCTTAGGATGCAAGGAACAGTTAACTATTGATACAGTTGTTTCTAGGCAAGCGGTTATCAAAAAAAGAAATATTTACACTATGTACATTGATTATAAAAAAGCATTTGACTCAGTACCTCATAGCTGGCTCATATACATACTTGAACACTACAAAATTCATCCGCTCATAATACAATTCCTAAAAAATACAATGCTTCACTGGAAAACCACTCTCAAGTTATATAATGGTAACACTTACTTAGAAACAGAAACCATAGAAATCCGACGTGGAATATTTCAGGGGGATGCCTTGAGTCCCTTGTGGTTCTGCCTAGCCTTGAACCCACTATCTACGCTTCTTAACAATTCTAACATGGGTTACAAGCTTACATACAATAATGAACGATACACTCTTTCACATCTACTCTACATGGATGACATTAAAATATATGGAAATAGTTTAAGCGAAGTGCACAGACTTGCTAATTTAACAGAAAACTTCTCAATGGACATTCATATGGAATTTGGCATAGATAAATGTAGCATACAATCAATTCACAAAGGCAAAATTGAAAAAAACTCCTATCACCTTCAGTCGGGAGAAATAATAGAACCTGTAGATGAGATATCTGGATATAAATACTTAGGCTTCATACAAACTAAACAAATTCACGAGAAACAAACAAAAAAAATATTAGAACAATTATTTAAATCACGACTGCACAAGATATTCAACACACACCTAAACGCCCGAAATACTATAAAAGCAATAAATACGTTTGCCATCCCAACGCTATCATACTCATTTGGTATAATACACTGGTCAAAAACTAATTTAATAAAAATTCAACGCCTGATAAATACAACATTAACAAAATATAGAAAACACCATCCGCGATCCTGCATCGAACGACTAACGCTCCCAAAAACAGAAGGTGGTAGAGGCCTCATCGATATTAAAAATCTCCATAATTCCCAAATTACTTCTATTCGCGCATTCTTTCATCACCAAGCCACTAAGACACCACTCCATTATGCTATAGTTCATGCAGACATTAAACTTACTCCTCTCAACCTTGTAGATCACACAAAACAGAAAAATGAAGTAGTTATTTCCTCACAAGATAAAATTAACACCTGGTTGCAGAAGTCACTTCATGGAAGACATCGCCGCGATTTGATGAACCCAATTGTAGACAAAATTTCATCTAACACGTGGCTCAAACGCGGCGATCTTTTTCCTGAAACAGAGGGCTTTATGATGGCAATTCAGGATCAAATCATACACACTCGAAATTATAGAAAACACATCATCAAAGACCACTCACTACAATCAGACCTTTGCAGACGCTGCCGCAATAGCTCCGAAACAATACAGCATATCACGGGAGCCTGCAGTTCAATAACACAGACAGACTATAAACATAGACATGATCAAATAGCTGCCATTGTTCATCAATACCTCGCATTCAAATATAAACTTATTAGTGAGAAAACGCCTTATTACAAATACAAACCAGAAGTCATCCTTGAATCGCGCCAATTTAAACTGTACTGGGATAGAACTGTTTTAACTGACAGGACTGTGCACTTTAATAGACCAGACATTATGCTGCATGACAAGAAAAATGAAACAGTATACCTTATTGATATCGCCGTGCCCAATACTCATAATTTAGCCTCCAGTTTCACCGAAAAAATTACGAAGTATATTGATTTGTCTATTGAAATCAAATCTCAATGGAAAGTGAAAGATGTAAAAACTATACCTATCATCATCTCATCAACTGGAGTCATACCTTATTCACTATTTACTAGTTTAGAATCACTTAGCATCCACAAACTAACATTTATTTTATTACAGAAAGCAGTGATACTCAATACATGCAGAATTGTCCGGAAATTTTTATCAAATGATTAAGGCAGATTCCTACCGTGTTTTGTTTGGATAAGATCCCGCAAAAACGGAAAAAAAACCTCGGTAAAACGAGAGCAAAGAAAATATAAAATAAAAATAATAATAATAATATATATATAACAATTATATTTAAACAAGTAGGCTCTTATAAGAATTTGACTTTTGAATCCTCATATCACAGAATTAAAATAACAACCGGTTCACAAACTAGATCCTATCAAAACAGAACCCGCAAGGTAAACAGGACTAGGTAGACAGTATTTAATTGGTAGAAACTCCTTGAAACAAATTTAATTACATATTCGTTGATAAAAATCAACGGATACTACTAATTCCACGTTTTTCTATAGACAAAGAATTCGTGTGATTATGATTTAATTTATTTATTAAACTCATATAGTCTTCTCTCATTCTATATATCTTTTTCTTTCTTTGAATTGTATTTTTTTTATAATTTTACTTATTCTTTTAATTTTTCAATTTCTTTTCTTATTCCTTTTGTTTGTTTCGTAATCGTAAGCTCTGGTACGGATGTATTGACTTTGCGCAGTCGGTAACTAGGTGTTCCGTATACGTTTATTTATTTATTTAATATTGAACTACCAACAAAAGTTACAATAATACATCAAACAATATACACTGTATGATAAAAAGGATTGATTGCACTTTTAATTATAGGTAATTACAGCATGCTTATTGTTAATTTTGTGTCAACTATCAACTGAGTGACCAATATATAACATTAATTATATTTACTAATTATTAATTAATAACATAATATGATAACAACACATAATAATGTATGATAATTAAATTGAATTAGATTTGAAGTTTTTTGTAAATAGTACAAAAAATTATAAATAAACATATGGACAGCTCGCCTGTTACCTACCATATACTTGCCACTTGGCTAATTGACGTTATAATCATTATCGAATCTCATGATAAAACTACGTATATGATGCCGTAGTAAATTTGAACCCAGCAATTTAATACGTGAGTCGCAATATAAAATATAGCACGTTAAAGCCTAATGAGTACTAGTATCCTGTGTTTCATATATTTCGCTATTTTTGACACAATTCGGTTATTTCATTCTTATATACGTTCGTTTTAAATGTATTTAATGTGTATTAAAAGACTATTCCTATTTGTTTTAATTTATAATGATCCTAAAAATAGTTATCTCTTTTTATAATATTTTGTAATTAATTAAGTTAGGATTGGTTTATTGTGAGTAATTTGGTTATACAGTGAGTAATTCCTAGGTGATACAGACCCCTCTAAATCCACACCTTTGCCTTTATGCATGGTCACTTACGATGATAGGTGGACTTTCCAATGGGCTAGCTCATCGGCTAGGCAGTTGGCAAGCCTGGCATATAAATTAAATATTTATTAAAATTTCCTCATTTGTCAACAATGTTAATGTGTTGTGTGGTATCTTCAAAGATTGTGCAATTACTTTAACTATTTGATTTGTTAGCTTTATTAAGTAAACATAACCTATATCTTCCTGCTTTTATTATTACATATATATACTAATAGTATTCAATTCTAAAAAGGAAAAAAAAAAAAACCTAATTTAAATTAATGAAATTTAACCAAAATAGACTGTTTGTTTTAATCTGTATTATTAATTCTCTTATTTGTAAGCATTTCAATATCGTTACGAAAGGTGCAATGTCTCTAATATCTTATGTCTTATCGAGTAAATCATCTACAAGTAAGAAATTGATGTAAGCCCACAACGTGTACGCCGTCAGGATATCTACATAAATCTAGGCCCGTATCTTTCCGAAGTTTGAAAATACAAACGAAATTGAACTTTATCACATTGAAATAAGTGTCTCTTAATGAATTATTGTGTTTTTACGTGATGCCCAGTATGGTGCCAAAGTCGCGACGGGTGGTACGTCGTATTTGCATATGTTTTGTTTTAAAGTTTAAATCAAACATGTTCCGAGAATGAGTTCTTATATGACAGCGGATGTATAAATTTGATTTGGTAGATGCTTTAATATTTTTCATTATAATATAAGGCTAGACGCCGTCTGTATTTTATATGATAATAATATATATAAACAATATATAAAAAAAACCTTTATATAATATAAAACATAATGTTTTGTATTAGATACCTGACTTCGTATGAGTTTACAATTAATATTATTAAGATTATTCGTATAACACACTCTTTACACACTGACTGACTCAACGACAACTTAACTAACAAATAACGAATAGCTTCAATGGGTAAAGTATAGATAGATTTTTGTAAATTAATCTCCGACAAAGTTTAAATAGCTGATGGAGGGTATCGGCACGATGTGCTCATTCTGCCCCGACGTAAACTTTGCTGGCTGCTGAGGGTTTATCTGGAGTCAGGGATCCCTCCTAGCAATTGGAAGCCCGCAGAAGTGGGCCAATCGTTGGGTTGCTACTGTAGTAAGCACAAGAGATCCAAACACGGAAAGTATTAGATAAAGATAAATATAATAATACTGACTGTTGATTTTTAAAACATATTCTGCATTGTCATGTACGTTCGGCAGTTTTTTTTTATTGTATAGGTTCGCGGACAGGCATATGGGCCACCTGATGGTGAGTGGTCACCAACGCCCATAGACAATGGCGTTGTAAGAAATGTTAACCATCGCTTACATTGCCAATGCGCCACCAACCTTGGGACCTAAGATGTTACGTACCTTGTACCTGTAATTACACTGGCTCACTCACCCTTCAAACCGGAACGCAACAATACAAAGTATTGTTATTTTGCCGTAGAATATCTGATGAGTGGGTGGTACCTACCCAGACGAGCTTGCACAAAGCTCTACCAACGAGTAAATAAGTTACATACGAATTTAATTAATACTTTTTGTTTCAATTTATAAAACCACACAATCTGCAGAAACAAGAGGTATTTAGTTTTTCTTTTATTCTGGGAATGAGTTTGAGGATTTTTTTCATTCCTAATAGAGGAAACCGAATAGACACGTTCCTATTGGTTAGACGCGCGACTACAGCGCCACATGCGTTGAACTACCCTCTTCACATCGATTATTGACCGGTCGATATCTTACGCGTTTTCATAAACAAAAAACTGCAATCGACCGGGATCATACAATAAAATCAGTTCTTAAATTATACATCTTGGTCATTAAACGATCGCCTCTTGGTTATTTAGTTTTTATATTTAAAATTAAAAACAATAACAAAAAAAAATAAAGTTGATTTTATAGAGAATGTAAAATATCACACGTAAAGTACTTACGTACATTGTTTTATTAATAAATATAATAAAGAAATATTAAATGCAACATTTCCACTTTAAAACTATTAAATTGTGCACGCAACAAAAACAAAACAAACTAACCTACTTATATATTTAGTATGGTAATATTCGTTTATATGAATATGTATGTATATTTAGCGGCGTCTTTTTATCTTTATCGTTTTTCATTTGTTTTATCTATAAATTTAATTTGATTAAAGTTGAGTGGAAAATAATCATAGCATTTAATTTAGTAATATAATTAATAGGTAAATATAAATTTTACCGTAATATACGCTCGAGATTCTTTGTTCTTGAGCGAGATGTGAAATAATATTAAAAAACAAGATGAGATTGTATATATTATAATAAAATAAAAACATCAGAACATCATTTACGAAAGCGGTCAAGTAAAAAAGCCTTTAATTTCTTAAGTTTTGGAATTTATCGTAAAATGACAAACAAATGACGAAGTGGCTCATTTGGCTCACGATGGCTCATAGATATTGTCATTGTACAACACGGTATATTATATTGTCATTGCAATAGCACTTTAAAAATAAAATAACAGCCTTTAAATCTGCTGTAAATATGCCAGCTAGACGCTCTCCTTAAAAGAAAAAAGTTCGAGGCTTATTCTACCAAACTGCTCAAATCGTATTACTGAGTACACATGTAGCAGAATTTAATTCGATACATGCAGGTTCCTACACCGTATTTTTTGAGCAAGAGATCAATTATAAACAAATTAAGTGTATGAAAATTCTATAGTGCCAGGGTTTTGAATCCGCAATATTCTGCTTAGATTCAAATGTACTAACCACTGGACTATCGAGGCTGCCAGTGACAAGATACTGGCATCTACTTAAAATCTTTTTTTATATTTTTGTTTCATAACAAAGAGTCTACAGTTTATGAATTCCTCTTAGTCGTACTAAGCTCTATTAATTTTAAACTGCGCCGGACTAACTAACTAACTACAAATATACCCGCTTGTTTTCTCACGAACTTTTTTCTAAAGTAAACATTATGAAAAGAAAATTTCTATTGTTTTCTCTATTTCAAGTAGCGTTATATTTTCCGGTATATTGTATTGTTCGTGTAAATGTTTGTGTAAGTTTAAGCTAACGACTCGGCTGGTACCTACTGAATAACCGCAGATGTATTGCTCCGTAAAATTCCCTTCCGCAAACCAACCCACACATTATTACACGTACACAATATTTATGTGCTAACGATAAGATTGTAGGTACTGTAGACAAAAACATTTTTTTTATACTTTTTTTTATTCTACCTATTATATACTTATAATTACTAAGACCTTTTCACTTCCTGCTACGACTACTTAACTTTAATTTGGATGTACATAGCATTTGTATGATTTTTGTTTTCCTAATTTTTTTTATAATATAGGAAGACGGACTGGCAAATGGCCATCTGATGATAAGTGGTGACCACCACATAGACATGGTCGATGTAAGAAATATTAACCACACCTTACATTGGCAACAACACCAATACTGTCTGCAGTCACACTTTAACAAGGGTGAGTGTTAACTCACCCTTCAAACCGTAGAATATCTGATGAATAGGTGGACATTTATATTCCTTATGCAGTCTTACTTATTTCAAAATCGAAATATTATTTTATTTCAATTTCAATATTGTCAATACGTAATTAATGGTCACGCTACAATATTAAATGTTTAAGCAAAGTTAGATGCCAAATATTGTTTTTACATCTTAAGTAGGCAAAACTATCAACAACAAGATTATAAATGGGACATTTATATCGTCCTCTAAAAATTTAAACTGGTTAATAAGATCGTGCATCCACGCTCAATTTTTATTATTAGTACTGACTTATCGTGTACAAAAAAGTGTATTATAATATAATTCTTAAGGCAGCTGTTAGTCTGCAATTTTCTTTCGACTGACTTTTGTTGTAAACATTTGTTTAGGACATAGGAATGTACATTGTACACGTTTCGTTGAACAGGTACTTGACATAGTGAGTATTTGTCCCCTATTTGCTTCCGGAATTAGTATTTACGTTATTTCTTAGAATCATAAGTTACTAAATAACAAATAAAACGGTTTAGATTTTCTAAACGATGCGGAGCAAAAATTTACTAAGATATTGTAAGTGCAACCACCGTTTAATGAATTATGCATATCTTATATAATCTCTTGACCGAATTTTGATTACTCTCAAAGACTAGATATATGCGCAGAAGATATAATGTACAAGTGGGTGGGTAAAGACGGATATACTCTCTATTCCCTGCCTTTCATAATTCGACGGAACGGGCCCACCACCGGATAGGGATCATATTATGCAGGATCAATTACAACTATACGTACAACGGTACGGACTTTTTCCAACTATAAAAATAATAGAATAGAAGAATAGAATAGAAGTGTAATATGTATTAGGTTTTAACTTGTAAATAATATTAATTTAAAATAAAAAACGTAGGGTAATAGTTATTTGTTTAACCTAAGTTGGGTTTAAATCCGGGACCTCGCAATTAGCAACCTTTCTAGTTAATAGATAAACGTTTCAGTTATTTTTTCGTATTATATAAAAAAATGTGTAAATGGTTTTTTATTTCTGTTTAGCTTAATTGGTTTTCATTTGCCTTTCGTCATTGTATAATATAATATATATTAATTATTACGTTATAAATGTATTAGGAACGCGTATTTAATATCCGACATCACAATATCTTATGAAACGAGAAATTCTTGTATAGGTACAAATTTATTTCACGTATCTCGGAAACGGTTGTAACGCTTTGGCTGAAATTTTATATTTAGATAAGGTTGCTTTGCTTTTGGATTTTATTTTTATCATTCTTAAAAAAAATGATTTGTTCACGTAAAAATAATAATTTCGTAACTACGTACTACGTATTACATATGTATATGTTTGTTGACTTAGTAACTACTAAATTCTTGCCGCTTTTTGTCGGTAAAAATTAAAATTCACGTTCCGAACCGAATTAAAATGACGAAAAAAGTGCTTGTGAGAGCCTATATGAATAAAGTATGTTTTGACTTTGTTATTGATTATTATTATTTATTATTTTAAGAGGCGAGGTTGAAGCTCAGTGTCTCATCTACTAAAGTAATAAAATACTTTGTTTATTTTTACACATAAACTTTTTATATTACTTTTTATCGTTTTTAATTTGCTCGCTTAAATTAGTTTTCGCGAAAAAACAACATAAAATAATCTCTAATGAATATAATGCGGTAGGTAATCTGTTTTATTCATAAATGATCTTAACGAGTGATACTTCGTGGCTGGAGATGTGACGTGACGACAGACATGATTAGTTTTTGGTGAAGTCATTTTTTAGTTCCATTTCACCAGCCGCTTAACAAACAGCCTAAGGTTAAACGGCGTTTTAATGATTGTTATTACTGTTTATTTATGTTATAATTTATTACAATTATAAATCTCTACGACTGAGGAGATATTATGATTATTTTTTTGTGACTTGGGATATGAATTACAATCAAATAATTTTCATCTTATGGTTCTTGATGTGAAGCCTGAACTCGTGAGTGATAAATGATGGTTATGGGTTCAAACCAAAGCAACCATTTGGTTTTCATGGGCTTATGATTCATCTCACGCGCTGTCGTAAAGGAAAACATTTTGAAGAAAGAATAATATGTGACAAAATTATGTCAAATATAAATGACTACCAGACAACATTGCAACAGCATAAGCAGCACACCGTCTCGAGAGGAGAGGAGGTTTTAGACCAGGAGTGTGACGCTTACAAAATTATATGTTTAATCGCTGTATATAACAGTGACCACAAAGTGCGGGAACATGATATATGTGCACGATTAATGTCTCGTGGTCGATGATGCGACTCGATGACAAATATTATTGGCTCAGTGGTCCGTGAATGGAACGAATACACTTTTTGATTTGGTTTCGTAAATTATATCTTCACAAGAATATTATGTACATGCACAACAAATCGATTATTTCTATAGAATAAAGCACAAACTATAACATTAAGATATCATGTCTATGGGCGTTGGTGACCACTTACCATCAGGTGGCCCATATGCTCGTCCGCCTTCCTATGCAATAAAAAAAAAAAATAAATAAATAAAATTATAACATTAAGATTTCAATATCTTTTCAGGGTTTCCCATGTTTTCGATTAAAATTCCTAAAATAATTTTATAGTAACCAAAAAATAAATCTAAAGATTATGTAAATTAATATTAAAAGATTATATATATAATATTAGAAGGTCTAGACAAGTGGCTTTTACGTTAATAGAATAGAATAGAAACTAATACTCAATGTATGAGATTGACATTCGCGTTCGAGTTGCATGCAAACAACAAAATTCTACAGGCCAATATATATTATTTTATACATGATAGAAAGATAGAAGTTGAAATTTTTTGATTGTCACAGGATAAATAAAAACTTAGTTGAATACGATTAGTACAAAATAAGATTTATGAAAGAGAATACACGACAGTAATTTTTTGGCTGGTTCTTATCCAACTTAAATAAAGTAAAAGTTTTTATAAACATAAATTACACCTTCAAAAGCAATAGAAAATGAAGTAAAGAATAAAAGCTCAAATTATATCAGATTAATTACCTATCGTCGGCTTTGTTTTCATAATCCAATACTTTTTTTCTTATTTAAATTAAACATTTCCGTTTTGCGTTTTTATAATTCCGAGGCCTCTCTATTCAAGTATTTCCTCGGGGTCTTGTGTTATGTCTAGTACAGATACCAAACATCTTGTTGTCATCAGTCGATTCGTCCGTCAGCGCGGCAATCTGACGACCTGTAAATGTGTCTGCGCTGCCGTTACAGCTTCCGAATCTATTTACATTTGCTCCGTCTTCCTTTTCGCCACCGCTATCTTTTTGTTCGACATCTGCGTGAAACCGTTTCGCCTTTTTTTATTACTTATCTGGTCACTGCGGTAGGTAGATTATTGACAGATATTAAGCAAGTTTACACTTGCTTAATCGAATCTTTTTTTAGTTACTATGATTGGGTTTATCCTTTTAAGTTACCAGCGCCATATTTTTAAATGTTGTAATGTAAAAGTATGTAAGGCTAGCCGGTGCCTAGAGTGCCTGGTCAGCCCTTTTGCACCGGAATCCCTACCAAAAATGCGTGACTTCTTCAGGGGGCGTCATGGGATTGCTAAAGTTACCAGAGCCTACATTTAATAACGCGAAACAATACCTCAAAACAAGGCTTACATGTTATGAACAACGTCTGTCTACTCGATTGAACCAAGCCGAGGATACAGTTTATTATATAAACCGTAATCATTGTGTTCCGTATAAACAAACCTTATTGTATAGCATATAAAGTTATTTAAAGTTTATTTTATACTGCATACGTTTATTATATATTATTAAATACCGTACCTATAATATAATAGTTGAGATGGTCCAGTGGTAAGAACGCGTGACTCTTAACCGATGATCATGGGTTCAAATCCGGTCGAGCACCGCTGATTTCATGTACTTAATTTGTGATGTTGCTTGACGGTGAAGGAAAACATCGTGAGGAACCCTGCATGTGTCTAATTTTATTAAAATTCTGCCACATGTGTTATCCACTAACCCGCATTGGAGCAGCGTGGTGAGCTCTAAACCTTCTCCTCAAAAGAGGAGAGGCCTAGCCCAGCACTGGGACGTTCACAGGCTGTTACTGAGATATAAAAGTAATAACATATTGTTGTATAATAAATTGATCGAAAGATGCCCTTTTGACGTGACAACGTCTTATAAATTGGTTTGCCGGGTGACACTTCAAGAAACTGCGTTACGCTCCGCTCACGTTATGCGCTCACAATGAGAGCGAGTGAGAGGCACGCGTCCCTTCCACTCGGGCATGGTTAGCCCGCCTAAGAGCGAGAGAGACAGACATAAAAAATAAAATTTTGTTAATATGAAATTCAGTGCGAGATTCTTTGTATAAATTAATGTTTTAAATATAATTCTTTGTATAAATAAATGTTTTAAATTGTTACTATTATTTCATCCTTCTTTCTACTATACGAATGAATATTCACATTAAAATTATTTTACCACTCAAAGTCGTTGTCACGTAAAACTTTCGCCCGTATACCGACTTTACAGGCAACCAATATTTTTTTTTTTAAATCCATTTATTATTCATAGTACATAATATTTAATAGGTCAACTTCACATATAAATATGACCTTATGACTTTTATAAAACACGCCATTGATGAATGGCGTAGCAAAAAAAATAGAGGATAAACAGATATTTATTTTTACTAATTAATTACGATATACAAATTAAATTGAAGTTACGTTTACGTTTATCAACAAATTCTTCCTTAACATTACGAAAGCGAAGAAAGAGTACCTAAAGAAAGCTGAATGTAAAAAGTCTGTGGGATCAATTGCATTTTGAAAACAAAAATTCACAAAATTAAATTACAGAATATTCATTCGAAACCTCTCTTAAAATACATAAAATTAAAATATTAAAATAATGTATTTTTATAAATTAAACAACATTCTTACTATTTTTTATTAAATAGCTGGAAACAATTATGCGGTTTATAAAATTACAATTTAAATCAAATATAATGAAGACAACAATGGGCAGAGTATCAATGTAGCTTCTAGAATCATTTGACAAGCAGAGAAACAAAAGCAACTCCGTCCGTCAGCTCGCATGTTTTATAGATGGCCTGGGTATGGTGTTGCCATCTAACACGGCCTCTCCTGACATGGCATGTTGCCATCTAACAATATATTAAAATCATAATTTTTCGCGAAAGTATTTTTGTCAACTGCTAAGCTACAGCTAAGCTTCTGGGCCGATTTTAATGAAATTTGGTATGAACGAAACTTAAAGTTCAAGAAAGGAAATATCGTAAAACACGGGCGAAAACTTATTTAATCATCATATTATAAATACGTGAAGCAAAAACTTTGTATCCCATTTTACGACAAATGCGTGGACGGAGAGGAATGAAATATTGCACACTTAAAGTTTATATGGAGGAAGAGTGCAGAAAGTTAATATATTTGAATAATATGCATTAGAAATACCTTAAATTAATAAAATAAAACATTACACACACTACCATCAATTTAACACTGTATGCGTACGCAATTACCTTTCTGTTGAAAATGTTGAAATATTCAATTCATTCAACATTGAAATATATGTAAATACTATCGTCACGTAATAATAATATGTTTATGTATTTTATTATTGTTATTTGTAAAAAATATAAAAAGTAAAAGTAAGCTACACAACAAAGTTCTACATCTTAAATCTCTTAGAGAATTAATGTGGAAAGTCGGTGACCCAACGGGAAAATTGGGATCTTAGAAACATTAGTTCCATCGTGTGATATATTACACCATTTCCTCGTATAGGAATTAGGTTACACGTCCCTAATACCGTCTATCCAAAAGCCGTGTATATTTTCTATAATAGTAATAAATTTATTTTAAAAAATAATTTAACTAATACATTTAAGATTTATTCAAGACCAAAATGTTCGTATATGTGTCATAAATATTTAATAATTTAGTTTACTGCGTTTTATATATTTTTAATGATTCCTAAATATTCTAGCTACTAAATTACGTTCAGTGTTCCTTACCTACACCATAGTTAGTACTATAATGAAAATGAAAATTAACAAGACTATCAAATGCAAAAATTCATACCCCGTAAAATAATCGTCGAAAATATCTTAAACGTTCATTGACGTCTTATCTCGTACAGAGCCAAGATATTCGCAATGGCATGATAAAATTGAAATCTCCCCGGAATAGCGCAATCGAGGAAATATGAGGGGCTCGTATCGTTATAGTGCCCGCTACCCCGGCCCCGGTCTCCGACAAATAGCTGGATTATGCTAAACTCAGCTCGCCGTATCTACAGACCTTAACATTCATGGTATTTTGTATATTAAATTATACTGTATATGTAACCTAATCATTTATTTTCCTAGCTTAGCGAGTCGCCTATTTTTTTTTGTTGTTGTTCATAATGTTTGCCCTAATGCCTATAATTACACAAGCTCATTTACCCTTCAAACCAGAATATACCAGTTTGTCGGTGAGTGGATTTTCATGAGTGTTTGGTACCCTACCCAAAAGAGATTGCACGAAGCTTTACCACCAACTAGACGAGTAATGTGTTTTACTCTTAAAAATAAACATTTAAAATCCTTTTTCAAAAATTATTTTGTTTAATTTAACAGTAAATTCTTCGAAAGGTTCAAATCTAAATAGCTTTTCCAATTGATCGTAGGCGTGGTTTCCTGCATTCGGTCTGTTTTGTCAAGCGGGTTATTTTGGAGTTTTTGAGGGCAATGGGGTACTTAACTTGAAAGTGGGACTATCCTACTCAAAACGGGACGTGAGGTCACGCCATATTTGCACGACGAGAGAAAATGTTGCCTGCATGGAGCTTAAATATATTCTGAAATAATAATAACAATTAACTTGATTAAAAAATAAGAGTCAATTTAACCCTTCACCGGCCTCATAAACTTAATTACAACGATGTGGGCTTCATTTGTTTATTAGTTAATCACTGTTTGTTGTTAGGATAGCGTTTGTCTACACATGAACACATAAATCATACTATTTAAACCATTTCCCCTCTTCCGATAGACGGAACCGTGCACCATATCCGTTTTGACACTATTGTAATTGTCGTGGGAGTTCCTAGTGGGATGATTACGATCTAAAACCGAATAAATTATTGTCATGCTATCTCGTTTACTCATAATGATTAGTATTCAAATAGAGTGAGACAGAAATGTTTTTGTATAGAATCGATTGTAAAGTATTATTGATGGGACAGAAGTTAGTTGGTCAAACTAGGAAATTAACTTTGGGTTGAGATGTGCTGGTGTTAATTCGGATGCGTCAATATACTTTTAATATTTTTATAAGTATTAATGGTTTTATGTTAACAAATTAGTTAGTTTTGCTTTATTTGCATTTTATAATAAAATAATTTAATTTGCACTTAATGTTACAAAACTCACACAAATAGATTACATAATATTATTTTAAATTATATGTACGTGATTTTGAACGCCATTGAGAATGTACAATATTCAAATGACTATATCCGCCATTTGCTTAGCTCTTGAACTTTATTGATAGAATGATTAATAATAATTTATAGTGTCAGAATTTAGAGCCGTTCATAATCGCAGGAGAATGGCCCGTACATAATTGAGTTATTGATGCTCACGCGCATACAAAACACGCGCTAAAAGCGATACGATTAACATGTTGTTTTTTCATATCACTATACATTAAAGCTTTATTTACGACATTGATTCTTAAGCCATTTGTAGATATAAAACTGTTTAAGCTTTGAAGCGTTCATAGAATATATTTCGAGTGAGATTTTTTTATTGTTTTTGGACACTAACGCCCATAGACATTGGCATTTTAAGAAATGTTAACCATCGCTTACATCGTCCGTGCGCTACCAACCTTAGGAACTATGGTGCTACGTCCCTTGAGCCTGTAATTACACTGGATCACTCACATTTCAAGCCGGAAGACAACAATACAAAGTACCCTACTGTTGTTTTGCGGTAGAATAACTGATGAGTGGGTGGTACCTACCCAGATGAGCTTGCACAAAATTAACGAGAGTAATGAAAAAAATATATAGATTATATTATTTATGAACTATATTATTGATAAAATTTCCCTTCTCTTTTATAATTGATATGACCTAAGCAATATTTGTGTCACTGCCGTAATCGAAACATATAATTTTTTTTTAGATATTGTGTTAGTACATTAAAATCATATTACATACAAATTATACGAAAAAGTGTATTATGCTTGATATTTATAAAGTTCAAATTAAAACAAAATTCAAATCCCCTACACGTACAGACAATTAAATAAGCGTTTAAATTGTTGTGACGTGAATACACTTCACGCCAATTACACGCGATTAACTTAAATTTAATGATTGAACTTTGCTTTGACTTGCCACGGCCGAAACGCGTTAGGAGTTTTGTATCATCAGTCTTCAGCTGGTTTTCATATTAATATTTTACTATTAATTTTTTTTTTTAAATTGTGATAAAGCTTTGTGTATGACCTTGTCAGTGAGGGTACCACCCATATGCACTTAAATTATCCAATACTCACGTCGAAAGTATTAAAACAAATTTAAGGTTTTGTTTCATACGAGATTGATTCGATCGTTTGTGTACTAATTTTAATGAGAATGGGGGATTTATAAACACTTTTTGGGCAAGGTCTGTGATGTTGAACTTTTATAATTGAATTTTAACTAAGTACCCGATTAGTATGAGAATTACAATTTTATATACAGCAAAGGATTAAAAAACAATGCGGGAAAAGAATGAGAATATTAAAATATATTTTTATGAAATAATAGCTTAATTTCGGCGCGTTTCGCTTGTATGTTTTCTTAGAAAAAGTAGTTGTAATAATATAACGGTATGAGCAAAATATCAAATACATGTATTTAGACCTTTACAAAAACATTTCATATTAATGACGTAAGTCTCCATCTGTTTTGCGATTTCATAATTATATTGCATCGAAAAAACTGCATTATAATGCATCGTTTTGATGAGGAGATATAAGTCTCAAGAGTCGTGCATTTGGTAGTGGCTTTAAGCATAAATAGCGGCTTCAACTATTAACCGAAGCACGTCAAGTTCTTGTACGTCATTTGTCATTTGTTTGTTATTTTTTCCAGACCTATTTTTCCCACTTAGTACTAGAAGACCACCATTGTATTTAGATTTAACTGTCGCGGTTGTTCATATAAGACTGCTGATTCCATGGTTCTTTGCAAATCCATTTACAAATTTTTTCCATTGTTATTGACTTTGTCTGTCAAAAATGGTTAATAATGTAAAAAGTAGCTCGGAGTTAAGATGTTGGTAGTGGCAACGCCGTAGATTCTGCGCTCGATCTCTACGGTGGTTTCTGATCTCCGTCGTATCGAAAAACGAGAGTGAATAAAGATTTAATATGTGCTGGTCATGTCATCTTCAAATTATGATATCGTCATTATTTTGCTGTTTTCCTATCAGTACGAAAGTCAAGCTTATCCCAATGTTTTTGTCTCTTTCAGTTAAACTACGACATACATAATAATATCTCAAAATTCAATATCGAATAGATATGTATATGTGTATATATTTCCTCATATGAATATTACTTCGAAACTTTTACCAATGCATAAAACTTGGCAACTACTTTTAAAGCGTTCCAAACTTTTTCACATTAGCAAAACTATTTCGCTCGCCATAAATTTTGAAATGCAAAACATCTGCAGCGAACGTGGGCGAGATTAAAAAGGTTGGTTGTAAAGACCATTTAAATTTAAAGCTGTAGATTAAAGGCGATCTGTCACGAACATTACGCATTCGCACTTTACTATAGAAGGTAATCCTGCACTTGAAATATGTTTGGGGTGCCTCAGAGATCGAACGCGGCACATCCAATTCAGTGTGTAGCGAAAGATTAACGCGTTTTCAAGGGGCTGAACTAAATGAGGTATGGTGTGATTGGTCGACCTTCGAGGAGTATTTTTCTAGGTAATTATTTCAATTTCAATAGTTCTTTAAAGTGTATGTGAGTTACGAGAACGCACTAATTGAAATTTTTGTTGTATTTTTTTTTAGTATTTTGTAATGAAAGTTGAATGACATTCCAATTCAATTCAAATATACTATTTTTTAATATTTTTGAATTTATCAAACCAAAATCTAGAAAGTCGTAGTAATAACAACTGGAGATTAAAATAAGGGCGTTGTTCATTCCCCAAAGGCCGGGTTACGAAAATTAGACCCACGAGAGCTTACTGCATCCGACGGCTCAACCCGGACCTGCATATGTGCATAGAATTGAACCGTGTTATACGCGCCTGAGCAATTTTTAATATTTTTAATTTGCACAGATTAAATACAAATTTATAAAGCCCATTAAATGAATAAGTAACTGCATAGATATAAAAAAAACATTAAACTATTGCTGTTATAAATATAATAAAAGTTAAATGTTCGTAGATGGCGATAAAAATATTATATTTCATATAAAATGTGATATAAACTTAACACCATCTATGAGATAGTGTGCTATTGAAACCATAAACAATAAAAATATTTATGCAATGCCACACACTGACTTTAGTGCCAATCAAATATTGTATGATTTTGTGTTATACAGCTTTTATTGATAATACTATAAAATGATAGCGACTGAAAGTCCGAGCGTTTATTACCACTAAAATTATTAGTACTATTAATACTGATATTTATAACTCTAGTGAGAACATGATGCGAACGGCGGTAACAAAAAGTTTTAAATTATAGAATATTCACAAAGTCAATATAAACAATTACACTGGATAACAATATATTTGTATTTTTACGTATATATATTGTAATATAAACATATATTCAAATTAGTGCATATTTTTAGCTCACTTCTGTTTAAAACCATTCAGTGTACCGGGGCTTGCAATGAAGTTATCAAGATATTCGGACCCCTCACTGCGGGGGTCCAAGCAAAAAACCTAACACGTCGCAGAATTGCATTACGTTTGCTGGGGGAGATCTGCAAATAGTGAATAATGTATAACTGTCTTATTCATACTGTTAAAATTTTAAACTCCCTCTATTGACTGAACAATCGTTGGGAGCAAAAGATAAATGAGCAAACCAGTTAAACGGCATTGTGTCCAAAATAATACGTCGTATACACATACGTAAATACTGCAGATTGTATTTGTATTTCTACTTTTTAAATAGCACATATTTTTTATACGTCACATATTTTAGCTGTCGAATTGAATATTTTTTATTTCTCTTTGAGTTCGACTCGACTATAGAAGAACGTGAGTGGATATGAGGAAACAGGTCTTTGACTGGAGTCTCGGAAGTTTGAAATAAAGATATTTCAAATATGATAAAAAGGTCTTAAGAACATATTGATTTTTTTAGAGATTTTTTTTTCAAACATTTTGTAGAATATTTTATGGAGCTTTAGGATTTATATTGAATTAGGATCTGATTGACGTATGATTTTTATATTATTAAAATTACAGTGAAGTTATATGTTCGTAATCTGTATCTGTATAATGTGTTGTGATGTAAAACTTCTTAGACTTTTGTATTGTATTAAGCTTACACTTATACAATTCAAATGTGTGATAATTTCATTATGTGACTTACAATTGTTAAACAAATATAAGACCAAAGTTGGTGAAAAATAACGACTATAAATATATATAATATGTAGATAATAGCATGGTTTTACAGGATAGTGTAGTCGTACCTTTATCAATACTGCGTTTGGTCGCGATAATAACTTCGCTTGGGCACTTTGTTGTTCTGAAACTAATGAAGATGATTTTATAAACGTCAAGGACCTGGAATCTCTCACATAACATTCATTTGAAATACTAACAACAACTTAAAAAAGTGTTTAGTTAATAATATAATTAGTGAATACGTTCCTGTACTTATTGAAAAGGCTCGACTAAAAAAATATTAGCCTGAATTTCATCATTATACCTGTATACATTTTAAACGATTTTCATCTCTATACGTTAAACAATATGATCGGATTTCCCGTGTCGCGTTGACAATTTTGTCTTTAATTCCTCTGATTTAAGGACTGGGTATAGGAAAAACAGGTTGTCCTATTGTTATCAGTGATGACTTCTGCTCCAAATCCTTCTCATTAGCCGAGGAAACAATGCTGCTTGTCGATTCCTATTTGTACTTCGGCTGTTTTGAAAAATAGAGCAACTGTTTTTAAGTAGACTTATATAACCAAAGAATAAAAGTTTTGCATAGAATGTTAATTTGGTATCTTGAGATAGCGGAATGGATAAAACGGAAACTTTAGAGAAGGCTGTGCCTTCAATTTTGGGATTTTGCGGATGTGCTTGTATTTAATGTAAATATTCATTCTTTGGTTATTTGTAAAAGTAACCTGAATGTGTCTGATGATATATTTCCGAATGTGTGTACGCCATCGCACACTGGATCAGTGCGGTAGCAGAATTTGCTTCAACCTGTTACTAGAGTCTTAATTGGCTGGACAAATTTTGATGAAATTTTTCGTGCGTTTGAGTTTAAATACCCAGTAGGTAGTAGGCATTGTGATCGGGTTACAGTGAACTGATTTTTATAACAAAATCATATTTCACCTCTACGAATCAGGACGGGCAGCTAATTATAGATTTAGTTTACTACTCTAACTCTTCTCTCTAAGATAATTGGAGTTTGTCCAGGAGAGGGACATAATTATATGAGCTGTAGCTATGATTAAGTAATAATAATAATATACCACAATGGTAATAGATGCAGGCATATATTAACTTTTTCGAACAAGTACTAATTTTATTTGACTAAGAAAGAATAAAATAAATACTACTTATGAACATACCTAAGAAAAACAATTTAATGTACTCGCCGTTGTAATCATAATGTAAATGTATTTTGTACGTTTTTATTCGTTACAAAAGTATTTAATTAGCAATTTTAATTCTTTAAAAATAACTGAAGTAAATAACTTGGAAAACTATCATAATAATAAAATGTAATTATACCTATTGTGCCAATTAATACATCTTAAAGACCCCACATATCTTCTTCTTATATGTTTAATAATATATCTTATAATAATACTAAAAATATTGTATAAAACTATAAATATCAGACGGTACTTTTTATAAACGTTGAGTTCATTTTTAATGGGATGAAATGAAATATAGCTTCGTATACCGATAATAAAACAACAAAAATGGTAAATGAATAGAGTTTTACACAATATTATCAAGACCTTGAGAGACAAATACAATATGTCGGTCCATTTTGACAGTTTATTTGAAAAGCATTATTGAACTCTAAGAATTAGCACATAAACAGAAATGCACATCAGGTCTGAGATTGAACCAAAATCCCTTCATATTCTAATCAAACGTCACCCTTATATATTATAGTTCGATGTGGGCTCCGAGCCTTTGCTTGAACACAGCATTATGAAATCGTTCATTTCCCGTTCAGGAGGTGAAAAAAGTTTTCGACTAACAAAGGATAGAGCTATGGAGGCATTTGAACTCGGTTTTAATCAATGAAGTTCTGAAGCGATAGTTCCCACAAAGGAAATAATTGAGTCGGGAGATGGCTGATCCTCGCTGAAATATTGACCTAAGTGATGAGAGATTTTTATCGAAATCGGTTTGTAAACTTCGAATTCGAGTATTGTATTGTTTCCACATTACGTCATGTTTAAAAACTAATGTAATAGTTAATTTGTTTTTCGATAAACCTTCATACATATTATAAAATAACTGAGTATTGCTGCTAAGGACAGCTCTTAAAAGCTCCTAAAGACCATGTCGCAATTAGATTAATTTTCGTTTGGATAGTAGTATAAAATTTATTAATAACAAGCAAATATTTAAATCTACAAATAGGTAACAATACAAGGCTATAATAAGTTTTTTCGCTGTCTAAAGCCATATGTTTCTGTCAGAGTAGACAATTCTCGAAATTTAAATTCTCAAATAGGCCGCTTTTCGTTATCAATTTTTCGTTAAAGACATCCGTTAATACAAAAACGCACACACAAACTAACTAGCATAGCATTCTCAGGGATAGGTTAGATTGGAGACACAATAAAGATAGCGAATGAATTTTAATAAAATAATAATAATATTAAAATTTACTAAACGCCTCCTTGCAATCATCTCTCAAGTAAAAAAATAAATAGAATTATCCTAATGACTACTGATTGCTTTCTGAAAATAAGAGACTGATTATTCGTATTCAAACTTTCATTAAAACTTACACCTGGTAAGTTCTCTTCAGTTCTTCACTTAAACTATAGAACCCGTCGGCTTGCGACTCGTTATTGAATTGTAGCAGTCGTGAGACAGCTAACTGCAATTGATTCTCTCATTGAATCCTGGGTATATTGCCTCTTCTATCAACAATAGTCCCTTGACCGGTGAAACAATATTCGATACAGCAAACTCCAGCTTACAAAGCTTTCACAATGACTTATGCTATATTTAAAATCTTAATAATAGAAAAAAGTACTTAATTTTTAAATCAAAATTTTACAGAAATTAAAAAAGTAACTAGTAATAAATAAAACTTGTTTATACGCACATAATATATCAATTAGAAGCACAACTTGCAGATTAGACAGTCTTTAGTGATTGACTTTTATGTGTATTCAGACTTAGAGATCTGCATTATAACTGCACTTCAAAATTGCAGTTTTGAAGAAGTTTTATTACGGTTGATACATATCTGTGTCGTAACTACAAACCGACTGCATAGTCCGTGCAATTTTTGGAAACGACATGACTGCAGTTGTAAAGCAGGTGTGTGTAGACACTAACAAAAATTATAAGCCATTACAAGTTGAAAATTCAAGAAAAACAACATATATATATAGACAATTAAAATATTATAGTAGTGTTAACACAAACCGACCTAAAGACTGTATACTAACTAAGCCTTACGGAAACACAATAGCCATATAAATTTAAATGTCAGGTAATTTGGTATGATTTTTGATAGATGAAATAGAAATAGGGGTTAATGCACTAAGTAGACATAAGGGAAGCAAGCGGTGACTAGGGAAACATAAAAGTGGAGATGACATTTTTATTTAATCATATTTTACGTGACTTACCGACCGCCTGTGGTTTCGCCCGCATAACCATAAGTATGCTAATAATAAATTCAATACACAAATGTTTTTTAGTTCTCCAATGATGGGGGTCGGATTATAAGAAATATGTCTTGGGAACTGCCCGCATTAGTTTAGACTCTAGACTAATAATTGTGAATATTACTTTGACATGACATCATCAAAAGGTACAAAATAATATATGACTAAGATAAATATAACTTATTTAAAACTATTTTATTAAGTTATCTATCTATATATATATATATATATATATATATATATATATATATATATATATGTATATGTATATATATATCCTCCAAACAAAGTGGCAACCGCTGAAGAAAAATTTGCATTTAAAGTGACGTCCACCTGCTTTTGACGTCCGCATACCGGACGCCACTTTTACGAACGTTAGCACATACGTCCTTATGATCCTAGCTATCCGTAGAATAAAAATGTGTGGACTTAAAAATGTTGGTAAAAAGATTGAAAAAATATAATCAAAAGTTCCGGAAGATTTCACGGCCGAGGTGTGGCGCTCCTGCAGCGCGTATATTATTGCCGCGAATATTTTTCTTAACAATAACGACACGTCCGCTTATTGGCTTCCAAAGACCTTGAGTTGCGACGTTGCCAACTCGCTACATTATTCGTTCGGTTTACTTATCTTCTTAAAATCATTATAATTAATACTGCCATTTGTAACGTACGTTTTGTGTAATAACCGGCGACCGGAACTCAGCTTTACTACAACGAAAATTAAATTTAAGAAGTACTACATATTTAATATTGAATATTTTGTCAAAAATGAGTTCCCGAAGTCTTCGTAGTAAGAACATTTTAAAATTAGACTACTACTACTAGTGGTTTAGTGGGGATTCGATATTGATTCAGCGTTTATTGTAAAACTGACACCACATTCCTGGAATATATGTTTATTTATTTATTTATTTAAAGAGGAAACAAACAGTAAAATTGAAACATACAATTAACAAATATAACACATACATACACCGATCAAATATAATCACTACATTAGAGAGCAAAAAAAGCACACATTAATAAATTTAAAAAATAATGAAAAATATTTAAATTACAAAACAAAATAATAATACAACAAAAACCTAAAATTGGAAATTCATATTACAAATTAAAAATTATACAACAATGGATAAAAATAACAATAATTTGAATAATTTGAATAACAATAATTTGAATACTATACAATCGTACTAGAAACAATGCTGCGTCCGTATATAAGGACGCAGCATTGGTTGTAGTATATTTTATAATAATTCGTTACTAAATTTTTTTTTATTTATAGACTAGATGAACGGACGAGATTTTTTTCATTAGCAAAAATATTTAAAAAATCGAAAAATCATCAAAAAACACTTTTTTATAACAAAATATCCACTAGAAACAATGCTGCGTCCGTATATAAGGACGCAGCATTGTTTCTAGGATATATATATATATAATAATTTATTATTAAAAAGTTTCCTTTTTATTTATAGACTAGATAGGCGGACGAGATTTTTTTCCATGTTAGTTTTACCACAAGGTTACCATAAGTAAGTAGGGTACATACTTATTTACCTATATGTGTTATAAATATTTGGTATATTTTTTTAAGTAGTTAAGGTTTTAAAAATATCAAAGTTATTTTCAAATAACGTTGAGCTCTTTTTGATCTTCCTATCGATGCACCTTATATTTTTGTTTACTTTAAAGTTAAAATTTGTAAAATTAAAACAGAACTTTGTGTGTGTAGTGCTTTGTGCAAGATCGTCTGGGTAGGTACCACCCATTCATCAGATATTCTACCGCAAAACAGTAGTACTTGGTATTGTTATATTCCGGATTGAAGGGTGAGTGAGCCAGTGTAATTACAGGCGGAAGGGATATAACATCTTAGTTCCCATGGTTGGCGGCACTGGCACATTGGTGATGTTTTTTTTAAAGTAAATCTACTATGCCACTGTCTATGGGCGTTGGTGAATTACCATCAGGTGGCCCATATGCTCGTCTGCCTATCCAAGCCATATGCCATATAATCCTATACTATAAAAAAATGGTGATCGCTGTCATAAATCTAATCTTTTACTTTCCTACTACTAACTTGGACTTTCCATTAGAAGGCTTGACCATTAAACTTTTATAGAATATTTTTTAATACAATATTTATTGTTTTAAGGAATCAATTAAAAATACAAATTAGAACGCCAAATAGAAATACACACGCAACTTTTGAATCTCCTTCTCTTGCGAACCTCATTGTCACTTACATTGCTAAAAAAACCCTACACGTTTTCAAAATAAAGACTGGTTAAAGATTAATGTTTTTACTCAAAATATTTACAGTTTGACAGAAAGTACCAGTCAGCTTGAAATAATTTGTAGCTCTAAATAAGCTGGATTTTTGTTTGGTACACTGTTATTAATGAAATTTTAAAAATCAAAATCAATTTATCTTAAACCCTTAAACTTACAGTTTACGAAGCAAATAAAATATTGGATACAATTGACCATAGACCTTAATTTTTTTAGCAAATTTTCTTCATAATTGATAGCAAAATTTTTCAATTTTTTTTTTTATAATTTTAGTAGTGGTGATTTTTGATATTGTTTACTTTTAACCTAAGACTTAATATTAGGTTACTGTACAAATTATAAATGATCATAATATAGTATAAAGCATAATATGTACTATATAAAATTCTTTTTTTATTTGTTATATAAGCATACTACAAATGAAAAAGCCTGCCTTGTTGGTCTAGTAGATATAAGGCCGCAGACCCTGGTGGTCCTAGGTTCAATTCCCAGGTCGGGCCAATAAATGATAATTGGGTTTTTCTGTCAGAAAATTCTCATTAGCAGCCCGGAGTCTGGAAGTTGGAAATGTTGTACACATTACTCCCGTGCCTCGGAAAACACGTTAAGCCGTTGGTCCTGCGCCTGAACTCTTTCCGGTCTTGTCGGATTGCCGAGCCATCGGATTATGAGAGCTAAAGAAAAGAGAGTGCACCTGTGTTTGCGCACACTTGTGCACTGTCATATCTCCTGGCTAATCTCTTGAGATTGGCCGCCGTGGCCAAAATCGGTCTGGAGGAACCCCCCCCCCCCAATATAAGCATATTATTATTAAATAATTGTTCAATTTTGGTTTAATGTTAATTTTAAACGAACTATACACTATGACCTGATATGACTAACAATTTTGCTTAAGAATATGTATCTTTTATTTTGAATTAATTGTGTTATTGTTGTTATTTAAATTCCTGATGGATTTACGCCCAATGCGGTATGATAATAACTAGCTGGCGTGCGAAAATATCAGGCATTTTAATTTTGAAATGTGTCCATATTTTTTGGATATTGACTATTTGTATAATATTGTGAAAATAAAGATGTGTTAATATATAAATAATATATATATATATATATATATATATATATATATATATATGTAAAGACTTGTCCTGGCTGATTCATCAATGAAGAGCCTACACCACAAGTGCTAAAGACTTTAAATGTTTCAATGGATGCATTTTATAATGAAAACACGCACTAAGAAAATGATTTTTTGGTAATGCCGATTAACCGTTGAGTGGAAACCCGTCCTTTTTAAAGTAAGAAGACAACAACAACAACAAAGAAACAAATGAATATGTAATTTAGCCCGTTTTCAAAATGCACCACCACCACCACCACTAGGGTGAAAAAGGTGTTGAATGTTCGTATGGGGAGTCCGTCACTTTCGAGTATGAAGCAAGAAATTTATGTACTAGCTTCTGGTTAGTAAATAATAAAAAATATTTCACGGTTTTTGAAATTCTACCCCCCGAAGAGTGAAATGGGGGTTAAAAAATTGTATAGCGCTTCCGTCATTTTTGATGTAACATGAAATTTTATAATCAAGGTTCTGGTTAGAAATAAATAAATACGTATATCATGGTTTTTGGAAAATCTACCCCCAAGAGGGTGAAATAGGGGTAGAAAGTTTGTATGTAAAGTTACGTCTATTTACGAGTTACCAAAACCAAAATAATACTCATATAATAAAAACGAAAGGTCGAGTGTTTTGTGCTTATTTGTTACTTCTTCAAGTCTTATCACAGCTTAAATATGACATTATTAGCATATTTTGGCATTTCATCCCTTTTGTTATATGACGCGGGCAAAGCCGCGGTTGAACCGCAAGTACAGAATAAAATATATATATAATTACATAAAAAATTGTGTAGGCTTCAACAATGACACGGCGCACTAGTTTTATATTGCCGTGATAAAGTAATGATAAATTACATATTCTAATAAAAAAAACCATGACACCCTGTTACCTATTTCGTATTTAAATTTACTGTCGCAATTCGTTCACATCACGACTAAGACCACTAGAGCAGTTTAAAAATAATTTTATTTAACAAAACCTATCTAGCACATAAGTTGCTTACAACTAACTCAGTTGAACAATCGTTTAAATTTAAATACAATTTGGTACAAACATGTGTGCCGAGTTTGATATCTAATACTAATATAAACAGAATAATGAGTGCTGATACCCTATGAGTTCTTAAAAAGCACTTTACTGATAGCAACATGACCGTGGGAGTTACTCAATTACAGCGATGTAATTCACGCTGCTATATTATATGCCTTTCTTTCTATTTTTTTCTTTTTTTTGTGCCTGCGTTCGAAATTTGAACATATTTAATAATATCGTATAATGTGTGCATGCGTATAACGTGCCAGTATTTTTAACAAATGTAAATCCTTATTGTTAAACATAATTATTATTAAAGTAAAATTATTAAAATAAAAGATATCGTTTTGAAAAAATTTACAGTTCAGCTATGATGGGTTTGATCGTAAATATTTTTCCGTATAATTCGTGATGATAAAGTTCTCAACCAAGATAAAACAAGAAACTCGTTAAAACCGTTTCATCACAAAATCCACTTAAAACGTTGGAAAACAGACATCTTGACGAAAGTTAAGAAAAACTTGTCGTACAGTTATAAAACTCCATAAAATAAAAAGGAAAGCCGTCCAGGGAAATGATCTCGACTTCACCGACAACTTGAATTAGATCGGCCGACATTCATAAACGTGATCGTAATATTTCTCCTGCCCTACTTTGTTTGTCGTGAAGTTTTATTTGTTTATTTATCGAGTTCGAGACTTGTTTTAACTTAAATTTATTTTCACTCTGTTTCTTAATTGAGTTTTTTATTTGTCATATTAGTATTTTACTACATAGGAGTCTCAAAAATATAAGAGTACCTAACAAGGTACTTTATTTAGTAAATGAAAACTTTGTTTTAAGTATTGTATCGTGTGTAGTAAATATCATGGGTCAGGATTGAACCTACAATTTTTGTAATGTAACGTATATTTGTAATGTATACGCACGAAGGCTTTAAAACAAAAATGTCATAAATATTAAAATTTTCATTTACTATTACAATTTCGATAGTCGTTATTTTTTATGCTATATTTGAGTACATTTCTTCCTTCAGCGTGCATTATTCCGTTGATTTGTACTCTTAAAGCGATGTCATCCCCTCAGCTGTCAATAATCACTCCGTGATCCTATATCGGTTGTAATACAAAGCCTCGTTACTGACCCTACATCACTTGCGACGGTAGGGATGCGTGGTCACGTACTAGTATGAAAATAACGAGACGCGCTTTTAGGGTTTAAGTGTGTATAACTTTGACAAATCAATTCGATATGTCGAGATAAAATTAATATTATTTCCTTAGTAATTAATGGTTTAGAAGTATGTCTGAAATGTATATGACATATATAACTTTTATGTATATGAAAGATATAACTTTTACTGTGTTTAAGCTTTATAAATCAATAGAGTGAATAAAGTAATTACTTTTTAATTGATTTTCTGATGATTGGTGTGATTTGCGGTAGAATTTGTTGAAAAAGAAAATCTTGTTGAAATATGTGCTTATTATAATCTACTGTAATACTTATGAGAAGAAGGCACAGCACAGTAATCTCTATGTTCTTGTTTTTTTTTTATTAAAGATTTATAGACACTTTGTTTTTTTTTATATTGAGGTTTAATTCAAAGTCCTTTTTATAGTCGTTCGTTTAAGTTCACAGGGGAGATGACAAACGGCGCAAATCATTCCAGCTTCTACGTATCACGAGGCGATAATCACAAGGGCGAGCTACCCCTGACCTGGTGACTCGGTGTCTCAATCAGGGACCTCATTACAGTCACCGACGGTTGCGTATCGACAGCCCGTAATAAGTGTCCGGCATATATTGTTAGGGTGCTTCTATTTCTGTTATATCCATTGAAAAGTACAGTTCGCAATGTTTAGCTTGTATTTTATTGTTCTATGAAAAATTAAAGACAAACACTTACATCGTTAACGATTTAATTAATATTATCGTATACGGTTATGTTTTTTTTCTATAACAAATCTGCACTCCAAATATCTCGTTAAAGCAATCTTGAAAATGTAAACATAATACTGGACAATTGTAATTCGTCCTATTTAAGCTATCGTTAAAGATATGAATTAATAAATTAAAGATAAATGGATTAGGATTTGGTCGAGGTTTGTTGAGAATTGTTGTGACGAATTTCGACAAAAAAAAATTGTGTCCGACTATATATACATACATATTTCAAATCATACAAGTTTCTTTCTTATCGTTTTCTATCCCATCAAGATATTTTTAATTTAATTTATTGTATAATACTAAAAGTAAATATGGAAGTATTTCATTTCGTTCTAATAATAATCCTAAATTATAAACAAGAAAACTCAAAGTATATAATGATCCCCCGAAATCGATTATCATACCTATACTTGTTACGCAGGCCTTATTCATTTTTATCCGAATATTTATTTTTATTTATCTTGCAGTACTTATACAGTAAACATGAGCTTGGAGAACAGATGACCGAACGCATATCGAAGGTTACAATAATGAGAAGCAATAACGCGGTCCCCAATAATGAGGGTGCCTCCACATTAGTAGCACGTGATGCCGCATGCCTGATTGGTCTCTGAACAACTATGTCTGAGAACATTTTATTACTTCTGTTATGCGTATTTCGAAATGTTCGTTCAAAATTTTGATTAATTTCTGTCATCACTTTAAACTAAAGCAACGTTTTGAGTACCAAATAATCCTAAAAACAGGACTTAAATTTAATCTATGATAGTCGGTTTAAACTTTAAACCTAATTTAGATAAATCTACGAGTAGGCTTTCTGACTGCGTAATGCGACCGGTTTTTTTTGTTTATTGCATAGGTTGACCGACGAGCATTTGGGCCACCTGATGGTAAGTGGTCACCAACGCCCATAGACAATGGTATTGTAAGAAATGTTAACCATCGCTTACATCGCCAATGCGCCACCAACCTTGGGAACTAAGATGTTATGTCCCTTGTGCCTGTAATTACACTGGCTCACTCACCCTTCAAATCGGAATACAACAGTACAAAGTACTGCTGTTTTGCGGTAGAATATCTGATGAGTGGGTGGTACCTACCCAGACGAGCTTGCACAAAGCTCTACCACCAACCACCGTTATGACAACGACGTTGTTTTGATCACCTTTAACAGAAGTCAAAAAAGCATATACATATTTGTCCTGGCTGAAATTCTGCTGAATGTGCGAGTAATATCATTAACCTAGTGGTTGATAATGGTGGAATGAGCTCTTGGAAGCTCGTGGAAGCGTTCTTTAAACAGATTTAAAGGCATTTAAATGGTACAATTACATATATAGGAGCTGTTTTACGACTAAAGTTAGTAGTTATCTCAAAATCCAATTTAGTAATAATATATTATATTTAATTCTTTACTTATTCTCTGTGATCCATAAATTGATTGTTAAACAAAGACTGCGCATTATTTTAAGAAGCAAATATACTTGAACAAACAGCGTCCGCTTAGGTTACTGTTTAGCTGCTCGGCGTTGTTGACTTAGCTTTTCCATACTATCGACTTAACGTTAGCTATATGCTGAATGCATTATTTTCTTTGCAGTTCACCATTTCGCATTTAACTTCTACCATTCTTGATCTTTCATTTATTTTTCTTAGTAGGTACTTAAAATGTACGTACCGTTACTAATCTTATAAATGCAAAAGTGAAATCATTTGTTTATTTGTTATGGTTTCACGTCTTAACTACTCAACCAATCATATATAAGTTGTTAGAGGTACAGGAAAATAAGGTACCAAGACCTTTCACATGGGGGCGAAGCTGCGTGCGGAAACTATGTAGTATTACATAATCTATCGGCATTATTTATAAAAGTTTAGATGTGTTTAATTAATTACTGTTTTGTTAATCACATACATATTTTTTTCCTAAGCGAATTTGCACATCACATCAGATATTATAGCACACAAGTCGTTTATACAGAGGTAGTCGTTACTATCGTAGTCTGAAAGAAAAGCCTTCTGAGTCCTGAGATTGTAACACTAACAACAAATTCCTTTAATATTTAGATGGGGACACAAGATATGAAGCCGCTAGTACAATTAAGCAAGTATATAATTAAAATGCACATAAGGTAAAATAAATGAAATGTATAATATTCCAAACGATTATTCATTTCAATTATTCATTTCATAGCCTCCGTCGCGCTTGAGTCGCAGACGCATACATCTTGTAAGAGACAATATTATTTATCCCCGACGACAATGACTGGAATAAGTGCAGAGTCCAAGAGTAAATCAACTATTTGCATGCGCCAGTGTCGGGGCGGACAGCGAAGTGGGACTCAGTTTATTTTGTTATACAGAGTGAGCTCAAGATCACTCGAGATAATATTTCAGAATTTCAACAAACAATTACTTTTGCTTTTAAAATTAGAACGTTAACATTATCTATTGTAATAGAAATTAGTTTATTTCTAATTTAGTAACTAACAGTCTTGATTGATTATTGATATTTAGTGGTATTAAAGGGTATTTTTAGTGTATTTTTTTTAGATAACAATAAAAAAGCAATACCTAAACATTTATATTCAAAAAGTATTTATAACAAAGTATAGATATTACTAACGATAATAATGACTTGATCGATATAATAATTTGATCAATTAAAACATCCCACGCTGTGGATTTCTGCGCGACGCAGTGCGCGCGCGCACGGCATCTTGTTAACGACAGGCGCCGGCGCAAGACACATGGGACTTCATTATTAACACGCGCGAAATGCAATAAGAAATGTTCCTTTTGCAATTTAAACAATATTATTAAAATTAGTCCTTTCAACGCCAATTATTTAAAGAGAACAAGTTAATTGTGGATTTGGTTGATTCTGTTCACTTGTTTATATATTTTTTAAATCATTTAGGTAATGATTACTACAACTCTTACAAATTTAGTTTAATATAGATAAATATGGCGTAAAAGCCAATACTATAAATCGGGCCTCATGTAACTGAATTAAAGTTGTGATTATGCAAATAGTTGATTTACTCTTGGACTCTGCACTTATTCCAGTCATTGTCGTCGGGGATAAATAATATTGTCTCTTACAATTATTATGCATTCGCAGAAGGTTCTATAAAACATTCACTCAAATATATAATATCTACTAGAGTTGCCCACGATTTCACTCGCGGAGTTCCCGTTCCTGTGGGAATTTGGGGACAAAATATAGCCTATGTTACTCTCTGGTAATGTAGCTTTCCATTAGTGAATGAATTTTTAAAATCGGTTTAGTGGTTTAGGCGTGAAAACGTAACAAACAAACTTACATTCGCATTTATAATATTAGTAAGGATTTATGCACACGATGTAAGTTATGTAGCTATACACTACTGAATATAAAGATTTACCATGTTTTCTAGAACCAATCTCGATTTTTCTTCCGCATTCAAAACGGTTAAGCATCTAGTCAAAGTGAAGTAAAGTAAGGAACTGTAATTAAGTGTATTCTAGTGAAGAGCAAAAACATTTTAGAATAACTACGCTCAAGTTTCTAATTACGGGTATTACAGGCGAGCATATGTCGCGCATGTATTTCAGTTTCGACGTCAGTTATAGTATAAGAGCTTAATGTCAAATTTATAACGATACAAATTATTGAGATTCACTCTTGTCACGTCGAAATTAAAAGCACAACTGCTTTTGTAATAATAATGTACTCCGGTGCGATTTCTGCTGCCTTATATAGTCACTAGATCAACGAGGCGGTCAAATATACTAAATTCTATATGAATATTAGTTATTCCTAACACCATTAGTTGCCTGGAAGAGCTATAAGCATAATAATTGTTTTGTTGTTAAATAATTTGTAAACCTAATAGTGCAATAAATAATGTTTATATATTTGACGCTTGCTCTCTGTCTATTAGGAGGCAATTTACAATACGCCCCGCTGAACATTTTAATTGCGAAACATTTAACTGAATTCGTATTTAAATGGTACACATCCATTTATCAAAATGAAGTAGACTAAGACCACAGATCGTTTTAAATATAATAAGATTTTTATTATTTCATGACAGGTTTGTTTAGCATCTGTGGCAATAACGAAATTATTTATGTGTAACTTTGTGGTTTTTATTTGTCTTTTAGCTTCATAAATCGGCCTTAGGCAGTTAATAAATCGGTCTTATGTAGTGTAAGTATATTTTTGTGTGAATAAGAGTGAAATAACATTTAACCAAAAACATCCATTTTTATCGTATTGTTAAAATTAATTGTATGTAATTAATGTATTAATTCGGTACAAGAAATAAAATTAAATATATGCGTATGTTGGGCAAGAACTCGCGACGTCCATACTCGTACCGATTGTGATTTGATTTTCAAAATTATTTTGAAGTTTTAAGCTCAAGTATACGTGCAGGCAAATTTTATCATCGTGTTATTAGTTATTTATAATACGGTACAATATGGCTTTTAGATTCTGAACTGAAAACATAATAAAGAAGAATTACTGCCAATTTAATACTTTAGTATAAACATTGCATTAGAATATTGAATGAATTGAATATTGAAAGTCTGTATAAAATTTAAAACAAATACGATTTGTTTACGTGTTCCTAATGCAATTGGTTCTATGCAACACATTTATGATCGTATTAGTATAACATGCAAGGCTGTGAGACATCGCAGCGATTACAGCGAGCAGGCAGCTCACGTGCATCAAATTCACGAGTCGATTTTTCAGGATCAGTTTACGGACATAAGGTTCGTTTTCATTAATACAAGAGTATTAAATATATTTCTTTTAATATATATTCTAATTCGGTGTTATTTATGTTTGCGGTTATATATTATTTTATAATAACAATACAACAAAGAAATAATTTAAATATTTTATAAATATCAGCGCTTTATATAAAAAAAATTCTGTAGGCAGATTGAACGCGTTATTATAAGATTGCTATTTATCTAACAAATGAATATAGTTAGTGTAAGAAACTTTTTAATGCTGTGTTGCTGTTAAAGCTTATACATATATATTATATGTAATATCCAGTATGAGATTATATTTTATGAAAAACCTACTTTACCCATTATAAAGGTAAGTAATATTTACAAATAAAAATCGCTTATCATGCTACTAAAACCTCGCTATAACGTCGTATATCATAAACTAGAGAACGGTGCGGCGGCGCGGTTAGATTTACTGATAAGAAAGGGTCACAGCGAACAAACGACCCTCCATAAATTTGTATCTGCTTATTGGGTTACGAAATAGGAGCTTGAGATGAGCTGTCCTTTTGATGGATTGCGTTGCTTTTACGATATTATTATCATTTAAAAACTAAAGTGAAATAGGGATGCCGTATGGTCGGGTGACATTTCTTAATAATCTAATTTTTGAAGTGATTTTTGTTCTTTTTGAAGTGCACCTTGGAAGTAAGACCGAATGGTAAGCGGTAACGGGAAACAACACGACATTATTTTATGTCGTCATTCCTTCTATGTCATATATTTCGTTGCTATATTACGATAATTTAAAAATAAGAGAATTATTTTAATGTAAATAAAATATAAGAAAATAATATTTATTTTGAAATAGTATGGAATGAACAGCTGTCAATAAATAATTAATTGGGAATGTGTTTCAATGTGTTGTTTTGTTGAAAACATTTTTTGTCATAGTCTTGTTGTCTTTTATTAAATAGATGACAAACCTCTTTGGTATCTTTAAATGTGTCCCATTTAAATATTATATCGGATGTTGGGTTGTCACTCGAATTTGAATGTGAAGTGACGGTGTAGCTTCCAAATCAATAACTTTGTTGCGTGGGCACAGGATAAGCATTGTATGCACGAATGAGACGATAAAGGCAGTAAAACCATAATAAACAAACAATCTTCCAGTTTTTTTTGTTACATGTGACTTATAAGGTGTTTTTTACTACTTAACTAGTAATGATTAGAGTTGTTTTTTTTATTTTACCCGGGAGGGTAAACCACTCTACTGCACCTGATGGTAAGTGATAGTAGAGCCCAAACACGATGATAGCTAATACCGTCGGGAAGAGTGATCTGCACTAGCCGCGCCTGCCTTGCCGACCTGCAAGATGCCTCTCCACGCCTTGTTTCAAGGAAAATCGTCTATTCTAACCACAAGAAGAGTAAAGACAAATAAACAAGTTTGACAATGGAGTTATGATTTATAATATATTGGTTGATATTAAATACTGCACTGATAAAATTAGAAACTTAGAAACGATAGCACATAATTAAAATATTTCTTCTTAAGTGGTTTATGTTGATATCGACATATTGCGTAATATTATTACTTTCTTTCTGTAATTCAATATATATTTTGTGGATTACCGCTCTAAAGTAATTAAAGTTAAGATTAAAAATGGTAATGGTGCCTAAATTACCTTGAATCGGAGAGTTTTATCGAAACCATAAGATAAGCAACACTGTACCAGTATAAGTGTCGTATTTACGATTCAATAAATATATAAGACATCATTACTTATGTGCATTATACTCGTAATGATAGTCATGCTTATCATACTAATATTATACGGAGGTAAATTTAGTATGTTTGTTTCATACCGGTTTTATGATTGATACTTGGTGGTAGAGCTTTGTGCAAGCTCGTCTGGGTAGGAACCACCCACTCATCAGATATTCTGCTGCAAAAAAGCAGTACTTGGTATAATTGTGCCCCGGTTTGAAGGGTGAGTAAGCCAGTGTAATTACAGGCACAAGGGATATAACATCTTAGTTCCCAAGGTTGGTGGCGCATTGGCGATGTAAGCGATGATTAACATATCTTACATCGCCAATCTCTATGGGCGTTGGTGACCACTTACCATCAGGTGATCCATAGGCTCGTCCGCCTTCCTATGCAATAAAAAAAAATAAACATCTCACGTTATTATAATTTACTAGCTTCCTCCCGTGTGAGTGTAGGAGTTGTTACCCTATGTCCTTTTCCGTAAAATTTCTTTTAATTTGATTTGTAGTAGAGTACATAATAAATTCAATAATACGAGATTGTTAAATTTCAATAATTTAATCAATTATCTGACCATCCTCATGCAAGGGTTGGAGTCGACGGATGTCTCTCATACATTATTCAAGAACGCTTGCAGGATAATCGTCTTTAGGTTGACCATTTCTGTTATTTTTACGGACATTTTCCTGTTTGACTTGAATATAATTTGACTTGACTTTCAATCATATCTTCTTAATTTAATTTTTATTTATTTAAGTAACAAAGTCAGTACGTATATAAAAGTGGGTAAATAAATTTTAATATTCTTCTTATTGACAAAACATTGTGCGTTTTGGATAGAAGTACAGTAAAGTACCATCGATCTGATCTAATGATGAAACCAGAAGCCAGAAATGAGATAACAGAACTCTTGAATTAGAACATTTGGTTTAGTTGTGTCGACTTTAATAGATTACACTTAGTAAATACATTAAAATGACGAAAATATTCTAAGCTAAAGAATTTGTACGCTAAATAATTCGAGTACACTCTACAGCACATTGATATCCTGTGCAGATTAAAATGGTTTTAAAATATAGTTTAGCTAAATATTTTAACATAGTTTTTGACGTGACAACGTCTAATAAATCGATGAACGCTGGCTGCATGCACGAAAAAGGATGACTCATTGTCCCGTTACGCTGATTGTACGCTTGCGCCGCATCTATCTGTTATGACGTTGTCACGTCAAACTATCGTCCTTAAACCGACTTTACAGACAACCATTTTTTTATTTTTAAAGATTGTTTTTTATTTTCATCATAGTCAACCTACTCAAGTTCGATATTGTTTGTTAGTCAAATAAGCTATTGTACATGTTAACATTTGATATAAGGTTGATGGGTGACTTGGGAACTTGTAAAGAAAGTTGAAGTTGGGTTTGAGTGAAAGTTCTTCTTGCTTCGCAAAATTTTCTATTTGTATACCTATATCTTGTCCTATAAGAAAACTAGAGCAGGTTATAGAGGCTTATATCAAAAGCTTTTTGTTCGACGCTTATACTGCTCGGACCTTTATGGTAATAACGTAAAGCTATATAGCATACTAACAACTTTAATAAACGAATTAGGAATGTGACGCAAAATAAATTATTAAAATGTTCTTTACGTAATACATGGTAATACACCTAAGGTTTGCGCGTTGATTAAATCTCCGACCTTATAATATGGATATTTAATCCATACATAACAGAAATATTATATTTAGTATGAAAATATAATATTTAGTATTATATGATTTTCGTTTTAGTTATATTAAACCCGCAGCTCTTTCTTCAATAACGAAGGGTATTGATACAGCCTTTCATCCTTTTTATATGTATATACCCAAGGGGTTTATTATTCAACAATCCTTAATTAGTGCTGACCTACTGTATGAAAAGAAATCGTTTGTAAATTTTCATGGTGCTAGCCTCAGTAGTATGTGCTGTACGTTGATATATCAGTCAGTCAGTACAGCAGTAACAGCCTATGAATTTCCCACTACTGTGCTGGGCTAAGGCCTCTTCTCATTTTGAAAAGAAGTTTTGGAGCTTACTCCACACCGCTATAATACACATGTGACATAATTTCAGTGAAATTAGTCAATTAATCTTTTATATAATTATACACATAATACGGATGGCAAATAATGACTGTATAAATACATAGTAAAAAATGTTATGTTATGTTTTAAAATAAAAAATAGCAATAACTTTATATTTATTGTATATATTTACATTAAAACCTTAACTAAATACAAATAACGTTTAAAAATAATTATTATACGACTTGGGACCGCGTGGAATGGTGGCAAGAATGCTAGCAGCATTTCCCCTTTGCTTATTGCTTATATATAACTTTATTGCTGTTATTTGTTGTTCAAATGATAGTCATCGAATGTTATTGTTTACATTGACATTTTATTGTATTTATATCCACTTTGTCATTGGACCAATTGAATGCGCAACGGAAATCGTAACCTGCGAAATGTTTTTAAAATGCTAATAAAGTAACCTTTTGTAGATTTATTTCAGTGAAAACAATTATATTTGTTCAGTCTTATGATTTACGAAAATTAAAAGAAAAACTTTCCCAGTATACCGATTATCTCTGAAAATAATTTCATTGAAAGTGTGCCTTAGACGGAACTTCATTCAAACCCATAAACACTAAGCTAGTAAGTACTGTTTTTTTTTAAATATTACATGACACGAAATACTTGGGTTTTTTTAATTGCTCTTGTCAGGAACGGAAGTAAATATAAATTAAGGGGTCAAAATGGCATTCAGTAATACAAAAAGTATACTACCCTTGAGTAAGGTGCAAAGCAAGGTGTAATATTTCATTTTCTAATTAAAATAATGCATTTGTGACTAATTTCTTACATTTCCAGTAGTTGACACAAAATATTCCATATGAAAGCTTGTTTTAAAAATTGATTTTTATATTAAGTTATTTAATTTTATCACACTGGTTAAAAAGCTGATTGTGAAAGTGTTTATGAATGATACATATATGTTAATTATTGTATCGTACTATTATTTGTCATTATTTTGTCAACTCTATATTTTCACGTGTGTGTACATACAGGTGTGTGTAGTATGTTGGAGATCTAATAAATCAAAAAAAGCTTCGAAGCTTTTAGGTACAACGCAATTCCATCCAATCCATTTGAGGTATTTAATGATGTTTTCAACGACCACAAAACTAGGTCAACCTAGATTTAAAACAGCGATATAGGTTAATATCTACATAGTGAAATCGTTTCGTGTAATAAAAATATAGAAGATACTTAAATTATTACGACGATACTAAGACCAAAATGTGTGTTGACATCTAAAAGTATTTGAATTAAGAATGTAATATGAAAATAGAATATGCTACAATCTAAAAGTATTCTTTATTCAAACGTGATGCATGTAATCTTATTTATGGGCTATTGGACATGATTAATAGTCCATTGAATTAACTAATGTTTTATAGATTTGGTCACAAAACAATAGGAACGGAACATTCGATTGCGTTCACGTATAGCGCTCAATCATACATTGCTAGATTACGTGTGACGGTTTGAATTATAAATAGTATATCATCCGGAATAATACAGATACGATTATTATTATACAATTTTATATTTGATTTATAGTTAAATTGACAATTAATAGTATGTATTCTATATGCAAATATATTATAATTTTTTATTGACTTTCAAAGAGCGGAGTCACATTGTGATTATGTTGCTCTCGTATGTATTCTTACATAATTGTATAATAACTACAAACGACTAACATCATTGTCAGTATCATCTTCGTTCAATCGTTATACACTGCTGGACATCAGCTTCCTACCTACCGCATGCAGTCGGTTACCTACTTCAAGTCATATAATAAAAATAAATTATGTATTTTTAATTTATTTAGGCCAGTTATATTATATATTGTATGCATTTCGAGACTGGCAGAAAAACACATTCGTAAGAAATCGGGGAAAATCAAAATAATAGAGTAATATTTGCATGATCTTATTTATTTTAATTGATATAAGTATGTACTATGAATAAATTAAAAACTTTGAGAGCAAAGCGATTATGATTCTTTGAAATGATTAGGTTGGTATATTTTACTACTGTACAATAGTATATTATGTAATGTATAGTATATTATATAACATAATCACACAAGTACCTTTTGAAATTCGGGTATAATCGTAAATTTTCAGAATCCTCTTACAGTTTCCAAATTACAAATTCCACGGGATCATTAGGGCTGAATTAATCAACGGGCAGATAGCCCTTCCTTAAACCAAGACGCGCCCCGAGCCCTTAAATTGTATTGTCAAACCAACACACGGCCCTTAGTGAAATAGCTTTTCTAATCGCCATGTGTTACTGAATCGTAAACCAACTTACAAATCCATCGCCACAGACTAGATTTTTGACTTGAACGACAAAACGATTTTAACCAGCATCCGAATAGTAAAGTATGAAGCTTAAATTCAATGGCAGAGAGTAAATTTGTATCGAGTATATGAGTATGGTATGATTCTAAAGCGCACCGCCACTATCACGTAATTAAGTACCCAGACCTGATGCTCACCCAACCGTAAGGGGACAGTTGTCTGAAATAGTTGAGAAGTTCAACAAAGTTTAAGTGGATATTAGAACACGAACTTTATATTTATGATCTTAAGGTACATATTCAATTGAAAATAGTAAAAGGATTTCGAGTGGTACAGTAGGCAATTGGGGTAATGGGAGTCCATATAAATTACTGTTTTCTTTGGGTACAAATTAAGTATTCGAATGTACGTAGTTAGCGGACAATGTCCTGTAAAGTGGGTACCCTTGAAATATACCTAGATTTAATTTAAAAAAACTCATGGACAAACGGTGTTTGAAATTTTAATTTTGAAAATTTCAATATTTATTTAATGTATTATTAAATTTATTTTACATATTTGTTATATTAATATTTATTGCAAGGTATCAATTTATTTCGAATATACTGTATGGTTAGGAGGTACTTTCACTCATATACTTTGGCACTGCGAGAACTCTTACACCTAAGTGACGCCAATCATAATATGATACAATAGCTGTTTTAATGTTTAATTTCTTTCTTTACAGACTTTTGATATAATACCAATAATGCGTCAACTGTTTGGCATGTCAGAAATGTATATTTTTACAGCAACAGTTTTTATTTACTATTAAACACTCATATAGATCAATCATTTTAGGTGATAATTTGATTAGCTTATTATTCAATAAAAGACTACTTTCAAGTACCAAGTTGTTCGCATGTTTTGGGATCATAAATTGATAGTTGCTTAATAATACAAAATTCAACACATTCGATTGATCAAAATTATTATGTATTTTTAAGAGGAATCTTAACTAATAACAAACGTATATGTTATTTACGCCGATTAATTTCATGAAGAGTTTAACACATATTAAACATTTCATATTGAAATATATTTCAAACTGTCTATATACCAATTTCTATGGTTGATTAACTTGTCTGTTGTTCTTGTTGTATTTGTGAAACTCGTATCCCTCGTATACTATATCGACGTAAAATAGCTTAAGTTGTAATGATTGCGCTTAAACGCTTTCGTCTCGGACTACTACTCCGTAACAGTCTACAACTCTGCAGGCTTTAGTTGAAATCTCATTTAGAATTTTACACGAACTCCATATATCTCTGACAACGGGATTACAAAGAAATAAAACCATATACACGAACAAACCCATTGGAAAACAATGTCGTTGTTTTATTTACGAAACATTATTTTGCACACTTACATTATACTTATCCTACATTTTTAAGACTTTTAGCTTACAATATTGTATTGTCGATTGTAGATTGAATTGTCTTAATCTATTATCAGCGCTACTCTGAATTATTTAAAGATATACTTCGAAGCGGAAAACATAAACTTCCCCGCGTGATGTACGCGTATTTCGTACTAGTTCATGTCATTTTCTATACCCCTGACAATTTGTAAGCAATATATAATGATCGGTGGAGTAGTTAAGACGTAAAAGCGTAACAAACAAACTCACTTTCGTATTTATAATTTTAAGTTAGGATAAGGGTAGTTATCGAAATAGCTCAAGCCTGTGTTGCCAGACTATACAATTTTAATATTCCTAAATTTGTTTTGAGGATAATCGCTACAAAGCTGGTTTCCGAACTTTGTAGTCGTTAGTTTTATTTGTTAATTTGTTATGGAACCCCGCTCGCGTTGATTCGCCCAGCGCTTTACGGTTATGGGATTTGAGGACTCAAACTTTTCTCGTTAAGATAAATGCGGTCGGCTAGCTTTAAAGGGATTTTACAAACAAATTTTAGAAATTTCATGTATTGAACTAATATGATACAAATATTGATATTCTTGAATATTCGTGGTATCATTATCGCATCAATTAAAACAGTAAAGTAGAAAGTTGGTGACAACTTTGTTCGTAACATGTTTGACTTAATTTGTGAAAATTGCCCGCTGACTACGGTTAATAGAGTTCGTCTCAATTTCCCGTCGTTACGAAACTTGGCTTTTCAGAAATAATCACATTCCAAACTTTGCTATCCGCGTTTAATATTTCACTTTGCGTTACATTAAGGATTAAATAATGCCGCATATAAAAACATTTCCTGACATATTAACTTCAAAACGATCGAACTTATTCTAAATACAAATAAACAATAAGAAAAGACAGATCACCTAATAAAGATTCTTATTATTGCGCGAAAATCGGACTCCCACGTTATTGGATCCGACATGCCGCAACAAAATAAATACTTCAAATAAATTATCTGTTTCCAATAAAATAACATCCTTACTACGCTTCGTGAAACACTTTGTAGGATTGTTAAACGATTTTGAATTAAATATGTATTGGAAGAAGACTGCTAATCCATTGTAATCATTTCGATGTAGCGATTTGCCACGTGGCGCGAGTTAGAACGGGCGTTGGTGTATTTTTCAAAATCTATCCTCCGCGCTTAATCGAGCGCGGGTAAACATGGTATTTTTCGCCGCTCGCAAAAATATTGATAGGGTAAGTCGCATTGTGTTAGATCCCGGAGATGGGGTTCTCACGAATATGTTTTCCAAGACTGGAACCATTAATCATGCATTGAGTGCTAGCACAATACGCCTAATGGTTGGTTTTGTCGCGAATGAACCTCTGATGGGTCTATATATTCCTAAATGTACGGTAGCAAGGCAACAATGAGGGGAGTTTTGTCTTAAATGCTTCGCCATTTATCATATTTCAAGTAAGAGTACAATCTTTGAAAATGTAATTAATGATAAGTATGATTAAAACGCCTCTGGCTACTTCGAGTCTATCTATTAGTATACAATGAATAGTTATTTATCATGAAAGGTTTATGAGAGAAGACCTTGTTCCTTTTGCCGTAAGGCTTATCATTCAAAAGTTTAATAAATATGGTAAATACATAACGGAAAGATTAAAAATGGTCCGTGACGATCAATCAAATGACATGGCCGGCGATACGCAGTCTCTTATTTGCATAACGATGGCTTTGAAAAAATATAGAGATTTTTCGATTGTTAAATATGCTTACCCATCTTCAATTGTAAATGTATTTTTTTCAATACAAAAATAGGAACCCATTTCAATTACATTAATAAAAACATAATTTGTAGGTACACTATAAATTACATTTAAAAAAGGATAAAATATGAAGAAAAAAAATTATATCAATGAATAATATTAAAATAGGTGAGTTATACTCACCCAAAAGTTCAACAAAACAAAAACGGATAGTTTTTCCATTAATAAACAAGATATTTTTGAAGTGAAAACTTCTTTAGCGGCGTTGTGCACTTTTTTGTGATGGGTAAAAAATGTTTAACTCGCGTCAGGTCACGTGACTGAAAACGTGATTAACAATTCGTAAGACGGATTCTGAAGTGTTAAATTTGTTATGTTTGTTTACGATAACGCAATAAATAAATATTGTATATTATCACATAAATGATAGTACTTTTATACTGATAATAAAACAATTCGTGCAATTTTTTTCCCTAACCATTCCAAAATATCAAAAATACACAACGTTAATATTCAAGTTTCCATTTCTGCCGGCACTCCCGGAATGCAACCCATTGTGTTTTTTTCTATATTACGTATTGGTAAAAGTAATAGAATGTGATATTTCCGCAAATGTTTATTTTCTTACTAACTGAGAAATTCAATAGCAACTAATCAATTTAATTTGAAGGACGCTCCTCCGCGTTCCCTGTCATTTCACAGCTTGTTACGATCCACAAGATTGATCGGGCGGCTACGAACCGACTCAAATTGTAGATCATTTTAATATTTGACGCTGACAAGCGCCCACTCACGCTAGTGAAACTTGCAACTTTGTAGTTATGTCTGTGAAAAATATAAAATCATAAATCATAAACTAATCTGAGGCTAATCTTGGAGTAAATGTATTTATTATATTTTTTAGGAAGCTAACATTATAAATTAGGAAATATATTTTCATATTGCTGCTTTCTAAAAAATAATGATGTAATTTTTTTTATATATTTATTGTATATATATTGTATATTTCTCTTATTCATTTTCTTAAACAAGAAACTCTTCTATCGCTGGGCGAAGGTTTTTAGGATTTTATTAAAGTCTTGGCGCTGATAGAATTCGTTATGAATTAAACGACTGGCATAAATCTAAGAAATATACAATTTGCTTCGATAAGTACTCGTACCTACTCATTATTTTATTAAGGAAGACAGACGAGCCACTTAATGGTAGGTCCACAACTACTTCTTATACCGTCATTGCGCTGTCATCCACGCCGTCTAAGATCTTATCTCCATTGTAGCTGCAATTATAGTAAATCACTCATCACTCGATTAAAAATATCGGTTAGTGGGTGGTATCCAAAGGGATGTGAAAATCTCGACCACCGGCTAAAAAAAAAATTAATTTAAAAACATTGTGATAGCGAATATTTCCGACAAATATTTACACCGACAAGTATTTTTTTTACTTTTAAAACGTCTATTATTATAAATGCGAAATGTTTCGTGTTCGTTGGTTTGTCTGTCTTTCTTTGGGGCAACAAAGAAACAACGTATTGTCATGATATTTTGCATACGTTCAGTTTATGGATAATAGAGTGAGTTTTAATCACCAAAAACTTCGCAGATAAAAGAAATATTCGTTACTAACTAATCAAACTTTAAATATTGTTATTACTTATCAATGAAGTCATTTACATACCTATTGTTACAATACAATTGATTTTGAAGTTCAGAGTTTTGACGGCCCTTTGGCAAATACATTTAAAATCATTTTTTTTTATAGCATAGGAAGGCGGACGAGCATATGGGCCACCTGATGGTAAGTGGTCATCAACGCCCATAGACATTGGCGTTGTAAGAGCTGTTAACCATCTCTTACATCGCCAATGCGCCACCAACCTTGAACTAAGGTGTTATGTCCCTTGTGCCTGTAATTACACTGGCTCACTCACCCTTCAAACCGGAACACAGCAATAACAAGTACTGCTGTTTTGCGGTAGAATATCTGATGAGTGGGTGGTACCTACCCAGACGAGCTTGCACAAAGCTCTACCACCAAGTGCAAGTGCATTTAAAAAGACAAGGACGTAGAAATTATTTTCTAGATATCATGATCAAAATAATAAATCAAAATGATAATTATTTCGGTAAATTATTCTTTCTAATATATAAGAGTGAAGAGTTTTTTGTTTGAAAACTTTCAGCATCCAAGCAAATTTATTAAAAAGGTAAAAAAATAACATCGACCCACGAGGCTAAACATTTTAGTAACACGGGTGAATCCACGCAAAGCATCTACTGATTAATAAAATTTTATGAGAAAATAATCTACAGTATTTCATCCACATAATGGGAAAAAAGAAAGTATTAGAAACGTAACCATATTAACTGTAGTAAATATTTCAAGTATTAGATGATTGATGGTTTTGATAATACGGCTATCAAATTATAATCATAATTCTGTGTTTGTTTGTGTGCGGTCATATCGCGTCGGCGCAGGCGTTCAGTGTAACGCCGCCTAATTGATCGGTTGGTCAACGTATCACAAAATATAAATTTTACCTTGTGGGGAAACATTTCAGATCTTGAACCTTAAAACCTTACCCATAAGACTCAACTGAGTAATCAAAAGGTTTACATTCAGCAATATTTAAAATTGTTAATGTACCCCCTACAATATTACTCTCGACTGATTCGGAGGCCTCTAACACAATGTTGGTCTTTAGGTTATTGGAGATAAGGCTTACAATGCTGTGAGGGTTAATTTAACATTATAATGTCAATGTTCTTATTTATATTCAAATGAAGCTTATACAAACTATTAAATCAAACATATCCGTCTTCTGTTGGTGCGATAAAAATAATTACGTATTAACTTTCCACGCCTTATGTGTGCTCGTAACCGTTTATAATTATAGATTTTAAATGATTCCTGTTGAAATAAGTTGAAGTAAGTGTAAGTAAATAAGTATATAATTGAAATGCAACTGAGTGTCCGCTATTAGCAATAGTCTAAACTCTAACCTGACCTAAAGTTTAGTTGGAGTAATTTTTGCGACATTGATGATATACGAATATTTTAAGCTATCGAAATATGTATACGTTTTAAAACTTATTTAGAGCTTAGAGAAATCACTAAGAACAGGCTTGTTTTTTTTTCGTGGGATATTAGTATTTATTGGTTTTGTAAAGCTCAAAATGTATCAATTTTCCCATTTTTGTAACATTTTTCAGTAAAAAAAAAAACAGCTACAGCTTACAATTTGTTTAGATTTTTTATGTACTATTTACAATTTTACGGTGACATAAACAACTAATAACTCCAAGGGTTTTGTCTTTTTGTAAACAGAACTATCCTATACGAGTACCAGACACGACCAGAGTGTTACCAGTCACTTTGATCCTGGTTTCGTGGATCAACCAATATATTGTAAATAATGTTAACTGTATATTATTAATATTGTTTTTTTATTTATAATGGTAGAAAGGAACTACCTGATGGTATTTCGTCACCACCACCCATGGAATTGGCACTATAAAATATTTAAACCACCTTTATTTACATCGTGATCCAGCATGATAGCTGACGAGCCGGTTGGCGTGGTTGGTAAGATTCTTGCCTTTCACGCCGCAGGTCGTGGGTTCGATTCCCACCCAGGACAGACATTTGTGTACATTTGTGACATTTGTGAACATGTCTGTTTGTCCTGTGCCAGACACAGGACAAACAGACATGTTCATGTGTAATTATCTATATAAGTATGTATTTATAAAAGAAAAGTAGTATATCAGTTGTCTGGTTTCCATAGTACGAGCTCTGCTTAGTTTGGGAACAGATGGCCGTGTGTGAAGAACGTCCCAGCATAGTCCCAGCATAGCTATGATATTATGCTCATACCCTTCAAACCAGAACACAACAATAAGTAAGTATTGTTGTGTTCTTACCCAAAAGTGGCACTTACCCAGACAGGCTTGCACAAAGCCCTACCGCCAAGTATAAATGAGAACAAATGAACGAATGAAAAACAAAAGACATTTCTTTTTGTATATTATACATAATTATATAGATAGGTAAATTCTTGACAGCTTATTTATTACTCTAATGGAGAGATTGTGTAAAGACGTCAGCCAGCTGTAATGTACGTTGCACGACTTGTTCGTATTAAGGAGATTATCTGAGAACCCGCCGCGCTGAATTTTACATTTTTGGCGCTACTGTCGCAACGGTCGAGGCTCGGGCACTGTACACGCACACATATACGTAGGCAGAGTGGAGTCGTTGAACTTCGGAGTCTCGCAAACTAACTTTTACTTTATTGTCACTCATTTTGAAATGTTGTCAAATACTTGTCAAAAATTTTACTTATTATAATTTTATTATTTTAGTTGCACAATACCTACAAAATATAATTAGGAAGACTATATATGCCTGGGCACGTTAGCTAATAAAATAAAACTACGATATAAGTAATTATATATACTAATATTTATAAATACTTAAACAACCCGTCTTGACAGGTTTTTCCTGATGTTTCCAAGATTTTCGTGAAAAACAGCTATTCTTGGACTTAGAATATATTCTAATAATAGTACGAATTCACCTAAGCGAGCGCATTTTATAAATACGATAATATACAAATTTTCAAATATTGACCGATTCCGTTCGTTGAAAAACATTTTCTTTACAAACATTTACTTTAAAACTTTTACTATCAACTTATAACGCGTCATTACACAATGTATATAAAATATAAATTGTCGCTAGATTTACCTATAGGCATGCGTCATATATATGAATCTATTCACAATCATCGACCTTACTAGAAGTACTTAAAGACTATATTTGCCTGGGCACGTTAGCTAATAAAATATAATTATAAGTTATTTTTTATATTATTGCTTTATTTTTATTTACAATAACAAATGATATATTTGAAGTTTTATCCGTCCGATATATCAAAACGAATTAATATAAAATAAGCACTCTTTCTAACCAATAGGAATAAAGCGGAGTAAAAAGGATAGCATTATGGTACGGAAATCTATTACACAATCTTCGACCTTACTTATTAAGTACTTAAAGACTATATTTGCCTGGGCACGTTAGCTAATAAAATAATACGACGAAATAAGTAATTATATATTACACAAATATTTCAAATTAAACTTCTAAAGAAAAATGTATAATTCCTGTTTTTGTTCAAAACACTATTTATAAATATAAGCACGTTGTTTAGTTCTTCGTTATGAATGAACATAATAATTTGAATTTTTAGCAGGCCGAGGTGGCTCAGTGGTAAGAACGCGGCAATTTTCAAACTAAGTGAATACGAGTACGATACTCTTATATAAAAAAAATAATAAATAATTTATTTAACAACATTTATTCTTAAAAACATAAAATATATAAATACATAATATAAAAAATTAAAAATCCAATTTACAAAATTAACCTTTTATCTATTCAAATTTTCAAACTAAGTGAATATGAGTACAAATCTCGCTCTTATATAAAAAAAAAAATAGTTTATTTTACTACATTTATTCTTTAAAACATAAAATATATAAATACATAATATAAAAAAATTAAAATCCAATTTACAATGCAGCTTACTATATATATAAGCGTGGCAACCTACTAAGTTGAATTGAATTCCTTAGTCTCATGCCACTGCTTTGCTTAGAACATTAGCTCTAGTTAGATGTTATCGTTGTATGCGTGGAAATGGCAGAAGAACCTAATGATTTTGTCAGATGCGCCATCACGCGTTTCGTTATTTGCATAAATGGGATTTGGTCATTTTTATAGCGTCGAGGTGAGTGGTTTGGTGTAAGTAAACTTCTTATTGATGTCGTAATGTGGAATGCTTAATGTGGAATAATAAATAAATAATGACGAATGTGAATGCTTTATTAAAAAACGGGACTGGTATATAAACAAAAAGTGAAATAAAAATAGACCAATAGGAATATAAGAAAAAAATATATATAATCAATATCGACTGCGAGCGTCTTGTTACAAATAAACAGAGTTGTATAAGAGTTGTTTCAGATAAGCAGTTCTTTTCAACTATTCATTGATCATTGTTTCAAATGATGACGTCATATACATGTAAATATACAAAGCCGAGATGGCCCAGTGGTAAGAACGCGTGAATCGTGAATTAACCGATGATCGTGGGTTCAAACCCGGGCAAGCACCGCTGAATTTCATGTGCTTAATTTGTGATTATAATTCATCTCGTGCTTGACGGTGAAGGAAAACATCGTGAGGAAACCTGCATGTGTCAAATTTCATTGAAATTCTGTCACATGTGTATTCCACCAACCCGCACTGGAGCAGCGTGGTGGAATGAGCTCCAAAAAAAACCTTCTCCTCACAAAGAGGAGAAGAGGCCTTAGCCCAGCAGTGGGACATTCACAGGCTGTTACTATATACATGTAATTCTATGAAATTGTACTGCACGCCGTCTTACTGGCCCGGCCCGGTCGCTGGTGGGCCAACCTTTATGCATGTGAATTATATGAAGCCGTGTAGCCCCAAGAACCACCCTGTAACAAAAAATATGTACATGAAACTCATGATGATAATAGTATTTATTTACTACTCCCACCTTGCCACTGTGCTCTTTTTCAAAAGAATTTCTACATAATGTGCATCAAAATATTTAATAATACCAAAAAGGAGAGTTACCAATTCAAATTTATAAATCAATACCATTCCAATAAACTCTTTCTTAGGCAAACTTGAAAAAGTAGGTAACAAGGTACTAAGGTAGTACTTTAGTACATATGATGCTATTTAGATTATATTTGATTCAAATAATATGTTATATGTCTACAATTTCATACACAAATTCTTTATTATGACTGTGATTTAGTGTAATATAATATAATGGAATGTAATAATGAATTATTTAAATTAATGATTGGTTTAGGTTGGAATATTTGCATGTCATAGACTAAACATGTGTATTATCATAGAAAAATAATGCTTAGAAGGATAGTGTCATATAAAGTTTCGCTCAAAATTGAAGCTACTTGAATGAAATAGATATATTTGGAACGAAAAAGTCTAAAATTCACTTGAATTAACAAGTGATTTGTTTCAATTTTAATTAATAGCAAGAGCAATTGTTATAATTTATTCTAATTTTTGTTAAATAGGAAGCCAACGCTGTATACAATTTAGTTTCTTATTGTAGAGTACAATCATAAATATCTTAAATATAAAAATTGCATACCTCACTTATAAGCTAAATTAACATGCATATGAAAATATTGTATTGTTATTATACTATTATAATAGTATTAAAATAAAATTAATTCTAATCAATAAATATTTAGTTCAGGTTATTTGGAATGGTTAATAATAATTTTAATGATAAATTCGAATCTAGATTCTACTAAGAATCCAATTTTGTTATTTTTTAATTAAAAACATATAAAAGTTCATTCACTATATAAATATCCTGAATACAACTTAAATATTTTTTTTTGTAAACACAAAGTTATTGAAATCCTGTTTTTTAAGTGACAAAGAAATTTTGATATATTGTGATAATCGTTTAAAATTTTTGCTTTATTAAAAAAACCTTTATTTATCATCAATACAAGCGAATATTACTTAATTGTCGAGACACCAGTCATGATCAAGACCATTTTTAATAACATTGTGACCGACGAAGCGGTTAGAAGTTTTTACAATGAAACCAAAAGTTTTGTTATTTGTCGAGTGTCGACGGGACAGTCTAAACATCTCAGTCTGCTGCTGTGTTTGTTTGCTTGGGGTTGATTTGTATACACAGACGGACCGCGCCTCGACTTCATTATAGATAATAATAGAATCAACCTATTTATATGTGTAGCTTCTGTGTGCATTTATGCGAATAATAAATATATATATATGTAGGAATTTTAGTATGTAGGTAATACAAAACAACATACAGCAAAAATTAACCATTTCTCGACTTGGTCGTATAATTCCAGTTAAATCTTACTACTGCACTTGGATTCTTGATCTACATTTGTGTCTTTTACTCTACTAAAACGTATTTAAAATTCTTTCTAATGAGCTAATATCATTAAGTTGAATCATCTTGATTACAGCTTGGGGTGCAAATCTGTATAAACAATATTGTATTTTTTATGTTAAAAATATCACACTTGAGTGTAAATGTTATCTGTTTACATGTAACATATGTCAAAATATAATATATATTATATATTATGTTCATAAAAAATGAACGAGTATATGGAGCAGAGCACAGCTATGGTCTCTTGTTTACATATAATACGCATATTGTTGAAGGAAATCATTTTAGGTTTTAATATTTACTTCTGTATCGAAATATATATTGTTGGTATAGAATTTGTATTAATAAGAAGCAAACATTCCGTATTAAATTCTAGTTACAGTAGTGTCGTCATTTCTTCGATCTGAAATTCTCGATAGCCGTTTTTTTTTAATTAATCTGTATTTTTTTCTGTATTTACTAACCTCGATTTGATGCGTCGAGTACCTTATATTATTTCATACCAGCCAAAGTCCACCCTTACGAGGTTTTTGTAACAAAAATGTCGTGTCATGTGACTCTGTCGGGGTGCGCGACAGTTTATCCGCTTGTTTGTCGGCCATGTTGTTTTTTGTGGAATTGTTTTGTAGCGTAATAAAATATAGACAATTTAAACTTTTTTAATTATTTAACTACATGCCAAGTTTTATTTAAATATTGCTTTTTTAAAATAAATCCAAAATTTTCGCCCTTCATCGGAACCTATACATCGATTTTCAACAAGTATTCAATTATTAGTTGTGGTTTATTGAGTAAGCTTGTCTTAAAAAAACAGAAACTTTTAATTATTATAAAAACTAAAAAAAAACTTTCTTTACTTAAATATTTGGTTGAATAAACCTAATTTGTATTTTTAGTATATTTTAAGACACTAAATAAATTTAAGTAACCTCTGTTTATAACTAATCTAGACCCTTAATATATTATATCGCCGCGTCATTGGGCGGATGTTTAGTGTGGTGACGCGATATTTGATAGTCATGATGTCACAACTATAATTTCGGGATACAGTGCATAATAGATGTATACATAAGCGACGCGGATATATACTTTATTAGCAAGGACATTAAGGCTAAAATCAAATGTACAATATTTGCGTTGAAATTGATTTTGCTAATTAAATAATGGGTGTCTTTTAATAACAGATAATGAATTTATGTCTGGTCATTTATTTTTATTAAATTTTAATATTCAATGTTATTAAGATATTATTTTTTAACAATAGACAAACTAAAACGCATTTTATGTGATATGTCAGTTGACGCTAAACCACGCCATTGTGCATCCCCTCATTTCGTATCAAAATAGTTTTATTGTTAGCTTTGATATAAATGTATAATATTTTATTTACTTTTATATTTTACGTAATTCTCTAATACTTTTATCTATTGTTGTATAAAATGGTATTTTTGAATGTATCAATAAAATATCGCAAAATAATAAGTCTATTATTATTTTACGTAGTAATAATATTAACGGTCATAAATCAGTTTTTAAAAACAAATTTACTTTTTATACAAACAATATTGTCTATGCTGTATACCGATGACTAGTTCCTTTATCTGGAGCCAGTCCTGGTCGATCATCGAGTTTATATAATTAAATAGAACAAGATTTATTTGTACAGGCTGTTTAAAAATAGAACTAACGGAAACGGTTTGAATAATCAATGCAAGCAGCATTGAAAAGAATTGCAAGCTTAAAAAGGCATGTAATTCTAAAACATGAGGAAAATGCTTGAAAATCTCAAATAAGGTAACTCTGCCTGTCTGTTTGTCTGTCGGTCCAAATAACCTGAAGTGAAATTTGTTAATGAAATTTGACATTAATCAAGCTTGTAACCTAAGTAAGTATATAAGCTACTTTTATATTCCTTATACTTCCCTCCAGACTAGCCAGCGGATCGGATACTAATATGGTAAAAGTCGATTATTTGCATCATGAGAGTAAAGTTTTTATAGGTTTTTAAGGGTTTTGTGCATGCCTGTCTGGTCAGGTACCACTCACCCACTTATAATACAATTCTTACCGTTAAACAGCAGTAAATAAATTGCTGTTACGTAGTAAAATTGCAATTAGGTATGAAATATATTATTTTCATGTACATTAAGAAATACTATAATTTGTTGTTTTTCAAATAAATAAATGTTATACTTCTGTAATTAATAAAATTGGAGTTTAACGGCCGAATACTGAAACGTCAATCAAATATTAAGTGCAACTTAATTATTTAAGAAGCCGTTAATTTGAAATTTAGTATGCGAAATTTTAAATTAACGGCTTCTCAAATAATTGAGTTGCACTTAAAATTTGAATGACGTTTCAGTATTTGGCCGTTAATGTATGAATTTTAAATAACTGCTAAATTTTAAATAAATGCTGATATAGTACTGACAGAACTACTTTTCATAGTTAAACCTATAATTGATTATGAAGAAATATTTACTCGTTTACATTCGACGCAGCCGTATAATGAGAGAGTGGCCGTAACGAGGTATGAAAGAAAATTGCCTTGTAAATACGATGATGGTAATTACATGGACCGGTTTAATTGAAAAATACTTAATCATCGGCACGTAGCGAATGGTAATTTTAAAAGCACACAATAAAGATTCAAATTACTGTTTGGCTTCTGGTATTTCGTTTATTTATTTTTTTATAGTATGTTTATTAATTTCAAACAAGTTTACCGTTTCTGAGACGAGATGGCCCAGTGTTTAGAACGCATGAATCTAAACCGATGATTCCGGATTCAAACTTAGACTAGCACTACTTAATTTTCATGTGCTTTATTTGTGTTTATAATTCATCCCATGCTCGGTGATGAAGTAAAAACATCGTGTGGAAAACTGAATGTAGCTAATTTCAAATTCTGTCACATGTGTTTCCATCAACCCGCATTGAAGCAGCGTGATGGATTAAGCTTCAATCATTCAAAGGAAACACAACACATACAAAGACAGTACATACTTACTAAATTACATATGATAGGAAAATAATACCAGACATACGGCCGAATACTGAAACGTCTTTCAAATATAAATAGGGACTTAATTATTTGGAACGCCATTAATTTCAAATTTCGCATACAAAATTTTGAAATTAATGACGTTCCAAATAATTAAGTCCCACTTCATTTTGAATGACGTTTCAGTATTCGGCCGTTAGACTACAAAAATGAACACACATTAAACCCTTATATAATTAACGTCTTACCTATATTCGTTTTGAAATGCTCATTCAATTCCGCATCAGTGGAGCTATTCTCTAAGAACATAAGTCTGACCCATTGGGGGGTTGATCTATGTCTAAGAAAGAAATCGAAAATCATCTTAAAACACGATCATGAAAAGTTTAATGAAGCTTGTAAAATGAGTACAACGCAGAAAATAAGGCTCGGCGAACAATATTACATATTTACTGATTTACAAGTTCCGCTTACCTTCCCTTAACAATGTTAGTTTAGATTTTTATGAATATTAACATCTGGACTGTAATGGTAATGTTGAAGAATCCGCACCCTTATTTCAATTTAAGGAAGTGAGCCTCCATCACGGATGTTTTGTGCTTAATATATTCTTATTACGCAATATTTTTCCTTTCTTCCCTAAATTGTGATTTAAATTTACGATTACGGGTGAATTGCTCGTTTTATAATAGGGGTGCTCCTGATCCCGGATATAAAGTTGTGGTACACTGGTTTAGTTGGTATAGAGATGATTTTGTATTTCCGATTAGTTTTCGCATATTCGCTAATACGTTTAGTAACTTAATTGATTCAATGACACAGATTTTGTTTTTACTAAAAATAATATTAGTTTTCTGAATAGTTTTTATTTAAGCCCTTCATTTGATTTGTTTTTTTATTATGATATTTATTGTCCTAGAATGAAAGCAATTACTGAACGTTGAGCGAATGATGATGTTGATATTTTTCTCAAACGGATAAACTTTGAAAGGTTTATTTTCTATTATTTGTAACATTACAGTAATCGCAATAGTAAAGTAGAGCGAAACCACACAAACACACATTACAAAATTTACAAAAAAAAAGTTTGTAACTTCAACGTCTTGGTTAGTGGAACATGAATAAGAGAGAGATCTTGTTGACTTCTTTCCTGATCGATAAATGTTTCTCATTGCAACAAAATGATATGCGATCTATTTTTATTGCAATATATTTATCACAAATTATGTTGGAAGTGCCTTTTGTATTCTAATATTAAATCGTAATTGATTCCAAGAAGGCATTAAATTAGACAACCTTCGTTATCAGGAATATAAGGTATCGTAAAAGCTTTTTCTAATACGAAAAGGTAAAAAATAGCCTTGTCTTTTCAATTTCATATACTCTATACCAAGATCAGATGGTTCAATAATCCGATAACATTATAACACAAGCCGTAAGACAGCAACTTCGAAGCAACAGTTTAAGCTATGAAGTGCTAGAGAAATCTCTGAAACTCTGATCCTACATAATAATATTAAATGCTACGCGATATTGTACCATATTGTAATGTAAATAGAGTTTAAAAATATTTTTGCGAGATATTTAATGTTAGTCAAGTTTTGTCGCAGGTGGCTAAGAGGAACTGGTAAATTGTTCCGTCTTCCTGAACAGGTTAATTATTCAAAGTTCCGCTTTAGTAACTCGGTGTATGACTACATGAATATACTAATCTTGAAGCAGATTATATTCAGACTATATTATGTGACATATATATTATACACAGGGTTCTATTTTTATATATCCAAACCTTACAATATACACGTATACGTTTCAGGGATCGATATAAAACTTTTAAATGCTACTTTAAAGCCATGAATTTTGGACTGTAAAATAAATATTTACCGTGCAGCGTAATCGACATGACCAGTTACGAAGCTAATTGAAAGCAATTTCGAAAATACGGCACTCGAACACTTAATAAACATTCGTTTAAAATATTTTAACGTCGCTCAACCGTCATGTCGAATGATGAAACTCGAATTTGAAGTGGCACGGACCTTATACTATTATGACCATGATTTGAATTTGGAAGTTACACGCAAGAAAGAAGGTAGACTAGCAAACAATAAAAAAGTCATAGCAACTCCTTATCTTAAATAGATAACTAGTACAATTGTTTTACGTCAATTAAACAAAGAAACCGCCGAATCATTCAGTATGTTACCACTAACAATGAAAATATTGTACTGCTGTGTTCCGGTTTGAATGACGGAGCCAGTATAATTATAGATGTAATGTAACATTGACAGTGTTTGTGCTGATGTGAATACTAACCTTGAGATGCGTCTTCCTTTCTATCTTATAACTAGTAATGTAGGAGGTAATTCTTACAACATAAATACTCAACTATACGATTATAGTCATTATAACGAACGAATAGAGCTCAATTTAAAAAAGAAAGATTTACGATAAGAATATTCTCTTAGTATGTACTATAAACTAAATAAGGTATCAAGAAATAATACAATTATTAAGTATATTTTTATGTCTAATACTTTTATGAGATGAATTGCTAGTTCAGCAGATAGCAGGAGAGTCTTCTCATTTCTCAAATCTCATGGTCACAGTAGTCATTCGTTTGACATGAGGTGATTACTGCGCTTGTTTATTTTGTTATTATTATATTTTATCTAAACACAATCGTGATTACCGAACGGACGTGTACGACGTCGGTATACCTTGAGAGTGATTTGGTTTTTTATTTTTCTACTTTTTGTAATTCGGATTGAGTCCACTTGATGAATTAAGCCTTGTGGACACAATAATAGTTTGGAATTCAGAACTAAATTAAATAAATATTATGAATTTTAGTGGCTACATTATATTATTATATGCATTATTTTACTGGAAAATAAGTTACAATACAAGCCGAGATGGCCCAGTGGCTAGAACGCGTGAATCTTAACCGATGAACGTGGGTTCAAACCCGGGCTGGCACCACTGAATTTTCAAGTGCTTAATTTGAGTTTATAATTCATCTCGTGCTTGACGGTCAAGGAAAACATCGTGAGGAAACCTGCATGTGTCAAATTTCGCTCAAATTCTGTCACATGTGTATTCTGCCAACCCGCATTGGAGCAGCGTGGTGGAATAAGCTCTAAACCTTCTCCTCAAAAAAAAAGGAGAAGAGGCCTTAGCTCAGCAGTGGGACATTCATAGGCTATTACTTTAAGTTACAATTGTAAAAAAAGTTTCTACTATTTCAATTATTAAGATTGTATGTTCAAACATATACATTGGTCAATTTAAACTGTAATGCATATAAATCACATTTTTCAATCTTATTTCGAAGCAAAATGTCACGAGATTGTATAGAAAATACGCAATTCAACGTAAAAATCTTGACATTTCATGTTTCTGAAATGGAGACTTGATAGTAATGTTACTGCATCAATAAGCAGGAAATACATTCGTATAGGAACGGAAAAATATCAATATTATTCTAAATAATCTAGTAGTCTTTTTATACGCTTGTATATTATAAAAGAGTATTTTTTGTTTGTTTGTGTTATTTGTGTTTTCGTTTTAAGTACTTCTAAAACAAATGAATGATGATAGGAAGATGATGACTGAGGTAAAAGCTAACATAAGCTGAATTACGAATTGGTGAAATATGTAATGTCAAACAAGAAAAATGTTATAAAGGAAGAAAATTTGAAGGAAAATGAGAAACCAATCTTACTTACTTAGTCTTATTGCCATAAATCAATTATCCAAACGTTTTCTCATTTTCTCTCGGAGCCTGAAAATTTTTAAACGCGAATCTGGATCATCGCCAGTTGATCAATCAATTTTTCAACTTTTATTAAGAACTATTGAATAACTGCAAACTGTGAGAAACTTTTAGCTCGATTGTCCTAAAACTTTTTCTTTTCTATTCATTCCTTAGAAACAGGTTCTACGTTTTTTTTTCAACTTTTTTTGTCTCTTATTTGATGTCTATGGCCAATGTCTATGGGTGGTAGTGTCCACTTACCAACAGGGGGCCCATTTGTACGTCCGCAAACGTAACATACATACCTAATATTATAATTCAATTTAGTACAATAGTTTAATATACGTACTGGTTTTATGACTAGGGTATGTATAAAAATTTAAGAATTAACAAATTGAGGGTTGATAAAAAAATCAACCAACTGAGTTTCTTTCGCTGGTTCTTCTCAGGGCTTGTTGTTTCATTTCCGAACCGGTGATAGTTTCTAGTTTGAAAATCAATAAGAAAGTGTAATACTTCAATATTGAATAAAGTACTTTGAATTGGAACAATTGCAATATATAAATTTGAAATGAATGTCAAAAAGGTAAATGAACAATACGGTACTCGGTAGCAAAATCACGGAATAACAGCGCCCGGCTGCAGTGCCTCTTTCCACTGGCGCACTCTCCTGATTGCGACTCGCGTGCCATTCGCATTTCAGTATCGATAGTAGAATCACAAAAAATATGTCCATTTTTTAACCCTCTGTCTTACCCGTCTATTTCACAAAAGATATCTGCCATCTTATGATTAAAAGAAAAAACCGGTATAGTGTTGCCTTTTTTTATTTCACTTCTTTGTACAGAAAATTTGTACACGTTGAAATAACTGCAATACGACGTCGCATTTGATAATTCCATCAAAATGTTTCACGAAGATTTCTTTCTTTTCCTTTTTTGTTCCACGTCACAACACAATATCAATGTCAGAAATAAACAATAGTGGTGAAATATCACAAAATGGCGCGCTGACTTCTTGCACGAACTTACTCTGATTGCGAGCGTACTGTGGCTTAGAACCTATATATTTAGAAAAGATAATTTTAAGTCACTATTTCATATTATCTAAGACACGTTATTATAGTAATTAAGCTGAGTTTCGTGGAATGTAAAATATTACAAAAATGTTTAAGTGTAAGTATATATTATATATTATTTTCTACCATAGACATGGACCATAGCCCAAAATCTATGGTCGGATTGGAAATATTTTTGCGTGAAATAGCTCATAGGTTTTCTCCATTTCCGGCAAAAATACAAGTCAGTTATTTTTGTTATATTCTCTTTCTTTTCCAATGGGTTTTATCCTACTACAAATTTCTCTTTTTACCATTTTCTAAGCTATCGGCACTGTTATAATATAGTTAGCTATCCTTAAAAGTTAGACATATGCCATTACGGACTTTTTTGTAGATCTGTGAAAGGGAACTATTTCACCATACATTATTTTGTTATAGTTCAAAGGGAATTTACAGCGTTTTCGATGAGAGCTCCCATCGGCTCGTTTTTTTTCCGACTTCTTCAACAATTATCGTCACATTTCAACAAATTTACAGAAAACATTAATGAATTGTACACGTAAACCTTTTTTTGAATCACTTTATCCATTGGTGAAAACCGTATGAAAATCCCTTCAGTAGTTTTTTAGTTTATCGCGTTCATACAGACAGACAGGTACCGCGAGGGACTGTGTTTTATAATATGTAGTGATAAAATAATAACATTTTTTTAGTAAAAGTAATATGAAAATAATAAACCTTGTTTAAAATACCTTATTAGTAATAAGGTATTTTAGGTAATAAGTTATTACATTTAGCTATTATATATAAATAAATCATATAATTTTGAAATTATTTACATACATTACATAATATTATTAACATTTTTTACAATTTTTGTCTGTCTGTCTGTTTCTTCCGGCTAATCTCTGAAATGGCTGGACCGATTTTGACGGGACTTTTATTGGCAGTTGGCTGATGTAATAAGGAGTAACTTAGGCTACTTTTATTTTAGAACAAAATGATAACTAAAATAAAAATGCAAAGACCAAAACAAAAAAAAACTAAATAAACTAATTAACTTTATTGTTAAATTCCACGCGGACGAAGTCGCGGGTACAGCTAGTATTATATAATATGTAAAATATTTTCTTTCCAACTGTACGTGAGAGCGATCTGGGAACATGCGCAGCATCTTAGTAATTTGAAAGCGTCGTTCGTGATGCTACGAAATAAACATATGCAACTTACATGAAGTTATATTAAACTGACTGAGGGGAACTGTACTTAAGACATTTTAAGATATATCTCATTATATTACTTACTAGCTGTGCCCCGCGGTTTTACCCGCTTATAAAATTAATAAAAATATAATGAGTAGAACCTTCCTCGATAAGAGGACTTCACCAAAATATTTTTTTAATTCGAAACTTATTGAGATTAGCCGGATCAAACAAACAAACTCTTCAGCTTTATATATTAGTATAGATTTAATTGTTTTTAAAACACTCACTAGTTCCTTTGTTTTTTTTTTAAATTTATTGTGCTGAGACAAAATAAAATACGATTAGGCATTTGATTGTTAGTAGTAATTAGTTAAATATTTTTTCATTATATAGGTTGATTTAAAAAAGAATTTAATTCGATTTTTAATCTTAACAACAAGATAAGTACTAAATAAAATTTAATGGAATATTTTGTCGAACTTTGTATCAAATTAAATTTTTCTGTCCATTCATTAATTAGGTACCTAAATAATTCACCTCCGTACGAATGACATAACCAAACATATACAGCGTGTTTACTTTTCCCCGAAGCTTTGAAACCTGATGCGACTTTATTCCATCCTTTGGTACGACTGCAGAGCAATATGCACTTGTCAACAAGGCTGTTCTTAGACTCGGCTAGGACATCAGAACGCTAAGTTGCCGGAGGCTTTGATGTCATCGTTTTGTTCAAATAATAGTGACAAAACGTCTAAAAGTGTAATCGTAGTCTCGTACTTACATACGTATCATGTTTTTTATATATACGGATACTAGCTATGGCGGCTTTTAAGGAATTACATTCTTATTTTCTCAAATTAAAATCTTCGGCTTTGTTTAGGGTCGTATCAGCGATTCGCATCGTTAAGCAGTAATTAAGCTTTATTAAGCCGATAACAAGTTAAATCTCTACAGATATACCATAATTTAGATATTCAAATATCAAGTATACCTACTGTATTATACCTATGTATATCCAGCCGCGTGGCGAATAAATCCCGAGCCCTATTGGCTTTTGCCGAGCAATTAAACAATGATAAGCTGCTTACAGTTTACCTATTGTATTCAAAAATATTGCATATTATTTATATGTCGGAATATAAACTTTAATAAAATACTATGTTATCAAGAAAGAAAACATTACACAATACGATTTTCTTTCGTTCATAAATACATCGTTAATAACCATTTTATTTTTAATATTCACTAGGTAATTGCTATGCAAAAAAAAGGCTGAAAAAACTGAGGAACTGGAGACGGTTTTTATAAAGGTACCGTTATTTAACAGATATGTGAAACATTGAAAAACAAAAAAAACGTAACTAAACTGTGATGTAAATTAATAATGATCTTTTACTGATGAAATTTGATTTGATTTTTTATCATCATCATCATCATCATCATCAAATGTGACTCATGGTTATGGTTAATATCATTAGAAAACTTTAATATACTATAAGAAATATAAAATATATATTAAATTGTAGTGAAAACACAGTATATATACGTATAATTCGATTATTGTTGCAACTGCCCGGCTAGCTCAGTCGGTAGAGCATGAGACTCTTAATCTCAGGGTCGTGGGTTCGAGCCCCACGTTGGGCGATTATCGTTTTGTATATTTTTTATTTAATTTATTTTAAATATAATACGTATTCAAATAAGCGTGAGTTTGCCTGTTGTATTTTTTGATAACACTAAAGATCAAAATTCTTTAAACACATTTATTTTACTGAAAAAGTATTCCTATTGTTTTTTTGTATAATTGTCTAATATTGTTTTATTGTATTGTAGTTACTGTTTTCATGTTGTTCCGTGGCACAACAAGCTTGATGCATTGACTTGAAGCTTGTCATGGTGGCATGGATAAACAGAACAGGTTTGAATGGAACAAACATTATTTATTTTTATTGGTGCATGTATGAGACCTGCCATCTAGCGTCTTGAATAAGAACTACGATATAGCTAAATAGTGTAAGTGACATCGAATTCTAAAAGAAGTTCTCTAGTAGTCTAAGAGATGGCAGCACTATAATTATGTTTTTTATTTTCAAATAAATTAATTATTCTTTTATTTCTGATATTATATGGTACAACATACGTTTTTCCAAAAATCAAATGATATGACAATGCTGACCGAATGTCAACCGATGCCGATTATGTAAATTCAATACATGACAAAACTCTGAAAGAAACGAATACTCGATGAAATATTTGTAAATCTTAAATATATTTACTAAAAAAAATTCACAGTAAGGATTCATTATTTAATTATAATGAACTATCTTTTATAAGTAGGTACATAAGTTACGATCAATTATTATATGCGTCTGATGTCAATATGGAAATTGACATTTAACACTTTGCAATGTTATTTGTCCGGTAGTTTTCGAAAGATTACATGATATTATTGGCCTACATAATATTTAATTTAATTAAATAATCAAATGGCGTAAAACCACTATTACTATTACGTATCTCGAACCCAACTATTGGTGCTAAAATTCCTCGACTATAAGCTTACTAGTGCGAAGTCGAAACGGGTAATAAATTGCTTAGGTATAAATTCAAAACAAACAATAGATATAAATAAATAAACATGACATGTGTTTATTTATATCATGTTTGTTTTTTTTATAATAATTGCCATGACGAGTTACATAAAAAATCTTGTTTTTATTAACTTATAAGGTATTATAATTGCGCAGATGAGAGAAGCCGGTACACATATTATAAAGATGATCTTATGTTAGGAGTCACAGAAATAATACTAGGTTCGCATTAAAAACAAAATAAACACACAGAATAACTGTCAGGCCATGTTTTGTACATGTAAAGCTTGATATTATTAATGTCCGCAATATACAAGATGCCAAAACAATTTGCTAAATTGTCCAGCTTGGTATGTTATATATATTTTGGATATAAATGAAAAAAATAATGCATTGTTAGTACGTGGACTTGATAGTAGTACGTTGGCTCTTCGTGCTAGTACCGAAAACAAAACGTTTCAACTAAATCGGAAACGATGCGTGGACACATAATACGATTAAAAAAAAAATTGTTTGAAACTACAATGAAAAGATTCGTCAGATAAACCTGTTCTGTATAATTATTGATAGTAACTACATTTAAAATAAATATTTATTTTTTAATATAAATTGAATGTAAGATTTGTAATGGTTATATTGAATATAATTATTATGTGAACAATTGTTTTATTACTTTAAAAAGTTACTTGTAATCATATTTAATGACAATATCATTAACGCGGACTGATAAGGACCCTACGTATGATCACCACCATCCATTGACATTGTTGCTGTAAGAAATATTAACCATTCCAGATGTTAGTAATGAAAGACAATATTGTGAAGAAAACACTACACACAGTAGCTCCTTACGCCGAATCAGCGTGGGGATAGCGTGGTATTGTAAGGAATGTTAACAATCGCTTACATCGCCAATGCGCCACCAACCTTGGGAACTAAGATGTTATGTCCCTTGTGCCTGTAATTACACTGGCTCACTCACCCTTCAAACCGGAACACAACAATACAAAGTACTGCTGTTTTGCGGTAGAATATCTAATGAGTGGGTGGTACCTACCCAGACGAGCTTGCACAAAGCTTTACCACCAAGTATTTACAAACCATTTCATTTAGAAGATGGGAGATTTCGGTAGCGGGATGGACTATTACTTTAATAATTTTTAATAATGGATATTGTCTCAAATAGTAATTGACTTGTTGAAATCATTTTACGGAATCCACTATGTTTTTAATAAAATTCACAACTTGGTATGGTCATTGATTACATTATAAATCTTGCTCCTAGGTGTTTGCTTTGAGAATATTTTTTATATTGGACGTTGACGCGTATTTGGGGAAGCAGAATTTCATTCAATTTTATTATTAAGATGAGCGTATGGCTCACTTGGTTGTAAGTGGTCACCAATGCTTATAGACAAAAAATATTGGCTATCTTTTTGCAAAACAGCGTCAACCAGAGACATCTAGTAGGTACCTTTTGCCTTAAATGAAATTCTCCTACTGATTAATTTCAAACCGAGACTCCATCATGTTATATGCGTTATGTAGATACACTGGCTTACTCGCCCTTCAAACTGGAACAAAACAATACTAAATATTTTCGCGGTAGAATATCTGATGAGTGGGTGATACCTACCCAGACGAGCTTGCACAAAGCTTTACCACCAAGTATTTACAAACCGTTTCATTTAGAAGATGGGAGACCTCGGTAGCGGGACGGACTGCTACTTTAATACTTTTTAATAATGGATATTGTCTCAAATTGTAATTGACTTATTGAAATTATTTTACGGAATCTACTATGTTTTTAATAAAATACACAACTTGGTATGGTCATTAATTACATTATAAATCTTGCTCCTAGGTGTTTGCTGGGAGAATATTTTTTATATTGGTCGTTGACGCGTATTTGGGGAAGCAGAATTTCATTCAATTTTATTATTAAGATGAGCGTATGGCTCACTTGGTTGTAAGTGGTCACCAATGCTTATAGACAAAAAATATTGGCTATCTCTTAGCAAAAGCAGCGTCAACCTAGTCATCTAGTAGGTAACTTCTGCCTTAAATGAAATTCTCCTACTGATTAATTTCAAACCGAGACTCACTCATGTTATATGCGTTATGTAGATACACTGGCTTACTGACCCTTCAAACTGGAACAAAACAATACTAAATATTTTCGCGGTAGAATGTCTGACGAGTTGGTGGGACCAGAAATTGAACAATTGTGCCACCAAATAAACATATATTATTACATGTATTATGTATAAACATATAATAATAACATTGAGGTTATTATACTCAAACATAATAGATTCCAGAAAACGATTTTTTACGTATAATGTTTTCGTCAACTTCACAATGATAATAATAATTATTAATAATTTTATAAGATAAACCATTTTCTTGTATCGTCTCAGGTAATTGCTGTACTTCCTTTGCGACATCATTTAGTGTAATTTATGTTGTTTATATAAAACGTAGGAGACACGCGAATCAAGCTCTGTGATGTTTGAGATTCTTTATAAAGATGTCGAGATTGTCCATATGTTTTGTGATCTTAGGTAAGAATATCTATATACATATAACTATATATGCAGTATGCACAGTTCTATTTGATATTGGTTTATTTTATTGAATAATATAAATGAAATGTAAACTTTAAAGGCAAACCTTCTTAAATTGTGCATCTGCTAATACTAATTAATATTATTTTAAGTAGATTTTTCTGATATTTAGTAAATATATTAATATTTGTTCAGTTGTATTCACAGAATATTAAGTCATGCATGCATGCATGTACTGTGTCGTATTTATTAAAATTAACAATATTATTTTTTATAAAAATGTTCTTCTATTGAATAATATTTTAAATGTTGTAAGATAAAGTTGATTAAATAATAGGTCTGATTGGAGTAACTCAACAAATATCATCAAAAGTTGATTTTGCGGAAGAAGAATCAACGGCAGTAGAGAGAAGTTCCGACACCGATGAGGATCTTGAAGTGAAGCACACTATCGTCGTTTCAACGAAGCTCAAAAACAATAACCGAAGGGGTCTGCACTCAGACGGTAACAATATGTTTAATCATTCTATTATTATCATATCATTTATCAGTAACAGCCTGTGAATGTCCCACTGCTGGGCTATGGCCTCCTCTCCTCTTTGGAGAAGGTTTGGAGCTTATTCCACCACGCTGCTCTAATGTGGGTTGGTGGAATACACATTTGGCAGAATTTCATTGAAATTGGACACATGCAGGTTTCCTCACGATTTTTTCCTTCACCGTCAAGCACGAGATGAATTATAATCACAAATTAAGCACATGAATTCAGCGGTGCTTGCCCCTGCTGCTGCTTACCACTGGGCAATCTTGGCATTTATATTATTACAATTACCGTAATACTTTTATAATCACAAAAGAGCATATTATAAAGTAGCAACATGTGATATCCTGTCTATTTGTTATAATGTAAATAGCTGTACATGTTTTAGGTGATGCCGGTGTTCTTACATACAAATTCGGCAATAAAAATGCTAATGATGAGGACAGTGGTGAAGTTCCCATAGTTAAAGCATTCAAATCAGTTGAGACAACACAGATAAGAACGCCTGATTCTCGTCTCAAACCCGCTACATTTACTTATCCGGAAATCATTCTCCATAATAGAAATTCACGAGACGAATTTGATTTATATCCAAACGTAGCCACAAATCCGATGCAATGGAAACCTTCATCACACTTTAATAATATAAACTGGTGGAATCAAGATAATTCCGATTTCGGAAGTCACGTCCGAAGAACCAGACCTGATTACCAAAAATTTAATAGACGAGTAAACGACGATGGCGTTCGAGAATTTTATTGCAGGAAATGTCGAGAAATGAATGGTCTCAGAGGATGTGTTCAAACGAAAACGAACTCTATGTCACATGTAAGTACGACACCGAAAATTAAAATTGACGGAAAGTTAGCTAAATTAAATTGAATATGTACATACAATGTTTGGTTTTATTTAATGGCAACATAGTACGCTGATGATGTTATCTCTTAACCTTGGCAAAGGGTATAAATGTTGCAGCTTACGCATGAGTAATATGATGATCGCGTTGTATTTTAATAAATCTTTATTGAATTGCTTATTTTATGGGAATTCTTCCATATAAAGCACCTTTAATGCTATTGGTTTTTATTAGTTACAATAACATTGTAAATCTTACGGTGTAAAGGAATTGCATACCAAATGTCGATATTCATTTACAACGTATCGTATAATTAAAATATATATTTTTAATAGTTTGTAGATACATAAATAAAATATGAATCGAGAATATATAACAAAATCTTCTTAGGCTTATATACTAGTGAAATGCTGTTTTAGCTGTTGTCGGAGTCATTTATATTATTGGTTACTTTTTTTTATTATTATATAAATAAAACATTTTTGTCTCAGCGCCAACCATTTATTTTATATAATATATTCTGATTATTATTACATAAATACCTATATAATGTGTTTTACATATTATAATAATACATATGTTCAAATCTAATCACAGCCATATCGGTTGAACGGTTGAATGACACGTGTTCATTTTGAATACACAAAACATTAAAATAACAAAATTTTGTTAATAAATAGATAACGAAAAATCGCGGCGCTATAAAGAGATCCATTCAATTTAGCTGTGAACTTGGTATTTGGTAACCTTTCCATTTTCATTGACGACAGTTTCCGCACCTCGCATGCCTGTGACCTTCCCATCTCTATTGGAGGACGAGGCGAATGAGGAACTGGAAACGCTCATGAAATTCGGATTTCCATTATCAGAATTAGTGCTCATTACGTCCACGTTCGGTAAACCCTGAAAATATTATTATTATTTTATATAAATTATTCGTGCATCGGTACAGTCAGGTTGTATGACTCATACAATACTATAATAGCTATTGCTATTCTTCACAAGATAAGTTTTTAAAACGAATGGGCGATGCTTTTGAAAACTTTTGAAAGCGTCAAACTTGTAAACACGCCAAGCGAAATGCAGTGTAGAGTACAAGTCAATACTAATTAAGTAACATCATTGTATAAATAAAATTAAAAATAAGTAAACCGAACGATACGTCTTTGGAAGCATTCAGGTGCAACAAGTAATTTTACAAGTCTACGCTGAAGATTCCAGCAGAATCGCTGCACTTCGTTAGATGTGCGATCCTTGGAGCTCAACATAATATGTTTAATTTAGATTTGCATATTTTGTTTGCCTTATAAAACTAATCTTAGCTATATGCCTCGACACAAAATCATCTTATATCTCATGTATAATAATGGAGTAATAGTGCCAAAAAATTCATCCAAAATATTACTCCCCGCCTTATTGCCTCCACTGGTGACAGGAGGTCTGGTTCATTTTTCGCCCAGAGAATCGGAATTGCGATTCAAAGGGGAAATGCTGCTAGCATTCTTGCCACCATTCCACGCGATCACGACTTGTATAATAAATATTTTTAAATGTTATTTGTATTTTGTATAATATGATTTTGCGTCGTGGCATATAACCATGTAATATTAGCCTTAACGCTAGTCTATCATGTCATATGAATACTTCTGTTATACCAATAAATAACTGATTTGGTCAATTGAAGATTTATTACACTAGAGGAACTATCATATTTATCTAAGACAAATTTTAATCAGAAACACTAATTATTTAGTTAAAATAAAAATAAACTGAAATATATAAGTTGTTAATAAACTACTTGAAATTGGTAAAATTTAAGATTTGCCTACTTATGCGTCTAAATGTTTCCCACGATAAGATCAAAATAGTGTGACATTAATATTCATTATGGCTTAGTCACGTTTAAAAATGACCTAACTCAATAATGACGTAATTGACATTGATGCACATAATGTATTCACTTCAAATACTTTAAAATTTAGTTTTGCATTTTACCTATACCCTCATAATAAATAATTTGTCATAATGAAGTTAAATTGCTTTAAAGGACTGTATGGGACATATAATTCTGATTTAAAATAATAATTTCTTATCTTAATCCATTAAAATGTGTTAGCCTTTTGAATAATAATTTAAATACCTTTTAACAATAAATGGGTTAAGAAATCAAATGTATTTAAATAATGTCTTACAGGGTTGATCGGATTAATGGATGCAATTTGTCGTCTGAAACCTGGTGCGGCCACGGCACTGGCGAAGGCCGACTGATGGGCGTTATTGTCCATATTAGCGTGGATTCTTCCTGGTCCAAAGAATGGGCTTCCAGTAAATTGCGGAAACCTAAAGAAATTGGGATTATAACCAGCGTGGTTTTGGTTATATGTTATATCAAACGCTTTACGAGCCGCGTGTGACGCTAATCTCTGACTTTCTATATCAGAACGAAAAATCCTGGAAACACAATATATAATTCAAACATACACCACATATATATTAGTCACAACTGAGGCAAACGTGAAAGCGAAATAATGTGCATGTGTTAGTAAATACATCTGCATACCTACACACACTATAATATTCGTATTAGATTATAAAAACAGTAGAAAAGGAAATACACTATAAAAGCAATTAAGTTATTGTAAATATACGTGACGTACAGAATTGTTTACTTCGTCGAGATGCGCTTCTACGTTTGTTTATTAGCAGAGGACTCCAAATAAAAATGACAGCCATTCAAATTCTTAATTTTAACAAAAACACACAAGTCATTAATTAATTAAAAAAGGAAATAACTTTTTAAATTAAATAAAAAAGGTTTAAAACACACTTGAAAGAAAAACCCCAAGTTAGGACAAATTTACAAAATTTCGGCCAACAGACTGTACTATGGTACCGTACCTCTGTAATGTCATCTCGTTTATGTACTATATAAAAAAAAAAACCCATTTTGAAAGATACACTCATTTACCTGAGTCTAGAAGGACGTGATCGTCTGGTAAACATTCGATTTCTTATCCTCGGGATACTATAAATGATAATTAAAAAAAATATATTAATTCACGCGATCATGATTTTTATGTCGTTATTTTTACTGTAAAAATTTTTACTTGTGGCTTATTTACTTTTTTTGTTTTAATTTTATTGTAGACTAGCAAACGATTACTTGATGGTATGTCACACACAACCATGGGCATTGAATAAAAAAATAAGCCACTCCTTCATCGCCAATACGTCACCCAACGAAATCAAAGACTATATCCCTTGTGCCTTTAGTTATACCGGTACCATTCTAACCGGCCCACACCAATACAAAGTATTATTGCTTAAACTATAAATTATAATGAATTGATATGTTATAGTGAGAGGTTCAATTAAAAATACACATAATTCATTTAATTTAATACTTGTACGATGTTACTGGCATGTATACATATTTGTCTGTTTGTAAAACGTTATTTAAAAAAAAAGTTAGTTCAATCTCAGCTCAGCCAGAATAGAAAAAGGCTTTGGTTATAAACGAATGTAGACGGAATTAAATGTAAAACAAAATATACTTACGTACTATTTCCATCTTTTAACACTAGTTTTCTATTAAAAGCTCTTTTGCTGGTCATAATTACTTAAATGTATACAATAATTAATTATCTATAATACTAGAAACGGTACTTATAATATCTTGTTAGATAAAACATAAATATAGATAGTAAGAAGAGAAGAAAGGAAGTGAGACTTGATGTAATTAAAATAATAATCTTCCACCACCGTAAGCTGAATAGCTTGAACTCAGTATTTCGTTTCTTACTGTTGAAGTATGTTTTCGAAGTTCCTAAAGTAATCAGGAAAGAAAAAGTCGATATCGTTGAATGGGACAGCGAAGGGATCACTGTATGGCATGAATGTTTCCGTCGGATCGAACGTCCCACCGTACCTATTGCCAGCGGAATCCTGATAGCTGTAGACACCTACGCCCTGCGGTGTCGGGTATGCTGAAAATAAATAATATAACACTTTATAAGCTACTATTATATAACAACACATATACAGGGATATTTGTAACTACCCAGCAACCACGCAGGAGTAGATAGATAGCTAACACTAGGAGCAACAACTTTTGTTCTACGACTTTTGATAATTTGTTAGTATTTATTTTCATATATAAATTAGTATTAAATTAATTTCCTGCTTGAACGTTTGTAAATCTACGCACATCGTAAAGATCGACACGTCGCGTCGTCCATTCACTTATGAATGAAATATAGACCTACAAATGTCACGACAGTACGACAAAAACTTGTAAATTAATTTTTATTCATGTATTGAGTTATGTCCGAAGTCGTAGAACAAAAGTTGTTGCTTATGATGTCAGCTTTCTCCTCCTGCGAGGTTGCTGGGTCATTACAAATAACCCTGTATAGCTGAAGTATAAAAAAACAGCGCGTGCATTCTGTACATGTAACTGAAATTGTAATCCTATTAGAAGAACAGCTTGTTTACTTGAAAAAGTAAAATAAACGCTTCACATGAGATGGCTATGTCTGGTGTTCACAAGTACACTAATAAAACCATCCACCATATTGTACAAATATTTGTCATAAGCGGATCTCGACCTCGCGTTAGCGCGACTGCCAATTGCATTGTCTTAATTTTATTTGACACAATATTACTGTACGATTCTAATAAAAATAAGACCTTAATTTAAAATAAGGACCGATAACTCAAACTGAACAATAATATCTTAAAAGTAAATCGATTTTTTTTTATATAGTCGTTTAATTATGACGCAAATCACTAACCATCAAGCATTGTTATTTAAAAAAAAAACATTTTAAATCGTGACTTAAAATGATTACTAAACATACAATAATAAATTCATGATTCATCAGAACATTTAATGACAGCTTCTGTTGGATCGTGTTGAAAAACTCACGCCCATTAATGAGTGGAAAACCCTTACTTACAATAACAAAAGCATCGGATGAGTACTTATGTATATAATTATTCTAAAGATTATAAAAGAAATAATTATCTGTGCGCTTCTTGAATGCAACGATAATTGGACTTGAAATATCTTAAGGAAAACTCATAGGAAAAACAAAATATCCTAAAACCATATGACTGCTATATGTTGTCCTTGCACACACTTCAAATTCAAAATTATTATTATCCAATATAGAATCATTGCCTATACTTGCTTATTGCGGTTTGAAAATCTATCGCCGACTTCCAAGGCGGGGGGATCTTTTTGACAGAAAATATGTTTAAAATAATTATTTATTTATTTATTTGAAACGGTTTGTAGGCGATCGTTCTGATGCCAAAGAAAACTTTGGCATCAGAACATTTCATTTCAAACATTTATAAATTTTAATTACTTTTATTTAACCATATTATATAAAAGTTTTTCTTTTAAAGATTTTTTAAATTTTAACATAACTATAAATTTTAACGTTTCTCGGATACTTACAAAGACACCCAAATCAAAACTACTAACCATCCGTCAATACAACTATTTGCAAATTATTTTGCACTTACTAATAGAGTGTAGTGACTAGCGGAGTCATTTGAAAGAGGTAACAGGTTTATGTTTGTTTTACGACTTAAACGAATGTGAACATACATATTTGAATATAATAGCTTAATAACTTTAACCATAAACGATGTCTTTAATAATAACTGGGAAATTATAATTTAACGTAAACAAAACATAATTGCATTTTAAAACCCTAGGTTGATTTTTTTTGTATTAGTAAACGAAAAATATCAAATTATTGCTTACTTCATAATCTTCTATTTAAAAGATGGAAGATAAGACACAGCTAGGTAAAATATTATATTGTTCTGCACAGCAAGGCGATACTTAGTAAACTGTTATGTTAAGGCCTTACTTCACTATTTACAATGTGACTAATGAAAATGTGGTCACTGCGCAATATTTTGTTATTATGGTATAATTAAGTGGGGATAAAAAGCAAAATTGCAAATTGGTTGTAATTTGGTATGGTATGTTAAATGTTGTTTTGTATGTTAAATATTACGGTTACGGTTACGGTTTGTATGTTAAATGTTAAATATTTTCAACGGTCATGTCAGATCAGAAATATAAAATTATATAATTTCTTTATAAAAAACATCACGAAAGCCCTCTTTATATTTTTTACATGTCTTTGAGTTTTTTTATTTGTTCGTAATGTTCTATGTTATTGAAAAAAATGTTTATTGTCGCATCGCTTGAATTCGATACAAAGAATTAAAAAGGTTGAAGTATTCTAATATTACTTCTTATCAAGCTTGAAATAATTTTTATCCAGTAATTGATTAGACGCAGGTTCAAGATCGTTAAGTCAATGTTACTTGTTTATATTTATTAAATATCAAAGATAATAAATACATAAATACTTCACAATACATCAAAACAAAGTAAATATATGATTAAAATAATAAACATAATATATCTTGTCATTCGTTTTGTGTGTATTTAGAAGTCTACCTCATTTCGGGACCGCTTTGAGAAGAATTTATGAGTTTTTATAGACAAATTAAAATAATTTATACGTGTTGATGTCCGTTACAGTCATTCATTATTGTGCCGTCCAGACTTCTCTGTAATTAACTCACATGTTTAATTACAAGGCTTCGCGTTATGTTTAAAACTAACACCGGATGCGAGATGTCTATGTTCTTGATAATTGCTCCCGAGTGAAATAGATTGATACACGATAATAAAATATAGCATGCGTACTATGTAATATATAACTATCATAGGTAAGTCGCGATGGTTCAGTAAATAAGAATATACACGTAATTTTCAGATGATTGGGGGTACATACCCGGGGGACCACAACTGACTTTTTATGGGTAGAAAATTTGTTTATTATATCGTTTTTGGCGGCGAAGGAAAACATTAAGGAAGTCCGTATGTGTCGGTGGAAAATCTACCGCATGTTTCAACACAAAAAACAGAAAACCAACCAAAAGTAAAGGAGGTTGTTACTTATTTTTTTTATTTTTCATACATATTTAAAGCTCTTACTTCATATTAGTTCAAGTCCGAACATTACCATTAGGTTTTAATACTGTTAACACATGTCGGAGCTGGTATCAGTGAAGTGGTTTTACACATCCATTATCACATGACAAGAGATAATCTAAACTGTGTAATAGAATGGATTATTTATAGTTGCCGACGTTGTCTTTTCTAAAATTATAAAACTATTTTGAATACATTCATACATAATTATAATATAAATTCTTATTTAAAGTTCCTTGATCTTTTTATCTATTCATGATAAAGAATCAAAATAGTTAGGTGGATTTGTCATAAATTAATAAAATTTAATCGAATTTTCATTCCTGATAACTTTTTAGTTTATTATATTGTTCTCATTTAAAAGTAGGTAGTATTATTACTATAAGGAGCTATTTTGTCTAATTTATGAACCAATACATATCTAAATTCATAGACTATGCACATTTGGCTGTTTTATGTTATTAAATTTAGAAAACTTAATTAAAATTGAATAATTCTATTTTTGTATTAACCAATAAAAAAGTTACGTAACTTGTTTAATTATGAATTATTAGTTAATAATTATTACGATATATCTGACTTGATCTCTACCTATGACTTTTAATCGTATTACTTGTTGAAATTTACGCTAAGTTTGAGCTTTGAAGATTATTCCACTTGTGGATATGACTAAATTTTATTCAAAATTATATTATATTTTTCTTTGAATGATGATACGAGACTACTTATAAAAACACGTGCCAAAGCAGACGGGCTTCCACACGCCCCAACGACCAAGATAGTCCGCCCGATGATTCAGAAAACAAACGTTAATAATAAGAATAACAACAACACGATTTTCATTATGTATATACTAAGTCATAGAAAATTAAATTTTCCACAGTTGATCGAGTGTAGGAATAAATAACGTCTTTGTTTTTAATGTTACCGAGGAGGCCCATTGATATTGAATTAGGAGATATTATTAAATTTCGTTGATAAAACCCTGGCCTTATGTGTGTATACTGCCTGACTATACCACAATATAGAATATGTATTTTGTGGGGTAACAAGTGATGTGTATGAAATATCTTTAATCAAGTATTATAACAGATACTTACTGAAAAATAATGTAACTAGTTTTTTTTATATTGTCCTACTAATATTATAAACGCGAAAGTTTGTGAGGACGGATCTTTGTTACTCTGTCACGCAAAAAATAACTATGAATTTGAATGAAGTTCGGAATGCAGATAGCTTATACCATAGATTTAACACATAGGCTGCCGCGAGCGTATTTTATAAATTATATAACTATTTATTTTAACTGAAAAAACAATACGTATGTGTAATTCAAATTCAAATTCAAAATACTTTATTCAACATTGAAGTATTACACTTGCTTATTGATAGTCAAACTAAAAACTACCACCGGTTCGGAAAAGATACACCCAGCCCTGAGAAGAACCGGCGAAAGAAACTCAGAGGGTTTTATTTGTCTCTTTTTTAAGTATTGTAATGTAATTGTTATGACTATTTTCCGACATAATAAAGAATGAGTGATGCCTAGATATAAATATGTAAAAAAGAAACATAATTTTTATTTTAATAGATACGATAATCAAAAATAACTGTTTTGATTGTAATAAAATTAACATATGATCAATAAATAAAGATATGGAGAATTATTATCATGATTTACCAATATATGTAAGAAATACACCTGAGAGCCTACAAAATAAAGTGTGATTTTTCAACTCTATAACTTTGTTTTTTTAAGATTAGGTACATAAATATACGTGGATATATGTTAATAGCATTAACTAGAATTTTAATGTTGATCTCTTGTCAAATTTAGGAAAAAAAAATAATAATAACACAGTTACAAATTATTTGTCTGGTCAATTTTCAATAATATAATAAGCGTAGAAATGATTTTTAACACAGAATCGCTTTATAAAGGATGTCGATAGTTATATAAATAATATAAAGAAGATTAATTACACGTACATACATATGTTACCTACATGTGTTATATGTCAACTTTCCCAAAGTAGGTGACAGAAAGTGAAATAAATCTTTTATTTGATTACTGCATATTACATGTTACCCGCTTAGCGCCCCTCCGAAAAGTATTACTTAATTGGACATAAATCTTAGCCGATATCAGCGCACATAGCGTCATATAGCGACATATAGCGCAAGTAATATGTAGCAAAAATTAAGCATAGTATAGCAATACTATGGTAAAGCATAGTACAAAAAATACTTTACACGAAATATATCTCCCATTATTTTTAAACACAGGCGCACTCTTTATTCCCGATAAAAAGTATATTAAGTCATAGTTCGATGAATGTCAACTCCATACGACCGACCGGAGATAGTTCGACGGAGTGGTATGCAAAAGTAAAACTACCAACTTCCTAACTGCGATCTGTAAATAAGATTATTTCATCAGAAAACCAGAATAACTCGAATTCAGAGCATTTATGATGCGCAACCGTAAAAGATGTAGGTATAATAGAGCAGACAGTTTTAATAGCTTATAATTAATACATTAAAAATGTATTGTACCGCTATGCTGTTTTTTATTTATCTTTTCTGCGTATCTAAGACCTAAAGATTTTTCATAAAATTGATTATTCTACAGAAGTTGACTGTACAGTTTTATTGGTAGGGCTTTGTGCAAGCTCGTCTGGGTAGCTGCTGCCCAAATCCCAATCATCAGATATTCTACCGCAAAACAGCAGTATTTGGTATTGTTGTCCGTGTTGTTCCGGTTTGATGGGTGAGTAAGTCGGAGTAATTACAGGCACAAGGGACATAATATCTTAGTTCCCAAGGTTGGTAGCGCATTGGTGATGTAAGCGATGGTTAACATTTCTTACAATGCCTATGGGCGTTTCCTGCCTATTCTATAAAAAAGTAAACTTTTTATCACAAACAATAAAATGATTATAACACTAACATATGTATGTATTAATTTGTGTGAACTTGATTAAACCGGTTGTCGGTCAAGTTCAATAATAAATACGTTCGTGTTGGTGCGCGTGAACAATTAACACTTTGAAATAGTTGACAGTTAGACAATTTGAATAAAATTCACAATTTCCCTTAAATATATAAAATAATATTTACGGTAAATATAATTAGCATTTTTAATTCGAATAATGTCACGACGTAAACAAAAGTAAAGGAATTTGTTGTTATTGAATATTTAATATTTTATACAAGCGTATTGCCCGCGGTTTCACCCGCGTAGATCCGTTTATGAAATGAATTAATGAAGCTTTCCGTTGGTGAATATTTTTTTTAATCGGCTTAGCGACTTAGGCATGAACGCGTTTCAAACAAATAGACTCCTATTTGTATTTATAATATTAGTAAGGATTGGTACGTGTGTTTATTTTAAGTTGAAACTTTATCCAATACACTTTAGGCTACGATACGATTCCAGGTGACGCTATTTCGGTGCGTATATCCTATTAGTACAAGCTCACTAGTAAATAAAAAAAACCTAGATGCACTTGAAAAGCGAAACGTTATACAAAACAAAGTTGAGCGAAATCGTTAGAGCCCGTTTCCGAGACACAAAATATACATAATTATATACAATAATTATTAATTTAATACTTATACGATTACCTGGGCGAAATTCAATCGTTTTTTTTGCGATTTTGCAGTAATGCGTCTCAAGATAATAAATTAAAGGCAAAACCTTATCCAAATACTGAACACGTATTACAAATACAAAAAAAGTACAATAATTTTCCATGTTCAAGTATTAATATATAGATTTATGTTTGTCGAGGTGCTGCTAATTGGTGTAAATAACTTACATCACCGTTTGTATTCATATATTCTTCAAATGGGAATACCCGTATAATTTTTCAGTATAAGAATCTACAAATCTCATTATTTTGTCTAAAGTTTTATTCATTAGAAGTAATTGGGTTTTTATTTGTTAATGTAATTATATAACTAGCTGGACGAGGCCAGTGGTAAGAATGCGTGAATCTTAACCGATGGTCGTGGGTTCAAACCCGGGCAAGCACCACTGAACTTTCATGTGCTTAATTTGTGATTATAATTCACGTCGTGCTTGACGATCAAGGAAAACATCGTGAGGTAACCTGCATGTGTATTCAATGAAATTCTGCCACAAGTATATTCCACCAACTCGCATTAGAACAGCGTGGCGGATAATAAGCTCCGAAAATTCTCAAAAAAGAAGGCTTTAGCCCATTAGTGGGACATTCACAGGCTCTTACTTATGTTACTCTATGTGATTAACTTATTATACATAATGAATAATTGTCTATAAAAGCTGATGTATTCGTGTATGTATAAGAATAAAAAAACAACTTTTTTCTATAATGTAATTGTATTCGTAATTCGAATTTTAAAAATATTGATAAGTGTGTGTTTTTACTAAGATGTTAAAAAACTGCGTAAACATGGTCATAGTGATAATTTTTTTGGCGAAAACGATAAAATATTTTTTAGTTTTAATATTCATTTAATGTATTCTAACGGGTTAAAGAAACGTGTTCTCAACTTTCGAATCCTTTTGTTGAATTTAAATTGTATAAATAATGTTGTCTCTGTCCAATTAAAGCTTACAAGCTTAATAAAACTTTATGCGTGGAACCTCTATCGTTGTGGGCGTGGCGTAGATGTTTAATATTTCTATGTTTGTTTAATTATTGTCCCAATTCCTATACAAATGATTTATTAATTATCTTTGCAATTTTCTAAATTGTACGTAATTGCCTTTTAAAATATTATTTATTTATTTATTTATTTAAAAGGTACATCAACATCAAACATATTAAACACTTATAAAATAACAATTTAAATCTATTATTACATCTGATATGAGTGACAATTATAGATGTACACAACATTTCAAAACTAAAACAAAAACTTATTAAACTATTCGATATAAATAAGAATTATGAAAACACTGAAATATTATCTAAACTAAGTTAAAAATTTTAATTCAAGAAATTTGTATGAAAAGCCAAAAATATAAATAGTGTAATTAAAATTTCATTTAAATGAAATATGACCTAATGTGATAAATGCTGTTGAATTTTCTTTTTAAATGATGGTAAGGTATCAAAAAATATGTCGAGATTTGGAATTTTATAACACATGTTGTTATATTCTGCACAGATTCTGTTCATAGAGCTGTGTTTGCCAATATTTGTACGAGACAAGGATATATGAAATAATTTCGTTATGGGCTTTCTGGGAGGTCTTGGTGGTACTGCAATGTTAATATGTAATAATAGTTGCTCACTCTTAAGTATACTGTTGATAATTTTATATAGAAATATTAAGTCATGTGTTTTCCGACGTTTAATCAAAGTTGTCATATTAAAGAATTCCAATCTTGTATCATATGATGCTCTATGTGATATACCCCTAGAATTAAAAGCAAGGTGTCTAGTGAATGCACGTTGAACAGATTCAATTCTCTGTGAATGGACTGAATACATGGGATTCCATACTTGGCAGGCGTATTCAAGAAGGCTACACACGAGGCCATTATATAAGGTAATTTTGGTTTTAGCGTTGAAAGCTTTTGTATTTCTTGTTATGAATCCAAACATTTGTGAAGCCTTCTTCACTATAATTTCAAAATGAGGTGTAAAACTTAGTTTTTTATCTATTGTGATTCCTAAATCCCGAATAAGCCTAACTTCCTCAATACATTCTCCATAAATTTTGTATCTTATTATTATGAATTATTTTAATACGTTAATTATAATACATTAAACACTATAAGGGTCTGGCTACATGTTTTAAAAGAGTCACTAAAAAAAGATAATCCACCATCAAGCTTGAAGTATTGTTAAAGTATTTGAATTAAATACTCATAGTATCCATATCTTGCTGTTCTTTTGATGTTTCTCTAGACTACAAAGATATTTTACGAGTTTGAAATAATATAACCATATTAAAATACATAAATTGTCTTCAGCTTGTCGTTATTATACCTAATATATTTTTTTAACGTTAAACATAAGTATTAATCAAATAAAGCAAATAAATAACGGCTTAAAATCAAGTATAAAATATGAATCTTTTCAGACACAAGTTTTAATGTGCTCTTATGTTGTTTAATCACTTATCGAAAGTAAAAAAGTAACTAAGAAGAATTGATACCCGTGCAATGCCGATTTTATGCACAGACCTAAAATAATTCATTCTATAAAAACTTTCTGAATACTTTTAACTCAAACTTTATGAGTGGTTATTAATAAAGAGCAAAACGATATTAAAAATATTAACAATTTTTATGATCAGTAAAATAAAATTCAAATGCCTAGGTACTTCTAATGCTTGTTCGAAGATTATTTATTAATATTTGGTATGATCGCATTCGGTAACTAATCAATTGTTACGATTTAATACGTTATGAATGTTTTATTGCACTTGTTTCAAATGTATAAATACCTTATATAATAATGTGACAAAGAATGAATATAAATAGAAAACGACTTGTTAAAATTTAAATTAAAACATATGCAGAGGTTGACTTTTTTTTTTATTGTATGCAACTACAAATATAGTCTATACAGAATACAGTAGCATTCCAATTACTTAATTAATTAAAAAAAAAATTTTTTCGTTTTCTGTAATAATTAAAAATCTTAAAATGAGTCTTGCAAATTTAAGTTATGGTCAATTACATTTTATCGCAACTCATAACAATCGAAATTTAAATCAGGCCGTAGCTTAAATGTTTTAATGAAGTATGAATGGAATAAAAGTCATGTGACACGTTTGCTGTAAAATAAAAAATAAATAACATTTCATTCTAATGAATTAACCATTTAGGTTATAACATGTTGATAGTTCTATTAAAATAAATAAATACATACAACGATATTTTTCCTTAAAATAAATTTTAATAAAATCATTACTATGATATATATATATATTCTTTAAGAAAAGACATAATATTTTTTTATAATAGCAAAAACATATTATTCCGTCAATGATTATCCCATTGATAATTTTTTGTTTCCGTTTCATTATATTGTACCATTTTAATATTTAATTCATTTAATAACGTAGTTTTACTTAATCTATTCAATTTGACATGGTTCTTGTTTCATTGCTTTGATTTGATTTTTAATTTATTTTGTTTCACGAATAGCAAGTAAAAGTGATAATTTAATATGAGAGTATTCTTCTTAATTAACACGATAAGCAAATTAATTACCTATGTTTTAATAACAAATTACAATACATACATGTTAACGTAACATTTACATATAAATATTGTAATATCTGCTGTTTATACAGAAAGGCCGGATTTGGTTAATTCTATACTTTATACTGTTAAGATATTTGTAAACCCAGCTTCGCAATAAATAATATTTGAATTTTACTGTATGTGGAATATGTGACACATTTTTGACTCTATTATTGTACTAAATTATTTTAAAAACCATGTACAAATTTATATATTTCTTCCAAACATGACAAAATAATTACATAATTAGGTATCATATCATAATCATATAAAAGTATTAGATTGATAAATAATTGATATATACTTTAGAGAGGGCATTAATTGTTTCCGGAAAACCACATATTAATAATATTTCAAGCACTTTTGACTTGATATTAAAATTATTTTAAAATTTTAGTTCAACTAAGAATAATATTTATGATATTAAAACTTAAGTTGATAACTTTCTAGTTAGGATATATGATATACCGTGCTACATGTTTAACAGATAACTTTCTCTAGAGTATTTGCGTATATATGTGTATATTTTTATCAGTATTTAGTATTTATCCTTTTGTTTAATGTCAATAAAATATTTTTTAACAGACTTTTGTGGCGTGAGTAGTCTTTTTTAATTTGATAGATTTCAAGTAAAGCTATCATTAATTCGATAAAAAATTATACACGACCCATTGTCTAAGCAAGTTTTGAATATTGGGTTTTCCAACGATTGTTGATTGTTTTAATAGTTTAATATTGGTCTTTGTTATGCAAAACAGAACCATCTCAAGATTAGTTACAAGCTTACATATTACTAAACTGCGTCTCTACGAATGTTAGAATTGCAACTTTTGTTTTGTGTCAGTGACAAATGTTTCTGTATTGAACTGAAGTTGTCAACAAAAATTGTTACAATGTTGTGTAATTATAAGTAACTTTCTCAATAATTTCAAACAGTTATAAATATAGAAATTGGTAACTATTTAAATGCAAAAACACCTTCATACAAAATGCAAATCAAACGCAAGCCTTACGTAAATGATTAGATGTTCCGAGTTACATTATCCTTATTTATTATAACTGTTCGTTCAAAGCCTTTTCTAAATGTTTTTAGTACTATAGTAGCAGCCTGTGAATGTCCCATTGCAGGGCTAAGGCATCTTTTGCTCTTTTAGAGCTAGTTGAGTTCTAGTTTTAGAGCTTATTCCATCGCGCTGCTCCAATGCGGGTTGATGGAATACACATGTGACAGAATTTCAGTGAAATTTTACACATGCAGGTTTCCTCACGATGCTTTCCTTCACCGTCAAGCACGAGATGAATTATAAATCACAAATTAAGCACATGAAATACAGTGAGGCCTGCTCGGATTTGAACTGACGATCGTCTATCGATTCACGCGTTCGTACCACTGGACCATCTCGGCTTGTTTTTAAGCCTCAAGTAATAAATTTTTAAGTTATAACATGAAATGGCTTCTTTGCGTAACATCGTCCAATTATTATGCTAGCAACATTTGTACGGCATTCCAATGGTTGCCAAAAAAAGGATGTTGTTCATTGTTTGTTTTTGATAGGATAATTATAGAAACAAAGCCAAAGTCTGCATATCTTTATATGCAAATGAAGTGACTAAACTAATTTTCGATACTCCGTTAGTTTTTATATTAGGTAGCATAATACATGTTAGAATATACGAAATATTAATTAATTATAATAATTTAATTCTAATAACTTATTAACATAATATTATTATAATCATCAATATTTTAATGAAGTTTTTATCTTTTAAATAATATACGAGTATCTATAAGGCTAAAACAATATTCAATATTACAGTAGTCATCTCTAACTAATAACACAATTTATTCTATTTTTTTTAATATACAGAACCAACAAAATTCATTTCGCGTTCATCTGTGTAAACGTACCTTCGGCGTAAAATGACCTTTCCCTATCAAATGGTCATATTCAGCCTGTTCGCTAATTTAACTATCTGTTTTTGTGATGTTTTTGATGAACATAATAAATTAGATTTTATATATTTTTAATAATTTTTATAAATTATTAGTTGGAATAATTCATTATTAATGTAGGTACAACACAGATTTTTAAGGAGTTGTTATCTGACGCAATAATGTGAACTTAGCTTATTTATAAAGTAAATCGTGAATTACAAGTTATGATCACACAAAAAGTACAACCGGTTATGTATGTATGAAACAAATACGTATACAATAAAATCATTGATTTCGAGATAAGGTCTCAAGTCTCAACTCCTCAACCCTCAAACCTCAACTAAAGGTCGTTTACCTTGCAAAAATAAAAATCGTATTACACATATTTTACTTTGGCTAAAACAGATTTGAATGTATGTATTCTATTTTAATATGATGTAACTATATTAAGACTATTGTCTTTACTTAGACTTTACTTCGAACTTATTCGCTACACAGTAATGAAGCTCAAATTATGGACTAGTATAGGATATAAAAGAAATACTTGCAGGTACTCACCATAACACCACGTAATTTGCATTAATAACACACTGATCAATATAATTCTCATCATTACGTCACGATCTTAACACTGATACAGAAACTGGATGTTAACTATTTGGGTACCTCTGTTACAAACACGAGTATCTCCGTCGAATGGTCGCTTGTTAATGTTGTTAACGAGTTACCGCAGTCTATTAAATGCTCTTCCTGACCGCTTATCAAATCATACTTTTTCACGGCAACATGCGATTAATGTCGAATGCGATAAGGGCTAAGTTCCCTCGATAATTTCGCAATACGCTTCTTGTTTACATGGTTTTTTTATTCTTGATTCACTTCATGTACTAATATTTGTTAGTATCCGTGGCTTTGGCGTGGATATAAAAATATTAATTAAGCTTTTGTGTTACGTACAATATTTAGTTCGATTTTATTATTTACAATGCCTATTCGTGATCTGAAACTTGACTTTTATTATCTAATGTTGATTTTTTTAATTATCTCTATGACAAAAAATGTAATATCTGATCTTTGACCTCACATTCGACATTGTATGAGATAAGATCAAACAAGCGCTTCGTTTATCTCATTGGTACATTATGTACCTAATATGGGTGACATAAGAGTCGTGGTTCAAGTTAAAGAACAATATGCACTAATATAATAAATGCACTTCGTGTAATATTTTTTCTTATTTATATATCGTCATGCGTCTATTTATTTTTATGTTCTAGCGCCAAAGAGCATTACGTTGTGATTGAATATATGTAATTCAAAAGGAGGTTTAATGTGTTTCATAAAATAAATGCTGTCATTTTCTTTGGAGATTATAATGAATTTTATAGGATAATTTTATTTGAAGGGCCGATATGATCCAATGGTTAGAACACTTGAACAGTCGAAGGTTGCGGGTTCAAGTCCGGACAAGCATCGGATAATTCTTGTTCATATTATAGTCGGCGGTAATGGAATTGAGGAAACCTGCATTGGAACGGCGTAGATAGCTCCAAACATTCTTCACAAAAATGAGAGGAAGTCTAGCGCACTAGTCGAACATAATATACAGCTTATTGATGTATTGTAAATAGTTAAGGAAATGCAGGCTATAGCTCGTCCCTGAGTATAATTGTAGGGGAGACCGGGGCAATAGCAAACATCAAGCGTTTTACTTTACATTAATTTGTTACTTTATTACCACTTTTCATTTCACCATACTTGATAATGACATTTTCAATGTAATTATTTACTCTAAATTATATTAAAAAAGTTATAATTTTTGTTTGTACTGGTCATATTAATTCGCACTTTTGCTCCGGTCTAGCACCTTCATCCCAATTATCTATAATTGTCTTGAAAATTCGTATAACGAACTTAAATTCGTTCATAATAACCACACGGAGTCAATGACCTAACCTGTGTTGATATTATAGAATGTAACAAAAAAATTAATTATACGAATGCTTGGAAGGCAAAACTTTTATAGATATACTCAAGCAAATGGACAAACTGATAAGCATTCACCTGTTAAAGTAGTATTTACATTGCTAAAGCGCTGTTAAACGTGTTATCTATCTAATAAAATAATAATTACTAGAATATAATAAATAAATAAGTTAAACTAGCTTTCTTTCAGCTTTGCACGCGTAAGGTTGCCTATATGTTACGTTAGGATATAAGCTATGTCTGTTCTAATTTTCATCCAGATCCATCGGGAAGTTTTTAGGTAGTTGAGTAATATAGAAACTTTCACATTTATATTATTAGTATGATTAAAATAATTATAGAACATGCAGTTCCTATCCATAAAGAGGATGCTTATATCTATACTAATATATAAAGCTGAAGAGTTTGTTTGTTTGATCCGGCTAATCTCAGGAACTTTGGTTCGAATTTAAAACATATTTTCGTGTTGTATAGTCCTTTTATAGAGGAATGTTCTAGGCTGATTTTTATTAATTATACGCAGGTGAATCCGCGGGGCACAGCTAGTATAGTATTTAAACCTACAGCTAGTAAACGCATACAGATAACATAAGGTTATTTAATGATTATGAACTTGTATGATTATCAGATCTTTGTTATTTACAAAGACCACGACCTTCATCCTATTAATTTTGAAAGGCAAAGATTTTATATATAAAATATAATGCTTGTTCGTATTCTATGCGTTCACGCATTGTTCATCCGTTTGTGTTTTGCTGTTATTGCTGTTTGCAATCGCTTTAAGTTTTCTATACAAGTCAGTCCATAGTGACCTTAATATAAACATGTCATTTGCACACGAAAACTCTTTCCAAGAATTTGACACCAATGTTACTTAAAACCGAGTTAGGTATATTTATTAAGTTCGTTGATAGAAAATAAAACAAAGGCTTTTAAAACGTTTTATAATTTAAAATTAAATTCTTATGAAGCTATTAAGCTACTTGAGATGTTTTTATTCGCTTTGATGTGTTAAAGATACTATTTTTACCACCTGGTTAACCGTTAAGTTTTTATAATATATTATATTTTAATAGCTTCTTTGATCCAGTGGCAGTGGATTATAAGACAGTAAAAAGTTTTGATTGGGTCTTTTCTGTCGAGAAATTATCAGTCGAAGTGTGGATGAAGTAGGAGAAGGACGTGAATGAACGTGGACTCACCACGTTCATTTACATAAAGGTTCCCCTTTCCAGTTTTTGCACTGAAGCTCGAAATAGCTGGTCACTTGTCAGAATAACACAATGTTGATAAGAAATTGTCTATATAAACACATTTTTATTATTTTATCATTAAACTTTCGTATTCTAATGATTGTTTTTACCTCTTTAGAAAAAAGAATTAAGATAATAACAAAAGCCTTGAAACGTATGTTGACATGTTGTGAGATAAAAGTTAAGAAACGGGGTAAATGAAATATGTTCCTTTATTTTGCAAACGATAAGAAAAAAGGAAAGTAAAGTAGAGTAATTTATATCAATAGAATAATACATCAATAAATACAATAATATATATTAGCTATGTTATAAAAAGCAACAGCAATAAAAAATATATAAAAACATTACTGTCAATTAGACTTTGATGCTTATATTAATAGGTATTGTAAACAAAAAACTGGTTAACAAACCACGTAAGAGGTTCACAGGAGCACTTTTTGTGACATTCAAATTACCTTTGTCTGACGTAACATTGCGCTTCGACGAATTTCACATTAGGCGATAGGATAACTGCCTAACCTACTCATGTTTTTACATGTGAAATAAAGTGCTTGTAATTGATCAAAATTTTTTTTTTTTTTACTATTGAAAAATATTTAATTAACACCTTTATGTACACCAATAATATAATATAATGGCTTATTTACTTAAATAATTATTTTTCCATGCACAAAATCCTTGTTTTTAAGCACAGAAATGTGATAGGTACCTACTTCGTAAATATTGAGGGAAAAGGATTATTTAACTCAAACTCATATGGTACAAAACAATATCATTTTAAATATTTATATATCTTTTTAATTTAAAACATATTATTTCATAACTTACGTTATTCGTTACGAATATGTTTATGTCTTAGCAATGCGAGTTTTTTTGCATACCTACCTATTTCTTCTGAGTCATATCTTATACGGTGACATAATAATTGTAGTAAAAAATAAATTTGCATCAGTATACCTATTCTATAACAACAAAATCTACACTCACTGCAGAACACGATCGTGAAAGGTGAAATGCGGCTTTGACTATTATAATTATAGCATTTAAAGCTTCAAAGTAGCGATCACTACTACCTACTAAACTAATAACAATAAGATGATTTCTAAAATTAAACAAGTAATTTACGAAGTGAGTCCCAACAAAAAAGAAGGGATACAATGTAACCGACATACTGTAATAAGGTAATTTGATACATATATCGTGTAATATTAAGTATAATTAATATAATCAACGTCGCTCGCCACCTTCTCGCATTTCACGATAGTTTTCTGCGGTGAGTTTCAAGTCTATACTTACAGAATAGTTCTACAATTTATATCATGACTAACTATTTCATATAAAACAATTAAACTTGATTTTTATTTCTTAAGTTATTATTTTGTTACGTTTAGTCAGTGAGTATAATTAAATTATATTCGCTATGCGTAACTAAAAATATTAGTATGTAAGCAATTCTAGGAAATCGAGAAGCCTACTTTTACTATCGATTAAAAATTTTCAAATGTGAATAATTCGGTTGACAATATAAAATATTTGCTATTATAGACCAGTGCCGATAATTTTTGAAACGAAAAAAATTATAGAAGAATGAAACCTATTGAAAAAGGAAGAGAAAATAACAAAAATAAAATTTTTGATCGTCTAATAATGAAATAACAATACTTTTCTGTCCTTTTCCGGAATTTTCTGAGAAAATTTACAATAGTAATGTATATTTTCTTTACACCATTAGAAAGTAGAGATATCAACAAACAAAAAGCCGACCGACGTTTTTAAAAAAGCAGATATTTTAACAGGAGAACTTTCGGTTGAAAATGAACCCTTTTTTATATTAAATTTAATTATAAATAAATTTATTTGTAAAAGAATACCAAAAACTTGGTTATTTGAATTTTTCACGTAAATTATGAGGTTATATGAAAAAAGTGTAAATGCAAAAGTTGTAGATCTTTTTATTATCTACAACTTTGCCATTTAACTTTTTTCCATAGGACTTGTAGTTTTGCCGTAAATCGAGATAAGCCGTTTTTCACCCTTAAACCCCCTCCCCCACCCACTTTCCGACCTCAGATCGCCCGTAATTTATTTTTATAATATTCTCCTCCTTTTTTAATGAGTTACTACTATTACTATCCTACTATTATTTTTTTTCACTTTTTATTATTTTTAAAGGCCTACCTACCCTGGTCTATTAGGCAGACAGCTCGTTTTGTTTACGGTTAGTAGAATGGTTTAAGAATAGTAATTAAGACGAGAGAAGCACTGGGTTGTTTCTTACGAATCAGAAGGCTAATTTAATATGAAAATGATAAATGTTTCAATAAAATAATGTCAACAATTCTATGCTAAGCAGAACTTACTTGTGGTTTTTGAATATTGAGAAGATGAAATTAGAAAAACTTTATACGTTCAAAAGACACAATCAGTAGAACCAATTTCAGTTCTATGTTTTTATATATAATTAAAATTAACATTCACTCTGTTTATTTATCTTACGACTGGCCTTCTAGGAATATAATGGAGTGCATTTATAAAATCAACTAGCATTAAATACTTAAAGATAAGAAGACATAAGTATAAACTCGAATGCAAAGGTTTGCTTAATTTGAATTACAACTCAAGTATCAACATCATATCATTACACATATTACAAAAAATACAAAAGTTAAAACGGAAAAAAAACAACGAAATAGAATATAACATTGATAACAATCATTATTATTATTCGATAAGGGCATTGTAGGTTATCATCATTCATAATTAGTGGAACATAAATATACATATTAAATATTAGCGTCCTCTAAACCGATACAGGTACCTACTGTATCATGAAGATTATCCGTAGCTACATATTATATTTTAGAATTAAATTATTTACAAATGATAGACCCTGGTTATGTTATTGCCGGCCTTTACGTACTGGCCATGAATTTCAGTTCATTTACCTACTCTTAATTTTAAATAAGAATATCTTTAACTTATGTTTCATCTCAACTATGTATTCATAATATATAATATACATATTTTTATTTTTTTCCTCAAAGCATTTGCATTATGGTAATTAAAGTAAGTCTAACTCTTGTTAGAAGTAGACAACAATGGAAAATGTTACAGGAGGCTTAAGCCAAGAGGCATACTGAACTAAGAGACAATTTTATAAAAACACACAATAACTGCAACTAAATTTCACAAAAGTTCAGGATAAAAAGGCTTATTGATATGATTGATTGATTGAATTAAAATAAGTGACAATGTCTCATAAAGCCATTAGACTTTTTACAGTTTTATTTTATACTCAGGTGAAGTATTATAGTTTTTCCTTGTATCAGTCCGTGGCGTTTGAATAATATTACCAGAAATCAATCAGAAATATTACGTCTTAACAAAAGTGTCTGGAACTTTTGATACCTACGATTGATAATATGCAATTAATACCATCATCGTGCCCCACGACCAGAAACAAAACATCACGATGATCGAACCGGATCACCATCGTGAATACATATTAGAAAAAATATGTGTTTTTTAGTGCACGTGTTGATAAATTATCTTTTTAAGTTACTTTTTGTTTAGGGGGGAAATTGTTTGATGAAATGAATGATGTCATTGTAGATTATAATTTTATTTAGGGTCTTAGCAACTTACGCTACTTATAGTTCTTATTAAATACACAAGTAGAATGTGGAAGATCTACTCAGCCCTTATGTATAATTTGGTTTTTGAACTTATAAATAATAGGTCGGCGAAAACGTTTACAAATTAAAGATATGTTTTATCATTTGATTATAATGTTTAGGTGCAATTGCTGAAAATGTAATTGAAATTTTGGGTCTTGTGATAAAAAAACTGCGACGAGTAGTTTTACAGTCCTCTCGTATGTTAATCTATAGAATCTGACTGCCTCGTTGGTTTAGTGGCTACATGTAAGGCCGCGGCTCCGAAGGTCTTGGGTTCAAATTCAGGTTGGGCGAATAACAATTATTGGGGTTTTCTGTTTAAAATTCTCAATAGCAGCCCAGAGTGAAGTTGGATGGGTGTGCCTCGAGAAGCACGGATCCTGCGCTTGATCTTTCCGGTCATGTCGGATTGCCGTCCCATGGGATTACGAGAGTTAGGAAGCAGTTAGGAAATGTAGAGTGCACCTGAGTTTGTGCATACACTTGTGCACTATAATATCTCCTGCGTGTGAGTTGACTTACCTTTCTTGAGATCGGCCCCGTTGGCTAAAATCGGTCTGGAGGGCAGATATTATTGTTATTTATTATCTGTATAATTCTGACGCGAACAAAACAAGAAACTTTTAGACTAAAGACCACACCATTTTTACTGATCAACAAGGGCAGATTTTTCTCTATTTATTGCTTGAGTCTCATTAACAGTTGGCAGTAGAAATCCGAATCGATTTTTCCTTAAAAACTTTATCCCTACCGATAATCTACTGATGTGCATAAACAGAAAATTATCAGGCTACCCTTGGCTTATTTATCGATACAAAATATCGATAAATACCTCGAAGGGAATATTTTTATAAGTCTTCACACATGTAGCGTTTTTATAAATATAGATAACACCCGTAAAACCGTGACAGTTAATAAGAGTAACATATATATTTATCGGCCTTAACTAAATTCCAGTTTCCATTTTAATCAAATTCGTTATACATATTTACATTTATCCGTTACTTTGTTTTCCATAGAACTGATTTTAATATTACAGTTTTTCTTAATAATTACGAAAACAAATGAACTCTTTCATTTTAAGAAAAGGGTACGGTATTTAATTTTAAAAAAATGTGGGCGGCAAATGGGCCACCAGGTGGTAAGTGGTCACAATTGCCTATTGACTTTTTTATAGCATACGTAGGCGGACGAGCATATGGGCCACCTAATGGTGAGTGGTCACCAACGCCCATAGACAATGGCATTGTAAGAGATGAGACCATCGCTTACATCGCCAATGCGCCACCAACCTTGGGAACTATCATGTTATGTCCCTTGTGCCTGTAATTACACTGGCTGACTCACCTTTCAAACCGGAACACAACAGATACAAGCACTACTGTTTTGCGGTGGAATACCTGGTGAGTGGGTGGTACCTTCCCAGACGAGTTTGCACAAAGCTCTACCACCAAGTAAAGCTTTAGCACCTCAAGAAATATTAACTGTTCCTTATCCTCGGGTACTGTACTTCTGTACTTCGGTAGATTATATGACGAGTAGTGGTAAAACAATAGATGGGTTTGCACATAGCCCTACCATCACACAGTTTATAGAAAAACGAGTCGAAAAGGAGATATTAGACATGGTTTAGATATTAAATTGATTTTGTATGAATAATAATAGCTTCCGTCTGTGGCTACGTCCGCGTGAGAGGCAGATGTAAGAATTCATTTTATTTATTTCTTTTCTTTTATTACTTCATTGCACAACATATATATATATAGTATGACATAAAGTTACAGAAACTATCCATCGTCACATTTCAGGCTTATAATATGAATAGGATTTATTTTGTTATTGCAAACTTCTTATAATTCAATCATACGTTTTTTGTCCAGTCGTAGCTTTTCTTGATTTTCAGGGTTCCCTACCTCAAAATGAAAAAACGGAACTCTTATAGGATCTTTGTTGTCCGTAAGTCCGTTATGTGTGTTATTACGCTAGATGGCAAGAACACGCTCCACATAATGGGTATTATTCAAATTGTTACTCCGAAAAATTCTATTTTACTAGAAGAACCTATGCCAACTTTTACAAATTTTTGAATAGTTATATCTTAGAAATGGTGGCTCGTAGGAAAAAAGTATTTTTACATTTTTAAATGATTATTTTATGAAATGGTAATTTTATGATCTACAATTTTTGTCTGAAGTATTATTATGATAAAACTTACTGTTTTGCTGAAAGTTACGAAAAACTCATTTTTTTTTACCTTTGACCTTAAATAAAAAAAATTCCATACAGGGTAAAGATCAAATTTTATTTATAGTTACATATTGAACGATTTCACCAATTTTCAGCTTGTTCTATATTATAACCATAAAATTAGAGTGAAGCACACTAATTTTTTTGTTTAATATGACCGTACTAATGTTATATTATTGCATTTACTATTTAAAAAATCTTTAAATAAAATAGGATCGAATTAAGATTGTATAAACATGTTCAAGGCCCAACCAAAAGAGGTTGTAGGTATTGCTCATCCTCTTTATATATAAAAATCAATGTCTGTTCCGCATGCATTCCTATATAATGCATGCGATGAAACGCCTGCCTTATTGCACACCTGCGAATGTTTTTTTCTGCTAGTACATTCAACGTATAATATTTTGATAATCACTGATAATTCTATAAAACGTACATACGTGACATTGCTCTTAATTATATTTATTTATTTATTTATTTATTTATTTATTTATTTATGGGAAACATACAGCATAGTATAATACACAAACATATGGTATCAAAATAAGTCTCACATAAGCCAATAAAGTTTCCACTTTTACATAAACATGGAGTGAATCTAATAAAAAAAACAAGTAATTAACAATAAGGATATTAATGACAAATAGAGTTTTTTAGGGCTTTTAAGAATTTAGACATATTTACGTTAAATATATCTACATTGCTATAATATTTATTATAATTGTCACATGCTCTTACCAAAAAGCGATTTTTGGCATAGTTTGTTCTACATAATGGGACATAAAAGGTATGCTTTGAACGGGCAAAAGTATGTGGACACTTGATATAAATGTTGTTAACTAAGTACACTGAATCGACATAGACCATTAGGTTTTAATTGTGCAATAGGTTCAACCCTATTACTTCCTTAATATCCTTTGTATTTAAGAAAAAATGGTACTGAAATAGATCTTTTTTCAATATAGAATTACACTTACTTAATGATTCCCAATTAATCGACCACGGTTTCAGAAAGAAACACCTCAGACCTGAGAAGAACCAGCCAAAGAAAATCCGAAGTTGAAAGCATGTTTCTGTATCGTGTTCACTGTTTTCAGTCTGCATTCATTATCATTATAATATAATATATTGTAGAGGATAAGACTAAGAGTGAAGAGAAACGTATAAAAGGCGACGTCTCAACTGCATCTCTCATTACGTTTCGTCGCTCATCGTGGTAGCATTGTTATGTCGATATTCAGTCGGCTTATTAGTCTAATACCTATTGTTGACTGCCTCGTTGGTCTAGTGGCTTGATATAAGGCCGCTAACTCGGAGGTTCTGAGTTCAATTCCCAGGTCGGGCCAATAAAATGTTATTGAGATTTTCTGTCGAATTTTCTTAGTAGTAGCCCGGAGTCTGGAAGTTGGAAGTGTGTTCACTCCCGTGCCTCGGAAAGCACGTAAAGCCGTTGGTCCTGTGCCTAAACTCTTTCCGGTCGTGTCGGATTGCCGTCTATATAATATCTCCTGCGCAGTTGGCTAATCTCTCTTGAGACTGGCCGCCGTGGCCGAAATCGGTCTGGAGGACCTTATTTATACCTATTGTTGTTAGTAGCTTAATATTTTGGTTTAGTATTGATTCCTTTGTTCTATTTTTTGTGTAAATGAACATTTACTTTATTGTTGTATAGTTGTTTTGATTTATATTTTTTATAAACCTATTTCTATCCTGATTCAAAATAATACTGTATTTAAATATACATATAAAGTTGTATCTGTCGGTTCTGTTAAATAAATCAAGTTATTTTTTATAATCATTTTAATAAGTATTGTATGTTATATAATAAGTCGCAGTTTATCTATAAAGATATTTTTATGTGAATGAGAAATATCCTACTTAATGAATAATGAAAACTACATATCGAAGTTAAGTATAAAAACCTATTTTATATAAAGTGCAAAAAATTGTATTAGTAATTATCTAGCGCATTAGTGTTGCAATGAAATACTTTAAAGACGATTAAACCTGTTAAGGAAAAGATCATTGTCTTAAATAAAACTAGCTAATAACAAGTTGCTTGTTTGTAATTGTATAGATAGCTAAGTTAGCCATCTATAATCATATTATATTATGTTAAGATTAAGTAAAGTTATTTTAAAATAACATTACTTCTGTTTAACATGTAAATTTTTTATCCTCCAGTCGCAATGTAAGTATGAAAATCAAGTCTAAGGGAAATTAAAGATTGCATTCTCTTGCTCCCGAAGTGTTCGGCAAGTCATTTTAAAAACGTAAATGCTTCGTAAATGCCCAAGTGTGACACGATGGCTGTTCCTCTTATCATATTTATTTATTTCATTATTATATTTATTATAATCCTTTTAGGATTGGGAAAGTAACTCTTCTATTCTATCCAAAATTCTGTTTTATAATTAATTATCTGTGTTGGCAACTGGAGACAATCCCAAAACAATTATTTTCCAATTCCAAATAGCATTATTACTATACTCTCCTCTGACTCCACAAATTCAATACAATTTCTTTCTATTTTAAAATCACGAAAATAATTAATATTTACCAATTCACACTTTTTTTATTTATTTAATAAAAACTGCCTGGAGGTTCATTGTTTTCTTTGAGTCGTTCAAGGACTTATATTTTATTGCAAATACGGGGCAGCTTCGCTACTTAAAACTTATACAATTCCAATTCAATGTGCCAATTTGAATGAAGTATATTTTGATGTACATAGGACATAGGCAGCTCCTCTAGCTTGATTCAAAATAATGAACGTTAGTTACCTTAACCGTGAGTTACGTAAACACGAGAATTACAACCAAATCAGCTTGGAAACGTCTTTGCGATTGTGTTATAGTAGTGCACCGTCAGCAGATAAATGAAAAAAAAAAACTTTTAATAATTAATATAGATACTTAATATTAAGCATTTTGAATTTCTTCAACTCATCCCACATGTCATAGTCATCCTCCTTTGATTAATCATATATGTTTATAATTCACTCTAATATCTAAGGGCGCATCTCTTTAGTATTTATTTACACTAAAACCTTAAATAATACAAATAAAAATTAAAAACAATTAATATACAAATCCCAAGTGACCGCGTGGAATGGTGATAAAAATGCTAGCAGCATTTCCCCTTTGAATCGCAATTCCGATTCTCTGGGCGAAAAATAAAACAGCCCTCTTGTCACCAGTAGAGTCAATAAGACGGAGTGTAATATTTTGAATGTAATTTGCAGTATTACTCCAAGGTCCAAGCGTTTCAACCGCAAACGGAACATAAATATAATTTGGAATATGAGACGAATATAAAATTAATTTTCCTTTTCAATACCATCTAAAAAAAGACGTCTCCATTCCTCGACAGTTATAGAATTAAGTTTTTCCTCAACTTATGTCATTGAAGCATATTCATTAATGAATATAATACAATCAATGTAATAAAATAATATTGTACAATTATTGTTCGTGAACACTACATCCACGTATCCACTTAGTCATCATTATTGTGTTGAATTGAAGCTTTAATATGACTTAGGTAATAAATTTAAAATAAACCTGGTTTTTAATTAAAAACTTTTATTTGATATGCTTTCTAAGCTACTAGTTACTACTAAACTATATTTAAAGTATCCTAACATTGTTTATTTCAATAACATAAAAATTAAGTTATTAAAGTTATTTTTAGTTTTATAAATCGAATATTAAACAAGAATATTATTATTTTTCATCAGCCAATCACAGGTTATTCTTAATTCAAATTCTTAGGGTTTGAACTCGTGTTTAGTGATATGACCGTTATCGTTGATCACTTCAACACCTTGTCCATCTTCAGACACTTTTCCATTATCATTACGCCACACTTTGCTAGCGGAGACTGAATGGCCATAAAAATGATTTTTGCCATCTGGATTCAGATTTTCGACATTACCAGTAAATGCATTCTGGAAACAATAAAACATTATAGAATATCATAATATTAAACAAGTGCGTTAAGATGCTACGATTACATACACGAAGTATATATAATATATCGAGATATTTCTAATATAATATCAATATGGAAATCGGACAACTGATATAATTGCATATACTACTTTTCTATTGTAAATATGTACATACTTATATAGATAATTACACCCAGACTCAGGACAAACAGACATGTTCATGCACACAAATGTTTGTTCTGGGTGGGAATCGAACCCACGACCTGTGGCGTGAAAGGCAAGTATTTTACCAACCACGCCAACCGGCTCATATAATTCAATTACATAGTTCATTTGATTAACAGCGCGTCAGAATAATCATAGTTTATGTCATATACAATGAATATAAAATTAAATTGAAATAACTTATGCTAAAGTATGCAACGTCTTTAAGTATGTAATGTAGTGATTGCTCTTGCTACCCTATTATATACGTTAGTATAATTGAATACTAATATCATACATATGAAATGTCGTTCTCGACCTAATCAGCTCTTTCATTTTTATTCATAATTCAATTCGTCATTCAGGAAATTACATCATGGATAAATTAATCGCCACCAGTCTTTGAAACTAATATGTTATGTCCCTTGTGCCTGTTATATTGGTTCACTCAACCTTCAGACGAGAACACAATAACCTCCTCCTTTTTTGAAGTCGATTAAAAATACTAAATATTGCTATCTTACCACAGCCTTCCACAAGCTTACCACAAAAGTTTAATGAATCAAGATATACTCACCACCCAGTCACTGTTTTGACTGTATTGATGCAGTCTGAAAGAGAGATAGAAAATAAAATGAAATCTCTAAATACAATTTTTATTTACATCAAACTTCGTTCGTTTATATAGTTTTAAATTTGTTGCTGTATACAGAGTGTAACAAAAACCCTGTCCGACCCGTGAAGTGGTTATTAGGTATCGTGAATCGGTTCTATTTATGTAATAAGTAATTTTTAAAATTCTAAGCAAAAAAATTACCCTGAATAAAATTTAATTTAATTAAATAACGAAAATTACATTGCAACACAGGCGATGACGACAACAATAACAATAATATATTATGGTACGGTAAGCCCATTTAATGCATGTGAATGTTTGTTCGTTTTCACATTTTGTTAATACTCATACCTTCAAGTATTTATCTCTGTTTAGTTACGAAACAACGAAATATGTTTTTGTATGCTATGTTCGGCAAGATATTTTTTTTTTCTATTTATTCAAATTTAAAATTCTATTTTGGTAAAAGTCTTGCTTCTCGATTCTCAAAAATTCTTCTACCGTCTCAAAAATAAATTTCTTAGACTTTATAAGAACCAGCGACATAGACGGCGGTTATTTTTTTACAATAGATATTTTGAACGTAATAACGAGTTAATTAGAAATGGCTTAAAAATGATTGTTACATTATCAATATATGAAAAAATTTACATTTAGATTTAGAACAACAGGTTTTCTTTAAACATTTCCAATCGTCTCTGGAATTAGTCTATTTTGTAAAGTATCAGATATTCTACCGCAAAACAGCAGTACTTGTTATTGCTGTGTTCCGGTTTGAAGGGTGAGTGAGCCAGTGTAATTACAGGCACAAGGGACATAACATCTTAGTTCCCAAGGTTGGTGGCGCATTGGCGATGTAAGAGATGGTTAACAGCTCTTACAACGCCAATGTCTATGGGCGTTGGTGACCACTTACCATCAGGTGGCCCATATGCTCGTCCGCCTTCCTATGCAATAAAAAAAAAAAAAGTAATCATTGTACTTACAATCTGTTGAATATGTCCCAGTTGCCATTTTTCGCAGCATCCGTTAGCTCTGATGGGACTGGTGAAGCTGCAAATAAAATTCAAAAATACCTTACTTCAGTAGCGATGTACTATATAAATTATAACCTCCTGCAATAAATAGCCATACTTGGTGATAGGGCTTTCTGAAAGCTCGTCTGGGTAGGTACCACCCACTCATCAGATATTCTACCGCAAAATAGACGTACTCGCTATTGTTGTGTTGCGATATGAAGGGTGAGTGAGCCAGTGTAATTACAGGCACAAGGGACATCTTAGTTCCCAAGTTGGTGGCGCATTGGCGATGTAAGCGATGGTAACATATTTTACAATATCAATGTATATGGGCGTTGGTGACCGCTTAACGTTTTGTTTTTTAAATTAAAGAGGCAGAATGTTTTTTCGCCCGGGATGCCGAATAATAAAATACGCTACGGAATAACATTATAATAATATAATATCCGCGGACATTATTCACACACGGCTATCTGATACCAAACTAAGCAGAGCTTGTGCTATGGAAACCAGACAACTGATATACTACATAATATACTACTTTTCTTTTGTAAATACATACTTACACAGACAATTACACCCAGACTCAGGACAGACATGTTCATGTACACAAATGTCTGTCCTGGGTGGGAATCGAACCCACGACCTGCGGCGTGAATGGCAAGCGTCATACCAACCACGCCAACCGTCTCCAACAATAATAGGGATATTATAATTATATAACCGGCTATATAAGTTTTTATGATTACTAAATTAAACCGTTTAATTTATATTTAAATTTAAATAAATCGACATTTAACGTATTAATAAATTAATTCATATTGAAAATATTAAAAAGAATATATCAAAATCTAGTTATAATATCTACTATATAATATGTTGTTTCTGAGGTCAGCACCAGTTAGCCGTGACATATCATTATGTGAAAAAAATGTAATAAAATGAAAATATCCGATTTAAATTATAATAACATCCCACAACTTGTTGTTTTAAAACTAAAGGAACATAAAACAACTGTCTATAATGTCTAACAGCTACCCTAACCTCTTTTGGTTTAGAACTTATTCCACCACGCTGCTCTAACGCGGTTGATGGTGGTTACACATGGCAGAAAATTAGTGATTCAGACACATGTATATGTGTCTAATCTACACGCGGTGTTTTCCGTCACCGAGCACGAGATGAATTATAAACACAAATTAAGCATATGAAAATTCAGTGGTGCTTGCTTGCCGGGGCTTGATCATCAACATTCAATTACATATACAATAATATAACTTTATATAAAATTTTACTACTAAATAAGCTTTTTAAAATGATACAGTAATTAGTAAATGTCCCAAAGTTGGAGGTAATCCTTCTCTCCTCTTGAGCAGAAGTTTTGGAGCATATACAACCACGTGGCTCGAATTTCGGTTTAAATCATGTCACAGAAACATTTTATAATATAACTAGCTGTGCCCCGAGGTTTTACCCGCGTATAATTAATAAAAATATAATGAATAAAAATCAGCCTTCCTCGATAAAAGGACTATACAACACAAAAATATTTTTTAAATTCGAACCTGTAGTTCCTGAGATTAGCCGGATCAAACAAATGAACTCTTTATCTTTTTATATTAGTATAGATTAGAATAAAATATAGATATAATTATAAATTATTAAGCATCCATTTTAATTATGTATTTAGTTACACTACTTTACTTGATTTGTTTTTGTAGAATATAATAAAATAAGTATATTAAAGAAATGTTTTTGTATATTTTTTTAAAGAAATATAAACTAACTTGCTTTTTGTGTAGAATATTGTGCGAGTTCATAAAGTAAACAGTCTCTACAATTATGTACTAAATAGTTAAACAATTATTTTTTTTTCGAATCCGGTGTGATTCCTTATTGATATTGAAGCTTTCATCATTATTTTTGAATTTCCAATTATAATCAACCTACCTTCGATAAGAAGGGCAGATCCAACCAACAAACACAAAAATTTGAACATTTTCAAAAAAAAACTAAACTCGATCTGATAAAATTAATAAATTAGAAGTTGCTCAGCCAAGCGATGTGTGATTCCGAATGCTTCAATAACTGAATGAAACGTCTTATATCTGATGTTAGTACGCATTCAAGACTAAAGGCTATTTTCAAACACAATAGACACATTCACTGTACGATTCTTTTGTACGAATAAGTGTCAAATAGTTATCGATTCCTGGAATAACAAATGACAAATGTGAACGTTACCTTTGTTTGTTAATATTGGCGTATTAAATTTGTTTTTTTTTTGTTAAAGTCTACTGAAAAATCTCACAGATAATCGTATTATTTTGTTAGGCATTTCAGTGTATCATTTTTTTTTTTCAACTTTTTGCAAATCTAATTTTAATTATGCAAATTGTGAATACTTTTCAGCTACTTATATTTACTCGTTGGTAGAGCTTTGTGCAAGCTTGTCTGGGCAGATACCACCAAGCAGCAGCAGTACTTGGTATTGTTGAGTTCCAGTTTGAAGGTTGAGTGAGCCCGTGTAATTACAGGCACAAGGGACATAACAGTTTAGATCCCAAGGTTGGTGGCGATGTAAGCGATGGTTTACATCTCTTAGAGTGCCAATGTCTATTGGCGTTGGTGACCACTTACCATCAGGTGGCCCATTCCCACATAATACCTTTAGATGAATAAACTCGAAAACAACTGCAGAAGACGATCGTGAATTTCAAAAAGTGATCTGCGACATTAACAATATTTATTAGTCGACAACAAGTGCGTGCCAACAAGTATGCATTGTTTTTATCGGAAAATAACATATAATATTCTTAGCTTTACTTTTCCGTTAAATATATTTATTAGCCTATTTTTTTTAATAATAAAGTGTAGCTAAATGTTTTGATATAAACGAAATATTTTAAATTAGTGCCGATGTCATTAGTTTGGTATTAAAATATGATAATAAATAAATTAACAATTTATTTCTCATGAAATTGCTTATTCTTATATTTAAGGAGGCTTATCTAATTTGTAATTACCTATATATATTTATAATTAATTTAAATCTGGAAAAAAACCGGACAAAACATACATCTTCATAATATAGTATGATAAGGTAAAACTGTAATATGGTTCTCTGTTATAAATATCCCCTGACGTCAACGAAGTGACAGGCATTGTGTGAGCTGCCTTGGTCACGCTTTAACAAGCCCCTACGTAAGATTGATATTTTTATTTTTACAAAGAGACGTATGTACATTAAGTAAAACAACAAATTTGTATTTAAATTTATGCAAAAAAGCAGTTTGAGTTGATACAGTTTATTTGACTGAGAATGTATGGTAATATTAAAAAATGAATAAAGAGAACATAATGTATAAAGTTTGGTAATTATGGTCATATTTATCTATACGGTAAATGCATATTTGCGTTGTTGTTACTGTTCAAACCACAATTTTTTCTTCAGGGTATCAGTCTCATCGTAGGTACCTTTTTTTAATTGAAAAGCCGAAATCTTGATTTTTGGAAAATATTTTTGTACATATTAATTGACGTTATAAAGTTTATAAGTAGAAGGGACATCAGATCTTTTTTTTTATTTCGCTGGAAAAAGGCATTTACGCGTTTCCCCCACATGGAGTGGGGGCGGGGGGTATGTGGGGGTCGCCGGTGCTGAAGGCTCCGGAATAATCGTAACTAGTAAGTACTAAGTCGTTTAATGAATCTTGTCAAACTAGTAAAAGCCTACTCTAATGAAGTATATTTGGTTTTAACTTTGCGTGTTAATTGTACGTAATTCCATAGCAGTTCTTGCTGAAAAAGAAGCGAAATACTGCCTTGCGCCCGACCGCGAGACCTCGCATCCATACTTAGTTGATGTACCCAATACACGTACGAAGTACTTTCCTTACTCGTTCCTGACACACACCGCTAAATACCCTGGAATACGTCCATATATGAAAATGCGTATAACTTCAAAATCAAGAGTGAATAAACATCTTCTAGGCACGCACGCTAAAATTAAGTTGTATTATGACTCTCCCTCAGGAGTAACAACAGCCAAGCCTCATAAAAAGAAAAAAAAAACAATTATTCAAGAGACTGACATAACTTTACATGCGCGAATAAATAGTAGCTTGTCTTGAATAAAACAAAACTATCGATTTATTTATTATAAATTACATAATAATAAAAGCCTAATCAGAAAACGTTATTTAATTTTGTTGTTATATCTCTAACTTTTAACTTTTCCTTATGTTCTTAGATATGTATGAATTCGTATTTGCATATTAACTATCAGTATAATTTTTAAATTATCATATTAAACGATGACATGTAAAATCTTGCTCTTCGATCTGTGTATATAAAGATATGGAATACTATGCGTTGAAGTTAGCTTTTTATAGTTCCTAAGTTAATTTATTGAGTACCACATTTCATTCTTTCTTTCTTTATATTTATATTTCTTTAATTCTGTTTAGTCATTGCTTTATATGCTTGATGTGGTCTCTTGTAATTGAAGGAGGACACATGTTTTATAATATTATTCAATTCAATGTACTTGTAAGTGTGTATCTTTTGTTGGAGATCCTTAAATAAATAAATAAATAAGTTAACAGGATCTAATTTGTTAAAAGCAAATTATAATTAAGGAAGGTTACGTAGTAAATAGCATAATTTATTTCCAGGCAACATTTTCCAACAACCAGTGTACTACTTACCTACAAGTCAAGAACTCAATGTGTATGTATCGTACTTTATATTAGAAGTGCATGTGTAAAAGTTGCCAATATAGTCGATTATTTTACTTAACGAAAAAAGCAACTACCGAGTTATATTCTGGCAACTTTCAATTCAATTTTAATTGTTTTGACGAGCCGGTCGGTGTGTCTGGCAGACTCCTGCCTTTCGCGCCGAAGGTCGTGGGTTTGATTCCCACCCAGGACAGACATTTGTGTTCATGAACATGCCTGTTTGTCCTGAGTGTGGGTATAATTATCTATATAAGTATGTATTTACAATATAAAAATAGTATAATAATATGCAGTATATCAGTTGTCTGGTTTCTATAGTAAGTACGAACTCTGCTTAGTATGGAATCAGATGGACGTGTGCGAATAATGTCCCAGGATATTTTGCCTTAGAGAGAGGGGATTTTGACAACCGCTCCAGGTCCTACAGATTATGAAATTTCCCAAATTCTTACAAGGTATTGAAATTCACAATTGTTTGTTTTAATTAACTTATTTCACAACTCATTTGCGAAGCAAAGAGATGTGTTCTACTAACGCTTACTCGATCTGAGCTGATTCACTCACATAGAAAACATTTTACACTCTTTCAAATATATTCAACAAGATTTAAATTCATACCATTTGAAAAATAATTTATTAATGAATAAAACAAATATGTCTTTTTTTTAAAATAATGATGAAAAAAATGATATATAAATCCTGTGATGTCCGTCAGTATGTACGGATGTTGGTAATTGTATTTTTTTTAAATTAATTTATTATATGTAAACAAAACCAATGAAGACTGTTGTTGTATGTGAAGCCCGTATGTGTATTATATAATAATTTGTAGATGCTTCGAACAAATAAAAAAAAAGTTGTGCTTAACTTAATTAATACAAATGACAAATAAAACAAATCTGTGATCAATCATATTATTTTATTACGTTTAATTAAATATATAAACACGCACTATTTTACATAATAAACAATTGGCATATCGTAAGTCTCAACCGGATACAATAATTCTGTTGCCAACGGCACCAAGTAGTATATACTTTGCTGCTGCGTCTAAAATAAAAGTATATATTAGTAAGACTTACAATATAATAATAATTATGATATATATTTTTTAAAATAAGTGAATAAGGTTTTCGTATTTTTATAAAATAAATAGTTAATATTTAGCAATAAATTTAAATTTAATAATAGGTTAATTTTATATAAAATATTGTTACGTTTTTGACTTGGCTTACTTTATGTATAATAAAATAAGATAATTAAAATTAATTAAAAAGACTATTTATTTAATGTATCTTTTACAACAAATAAATTGGATTAATGATATTCATAATTCTCTAATGTGACTCTTTACTCATGACGCTGATTCGCTTATAACTCACATTATCAGTATTTTCAGTATCTTTCTTTTCATCTCTGTTTCCATCTTCAGCTTTCTCCTTATTATCTTCATTTTTCTCTTCGACTACATCTCTTTTATTATCTTCTTCATTACTATAAAACATAAAAATATAAAAAAAAACCTAATCGGCTACTTTAAATCTTCGCAAATAAAGGAATATGAACACACACCTGGATGCCACTTGATCCTCGTCAGTTTCTCTTTTGTGGACTAAAAAAAAATATAAAGGATTATTATTTATAGTTCAAACTTATGTATATAGAAATTGTTTTTTTTTAATATAAATAATTTTATTAAATGACTTATTGGCCTTTAATATTCTTACAATTTTTTTCGTATCTCGCAAATTTTGTAAACTGGCTAAATATAACTATATAATACAACATAACAGTGGCACAAATGCTTTGTTTACTGATTGGTACCTTTTTAGCGACCTAATGTTTGTTGAAAGGGAATATGGGACATGTGTCGTGCCAAATTAGATACGTAATACTTAAAACCATAATATACAGAAAAATGGTTTGTCAATTTATTTAAACATTTTAAAAAGTAACTTCGAATAACTTAGTCTCAACTGCCATGTACTACACTGAACACGAGCCAAGATGGCCCAATGGTAAGCACGCGTGAATATTAACCGATGATCGTGGGTTCAAGCCTGGGCAAGCACCACTGAATTTCATGTGCTTAATTTGTGATTATAATTCATCTCATGCTGAAGAAGGAAAACATTGTGAGGAAACCTGCATGTGTCAAATTTCACTGAAATTCTGTGACATGTGTATTCCACCAAACCGCAATGGAGCAGCGTGGTAAAATAAGTTCCAAACCTTCTCCTCAAAAGAGGAGAAGAGGTCTTAGCCCAGCAGGACATTCACAGGCTGTACTGTTACACTGAATTATTCACCTTACAAACCGGAACACAATGATACAAAGTATAGTTTGGTGGTAAGTAAGCGAGGAGGGGTTTGTAAGTGAATTGTAAAAATATATTATTTATTAAATATGTATTAATCTTACCGGTTGCACAATAAACTAATGTGAGGCAAAAAAGAAAAACGATAAATTTACTCATATCGAAATTTTACGAAGTGAATTTAAAAAATATTCAATTACTTGTTGCAACAGTCTGAATTGGTTTCAAAATTTTCTCTTAATTTATATGACAAGTTATGAGCACAGCCTTGAGTTCCATATTGTTATGGAGATGAGAACATTTGAGAAGATTTGTTCACAAATCATTTTTACGTCTAAAATTGACAAGATTATTATAAATTATGATGGACAATCAATGTTTTGTTTTTAAAAATACCCACTTTGAGAGCTGAGTCAGTTCGAGAAAACATCTCGAAGATTCAAATGATTCAGATATAATTATGTATTTATACACAAGTAAAAGTATCTCTAGGTACTCTATAAATACTGCATAACATGAATTTGCCCTTACTATGGCCTTGTGTCGTCATTTACGACATTATCCTTGTTCTAGTAAATACAAGAATCTCCTCAATAGAGCAGCTAATTATGAAGTACGCGACGAACGATTTCGTTTTGTTATGTTGTCTTGAAAATGTATTATTGTATTTGAAATTCAGGACTTCAAGAACGATTGAACAATTGCTTTTTCGCGTAAACGTCCTTGTAGTTGATGACAAACCCACTGTTCACAGAATAATTAGGTATGTAAAATATTTTACATGTATATGTTTTTAAATCATCTTTCGTTGAGCTTAATAACTACGCTTCCGCGCTTTTAGATTTTACTGTAGTTTTTAATTGTGTTTTATAAAAAATGTTTTTCAGTATTACCTACAATGTTAAATAAATTACTGGGCAGCATCGCCAGAGCTTCCATCAATGGAGCGTTGTCTCGCGTCGTATGGAGCGCCATGCCAACATGGTTTCACCTTAACGGGCCCGTCGTACACACGAAGAGCTATTTAGCTTCAGAGATACATGAAATGTGGGAAGCCGTATGTCAGATTTCAATAACTCTATGACTATAACTTCACTTACTTATTCGGTTGGATCAAGCGAATAAAACAAGTGTGTTGTATCTATACTAATATATAAAGCTGAAGAGTTGGTTTGTTTGATCCGGCTAATTTTAGGAACTACTGGTTCGAATTTAAAAACTCTTTTTGTGTTAGATAGTCCTTTTATCAAGGAAGGCTCTAGAGTCTAGGCTTACACAGAGCTAGCCTCTTATAAATCCGTCTTTAGTAAAGTTGCCCGTCTTTAATAAATAGTCTAAAAATACATGTTTTTTGAGTTTTATTATTAGACTATTTATATTGTTAAAGCAATATATAACTATTATTTAAATTTACGTGCGATTGTTAAAATAAAACAATGAGATTAAAATACAATTTCTTACGCTAAGTATGTACTTATAAACATGTTATTTCATTATTATCCTGATAGTAATTACGTTACATTAAAATACAACGTACTGTGTAAATGGAAATTTTTATTGCAAAATATCATTTAGAGAACAAGGGTCTCCTATAAACGAGTATTTATTTATTATCTTTGTGCTTCATATTAGATATATATACACTGTACAATAAATATTATATACCAAACGTTATGGTGTTGGTTTGTTTCTGGAGTCCAATGGCTTGTTAAACAGCTTATCAGCTATGTACTCACAATAACTAGCTGTGCCCGCGGTTTCACCCGCGTATAACTTAAAGAAATCACAAAGAGAAGACTTATAATATTTCAATGTACACAATATTTTTAGTTCTATTTTTGCTCGGGATATTTGTATTCATTGGTTTTTGCCGTACCCGGATTTAGATAGGACAACAATACAATTGGCCATGAGAAAAACATCATTCCCTTAAATCTATTCCGACATACTTGAATGACTTTTCCTGTGCTTGCTTTATTGTGACTGCAAACGATACTATTAAGAATTGTTATTTAATAGTTCATTTCTCGCCCAAAAAACCAAATTGCGGTTCAAAGGGAAATACTGTTAGCATTCTTGCTACCATACCACACGATCACAAATTGTACTACTTTTATTTGTATGTGTGTAATATATATTTTTATTTTTAAACTAAATGCAACACTTGTCTATAGCGGGACAAGAGGAACCAAAAAATGTATAATACACTCGGTGGTAGAGCTTTGTGCAGGCTCGTCTGGGTAGGTATCACCCACTCATCAGATATTCTACCGCAAAACAGCAGTACTTGGTACTGTTGTGTTCCGGTTTGTAGGGTGAGTTAGCGTAATTACAGGCACAGGGACCATCTTAGTTCCCAAGGTTGGTGGCTCATTGGCGATGTAAGCTATGGTTAACATCTCTTACAACGCCGTTGTCTATGGGCGTTGGTGATCACTCATATTAATACACTTTTTGTAGAAACAAGTCCTCCAAATTTGAATAGCAAATAATTATTTAACTTAATTATGTATTTTGATTATTTACAAGGTTCATATGATCTGAGTGTGATTGTTTCTATTTTACTAGATTTGTCATTTTCATCTTCGAGTAACATTAATTAATATTAACAGTAGCCAGTAGTGTATAACATGACTAGCATGCTGCAATTGAATATCTAAATTAAACAAGATGAAATGCAATAAGGAATGTAGACGTTCCGAATTATTTAAACTGAGCCAGAGAATCGTTGAAGAATACATTCATAAAGTGCATCAGTCAGCCTGGACACCGTGGACCTCGCAGAGGCCAGACCGTGTTCTACACGATAAGACGAGACCTCGTCACTACGAAGCACTAAGAGCAATCGTGCCGTCGATGCTCCGCAGGAAATCGGCGTGGAGAGCTGTAGCCTTCTTCGTGAGACCATTATGGTCCAGAAAGAGACGTCGGAGCAGGTTCAAGAAATTTTAATACTATTATATTCATTCAATAATTGTTTTTTAATGAACAAAAGTTCAAAAACATTTTCTTTGTAGTCAATTTGCAGCTGATATTAATAGTAATAAAGTTCCTACAACATTATAAAAGCTTATTGTCACATTTAAGATATTGCTATTTATAAATATTTTAATCCTTTGGTCTTCGATCACTAATAAGAGATCGAATAATTAGTGATCGAAGCCTTTGTTTTGAAGTTATAACATATTTTGTTGAAAGGATTTATATATATTTAATACCCTTATTCATCACTGATTCATTCATCAGAGTTTGGATATATATTTTTGTCCTCCTCCAAACCGATTTCGGTCACGGCGGCCAACCTAAAGAGAGATTAGCCAACTACGCAGGAGGTATTATAGTGCACATGTGTGAGCACAAACACAGGTGCACTCACTATCCCCTAGCTCTCATAATGGATGGAACGGCAATCCGACACGACCGGATAGAGTTCAAGCGCAGGACCAACACCTTTACGTGATTTCCGAGGCACGGGAGTGTACACACTTCCATCTTCCAGACTCCGGACTACTCAGGGCCAGGGATCTACCATATGGCTTTTTGGGCTTCAGCCCAGGGCCCCGTGGATTAATGGGCCCCAGCTATATCAAGTCAAAGTTAAAAATAGACTATAATACAAAATAATCCATAATTTTATTAAATTAAATAGATCAAACCCATTCAATTCATTTAATTGAAGTCTACTGTCTCGCTGTCTACTTACTGACTCACTTTTTTTCTATACTTTGAGTAATTAGGTGGGTCCGTCCTTAACTAGTATTAGCTACTACTGAGAATTTTTGGACAGAAAACCCCGATAACTATTTATTGGCCCGACATGGGAATTGAACTCAGGACCACCGGGCCTGCAGCCTTATATTACCACTAGTATTACATAATGAACGTCAGTATATACTTTAATATCACAAAAAAAATTAGCAATCCTAACTCCAACCTATCCTGTCCTGCTTTGCCTATATTCTGTTGGGCACATACACTCGAAACGAGGTGAATAAAATAAGCTATAAGTTGTCAAATTCATACTTTATTTGCTTATTTTTAATGTTTGCAATATTTTCCATGGTGAATTTTAAAATGATAAAAATATAAGTTGTAAATATATATTTCTTTTAATCGTAATAAATCCTTTGGTGTGTATATAATAAAAAAATATATAATTTTTAAGTAGATAATCAGGGTAATAACGAAAATATTTTTTTTAGAACACATACATTTTATTAAAGATATAATTGTATAAAGAAATACATTTAAAAATATAATGTGATACTGGCATAATCATTTTATTTAAAAATATAACTACCGCATAAATATAAAAAGGAAACCCTTTTTGCCATCTTTATTTAAATGTTTTATGTTTTTAATGAATAAGGTGTATTTTATATAAAATTAGCCATGCAGTTTACACCTCATTATCGCTAAATGCAGCAATTTTCTCTGCAACATTGCCGTTCAAATTTGTTATTATTTTCGAACCTCCGGCGTTAGTTTTGACACCGTTGACGTTGCTGGCGTGGGAATACGTAACGGACGACGATCCGATGAAGTGTTCGTTCTTGTCTGGTTGGTAGACCTTCATAACTTGAGGGTCTAGTGGTAAAATCGGTATAATAGGTTGCCACATTGGTTCCTGAAAATATATCCTTGTTTTTAGTAATAGACTTGGACTGGGCTTAAACACAAACTGTCACAAATATCTAAGTATATACAATGTTCGTCAGAATTATGTTAATTTACTTGTAGTCATCGGGATTCAGAGGCTCTGATTAAATATGGACGTATTACGCTTACTTATTGAGTGTCAAAAAATCAACCACCACCGGCTCGGAAAGAAACAACTCAAACCTGAGAAGAAACAGCGGACGGAACTTAGTGGCATTTTTCTTTTATATATATGTAATCTAATTTTAATATTTATCTTAATAATTTAGTATCTATTGTATTTACAGTACAAATAATCATATTTCTATTTGAAGCTTGACTTATATTGAGCCCAAGATGTGCTATCATCTCAGATTCAGACAAGAAGACCTATTAATTATTTTAAGTGGATCCTAAGCAAAGATCTTGGGTTCAAATCCTCACCAACCCACGTCATTCACACGTGCACAGTTATGTTTACTTTGTCCCATGCTCGGTGGTTAAACAGCGCGAAAACCGCTCGTTTACAACTGTGTAATTTATTAGCTATTTGAACTTTTAATTACCTGTGGAACTATTATTTGTGGTTGCTGTAATAAAGAGTAACAATTGTTAAAAATGTGCAATATATTTAATATTATTAACACATTCGTTTTACAACTTCACGTAGTAGAGTATATATAATTTGAGTTAAAAGTGAGAAAATTTTTATGAAGTAGTATATTATAAATACAAGACAAAATATGACTAAGGGATCACAATTGAGTAATTTAAATGATGCTTTTATGGAATATTGAATTAGCTTCTAATTGCTTCTAGTTGAAGATCTAGCCATTTATTTTTATTTGACTGCTACACTTAATGAGTAAATCCGCCCAGTATTTTTCACAAATAGGCAGCTGATTAAAATTTATTTTTAATTTCTTTCCATTTAGAATTATGTAAATAAAAAACGTTCGGAAAATGTATATTGTACAAAATAAGTATAAATATTAAGGCATTTAAACCAAAAATAGTAAAATTGCTATATTTTTTTAAAAGTTACATATTTAATGAAATTTAAGTTTCAAAAAATTATTACTAAATTTAACATTTAATATTGTATTACTAACGATACTTAATAAGTATTATAAGAGAAATAAATTGTAGAATATTTTAATCAATAGGATTTCCTATTATGACGAATGAGTTTTGATATGATTATAAATCGTATAGTACGTATATGTAATCGTAATACAGCGTTTTTTTTGTATATAGTTATCTATTGGTATCTAGATCATTGTAGATTTTGTTGTGGTATTAAAAATAATACTTTTGAAACGAATTAATTGTGCATATTGTTAGCCACAGATAATAATATAAAAATAAATTACCTACCTAAATGTATTTATGTTCAACGGTGTTTTCTTTCATAATTGAATTTAATTATAATTAAAATTATATTAAAATAAATATAACGCCGCTATTATTACTTATTATCCCTTAGGAATCGCTTACCGATCTGAAAAAAGAACATGATAAGATTCATAAAAAAATGTTATTTATTTTGAAGTCATAAATGTTAAATTTTGTAAAAAACTATATATTAAATATTTAAAAGTAATATATGTACTTACACTACGTTAACCTTTGAAGGATCGTCTCCAACTGTAAAATAATAAATAAATAAAAAATTAAAGAAATATAAAATAATAAATAGTTTAAATAAAGCCGATGTGTTTTATATATGACTAATACCATATATATTACTTACTTAAATATTAATATTGCTATAAAAAAATCTTCAATACCAATAATACAAGGTGTTACAAAATTCGTGTCCGACCCGTGAAGTCGTTGTTAGGTTTCGTGAGTCGGTACTATTTATGTAAACATTTTTAAAATTTTAAGCAAAAATTTTCTCCAAATTAAACTTAATTTAACTAAATAACGACAATTATATTGCAATACAGGCGCGGGCGTTAGCGCTCAATAGCTCTTGCCTATCGGGTAGCTCGAACACGAGGTCATGACCTTAGTTTTCCATGCAATTTTCGTCATTTATAATTGAAAATGTCAATAAAAAAAAATTATGGGTAATTTTTTTGCATAATATTTTAATTTTTTTTACATAAATCGAACCGACTCACGATACCTAATAACCACTTCACGGGTCGGACACGAATTTTGTTACACTCTGTATAATTATTATCACACCAACTCGTCTGGGTAGGTACCCACTCATTAGATATTCTACCGCAAAACAGCAGTACTGGGTATTGTTGCGTTCTGGTTTGAAGGGTGAGTGAGCAAGTGTAATTACAGGCACAAGAGACAAGGTTGATGTCGCATTGGTGATGTAAGCGATGGTTAACATTTCTTACAATGCCAATGTCTATGGGCGTTGGTGACCACTTATCAACAAGTGGCTGATATGCTCGTTCACCTACGTATTCTATAAACAAAAACACATAACCTCTGTTTTACACAGCCTATGTACCTAACCTGTCATACTCCTCAGTAATGTTTTACATAAAATTTCAAATAAACAACTAGAACAATAATATCGTATCAAGAAACTTACGTGAATATTTTTTAACCACTCCACCTTCATTGGTTATCATGGTTGCATCATTTTTGTGGATCACTTTTCCATCTTGATCCACAGAAGTGGAACTAATGGAGCTAACTAACACACCATTGTAGTTGGGCCCCTTGTTCTTTGTAATGTCTTCGGGAGTAAGTACAACAATCGGGGGAATTGTGGGGAAGGTAGGGAAAGTGAAGTGTTGGAATGGTGGCATTGTGGGAAATGGTGGAAATGTTGGAAATTTAGGGAATTTATTGTTAAAGAACTGTAAAATAATTATTTTTATGAGTTGAATTTAATCACTTGAGCGTGAAAAATAAAATAAATACAATATCTTCAAGGTAAGGTTGTGACGATAGACATAAAATATGTTATGAAATTTAAATTCAATGACTAATTTATGTTTCATTGTTTAATTAGTAGAATTATGTATAATGTATATGTATTATTATATTCATAAAATACAAAACTCACCTTCATATTGGGCTTTCTGAAATAACCAAATGTGATTAGTTGATTTTTGTAATGTTTATCTTGTCTCACATTAATTTATTACGACAGTAATTTAACGAAAACATTTCTAAACTACATAATATTTCGACTTCGCCTCTACTGGCGATTCAAAGTGGAAATTCTGCTAGAATTATTGCCGCTATTCCACGTGGTCAAAATTTGTACGGAAACTATTTTTAATTTTGGTTGAAATATATATATGTATTTAATGAAAATGCATTAACTTGCAAATGTTTTCGTTTATTACACAACAATGCACTAGAATATGTCATCTAACTTAAACTTACCCCGGAAAGTTGTCATCATTCTGCCAAACAAAACTAGCTGTAAAAAATAAATAAAAAAATTTCGATCAATAATACTACATGCAATTCAATCATTTAATGTATTGTAACACTGACATCGTCGAGAAACTAAATAAATATAAATTTTCTGACGCAATAAACAAAAAAATATAATATATATAATTATTCAGTTCGTTAGCGGTGTATTGAACTGTAACTTATTTTTTAGTTACAAAATAAATTGAATTTATCTTATTTATAAAAAAAAATTACGCAGAAAATTACACGTACAACAATTATTAAATTTAAAACTCATATTTAAAAATAAACAGTAAGATATAGTTCCCTATAAGATTCTACACTATTAGAAGTTCTTCAATTGTTATACAAGCAACTAACTAAAAAACTACCGAGTATTTTGATGGTAGAGCTTCGGTAAAATCTACTTTCCTAACCGTAATAATAAATTTAATTTAAAATTACGATACAAAAATAATTGTAAGCCTTGAAAAATTTAGAGCCTAGATTATTTAAGTATTTTTATGATTTTGAGTGAAAGGTAAATAAGCAATCATTTGTATTGCATAGGTTTGTTGGATGAATAAGTTTTACAAGCAAAATGAACATCACATTTTAGCCGTATGATGACCACCTACCATGAAATGACCTATTATTGCATATAATATTAAGAAAAGCGATAATAATTCCATGATGAATATGCCACTATTAATTAGCATATTTACACGCTTATTTCCTACAGTATATTGCTCTCAATTATTATTAATATTATGGCTGGCTAGTCATAATATTAATAATTAAGTCGTAATCCGATTGACGGATAACTACATTAAAAATAATTATAATTTAAAATGATATTTAAAAATTTAGTATTTTAGAGTATACATAATATTAGAAAAATATCTACTTGTAATGAATTATATTAACTGATTAATACATTACATGTTTCTCCAAATTCCAACAATATGCTATTGAAACTAAAGTTCAAATTTCGAATTTTGTCAAACAAGGGATTAATTCGATTCGATTCGCTAAAACATTTTCTAGAAAATAATTAAGCAACACTCACCGTTAGCTAAAGCAGCTATTAACGTCGTAATAAATATTATCGTGAGCGCCATTATCATAGACCGATATAATTTCGTTTTATTCCCAACAGTTGGAAGAACACTGAAAAAATTTGCATTTAATATTCATTTAAATATGACTTGTATGTTTAAAACAACTGTACAAATAGCGAGGCGAATTTTATTCTATGAAAAAATGAGTTGAAAGACAAGTCTCAAATTATGATTGTTCCAAACGTGCTTTTCTTAACAATGAAAATATGTTATGACCAATCCGAATACGTCGACGAACAAAGTAAGTCTATTGTAACATCTGTTTCGTGATTTTCAAACAGTCATTACTTACACGTAAATATATCATTCTAGAATGTTCAGTGGATTACAGGTGAAATGAAAGTTACTCGATGTTTACTAAAATGTAATAATACTTACTTTACTGTACTTACTGTACTTTTCGTTTTAATATTTTTATCGCATCCGGTTTAGATAGCTTATTTCATCTATGTTTGAATATCTATACTAATATATAAATCTGAAGAGTTTGTTTGTTTGATCCGGCTAATCTCAGGAACTGCTGGTTCGAGTTTAATTTTTTTTTGTGTTGTATAGTCCTTTTATCGAGGAAGGTTCTAGGCTGATTTTTATTCATTATATTTTTATTAATTATACACGGGTAAATAAAAATCTTACATTTTATGATACGTATGTATACGAAAATTTTCAGTTTTTAAACACCTTTTACAATATTATTTTAAATGTCAAACGTCACCGTTCAGTACGTTGATATTTAAATCAAAAAGAAAATCAACTCCTCTACCTTAAAAAAAAAACAAAGTATAAAAATACAATACTAGTTATAAGTAAACTATTTAAGTTATACTCGAGGCCCAGACCAGTAATCCTAAAACCTCTGCATTTTTTTTATATATATTCTGATTCGATTTATTTTGTCAAGTTTTAATCACTATATAGTGAGCCAAAAACGTCTTTAGATAGATTTTACATTTAAAATAATAATCGAGTATCTGTAATATTAGTCGGGACAAACGTGCAGCAAGCTCTAGATGGAAAGTGACTACCACCGCTCGTGGACACATCAAATACAGAAGGACTCAAAGATGTGTTGCTGGCTTTTTAAGGAGTTGGAATGACAATGCATTTTTATGGCAAATATAACCTAAATCTAAACTCAGAATAAGGTTCATAGGAAGAAACTCCTCATTGGCCAACAGCATAGACAAAAATTGTTGTATATAAAAGCTTGTTTAAAAAATGATATTTGATTAAATGATTACATTTACGACATAAGCAACTATAAAAAAATATTATTTAATATCTGTATAAAATTGTTATTTATCCATTTTTTTTTTACAAATCAAGTCCAATGGGCTATGATATAGGACATTGCCATTTTGATTAATTATTTCCCAATTGATTGACTATGTGTGAAATTGCGACTAACGGTTATTTAATGATTAAATATAAATCTAGCGGATGAAGATGTTTATGATTTATGATGATTGTCATAAGCAACGCAAAAAAATACTTCGAAATTTGTCTCTTTTAGCGTTCGGGTATCTCGAAAATAGAGGATGACTGTTTAACTACTAAATATGGATATACATTTTTTCGACAATTTAAAATTTGTAAACATTCATATATAAATTATAAATATTTAATGTATATAGCATTGTACATATTTGAAATAAAACCTATACGACTCATTCTAACAGCAATATGTACCTACCTCTCTCAAAAAAACTAGTAAAATTTCATATACGTCAATAATGAAATGTATAATACAGAAGGGTCACTTTTGCATAATTGTAAAAGTCTGTCTTTGTTACATTTCATCGCACCTGTTCAATTATAAGAAATCCATTAATCACATATTATTTTATTTTATTCATGTATAAGAAATACAGTCAACGTAGCCAGTAACACTATCCTTTGGATGAGAAGGTTCTGGAATTGATTCGACCACGCTGCGGTTTGGTGGTAGAGCGTTGTGCAAGCTCATCTGGGTAGGTACCACCCACTCATCAGATATTCTACTGAAAAACAGCAGTACTTGGTATTGTTGTGTTCCGGTTTGAATGGTGAGTGAGCCAGTGTAATTACAGGCACAAGGGACGTAATATCTTAGTTCCCAAGGTTGGTGGTGCATTGACGATGTTAACCATCTATTACAGTGCCTATGCCTATGGGCGTTGGTAATCACTTACCATCAGGTGACCCATATGCTCGTCCGCCTTCGTATGCAATAAAAAAAAACTTGTAGTAGAGTTCATTTGACGCATGCAGGTTTCTTCACGATATTTTCCCTTCACTGCCGAGTATTAAATTAATTATAAACATAAATTAAGCACATACAACTTCAATTGTGCCTCTCTAGGTTTGAATCCTCAATTATCGGTTAAGATTCACATTTCCAAACCACTGGGCCATCTCGACTAGCCGCAAATTTTGTTACTTATATTTATTCATATGTACGTAATGTACATTTCCCCTGAAATAGTAGTCCCTTCTGACCTATAATTGTTTATTATTAATTGTACAAAAATTACATTACAATTTCGCAGTGCGGAAAATATTAACATATATTATCGATGCTGACTGTACAAACTACGTAGATGAAATATTTTACATATTCAATAAATTATAAGAAACTAGTATAATTACAATCATATATTGCGATACAATTTAAATGAGGAAACACTGCATAATATCACTTCATAATCGTTCCACATTGACATCAACTTTCTGATTAATGCTAATAAAATCCATAAAGAATTAACTATAATATTTTTTATAAAGAATTAGGGAAGACGGTAATATAAGAAATAAACACACAGCTGTGCTCTATATTGCTTCAGCCGCAAATGTTGATTTGGTATCGCACACACACACACACACACAAAGAGTTGGTTATCTTGTGAAGGTATCTCCTGTGTAGTGTACTGTCTATTGAAGAACATTTGGTCGAATCTCGCATTATATAAGTAATTGAGTTTTATGTTAAGAAATTAATAATCGCCGAGAGTAAGAACATCACGAAGTTACGTTTTTACAAAACTACCCTCGCAGAGTACTCACTACTTCTCAACCGCTTGTCCTATGCCTGACCTCTCCGATCGTGTCTGATTGTCGTCATGAGTTAGTTCGTATAGAGCACCACTTTTTATACAAATACACTTGTGCATATCTTCTACACATAATATTAGTTATCATCCAGAATTAGTACGAATAAGTTCAATTTGTACGAATAAGTGAAATCTGGAACTATTTCTCGGAGTTTAGAATTTTTTTTGCTACGCTATTAACTATATAAGTAGGGTGGATAGCATTACGATATTTATATAAATACCTCACTTATTACTTAATTTGTTACGAGTATACGTCAATAAATATGAGATCATTTACACGCGTAATTAAAACAGCATATCTTTTTAATTAATGTATTTATAAGTCAGTCAATGTTCAAGCAATACACTTAAAGATAATGTGATATATATATATCCATGTCTATCCTGTAATTAAGGTAATATGTTTATTGACATTATTACAGGATAGACATGTTTCGTGTGAGTATTATCCCAGTATAGATTTTTATTATATCAGTCAATTTAGAAAAATCGACTTCACTTCAATAAACAAGTCGACTTGTAGTTTAGTATGTAACAAAAAAATATAATTTTGATATACTTTTCTTATATATTGTTAATTAATGATAAAAAAAACAATATACGATAAAAAATGGTATTAAATAAATTAAAAAAAAAGTTTCTAATTCTAAATAAATGGTCTAATAATATACCTACTCTTCAACGACGCTAAAGTAAAATAAAGAAATAAAGCACATTTAGAAGAATGCATGAAAAAGTCATGGATATTTTTAACTTTAGACATAAAAATAAAATAAAAGTTAGCAATATATAAATACTAATGCGTTTTCGAACAATAAAACTATGGCGTTAACACCGCCAAAGAATGTCACGCGACTCTATACGACTTATTTTATATTGACATTTCTATTCATTTCAGGTTTTAACACCTCACAATGGATTTCTAAAATATCTAACCAAAAAAAATGTGTGCAGTACATTTCGACTTATGTTTCTAACCCATCAATATAATTAACGCTAAGGATGCATTGTACACGGTGACAAAATATGTACCATAATCGATCGTATTGATACGTGCATTTGAACATGACTAGTGTAGTGCGACCGTGACACGAGACGTGTGACCCCGGACTCGGTTTTTTTTTACATGAGGGTTGTCAATTTTTTTCTTTTACAATTAATTAGCTACGTATTATTATAATAAATTGATATGTTTATACATACATTTTAAACAATATTCATAGTTTTCGATTAAGTTATACTTAATGGAATTTGCATTTCTTTGAAGTAACTGAGCTATAAATCCGTCTTCGTATTCTAAGAATGTGAATAACAGCGAATATAATTATTTCTATATTTTTCTTGAAAGGCGATACTCCGTTATGATGTGCTCAATCCGACATCCTGTTGTATAACACTTCACCATAAATGACCACTAAATATATTTATATTTTAGTGTTTCAAAGGATTGCTTTAAATCTATACGACTATGTATGTACCTAAATGCTTTATTGATGATTCCGTTGATCTTTGAAACATTTTATTTTTAAAACGTTCCAATGCGTTTGTTCTACTAGAAGTATAAAATCACACGGATATAAAGAGATCCGAATATTTCAAAATGCGTTTAAATTTTATTATTACTTGTTACTTTTTCTCTATATGAACAAAGATTGTAAATGCGGATTTTTATTACAACATTTTTTTATATTAAGAAGGAATCGGATAGGACGGCATTCCGTCACGGCCGGAGAAAGGTCAGACGCCAGAAAGTTTTCTACATTCCGGGATTGTTTCGAACAGACTGAGATATTATTTCACTAAACCAACGGGGTATTTCACTAAACGAACTGAGTCTAAATACGAATTATGGCAACCCTAACTCCAGTTAAGTAATCCGTCCACTTGACATTGAGTGTTTGTGACCGCGTTTTTAGAAGATTTATATTGGTCGCGACGATACTTTCGTTAAGTACTTCAATTATGTAACAATACTATAATTTCTTATTTACCTTACATTCATATATTTCTATGAGTTTTCTCAATAAACATATGAATATAATATGGAAAGACACTGATAATGCAAGAATTGTTAAAAAGTTGGCACGTATATTGTAAACATTTTATTGCCAGATGATACGTGAAATTAAAATAAATACATATATTAAAACTTTGCACAATTTAAAGTTATAAATTCATTTAAGTTATTTTGCGGAGAAAGTTTGGTTTTCCTTAACCGTCTTGCACAACATGAATTAAAAACACAAAACTGAAAACATTAAATTAAACCGATACTAGTATTAAATTCTCCTTAGTTTTAATGGTTCTTCAACCTCAAGCACGAGCTAATGAATTATTAACATAGATTACGCTCTTGTAAATTGACTGCTCTTCTGGATTTGAACTTGCAATCATGAGTTCACATAATTCACGTTTTCTAATCACTGCACTGGTCTATATCAACTTCTTGTGAAAATGATTTGTTCTTGTTGTATTTATGAATTAACCGATACAAGTTTATTTGTTATTCAATATTTGTTATGCAAAACGTCCTCGAACCCACGCATCAAGGAATGTAACGATTTCGAAAAACGGTCTTTTTTTATTTACATATTTATTAAGAAGTTAAAGGTTCTCAATATCAAAAACCGTACTTCATTACGTTATCATAAATAAATATGTATAAAGTTGTAAAGTTGTTTTGCTGTGCCAAGATTTTCTATAAGAAACAACACTCGATGCAAACCCGTTCGTAAGTTTTTAATGTGATAGCAACTTGAGGCTTTGTAGATAGGAGCCCATTTTATTCGGTGGTATTTCTTTTAACCATTCTGGGAAGGTACCGAGGCTATCACTTATTTGAGCGCCTGACAGTAATACTTTGTGACTTTGTGTCGTGTTCCGGTTTGCAAGGAGATTAAGCCGTTGAAATTAAAATCTTATGGTTCATTAAATAATACCAAATGCCCTTTTTTTGTAACCAACGTTTATGCAATTTCAAGAACGAACGAAAAAATTAACATTATCAGTAAAAATTTAATATTTTATCATTGTATCACATGATGAAAATTGTGACTCAGAGTTTCTTACTTAATAAGTTGGTAACATTCTAATGCTAAATTCAGTACGCGGATACGAGACCCAAAAATGTTCTAATAAATGACGCATTGACGAGTTATTTACAACTGTCAATACGAAAATATATTTGCATAGTTTTATGATATTTTCACGTTATACATTATTTCCGTATATTATACAAACATTATTTACATTGGAATCAATTCAATACTATTATTCTATTTATGGCTTTTAGTTGTGCCAACAGGACACAGATTCTTCCGCCAATGTCACATAGGAAGGTGAAGACAAGAAAAGGAATGATCGAGAGAATGAAATCAATTAAATTTTAAAGCTAAGCTCAGCTAATAGGAACAATTTCCTTGTTAAACTAGAACAACATAAAGATAAAGAAATAAAAATAAGATTATAAGTAACTATCAGTTTCCTAAACTATAGAGAGTATATCAATTGGACTATTTACAGTTTAATTTTATTACATTTATACGGACTTTATAAAAGCATCAACAAACATTTACCCTTTATAGGGCATTTACGATGATTTAAGTGATTGAAATATTGGGAGAATTATTTCATTGATTCATTTTAGTATACGATATTTTGTTCGTTTTATTATTTTGATTGAATAGCGATCTATTTTTTGTACACGCTGTACTTATGATGAATTAATTTCTATTTCGATTGACAAAATAATGTTATATTATGTCATGTTAGTCACAGAAATAAATAAATAGTACCTCGAGTGTTTATAAGCAATCTTTGATTTTATAAAGAAACAATGTTATCATACTTTAACCACACGCACGTGCAAAACTTTGTGAATTTTAGTACTAAGTCCCGCCAAAGCGTTTCTAATTCGAATGAATTGTATGTATGTAAATGGTTTATGTCGTGATTTAATTTTTCATTCTTAAATAATCTACATTTCAATTGACATCTATCAATAAGGTCAGGTAATAAGACAGATACATATTTTTTATACATTTCTTTTACTTGGTGGTAGAGCTTTGTGCAAGCTCGTCTGGGTAGGTACCACCCACTCATCACATATTCTGCCGCAAAGCAGCAGTACTTTGTATTGCTGTGTTCCGGTTTGAAGGGTGAGTGAGCCAGTGTAATTACAGGCACAAGGGACAAATCTTAGTTTCCAAGGTTGGTGGCGCATTGGCGATGTAAGCGATGGATAACATTTCTTATAATGCCATTGTCTATGGGCGTTGGTGACCACTTACCATCAGGTGGCCCAAATGCTCGTCCGCCTTCCTATACAAAAAAAAACCTATCAGCTGCTTTCGCATTGTTTGTAAAGTTTTGTAGCACATAATATTTATTTGCTATCTTTATATTTTCATTATACTTGTTTATCATGATGTAACACGAACTTCATTATATTATTATTTCCTCAAATCGCTTACTATTTGCAATTTATAAAAAAAACCATAATGAGTATTGTAATACTATATCTGATTACTCATTATCTCACCTGTTTGTTCCGACATCGTAAATCCCTTAAATGATATATTTATTATATCAATATAAAATTTTATAATGATACAAGTTTTACAACAAAAATTAAATAGCATATTTCATCTTAAGCAGGCTCTTTCGCCGCTTCTTTAGTTTGGATTATGAATATTAATATACAGTTAAATAGACGGTAAGGCTATTGCTCTTATTATAAAATTGACAATATAACTGAATTAAGTGTTTTGTCACAATTTTTGTTTATTACATCAACGAACATTTACAGTCTTAAATAACATTTTCATCTCTAATGTTTAAAAACATTAAGATGTTTTTTTTTTGTTTTCGCTGGAAAAACGCATTTACGCGTTTCCCCGATATGGAGTGGGGGGGTATGTGGGGCTCGCCGGTGCTGAAGGCTCCGGAATTAAATTTAAAAATATATAACTGCCAATAACTTATAATCATTTTTCTGTTTCATCAAACCTTCCACTTATATCTTCAATTATATTCTTTCTCATATTTTTATAATAGACTTATCATTCTTTGTAAGAATATTAAAACTTTAAATAGTACCTAATAAATTATGGAAATAAATGTTATTCATATTTAACTTCAAACAACTTGGAACCTTTACTAGAATAATCGTTAATAATATATAATAATTATCAAAGACAATCTTTTCATATTCATCGCTAAATATATATTTTATTCTGTTTCTTCACATACAAATTATGTGATAATTTATAATATTAGTATATTCTGGTATGTTGTTTAAACTGGTCATGTAAAATATTAAATCTAAAATCATACCTATTATATATGTGGAATTGAGTTTGTTTATTTGTTTGTTACGCTGAGTAGTTAGGACTTAAATAGTCTAACTATTCAGCTTATCATGAAATTTTGCATACACGCAGGCAGGGGACAGAAAAGGACAGATGTGGCCCTTGGATACCAAATACGGAAATTACATAGAGCTGTAGAGTAGGTTTGTTTGAGGGCACTAAGTTCTAAAGTACTTGAGGCCTAGTTACCATTCCTATGAGAAAACGGAGACAGAATGAAGCCATTGTTATTCGCTGATAATGTAGCTTTCCATTGGTGAAAGAATTTTTAAGATTGATTTAGTGGTTTAGACGTGAAAGCGTAACAAACCAACTCGTATTCTCATTTATAATATTAGTAAGGATTACGCTACGAACTAAGGGGCTGAGCAGTAACGCGTAATGACGGTGAAACCGCGGTCAGCAGCTAGTCATGTTATATATTTATCAAGCTTAATTGCTAATGGATTTTTCATCTATACATTCGTCCAAAAAAATAAATATTTAATGTAAACATAAAAAACGATTATGAATAATTAGCTAATCATTAGATGATTCGATTCGATATTTAAATGACAAACAACTTGATGAAAAATTTACACGTAGTGTGTTATACAAACAGAAATGTAACTAACTATACACATATACGTGGTTGTAATACAAAAGAGGAACAAATAGTCCAATAGTCCATTTGGATTTTCCACCATTGTATCTGAGTTTCATCTTTTTCCGACTAACTAAACTCGTCCTAACAATAAAACCGTTATCTTCATAAGGATATCGCTCATGACGAAACAAATCTGAGATGTGTTTCGTAGAGGGGATACATGTATTGGACAGGACGACGGCACGGGCGTAGCGCAGTGGGTTTTCTGAAGGCTGTGGCACGAGCCGCATGCCAACATCTCGGGTGACCTCGTGCGACCCTATTAATACAACAAACATCGTCAATCTACCATAGTACGGGCTCAATCATGAAGTTCATCTACACGTGTCTCTGTCTATGTATGGCTGCGGGTTTCGCAAGCCCTGCGCCGGCCAATGGCTTCGTATTTCCAGACCAGCGGAGGCAGGAGAAAAAGTTGGAGCCTATCATCACTCCACCGGTGCTCCCGGTACTCGAACATTTGGAACGTGATCCCAGTACTCTTCTACCGGGTGAAGGTAGAAAGAGTGTGTCAAGTCAACCGAGGCCACGATTTGGTTGGGGAAATGATTTTAATGTGAAGCCGACCGGAAATGGGGGGTTAACTGCAAGTGTTAGCAGTAGTGCGAGTGGAGCCGGTATAAGTCATTCAGCCTCACAGTCCTTTTCGTTTGGTTTTAACGAGGGATTTAGTGCATCACATTCAGCAAGCCAAGCGTCGTCCTTTAATGGCTTTGGAAGGTAATATCACATGTATATGTGAACTAAAAATAATTTAATAATACAATAACAATAAAATGCTTAAAAAATTGATATTTAACAAATTCTAATTATTAGTTTTCGAATTTATACATAAAGTAATTATAATTAATTATATAATAGTAATAATATTTAATCTATAATTATAATAGTCATGATCTAAAAAGATCTATTAAAAATAATATTCTCTAATAATAAAAATCGGAAGTAACAAAATAATTATTATTTTACTTTAACATTTTTCAGTAACTTCGGTAGTAGCCAAGCCAGCAGTCAAGCGGCTTCGTTTAGCGGCGCAGGCACATCGCTTTCCGGGGCAGCGTCTGCCGCATCAGCCCACGGCGGTGGATTTAACAACTTGGCAGGAAGTCAGAGTGCCTCTTCAGCGTTTGGTTTTAACTCATTAAATGGATTCCAACCTGATGTAAGTAAAATGCATCACAATGATTTATTAACGATTATTATTTATGAGGTATCAATTATGATAGGATAATAAACTTTTTTCAACCGTATGTGAACTATCCGTTTTTGTCGTGTACGAGTCTTATTGGCCATTTTGTGTTACACGAACAAATAATTAATATGTATATAAATATATTACATTACTTTGAATAAATAAAATTAAATTGTGCAACGATACGTATTATAGACATTTTTTTAAGTTTGTCATAAATTGTCGATCAAGTCGCTTATAATGGATTTTTTTTCTGGATTTTCAAAAATCTGTATTTTTTCGGATGGACTCTTGATCCATCTGATGGCAGATAGTCACTCTACTCGCATAGGCGAGAGTGACTGTCTGCCATCAGATGGTAACATCAACAATGGGTATAGACACATTGTCGATGCTAGAAATATTAACAATTCCTTACATCGTCAATGCGCAACCAAACTTGGGAACTAAGTCGTCATCTCCCTTGTGCCAGTAGTTACACTGACCCACTCACTCTTGGGAACACAACACTACTAAGTATTGCTATTTGTCGTTTGAATATGTGATACCTACCTAGACAGGCTTGCACAAAGCCCAAAAATACCAAATATAAACTACCAAGTATAATAAATATTATCTACTACAATTACATTTTACGGTTGTGACTGACTTAACTTTACATCGAGTATAAAAAAATATGACGTTGGAAGTAGTAAGAAGCACTTATAATATACCAAATACCTTCTTACCTTATATACCCCATCGATGTACCTACATAACACAATTAATTATAATATCAACAGTCGATACCGCTTGCTAAGATTATACAGCCTTATAAATGTTGTTTCGCGGGTGATTAATTAAAATATGCTGTCTTTTTCTTTCGCATGCCAAATCAAACATGACAGAAAGAGAGAAGTCAATGTTTAGCTGAACAGCCCTTAACCAACATTTGTAACACTTGATTATAATTTATTGAATATTTTATTATTTTCTCGAATATAATGTATAGTCAACATTGTAATTTGTAATTTAATATGTATATAATTATGTACATAATTGAGAGATTAGTATTTGTTTACAACGCTAATCAATATCAGTGTGAACAAAACCTTCGTAGGCGGCATATGTTTAAAATTATTTACCTCTTTTTTAATATGACAAACTAATTTAAACCTTATTGCCTAAAGACAGTACCTAAAATTCATAAGCATGATATTTTTAAATTTAACTTACCTAAAATGTGTCATACAATCCGGATCTGCTTATCTTGCATCACTCAAAAGTTGAGACCGCGCTTTTTGTTATCCTGATTTGATCACGATACAAAAAAGGATCCTTAAATGTTCACTAAACAGTTAATTACTTGCATTAGTATGTGTTTTTGACGACTGAAATATGTCTATTGATCGATTATTGCCAAGGGTAGCCATGCTCAACGGACATTAGCCTTTTACAAAAGATATATTAGAGAACACAAGTGTGTGCACAAATAAAGGTTAACAAAGATAGTGCTTTATGTCATCGTTCCCATATTGCGATGGGACGGCATTCCAATATAACCGGAGTGAGTTTACAAATATTTCCAGTAACGAGAATGTGAACCAACTTTTAAAATCCGGGTTGCTCGTGTGAATTACCAAAAAAAAAACGATTTTATTGACCTCCTTTTAGAATTTGAATCTTGGATCTTAGCAGTTGCTTAATAAGCGAGTCAGTTGAACAATGAGGCAGTAAATAAATAATTTATGTGACTGTAGAAGCCTATGGATGTCATAACAATACGAGTAACTTACCTATTGTATCTAGTATTCTGTTCCGGAAGTTTTTAAGAAAGACCAATATAATTCGTTCAGTAATAATCCTTAATCATTGAATGTTAAGGTCAGACTTTCATATCCTGGTTGAAATCGAACTGGTAAATCGGTACCCTCATTAAATGTTCACCTTTCAATTTATAATCCTGTTAAGTTCAGATGACTTTTAACAATGCATTTTTTTATTGTTTAATCGTCGAAAGGACTTCAATGTTTTTATCATAATATTTCATGTCTTTATTTTTAGCATACTGGATGTATATGTATTAAAATAATTATACTATAAAAAGTTATGTTATAAACATTTATAAAAAATTGTAATGCTATATGGCCGAGCAGTGATATTCTGTAAAACCTCACTCTGTATTTAACCGAGAAATGTTAAAAACGTACTTATTTTGATAAGTAATTTGAATGCATGTTATCCTTTAAATGTTATAACTACTAATATTGTATATTTTAAATTATTTCACGATCGTATTCTGGGATGACTTTCGAGTTTTGTTCTTACAAAATAGCTGTTGTGTAATCTCACTGTTCTTAGTTGTTTGTACAAACAAACTATTATCATTATTAAAAAGATCATATAAATAAACATAAGTTATTGGAAAATAACTGTCTATTCTTCTTGTGAAATAAATTTATTAAAAATATGCAGGCTGTTAGTCTTCGACGTCGAGCATATAGCAAAATTAACAAAAAAAATTGTAACTTCAAATTTTGAGTGCTTAAATCTTTTTTTTTAAATTCCAGGTCTCATTTGGTGAAGGTCTCCTCGACGTCAGGCATCGAGGGATACCGAACTTTCCTTTTCCCGATCTCATCGGGAGAAATAAAGGATTTGGTGCAGCTGCCTTCAAATCTGGACCTCTCGCAAGAAACAGCGATGACTTTCTAGCTGTTCTAGTCTCTAAATGAACAAGACTATCACTCATTATAGACACTCCAAAGACTGGCGCTGGGCGCTGTAGACCAAATACCACCTCATATTACCTACAATGAAATTCAGCAATACTCCAGCCCGTGGCACAGCATATGTGTCTTATTTTGACGCAAGAGACTTGTCCTATTCGTATATATGCCATAAAAATTGAGGAAACCTCTAAATCGTTATTCCTATAATGATTTAGAGCACAGGCTTATACATAATGATCCAACATAGAGACGCAAAATCCGATAATGAAAGAAATTGAGTTATTTTGAGCATCGAGCCTGAAAAATAGAGAAGAGAAAATGAAATTATCGAAAACTCACTTCAAATTTCGAATACACGATAACTTCTTACTTATAGAAATTATGCCTTAATTGTCGGACATTGCAACGACACTAATATGGTTATTACGACACTAATAAGATATTAAGTTGACATAATTATATAACACAAAAAAATATATGACATTTATACTCTATTATTGGAACGAATAAGGAAGTATTTTTAAGATAAATATTTTACATACGTATAAAAATAAATGATTTGTAATCTTCCTATTGAATTTGCTGTATGGTTCGAGTCCTATATAAAATATAAATGGATATATGTGAATACCTAATGTGCGGCTAATATTTGCTGTATACATTACCATTTTAAAAAGCATGATATTTGCTTATCAAGTTATACTGTTTTTTTTTTTTATGACTGACTCTATTTATTAAAAGTAGCGTTAATAAATTAAATAAAAATATATTAATTATATACTTTTTTTATTTATTTAAAACAAATGTACGATTGCCTAAAATTTATTTCTCAATACTAAAAACGGTCACTACTATATAATATAATTATTTCTCATATTATGTCTTATTACAAATTGTGAGTTACATATCTTATTTTTTATAAATAGTTAAAGCGGTTATAACTACTTAATATAATACAGTATATCATAAAAGATGTAAATTGATTATATAGAGATTAAGATATCGTTAAAGACTGTCTTAGTATTTTTTAAATACTTCTAATTTACTAATTTTCTGAAAAACCATTGGCAAGTGGCTGCCGATAACACAATAGACTACACCGCGTTAATAATCAATTTATTAATTATCAATTTATTAGTTTCAGAAACTAACAAAGACATCACAGAACTGGTAGAACTCTCAGACATGCACGTTTCCTGACAATTTTCCTTCATTATTAATAATACAAAATTACGGACATGACTTAAAAAAACGAAGGTGCATGTCGTGGGATCTAACTTATGCGTTGCTGTTCAACAGTCTCGGCACTTGATTATTCTGTAAACTATAATATGTGTACCACGCCTGAATTTATTTTAAAGCAATCGAAACGTACTTTGGAAAAAATCGAAATCTTTATTGATTATTATTTCGATACACTTACATTTTTAATAATTTAATGATAATTCATATTAAAAAAAAATACATCAAAACCTTTAAATACAAATAACATTTAAAAATAATTATTATACAAGTCGTGACCGCGTGGAATGGTGGCAAGAATGCTAGCAGCATTACCCCTTTGAATCGCAATTCCGATTCTCTGGGCGAAAAATGAACCAGCCCTCCTGTCACCAGTGGAGGTAATAAGGCGGGGAGTAATATTTTGGATGAATTTTTTGGCACTATTACTCCAATTTCCAAGGTCCTAGCGTTTCAACTGCAAACGGAACAAAAATATAATTTGGAATAAGAGACGAATATTTGTTACGTTTGTTCGTTTCAGCTTTTTCCGCGGCAGCTCCGCCTTTTAACATTGTTTCCCTGATATTAATAATTTAAATAGAATAACATAAATGGTATATTATTATGATTTATGAAATCATAATAATACGTTTTTAAATAACCATAGATAATATATTGTATAATGTATTCTGCCTTGTCTATAAACATAATTATTATCAAGGGATTATATATAATTGGGTAAAACCACTTGTTTTGTGATATAATATATATGAAATAATTGATTATTATTAGTAAAGTGAAATTAAAATTTAGAATTAATGTCATGAATCGGGTTTTAATATGTGAACGATTTGCTTAAAGACGAACCAACAATAATAATATTAAAATAGCATTATCATTTTGTAAAACTTTGCTCATTTATAAAATCAGGCGTTAATATATTTATTTATTTATTTATGTAAAGCCCAGTATCTAACACGTCAATCTTAGCAGAAATTGTGGGTTCAATTTCAGACAAAAAACGCACTGAAGTTTAAACACATCATGGCCAAGTATTTCGGATGATACATATTATTCTACCGCTAAACAGCAATATTTAGCATCGTTGTATTCCGACTTGAATGGTGATTGAATTATTATAACAACAGACTTAAGGGACATAAGCAAGATTGGTGGGACATAAAGGATAGTTAATATTTCTTGAGAGATTACAACAGCGTTTTTCAACAGAAAAGAGGTGCGCTAATTTTAAACCGCCAAATTGTTACCGGACGGAAAGGTAAAATATTTAATTAATTATTATTGGCGCGACTTGTGATTTTTTGAATGTGTTGAAACCTGTTATTTGGATTTTTAAGAGTAATTGAGTGAGTTATTTAAGTCATTGTTCATTAGGTGTTCTATTTTGTACATATATAAATGTAAAATAGCTTAATACGCATCTGCTTTGAAATAATTGTTAACTTAATTGGTGTAATAGACGGAACAATACAATGTGTCATACATCGACATCGCCTCGTTCAAGATTCTGGATAAACCGATGAGTCACGTAACACGACCGCAAGCAAGGTCCAGATTACAAATTATCCTTAAGTTGAACCCAAAGCAAGGACATTATCAGCCATCACTTTAGGTTCGAGTGAACGAAATTTGAATGTTAAGCGTTAAATCATAAAAGCCACTAGTTTTTTTTTAGTTACCTTAATGTGTAATGTGACCTCATGTTACTAGGCGGAATATATTATGCAAAAATTCCCCATAATAATAACTTTATGATCGGATTTTTATTTATATATAAATGAAAGATGTAACATAAAAAATCTACGTAAAAGCTATAAATTGCTTTACTACTTACTATAATTGAATGTTGAAAAAAACCAACGTGGTGTACGTAGTACTTGATTTATTATTAAAAAAAATTAAAAAGTTCATTGTTGTTTTGATTTATAAAATTGAAATCTTTAACCAATTTTAATGTTGTGATAATATTTTAGTCTGATGATAAAGTCACTAATCGGTATCAGTCACGAGGATTGTTCTTAATAGACACTTGACAGTTATCGCAAGGTATTGCGCTCAATGTACGCAAACAAGTGTAATATCTATTCTTTCACTCATTGTTCAGACGGCTATCTAATGATCGGAAAGACTCAGGTTTTAAGTGCACCGCGAAGATAAAGCGCGCTACTAATTATTATTATTATTCGATAGGAAAACTCATACACTTATGTCTAGTCTGACCTGATAGCCGTAAAAGATAAACGATATTTTTTTAAAGATAAGTTCATACTCGGGCTGATGACTTTAAAGTGGATAGTCGTGCAGTTTGCGCACTACTCATAACACAAAATACCTCGCTGTTAGGCTGTTATTGGGTGCTCATATCTCATTCTTTTTGAATATTTGAAACAAACATAAAGACGGCTCTACACACGTCCGTGGTTTCTGCTAAAAAATATGGTCATCCACAATCGCAATGCTCCCGCGGAAGTCGGAACTAAAAGCCAAGACCAAACTGGGCACACTGCAAAGTCATCTACACTTGTGGTTCACGGCTTTTGCGCCGCAATTGCAGTGCGCGTATAATATTATATATACCTCTAACTCTAGTTCACGAGCATGACTCGTTATAGTTAGGGAGCTGATGAGCATTTCTGTTTTTTATTAGCTGATACTTCACATACACACATAAGTAGATATATTAATTGTGAAATTACCGTAGTATTCTTTTATTTTTAAATAAACATTTTTTAGTATGCATAAGAACTCAAATTCACTTCCTTTCTTCCTTTCTTAATTTTATTATTATATTTTTAAAATTAATTAAGTCAAAAATATATATTAAAATACTTGGCGATTCCTGGTCTAAACCATGTACATATGTATATATGTCACAAGTGCTTGTTTCTGTCTACAAAAAAATAAATCATACACTGTACATGTACATTGTACATAATAAATAAACACGCAATTCCTATAATCGTATTACTTCTTATCGTCTCTATTATTATTCGTAAGTATGTTTTAATAATTATTCCATAATAATATTTGTTTTTTTATTTTAAATCGATAATATTTCTATAGTAATTAAATAATTGAAGTACCTATATTATTATCGAAAGACAAAATTTATATATAATAATAAAAACATATATTTTAATAGAATTAAAATATAATTTTATCGTTTTGTCAAATATAATGGCGAACTGCATATTATGTTATAATGGAAATATATTCTAACAACATAACACGAAGCTCAGATTACATATAAAGTTGTGACAAGGCAGTCAAGTTTTATCAGTCGCAGAGTGCTTTCGTGTTTACTTTAAAATAAATTCGTGAATTTAAAATGTCGAAAAGTGACGTAATTATTATTTTTGCAACAGTTATAATGTGTTCCGTATCGAATGTGGTTGTAAATCCTATGGAAGGCACTATGATTTTCCTAACAAGGGACATTAACGTGCAACCATCGCCTGTTCTTACATTCTCATCAACTATGGAAAACATAAATGCAGCTGCTGTACAAGTGTCTAATACAGAAATACGAGCAACGCAACCGATACAGATACTACCAACAGACTTGGTACCTCCAGTAAACAAAGCCTTAGGCTCGAATACCATTGAACCGACGCCAATGCTAGCGGCCATGACAATAACCGATGTAACGGTATTTACTTTACAACCAGTTCATGCTGTAGCACCAACTCAAGTAGTCAAAACAGCAACTACAAAATCATATGAAGAACTATTAAGAGATTTAATCGCAATTAAGGTATTTTATATTCAATTATATTTTATTTATATTTAAATATAGAAAAAATAATATATTTAATATAGGTTCGTTTTTTGTTACAGCAATAGATGACATAAACGGAAAGGCGTACGATCGAAGTTGAAGAACAATGAATACTTCCAAATTTTCGACTGATCATCTTATAATCAAGCTTAGAGTATTTAAATTACATATCATTATAGACACAAGGTTGTTGTGTATGTATTTCACATCGTGAGCACAATGCATAGGATTCCCCATGTGACTGGATAAACCAGTCTTAAAGGCCATTTACATTAAAGTTTATGTGATGTTTTCGAACTCATGTATGGCGTGAAACCCATCACAGAATAAGATTACTTTGCATTAAAACAGGTTCAAGAAGGTATCAGACAAAGTTTGTGAAGTTAAAATATTGTTTGTTATTAAGATATTTTTAATAGCGTTTAAGTGATGAATTCATTTAATTTTTACATTTACTTTTATCAAATAATTGTAATGCTATTTATAATTCTGAATGTACGATATATGTAAAGGTTTCTTCATAATTAAATCATGCCTTCTAATAGAAGGTTTCGCATACAAACAAATCGTTTCTTTTATGCATTTTATGTCAATGATAACACGAATAAAAAATGTTACCAGCTAAAGCCAGTAAAATTATTAACATTTTTTATAGTCTAAAGTCTACCAGGAGTTCGGAATTTATATAAATACGTGAATGGAAAACTTTGTACTCGTTTTGAAGCATATTGCGCGTACGGAGCAATATGAGTTTTGGCATTTTAAATAGCTAAAATTGATATACATGATGCGTTAAAAATATATTATCCTTACTAAAAATATACATACTAAAGTGAGTTTGTTTGATTGTTACGCTTTCACTACTTAGCTTCTCAACCGATTATCATAAAATTTTGCATACACGTTGTCAGGGGTACAAGAAAGGTCATACATATACTACATAACAGCTCCTGCCTTAGACCGCAGACATAGTTGCGTACAAAACTAGTATTAAATATGCTTAATAAATATTCATAATAATAACAAAGTATTAATAACAATGTTCAGCTAAGTTATTTTTTCTATGACAAATAAAAAAAAAATTTTGAGTTTTATAAGCATGCTATCTGCTTCTTATTACGGATATTTTTTTACATTTTACCAATAGTAGTTTGTTAAAAAAAAACCTTTAGGAGATATCTCAAGAAAATTGCACAAAATGATATTTAGACAAATCATTGAAATTCAATATTGAAATAAGTTGTGTGTAACCATGACATCATATTCGATGTGAGAACATGATAGAATGTCTGTTGATCATATTAAAATGGTAATTTTGGAAAAAAATAAACAATCAAATCAAAGAACTTCAAAATGACTACAACTATCTTTAAATGATCAGACTTTACTACCTGAATGTGGATTCTTCCATGAAAACAAGCAATACAGCAAGAAACTCAGTAATTTCTATTAAAAAAAAATACCAAATTCTATAAAGTGCATATATAGCTAGTTGATTACTAGCATCTATCAATTAATAATACCACGTAATTATGTCAGATTTTCCACAGAATATTCTGCTACAGATTAACTTACTTATTAAATATATATAATATACATACTGTCTGCTTCTGATTACGGATATTTTTTTACATTTTACCAATAGTAGTTATGTTAAAAAATATATTATTTCCTTTAGGAGGTATCTCAAGGAAATCGCACAAGATAATACCTTAGACATATCATTGTAATTATAATTTTGGAAAAAAATATAATTAAAATACAGTATTATGTAATAAATATATATTTATTATATATTACTAAACATTTGAAGAATTCGTTCCAGAACATAATTTTATATTATATTGAACATGAGTTTACTTTCGCAAACTTACTAATTACCATGACGTTTATAAACACGTGAATCCAGTCTATTTTAATAATACGTTTGTTTTTCATTATGTAAAGAAACTAACGATGTACAAATGACTCATTACATAGCCGTACTGACCTCAGACAATGCTGCGATGTCCTTCTGACTGTCTGTTACTGTTGATCATGTAACTGACCACATTAGGCAAATGATGAGGCTGAAGATCTTGAGTTCTAACCCAGTCAGGCCTATAAAAAATTGCCAACAAGTGGAGTTTTATTTCTAGAAATTACAGCAGGTAACAGCTCAGAGCTTATAAGTTACAAATTAATGTTGGAACGAGCGACTAAATTCCTTCCGGTTGTATAGGATTTGCTGGATTGAGAATTAAGTCTGCACCTGTGCGCTCATACTTGTGCACTGTCTGCTGCGCAACCAGCTAATCTCCGTTAGGAATCGGTCAGTGAACAATCATCATCACTTTAATAGACAAATGGTCATGCAGGGAAAATTATAGTAAAGTTGCCGTATTTCTATTAGCTTATACATATTTACTACATATTATAATGAATTATAAATCTACATTCTACCTATATTTTTTTATGATCTCTCACGAAGTAATACTCGGAAGAGATCTCGCATAGTGAATCGTGATCATAGTATACTTCAAAAACATATAAATAAAGCTCACGTTATATTATTTACTTCACTCAGGCACGATGATACTGTCAAGGGGGCTGTTAGTCTCCATTTATTTCTTATTTATCTATTTTGTTAATGGAGATTCGAATAACTACCGAGACGAGAATGTTGTACTAGTGGCTCCCGTTTTGGCTTCTAATAAGAATCCACGCGCAAGAGTCGTGGAAACCGCAAAGGATTTCCCTATAATTAGATTATTATCTACAGACAACACAACAAAAATAAGTGAAACTGACCGCAAAGAAGATCCGCAACCTATATACGTTGAAGTAAGTGCCACAATTACATAAGAATAAAAAAATATCATTTCATTATTTACTAGCAGATTGTTACAACCGATAGGTGTTCAAATGTCAAAGGTTAAAAGGCGCATTATTAATAATAAGAAGTGTTTTGATATATATTTTTTTCAAATTTAAATAGCGTAGTATATTAAGCAAAGATTTTATTTAAATAATGGTTTTTATCGATTGCCTAAGAATATATGACGTAAAACAAAATGGCCGAAGTTGACAGTTAAAATTTAAGTTCATTTTAAAAATTCCTTTTGCTTACGTAATGATGAATCAGATTTTACAATTGAAGACGCAGTAAATAAAATTATTCCGTATAAACTGTCTTATACAATGTTTTATGTAGATAATTAAATAATTATGTATTTTTAATTACAGAAGCTCGAAGACCAAGTCCACAGACGTAAAAGATTATCTGGTTATAATATTTAATCTGGTCACAACTAACATGATATTGTAATCGGATATTAAATATAAAACATGTTGTTATTATTATGACCGCAGCAGTGAAAGGAAGCAAATATCTCATAAATATATGCATAGGTACATGAAGACGGACTTGGAAACATTGATATTATAAAAAAAAACCTATGAAATGTTATTAATTTTTATAATCGTATATAATATTTTTTATTAAATTTATTTTTCATTCTGTTTTTGTTTTCTCAAAATATTTAATATAATAATCCTATTATTAAAATAATGATAACAAATTAAACTCGATGTTTTACTCGGGTGTTAGAGCTCAGAGCAAGCTCCGTGGCCGTCCTAAAGGAAGATTCAGATTATATAGATTCATCAGTTTATGTATTTTAACGAATCCTATTCCTTCAAATACATAATCTGAAGGGCCGACAAATCCTACATTACAGGAAAGATTTCAGGAACAACGGCTTATAATACGGGCAACTTCCAGACTTCGGGAGAAAAACTCAATAACTTTTTACTCGACCTAGGGCTTGAAATCAACACATCGGTATCTGTGCTTCATATTCTAGACTGGCACAATAATATATAGGTAACATTAAAAACTCTTTAGATACTTAGAAACCCTTCTATCTTGTTACGACTAATTATAGCCGTCATTATATGATTGAAGATAGGAATACTGCAGATAAAATCTCATAAATATTATATAAAAAGAGAATGACTAGTGAAATTAAATTGCAGTTTCAAAGCAACCGTTGCTGTGTATTTTTTCTCTTCAAAATGTTGTTTTATATAATTTCTGTAATGTTCCTAATGCAAAGCAGTATTGCAAAGAGGTTATATGTTCTTGAAGTAAGAGGTGAACGGCCAGTCAAGGTTTTTAAATCTTATTTCTTACTAAATTATATTACCTACTCAATATTTAGAATTTATTGCTTAACATTTTCTTCGTCTGATAGTAACATGGAAATAGTGCTTCTGCGAAAATATTTTATATAGTCTATTTGTTTCAATCTTTCAATCGATAACAAATACTAATTAAACGATTATATATATATAGTATAATAGTAGTATGTATCGTAGTAAAATAAAACTATATTTTATTTATTTGATTTGTACACCTCCACCGCTTTACTAAGCTCATGTCCTTCTCCCAAAGGTTGTCTGGAAGAAATCGCTCTCTTAGCGATAAGACCGCCTTTTGTGCTACCGGAATATATTATGTTTTTTTATTTCCATTACTGTATGTTTCTGTAACTCTGTGTGTACAATAAAGCATATATCTATCTATCTATCTATCTAAACGAGTTATGTATACTTGATTGTACAGACAATAGTAGTCGTTTGAAAAACTTTATTTACCGGATGTTATGTTGTGTCTTCTTCTTTCGAATTCCAAATTAAGTGGAACAGAAAGAGCGAAATAAGTGTTCAACTAAACAGCCGCTAAGCATCGTTAATCAGTAAAGCCGTATGTTGCCCAATGACTTCAAATGTCAGCAAAATAATATTTTATAAAAGACATTCTACACTAGAATTATACTAATTGTATCCAAAAAAAATATACAAACTTGATTGTAATTTAATTACCTTTAAAACACAATTTGAAACTCATCGTTTGGAATTCATGCAAAATATTTATTTTGAGATTTTTAATAATCTGTACCTACGTAGGAAAATACAGACATTATTTAACTTGTTTTATTTACTATATTTACTTTTTTTTTAGGACAATGAAGGTTACTCTGCTGATGTTGATGTAGGATTACATCAAATTGAAAAAAGGCATGTTTTTGGCGAAGGTAGGTAATAATTATTACACTCAGGTAATTAAATACGTATGAGTATAAAACTACAAAGCATTTAAGAAAGACAAGTATTTGTAGTAATGAAGGATTATGTCAGGAAAGGACGAAGCTCATAAGTCCTGGGCTTTGAACGTCTAAGAGGCGCCATAATTGTTTTGGCATCTAAAATTTAGAATCGATTGGTTTTTCCGTAAACAATACATTCAAACTTGTTTTTGTACTTTAATGATAAACAGATGTTAATTCTTCATTAAAATATTCATTTTATTAAAATAATTAAACGTGTATCATATATGTGCAATATCTTGCAAAATATATGAAAAATAATAGTTAAAAAAAAAAACAGAAAAAACGTTATATATGATAAGGTCTTGGCCGCAGTCTAACAATTAATGTATTTCTCGATATTTTATGTACCACGTAAAGCCCGATCATTAGAAGTAAAAAACAATCCCTTGCAAGTTATGCAAATGTAATGCATCATAAATTTAAGATTCATAGAAATAGGTATATCTAAAGAATTGACACAATATGACGTCATAGAGACAGTAAATATTCGCCATTTTGTAACAGTAAAAGTGGGTCTTGTCTTGGCCACGATCGAATTCCCCGGTAAGCATATTGTCAACACAGCTTATGAAATTTATTTTGACACTACAAACTTATATGTTAATTTATTAAAATGTATCGCTCATTTTATATTTTTATAATGAAAACGAAATTCAACGCAATCATAAATTAATCTTACACTTCCATCATTATTTTTATTAATGACTCAGTGCAAAATCCTATTAATATTTATTAAAGCGGGTTCGAGCTTGGAAAGTTAGCATTGAGTAGAGTTTAAAATATTTATTATATTAATTATCTATTATATTTATGTATATTAATTTTCGATATTTATTTCAGAAACTTCAAAACCCTCAGGAGTGCAATCTAAGGGCCAAACAGTTATAATAGTACCCAACGAAGGTATTTATTTCCTATAATAAAAAGCTTTTACTTTTAATTTAATTACATATATAATAAAATAATATTTAACTTTTTTAAAGGGCAAAACTATCCTTCGAACTCATATCCGTCTAACTCGCAATATGGGAATAATGGCGCCTCTAAAGAAACAACTGTTGTCGTTACGAGCTCAGGTAATACATTTTTTTTTTGGTTATTAGTCAATACAAACACTTTAATAACATGTTTGGAAAATAAATTCAACGTTATTTGGTAGTCAAAATTTTAGTTGACATCACCATTTTTAAGTTATAATTTTATAGTACCAATTCGTACGTGATATAGAATTTGTTTCGTTATAGCCTTTAGTAGATTATCCAAAGATATTGATGACGTTATAAACATTTCTTGCTAATAAGTCAATCATATCACGTTTAAAGTTTTAAATACCCATAACTGGACGTTTCTATTGAACTTTTATTGTTTTAACATAATAACATTTCAACGTAGATTACTAACATTTTAATTTCCTTATATATATTTTATTCCTTATATCCTTATAATCGTACAATTCAATGTAATTTAATATCCATAAGCATTATTATAGTCATACTTTAAAAACTGGTACAATTACAAAACAAATATGTACCTATATGTTAATATTTTTATTGCACCACATTTCAACTCAATTTGGAAACTTCCATTGTAAAATTCTAAGGTTATCTGGTAAAAATCCAAATCACTACTAAGAGATGGCGGCCTGTATTATTGCACACACATGATTGTTAATAATAAATTATTATTTGTGTCGTGTTCAATAGAAGAGTATTTATCTATTTATCTATTTAAACAATCTATCTCATAATCTATATATCATCTGAGATATTTTTTAAGCATTTGAGGTCATGGTATTTTCCTTAACAACATAATAATTCATAACATAAGATACAAAAAGAATGCTTATATCATTATATGTAAAAAAATATAGCTGTTATGTTATTAATCGCTTTATAAATATACAAGAGTTTTATATATTTATAAAACGATTAATAACTATTAAAAATAATTATTGTTTCATTTGATGGTAAGTATCGCTGCCATTGACATAGTAAACGGTCCTTACACCGACAATGCAACCAACTAAAGCAAATATTAATTGATATTTCAAAGATTCGATAGATTTTAATGAAAGAGTTAGATATACATAATTATTCATAATGAACCATGAACGTAAAACCCCGTGCCTCACCTTGAAAGAAGTCTTCAAACGATAAAATTTAAATAATAAATTAACTATATAATAAATTATATTATTTAAAACGAGATATGACACGGTACTAATTTATAAGTACAGCGTAATATTTCTGGTTAAAAAAATATAATTTATTATGAAATTCTTGATACCAACTATGAGCTTTACTGGCGTGCTCAGCCTACTCTATTACAGTTTTATATACACATCTCTGTATACTATGTATGACTGCCTCGTTGGTCTAGTGGCTTGATATAAGGCCGCAGACGCGGTGGTCCTGGGTTCAATTCCCAGGTCGGGCCAATAAATAGTTATTGGGCTTTTCTGTCAGAAAATTCTCAATAGCAGCCCGGAGTCTGGAAGTGTGGTACACTCCCGTGCCTCAGAAAGCACGTTAAGCTGTTGGTCCTGCGCCTGAACTCTTTCCGGTCGTGTCCGATTGCTGTCCCATCGGATTATGAGAGCTAAGGAAATAAGACTGCACCTGTGTTTGCGCACACACTTGTGCACTATATATCTCCTGCGCAGTTGGCTAATCTCTCTTGAGATTGGCCGCCGTGGCCGAAATCGGTCTGGAGGACCTTTATGTTTCATGTAGATTGTTGAGCCTTATTCTACTCGTGCGAACCTGGGAAGGGTAGTTAGTAATAAATACATTTTTATAAGAAAAATAAAACGTTTTATTTATTTTAAAAATAAAATGTTATTTTTCTAACGGTTATAAGTATTCTATTATTCAATGTATTATTATAATGTATTGTTAAATGTATGAAGGCGTAACAAACAAACTCACAACATTATAAAGGATAACCTAAGTTCTATAAGAATTCCTATTTCCTAATAATTACTTCGGCATCGTGTTCAATGTAACCATCATTACTATATTTATATCTTGTCCTTAAATAATAAAATTGAGGGATGCGTCAGTTTGTCCTTTGCTGTCCTAAGCTATTCATCCGATTATGTTGAAACTTCATTTAGGGGTTCTACTCACGCAACTGCTAAAGTTGGTGGTAGAGCTTTGTGCAAGCTCGTCTGCGTATGTACCACACCACCCACTCATCAAATATTCTACCGCAAAACAGCAGTTCTTGGTATTGTTGTGTTCCGATTTGAAGGGGGAATGAGCCAGTGTAATTACAGGCACAAGGGACATAATATCTTAGTTTCGAAGGTTTGTGGCGCATTGGCGTTGTAAGTGGTGGTTAACATTTCTTATAATGCCATTGTCTATGGGTATTGCTGACCATTCACCATCAGGTGGCCCATATGCACGTCCGCCTACCTATACAAAAAAAAAAGTTGTGTTTTATTATTTTGTCATGTATTAAATAAAATTTAATCTAATTACCGCTATCGTTCGTTTTCAGATAACAACAACGGCAACAACAAATACAGGGGCTGAAACTGACTCTGAATTGTCAAAGATTAAACTTATTTAAGTAATATCGTAATGTGTTAATCGATATAGGATATTTTTATTTATAAACCTTCATTAATATCATATTCTTACATCGATGAATAAACAACAAATTCATGATTTTTTAAATATGTTTTTATCAGATATAGTATTAGGAATTTGGTAACTAATAATAATATTGGAAATTCAGGTTTTTTTAAGCAACTATTGTGTGATTAAACTATATAGTTTTAAGGTTTGTAACCATACTGATAATGATATTATAGAAATGTATCAAAAGTACAATTGCTTTTTTCTTTTTTCCAAACATAATAAATGTAATTTAGTTTGTTTGTGTTATAGTTTGTTTTTCCAACTCGAAGGAAAGCGTAACAATCAAACAAACAAACTCATACTTACTCGGTGGTAGAGTTTCGGCAAGATCGTCTGAGTAGGTACCACCCACTCATCAGATATTATACCGCAAAACAGCAGTACTATGCATTTTTGTGTTTCGGTTTGAAGGGACAATGGACATAACATCTTAGTTCCCAAGGTTGGTGGCGCATTGAAGATTTAAGCGATTAAATATAACATTTCACATTCCATTGTTTGTAGGTGTTGGTGACCACTTATCATCAGGTGGCCCATACGCTCGTCCGCCTACCTATATATTATGAAAGAAAACATTGGCATTTGTTATGTTATTTAATATGTATACAAACATAAACATATGCTGTTTACAGTCCGGTATAGTATTTCACAATGAAAATTCAATACGCAAACCACCTGTACTAACTGACCGCAAAATGTTTAAAAGTAGAAACCTATGCAACATTAATAATAAAAGCTATAATTAAAAAAAAACCTACTTAGAGAGTTTGTCTGGATGTCCGCTTTATTAAAACTTAACAATGTTCAATAACACCGGATCTTTACAAATAGAACATAATCATCAAAGACAAATCATTAACATAATAACTGTATAAAAAATACACAAACGCAATTGAGAACCTCCTTCTTTTTTGAAGTCGATTGAAAATATAAAATGCCTTTGTCCATTCAGTTCCATTTTACGCTATATTATAAATGAATATCGCTCCAGATTCTGATTTTTAGTTCCAATTCCTGCGCCAGATAAGAAATATACACAATAACTTTTTTGATACAGAGGGTGAAAGCGCAATGTGTAATAAAATTACTATTGTTATTTATTACGTTTAATATAATTAAAAAAAAAAAAAAAACGAGATGACCCAATGGTAAGAACGCGAATCGTGAATTAACCGATGATCGTGGGTTCAAACCCGGGCAAGCACCGCTGAATTTCATGTGCTTAATTTGTGATTATAATTCATCTCGTGCTTGACGGTGAAGGAAAACATCGTAAGGAAACCTGCATGTGTCAAATTTCATTGAAATTCTGTCACATGTGTATTCCACCAACCTGCATTGGAGCAACGTGGTGGAATAAGCTCCAAAACCTTCTCCTCACAAAGAGAAGAAGAGGCCTTAGCCCAGCAATGGGACATTCACAGTCTGTTACTTTACTTTTTTTTCTAATGAAAATATGTCGCAATAATATATAAATTGACCAATTGACATAGCCGCAAAGGAACACCTTTTCCCCACGGATATTATTTTTCCCAGCATCTAATTGTCAATAACAATTATGCTTGTCTAATACTAGATAATCATACTATCGTGTCTGTTATTAAGCATCAATACGACTGTTCACGTTGTTTGTGTCTAGTTACTGTATGACTAGGTATTTTAAGTACAAAGTACTTACGTTATATTGTAATGTTTTATATAGATCCTTATGTATCTGGAGCTTATGGTGCGAAGAGATTTTTCGAGAGATAACAGAGCGAAGCGGCATATGTATGCTTATTTTAATTTTATTTAAATAAGTACTTAAAAAATATTCCAAATACTAAAAAAAATAAGTAAATGTAAATTTTTCAAATCAATTCGATCTTATTAAAAGAAAAAATAAGCGCAATTATAACTACCTACATGTTTAAATTTGATAAAAAATAAATTCTATATCCCCAATTTCAGGGTTGAATTGAATGTATATTGTAAAAATTACGATTGAACAGTCCTTCTAAGAGCCTATAGTAAGTAGAGCTTAAGTTATTTTGAACTTTATTATATTTCTGTATGTGACTTTGTGAATTGTACAGAGTATCACGTTTACTAAAAGAATGTCTTAAAGGCCTAATAAAACAAAAACTATCGAACATCGATACAGCGTCGCCGAGCAGCGTCCGGTTTTAAGGAATAACCAGATACGTGCTCGGAGTGCGCAAAATTACTATGAAATAGGTCGCTACTCGTTAAATGTAGGTACGAATCGCTTTGTTATTATGAACTGTTAGAATACAAACATCAATGGAAGCATCACTCATAATTAAGTATTTCTCTGATAACGTCATCGTGAGAAGCGAGGTGTCCTGTTCATAGACATTTATAAGCGGTCCGTGACGTCCGATCGCGTCTAATAGAATACTGGCTTATATATAGGTCGACTGCGTGAGTCCTGCGCCAGTAATCACGATGGGATTCCATAGTGTAGTGAGCGTGTTGGCGCTGGCGGCGGTCGCCTTCGCCTCCGTGAATGATAACGCCCTGGGAGGTGGAGAGCGAGTTTACGTGGCTCCAGTTTTAGCTCCCCCGAGGGAAACGAGGACTCATGTCACTGATCGCTCGCGCCAGTTTCCAATATTAGTACTTCTCACACAGGGAAATCAACAGCCTAAAGTTTTGGAGCCCCAAGCCAAGTCGTTAAGTGTCAATACACAGCCTATTTACGTTCAGGTAAATATTTAAATTAATAATTTTTATCATTTCAGCGGAGTCGTTTACGAACAAACAAAATATTATTTTATATCCAAAAATAATTATCTTTTTTATGTATTCTTTGTTTGTTGGTTTCCAAATATGTAAATTATATTAAAATCTTAAAAATAAATAATTATTTATTTAGTTTGATTTATTAATTTTACCGCCTACGTTATATTTCCTTACATGGAGCGTTATAAGGAAATCATATCAAATATTACTTGTTCAGTAAATCTTAATATATATATTATTTATAGAAACTGGAAGATCAAGAAAGACCAGTCCGTTCGAACAGACAAAAGCGACATCTTAAGAAGCTATTAGGTCTTGGAGGCATATCATTTGGTGGTGGATTTGGATATGGCGGGGGCGGCGGATATGAAGGCAGAGGTCATGGTGGTTACGATGGTGGCTACGGCGGTCAAAGTGGCTACGGCGGCCACGGTGGGTTCCAGGAACCATCTAAAACGATTATTGTTAAAGTCGTGAAAGAACATGGAGGTAATTTAATACGTCTTACATAAATAAATAGATACATATCCTAATCAAAGGCTTCAGCCAGCAGTTAACAGTACTGTAATGTTGACAAACGACTTATGGTGATGTACAATTACGTATCAACGTAGGTTTTCGAAATTTTATTATCGTTATGGTCAATGTCGCATCACATTTTGTGACATTCAAGACCGTTTTCTGCTGTGAATTTCGAGTTTGTTATTATAGAATAGCCCTTATCAGTTGAGTACCACTCAAAGTACGAACTTTGTTATTAAATTAATGAAATTAGATATAAATATTTTAATCTATATTATTAGAAAGATAGTTCTATATTTAATTTTTTTAATTATTATTATTGAAGCATTATCTTCGATCTATATGGTCGATCATATTTCGCGTATATTAAAAGGCATCGTTAAATAATGAATCTAAAACCAATTAAGTTGTTAACCTATGTAGATAACTTCTCCCAGAATTAACATTTTCTACCAAAAATGTATGCACCATGAAATTAAATATACGATACTTACTTACGTACGTACGATATGATACGAATTATTCTTGACTAGCTACTCCACGTGGTTTTACCCACTATGAGACCTTGGCTTCATGATGATATATAGTTAATAAACTTTCCCAATGAATAAAATATCGAACTGCTATATTACTAAAGACTGGGCCGGATCTACCATATGGCTCTTTGGGCGTCAGCCCAGGGCCCCGTGGATTCAAGGGGCCCCCAGCTAAGTCAAGTCAAAGTAAAAAATAGACGATAATGCAAAAGAATCCATTTTATTCAATTAAGCAGATCGTATGGTTTGCAGCCCTGCGATCAATCAAACCCATTCAATTCATTTAATTCAAGTCTACTGTGTCACTGTCTACTTACAGCCTCATTTTTTTCTATACTTTGAGTAATTAAGTGGGCCCCTAAGTAGTATTAGCCCAGGGCCCCCTAAACTCACGGTCCGGCCCTGACTATAGAGATTATTGCGCTTCAAAACAAATCGTTATGATATTTGTATAAAGCATCACATATCCTTAAATTCAAAGGCCATACATTAATATTGTATACGATATTAAAAACGATATTTTTTTTCCCAAGGATTCTCTTTGTATCATATTTTTTACATTGCCAATATAAAACTGGTTACGAACCGTGAAACGAATAACAACTTTTTGTCTTAAATTATACGATCAAAGCATGAAACGTCCGAATTATGATTTCGTTTATTTAATAAATATTACTTAAATAATAGTGTATTATGGGAACTAAGACCTTGTTAATTGCACCTTATTGCATTCTAGTCAATACCGTGTCATTGTTTAACGTGCAGATCAATAAGATTTTTATTTATACATTGTAATTGTATTGAAATGTGTTTTAAATGTACTATATACAGATTAAATATAAAAAAGATAACTATCATGTGCGTTAAATAAATATTATTTATAATTTCAGGGCATGGAGGCGGCAATTATGGTGGCAACTATGGTGGCAATTATGGCGGTGGACACGGCAATGGCGGTGGATACGGTGGAGGCGGCGGCGGTGGTTATGGCGTTGGTTACGGCGGCGGTGGCGGCGGCGGAGGCGGAGGTGGTGGCGGTTACGGCGGAGGTGGTGGCGGTTACGGCGGAGGTGGTGGCGGTTACGGCGGAGGTGGTGGCGGTTACGGCGGAGGTGGTGGCGGTTACGGCGGTGGTTACGGCGGTGGTGGTGGCGGCGGCGGCGGCAACTATGGAGGGAATGGGTATATTCAACCTGGACATGGTGGCGGTTGCGGCGGCAACTGCGGTGGTAACCACGGCGGCGGTGGTGGTTCAGCAACAGCGTCTGCCACTGCGACGGCGACTGCGACAGCTCATGCCAGTTCTCACGGGTGAGTTTTCTATAAAGACTATTTTCATTATATGTCGATATTAATTATAAGAAACAAATAGAGAATGACTTTACAATAGAATACAATTAAAGTTAATCATTTATCACACGCTTCAAATTAATTAACTATATTAATTTTTACAATCCTCATTCATATGTTAATTACATTACTGGTTCTTCTAATAATCCTAACATGTGTTTCTTTTATTTCCAGGTACAAAAAACGCTAAATAAAATCAAAACGTCAAGACAATAGTGTTACTATTACTAGAAGATTAGTTATATAATAAAATATACTTATACCATTTTTTAAAACATGTAATAAACGTAATAAGAAAAAAAAAGATTTTATGTTCTTAGAATCAAAGATAGAAATAGTAAAAATAAAATGTAGTCTACATTCACAAAGAAAAGTATTATGTAAGTGCAATTATTGGCAGAATTTTGGAAGGAAATACTTAAGGAATCCAGTATTAAGTTCGTCTTAGCGCCATATTTGAAAATGTGATTGTAATTTTATTTTGTCCAAGCATTAATCAGCTTTAACAAATATGACATAAGAGAGAATTAAAAATCACAGAGAAATAAAATCGTATATATTATTATTAGATATATTATTTATATGATTAATTTACTAGTTGCAATTGATATGTGTAAAATACGCCGTGAATCTGATCATACAGAACATGAATGTCAACTAAAATGTATCTCATACATAAGTATATCTCTTTATTTACTACTCTTCACTTCATGTCACTGTGATTTTGATATGGGAATAATTAAATACTAATCTACTATCAAGACTATTTTAAACGGTAGCTCCACAACACTTTAATAAACTGCCATTTAATCCTTGTTTGTAACTGCATGTATAAATAAAGTATGTTGTTAATACAAGAAGTTAAATGCATAATTATTATAGTATGATAGTCAAGAGCTATAACGATGAATGTCTTTAGAATGAATAAAAAAGAAAATAAAAATTAAATTAACATTTAAGTCTTCATTGCCACTTCTATTCTATTTTAAATTAAAAGAACTGTTTTTTTTATTGTTTGTATTTGATTCAGTCCCTTATATCATATCTATGTTTGAATTTGTTTTGCTACTTAAATTAAATAAACATGTTTTTTGTATCTATGTATTTTATTAAAATTAGTAATATAAGTTCTTGAAAAAAATCCATCATCAAATCATTCCATAGACTAGAACAGTAAATTTTCATTCATATTATAATAATACGTACATAAAAAGTAAAGATATCCTTATTTATCTAGTAGTAAGTGGTTTCGTTATAAGTACCTTTATATTATTATCTCCGGCAATAAATATTAATTATTACGAGACGTGGCGGTTAACCTCATGCTAATCATGATAAAAATATACCTGCTTAGTAATCATCGTAGCACAGCATATAAACCCGATTAAATACGTAAATCGTATTGTATACCGACAATAATAAAAGTAGCGTAACTGCCACATAATTTACTTTACTTCGTTGAGTAATTAAATTTAACTTTTAAATCAATAATAAGGATTTCTTTGAACGAATTTCTTTTACGCGGCTTACAGTTGTGAAATGGCAGTGGCCCAAGGTCACGTCAAATAACGAATTGGCGTTCGCCGTTCATATTTTTCCAACCAAATGCTACAAAATGCGATGCGTTGGGCGTTTGAATTTAGGAGATCGATATAAAGGAGGTTAAGGTGCTTTTTGGTGTGAAAAAATACACTAATGTAATCAATAAAATCTGCATTTTAAAACACGGTTAGTGTCCAAAAAATATTGCAAGAGAGTCCCCCGACCGCTCAATTTTTAATAACTAACAAGAAAAAGCTGACTGTTCTTGTTTTTTTTAAATTTGAATTGTAATTTGAATGGCTAGACAAATTAGATACAATAATAATTATTATTTTACTGTATAGGAAGGCGGACGAGCATATGGGCCACCTGATGCAAAGTGGTCACCAACGCCCATAGACAATGGCTTTGTAAGAAATGCTAACCATCGCTTACATCGCCAATGCGCCACCAACCTTGGGGACTAAGATGTTAAGTCCCCTGTGCATGTGATTACACTGGCTCACTCACCCTTCAAACCGGAACACAACAATACAAAGTACTGCTGTTTTCTACCTCTATCACCAAGTAAAAAATGAGTAATGAGTTGTATGTAGCGAATTCGTTTGTTCGGGGACTGTATGTTGTTGTGTTTCACTATTGAAAATATTTATGTATATATAATAAACGAGTACGAAATGTACTTTTATTGTTGGTTATCAATAACCTCAAAAAATCTTTCGTAGTCTTATTTACGCGATGTTGAGTTCCATTGCAGTTTCAGTTTATAAATATATATTTTACTTTTTGCAAATCTTGGTTTGATCTTGGTTCCGTTACTTAAGTATGCATATATAATTATATTACGACTTAATTACTATTTATTAATTACCGCAATAACAAACGTATTGCGTGGATACTTTACATATTCATAGATATAATAATACTACTACAATTATAAATTTCTTAAAACACATTATAATATGTTAAATTACCATATCGTTAAGTGTAGTAAATTATAATACGTACGTTTTACAAAGGTTAGGTTAGTAATGTTTTCTACTCGATTGTACATGTGATTTGCAAATACAATGACAATGTTATAATCGTAAGATTACTTAGGCCGATCACACACATCGCGGTCAACATGACGAACAATTAAATCAGCCATCCCATCACGGAAAAGGTCCAGAGCATTCCTTTTGTTTACGAGGAGAATTTATAAATTCTCTGTGGAATGGCTCGTGATGTCATACTAATTTATTCGTTTCTATTTTTAAACTAAATCTCGCTTTTATTTACCTATTTTTTTATAAAATAGATAGGCGGACGGCAAATAGACCAACTGATGGTAGATGGTCACTACCGATCAAAACAATACTTAGTATTGCTGTTTGGCGTTTGCGCTACCACCGAGTGATAACTTTATTATACAGGTAATAATAAAGAACATTTTTACATTTTTATTTATTTCACAGCATTTCGTAGTTATCTTTATATTAACTATATATGTACATTCTATTGGTTATTTTTACAATAACATACGTTCTATAAACGCCCGTATTATTTTAATTGGTTTAGTTAAACACTTCTTATTAGTAGAGGCGGATACTAAACGATAGATACAGATGGCTGTAAAAACCATCATAATACCACAGATATTAATGTCGGAAAATTATACATGGGATCTGTCAAGCTATGAGAACTTTGTATCAATGGTTATTATTGAAATATAGCTAAACAATTAGTTTTTTATGTTTAAAAATTATCAATGGAAAATTATAATTATACAAAAAAGCTGACTAATTGTTTTTAGCGTTGCCATGATTATATTCTTTGTCTCAATAAAGTAATATCATTTTTAATACTGAAAGAAAGCTTATTAAATTAAAATAGTAATCATCATTATTAGGGAAAACGGACTAAAAAGTTTTCTTATGCCTGTTAGGCAATAGAAGATTTTGGTCAAACAAAAGAAAAATATAACTTTTTCTTTTAAGATGGAATAGAGAGAGTTAAGTAGATTTAAACACCAAAAAGACAAACTTATTTTCTACATATAAAATACAAAAAGCCGAGATGGCCTAGTGGTAAGACGCGTGAATCTTAACCGATGATCGTGGGTTCGAACCCGGGCAAGCACCGCTGAATTTCATGTGCTTAATTTGTGATTATAATTCATCTCGTGATTAACGGTGAAGGAAAACTTCGTGAGGAAACCACGTGTGAATTCCACCAACCCGCATTGGAGCAGCGTGGTGAAATTAGCTTCGCCTCAAAAAAAAGACATTCACAGGCTGTTATTTTTATTATTATATTATTAAAATAAAAAAAAGGTAGAAATAGCCAATACGCTAGAAAGAAGCCAGACATAATTATAACATTTTAGTTGCGCGTGCGCTGTTGGACGTATTAGAAGAGAATATGGTTTAATCGCATAAATAGTGTTTTTATTGTGTTGTTTTTCTTGTAATGTTGTTAATACAATAATACCACACGTACAGTTTTGTTTGAACTGCAATTTAACAAGCATTCCTATATGTGAGAGGACTATTTTACAGTTTTAGTGGTGATCGTATCAAGTTAATACGCAGTGCCCTTGTAGTGACCTTAAGAGTGACCATTTAAGAACAAAAGAACTTAATGAGCTGCCCGGCTTTAAGCTTCGCCTTAATTATTATAAGTAGCCAAGTTTCGAAGCGATAGCTTAATGAACGTTTGGTCCAGCGTAGAGCGTGCTTGCTTTTTGAGTTCCTCACTTACCGCGACGACTCCGAGTTCAAACCCCACTAGAACCGATATGCGTTTTTAAAAAATTATAATAATTTCTAAGTCGCATTATTTGAAAGACAAATTAAAATGAAGTTTGCCTGCTGCAATTTGACGACAGGTGTCGCTAGTGACTGCTTGTTGTGTACAAAGTGTGGTCATAATTATCACTTTAGATGCTTACACCCAACCGAAAAACGTAAAGAAGTATCTCAAGAATTAAAAAAACACTGGATATGTCCGGAATGCACAATAAATCAACCCAGAACTGCGAGAAACGACAGTACACCAGTGCGAGTACAGACCAGTGAATGTAATGTAAACCCGCGTAGAGGTGCTGCTTCCGGTATATATGAGGATTTTGTCTTGGATACTGCTGATAAAAAATCTTTTATTGAATTGATTAGATCCATAATTTCAACAGAATTGGCCAGTTTAAAAGGTGATTTTAAAACTTCTATGTATCCCATTCAAGAAGAGTTAAAAACATTTAAAAAAGAATTTCAAATAATAAAAGAAAGTTTGGATTTTATAAATTCAAAATTTGAAGAAATTAATAAACGAATTGAATGCTGCGAAGGAGAAATGAATGTTTTATCTCAAAAATGTATGGAAATCGGTAAGCTGTGCAGTTCTGTGGAAGAAATCGAATTTCATAATAATAACCGAGAACAGTGGGCCCGAAAATCTAATGTTGAAGTTTATGGAATTCCAGAAAGAAAAAATGAAAACCTGATCTCGTTGTTACAAACAATTTTTGATAAAACAAACTTACAATTTAATATAAATACGGATATAGACTTCATCACCAGAGTCGCTTCTAAAAAAACCGATGGGAAGAAATCTAAACCAATTATTGTGCGTTTCATATGTAGATGGAAAAAAGATGAATTTTTGTCCGCGGTTAGGAAACTAAAACTAAAATGTTGTGATATAGGCTTCAATGGTAACAATAACTCAATATTTTTTAATGACCACCTCACTAGTCTAAATAAAGCCTTATTGCAATCTGTGAAGAAAGCGGCAAAAGAAAAAAATTATGAGTTCGTGTGGGTCAAAAACTGCAGTATTATGGCCCGGCGTTCTAACACAAGTCCGGTTTTGCATTTCATGAAGTCTAGTGATTTAAAAAAATTGTATAAGTAGCTTTGTTTGTCTTTCTCAAATATTTTATATTGTTTTATATATGTTAATAATTCTGTTATTGGAATCAAGTATTTTGAGCACAACTATGGGACGTCAAATTATTTTATGTAACTATTTTGGACACGATTTTGGACATTAAAAACTATTAATATTAATATTTAGCACATACCTAAATACGCTCTCTCCTGCGAATATATTTATAAAAACTAGTAACATGATAATTATTCTTTGTGTTTACAGTGATTAAAAATTATTCAATTTTATATCAAAATGTACGCGGCTTACGTACTAAGACTAATTCCTTTTTCAGGAAAATAATAAATGTTGATTATGATATTGTTTGTTTAAGCGAAACATGGCTTTGTGAGGGTATTTTTAGTGAAGAACTTTTTGATTCTAGATATTCAGTGTATCGACACGACCGTAACTATGATAAGCTCGGTAATAGTATGGGTGGTGGCGTTTTAATTGCAGTGAAGTCTGACATATCGGTTCGTTCATCATTATCAATTGTGGTTAAAAATCATGCAGCCGAGATAATTAAGGTCTCTATCGCACTTGGCTTAGAACCCATATCAAAACGATTTCATGTTTATTGTTGTTATTTCCCTCATGGCAGTTACCATAGTGAATGTCTTTGTGATTGTTTTGAACTTATTTCGAATGAAGTATTATTGTATCCTGATGATATTTATTTAATAGTTGGTGATTTTAACATATCTAATGCTGTTTGGGATAGAGTTGGAAAATTTATGAATCTACGTAATTTTAATGATAACGACCCAGGTATTGATTCCATATTTAATTTTTTAAACTTTACTGATTTAAAGCAGTTTAACTGTGTTCCTAATGTTAACGGACGATACTTAGATCTAGTAATTTGTAACACACATTGCACAGTATGCCCAAGTGACTTTTATCTCGTTAATGAAGACGCTCACCATCCGACACTTAATATTAAATTAAATCTTTCCGATACTACCCAAAACTTTTCAGTTCCTCGTAAAATTCGCTTATTTCAAAAAGCCAACTATGACGAAATCAATAACATTATAGCCAGAACCGATTGGTATGACTTATTGAGCGCTTGTAATGTTTCCGATGCCGTTGATATGTTTTATGAAACTATTAACTCTATAATATCTCAACATGTTCCAACAAAAGTTATGAGAGGCGATAAACATTTCCCCTTTTGGTATTCTCGCGGATTAATCAAAATTATTCGTAACAAATTGCACTTTCATAGGCGATGGAAGATCTATGGCCGATCATCAGACTACGACACGTTCAGTCTTTTACGGGATCGTCAAAAACAAGTGCAAATTGATTGTTATGATACATACATATATCAATCTGAGATAAAAATTAATAAAAACAGCAAGTTTTTTTGGACTTTTGTTAAGTCTAAAAAGGCTGCTGCTGGTATACCTGATAATATGTTCTTTGGGAATGAGGTGGGTAATGATGGTAACAAAATATGTCAGTTATTTAATGACTATTTTAAGTCGGTTTATGCAGAGCCTGTTACCAGCTTTAGCTCCCCCGGAATAACATCGAGTAATCATGACTCTTGCTGCAGTAATTTATCGATCGGTTTTGTTACACTGAGTACTAACATCATTAAGAAATATTTGAAAACGTTACAAATAGACAAGGGTTCGGGGCCGGATGGGTTGCCGCCTATTTTTTTGAAATCATGTTACGAATCTCTGGCTTATCCACTTTTAATATTATTTTCTAAATCGTTAAGTTCTGGAATTATGCCCGACACTTGGAAGCGCTCTTATGTTGTACCAATATATAAGTCTGGTGACAAGCATAATATTGAAAATTATAGGCCAATTTCAAAATTGTCAACTATAGCGAAGCTTTTCGAAAAAAATGTTTATGACCAAATTTACCTTTGTCTTAGGCCAATGTTAATGAATCAGCAACATGGGTTTATAAACAGAAAATCCACGGAAAGCAACCTATGTGAATTTATCCATCATATATCTACTGGAATGGATCAAGGATACCAAGTAGACGTCGTGTATACCGATTATTCTAAGGCATTTGATAAGATACCACATGCATTATTAGTACATAAACTTGAGAAAACCGGTATACATGGCGACCTACTTCGATGGCTGTCTTCTTACCTGGAGAATCGTAGTCAAGCTGTAACAATTAAAGGACATACTTCTTCTTTCGTGCCTATATCTTCCGGTGTACCCCAGGGTTCGCACCTCGGTCCTCTACTGTTTAATATATTTATTAATGATATACATATAGTTTTCGAGAATTCAAATATTCTTCTATATGCTGACGACATGAAAATCTTTAGACGAGTAACTCAAACTTCTGATTGCATACTCCTACAAAATGATCTAGACAAATTATGTAAGTACTGCTCAGACAACTATTTGTGCTTAAATGTAAAGAAATGTAATGTTATCTCTTTCACTCGTAAAACTAAAGATATTAACTTCAATTACCATCTAAATAACAATATTATTGCACGAGTTACCGAGGTGCGAGACTTGGGTATTTACATTGATAGCAAACTAACTTTTAAGTCCCACATTAATTACGTTACAGCTAAAGCTTTCCGAATGCTTGGATTTGTTTTAAGAGTAGGTAGGGATTTTAAAAACGCAAATACTTTAACACTTTTAAATAATTCGTTTGTTAGATCGGTCCTCGAATATTGTTCAACTGCTTGGAATCCCTTTTATAAATGCCATATTATGCAATTAGAGAAAATTCAACGCAAATTTATTAAACATTTGAGTTATAAGTTTTTGCCGCATAATCAGGATACTGCACTCATTCCGTCTTTAGAATACCGTCGCATGGAGAGAGATCAATTGTTTTTATTTAAGATACTTCTAAATTTTGTAGACTCACCCTATCTGTTACAAAATATATGCTTTAGATGTCCTAAAATTAATACGCGTCATCAGTCCCTTTTTCATTTACCCATGACAAAAACCAAATATGCTCAAAATACTTTTATTTTCCGTGCCTGTGATAAATATAATAAATGTTTTTCCAATATAGATTTTACAATGTGTACAAAAAAAAAATTAAAAAAAGAAATTAGTAATGCCTGTAAATTGTAATTAATTTATTTTTAAATTATATATATATTTTTTTTTTAAATTTATGCTAACTCATGATTTATTTATTTTATTTTTTTAAATAATTGTCTTAATTTTCATTGATCATATTATTATTTTGCTCAATGTCATCAATTTGTATATTTTAATTTTAATCTGTTATTTTATATTTTGGCCAACGTGTGTTTATACGTCTTATTCTTCTTAGCTCCAATTTGAACTTGTAATCGGTGGAAACTTAATTGGTTTATGTATTTATTTTTGTATGAATTATTTTCTATTGATTGGTTGTAATACTGTTTGTTTCCCAATAAATAAATAAATAAATAAAATTTCGGAGGAAGGAAATAGGAGGACCGTCTGTAGAACGATATGATAAAAACACAATTCCTCAAAGTAGAAAATAATTTTATTTGTTAACTAGCTGTGCCCCGCGGTTTCACCCGCGTATCACTACTAATTATAAAACAAAGTCCCCGCGTTTCCTGTGATTTTCATACGGTTTTCACCAATGGATAAAATGATTCAAGAGGAAGGTTTACGTGTATAATTCCTTAATGTTTTCTGTAAATTCGTTGAAATATGACGATAATTGTTGAAGAAGTCGGATAAAAACGTGCCGATTGGGAGCTTTCATCGAAAACGCTGTGAAATCCCTTTGAATTATAACAAAATAATGTATGGTGAAATTATTCTCCTTTCATAGATCTACAGAAAAGTCCGCGAAGAAATATCTTTTAAGGATAGCTAACTATACCCACTGTAATGTTACAAACATTGTTACACAATAATGTTATAATTGGAAAGCTATAAAAACGAATATGATATAAATCCTTATCAAATTAAATACGTTATTTACTTTAAGCCCTTTATAATTGCCCTTTACATCACCCAATTTAAATTAATATCTTAGGAGTTATCGTAATTTTAAAACTATCGCGCACTACATAAACACTTGATGCAAACTTCCTCGATAAAAGGACTATACAACTCAAAAATATTTTTTTATTCGAACCAGTAGTTCCTGAGATTAGCCGGATACAACAAACAAACTCTTCAGCTTTATATATTAGTATAGAAGTTTATGATGAAAATTTGCTCCCGATATGATGAAAACAAATTCAAGTTTTCATAAAAACTACTAAATGATATCATATAGTTTTATACATTATGATAAAAAATGCTATTTTTTTCTGTTTTATACTTTTTCTTTCAAGCAGTTGAATTTGGTAGTTAGTGGAATCTCATTTATGGTGGATCATCTATGTTGGAGTTATTATTTGTAACCAGTTTGTATAATTTAAAAGTAACTTAATTATATCGATTGAATTTCCTTTTACAATCTTTTACAAGTACATATTTTAGAAACTTAAGGTAATTTTTCAAGCAATAAATCGATTAAGTGATCGATTGCTTTCTTAAACGCTGTAGGCGTTTAAGCAATTGTATGTATCCTTTTTTTGGCGATATGCCGCCTGCTTAGATGACACAGCATCGGCACATTCACGAGTGAACCAACGGTTACGCGTACCCTTACTGGTGAGGTCTGAGTTAGGAATGTAGTATTCCATCCCCAACAGGATCTCACCAGCAATAGCAGCGGCACTAGCAGTCGGGTCATTCTCACTGAAGCAACGTTCCTTCCAAGGGACTGATGCATAGTAATCGCGCAAACCGTCCAAATCTTAGTCTTCGCCCCGACTTATAGTGCCAAACGCGACGTTTGCATACCGCTGGTGACGGCAGCTTAGCCTGTGGCACTTTGGTAGATATCAGGCAGTGATCCGAAGAACCAAGAGGAGCCCGAACCACAACCTGATATTCCACCGGGTGAGTAGTCAGCAGAAGGTCCAGTAGAGATGGCGCTTGCCCGTCAATGTCTGGGATCCTGGTAGGCTGATCAACCAGCTGGGTCAAGTCATGTGTAAGAGCGGAAGCATTCAGGATTCCGCCTGACTGGCCCTAGTCCAGCCTGGGTACGGGCCTCGGGGTTGCCCCCTCTACCCGGGCTATTCCTCACCGGCAGTCGCAATTGCCGATGCCGTGTCACGTCTTTTTGACAACAACATTATCGCCAGAACCGATTGGTATGACTTATTGAGCGCTTGTAATGTTTCCGATGCCGTTGATATGTTTTATGAAACTATTAACTCTATAATATCTCAACATGTTCCAACAAAAGTTATGAGAGGCGATAAACATTTCCCCTTTTGGTATTCTCGCGGATTAATCAAAATTATTCGTAACAAATTGCACTTTCATAGGCGATGGAAGATCTATGGCCGATCATCAGACTACGACACGTTCAGTCTTTTACGGGATCGTCAAAAACAAGTGCAAATTGATTGTTATGATACATACATATATCAATCTGAGATAAAAATTAATAAAAACAGCAAGTTTTTTTGGACTTTTGTTAAGTCTAAAAAGGCTGCTGCTGGTATACCTGATAATATGTTCTTTGGGAATGAGGTGGGTAATGATGGTAACAAAATATGTCAGTTATTTAATGACTATTTTAAGTCGGTTTATGCAGAGCCTGTTACCAGCTTTAGCTCCCCCGGAATAACATCGAGTAATCATGACTCTTGCTGCAGTAATTTATCGATCGGTTTTGTTACACTGAGTACTAACATCATTAAGAAATATTTGAAAACGTTACAAATAGACAAGGGTTCGGGGCCGGATGGGTTGCCGCCTATTTTTTTGAAATCATGTTATGAATCTCTGGCTTATCCACTTTTAATATTATTTTCTAAATCGTTAAGTTCTGGAATTATGCCCGACACTTGGAAGCGCTCTTATGTTGTACCAATATATAAGTCTGGTGACAAGCATAATATTGAAAATTATAGGCCAATTTCAAAATTGTCAACTATAGCGAAGCTTTTCGAAAAAATTGTTTATGACCAAATTTACCTTTGTCTTAGGCCAATATTAATGAATCAGCAACATGGGTTTATAAACAGAAAATCCACGGAAAGCAACCTATGTGAATTTATCCATCATATATCTACTGGAATGGATCAAGGATACCAAGTAGACGTCGTGTATACCGATTATTCTAAGGCATTTGATAAGATACCACATGCATTATTAGTACATAAACTTGAGAAAACCGGTATACATGGCAACCTACTTCGATGGCTGTCTTCTTACCTGGAGAATCGTAGTCAAGCTGTAACAATTAAAGGACATACTTCTTCTTTCGTGCCTATATCTTCCGGTGTACCCCAGGGTTCGCACCTCGGTCCTCTACTGTTTAATATATTTATTAATGATATACATATAGTTTTCGAGAATTCAAATATTCTTCTATATGCTGACGACATGAAAATCTTTAGACGAGTAACTCAAACTTCTGATTGCATACTCCTACAAAATGATCTAGACAAATTATGTAAGTACTGCTCAGACAACTATTTGTGCTTAAATGTAAAGAAATGTAATGTTATCTCTTTCACTCGTAAAACTAAAGATATTAACTTCAATTACCATCTAAATAACAATATTATTGCACGAGTTACCGAGGTGCGAGACTTGGGTATTTACATTGATAGCAAACTAACTTTTAAGTCCCACATTAATTACGTTACAGCTAAAGCTTTCCGAATGCTTGGATTTGTTTTAAGAGTAGGTAGGGATTTTAAAAACGCAAATACTTTAACACTTTTATATAATTCGTTTGTTAGATCGGTCCTCGAATATTGTTCAACTGCTTGGAATCCCTTTTATAAATGCCATATTATGCAATTAGAGAAAATTCAACGCAAATTTATTAAACATTTGAGTTATAAGTTTTTGCCGCATAATCAGGATACTGCACTCATTCCGTCTTTAGAATACCGTCGCATGGAGAGAGATCAATTGTTTTTATTTAAGATACTTCTAAATTTTGTAGACTCACCCTATCTGTTACAAAATATATGCTTTAGATGTCCTAAAATTAATACGCTTCATCAGTCCCTTTTTCATTTACCCATGACAAAAACCAAATATGCTCAAAATACTTTTATTTTCCGTGCCTGTGATAAATATAATAAATGTTTTTCCAATATAGATTTTACAATGTGTACAAAAAAAAAATTAAAAAAAGAAATTAGTAATGCCTGTAAATTGTAATTAATTTATTTTTAAATTATATATATATTTTTTTTTTTAATTTATGCTAACTCATGATTTATTTATTTTATTTTTTTAAATAATTGTCTTAATTTTCATTGATCATATTATTATTTTGCTCAATGTCATCAATTTGTATATTTTAATTTTAATCTGTTATTTTATATTTTGGCCAACGTGTGTTTATACGTCTTATTCTTCTTAGCTCCAATTTGAACTTGTAATCGGTGGAAACTTAATTGGTTTATGTATTTATTTTTGTATGAATTATTTTCTATTGATTGGTTGTAATACTGTTTGTTTCCCAATAAATAAATAAATAAATAAAATTTCGGAGGAAGGAAATAGGAGGACCGTCTGTAGAACGATATGATAAAAACACAATTCCTCAAAGTAGAAAATAATTTTATTTGTTAACTAGCTGTGCCCCGCGGTTTCACCCGCGTATCACTACTAATTATAAAACAAAGTCCCCGCGTTTCCTGTGATTTTCATACGGTTTTCACCAATGGATAAAATGATTCAAGAGGAAGGTTTACGTGTATAATTCCTTAATGTTTTCTGTAAATTCGTTGAAATATGACGATAATTGTTGAAGAAGTCGGATAAAAACGTGCCGATTGGGAGCTTTCATCGAAAACGCTGTGAAATCCCTTTGAATTATAACAAAATAATGTATGGTGAAATTATTCTCCTTTCATAGATCTACAGAAAAGTCCGCGAAGAAATATCTTTTAAGGATAGCTAACTATACCCACTGTAATGTTACAAACATTGTTACACAATAATGTTATAATTGGAAAGCTATAAAAACGAATATGATATAAATCCTTATCAAATTAAATACGTTATTTACTTTAAGCCCTTTATAATTGCCCTTTACATCACCCAATTTAAATTAATATCTTAGGAGTTATCGTAATTTTAAAACTATCGCGCACTACATAAACACTTGATGCAAACTTCCTCGATAAAAGGACTATACAACTCAAAAATATTTTTTTATTCGAACCAGTAGTTCCTGAGATTAGCCGGATACAACAAACAAACTCTTCAGCTTTATATATTAGTATAGAAGTTTATGATGAAAATTTGCTCCCGATATGATGAAAACAAATTCAAGTTTTCATAAAAACTACTAAATGATATCATATAGTTTTATACATTATGATAAAAAATGCTATTTTTTTCTGTTTTATACTTTTTCTTTCAAGCAGTTGAATTTGGTAGTTAGTGGAATCTCATTTATGGTGGATCATCTATGTTGGAGTTATTATTTGTAACCAGTTTGTATAATTTAAAAGTAACTTAATTATATCGATTGAATTTCCTTTTACAATCTTTTACAAGTACATATTTTAGAAACTTAAGGTAATTTTTCAAGCAATAAATCGATTAAGTGATCGATTGCTTTCTTAAACGCTGTAGGCGTTTAAGCAATTGTATGTATCCTTTTTTTGGCGATATGCCGCCTGCTTAGATGACACAGCATCGGCACATTCACGAGTGAACCAACGGTTACGCGTACCCTTACTGGTGAGGTCTGAGTTAGGAATGTAGTATTCCATCCCCAACAGGATCTCACCAGCAATAGCAGCGGCACTAGCAGTCGGGTCATTCTCACTGAAGCAACGTTCCTTCCAAGGGACTGATGCATAGTAATCGCGCAAACCGTCCAAATCTTAGTCTTCGCCCCGACTTATAGTGCCAAACGCGACGTTTGCATACCGCTGGTGACGGCAGCTTAGCCTGTGGCACTTTGGTAGATATCAGGCAGTGATCCGAAGAACCAAGAGGAGCCCGAACCACAACCTGATATTCCACCGGGTGAGTAGTCAGCAGAAGGTCCAGTAGAGATGGCGCTTGCCCGTCAATGTCTGGGATCCTGGTAGGCTGATCAACCAGCTGGGTCAAGTCATGTGTAAGAGCGGAAGCATTCAGGATTCCGCCTGACTGGCCCTAGTCCAGCCTGGGTACGGGCCTCGGGGTTGCCCCCTCTACCCGGGCTATTCCTCACCGGCAGTCGCAATTGCCGATGCCGTGTCACGTCTTTTTGACCAAAGGGTCAGTGCCAAATTAGGCCTAGTTGTTGTCTAATCTTGTTGTGTTAATATCAAGTATTAATAGAGTACAAGATTCTGATTAGCGTCATCAGTCAGCAGCACCATCGTTGTACACGTTCCCTATAGTAAGTAGACATTTATTAATTTTAAAGTATTGTATTTTTTGTGTGTTATTTTTGCAATGCAAAATAAATGCAAAGTAACAGTGTATAACGCTTACAAAAGGAAGGTCTTAAAGGTCTAATAAAACAAAAACTATCGAACATCGTTACAGCGTCTCAACATGCCAAGCAGCGTCCGGTTTTAAGGAATAACCAGATACGTGCGCGGAGTGCGCAAAGTTACTATGCAATAGGTCGCTCGTTTAATGTAGGTATGAATCGCTTTGTTATAATGAACTGTTACAATACAAACATCAATGGAAGCATCACTCATAATTAGGTATTTCTTTGATAACGTCATCGTGAGAAGCGATTTGTCCTGTTCATAGACATTTATAAGCGGTCCGTGAAGTCCGACCGCGTCTGATAGAATACGGGCTTATATATAGGTCGACTGCGTGAGTCCTGCGCCAGTATTCACAATGGGATTCCATAGTGTAGTGAGTGTGTTGGCTCTGGCGGCGGTCGCCTTCGCCTCCATGAATGATCACGCCCTAGGAGGCGGAGAGCGAGTTTACGTGGCTCCAGTTTTAGCTCCCCCGAGGGAAACAAGGACTCATGTCACTGATCGCTCGCGCCAGTTTCCAATATTAGTACTTCTCACACAGGGAAATCAACAGCCTAAAGTTTTGAAGCCCCAAGCCAAGTCGTTAAATGTCAATACACAGCCTATTTACGTTCAGGTAAATATTTAAATTAATAATTTTTATCATTTCAGCGGAGTCGTTTACGAACAAAAAAAAAATTATATATAAAAGAATTATCTTTGCTATGTATTCTTTGTTTGAAGGTTTCCAAATATGTAAACCGATAACTATTTTCAAATGTTAATAATTATTATTTATTTAGTATTATTTTATTAATTTATTATTTTTACCGCCTACGTAATATTTCCTTACATGGATCGTTATAAGGAAATCATATTAAATATTACCTGTTCAGTACATTTATATATTATTTATAGAAACTGGAAGATCAAGAAAGACCAGTCCGTTCGAACAGACAAAAGCGACAATTTAAGAAGCAGAAGAAGAATTTAGGTAAGCCATTAGGTTTTGGAGACATACTATTTGGTGGTGGATTTGGATATGGCAGGAGCAGCGGATATGAACTATGAAGGCAGAGGTTATGGTGGCTACGGTGGTCACGTTGGCTACGGCGGTCAAGGAGGATACCGCAGCCACGGTGGATATCAGGAACCAACAAAAACGATTGTTGTTGTTATACGTCTTACATAAATAAATAGATACAAATCCTAATCAAAGGCCAGTAGTTAATAGTACTGTAATGTTGACAAATCACTTATGGTGATGTATATCATATTATGATACATATAATCTTGAAATGCTATAATCATTATGGTCAATGTCGCTTAACATTTTCTGACATTCAAGACCGTTTTCTGCTGTGAATTTCGAGTTTGTTATTGTAGAATAGCCCTTATCAGTTGAGTACCACTCAAAGTACGAACTTTGTTATTAAATTATTGAAATTAGATCTAAATAGTTTAATCTACTTTAGTAGAGATATAAATCTATTTTTAAATTATTTCTTATCATTTATGAAAATATATCAGACAAAGTATTATTTCCAGTTTATGTGATTGATCATACTACGCGTATATTAAATGGCATAGTTAAATAAAGAAGCTTAAATAAATTAAGCTATTCATGTTAACCTATATAGATAAGTTCTCCCAGAATGGACTTTTGCTAGCAAAAATCTATGACAATGAAGAAAGAAAAGTATCTTAGTAACGTTCGATACGAAATATTCTTGACTAGCTGCTCTACGTTGATTTAATAATAATAATAGTCCTCCTGACCGATTTTTAGCCACGCCAGCCGATCTCAAGAGAGATTAGCCAACTGCGCAGGACATATTATAGTGCACAAGTGTGCGCAAATACGGGTGCACTCTCTATTCCATAGCTCTCATAACCCGATGAGACGGCAGGACCAACAGCTTTACGTGCTATCCGAGGCACGGGAGTGTATACACTTCCAGCTTGCAGACTCCGGGCTGTCAGACCTGGAAATTGAACCCAGTACCACCGGATCTGCGCCCTTATATCTAGCCACTAGACCAACGAGGCAGCCTACGTGGTTTTACCCTCTATAAGTATGTACCTTTGGTCATTCCGTGATGTTATATAAATAATAACTTTCACTACATAGTACATAGTATAAAACAAAGTCGCTTGCCGCTGTTTGTCTGTCCCTATGTATGCCTAAATCTTTAAAACTGTGCAAAGGATTTTGTTGCGGTTTTCATAATAGATAGTGTGATTCAAGAGGAAGGTTTTTATACAGATCATTTTAAAAAAAATTCAAATACTGATCATTTTAGAGGTTTGTAATGTGATTTCGCAACTAAGCACTTTTTTTGTGCTTACATTGCGAACGCTGGCTGAATCCTGAGAGATAGATCAAATTAATGTAATACAGTATTGTAGACCTTAAAAAGGTCTACAGTCCGCGATGGTATATATCTATCTACAATTCAAATTCAAATTCAAAATACTTTATTCAACATTGAAGTATTACACTTGTTTATTGATAGTCAGACTAGAAACTACCACCGGTTCGGAAAAGATACACCCAGCCCTGAGAAGAACCGGCGAAAGAAACTCAGCGGGTTTTTTTTTCTCTTTTTTATGTATTGTACAAAGGAATAAATAGAAATAGCCATGCGGCGATCGTCTCATTCCCACGGTGTGCTATCCATAAAATCATTAATTGTATAAATAACCTTTAGCTCACAAGCGATCCTTTACAATTTTTTTAAATTTAGCCACTGAGGCATTTTGAACTCTTTGTGGGTTCCTGTTGAAGAACCGTATATTTTTCCCCACAAAAGAGTTACTGACTCTATACAGTCGAGTAACGGGAGTAATTAATTTGTGTTTGTTCCTTGTACCAATGTTATGAGTATCACATTTCCTCACAAAATCATTAATGTTTTTCCGTACATACATAACATTACATAATATGTATTGAGAAGCAACAGTTAATATTTCAATTTCTTTAAATTTCTGTCTTAGGAGTTCTCTAGCTCCTAGGTTATAGATTGCGCGAGTAGCCCTCTTCTGCAGTACAAATATCGTATTGATAGCGGCCGCATTACACCACAGCATAATGCCGTAAGACATGATACTGTGAAAATAACTAAAATATTTCTTAACCGCAAAAGCCGCTCAGCTTAGTCTACTCGCCAATCCGTCAATATGGGGGGCCACTGCAACTCGGCATCAACAGTAAGGCCAAGAAATACAGTGGACTCAACTGGATCCATCGACTCCCCATTGATATGTACATCACCTTTTACATTTTTAACATTCGGCGCGTTAAATTTTACAACCATTGTTTATTTATTATTTAACATAAGATTATTGACACTAAACCAATGTACTATATCAGAGATAGCATTGTTTACATCGTCAAACTGTACTTGTTTTCTTTTAATTTTAAAAACCATAGAGGTATCATCATCAGCAAACAATACTATGCCATGTTTATTACCTACAAGAATTCCATTAAAATATGAATTCTATTCTTAACATAAGAATTCAAAAGCTCGAGCTCTCCTATCTCTTAGGGATAACCCACAAAAACCATTTTTTATCCTTTACTTTTTACGAGAAATAATGGCTTATTTACGAAGCGATTTAAGCAATACAGCATTCTTATCCAATCAAGTACCATAAATACATTATGCATTTAATATAGATCAATATGGCCCTCTACAGCATGTAATTTGAATGAATATTTTCGTAGATATTACAGATTTAAAATACGGGCGCGCACTTTATTATTAGCACTCTCTCAGCTCTCTAATCCGTACCTTGTTAATTACACCTTTATAGCATTCTGATCAATATCGTGACATTATTTAACCTGCGTATTAGCACTTACAGATCAATAATATTTTTATTTCTACATTGTATTGAAATATGTTTTAAAATGTATCATATACAAATTAAATAATTCAATAAAATTTATCACAATGGTTAAATAAATGTTATTTTTAATTTCAGGGCACGGAGCGGGAGGCGGCAATGGTGGTGGATACGGTAGCAGTGGATACGGTAGTGGTGGATACGGTGGTAATGGATACGGTGGTAACGGATACGGTGGTAATGGATACGGTGGTAACGGATACGGTGGTAATGGATACGGGGGTAATGGATACGGTGGTAATGGATAATGGATATGGTGGTGGTGGTGGCGGAGGCGGCGGCAGTGGAGGCAGTTGAGGAGGCGGAGGTGGTGGCGGTTGCGGCGCTGGCTGCGGTGATAACCACGGTGGTGAACAGTGACTGCCACTGCGACGGCTTCTGCGACAGGTCATGCCAGTCCTCACCTGTGAGTGTTCTATAAAGACTATTTTCATTATATTCGATCTTAATTATAAGAAACAAATAGGGAATGAGTTCACCATAGAATATAATTAAAGTTAATCACTTATCACACGTTTCAAATTAATTAACTATATTAATTCTTACAACCTTGATTCATATTTTAATTACTAGTTTTTCCAATAATCCTAACATATGTTTCTTTTAGGTACAAAAAACGCTAAATAAAATCAAAACGTCAAGACAATAGTTTTAAAACTAGAAGATTAGTTAAAATAAACTTAAACATTTTAAGACTTAGAATCAATTATTGAAACATAAAAACAAAATGTAGTCTACATACACAAAGAAACGTATTGTAACGTGATACGTTTTGTAAGAGCAATTATTGGCAGAATTTTGTAAAGAAATACTTAAGGAATACAGTATTACTTCGTCTTCGCGCCATGTTTGAAAATGTGATAGTAATTTCATTTCGTTCAAGCATTAATCAATTTAAACACATACATTAGAAATAAAAAAATATTGAGAATTTAAATCGTAAAGAAATATTACTATATATATTTTGAACGAGTAAATTAATCATATTAATTTATGTGATTAATTTACTAGTTGCAATTGGTATGTGTAAAATACGCAATGATGTGAACCTGATCATACAACATGAATGTCAACTAAAATGTATCTCATACATAAGTATATCTCTTTATTTACTACTCTTTACTTCATTTTAATCTGTGATTTTGATGTGGGTATAAATAAATACTAATTTGCTACTATCAAGACTATCTTAAACAAGCGGTAGCTCCACAACACTTTAATAAACTGCCATTTAATCCTTGTTTGTAACTGCATGTATAAATAAAGTATGATGATAAAGTATGATGATAATACACGAAGTTAAATGCATAATTATTATAGTATGATAGTCAAGAGCTATAACGATGAATGCGGCTTATACTTGCTAATCACGTCTTTAGAATAAACAGGAAAGAACATAAAAATTAAATTAATTTCTAAGTCGACATTGCCACTATGTTCTATTTTTAATTAAAAGAAGTAGTTTTTTTATTGATTGTGTTTTCATTGATTGTCGCGATACATAATATTTATGTGTGAATTAAATTTTGCTACTGAAATTAAATAAATATTTTTTTTATCTGTGTATTTTATTAAAGTTGGTAATATAAGTTCTAGAAATAAATCCATCATCAAATTCATTATCTCATAATCCGATGGGACGGCAATCCGACACGACTGGAAAGAGTTCAAGCGCAGGCTTAACGTGCTTTCCGAGGCAAGGGAGTGTACACACTTCCAACTTCCAGACTCCGGGCTGCTACTGAGAGTTTTCTGACAGAAAACCCCAATAACCATTTATTGACCCGACTTGGGAATTGAACCCAGGACCACTGAGTCTGCTGCCTTATATCAAGCCACTAGATCAACGAGGAAGTCCATATTATAATAATAAGTACATAAATAGTAAAGATTTCCTTATTTATCTAGGTAGTAAGTGGATTCGTTATAATACCTTTATGTTATAATACCTTTATATTATTATACAGTGTAACAAAATCCCTGTCCGACCCGTGAAGTGGTTATTAGGTATCGTGAGTCGGTTCTATTTATGTTACGCAAAAATTTACCCTGAAAAAAATTGTATATAATTAAATAACGAAAATTACAACACAGGCGCAAGCAACAACGGTCGACAGCTTTTACCTATCGGGTAGCTCAGACACGAGGTCATGACCTCAGATGTCCATGAATTTTTCGTCATTTACAATTGAAAATGACAGTTAATATTTTTATGGGTAATTTTTTTAATAATATTTTAAAACTGTTTACATAAATAGAACCGACTCACGATAACAAATAACCACTTCACGGGTCGGACAGGGTTTTTGTTACATCCTGTATGCGGCAATAAATATTAATTGTTACGAGACGTGTCGGTTAACCACATGCTAATGATGATAAAAATATACCTGCTTAGTAATCTTAGTAGCACAGCATATAAAACCGATTAAATACATCAATTATATTGTATACCGACAAATAATAAAAGTAGCGTAACTGCCACATGATGTACTTTACTTCGTTAACTAAATTTAACTTTTATATCAATAATAATGTGTTCCTTGGAACGAAATCCTTTAAGCGGCTTACAGTAGAGTGAAATATTTATTCAATATTATCAAAGGGCAATAATTATTCAGTTCTATATAGCGAATTCGTACAACTATAAAAATCCCATGCCATTGAAATATATGTATGTTGGGATTATTATTTGTAACAAGTTTGTGTAATTAAATGTAACTTAATTATTCGATTGAATTTTCTTATACAACTTTTTGAGAGTATCCGTTTGGTGAAGCGTTTATGATGGACAAAGTATTTTAGAAACTAAAGTTTTTCTGCTACTTTTCGAGCAATAAATCGATTGAGTGATCGATTGCTTTATTAAAAGAAGTAGGCGTTAAAAATATCTGTATGTATCTTCTTTCAACATAATACGCCACGTTTACGTTTAACTGATGATTTAATAAATTGAAAAAAGCTTATACATATTTTTTTTAATCCATTTAAGTTTCTATAAAATATATTATGTCTTATTACAGGAATTTACAGCCATTGATTCTTAAATAATGAAATTAATTAAGAATAATTTAAGAAAAACCTTTATTTACTTTTTTCTAACCAGAATGACATTTCATGCTTCTTCCTTTAAAACCACAGACCAATTCGCACAATCACTCTGTGGAACCAGCTTTCGCCGGCGACTTTTCCGAACCGATATGACATAAAAACCTTCAAGAAGAGAGCCTACTCTTTCCTCCAAGGCCGGCAACACACCTGCAAGTCCTCGGATGTTGCAGGTGTCCATGGGCGGTGGTAGTCACTTTCCATCAGGTGAGCCTCCTGCTCGTTTGCCCCCTCTTACATAAAAAATAAATAAAAAAAAAAAACAAAAAAAAAAAAGAAACTCCGAACAATCATTTATCCTTTACTCATATTGAAGCACGAGCGAACGAAGCCTCGGGTAACTCCTAATTATTAATTTATTTTTCACATTAAATGTTAAACACTGACAACGGAACTTAGGCTTTTCGATTTTCCAAAAAGAAAGAATAAACGATATTTGAATATGGTTGTGATTGCCTACCTGTTAAAGTATAAATCGAATATTATATGATATTTTGACATGTCACGATGGTACGAGCAAAACTATCAATGGGCATTTTTCAGCTTCAATGTAATTGTAGTGTCCTGTGCCTTGTAGCTGGTTGTACTACAGGACAGCAGGATTACGATACATCTTGTAGCACTTGATGGTAGAGCTTTGTGCAAGCTCGTCTGGGTAGGTACCACCCACTCATCAGATCTTCTGCCGCAAAACAGCAGTACTTTGTATTGCTGTGTTCCGGTTTGAAGGGTGAGTGAGCCAGTGTAATTACAGGCACAAGGGACATAACATCTTAGTTCCCAAGGTTGGTGGCGCATTGGCGATGTAAGAGATGGTTAACAGCTCTTACAACGCCAATGTCTATGGGCGTTGGTGACCACTTACCATCAGGTGGCCCATATGTTCGTCCGCCTTCCTATGCAATAAAAAAAAAAAAAAAAACTTCGATTATAAAACGCAGATGACGAAATAAGCTTGTGTACACTAGCCGAAGTACATCATACAGAACACATAGGCAACTGTGCCTCTGAGTTAAACTAACATTTAATTGCATTGAACTCTTCGTTTAATCAAGAGTAGCAACCTGATATTTTGCATAAAGAGCCAGAACAAACACATAAGAGCCTGATTTACAACACTTCATACGTGATTGGACTTGCAGTCAAAAGCATCCGCGTATAAAAGCTCGTAAGATTTTTTGTCTTTCCGTCGATGACGGTACCGCAGTTAACGTTATTTATTCTTGAAGGTATTGTTAATAGTTATGTATCGCGCCGATAGATGGCGCAGCAGCACATTCACAATTGAAACGGTCGTCATGAAAATTCGTAAATATATCGTCTAATGGATTTTGCTATTACCTATTATAGTACTAAATTATTTCCTAACCCCAAAAAATATATAGAAACTTTTTCGATGATTTGCTTACTAATAAATAATTGACGGCTTCAAAATACTCATGACGTCAGCCTCGGTGAGCATCCCAAAGATAACAAAGCATATATATATAATCTTATCCAATTACAATGTGTATAAGGAAAATAAATTTTCAAATATTCGTTTCAATATTTGTAAGGTTATAAGTGAACTTACTATCGATAAGGAGGCTTAAAATACAATTGTTTTGTCTATAGTCGCGATAATGAAAACCCACTAGATTTTAATAAAATTTGTGATACTATAATACCGATATGGCTGAGAAGATAGGACGCGTAGTATTTATCCTAAGGTTCACAGGTCAAATCACGTGATATATTATATCTTATATACTTATGGTAGGCAAGTAGACCAGGATAGATAGCCTTTAAAAATAATAAAAAGTGAAAAAAAAATATTTCCGAATTTATTTTTTCTTTTATTCTTGTTATATTCTGTTCCTTTTTTAATGGGTTTCATTCTACTATAAAAAAAATTCGTTTCAAAAATTATCGACACTGGTCTAAAGAAGGAAAAACAAATAGAAATACAGATATTTAATTTACAAAAAACCTGTACATATGTAATGTTATGCATAATTATATTAATCCTCATCTAAACTAATGTTATAAAGAGGAATGGTTTGATTTTTTGTTTGTTCACGATTTAATTAAAAAAATACTTCACCGATTTTAAAAAATCTTTCACCATTGTTGCCTAATAAGTCATAATTTTGCGTGCGCTGCTAAAACGACCATCAATATAATTATAAAATAGTGTTATATATATTAACAGTACTCATGATTCGTCACAAAGAAGTCCGTAATGCTATATGCCTAACTATTGTAGTTAAGCGACAATAAAAGTTTAAATTATTAACTTAAAATACGGGTGGAATCGAATAGCGGTGGTATTGGTATCATGAGACTAATCATCTATCATCATCATCATGATGATATTAATCATTATCCATTCAAATGGTTTGTTATTTACGGTTGATTATGTACCTGTAAATTTCGAAGATCGCCAGCGTGGAAAATCTATTTCGCTGGGCGCGAGACCGCGAAAAATTCGTTGAGCTGACGGCCAACCTCCAGTAGTGGAGAGGCACAAGAAGAAGAAGAAAATTCCACTTTAAATTATTCGGATCGGACTAAATAACCGGGATAAAAAAAACTCGGTGGCAGAGCTTTGTGCAAGGTCGTCTGGGAAGGCACCACCCACTTATCAGATATTCTCCCGCAAAACAGCAGTACTTGGTATTGTGTTCTGATTTGAAGGGTGAGTGAGCCAGTGTAATTACAGGCACAAGGGACATAACGACTTAGTTCCCAAGGTTTGTGGCGCATTGGCGATGTAAGCGATGGTTAACGATAAAAAAAACCGACAATAATAGAAAGGTTATCTTAATTCTGTTGCGCATATTTTGTTATAAGCATACGAATAACAATATACGCATTTAAAATATATAAGAGTTGGAAAAATATAACTGATAACTAAATTTGATAAATAAATACAATTTTACTAAGAAAAAGCTTTATCATAAGCGCAACAAACAACAAGGTCATCATTTGCACTTTAAAGCAACAATAATAACATAATTTAATGATATGATATTTTGAAATGCAATTTGCGTTAAAAAATATATACATATATAACAGGAAGTCATATATATATAATTCTCTTAAGACACCTGATGTACACCTATAAAACAAGTAAATAGCCCACCTGGTAAGTCTACTGGGTACAATATATTACTATATTCATCCCGCGACTTCGCTCTATATGTTAGGAAGCATTTGTATTTAATTAAATTTCATCCAAATACATCTAGCAGTTTTTGTGTGATTGAATAACAAATATCCAAACTTAAATAATGGTATTAGTATGGATGGTAGTATTGAATCTGGAACAGTTACAAATATAATAAACTTGAAATTACCCAAATTTCAAGTTCTATTCGAGGTATAAAGATAATAATTATTCTGGTATACATTTTTAATTATGATTATTTTATCGATAAAAAAACTACTTTACAAAATTATCTTAACACCTTTATTTTGATTACAATTATTTATAAAAAAATATATAATAATAATGATCAGATGGTTACACTTTTGACCACCAGATGGTCATCCTGTAGACTATACATTAGACACTGTATAGCCATCATACGTAGACTATACATAAAACTTTTACGCTTTTTTTAACGTTACGGATGTTTTATGCCGGCTAGGGTAACTCGACGCAACGCCCCATAAGGAACTTCGTTCCAAAAAAAGAGGCCTTGGCGTCATTTAAATTCTACCTCCTTGCCTACCCATTGCATTGCCTCAGGTCCTCTGCATGACGTAGACCGTGATTGATCATTCTGCACTAACATGTCATCATACATTGATATAACATAATATATAGAAGTATATTCATATTATCTTATAAATTATACGATAATTCTTATAATTTATCGTGATTGGAAATTGGCGGTCGTGACTTCTCAGCAAAATATTTACCATTATGTATTCGCCATACATACATGCTAACGATCATTGTATTAAAAAGAGGTAATGGATATATTTGTAGATTATAAACTATCTGTCCCAATAGTATTGCCTTCTATACTAAAATTGCTTCACGCGATGCTAGTTAGTCGACTTGATTGTGATTCATTTGGCTCTGAGTAATATTCTGGTGCTGTTTTTGTGTCACCTTTAAAAAAAAACAGTATAATATTATTCGAAATATAATATGGTTGCCGAATTATCAAAACAGAACTATTGCTTTGTCTCTGATTCATCTTGTATTGGCTTATGCAGTAGATAATGCTTGATCCTTCACCTTTTGCGTCATCACTGTTACACACATATATAAACATTCAATTAATTACATGCAACTCATACGTCACTTAAATAGACATATTCGCTTGAATATCAATTAATTATATTACTAGAAAATCAAAGGGCTCTGTGGTTAAAACACATTTGGGCAATAGAACTAAACAACTTTCTTTTGGCCTGTTCGTGTATTGAACACAAGACCTCGGGTTTTACTTTATAACCTAGCGACTAAACCAACAAGCTGGTAACTTGTAAGCTCGATTGATACCACCCACTAATCTATCACTTTAATTAATCTAGATCCAAACTTTACTATTCTATTCTATGTGAGTGAGTATATATAACCTCTTTATATCTTTTATATATTTTGTTTGGCTAAGTATCGATTTTCTTTTGACTTTCCTTTTCAGCTAAACCTGCAAGACCCAAAAAAATTTTGAACTATTAAACGTCATACATAAACTCGTTGAATCCACAAAATAAAATTGTCAGATAGAAAATAACAAAAGAATAAGCAATATAATAATATTTATGTAAAAGATAATATTCGGAAATACCGGTAATGTCACATGATAAGAAGATGGAATTGTATATGTGAGAGAATATAGTGATATGAAAATGCGCTAAATACACTTAGTGTTCCCACATAATTATATTATTGTTGATAAAATATGAGGAAATTATAATGGGTACTCGAGCGCGTTAGATATTGATAGCATCCATGTCCTACGTATTTTTAATGTATGTTAATCTAAACCTTTCCATTATGGGAGTGGTCGTACTTAAGGGTTAAAAATGAAAAAAATATCGAGCGCATTATATTTGGATGTGACGCAAACTCGCGGTCATTATTAGAATGTAAATCTAAAAATAAATATATCGCAAAACAAAAGGGATCTCCAACATTGTCACTACTCGTTATACTACAAGTCCTAGTTTTACCATTTCTTTTATAATCTGAGTTTAATCCAAGTCAAATTACACTAATAACATCAACGGTTACTGCGTGTCATTACGTTAGACTTATCGTGAACATTTCATTTACTAAACGAAGAACATTTCATTTACGAAGGTTCTAGCCAATTTTTTATGTAGGTACCTATTATAAGTATTTTTATTAAGTATACGCGGGTGAAACCGCGGAGCACAGCTAGTACTATATAATTTTAATGAAGAATATTTTAATTTGTATCGAATTGATTGTAATCGAGCTCCTACAAATGTTCGTAAGTCAAACTATGCTACAGATATTTATTGTTCGTTTGCATATTTATTACACATATTTAAACATGGTTACTGTAAAGTTATAAAAGTTTTATTGCCGTTTCATCTGCACGGATCATTAGCTATAGTCTTAGAGGAAGGGAGCGGTCATCGCTCGATCAAGGGTCGTCGCACCTGGAGCCGGCCTTACAGCTGACCTTGTATTATGCAACCATTGATGATTTTTGTAACAAAAATCGTAATATCGTATTTTTACTTTTAATTGATATAGTTTTTTATCTTTTAATTTTTACGCTGTTATAAACTTTATTTTTCAAAATATCATCTTATGTTATAGGCAGGTGGTAGGGCAAATGGGCCACTTGATGGTAAGTGGTTACCACCGCCCATAGTCATTGACGATGTGCCACCAATCTTGGTAACTTACACACGCTCACTCACCTTACAAACCTGAACGCAACAATACTATGTATTGCTGTTTAGCCGTAGAGTATCTAACTACCTACATAGACGGGCTTGCACAAAGCTCTGACACCAAGTAATCTTAGCTGGATGTAGTCTTAACAAGTTTTTTGACAGTGATATATTTAGCATCCATAAGTCCAAATAGATTTTATAAGGACTTCGAATTGATTTATTCATAAATAGAACACCAAATCATACTGTTAATGTTACTCAATCAATTACTATATAAATCCAAATAAAACATTTGAACACATTACAAATCCTAAGTCGCGCCAATAATTAATTAATAACGTTACCTTTATGTGCACTCACAAGATGGCGGCGATTAAAATTAGCGCGCTTCTTTTTTATTTTTTTAACGCTGTTGTATGGACCAAGGTGTTTCCTAACTATATATATAAGTATATAATTATACATTTTTAGCTTTAGATATATAACTGTCAATATCTAGCTGTCAAATTACCTAATACACATTTAAATAAAAATGTACAATTACCTACTTGACAGTTTCTCTTCTTATATCCTCTTTTGTCAGAATCTGTGGGACAAATCTTGCAAGTGAAGAAACTAATTCCACCTTATTATTTAGCCGAAATTTTGCACACCTCTGATATAAAAATCTTGGTTTTGTAAAGTTTTTCTAATAACCAATATTTGCAAAAGCTGTGTCTCAACTCTCAACGAAAGTAAAATTGCCAACTTTTGGGTAATGAAAGTTTCTGTCTCAAGTTATCAACAACTATTGATATAGATATTTTTTTATGATATTCTGTAAAATAACAAGCAGCTCTAACCTCAAAACATATCAATTATTTTAGTAAAAAAACACCACAAAACTCTTTTAGATTAAATTTATTAATTGAATAAGAAATTTGAAAAAGAAATTTGAAAGAAGTTAGAATTTCAGAATGTTTGTTTTTTATTTTTATATATTTCTGCAAAGTTATGAACAATATCACATCAGGCGAAATGGTATGCAAATGTTGTCATTACCTTCTGAAATTTATAGCATTTTAACACCTTTATTTATGTCTGGTTTATGAATATTTCGAAGAAAATAATATCTCTTCAATCACTTAAACAACAACTTTCTAGTTATTTTCTTTACCATTCTGTAATAGATATCGTGCCAAAAGTCGTAATAAATTCATCGTATGACTACATCAATAGAAAGCTCATAACTTACGATAAAGACTTTCTTAAGGCTTTCAGTACAACCTCTTTAATATTAATGGCTGATTTATATTACAGGTGTATTATGTAAGTATAAAAAATAAGATGGTTAAATTATCTCCGTCTTTATATAATTATGTTTATAAATAATAGGTATATAAAAAAGAACTTCGTTCCAAAAATATGGACAGATAACATTTCTGTAATAAGACTACTGCAGACCCGGATCGAGTTAAGGTACAAAATTCTTAGAATAGCTTGGGTGTGACCAGTTATACAACAGCATTGCCTTATAAAATAAAGGGCAACACAATTATTATACACCGCACAATAAATAGTTTTTGACCTGCATTGCCAGCTGTTAGACTGTTAGACGTTTATTTTATAACATGTAATTTTGCTATACATATAAGGTGATGCTTAATATATAAATGTATATCTATATATCGTAGCAGTCTGTTGATCTAGTGACTTTTTTTTTACAGCCCGGGAGGGCAAATGACTACTCTACCTGATGGTAAGTGGTAGTAGAGACCAAACGCGACGACGGCTAGTGCAGTAGGAAGAGTGATTTGCTCAAGCCGCCACCGCCTTGCCGGCCTGCTAGATGCCTTTTCACGCCTCGTTTGAAGGAGCGCAGGTCATAAGACTAGTTTAAAAGGTCTCATATCATGAGTACAGCCATTATAAAAGTTATGAAGTTTTTCGTCCAGAAATTCTTAGCACCTTTGCTCCTAAAAGCCTTTCGGTCATATCCTAATTTTCCCCCCAATCGGATTATACGACTTGGAGAATAGAGCGTGCATTTGGCACTAGAATGGCCTCTGTCGCCGCAATCACTCAAGAGAACATCATGATCATAACAGTAGTTTCATTACTATTACCAGAGCTTATGTACACAATCATTACCTACCAAGTAGGCGATCAAATACGTCTGATGCTATTGAATGTTCTCATATAACATAGAATAGATAGACATTTGCATTATAGGACGTTCATTTACATACGTAGAACGCCGATTTCCTATATTTAACTTATAGGATTTTCACGTACATCAGTGTCAATCGTTTTAAGGAAATACTTTTTATTAAGTATTTACTTTATCGTTACTGAAATTGACAAGTTATAGGTACTAAAATACTCACTCATATTCGTCTTTATTATGCCCAATATTGGCAAACATACTTCTTATTGGCACTTGGAATGGAAACAAATGATTTTGGAATAAGCAATGTTTATTAAATTGTCAAATAGTTGTAATTGCATCCTTGAAATTGTAACAAAACAATTTTAAAATAATTTACCCAGCAGTCGTTTAAGAAATAAAGACTTAGCAACTAACCGGCTCTACTGTATAACTTACAAATTCTGTAAGCTCTTTGAGGGATAGTTTTCCCTAATTTTCCTTTTTGTATAGAGCACAAGTGGTGAGTAGTGAGCGGTAAGTGGTCACCAACGCCCATAGACATTGGCATTGTAAGTAATGTTAACCATCGCTTACATCGCCAATGCGCCACCAACCTTGGGAACTAAGATAATATGTCACTTGTGCCGGTAATTACACTGGCTCACTCAACCTTCAAACCGGAACACAACAATACCTTGTACTGCTGTTTTGCGGTAGAATATTTGATGAGTGGGTGGTACCTACCCAGAGGAGCTTGCACAAAGCCCTACCACCAGTAAATTCGAATTAAGTGTAATAATTTACCTGGTATCTTATTTGCAAGACGAAAGTTGCATCCCGCGGGTTCAAATAAACCGCACGCCTCACGTTTTTAATCCGGTTCCGTGCGCCGGCGCATCACTCGCAATCTCGCAGCCACGGCCCGCGCTTGCTTACAAGTGAAATTTTATTGATAAATCGAAAAATATTCGCAATGTACAAATCATTAATTCTCGTGTGTTTTTTGTGCGTAGTTTTAATTGGTGAGTTATTTTTTGAGTGTTTTTATTAATTTTATTTATTTTCAGTGTTGAAAAATTCAATGGAGATATTTTATTTATTTATGTACCTACATAAATAGGATAATTTTACTTCATCAGAAATTTTTATAATTATATATATTGTACATAATCACTCCGAACAAAAGTATTAAAAATAACATAATAATATATGATATGAATTATAGTTATGAAACTATACCTCAAATGAAGTTACTTGTTATAATAATTTTAATTTAGTAGTTGGTAAAATTTAAATTTTTAAATTTATATTAGTCAAATTAATTATAATATGTACTTACACCAAAAGGGAAGTAAGAACTACAATTTCTGTCCCTTAATCAAATAATATCTAATTATATATTATATTACATATAATCAAAATATTAAATCGATTAAAGAACAATTTCTTAGTATTAGGGTTACACCACAATATGATATGAGATATTGTGGTGTAGCTCTACGTTCCTAAAAAATATGGTTATTTTAAATATAACTATTAATGAAATTAATTAAGAGCTGCATTGTAATTAATCTTACCAACGTAATCTGTCGATATGTCTAATAATTATGTCACTAGATTTGCTAGCTACAAAGTTCAAAGAGTTCAGCAGCGGACAGCTTTATTTTATAACAATACTGATAATGAAATGGATCTGGCAGACGCATTAAACTAGTGTAGATGCATTTGAAATATTAGGCGACACGAATAAAAAGCCATTAAAGTAACATGATTAGAATGGTGACATATGTACATTTTCATTATCTGTATTACATTAATTCAACAAAGAGGATGTAAATAGTATAGACGAAAAAAACTTTTAAATGTTAAAGAAATAGGGTGTGGATGAAGACTTTATCAACTATTGTCTCAGTAAAGTTCTTCATAAAATTATTTATAATCGATCTATAATATTAAAAAAAAGCTAAAAACAATTAGTTGCTGCCTTAATATAACTTCGCATACATTTTTATATGTATTTTGTTTTATTTTAGATTATTACGTCACCAATACATTAATCGCACTCTACATAATTTGTTTTTCTTATAGTAAGGAAAAAAATATTTTTAAATAAAGGTATTATATATATAGGTTTTTCTATATTTTAATTTACGTAACTACTACTACGTTAAGGTACATTTACGTACTTCGTAAATTTTAATGTTTTATTGACGGGTAAAGCATTTAAGAGACATTTTCGAAATTAATTTTGATACCTATGATAAATTAATATTTTTAAAACTTTTTATTTTCGCATCATTATACCAAGTTTTGTTCACAAGCTATCACCAATGCTTCATAAAAACACAAAAGAAAACACCTTTTATGGAAACACACATTCAATATAATCTGAGCAATATCTACTTCTTATAATAATAATTAAAAGAAAATATAGTACAACATTGATTACGTTTTAGATTTGTCTTAAACTGTCCTATCCAAACATTGATCTTGTAGAGGTAAAAAATCGGTTCATTTTATTACTTCCATTGTACAGACAATGTGAACTTGGAGATTCAAATTTTGTATTTTTGGCACAAATAATGTGCACGACTGTTAATCTTAAAAAAATTACATCACATGTACTATATATACAAGTATATACTAATAGATTAATAACAAAAAAGATCGTATATTATTTAAAAACAAAGACCTTATGTTTTGCTAATTAAAACGTTTAATTTATACTTTTCAAGTTTTAAGTCACGACTGGATCTTCGCATTTAAGTCGTGATTAATGTTTTCCGTGATCGTGAGCCCGCACAGCATCATTTTTTTTATCCTATAACACCTAAATGTAATCAATTATAACCTATTGATATTAACAATAACACAAATTCCACGCTTTATAAATAATTCTGTGCTTGAATTAGCTTGTTAACGATTTTTTAACGCATTTGAATTATCAAATGCTCTTTTACTTATAAGGTTAGACTTTAAATAATACACTTCATTTTGAATACAGTAAAGTTTTTGAGTTCACAAGGTTTTCCGAAAGGACAAAAACCTATTCTAAATCTTATATTAGGTAGATGTTACAAGAAATAAAAAAATTGTAACTTTTGTCAATGGCAGCAAGAACTAAAGTTTTATACAAAAACAGACTAAAAAAATACCACATATACAATATATAGCTATGAAGTAAAATATTTAAAAAGTAAAACAGATTATTTAAACTTTTTTTAGTGAAATAAGAATCAAACTTGAGTCAAAGAAAAATAAAATAATTTTCTATATAAGTACCTACTGACACGTGAATATAGTAGTAATTACATCAAGGCCATCTGTTTAAATGGTAACAAAAACATTTTCTAAGCTCACGCATCGCATAAAGCTCAAAAGCGTGAAATGATATCATCGCTATTCTGAGAAAGGTATAAAACGGAAAAGCATTATAACCGATGTCGGCAAATAAATTAATGTAGATACTTAAAAAAAAAACTAATTGGTCTGGCTTATTTTACCTTCGTTGTGCGGTAAAAAATCGCTTTAAATTCCATTTATTTTACAACGCTGTTATTGTTTTGTTTTATGTTGAATTAAGACAATGATAACCAGCAATGGAAAATATTATATATAATTTTACAACGGTGGGGTAGATAATTGGAATTTAATAATAATGGGAAAATAAACGAGATCAGCCTGTTTCAAGTCAAGTTACACATCACTGGATAGGACAATGACTTTTATTACTACGGTCTACGTGCTAGGTCATCCGGCGATATGAAAAAAAAACAAAATGTTTATCTGTAGCATGAACACTATTACAACAAACCGACAAGCAGTGGTCTTCGAAATATGAACATTTATATTCCAATATTAAGCAATATAAACTCTGAATGCAAATAAAGTTAAATATAATCCCACTAGATTTTTGAACAAATATTGTTTTTTAAATTGAACTAGTATATGGTATGTACTAGTATCGGTACAAATGCATATTTATAAATGTGCTTACTAAAGTTAAAAGATTTCGCTGCCTATTTTTATATATAAATAAAATATAATAAAATATTTAATAGAAATGTAATTTTATTTCAATTAAAATCAAATGAATGAAAAATTAGGCGCAAGAAATTTGCAATTTAGCTCTCAAGCCGACTTGTGGACGCCGACGATAGCTGGCGAAATCTGTTACTGTACACAGAAATGCGCTTGGAGTTAAACTACTGCTCGCAATTACTCCTGTTTACTCTGAAACTCATCTTGACCATTTTTAGATAAGAAATCTTGCCAGACTTAACATTTCACCTCGTTGTCCCACATTTGAATCTCGAATATAACAGCTAGAATAATATATATACACACACACACATATTGTTATTTTATATTTTAAATTCATAAGTAAATAATACGAAAACAACTCAACTCAGTTCTTAAAGAATATTAAAATAAACAAATATATATCTAAATAAAAAAGTTCTAAGTTTAAATGCTATCGTGTTTTTTCCCAAAATCAACAAATTGGCAACGACATTATTCTAAATATAAGTGGCGCTAATATCATAGAGAAAACTTTATTTAAATTAAAAAAAAACAAGTATACGAAAGGCGCAGTAACAATGTTTTTTTTATAATTATTACTTATTTATATAAAAGCGATGTTTGAAACAAATATTATTAAATTTATTTTGAAAATAGTTTTCTTAACTGAACATATCAGTATGTTAATTTGAGATTACCCATTGAGAATCTCGGTCAATAGCCAACTAGCAATTGGTGAAAGATGTGTACCTAACGTCGTTGTCTTCAAGAAACTACTTTTGAGTCCATTCCAATATGTACCTTATTGTATTGATGTCAAGATCAAAATCGATTTCATATGTAATTCAATGTTTTAGAGAAGTGCAAGAGGAATACCGCGATTACAGTTAGTATTTTGACAAGCAAAAACTCAGCCTCGCGGCGCTGGACCGTTAGATGAAAGTCGCGTACATCCGCTCTGTGCTTTTAACATAGCACTGCTAAACAACACGCATTCGAAAAATCTATGCACGGGAAAGTAATACGAGTCACATTGATAGAAGGCTTGTTTATGCGTGCGCAAATTACAGAAATTCTGACAGCTTGGCCTTCGTACAAAACACGCCGAAATGTGATAGGTAACCGATAAATGGGAAACTTGAAGTATTTCTCTTAACCGGTATGAAATACTCGGTCATTGCACTAAATATTTCGTGAAAATATTTTAAGCAAATATAGAATTATTAATTGGTAAAAATAATGTGCACGGCAATAATGATGAATTTGCATGTCGCGTGTGATATTTCAACTTTTTTAATAATAATAATTACCAAGTCGATCAAAATCTACTACAATTTTACATCGTTGTTTTTTTTCACATTAAATCCTTAAGTTTCGCATTTTTATGTTAATATGTATTTTTTTATGTTTATAAGAGAGGAAATACGGTATATATTCACAGGTTGAACGACCGAACTAACAAGGGAAGCGGTTTGAACAAGTCCTGGCCTATCTGAAGTCTATTAGTAAATTTACGATGCACGATATATACGCGTGCCCAGATCACATCTTGTGACCTCCCTGTATCTGTATTGTTTAAATGTTATTGTTTAATTTCATAATAATTAGACAATTATATGTACATATTTTATAATACATTATAGTCTGATACGACGGTAATTGTTATAATCGATTAAACTGTCCCATATACAAATAGAACGTGCAATTAGGAAAAGAAAACGGCCTGGCTAAGCATATTAGAGCTAATCTATGAACTATTTTAAATTGTTCATGTATTTTATCATTTGCTAAATTTATATTTCATTATTTCAATGATATACATAAAAAAGGACAACAAATCCAATCAAAACAAAAGATGAAGGGATTGATTAATTTTATTATCAAGGTATATGTAACTATTAGGTCTGTCGGATTGCAACAGAATATAATAAATTCGCCTCAAAACTAATGAGTGTCGGATTGTTTATTTCATAGAGACCAACCGACAACTAACCTCAGCACAGTGAATCAACCATCTAGCAGGAAACTAACCCACAATCAAAAGCAGTGCCAGATTCATTTTGTTGCAATACTGATACACAAAATTTGAAATGAATGGCGTTCCAGATAATTAAGTCCCACTTCATATTTGAAAGACGTTTCAGTATTCAGCCGTAATCCGCCAAAATTAAATTAAACATAGACAAAAATGATAATGACTGCCTGACCGATTATGGTCACAGCGACTATTCTTCCATGATAGTCAACCGCTCAATGTACTATGACAGTGCTCACTCACTCACTCTCAAAATCCAATGCAACAGCAATCCAAGGCAGGTCATGTATTAATTATTTTTTATGATACCAAAACATTATAATTTGCAGAGTGTCGTCCCAGGTGGCAGTACCTACCTGAAGTGCCTGGTTACGTTCCAGTCTACATTCGTAATGGGGACACACCTTTAGAAGAGATCAATCCTGATTTAGCAGAGGCCTTCCACGCGCTACCTTCAGGGCGTAGCGCAGGGAAACATTTAGACGCAGCACCTGATACCCCAGAACAAGCTGACCAACCACGACCAGATGATGTTCCAGAACCTGTTAATTCCAGCATCGACCGACGCCCCTTCGAGAAGAAACTTCTTGAGAAGAAGAAGAAAGTCAGCTTCGAGATCGCCAAGCCCGTCGAGCGTAGCTAGTTTCCCGTACTTAATATTTAGTTATAGTGTTGAACGAGTGAGATTAAATTCGACTTCTTAAGTCGGTTTTCAGGGTTCGACGAACTCATTTTACTTGCCTATTAGCATATACGTTACTTATTTATAAAAAAATCAATAAAATGTAAAAAAAAATCACTCAATCCTGTATACTCATATGTGATTACTAATAAATATTATTATTTATTTTTGTGAAGTGGTTTTACTTTATTTATATATTTAATAATATGATTACATTTTATATAGTATAAACAAAACTTTTATACGATTTTTTTTTGTAATGATTACTGAAATCTTATATTCTTCTATATTAGTGTGTCGGCGCACTAAAAGCAAGTAGTACCCTTCGTCATGATATTACATCACAAAATTAAGCATTGAACAACTAGATTGACTCTATAGGTTCCTTACGCCTTGACGGTGCTTCAGATTACTAAGATAATTCTCAGCCCTTACTTGGGGGCTTGTATATATGTGGTGGTTTGTCATCTTTCTCTTTTAATGCAATGACTGCCTCGCATAAGGAGGCCACTTACCACACAGGACATGTTTGTCCACCAACTCCCACCAGGGTATGCCGGTGAAGTCCCCTTGTCGCATCGCATCGCATTCAGAAAAAGAGCCAGTAACTCCTAGCACCTTGCTACCCGCTGCAGGTACAAAACAATCAGTTACACTATCGCCTTCACTCAATATCAAACCGGTATAAAGTCTACTGGTTATCACGTCGACATGAATTTGATCAAAATAACGAAATATCTAATTGAATCAAACTCAAACCAAACTTTAGTCTTAATTCATTAATCGTGACAATGCTATCACATTTCAAACGTTCAAAATACTTATCTGGCAACATTGAATAAATATGTAGATGATTAGTTGACAAATCGAAGTAGTTGTATTATAAATATCTATCGCGTGCGGCTAATGAGAAATGGTCGCAAACAACGCACACACGTCATGCTGACGTGTACAGAGCCTAAATTTGAAAATAATGAACTAAAGCTTGATTCTGTATTTTCAGCACTTATGACATTTCTGTTTAGGGTGGCGCCACATAAGCATCAGTGTGAATTTTAAAGCGCCAAATATAAAAAATAAAGGTACCATTCAGAGTTCATGAAATAAAATCAATTATTCTTTAAGGTTATATTTACTACATTTTACTCCGCAAGATAGTTGAAATTTTCAATAAGTAACTACTTAAGTCGACAATAATATATTTTTTTAACACGGCATACTTCAATTCGTTTACAATTATTGCATACCCTTTGTCTACACTAACGCCAATTTTCAGCTTACAGCTGGACACTTTTTTAAACTTTCTACCATAAGAAATGATTCTCCTAACCTCTACCCTCCATAGTTGAAGTAGAGACTGTATGTTGAAAAGCTTATTTCTCACCCGGATCCCTGCTATTGCCCACGATGAGTAACCGTGATAACAACCATTCTCCGATATATTAATCAAGAACTGTTTGTAGTGCAGTACAGAAGAGCTATTAGCAAATCACATGGAATATGTAAAACTTAGGTATGTTTATCTCTTCTCCTTTGATTCGGACAGGATTCATTGTATATATTAAAAATAATAGTATATTTCGTTAGTCATTACAAAATCCAGGCTATTACAATATTAATTCATAGTTTATTATTATTTTTGAAATTTTAAAGTGAAAACTTCTTTAGCATCTTTTTGATTTATAAGTCGTTGAAACAAAAAAGCAACGGTAATTCGTGAGTGGGAGAAAATGAGCTAGGAAGCATTATACAGTGTTTCTTATGATCGTGGTTCCCTTTGTTTTCTGCATCGTAGCCCCTCCACTCGTGTTTACCAAAGAAAAAGTTTTGAAGGTTTCACTTCTACCACGTGTGAATTGCACACATGTTTTTTTTTTTTAAATGACGTAATCATTTTCGACAATATTCACGCAGCTTAAGAATAAAAAAAACAGAATAGCTTAAATAAATGTAATTCACTTAATTCTAACATTTACAAATTATTTGTATAAACTATTTATGATCTACGCATCGTTAACATTACGTTTATTTCCCAAATTATAGTTCTTAAGTTCGTGATTACTTCCTTCAGCTGTTTATTTTTAAGTACCACCTGAAAAAAAAAAATCATCACTAATTGTCAAACATTTATCCTCATAATGATACAAAGTTTGTATGATTGGATGTTTGTTACTCAATAACGCAAAAACTGCTGAATTAATTTGGATGAAATTGGACACACAGTTTATAACTTGGAAAAAGGCAAAGGTTACTTATCCCACCATATAACATAGTTTAATGACTGTTTTCAATTAATTTGAGTTTTGCAGTCTAACGGTCTTCAAATCAGACTATTACTGCTGGCTAATATTTTATTATTTAAGAAAAAATACAATAAAATGATCCCCGTCTATAAATATTGCACGTCGACCTTTGAAAAGAGGCAATCGGCTAATTTAGGCTTTGTAGAGTGTTATCTGTGTCGTACAGTACCTATGTGACGTTTTTCAGTCATTTTTCAACAACGGTAGAGTGCGGTCGCGTTTGTACGACGGCATCTTTAGTGTTCACAGACTCACACACGTCACAAATCACATTACGAAACACAACAAATTTGTTGACCCCCGACACTTCAAACACAATTTCATTAAAAACACGAAATTCCACGAATAATATTGACGAAAACCCAGATTTACGATTTTATATGTCATCACAAGGAGAGGTTTACGGAGTTTTCCGTGGCCACGTTACTTGTTGAACCTGTGCACTCTATGATGCGATTGCCGCCATATCATCCGGATTTAATCCAATTGAGTATAATTATATGGTCTCAAGTGAAAGGCTATGTTGCCGCTAGAAACGTGGATATAAATTTAACTACAGTAAAAATATATTGAAAAACCTGATTGGGGCAGAAGAATGGAAAAAGGTTTTCGATCAAGGGTTCAAATTTGAAATGGAATATCGATTAATTCAAAACGATTTAGACAATGACATTAACAGACTTATGGCAAATACACCTGATAGGGAGAATGATATTGATCTCATTGAGAACACACATGAAATTGAAGAAGTAGAATGAATTGAGAATTTAAAAGATTACAAGTTTTTGTAAGAATGTGTCATTTTAATAATAGGTGTTTGTTTTTGTACTACTACATCTGTAAGTTTTCCTAAAAATGAGTAATGATCTTTTTATTTCTTTTCCATAATCTTAATACATCACTTTTAGAAAGAGCTGATGTATTTTATTCAATCACACAGAAAAAAAACTGTTTTAACAACTTTTAATAGATACCGGGCTGTTAGTGGTCCGTGCGACAGAGATGACATTACGAAGCTGAAATTAGTCAATTTTCTCTTTGATTGTAAAGAGGCATTCGACTCGATGTGCAATATTTATTGAAGGGTTATATATAAGCGTTAGAATGGAATGATAGCATATTCGCAAGTATTTCCAAATCAAACTGAATTCTACGCGGGCGGAGCTGTGGGATCATCCGTCACTGCAGATTTCCTCAAGAAGTTTTTCTTCTCCATTGAAATGAATTTATATACACAATTATTAATTATTAAATATATGAAAACTCAATGAAGTAAATTAAATTACCTGTTCCGTTAATTCTCTGTTCTCTTCCAACGCCAGTCTGTATGATTCTGTATTCCTCCTCTCGTCTAACGCCTTGTTATCTGCTTCGTCTTTTATCGGAATCAGACTTTCCATGTGCGTGTACTCCATGCCCTGAGATCAAAATGCACTATATAGATACTAATTACTGCCTTTGAAAATTCAGGTTTCAATGTCAATTAATAAATAAGCTGAAAGCCAATTTAAGAGTAGAAGTACATATTTACAAAATCAACTGCACATTCTGGAAACTGGAAACAAAACAACAAGAGGCTTTATACACTTATTTTGTAGAGTCCTATATTGATTATAAAGGTATTAAAAGAAATTCATATTTAATAAATATATATATTTACTACCACAAACACTACTTTAATGACATGATCCATCGCGCAAGCATGAACATCTCTAGGAAGCGAAGTGAAAGAAAGTCACATACAACCATAGCTCTATTTTGAAGTTCTGTTACTCCCAAGCTTATGACGTAATTAATTACTTAATAATTATTGCATTTTATTAACTACAAGCCCTCATATAAATTATGAAGACTTATTTATTAGTAAAAATTAATATAACTGCTTAATTACCTGACATGTCTCATTACATTTCTCATAGATCAGTCTTAGCCTCTTAAACAAGAGTCTTATGGTACGAAGCTGTTCTTGCATTTTAGCTTTCTTGTCATTACTTGCATTTTCGCCGTGTTGTGTTCCATTCGGCGGTTGGATGGCCTTCAAAGTTTGGAAAACATCTTGTGTTCTACTCACTATATCTTGGACTGTTTCTTGGCCAAATCTGAAATTAAAAGTTTAACCAAGTTTAGCATCAACATGTTATATTAATTCAAGTTTTTTTTCTTCGCAGGCAAACAGTTTACGCTATTATTTGTTTTATGGACCATTAGCAGTCACTACACTTACATATGTAATAATAAAAATGAGGCCTCATTAAGAGTTTCCTTGAAATTTGATTATTTGCTGTGTATATATTATATACTAGCTGATACCCGCGACTTCGCCTGCGTTGCTTGTATTAACAAAGTTTTCTTATGTACGAAGGAAAAAACATCAAAAATATCGCACGCAAAAATATACTTTGTTTTAACATACATCACTGAACATGCAGTGCATATACAAATCTTTGTTTCTTGAAACTTTAATAACTTTTTATTAAATGAACATATCGCAATCATTTTTTTTGATAAGGGCCAAGTGTCTAAGATATAAAATTTAGAAAATTTCATTGAAATCTATCCAGTAGTGTTTCCATGATGCCCGCACAATTCATTTTATTTATATAGATGTATACATATTTTATATACAGTACAGCTGTTTTTATTTTACTATTATTCTAGTACCATAGTAACATACCTAGTAATATTTAAAAAAAAATCCAAATCAGTAGCTACATACTTGCATAACGAAGCAGTGTTAAACTCCTTGCTCTGTGGGGGGTGCGCGACGGGGGCGGGCGGAGGCGCAGCAGCGGCGACCTGCACTGCAGCTGCTGTTTGCATACCTCCTTAAATGTCAAGATTTAATAAACATATTATTATTAGTATTCAGTATTTCCCTCACTATTACAAGATATTTTATAAAGATTTCCCTTGTCGCAACAGAAATTTGATGTTGCAAAGATTATGAATTGTGAATCATCAATCATAAATTTAATAAGCTTATATCTCGAAAATTTGTATCAACTGCACTAGTCAGGAACAAAACATTAAAAAACTTTTCGTCTGAAACTGAAGCTTATATATTAAGGAAGGTTACTCTATGAGTAAGGATTGTATCTATGAGCATTGAGCATCATTAATAAATTACTTATTACTATATTTTTACAAAAACTATTTCTTATCATACTGAGAAGCAACCATTCAAATTTAAATTTCAACTTATACAATTTGATATAAATGCAACTATTCTAAAAATTATATCTATACTAATATATAAAGCTGAAGAGTTTGTTTGTTTGATCCGGCTAATCTCAAGAACTACTGGTCCAAATTAAAAAATATTTTTGTGTTGGATAGTCCTTGTATAGACGAAGGCTCTAGGCTTATTTTTATTAATCTTATACCTGTGAAACCGCAGGGCACAGCTACTATCACATAAAAAGCTTTGCCAATATTTATTTATATATATTAAACCTCCAATGTTTGTACTAAAGCTGTACCAGTAGAACACACTTTTAACTAAATCTTCAAAACATGCATAAGCAAATTCTCGTACAGCTAATTTTACGTTTATAATATTATGTACGTTGCTATGTCTACAATTAAAGTAATTAGATTATCACCTTGTTGTTGCACTGCTTGTGATCCAAGTCCACCTGGACCTGCTCCTACTCCAGCCATAGCTGCACCCATTCCCTGAAATATAAAATATCTTCATTATAGATTTGTGCAGTTGTTATTTTTTATTTATGTCAGCCATGATTCTGTTTCAACATTTTACAAATCCTATTCCATCTAGTATTATAAATGAGAGAATGTATATATTAATTAGATTGTTATTATTGAGTTTAACCGCCTTGTTGGTCTACTGTCTACCTTATTTCAGGCCCAAAAACTAGCTCTCATTACTATATAAGGTATTTGGTTTATTCTTTTAAGAAATTCTGAAAGGGCCAAGAGTTAGGAATATTTAACTTTGGTCAGATGGAAGGATTTAGTAATACCTGTCCTCCCATTCCCATATTAGTCATTTGCCCTGGCATAGCTGCTCCATATGGTGGTACCATTTGGTTTCCCATACCCACCATACCGGAGTTACCCATGGGCCCACCCATCACACCTGTAATCAAGTTTTTGTAATTGTAATTCAAACTTAATAATTGTCAGCACTGTGTTAGGAAAATGATAATTCTTAATGAATTTTTCGTATTTCATGCTGGATATACAATAGCAACGAAATTGAGGTTACTTCCTGCCAAAATCAGAATTAATTACATATATTATTTGGGACGACATTAACATCTTTATCATTATTATAATCCATAGGAACAAGGAGCCCAACTGCAAATGTTTACCGGTCAATTGGTTGGGCATTGCTTGCATCTGGCCACCCATGGGCCCGCCAAAACCCGTTCTCATCGCTCCCGCATTACCCTGGAAGTTCCCAGGGAATTGATGTCCCTGTCCCGCCATAATTATCTTATACCTTTCGCTTTCTTCAAGTGATAATATGTTAAGTAAACGAAATGGTGTATTTTAAGGTTTTTATTTGTAACTATTTAACGTTGAAATATTCAATATCACTGAATTATTTTACAGGAGTTATTTTTATGTATCTATCTATACAAGATTTATCTAGAACATAAAAATTAAATAAACTAAAGCACGTTTAAGCAAAATAAAACTAAAAACTTGAAAACAAATATTTACAATGTCAAGTGTCAACTTGAAAGTCTCACATTTGACAGTTAGGTTGAATAAATGACATTGATTTATTTCGTTCTGAATTATACGGGCAACATTTATAATAAGTTTTCTATAAATAATATACATAAAAATATAAGTACATAATCCTTAAAATATACAAATATAAATTAAAAATAACGACTGTACAATAGAATGGTGGCGACAATGCTAGCAGCATACTTCTATTTTAATATTTTAAGTTAAGTTGATACTCAGTGGTGCTGGTAATTATGTCACACGTTTTAAAGTAGCTTTCAGTGCTGTACTATGCAGAGAAATACGGCTTAAAATACATATTTCAAGTAAAAATATACAATTTTCTCCGTTCAAAAAATATACACTTTTCTGCTATTTAACTAGAATAGTATCTTACTAATCGGTCGTAGGTCATTTATATATTTTTAAAAATAGGTTTTATTTTCATCAATTAAAAAATAATATTTCAAAAAACGTACAAGTAGAATATGTAACCTCATGTAAATATCCCACTGCTAGGCTACGGCTAAGGCTTCCTTTCCTGCTGAAAACAAGATTTCGAGCTTATTCAACCACGCTGCTCATAAGCGTATTGGTGGATAAATATCTTGTAGAAGTTCATCCGAACAAACAGGTTATCTCACGATGTTTTCCTTTACCGTCCAGTATAAGATGTCTTATAAAATAAATAAACCACATAAAATCGCTTCTGGGGTTAAATAACGTTTTATCATAAATTCTAAATATAAAAAAAAAAAAAATTATGTTATCACTATTCTAATATAGATTATGGTAGCATATTGAAAGTGTATAGTTAAGTAAATAAATACTGCTTATCGGTTTCCGACGTAATTATAGATCAATTAATTATTTGTAATCAGTAGACTAAGCACATAGGTATTAATTATTTTTTACGTCGGTATGCTCCTTTGGTATCAGTTTTTATTTCAATTTTTATATCTGAATTTATTAAGAAGAATAAAATAAACTACTTTTTTTATAGAAAATCAGCATCATTTTGATGCCTGTAACTTTTATATCTTTATTCAGGCTCCAATTTATTCCTTTCACAAACTTAAATACAGTTAGTGTAGTTTAGTAGCGATGAAGTAACAAACAGACAGACAGATATTAATAATTACCATTTTAAAAGTAATCTAACTGAACTAATATTTTCATGCCCATGACAACAACAGTAGCAGAATTTCCCCTTGGTGCAGTTGTGTGTGACAAGTTTATTTAAATTTATAATTTTTGCCTATATTGTTGTAATATGCCCATTGTATATAATTAACTATTGCCCATTCCATTTTCAGTAACTTTATTATGCTGAATGATTTATTGGTGTTATCTATCAGAGCAGAACCATCAGTGTAGGTACAACTCACACCAATTATCTACCATCAAAAAAGCTTTGTGTTGCTGCATAAGTTATTAGTGAGTATAAGCCTGCGCTATCGTAGCACTATAACTATTTCAATGACAATTATTATCACTCTGTCTATCATGTAAATGTGATACGAATTTAAATTAATAAAACTTTTACGAACGATGCATTCTGTATCTGTTTTTTTTATTTATTTCAAAATTGCCATCATTACTTATAGAGCTCATTTTATAGTGTAGACTTTTATCTAGTCGATTAACTGATAACAATAATGGTCCTCCTGGCCATTTCGAACGCGACGGTCAATCTTAAGAGAGATTAGACAACTGCGCAGGAGATATTATATTGCACAAGTGTATGCGCAAACACAGGTGCACTCTCTATTCCCAGTGCCGGATTAAGGTAACTTGATGCCCTAAGCAATCTTCTCCTGTGGGCCCCCCTATCCTTAAGTGAACTACAAAGAATTAATTGAAAAAAAATGTGAATACGTATCATAGGTAGAATATGTATGTCTTGTTCCTTCTGTCCCCTACCTGAAGTCAACTCACCTCGGGAACACCTTACACAGCCAACATATGTTTTCGTCACATTTGACCGTGGGCGTGAATCGAAGATACGACCCCGGCAGGGTCACTACCAACTACGCCAACGGGCTCACCAGAATTTGTATTACATAAGAAGGGCGAAAAAGATATGTAGGTAGAGTAGGAGTAGAGTAAACTAAAACATTTTTAACCGACTTCAAAATGGAGAAGGTTATCGATTCGATCGATATACATTTTGATGTATGTACACCGATTACGGCAATATGAGATTTATGATCCGATTTACATGATTCTTCTTTAGTTCGATGCGGAATTGTTGCCATTTGGTCCCATAAAAAAATAACATAGCCAAACTATATAACCCAGTAGTTTTTATTTTATGAACTTTTACAAGCTTTTTTTACCGACTTCAAAAAAAGGAGGAGGTTATCAATTCGTCTGTATGCTTTTTTTTTTGGTGTTGTTACCTCATAACTTTCGACTGGATGAATCGATTTTGATGATTTTTTTTTTATTTGAAAGGGGTTGCTCCGTAATTGGTCCCATTTTTTTTAGTCCAGTTTTAACACTGGCATCCATGACAAATCCATATAAGTCGTAAATTTGCATAAATATGTGCGCGACAAATGGACGAATAACTCGATATCTATTCAACCGATTTCGATGATTTTTTTTTATTGGAAAGAGTGTACTTCAAGGGTTGTTTGATGACAGTTTGATTAAATTTTGATTATAGGATCCATGACAAAGTAACGGAAATCTTCAATTCTTAGTAGCAAATTAACGATACACAGCCGAATCTTTTATAGGCTATCTAGATTTTTCATTCACCTACCATAACATCGTTATGATCAATTAATTGTAGTACTATTGTATAAAACACTTCTTTATATACCGTCAATAGTTTTCGCGAAATAATAACTTTTATAGGCAACAGTTTGAACGTTGGATTACATTGCTCCATTTTAAGTAGGGATCTATAGGATTTTAAAAATATAATATAGCCTATGTTACTCGGTAAAGACGTAGCTTTCTAAGGGTAAAAGATTTTTTAAATTCGGTCGAGTAGTTTTTGATGTAAATCGTGATAAAAATCAAACAAAAATCAAATCCAATCAATCCTCTTTATAATATGAGTTGAATATGAGTCGAATACATCGACTCCAAAAGTAACAATAATTGTAAATACATTATCAACCACCAACACATTCGTACCTACATATTGATGAGTAGAAAATAGTAAGATAATTATCAAATTATAGAAGAATACGCAATTATTTTTTTACTTTTTAGTGCATATTAATTTGTTTTTGCTATGAAGTCGGTTTTTGTTTTGTTAAAATTTTTATTTATATTAACTTGCAATATATGTTATTTGTTCGGGAGGAATTTTGCAACTCAATTTTGAAGCAGATATCTTCAACCGATTGAGGTGAAACTTTGTATTCACGTTCAGTTTGGATGGCAATTGACAATGCATGGTTAACTGTGTGGCGTCATTCTAAATCCAACATGGCAGCACACACGGCAAATGGTAAATAATACGTTAAAAGTAGAAGAAATCTTTTTTGTAGAGAATAAAATTTTCCATCTTTTTTATTTGAAACTTTTTTCTTTATTGTTAATATTTTCCGAGATATAGTTAGTTAAAATCGCCGAACTTAGGTTTTCGTAAAATATCTTAATAATTTTTGGAAATACGAAAACCTATAGAAAAAAGTTTCAAATAAAAAAGATGGATAGTTTATCCTCTACAAAAAAAGGTTTCTATTATTTTTAACGTAAAACGCACCGTTTCCAAAATATTTGTAAAAAAAAACGTTTTTCAAGTTGTCGGCTAACGTTCGCGGTCTGGGATGACAAATACTCGGTTTCATACTTAGAGGGTGGGTGCCCATATTCCATTCGAAAAATCGAGTAGCGGGATTTGATGCAGGGTGAACACATTTTTGGTGCTGCAATTCCTGGACTAGTAAGTAGGTACGGCGCGGCGTATAATACAAACAAGTGCATGCGTTGGTGTGTGAATGAACTATATCTACAAAAAAATATTCCGATAGGTACCCGTTTATATAGTTAAGCTAAAATACAAATTTTCTCAACAAAACTTTGGGTAATTTAATGCATGAAATATTGCTGTGAACTTTTAATACTTTTTACTAACAACATGCATACCTATAAACATATTCAAATCACATAACAATATAAATAATTGTAAAAACGTTATTTAGTTAGATTAGATTAACTATTATCATTATAAATTGAATAATAATTCACAAAATTCAAGCGTTCAATCAAAACATTCGCCTCTTGTCGTCCGCGTGTCGCTTCGGTCGCCGTGTGCGTGAACTTTCGTTTGCTCGTTTTTTTTTTCGATCGTCTCTGGTGCCCCCCTAGACGGGATGCCCTAAGCAACTGCTTAAATAGCTTATAGGCTAATCCAGGACTGTCTATTCCCTAACTCTCATACCCGGATGGGATGGCAATCCGACTCCGCCGTCACGACCGGAAAGAGTTCAGGCGCGGGGCCAACGGCTTTATGATGCACGGGAGTGTTACTACTGAGGCTACGGAGGCTGCTACTGAGAATTTTCGACAGAAAATCCCATTAACATTTTATTGGCCCGACCTGGGATTAATTGATAAAAATATATGATTTAGAATAATATGTAACCACAGTTAACAGCTGAATACGATTTGAATCTATTCAAATTTACTCAGTAATGGCTTCAGTGATCTCATTGATTTTAAAAGACAGTTTTACACTGTGACTATAATCTGGAAGATCGCCAACTTGACGAATATTCTTCCGACCTATTTATTTCTTCATAAACTAAAATTTTAAATAGACCAGGAGACACGTTAATGTCCGAACAAAATTCCACTACGTAAAGAGGTTAAATTTTTATTTTTTTTATGATATGATACTAAATATTTATAGGACTGGGGAAAAAGAAAACACCAGATTATACCTTATAAAATTATTTTCCATTTTAGATTATCCTAAATTAAGTACATTATAGTATAATTTTAAATTAATCATAACAATTATTAGGTATTTTATTATGAATTCACATTTTATATAAGTTATACATAAATAAATTGTGCTTATATTACTGTGAATGAAATGCACTTATGGACTGTTCGACTCGTTTCCGCTTAGGTTCCATACAACTGATTTTATGATATGTCATAACATGATTTGTATATAGTTATTTATTTAGTATATGGTTTATACAATAGTTTATATATATTTTAAGGCAAGATGGCCACGTATATGGCTAACATGGTTCATGTTTTTTGGTACACGTTTAATATTATACTCTACTTAAAATTAATGTGTGTATAATTCAATATATCGGACCGAACCGTGATTTTAGCTCAGACTGCCGCGATAAGAGATTCGATCCGTTCGATAAATATTCAACAATTTTTTATTACTCTTCCACATAATAAATAGTTATCAACATGTAGATTTACAAATATCAACAAAATAAATTACGAATAACAGCATATTATAATAATTAAAGTAAACTTAAGATCTACATATTTTTCTGTGATCCTACCTCTAGTGCCCTTAGCTTGCTTGTACTACGACGCCGGCCGTAACCGTTTCATGTATCGGCAATTATACAGCTTACTTAAAACCAAAATGCCCTTTTTTTGTAGAAACAAGTATAAAAGACTTACGTTTTTTAAGTACGGAGAAAAGAAAGGACGGCCAGCGGAAGTCAAAACACATTATAATTAATATTACATGGACTAGTAATTGGTTTATTCTAACTAGTAAGTACCCTATACCGCTTTGGAGAACAAAGTAATTTTACGAGGGCCTATAATAGTGTGATTAACATCGATATTAAAGTAATTGACTTACATTAACTAATACATAAGCCCTTTATTGCTCTCCTCTAACCTTAAGCTAAACCAAGTCCATCTTAGGACGTATTGAGCAATATGGACGCGTAATACAGACACAATAAAAGCTAAATTACTGTAACATTGTAACCTTTACCTATTACAATATATTTACCTACAATTTTCTTATACATTTTAACGGCTTTCATGAAATCGAAATTTAAGATTTGTATGATTTAATCACAATTCTTAATATTTTTTTGTTTTATTCAATTTTTTTTGCTTAGTACGGAAATTTAGTTTATTAAATAAAATGTAATAGGAACGATTTATAGAGAGACAGAAATGCGCAATTTGCCAACTAAAATAGAAAACTTTATTCATAATTATACAGACATTTTTCTAGTAATAAATATGTATTGTAATCTGGTTAACATTTCAAAAGAGATTTATGTATTTTTGCGTACATAAATTTCGTTTAAGTACAATCATAAATTTTTAGTCCACAAATCCCACAGATACCAAACACTCAATATCGTTCCACCTAACGATAAACCGGTGATCTTTATACACCTCAAGACCATTAATACATTTGTATATATTTACTAATAAAGTGAGACGAGATATAAGGAAGTTATTTGGAAGAAAAACATATTCTTAGTGACAGCAAAAAGGTCAAACGATAAAACTCAGAAAAGCATTATCAATAATAATAGTCTTTCCATTGCCACGTCACTGGCTGACTGAGCATGTAGCAAACCCGCGCTTTCCATAAGATTATTGTCATTTGACAGCTCTTTGCTTTTACCACTTTTAATAGAAAACATTATTAAATACAAACATATAAATGTACCTAATGTAGATCTAAAAATATGCTATAGGTAAAAAAATATGGTATGATATTAGGAAGTTAAAAAATGAGGCAAGAAGTACCATTGCTACGTATTAACTATTACTTACGCATATAAAGAAACTTATCGTAAATGACTCTCAGTTCATATCAGAGCCAGAAAAGAACTAGATTTCTCGCGGCTAGTTCACATTATTAATTTTTCTGTTGTACCAAAAAGTTATGTTAGGAAGGAATACAATTTAGATTTTGTATGATACGTGTCTACCTCTTATTTTTTTTAAATTATTTTTAAATCGCTAGGTGTGCTGGAGAAAATCTTATCAAAGACTTTATAGTTCTCTTATATTTTTGATGTATCTATGTTATTTTTGATACATAAGGTGTTAAATAAGGGTAAATCCACATACGTTTTGTGTTGACAACTAGAATCTCATACAATAATATTTTTGTTTGTCTAAAATGGCCAAATAAAAGCCTTTTAGTTTTAAACTGTATGTAACTAAGTCGAGAACCAATTTTATGACTTTGACGAGTCAAATCCTTATAGTTTCTTTATATGCCATAGCATATATTTTATCTAACGTAATCATACGATCCGTAACTATATATTTTTTTTAATTTAGTAATTTCCTAACTCCTTCACCGATGTACTGATATCTATAAGTACCCTCATAATGTCTTAATACTAGTGTAAAAGCTTATAGCTTTGGTCATTTATTAATATATTTGGTTGATACAAATTGTAATAGTAACATGATATTGGTTGTTATGGTTATTTGGTTTATTGCTGTAACGAAACCATGTTTTCGCCTTCTGACGACAATATTTCACTAAACAGTACTTACTCTACCTCACCACATAGCTGGTACCGCGTTTTTGGTGGTGGCTTTCTTATCGTTATTTCTTTTAATTTAACTTGTATCTTATCGTGCCACTGGTAAGGTTACGCTTTACTGCATACGTGCCTCTTGAAGTTGTGGCGGGTACGACAGTGGAGGAAGCAGTTGTGTCTGCACTCCACCACCAGGAAGAGCGTAATAAGGTGACATGTATCCAGCCCCGCTGGCTGCTGCGGCAGCTGCTGCTGAAAGAAATTGCATCATTTTGTATTTTCTAACAAAAATATAAACCATTGCAAAATTATCACGTTGTCGAACTTTAATTTTGTTAATAAAACAATAATGGACAAAGAATTATGATGTGATAAAAAAGCGTTGAGTTAGTATGTAAGTTAAAGGAGTCCATGGCCGGTTGTTTTTGATATAATCTACAATGCGATACAATTGTAGCTTATATTTAATAGAATCGTGTGTAATGATGGATCAAAAGTATTGGAACTAGTATATTAATTACAAATACAATTTATTTCTTTAATTGTAATAAAATTGCTATTTCAAGATGATGTTGTATAATTATGTTTAAATGAAAGCACGAACCTGCGGCGGTTGCATAAGGATCAAATCCTGCCGCTGCGTATTGTTGTTGATAGGCGGCTGCCCCTTGAGCAGCAGCTGCCTGGTATTCATAAAGATGATTGGCCGCGGCTACTGCGGCAGCATGCTGTAGCTGAGGCAACTGGACCAGCCCTCCAGCTCCAGTGCCCACGCTCGATCCCACGCCACCGACTGTCCCAACATAACTAGGAGCACCGTAGACGTACCCCGGAGATAACCTGTCAATTATCGTCATCCATTACTCAAAATCATCACAAATTCATGAACAGGCTTCTGAAGTCGAGAGCTATCGATCCTCTCGAACATCTTCAACCTGACCCCGCGATGACCTCTCACGTCGCTTCACAGAAATGATCGCCTCGTGAAAAGCCATCAATTTGCAAAATGAACACGTTCCAAAATTATCATCACACGCTATAAGTACCTAGCCCCATTTGCAGCCTTGACAGGTACGAGCATCTAGTCTTGTTATGTTAGTAGACATCGATAAACGGTTATGTATTATGTAAGTATGCGATATATTATAGAAGTTGTCGCGGTCGAGCCGCCGCCGTGCGTCATTGGCCGGAAAGTTAAAAAAAACTGTTAAAAAATGTGCTAGCGATATCAACTCCGTTGCGACGAAAATAACCTTATGTCGTGGCTGTTTTACTTATCTTCATATATCGCTATAGGAGATGGATTGAGATTTAGATTTAGTTTACTCTGCCATTTATAACATTACAATTTTTAAATATATTTTTTTAAATAATGTAATACTATATGTACATATATGCACATGTACACATGTACATATATGCAAAACTAAGTGTCTATGCTTAATTGTAGAAGAAAAACGAATAAATCAAAAAGTGTAAAGAAAACGCCGAATCCGCTTATTTTCCACTACACAAGAACGGCGGGCGGTCAAGTCTGTTCGAGAGCGCTTGGCGTACGCTGCATCAGCGTTTACAAAGGGTTCTTGGCAGAGACTACGCTACTTAGTTCACATTTATAGACCGTTTGTCTTTTTCCAACATTATACACGTCAATAGAGACGGATTGATGGATGATCGAAATTTATAGCGGGGTTGATTAGCTTGGTACGAGGACTGAAGAGGTACGCGCATGCGTCATGCACGCCCGAGTCTAGGCTCCGCCCGCCTAAACCGCCCACCTGTGGTATTCTAATCCTATTTGCAAGTGCAATACCTACTCAGCATCATATTATTTAATCTATATATATAAATACATTATAAATGATTCAGACTATTAGTGTTGACATTTATTTCACATATCTCTAAAGAAAAAAAAAAAGAAAACCTTATTTTAATTATAAAGAAAAACACGCGTAAAGAGCAATATGAAATAAAAAAAAAACTGGCGAAACGTCACACAAGCTTCACATCTACATTTACAATCAGAAACTAAAATTTATTCATTTCTAATTAAGTATATCTTATCTGTTAGAAACCTACTTTTAACTTTTAAATGAAAGTAATTACTTACATGCACACCTATGACTATTAGTCGAACCACGAGGAATATGGAGTTAAATTAATCCAATATCGGGCAACGAAGCCAAGGACAATATCGTTATCTTCGCTTTTTATAAAATTGACGTTCAAAATACATGGTTTGAAATGTAATGATGCGTTCATTAATTGTTTTTACATTAGTTTTATATATGATCAATATAATTTATCGTTTGTGATGGCTTTGGTCACCGTGACAGCGTTATCTTGAAATACAACATAGTTTATAATGAGGAAATTTATTATGAATTTCGAATAACCGAATGTATGACACGGCGGCGGAAGAGGGCTAAGAAGACGCATTGTTATTATTATTGTATTGCGAAATCTCTTAGCTTATACTTTAGTCCACCGACAAGTGTAACAGAACATCCCTTTTAGAGAGCCATTGACATTACGACGAACGTTAGTCCTTTAATTGAAAATCGAATGACAGATTAAAAAAAAATATATCGGAGAGATTGTAATTATTTTTGCGATCGTCGGAATGTGAATGGACCTTAAAACTCGTGACTCGCCTATTTTTTATCGTCTATAACGTCTAATCTCCTCGCGAAAAATATTTTGCGCAATTCATAATGCTGATTTCTAGTAGTATTAAACTACAAATATATTTTGAATTCTTTGTAGCATGATCGAATTTTTAGTAAAATCATTTTGTGTAAAGCGTAGTTATTTCAATTTATACAAGTATTGTAAGCCGCGCGCCACAGGCTACAAGGGAAATTCGGTTACTTAGTTCTTAGTAAGTGTATTAAACGAAATCCACCACCAACAAAACTCAATTCAAATCAACAAAATCTTACACGAACACGGCATAAAACATAAAATTAAAGAAAACATTGAGTGTCGAGAACGATGCGAATAGTGACGGCGGTGGGCGGCGCCCGCGCGACTTGGACCGCCGGCGCCGCCCATGCAACGGTATAGCTTCAAAACGTAAACATTTAAAACCCAATTGACTAATTCACACCCAAAACGAAAAATCCACTCTCACGCTCACGCTTGCCATAGATACCTATGTGAAAATGTTTGATTATTTAGTCTAGGTGTGGTCCGCCGGCCGCAACGCCGCTAGCAGTCCGGAGACGCCGCTCGCCTCATCTACCGAGACAAAAGTCAGCTCAGCTTATTGGACTGACATTTCGAAACTACCACTCATACTTTACTTACCTATTTGGATACTCTCAAACATATCATATACAAATTGTTGTACTGATGTCGTTTTGAACTGAGCTGTATGAAAATCGTATATTCTCCTCCGTGACGACTAACATTGGGACAATTTAATCTGTTTCACCTATCACTACACCCTGTTCACGTAAACGTGGTCTGATTTTTGTCTCGTGAGATGTATTTGAAGCGGCATGCGGCGCCGCTTGTGCTGGCAAATATCGAAGTGTTGAACCATAGAACATTGATGCAATACAGATGCGTTAAAGGAGACAGGGGCAATCTAAACTTACCCATAATGCGCTGGCAAAACTGTCGGATAGCCGGCGCGTACACCAGCCGCTGCGGCCGCAGCCAATCCGAATCCTGCAACAAAAGTTGTCATTAATCGGTTTTACTTCCTTAAAGAAACGACCAAGGAATTTAAAACTATTTCATCGGAAAAATATCGTCTTTCATCGAGCATCTCGAAACATTCTATTTTCATTCCCCACTTAACGGAAGTGGCTAGAGAAGACTTGAAACTAAAATATATCACATCCAGATTGGACCACATCCAAATGACACAAGAGTCAACTTAGCGCAGGCGACGTCAGAAATGTTAATTTCTTTTTATTGCATTGTTAAGCCGCGCGAGGCGGGATCTATTTCGGTCGCTAGCCGTCCGCCTGGGCTCCGGCATCCAGGGACATGACTCTTGACAAGACGGCACTCGCTATAAATGGCTTATAAAACGTTACCATCAAGATACTTATCGAAAACGTCTGACACATGACGAGGCTCAAACCTTCAACTGAAGTACACATCAGACGATATAACGACAATAGAACGTTCATGTAATACCATTGATGGTAGGAAGTGTACAATTTTAAACACAGTAGGTATATGATATTTAATAATAAATCGATGATGAATGTCTAATAATCATAGAAGCGTGACTTATGTCCGGTTCGTTTGTTATGGTGAAATTTCCCCTGCTATTACAACGAGTCGCGTCCGGAATGGCCCCGGATGAAGTCTCGGTTCGGCTGTTCTGATAATGTTTGACCTTCGTTTATTGAAATAGCAAAATTACTAATAAGCTGTTTGTTTTAATTATATACAAATGTAAATTATTTCGATCATTTAGTCATTGGACCATTCTAATTTTAGTGACTCTTCGACATATATTCGAAAAATAAACATAGCTATACTATATGTTATGTATATAGTATACTAGTTTCAGTTAATATTTAATAAATTTTAAGAATATTGCTATACAAAATTTGTGTCGGTAAATATATTATACGAGTTTTCGCCACAAAATCGCCAAAATTGACTATTTATGTCCAACTACGTTGTAACAACTTATGTTCCGTAAAATATACAATGTACAAATACTTTATAAAGCACAACTACAATTATGTGTACCTAATTGTGTAAAATTCTACATCGCATTCGTGTATCCAATAAAAATAAAAGAATAATTATTAGTAAACAGATTTTCAGTATAAATGAAACGGTGGATACATCGTTTTATTTTTAAATAAACGTAATCAAGACAGCTCAGTTGTCAGCGTAACTTTTTACCAGCGACATCATGAGAGTATATTTATTATATACATATTATGTACTTTCAGCTATTATTTAAGCAGGCATTTCACTAACTTAATAAGTAAACTTACACGAACAGAACGAAGACAGGACATCAATATGGAGTCGACTAGTTACCCTTAAAAATGAAAGAGTTGGCGTGTTCCATGAGCGCGTGATATGCCGCCGCAATACGATCGATGCGATGCCATTTGACGGCCGAGGTCGAACCACTGTCCACCATAAACCTTATCTGATTCTTTTTTTTTACTCTTTAGCTTTGTGCCACGGCCTAAATGCGATGCTTTTTGTTGACCGCATGTGACCCAGTTAGGCTTCAACCGTAATCGATTATTGACGACACCACACTAGTTTTAACTTTACATAAATACAACAAATAAAGCGCTCGAGTCGCGGCCATATGACGCAGATTTCCACGTACATTAGTCACGATCTCTCCTGAAAAACGGGCCGCACACGTCCCGTTAAAGTAAATACGCTTTGTTTTAATGTTTTTGCTTGGTTTCAGGAGTTCGAAGCACGGGTCGACGAACTGCAAAGCCGACACCGAAGCTTAACGACGCTTGTAAGGATTCTACGGAAATACGATTTTAGACTCAAGCGGCATGGTGGAGGAGTCTTGGTTCCCTATATTATTTTAATATTATATTTGTGATGTATCTATTTATATAATTTATGAATATAATATGGGATGGTGAAAACAACCAAATACATAGATACATCTCGGATCTGGGTGTAATAGTTAAATACCGCAAACGTACTACAGAAGTCAAACACTGAGTAAAATAGCAGAGAAACATTAGTTGCCCGTATGTACGTAAAAAGCTAGTGATGTTAATACAATGTAGCATCAATATGTCGTGCAAGTTTACGGGCACAAAAATAGACGTAGACCAGTCGTGGCCTAGTTCAGCGTGTCCAAACTGAATCTATTCACAAATGTGACAGTTAGCATGTTCGATGCGATATCTTTTGATCTGGCCGATCTTGAATCTCGCAGTTTATAGCATAAATTATTCAAAAGATTTAGTATCTGAATAAAACTACTTATTACATCCCCATAAGCGTCAATTCTCGAGATAATTATTTTTGGAAAACACGTGCACGGCCTTAGCCAAGTTAGTCACCGTCTAAGCTCATGATATACGAGTTGATGCGATTAGTCATATCTATATGAAATATCATTTTTGACTTTTGATAATTTACACCACGACGGCTGATACAATCTTTCCAGCGATAACTTGGCTTAGAATGAGAAGATTGGCTTTGTAGGCTCAGACAAAAGAAAAGCTGTTGAGAAAATATGTGGTTTTGGCGCTTCGCCAACGCTGGTGTCGCGGTAAAGGCGGCGGAGACGTTCCCAAAACTGCGTATATTTAGACAAAATAAAGAGCCAGCCGAAGACAAAACGAGACGCAACTCTTGTTTTATAAATAACCGCGTCGTTCGCCGGACGGACTGCCTCGCTCAACCAACCTCTGCTCGCCAGCTGTTGTACATAAATAATAATTAAGACACGAAGAAAGCTACGTGTTTCGGGTAGAACTTCTGAACCACTGAATTTTTTAATGCAATATGTATGTATTACAATAAAGAAAAATAAAATATAATAAGTATTAAGAAAAATTATACTCTTGCAAATTATCTTTTGTTTTAATTGAACGATATTCTTTTACCAAAACTTCAAGCATTACCTTCTTGAAGTTTTGGTCAAAGCCATCAAGTGTCGGCTTAATTGTAAGACTTAAACGATTCTTAATCAATGTTCCTGGTGGAAAGGTAATCTGCGATGTAGGTGGATTATGGGGCTTCGTGCGGATGTCGCCTCTAGGGATCGTGTTACATGGTGCGAAGGGCGGAACTGCCGTACTCGAGCTGCTAACAACGCTAGAACAATAGGTGCACCATGGACATCCTTTTCCGACAAAAACTTTGTTGATTTAACACCCTCGACACCATGTTTTATTGATAAAAGTTATTTCAGTATCTAGTTAATTTTGAAATTGCATTGCTTCTTAGCATAATGATTTACATAACGTAAGTACATATTAATGAATTACATTGGTTATAAAAATAACAACAGAGTACAAAATCTGAGTTACTAAAATTCTAAATTCAAAAATATAAAAAAGTTTTAAATTCAATTTGGTTTGTTGTTTCATAAATAGTTTATAATTTACATCATAATATTAAATAGGAAGGCTAATAATATATAAATAGGTAAAAATAAATTAATCCAATTTTGGTATTTGCTCTTTAATCAGTCTGAACACCTTGTCCATCGTCGACTCAGTATAATGGGACATATGCCATACGTCCGCATTACAAGGAAAATACTATTATGTACTTGGAACACGTTCAAAAACGCCGACGTTATTAGTTCACACTGTCTTACGTTTTATATTTAATCAACAACTATAGTGCTATCATCAATTAATGAACAGTTTTTTTTATACATTTTGCACGCCTTCATTATTTATTTGCATTATATAAATATTTATATGGGGCATTGTATTATTGTCTTGTTTTAATTAATTTTATTGTATATTGAAGGTACCTACAGGTCGGCTTGATAGTGAACAAAAAATAGTGTGATAAACACTGCATGTGTTATAAATTAAAAAAAGTTTAATAGTTACTTGTAAACGAGCAATTATATTGTGATTGAAATATGTATATTGCTTATATATATGACATGGTTTTAACAAATGTGAAAATTTATTAAATATAAAAATTAAATTATCAAAAATGCAAAAACAATATGGCGGCGAGAATTGACCACATACCTTTTTTAAAGTTGGTTTATATACCTATTCGTTAGTTTTACTTCTATATTATAGAATCTATAGGATATAATGTTACATAATCTGAATTGTCATATATTCGACGGTTCCCATATCATTATGAGTGTTTTATAATACCCCTATTAAATTCTTTACGGCCTAAAATCACATTCAAGCTGTGACAATATGGTGTCGGCCGTAATTGCAGTAATTGCACGTTTCCGTTCTCTACAATAAAATAAGTCATGATTACAGTAAAGTCAGATACGATCACGTGGTCGCGTGGTCGCTAAGCCAAGCTAACCATTATGGCTTCGCTTCATACAATTATACCGACGCGCTATCGATCCGCTTTTCAAATCGTGATGTTAACATTTTTGCTTTGAATTCTAAATATATTCCCTAGCGATGATTCATTGTCAAGCCGGATAATATAACGACCGTAATATTCAAAGTTCGTTGTACCGTAAAAATTAGGCACATACACTCATTTGTTCGTATTCAGTATCGATCGAACGAACGAACGCGGCGAACGGCGCGTGCGGACCCATCGGTGCATTCAACGCTTACATCCTAACACCGAAATAAAAATAGTGGCCTGACAGTTACTCGGAAGACGGGGGAGAAGCGGGAGAAGCGGGGCACATGCATAAGTAATGCACCGACGAAGGGCGAGCGGCGCACGCGATCCGCAATGCCAAACAGGGCTAACCCCTCCGCAAACATCTAACAAACTGAACTCTTCATTAATCAATGATGACTTGCATACTTCACTATTGAAAATTAGATCGCACTACTTTACATATACCTTCAACCCAGTAAACTTATTTTTAAATATATACTGCGTCTAAAACAGAACCGATTTCAGTATATAATCTATAAATTTGAATTGAAATTCAATGATTTCTTAGATAGGTGTTAATCGATTTTTCGGTGCGCACTTAGCTTAATAATTCAACGTGTCGTCCGCCTGTTTGGACAAGTGCCGCGTTCGGCCCTCATCAACACTCCCATATAATAAAACATTAACAATGTTTTTATATTCGACGTCAGTCTCGGTTGAAGCCCATGGTTGTAGATACGACGTATTTAGAAACTAGGTTACAATATTTAGTAGGTAGCAGAGCAGTAAAATCTTATAAACAATATACATACATACTGCGCTATGACGTTAAATTATTTTCATTCGCTTACATACTAGCTGTGCCTCGTGGGTTCACCCGCGTTAAATTTATATTACACATGCTCATATCACATAGAGACTATGAACATAGATATGTGCATCTCACTAACTAAGCTAAGTTATTAATGAAAAATACTTCTCCTATGACTCGTAGCATAAAGTAATAGCCTAGCCAGCCTTTTCATCGAAATCGTTTACAATACAAACTCTTTATTATATAGCCTCGAGCCTTCCTCGATAAAAGGACTACACAACACAAAAATAATTATTAAATTCGAACCAGTAGCTCCTGAGATTAGCCGGATCAAACAAACAAATTCTTTAGCTTTATATATTAGCATAGATATAGAGTATATTAATACTATTGTCTATAATATAGATAGATATACAGCACCGTAAACTAAAGGCACCTAATGAAATATAAAAATGTCAATGGAAGTAGTTTTTGCCCACAATAACTTTTTAAATAGATAAGAATATAAAAGAAAACTGTCCTCTGCAAAAACGTCTCTCAAGAGAATGTAACTGTAGATTTTAAATTTGAGGCTCTCTGTTCTGTGGATTATAATCAAGATTTACTTTATGTGAGTATAAACAAAAGACAATAATAAGTTATCAGGTAACTGATTGTAGCGATCACCTACAGAATACGAACATACATACATCCTGAGGCTACTATGGATTAATGCTTATTTGTTTTGGCGCTAACGCTGATGCGCCAGCGATGAAGACAGACTAGTTTACGTATTCAACAATGTCAGTTAATAGCTTACAATGAAAAAAGACTATTTCTTCACTCTATTCCCATAGATAAATTGTTAAATCTTAGTTTTTTATTGTACAAGAATATAAATGATCCCCGCGCTGGTCCTACATATATACATTTTAATTAGATTTCGTCAGTTTACTTAATGTAAATTTCTTGTTATATTTTAAATTGCAAATTAAAAAAAATACAGGTATAAAACACACAATGGTCTTGCTATTTATCAAAGCCGGATACATCTTGTTGATCGTTACGAATACGGTTAAAACCAGTTGCATTTATAGAAACCGGATAAGTAACGGACATTTCACCCAAAAGACCCTTTTGTGATACTAAACAAGGCATTCGATCTCGTTAGGTCTCAAAGGATGACCCTAGGGTGAAAACAAAAATGACGCATTCATGAGTCTGGGAACCAGAACATGAAATACAGATTTTGAAATACGCATTCATATACCAAACATTACATATTGTTAGCGTAAACACATTGTCCATTATTCGTCGTAAACCTAAAATCTTACAAGACTTAGACTAAACAGGGATTTTGATTGTTTCATATTTAGAAGTTTGATCAACAGTCACACGCATTCGTCAGCAATCTACTCTGTATTTGTAAACTACAATAGTTGTGAAAACTTTTCATGATAAAAGTACTGGCAACTTTTACAAACTATTTTTCTTACATATCAAATCAAATAGAACAAAAATATCCAACCTGTTTTATATTCATAAAAAGAACTAAAGTGATTCATTTCTACCCTCAAACAATTGTCAATTGTATACGAGATGTTTTTCGGCTTTGTTAAATGAAATCGACGAATAACGGACATAAAGTATCTCAACGTCCTCTGTCCATACCCTAACGTACGTTACGCGCACAGGGGTACAGCACGGTGCATTACAGGGGACGGGCATATGGCGGGACCGGTACGCCACGGCCAGGTGGCCGTCATGCGCGCCCGCACCCATTGTGCCACGCTTCCCCTCCCTCCCCTAGCCCCGCACTAACGCATGCGGCCGCAAAACGCGAACAATACGCGCAGCTCCGCAAAACATAGCTGTAATGACGCAAGACCATTCAGCACATTTTCACACTTCTTTAATCTTTGGGATCAGCTGGTGGAGCCGGTTTAAAATGGATTTGGTAATAGACCTTGTTCACGTTTGAGTTCTCATGATTCTTAACAACCATCTGTAAGTTTTTGAGGGCATGGAGACATATTTTATGAGAAAAAGCCGAAACGAAGGATTATTCAAAGAATTTTAGGAGGATCATAACCTTTTATTTTTTAAGATACTAACACTGTGTAGTTCAGGCATTATCGTATAATTATTAAGTATGTTATTTTCACAAGTCAAATTGATAGCAAAATGAATTATATTAAGCCATATTTAAGTAAATATGCAAGTCGTGACCTATTTTCCACACAAATTGATAAGAAAAATAAAAGGCGAAAACTATCGGAACTATCAATACGCTGATAAGAAACATTATCATGGCTCGCTCACTGTAATTTTCTGTAATTTTTTTAATTAGGTAGTAGATATAGATAATCGTATAGTTCTTATCAAAGGTAGGTACAATACAAACGCTATTCAGTAAGTTAATTGTGCATGTAACTCTTTATGATGTTATGTTAACAATTCTCTTGTCTCCTTTATTTAAAGATTATCTTTGAAAAAAAAACAACACGCGCTTCAGTCCTATTTTTATTATAAGTAACAAGATTTACGTCAGATTTGCCTTCTACATTATTGTTTATGGCTGCTTTTATAAATAGAATTGACTCGTTCCAATATAATTGTTTTTATTTTAAAATGTTGTTTATTGATTTGGCGTTTAGTCTATTTAATCATTTTAGTTTCCTCTTTCAAAGGTAATAAACCCTAGTCCCTAACTCATATTGGTTTCAGAAAACTATTTACAGTTCCTCTTAGTCTTTATTACTTCTAATCTATATTTAAACTAGTGGTACTGTTTGCTTTATGCAAGTATGCATTACTTATATGCCCGAACGTATTGAACCACACTTTTTCTAATTTTTTTCATTATACGTCAAAAAATTACGTTTTGACATTCCATAAAAAATATTCTAAATAACCCAATTCGATTTCGATAATGTTGGAAATATTTTAACAATCATTAATAAGTATGTATACGTACAAGTTTGATTAATCGTTACAGTCCAACCTTAGATGAAGTATAGAGATAAGATTGAACGGGTGATAACTTTATTCACTGTATTATCAAGATATGATTATAAACATTACAAGAGATAACAAATACCAGGCCTTCTAGTGTTTACGAACGAGGATAAATTAAAAAGTTACCTACTAGGATAAATACAAACGGCTAATAATAAAAAATATATTGCCTTTTTACTACGCGTTTTAACCCGATATATAGCACATAAATTACTATTTTATATAATTCTGTTGATATGTAATGTTAATAACGAAAAGATACGTACAACAAGAATCATGCTTTAAGTATACGAACTATTGAGGTACCGCGATTTATAATAGTATTAAAAATCTACATGAAACCAACAGTTGGCTCGTAAATTTAAGTGTTACCAACATTTCACCACAATTGCAACATTACAAGGGTTGCGTGCAGCGTCCAATCAATTAACGAGCCTCCTACAAGCTTCCGGTTCTGAACGTTTAGGGACTTCCGGAGGGGCGGATTGTTCCGCTAATCATGGTGTGAACACGTCACCGGTGTAACACTTGAAGTTACCGCCGAACTGTCAGATATATGCATACCATTCTGAATTTACTAACCATTACAATAAAAACACTAATGGTTTGAATTTATTTATAAATGATGTAATCACAGGCGGAAATACTAAGATTGTTTAATATAACGCTTTGTATTTGTTTTAATCTTTGTGAAAATAATCATTTTCTTAATTATTAATATTGTTGTTTTTTTTCTCATTATTGGTTAACAAAACGAAGCAGGTATTTCAACTACAATTACATATATATTTAACCTTATTACTGGACAAACACAAAACACCCGATTTTTTTTTAATTAAAAAAATAATTAAAAGACCCAGATATGTGAAAATTTTTGATTGAATAGTTATTCATTAACTATACGATACGTATCGTACTCAAAGATAAGTAAATTATTATTATCTAATACTGATAATAATAGATTACGCGATATTAAATTATCTACTAAAATAATTTATAAAAATCAAACTCAATATAGCCGAGGTTTGATTGAATTTAAGTATGTATTTATATATTTTTAAATACAGCGTTCGTAATATAAAAAGATGAATATGTAATGACTATGTGTAAGTAAGTGTTTTTACAATTACGCGGTTTAAACTGTATAATTTAAATTACGTCACATCCGTTTGTAATGTCAAGTTGTTTTAGTCTCACGGCATCGACTTGTAACTATTTTCTTAAATCTTCCTAATTGGCCTGTAAAGTCCAAATACCTATCATCCCAAGTACTTTTTACGGAATTTTAAGAGAAGGATATATCACGTCATTAAAAAATTAGCCATTAACAGGCAATGAGATGATTAATCTTAGTATAGGTTACTAGTCCAGTTTGGTCCATACTCTATACTTATGTACATATTTTAATATTCTTCTACGAAGTCAATTTGCATACATTCTGAGTCATTGTCAGTCAGCTGGACTACAAGTTTTAATGCAAACTTATTTTTATTTTGTATATATATTAATTTATAATGCTAAATCTTAAATTGTGACGCTGTTTACTAAAAACGTGGAGGTACATTAAAATAATATTAATATAAATTAAATGTAAGTTACAAAAAACGCACGGAACACACATCTGTGGTGATACAAACACAACTAATTAAAAAAAAGAATGTAACAAATGTGTCTGTTTTCATATAAGTGTACTTTCATTGTAACATTGCCTGTTCTTTGTGTTTGACGAATAAAAATTAAAATTGAATTTGATTTGACGGGCTACGGAACTCAAAAATATATTTTAATACCTATTGAGATATATATTTTAATACTCGTTGAGATGAGGTATTTCAATTGAACAAGCTCTCGAAGTCCATACTATTATGGATAGATGATAAAAATTTAACATGAGGCTAAACAAAAAAAAATTTATTGACTACATATTAGCTAGCCTGCAGTTGTTTTTGGAAAATATACTGTTTCAGTTGTTATAAATTAATTACAACTTAAAACTTTGTCTTAAATGATAAATATTTTGAAGTTACTGAATTAATTTAAAACAACAAACAGTATTTTTTTCTAAAAGCTACTTAAATACCTATATAACCCTTAGGTATAGTTTTCATAAAAAAAATAGAATGCTCAAATTGTAAATTGTACTTATTGTACCTTATAGTTTATGTCAGTGTTTTAACATGTTCATTCAGCCTGTGGTGGTTTTCTAGCTCGTTAGCTCGTTTTTCGCTACTTATATTTAATTGTTTTGCAATATAACGGTTGGTCATGATACAAGTACCACCGAATATCTGGATATTTGCCAAATTCTCAGTTTTCGTAGGAAGGTTGAGGCGCACTCAAATTTTGAATACCGACTTCGGTCGTCTAATCATTTGACCGTGACAGCGCAACTTCACTGCCAAAGGATTTCAATTGTCTGCCAATGTTAAATGAAAATTGTCTTATGAATGTATTAATCAAACATGAACATAACAATTTACTAAATATATCTAATTAAGTAGACTAAGTACTCGTCATATGCATATATCAATGACCCCCACGGAGCGTTGTCACACGCGAAGCGATCGCGTTTTTTATAATGAGACGACGCGCTGGCTCTGTTAAGTAAACTTAGTTCAAAAAAACACTTCGTGTGAACGTTAAGCAAAAAAGAGATCATTTTACAAATGTTTAACAACAGCTGAGCCGTGATAAGATCCCATCAGCGGTCCCGTGATTTCTTTTATCCGAGTCAACCCTTCTTAACCGTGAACATGTTTTCATTAATGTATCTTGTATGAAATGTCAATAGGGACCTATTATATTATGTATGCCCTGCCAAATGCTATACTAAGTGAGTGCACAGTAACGTATTTTCAATACTATCACATCCTATGAATTCTTTTATTTAACCTCTTTTTTCTGTCCTTAACGAGTATTCTCGTATCCGTAACGTACTATTTTTACTATAAATTAATATTCTTACAAATGTTATTTCGGTGCTGTTTTATCAGACAAAAGATTAAGAGATTAAGATAAGAATAGATTAACTCCATCCTTGTCTAGTCTAACCGGTACCAACATCGAAGGTTAATTTATAGAAAAAAAATATGTCCTAATCCTACTCTAGTCTAAATCAGACATTTGTGACCTGCGTTTGCATACACACTTGGGTACTGTAATAATCCCTGCGCAGATGGCTAAAACACGGTCAGGAAGACATTGAAGTGACCAAATCACGAACATAGTATATATTCATAAAATATGGTATTGCAAGATTTGAACATATTTATTATGAGTATATATAATATAAATATGAGTTTAGACGTAGTTACATGGTTCGGCGTATCTTCTTAGAAGATGGTTCAGAAGAAGAAGAATGGAAACGAGAAGATTCTTCTCGACCAGTTTCATTTCATATATACATTAATATACTTTACATAGATCTGAGTCTAACAAGAACAACGATTTAATGATATAATTAGTATTATTTACCTGGTGCTAAGTTTCCTCTGGGCTTGGCCCCTAATATTGCTAGGTTGACGTTGGCTTTCCTTCCATCTATGATGGGGTTCGGATCCTTACATGCTCGCTCCGCCGCCGCCCGATCACCCATTATAACCTGAAAAGAAATTACATATGAAACTATCTGTATGAGATAAATAAATAAAAAACATTCGAACTTTGCCTATACTACTTATTTATATTATCATCTAACCCTGGCTTTGCTACAAGCTATGTTACATATTAGTGTAGTACGTAATATTTTAAGTCTTGCTACTAAATTTTAAAATTTTGCCTACATTGATTCTGACACAAAAGCATATCATTATAAAGCTTTTTTTTTACTTTATTCAATAATTACTATATGTTGAAAGGCTAAAACACACGTAAGAGAATATTGTACCAATTTACTCGCAACTCAACAACAATCGAAAAGTGCATGATAAAAGGACATTTTTAATCTGTGTCAAAGTTTAATCATGTTGACCCATTGAAAATTACTATAATTTTATTTAACACATTGCATTTTTTAAACCAGGTAGGTATTTGATAGAAATTTCTAAAATGACATCACCGAATTACCAATTGTAATTCATGCGAGCCCCACAGGTCGCCACCTCGCTTCTAACATCGGCCAGCTCAACCTGGCCCGCTGAATACTTCACAAGACAAACAAATACAACCATCTGACATTAACCATTACAGCTCAAGTCTTTCTAGTCGGAATATGTAACGTGGAAGCCCGCTTCATCAAATCAACAGAAACGAAGGAAACATTTGATGACCTTCAGATATCGAAGGTCTGATATTTGTAAATTTAAAAAGGTTACCTACCTAATATATATTTGTAAACCATTTACATATTTTTTAGTAACAGTGGACGTTTGTATTTTGAATGTGTTTTGTAAACATTATTTATTAACATAGGTATTTATTGTAGCCCTCACCTCACGTGCTTTCTGACAATTATTTTCTTTTGTCATACAAAGTTTCAAAATACAATATAATATTTATGTTTAAATGGAATTATGCAGTGTGCAGACACTCATATAAATGTTTATATATTATGTGTTCAACGAAATAGATATTATCATTATAACTTATTTTATCTTACTCAAATAAAAATAATACCAACGTTTCTGTATTATTCAAAGGAAAGAGAGTTATAAAATAAAGACTATTATTAATTTAATCGTCATTTTTACGTTGCGCTGTATCAGTAATTTGATTTGACCATAAAAGTACGTTTCATAAAATTACATTTTAATTTTAAGCAAACAGTGAAAGTTTTTAACAAAATGTGTCGTTGAGCGCTCAAATTCATGTTAGGTAAGGCGCCGATAAGAAACCTTATCGACCAGTAAGTACAAGTAGTATACACCATGTTTGTTTTATTGGTTCCGTGAAACGACCTCTTTTATTTTCTTTGAACATATATTTATCCATTCTACCTATTTAAAATTGTAATCAGTAAATCGTATTGCGTATGAAATACAATAATGACATGCATTATTTTGCCGCCATTTATATATTTTTTTCTTATAAATTGATATTAATCATACTGTATACATTCAATAAATAAATTTATAATTTTACCGACTGCTTTTGTTGGCATTAGTTGTTTTGAGTTACCATAAGATTAAGGAAATGAAATCAGACGAAAAACTATTTTTTTTTAAATAATTTTGATATTTGTATGTTGCAAACAAATCCCACAATAATAATTTTGATATGCAACTTACGCAATTATTATTTCTTGTCTTTCATATCGATGCAATCATGACTTTTGTAATTATAAAAAAATCGTTATGATTGAATTTTCCTCGCTCGTTTTTTATCTGTGTCACGAATAGTATCTATTAATTTATATTACGTATCAGTAATATTTATCAGTAATATAAATTCTTTTTTTTCACTTTGGTGATTAATATTTTTTTTAAGTTTTAGAAAAGATCGCAGTCGATTTCCTTCGTTGGTTATTTATTTATTTATTTATTTATTTATTTATTTATTTGGGAAACAAACAATTTTAAAAACACTATAATATAAAACAAAAATAACATAAAACACAAATCAATCAAGTTTCCACTTAAAGGTAAAACACAAAAATATATTTACAATTTAAATTAAAATTAAAATTAAAACAAAAATAAAAACAGCATATAAGTACATTATCAATTTAGAAACATTTAACATTTTAAGATATCATGAACTGCTTTTTTATATACACCAATTTTTGGGCAAAAAATGTCTAATTTTTGGAAGTTATTATTATAATTTAAGCAAGAACGGTACAAAAACACATTTTTTGTAAATTTATTTCTACATGAGGGTATAAAGAACAATGAATAATTTCTAGCATTAAGACGAGGACATTTAAATAATATGTTACTTAGAAGATATTTAGAGTCAACCATGTTATTAATTATTTTATACAAATATATTTGGTCTCTTAATTGTCTACGCACAGTTAATGGGACTATTCTAGAGATATCTTCGTTATCAGATAAACCAGCTCTGAATCGCAAATGTTTTAAGAACTTATTTTGTAATCTTTCTATCTTATCTACATGGATGTTATAATTGGGATTCCAAACTGTAGAACAATATTCAAGTGTAGACCTCACGTATGCGTTGAATAAAAGAATAAGGGTGGTGCAATGTGTAAATTCTTTACTCAATCTTAAGATAAAACCAAGCATACGATAAGCCTTGGAAGTGATATTATCGATATGACAAGTAAACGCTAACTTGTGGTCTAAAAGTACACCCAGATCCCTAACCTCTGATATTCTGGCTAACAAGGTATCCTTTTAGTAATGTTAACTAATATTACCAGTCTATTTATAAAGAATTGTGAAGTGTGAATTGTGTTCATAATTACTTTTGATCGTTATTATAACTTTTTATTTCAACAGAATTAATTAGATTAGTATAACATTGTGACATTTGCATTTACCTGTAAAAAGTAAAAAAAAAAAAATACAATTTTAGATTTCAAGCAATTAATATCTTAGTTTAATTTTATAACCACAGACACATTTTTTAACCACAGCACATTGAGCTAGCATATAAGAGCGTACAAAATTTTAACAATTAGTTATTAAATTTAATTGAACCTTTACCGTTGGCTTCATAGCAAACAAAAAAAAATGGAAAATTGTAGTACAATTTTTTTAGTAATTGGAAAAAAGTAGGTATATTATTGAACGATAGCTATAAAACACGCAATACTATTCTTGATAAATATATGAACAGGTGTTATAAATAATTTATTTTTGCTATTTATCAAAGAGTTTATATATTTACAGAGTAGATTAAGCTTGTGATACTTGAACATGACATGTTATGATCATTTACTATTTATGTCTTCAATTAAAACTTCATAGTTATCAGGTTGTCATTAAAGATCGGTTTTACGTTTAACGTTTTATACGTTTTTATTAAAATGTAGTTAATAATAACGAAATATGAAATGAAAATTGTCGATCTATGATTTGTCGATAAGAAATAGCTATTTACATTTAGTGTCCATCATTGCATGTCTGTCTGCATACATTATGATACAAAAAGTCGTCTAGAGTACATATAATAAACAGTTTCATACTAAATTAGTGTTTTACTAAGGGTTTTGGTTAGTTACCAGTAAAAAAATAATAATATAATAGTTAGTTTGCAATTTCTTATTATTTTAAATAAAATAATAAAACATCATTGTAAATTACCTACTTACATCATTTTAAAAACGCAATATTATGTCAAAACTTAAAACGTTTACCTAGAATGAGACATGTTCAAAATTATCCGAAATATAATTATACATATGTATGTTTGTACTAGACACTTTATATTTTATTTACATTCATGTATGTATGTGCATTGTGCAGTGATACTGCACAGTTTTCTATACCATAATACGTACCTAATATTTACCGAAGATATACAAGCCAAATTAGATCAAATTATACCGTGTATGTAAAAATAAAGCATTTTAAAAGAGAAAGTACGTCAATGGCGGTCGACAAAAATGTAATTAGTGTCACAGAACTACTACAGTTTCCTGACAACTACCTACATATTTGCATAATTTAACTGTCGCTGAAATGATAACGGTTTTACATATAGCAACGTTTCGAGCTTTACTCACAATTAGAAAACTATTAAAACATCATATATAAAAGTAAATTCAGTTTTATAATATGACAGATTTGTAGTTACTATACTTTTCACCAGTAACTTGCGCTTATTCCATGAGTGTATTAGTATACTAATTATTGTTAATGTCTCAGTTTTATCAATAAATTAAAGTCGAAAATTGTAAACGTAATGTTATAGAATTTATTGTAAAAAGCAGGGAATTAAGCGTACCTATTTGTTATTCTAAAGATTTAGAAAGATTCTGTGTGACGTAGGTGTGCATAAAATAATATCAAATTTTTAGTAGTAGTTAGTAGTAAGTTCACATCGACCACAGGCAAAACCAATTAAGTAAAAAAAAAGTTAAATGTAATTGTAAAAAATTGTATTGACGGTATCAAACGTGCATTTACCTTTATATTAACATTACCAGGTGGAAAGGCTTGTGCGAGCCCGACAGGGTAGGTACCACCCACTCATCATATATCTTCCACCAATAATAGGCAATGCTTAGTATTATTGTGTTCCAGTTTGAAGAGTAAGTGAGCAAGATGAGAAAGTAGCAAGGTTTTTGGGTGGTGATCACTTACCATCAGGTGGTCCATTTGCGCGTCCATCATACTATTTCAGTCAGTTAGGTTGCACTGGTCAAAACTGACCTCACAAAGATAATAGGTAATCAATATCTCCACGACATTTAACAGAACATTGTTTTCAGATAAACGAATTTTCTCCTGTACGTATTTTTATATTTATTGCTTGAAGTGAAAAGCTAATTGCATAAGTCATAATTATTATTACTTTGTTTGTTTTCTTGATAAGGTAAATTTTATAAATTCAAATAATTTTGCGACATTTACTTTTTAATATATAATATTATATGTATTTTTAAACTAAGCAAATTGCGTTTAAAAAGAACATTAAAATTCCTTGCATTTTATTATTAAATATTAAAAGGCATTGCATATTTCTTCCGTAACTTAAAATTGTTTTATATGGACATTAGACACGTTTGTTAGACGCGTTCGAGATGTTATTGTTTCTTCTGTTACAAAACTACTAACTAATTTAGTCATATTCAAGTAGGTATTTAAGTAAAACGTCCTTCACAGACAACTTCCTCTAGCTAATGGGAAGCATTTGTTCTTCTGAATAGAAATTCACTGTTTTTTTATATTGAAAAATAACACTAATTTTCACATTCAATAAATTCGAATTGTACGTAAATCTTTTACATTTTGTATATTTTTTCAATACATTAAAAAGTCGAGATGGACCAGTGGTTAGACCGCGTGAATCTTAACCGATGATCGTGGGTTCAAACCCGGGCAGGCACCACTGAATTTTCATGTGCCTAATTTGTATTTATAATTCATCTCGTGGTTAACGGTGAAGGAAAGCATAATGGGGGAACCTGCTGTCTAATTTCACTAACATTCTGCCACATGTGAATACCACCAACCCACATTGGAGAACTGTGAGCTCCAAAACATTTTCCTCAAAGAGGAGAGGAGGCCTTAGCCTAGCAGTGGGACATTAACAGACTGTTACTTAATACATTAGACCATAAGCGCCTTTGTTATGGTTTCGCTTTTAATTTTCCATCATAAAGACTAGTTGCAGTTATATAGTCTGTACATATTTTATGATTGCAGTGTAGTGGCTTTTACATTTGTCTACAGGTATTTTTACTACGACCATTTTTTAAATTATATTTCAAATAAATAGTTTATAGCTTGTTACTAACGATTGTGCAATCAATTAATTCTTCAGGTACCTACTCGTAAATTACAGGTTATTCGCGCGTGAATGACATAAGTATTATGCGTTTTGAATTTTCAAAATATTATGGGTACTAGGCAAATTATTGCGAATGAAAATAATAAGCAATGGTTCATTAATATCGTAAAAGTTATAATTATTTTGTTTGCATTGCAAGCTTAATTTAAGATATTTATTAAAATTGAAACACTTGTCTGCACTTTTCCTCCATGGTCAGAAGTATTTATCAGTTATCTTTGTTTTGAAAGAACAATTAAATGAAAAGAAGAAAATCCATAACTTGAATTAATACATACGATTCATTAGTAACAGCCAATGAATGTATCCATTGTGGGCTGAGGCTTCATCTCCTTTGCTTAGGAGAAGGTGTACGATATATATTGGTCGATTTTACGGGTTACCTGATAGTGTGAAGTGATCACAAACGCCCATAGACATTGGCATTGTACCACCAACCTTAGGAACTAAGATGTGATGTCCTTTGTGTCTGTAATTACACTGGCTCACTTACCATTCAAACCGAAACTACAATAACAAGTACTGTTGGTTTGCGGGAGAATATCTGATGAGTGGGTTGTAGCTACCCAGATGCGCTTGCACAAAGCCCTACCACCGAGTCAAATCTTACCGAAAAGTTTCCCTAAAAGGTTATATCTTATTTAACCCCCTTCTACTGATGGGTTTTATGCAAGCCTTATTTTTTTTATAAGAATATAAAGTATAAATATCGATGTGTTTTTTTAAATATATGTAATAGAGTATCTTGTCAAAAAATATATAGATAATTAATATATTTTTTTGTTTTAATAGAATGAAGTATACTGACTATAATTTTTATTGAGTATTTAAAATCGAATACAAGGTTACATTAATTGAATTTTTGAAACATAACTTAGCATTGGCATAACAATAACATAAAACAATAGGTACGAAAGATACTACGTCGTAGAATCCGTAGCGAGAGGCGTGTCTCGTTCTGCGACGCCCAGCATTTTCCACTGCGTAGACCGTACAGAAGACCAAATACGGATCACGAATTCCGAAGTCTTATTTCAATACCAATAAAGTCTAAATTACGATATTTATATAAATAGACCCACCGTACTTGAATCGCCACGCGTTCTTTGTTAATTGCTTAACATTCACCAACACATTTCAATTTCAATGAAATACCGATAAAAGTGCTGATTAAATATTAGATACTGTGTAAACTTTGTTAATTATACATTCATCCCATTGTTTCAATTTATACATATATAATATGTACAAATAATATTGCAAATAAGTTAATATTTAATCTATTAGGTATGTACCTACATGTCATTGACTGTCATTTATTTTCCTGATAGAAGTTGAGCATAGACAATATGTGCGATGTAGACCCCCTTGAAGTATTTCAATATAAATACAGTTTATTTGATGACCGGAGCTACATCACCTCTCTAAGGTTATTTTTTTTTGCAGTACACAAGACCCGTTCCTCTTCGCCCGCACGGTATCAGATGACGTTCTTTTGTCTTCCAAATGTACTTCAGCACGTCCCGACATGCCGGGTTTTGTGCCCACAGAGCAACTATGCAATTGTTTCTTACTGTTCTTTGCCTTAGCTCGTATTACCTTAACTGTAAGGTCGATATTTAAATGTAAAATTTTAAACTAAACCCTAGTCCCGTAAGTATCATCTATCTAGTCTAGTTTGTAAATCAAATTAAACAGCTAATGGAACGACATTTTCTAGACTGAAAAGAATGAACAATCATTTTATAAGTTTCGCTTACTTCATTTATAATTCAATACGTCTAGACCGTTTTTTATAAAGTGTTGCTATCGACGCATTGCGATTATTACAGCTATTTAGATGTCACAGCGAGGGTGCAACGAGACATGTTCCCTCCGTCAGGGTCCCTACCCTAGTTGAATTGAAAATGGGGTTGTGATTCATTTCCCACGAGCCCCACTCGCACCGCACGAAGCCTCAAACTTTATTACGCTAAAAGATTTTTTGAGGCGGACATTTTGAAAATCGTACCTCCTTGTTGTAACTAGCGAATGCGATCAAAGTCAGCACATGAAATAGCCAAACGGCTATCAAAGTTCGTAGCGCTACTAATGCATTATTCACACGTTGATTGACGCCAAGGTGTTGTTACGGTTTATCAACGTATTGAACTTTATTTCCTACGTAATCAATTAAACTCGCATCTGCATCGTTACTCAAACATCCGAATGCAACTATTGTTATAATAACACAAAATCAATTAACGAATTGTATTCGAAACGTTTGCTTCAAATAATATATTTTGAATATCGGAAAATCAAAGAATACATTCGTAGAATAGCTATGTACACATCTACTTAAGTGGATGTAATGATGGAAGTAGGTACACCTGTAAAGCGAGGGCATAACTTCCGTGTTTTGTTTGATGTAATTTCGCGATATGTTCCACATGTATGTGTGTATTCAGTAGTTAAGTATAATACAGGTAGCGGGTACGATAACGCAAACATGCGATACGCGGTTTCAGAGCCGAAGCGATATTAGTGCGCACGAGCATATAAGTTTACGTGTCATTTCAGCTGAATAAATGTCTGTCTTTAGTAATAAAATATATACTAAGATATTATTGAGAAAAATATTGTATTTAAAGCGTCTCTTAATTATACATGGAAAATATGTAAAGAAAACTCTATTGTACTTACAAATCCATATCCTCTGCTTTTACTGGTCTGTCTGTCTGTGATAACGACGGCCTCTTCTATATCTCCGTAAACTGCGAAATGTTCTCTTAAGCTCTTATCCGTGGTATGATATGGCAGACCACCAACAAAGAGCTTAGTCCATGTGGTGTCCTTCTGTCCTGGGAGCGCGCCTAAAGCCAGAAGCCCCTCGGACTCGGCCGGCAGACCGCCCGCCATCAACATGCCTTGCACCGCCTCCGTTGCGCTGGCCACCGTTGCACCCGCGATCACTGTCACTCCGCTGCAGCGGACGAATACGCACGAGCGTAGGTTATTTGTAAACACGAGAGTCGTTAGATGTGACTGTCGTGTGTGGTGGTTGAACGCGGACTGATGCTCGTTCACGGCGCACGTGGCGCTCCGGTACTAATTTTAACCCCCGCCGCGCTCCCCGCGCCGACTACCAGATGCGGAGGCACCGTCCGCCGCCCGGCGGGCCACATGCGTTGTCCCACTGCCTCATGCCTCTGCCTTCTACCCTCCGCAACTTCCATAAAAATATGAATCGTTATCAGTTATTGCTTTCTCTTACATATAAAATTGAAGAATTCTCGTCTAATATAATTTTGACGTCTTTGAGAATTTGATTTAAGAAGAATTCAAAAATATATTTCTATTAACATTAAAACATCATAATATAAGACCGCCAAGCCAAACATCCGGCATCTTCACGTAGGTATGCTCTCTTATCATGTAGTATAGTATTTTTTATAAGATTTGTAGATACATTAGAAGAAAGATAGGAACATCAGCTAACATAGCTTAATTATCGAAATTTGAATCTTCGGTACCAGAATATAAGAGCGAATTTTAACAGTAGAACACATAAGGTGGGAATCCTTATCAATAGGTACACGTTGTTTTATCTTTACCAAATCTCGATTTGAATCAATCCGAAATCACCATCATTTTAGACTAAATTTAGACTAACCTTACCTTTCAGTTGAATGTAATATATTATAAATACATATACGGCTATACGCATTAATAATATATAATTATTAGACCTTTATATTGTATTGCTATAAGCATATATATATTTATTTACAATTTGTATAATATAATGTAATGTAAATGTTGTATAGGTAGGCGGACGAGCATATAGGTCACTTGATGGTACCTACACCTACCCAGACGAGCTTGCAGAAAGCTCTTCGCACGCCTGTTAGAGGAAACGAAGAGCTCGCGGGGCGGATATTAGGTAAAAAGTAGCCTGTGTCCGCCTTTGGGTTTCAAGCTTGGTTTATACCAAATATTATTAAAATCGGTTCAGTGGTTTTGCCTTAAAAGCGCAACAGGCAGAAAGAGTTACTATCGCATTTATAATATTAGTATCTTCAAATATATATTTTTTTATTTCACATCAACCATTTATTTTTATACAAATCATTCTTTATAAGCACAGCTAAAAGAGATATATACCTATACCTATATGTCGTTTTTTTTTTTTTAGTATTTACAATGTATGGAAATTACAAAGGAAAAAAACTTTTTTTTCTCAAAGACATTTGAAAAGATCAGCTGTTCCGCTATCTGTTATTGTGTGATCGTCTTTTAAGAGAATTCAATGGACCTTTTTCGTTGAAATTTTGTACTAGGTAAAGCTCTAAGGGTGGGGGTCGAGGGTTCATTGATCGCGGCTATTGTCAACTCTGCGCGTGCGCCGCCAGCTGCCATAGCCGCCCTAGTATTGGGGTAAGCAGATGGTATGATATAGAAAAAGTTTTTTTTATTGATCTAATCTGAAATTTCGCGTTACGCTTGACGTTCTTGATATGACTTCTGTCTGTATAATGTTTTGTTTGTACCTAATTATAATAAATAAATGATTATAGGGATATTTACAATATTAACATCGCAAAATTTTAGGTGTTCGTGTAAACTGAAATTAAAAAACTATTATAATATTGAAATCGATACATGATACCACGATTGGGGCGGACGCTAAAATTAAGAAATAGGGCAAAATTAGAAAATATATGTTTAATAAATATGTTTATGACTTGTACTATAGGTATCATCGATTCGTCTTTTCCGGCGTCAAAATAATTAAAATAATCAATATCTAAGTAACAACAAGCATGGGCCAGAGTAATCTTAGGCACATGGCATATATGATGTAACGCCTTGGATCTTGGATAGCAGTGCTATTCTGTTAGAAGCTTAGAACTCACTTCAGACATTTATGTGTATATTTTATGTGTTATAAGTAGTACCGGCAAATTAGGGGTAAACCTCGAAATGAGAGATAATAAGCTGAAAACTCGAATACACCATTTGGGCGTTCTAAAAGCTAAGCTAAGTAATTCACCTTTGTTTTATATTATGTTAAGGCGTCTTTATTCAGTGTTGTTACTTTTATTTTATGCTTAAGCACAGCTCATACAACACTATGCTAGTAGTGTAAGTGTTGTACAGTTGGCTGAAGTGAAGGAATACCTAGTTAATGTCGCTTATTACATTCTAACATTTCAGAATCCGGTTCTGCGGCGAGTTTCAAGTTTGCCAACGAATACAACAAATAGGCGGCAAATTGACGTTGTAAGGTATCATGTACACTACTTAGAATACCAATGTCAAATAAAATGGTGTACTTACCATCAGGTAAATCATTCTCCCGTTCGTCGTACCGATTAATGAAAAAATATGATTAAATTGATTGTATATTCTTGACTGTAGAATAATCTACAGTCAAGAATATACATAATATACATAATATACATAAATGTTGTCTATAGGTCGATAACGACCTATAGACAACATTTATCCATTTCTATTGAGATCTATTTTGTAATTATCTATCTTTGTAACAATTAAGAAAAAAAAATATTCCGTTCCATGAAGTCTTTCGTCCAGAGGTGAACTGCGATAAGCTTGAAAAAAATCCGTATATAATTCATCATTCAAATATATTTAAGCCATTTTCATATTTGTCTGTAACACTAAACATTTATAGTATCATACTTCTTACAGAATTATTTTTATTATAAAAAGTTGTTAAGAAAAAATGTCTAACTATTTCAATGGAAAAACTCCTTCAGATTTAAAAGCATTTTAAAGCAGATGCATATAATTTTTTCAATAGATTCATATATGTATCTCCTAATTTAGCACATCTAGTTAGTAGTAGCTTACTGCGTATATGATTATTTTGCACATGAACAGAGGGGTATGGTAGTACGACTAGTACGGTACCCACAGATGCACCCTTCATACTCTGAGACTAAAAGTTATAGAGGGTTGGTGGCCCTAAGCCTACGCATGTAATTACACTGGCTCATGTCCCCTTCACAACGGAAACTTGGAACACAACACCCAAAACATTGTTGCTTGGAGGCCGTCGGCCGATATGCCATGGATGTTGCTTTGACAGACTCCACCACAACAAGCGAATTCATATATCTAGTTGCTAGATATAAAATATATGAAATGTTGAACGATACATAACTAATAGCAACTTTTATAAAGGGCGTGTACTTCATTTGAATCATCGTTTAGTTTTAATAGAAAAATTATGTAAAGCACAAAAGGTGATAAAAGTATTGTGTTTCAGAAGATTAAAACCATTACTATTGACGTATAATATGTATTTCAACAAATCCAATAATACTTAGCGAAGCCTTACATCGGTGTTGAAGTTAAACCAAACTTCTTGAATTCTGGACATACATAGTTACATACATAAATAATTATGTAAAAAATATATAATATATAATAATATGCACTCGTAAATGCAGGATGATACCTACAGATCCACCTATAAATTTAATGTGGAACTAGTGAGAATAACAGCAACGAGTTGCCGAAACGGATTACTAGATGGCATTAGTTGCTATTACTGAAAATTTTCGTTAAATGACAACTAGATGGCGATACTTACACCCCTGAATAAAGTACTTTTAAATCACTAATACATTATTATATAATACTAGCTGATACCCGCGACTTCGTCCGTGTTGCTTGATATTTTAACAAAGTTTTCTTATGTACGAAAGAAAAAACATCAAAAAGATCGCAAGCAAAAATAACATACATCACTGAACACGCATTGCATATACAAATCGTTGTTTTTTGAAACTTTAATAACTTTATTAAATGAAGATATCGCAATATTTTTTTTTTTTGATAAGGGTGAAGTGTCTAAGAAATAAAATTTAGAAAATTTCATTGAAATCTATCCAGTAGTTTTTCCGTGATGCGCGCACAACAGCAGACCTCTATCATTTTATTTATATAGATTATGTTAAATCATAGAATAATAACACGTTATAATTCTATGTGTTGAATTTACTGAAATCAGTTTTCAATCTAATGTATAAGTGTATACACCATATAAAACATAATATGTATATTCTTATTTTCAGTAAGGCAAGGTATGTATTGTGTGTTAAATTACATGTTAACCAATTGATTATGTTTTATTTCAGCTTTACCAACTATTATTAACAGTGTTATGTAAATATTACTATGAATCAGCTTTCCATAACTTGAATCGTACAAACTGTCAACGCAAGTATAAATTAACTATAGATTTTAATTGAGTATATTATTTAAAAAGTAATTTTACCTACAATAAATTTTAACCTTTGTCAACAAAACATGAATCACTGCATCTCAAACTTTACTGATTGAGTCCAAGAACGATTGCGTCAACTATATTTATAATAATATTAATAACACGATTGTAATTTAGATTTTGTAAACAAGAAAATCATATTCCATATTTATGAGTATTATTTACTAACAATACCGTCGCCCGATATATTAATTTTTTATACTAAAACATTCTCCGAAATGCGCTGCACCTTATCTATGTTATAAGTTTTATCAACATTGGTTTAGCAGTTTTTTATATATTTAATTCTATAGATTACTAACTGAAATTCTTTTTTATTTCTGGCAAGATAACTTAATGATAAAATTGTACGCGTGTCTGTCAGTGTTTCTACCGTCAAACCAATGTATACAGATGTATTCATTGGTCAAACATCAATAATTTATATTGTAGTGTTCCGGTTTGAAGGTGAACCAGTGTAATTACTAACACAATGAACATAATTTCTGACATCCCATGGTTCACAGGCTCACAGCGTCATGACATTACAAGGAGCGGTATATTCTTTTCATAGTACCAGTGTTTAGGGACGAGGGTAACTTGGTATAAGGTCGACCAATAGCTTGTTGGTATAAAAAATAAATTTAAAAAAAACTGGAAAAATATAATTTCTCGTTACTCTTTTAAAAAATATATTGTTAGGTATAACGGATAAGGCAGCTTATTTAATGATGTCATATATTAGTTTAGAACAAAATATCATACTATTGTCATACTGGTGACGTTACTATATACGAATACTACAACTCGTTTTGCAATTAGATACTCGATCATTTCAAATTAAGCCTTACTAGAATAAACATAAAGTAAGAAATTCCATGATACAAATAATTGAATTCACAAAGATGAATCACAGCGTCTATATACGTCATTGATTAGATCACATCCAAATGATCGAAACATCCAATTATGAATTTATTCAAATTGCTTTTGTTTTTAATGTAGCGTGTTGCGCTCCGATAACATTGGTATTACCTATATATTATTACTTATTATTAATTACGAGTTATAATATCAGATCTGCAACATATTAAATGTTATTTATTTTTGTTAGATATAAATTCGTATACATTGATGTCTGTTTATCGGCGACGGCAAGTAATAAGCCGGTAACTATTATGAAGTCCATAACATGATATGGCTATTTTAATTGAGTTACACAAAGTTATATTTCCGAAGACATAATTTTTAATATCGATATGGTACGGACAATTATATATTTAACTAGCTGTGCGGGGCACCTGCCTATAATTAATAAAAATATAATGAATAAAAATCAGCCTAGAGCGTTCCTCGATAGAAAGACATACAACACACAAAAAAATTTAAAATTCGAACCAGCAGTTCGTGAGATTCGCTGGATCAAACAAACAAACTCTTCAGCTTTATAATTATACTAGCTGATACCCGCGACTTCGTCCGTGATGCTTGATATATTAACAAAATTATCTTATGTACGAAGGAAAAAACATCAAAAAGATCGCAAGCAAAAATATACTTTGTATAAACAAACATCACTGAACACGCAGTGCATATACAAACCGTTGTTTCTTGAAACTTTAATAACTTTTTATTAAATGAAGATATCGCGATAATTATTTTTTTTATAAGGGCCAAGTGTCTAAGAAGTGAAATTTAGAAAATTTAATTGAAAACTTTACAGTAGTTTCTCCGTGATGCGCGCACAACTGCAGACCTCTATCATTTTATTTATATAATATATTATATTAGTATTTATTGAAGCTTTATTGAAGTAGAATAAAATGTATGGAGTGCTTAGTAATTATGCTGCTAAGTATATTTTAACATAATAAACATAACCAGTGAAAGGATTAGAATTACGATATATTTCTACATAATATTCTCCCAACTGAAATTCGGCTTAAATATCTGGGGTCAACTGCTAATACGTTATTATGTTGCTCTATTGTGTGCCACAAACACAGCTGCTATTTGCTTTAATATTGTTATATACGCTCGAAGAGATTCCTTTCCGACGACTTTCCGGCCTCACAGGAGGCGCCTCGGGAAGCTGAATACTTTTCGAGGCACGGCAAGCTTAACACTGCTAACTCTCCAATATATCTTTATTAGTTTTGATCCCGGCCATTTTGATTTTTCTTCATTTTATTATAACTAGGTATGGATCTTTTATTTTATCTGTTAATAATAATAGCTAATACTACCACCACTAGCTGGTAGATATTTGTGCAAGCCCGTCTGGTTAAATACCACCCACTCATCATAAGGTATTCTACCGCTAAAAAGCAATAGGTACTTTGAATTGTTACGTTCTAATTTTAAAGGGTAGTGTAACTACAGGCACGACGGACATAACATTTTGGTTGGTTGGTTGGTGGCGTGTTGGCGATGTGAAGAATGGTTAATATTTCCTATATCGTTAATGTATATGAGCGGTGGTGAATACTTACATCGGGTGGCCCATTTGCACATTAAAAAAAGTAGTTTGCGTTTGAAACATTCAAGATTACCGCTAACCAATTGCTTGCGCTAAGGAAGATAGCTACCTAAGATTTAGTGAGCACCTCAAACACCGCGGTTTCTCTATTTCTAATGCCTATCTGTGTATCATTAAATACCTATAAATATTTTGTTGCTGAGATAAACAGAGATAACATTAGAATTAATTAATATACATCATTAACAGTTCAATCAACGTTCTATTTTATTTATCATGAAATTTTTGGATAACTTGTTTTGGTCGCAACAGCATTCTTGGAAATACAATCAATGTCTTATATATATTAAATCATAAATACTTAAGCTTACTTAAAAAAGTAGACGAAGGCATTTCTGCTCTTGCCCGTATCAAAAGTATGTGCAAATATAATAGATGCACTTTGTGTATCACTTTTATAATCTGATGGGACAACAATGCAAAACGACTGAGGAGAGTTTTGCTGCTAAAAATATGACATTTATATGCTTTCTGAGCAATGGAAGTGCCACGAGCAATGAAAGTCCGGTTTGATAGGTACTCAGAATTTATTGCCAAAATTAACTCAAATATATTGTTCCCTTTTTGTATTCATTTAAATTTTTTAATTTAAAAAAAATATAGACAAGGCATATTCCTCAACAACTTATATAGACGATAAAAACGCATGAAGTTAAATATTTGTTGATTTTCAGGCTGGATATCCTTTCTAATATAATAAATTTATTTAATTCGTTTATTTTTTCTTACGCTTTCGGTTCTTAATTACTCACTCGATTACGATAACGAAATATGAATATATAGTCGACTCTACAATCCAAGCCATTGGTAAATTTTATAAAACCATGTTAATGACTATTCAAAAATGCTTATAAGCGACTTCTCGAATAACGTATAATTTATTATTTTTCAAAAATAACGTCTCTTACGAGAGCTACTATAACCACGAGACAGTATAGTGATAATTCAAATTACAAACATACCATTACCCATCTTGGATTGAAGTCTCAGTTTGGGGCAAAAATAACGTCTCTTACGAGAGCTACTATAACCACGAGACAGTATAGTGATACTTCAAATTACAAACATACCATTATGATAAAAACAAAGAAGAAAGGATTCTTGGAAGACCAAGAAAGTACTCGTATAATTTTTTTTTTATTTATTTATTTAGATTAAAACCTTAACTAAATACAAATAAAAATTAAAAATAATTGTTATACAAATCATGACCGCGTGGAATCGTGGCAAGAATGCTAGCAGCATTTCCCCTTTGAATCGCAATTCCGATTCTCTGGGCGAAAAATGACCCAGCCCTCCAGTCATTTAAAATGTAAATAATTTCTTATACATTTAAGTTATCTAAGGATCAGTTAAAATGTTTTAATATGATTTATGTATTAATTAAATAATGTTTTTCGTATTACATTCAACGTGAATTACAAATTAGTGACCTATTACTCTCTGCTCTCTGGTTCCACAATTGATACACTTTAAGTAGACCAATTATTTAATTGAACTAGAAGCTGTATCGAATATTTGACATTGTAACATTTATATAAGATTATCGTGCTACTAAAGTACTCAATGCAAAATTGCTTTATGTTTTAGAAAATATTAAACAGCTACATAGTTGCTATTTATATTTATTTTATTCACTCAATGTCAAAATATTCCACAGATAATAATGGTAATTTCACACAAATACAATTGGCTTAATAATTAATTATGTAAGTTTATAAGTAATTAACCATGAAAAGTGGGAAAAAACTTGTATGATGCTTTGTTTGGTTTAAGTATCATAACAAATAGATTTCGGCTTGTTTCTCGTACGGACTGCGAATTAAAAATCTTTATCAATATATGGCAATATTTATCTAAGTAAAATGTTTTTCAGTAAATTCTTAAAGATATACAATACAAATTAAAAATAGAGATTCCGAATCATAAGACGCGATACGGAGCTGTAAGAATGCGAGCAGCATTGCCCCAATGAATCGCAATTCCTTTGGTAAACAAATAGCCTTACTTTTAGAGGCATAAGACGAAATCTTATAGTTTTTATATAGGTTTTATAAAATTGTTGTCATTTATTTTGATAAGAATTAATACTATACAATAACAGCCTGTGAATCTCACTCCTGGGCTAAGGCCTCTTCTTCTCTTTTTAGGCGAAGGTTTGAAGCTTATTCCACCAACCTGCTCCAATGCGGGTTGGCGGAAAACACATCTGACAGAATTTCAGTAAAATTTGTCATAAGCAGGTTTCCTCACGATGTTTTCCTTCTCCGTCGCACGAGATTAATCACAAATGCTTACCTGATTTGAACCTTGGATCATCGGTTAAGATCCACGCATTCTTACCACTGTGCCATCTTGATACGATGTGATTTTAAAACCAAATTTATTTTTTCGAAAATGTTATAATTATTATGGTTACTAAGAGTTATAGTTATACTAATATTGTAAAGAGGAAAGCTTAACGTACCATCAAGTGGCTCTGATTCTGATGATTGACAAACTTTCGTTTGAATGACTTTTCTCATGATAATTTTTGCCTTAGCCCGCATTTGGATTTTTGTATTCACAAATTTTAGCGGAACAATGCAACGATGCTACTTCAGTAATCGTCGTGATATATCGATCGTGATACATGTGGCATTCGAAAATTTAGGTCATCTTCTCTGTTATCGTAACTCACAACCTCGTAGGTTGAATTTAAGCATTTTCTTTATGAAATAAATTAAAATGAATATCAAATAACTTTACTCAAGTACCTAGGCTTCTATAAGACTTTTAAGGACTTTAGGCTTGGAATCATATAACAATATGAAATAGAACATTGAGCATTTTTTTTACTTTGCTATATTTGCTATGTAAAAACATATACATTATATTTTATATACACACTAGAGCCCGCGGTTTCACCCACGTAGTTCCCGTTCCCATGGGAATTCGGGGACGAAATATAGCCTATATTACTCGCTGATAATGTAGCTTTCCAATAGTGAAAGAATTTTTAAAACCGGCTAAGTGGTTTAGCCGTGAAAGCGTAACAAACAAACTTACATTCGCATTTATAATATTAGTAAGGATTTTCTTGTCATCGTAATTTTTTGCCTCGGTGGTAATTGGTGCAAGCTGCCGATCTGCTAAATATTGAATTATGTGATTCTCGTAATCAATATTGTATGTTATTTCTAAATAATGTTATCGTTTCACAGTTAAATAATCGTTTGATATTTGTTTGACTAAACGCTAGTGTTGTTTGACCTTCATCGATTTAAGCTATGTGAAGGTAAATCTATGTTATTATTATAGGTAGCTATAGCGTTGTTTCGTTTTGCCACGATACGCTTGAGAAAACAAGGCGAGTGACATGCCATTATACAGCCGGCGAAAACATAAAATAGATAATAAAAATTATCTTTACATTATTCACGTTATTTTGTAATATTATTTTTTAAAACATATATAATGATATACTTTTAATTAAATGTATTCGATAACTTTAATATTAGTATCGAATCAATATGTAACAATTAACATTTCGCATTAACAGGTACATAGGTACTTAGTAAATTATAAGACCCACTTACTACTTATAAATGTATGAAAGCCAGATACATACCTACTTCTATAATAGTACAGTACCTAATTTATGTATCTACGGCTCCATAAAATTATTAAAAATAGCTATTTTCTATTTACAAAATTCCGCAGTATATTTAAGTACCGTACCTACTTTAATATTACTGTCAGGTTAGGATGACATCATAGCATGCGTCGTTCATCGTTGTAACTTCGGAGGCCGTGGCGCTCGGCTCACTATTCCGTCTTCGCAGACCGCATCACCGCACTCGCACTCCGCAGTTCAGTCCAGAGAACGAGAGCATTGAGAGCTCACGTACTGAGCTATAAAAAACAGTGACTACATAACTAATACAACCATGGCTAACATTCTAGGTAAGTTTAATTATAAGCAAATATATTGTGAAAACATTTTATTATATATTTAATTAAATTCGTTATCATCTCCGATTAGGCGTCTTGCCGTTTATATGGAAACTTTTTTTAAATAAAATGACGGCTGCAGCAAATAACCGGCGTTATTTTGGCGAAATTCCAAAACCGGGTGTAATGACCGGCGTCTTAAATTCGATACGATCAATATCAAAACAATTTTTATGCTAAAACTAACGATTCCAGTATTAGTATCCAGTTCTAGGAATCTATTTTTGTGCTGGAAAACTACAGACTGCGAACTAGTTTATATATTAATAAATTACTTCAATTACTATAATAAAAATCATTGGGAATGTTCAATTATTGTTCGTAATTGATCTGGTTTGAAATGTAGGTGTTGTCATTGGAGATCTCCGACGTCCCTACGGTATGAGATCATCAGCTATACATTGTTTGTCACATCACAAGTTGGCCCTCCGTTTATTATTGCTCATATAACAGTTCGCCGGTCGATTCCTACGTTTACTTTTTATTGTTATCGTGTGTAACGACGCTTCTGTTAAACAACTTTGATAATATTATTGTAATACTAAAGAAGATACAACACTAACGATTAGTTCATTAAATAATTATTAACATTGTTTTAGTTAATATTACCTACACTCTATACTAATGTACATAGCTAAAGAGTTTGTTTATTTGATCCGGCTAATCTCAGAAACTACTGGTTCGAATTTAAAAAATATTTTTGTGTTAGATAGTCCGTTTATCAAGGAAGGCTCTAGGCATTGAATTCATTATATTTTTATTAATTATACGCGGGTGAAACCGCGGGGCACTGCTAGTATATTATAGTTTATTATTTAAGTATATAAATGCCTTTTTTCCAATTTATATACTTTATCTAGAATATCTATTCTTTTTCTTCTATTTTCGTATCTAATTATAGTCACGTATTTATCAATAAAAAATATACGTCTTGTAGGCATTATAATAAAAATTTTTTTAACGAATATGACTTAATATGCATTCAAATCAATTTGATTGTTGTTTATTGTTAAATTACTAATTATATATCTACACGTGTATAGGCACGACTAAATATTACGTGAGTTTATTATAATCTATCTAAGAGCAGACCCGTACCTACATAGAGACATTATTGATATATACACAATTATTTATACCTAATATATCTAAATGTTAAAAATTTAACAATATAATACTTTATTTTTAGTGCCAAACAGAACTTTGTACAATTTATAAAGATCCAAGCACACTGTTCCACAGCGCATGTTTGTATACAATCCATAATCTTGCTGGCGCAGCCTTCAGCTGGGTTTAATCGATGACTTATGTTATAAGTTATAACACAAACTATTATGTTTACATATATTTTTATAATGAACTAACTAAAAATCGTAATTCATGTAAAAATATTTAGATCCGCAATAGTTACAAACGTAGTTTTTGTGTTTTATTGATCCCTTGCTAGGTCTTAAAAACCGAATAGCCGGACAGGCCAGCAAGCTTAGCCGGACATTTGAATAAAATAAAACCTTAATTATTACTAAGGATTTTTTATAAGGATGTTTTGTTTTGTATTTTTTAGTCTTCATTTGTCCGAACACTTATCCAAAATATCTAACTCTGTCCGGCTTCATCCGGGCACAGCAGGCAACCGACGACGTAGTTCCTATGTAGTAATATAAGTTATGGTTCTTTGCTATAAAATATAATTTATATATAATTTAAGGGGTCTAGCCAACTGCCTAGAACTTATCGATAATATAATGCATTTGATGATTTGTGTGCAACCATTGAGTGTGCTAGCACAATACATATAATCTTCGCTCAAGGCCATAGAGTACAAAACTGCATAGATCTTCATAGCGCACCAACGTTTTAAGCGCTTTCAGAGGCAAGGGAGTGTAGACAAAAATAGTCTGGAGTTTTGTTTACACGACGCATTCTTAATTTTTAAAATATGTATCCATAAAATTAATTTTTAAAACGATTGAACCTTTTTGTTTGGGAATGTTTAGGAATATTAGTAAATTTCTTGAATTTATTAATTAAATATTGACACAAATCCAGTATTTTACAGAAATTTCAAAATTTTATATCTATTAAATATTGCAATAGGTTAACATAAATGTAACATAATATGTAACTCAGTCCTAGAGAAATACTAATTGTGTTAACTAGTTTACAGTACCGTAATATTCTAATTAATAAAACACGTTTATACTGTTCTTTATTTTTACATACTATTTTTTGCAAAATTATTCTCGAACATTCCAAACATTCTCGATAATATTAACTATTCGTTACATAGATAAATGTATATTTTAAAAACAAATCAATCCGATTAACATTTTTTTATTTAGAATCTTCGCCGACATACTTGATATTGTACAAAAAATATACTCGAGACCTCTCATTTTGTTTAATTAATCATTGTGTAATCTTCTATGTAACTTTAAATTATTATATTATAAAGAAGAAGAGATAAAACACATGAGTATTTTATCATTCTCACTGGAGGTTACTTTATCCTTGTTCTTATTTTAAGTACATTTTGTTGAAGAATAGTCTTTTTAAATTTTCATTCTTTAGTTGCAATAAATCTCGTCGTCACGTTCTCTTCTTCGAGATTGCGAACCAAACGTATTGAGTAGAGTAATAATGTAGGTAATTCTGATGCTTTTTTTCACATAATTTTGTTTGCTGGTTTAAACTGCTTGTTTAATGACAAAGTTTATTATCATAGTTCTAAGGACATACATAGTAACATGAATGGTATTTCTAATAAGCATAATAAAATGAACTGAATCTTAAACACTAACTTTAGTAGCAAAGATGGATAGCAATAATATAGATTTCTTATTTAAACTTTACCTGCTTCAAAACTCTTTTCTAGAGACCAGTCAAAATAAGTTGATCGTGATACAATTTTTTAAACAAAATAACGAATATAATAAATATATTGTAAATATAAAAATTCTTCCCATATAAATTGTTTTGATTAGTCAGAAAATTTTATATAACGCGACAATGATCACGGTCAACCCCTACACACGACAGGTTTCCTAGTACCGCTGGATTATTGATTTGCGAGAATGACCTCACCGAACTTGACCTAGAACGAACGAATGTTCGGGAAGGCGAACAAATATTTTTGAATCTAAACAAAACTTACACCTTGATTAATCGAGATAAATATTTGATTTCTAAAAATACAATAAACCTATACAATAAACCTATATTGTATTTTTAGGATACGACTATTTTGCGTATTAACATATAAACATTAGAATATTATCTGTAAAAACAACTTTCTAAATCATGACTGTAAGCGCAATTGTGAGGGCCATTAGTGTGTATTTTCTTTTTCCACATTAAAACTGTGGTATGTAACTATGTATAAATTTAATTTGTAAAACTCATGGGTGCACGGTACGGTTCGGTAACGCTATTCCCCGCATACCAACTAAACTATATTTAGAAATGCTGTTAAGAGACCTACTCCGTCTGGGGCGTTATTAGCGTTATACCTTAACCTTAATAGGACTTGAAGGAAACATAAACAGAATAACAACTAAGTTTATTTTATATTACCTCACACCCACGGCTGCGCTCATGTTCTATTACCAGATTGCAACTATAAAGGTATTTTATCGATACATCCATCCATTTGCCCGTCCACCTACCTAAATTAAAAAAAAATGGTTGTCTGTAAAGTCGGTTTCGGACGATAGTTTAACGTGACAACGTCATAACAAAACATTGATGAAATGACTGCAATCGAGTGAAAAAGAGATAGATGCGGCGCAAGCGCACAATCAGCGTAACGGGACAATTTTTCGTGCATGCAGTCAGCGTTCATCGATTTATGAGACGTAGTCACGTCAAAAATTGGTAAATTAAAAATAGCCCTAAAATCAGCATAATAACTATGCCCGAAAACACATAGAGAAATTCCTAAAATATGCTTTACCGATTCCATAATATAAAATGTGAATTTATTCTTTACAGATGTTTCGACGGAAGACAATCTACAATACCAATTCTTCCCGGTATCCAGCGGTTCTGTCCAGTTCAAGATAAGAGCTGCTAATGATGCACATATTGCATTGACCATGGGTCCACAAGAGTCCGATCCAATGTACGAGGTAAAGAAATTTTCTATTTAAAAAAAATCGAGCTAATAAATTTTACAAATATATAATTATCACAGACGTTTAATACTACCCAACGATATTATGGTTCTATATTTCAGATATTTATTGGCGGTTGGGGTAATACGAAGAGCGTCATAAGAAGAAACAGAACCAAACCTGAGAAGGTGGAAATGGAAACCGCCGGCATCCTGAACGCCGGCGAGTTCCGCGGCTTTTGGGTGAGATGGGATAGCGGTATTGTGTCTGCCGGACGCGAAGGAGAATCTATACCTTTCATTTCCTGGTCCGACCCAGAACCATTCCCAGTCGGTTTTGTCGGAGTCTGTACAGGCTGGGGTGCTACCGGAACATGGAAAATCGAAGGTTTGTGAGAACACTTAAAAAACACAAAATGTACCCAACTTTTTAAAATTTATACAAAATTTACGGTGCAGATGGGGCGGAGTTTAATACTCCCGACAAGTTAGAGTATAAATTTGGACCAGTCGCAGCTGGGTCTGTGGAATTAGAATACCGTGGCCCGCACAACTGCCATATTTGCCTTACACCTGCACCGGCTGAAATCGATCCGATGTACGAAGTTATCCTCGGCGGTTGGGAAAACACTCAGTCCGTTATCAGACACTGCAGGCAGAAACCAGATAAGGTAGTTAAACTTTTATGGTTGTGTCTAACGTTTCTTCAGACACATGACAATATATCATTCTGATACTTCGTAGGTTACTCTTCCAACACCGGGTATTATGAACGCTAATGAATTTAGAAAGTTCATCTTGGAATGGCGCTGCGGCAGGTTGGCAGTTCGTGATGGAAACACTGGCGCAGTGTTAATGGAATGGGTAGACCCTTCACCATTCCCCATAACTCACTTTGGAGTACGCACGGGGTACGGCGCGCGAGGCAATTGGCGTATATCCCATTATTACAGAGACGGAGCGCAGCCACGTTGAGTGTTTATATTAAATAGTATTGCTTGTATGTTAATTGCTAATTTGCATCCAATGTTGTTGTATTTCAATAATACAGTCTGACGAAATTGAATTACCTGATTTTTACTTACTAACAAATTAGACGTAGTTTGTAACTTTTACATAAATTATTTACAAATAATTTTAAGCGTTTATAAACTTCGGAATACATATTGGAATTGGATTGTGGCAGGTTGGGTACATTTTGTGTGTTATTTATATACGTATTTCCTTTCTTGTCCTCATATGCTTATTTACATTATTCTAGAAATTCTAGATACCTACATATTTATTAACTGTTACATTTGTTGTTATTTTAAAAGCTTTATATAAAAAATCACAATCTTACATGATGCATGAGCATGATGCTAATATTTTGCATATCTATACTAATATATAAAGTTGAAGAGTTTGTTTGTTTGATCCGGATAATCTCAGGAACTACTGGTTCGATTTAAAAAATAATTTTGTGTTGTATAGTCCTTTTATCGAGGAAGGCTCTAGGATGATTTTTATTCATTATACGCGGGTTGAACCGTGGAGCACAGCTAGTTTCATATAATTTAGATAAATATCCTGTTCTCAAAGTTGTTCAAGGATATTCATGTAATGGCTATAAGCACATTTTTAGGTTGCTTTTTTCTTTGTTTTGGGTGTGCCAAGTATGTTGCATTATATTATATTTATAGTTGTCTATTATTACAACTTATAAAATATGTAAAACTATTTTTTCAGTTCCACCATCCGCTCCATCAGTAGCAGCTATGTTTAGTTCGCCACCGGGATACCCTGGCAACGCTCCCGTAATAGGAAGTGCGCCAATTGTTGGCGGCGCTGGCGTGTGGGTGGATGTTACATCCGGCCAAGTACCACCGGGTGCCGTAGTTGGGGGACAAGACTGCTCAGGCGAACCTCTTTACGTAGCTAGAGCACAGCACCAAGGAGCCATGATTCCTGGTAAACTGGTGGCGTCACACGGATGCGCCTATATACCTTGGGGTGGACAAGAACATGGAAAGCCGGAGTACCAGGTAATTTCATGAATATTTAGAGGCCTAAATTATATTATGTATTTATTAATTATATTATAATTTTCTGTGTGTCATAAACATAATATTTAGTTTAAGTTTATTATCCTCCATTTTTTTTCTCAATTTATCTAAACTAAATGTTTTTTAGGTTCTAGTTGGAGGCCCTAACAACTGGGTACCAACCAGCGGATCAAACATTCCTCCCGGAGCGTTCCCAGGAGGCGAATCAGAAGACGGCGAACCTCTCTTCATCGGCAGGGTAAATCATGAAGGCAGCATTACCACTGGGAAAATTCAACAGTCTCACGGAGTTTGCTACATTTCCTTCGCAGGGCAAGAACTTGGTTTCCCCGATTACGAGATTCTTATGAGTTAAGCTTACGGTGGAAAATAGACCGAAATGCAAAAGGCAGTAAATATGCCCTGAAATTGAGCTTTTTCCTAAATTATGTGGCTTATTAATAATAACAATAAGAAATGTTTAATTATATACATTATGCCTGATAATATGCATGTTGTAAGCACGGCGTAAAAATGTAGTTGTTATTTGATTTTGTAACAATCATGTTAAATATTTTATCTCATTAAATTATTTTTAAAGTACGATGAATATATTATTATTAATAAAACCAAACTAACTAATTTATATAAGCTTAAAATCTAACTCCAATAAAACAAAATATAACTCCAATATTACACAATAATATAGATCTTATTATTCAAGTTTCATTATAATATCCTGGGACATTATTCACACAACTCCATCTGATCCCAAACTAAGCAGAGCTTGTACTATGGAAGACAGACAACTGATATAATACATAATATATTTATTTATTTAATACTTATTGCGACGCAAAAAATACATATAAGAAATACGACATAAACTGCAAGTGGTGCGCAAATGCAGTCTCATCGCTCATAGCGATCTACCACAGACAACTTTTAGTGAACGGAGCTTTGCAAGAAAAGATGTAGACGCAATTAAATATTCAAGGAATAAACTAAATAATATATAAAAACAATTAGAGTATAACAACATAGAGTGTAGTCTATACTTAGTCTGTTGTAACAGACTAAGTATAAATATAACAAAAACCATGAAAAAAAATGAGGAAACGAAACGAAATACCTACTTAAAATATAAGCTTTAACTTACAAAGTCATTTAAAAACCGAAAACAAATACTTATCTATGTACGAGTATTTTCAAACAACTACCCGTTGGAATATATTAAAACTATAAAAAGTTGTGGTCTACTAAAAATTGTGGTCTATGGTGTGGTAGTATCTCGATCGTGGGTTATTTGTAATGACCAAGCAATCTCGCAGGACTAGATAGCTAACACCATAAGCAACAACTTTTGTTTTACAACTTCGGACATAACTTAATACATGAAAATAAAAACTATTTTACAAGTTTTTGTCGTACTGTCGTGATATTTGTACATAGGTCTACATTTCATTCATACACGGAAGGAGGACGCGACGCTTCGATTTTTGCGTTGCGTGTAGATTTAAAAACGTTGAAGCGGGAAATTAAATTAATACTTATTTTTTATGAAAATAAAATGTAACAAAGTCGTAAAAAATCGTCGTCAAAACGCGCCCTGGCCCTATTGGATCATGGATCATTTCCATCTCTCACTTCATGAATTGTGATGAAGCCACAATTTCATCGGAACGTGCTCGCTTAGGTGGAGAAAAAGATCTCGACCAGGCACAGAAGGAACTCCGGCAACAGTGATTCCGTCGTGGGTGGAGCAATGGGTGCGGAATTTTTCCCGTACCATGTTAAGTTTTTCGCCCATAGGTCCCTATTTAGAGCCAACGATTTTCTCTCCAAGTCCGCGTCAAGGCCGTTTCGCGTGCGACAGGAGACGTAGGCACTCTGCTCCCGGTTACACGTAGCCCAAAAATCTGCAATTTCGGGCGACTACCATTATACCGAAGGAGATCCTGCTTTATAGGTAGTATACCTATAAGTAGTTTAATTTAAATCGTTTAATTAAATGAATTGAATATCAATTTTAAAAGAAATTTTCGAAGATTTTCAGCAAAACGCTTTATGTCATCTCCCAAGTTTTTTATGTAAACTGACTACACAAAGTCCATTTAATCTGTCTCCAATCACAACACACACAATAATTGCACAATAAGTAGAAATGAAAAATATCCTTCACTTTTTCGAAATCATATTTTTTATAAAGACTTGGCTGTATGGTTTGCGTCCCTTGCTCTATCCCAGAAAGGTAAACGAAACAACAACAGGAAGGTGTATTGATTTTCAAATTAAACATATTTGAAATGGAGGCTATTATTCACTACAAATTATGGTATAATTTGTAAAATCGTATACCATTTAAACCATAAGCAAGCAAATCTACAATGGGCGATATACTAAGTATTAGTTCTTTGCATACCTAGTTAAAAATATTTTAGTATATTTCTGGTTAAATGTTATAATTAACTTTACAGAATTCACAACATGGCCTAAGCATCAATATGTATTTCACAAGATTACCAGTGATACCATTGTTTTTTACATTAAAGGAGAAAAAAACGCTGCAATCGGTCTGGCAACAGAGCCTGGTAGCGAATGCGACTTATGGGTATGTATTAAAATATAATCGAATTACCTATTTAAAACATTTTTGATAACGTTATTAAATATATATTTTGTATGAGATTTAAAAAAGTTGTTTTAAGGTAATAATAGGACATCACGAGCATTGTTGGATAAAGAAAAGCTATAACAAAAGTAGTCATGTTCTTATACCAGAACTCCTATCCAGAAATAAATACAATAAATTTTGGATTCAGCTGCGCAAAAAAAGTGTAAATTTGGGTAAAAATAACGAATCAATACCATTTCTTACATTCTCCAACCTTAAACGTAATTTGTATTACGTAACATTTTGTGTGCTGGGAGATAGGCATTGTCTAAAATGGAAGTTTTATCGTAAGTTTAAACATTTTAAAAACGTAACTAAATCATTATAATAATATGCAAAAAATATAATCTTAAATAGTTATACTTTACAATGTATATTTTTTATCTGTCTTATTCAAATGTTGTACTACCTTGCAATTGTTTTTTGTTAATTGTACCTATTTAAAAGTCATAATTACTATGTCAAAATCCTTATTTATTTTAATCATTTGTAGAGGCACCAATAATAGAAAACCCACCCCTCAAAAGAATAACAGGGGGAAAACCACATTGGGTGAAAATGGTTAAAGATATCCCTAATAATGCTGTCATAGGTGGGTATGAAGAAGAAGTGTTATATATTACAAGAGCTTCTCATCACGGATCAGTGTTTCCTGGCAAGCTAGTGCCAAATCTGGGATTGGGACTTTTGACTGATGATGGTGAAGTCTATGTAAAAGATCAGTTGGAGGTAATTTATACATATTATATTAAATAACATTTTTAACTGAGAAAGACTGCATCATGTAGCAATTTTATACAAGGATAAGAACCAATATAGTCCAATTACATTTTCATAAATTTGAATATTGAAGTAACAATTTTTTTATAATAAAATTAAAAATCTCCAATTGAATGTTGCTATAAATCGGATAATAAGAACACGCTGGCACAATAATGTCAATTCAAATTAAAGATCAGTGTTAGATTCATCAAACAGACATGTCTGAGGAGGTATAACAACAACATAAAAAAAAATATTAGTGCATTGTTTTTCTACAGTTAAATTCTGTGTTCAATATTACCAATGACAAAAACAACTTACTTATTCAATGTTAAATGGACCAATTAATTACATTATTCCAAATATGCCACAAAATCATAATCTTTTGAAATGAAATATATTCATGCGATCAATTTGCTTACATTATTATTTGTTGCCTTAGGTGCTTTGTGGATATGATTTCACATGGATGAAAATGGATAAAAACAGGATACCATTGGGAGCTATACCAGGTGGATATTATAAAGATGGCCAAGAAATTCTTTATGTTGGACGTGGTTACTGCGACACTTTTGTTATCCCAGGAAAAATACATGCCTCACGAGATGGTTGCTATATTGCCTATGAGGGCAATGAACTCCTTTGCCAGATTTATGAAATTCTGGTAACACCTCACATTAATAAGGAAAGTGTTAATGATTTCTATTTCACAGGTATTGATTATAGTCATGATGCTATGTTTAACCGGTATGACAATGATGAAAGTGATGAAGACTATGAATGTGTCAGAAATATATATACATTTTAATTTTATATTGTATAAAAGTATTACTTATTGTTGTAATCATAATATACTATCAATTTATTTGATAAGACCTAATTTTTGAAAAATATAAATGTTAAGTTTTTTTATAAATGGATTGGTTTCTCGTTAGGTCATGACCTATGTTGTTGGCAAAACTCCCTTAACTGTGATGGAATTTAGCTACTATTAATTTATTATTTTAAGAAAATTCAGAAATTATTATGTATTTTGTAACTTTATTTATTAAGGGTATGTGAATTCTTTGTTATTTTTATTAAATCTATATTATGTATGTTTTATCAGTATTATTAAACAAGATTTAGTAGTAGTTCTCTGACTTTGATTTTAATCCTTAATAGAATAAATGAATAATTTAGTTTTATTTCAATATTCCATTAATTAATAACTACTAAGTGGTATAATATTTTTAAGTTCTGTATGTGCTTAGTTATTCATATTTAATTTGATAACATTAGAATGATTTGGTGTTTTGTAAAAAAGTTATTAAAAGGAGATTTTATAGAGCAATAATGGCTTTTGCCAACTTCAGGATATACCTTAATAAAACGAATGTATTGAATCATAGATTTAAAAAAGAAATAAATTAAACCCATATCACATATTATATCTGTTTTTTATATACATATATTTACTGTTAAGTTTTATAAGGTGTAGTATTATATATGCATGAAATCTGGATATGAATATTTGAAGAACAGTTTTTTAATGTAATATCAATACAATTAAATCTTAGGCATGATTAACGTAAAGTCAAAACCGTTTCATTCTCATACTCAAAATTATTTTATATAATATGCTTCCAGATTTGATTTTTTTCAAATAGTTTTAGGTCTTATTTATGGACTTACATAGTAAAATTCTTGTTTAGTAGAATTTAGTTAAACATGGAACTCTTGCTGTCTTCATTAATTTGACATTCAATAAAAATAAAACCAAAAAGTTTTAGTAATCTACTAATCTTAGATTAACTTGGTAGGTGCCAAACACGGTCTTGTAGTCTGTGCAGTGTGCTGTATGTCAGCCAGCACTCAGGTCAGGCTAGCTGGCCTAACAACATGAACATGGTATATAATGTTGACGATATTTTCCGAACGCAACCATAGACCATTCTTTTTCCGTTTCCGTAATTGATTTTAAAATCAATCGACATGACATTGACAGGAGCAGACCGCAAAGCAAAGTCGTAAAATATTTTGTAAACATTCCATATTATTATTAATATACAATAATAAGTTTAATTGCCCTAATTCCGTAGACTATGGAATTTGTATTATCTAACTTTGACTTTTTGCGATTGCGCTATCCTTCTAAGTAGTGGAGCAGCAGATACGCACGCATAGTGAAAAATAATAATAATGGGTGATCTTACAGGTGAATATTATTTAATTACTACATAACACATTAATTGCATTTTATTTAGTCAGATATTATTTAATTCATAATCGCTTAAGGGAAGCAGTAATAAAAAAAATATCACTACAAAGATTTATGCCGCAAACTGATAAAAAAATATTTTTTAATTATTTAAAGGCTAACTGCTCGTCCTAACTATCGTACGGGTAGAACAAGGAGTTTACTATTTTTATTTAACCAAAGGGATAAACCAACTGATTTATAATACTCCCTAACTATTGAGCTAATGCGTCGTCGACGCCTTCTTGCACGCATTTAACTTTGTCGTGATATTTATCTATGAACTAGTAATATTTATGTATAATGTATAAAATATTTTAAATGAATGTGTTAAATTTAATCGAGAAGGATACATACTTTGTGACAACTTAAGTTGTCGTATTTTTTCGCTATATTTTAAACACAGAATTTGATAATATGAGTTATCTGTAGAATACCAGTATCCGATAAACTCAAGTTTGGCGTAACTGTAATCGTATTAATGTTAACAAAAGCACTACCCATGTACCCAATATTGGGGATATTGGGTACATGGGTAGTGGAACTAGAGGATATACACGCTTTTCGCGACGCAGTACAAGCGGCATTTTTACGGCGCCAATGTCTATGGTCGGTGAAATAAAATTGGTTAGTTTATAATATGTGTTACCATGATATATGAGAAAAAAATATATTATTTTTAGTACCACTCCATACTCGGACTTTATTTTGTTCATGTCTTTGAAGCTGTTAGTCATGAAGTCTGGAGCCGTTCAGCACCCTTATACAAGACATGAAACACCTTTATCCAAATATAAAAACAAATGTAATCCTCTCAAGCGCTAGAACAGATTCACAAAATGATCTTAATTTTACGAAGGTATTTTACTAGGTATTTAAAAAAAAAATGTATATTTGTGATATGATAAAAAATTATTTGTTTTTTTTTTTATACAAGACGTGCCATTTTTCCGTCCTGTCCATAAACATCAGCTTGCGCATTAATAATATTAGTGAGATTTTTAGTTTCCTTCCTTCCTTTTTCTATTATTTCACCATTATAAGTAGATAAAAGGTTATAGCTGCCCTTTTGTAAACATACCTTAGAAACACTTCGAACTGTAATATTAAAATAACTAACATTTGAAAATTGTCGGGTCCTATAAAGAATTCTGTATCGACCCTGCGCTTCTTATGTTAACAGTAACAAAATTCATCTTTAACGTGTTTTGCAGTTTCGAATATTTGGGCTAATGCGTAATGTACACAATCTAAAACGACAGCGTTACATATAAATAAATATATATGTTGACGGGTTATGTATGTAGATCGTGTTCTTTGACAGACTTGTCGGTGTTATTTATATATTTAACTGACAATATAAAGAAAATTGTAAGCATAAGTCGTTTTTCTTTTGAGTATAAATTACTATGTTTTACAGATCTTTTCACTTCACAAAGGCACCAGAATTTATTTTACAAAGTTACAAATGGTGGTATAGCATTCTACGTAAAAGGCTCAGGAAATGCTTCCGTAGGGCTAGCTCGAGCACCAAAGGCAAATAGTTGTATTTATTGGGTAAGATTTTGTACCACAAATTACTAATTTTAATTAGTTAGTATCAATTTATTGGTCAATTTTTTACACAAACTTGCGTCAATGGCTTGAGATGAATACAACATCACTATTTAGAGAAGCGGTGTCGAAAGCTAAAATCATCGAATTGATTTTCAATCTTCAAAAAACTTTACAGTCGGTTATCGTTCTTGTCAGATTATATAAATAATTTGGTCACTCTGCTTAAGACATTCAACAATCTATATTACAGAATCAAATGCGATTCAAAGAGAAATGCTCCTAGCATGCCACCGTTCAACATAATTAGCGCAGTAGTTATTTCATGATTTGTCCTTAAGTTATTAAATCCTCGACGTAAATCATTTTTCTTCTTCACTACAGTCATCATTTTACATTTTAGTCTTACTTGTCATTTCTCAATGATGTTGTCATTGCTTTAGTAGTATTTTAATGTTTCAAGAAAGAGTATCGTAAAACTTCGATTTTTTCAGATTTTAATAGGATGTAAAAATAGCTGCTTCATAATGACCAAAGGACTTCGTTTCAAATACAGAGTAACCCCACATATATTATCTAGATATGAATACCGAAAGTTCTGGATCTCATGGAATGATGGATTCATCAAGTTAGGTCGAGCCGATGATGAGGACCCTATATTTTCACTGAAAAACCAAGAAAAAGATTTGCATTACGTCACATTTTCTGTGTTAGATCAGTATAATATATTGTACTGGAAAGTTTTTTGTGAGTAGATATTCATTTCTAAAGAACTAAAGTAAACTTAATTAATTCAAAACAATTACCACATGAAGTCTTGTGTTTCTATGACTAAGTTTCATTTTAGTGCCTCCTTATTCACTAACTGCCTCTTTGAGGCAGCCAAAATTAACGAAAGTGGAAGGCGGAAAACCACGTTGGGTCATAATGAATAATAAATTACCCGAAGATGCAGTTATTGGTGGATATGAAAAGGAAACATTATACATAATAAGAGCTTATCATGAAAGATCTCTCATACCCGGCAAGTTCGTGCAATCAGAGGATAAGGGCTACGTTACATGGAGCGGAAGAATGCACGCAACATGCACGTTTCAAGTAAGAACAGATTATCACGTTCTTTTATTACAATTACTTTAAACTTAAAAATGTATCAAGTTACTGTAGTACGTTTAATTATTTTCTCGATTTTATTTTATTTTTACAGATTCTTTGTGGATATGATTGCGTTTGGGTCCCGGTTATTAAGAATAAAATACCAATACAAGCAATTGAAGCAGGTTACACAGATGTAGGGCATGAGGTTGTATATATTGGTCGTGCATTATGTAACGGTAATCTCATTCCAGGGAAAATAACACCATCGCATAGTGCTTGTTACGTACCGTACGATGGAATGGAAGTAGCTAAAACTGAATACGAGATACTAGTTGATCCCTTTAAAAAAAAAGTAGGCGCTACTAATTGTTATATATCAGAAGTACGTATTGTAGGTTAATCATAATTGAAAGGTCATTTCAATTATGATTTTTCATGTTTCCATCTAAATGAAATGTATGCAAACAACAATTAACTGATACTGTTCTTAGTATACTTTACCTGTTACACATTGAACTGTAGGACTGTAAAATAATAATGTCCCAGAAGAAACTATGAAATAAATGGATTTTAAAATGAGGTTTTGCTTTTATTTATAACAGTCTTCTTTTCATGGCATAATAACCTGGAGGCGATCGTTTCATTCCCACATTGTGCAATAATCTCAATCATTCAAATCATTAATTTTATAATAATCTTTAACTCACAAAAGGTTTTATTAAAATTTAAATTTGAATATTTTCTGGGATCCCCTTTAAAAAACGTATACATTGTTCCACAGAAGAGTTACCTACTAACATCTAAGCTTATTTTTTATTTTATTTTTTTATTGCATAGGAAGGCGGACGAGCATATGGGCCACCTGATGGTAAGTGGTCACCAACGCCCATTGGCGTTGTAAGAGCTGTCAACCATCTCTTACATCGCCAATGCGCCACCAACCTTGGGAACTAAGATGTTATGTCCCTTGTGCCTGTAATTATTATTACACTTATTACGTCTTTAAAGAAATACAAGTATGAAAGTCAAATGTATCGGTTTTATCGCAAATACTCCTTTATATAAGATAACGTTGGGATAAACCTAACTCTACCAAAATATCAGACTTACAATCGTTGTATAAAGTTTCTTGCAGTACATAACAATGTATGTCGCATTAGTTCCGCTTTTGTTTGATCTTTTTATGTTACCTATACTATATTCAAATAGCCCAACCCGACATCTTTTTGTGTTAACCAGTCTTCACTTTTAAACGAAAGATATAGACTTTGGAGGAATTAACTTGTGTGTAATCAACCTCTATTATGAAGCTATTAAACTGCATAAGGTTTGATACGAATGTCATCTTGTTTCGATTCTACTCTTGTTTTTTTATTGTTAAATAAATAAATAAATAAATAAATAAATAAATAAATAAATAAATTGTTGACTAATTTGAACAAAAACAGTTATCGTGATTTAATTATAATAGTTAATGAGTGCTATTTAAACGTGTAAAACATTATCTAGATATCATCAATAGTTATCGCGGCGCTTGCCAAAGAATGAATTTAATAGGAAAAAATGATTCCTTGGGTAAAATTTTTGCAATTTTTGTAGATATATATATTATTTTTTTAAATACAGCCTATGTTACTGGCTGATAACATTTAAAATCGGTTTAAAGGTTTTGAATTTATCCATTACGAAGAAACATATAAAAAATCCACCTGATGGTAAGTGGTCACCAACGTTGGTAAGTTATTGGCATTGTAACAAATGTTAACAATCGCTTACATCGCCAATGCGCCACCAACCTTAGGATCTAATATGTTATATCCCTTGTGCCTGTAATTACACTGGCTCACTCACTCTTCTAACCGGAACACGACAATACGAAGTACTGCTGCTTTGCGGTAGAATATCTGATAAGTGGGTGGTACCTACCCAGACGAGCTTGCACAAAGCTCTACCACCGAGTAGATATACCTAGTACTTAGATAATAATGAACCAAATAAAACCAATGGAAAACTAATATAAAATCAAATTATGTATCTCGGTAAGAACCTATGTTAAATACTCACACTCACCGTTTCTGAGATATTTGCCAAGAGAGTTTTTCAAGATGGCGGCTGACGCTCGCGGCCTAGGATCCCAACAACTCGGTTTTATACTTAAGGGTCTCCCCCTAACCTAATCTTATAAAAAAATCGAGTAAGGGAATTTTATGCAGAGCGTTTTTGATGCTACACATATTTGACTATTGGTCTTCCTCGATAAATGGACTATCCAACACAAAAACATTTTTTCCATTCGAACCAGTAGTTATTGAGATTAGCCGGATCAAACAAACAAATTCTTCAGCTTTATATATTGGTATAGAAATAGATTAATTAATAAGGAAAAAATATATATTATTATTTCAAATCGAATCGGTAACGTGTGAGGGCATCACTATATTATTTAACTATTTATCTTGTCATTTGTATAGTTAAATAATAAACAATGTTAGTAACGTCAATTATCAATGAATACAGACGTCTGTATTCATTGGTAAAGTTACGAATGAATCATTTCCAAATTACCTACGTAATGTAATGCAGATATTTAAAAAGTTATAGCGATTTATTATTTTTATTAAATTTAACAATAATGGGTGATTTATGTGGTGAGTTAATATTATCTTCAATTAATTCAGAAAATATATACGTATTAACTTGATGAAACTTGTTTTATATCACAGATTTCATAACATGGCCTAAACATCAAAATATATATTACAAAGTTACTAGCGATTCGCTCTTGTTCAGCATTAAAGGAGAAAAAAATGCCGCTATCGGACTAGCAAAAGAGCCCGGTAATTGTTCTTATTTGGTATGTACAGTTAAATATTCGATAAAGAAATAAAATTATATATGTACGAAGCCTAATCGGTAATAAGCACTTGGTGCCCTCATGGTTATTCGAATATTATAATCGAATTGTGGTTTATGATAATTATATCTACCCATATTTATATACAACATAAGTTTTATATTATATTAAATTAAATACTACTAATTTTACATGTGAAATTGTGTACAAACCATAAAAATATAAATTTGAACATTTTTTTATGCATTAAATGTTTTTCTCAGATCCTGATAGGATTTAACCGGCAGTGTTGGATTACAACAAATGATGGACATACTTGTTGTAAAGTGAATACAGGAAACATTATTTCCATAACTAAATACAAAACATTCTGGCTTACTTGGGAGAATGGCAAAATAGCTTTGGGCAGATGTAATAAAAAAAATCCAATACTTAATACAGAAACCCCTGTATCTAATTTACAATATGTCACATTTTCTGTCCTCGATGCAGATAATCCTCTTTATTGGAAGTGTCACTGTAAGTAATAGCTATTAAATATTGAAATTGCACCTCATGAAAGCTGAATGAATCGTTATCTTGATATGAATCTGAATGACTGCTACAGCTTTTAAATATCAATTTTAACCTGTTGTTATATATATCTCATTTTTAAATATATTTATGAAATAACTGACATCACTGATAACACAATTGATGTATTAACTTCGTCCATAACTGCACAGACAACCCTTTACTTTCTCTGAAAAGATCTGATTTAATGTAACAAATCCGTCAACAAGCTCAGCATGCTTTATATATCAGGCCAAATATGTGAGAAATCAATATTAATTATTATATTAGTAGGTTTAATGAGACTGGAAAAAAAAACAATTTTTCATTTTTATTATATGATAATCAAACTTTTCTAATGTTTTCTAATAATCAAACTCATATATTATAACAAACATATATTATATATGAATTTACAAAAAATATTGTTCTAGAAAGTTATGCATGATACTATAATAGAAAAAAAAATTCTTAATATTGCAGTAGCTCCCATAATTGAAAAACCACAGCTACTAGCAATCCCTGGTGGGGAACCATGTTGGGTCAAAGCTGTTGATCAACTTCCTGATGAAGCTATGATAGGTGGATATGAAACAGGAATTTTATACATAATAAGGGCACCTCATCGGGGATCATTGACTCCTGGTAAATTTGTACCAGAACTGGGACTGGGATTTGTGCCTTGGGGTGGTGGAATGCATGAAAAAAATGAATTTGAGGTAATTCTTTCAGTTTAGTTTACTCATTTCGAAGTATTATTATCTTAATAATGAATTGTCTGCAAAATTGTCCTTAGTTTTATATCTAAGATAATGATCCAAGATAAAGCATAAAAAAAAATTGTTGTCTGTAAAGTCAGTTTACGGACGATAGTTTGACGTTGTCATAACAAAACATTGATGAAATGACGGACGCATAGGCCAATCGAGTGAAAGAGAGATAGATGCGGTGCAAGCGTACAATCAGTGTAACAGGACAATGAGTCTTCCTTTTTCGTGCATGCAGCCAGTGTTCATCGATGTGTTAGATGTTGTCACGTCAAAACAATGAGACATATGAGTACACTTACATGAGAATATATATAACAATACTTGAATACTATTTACAAAATGTACATGGTACAGGTACATGACAAAATATAATTATTCATTTATTTATACATGTGCCACAATATTTGTACAATATATATATTTAAGTTAGGTTTAACATTTCATTACATCATTTTGTTTTTGCTGTCGAAATAGGTGTTGTGTGGATACAATTGCACATGGATAAAAACAATTAGAAATGAAATACCAGTTGGAGCTGTAGAAGGTGGATATTCTGAAGATGGACATGAAACTCTTTATGTTGGTCGCGCTCTATGCGAGGGTAACCTGATCCCTGGAAAAGTGCAACCTTCACACAATTGCTGTTACATTAGCTACAATGAAAAAGAAATTGCTTATCAGGAATATGAAATACTAACTTTGCCACATGAGGACAAAAAGTGCTCATAATTTCTTCTTACCTGGTTTTGGGGATGGTGATGATATAATGATTAACAGATATAGCAGTGGCAGTGAAAATGAAGAGGAAGAAATACATTTTGAGGGATATGATGTATAATGAGGAATCTTATCTGTAATTAATTTAAGTCTTCTATAAAAGTGTTTTAAATATTTATTAAAAATTTATATTTATTTACATTTGTTATCAATATAAGATTAATAAAGAAAAAACACTGAATGAAATGTTTTATTTTTTTTAAATTATACTATTACACACTTTAAAGCTGAACTGACTTTTGTCTGACATTGAAATGGTCAGAACTAGATTTATATGGAAACACACATAACAGATATTGATCAAACTAGAAGTGTAAACAAATTTGGTAGGTTATTAAAAACAATAATTATACAATAAAATTCTTTACTTATGCAATAGTATCACCTTTTTTTTTAAATACAATAGATAGTCAAATACATAGTTGCATGGCTTTCATGGGGTTCATTTGACATTTCTTAATGCACATAACTCCACGTTCTACCTTGTCACCTTTTACTAAAATTTCGTATGTCTGTCTCTCAACTTCAGAACCTTTGTATGGAAGGTAGCATGTTTTATACAACATGTGCACTTTACCAACAACAAGATCTGTATCAATTATTGCTCTGCCTATATATAGATGTTCACCATGTACCTCTGAGTTTCCGGCAACAAAAGCATTTTCTGGTACATAATTTTCTTTACATTTCATCCATATTGCATTATAACCACAAAGAATCTGTAATATATAAATAAATACAAATTGCAGTTGTTAATTTTTAAAATCATGATTTTCATGAAACCCATGAACGATATTTAATAATTATATTATTCAAAATTCAGGATAAAACAATGACAAAATAAAGCAATTTACTTTTTTATGCAAAATAAGTACATTGTTATTAAATTATATATTATAATTTAAACTTACCTCAAAATCTTGTTTCTTATGTTCATGAAATCCCCAAGGAATATACGCACATTGCTGTGATGGTATATACTTGCCAGGGCATAATGACCCATTGTGTTTTGCCCGAGCTATATAGATTGGTTCATTTTCGAAACCACCAATCAAAGCATCAGGTGGTAGTTGGTTGTTAGAAATTTTAGCCCAATGTAGTATTCCACCTTCAATATGTTTATATTTCAAGGGCTCAATCACAACTGGAGGAGCTAAAACATAGTATAATTTTATACTTATATAGGTTTAAGCTGAATAATATGGAATCCAATTCAAATTTAAAAAACATATTTAATGTTATTTATAAAAATGCATGTTTTTATTCCATTAGATAAGAAAATATTAAATTTGAAAATTACATTTTATAATCCAGTCAATATTTGTAGATACTTCTAGTTTTATAAATCCAATACTCTTTCCATTTGAATTATCTGGATGTACTAAAAAAGGGGATTCGTTTTTTAAGCCCATGCGTAGTTCATTATTATACCAAGATAACCAAAATTCTTGACTGTTATTTAGAATCAAAAACCTGGGCATTTGAATATTAATTGCTTTTTGGGATGTTTTTAAATAAATTTTACCATGGAAGTAATTTAAATTAATCTGAAATGCAATTTAAAAAAATTGTAATACATTCATTTGAATTTATAAAATGTCATCATGAATCACCATGATTATTTATTGCACAATATTTAATTAGAATCGCATAATATGAAGATTTGATGCATAAAACAAAAAATACATAATAATACTAAGTTTAGTTTAGACTATCATACCGAGTATACTTCATTATGTGGACACTCTTTAGAAAGAAGAGTTATAGGAGGAGATGCTGGGACTCGATTATTTGTATAAATCATTTCAAATTGAATTAGGCCACTGTCAGCTTTGTGTAATTGATAAGGCTTTTGCAATCTCCCTGGAACTGTAAATATAAAAAATAAATTAACTGTTCAACTGCTCAAATATAATCAAAAATTAGTTGATAACTTACTAATGTTCGTTCCCATTTTATATATAGTATGAACCTATATTTTTATCATATATTTGAAATATATAAATAAATGTATATAATAATTAATAACTAGTTATATAAATACATTATAATAAACAACAATTTACAATAAGTTGAAAACAACTTAACAACACAACAAGTAACAATAACAACTCTATGACAATTGACAAGTGTATTGTTGTTTAATGAAAAATGACATTGTCATTTTTCATATTAAACAACTATATTCTAAATTTTTAATCTGTAAGCAAGAACAATGACAGATTCTCTTTTGGTGGGAAACGGATTGACTTATAAAATATATTACGAGCATTGCGTGCTAAATTATGTATATAAGGATTTTATGATAGCAAATAATATATTAATTTTAATGAAGTCCCATCTTATATCTGACTTCTGAGTATAATCTAGTTCTTTCATTATTTATTTATTTACAAACACTGTACCTATACACCATTACAGGACACGGTCCCAATTCGATAATACAGCATAAGTCTACGTAATATATGAGATAGTCCAGATGGCTATCTTTGTGAGCTCACTCAGACTGCAACAAAACAAATTTACCTTATCGGCTGTAACGTTGAGGGTACGTAAGGCGCGAGTCATTGGTGCCTCCTTTAGCAACTTGGTTCGCCCGTTGGGCACCGCCAGCAACGACGGTCGAAGTCTCCGCCACACGTATCTATCTGGGGCCCTCGGACTCACCTGGCTTAATACATCATCATTATAAACTATACCTCTCAATACCTTAAACACATAAATAACGAGCGCGAGCTCTCTCTTTACCCTTAGCTCATTGTATGATTGTACCATGCCCAGAACAAACAATGCTGGGTATGTTAATGGATAGTAAGGATACACCCCATATAGCTTCACGTACAAGTACCTAGCAAATTTATTCTAAACACGCTCAAACATGACACTATATTTAGCTTCATGTGGAGCCCAAATGATTGCATTACCTTCTAAGTGGCTCCTAACCAAAGCGTTATACAAGGCGATTACAGCACTCATATTTGTGAAGCCATGAACTGTACGTAATATGAAGCCTAAAATTCTATATGCCTTTTTGCAGCATTTTATTATGTGATTACGAAACGTTAGCTCAGTCGTAAAATTAACGCCCAAATCCCTAACCTCTGACACTCTCAACATCTGCACCCCGTCAATAGCGTAGTCGCCAAGAACGGGAACATGTGCGCGAGAGAAGGTAATCACCGCACATTTTTGTGTATTAAATTGCAACCGATTTTCTTTGCTCCATTTCACTACTCTATCTATATCTCTTTGCAACCTCTCATAGTCACTGGGTTGGTTGATTGTGAGAGATAACTTAAGATCGTCCGCAAAAAGCAAACATTTCGCCTCCTTCACCACGTTTGGCAGATCATTGATCATTAAAATAAACTGCAAAGGTCCCAGATTGCTTCCCTGATTTACACCGGATCTTGTAAAATATGGTTCGGACTTATGCCCCCTGTATTCCACATATTCCTGTCTGTCTTTCATATAACTGGCAAAAAAGGTAAGTAGATGTGGGGTGAACCCAACTGATGCTAACTTTTTGAGCAGTACATCGTAATCTACTAAATCAAACGCTTTTTTAAAATCGAAGTATGCTGCATCAATTTGTCCCCCCCCCCCTCCACTACTGGCACAATGTGAGACACATATGACAATAGATTGCTGGTAGTGCTTCTTGCCGGCCGGAACCCGTGCTGGGCGTCCGAGAGTTGCGCTCTCACCTGTGTATAAATAATTTTATGAATGGCCGACTCTAATATTTTTGCAGGTGCTGACAGCACTGCAACAGGTCTATAATTATCTAACTATGTTTTCACTCCACCCTTTGGTACTGGTACTACCCGAGTTAGTTTCCATGTGTCGGGAAACACGGCTGTTTCGAGACATAGATTGTAGATATAAAGTAACGGCGCTGCTAACACTGACCTACAATCTCTAAATATGTAGGGTGGTATGCCATCCGGCCCTCCACATCTTTTTGGCTTAAGCTGTTTGAGAGCGTGCCTTACTTCGTCCAACGTCAGTCTGTCCAAGTGTACTCGTGCCGCTCCATTTTTTCCCTGCTGTTTCTATCGCCAAGTTCACATCAAGTTTAGCTTTCTGTGTTATAGACTGAATGGAAGTACCTAGCAAATTCAATCGTGCGTTGTTGAGAAGTCAACGATACTCCATTCTGTACAATTCTTTGCGAACCTGTGGAACCTTTTTTCGATCTTATATAATTCCAGAACGATAATGGATCTTTTCGCAACTGACCCAGAACACGTTGCTGATAGTTTTTGTGCTCTTGTATTATCATGTTTTTTACCTTTGACCTACACTGAGCAAACGTTTCGTAATCATCAGGCGACTTAGTATTATACTTTCGGTGTAGATCTGCCTTAGATTTAATGTTGCGAATTATTTCACCCGTATACCATTCGGGGTAAATGTACCTCGGGGTAACAGGACTTCGCTTTTTTCTCGGTACACAGTCGTTAATAATAGAATTAATAGTTTTATAAAAGTATTTTAAGCTTTCCTCTAAATTTAATTTATACATAGGAGTCCAGTCTATGGCTTCAATTTGTGGATATAACTGAGGAAAGTCTGCCTTGTAAAAATTCCAACCAATAGGTGCCTGCGCGATCGGTTCAGTAGTAGTTGGTTCGTCCATGTCAAGAAGCCGGCGCGTTTGCAGTGTCACCGCCAACTCAAGCGGTGGGTGGTGCGCATCCACCGGCACCAGAGGCGCCCCCGCCACGCGCATATGAACTACTTAATCGTTAAATGTGAGACTAGGAAAGTTTAATGTGGGGAGACTAACGGCCGAATACTGAAACGTCATTCAAAATGAAGTGGGACTTAATTATTTGGAACGTCATTAATTTCAAAATTTAGTATGCGAAATTTGAAATTAATGGCGTTCGAAATAATTAATTCCCACTTCATATTTGAAAGGCGTTTCAGTATTCGGCCATAAGAGTAATAAATATTATTAAGAATAGTTATATCTGTAACTGTGGAAAGATTTAGAGTTCCACTCTCTCCATAAAAATTTATGAGTTTTGAATTTTGCCAAACTCTCCCTAAAATGAACTCTCACAAATGAAAATGTGAAACAGATGGATAACTCCAAGTCATATATTACCTATCTTGGAGTTATCCATCTGATTACTCCATACAAATAAATAACTAAAGAATTACTAAACGTAAATTACAATAAAAAATGAACCTCTATAACTGAATCTAATGAACCTGAATCTAATTAAAAATTAACGATGACTTTATTTCTTGATAAAAGTATATAATCATGAATACTGGCCAAATATGTTCTTAAAATAAATCAGAATTGTTTTTGACGTCTAATGTTCGAGATTCTACATTGACTTATTATTTGTATCAACATAAAAGAGACTGTTGCTAAGTGTTAATTTCCACAAATATGGCAGAAACTGAAGTCCCCGAGAATGATCCCAACGAGATGGAAGAAGAAGAAAGTAAATAATATAATCGCAATGATTTAGTAATAGTATTTCAGTTTTTAGATAAATAATATTTTAATAGAAGTATTATGATTGTGATTTTATTCATGTACATTTATTGCATAGCAGCATCGCCGGCGCACACTGGTTTTCCCCCGTATCCGCCATATGTTACAAAACCAGCTCCACCATCCGTCGCAGATACAATAATTGCCGGACGCGACCTTCGAGTTCAGTACAAGTCGACGCCGAAACAGTCCGTTCGACCGCCACCTACACCAGCAAAGCCTAGGTACAATTAATACAATTTTATTGTTTTTTTTTAAATGGTTGCGTTAACCTTACTCTCACTCCATGCTAGTCAAATCATAATACTTTCTATATTTTATCGATTTATATAAAAAGTAATTCACACACAGAGGTCCGAAAGCTACGGATGTGAAACTGTCGAAGCGAGTCGCGCGAGCGCATGCCCGCTGCTTACGTCGACATGGAGCTATATTGACGGACCGCTTAGAGCAAATGTCGAAGCCTCCACGCCGCAGCATTATTTATCTTTGGCGAGAACGTGCTCATAGTCTTCCAGCCGAAACTGTTAGTTATGGCTGGCATATGGCCAACTTTTTATTATGTTGGTAATACGTCCTGCACATGTTGTACCATGACCATGCTAAAGGTGAAGATGATGGGACCTTCATCAGAATGCTTTGCTGTTGCAGGGGAAGAATGTTTCAAATTGTATAGAATCGCCTAAAACGTAATATTACAAATAAACTAAACTTGACTTGCGTTGGCAACTAGTGAAAATAAGTTGATAAATTAACTTCGAAAGTTTAAATTAGCAAAAATATTTTCGACATACTAGTTATTAGCTAGATTTTTGCATTATTTTGGAGACGTACAAAACATGAAGACTCAGTTTTCATACATTTTCATATCTGCATGTTTCATAATATGTCTGTATAGTTTTGCATTGTTTACCTTAACATACAAGTCTGATAATATCATGTGACTATTTTGACTATTATCTACTCATATTGTTTACTAGATTGCACGACTGAGAGCAATGTTAGACGCGGACGAGCCCTTTAAGCCCGATCAGGCTTATGAATATTTCGTTAATGTTAGAAAGACGAAGAAAAAAGTAAATCGGTAGGTTACTTCTTTTATTTATAGCATAGGTGAGCGGACGAGTATGTAGGCCACCTGATGGTAGATGATCACCACCATGCCCACAGAATTTGGCATTGTAAGAGATGTTAACCATCGCTTACATCGTCAATTCTCTATCAACCTTGGGAAGTAAGATGTTATGTACCTTGTGCCGGTAATTACACTCGCTCACTCACTCTTCAAACCGGAACACAACAATACCAAGTACATACTGCTGGTTTTCGGTAGAATATCTGATGAATGGGTGGTACCTACCTAGACGAGCTTGCACAAAGCTCTACCACCAAGTGGTTCCACCATCTACTTCTTAGTGGTTTGTATTATATTCAATAATATTTCATAAACAATACCAATGTAGCGACATCTAAAAACTGACGTATCCTACATCGTATTATTAAAGTTATCTGAGCGATTGGACATATATGCAAGAACCCCACAACCGTGGGGGCAATAGCCCACCAGACACAGCACCCACCCGCTCGAAGGATCTTCCATTTTCAATGGTGGATGAGGTACTTCACACCCTGTTTCACACCACCTCCAAAATCAATAACATGTGTTTTAGAATAAGCGGCGTGAACCTCATAAAGAAGAACGTTTTCACTATGTGCGGAGATAAAAGGTTTGAATGGGCGCGTAACGCTACGGTAGCATTTGCTCGGGGTATCCAACAAAGGCTCTCCAGACCTGGCACATATGTTCTAGCCGATGGGTAAACTTAAAATTTTATATTTTGTACATAAAGTAGATATAACAGGGGCACTTTATAAAGATATTGTCCACGATTTTAAAACATAAATCAAATCATTTATAATATAGGTTGGTGGACGAGTATATGGGCCACCTGAAGGTAAGTGGTCACTGGTCACCAACGCTCATAGGCAGTGGTTTGTAAATTTCTTTAAAAAAAACAACATCGCCACTGCGCCACCAACATTGGGAATTAAGATGTTATATCGTTTGTGCCTGTTATTACACTGGCTCACTCACCCTTAAAACCGGAACACAACTTTTGTTTTGCGGTAGATTATCTGATGAGTGGGTGGTACCTACCCAGACGAGCTTGCACAAAGCTCTACCACAGAGTAGACCATCAACATATACAACGATCATTATATTCTTGTATTATACAGAATGCTGCGGTTATCAAACATTATCTTAGATGATATCTGTGGGTACATGAATATAAGGACTCCATCCAGACGCTGTGGTCATCCTAAAGCAAAATTTATGATGGAAATGGCAGATAAGGTAAATAATTAAGCGATCGAAACTTAAACAATATATTTAATTATTAGCCTAATAATATGCAATATGGAATAAGCACCAAACCATCTCCTCAAAAAGCGAAGAGGCCTTATCCCAAAAGTGGGACATTCACAGGCTATTATTACTATTTATATATTATGCAATATGTATGTTGCTTTGGTCGTCGTTTTAGGTAGCAGTGTGGATAGATGAGATTCTTGCGGAGAGTGAAGACCGCATGCTGATGATGGATGTCGACGAAGATTATGGTGGGTATTTAAAAATAATATTAATACATCACAACAAAAGTCTATGAATGAATAATTTGTATCAACACTTTGAGTGCTAGTTCTGCAGTTATTTTATGCTCGTTCGAGGTAAGAATCCCTTATATTGTATCAATTTTCCATTTTAATGGCCATAATTGAACAGTCCTCAACAAAATGAATTTATTTTCATATTAAATTCACGTTGTGTATGACGATGTTACAAGATTGAAGGTATGTTTTACTCTTACAATATATCCCGAGAAGAAGTGGCGCAAACCTTTGCTGATGGTGCTATATCCGACATAGAAGACGGTACAGCTGTAAAGCGTTCGACGTCTAATACACCTGGAGCTGCCGCTAGCAATACGGCTGGACCAACGCCTACATCTACACCTAGGACATCTAAAACCAATGTCCCCAAAGAATAAGTGAGTGGATAAACTATTATCTTAATTCAGACTAAAGCATCAGAAAATACTGTATTATTTACACTAATAGATATCTTAGAGCCATAAGGCAACCTATCCAGCTAAATTTCTTTGTTGTTCTAGATGTATTGAAAGCTGATGAAACCAAAGGTACAGGTTTCACAGATGATTTTCTAAACATGATGGGTGATGTTAGTATATTATAGCTTTAACATTTATATATAATATTTAAATTTCGTAAACTAATAATAACGTTGCTTTCAAATAGGGCACAAGCGAAATAAAAGAAGATAAATATGTTAACACTATAGAAACAGTCTTTCATGTCGGTTATCGAAAAAGGCCAGAATCTACTGCGCCGACTTGATATTATTAAATTATTAAATTTTGGAAAATTAAACGAAGTGTAAAAAAATAGTAAATACAATTGAAAAAAATTGTTACGATTACTTTTAACGTAACAGATAAAAATATAGTAAAACATGTTGTACTGATTTTTTTTTTAATCGTATAAGCCTTATTTCCTATAATATAAGTGAACACTGATAAGGTAATTTTATTTTTGTAAAGTTTCTTTCGTTTTATCGTAGACACAAATCATTCTTCATTTTCCATTATAACATTTATCGTGTTCACTTGTATTGCAATGGGGAATGAAGGATGGTTTCGTAAATAATTTAGGATTTTTATTGCCTTGTTTATTATTTGCTTTTAATGTTACCATAAAAGTATCTTCTATAAAAATATTTTTTTCACTTTCAGGGCCAAGGCCAGGGTCCCGCAAAAGGATGTATGTATGAGATATATTAATGTTATTTTTTTTATCTCTGGTACGTTAGGATAATAATTATGTAATTTTACTTTACATATCCAGCGGCTCAAGCAGCATATTTAAAATTTACTGGTAAATAATTTTCAATTTTCTCTTTGTGTTTAATGTTGCTTGTTAAAGTATTATTGAATAAAATGAGAAAAAATATATATTTGTAGGTGAAATGTTTGAAGCCTTTACAATTTTAACGAACTCGATGTATGCGAAAGAGGACGAACAATTAATTTCATACGGGAAATTCAAGCAAACATATACAGAAGGAGCTGACGAGTCAGTAGAATTAAAAACTAAACATGAATTAGAAAATATTTAAATGTTTTTTAGAATAAATAATAATACTTTATCTGTCCTAAATAAAACGTTATCATAAATGTAAACATTTATTTATAATGTAGGAATATGTTTATGATTTTTTTTTTATTTGGTAGATTAAAAGAAACGCCTGATTTCGAGGCAACAGAATTTAATACAACAGTTGCAAAGGAGTTAAAAGACAAACTTGCCGCAGTTGCAAAGCCCAATACACCTAACAATATTGTTCCTTACATGAAAGGTAAAATAATTTACATAATTATATCCAGCTCTATGGTGAATAATGTACATCTAGGATATAGCTATTTAAGACGTTGTTATTATCGCAAGCTTTGTTAATAATGAAAATATATTTTAGATATGGTCGACATTTGTTCCAGTTATCTTGCGCAATATGCCGAATTTAGTAGTAAGTACCGTACACATTAAATTTATTCAAATAAATAATAAATAATAGTTTCTTTGATACGAGTATACAAATTAATTATTGCAGAAGATAAGGGGCCAGCCTTTAGGATCTTGGTAAAAGAGATGGGTGTAAAAAACAAAGAACAATTGTATCAAAAAGGAAAAGCCAAACGCACTTATGCAAAAGCCGCAAACGAGTGAGATGGCAATATGAAACGAATGAGATGAATATATTATATGAATATAAATATTTACATAATATTCATTTATAATTAAATGACGTTTTAATTTTTTAGATTAAAAAACGCTAAAGGCTTAGAAACCGATCACGATGATCCAAACTTATCTCAGGAAATTCATCCTAAATTATCACAATTAGTTGAAAAACAGACACCGGATGAGTTGAAAACTGATATGACAGGTGAGATTAACGGATAAAGTACTTTTTGTACTAACTTTTTGTTATTACATAAACTTACATATAATTATTATTTTCAGAGACATTAGACCTATGCTCCAAGTATTTGTCGCAATGTGCGGTTGACGAAAGTATACAATTAAATTATTGGAAATAGCTACTTAAATAAGTGAACTATTTTATAAGTTTCAACAATTATTTTTCAGTTGAACGCGGCCCAGCTTTTGATTTACTAATAAAGGAATTAGAGAAGAGAGGAGCTGAACCGTTTACAGAACAATTTATTCCTTTAGCGACGAAATTTGCTACAGCATATGTGTAGATAGATGTTATAAATTTTATTTATTGCTTACAGTTTTGTCTAATATGAATTTAAATTAAATTTTGTAATTGTAGATTGAAATCAGCTCCTGGGCTCAGTGGAGCGACACCGGATTCAACAACGTCGCCAATTTTCGACAGTGCTTTACATAAGGCTGTCGACGCTGTTACACCAAAAAAGTTAGCAAAAGATATGCACGGTTAGGAAATTAATAAAACCCAATTTTAGCACTATTACAATTTGAATAAGTTTTAATGTTTCCATTAATTGTAGATGTAATTGAACGGTGTTCCAATTATTTGTCGGCGTTTATAAGAGACAGAGGTATGTATGATTGGGGTTGCATCTTAAAAATGAATATTGATTATTCGTTTAAAATAATTTTGTTTTTAAGATAAGGCAATGGAATCTCTGATGCAAATGATGAAAAGTAATCCTAACCAAGTATTGTCGAAAAAAAACAATTACAGTATGAATTATGATACTGGAGCTAATGAGTAAGTGTCACAATTTCATAAGACTTTGCACCCAATTATAATAAGCTTTTGTGTATCTATCAGGAAATTGTCACTTTAAAGGATTGAGGCTGCTCCAACAATAATACCTTACATGCCCGTCAAAGATATCACTGAAGAGGCACAAAGTAACTTGACTAGGGACATGGAAGGCAATTATCCGTCCGAATTGCAGACAGCAATGAAAAGTTCGTTATATTATATGCTATACAAACATTCACATTTACATTATTGATTTTAAACGATAATACATATAAACACTTATATATTTCAGCACTCATTCGAGATGTATCGAAATTTCTATCTCAGCCGATTGCTATGAGAAGTAAGATTATCGATATATCATAAACGTTGGATAAGTTCCTTTGCTCTGGTGTAACTGATATATATTTACCGTTTCTATATAGGTGGCATTGGTGGTGAAAGATATCCGTTAAATTTTTTAACAGCCGTTAAAAAGTCACTAGGGACGAGATCACTTTATAAATACAAATGTTTTGGACAAACTTACAACGACGCAGCTGATGAGTAAGTAGAATCTCGGGAACGAGATTATTCGTCTTTAATTATTCTTTGTTATTTTTATCTTCGATTTCTATTCGATTTTTAAACTCAGGTTAAAGTACGCCGGACCGTTGGAATATAATCCCAAATGTGAAAATTTAAAAGAAGAAATTTCAGCGGAAATGGATAGAGGAATTCCAACTCGATTAGCTCCAACAATCACTAGTAATTTAAATGGTAATAAAATATTATTCTCATCCGGAAATAAACTATCGTATCATATAGAATATTGTGTCATATAGAATCTCGAGCATAGATGTGCGGCGCAATACATATTTACTCGGTGGTAGTGCTTTGGTAAGCTCGTCTGGGTAGGTTACCACCTAGGTACTTGGTACTGTCGCGTGCGCAGTGGCGAAGTTGTTTTTTTTAAGAAATTTACAAACCATTGTCTGTTGGTGACCACATACCATCAGGTGGCCCATATGCTCGTCCACTAATCTATACTATAAAAAAAATATATATCCTGGTGCTACTAATTCCTTGATAGAAAAACCCAAAAACTTTATTTGCCGAGGTTCTAATTCTGTTATTATTTGAAACGGGTATAGTCACTAGTTCAACTGGACAGTTAAACATTATTACAATATGAAATCCATTTTATTATAGATACCATGGATGTAGCTTCTAAGCATTTGGCAAAAGTTGGAACGGAAAAAGGTAATTTATTAAAAAGATTATGATATGATTTAATCTAGTGAATATAATCGTTAATTCGTTGATATTCGTTGATTATTTGTAGGCGAAGCATTACAACATTTGGTGAATTTAATGAAAGAGCAAGGTGATGCTCCTTTGGGCCAAATGCAGGGATACCAACAGAGTTACAACGACGGCGCGCGAAGGTATTTAGAATCATTCTCAATCCCAAAAAAATGGTTGTCTGTAAAGTCGGTTTACAGACGATAGTTTAACGTGACAACGTCATAACAAAACATAGGCCAATCGAGTGAAAGAGAGATAGATGGGGCGCAAGCGTACAATGAGCGTAACGGGACAATGAGTCATCCTTTTTCGTGCATGCAGCCAGCGTTCATCGATTTATTAGACGTTGTCACGTCAAAAAGGTAGGTAGGTAGGTAGGTAAATATTTCTCATGCGAATATTAAATATCTTATGCAAAGCTTATCAGTATGACATCATTCGTAAAAAGAGACAAATACAAATGTTAACATGATCCCAAAAGATACAAGTGAGACATTATATAATCGGATCAACGTAAATTTTAGGATTGAAAATGCACCTTCTTTGGCAAATGAAAAAGTTGATAAAAGTGTTTACGAATCTGTAAGGGGAAAGTTAACCAATCTAACAGAAAACAAACCAGCCCCTGAACATATGAAAGAAATGCCAGGTAAAGTTAAATATATATATGTATAAGCTTTGTGTAAAGAGAAGAAACATATAAATCACAGGAACTTTAGCCAGTATACACTTTTGAAGTTCCCAGGTGTAACAAATACTTTGAAAGTATACGTCATGCAAATATTAAGTGCAACTTAATTATTTGAGACGCCGTTAATTTTAAATTTCGCATACAAAATTTACCGTACATACTTCGCTTTATTAAATTCCTATTATGATATACATATCTTATTCCCGCCGCTTGGCTGGCGTAGGTTTTATTTTATTACAAATCTTTATCCATTTTCGACACGATATTGAGTACGATTCGCCAATGATGTAGTTGTATTATATGTATAGATAATGCAGTAATGTTGTTACCATTTATTTTGTGGGCTCTTACTTGGAGTAAAAATATACTCATAGCAGTCGTAAAAAAATAGTTGCTGATATAAGCGCATTAAGCTACACACACAGACAGTTAGTGTAATATTTTGGTTGAATTGTTACAGCTATTATCGATGACAGCGCTAAGTTTTTGGCTGCTCCATTTCCCGAGAGTAAGATTTTTGAATTTGTAGCCACACTACACTACATTTGTATTAAAAAATACACATACATAATTAATATATTATTTACATTTTAATACTCAAAGTATATATCGTGCGTTGAAAACGTTCGTTTTGTTTGTTTGTTTAACCTAAAAAACGGCACTTTGTTATTCTTAATCTTGCTTAATATATTTAAATTAGATTTATTGCATAAGTATATTTTTATATTCACACGACATTGAACAAATAAATGATTCAACTTGTAACTTTGATATGTTACTAAAACGGAAAATATCAATACGAATCTTTTAATAGATGAAGCAGAAAAAAGGCGTGTTTTAGCTGATCTTATGGCACGAAAAGGAGATGAAATTATAGGACAGGAGGGTATTTATAAATTAACATATAAAGAAGGAGGAGAAGAGTAAGTAGAAGCCTGTGGTTACTTTGTTTTTAATTTCAATAGAAATCTGTAATAATAGGACATGACATATCTAGGATAATGGATGCTCCCGTGGGTACTGCTAAATCGCAAGACGAAAATACTAAAACACAGTTACTTGAAAAAATTAACTCTGTGGTACCTGAAAAAAAGTTGAAAGATCTACTTAAAGGTTTTTGTTTTATTAATAAACCGTGTTATATCTTTGTAGGTACAATTTTATTTACGTTATAAATTTTTCAGACCCAGCAAATGAGGGCGCAGCCCATTTAAGTAACGTAATTAAAGGAAGAGGTGTGTAGACTAAACCGCTAACTAATTACTTTATTTATTCGAGTTATATTAAAATTATTTTATGAAATTATTACTACGCGCTAATTTATGATATAGGAGAGGCTATGCAAGTTTTACATGACGAAATGAAGAAAGAAAGCGATAAGAATTTTTTGACAGTTGGAAAATTTTCGAAGACTTACGGCCAATCAGCTAAAATGTAATGATTTGTTTCTCGTTTCTTTTATGATATCTGACGTAAACGTATATATGTTTAAATAAAATTTTAGGCTAGAAACGGCTCCTCATTTTGGTGGTCAAAATCCGTCACCTATATTAGTTGATAGAGTAGAGAAAAAGATTAAGCAACTTTCAACTGATGCATTACCAGAAACTGCAAAACCGTACATGTCGGGTAAGCATTCATTACATAATTTACTAGCTGATAGCTACCCGCGACTTCGTCCGCGTTGCTTGATATATTAACAAAGTTTTCTTATGTACGACGGGAAAAACATCAAAAAGATCGCATGCAAAAATATACTTTGCTTAAACATACATCACTGAACACGCAGTGCATATACAAAATCGTTGTTTTTTGAAACTTTAATAACTTTTCATTAAATGAAGATATCGCAATAATTTTTTTGATAAGGGCCAAGTGTCTGAGAAATAAAATTTAGAAAATTTCATTGTAATCTATCCAGTAGTTTGTCCGTGATGCACGCACAACTACAGACCTCTATCATTTTATTTATATAGATTATATTAAATTCTAAATGTTATCATTTTCAATTATTATGATTAACATATATTGAATTGAAAATGATTTAAAAACCAATAAAAAGTTATTTTTACAATTGTAATATTTTTTAGATGTTTCCGACATAGCTACTCATTATATCGCTGGAGTGGCGACGAAGGAATGTAAGTTTTTTACATTTTATTTTCATACATAGAAAGACCTGTAGTTACAGTTCTTCGCAAAAATTATGAGCACTGACTTACAATTTTGATTAGTCTGCAAATATGGCATAATGTCACAGTGCAGAAACTTTGTCGAAACTTTGTTTAGTGTGATCACATGTATACAGGAGATTATGCATTAAAAAAGTCTTGATAAGCTGTCTAGCAATTGCAGTAGAACGCGTGTATTTTTCCACCGCGAGCTTAAACATTGGAAAAGTAATCAACCAATAATTAGATGTAACTATTGATTGCTTGTAATCGTTAGCTTCAGAAGCCGTTCTTCTAGTAATTATAATATATTAATGTATGAATTTATGCAGTATCATTCTTTTCACATTTTTGATTGAGATTTAATATTTGTTGATACCAGATTTTAAGGTAATTTTAAATATTTGGCTAATATATATTATATCTAGCCACTTCTAGGCCAACGAGGCAGTGGCTAAGATATAATAATTTGACGACAAAATCAAATCTTGTTTTATTATAAAATATTTTTTAATTTTTTTCAAGGTGGACTAAGTGCAAAAGATCTAGCAGCACTGGGCGACGAACATGAGATTGAAACCAAGTGAGCATCGCTTATTCATTGAAATATTTTAGTGCTAAAATAGAATTGACTTGTTGTTAGACTAATGTCATGACGTATTATCTGGTAAATAAAAAAATATTGGCTTTGCGCACAGGAAAGGTGTTTCTGATGAAAAACCAATCTCTCCTGTTCGTGGTTCTCCTGAACCTTTAAAAACAGATGACGATGAAAGAAGAAGGAGAGAAGAAGAAGAAGAAGCAGCACGGAGAAGACGAAAAGCATTAGAAGAGGAAAGACGTCGACGCGCTGCGGCAGGCAAATATATAGCACATAGTACTCATTATCATTTATTTGAAAATAACGTCATGCCTTATTGCGTGTACCTATTGCAGGTGAACTTGGTAAGATAACGTGTCTGCTCTTTACGTAACGTATTCCGTTTATATACACAACTGTCTTATGCGATTTAAATGTGCAGACTTCGACCCAGAACGCGAACAAGCGTTGCAAATACTCCACAGCCAGTTACGATCGCGTGGTGGAGAAATACTCTATAAACAGCCTCTGACTGAACTTACTCATGGACAGGCCTCAGAATGGTTATATTTTTTTAATTTATACTTAAACTATTTCATACGATTTGTAAAAAATATAACTTGTTTACGAATGATTAGTTAAACGACTTGCTTTTAAATATCAATAGAATGAAGATAATATGTGAGTCTGTAACTGAACAATCGCTGAGCGACGTTTATAAGTAAGACAATTAATGGTTTTAAAGAATATAGTAAGATACTTGATCTGAACCTTTCAAATTTATTTAAGGCTATCAATGAAATCACCTATGAAAGTGGACAAGTGTGTTAAAGAATCTGCTGACACGGCACGCCTCCACAAAAAGTTTGAACGTAAACTTAGCAATCTAGTCGCTAAAGCGACGCCGGCTGATATGTATGATGCAATGCAAGGTGAAATTATCTTTTAATGTATTTATATAAAGTAATAACAGCCTGTGGATGTCCCACTGCTGGGCTAAGGCCTCTTCTCCTATTTTTGAGGAGAAGGTTTGGAGCTTATTCCACCACGCTACTCCATTGCGGGTTGGTGAAATACACATGTGACAGCATTTCAGTGAAATTTGACACATGCAGGTTTCCTCACGATGTTTTCCTTCACCGTTAAGCACGAGGTGAATTATAATCACAAATTCAGCGATGCTTGCCCAGGTTTGAACCCACGATCATCGGTTAAGATTCACGCGGTCTTACCACTAGGCCATATCGGCTTTTAATGACGTCATAATATGTCTTGCATTCATTAGTATTATAAAGGAAGCCTTAATATTCTCATTTTTCTTTTCATTAATTCTTCTAGATGTCGTAATTGAATCTTCAAGAATACTATCGGAATACTTCGTGTCTCAGAGTGAGTAACACCTTTAAATTAGCAAAGTATTTTAATAATAATGTCATTACTATTTGATGTTTGTACATGTTTTATATGTATTAGCCAACTATTGTTAAGATGAGATTCTACCTTGTTATACTGTCACTGCATAATTTATTTTGAAATCACAGAGAGAGAGAGAGAGAGAGAGAGAGAGATAGAGAGAGAGAGACGCTTTATTTTTTATTATTTTCATGGATAAATATTGATAATAATAACAATGGTCATACGGCTTAAGGTTATTTTTATTGATCGTAGATTACAAAGCCCTTGTGCAAATAGCGCTTATTTCGGAAATGCAAAAAAAAGGAAATGAAATACTCATAGAGGTAGATGGTGCCGCTGAGACTTCTTTTTTTGCTGCTCAAAGGTATCACGTTATTTGAATTACTTTACAAAATGTGTACTTACAATTCAGGTAATATTTTATTAAAAATCAATTCTTATAATTTTGTGTACCATGAAACATTCTTCACTATATTTTTATTGTATATTGACTGCCTCGTTGGTCTGGTGGCTTGATATAAGGCCGCAGACTCGGTGGTCCTGGGTTCAATTCCCAGGTCGGGCCAATAAATAGTTATTGGGTTTTCTGTCAGAAAACTCTCACTAACAGCCCGGAGTCTGGAAGTTGGAAGTGTGTACACTCCCGTGCCTCGGAAAACACGTTAAGCCGTTGGTCCTGCGCCTGAACTCTTCTAGTCTAGTCTCTTTTGAGATTGGCCGCCGTGGCCGAAATCGGTCTGGAGGACCTTATTGTATAGGAAGGCGGATGAGCATATGGGCCACATTATGGTAAGTTGTACACAACGCCCATAGACTTTGTAAGAGATGTTACATCGATTACATCGCCAATGCACCACCAACCTTGGAAAGTAAGATGTTATGTCCCTTGTATCTGTAATTATACTGGTTCACTCACGAAAAAAAGTGGTTAGTTTTCATTTTATATCTATGTATTGTATGTATTAGATCATACTAAACCAGACTTCTATTTAAAAAGGTTAAAAAGGGCAACTTCTTTGGAAGTGACCGAGCCGTGCTCACAGGTATCTTATCATTTATCAAAAAAGTTAGACGACATTGTAAGATGTCGGTCAATGGCGCGGAAATTGACTTCAGCTTTAAAAGGTTTGTATTAACAATACACATAAAACAAAAGAAATAATGTTTAGTTTATTATTTAATTTATTTTATTCCTCAAACTATAACAAGAAAAATATACAACAGTAGCTGTCGTAATAGTTGAAAAAAAAATCCAATACTATTACTCAATAAATTACAATAAGGAATTACTATTTTTATTGCTTATTCATGAGATTTCTTTGTTGTATATTAATGTTAAAAACTATATTCATGTTTTTTAATAGATCATGTCAAGGTTGCGGCGGACTTCTTGTCAGCAAACGTAAGGAAACCAGGTAAGGTCTATAAAATAGATTTAATTTTAAACAAATTTTAACATCAAAAATTCTTCTAACGACATTTTGTTGTAGACGAATATATCGAGGCATATGTCGCTTTATTGAATGAAATGGAAGCTGCAGGAGACAATCTTCTTATCGAAGGAGATATACCTAAATCTCATAAAGATGCCGCGGCATAGTAAGTTATATAGATAAATGATTGTCTTCTGATTGAATTAAATTTGGTTCTTAAATCGCTTTCTTAAATGAACAGTCTACGACAACTAACATCCTTCCAAGATTGTATATCGCTGCCGAATCAATCGTTACAATCAACTATAGAGGGGAAATTGAAGTCTCTCATGGCTAGTGTTACTGCAGACAGTTACAGCAAATCTACAATGGATGGTACTCACAATTTTTTTTTAAATATAATTAAATACTTTTACTCTTTATTTTGATCTAATTAAATTATGTTTTATAGGTGTCATATCGGATTCGACGAAACTGCTCGTATCTTATATTATGCTTCAAGGTGCATTACGTTTTAAATAATTGGGTGATATTTTTTATTTGGAATAGTAGAAATACTCTGATGGTATCGTATATTGCACGCGCAAATTAAAAGGCTAATATATACATTACATTTCCTTAAGGTATCAAAACCGAAGCATTTAAAATATTAATAGAACAAATGGATCGCGAAGGAGATAATGTTTTATTACGTCATGGATCTGTTCGTAAATCTTATTCCGATGGTGCCGATTTGTAAGTAAAGCGTAGTATTTCTTGATGTGTGAGTGGATACTATGACCTTTTGGTTCCAAAAGGTTTACTTACGAACGTTGCTTAGTGATTATTTCTTCCATGATCGATTTGATATTGAAAAAAAAAGTAAGTCATTAATAAGCAAGTTTCAATATTCAATAACAGACTACGCCCCAAAAACGCCGATCAGATAAACGTGCAAAATGCAGATCCCGTAGTCTCAAGGAAGATACAACTTAAACTCCGAAACTTAATGACCTCATGCACACCTGATAAATATCTACTACTGATGGATGGTATGTGAAATATTTTACATTTTTTCTAGAATTTTGTTCTGCGTGGTTTACAGTTTCCATTATTTTGATTTGCAGATGTGATTGAAGACGCTACCTCATATTTGGCAGTTCATTTTTTGCAACCACGTAATATTTTGGTTTTATTTTTATTATTCATAGCAAATGTTTCGTATTCTATTTAAAACACTTTTTTTTTTAATTTTTAGAGGTAATACAAATATGCAAATGTATGAAAAATGTATTTGTGCAATGCGAATTATGGTGTGATGAAATATTACGTCGCGTTTCAAGACCATGTTGCACTTGTGCTCGTCATACTTCTGCACAAGCTCTCATTGATCTCACGGAACACGGCGAAGAGAGAGTCTATGTAAAGCCTGGGACCTCTAAGCCGTGTCCTCATGGGCGCGAAATAACTCTGATACAATGTCCTTCAAAGCCAAGTAACCTTAACGCAAACAAAAATGAAAGGACATACCTTCAACCATGTCCAGCCAAGAAACGGACTAATGAATGTAACAAAACCACGGTTTCTTATCTATTGCATTCCAATAAATGTCATCGGCGACATGTTGATATAAGTACAAGGTCACCAGAGGTTTTTTCGAGCCCAGTTGATACAGTTCCGTCATGTTCTCTTATAAAACCTATTCATTTTGAAAGTACGAGTACAGAAGTTGCACAACCGTTAAATGAATACGAATACGAAGTTTCACCTGATTTAGAAAAAAAGGGCCGAGAAACTGAGGCATCGTCTCCAGTATCTTTTCATACTCCTCAAAGTCTAAGTTCTGATTCCCAAGGCAAGAATACAGACAATCCTTTCTGGCAATCGCCCACCACTATGACGGCACAACTTTATACTCCATTTAAAACCGAAGTAGAGTCGGTGTCACCTGTAATTTATAAAAAAACGACCTCAATTCACGTATCAAGACGAATGGCCTCAGTTAAACGTGGATACAATGCTCGTAATTATAACCTTTATTCAAAATTAGTTATTTTTTACAACCCTTCTTTCCATAATAATGATTTTAATGTCAGGTGCACCAATTGTAACGACGGACCAAATGGCGGATTGGCATTCCATGATGGTAAGTTTAATGTGGAATGTTCAAGCGTGGCGTAACTGGATTCAAGAAAATATAGATCGGGCGCTGTCATCAAGTCATGTAATGTCAGGTATATATTTCATTTGTATTTTCGAATACGGTTTCTTCTAATAATACAAAATATAAAGTAAAGTGATTTATTACAGAGGAATCTTGGACGACGTTTCAAAGACAAATCACCATCGAGGCCTTACAATGGAGACAGTATAACAATTTTAGTCGACAATTAACACTCCGGCTTGCTCAAAGATATAGAGATAAAAATGTTTATAAATTATGTCAATAATTGAAATGTCTATTTCTAAATAATATGATGTATTTTATACATTATTTGTTTTTAGATCGTATCACCGACTCGAGGCACGGTTAAAACTGCAGCTTATATGGAATGTCAGGACGACATGTTAGACATTATTGATATGTTTCGTCGGTGGACGCACTGGTTGACTGTTGTCGTGAGTTCTTATTTTGTTACTTAAATCGTTTAGAAACCTTTACAATTTGATTTATTTGTTTTTATTCGTAGATAAGAGAAACGGATTCGTTCCAACAACCGACCAGCTCTAACGGCTCCGAACATAGTATGTAAGTAGTATTTTGATTTTGCTTAACGGTTTTATTGTAGTTTTTAGTCGTCGAATGATAAGTGATTGTTATAAATGAAATGTGTTTTGGCAATGATTTTATTTAAAAAAAAATAGGAGGTGGAAACTTTTTAAGAAGAAAGTTGAAGAATATTCGGAAGACTGGAAAAAGTATAACGAGCATTTAAAAGTGTGCTGGGAACAAAAGTACCAGAGATTAATTACGGGTAATTTTATATAATTCTACTATAGTAGTAAGTTTGGAACCTGTAAAATTAAGAAATTTTCCTTCGAATTACTAAGCAGTTTTATTTATTTTATTAGTATTTTTTTATATTATCTACTATTTTATTTGTTATTCGTAAAGACTGGCTCCCAGGCTGGAGTAGCTCGGAGCCGGTTTGGGTGGTGAGTGCATGTGGCGCGGTGCCCGGAGGCGCCGTAGCGGCCGGCGTCTACGAGGGCGAGGTCACGTGGGTAGCGAGAACCACACACAGGTATTTTGCGTATTTTAGTAACTGTTGGTTTTACAGTACTGGGCTGTACTGTATCTGCAAAGAGAAGCTGCTGTCCCTTACTCTTACGATACTCGTTAGTAAAGAGGCAGTACTAATCTATCCTAGGCACTTCACTGGTAAATTATTTCATATTTTTTTATTTACTTGCATAGTTTTTTTTTTATTTTTATATTAGAACATAAAAATTTAACATTTACAAATATGAATGTTAACAGCTACATTGGTCATAGACTGTGTCGCAGCCAGTACCACCCACCTAGGAAGGAAACAGCGTTTTAATATTCAATATACATAGTTTACTCAATTATTACTTATATTTTCTTACTTACTGATATTCTATGTTACGTTTATATGTGTGAGATGGATTCATGGTTAGACTATGGACTCCGTGACAAGTGGGTAATACTAAGCATTAATACATTTAATTCACATTTTTTGTATTCACCTTATTATTTAAAACGACCGGGCAGCATTGTATTCATTTAAGAAATAATGTATAATTTTATACTGGTATGTGGTAGCTATATTATTATATATATTTATTATATACATTTTTATTACTATTTTGTTTTATTACTAGCTGTACCCGCGACTTTGTCGGCGTGGAATTTAACAAAAAAGTTTATTAGTTTATTTAGTTTTTTTTTTTGGTTTTTGAATTTTTAATTTATAATTTTTTTCTGAAATAAAAGTAGCCTAAGTTACTCCTTCCACCGTTGCCGGTTCATCGCATCTCTGGCTACCGAGCAAAACTTTATTGAAGATGGGCCTCTCACTTGATCGCTCCATCTGATTGGGGCCCGTCCCCGGGCGCGTTTCCCTTCCGTGTTTCCAACAACGATAAGTTTTTCAAGGCTCTCATCACCCCTTCTCATTATGTGGCCAAAGTAAGATAGTACACGCTGGAGACAGATCGTGGAGAGGCGGGTTTGGACGTGAAGCTGTGAAAGGATCGATGCATTGGTGCGCTTGGCGGTCCAGGGTATTCTCAGCATGCGCCTCCAGCACTACATCTCGAATGCATCAATCCTTTGCCTTTCTCTGGCCCGTATCGTCCAAGTTTCTACACCATACAGGAATATGGGAAATACTAGAGCGCGTATTAGCCGGGTTTTGGTGGTGTTGTTAATACCCCTTTTCTTCCAGATGACATTTAGTCGAGTCCGCGTCCTTAGCCATACCAATACGCCTCTTTATCTCCGGTACACAGCTGCCATCGTTGTAGACTAGCGCGCCCAAGTACATGTAATGGTCTACAATCTCAACCCCTGCGATGATGTTCGTTGGTCTGGGCAGTTTTTCGTCACGGTCAACTACCATTAGCTTCGTCTTGCTCCTATTTACTGCGAGACCCATGCGATTGCTTTCGATCTCGAGTCTCTGAAACAGTTCTTGCATGTCTTCCACAGATGTTGTAACGAGGACAGTGTCGTCAGCATACCGTAGATTTGATATCCGCTTTCCTCCTATTGGAAATCATTTGCTCCAATTTTCAAGCACATTGCGGATAATAGACTCCCCATATATGTTGAACAGTGCCGGAGATAGAATGCAGCCCTGTCGCACTCCCTTTTTGATTTCGAACACATTTGAACAGTCGGTGCCGATTCTGACAAAAGAGCGGTTCTCAAAGTATAGACGTTGAATCAAGCCAATCAGATGTTCGGGAACTCCCATCTCGCGTAGCACAGTCCATAGCTTGTCCCATTGCACGCAGTCAAAGGCCTTAGTATAGTCTATGAAACACAAGATGACTGGGCAATTAAACTCCCTGCTCTTTTCGATGATTTGGCGGATGTTGAGGAGCTGTTCCCTTGTACCTTTTCCCTTTACAATAATCCAAATAATCCAAGCCAGGTGTATACCATCCACATTCGTCGATGACCACGATCCTCAGCCATGAGGGAGCGACCAGAGAGAGAGAGAAGTTACTCCTTATTACATCAGCTACCTGCCAATAAAAGTGCCGTCAAAATCGGTCCAGCCATTTCAGAGATTAGCCGGAACAAACAGACAGACAGACAGATAGACAAAAATTGTAAAAAATGCTATTTAGGTGATGTACCGTATTTATATTCATATGCATGTAGTAAGAAGCGTGAAGTTACGCTTTATTACAAACAGACACTCCAATTTTATTAATATGTATAGAAGATATTGACACCGGACTGTTAGTTGATACGACAGTGATGAAGCTATATTCCCAAGTCTAGCCCTCTAAGAACTTTCTTTGTATTCGTGACTTATCATATTATAGCCCATTTTTCAGTTCGTTTAATCTTCTTAATCTTTAAATAATAACATTGTTCTAGGTGTAACGTCGTACCTGCTGCCCTACTACCCTCGAAACATTGTTGCATCGTGTACAGTGACGGCGGAGTTCACCAATACACTAAGTATCAGGTATCAGTATTTGGCTCATAGTTCATCAGGAGTATATTCGCTGTCGTATGTACGTGCACGCTGACGGGTGTGCGACGGTACGGCAGGTGATGTGCAACGCGGAGGTGTCGTGGCTGGCGTGCCGCGCGGGCGCGGGCGGCGCGGCGGGCGCGGGGCGCGTGCGGGCGGTGCGCGCGGCGCGCGGCGTGCTGGTGGGGCGCGTGCTGTACCGCGGCTCGCACCTCGTGGGCGCCGTGCACGCGCCGCACTACCGCTGTCACGTCGTCATCTTCGATCGCCCTTTCGCCTTCGACTGCTACGAGCTGCTCGTCCTCTCGGACGATGAACGGTCGCCGTCCTAATGTCACGCGAACGTAACGAATTGTAAGAAGGCCCCTGCGATTTATATCCGCTTAATGAGTTGGGTGAAGAATGATATTTTTTTTAGAATATTGCCGATCGCAGAATTATTACAATTTTGTGGTTTGGAAAAATAGCAAAAATGATGATTATACAATGTATTGTATACAAGTTCCAGGTGGAGCCTAAATTTGATATGAAATTGTTATTGTGTATGGTGTTTTTTTTTTGTATTCGTTTTGTTATAACGTTTTGATAGTGTATGTATTTTAGGTTTTGGAATTAATAAACTTTTATGATGTCGTATGTCTATAATTTTTTTTACAATATAAAAAATCAGAGGCCCTAGCCAAGTTGACATTCTACAATTGTAAACGCTAATAGAAAACTAAAAATTGTATGAGAATGACCACGTGACTTATCGTTGAGAGATGTCATTCTCATACATTTGTTTAGTTTTCTATTAGCGTTTACAATTGTAGAATGTCAACTTGGCTACGGCCTCAGTTTACAAATAAACATGTTTTTTATGAATATGATTTAGAAACCTATGTTAAGCGTCTTGAGTTTTAATCTTTCTTGGTGTTGATTTCGGCTTCGTCTACAACGCTGACCTTTTCTACAACTCCCTCGAAACCAGATAGTCGAATCGTATCTCCGGTTTTAAAAAGCTCCGTAGCGTTAATTGCGCCCACAATACATGGCAAGCCATACTCGCGGGCTATCACTGCTCCTATAAATATCACAATTGAATATATGTATATTAAAATGTAGCAATTTAGAATAGACTCCACAATAAAGTTAAACTACTTGATAGAAAGGATTCTAAATGTTTATGTTCAATCACTTAAAGTTATTTTATAATGAAATGAAGGATTAATTATCATAATTATGGTTTTGATTAGATTTATAATATTACCGTGTGAAATGAGGCCTCCCAGCTCCGTAATAATTCCCGATAACAAAGGAAAGTACGGTGACCATCCTATATCCGTAGAATGTGTTATTAGTACGTCTCCCTGTTGTAATGTGTTTATCTGTTGAAAATATAACAAATATTGTTTGGTCACTTCAATTAATAAAAAGTTCATGCTCATAAACCAAAAGATGTTTGATGAGTTCATTTAAAGTGAGCTTTGTAATTGTTGGAAATTTCTGTTTTGTAACTGTTGAACAACAGTCAACATCCTTCAAAGCCATACAGCTAACATTCACAAAACATACATACAACTAATATACTGCCTAAAAATTAGCCACAAAATTAGCCAAATTATTGCGGTCTTTTTATAAAACGTTAAGATGATTATCATTTAAGTACCTATATCTAGTGGCGGTGTAGTTGTGGCTGATTTTATTATATTTAAATTACCTCTGAAAGATCTTTTATGACACAAGCTCTCGCAATAACATCCCCTCCACACACTGAAGTAGCTGTCAATTTCACTTCTCCACTAGTAATTTTTGGACCTTCGATATTAAGAGGTTCCGGCCAGCCCTTCTGAATTTCGGCGAATTTAATTTTGGACCACGATGGATAAAACTGATGCCTTTGAATCGCTCTATAAAATTGTATGAAATTAGTAAGGCGGGTTAAGTTGTAGTAACTACGTAGATTGTGAGGTTTCGTATACGATATTGCAACAACTGTCCTGGTACGTTTTAAAGCATTTACATTATATATAATACTCTTATAGAATTCTGTATTTAAAATACAAGCTGTTATGTTTATCAAAATTATATCAATATTTTAAGTTTGAAAGGCCAAGTATAATCGACAGAAGGAGGTTTTGGCTACGGAATTTCAAAAGCAGATGTCGCGTTGCAATATACTAGTTCCATTAAATATCAGTGAGCTCACTTCCTTAGCAAGACGGGATCCCTCGTCGTCACGTAGTCCCGCAGCTCGTGCGCCCGGAAGTAGTAGACGAGGTCTGCGCGCGGCAGCAGCCAGCGCCGCTCCAACAGGCGCGCGAGCCGGCGCGTCGCCAGGCGCAGCTTGTGCACGGCGAGGATCAAGTGCGCCTTCGTGGCCTCGCGGTGCCGCACCGCGCGCCGGCACAGCGGCACCACCCAGCGCAGCACGGACCTGCCGACCCGCCGACCCGCCGCCGAGATTAGACAGATGTTAACTATATTTATTTTGAAGAGTTTACTTCTGTAATTATCCTATAACTTTATCAATTAATACATTTTGAATATTTCGTAAGCCTAACCACATAGCAAACTTCACCCTCAAAGCTTTTTTATTGGCCCAAACTTGGATTAGAACTCAGGACCACCGTGTCTGCGGCCGTACATGTAGCCGCTAGAACGATACCAACGAGGCAGTCATATTTATTGTATATTTCGCTATGAGACAAATATGAGATAATTTTATCATATTATCAAAAATGCTTAACCTCGTGCTCGATTTTTTCGGTGTTTTTAAAGAAGCAATGATGTCATCACTTTTCTTCTGTTGGACGTCTTCTTTTGATGGGCGCATTTGCATGAGAACCTTCATCAAATCTTCTGGTACTAATGACCATGGCTTCGTTGATAAATCAAACTGAAATAATTCGTAAAAAATCATAACATTTACTTTACACATTGACATTTACCAAGATTGAAAGGAAGTATTTACTCACAAAACAAGATTGATCAATTATCATATATATTAAACCATTCTTAATAGCTTTAAAATCGAAAACTTAAGTGAACTCCCTTAATTTAAGAAATCTTTCAAAACGATACCTACTTCCATTATAGCTCTGTGCCCGTGTTGATCCAAGAACGTACATACATCATTGTAAACCCGTGGAACATTGTTCTTCAACCAAGTTAAAGCGGTTTGAGGATTTTGTTCTCTAAATTCTTGAAACTTTCCAAGTTTGTCCAGTTTTCGAACTAATTTGGAGAGAGCATGCGGTACTTCAGCCGACAGAACGTCTCCTGAACTAAGCAACGTACTAATTTCATTGCATTCTTCGGGTGAGAAATCTAAGAAATCGAATATTGATGTTTGTTACTTTGAGTTTTTTAATTTTTTTTTTATTGCATAGGAAGGCGGACGAGCATATGGGCCACCTGATGGTAAGTGGTCTCCAACGCCCATAGACATTGGCGTTGTAAGAGCTGTTAACCATCTCTTGCATCGCCAATGCGCCACCAACCTTGGGAACTAAGATGTTATGTCCCTTGTGCCTGTAATTACACTGGCTCACTCGCCCTTCAAACCGGAACACAGCAATAACAAGTACTGCTGTTTGCGGTAGAATATCTGATGAGTAAAGTTAGACTGAAGTATGAAAACACTTTAACACGATTTTTTTTATCCTTGAAGTTGAATTTCTTATGTTTGTCGCTTGAGAAGAAGACGTCAGTTTTAAGTTTTAAAGTTTAATGGTAGGTATGGGATATATAAGTTCGTCCGTCCAGCTTGGTAGTTACCATCCACTCATGACATATCCTACCGCCGAACAGCAATACATAATGAGAATGATGTTAATATTTCCTACAGCACCGATGTTTATGGGCAGCCAGTGACCACTTACTATCAAGTGGCCCATTTATCCATTGACCACTGGCCGCCGTGATATTCAACAAAAAATCCTTAAGTATTGTTACCCGATCTTCCTTCTAACAAAACTGTCATAGCAATGAATTGACTGAAGGTACTCGCAACACTCGTGGTGCCGTGATTCTTCATGTATTGATAGACGTCACCCTCCATGCCAGTGATGGTATCCAACAATACAAGAGGGTCATCTGTATCTACATTGAGGTTCATAATGTTAACATTCTTGATCGTATCGTCCATGGCCCATTTCGAAGTTGTTAAACTCTAAAAACAAATACAATATTTTACTACTAACTTAACTAAATAATAATTGTGTTAATCATATTTCCTCTTAAGATAAACTTAGTTTTGAAATTTACTAAATATTTAAATTACTAATAATTACCTTCAACATATCAAATATCACGAAAATTTTATCCGTGACTTGAGGTGGCCTCCTATGTAAGGCCGTGTTGAAAATGTCTTCGTCCGCCACCTTGTGACCGTGTATTGCCATTTCTAACATGCGAATATTCACATCTATCTCCTTTGGAACTCGGCGGTACACTGCCTACGACAAGGACATTTTTATTTTAATATAAATAACTGTTTAGTGCTATTTTTTAACAGTTATAGATTAAATCTATATAAGGCTATGTTTTTGTTCTTAACGGGGTGAGATCGCGTCTTAACGCAAGTTCAGGAGAACAAATGTATGCTTTTTTTATTTTATACAGAAGTATTTATAACGACCCAGCAAACTTCGGACATAGTTCAATACATGAAAAACAAATGAATTTACAAGTTTTTGTCGTACTGTCGTGACATTTGTAGATCTATATTTCATTCATAAACGAAAGGACGACGCGGCACCTCAAAATAAAGACTTCTTATTATTATTAATAATTATCAATAATTTAATCTTTTTTTTTGGTTTTATTTAAAATAAATTGTTTTAATAGTTGCTAAACGTTATTTTTTTACAAATTCTTATATTTCTTTATACTTATTCTGTTAATATATCATGATTACTTACATTATATGACGCCAAAGCACACCTGCCATGTGTGATGATAATGTTCTTATCGTAGCCGTCACCGTTGGTTCGTATTAAAGAGCTCACACCTCTTTCCATTGGTAAGAATACAACGTCATAACTTAAAGCTGTTATTGGCTTCGGTAGAACCTGAAAATGATTTAATTATTAATAGAAAACCACCAGGCCCATAAGGCCCTGACCTTTTTGGTCTAAAAGTAAGACCCTGCAGTTGCGACTGCCTGTGAGGAGCTGCCCGGGCAAAGGAGGAAACCCCGAGGCCCGTACCCGGACTGGCATTAGGACCAGTCAGGAGGAACCCCCACATAATTATTATATTATACACTTAGCTAAGAAATTCACCATTTTACTTATGTTTCAAGCCGTCTACGGTAGACGTAGTAAATAAATTATTGTCTTTAGATTCAGAACTGCCATATATTTTTTAAATTATGATTGTTTTTTACGATAAATCATCGATAATGTTATAGTTCCATTTCTATATTATTAATATTCAATATATATTGTTGTTTTGATAAATATTTCTACTTGAGATAGGTACCTCGCCGGTGTTGGCGAATGTGACGAGTTCATCATCGGACATAATTGGAAAGTCAAGTTCATGTAAGAGTTCCTCTTCTGTCCAACGCTCTAGAGAAGTGATCGGGCGCGCTTGAAGCAAAAATATATCATCCTGAAAAACGACGCAAATCAATTTGAGTTGTTATTTTGACGTTATATATGTACAATTAATGCAAATGTCTGCAATACCAGCAGTAATTATACATAGAGATCCTATTAATAAATACTATTGCTAAGCCCCTGTTGTTTGCGATAAAAATACTAAGAGTAAGTAACATCACCCAAACTTGCTCGAGTGTTCTGGAACCATCAGTTTTACCCCAAAGCCGTAATACTTCGTTTTTTCTCTCTTCTCTTACCCTCAAGGTGACGTAGTCAAAATTCAAGGGATATCATAGTTGGCAGCATCATAGTTACCGATAAAAAGTATAAAAAGTATAGCTAGTCCTTCTTGTACAATAGCATTGTGTGTCAACACTCGACCACATAATACCATATAACTCGTTTGTATCGCTCTTTTCTATTAATACATGTTAAACGTTTTTGAAATTTGAAGTTAAATTTTGAACTTTAAGAAGCCTATTCTTAAAATTAGGCTTGCTCTTATATAAACTAACTGCAGCCCGTAAATTATTTTATGAAATATGCTTACATTGTGTATTGCCCATTCTATATCTCTTGCAACGCCCCACATGTTCTCTTGGGATATGCCCAAGCGAGCCAGTCTGAATATCTCAGACTCGGACAAACAAGGTATATTTTTTTCGTGTTCCGATACGTCTACCATCGTTACGCCATTTTCGCTCGTAGTCACTTTATGGGATTTCGACCCAAGACTGAGCTGTGCTATTGAGAGTTTTCCATCCATCTCTCGTCTCACAAGAATCGTGTCTGGTTCCACGGATCCTGACACCACACTCTAAAAATAAACTATAGTTATATTTTTTTTATTAATTTTTCAAATAATAATAAATAATTAATTTCCATAATTAACCATTCGCGAAATTAATAAGTCTATCTATAGTGCTCACTGCTCATACATGAGTTAAGTAATACGAAATGTTTATGTTATAAAAATAATAGGTCAGGGCGATCGCTGTGAGCTACTCGCCTCTCCTAGACCGTAGTTGGCGGTCAGCAGCAGCCTGGTGGGGTCACCCTGCTGCGGGTGCGCAGTGAACATGACGCCGGCCGCGCGGGGAGCCACCAGCGCCTGCACCACCACGCCGCCCGCACACTCGCACGCTTGACCGTTCTGCCTGATTACCAACAAATAGTTCGTCATTATTTTTGTTTACAGTAGCTTTCAATTTGATGATATATTATCTTATTATAGTATTACTGTCCTCGTATCGAATTAAAGCATATTATAGATACTTCAATAAAAACCGTTTGGGGGCCTTTGTACTCCCCGTTAGTTGAAGTTAAAACTAACGGTAGAAGATAATGTATAACAACAAAACCAGATTATTTTACCGGCGATAGTATGCGCTCGTGAATGCGAACATGGAAGCCCAGCACCGTTGTACCCCGCGCAGCACGTCGTCATCGCTCACACAGCCAAGAACAGTATCATTCTGTCCAGCGGCCGACAGCGCCTCACTGTCTTCACCGACCGCTGCAAAATATTGACAGAAAATTTAGTAGATCATATTAACAATCGTAATCGAATAATGTAGTTATTGGCCCATTGTTTAGTATCAATACGATTCAAATCGAAATCTGAATCTGATAAAAATCTGATAAATGGATGAAACATCTCGATAGTAAAGATTCGCAATTTTTTTTCACGATCAAATTGCTATTTTCTTTTAACTCGATATGACTATTTTTCACCGCGATACAGCCTGCCAAACTTTGGTGAAAAAATGAGGAAAATATCTTGGTCCTTTAAAGTTTCCAGTACTGTATATTTATATAGGCAAAAATCAGTATAATATTTTTATATATTATAATATAAATTATAATCTTTTTCCGATATTAAATAAAACAGAACGATAATAATACCGGACGATCTTACTGCAAATCTTATTTTGTCTCCGAGATTTTGGGCGGCGGCTTTCTTTTTTAATTCATTAAGATAGTTCAATATACTGTCCTTCACATCTTCAACTATTGGCGTGGAAACAAATAAATCATGCGCCCTGAAATAAAAAAAATAAAAAAGTTATAGTTCTGTATCTATATAAACTTCAAGTTAAATTACAAAAGAAGTTTTAGGTAAAAACTCTTCTCGTGTTTTTAGCTTAGCTTGTCGGGGCTTAATCGGTCACGTTGTTCGGTTACCGTTTGGCTATTTCGAAACATTCAGGTTTCTTCCGATGTTTTTATTACTAAAGAGTAAAACATGCTGTATAATTGAAATAATTTATTCTTATAATATAAGTTTTGCATAATTACTGTTAACGAATTACATGTCACTGAGTTGACTGACATAGACCTTGCTCATACCTTGAGGCGGACTGTCAATACGATATTACGAAATATATTAAAATGTATGCGTAGACAATTTTTATAGTATTCCTAACATATTCATCGTTAATTTATACACTTCCAAAATAAAAAATAATATGGCTTCGAATTCCACCAACCTCAATTAATAGTTATTACCTAAAATCTTATCTATACTAATCTATATAAATAAAATGACAGAGGTCTGCAGTTGTGCGCGCATCACGGAAAAACTACTGGATAGACTTCAATGAAATTTTCTAAATTTTATTCCTTAGACACTTGGCCCTTATCAACAAAAAAATTATTGCGATATCTTCATTTAATAAAAAGCTATTAAAGTTTCAAGAAACAACGATTTGTATATGCACTGCGTGTTCAGTAATGTTTGTTTAAACAAAGTATATTTTTGTTTGCGATCTTTTTGATGTTTTTTCTTTCGTACATAAGAAAACTTAGTTAATATATCAAGGCAACGCGGACGAAGTCGCGGGTATCAGCTAGTATATTATAAAGCTGAAAAGTTTGTTTGTTTGATCCGGCTAATCTCAGAAACTACTGGTTCGAATTTAAAAAATATTTTTGTGTTGTATAGTCCTTTTATCGTGGAATTATTAATCATACGCGGGTGAAACCGCGCGGCACAGCTAGTTTACTACATTTACTAATGTAACTATACTAGTTATTTAAATTGATTGTCCAATAAGAAATATTACTCGTACCCTTGATTCGAAGTAATAGTTTTTTTGAAGTGAAAACTTCTTTAGCGGCGTTGTGCACTTTTTGTGATGGGTAAAAAAATGTTAAACTCGCGTTAGGTGACCCTGATTGAAAATTCGTAAGACGGATTCTGAAGTTTTAAATTTTTAATGTGATAAAATTAAAGCAATTCGGGCAAATTTTTTCAATTCCATAACCATTCCAAAATATCAAAATTGCACAACGTTAATATTCAAGTTTTCACTTCTGCCGGCACTCCTGGAGTGCAACCCGTTGTTTTTTTTTAGATGAACATGTACTTACTTCTCACATTTTTCTTTGAACTTGGTTTCGTCATAGTTGTCATTGTCAGCTTCAATTTCACTTATCGCTTTTCTGAGACCAGGATTGACTTCTAAATGTTTGTTGAAAGCTTTAGTCGTAATGCAAAACCCTGGCGGAACGCGATATCCCTGCAAGATTTTTTTTTTTTTATAACACTAGTTAGTGACTTAATAACTAAAATTTTAATAATATCAAATTTAACCCCAAATAACTTCTATCGCAAGTCTACATAAAACCTTTATATTTGAGGACAAACATACAAAGAAAAATTATATATTTTTTAATATTATATGACTATGAAGACATAAGTACATAATTATATAAAATACTGTAAATTTTTCATTGATATTACTGTTTCAAATTAGTTAACTACTTATATTTATATTATGTACTCTATAATTACTGATATATATATACGAGTACATCGAAAATCGAAGATGTAATGTCAAAGCATAAACAAACATGTTTGATTACGAATGTGAAATTATCCATTGCAATTTGCAACGACTATTCATTATAATAATAAAGCTTTTCGAATGCTATAACTAAAAATTATCTAATTTTTTACTGTAAAGAAAATAGGTAACCAAAATCGGTTGGCAAGAGGTCTCCTTAAAGAGAGCCATACCGCCATTATACTCAAAACAAACGATATAAAAACCCAAGAAAAAGTATTGGCTACGTCAATTACCTCTTCTTTTTGTACGGAGGCCAGGAGTGCGAGTGATGCGCCCTTGCCCCCTACGTAGCTGGTACAAAAAGAGCTGCGCTCTTCGAACGAGGCGCAGTAGCCAATGTCACCCGCTTCTTTCTCGCTCAGACACTTCAAAACGGGTAGTGGTTTGAGATTGACCACCGATTTAGCTGCTAAAACAATTTATCTCCATTTTTATAAGCCTTTAATGGCTATAAGACTTTGGCACTATATTTTCCTTTGACGCGTACGCCGCTAAACGAACAGTTTGAAATTTGGTTATTACCGATTTTACTATTTTGTGTAATTAACAAAGAGCGAGAGTAGTCGACAGTTGCTTCATCATTCCATAAATGGTAAGCGATTTTTCGTATCTGCTTTCAAATCAAAAGGTCAACAATATTTTATCAATTTATAGAGAGTAAAATTTTGTTAACTACTTAAAAGGTGCCGTTTTCTTTAGTGGAAACGCAGCACAAATTGATTAACTCTTTACCTCTAAATCAATCTCTGTCGATTTCAACACGTGACAATTTACGTGTAAGTATATGCCAACTTATTTCATTTGCAATTGTATGTTAGTAATACCTACTAAGACAATGAAAAACTTGCGGTGTGTTACTTATTTGGTATCATGATGATTTGTGGCTTATACTGTAATTAACTATTGCAATTGTTCGTAACTAGAAACAAAACTTATAATAATCAATAAGTGAAGTCAGAAAGACCTGTTGCTCGCAACTAATATATTTAATAAACCCCTTTAAAACATTACTGAAAAATATTTATTGACAAGAGACAACGCTAGGCTTTCCAATGATCTAATAAGAAGAGTGTTATCTTTAACTGTCATCAGATTACTTATTATCTCATTACTTATCATCTAATACAATAGGCATACCATAACTTATATTATAACATATTTGTTTTAGAAATTTCCAATAAGAACCTACCTGATGCTTCATATCCCAATTCAAGAATACCAGTGCCGTGTTCGCCGTCGATACTGACATTAACAGTGCGGTACACTATCTCTTTTTGATCCGGACCCGAGAACAAGCGCCCTTCATCTTTGTTAATCCGAAGGATTACTTTCAAGTTACGATTATTTGCAGCTGTAAATGTAAAAACAATTGGCCAATTAAATACAAGATAGTACGGCTTATATAACTCTATAATATGATAACAAGAGTTCCGCTTATTTAGTACTAGCTGATACCCGCGACTTCGTCCGCGTTGCTTGATATATTAAGAAAGTTTTCTTATGTACGAAGGAAAAAACATCGAAAAGATCGCAAGCAAAAATATACTTTGTTTAAACATACATCACTGAACACGCAGTGCATATACGAATCGTTGTTTCTTGAAACTTTAATAACTTTTTATTAAATGAAGATATCGCAAACATTTTTTTATAAGGGCCAAGTGTCTAAGAAATAAAATTTAGAAAATTTCATTGAAATTTATTCAGTAGTTTTTCCGTGATGCGCGCACAACTGCAGACCTCTATTCATTTTATTTATATAGATTTATTAAAAAGCGACTTACTGCTTACGTTAATTGTGTACGTTTTAGGTATTCCGTCAGGATTCTCACAAAAATCTGACATAATTAAATCCGATGAAGTTATGCTTTTCACCATAAAATTCGGTAATCTAACGCATCCTGAAACGCATCTGTGGATAAAATGCTATGTTTTAGTAAAATATTATAGCCCAAGAGCCCACGATGGCCAGACCTTCGTTATTTTATAAAAGCTGAAAATTTTTCTATGCATATACCCTATACAGGTAATAACAACCAGCGACTATAGAGTTTGGGTTGTGGTTACTTTGGCAGGTAACAGGTATTAAAGGTGTATAAAATAGGACTTTCGTTTAAGTATTTATTTTCGTTAAAGTATAGTATTATATTAAACTGTCCGGCTATTGGGGTAACATTTTTTTATAGGCCCCCAAGTATCATATATAAAATTTAGCTTTTATACTATGACGAAAGTATAATTATAATTTATTAAGGTTTAGGGGTGTCTGGCAGGGGGTAGAAACTGTCATAAGTGTCCGGCAATGGATGACGAGATTTTTAAAGTTATCCCGAAGAAAATATAAAAACATTGAGCTTTATACTTTAATATGCATAGAAAAAATTTCAGCTTTTATAAAATAACGAAGGTCTGGCCATCGTGGGCTCTTGCTCTATTATGTAGATGTTTATATACTTTATAAATAAGTTTAAAAAAAAAGTTAAAAACACAAATCGCATAGTTATAAATTGTATTTGAAAAGATACGTCTTAGATACTTACTGTGTAAAATTATTATGATAAGATACTCCTCGAATTTGGACAGCAGTTCCGTCACGGGCCGCCGCAGTCACAGTGATAGTTCGTCTTACATCTTTATAACCTGGTGCCCAACTTCTCTCTCTGACTCCTCTTACACGAAGATATTCATTTCTCTCGATTACCCCATCAGCATTAAAGGATTGAAAACGGCCTTGCAATGCTCCCCATTGCATCCAACTACCAAAACCCGTACCACAATTATTTCTGTGGAAAAATACCTCACATTACAATGCTAAAGTTTTTGCAAAGGAATATTAAAGATATATATGTATCAGGCGGATGGTGTTCTCTAGATCGATTTCGGAGACAGCATCCATTTTCAATGCAGGCTAATGAATGGAGCAAAATATATTATAGTGCATAATTGCGTACGACAATACCGAACAAAAACAATACTCAAATGTGGCATCGACCACAGAATGAAGAAAACGATGTAAAACGGTTTAATAATTTCAACCTAAACTATGCCTTGTTTCTAAGCAATAAAGTGCGGTTTAGATTGTATTGACTTTCACTTACGATCTTACGCCATGAATGACAGAAAGACATAGGAAATGTACAATAACGGTTGTTTCATATTCAACCTTATTTTCTTAGCAATAAGTTATGATTGGACCATACAGATTTGAAATAAGCTCACAAACGTCATTGTGTTCTTACTTTTCGGGCCGTTTTTGAAGCGCTAACCGCTAATCTAGTACATTATTAATCGAAGGACAACAAAATTACATTCTCTATTTCCTGACTGCTCTTTGTCTCACTTTCTCACACTCTCACTTGTTTTATTAAACAAACACGAAAATAACACCTACAACAATTGTGACCAGTTTCCGTCTCTCCAGCGTTCTAGAGCCAAAGATTCCGCCGCAAGCTGTTCGCTCCAATCTTTCGGATGTTGTACCACACTTGTTGCGGACGCCCATCTAAAACAGATAACGAATATTGTCTAAAATTCTTAATTAAAAATCATTATTCAATCAAAGTCATTGCTCTACCATAAGCCGAAAAAAGTAAATTTATTGGTTTTGTTTTTTTTTATTTATGTGATCTATGATTGCACGTTATAAATGTTATTTTGAAATACATATTTATAAATTTAAGGAGCCGTGTTGATCGGAAATACCAAGTTCAAATTCGTTCTTTTAACACGTGCTTAGGATATAAGAAAACATGGTGAGGTCATACAACATACTACACACCTATATATACATAATAATAAGTCTACGCCGCTATATGCTGTTTCACTCAAATCAAATACAGAGACAAGATAGGCGACGAAAAACCTTAAACAATATTCGACAATCCAACAATGGATTGGAAATAATTTATCATTTTCGATTTAGAGAATTAAAATTGGTTATAATACGCACAAAAGGTTAAATTTCACATGCTGCGTCTTGTTATCGTCAGTTCTTATTAGAATACCATTGTATATAATTCTCAAGCGATTCAAATGTTCTGTCACTTGAATTTTTAGACCACCTGCGCTCCATCCATTTTCCATATGCACCCATTCGCTGACTGCTGTTTGTGGATGTTCTATAGCAGAAAATAAAATAATGCCAAAACAGTTCATTTATTATATTAGGTTATAGTTAAAAATCATAATAATTAATCAGATAACAATTTAATAGAACAGAACAGTGTACAAGAACTATATGTGTTCATTAAATAATAAAATAATAATAATATTTATCTAAATCATGCCTTTAGTTAAAATAAAAATCTTCTTGTAAATAACAACTAATCTTTTTTTGACTTACAAAAGGTTTATGTAATAAATTTTAAAATTATATTATTCCTGAATAATTAATTATATAAATTACTCGGAACCAGAAAAATGGGAGATATAGATAAAAAATACGTTACATGCGCAATTGTGAAGTAATTTAATGTTAGTGTCAAAAGTTCACCGACAAATGGACCAATTGTTATTTTAAGAGCTCGACACTCTTAAATGTCATACTTCCAACGTCGAATTATTATTAAATGAGCACATATTTCTCTCAATGTGCTAAAATTAAAATATATTTAAAGGAACAATATTTTGAATCACCATTTAACACGATTTAATTACATATTATGTATAGCTACCAACCGGTTAGAATCTAGCTAGGTACCTACTACGGTGACGAGATAACAGAAAAATCCCACCGGTTTCTATCTTCTTCACAAAAGAAAACGTATACTATGATAAACTACATTCTTCAATCAAATTTAAATATCCTAGAAGGAAAATACTTACCTAACAGCTTATAACTGCTACCATCTGCTAACTTAATATGAACTGTGACCTCTGCAATAGGTTTTCTTCCGCACAGCTTACGTATGCCTAACAGGATCGCTGAACCATCTGGTGCAGAAGCCCTTAATGAAATGTCATCCCAACCCTCTGCCTGGTTAGGTCGAGGGGTTTCGAACAAATTCATCTCTGGTAATTGTGACTTCCACCGCTTCACGGCGTATCGCGCCAAGATTAATTTCAAAGGATAATTCCATCCTACAAATTGAATATCATTAAAATCTTCAAACCGACAATAAAATAGAGGTTTTAATTCGATATGAGAAATTGTTTGTCTATCATATTGATTGATGGATGATTAATTACGATTTATGGAATATGACGGGCATACGAGCTCTTTATTAAGATTTTTGTTTGACTTAAAAACACCATACATAAACAATTAAACACCTACTTAAAAATAACAACACTACCAATATATTCTGTAGTTTGTAGCAGTTCTGTTGAAGTATACTATACTATAGATAATAGAGCTTTAAAATATGTAATCATTGAAATGTCAAAATTGAATATTAAAAGCAGCAAACGATACTATTCTTCAGTGTTTTTTTAAGCAACATAAAATGTCAATTAATAATTTCAAAAATACTATTTATCTTTTAACAATACAATTGAAATATATTGAAGACAATCAATATGTTCATTTACAGACACATTTATATAATAATATGTAATACATTCCATCAATTAGATACCAGACTTCAATGTTCAAAAATTTATTAAATCTATCGATAAAAAATAAGAAGATTAAAATCACAACAGCACGATAAGTCTAGAATGATAATAATAAAATAAGACTGTGCATATAAATATGTATTAAAATAGCAATACCACAGATATTATAAAATAATTCAACTCACCCGGTTCTCGATAAAACCCTCTCCTAGTGGAAGACTTTCGTATGAATATTAAATAAACAACGACGGCGGCAGTAAACAAGCCGGCTTGAAGTAATATATCAATGAAATCCATGTTAACGATCGTAATACCTACTCTAGATTAGTTAATGGTTGAAGGTTAATCCAAACGGGTCTCTGCGATACGAAGTAATGAGTATTTACACAACTACGCAGCACTAGTATGTGATTTATAATGATTGTAGATGGCACGCGGACAAGTAGATATAATTTTGTCGTGTATCAGTAACTGAGCGCAATAATACTCAATATGATAAGGTCAATTAATTTTTGATAGTGACTCGTTCCCAGGTGTTTGTGATTAGAATGTTACTTTGTAAGTTTTAAAAGCATTCCAAATAGAAGCTAATTCATCAACTTTCATTATATTATATGATTATCTCACATACCTACCTACTTCTCTATCATCTATATAAATAAAATGATAGAGGTCTGCAGTTGTGCGCGCATCACGGAAAAACTACTGCATAGATTTCAATGAAATTTTCTAAATTGTATTACGTAGATACTTGGCCTTATCAAAAAAAAAATATTGCGATATCTTCATTTAATAAAAAGTTATTAAAGTTTCAAGAAACAACGATTTGTATATGACGTATATTTAAACAAACTATATTTTTCCTTGCGATCTTTTTGATGTTTTTTCTTTGGTACATAAGAAAACTTTGTTAATATATCAAACAACGCAGACGAAGTCGCGGTTATCAGCTAGTATATTATATCTCAAATACTTCTCTATCATAATCAATATATCTATCAATATGTACAGATAGATTTGTAAGAAAAAAACGTAATGAAAAAAATTAAGACTCACTTTTATATTAATAGTACCTATCCGCCTGCGGCTTCGCCTACATATTAGGAAGAGAGGGGTTAGGTTAGGTGCTCTTTTCCGTTGACTTGATTAACAATTTTACTATAATCGGTTGAGTAATAAAGGCGTAAAAGCGTAATACACATATAAAAAACATTTATAATATTTGTTAGGATTTTATTAAGTACACTCTAATGAACGTAAAATAAAATGTCGAAACGAATTGTATATTTATAAAACGAAAATAGTTATTAATTCCGATTGACGGTAAATAAATATATAATAATTCTATTTAAATTACAAAAAATACTAATTTCTTTCTGCTTTATAAATCTCAAAAATAAATTGTAGCTGTCTCTATCGGACTGTTGAAATCATTAAGTTATATATATATATATATATATAGAGGAGACGGCGCGAACAAAATGTGGGCGGAGTTAACTAGTCATAGATGCTCACCGTTATAGACGCGACACTTTTTGTTTTATGTCTATGGAAACTGTATTGGTAGGAACATGAATAAATAAATTTATATAAGCAAACTATTAACGTTTACCCTTTTCAGAATCTATTATTTTTATCTTAAATGTCGTGTACAGTAGAAAATAATGTACATAATATTGTTGTGGTAGCCTAACGTTTTGTTTACTTACCGATGATAAGTCACACCACAACATATAACTCAATGGTTGAACAATTTTATTTAGGATTTTAACAACACATTAGTTGGATGTACCGTCCAAGTCTTTATTTTAGTTTGTGTACGACGACGATGGATGACTTTCTTGAATCTTTAAAATATATATAATTGAAAGTGTAAGGCTTAATAACACTTTTATAAACATGTGTTCACATTAGTCATGACCCTCCGCAAAACAGCGCGACGATACTGCAACAAGTCATTGACATATGCGCGTTTTTTTTAAACGTTGAAACAACCACGAGGAACATACAGCGTCTTACCTTTAAAATTAATAAAATGATTATGTAAACAACACATGACGTGAATGTATGTCGTATGGAATACATTTAAGCTGTTTCAAAACGTATTAATTGAGTCTACACATCTAAATCTAAATTAAATTAAAAAAAATTATAATATTAATTTCACTCTTATTTATTTCTTAAAAAAATCTTTACAAACATTATTAAAATGTTTCAAATATAATATAAATAAAAAAAGAACCGTAAAAATCATAGCGTCTTTATTATAATTTGAGCATTTACTTAGACATGGAACAAAACGACATTCACTCGACGGCAACATATGACGAGACAATTTATCATTCAATTACAAAAACAAAACATTATATTTAGATCTAGAGAAAAACATTATAAACTTGCAACATTATAACAAAATAATAACAATCACAATTTACTACTTGGAATGAATGTTTTTAATTGCATCATTTAAAAGCTACAAATTCAAAACGACACCAGTAATGCTAGAGCTGTCAATTTCGAATTCTAAATTTAAAAATAAAATTGTGACCTCACAAACATGTCCTAATAAGCGATTATAATAAAAAAACCCGAATTCATTTAATTAGTGAAAAGAGTACTTAATGTAAAGAGAATTAACAATCGGACACTTTTAGAATTTATAATACAAACATTTATAATACTTCTTTTTTAAAATGTTGTGTTTTAAAATTCATGTAATCTGTTTTGAAATTTTTTAAGATGGCAACTCTAAACAAATAAATAGATTCGAATACACAAAGTTTATCCTGGATCCTAGTACAACACACACACATCAACAACAAATAATTACAAAAACTCATTTTTAGCATTTCATTTATGATTAAAATTATTCTATTCAATAAATTAAGTAAAAACATATATGTATTTTTGAGATAAACACAACAATTATACAATAGAAGAGCCTCGATATGCTAATGTCAATTTTGGCTTTAGTGGTAATAAAAGGAACATTTAAAATCATACAACATTGTATTCGCTAAGTGTTACCATATACATCTCTCAGTTTAGATAAAACCTTCGTCAGTCAATTTAAAAATAAATTCGTTTATCGAACAATTAAGTAATTGCTCTCGAAATATAATATGTATATCTAATTATATAATAATAAATAAATATTAAGATTAAGGGAAAATTATACAAGCAATGTATCATTTCTATCAATATCATGTAATCATTTATAACGCCGTTCAGGTTCTTTACACCATTAAAACTTATGATTTTTTTTATTGTAAGATTTTACCTGTAGACGTATAAATGTTACGCAACACCGCTCCTCTTAATCGTTCAATGCGCATCATATAGCACCATAGCCTCGTTGATTAACTAAAATAATAATAATTATGTAATATTATGTTTACTAATTAAGCATATCTTTCATCAGTCGTCTTTCTCCTTGATGGGCTCCAATTCTTCGGGGTTCTCGTCCATGCTGGAAGCGGTGTCGGTACGAGTCTTGTCGACTGGATACAACCTGAAAAACGAGTTGGATCAGACGGTTAGGGTAGTTATTGTTTGAATTTTAAAGAAGTAAAGTTACCGCCATTATATGTCCAACAGCTGGGCAAAGGCCTCCTCTACTTTTTGAGAAAGAAAGAAAGTTCGCTTTGTTACATTCTTCCACCACGCTGCTCAGACTTTTTTTATAATTCTTTTTATTCTACATAAAACATGTAACTCTATATATATCTTCTAAGTATATAAATTCATACTAGATACTAGTCAGGATGACATGCTATTGCCACCGGATCCGGAGCACTAGCGACTGAGGCGCTTACGAAACTGACGCGATGAGACTATTCCATATGTGTATAGTACAAAAATAAAAATTGGCAAACCCAATTCCTGAAAATGTACTCACCATCTTTGGTACAAATAGACGAGGAAGACGAGGTCGTCGCGGAAGCAGGCCACGCGGTGCGCGGTCGGCATGGTGATGATGAAGGCGAACACGTCGTCGATGAACGTGTTGAACGCCTTGTACATGAAGGCGCGCCACGGCAGCGCCGCCACCGAGCGCAGCCGGTAGTTCACGAACAGCTGCGGCAGCATCAGCAGGAACCCGAACGCGTACACGCCGTTCACCACGCTCGTCAGCGCCCACGAGTACCACCTGCCGCCCGGTAGACCATAAACCATTATACGCGCCCGTTTCATCGATTGGTTGACCCTTATAGTTGTTACTTCTCTACTTGTAAAAGCTACAGTTTCGAAGTTTTGATTTGATCGATAGTTCCTGAGGTAAGCGTGTTCAAACTCATTTAGAACAATTATTACATCAGGATTATTAGTTAAGACTTAATTGTTCACACTCCTCAAATATGCTATACTGTTGCGTAAGTTATAGAAAGGAATGGGGCATATGGGATAGGCTTTTATCAGCTTAGGTTCGACCTCATCAGTCATACCACCAATTACTTTAAATCCATCGTTTGTACCGTTCTGTTCCGATATAAATGGTGATCGAGCCTAATTACGGGCACAAGGGACTTAACGGTTACCGATGAGGGTGCAAGTGAGGCTTATATTTAAGCAATGTCCTAGTATGTAAAGTAAACGACAATAGACGGGGTGCAGAGTACGTACCCGCGGTGCGGCTCGTAGAGCAGCGAGTAGAGCGCGCCGGCGGCGCACAGCGGGTAGAGCAGGCGCGCCAGGTAGCGCATGGCCTCGCGGTCGGCGCGCGCCGTGCTGCGCTCGCCCGCGTCGGCCGGCGCGCGCCACACGCGCAGCCGCCAGCCCGCGCGCGACACGCGCACGTGCAGCACCACGCTCACCTTCCACGCCTGACGCCGACACACGGGACATTATTACGGCTATTCGTGACACTCCCGTATAGCTAGCTTGACTATCTAATCGATTCGATATTATTCGAAGAATAATACAACGCGACTAATTATTATAGGTATACGAGTTTACGACATAGTATTTTCGTTTTTTTGCTGCCAGCGTTTAAATTAATTATATATCTTTAAAGGTGCTTTTACTTGTTTGATTGGTTAAGTATAAAATTTCTTTTTATTAAAATTATCCGCAACATATTATGAACTCACACATTAGCTATTATAGAAAGGATCTTCCTCCATCTCACATGGGAGCAGAAAGTGGTATAATATATGCTTAATCTTAATGAAATTTAATATTTAAGCAGAGAGAAAAATAGGAATTATCCCTTTAAAACAAGTTTTGTTAAGACATTTTAGGTGAAAAAACATAAATAAATAACAAAATTACCTCTATTACTGCACTGATACCGGCAGGAACAAGAACCAATAATGAAGTTTGTTCATCTAAGAGATAAAAGAAAATGACTAATTGTGAGAATGCACGCCAAATGACAGTCCGAGCGGACAGACCAGCCAAGGACCGCTTACGCTTCCAAAAGGACACATCGTTCTTGAATGCCAAGAAGTCAAATAACAGCTGCAAACAAAAGAAAGTGACAAAGTTAACTAAAATTACATTTCTAAATAAATTAAATACAGAAGTTAAATAAATTTTTTTCATTGCACACATAAACATAATAATAATGTCCTCTGGACTGATATCGACCATGACTGACAATCTCAAGAGAAATAAGCCAACTGTGCAAGACATTATAGTGCAGTGTGTGAGCAAACACAGAAGCACTCTCTATTCCCTCACACTCAAATGCCCATACAATGGCAATCCAACAAGACCGGAAACAGTTCAGGAGCAGGATGGCTTTATGAGCTTCCCGGAGCCTGAGTGTACATACTTCCAACTTCCAGACTCCAGGTGACTACTGAGAATTTTCGACAGAAAAATCCAATAACTTTTTACTGGCCTGACCTCACATTTGAATCCAGGGCCTCCGCTGCCTTATATCTAAACACAAGACCAACGAGGCAGTTTATTTAAAACAATGCCAACAATAAAATGAATATTTAATGATAACTTACATGACAGCTAGCAATTAAGACCGTCGCAGATAACAAATACAGATTGGTATCGGCAAATATTCCCTTAACATCGTCCACATCTTTGTCACTGAAACCTAATCCATGAAGTTGTTCCAATGCAAGACGAACATGCAATGCGAGGCGTAAAGATCCATATGTTGCAGGGGCTACAGTGACTGTCACATTCACTTCTGGTGTGCTGCTGTTCAAGAGTTGCAAATGAGAAATTCGAGATTTTAAAACATTATGCTGAATAATAGGAAGGAATTTTTCATCTCGTATCCTGGAAATAAATTAAAAATTAATCATTAAAATGATGGCTTATATGAGCTTTAAAAATAAGGATCATTCAAGGAATATGAGCAAGAAAATTAATTGTTAATAAATTTAAAAAAAAATTACCTCATAAAAGGATATAATTCAGCAGGTATTTTATGAACAGGCAGTTTTAAGTTATCAGTTAAAATTGCTAATGGTGCAATTGTTGCAATGTGTGAATATGGCTTAAGATTTTTTTCAGTTTTTGGTTTTATTTCTTCGTCCTGAAAAATAAATGTGACAATTATTATTGTCCACTTTATAACTTAAATGTTTCGTACAGCTTTTTAAGTATAATGTATTTTTAGTTTTATTCATGAAATGGCAAATACACTATTAACCAATGATATTATAAGTAAAAAGGTGTAGATAGGTTACAAGCACTCCGTGAGCACTAGTTCGAAATCAGGCTAGTAAACCACCCTTAACCTCAGTATTATGTCACCATTGTCAATGGATAGAAGTCACATAGCGAGTACAATTATAATTAAAAGTGACCCAAAATAACTAAAAATACCGCCATGTGCTATGAGATATTGCACAAATTATTCAAGCAAAACTTCTAAAACTCATGGAATCACATATAATTCGTAAGTTTACTATTTATCTTAATATTTTTCCGAAATCAAATATTATATTCATAAAATATGACATTAGAAATGTATGAATGCAACAAAAGTATACTAATGAACGAGTGCAATAGAGATAGACAGTACTAATCGTCGAGTAAAACACAAACAGTGGTGGCAGTTGGCACATATATAATAAATTTATATGTTTGTTTGATTTATATAAATGAAAATGAATATTAAATTATTAATAATATTATATTACTAAATTGAATTCAAAATATAAATAAATGTTTTTTTCAGTATGTTGTAAAGAAGAATATTTAATTAGGTGTATTAATAAATTTATCATATGTCTAAACACTATTTGTGTTTAGATGTATTAATTAAATTAAATAAAAGAAATTTATTGTTTCTAGATTTCCATCGAATTAACTAAGGTGCATCCAGCGGGTTGATATTGTTCATTTGCTATTAAACTTTTATAAAATAATTGATAGTTTTTATTTACATTTTTTCGATGAATTTTTAGTACTTTTACAAAATGAATTTATGAGTAATCACATTTATAGGCATAAATCCGGGTAAGAAAAAATGTATTGTCTGATAATTTATTCTACGTTGTTTCTTTGACCTGAGTTGATGTACTCTCGCAAATATATTCCTCTCTTTTTCACTCATGATACTTAAATCATGCCACAGTAGTGTTTATATTGTAATATAAAGTTATTTATGTGTGTGTAACAGTGTCATTTTCATAGATTGCATGCTGTGTATGTAACCTATCTACACCTTTTTACTTATAATATAATTGCTATTAACAATTTTTAATGTTTGTTTGGACATATTACCTGAGGTAGATTTACAAATGTATTGCATAAAATCTGTTTACCTTAATTTACCTAAATAGAACTAATTAATCAATAATATATAGGTAATATTAAAACTCACATTGGACTGTAGAAGATTAAATGTAGCAGCTTGTGGTTCAGTGTGTGTTACTAAAGGTAATGTGTGTACAGACTCCGTACGAAATATGTCAACAAAATCGTCGTAAAGCCGTTTTTCATCAAGTAGAACCGCATGCATGAATAATGTTCCATTATTACGAGTCTTTCGAGGTATTTTCAGTGTCACAACCCTACAATAGTACATTAGGTTAGATGTATTTATGACTCAATACTAAACGATAATATTGAAATTTCACTTACACTTCTGCTTCATTCCGATAGTCAAATTTTAGGGAAGTATGCACTTTATTTACAGAAGCCTCATATATTCCATTTCTATAAGGATACTCCTTAACGGAAGTATATAAGACCAGATGCTGTACTGGATTTGATGCTAAATAATTGGAAAAACATCTTTCGCCACGACTACATTCCGGTGGAATAAAAATTTCGGCTAATGTCCAAATTGTATTAATTACATATCCTGCAAAAATTAATGACAAAATTAAAGAAATTGAAATATACTTCATTCTTTTATCGTTTTATTTAATAGTTCAGTAAAACTATAATTTTTACACAGGCTTATCACGATATCCAGACATTATTCAATAGTAAAATAGAAACTCAAGCTATTTAAGACATTGACATTTTTGTCAATTTTGACATATTAAATAAGACGGTGATTTGCCAGATTTATTTAACCAAAACCGAAAAACAACGTGGATTATATATATTTTTTGTTAATTAAATACAATTAAAATATGTAAAATATAACTTCTTAAATTGATTGAATTAAAAATATTTTTTTTATATATAATTCAAAATAAATATTTTCTAATATTGCAATATATTTTTGTTTTTTTACACCATGCAATACTAAGTTTAACAAAGTCGACGGCGTAGGAACGTAATAAATCGGTGTCTCCAAGGAAATAATATTGATATTTTATGTTTTTTTATTAAATTTTGAGGGTAAGTTTCTCACAGTCCGTGCGTTATTATGTATTGACCTTTTTGATTTTCCGAATAACGTATGGTGTATGTGGCAAAGTGTTTTGACAGTTGTCAGAGGTGTTTGATATTTTGTTTATATTTCAGAATGAGGGATGTATTGCTCAATTTTTGAAGATTGATTTATTACGAAGGACGTTCAACGACATAAAAAAAATGTTAAGAAATCAGTGCATAACATATCCTATACAAGGTAGCCATGGATCCTAAAGAATTAAGGGCCAACGCACCACTCAGTATAAGCCTAAGTGATGACAGTACTAAATATGTCCACAGCAGTCCATCGCTGCCAGGTAACAAAAACAAATCATATCATGAAATGGGATCAAACTCAATGGGTAAGGTGGATGCGACGGCCGCACGGCCGTGCGCTATTATTGGACCCGATCGGGTGCTCAGTCAAACCTCTAGTGACGTTTATTTAAAAAAAGCGGCAGTTGAACCTTGGTCTTGTTCAGATAATAGCTACCGTCAACCACCTGATTACCCAAATAAGTTGTCCGAATATCCACCTATCAGGAACATATCACCAAGACAAACATTCCAAGAAAATATGCAGCGGATAATGGTTCCGCCTACGTATAATTCCAATAAAAATAGTGATGAAAGTAGTTTAAAACATACAAAGTTAAATATGCCGCAAGAGGCTAAATACTGTGATGTGCCTTATAATATTAACTCTGTGACCAATGAACTTAAAAGTGTTAGAAATCCTGACATTCCTATGTCAAGTGTTAATCCTGCTTATAATAGAGCTGTACCACATTATGGATGGCCTGCTGGTGTTAGTATTCGGCCTCCGAGACCTTATGGTGCTCCTGAAATTTATCATTATCAAGAATATCCCAGTAGTGGTGGTCCTAGACCTGTGACAATACCACATTCTCACAGGGTACATCGTGAAGAAGCTGCTCAAGTGTATTCAGAACGTTTTTATCAAGAAGCTAATATACGGTTTAAGCCATACCCTGTTTTGAAAGAAAAGCATCCACAAACAAGGTATGATTATATAAATAATTACCAAAACACTTTTCATCCACCTGTTTCATTCCCACCACACAAGTATGATTTACAGAAATCAATGCACCCGCATCCATATCCGGTCTATTCCCAAGTACCATTAAAATACTTGGATAGGAGAGTCCATGAATCCTTTGTAGATGGTTACCAAAGATCTAATCAACAACCAAATTTTAATCCACAATTTCATAATCAAGTTATTCACCCTCCTTATGGTCCAACATCTGGGAATTGCATACAAAATAAGTCTTTTAATGATTTGTCAGCTAAAGCTATGGCTGCTAATAAGTTGCCATTTGAAGCTAATAACAAAATTTATCTTGAATTAGATACTTCTCGTAACAAAGGTTACCCAATTCCGGAGAATGTTTATTATAATGAAATGAATCAGCATATGAGGAGTGAAATTTTATTACCAAATCACTCTACAATAAATATGCATTCTATGCCACAACATCAAATCTATAGAAGAGAGAATATACCTTTAAAACATTATGAATATAATGTTCATCATAGAAATTTAGATCAGTCGGTAAATTTAAATTATTCAATACCGAGACTGCCTTTACAATTTTCACCAAACACTGTTGCGATTTCTCCTTCTGACTCAAACACTAGTAACGATACCGCACATACTGTAGGAACAGGCCAAGAGGACTGTGGGTATGTAAGCCAATCATCAACTAATAGTGTAAGAAGTTTAGATGCATCCAATTTATCATCTCCTAAAGACAGGTATAGGAGACATGACTACAACATGCACACAATTCCTCGAAATGTCTTACATATTAATGGTTCTGAAAAAAATTCTAAAAATAAAACAAACTCATCAAGCAAAAAAAACATTGATGTGAGACAATTTTTACAAATGTGGAATGAAGGCGAAGATGAGGCAAGTGAATCTAATAAAGAGATTGTGACACAAATTCATCCAAGTAACTTTTCGCTACCGTCTAAAACAAGTAATAATCAGGAACAACTCTATGTTCTTGGATTAGTTAATGTACCTAGCGAAGAACTTAGTAAATACGAACATATACAAAAAATTTCAAAACTTCCAGAAAATATAAAAGGTTATAACAATATAGAATTATTGAATCAATATGAGGAACTTTTAGAATCACCAGTAAACAATAACTATAAAAATATTTCAAAAGTACTTAAAGATCACAACTCTTTGTCCAAAAGACAAAATGACAAAGAAATTGTTACATTACCTCGGCCAGTTTCTCCTTTAGATGTAGAAGCAAAAATTAGCCAGTCTGTTATTCATAAAGAAGTAGGTTGTAACTTTGAAATTAAACCATGTAGTCCCGAAATGTTAAATGCAGAAGTTGCAACACCAATACAGAGTATATTAGGAGAAAGAATAATTGAAAAAGTTGCTAACCCAATAACAAATACATCCAAGTCACCAAGGTTGTCAATGAATGATGACAATAAAAATCATAATAATATTAAAATTGGAAGCTGCGATATGATTAATAAACAATATGCTGTTAATAACTATGCTAATGGTATAAAAAACAACAATTATAATGTACAAGATTTTGACAGCAATTCTGGCATATGCTTAGCTTCTCTACCGAGATTAGATAATGACATTGAGCTTAATTTTCCTGAAATAAATCAACAATTTATAAAAGCAAATAAAATTGAATCTGATGCACACCTGCTTCAAAAGGATTTACCGCATTTGAGTTTGGACCCAGGCACCCATGAAAAAACCAATTTCCAACAACACTTATCACCACAATTTGGCTTGAGTTCTACACCAGAAAAAGAATTTTCCAAATTAAGTAAATATAGAAAGAGTAAAAAATGCGATTTAGTACCTAAAGAAGATGTTCGAGAGAAAAGCAATGTAGGTACAGCGCAGCTGCGAATAGACAGTGTAATTATAAAAAATCCAGATACTAAATTACCCGAAGATGCTAATATCTCTTCCTATAATTCAAATATCAATTTGAGTGAGAATGTTGATAATAGCTATAGTGCGAATCCAAATTCAGAACGCCTTTTCTCTTCTATGAGTCCTGAAAACAGTGAAAGTAACAAACTGTTGTCTTTTGAAACAGCTATTGATTTTAGCCTAAATAAAACTGAAGAAACGAAGTCGTTCGATTGTAATGTGACGTGTAATGATGAACCCCATTACTTTTGTGACAGTGAAAATATAAATTTCACTCCTGATACAGTAATTGACAAAGAAAGTATTGCAAAAGACCAACCTGTTGAACTAAAAATAAATGAGGTAAAAGAAATGGAAACCATGGAAGATGTTATTAACAACCAGTCAATAGAATATTCGAAAATTGAAGTAAGTGACAATAACGCATTGGTAAATTATGATATGATAAATGACCCAATCAAAGAAAATAGTATCCCTGTCATAAAAAATATTTCAAGTTTGTCTGAAATCGAAGAGTATGTTAAGGTACAGCAAAATAGTACATCTAGTACAATCCAAGCTGGCGACTGCTTATCTGAAACTTCCACTGTATTGGAATCAGTTGACGAAGAAAGTTTAAAAAATAATGAAATATTTACAACAATTCCTGATGTAGTTGTTAACAAAGTTGATCCTTATCTTGACAAAAATTTATGTGTCGAATTTGAAACGACATTAAACTCCGATTTGAAAGAAATTGAAAGTAAAAGTGATACAAATAACACAAACAAAGATAAATGTGATGAAGAAGAAAAACGTCACGATATATCCGAAACTAGTATAGAATCAAACGAGACATACGGAATTTTTAGTGAGAGAGAAATATTAACTGAAAAGGATAACAATATTAACGGAGTTAAAGACAACAGAACAGTAGAAACTGTACTTAGTAAGGACATGAAAAACGAAATTGATGAAGAATCTATTTTACATTGTGCAACGTCTATAGAAGACAACAAAGAATTAGACTTAAGTAAAGATTTTGATGAAATAAAAGAAATTGTTGATAGTACTGAAACTAAAAATTCTGTAGACAGAAAATTCTTATTGCCAGCTAATGCAGATGAAAAACACAAGATAAATGAATTAGAATGTATAAATGAAGAGCTTGACCAGTTGAATTATAACGCCATACCAAAAGTAGAAGATTCTTTTAAAAAATGTAGCCAAGAGACGATCATGATTGAGGTGTCATGCACATCAGATTCAGCCAGTACATCAGAATCTAGTAATAACTGTGAAAATGATTATTTGCCGCTAAATAGTGTTGACTTAAAAACTTCAGAAAAGACTGATGAACTTTCAAATCATAATCAAGACAAAAGTTACATTAAAAAAGAATCAGTAAAATGTACAAAATATAATATTGAAAACCTAAAAAATAATGACGAACTAAGCGCTAGTAAGGAAAATGAAAGTCTTAAAAATGATATTGTTGAGTTAAATAGTAAGCTGAATATAACTAAAACAATGGAAAGTCCAAATAAGAAAGAAAATTACTATCATATTGCCAAAGAACTCTTTTCGTCTAGGATACAGAAACTTCTTATATTTAATGAAGGAATTTGCAAAAACGTACCAAATAATGCTTTTGAAACCGTAATAGAGGAATTAATCAAAGAAGATACCTCAAAACAAATAAACGATAATGATAGGAGAGAAAACCAAGATATAGAAGTAAATAATGCAGTACAAAATGGTTTCTCTGAAAATCATGTAAACGATGATCAAAACACTTATTGTGGACCCATTAAAACTCAAGCTATCGATGAATATGATGAAAGTGTTTTGACAAAAGATTTCAAAAAAAGTTCTGACGAAGAAATATTTCTTAACGAAGAAAACGGTTCAAAAACCACTAATTGCACCCCTCTATTACGACGAAATGTTTTGAAAAGATCTTTGTCGGAATCTGCATTAGAAGATTACGGAGATAATGAAAATATTTCATTATTTGCGCCCAACAAACGTAAAAAAAGAAATCATAAAATTATAAATCCTGTGATTTCTGAAGACTTATGTAATATTATACAAAGTAACCGGAGAAATTCGATATCAACTTTTTACAATGAAGATAACGTATTTATATTTATAGACAATGATTTAATTATAACCGAAGAACAGGAAACAGACAAAATGTACTACACAGAAATATCTGATGAATTATCAAATAATATTACGCGAAATGATTCTTCGAATGATAATAATTCAACTTCTATTTTAAACACTGAAATGGTTACAGTTGAGACAAATCTACTCAGTGAATATTCGAATAATTCGGATCTTATTGAAGAAAAACCTGTTGAAGAGACATGGGTAGAAGACGTAGCTTGTATAGAGACAGTAGTAAGTGACGACGTAGCTGCTGATATTGATTACGAAGATATGTCACCAAAGAATAATAATATAGACGATGAAACTATTAGCGATGACTCTGCTATATTTTGTGATAGTAAACATATAGACAAAATAAAAAACATATATGGTAGCAATATGTGTAATAATGATACACAAATATTGCAAACCTTATATATGACCCCACAAATGAATGTAAACAAAACTCTCGTTGATATAGAATCTCAAAGCTCAGTTATATATCAAGACTGTAATGAGGCATTAGACCATACATTAGAAAATAATTATTATCTTGATAAATCTGAAGAAGAGATTCTTAATTACAACAATTGCGATGTTATAAATGAAAAAGAGATTAGTGGAGAAGAATCAACTATCACAAAAATAAAACAAAATGAAGAGTTGAACGACTTTTACGTTAATAGTGAAAATGAGGATAAAGAAAAATGCACAGTGCACTCATGCGAATCACATAATGATTATATGAGTTCGAAAAATGTTACCTCGAGTTATTCAAATTCAAGTTCACCTGAAGTCTCCTCTACGACATCGGAGGAGAAAAATTCGAGCATTTTATTAAAAATTACAAATCATAATGGGTCTAGAGTGGCAAAAATTAATGACATAGGATCATTGGATAGATTGAGTTATAAACTCACTGAAAAAAAGGAGTATCAGAACTATAACACTAATTTTAGTACGTCAGGAACATTAATTACAAAAGCTGCTCAAAAATATATACCACCTTTAAAAGAAACCATACGCGATCTCAAAATTAAACTCACTTTACCTCAACATCGTCTTCATACACTGAAACAGCTCCAAATATCCAAAGTGGAACCAAAGATAGATAATATAATAAAATATATTAATAATAATGCAAAACAAGAAATACCAAAAAAACAGAAACCAAAATTCGAAGATGTTCTAAAAAGTATAGATGAAATTCAATTTAAAAAACATAAAGATAAAATTAAAAGAGGAAAGAATGGAATACCTAAAGTAGTTATAAAAAAAAATGAAGACGGTGCACATTATGCCAGCAGCAAGAGATTCGATAACAAAGAAACATATAACCCGGATCTAACAGGTAGAAAATGGCAACCTTGGGTGTTCCTTGAAAAAAATAATTTCATTGATAAAATGGCGATTAAGAAAAAAGTGAACGCCGTGTATTGCCATCGTAAAAATAATTACGTATTAGCGGAAAAGTTTCGAAAATATAAATCAATTTATAATGCTAACTTTGTCATAACCCAACCCACCTCTGACAATTCAACAAAGGGAACCTTGAAATATACAATTAGATTAAAGCACAAATGAATAATATTTATGCACTTCCCTGACTTGGACACATGATTTAAAAGCCGTCCTGGCTGTTCCTAATGATACATCCCACCACAAAACGGTCATTAAGTCTATCAAATACATTCCTCTATTGCATCAAAGATTTATATTTATAGTTACCCATATAAGTTCGCTACTTAGATTTATTTAATTTATTATTAAACAAAGCCAAAATGTAAAACGAAGTGATAAATATAGTGAATGGTTACAATAATCACGAAACCTGATCAGATCTGTAATTTGTTGATTTGTTAAAATTCTATTGTTTTGTTACTTCTCTCATTCCTTTTTTTTTAAATATAATTAATCGCAAATTAAAATTTTATTTCCTATTATTTTTATTATTGTTATAATGTTTAACGTTAACGCACGGTAGCCATAATGAGTATTATTAATATTGTTCATTTTTTAAATCGTAAATATTTAGTAAGTAAGTATTTTTGAAATTGTAAATAGATAAGATAATTGTGTTATGTAATAAGTTTTATTGAAAACATAATATATTTTTTCTTTGAGAAAACTGCATTACTCAGTTGTTGATAAAGAGTATTGTGCGATTATTAAAAAAAAAAACTTTTCTAGATTTGATATAATTTACATTGCTCACGTAAATTTAAGCTCACAAAAATTTTGATGTTAAATAAAGACGGAATAGAGATTTCGTCTAAAGTACAAAAATTCGCAGACAGTAAATATTGTGAACTAAAGTTATGTATTTTCTCACGATCGTTGCACAGTATACGACAAAAGTTTTAACGTTTTTAAAACCGTTTGTATGTGATTTGTGAATCATCGTTTGTCGTGAGTTAAAAATTTGAAGTATGTCCTCAATGTCATATGTATTGTATTTTAATGTACATTTAAATGTATGTGTAAATATTGTATCCCTTTCCGTAGACATAAAAATATGTCTACGATGTTTGCGTGATTTGCTAAAAAAGTTTGTTTTAATTAACCAAATACTCAACAATTTCTTTGTTCGTTGGTTTTGAAGATTTCTCTTCAACCAGTTGGGAACTAAATAGATAAATAGAAAAACACGAAGTGCCTGTTAACTAATGTTATGAAAACGATATAAAATAATTCTTATAAAGATATTTATTTAAAACCAAATTAATATTTACATTATTCGTTATCATGTAATAGAATTATTATTTTATCTAAAGACATATTTAAATAAGTATTATGTATATTATTTAAGTTCTACAGTGCCTTCCAAAATATGAATAATAAATTCATACGAAATGATAAAAGTAACACTAATTTTTTTTTTGTTTTTTTTTTTTATCATTATGATAATTAATTAACCTGTAAATTTTAAACCTGATTAAAATAATGTGTTTGCTCATAAAACTTCATATTTTTTTGTAAGGTGCTTCGAAAATGAAGATTTAAAATTTTAAAAAGTTCTATGAGTCACGTGATCTCAAGGAAGCTCCGTTCAATGTTTTGGTACACGAGTGCCTCAATCATGTTTCTATAAAATAATATTTTTATATTATATACAGGGTGTTATTTAAATATACCAAAAATGTGCTTTTATGTGCAAGTGTTGCCTTCGTAGATGTAATTAATAAGAAAATAATTGTAAGTCGAGTTTAATTTAAGAACTGTTTGTATGTTGGATACGACTGTTTTAATTTATGATAGATTTTATACTATTATTATTTAATAAGGTGGGTATTCGTAGAGTGTAAGCAAGTTACTAATTGTAATACAAAATGTACAAAGATATTGCTAACTAAACATATGACTTTAATTAATTTCAGTTGTGTATGTTTTAGCAATTTTAACATGTATTTTTTATAAAAAAAAATTAATAAAACAATAAACATTATTATTTGGAGGCTAAAATATGTTAGCATAAATTAAATGAGTCCTAATGACTGATTAAGGGTGTATTTATTGCGAAATTCAATGATCTTTTGTTTCTTAGTATGTTTGTTACGCACCATTGAGTGGATTGTTGAGTTTTCTGCACTTGTTGGGAATTTGTTATTGAATAAATATTTTACTGTGGTTGAAGCACTTTAATTAAGGGTAACGGTTATACCTAATTTTAATTAATATTAAGTATTCGTTCGACGTTTAATGTTAAAGCATATCTCGTTATGCCAGTAACGCACGTGATGGTGTGTACGTGTTATACGTTATATTATCACTGTTGCTCCACATATACATAATATCAAGTGAACGGTGAGCGAGGGATTCATTTTAATTGAAATATTGTTTTCGAGTGGTACCTAGTTTTGAAAATTGTTTATAATTGACCAAATAAATGTGTTCTAAATAAAATAAAAAACAGCAATGTTTTATTCGTATTGATCCTTTATTTGTTTAATTTATACAGGTATGTTTACTTTGACAGCTTCCTGCCGTATTGCGCTGATAAGTTCTTGGTTAATCAGAAACACGAAGCGAAGTCCCGCGATCTGTAAATAAGTGGATATGTAAAAATTGTTGATACGTACACCAAGCTTATATGCGAGATTTTTTTTTGTCATTTAAATAACAGCTATCAAATATTATTCATATATTAATCCTCAAAAAAAAACCAAGAGTAGATAGATACAATGGCCAGTAGAACATATTATGTATATGTATTCATTTCAAATTCTTTGATTACATATTATAAATCGGTTGGTTATTATGGTATTACTTTTCATTTGAGTAAAAATATTGAAATGTACAAAAAAAATTTAAAACTACCCTAGTTTTGTCTGTTTTTCGAATTATTGCAAATACTTTGTTCGATTGGCAACGATTTATACAAAAGTGAACATATCGTTTCAACTTTCATGAGACAGAGTATCAGTGTTCGATGATTTTAGAGGACCATCTGAGCACTGGGTACCACTGATCATTTATTCTACCGTCAAACATAATCGATGGGTAATGGTAACTTATAACCAGGTATGCTTTTCTAAAATACACTTGTAAAAGTCAGCTCTTGTTTTTCAACACAATCATTTTCGTTACGAAATCGCGTTAATATATAATTTCCACTTTCCCGCATTTCGTGTTTTCGTGTAAGATTAGACATTAAACCTTATGTTTCATGTGGATTGTTGAATAGTAACTGATAAATGGGAAACGTAAATGTATACATTTTCAGCTGGAGTGTAAAAGAAGTATCATATTGAGCTCCTAGTTTATGTTCATGATCATTTTATTTTATTTATTTCAATACGGGAAACAAACAGTAGAATTAAAACATACAATTAATAAGGATAGCATAATATACATATACTAATAAAGTTTCCAAATACATTTAATACATTAACAGAGCAAAAAAGCACCCATTAATAAATAAAAAAATGATAAATATTTCAACTACAAAACAAAGTACTAATACCGAAGAAACCTAAAATTGGAAATTGATACTAAAGATTAAACAATTATATAAAATCATACCTCAATAACACTGTTGTGATTGAGTTTCACTTTGTTCCCCTGTAGTACCGGTCGGCCGTCGACGAAAATCGGTCGTTTTCCCTCCGACGACATGAAGAAGTCTCCGCTATTGCGCAACCGAATAGTCGCTTGTTTCCTGGACACCTTCGCCGCTGGACCTTCCAGGCTCAGGTCCACATCGATGGTATGGTCTCTGGTGCTCCGGCCGACCGCAATCTTGCGAAACAAAAAAAAAACACTAAAACCACTATACCATATATAGCAAATGAAAAACATATATAAACACTTTTTAAATTTTAAAATAACTATTTATAATTACTAGAAATGAAATAACAACCTATTATATCGATATATTTCATCGTAGATGATTTTAAACTCAAGTATCAGCACGACAAACTGTTTATCCTATTTAACATAATGTTTGACCGGTACAAATACGCGACAAATTATTTTATTATACATAATATGTTAACAGCAAGGTCGAGGAAAGATCACTGTACTGATATAACCATAATAATACAACTATGTACAATGTATCGCTGATAAAAATAAATACAGTTGCACGTTAAATACATAACAATTTCTATTTCGTACGAACAGACGGAACCGTTACATGACCGCCAAAATACTAAAATACTAACAATGTATATAAGTACAGGATTTACGGGATATTAACATGTTAAGTGAAACGCACTAACCACGAATATTATAATTGAAAACGGAAAGACGTCACACTATATACTTTATATGTAAACTGAACAAGTATGTAGTATTTAACCTTTAGTAATACTTAATATTTATGACTTACGAATACGTTTTACGTACATAATCTGTTTCAAATTAATACGCGATGTTTTCCATTTTAATTGACCTCGATCGATCATTACGTTGTCGATAATATTCATGAAATTAATTTAAATAATACATTTGTTAAATAAACATCCATCAGTGGAAACTCATTGTAGCTAAGGAGTAATAGTGGAAAATATAGTGTTATAATTGAATTACAGTTAAAAGTAAATGAAAGTATAAGGTTAGTAGTAAGAGTAAACTTAACAACCACAATTTATAAAACAAACTGACAATCAGATCTTTATTTATTTTCATCTTAACTCTTTTTCACCATAACGGAGGGATTTTTTTCAAAATATCCATAAGAATAATCAATCATGGTTATGGTTTACACAGTGTGTAAGTTACATCGAATGGATTTGACAGATTTAGTCGTCCAATCCTCTTCGAAAATGCAGGCATGTTGATTCCCTGCGATGTTAGTGGCGCTTGGTTGAGGTGCATAATTGCTTAATTGATGGATGAGCTTAACAAAAGTTTCAGTCAGCTCTTAGCACACCATAGCATGAAGAATTATATTCCACTTTACCTTAACCACACATACCGCAGCATGTCCAGAAATATTATACAAATGAAAGTTTCGCCAAAATCAGCTTGTAACTTTAATATTAATGGGAATTTGTAGCCAAGGCGGAAAATTCGCTGGTAAACTGGGGGTAGGGACTAATTTGGTTTTGTTAAGTTTTGACTTCCATGAGATAGTTTTATAAGAATGGCACACAAATATATACCATCCTTATCCATTATCCGCTCAAATCTTCATCTTGGTATGTGTGATGGAGTTTAATAACAATTTTAAAACCAAAAAAACAGGTTTTTCCTCTGCCACAATCACAAATGTTGGTTGTCATGGTGAATCATTTTTTTCTTTTAACTGAAGTTGACCCTTGTTATGTATGAAATTAAGGAGAGTGAGAACATTCCAAGGAATCAAGCTATTATATCACGGCTTTGACAATGACCCTCCGACATAGATAAGTCACAATTACCACGATAGTATTAAAAAAAAACCGGTAAACTCAAGTTCGTTTATTTAATAATGTAAGTAGTACGAACCGTTATCAAATTTTTAATTTACGAAACAATCGATTATGATAAAAAAATTAAACGTAATCGCCGTTTAAGTTTTTTATCATAAATTAATTAAAATGTCGTTCTAAAAACAAAATAAAAAAAAAAACAGATACAGTATTTTTATCTTAATATTAAATATAAAACCATTACTGTGCTCCTCCGAAGTCGAAGCGAGAAACTAGTTCAGAAATAAGGAAAAAAAAACGGAATAAAAACATTTTTGTGTTCGACGGTACTGTTTAATAACTTCTCATTTATAATTTTAAAACAAACAAGATAGTGTTGACGCGCCAATGCCGCTGATAACGTTATCAGTAGATACGTGTAACTAATTGTGGTCGGCGCTCGTACTATCGGAATAATGTACACATTTACAGTGCAGTAAGCTCGTATATTTAAAACATTTAGTATTACATCATCAAGATAATGTCAAAAAAATTTACTTGTTAAATAACGTAGTGGATTGTGGATGTAAGATATCGGTCGTGCAATTATGAACAGTGGTAGAAATAACACATTTTGAAATTCGTAAAATAAAAAGGCGCGAACATATCAGGAATATTCTGGAACGAAGTAAAGAGTGTGTAAATTTTTTTGTTACTTAAGCGTGTTTACCTTTCAAAAACATTCGACATTCTTGTGTTATATATTAAGTCGTAAAAAAAGAACGTATTAAAACGATTTTTATGATTGTTTTTACATATTATATGTGATTATTTTCAAATTCTATTAAATTTAACCATGTTTTTTTCGGTTATAGACACGATTCATATATAAATAAGAAAAAGAATTTCTTCTGAGAAGGGTATTACTATTGAACTGGTACATACTTTTCAATAACCTTATATACCTTTTCGCAGAATATAACACGAATTCGTCTATATAACGTATCACGTATGGGTCGAGTTGCGAGTGCCATTGTTTCCTACACAACAGATTTGCTGAAGTTTTTTTTAATCGAAAACAAAATGTTATTATAATCTATAATTACGATCGAATTTGTTTTAAGATCGTATCGTGCAAATCAATTACGTTCAATAAATTACTTTGCATTTTAATTTGTGTTCGGAATTTCTAAAAACAAATTGTGCTAATGTCGTTAAAATGTTTTAAATAAGTAATATACAAAACTTGGTGATAGGGCTTTGTAAGTTTGGTTCGACACCACCAACTCATGGCATATTCAACCGCCAAACAGTAGGTAATACTTGGTATTGTAGTGTTCCAGTTTAAAGCGTGACTGAGCCAGTATAACAATAGGCAAAAGGAACATAAGATCTTAGTTTCCAAGGTTGGCGGCACATCGGTAATGTTAAGTATGATTACTATTTCTGAAAGTGCCAATGTATATGGGCAGCACCGACTTCGGCCACTGCGGTCAATCTCAAGAGAGATTAGCCAGCTGCGTGTTTGCGTTATTTGCGCATGTGCACTCTCTATTTTCTAACTCTCATATTCCGATGGGACGGCAATCAGACACGACCGGAAAGAGTTCAGTTGCAAGACCATCCGCTTTACGTGCTTTCCGAGGCACGGGATATTCTTCCAGACGGATGACATCGTGAGAATTTTCGACAGAAAATCTCAAACTTTTTATTGGCTCAACCTGGGATTTGAATGGGATAAGTCTATATAATATTTCAGCAGCTGTTTGCTCACTTTAGAAAAGAGCATGTCATCGTGTTCGTTAACGAGCAAATCAATTCAAGCTCTTACATTAACCTTACACACACCATAGCACCTATTTTTGCCATGGCTTTTAGGTGCATTAAGAGATTCATTCGCCATTATAACGTAGGATGGATTTATTATAATAACAATATATAATAAAAATGCAGTGCTTTGACACTTATATATTATATAATTCCGGTAATATTTCTTAAATTGTCTTCACTTTTAAAAGTTTTAATAAAACCGGGCAATCATTTTAAACTGGCTGTTATTTTATTCTCAGTATAATATATTTAATATTATTTTTACAATGCACGTTATAAAAACCTGGTAACATGACTTAATTAACATATTTTTATGCGATAAGCGTGTGACAACGCCTGCGCCCGCGCCGTGCGGTCGCATAAAGCGACTTATGTAATGATTTAGCTAATTAGTCTCGCTTCGATTATGAAGACTTTATTACCTATAGAAATAGTTATCGAAATTTGAACTTCACACAAGATAAGTAAATGTTGATCGAGAATTAAACGAATCATGTTGATCACATTTGTGAATATATTAATGACAGAAGTCTTAGCACGAATAGGTAATAAATATATTGGCAAATTACCTTTATACTCTCAGTACGAGAAAGATAAAAAGGTTGAGGCAAAAAGATTAGCGCATTGAGCGCATTACTAACTTGGGCCTCTTGATTCATTTGAGAACGCAAATTAGATATAGGTACAATGTACATACATATTCGTATATATCAATCTATAAATAATAATTCTTACACATATACACATTTTTCTAGATTCAATAATGGACGAGAATACTTTAGGTTGATACAATGAATGGGATGCAAATTTATATATTATAATAGTAATTATATATAATAATAGTAATTATATATAATAATAAGTAATTATAATATATACAGTTACAGTAGTATTTAAAAGTTTCGGGCCATCCTATATATTATAAACATGGCAAAAAAATCGATGGTGAAAAAAATATAAACGATCAATTATAACAGATATTCACTTATATTTGACCATACCGTGTTATATACATTGATTTTACTTTCAAATAATTATTGTTCAACATTTTATTATTATTAATTGTGCAAAAGTATCGGGCCAATACTACTACCTAAAAAAAAAGGAGAAGTGGGGTCAAATTTCTTGTACTCCTTCACTCGACTCAATACTTTGTTGCCATGCCATGAGCAGCAACGACTGCAGCGCACCGACGAGGCATTCGTTCTTTTGCCAATTTTTCCTACTCTTGTCGCAAATCGTTCCACAATTCTGTCTTGTTGGAGTGATTTTTCGTTCCAAGACGGACCTTCAGTCTTGAGTCTTGACAAGTGTTCGGTGGGATTTAAGTCTGCGAATTGCGATTGCCAGGCTAGGAGACGGACTTTTCAGCTCTGAAGAAAATTTTCCACCAGACGCGAAGTGTATTTTGGATGGTTCTCTTGTTGAAAAATCCATCCACGAGGCAAATTTTTCGTTGCAAATGAAAGCATGTAATCTAGCAGAATGTTCTTGTACATTGCAGCGTTCATATTGAATTTCCACATGAGGACCAACACTATTAGCAAAAAAAGCTCCTCAAACTTTGATGTACCCACCACCGTGTTTAACAGTAGGAGTTTGATACCTTACATTATATCACGTACCTGTTGGACTTCTTACGTACTTCTGACTATCATTTCCTGACAATTGAAATTTCGTTTCATCAGAAACTTCTTACCGCCGATCTGAAGCCATCTGATGTTTATATTTTTTGGGCGAAGTCCAAGCTTCTTATTATTTTTGGTAATTAATGGTTTCTTAACGCCAATACGTCCAATCAGTTCTACAGCCTTCAGACGTTGAGACACCGTACTCCGACTAACATCGGCTACATCTTCATTTCGTAATTTCCAAGAAACGTCGGCTGCGATTTTTCGCGGATCCACAACACACTTCCTTCGATATAATTTTGTCGACACGATTCGAAGTTTTTCGCAGCCTACCGTTTCGTTTTTTATGTTCTGTGTATATTCAAACTCTCCCATATATTTCAGACAGTGACCGAGTGGAGAAAACACATTTTATTATCAATCCAATGGAAAAATCAGGGTGGCCTGAAACTTTTGCACGCCACTCTATAATAGTATCGGGCCCATAGTAGTAAAATTCTTACTGTCGAAACTCGAAACTCACCGCAGAAAACGTTCGTGAAATGTCATAATCCGATGGGTTAAAGAGTTAAAAAACACAAATGTTTGGTATGTATCTAGTTATATAATTTAATGTAAACACAAACATGACGATAATAAACGCAATTTTTCTTAATTAACAGTTTACTATTTTACATAAAATAAATAGTTTAAGTAAGAGACGATGTTTTAACGAACGAAAATTAAATCAGTTTGCACGAACAGATGCTTTTACAAGTATACTATATAATTATATATATTAAAAAGTACCAAAAACAAACACTGGGAACCACGAAACGCGGAGTATAGTAATAAAGACAAAAAGATCTAAATATAAAATAATATATTATTTTAAAATAACAAAAAAAACCGTCTAAACTACATGCGTAATTTATAATAATGACGTCAAGGACTGTGATTTTGGAATAATTCGAGTGACCTCCTACCGTGTCCAAATAATTATATACACCTTCACGGTTCCATTTTTGGTACCGCAAGCACGTGAACACTCAAGATTGCTTACGACATTATTATCAAGAGGATAAATATATGATTTAAAACATTATCTTTTAGTGCGTTTCCAACGAAAAAGTCAACAATTATTTTTATTAGAAACTAACGCTTTACCTGAGGTTTCACCCGCTTAGTTCCCGTTCCTATGGGAATATTGGGACAAGACGTAGCCTAAATAGCCCGCTGATAATGTAGCTTTCGATTGATGAAATAACTTTGAAAACGGTCTAGTGGTTAAGGCGTGAAAGCGTAACAAACAAACAAACAAACTCACTTTCGCATTTATAATATTAGTTAGGATTAGGATTTAATAACGTCAATGATGCTATATCTCTTCAAAAGGACTTAGATACTCTTTCCAGATGGTGCACTAATAATCATATGACGCTAAATATAGAAAAGTGCTTTGTAATAAGCTTTACACTGAAAAGATCGAAAAAAGTACTTTTTGATTACACTATAAACGGAAACATACTTTCACGCAAATCCACCGCAAAAGACCTGGGAGTTATGTTTGACGAAAAACTTTCTTTTAGGGATCATTACGAGTACATAATTAACAAGAGTAACAGATTGTGTGGATTCATAAGCAGGTGCACTAAAAGTTTTAAAAGGCCAAAAACTACTATACATCTTTACTGTTCCATAGTTCGCAGTATTTTAGAATATAACTCGGTTATATGGTCACCTAACTATGCCACTCACTGTGAAAAGGTAGAAGCCGTACAGAAAAGGTTTTTACGATTGCTCAGTTTTCGCTATCAGTACGGACGTAAACTCGAATGCTACAATGACAGGCTTAGTCATTTTAAATTGCAAACACTAGAAATGCGTCGTGACTGCAATAACTTAGTATATTTGCATAAAATAATACACGGTGTTATTGATTCACCCTTGCTTTTAAGATCCATCAACATAAACACTAACTTTAAATTCCGACACCCTAGAATATTTACCCTGGACGCATACAATAACAACATATCATATCATAATCCTATCGGTCGTATGTGTCGCGCATATAACAAAATTTTTCTCGAAAAAGACGCGGATGATGGTATTGACATTTTCAACAATAACCTAAATCTATTTAGAAAACAATTGGTTTCAATATTTTCAATTAACAACAAATAATAGTGATTAAATCTATTTTCTTATTCATTATTTAGTTCCTCATTTCAACATTTCATAATTTAATTTTATTTTTCATTGTCATAACTTGTTCATATTTTTCTGTATAATTTTTTCTTTTCATTTATTGTAAACGTTTTTTGTAAAGTGTACAATTTATTCTTAAGTGCTGATGTTATTTGATTTTTATAAGTGAAATAATTCGTCTACAATCTGTGTTCACATAGTTGTTGGGTTATAACTTAGCTTGCTTATAATGTTTACTTATATATTAAATGTGTCTTTAGTTATAATCTGTTTTGTGGACCATAAATAAATAAATAAATAAATAAATTACATACAAGTATTCACTATGTAGGTATTGTGGAAATTTTAAAGGAAAATAAGCAACTTGCGTGTTGTCAAAATGATATTGATTGAACGCCAACCAAAAACGGATGACATGTAAAATTGTTGGTGACTTTCTAAAAAAAAATAAACATACAGACGAATTGATAACCTCCTCCTTTTTTTGACTACTACTACAAGGACAGCTCAAGAACAACCAAGTAAAGCTATATTATTAAATGCTGTATTTATTATTATTAGTGGATATTATCATTATAGTTGTTAGTCGATGACGATTAGTTGATTTTTTCATGTGTTATATATTTGAATACAAATATATATATTTAGTATCCACTGTATCACACGTCATTACGACGTAATCGTCGGGGTTTTTTAAATAAAATATATCAACGTTTAAAACATTATTAATATATGTCAAAGATTATTGTTATCTCAATTATCAGTATCTATGTAACATTTATTTTACATGGTATATGAATAATAATAACGATAATTTTAAACATGTAATTATTTTGATACGTACGATGTACGATATCGTGTTATCAAAGTATATAGATTTATACTGTTCACGCCTCACGAGCTACCGAAATTGAATAATAAAAAAATACGAAACACAACGATCGCAATTACAATTGTTAAAAATAAAATGCATATATTTATTTGAAACGATGAATGAAAGGAAATATTTTTAATTATTTTAATTTGCCACGTTATATAAACTTTATAAATTACTTTGATCATTTATTTACGTTTAAAAAAATTGCAATCATAACATTATCGAATCGACACACTGGATTTTCGAGCTATTCTGGAATGAAAAAAACTTACAAAGCAAGAAAAGAACATGAATACGTTGCCATATAGCGGTTTGAAAATATAGGACAAACCAACAAAAGTAATTTCGCGTTTATATAATAATAAATAATATGGTAAATATATACAATCGCGGCTTTTGCCATAAATGGCTCCAAATTTTTATGACATCGCACATTCCAGAACCGAATCGGCCCATGTTCACTAGTCTGATGTGCTTTAAAAGTAACCTAACATAACCTAACCTACATGACTTTTCCTTTGAGTTTTATTTTTTTCATGTTCCCTCCCTTTCAGTTTTCCTTTTCAATATTGTATGAAATATCATTCATTATTGATAAAAAAACATGTCATAAAAATTTGGAGCCATTTATGGCACAAGCCGCGATTGTAAACATTTTCCATTAATATTTGTTACAGTTTAAACAACATTTAGAGTTTAGTTCTCTCAATAACGTTATAGCCGTGATGTCATATTATATATTATTTATTAAGGAGTTTTTTGTGTATATTATCAACTAATCGCCTTTACTATTTTTCGTTCGGTATGTATTCGTAGAAGTAAAGCCCAAGTATCATATGCCAAGCAGATAATAATCAGACTCATTGCAGGTCCGATTTCATAACATTACTGTTTACGTGATTAGGTTTAATACATATATTATTTATGACTCATCCGTTACATATATTTAAAACATTAATTACATCTTGCAAAAAAAATATATATATTTATAAATTTAAAAAACGTAACAATGTATGAATTAGTCGTATTAATAGAGTGATTTATCTACGTGGAACCGTAGAAGGAACAAAAATAATTGTAACGAAGAATTATATTATGTAAAATTGCTAATGCCAAAAAATTCCTTGACGTCAAAGTGTTTAACGCGACCATAAAATGTGTATTAAGTACCTATGTCATATTAATTACAATTTATTTATTATTGATGATAATGAGTTCATTTCGTAAATGACCAATCGCAAATAATAAAGTAATCATTTGTTCCTTGCACTTGTTATTCACCTGACAAAGTGTATTATTACAATATACAACACATTTATTTTCCAATATAAAACCTATATATAATTAAATATGAACTTACAAAAATATTACGATGGACTTGAAAAATCAATATAAGCGACTATTTTTATTGACGCACTATTATTTTCTTTTATCAATTTTGTCAATCGTAATAACAAAGGTTAAACATATACAATCAATTTTCTCTACAAAGAATTACTTCTTAACCGCAAAATTGTAACAAAAATGGTAATTTACAAGTAACGGGCAGGTAGGAGATGAGTAAATTAGTACCACTGTCATAATAGAAACAACAGTTAGTACGCTTTGTCGCCAGAGACCACACTACAGGGCTGCTTTCCATTTAAAATTTCCAATAACAAAAACATACAACGGCGAGGCACCGAAACTATTGACAATGTTGCGAAAACTATTGCTTTCTCTTTCTTATGTATAGGGTTAAAAAAGAGCAGAGGTTTAGAAATCGTTTAACATAAATACAGCATCATAATTAAATCTTACTTAATTTTTATTTTATGTAGTTTAAATTAATTTTAAATTAATGTTCGCATATCAGATGACCCATTGGGCTTCGTTGATGGTGGATAATAAGCTACCGCATTCAAAACCTATATAAAGCACAACTGTTGTACATATTTCTATAAAACACGCATTGTGTCCTCGTTTAATAATTTTACAAATGGCAACCCTAACACAGTAGGTGGCGGGAGTTAGATGCTAATGACAGAACTGGTTTAAAAAAAACAGTACGTCATGAGACGGCTTAAACCATCGTTTCAGTATTCCACATAGTTTTAGGAAAATAGAATATCGTAACAAAATAACACAATCGATTTTCTAACTTTGACTGCAATGTTTCCGGAATAATAAATTATTGTTAGAGGGTGTACATCACTATACAATTATTTACCATTAAAATTTTATATAATACATAGATTAATTTAATAATCGATGAAAATGTGTTATGATTTTTTATCGTTTGCGTACTGATATGTTATTTCATCCATTTTCGATATCTAGAATAAAATATACAGATATCCTGATTGATCGAAGTAATATGGATAGCACAGCCGGATAAGCGAATACTTATTAACACAGAGAATCAGAAGAATAAAATGAAAAAAAAAACGCTTTTATAAGTATAATATGTATAAATTTAAAAATCGAAGTTTTTTTTGTATGTTCAGTAATGTGTGAAAAATCTAATTTTACGCATGCGTAATTCGATTAAAACGACAAGAGATACAAATTTACAAATACCAGTTAGGGAGTTGTATAATTATTCTATAGGTATCACCTATATCACACTAATATTATAACAGAGGTAAGTTTCGTTTGATTTCAAGACTCATACCATAATTACTAGTCCGACGTACAGCCTATTTAGAACGTCACATAAATTTTATTATTTGTTTTTTTTTTTTATTAGTTTATAAAGTTTATATGATCTTCAAAGTTCCCGAAATTTCTAGAGAAGACTCGACTAAAACCAAATCTTTCGTGTAAAAATTATATTTGGTTACGTATAATTTGTGAAATGTTTTAGATAAATATTTATATACTTACATATGTATACGGTTCATATATAAATATTTCCATCTGTAAAAAAAAACCATTTCATACGTTTAAAGCATTTCAATAAATTATTATTGATTATTATATACGGCTTTGCATAGTTTATAATCTACATGTTTCTCGTTTATATTTTTTGAAAATTATGTGCAATAAGGATTTAATAAATTAAATAAAAAAAATTGGTTGCCTGTAAAGTCGGTATACGGGCGAAAGTTTTACGTGACAACGACTTTGAGTGGTAAAATAATTTTAATGTGAATATTCATTCGTATAGTAGGAAGAAGGATGAAATAATAGTAACAATTTAAAACATTTATTTATACAAAGAATTATATTTAAAACATTAATTTATACAAATAATCTCGCACTGAATTTCACTTTTTATGTCTGTCTCTCTCGCTCTTAGGCGGGCTAACCATGCCCGAGTGGAAGGGACGCGTGCCTCTCACTCGCTCTCATTGTGAGCGCATAACGTGAGCGGAGCGTAACGCAGTTTCTTGAAGTGTCACCCGGCAAACCAATTTATAAGACGTTGTCACGTCAATAAACATTAATATCAAACATTCTCTTATAATATATTTTTTCGAATTATAATTACTTCTTTTATTTTTTTTAAATTAGTACAAAGAGAACGCTTAATCTCGTTACTATAATATAGTTATTTAAAATAATATCCTGTTAGTTACGTCTTTATTTCAATTTTATATTTCTAAGCAGCTAATTATATTTCTTATGATATGATATATAAAATTCGTCATTTAAATTAGCCAATATTAATTACTACCACTTCATCGGTGCGAGCGAGTGAGAGCCCAATACTCTGTAAAATAGTTAAACTTGTATAGATACCAGTCTACCACAAAGGAATGTTATACTTATAAAAAAAAACAGTTTTATATTGTAAAAATAATTTATCTGTAACTTTTTCTTTTGTGTTGAGAAAAATATATATAATTTTATTTATTTTAACGGTGCGCAATATGTTATATTTAAATGATTCAGACATGAGACTGTCAACGCAGCTTAAACTATAAGAGATTCGTTTGGTTGACTTCTGGACGAAATTCGTTTCGATGTCAACGTCCTCTATTTCAATGTCCTCTACATTGAACTATGAAAGGATTTTAAAACGTTTAACTTGTCATTAATTTAACTATGCTAAGGCAAATATATATTTTCTTCGAGATTCTGGAACAAATCCTGTACATTTTAGGATTAAATATACGGATTGAACTAAAAACGCCTTATCTAAGAACCACCAACTAAAACGTAATAAGGACAGCCTTTTACGGGCCGCTTTACTGCTACCAACTATGGGAATAATTTTGTCGGTGAGTTGGTTTTTGCCACTATAAGCGTTGTCTAAGCGCTAAGTGCGTATATCAATATAGATGTGCGTTAGTTTACTCGTACGATAACTACTAGACCAAATGGGGTACTATTTTCTGTCACCGATTTAATAAATTAATTATTGAATGAGTACTACTTTGGAAAACAAACGATTTTTTAGTATGTTCTACATTATCTCATAAACGTATAAAAATAGAAGATCATTATAACATTATACTGACGCGTATATTATTAGTACATCTGCTTTTATCTTTCCCATCGGAAAGCCAATATTTACAGCGTCGCAACGCAATGTTTCCTTATCGAAGCCATAAAAGTTTTTTTTTATTACACGATTTCGACAATAGCGATTAAACGGAATATGCGCACTTGCAAAATTTCATGGAAACACATTTCAAGAAAAATTGATTTCTATTTATGAATGTAATATGAATCATACGTTTCACATTCGAAATGCTCTTCAAATGAATTACAAGATATTATATGACAAGATGATATGACTTTATACTAACATAGAATATATGTTAAAAAAAAAGATAAAAGATAACTTAAATGCTTAATACATACATACCTACTGATTGGAGAAAGGTTGGGCAAAAGTAATAGACAAAAAAAAAACAATACAATACTACAGAATAGTAAAGAGCACAGCCAGTAAGTGTCCGACTGCTTGGCTTAAGTATCTTCTTTTGGAGGTGAAGGTTTGTAGTTTATACCACCAATGCGAGCTGATGGACAAACGTGTAAGATTTTCATTCGACGCAAACAGTGTACGAGATGAATTATTAGAAATTAAAGAAATGTAAATTTAACGATGATTGCTAGAGTTTGAACCTGTGAACATCGGTTAAGATCGATGTTCTAACAACTGGACCATGCCCGCTTATATATGATAATAGTTCTTGAAATGAACATCGAAACCGCTGCATTAAATTTGATTAATATTAATTAAACATATTTATAAATAACTCGTTACATGAGTAATGGTATTGTTATGTGTTTCACCTTTATCATTAATATTTAATTAACATTATTAATATGTATTTCAAAAGTGTACCTAAACTTTAATTTATTTATTACGTACCTACATCAACAATGTTATTCATTTAAACATTGTAAATGCTGTACATGAAATTATCGATTACTTTAACTGTATAGTTTGATTGCTTGACAAAATTTTTATATTATAAATCATTTTTACGAAAACAAACATACCGTTGGAATAAATTAATCTGATGCTTTTGAATATAAGAAATATTTTAGTCTATTTTATTATTTGACGAGCTAGTTGGCGTGGTTGGTAAGATACTTGCCTTTCACAACGTAGGACGTGGGTTCGATTCCCACCCAGGACAGACATTTGTGTGCATGAACATATCTGTTTGTCCTGAGTCTGGCTGTAATTATCTATATATTGTATTTATTTACGAAAGAAAAGTAGCATATTTCAGTATATCAGTTGTCTGGTTTCCATCGTACAAGCTCTGCTTAGTTTCGGATCAGATGGCCTTGAGTGGATAATGTCCCCGGATATTATTATTTGTTAGTGTTCGATTTGAAATAACGGATTAAAATAACGCCAAGTAAAACTATAAACGTACTAATGATGACATACAGTAATTTATACGTCAGATTTCAATACGATATATGTATGGATATTTGGATATAATAAGTTTTTTCACTCGACCAGTAGATAAATTCCTCTCGTGATGATAACGTCCTCCTCTCCGATTACGGTTAAGGCGACCATTCTCAAGAGATTAGCCATCTGCACGGGACGGGATATTATAGTGCACAATAACAGTGTGTGTGCAAATACAGGTGCACTTTTTATTTCCTTAGTCTTATAATCCGGCATCCGGATTTTTTTATGGTATAGTAATGTGGTAGACGACGGACGAGCATATGGGCCACCTGATGGTAAGTGGTCTCCAACGCCCATAAACATTGGCTTTGTAAGAAATGTTAACTAACGCTTACATCGCCAATGCACCACCAACCTTGGGAATTAAGATGTTATATGATATATCCCTTGTGGTGTCTGTAATTACACTGGCGCACTCACTCTTCAAACCGGAACACAACAATACTAAGTACTGCTGTTTTGCGGTAGAATATCTGATGAGTTTTTTTTTATGTAAGAGGGGGCAAACGAGCAGGAGGCTCACCTGATGGAAAGTGACTACCACCGCCCATGGACACCTGCAACATCCGAGGACTTGCAGGTGCGTTGCCAAAAGTGGGTGGTACCTACCAAGACGAGCTTGCACAAAGTCCTACCACCAGTAAAATGAATGATGGATGCGACGGTAAATTCATAACAACCAAGAGAGAGCAAGACCAATGGATTTTGCGTTCCTTCCGATACATATGAGTGTGAACACGTTAAACTACAAAGCTCTGGGTTGCTACTGAGAAAACCTTTCTAGAAAGAAAAACCAAATATCTTCGCCCAACTTTGAGTTTGAACCCAGGATCTACAACCATATAAACTAGCCACTACGCCAACGCGGCATATAAAGGCCAAAATAACGTGATAAATTACAGAGATAGAAACAGCACATCATCGTGCGGTTCGCCGGACATTGACGGAGTACTCTTCAAAACATTCCATTGCATTTGGTACGTCTTGTTTTGAATACACAACCCCAACAATGGCGGTGTGCATGTACGTTGTATAAACACGCTATTGATACACACCGAGTCACATAACATTGAGCGAACGTTATTCAGGTGGCAAAAATTTATTCACGGTTGTAACTCAAAGTAAATTATAATTAAGCTTTGCACATTTAAATTATTAATAAAAAATAATAATAATAATAAAAATGATGTTAATTATGATAATGTGTAATTAAAAAAAAATGTGAAAATAAGTTTATTAAATTAAATTTGTTTTATTTTTAACTTATTATGTATTAAAGTGCACCGTGGACTAAGTGAGATTGTTGTACCACGTTTTATAAGTATATTTTTTTAATTTTATTTTTAGTTATATACAGTTTATAATACATACATAAAAAGACACAATGTCTACATTTAGTCGGATTTGATAGTTTTATATAAATACTTATTACGTCTTTATCGGACGCAAACGTTATTTATAGGGGAAATGAGGTACCTAACAGTTTTAATTCCATGGGAAAAAAACATCCAGTACGATACTGGTGATTTTTAGGTTTACCATATTACAAAATAATCTGTATATAATATAAGTTTAAAACTTAACCTACACTTTTATTATAGAACAGAATATTTGTATGTCAATTGATGTATCCATCAATCGTATTTTATAATCATAAATATTTGAATACAGTCAATACATTAATCATATGAAGTCACAAATCGATTAAAAGTCCGACTAGTGGTTGCAAGCATAGACAATACCATCTATAATTGATATACGAGACCTTGAATATTTTATTTGTTGCATGTATTTTCAATTTTATTAAAATAAAAAAAGAATTACGAATTGAATATAATAAATATGAACCTCCTTTTATTTGAGTCGCTTGGTTTAAACGTAGCTGGTTGCTCTAGAGAATATTATAACGACGATAATGCTTAGACATATGATACTAAAATGAAAATGAAGCAAGTCAAGATAAGCTACTATTACGTTTGATATAAAAACTTTCATATCATGATAGGTTCTAGTTTGGGAACAATTTTTAGGAGGATTTTTTGTTTTATTGCATAGGAAGGCGGACGAGCATGTGGGCCACCTAGTAGTAAGTGGTCAGCAACGCCCATAGACATTGGCGTTGTAAGAGATGTTACCATCGTTTACATCGTCAATGCGCCACCAATCTTGGGAACTAAGATGTCCCTTGTGGCTGTAATTACACTGGCTCACTCACCCTTCATATCGGAACACAACAATAGTAAGTACTGCTGTTTTTCGGTAGAATATCTGATGAGTGGGTGGTACATACCCAGACGAGCTCACACAAAGCCCTACCCTAAGCCCTACCCTCAGCCCTAAGTAATTTAAGTATATATATTTTTTTTAATTAAGGCCTAAGATTACTTAATTTTCACTTCGATTGATCGAGTATTGTTGACATTGACAAAAATACCAATAGAAAATTATCGTTTCAAGTTATTTTTAACGTATATGTTTGCATATATTTATGCGTCAGCTTCAATATTAAAGCTCTATAGGTGGGCCCATCTTGATTTTATAATTATTGTAGATGTTAAGCTTTTATTTGAAGCGTACATTACTAATTTATGTATTTAAACAAATAGCTCAACGTGAGTTTAATTTAAAAAAGCATAATGCTTCGTTTTAGAGGCGAACGCCATCAATCAATCAGTCAAAAATCATCAGCAACAAGACACGACAGTGTATTATTACATTACATATAAATTACATAGAGCCCAAATTTGCAAATTATAATCAATTTAATAAGATCACTAGAGAAACTAAAAATACAAAAAAACTAAAAATATCTTTGGGTGTCGGATTAGTTTTCGAAGTGAGTTTTTGTGTGAAAACCTAATTTTAGGCGGGTCAATGAATTACATTTCATCATATGCAATGAAAATAAACTACTTTGTGTTTCTTTGTATTTAAATATGTAGACGGTGCGTCGTCTATGTAAAGTTTAGCCTATTACCGGCACCAGGGTAGAGTCACTTTTAGCGGTAGGCAGTCAACCATCAGATTTTAAAGCGACAGAACTAGCGACAATTCGCTTTTGACTTTAACTATTTGAAGATTTGTTTTAATGATTACTACTGAACGAATAAACATACTTTGTTTTCGAAAAAAATTAGTTTGTCATTTCTATTAAGAGTGCACACATCTACACTAGCCACGATAAGGTTCCAATCGAAACAATACTGCGACAAATATTTTTCCATTATTACAATTATTTTTTGAGAAACGCTTTTAGAACGTCCCTACTGAGAAACGTTGCTTAGCAGCGTAGTTAAACAATGATTAGCTCTTTCTGTCATTATTGATTTGAAATTAGATAGAAGAAGACAGCATGATGTGTACGATGTATGAATATTTATTATATCTAAGATTGATTTTAAATACATCTCATAGTATGAGGATATCAAATTACATCTTCGTTAATGACGTAACCAATTTTACGTATAAAAAAATTGGTTTCCTGTAAAGTCGGTATACGGGCGAAAGTTTTACGTGACAACGACTTTGAGTGGTAAAATAATTTTAATGTGAATATTCATTCGTATAGTAGGAAGAAGGATGAAATAATAGTAACAATTTAAAACATTTATTTATACAAAGAATTATATTTAAAACATTAATTTATACAAAGAATCTCGCACTGAATTTCACTTTTTATGTCTGTCTCTCTCGCTCTTAGGCGGGCTAACCATGCCCGAGTGGAAGGGACGCGTGCCTCTCACTCGCTCTCATTGTGAGCGCATAACGTGAGCGGAGCGTAACGCAGTTTCTTGAAGTGTCACCCGGCAAACCAATTTATAAGACGTTGTCACGTCAAAATGAAGTAAGAAAATTATACGTCATACAGTTATCCTTATCAAAACAAATAAGATGTTATGTTAAAGCACTCGAAGATATTACACAATGTTTGAAAAAAAATAAGAATAAGTGGGACACGCGCGCGGTAAGATTATGTTAAACAACTGTCAGGAAGATCACTGAACTTCATATTAATCGTACTAATTGTGTGTTTATATATTAATATTATGTCAAACTATAATTTTAACACGAAGAGCAATCCCGAGTAATATTACAAATATTGTTATTTATTTTAAAAAGAATAAAAAACATATAAAAATCATCGCAACAAAAACAATAAACAAATAGTTTTAATGTACACTGTGCATCTTAGAACAGTAGCAGTAGTAAATACATAAAAAGATTACAGTCCACTAATTTGTTATTGGTACAATTGTTTTTAGTTAACTTAATTGAAGATGCCGCATTCTATCGAGATATGATTTAAATGCAAGACCATAGTTGCTCATTCAGTACGATACTACGGATTCACCCAATGATTTATGAAGCATCAATAAAACTGACAATTGTTCACGTTGTGACATTGATGGATATTTGCGACGATTTAAATATTTCCAGGGTACCTCTCAGGGTTTGTAAATTAGATTCTCTGGAAATATTTAAATCATCTAAAATAGTAGTATTTATGAATATAGTCTATGACACCGTTTTTTTAAACCTTTACTATTTACATAACACAGGAAAGATGTTATGTCCCTTGTGGCTGTTACACTGGCTTACTCTCCCTTCAAACCGGAACACAACAATACAAAGTACTGCTGTTTTGTGGTAGAATATCTGATGAGTGGTTGGTACCTAGTACCTACCCAGACGAGCTTGCACAAAGCTCTACCACCGAGTATTTGAAAACGACAATAGTTTTATATTCTGTCGTTTAAATATACAGCAAAGGAGGTCCCATTATAATTCCCACCACATCATCCCTATAAAAGGGCACATGTTAGACGACGACGCTATGCTACATAAGGAGTTGCAAACACATTCCAACGGTATTATATACATTTGTTACCTAGCAACTCATATCGGATAATATTTCCAATGCCTGCATTGGAAATATAACAAATGGCTATATTCTCTTATCAAAACCTGTCTTAGTCTCATCAAAATCGAGTCTGACGTGACACGATCACAACCTATCTACAATTATGTATGGGACGTATATAATTAGCATTGTATAATTATTGTAATTCTAAAAACATAACATTCAGCGATCGAGGGTTGTCCTTGATGGCTGACCGAACCGTGACACACATCGGAAGTTATTTCAATATCGATCCTCCATAAAATTGATTCCAGCTATTCTACATACCTACACACGTTCAACGACAACATGCACCGGTCGATAATGTGCAGCCAGACTGTCGATCGGCGAGCCGCTCAAGTATAAGGTCAATATTGATATTAGTATTGTATTGCTTGCTCTTGCCCTTATATATACATAGTGGTTAAACTAAACTGAAAAAAAAAACATTTGTAACCCATGTACTAAAACTTAAAAAACGGACACACAATGGATATTTAGTACTAATAATATGATATGTATGTTTAATAGGAGAGGAGTTTCTATAGCCACCTCACAGCTCATCATGAGGCCACCCCCTAGTTATCATATTATTATATTTTCTCCGAAGCTCATCAGTTGATGGGAACTGGGACAAAATTTGGTTGCTAAATTTGGCATGTGGCCAAATACACACTACATACAAATATAATTATACTAACAAGATAAGTTAAATAAAAGTTTGTAAAAAAGCCAACCCGCCTATCAAAGTAAAAGTCGCCAGAGGAAATAAAACTATGAACTTGATTGGACGCAAAAATTGCCTACAGTAGTATTAATAGTTTAGTAGTTTTTTTTTGTAAGAAGCCTGTCCTTTTTCAATATATTTTTTAAATAATCCGTGCCGTATATATCGCTGCTATGTGGTTGTATCGGTAGAAAGAGCAACCCGTATCAACCCGTATGCGTAATAATTGTAGCCTATGATTTCTTTTTTAACCAACCCGTATTGTAGGAGGGAGACCAATGGAAATGATATTGTAATTAGTACAATATCATTTCCATAGAGTTTTTACGGTAGGCAGGTATGCCGTAAAAATCTGTCAAATCCTATGAAATTTGAATGACACAATCCGGACAGACAAACGATCATATTTACTTTACTACAAGAATATTAAATATACGCTTATCGCGTCAATAAACATATTTAAAGCAAGTAAAGCTGCGAAGCACATCAACTTATATACCTAATAACATTATACACTAAAATCTTCTCCAAAAGGGGTTGCATGTCCTCGTTTAAGTTTTATGTGTATTAGCTTAGTAGAATTTTTATTTGGACATTATAAAAAACGACTCCTCATTTATTAGTAGCCTTAAAATAAAATACCCTTCATTTCCAAATCCAATTTCCAATTTCCATATGGCTTTTCTTTCGTCGTCAAACTTTACAATATTAATTATAGTCCGTTTTTTTTTAATTAGATTAATCAAGAGTTAATATATTTAATGTCAGAAATTACGACATTTTTATTAGTATAGCTTTTTATAATCGAAAAGTATTTGATACGAATTTACTTGTGAGAATTAAAATGATTAATGATGTTTACATTCAAAAACTATACATATTAGGCAATTTGTTCAAGTAGGTGTTAAGATAACATGCAATAGTTCAATGTATGTCACATGTGTTCAAAGTTTACTATCGCCATAGAAACGCGTACACAACATTGTGACAATGACATACAAACATACATTGTGGCCTAGTTATTAATCATTTTATCCGAAGTACGTAATCTATTTAAAACATTTTATCTCTTTATCTATATAGTTAAATGTTTATTTGCTTATTTCCATGTAGGTAAAATTAATCTGTAATTAAATGGTATCTGAATATTTATCTGCAGTAAAATATTCGGACACCATTGCTATCACTGCTATCACCAGCCGAGATGGCCCAGTGGGAAGAACGCATGAATCTTAACCGATGGTCATGGGTTTAAACCCGGGCAAGCACCACTGAATTTCATGTGCTTAATTTGTGATTTTAATTCATCTCGTGTTTGACGGTGAAGGAAATCATCGTGAGGAAACCTGCATGTGTCAAATTTCACTGAAATTCTTTCTCATTTGTATTCCACCAACCCGCACTGGAGCAGCGTGGTGGAATAAGCTCCAAAACCTGCTGTTCAAAAGAGAAGAAGAAGCCTTAGCCCAGCAGTGGGACATTCACAGGCTGTTACTGTAAATCACTGCTAACTATTTTAACTTTTTTAATGATCCCGTGCTTTTCTCATTTAAGAGATGTTCGTGTATGAGGGCTTGACATGAAACATTAAAAACGGGATAGGGAGAGAGTCAATTTGTTCCATTTTGATGTGGTTGGTTAAAAATTTAAAAATATAATAACAACGAATTAAGAGAACGACTGATGAATTTTATAATTGTCTGCAAAATTATTGTTAGGTAATGCGAAAAAAAAAACTGTATATCTAGTACCTCAATAGGTATATTATGTTTTTATTGGAGACTTATTTTTTATTATTTATATAGTATAGTATGCAGACTGGTAAACCGTTCATCTGATGTCTCGATTATCTTTGACACTATATGAAATATTAACCAACTGTGAGATCTGACACTGAGTATTGCCGTTAAGCGGTACAATATGACAATAATAATAATAATATCCTGGGACATTATTCACACACGGCCATCTGATCCCAAGCTAATCAGAGTTCGTACGATGGAAACCAGACGACTGATATACTTATATATACTACAATTATTTTGTAAATAAATCTTTATATAGATAAATACACACAGAGCAAACAGACAAGTTCATGCATACAAATGTATGGAAATCGAACCCACGACCTGCGGCGTGAAAGCCAAGGGTCTTACCAACCACGCAAACCGGCTCGTCAACATATGAGTAGATGGTACCTACACAAAAGGGTAGGTATAAAAATGACATCACAATTGTCATTATACTTACAACTGTAACTTAAACTGTTTATATACCTAAACTGATAAAGACACGTTCTGGACAAGTTACAATAAAGTCAATAAACTATAAACATTATCATCGTAAATTATGTTCACGCAAAGTTATGTGCGAATTTATGTTCGTTTAAGATAAAGCTGTTGTTTTCAACACAGTTTTCTAAGATGAATGTGTCGGATTGCAGTAATTAAACTTGATTAAATCTATATAAATAAAATTATAGAATAATGATAGAAATGATAGTTCAGTGATGTATGTTTAAACAAGTATATTTTTGCTTGCGATCTTTTTGATGTGTTTTCCTTCGTACATAAGAAAACTTTGTTAATATATTAAGCAACGCGGACGTAGTCGCGGGTATCAGCTAGATATTTAAATAAAATAGTAATAATTCGATTTGGTGAACGCTTGCTGAAAACAAAAATGAACATCTTTCAGCCATTTATTTGACTGAATAACGAATTATTTTTATGAATTCATTTCAAGATACGAATTAGACTGTATTAAAGTCAGCTAGTGGCAATGACAGGTGCAACGATGTTGAAATGTCGTCAGCTAAAATAAAATCGCGATTATAACACATAACAGAAAATGGAGTCACGTCGTCAAACTCTAAGGTGTCCACGCGATAAGTAATTTGATGCCTTTTAATCAGAGTTGCATAGTTTGTGCATCGCCTGGTTAGCAGCGTGATAATTCACAATCTGTCTATGTTTATTATAAGCTAATAATCTTTAGAATTTTACGGTGACATTAATCTTTTAGTTGTGCCTTTGCAATTTAGTTGAAGCACTTATGTTATTACTTATTACAGATGCCCATCTACAAACCACATAAGTGAGCAACAGATTAGAGCTCCTTAATCCTCTATTAATGGTTTCGAGACCTTTGACCAGTTTTGGCCTTTGACAGGTGTTCCTAATTAATTACAATTTAAAAATTGTCTAAATAAATATTAATGACAGTAAGTTTATTCAATAAATACGTTATAATATGATAGGTTCTTGTTGAAAATACTAATGCTAATTGCGCATTTTTTTGTACGCTCAATTTGAATAAAATCTTCGATTATAATATACAGTACATTACTTTTTGTTAATTAAAGGTTTCTAATATTTATTATTCTAACACGAAAATATTCTTGCGACTATTACTAACAGTATTATTATGTAACTCTATTTTTATCAAAAAAAGTAAAAAAGTAATAGATTTAAACGTAACAATACTGGCCTATTCGCCTTTGAAAGAAAACGATTGGAGCTTATTTCACCAAGCTACTCCATTGCACGATTGTGGATACATATGTGGTAGAATTTCATTCGAGACATTCCGATTTCGAAATTCGAAATGGTGAAAACTCAGCATTTATTGCCTAGATGAAAACCCGCAAATTTTGGTGAAGATGTTCTAACTACCATATCGACTTAATTCATTATTAATTTTTAATATTATTATCTTACTTATAATATTGGATCAGTGGCTTATTGATATACGGCTTATTTCAGTCGTAATCAAAGTCATCATGACTTTTAATTTAAACAAATCTTATCATTATACAATTTCGACATTGAGCCGTGAACTGTGTATTAAATGAAATTTATATTCTAACATAACAAATAAACAATAAACTACTTAACATACGTTAATAAAATTTATTTAAATAGCACCATAACGATAAAATAGAACACATTTTTAATTATAGCTTCAGTAAGTGACGCTGGGAAATCAAAATAAATCGTTTTATTTAAAACCGAATTGACCGAAATCGAATTTTAGCGCATTCGCCTTATTAATAATTTTAACTTATTTTGAAATATAGACGAATGGATTAAGAAATAAATATGAGGAGATTTCATGGCGGGCCCGTCTTTATAATTAGACGGCAGCAGCTTAATTTGAGAGGCGCTATTTTCTTTTACAAGAAAATTACAAATATCACCCAAGTTATCTATACAAATTTTCAATATTCTCTATTATATACATATATGTTGAAAGTTTTTAGTAATATTAATAGTTATAAGAATAGATAAATAATTAATGTCAATAACACAAAAATTACGTAAACGCGCACAATCTCGAACGACAAAAAAATACAACACGAACTTACGTCGCATGAATTTTATAATCTGTATTGTGAATTATTTTCTAAATTCAAATTACGTTTAAATTTTATTGTGTTCTATTTTTTTTCTTTGAATGAGGTCTGCATTCTTTTGACGTGACAACGTCTTATAAATTGGTTTGCCGGGTGACACTTCAAGAAACTGCGTTACGCTCCGCTCACGTTATGCGCTCACAATGAGAGCGAGTGAGAGGCACGCGTCCCTTCCACTCGGGCATGGTTAGCCCGCCTAAGAGCGAGAGAGACAGACATAAAAAGTGAATCATCGCCCTATCCTCAACAAAATCACTCAGATAGGGAGAGCGCTCACGAGCAACTTTAGTTGCGGCGACAGTCGTCGTCTCGTCACCTATCCAAAGCGGAGCGCGCTCACGGAGGGCGACAGAGACAAAACTTTTTTGAAAACAGATTATAAATTAGATTTAATTCATTCGAACAAAATCAAAATACCAAATTAAATTAAATCAAATCAGTTCAAATTCAATCACATTAAATTAATTTAAATTGAATTCATCATTATAAATTAAAATGAAATTGATTGCAATCAAAGTTTTTGCTAAGCAGAGTGAAGAATAGCTAAATTGACAGTCTAATACGTGTAACAAAGATTAAAAAATTAAAGGTAAGTAAAAGATTAAAGTTAGCTGTCTGTTGCATCCATTTAGAAAGTAAGTCATTCATTTATTTTTTGATGTTATTGACGCATAAGTTTTTGGTTTAATTTTATTTATGATAAAAGGCACTTTAATACTTACTGCTTTTAATACGGAGATGAATATTTTAAATAATAATAACAAAATTATATATAATTTATTAAATTATTAAGCTATAAATTTAAATAGTAAATAATGGCATCTACTATTGAATTCGTACGAATCCATATGAAACACCATTAAGACAGTAGTTTAATGTTTTAAAAACACAATTTTCTATTTTCCGCTGTTTTTTTTTAAGTCGGATTGTTGTTTTTGTTTTGCTAAGGCTGGCAACACAATGACAAATTTAGTTGCCCTTGTGTTCGCGGTGACAGCAACTATTTCGTTGCCGCGTGAGCGCACCTCCATACAAGCCCATGGACGCGGCAACTGTCGCCGCAACTAAAGTTGCTCGTGAGCGCTCTCCCATAGGAACAAGTTTAGTTAGTTAGTAAACGCTGTTTCATTGTACGCAAATGTATTGCAAGTTATTGTATGTATATTTGTATATAAATACGTATGTATGTGTAAAGGTAAAAATAAAATTTTGTTAATATGAAATTCAGTGCGAGATTCTTTGTATAAATTAATGTTTTAAATATAATTCTTTGTATAAATAAATGTTTTAAATTGTTACTATTATTTCATCCTTCTTCCTACTATACGAATGAATATTCACATTAAAATTATTTTACCACTCAAAGTCGTTGTCACGTAAAACTTTCGCCCGTATACCGACTTTACAGGCAACCAATTTTTTTTTTTATTTGTCTGGGACACCGATATGCTCGGATTGATATGTAATTTTAATATAACTCAAGTAACCTGCATTTAAAAGCTAATGACGAATAATCATATGAACTATTCATAATCAGTCCTTTAAATATATCTCAACTATTTTAAATATACGGCTACACAAAAAAAAAATCAAATATAATTTAATGTAATAATTTTATATTATATATTTAATAAAAATCAAGTTGAGTCACACTTATGTATATAATATTAAAATTTTCACGGTCAACCGTCTCTAATAAAAAAAAACATCCTTGCTGTAGTATTATAATACAATACCTACAGGTAATTATTTCAATGATAACAAATACTAGCTTTATTATTTTATAAATTACATTTAATCTAACAATGTATATTATGTTATTATTCTGGCAAGACGGAGAATAAATGAGCTATCTGATAATAATAATCGCCACTGTCCAAAACATTGCTATTGTAAATATGTAAATGATTCTTTTTTTTTTTTAAACCAGTAGTAGCAATCCGTGCCCAGTAAGGAAATTACTAGTAATCCTATTGTATCCGTCCAATTAAGCGTGAAAGTTTGTTATGAGTAGGGACGACAATAGCCCAAGGGGTCATGAACCTACTACTTCTTACATCGCTAAGCGGCCGACCCCGTAAACTGTAAAGCATTGCGGTAGTAACTCGTCTCTAAACCACGAATGGGCTGCGAACTTAGTTTATTATATATATTATTAGTTTCCGCCAGCGAGTTCACAGACGTGTGAGAGAGGTCTTAAGTACACTATATATTCTGTACCTCTGCGACAACGTTTACGCTAAATTTCACGATCATAGGTTGAGTAGATAAAACGTAACAAGTAAACAAAAACACTTTTGCATTTATAATATTAGTTGACTGCTTCGTCGATTTAGTGGCTACATGTACCTAGTGGCACGATGGTCCTGGATTCAAATCCCAGGTCAGGCCAATAAAATGTTATTGAAATTTTCCGTCGAAAATTCTCAGTAGCAACCCGGAGTACTCAAGTTGGAAGTGTGTACACTCCCGTGCCTCAGAACGCACGTAAAGCCGTTGGTCCTGTGCCTGAACTCTGGTCGGTCGTGTCTGATTGCCTTTCCATCCGATTATGAGAGTAAGGGAATAGAGAGTGCACCTGTTATTGCACACACACTTGTGCACTGTAATATCTCCTGCGCAGTTGGCTAATTTCTTCTGAGTTTGGCCGTTGTGGCCGAAATCGGTCAGGAGGACCACATATTAGTTATGACGTCATTAATAACACTGTCTCGCTCGCTTCAAACCATACATAGTTAATAGTTTAGCAATTAGTTACTTAGTTAATTAATACAACCCGCCGGGTACCGCTGGTTTTTTAGTGGGTATTCCGATGTCCGGGGTGCACTCGGTGCCCTGGACATAAGACGAGTCCCACATATATATACCCCATATATACTTTACCCGTGGGGGAAACGCGTCATGCTTTTTTCCAGCGTAATAAAAAAAAGAGGTTGAAATTATTAAACCTTTACATCGTTTTCTTCATTTTATGGTCAGTGCCAAATTTGAGTATTGTTTTTTTTCGTGACGCCATATCTAGTACATAGCTCATATAATCAAATGGAACGGCCATCCAACACGACGGGATCAAGTGCTACGTAATACAGACATCTTAAAACTACTACTTGAATATTCAGAAACCCGAGGAGTGAGCCCTATCAGCTCCACCACTAGTAAACACTCGAAGTGGCTCAAGCTCAACGTCCCACATTACGTGTACGAGTATAAGGACAAGCTAACCTCCCGGGAGCGCATGAGGTAGCGCACGAGGCGGCCGCGCAGCACGGCCAGCGTGTTCTTGTCCAGCTCCACGCTGCCGCCCGCCACCGACTGCACCAGCACCTGCCAGCGCGACAGGGAGTTCTCCAGCAGCCGGATGTCTTTCTTCTCTATCCTGAAAACGAGATGCGAATTAGACGAGCGGCTAGAGGTTTTCGATAAAATATACTGTTTTATTGGGAATAGGCGCGTAATTAGCGATTTAATAGTGTACCTTTTTCAAAAGGGGAGTCAAAACTTTTTTTTAACATAAAAGTTAAACTACAAACAAATGTTTTTAGCAGTTAAATAAGTTAATAAAAAGTGGTAACTGATTTACTTTGCGAGCCATCTATACTATATCAAGTGACTGATTTTCGTAGGTAATCGCGTATTCGTAGCCATTCTGAAATTCGAATACATTTTGGAAGAAAGTTGGCTGTGGCGTTCAGAGAGTAAATTTGTTGCAGAGGAAGCCCTTACTTCAAAAGGATGATATTCATTTTTATTCATTTCCTAACAGCTTACATCATAAGTTTAAAGGTTTGTAACTAGTTTTTCATTATAACATACTCAATGGCGAAATTAAGTACACATATTTGTCACCATTTCAGCAATAAAAACAAAAATGGCTGCTTAGCAACCATTATCCAACATTCGTACCAAGAGCTCGGCTAATACAATTACATTTATTGACTGTATACAAATACAATATGCAATTTTACCACACCTGTCAGCTAGTTGCATTTCAACATCAATGCCGTCTTCTTTATAATCTGGCAGTTCTGAATCATTCATGGTTTCCTCCGCATCAGAAAATGTCACAATATTTTCATTTTGTCCTGAAAATAAATTACATTTTTTTAGGCTATAGCACTACTACTATAATTAAAATTGGAAAAAAAGATATTATTCACATGTAAAATTTATGCATTTATAAGTGTCAAAAGAAAACATTATGAGGAAATGGCCATAGACCAAAGAAGAACCTAACCATAGCCAATTATAAGGATTTCAGAAGCCAATATTGAAGTCAAGTTAGCCATTATCTGTCAATGGAAACTATTTCAATGTATTCTAAGAAGCTTTTACTGGGTTGCCATTTATCTATTTGCTGAACAAATAAATATAACTTTCAGTGGAATATACCTTTGGGTAATGGTTGCACAGTTTGATCGGGGAGTAATTGATATTGTTTCAACAACTGCCAGTGAGCCATCAGTGATTTGGCAGTTCTTGTTGGATAGAAAACATGTGGGTTTTGTTCTAACAACTCTTGGAATTTCTCCGGAGCTGGATGCGAATTCTGTAAAGTAATTGTATATTTAATTTTTTAGATCTATTATGCATATATAATAGGTTTTAAAAACACTAATCTTCTACATTATCCCAATATTTTATTAAAGTTGATATTACTATATAACTACTACTACTTTACTTGGTGTTAGAGCTTAGTGCAAGCTCATCTGGGCAGGGGCTGCAAAACAGCAGTACTTTGTATTGTTGTGTTCCGTTTTTGAAGGGTGAGTGAGCCAGTCTAATGACAGGCACAAGGGACATAACATCTTAGTTCCCAAGTTTGGTGGCGCATGGGCAATGTAAGCGATGGTTAACAATGCCAATGTCTATGGGCATTGGTGACCACTTACTATTAGGTGGCCCATATGCTCATCCTCCTACATATACAATTTAAAAAAAACTATCTATTTTTAATAGCAATATTTGTTTCAATTAGCATTATTTGAATCTTAACAATATTATGACTATATGATAAAAACATTTTACTAGAAAATTGTCATTCAAGTTCATTATTAATTGTTATGCTTACACTAGGTAAAGTCCCTAGTAGATCCTCTTCAGCGGTAGAATATAAGGCTTGTTGTTGGACAGCTGCTACTAAGTCAGGATGCAGGTTGCGCATTGCTGCAATAGACACTCGAGACACTTCAGCATTATACAGAAGTGCATACCACCGGGATTGTAGCTCACCCACAGTAAAGCGGCACGAGAACTTTACTCCTCGGTGAACTATACGAAGATCATTTGTCTAAACAAACACAAAAATAATATATGAGATATGTGTCTTTTTTAAATTTGTAATTTTCAAACTAATATTGAAAAATATATCTTGTCCATTAAATGAGGTATTTCCGAAATTTAGTATTAAAATTTTCAAGTAAAAATATTATTTACTTGTTGTACTCCTAATATCAAAGCCAAATCATCTGTTGGCTTCCATCTCCCCAAGTCTTTGGTCGACAATTGACTAAGTTGTCCTTTGCGTCGCGGTTTTCGTACTAAGCTTCCTCCACCCGAAATTTTACTTGAAGCTCTTCGGCGTTCCTGTGCTGGTACTACCGGAGTTACTGGAGTAGTTCCGAGGATAGGAATCTCGGGCAAATTACTAGTATACGATTGTGTTCGCATTCTTTTCTCGTTTTTACCTAGCGAAGCCCCTGGTAGGCCTAAGCTATATTCAACAAGTTCATCATCAAAACGCCTTCTCTTTATTGATCTGGAGGAGCTGAAAATATTTATTATTTATTGAGTTCAATTCAATTAACTTTCAAACAGTACACCAATTTTATAAATAAAATACCTGCGTCGTTTGTTGTTATCATGTGCTGTATCGAATTGCAAAGGTGTTGTCCCTGAATAGTCGTTACTATCTGATGCATTTGATTGTGTGGCAGGAAAATCCATTTAAACAAAATAGAGAAACTATGAAATAAACGTACAGTCTGATCAGAAAATTACCTAAGATGGACATAAACAACACCTTTGTCACTCTGACATTTGTCAAAAAAAAATTGTTTGTTTCTTAAATAATACTAGTGTTGTCCATGAATGCATTTGTATACATTAAACATTTTATATAAAACTTCATTAAAAAAACCTAAAAATAATTTTGTAACACTTAGTTTTTAATTATAAGTAAAATAAAATTAGCCCTTTATTTACTAAAAAATGTAAAATAATACTGAACGTTTTATTAGTATTATAATAACATTTATAAATAATTATAGTTATGGATCGAACAACGATAAAAATATATATGTTATAGAAGTGTGATCTAGAACTCTATAAACGTCTGAAATATTTCGTTCAAAGAAATTGTGTTATCCATATTATAAGAAGATCAAACGTTGCAAGAAGCAATGTTGCCTTCAAATTAGAAAATATAAAATACTTTTAAAGTGCGATGAAAATAAAATGAAAGTAAGCGAAACATATCTATAAATGTAAATATTAAAAATTTTTAGCAATTATATAAAAACTACTATAAAGTAGTAAAGTGGATATCATAATAATTATTAACTATCTGTGACATGTGCAAGTACAAGTGACAAATGTTTTGACTTTTGTTGTTGTTGAGGTTATATTCACAATTTCATAAAAAATATGTAAATTTAACTAATAACGATAAATATTGTAAACATGTCTTATTTGCTACGCTCATTTATTTATCACCCAAAAAATATTCTTGCAAGATGTTACAATAAAATTGTTATAACTGATGATGGTTCTACAATAGTTGCTCTTCATCAAGAACAAGAATTCCCATATGAGTTTTCAAAACCTTTACCAGAAGATATAAAAGATGACAATGGTGTGTTAAGAATGAGTGATTACAAAGAAGTAAGAAGGGTGTTTAAAGATGTGAAGCCTGAAATAGCAAGACAGCAATTAGCTTCCCTAACTCTAACAACAACACATCGATGGTTTCCAAGAGCAAGGGATAAGAAAGCAAAGAAAGGTGAAATGAATCGACCATTCTTGTAATTAATATGTAGTATTAATAAAAATGTAGGTGTTTAATGAATAAAATATTATAGTATCTTACTTTTCTTTTAATTATAATCCTTCCTTTATGTGAAGCACCGAGATGGGCAATTTTTAAAAAATCAATTAACTATAATTTAAAAGTTATTGCAATTAATATTAGTTGTGATTAAATAATAAATTTAGATCACAATAAATTTTGAATTTAAGATAAATCTATATGTACTGCAAATTTCAACAAAAACAAACACACTTACTTTTCAGTCGTTTATACATTTACTCTGTCCTCTACACTAGTTAGTTAGGTCACTTTTGGCCGAATACTGAAACGTCTTTCAAATATGAAGTGGGACTTAATTATTTGGAATGCCATTAATTTCAAATTTCGCATACAAAATTTTGAAATTAATGACGTTCCAAATAATTAAGTCTCACTTCATTTTGATTGACGTTTCAGTATTCGGCCGTTTGTGTTTCTTAGTCACTATCAAACATTGATCGGAAAATGCCTACTATGACTACAGCTACAAGGTAATCAGATATGTTTACTACACAATTAATTGTGAATTGTATTTTTTAACTGTATAAATCATTGTTATTATTATTATAGGATATAAATCAAAAATAATATTAATATAAATAACTTTATTTTCAATAAATAGTAATATAATTAATAATTTTACATTTTTCTTATTAATGTTCTATGGTTGAACCTAACACTAAATTATACAGCAGGTTATAACCATTACATGATGACATTCCAATCTTCGACATTCTTAGAACATGACAATAACAGTTAACAACATATTTGGACTCATTTCATCGTCTTGTACTTTAAAAAGATTATCTACCATAAAATATTTATCACAGTTACAAAAAAAATGACATAAAAAATTTAAAAAATAATATGTATTTTGTAAAAAGAGATTTACATAATACAGATAATAAATATTTCAACTAAATTTAACACATCACTAGCTCCTCTATATAAGGCAACAAAATGACTCAATAACAAGCTATGACAACTATTTTAAAGAGAGAATCTTTTATCACATAAAAACATACTTCGAAAAATAATTGAAAAAAGAAAGCTTAACAAGTATTCAATCCACTTGTCAATATCACAACAGTTGCCCCCTTTAGTACTTGTATCAGCTACATAATATTACACCGGCTGCAAGATTAAGACCTGCATAAGCCACAAATCACATTTAAAATCTATTATTATTAATAAATTATGTAACTACATTCTTTGAATGTTTTAAATCTTATTATGATTCAAAAATACCATACTCTGACCCTATGTTTAATTAAAATGTGAAAATATTTATATAGCTGTATAAAGACTATTTTAATAGAATAATATATTTTATACATTGTATGACTACATAGATAGTTCAATGAGTTTTATATTCTATATGGTATCAATGCAATGATAACTAAATCACTTATTATTATTATCATGAGTAAGTTAATTGATAATGATAATGAATGAATTCACAAAAGCAACTATAAAAAAACCAAAAGGCCGAGCAAACACAATTCTGACAGGGAAAGTCAATAGTCTGAACTTGATCTGATATATTACTATTTTATTGTAAATAAAATGTTTTCAACTAGAATACAGCTTTTTGAAGTTTACTTGTTACTTACATATGATTGGATATTTGCAATGACCTTTAACCCAATTAATGCCGAGGATACCCATCAGCTTCCCCAACATTTAATACATATTTACATGCTGAGGGCGTCAATCCTTTTTATCTTTTAGCTAATGTCCAATTTTAATATACATATTTTCACACTCATTTGAAATCGACAACAATATTAAAAAAAAATTGAGCACCTCTGACTTTTAAGCTCGGGTGGAAAAATCATCGATATAGTAGTCCTGACGGTATTGTCCCTATTTTCTTGGTCAGCAATGAGTGGTTTAATAGAATGGGTACGGAGGCCTGTTATAAGGCAACGTTGGACCCAAATCAATGTAATTTTTAACTTTAAGAATAGTCTAAAAGCAAAACAAAAATATACTACAATTAACAAATTATGCGTGGAATATACAAAATATTCTATTTGTTTTAACTCGATGAAACTGGAATCACTTGGATACCGTTCAATAGAATATATATATGACATAAACAAATGAAAGTGATTTTATTAGACGTGAATGAAAAGGTGATATCAAAAATAGAATTAGAACAATGACACATGATGCGTGTGCAGCCAAATGTCACAAGTTGGCAACGAGACCCATCAACAATGAGTGGTCACGGTCGACAGTTTGTGTTCGTGCCTTACGCACACAATACAATGGACATCGCACGCACTCGCTAAGCTATAACTACCACATTAAACCATCATTCAAGTTCCATAATCAGCAGTCTTGAAGGAGTCTAACTTAACTTATTCGAGGGACTACATAACCGGTTTCACCCAAAACATATTCATTAGTTATATTATATTTTTATGTTAAATAATTCTCTTAAATATTTAAAGCTTTGGGTGAAAACTTTGTAATAAAATGCCCATCTTTATTTGTATTGTAATCATCCAATAATATTTTTCCACAACTATAAGGCTCGTAAATTGTACTATCATAGTTAAACATATACTTTTTGATCACTGGAAGCAATGTAGTTTTACATATGCATATGTTGGACAAAGTGACATTATAATACTAGTCAAAGGTAACAATATAAAAAATAACAGCAGTTTTATCTATCGATAGTAAAATAAAATGGCACACGAGAATATTTTAACAATCCACAATAAATATTTATATTTTTATCTGAAAAATATTACTATTCTTTAAGACCAGACGAAGTTATACTCTCTGATCTGATATCATAATAGATCAACAAAGGGAAACTTTGTACTTGCACATACAATAACAATAAATAACATATAATATAAGATTTTAAAACAATTAGAAATTTTTTGTTATATACGCTCATATCAGTTTGTAAACTCGAAATCGTTGTTCGATAGGACCAAATCGATTGCACATTTTAATATCGACTAGAATAAGCTCGGTCGAGACTTCGCACGCGTAGATGGGAGCTGCCGTATTCGAGCGACCAACTGAAAGGCGGAACGGGGGTCTGATGTCAGCGCACCCGAGAGAGGCGTAGCTCCCTGTCTAGCTCTTGCAGCTGGCGGATGAAACCGTCGTTGGGGTGGATGTCGCGCCGGGAGCGAACTAGGGCGAGTGCCTCAGTCAAGGTCATACCTCGTTTGATCATTAGGAAGGCGATTGCGCAAGTAGCTGACCTTGAAACACCCATCATGCAGTGCACGAGCACGCGACCTGTAACAGTAACCCAGATTTGTATCTAATTTTAATCCAGTACACGACTAAGGTTGCCAACTTGTTAAACGATTTCATACAAAAAAAAATTAACGTATATAATATGTTTAATCTAAAATTGCTGATATAAAAGGTAATATAGACATATATGTACATCATTGGTAAATAATTAACATAAAAAATCTAATCTGGCATTATAAATACTTTAAAAATTATATATTCGTAAAAATTGAGATGTTTTGAATATTGCTAATTTCATATAATTGGCAACCCTAACTGAAACTTTCGCAAAAGGGTAAAATATTTTTTATGTTGTCATATTTATAAAATGCTTGAAAAAAACAATGCAAACACTAGGTTATCTGTATTGGAAATATTACAGATGTATAAGTGCGACTGAAATTAAATATAGTTTAATCTTGTTTGTACGTAATAACAACGACCTTTTACTGTGTTCATGTTCCATTTACGTATCGTCGTAGAAATTGAATGAGTTAGTTAAACTTATGACAAAACACGGTATATATGATTCGTGTTATATTTGACATAATTTGCGAATTTGAAGGATACCTTTAGACTATTTTGTTACACATACATGTATGTATATATGAACATAACATATAAAGTTAGGCTTTTTATAACAACTGGTCACATATTAATTAGGTATTATGTTTACAATTATTTTGACCCTTAATTATAATTGGAGTCAGATTATAATTAATCATTTTCTATTTATGTTCGTCTAATAACATCAATATACAGATAACGTTACACCGTATTTTACAGATTTTATTATTATTAATATATCCGAAATCGGCTTGAATCGAAATAAATTCTGCCCCATTATCTGCCCCACGTGTATCCATAAAATAAACATGGGGCAGATAATCAGACAGAATTCAGGTCTATATAATTCCAATTTCAATTTAAAAAAAAATCGAATTAAGGTCGTAAGAAAATGCTAATCTAAATTAAATCAATATAATCAACGTACCTCCACGAGATATTCCCTCATCGATAAAGCTTGCGGCAATGTAGAAGTACTTAGATATATCCGTTGTCGGTAGATCCATCAGTTGAAAACCCTTGTAGCGTAGGCCGGGACAATCACGGTAATAGAGATGATCCGTGTCCACTTGCGTGTATCGCTTGCCCTCAGCCGTGTTTAACACGTAGTTTATACCCATACGACGGAGGAAGACCTTGTCTTTTGCCGCCACCCTTTATCGAAAAATAAGACGAAAATTTCAAACAACACGATTTCTATTTGACCTTTTTACTGTAAGTAATAACAGCCTGTGAATGTCCCACTGCTGGGCTAAGGCCTCTTCTCCTCTTTTTTAGGAGAAGGGTTGGAGCTTATTCCACCACGCTGCTCCTTTGCGGGTTGGTGGAATACACATGTGACAGAATTTCAGTGTAATTTGACACATGCAGGTTTCCTCTAGATGTTTTCATTCACCGTTAAGCACGAGATGAATTATAATCACAAATTAAGCACATGGAATTCAGCGGTGCTTACCCGGGTTTGAATCATCGGTTGATCATCGGTTAAGATTCACAGAGACTTACCACTGGGCCATCTCGGCTTCAAACTTTTACTGTACTATAATTATAAAAGTATAAGTTTCATCAAAGTGCCTTATAACTTTAAATTATTTATAAAAAAGTTTTCTTGTCTATAAAGTTATATGTACCAATCGCTAAATACATATTTACTTTATGTTTTAAAAATAAAATCGATCATTTGCAGCATTACTCGTTTTACATCCCTATTCAATTTAACGGTCACCCTGAAGAGGAAACATCGAGAAGACGGCGATATTACATCCACAACAACTATCTAATACTAACTACCTAAATTGCTACCGATTACGGCACGTGTGCAGTTGTTTGCAAATTATATGACTCATCGATACTACAAACATATTCTAAAAACATGCCAGTGACTCATTCGTGGCATAACATAGTATAAAATGATCGACATAATATAAGAATTAATAAAACTTACGCATCTCCGACGAATAGACCCGGATATACTTCGTTGACATCCGGCGATGGGCTGGGCGTGATGCCCAGACCGGTGTAAGGACGAGATCGTAAAGATGACACCGAACTTAACAACGGTGACGGCGTCGAACCGTAGCTCTGAACATAAAACTTAAATTTAACACACCCACATACAATTGGCTGACCCATTATGCATTAGTCGACTCAGTCATAATTAATATTGTCATGCGTCTTAGTTTATATGTAAGTCATCATTTACATATTGAATTGGATATTGACAATTTATAAGCGATGCAAACATTTCAAATTTATTTTGTTTATTTTAATAACAATTAATATATATGTCAACCTCTGGCAGTGCTCTTCATTGTCCAACATGACAATAAATACACTCATCAAGTACTAATATACACATAAATAATTGTCACACTCATACAACAAGTATCAAGTTAAAACTCATGTTAACTTTATCCATATTCATTTTCCCTTTATGATAGAGTAGTTACTGGTCATATTCATTTACATGAGTACATCAAGTTAATTGCATATTTACAAGGTTGGAATGATTCACGAAGCAAGCAAAACACACTATTTACTTCATTACGACTTGAAAAATCACGACATAATCAGTAACTCATATAAAATAAAAAAATATTAGTTAATATACGACTCTGTTGTTGCACATAGTTTCTCTACACTAATTTAATTGGGAACATATTGCTATCTCTTGCTCTTGTTTAGGCTTGAAAGTAATAGAAAATATTATATTAAAAATATATAAATAAAAATGCTAAACTAACTCTCTGTATTACTTTTTTACCCATCTCCTTTTTAACTATCTCCTACTCTAAAATGCGGCTACTCCAATTCTAGTAGTCTTATAAAAATATTGTAGAATATGGATTCATACACTAGAAAACATATTAAGCTTTAATTTTAAAAGAAAATATCTTAAGGGCACTTCAACCACACTGAAGCTGCAAGGTAAAAGATAAAAAAATATATAAGTCCAAAAAAAATTAAGCTTCATAAAATTAAATACTTTTTTGCTAAAAATAAAAATGTATTAATAAAGTAACTTTAAAACATGCACAAAATAGAATTAGCACACTATATTATATTAATAAAAATTAAAAACATAAAATTTATTGAAATGATATAGGATATTGTCGTCTGTTTTTTACAACAGTTTGAGGCACAAAGGCCATTTTTATGTCAAATCAATTGTAATGTTAGAATAAATACCCTTAAAGTCCTTAGGTAGGAGCCTACTCGGTGTTCATTAGCCGCAGAGTAAGAAGGATAACTCGGGTATAGAGAATACTGTCAATAACAGACATTATTTGTGAGAATTGCACCGAATTACTGAATTATAAAATATAAACACTGCTTATTTTAATGAACAAGTAACTTGTAATCTCAATGATCAACTTTAATCATTTTTAATAAAATATAACTTGTGTTTTTCTTTTTATTTATATGTTAGCATATATTATTTGTGTATTTACATTAAGATGAGACTATGATTGTCTAGTTAAGCCTAATACACTAGATAAACTTTACATTGTTATTTATTAAATCTTGTGCATTAAATTACATATTTTATACTAAGAATTCATACGCGAATTTTATTTAATTAAAATACGATATAATTTGAATTAAATTTAAATGACCATAACAAAATGAAAAAAAAAAATCTAATATTCTACGCACTGCTACAAAAGCTCTAATAAATGAAAAAGCCAGGTGTATACTCAATGTAATATATCAGAAATATATTTATGGAGCTTAAAAAAAATATTTCCTTCGCTAATTAAAAGAACAGAAAATAATAATCATATTATATTACGATAGAAAAACGATATGCCTCCTTTAAATGGACTAGTATTGACCTTGACTGGATGACTATTATGATGCAAAAATAGGCCCAGGCCGAGGCGTATTATCTATTTTTAACTTTTCGTTTAAATGATTAAGTATAAGAGAGGTATACCAAAAACGATCTAAGGTAGTAAATACATAATTAATATAATTTACTTACGGAATCTCGGTAGCTCATTTTAATTAAATTTTCCGACACAAATATTAAAACTATGCCGGTAAAACGTTTAATATTCTTAAAACAAGCAATTAGATTACAGATACAGATGTAGCAAAAATTTCAGTAATTCGTTTAATAAAGTTGATGCTATTTATAGCTAGTTTTCATGAGAGTTGAAAAACACTAGCTTTCAGACGGAAAATGGTAACAACATTCAATGAAAATGAAAGAAAATGAACGAATCAACGAACTACAAAACACAAAATTATAAAAGTTGCCAGCTGCAAAAACAATTTTCCCTTTATGCTTGTATAATGTTTATACCTATAATTATTAGATTATTTATATGAAAAATAACAGACTTACGATATGTATAATTTACAATCTTTTCAATAAAATAAAAATGCAAGTCATAAGAATATTCAATTATTTGTGTTAAAAAGGCAAGAACAACCAATATCAGTATTCTTCTATTAATACAAACAATATAGTACAGTGTGTTGCACCGTTAAAATACTCTAATCGACATTAATAAATATTTTTTATATCATATATTTTACCCGTAGATTTAGCCGGAAATCTGTCCAGTAGGTAACTTTGTTTAATTCATAAATTACGTAAAATCTATGATATAGTACGATTTATACAAAGATTTATGAATAGAAATAGGTATGAATGTATATGTAGATTTGTAATAAACATGGATAGTATGGATCTGGATCATCTATAGATCTGGATCTTCTATTATAAATAAATGGCAACCTGTTTACAGCTATACTATTCACGATTTTGATGTTGTCCATAATCAGTTCTATACTGAGATATATGTACAAATATTTGTCGAATAAATATTATTTTTGAAAGTACCAAGAAAAATTTCAAATCACTTGACTGAAAGATAAAATAATTTCCTATTTTTATTGAGATCAAATTCTCAATACCATGTCGTGTCGCGAATAAAAAACTTTAAACAACCAATCTAATGTGATGCATTCCCATTAGCATTTATTTGCTAACGTAAATCAATATTTTAACAAAAAAGAAATGTTATTTTCATCCTTTTATTCTTATTGGTTTCCTTAACCTTTTATCTATAATCTTTAGAGAGGAGCGTAGAGTGATAGTTCATTTATGTCATCTTTGGAAATATCGAGTAAAGAGTAATAATCGATGTATGGTATGTGTACGACATGAATAATATTGTTTTTAAAAAGAAATTTATTCATTTCTTAATATTTTAATATTATATACTATTTTTTATTATATATATTATTTGTTAAGATTTTTTTTATAAACTCCTGGTTATTACAAAATTACATTTTCTTGAGTTTTTTTTACTTAAACGCTGATAACACTGTTTGAATTTTATGTAAATTCTTAAACTACTTCAATTTTCTAATTTCTCAATAACTGTGACAATATAATGCATGCCTTATACATATTAAACCTTAATAAAATCTCCCTATTATATATTAAAGCATAAACATCGATACATCAGAATTTTCATAACTGCTCATCGACTCGTTTACACTCGTTTATATTTTATCGTATTCGTATGTGTCGGTGTCCGAAGACGAAACTAGTACTACTTTAATTAAATGAAATTGACAATTAACTATGAAAAAACGATTTCTGGTGTTAATTAAATTCGTCGGTGAATAAAATATTTGTAATCGGTGTGTTATAAATGTTAAAAAAACATTATTGAAGCAAAAATGGATGAAAAAGAAGAGTTGCATCTAACCTCGCAAGAGCTACAAGTTTTGTCAGAGCTTGACAGGTATCATAAGTTGTTATTATTTTGTAACAGCTTAAACTTTTTTCTTTTAAATTTTTATTTTTTGGCGTTGCTTATATGAATTTACATAATCCTATTATTGTACTTTATCCAGAATAATTCAATATTTTTTGAAGTTAATAAATGGTAAAAGTTACAAACTTATTTTTCGTTTTAAGAATTCTTGAATGTAATTAACTAACTCTGTATCTATTTCATTTTACAGTCGACAATTTGGCTTTCTTAAACTTCGCGGCAGTGAGCATGGCAGAACCCGGGCATTGGTCCTTAAAGCTGTTAAATACTTGGAGGGAATGTTGGTGCAAGTTAAGGTACTACTTAAATTTATGTGTATGTTTTTCTGATGGTACAGGATAATAGAAGCAGTTAATAATATTGCTGCTTTATCTGTAAAATGATTCAGAAACATTGTTGTTATGAAATCTATCTACAGGTTTGTATTTAAATATCAGGGAATAGTTTTAAAGAGGCACTTGATGTATAACAACTTCACATCAATCACACTTTTATTTTTTATATAAGGAAGTGTTATTGCAAAAACATTATAATAAATGAGAGGTTCACCATAATATTTTTAGATATTGCTAACATTTGTGGTTTTTTGTCATTATTTATAAAATATTGGATTATTCATTTTAAGGAATTTGACAGATCTAAAACTAACTAGTATTGAATAACTTAGTAGTTGCAATTCCACTATAATCATCAAATGTTTTAAAATATTTATTCTACTCCTATTTCCAATTTACTTTTATTAAAAACAATTATCAACAGCTATCAAACAAAAAAAAGGAAAATTCATTGAATAAACAGAGCAGAAAATGATGAGTGAAGTGGTATTTAGATATAGTGAGTCGGTTTTATTTATGGTATCATTTTTAAAATTCTATGCAAAAATTTTACCCCAAATAAAATTTAATTTAACTAAATAGTAAATAACGACAATTACATTGCAACACAGGCGCGGGCGTCAGCGCTCGATAGCTCTTACCATGTAATTTTTTCATATGATACATACATGATTAATATTTTTTATGGGTAATTTTTTTGCATAATACCTATTTTAAAAATGCTTACATAAAAAGAACCGACTCACGATCCCTAATAACCACTTCACAGGTCGGACACTTATTTTGTTACACCTGTATAAGCATTACAATTATGTATATATTTATTACCAGTTATTGTAAATTCATCTATGTATTATTTTTAGGAGGAAGAGAGGGCTTGTTCACCTGGCGCTAGACGAGATATATGTATAGATCCCAAGACTTATTGCAAGTTGGGTCACTTCCATTTACTTCTTGAAGATTATGCTAAAGGTAAACTGAGAATGAATTCAATTAATAAATCCTTGCAACTAAATTAATATTTAACTTTAGTTAATGTATTTACTCGGACAAGACTAGAATAGAATTTAAATTTTTAAAATAATTATATACAGGCTCTATAAATAATTATTTTAAAAACTTAAACATATGTGTAATTAGGGCTTGAGGAAAAAGTAAAATATTTTACTATAAAATAACATGTATAAGTTGAAATAAGATTTAGCACTATCATTTATCAACAGTATTTTTAAAATGACATCTAAACCTTAATATATCAAACCTTAATATAATAAAATATAAGCTAAGGATATATTATATTTTTCTTATCCTTACTTCCTTGCTAGTATTTTCAATGAGAAAGTGGGTTTGTTTGTGTCTTAACTACTCAAACAATCATCATGAATTTAACATAACCATTGTATAACAAGTAGAGATTGTAAAAATCAACCTAAAACCTTATTTCTAAGTTAAAGCAGAAATCATTAATATTGTGATTTGTACTTCCTCCGATTGCCAATATTAGTTGATTTTCTATTTTTAAAATATAAGCTAATGAATATAATAATGTACAAGGTTTTTAGATCTTACATAATCTGCAATGTTTGTCTCACATATTTTATATAGAAAACATTTATTGCTTCTTTGAAACAGATGCTAAACTTATCATTTGTACTTAAAATGCCCATAATTAAAAATTTTTTGACTGCAATTATAATTGAATCAATATAATAATTAATGAATTTTAATTTGTTACAGCAATGTCCGCTTATCAGAAGTTTTATGCTCTGGAGCAAGACAATTGGAAAGATCCACTCTTCGTGTATGGACTGGGGCTTTGTTATTATCATTACAATGCCTTTGACTGGTTAGTGATGTTCTTATATATTATTGTTTTTTTTTTTTTAATCTCATCTATGAAAAGAAGCGTGGAATCCTGTAAATATCCCACTGTTGGGTAAGGGTGCTACTGCTATACAACTGGATGGTAGATGAAATTAAAATGGACTTGTGTGGCAAAATATCATACAATGCATGGAGGTTTCCTTGCAATGTGTATCTTTTTCTTCAGAGCGCAAATTGCGTGATACAGTTTGCATGTATTAAATGCAAATTAAAAATGAAAGTGCTTGCACCCATTTGGTACACCGATTTTCGCTTAACCACGTCTTTTATCCACTGTGCTATATTGGCTCTTATATACTTTTTGTTATATATACCTTAACAAATTCAGTGCTAGTTTAATTAATTATAATTTAGATGGTGCATATTTTTGTGTAAATACCAGCCCAGGCTTTAATGTTTAGATCCTTTTAGGCTAAAAAGTTTTTGAGTTGTATTACATCCATAATCTTGAGACTATATAATAAACCAAGAGCTAGCAATATTTGCGATATCAATTCAACAATTGACCAAATTATGATCCGCTTTGTGTTATTTCTTTGCTAAACAATAAATGTTGATTCTGGTCCGGTCCAATACATTTTCTTAGAATGATCTTGTTATGTTCAGAGAAAAATGATGTTCATTCGTCAATACCATTTATTATCCAAATGACACACCAATGAAACACTGACAATATTCACATACATTACAGTTCTGAATATATATTAATAATAATAAAAAATAACTTTATGGCATACACATGGAAAAAAGATAACAGCTTAGGAATACTCATGCTATATAAACCCATTATTGAGTTAAAAGTGGTGCATGCAAGGGGTGGTCTTATCACTCTCGTTATATAAATACACACAATACATATAGAAAGATCCATATATACAAAAATATAAATTATACAAAAAAATATTTATTACATGTTTTTCATTATTTCAAGTTCTTAATTAAATGATATGAGTGTTATGTATTTAAATTCATCTACTGCTTAACAGAGGAGATAGTATATATGTGGGTGCAGACACAGTTGTACTCTTCATTGACTCACTCTAAGATATATAAAGGAGATATAGGAAGAGGTAGGCAATTCTCCTCTGTAATTCTGGAGTGCCCGGCAGTTGCTAAAAAGGAAACAGATGGCGCGTAAGGGGATATTGATCTCATGACAACGGTAAACTGGCGATGAACGCCGTTTGGTACCTCCTTGATTACATAGCATTCTGGACATGGGTCCGCTATTAATCTGGGGTCATGACTAGACTCTCGAAAACCTCAATACCCCAGCGATCTCATCGAATGACCACAGGTATTGTACCTATCTTACTTAACGTTATATTCAGAAACGAAGACATCCCTGTTCTGAGACATTCCGACGGACGATATCGCTTCGTTCTTATTAGAATCATATCTATGTCAATCATCACATCCATCATGTAATGATCAGATGCGACATTGAAGAAGAACTGTCGGTTTGGGCGCCTTCCAAGTAAATTCTGCCAAAATACATCATATATAAGAAAAGAATGTATGATATATTTGCAGATCTACTAAGTGGTTACAGAAAAGTCGGCAACGGAATATTCCAGAATTAATAAATACATCAGTTGGTTTAAATTTAAACGGTTGCTGTTTTAATTTAATTAAGACTTTTACTTATTGTATTAAGACGGACGGACAAATACCCAAATGGCCACCGTGATGCTATTTTATTTTATTTATTTTATTGTATAGGTCGGCGTACGAGCATATAGGCCACCCGATGGTAAGTGGTCACCAACGCCCATAGACAATGGCATTATAAGAAATGTTAACCATCGCTTACATCGCCAATGCGCCGCCAACCTTGGGATCTAACATGTTATGTCCCCTGCCCCTGTGCCTGTAGTGTAGTGCAGTGTAATTACACTGCCTCAATCACCCTTTAAACCGGAACACAACAATACAAAGTATTACTGTTTTGCGGTAGAATATCTGATGAGTGGGTGGTACCTACCCAGATGACTTTGCACAAAGCTCTACCACCAAGTGCTAAGTAATGTCTAGCTTGTAAAGCCGCAAAATATGTCTGAGCCGTGGTTTCAAAACTCGGGTAGGGTTCAATAAAAAATATTGAGATTTCTTTAAAGAAATTGATTCAATAGACTGGAGTTTAAAAGTTGGAACTATTTACACAATCGTTCTTCGAAAAGCGCGTAAATACCAGCACCTAAACCTTTCCTGCCGGGTTGGAAGTTTCGTCAGATTATCCAGATTGAGGAAATAGAGAGTGCACCTGTGTTTGCGCACTTGTTCATTAAATTGTGTCGTGCGCAGTTGTCAAGTCCGCTTTAGAATTACCGCCGTGGTCAGAATCGGTCAGGAGGATATCGTCACGGTAGTAATGTCTTAATATTACAAGTCAAATAAATAAATAATTATTATCAAAACCCACGCGCACGAAGAATTTTGGCAACTCTTTTCTTTGTCGCACCTCTTAAAAATGAAATTCTTTACCAGCACGGTCCTCTTATGGCCTGGGTTCCTTCAAACGAGGCGTGAAGAAGGAACATGCGGGCTGGTAAGGCGGGAGCGGCTAGTGCAGATCATTCTTCCCGACTGTACTAGCCGTCGTCGCATTTAAACTCTACTACCACTTACCATCAGGTGGAGTAGTCATTTGCCCTCCTGGGTAATATATATATATAAAAAAAAGTTACGATCGGTTATATCCATTCATACAAACTTAGAACTACTAGCTAAGGATGATTGTTTGGAAAATGATCTAGAGCCCAATTAGCGAACAAATTGTCTTGACTACTACGTTTACGTCGGTGGGATTGTACGTAATTCTCACGCAGAGCAACGTTGTTTTCAGCTGACTTTTTATCCTCTGTTTGTCAACCGATTTTCTTTTTTTTGTTTGATAGCTATTCACGAACTTTATAATAAAGGATTGAAAATAGGATTAGGTTATTGAAAATAGGTATAGAATAACAAATGTTAGGATATCTCGTTACGTAAATTTGTATTGGTTTTCCTCAAATTTTGAATTTCGAACAAAGGTCGAATAATAGTTTTATCAATTTGTTATTATTATGTAACATATTTCGATTTTTTCCATTACTTTATTTTATTTTTATTATATAGGAAGCCAACGCTGTATACAATTTAGTTTCTTATTTCATAGTACAATGGTGAATAACATAAATATAAAAATTGCATACCTCACTTATAGGCTAACTTAACATGCATAGGATTCAATATTCTACTTATATTCAATAGTCCCTTGAGGGTGAAGGTAACTGCTGGTAATTGCCCCAATGCATTTAAATAGAGGACGAATAATGTGGCATGGGTGATATAAATGTAGTTAATATATGGTGAGGTAGAATTGCAAAAAAAACATGAATTAGACGATTATGATAGTTTCAATGTTTAATAGTGGTTATGGACACGTAAGTTTGACTTAACTGTTCCCTTCAATTTTTAGAAGTTGATCAACTAGTGTTCGCTCAGTTTTCGAATTACGACCACATTATTGAATAAATGAGGAAACATACGGACATACATAACATACAAAAAGCTTTGACCATATTCTAGCGCGCTACTCCATGGCGGCTGTGTGGTAATCTTGTGTTACTTACGGTGTTTTCCTTCCCCATCGAATTCGATCGATTATAAAAAACCTTTTTTCATATACAGAGTGTAACAAAATTTGTGTCCGACTCGTGAAGTGGTTATTAGGTATCGTGAGTCGGTTCTATTTATGTAAAAAAAATTAAAATATTATGCAAAAGAATTACCCATAAAAAAAAATTTATTGACATTTTCAATTGTAAATGACGAAAATTTCATGGAAAACTAAGGTTATGACTTCGTTTCCGAGCTACCCGATAGGCAAGAGCTATTGAGCGCTGACGCCCGTGCCTGTTTTGCATTGTAATTGTCGTTATTTAGTTAAATTAAATTTTATTTGGAGATAATTTTTGCTTAAAATTTATTACATAAATAGAACCGACTCACGATACCTAACGACAACTTCACGGGTCGGAGACGAATTTTGTTACACCCCGTATTTAAAAAAAATCATTAAATCGTGTTACAGGGTATCTACATTACGTAAATAACTATTAACATAATATATGATGTTGCAATTGTAATCACATAACCTTAGCGACAATGTATATAACCTTTTACTTACGCCTGCATTATAAACGTACGTTTTTTTAAATATTTATTATAAAATGTTATTTCAAGTAAGGTAAAAGGTAGTGAAAGTTATTTCATTCAAAATATACCGCGTCATATGCAGAAAATATTTGTCGTGTTGTGTCGAAAGAAAATTAATAATGGGCGCTTAGACCGCACGCGATAATTTATGTAGTTTGAATAAAGCGAAGTACATATACTAATAATAATCATAAAATTTTACGAAACAAAAATGTAATATGAGAAATATCATTTTAATAAGATTATGATATGTTTATTATTTTTCGTTTCAACATAATTATAGTTTTTGTACATACACTAAATGTACATTAAAAGTTGCTAATTAATTTCGTAATAACTTTTAAATAAAAGTAGTATTATTAAAATGAATATATATTCATAAAAGTTTAATATGCTGCTTTGAAACAGACCGGATGGCTTGACAATTTATACACATTTTGGTATCGGTACCTAAAAAAGCATCTTGTATAGGATGTCGTGTAGAGATATTCGTCGCGATAGTATAATCTGTGTTCGTGATTCACCGGACGTAGGACGAGCGCGGACTGCGCGGGGCATAGGGAGCGGTAGGGTCTGCGCGGGCGGGGGCCCTGTCGGTAGGGCGCGGCGGGGTGCGCGGCGCGGGACGGTGCACGCTGCAGCGCGAGGTCGTCGCTCGCTCGCGCCGCGTTCAGCCAGTCGGGAGCGGGATGCGGTGACGTAAACTGCACTGGCGCGGGCCGTGAACGTAGTGTAGGACGGGACGTGTCGTGGTCGATGTTTTTATTATTTATCGAGTGCGTGCCTTGAACCATCCTGTGTGACTGTGCTTGTGCTGATTTTTCTGACGACATCCCCGCTCTTCACTACGTGGGCCACTGCGGCCATATCAATTCACCCTGAATCGGAGGATCCCCAAAATGGTGAGTACGGTCGAAGCTCCCGACCGTGGTTTGTTTACGTCGGCTGTCGTGCCGCCTCACTCTCTCAACCTGCCGCCCGTATCCCTATGTCGCGTTCTCACGCGACTTTATTTTATTTTGTTTTGTTTCCAAAATGTAGACACCTACATCGACGCGACGGCTCCGAACCTGGCTCCGTCGGGAGGTCGCGTTTTTTGTTTGTGTGCATGGTTAGTGTATTTTTTGTAGTGTTTTCGCAGGTAGTCAGTCGATCCTTCCCCTAATTTTGCAGCCTATTGCGAAAATGATAGTTGCGAGATCACGAAGGGGTGGCGAAGTTACGAGGGCGAGCGATGCGTGTGCGGCCCGACTAGTAAACAATGAGCTCGCCGGCGCATAAAATGTAGGTCGGTGGAGTGTGGCCGCAAGTCGCAAGACTGCTGCACGCGATGCCAAACCTCGCCTCTCCCTCGTCTAGCCGCTCGCGCTGCCACCAACTATGCAGCGCTAATGCATCCGCTTCGTGCTTCATTGTTAAAGCAACACACGTCGGTGGGTATCATACAGCTATGCATAGTGCCCACTAACCTAACGGTGCTAAAACATTATGTATGTTCTTCCTTTGTTCAATGTTATTATTATTAGTAGTACCTACTACTCGTATGTTTAAATAATTAAGTAACATGTTTCTTATTGAAAACTGAACGAATGCAGTAACAACTACATAGTCATACTATGTAATCTTATATACCTATATCATGCTTAATAAGTTGTTCCCATGTTTTGGACATATTTATTTTAAATTACTTTTATATTATTAACTTAGAAATAATGTTTTATTTGTCTACCGCAATGTTCGAGTAAAAGTTGAGCGATGAACGGTGTCATAATCGTTACGCGTGTTCAGGAAAGTGACTCACTTTCCTGAATGTATCTACATAGCCGGTAGTTTCGCGCATTTTTGTCCGCACGTCATTGGTAGCCGGATCGGTAGTGTTTGCCTGAGGGGTATGATCGGAAATTTAATGAGCTGGCCGATCACAATGAAATGTATAATTAATCCGATACAAACTCCGGGAAAACCGTGCCCGTAGCTTGACGACAATTGAATTGTTAAGTAGTGGGTATTTTTTCAAATCATTTTATAACTGCTTAGCTGTCATGTGTTCTTTCGTGGAAAAAAAAGACTTGCTACTGTTTTAAAGAAAATCGTAAGATAAACGTGAAACAAGTTTTTAATTATTCCGAATTTTATACATCCTTCTGTTAAATGGCAAACTTGACCTCGTATTGAGTTACGCGTGTAAATTGTATCCATTACATAATGTGCGTATCTTTCGTATCGCTCGGTTTATCTGTCGATCAGTTGATTGTAACGAATCGTAAACCATAACGGTATCACGTTCGGTTCCCATCGAATAATAATCTCGACTAGTGACTCGCTTTTCGAGTTTTAGAAAACTCGATTCGCCCTGTCAGTAAAAATAATATTTAGAGAAGATTGATTTTTTTCTTCATTATATTAATATTTGAGAATTAGTCATACAATTCGGGAAACGATCATTATCATTCATTTATTCATAGCGACATATGCTTACGAGAATCGATTCGAATAGAAATCGTAGACGTTTATTTTTTTCAAGGAATTTTATAATATATTAAGTCGTTATTATTCGATGTGTATTCATCCGCGGCGATTCTTAAGTAATTGTTCTTTGTTTAAGCGTATCATGTCGGGATGTTTTTACATTACATAACTGGTTTAGCATTTGTAGTGGCAGTTGCTTGCTGCAATGTATAGTTCGTTGAGGAAATTGTGCGTTAGGAGTCGAAGCTATTATGGCATAGAGCCTGCAGCTTGCGGTGGCACGTGCCGGGCAGGTGTTTGCCGGCTGCCACTACACCTGTCATCGCATCAGCTGCGTCTTTCAAAGTTATTCTGTTCTTAACATATTACATCATTCTATAAATATGTATGTAATATTCTCTATGTAGTAGGCTGCAAAATATCGTGCCTCGAAATGGCAACGAAGCATCTGTCGGTGCGTGTTTTTATTTAACAACTTCCATTCATTACTCAATTGCATTAAAGCCCTCGTAATCTTAAGTATGAAAATGAAATTGTAAAACGTATTTCATACTTCAGGCGATGTTAAAAATGTTACAATCATGGCATAGTGTCGTACCTATTTTAAATATTCGAGTAGTTTATCGCTCATGGTAACAACGCGGCTAGATTACGTGCTCGTGACGGCCTAATAAAACCGTGCACATATTTCTATTCACACACTCTTCGTTATTAGTTTCGTAGTAATCATGTAATTGCAAAGAAACAATAACATTGTTTATGTATTTTAATATTTATACTATATTAAATATTGTATAACGACAATGTTTTCTAAAGAAAAGTGTTCTAGAAAAGTGTTTTAAATTGGATCAAAACACTTAAATGTTTATGTATGTATGGATCTATAAGACGCACCCTTGTAGATGCGTTTACAAAACAACAAATTGTCTTATATCCATTACTGGATATTTATTCGTATTTATCACCGTACCCGATCGGGCACAAACTGGTCCGTGTCAAAGTTCTGAAAAGATGTTCCTGTGTTTTCGCAAATGGCCCGTTTTATGACGACCGGTTATATGAGCCGCCCTCGACGCGTGCCGTGTTCGTTTTATGTGGGCGTGCAATTAACTTGCAGATGCAATGGCACTGACCTTGTGCCATTTACCTTTCTTGAATTTTTAAAATCGATCCATTTGAAAAACTTTTATAAACCATTAGGTTATTAGCATTTTTTTTATGTGATACTTTTTTATAAATACATTTTCGTTGTCTAATCAAATGTATTTATGAACTTGTGAATGAATTAAAATACTTTATATTTTATAGTATAGATAACAATATTTATTTTCTGTCCGCACTGTCTATGGTTATTATAATCGAGACTTACGTCACAAAAGCAACGTTACCTATGTAAAACGTGAGATTGCGGGAATGGCTCGCCGACTTGAGCATGGTAACAAAATAGCGGGTCTAACCGGAATTTGTTAGCGATTTGAGGCGTTTTCGTTTCGCTTTAACTTCTCAAATGAAGTTATTCTACATAATATTAAGTTATGGACAACTGCCAAGTCTTATAATCGCGTTCTTCGACTTTAACCCAAGAGTGCATCTAAATTCTAAAGTAAAACAAGACATGCGGGTGGGGCGCAGCACTATACTCCCCCCCCCCTTCAGCAGCGTGCGCCGCGTCACGTACGCATTGGCCCTTCTACACACAGGACCGTGTCAGCAAGGGGCAGCGCGCGCAACACTGTACCTCAATCGAATTGCCGACTAAGGGAGTACGCGTTATTAGCAATGCGTCCTCCCTACCCAAACCATCTTCGCCCTTTATCCCGCGTTTAGGGCAATGCGCCTCGTCGCAACGACCCCATACCCCGATGTGGGGGCGACTTTTCGATTTTACATTGGCTTTTTCCTGTTGTAATTATAATGTTGGGAGCTCGAAATAGGTCAGATCATTTAGTTATTCAAAAGAGAAGTGTACATTAGTCGCTCATGCCGCGGTCGTCGACACTAACGGATCACTATTTATACCTGCGTAGTGCACCGGAACTCGCTCGCTGCAGTCGCTGCAAGCGTCTTCTCTCTGTCAATGACCTCCTCAGCATTTGAACACTCGCTTCCTGCAACAAATATTGAACAAACGCGGCTAAGACTTGAATAATCTACTTTAATTGTCTTTGTTCTATTCTGTTTATATAAATATATATTTAGCTAGATTATTTACATTTGAAAGTTCATAATACGTATTTGTAAATGAATGTTAGGTAGTGGGTTATGAAAGTATCGTACGTGAAGCAATCTTTTGCCCTTCGTCTTTGTTTAGGTTGCGTCAACCGCCTACGTGTGTAGGGCCAGTCTCCTACGTATATCATGAACTGTGTCAAGCAGCTTGCCCCAGATTTTATACTACGGCTCTTGTTTACACGTTATGAACACGAAAGCGCTGTCTATTGATAATGAGCAACTTCATTACCAGAGTCGCGGTATTAATTAGAATTGAAGAATATTGTTATATCTTAAAATCTAATACCGTTTATTATACTTTTAGACCTGTACGTATATTCGGAATTTGTAATATTCTTAAATAAAAAAATAAATAAATGTTTTGTGGAACTGTTAACAAATAGTACGTTTTCTTTTTTTTTTTATTATTCCTTTAAAAATTGTAACTCGTATTAAATAATTGAACGAACAAGGATCGTTACGTCACAGTTGACATTTATGTAAGTTATCGCCGGCACAGAGTGCGAAGTCGAGCTATCCGCGAGCGATGGCCGCGGTGGAATTTCCGCGAAAAAAGTCGTACGTCACACGCCGCGTCACCGACCGGCGGCCGCGCGACGTGACGCCACAAGGCCGTGTCCGCACCTCCTAGCTCCGATGGGAGCTCCTATAACAATATTATTGTTTGATATCGTTTAAAGAATTAAGATCCCCTTTATCATAACATAGTAATATTCGTACTCAATATACTGAATTATTCTATGTACTTAAATTATTTCGTTTTCGTGATAAAATCAAATAAACTCCATCGCAATTATTAAATATCATAATATGAAAGATCAACAATTTCCAAGAAAATGTAATTTCATGTGTGGGTTTTTACTTAGGGTTTTCAAAGCAACTGATAAATAATGGACAACGATCTAACGTCATGTTGCGAGTTACCTAATCTAATTAACATGAATAATATTAAAAATATTGAATAACATGCGATTTCCATCAGTTTAGCAACAGGGTTGTCAGTTTTAACTTCCTTTAGATATACAGTACTTGTTAACCGAGATTACTTCCTATAACTAAGAAGATTACATTAATGTATCCCTAATTAATGTGTCATCGTAGGTGTTCTCGTTTTTCCTGCATGCGTAATGTTTCTTATTAAAATATAGATTTACAGTGAGTCATTGAGTTCTCATGGAACGTACGTAACGGGTTTCACGTTATCAACATTCTACAGATAATTAAATCACAAGGTAAGGAAGGTGTTCTCACGGATGTCGATCCGTACTAATGTCGTTGTCGTCATCTACAATAGGCATTAGAAAGCGACCGGTGACCGCAAAGAAGGAGCACTGGAAAGGGCTCAGCTCGGTGCTCGAAACTTGCGACATAACGTTACGTCACTATGAACGATACTCTCCGAAGTCCCACGGCCCTATCGAATGCCCAACTAATACATATGGCCGCGCCGCCTTTATGCGCGGGTTTCGTTCGCGTATGTATTAGTGCCCTCGCTATTGTCTGACAAAAAAATCTATGACGTTGATGGTTTTAAATTTTCTCACAAAGGGTTCAACCCTTCTAAATCGCAATGTTAGGGATGGGGCTGAGTTTTTAATTTTACTGAATGTAAATAAGTACTGGACTTGTTACGACACTTGTGTGCCGTGAATTGTTGGGGGTACTTCTCAAGGGCACTCTGTCGATTGTAATGTAATAATAGCACAGAATGTTCTGCTTTTCGTGTTGGGGTAACTTCATTTTGCATAATCCGATGCGTGTTCTGGTAAACATTTAAAAGCTTCATCGTTCAACAAGTTTACGATGTGACTCGAAGTTTCTTTTAATCTTTATGATGTTTCCAGTTTAAAATTAAATTATCATGTTAATGTAGTTCAAGATCATGTATTATTTCATATTCTTTTATTTACGTAATAAAACAGCTGACGCATGTCATTATCTGGTTACTGTTAAACAATGGTCGTAAGTAGACCTTCGTAAGAGCTCGCATACCTGTTCGTACTTGGTTTGTGTGCGTCCAATCTACAAATGGAACGGTTTATATATAGATGCGTTTCGTATGCATTTGTAGAAGCGCATAATGCAGCTGCGATGAGTGCGCGGATCACTTCCTCATTACTCGGCCTCGGTTTGCCTACGCATTGTATGTGCCCATGTGTTTTATACATTTGTAGTATGTACTTGTACTGCTCCTATAGTAACGAGGTATTAATGTATTGTGTAACTAGTTATCTTGTTTCTGTATTATCCGATAATATTGTTTCTGTACTGATATTAAAGACTTCCGTATATTCGAAAGGTTTCACCCCATAATATAGATATGACACTTTATGAATTATTTTTTCTAGATTATTTTGACGATGAGTAAAAATACATACTGATAAAAAAACACAAACGTACATACACTATTTTGTGAGGTTACGCTTTCGTATTGATAATATTATTACTTGTATTAAAAATATTAGTTTTTGTATGAGTGTTTTACAGACAAGAGTATAAATATAATATATTATCTCATCGTACCAACTGTCGCTAGCTGTACAGGTTCCAAGTACCGTAACTATGGCCTCTACGTGCGCGACTGCAGTTGTCGGTGACTCTAAACCGGATAAACGACTTATTTCTAATGTTTCCTTACTTTGTTGCTTGAATGTTATATTGATTTTAAAAACGTCGATAACTTCGATATCGCTTCAACTCTTATCAAAGAATGACATTTATTCAACTTATCTTGACTTTAACTGCGATCATTTAAATATTTTCATGAATTAAACTTAGAATTAACGAATAAGTAATGCTTGACGTTACGCTCTTTTCTAAATTTTGCTTGTGAAATGTAACAATGGTTATGTATTGAATACAGAATTATATGGATTTTAAAAGGCAATGGATTCAAACAAAACTAGTCTTAACTATAGCCATATTATTATTAGCATCAAATATAAATTTGAGTAACAACTATGACTTGTCATAAACATCGTATACAGGTCATGGGAATATGCAGTGCAGAATAACTGTTACTGGCGTTTGGTATCGCCGGTTTTATAATCTAAAATAGACATTGCATACGATACTGTAGCATGTAGGTGTACTAGTGGTAGTTATCGAATCGAGTAGAAGTGGGTCAACTGGTATGACGGCAGCGATAAACGAGCCCGTTCATTATCAATATGTGCAATACGCGTTAGCCGAAACAACTACATACAAAATATATCAAAGATACAAAATAAATCTTTTAGCATACACTTCATTAGCATAATGTCCTGGTGTTACTTTATTAGTTTTATTCATTTCATAGAGAATAGTTAACATTTGGTTGTGTGTTATAGAAACGACCGTTTGTATTTCTTTGTACGAATGCAGTTGCATTCGGTTGCCGTGGGACCAAGGCCGTGATGCAATGTAGTCAGGTGAATTGTACGTTGATGTTGAATGCATCGTATGATTGCATCACGTTTTACTCCGTCACGAGCACTAGGCAACCAATTACAATGTGTGATTGAACTTGGAATGTTTTGCCAAGAAAATAGAGCAACTACGAACTGAAAACAGCGAAACTGTTCTATAAACATTGAACTTATTTCTTCGTGACCTGACCGATCCCCGGCGACGATCCCTCCGGCCGACAGTCAATAGGGAAATGGGTTATTATAACGCTTAAATAACACTCTTTTTCCCCTTCGTTAACTAAAGCGAAGTAAGTCGGCGTCGCCGTGGGAAAGTCTCGAGTGTTTGTAATGTTTCCGATCGGTGGGATCACGTGCGGCACACGGGGCGCACCTAGTACCAGACTTACTTCACTTATGTAAAGTGAGTGCGCTATGCGATGCTATGACGAACGACGATTGAACTATAAATAGCGGTCGATCCGTCCTTGAGCCGCCGCGAGTGCTCAGAACTAGGTCAGGCCGAACTGCCTCATGGCGTTGCCCTTCCCCTCGACCCGCACCGCCCCGCCCCCGCGTCTCCACACCAATTGCCCACAATAGAAATTAAATTGCCGCATTCCACACTTCATTATTTATTTTCCGCCTTTCTAGTTTCGACTTTAATAAACACCGACTTCGATAGAATCTGCCGCTTCGTTCAACATAGTAAAATTTCACCTATTACCAGCCAGGTGCTCGTTCACATGCGTCGAACCGTATGGTTTACTTTACGAAAGGTTTGAATAGCAACAATTTTAAAAATAAATTCTAAACTTGCATCAATTGGTTCGCATACGTAATTTTGTTACCTGCTCTTATTGATAATAATACGTTTCTTCGTAATGCTGAGCAGGTAGTAAGCCGGATTATAATCGTCCCTCGATGTTGTAAATTTTCTTTTAGGTTCGGTTCTTATTTGTACTTTGGGCCATGACATTTTTTATAAATACGTAGATCTCTTTGTACATTTACAATGGTTGCAACTATGAAAGCGATTTTTAAAAGCTAACTTCCATACATACGAAATTATAACTACATAATACGATGCTCTGCCTTACCGATTACTACCTGAATATTAAAACGACCTAATAATCGACGCATATGCGGTACATTCAGCTATTGGGTAAGAGGCGATGGAATATGCCTTAGTCGTTACTCGCATTCTAAGCCGTAAACCATTTGTTTTATGTAAATATTGAACATTCTATGATTCAGAAATACTTTAAATTCTTTATAATGAAACAACGAGTTTATTTATAATGTTGGTTTCATGTTGGCTTTATATAGATTTTATTATGATGTTTATCATTAGTGTTTAAAGGAAAGCATATGATTTTCTTTATTGTTATTTGTAAAACTTCGGTCGTACTATTGCAATAATATAACGAATGTGTTTTTCAATGTCTAATCTTTGTAGGTATTACAGAAGTGTGATCGTAACTTTACAAAATTGTTCACAATTTCGCTTAGTCGCATAGGTGTAGTCGGACTTTTAGGTATATATACGAACATGTATTTCAGTATTATAAGTATTTTTTTTTATTATTGATTGCAAAGGTTATTCAGTTAACAGCGTATCCGTTATCATTTATTAGTGGGTGGGGTGCGAATAAACTTCGTGTTATCAGTTACCACGTAGTATTTCTGTTCGCTCCCTATTCAAATGTAACTTTGTTATAATCAATAAAAATACTATTGTAATTGTTTTTAAAATATAATAACGTACTCTGTCATGTATGAAATTGCTAGTTGTATAAAATCTTTTTTACGAAGAATCTTGTCTTTTTTTATTGAAATACCTAAGTTAAATCTACATACGTTTAATATAAAATAATTTTATTATATAACTTTAGAAGAACTAAAGTGCTTTGATAAAAGTGTTATTCTAAAAAGTTTTATTAAAAATTTCCATTGACTTCCGTATTTATTTTAAGTCATAAACATTATTTTTAAAATTATGTCACAATATATTTTAAGGTACTTTACCTACGTTTTGTTACAAGGTTTCGTTGTTTACTTCCGGACTTTGTAACAACGGAAAACTTCCAAAAATTTGAAGTTTATCTGTAAATGTTTATTGTTCTTCAACACAAAAACAAAATTCTTTCAAAACTCAATGCTTGGTTTTAAAATGGATGGTCGTAAACAATAAGTTACGTAAATGGTGTAAATTCAAATAACATTTTTTAAAGATGTTTTTGATCAATTTTTTTACGATTGTACCGCACTCGTACTCTCTTATTTATAACGGAAAATTGACGTTCGTATGTAGGAAAGTATACTTTTTATTGTTGCGTGACAGTGAACAATCATAATGCCGTACTCAGTAGAACAATGAATGCGAATGCTGGGTATACTGAGAGGAACATACATTGTATGTTGACCATCGCTGCGGGCGACGCAGTGGGTGAAAGCTTTCTTCGGTTCGCCGCAACTTCACGCGTGTGTGTGCGTAATCGACATTTAATTTTAGTGTTCGGCATCGGGGTGAACACCGGACGCCACCTGTCTCGCTCCTTTGTTTCGGCTCGTTAATGTCAGCAGAGGTCATCTAAATAAAGGCGTTATATACGCGTCCGATTCGGGTTGCGATCACTGTCTAGACGTTGCGTTGCATCGTCCGATCGATTGCACGAACGAACCTCAGACGGTCATCGACCCCGCGGGCGCATCGGTGACGTTACGCTCTGGTGATGCGCTCCTCAATAACCTTACGGATGTTACGGACGCGTCAATTCTTACTTGTGCCACTCGCGTTACGCTTCACAAACTAATGCCCGCATTCCATAATCTTGCTCGGTGCTTCGAATAAGACCAACAAAAACCGAGTCCAAATTGTTCCTTAACAATTCTATTCAATAGAATTTGTAATAATAATTGTATATAATGTTATAGATTTTTCTACATGAAATTAAAACCATCGGTCGTAACTCATAAGGCCCGAATTCATAATATTTATTGAATCGAAAAATGTAATGCAATCTGTCTTGAAGCTTTACAAATCCGACCGGTTTAGAATTTGGTACGGCTAGGTGGAATAACAAAAAAACATTTCAATGCGTGAGCTGAAGACATTTTTAAATAATGAATTTGTAAAAAAATATTCGATGCGATCTCCGAGCCCGCTGTTATATTTACACAAAGCCTCGTATTTATGACGGTCTTTGCACTTTAGTAGTTTTTACTTTACTCGTAATGTGTCTGCCGACCTTCGGGATCGGTCGAATTTAGCTTAAATGACATTGCCCTCATCATAATATTTGGAAACAATAAATCTGGAAGAGTGGCACGTTGTTGGCAATTGTTAGCGGCTTTTACTTCTGAACATTTATTTCCGTTCTTTAGAAATATTTTAAAATTTATTTTTCTTTTGAAGTAATATATATTCAGAATCGTAAACGGTTACGACAAATTGTATTTTTATTTTTCTCAATACATTACTTTTTAGATACTTTCATGCTTTTTATTTTTTAGCACCATTTCAGTTGTAGATACTTATCTTCTTTTGGAATGGTTGTTTGAATTTTTTCCTACATAAAATATTTATTTTAGAAAAGATACGAGGACGTATCAAAGTGTTGACTTTGGGTGGTGATGATTTTCCACAATAGGGCGACGAAGGCGCTGCAGATGGCGCTGTACGTGTCGCCGGGTTTCTCGCGAGCGGCGGACGCGCACCTCCGCCTCGCTCTCATGTTCAAAGCGAGGCGACACTGGGGTGCTGCGGCGGTGCACTTCAGGCGAGCGAGGCTGGCTCCACACCAGGACGCCACGTTCACGCGTCTCGAGCTCAGCTTCCATGCCGCCCATCTCCTCGAGGCCAGAGGACTACGGAAAGCATCAAGGGACGCATACGAAAGGCTCCTCAAAGAACCGCAGCTGTCGTCCACGTTGAAAGCGGATGTGTGTCGTCAGTTGGGTAAGAATATTTTATTATTAATCAATAAAACGTACACGTTCGAGTCCCGTCTATTTACTGTTAACAGGAAATATAGTTGGATAGCTATTATGATTGCGAATACATGCGAAACCCGTCCCGATAGTGGTCTCACCATTACCCTCATTTTCGCTTCCGTTGTTATTCTATAGGGATGTTTACCTGGTCCGGAGTCTTGTGAATAATTCCACACAAAGGCCGATGCGAATAAACAGGTTACACGCGTTATAAGAACATATAACATGGTAAGGTATAGCACATGGAAAATGAGTGGGTTCCGAACTAGTTCTCGGATCTCGTGTGCAATTTCGCAATGAAATCGATCGGAAACGAAAGTTCAATTAAGCTAAGCAACGAATATATTAAATATTAATTGAACTGTAATTTAGGTTTTAATTATACGATAATAAATTTAGCTAATTGATCGTTTGAGTATTTTATTTTATAAGAGTATAAAAGTGATATAGTTACAGACACGGTATTTTTTATTTATGAGTATTTTATTATAAACACCGAAACTTCGCGTGTTCTTTGAACATGGTGAAACGTTTGGTGTCATAACCGCATCCACCTTTTGTATATATGATCATTTTAGGAAGACAGATGAAACCTGGTGGTTATCTTGGTGGTAAGCTGTCACCTTTGTCTATAGATACTAAGCGTAAACTACATAATTTTACAACATTGTCTGTCTGTCACGTTATGGTATATTGTAACTGGTAGCCGTGATTACCATTCTCTATCTCTGTGTTACTTGTTTAAGTTCCCTGTAGAAAAATAATTGCATGGTGTGATGGAACCAAACGATTTGCTCGATTATTGTATTCGTGGTAATTTTAATTACATATACACAAAGAATAGTCTTCAATATAGGTATAGGATAAATGTAACACTTTATTATACCGATGGAAATCCCTATAGATTAAATTATTGTTGCATAATTTAAACGTACTACGTGTTTTATGTGAAACAGTATGCATTATAAAATATGCTTTAATATAAATATGAATAGGTTGGATGTATCATCGATGTGCATCGCTGGGGGAACCGGCGGCGCGCGCCCGGGCCGCTATCTGGTGCCTGCAACGCGCGGTCGTCGCGGAGCCGGAGTCGGGAGCGGGATTGTATCTGCTGGGTAGATGTTTCGCCGCACAGGGAAAGGTGCACGACGCCTTCATCGCCTATAGGAACTCGGTCGAAAAGTCCGAAGGCAACGCGGACACGTGGTGTTCGATTGGGTCAGTTCATGTCAGACAAAATTAATATTTATTTCCTTAACTTTTACGTAAATAATTATTGAACTATGTTAAAACAAGTATATAAACAAAAAAAAAGACGTTTCAATTGGAAATAGTTTGTTTTAGGTAGTTAGATGTAACGTTTCCTCTAAACTTATTGTATATATTCAATCTAATATATAGAGGGCAACAAGTACGATAACGTAGACCGCTCTTCCAGCGTACTATATCAGCAGCAGAACCAGCCGATGGACGCGCTGCAGGCGTACATCTGCGCGGTGCAGCTCGACAAGGGCCACTCGGCGGCGTGGACGAACCTCGGCAGCCTGTACGAGAGTTGCTCGATGGCGCGCGATGCGTTCGCGTGCTACAATAACGGCGGCGCGCGCGCCACGCTCGCCAGCGCGCCGCTGCGCCAGCGCCTCGCCTTCCTGCGCGCGCACCTCGCGCACGCGCCCGTGCCCTCCGTCACCGGCAAGTGAGTACTACCCCTACTCGTACCCGAGGCTCGGTGTGCGAACAGGCGCCATTGACTCATCCTCTTAGTTCTCATGGTTCGTAGCGCTTACTACTTCCGATCAGGTGGTCCATTTGCCTGATGGCCTGTTTCTTTTTAAATAGAAATGTAAAGCAAATAGAAAAAAAACATCCGGTATTTTCGTCCCAAAGAACTTAAACGAATTACGATAGTATCTGTGGCATTAGTTGACTTTTTTTTTCGAATACTCATCACTCTTTTCGACTAGTAATATGCATGGATTAGAAGTATTTCAAGAATAACGTAAAGAATATATTGCTTTTATATTATAATGGCATCGGAAAGTTGTGTTAATTTATCATAAAGTTAATTATTCTTTTAAAAAAATCGACAAAGGTGAAGTATAATTTTATATAAATAATAAATGCGGTTTCAGTTCCATTATACTTCGAAATAAGGCAATGAATATGTAATTATTTAAACTCAATGAATGCATTCAGTATCAACAGTCCGCTATAAATATTTTATTATTATTATTCGAATTCGTATAATGAAATATTATTACGTTTATACATATTACAAAACAAAAATCTCCTGTCAAATCTGTCTGTTTGTACGCGATAAACTCAAAAACTACCGAGCGGATTTCCATACGGTTTTCACCTATGGACGGAGTGATTTATGAGAATGGTTTTAGTAAATATGAGATGAAATATGACGTCATATATAGCCGTTTAAAATAAAAGAGTTATACACATAATATTACGATATACACGTTCTATATATAACCTTATTCAGCCCGCACTCAGCCGGGACGGGTATTTAGTAATTTATAATTAAATAAAACCAATTAACGAATTCTTATTTGACGATTATCTCTTGTTTAAAGGAACTGGTTTGTTCTCATGCATAAATAAGCCGAGAGTACATTATCGTAGCGGTTTATTTTAATTACTTCATTCCCATGCAAATTGTCCGTACGATAAGTAAGTTGTTATAAAATAACCATAATATACTCAGAAATTGATTCTTCCTAGATATCATAGTAATCACACTAATTATACTATACACTATGTACACCGTTATTCGATTAGGGTTTTTAATAACAATAGCACAAAGTCTATATTCCACTGTCGCGTTTGATACGAAATGAGCTATGTTACCAGTTACTACGATAACTCCTATGAATAATAAGATAGTATAGAGGTCAATGTGTACACGAGTTACAAACGCCGAAATATATTACTAGTTATTTTTAACTTATTTTAAATATTATAATAATAATGAAACTGGCTTAAATGAGTTGAGTTCTTAGTATTTTATGATTATATATAATTATAATAAGAAAACAAAATGTTTCAAGTTTAACATCGAACAGACTTAATATTGACTGATATAAATTCCCTACAGACGTCGCTCGCTGCCGTCGATCGAAGAGGCCTGGAATTTGCCCATCTCTGCGGAGATGTCGTCCCGCGCTCCGAAGGCGGCGCCCCCGCCGTACCCGGGCGCGGGGCCCCCCCCGGCCGCGGGGCCGGCGCCCGGCGCGGGGCCCGCGGCGCCCAAGCGGGACGAGCCCGCGCCGCTCACTCACCACCAGCTGCAGACGCTGCAGTACCTGCAGAGGAACTCGCACAACCTCTCGCCGCAGCAGCAAGTACATCGATAGATTGTATACAGATCCTAGATATATGTATATGTACCTATACGTATAGGTATATATCGTGTGTATGTCTATGAACTTTTAATTTATAACCATATTTATAACCAATACGGCGATATTTTTAACCGACTTCAAAAAAAGGAGGAGGTTATCAATTCGTCTGTATGTTTTATGAAAGATATTTAAAAAAAAACGCACACGCGCATGTATTAGGTTTTAATAATTTCCCTCTAACTATGAGTAAAAAAATACCGTTTAAATTATTTGAAAACTTGTTATAATAATTATGTATATTTCTTTATTTCAATCTCACTAAACACACGCACATTTTTAATTATGTTTTAATGGCTGACTAGTACGATTTGGTTCCAGGCGCTGATGCAACAGCTGCTTTCACAGTACCGCCTGTCTCAAGCGGCGAGAGCGCGTGCGGTTTGTATTCACACTCCCTTAACCAAAATGGCGGCAGGTTTAGGCTTTACGAATATACGAGCTCGTTTTAAGTTTTGCCTTATTACGACGGCTATTAATATCAATTTCGTATACAGGTGGCGAAAAACGAAGGTAACTGCGCCACCGGCGACAGTGCTGAGTCGCTCGCTGAAGATTTATTGAAGAAATTCTCAGATTCACAGCCCGACATTAAGAAAGAACCGATAAGCAGTAAGTAATGTGAATAATAACAAAATATGAAATCGACAAGTTCTATCGTCTACAAGAAATTAACATTTTAAGTTAATTTTTATAATAACTTGGATAATTATAAAAATAATATTTGTATATAAAGAAGAAAAAAAAAAACTCCAAAACATATCACATTCATAGCTTGTGACGCGATTAACTCTCAATTTCTTTGGCCGGTTCTTCTCAGGACTGGGTGTTTTTTTCCGAACCGAAGTTTCTAGTTTGACAATCAATAAGAAAGTGTAATACATACTTCAATATTGAATAAAGTATTTTGATTTTTTGATTATTACAAGCATTTACAATAATACAGCCTAATGGACACACATAAAATAAACAATACATTACACTCAACTTAAATTAATGAAAGGTAAAAAAATAACAAAAAGAAAATATAACAATCAAACTTAAGAAATAAAATAAATGAACCATTACATCGACATAACAAAATAATGACTTTTGTAATTGAAAAATACACAAATAGTCGTAAAATAGATTTATCCAGCATAGTTCTAAATTCTAAATTGAATTATTAGTTTATAAAATATGTATCAGTTCCAATTCACGCAGACCAAACATGTAGAGCTCAATGTATATACCAGTAAGGTATCTATTTCACAATTACTTTACCTTTCATTTTATTCAGGTCAAATTTATAAACATTATGACAAACCCAGTTACTTTATTGTTGATGTTAAATTAATATTTTATTATTATATTTATAAATTTCACTTTTCAAGTTGAGTATAGAAATATTTTATAACAATATAAAACCTTCTTATTAAAACTAGTAATAAATGTCTTTCGTTTGATTAAGTACATGGATGATGGATTGTCATCTAAGTCATTTTTATAATGACAAGCATAAAACGTATGGAAATGATTCGTAAATATTTAATAAATTTATTTTAATAGACTTAGAATTATTTAATAGATCAACAGAACGAATGAAAAAAACCTAAATTGATATTTTTATGTAATATGGTAGTATGTAGTTGTACTGTTATTATGCTGAAAATTCGATATCAGACAAAAGCTGTTTTTCAGCAGAGAGTCCTCTCAGCGTCAACAGCAACGACGCCGTGCTGGGCGGACGACAGCCCGTCGTCAAACTCGAGCCGCTCAAGACGGATCCTCTCAAGCCCGTGTCCTTCCACATCGGCATGAGCGCCAAGCAGATAATGGACTCCTGCAAGTGAGTACATAACATTATTATTATAAACCAATAAATTTCAAGAATCAAAACGAGCCTCGCCAATTCGTGTCCACAGAGATAACGCGGGCCCGCCGACGTCGTGGTCGGTGCTGGGCGACGGCTGCGGCCCCCCCGAGCCGCCCGGCGTGCCGCCCCCGCGCCTGTCCGCCGAGCAGCTGGCGCCGCCCGCGCCCTTCGTCTACGTCGAGTCCAAGCGCGACGCCTTCTCGCCGCAGCTGCAGGACTTCTGCCTCAAGCACCCGATCGCCGTCGTGCGCGGCCTCACCGCCGCGCTCAAGCTCGACCTCGGACTCTTCTCGACCAAGACGCTCGTCGAAGCCTGGCCCGACCACGCGGTCGAGGTGCGCACGCAGCTCATGCAGTCGGCCGACGAGAACTGGGACGCCAGCGGGCGCCGGCGCGTGTGGGCGTGCGCGTCGCACCGCTCGCACACCACGGTGCGCAAGTACGCGCAGTACCAGGCGGGCTCCTTCCAGGACTCCCTGCGCGAGGAGCGCGAGCGGGGAGTGGCGCCGGCGCACTCGGCCGGCGCGCTTTCCGACTCAGACGGGCGGGAATCGGGCTCGGGGCCCGCCAAGCGGCGCCGCACGGCCCGCATGCTGCGCTTCGGGACCAACGTCGACCTCTCCGACGAGCGCAAGTGGCGCCCGCAACTCACCGAGCTGCAGAAGCTGCCGGCCTTCGCGCGCGTCGCCTCCGCCGCGAACATGCTCTCGCACGTCGGCCACGTGATCCTCGGCATGAACACCGTCCAGCTCTACATGAAGGTGCCGGGCAGTCGGACGCCCGGTCACCAGGAGAACAATAATTTCTGCTCGATCAACATCAACATCGGACCCGGCGACTGCGAGTGGTTCGGCGTGCCGGACGCGTACTGGGGGGGCGTGCGCGAGCTGTGCGACCGCCACGGCCTGTCGTACTTGCACGGCTCGTGGTGGCCCGACCCGGAAGAGCTCCGCGCGCACGGCGTGCCCGTGTACCGCTTCACGCAGCGGCCCGGCGACCTCGTGTGGGTGAACGCGGGCTGCGTGCACTGGGTGCAGGCCACCGGCTGGTGCAACAACATCGCCTGGAACGTCGGCCCGCTGACCGCCCGCCAGTACTCGCTCGCCCTCGAGCGCTACGAGTGGAACAAGGTGCAGAACTTCAAGTCGATCGTGCCGATGGTGCACCTGACGTGGAACCTGGCGCGCAACATTCGCGTGTCGGACCCGCGCCTGCACCGCGCCATGCGCACGTGCCTGCTGCAGACGCTGCGCGCCGCGGCCGGCACGCTGCAGGCCGTGCGCGCGCGCGGCGTGCCCGTGCGCTTCCACGGGCGCGCGCGCGGCGAGGCGTCGCACTACTGCGGCGCGTGCGAGCGCGAGGTGTGGCACGCGCTGCTGGTGCGCGAGCACGAGCGCCGCCACGTCGTGCACTGCCTGGCCTGCGCGCGCCGCGCCAGCCCCACGCTGCAGGGCTTCCTGTGCCTGGAGGAGCACCACGTGGAGGAGCTGTCGCAGGTGTACGACGCCTTCACGCTGCACCGGCCGGCGCCGCCGCTGCACGCGCCGCCCGCGCTGCCGCCCACGCCCACGCCCACGCCCGACTGAGGCTCGCCGGCGCCGCGTCCGGGGCCACGCCTTCAGTTCCCTTCGATGGCAGAGAGCCGGAGCGACGACGACGACGGACGCGCGATCGACGAACGGGACGCTTTCGGGGTCGTAGCGAAGATCTGTCCGAGTGATGTCGACGTACCTGTTTAGTTTTGTGTGCGAGTGGTATTTTCATTTGTCTACGTTAACGCTTTTTCGTTTATCGGGATTTTCTAGTTTCTTATGTTTCCTTCCGAGTTCGGGAGTGTAGGAATGTTCCTCACTCCACCATTAGTGCAGAGATAGTCGCTAGCTAGTTAACTGTAAAAAATGAGAAATTGACGTTTTCGACCAACTGTAAGAAAGATAATTTAAGTTATGATAAAAATCGCGATCTATTTTTAATACACGGCGTGTGAGTATAAAATGTAGTTCGATACGAATATTGTCGTGATAAAACTAATTTTTTAATCGTTAAATTTACAGTTTACAACTCTTCGATGACTTTTGTAATTGTGAGAGATAATGTTAACGTGAAGTCAATTTATCGGCGCCAAGTAGCCGACGGTAGCGTATTCATAGTATATGGCGGCGGCCTTCAATACACTTAGTCGATAAGTCGAGATGTTTAGCTAATCGTAAGGGAGAGTATGGGGTCGGTGGAACGTTGATAGGTCGGTCCGTTTTGGTCTCAAGTGCTCAGGTGTTCACCACAACAAATGTGTTATTTTTGTATAGAAGGATATTTTATTTATTTTTGTCACACTATGATTTTAGTTTTTGATTCCTAGTATAATGTTCATAGCGAATAGTAGTTGGTAAGCGAAGGCACGGAATGAGGCTCTGCGTTTTAGGAGGGTCTGGTGAATAGTGCTGCTATGTCCCAAAGAATGTTGTACGCGTAGGCAATTTGCTAAATGAAAGTGGACGAAATCGCAATTCACATCATCAGTTATATGCATTGGGATATAAAAATAATTTATTGAAAAATGAAATCGATTTTATTCAAATTTAAACTCGATTAAATGAAATTGTTTTACTTTATTTGAATTGTAACGAATGTTAGGCATAATTATTGTTTGGCTCACGATCGGCGTAAAATTAGGCAAAGGTTAGGCGAAGGTCGGCAGTGCGGCGACGCGCTCTGGGCGCCGGCCCGTTGGTTATTTCTCTCGAAGTTTTATTGATATGTTAGTGAGATTACGTTGAGTGTATTATTTCCGGCGCCGAGAGCTGCGCTCGCGAGAGGTGGATGTGTTGGACTTGTATAGTGAATATTGTAACTTATAAGTAATAATAACATCACTGCCATTTACGACCTTACTGTTTATACTGTAATATTAAATTTTTATTAAACATGTAAAATACGAACTTGTCTATCATTTATTTATTATTAACTGTTACTAATGATATAACCCCTTTAAGAATTAGCATGTTTTATAAATACAAACAAATTATTTTTGGTCATGATTACAAATAAACGAAACATTTTATTTTGTTAGATATTGTTAAAATACTCAAGACTTAAGCTTGATTTAAAGAGTTTGTTGACAGTCTTGTATCGAGTCATATATTGTGCCTATTCTAATTAAATGTGGAAAAACAGCTAGATAGTTTACTAAAAAAGTTTGATAGCCCTAAACGAATGTCCACAACGGCTATCCTCAAGCATCTTAATGCACTATAGTGCACTCAGCACTATATACAAGTGTACTCTAATCCTAACTCTCAATCCGATGGGACGTCAAATCCGACACAACTAGAAAGTACCTGACGAGCATTATCGGCTTAACGTGATTTCCAAGGGAAACTCCGAGGAGTTACTGAGAATTTCTGGACGAAAAGACCCAGAACTTTGAGATCAACGAGGACGATATTAATAATATAACATTGTTAATGATTAAATGGACTTACCTGTACATGCATTTTCAGTACAGAAAACAAACAAGCGTTTAAGGCAAACATCACTGATTTATAGTGCTTTATCGAAATCGGTCTGGAGGACCATTATTATTATTATAGTGCTTTACAGTGTTGTCCGGCAAGGTGGCCAACACGTGGTATATAAAGTAGATATTTTTGAGAAACTGGATGTTAATATTAAAAAAATTATGCATCTTTGAAATCTTCGTTCAGGATATAGCACTCGTTAGAAATAAGTTATAGCGCAGTAACTTTTTTTGAGGAGAAGGTTTGGAGCTTATTCCACCACGCTGCTCCAATGCGGATTGGTGGAATTCACATGTGGCAGAATTTTGAGTGAAATTAGACACATGCAGGTTTCCTCACGATGTTTTCCTTCACTGTCAAGCACGAGATGAATTATAAACACAAAATAAGCACTTGAAAATTCTGTGGTGTCTGCCCGGGTTTGAATCCACGATCATCGGTTAAGATTCACGCGTTGTAGCCACTGGGCCATCTCGGCTTCGATATAGCGCAGTACGGATGTCTTAAAAATTAAAATAATCCATACTAATACATTTATTTAAATCTTTTAAATTCAGGATGTATCTCATCTTGCCATTCGGTTTCGGTACCAACAATACACGTGATATATATTGTTCAGAGCAGGGCTTACACACAGATCTACCATGTGGGTTATTTCGGAGTATATGAAAGTGGCTTTGGTAAACGAGGTTGAAGTAGAGGTTGAACAAACTTTATGTGATAACCGTTTATTCATGATAAAATACTTATATCGATCACGGGTCACCATGGAACATTGTTTACAATAATGGGAAAGTCTGCCAGTGTAACGTATCCGATCTATGAGTGAATAAATGGTCTTGAAAGACGGACGGACAACAAAGTGATCCTATAAGTGTTCCGTTTTTTCCTTTTGAGGTACGGAACCCTAAAAATCCTGAGGTTTTAATTTACTACCTAAGCACATAAAAAAGAATGTAAGTATATTGCAGCGAAATGTTCCCATAGAATACTAACGCAATTTGAGGTTATGATTGAAGCGGTTACGATTCAAATGCGACAAGTTAGTCCTATAAACGAATCTGATGCATAATTACAAACTTGGCGCTTACAGCCGTTACAATACAAGTGCGACAAGATATTCCCTCAAACAATGAAGTTGCAATCAAACCGACTGCATTATTAGAATAGTAATATGTTAAAGAATCAACTTACTTTAGGTTTAGTGAGAATATTCTCGATTCTCGAATGTTAACCATTGCCAATGCGCCACCAACCATGGAAACTAAGATGTTATATGCCTTGTGCCTTAATAGAATATCTGATGAGTGGGTGGTACCTACCCAAACGAGCTTGCACAAAGTTCTACGAGCTTTTTTGCTGTAATTTCTAAACTACTATATTTAACACCGTTTCGGCATGATTTTGGCCTCATTTGTGCGAATTATTGATGTGTTTGAGCACTAAAATGATAATGAAGAGCTGCCGCCTGATGTTCAGCGGAGATAGGCTGACAAGAGTGGGGGGTAGGAACATTTTTTTGTTTTAGGATTGCCACCTTGGGAGTGCCAATTTTTTAAACTAAAGCGATGCAGTGGTTTCACCTATGCAATGCGTTATTATATTTTGTTCAATAATACTGATTTTCGTATTTATTATAGTACCGTGGAAACAAAAAGAGGTATTTTTTTCATTAATGCCTTCATCATATTAATTGTTTCAAATGTAATTTCTTCCCATCAGATACATACCAGATCAGGTAAAGAGTAAAAATACTTTTATACATATAGGTCTATTAAAGAATAGTAAAATCTCATTCTTTATTGGATTATTTAATAAAAAAATTAATTAATCAACCCTTTCAAATCAATCAATCATATCAAGTAAATTAAATTTGAGATATAATTTTTATCATATTTAAACTTACACCACTTGCCAAAAGCTTCGATCAAACACAAACATGAATAAAAAATACAAATGATGTTTACATATATATTTTATTTTTATAATCAAATTTATTTAATAAACACAACTTCATTAGACTTTATTTTCAAGAAAATTTAACATAATGTGTGTTGCTAAAATTCTTCTATATTATTACACTAAGGTGTGGATAAAATACATTACTAATTAACCATACATTTAAACTTTTTTTTCGACACGAAGATTAAAAATTAAAGCACTGAAAAATGACACGACAGTTAATGGGCGAAGGTCCAAATCGTACAGCCTTAACTAGGGCTTTTTCGACTAATGTATTTGATATTTAAAATTAATAAGAAACATTTATGATTACTATAACATACATAAATAAAACAGACAACTTTATTTCTTCCATAGAAAACAAAAGCAAAAATATCTGTTTTTCTTTCAAATTGTCCAACATGAGAAATTTTCCACATATTTTTATAAGTAACATTTTACTAAGCTATTGATTAAGTAAAAGATGGACAGATTCATAATTAAAAATAACATTTCCCGTTGCAGCAATTATTAGACACTATAATATATCAAGTTATAAAATTCAATTATTTCGACAGTGTAACAACCAACAGTACAAATTCCTATTGCATACAGTCTTATTAAGTAAATATACTTTTGTGATGATACTCGAAGGCTAGAGTCGATGAAGGTGATAAAGTTACAAATTTGTTATTTTATAGTTATGAACATCAAACTTTAAATTATTATTTTGCAAATATTTGATATACGAATACTTTGTCGTGTGATTTATTATAAGGATCTATTCCGTTGTTTTAAGTCAGTAATAGCACAAATAGAAAACGTCATATTTTTCTTGACATTCGTATGACAATGGTAAGAAAACTTCTATAGTACATAACACTTTCAATTATGACATAAAATAATAAATTAAATAACATGTTAAATATCACCTTCATTAACTATTGTCTTCTCTTAACAATATAACGTTTTCGCCTATAAATTGTATATTTAAGTAAGCTTTATAGCACCTATTGTTGTATATTCTTAAATATAAATGTCATTATTGTAAGATTAAAAACTACTTTTTACACGATATAAATCTAAAGCAGAGAGAGCTAATAAAATACAATGATTCGAAGAAATGCAGATCGTATCAAAACATAAAAATTATAATATGTTTCTCAAACACAATACATTTTGGTAATTTAATTGCACGTATAGATGAATATTATTCTAAATTATCTAAAGGCGTCTTCACACTTAACTAAATTTTGGTGAAGACTAGTTATTATTTGCTAACACATCCATGCATAATCACCATCGTTCGTTACAGAGAAAGCTCGTTTGGTCTTTAAATGATAATTAAAAGTTAAATCAGTCAAAATAGTTTTACCAACCGATACAATATACAACTAACACTTTTGTAATGGCGGCACTTCACATGGAGTCGAATAGTTCGAGTGTATGCAATAATTGTCCGATTACGAATTTTTATTTGCTTAAATTCGACATACATCTCTTTCTCTCCCCTTGTTGTTAGAGGAAGTAAGAGATAGATTTGCAGACCGTCCACAAATGAAGCAGTTTGTATTATTTCACTACAAGTTGATATTCTAAACAACGTATGCTAAGCCCCACGAAGTGCCGCTCAATATAAGACAAGCAAGATATATCCAATAAAAAACAATTGATCGCGAATAATAATCAATGAATTATACTTTTAACATACAAGATATAATTGTATATAATGAAAAAATATTTTATAAAAATACAATATAATTTTTTATCATAATTTATATTAAATTATTATCTCGTAATCAATGTTTAACATCACTAGATGGAATATAATTTCCTCATCAATTCCGTTCAATCAAGTTCATCAATTCAATAGGAATGATCTTAAATCACACAAGCATTAAAAATAACAAGATAGAAATATCGCATTACAGATAAAACATTTTTACTTTTTCATTGTCTATGGTATACGACTTGCTTATGTTTATTTTAAATGTCTACTGAAGAGTTATAAAGAAATCTAAAGACATTGTGTATTATTTAGACTAATTAAATTTTTAATTATTATAAATGTGCAAAATTGTCTAAATTTTGTAAAATATCTATCTATCTATTTAACAATCGAATCCTTAATATATACATGTTTTTTTTCATTCAATATATGCTATTCAGCGTTCTATTACGTATAACCCGTTCATTTTAAAAAGTCATACACTTTGAACAGTCTATTGATTATTTTCAACGGGTTCACATTTAAAAGTTGTGTGAGTATAAATAAGATAAACGATGCTATCTTCTTCTTTCTAATATAAAATCCATGCTGACAGAAAGAGAGAAATATATCTAAACACATTACATAGCGTTCAAAAGTTAGGCCGTAAGTAATTAAATCTTAGACAAATTTCAACTTTTAATAGTAGTGTAGATGTTTTTTTTAATTAAGCAAGGATATTGTTTGTAATATTCAATTTACATGTAAAAGTTATTCAGTATTTCAATATGAATACTTAAATGGATATGATTTCATAAAAGGCACGCCTACAGGCCATGTTTTTTGGGCATTATATGCATTGATTGATTGTAAGATATTTCTTTTAACAGTAAAATATTACACAGATTATTAATTAAATTTATCAAAGACAATATCTAATTTTTAAACACTATTTATGCTTCGTATTGTTAAGTTACTATCGTATTGTTAAGTTATTATAGCTATAGCTCTACTAAGTGAATATTGGCAGCTTTTGAAAATAAAAAATATTGTGTAATTGAAGGCAATTTTCAGAAATATTCAAAACAGAAATTATCCACTATTTCAGTATAAACGCATGTTGTTCTAATGATATTCATTTTATAATCATTAACATACATAATTAAAGAAGTAATATAATTATTTATTGCTGATGTCAATTTATGTATATTAAAAATATTATTTGTATGTAAATAGAAATTTAAAAAAAATCTTTATAGTAAAGTTTTAATTTGTTTCATCAAGTTTGTATTTTAATTTTTGTTATTATTTTTTTTATTCAAATAATATTAAATTTGGTTAAATAGTGTATGTGGGCATAGTTTATTGAATATTATGTAATTATTACTACCGTGCAAGCCTATATAGATTAATGAGGCCAATAGCTACACATTACCGCTAGTATATGTTGTAAATTATCACACATTGTGAGAGATAAATAGAATTAAGGCGACTGAAACTATACCTTTATAATGTTTCATAGCATTGAAATTTTAGATTACTGAAATACATAAAATAAAGATTTCCTATTAAACTTCATATGATTAATATTTAGTCAATATTGTAATTGTGATGGTTCATAAGTGATCGATCAGATTTAAATTGATTGTTATAGTTTGAGATGTAAATTAATATCTTAATGTTTACAAAATGAAACTAATTTAAAAGATGAACATAGGCAAAATGTTCCTTTGCTATTTTTTAGTATTATTTATTCCATATTCCTGATAATTTTTTCATAATACATATTACATATATCGGCGCAAATATAATATAAATAATAAATGAATAAAAACGAACGAATGTACTAGTCTGCCCCACCACCGGCGCCTTATAAAAGGCGTGTGCACCAATGAGAGCGGCATTCCTTTGTCGGCGCTCAAGCTAGACGGACCTAAGTGTTATATTATTGTGTTACTTTGTTAAATTATAATGTGTTTTATTTATTAGTTATTGTTGTAGTTGTATTTATTCGTTATTGTTTCAGTTGTTTTTATTAGTTATTGTTGTTGGTGTATTTATTAGTTATTGTTGACTGTTTTAATTAAATAAGCATGGCTAATGAAGATGGTATTTTCAATATAAACAACCCTCTTCCTACATCAGAAGAGGGGATGAACCAACGCCATTAATCGATGCCTGGAAACTCCGCAACTATGGCTTTTTTTTAGCTAAAACGTTTAAGGATACTGTACTGACGTAAAGGAATGGGTAAACCTAATGACAAGAACACAGCAAGAGTACAAATTGAAAGATCATGAAGTACGACTTAAGGATTTTTTTGATGATATTAAAGAAAGTGGTGTTATCAAGGATGACCGAACAGGCTGAAAAAGAATAAAATATCCGCGGGGTATATGTTCCGTGAGTATGCAGCGAATGCAGAAACCGTGAATATATTAGATTATAGGAAGGGACACGTTCCGAGGTGAGAAAAAAAAGTAATAATAATTTAATAGAAGTTTTTGACCATATTGATTAGATGTTAAAGAACTTGCTTGGCAGTTTTTAAAAGCTCCTTCAGACTGATATTCAGCAGTGGTATTAAAGATTTGCCTCTTAAAAATAAGACTCCGTTTCATGTACGGATCAATTTTCATAGAGAAATCACAATGGCACATGGCCATCCTTGCCAATGCTTGATGAAGCTTCTTTTTCAATGGCTTGCGAATTTAACATTTCCTCCTAGTCGGTTTCAGTCAAATTTGAATCTTGCGATTCAAGCAACTCTTGAATGTCAATTGATTCTATCTGTTCGAACCCATCTTGTTATATTCCATTCTTAATTTCGGTAATGTTTACAGTTAAAGTTTCAAGACGTAACCGATCAAGCATTCCTATTTTCACTTTTGTGTTTGTAGTTAGGTCTGTTTTACCATTTGTCTGATTATATCCGCGAATAAATAAATCTTTAGCCGCGAATGTAGGAATTGGTTCGCCATCGTTTTAATCCGCGAATAGTGAAAACGCGAGTAAAGGAAGCGTGAATAACGAGCTTTTACTTTACGATATGAATTTCGTCGAATCAAGGACCGCGACCGATCAAGGTATGTCATGAGCAACTAAGAACCGCTCCATAATTGGGAGTCCACAGTGACGTGGCCGTATCGGCGAAGTGTAAGACATTGGAGACAAGTGAACAATCCTGGGTTCAATTCCCAGGTCAGGCCAATAAATTGTTATTGAGGTTTTCTTTCCAAATTTCTTAGTAGCAGCCTGGAGTCTGAAAGCTGGAGGTGTGTACATTGCCGTGGCCGAAATCGGACAGGAGGACCTTATCGTATAATGTGAGTTCCCAATTTTTAGACATAATAAAATAATTGCGTGAAGTTAATTAGGATTTAAAATGTGATCATTATATGTGAGACGACTACCAAAATTAGCGCCGAGGCTATGAGGTTGTCGTACTTATTGTTTTACTGAGAACCAACCAAAATTAGCGCTGAGGCTATGAGGTTGACATATTTACTATTTCAGGAGAGTCTAACCAAAATTAGCGCTGAGGCTATGAGGTTGACATATTTACTATTTCAGGAGAGTCTAACCAAAATTAGCGCTGAGGCTATGAGGTTGACATATTTACTATTTCAGGAGAGTCTAACCAAAATTAGCGCTGAGGCTATGAGGTTGACATATTAAATATTTCACGAGAGTCTAACCAAAATTAGCGCTGAGGCTATGAGGTTGACATATTTACTAAATCAAGTGTCTAACCAAAATTAGCGCTGAGGCTATGAGGTTGACATTTTAACTATTTCAGGAGAGTCTAACCAAAATTAGCGCTGAGGCTATGAGGTTGACATATTTACTAATTCAGGAGTGTCTAACCAAAATTAGCGCTGAGGCTATGAGGTTGACATATTTACTAATTCAGGAGTGTCTAACCAAAATTAGCGCTGAGGCTATGAGGTTGACATATTTACTAATTCAGGAGCGTCTAACCAAAATTAGCGCTGAGGCTATGAGGTTAGCACCCTCGGAAACATAAAATGATTAACATTTCTTTTAAGATTACTTTCTGTAGACGCAGGGACGCGTCTATCATCAGAATGGCCGTATCGGCGCAAATATAATATAAATAATAAATGAATAAAAACGAACGAATGTACTAGTCTGCCCCACCACCGGCGCCTTATAAAAGGCGTGTGCACCAATGAGAGCGGCATTCCTTTGTCGGCGCTCAAGCTAGACGGACCTAAGTGTTATATTATTGTGTTACTTTGTTAAATTATAATGTGTTTTATTTATTAGTTATTGTTGTAGTTGTATTTATTCGTTATTGTTTCAGTTGTTTTTATTAGTTATTGTTGTTGGTGTATTTATTAGTTATTGTTGACTGTTTTAATTAAATAAGCATGGCTAATGAAGATGGTATTTTCAATATAAACAACCCTCTTCCTACACATATAGAAGTTCAATATTAGTGGACCATCTACTAAACACTAAAAAATATCATATCCTGATCATTTTTGTTTCACTGTTTGGCCCACTGGTGTAAGTACGAATCGTAACGTGTCAATACTTTTAACCAAAGTAAGTGATGCAAAAACTGTGCGAACGAAATGGAGAAGTGGATAAAGAGTGTCCTCGATGAACCATGGACTTGTGATTATGAGACATTTGAATTTACTCATTAGTAATGTCTTTACGTTTGTGCTTTTCTAATAATATGTGATGGGCACGTCAATGAGCTCCGAAACAACATATACGGTGTCGGGAAATTGACCGACCAAATGCATTCCCAAGGAGAGGTGACGTCAGGAGCGCGCCGCATAACAGAATGTTTAACCCTCTGTGTTGTGTTAGAGCACACTGCGGCGACCCCACTCGAGCCACTTGGCGGGCGGGGCGGGCGGTGCGGTGCGCGGAGGGCGGGGCGGGCGCTAGTTGAGTACGTAGCGCGGGTGGGGCGGGGCGGGCGCTAGGTGAGCACGTAGCGCGGGCGGGGCGGGGCGGCGCGGCCTCAGGAGCGCGGCACGGGGCGGCGCAGCAGCAGCGCGGAGTCGGCCGACACGATGGGCAGCTCGTTGCTGCAGTGGTACTTGATGAGGTGCGGCACGCTCTCGAACACGCGGTCCTTCGTGCGCACCTGCCGACGGCGACACGGCCTCGTTTACTACTAATACTACTACTACACGTTTACAATCATCAGTGCTTTAAAAGCCAATTAAGCAAGAAGAAATAGTATTATCATAGATATGATATCCGCAAGAATATATAATAGTGCATAAGTACGCGGAAGTGCATTATCTCTTTCAATCACTCTTGTGATAGACATTTACCGACATCACAGCTAGCTTCGTATCATAGCTTTCGTGATATTTCATTACAACGACAATCACGTTACGACGAAAATATTATGAATCATACTTTCTTCGTTTGGAACACGCGCTTTTCACCGAACGATGTTGAGCAGTTTAACGCGTAAAATAACGCGGGGCAGTTAATATATTATGATATAATCGAAAGTATATAAATGAACGTACAACTCCATTGGGGTCGACCAGCAGCAGATGCTTGTGCGCGCCACGCCTCGCCCCGGTCAGCACGAACTGTCCCGGACACGCAGTCGACTGCCGAACGAGAAACTCGCCGTCCTCCACCACTAGCTACAAATAATTATACCTGTTATATATATTTCTTATATCGTTTATATACTAAATTAAAGTCGATGGAGTTATTTACTTATTACTATATTATGTCTAAGATTTCTTTATTTTTTAGGCTGATCAACTAACACTTCTCCGACATTAAAAAACTTCATTTTCAATATGACAAATGTCATTAAACGTAATGAAGTGGGTAGTATGGTGATCTCACTCTTTCCGCCGCAGTCCTCGATATAGGTCCATGGTACCAGGTTTCCCTTGCCAGTAGAGCTGATTGTGTAGCGGGAGACAGAGTCGGGGGCAGATCTTCTGCAGGCGATGATGACGTGGCTGGTGACGTAGACGTCGCTGAGGAGACCGGGGCCGCAGTGAAGGGTTCTGAAATCGATACATTTATCAGTAGGAGAATAGAGCCCACACATCTCAACGCGTAGGTGTCGTAAACAAGCGCGTGGCGGCTCCAACCACTTTTAAAGCAGTTAAGGTTCTATTTTTCTATGCTGATAGGCTGGGTTAAAAAGATAGACGTGTTTCCTCAGCGATACTGTATTTGCTACTGAATTATAAAATTCGAAACAACCATTCATATCGAGGAGGGTTGACCTCAGACAGGCAACCTTACAGTGGAGCGATGTTCAGTAACGACAATGGTAATCGAATGACGTCACTTACGCATATCAAAGATGTCCGTGTGGTGGTTCGGCAACAGCGCAGTGGGCGGAGTCCGAGGCGGAGGAGTCTGGTTCACGTAGTGCCGGACGCTTTCTTCGCATCTAAAAGTTTTTTTTTTAAATACAGTTAGCATATAAGGCAGTGCTTATGTTACCGCATGCCAGCATTAGGTTCTCTACCAGAGCAGTTCCAAGCAAATAAAAAGTTGAATGTTTTTTTTTTTTTCATATTAGTATTCATTGCCAGAAATTTTACTATGAACCCAATCCAAATGATTTTTTATTTGAATACTCATGCGTCATTTTACAGTATTGAATGTAAACTACCGGTTCTGAATGTAGATTCTACCTTAGGTAGGTACTACTACCTAGAAGAACTCGCAAGAAACTCATTAATTACACTTAAATTGATGCATATACTGTTTGGAAATCAACTAATACTAACTCCAAGCTGAGTAATGTGCTATAATATATATCTATTCTATTGTTATTTATCGTCACGAATATATTGCGAAGTGATGTACTACCAAAATCAAATACGGAGGCCGTTCTCAACTGAAGACTAGACAACATTACCATCGTAGAGATCAGGGGCGCGAAATCGGTTCAGGGTTAGAGACTACTAACGTTCTAGCTTTCGACTTTCAGTTGCTACAGAATATCTTTGAAATTGAATATGAGTAACGGTCTTGGAGCAAAGCGACGCATCACTACTCACTATGTGTTACTTCAGTGTGTGCGTTCGCGAATATTTTACAAATGAGTCCGATGTATATGTAATGTAAGTGTAAGAGTGTGTATGCTATGTATGTATATGTTATCGGGCAGAGGCGGACACTCACGAGGAGATGGGCGCGAGCGAGGCGAGCGGCGGCGGCGGGGTGTGTCGGTGCGGCGCGGGGGGGTCGGCGGGGGGCTCCGCGGGGGGGATCTTGTCGGGCATGTCGTTGTAGTACTCACGCTCGTCTGTCGCGCACAGCGGACGAGACCCATTGATGTTTAACCTGAAACCGATTACCGACAGAATATAAATATATAACACAAATAGATACTATATCAATAATAATATACCAAAAATATGCTTCAATATTTGTACATACGCTATGCTTCAAAGCAGCGGTATTCAACCTGCGGCCCACCGGGGTTTTGTGGTTGGCACACTTAATATTACTTTATTTTGTACTATTTTAAATTTCAAAGGTAAATTTAACTAAATAATTTGAATTGTGTTCACGCCACCAACTCCTTGTAGCCACGGACATTGCATAAATCCGTTCATAATTAAATCCGTTTAATTGAATTTGTAACAATATCGAAATCTAAGAAATCATTACCTAAATATTTTTTGTTTGCGGTCCGTAACACCACGACTTATACGTGTAATATGGCTGCTTTGATGCATCGTTTTTACGATTTAATTGAACCTTTGTATTATTACTGTGACCACATGTGTGAAGTCGATAGGCATAATACCCTCTAAGGACAGTCGGTGGCGAGCGAATCACATCGGAAAGTTACACATTCAAATCTATTATATGTAAACAGTGTCTAAACTAATTTGTTCAGGATTGAATGTTACCATCACTTAACGTACCTCTTCATCATATAATTCTACTACCAAAGAGCAATTCAACTTAATTCAGTGTATTCAATTGCATTTATATCTTTATTAAATTAAAAAAACATATTTAATATTTTATTTCTGTGTACGAGCGCTGATAGAGAATTTCCGCTAAACATTGTTTAAATATCTACATAATATTATTATCGGAGTTGACGATTCATCAATTATCATCTATTAGAGCCGCTACTTGGAAATTGTATAAATAAGATGAGTCATACGAGGATAAGATCAATTTCTCTCCAATAAACATAGTCGGGCGGTGACTCACGACGTGGGTTTCGTCAGGAACTCCTTGAAGCGCAGCTCGAAGGCCTGTCCGATGGTCGCGATGACGTCCTGCGCGAGCCGCCCGCCGCACTCCAGCACGTAGCACGCGCGCCACTCCGCCGGCGGCGCGGACTTCGCCACGTACGCTACGAAGTCTAGGGAATCCTGAAATTATCATACCAAATTATATATATCGGAGACGAACCATTCTCCTTGTTCCGTAGACTCGTCGTTAGAGATTTAATGGACACCCATTAGGTCTCTAACGACGAGGATTAAATGCGAGCACAAAATAATAATAATAATAATAAATTTATTTACTTCTTCACATAACTTAAAACAAAGTGTACACTGTTTCATATAATTTAATTGTTCCCTCAATTAACACTTCACAATTCTTACCAACTTACAAGTTATTTTACTTATAAAACTAACAAATAATATAATCGAACGAGTAAGTGACACCATAGTTTATACAACAAAACACAGGCAAGCCGTTTCTTTTTTTTTCACATTCAAAATTCTTTATTTGCATAGTTGTAGGTACATTTTTGATGGTACAATACTTTAAATCTTGCCACAAGAACTATAAGATGGTATGCAAATGTCATAAACTATTTATTAATATATTTACTAAAAAAAAGTTTTGATACAACGCAAAGTATTAAGGTTATATTACGACTATCTTATCTATATAGGATATATCAATAGTTATAAAGCTATAAACACTATTGTCTTATTAGAATAATGACAATCCATATTAATAATTGTCCACCCACAAAGGATACATGTTTACGAATAAGTTTGATAAAGATTGAAGCAACAAGATCACACTAGCAACTTGTACATCTACATAATATTTTTATATTAGGTAAAGATGAGACATAGCTTTTATTAACAATAACCTCTGTATATGGAGCAAGTCCTAATGTTTTGCCATATGTAGTTTACATTTGGACTAGGAATATGATATGCATTTATACAATAAACATAATTACATAATTATATCATCAGAAACCATTTTAAATATGTATTAAATTAGATTTTTCCTCTATAATTTTAGTTTTCATTTAAAAGGAATAGTAAGGGGAAATAGGAAATATTATAATAAATAAACGAAAGTCAATATTTATTTTAACTCACCTGGTCCCCTCCTGATGCAAATGAGACACGAGGCATATCATGGCGAGCAATAGTCTCACCTCCCTCTAACGCCGCTACTGTGATAGCTCTGGATGATACTGTGAGGGCCACATTTGAACCAGAGTGTGACATTCTAGGCCTCGCTGCTAATGCATTGGCTGCGGCTTGGCACACTCGACGCTTTTTATCAGCTGATCTCAGTCCAGCAGCTGCACATACTCTAGCAATGCATTCTCTACAAAGAAAATAATATATATATTTTTTAATAGGACAGGTATTTTTATATATTATTTTAAATATATTTTCAAACAGACTAAGAATGCACTATTAGTTTATATCTGTCTCTAATACTATAGTCGCAAACACTGAATACAGTTGGAATTATATTTCTGGATAAAAATGCCCACTGTAAATATAGTCATATCCATTAATATGCAAGTTAATATTTAAATACATATTGTGTGTACACAATACATATGTGTCCCCAAAACTTTGGATAAGGATTGGCCATTATACACTTATTAAAAAAGACTAAAAATTGTTGGTAATTCTGCAAATAATAATGAATAAAGTTTTTTAAAACATAAAATGACCAAAAATACATTGCTTATTTAGTACTTTATCACTTTATTTAGTAATTTATTTGGAGACTTTTTTAATGGAAAGGCACAAGCAATGATGGGAATGAAATATATAATTGTTTATTATATCCATTTTGTTATACAACTCAGTATTATGTTTATAAAATTCAAATTAATTCTTTATTCCAGTAGTATATAATATAGAACCATCACTAGAACTAAAAACTGACACTTTGAAAATACTCGGGACAATGTAAAATCATTTTATAAATTCTAATACCAGAATCAAAAATGGGGCTAATATATATCTATAATTTTTGTTTGTCTTTATTGAGTGGAACAGTCAGAGTAGAAATAGTTTGAAACTATTTAGAAAGATCAAAATACTAAACCATTTTGCCACTAAAACATTCTACTTACTTTGCTACTTGTGATCTTGTCTCGAAATCTAATTTTTTCATTGATGTTAGAACCTCCATGCAACCAATATACTGGAAAATAATCAGCTAGATATAGTCTATATGAATACTGGAACTATCTTGTGTAAGTATATCTAGATTTGAATTACTTTAAGTAACGTAAATATTGTATATCTTACCCTTACTGCGTAAGTAATTCCATCGCTAGCTAATACCGAATCGGGATGGAGCCAGCCCCGAGCCGGCTTAGCAACAAAAGGTCCGTCACCCATGTTAATTAAATATATGACTGGGAATCAGAAATAAATGAAAAACTTATTCATTTACACTTAACTTATTGATAGTTATTATAAAAACACTTTCATTGTGATTCAAATCAATTCATTTCGATGTAAATAATTTCGATAATAGTTAATTATTTGCACTATGAGGTTACGATATAAAATAACAGTATAATATTTAATTATTCCCTAAATTGGGTGTAGCTGGTGATTAATCGTTTTCGCAAAAATATCGCTCTTTTTACGTAAAGTGAAACTTTTTTGACAGTATTATTTAATCCATAGATTATAGAATGTTTATATATGAGTCATAGATAATATTTTTGTTTCTGTTTACATTAGTTTTTAAATGACCAAAGTGGTATAGTATAGTACGAAACTAAAAGATTTTACGATTATTTAGAAATCGGTTCACCGTACATAGGTATTTTGTAAAAAATATAATTTGTGTACCATGTTGTTAGAATCGATTATTAAATGACATTTAATTTAAAATGTTTATCATGGTTCATAAATATTGCCAGTAGTTTAAAAAATGTTTTGATATTTATATTTAAGATGCATGCGAAAAAATACGTGGAGTGTGTTGTGGATCATCCATTAGCACAATACGGGCGAATAAATCGGTTGGCGAATACTTATATCTTATTAGTGAAAAAATAGAACTGAATAAAATTTATCTTTTACCCTTTCTCTGTTAGAATTGCATAAGATTCGTAATGTCTATTATTTAAGAGTTTGTATTTTGAGATTATCATTTTTATGGTATGGGTAAGTGGACGGGCAAATGGGCCAGCTCATGTTAAGTGGTCACGACTGCCCATAAACATTTTCGATGTTAGGAATATTAACCATTCCTTACATCGCCATTGCGCCACAAACCTTGGGAACGAAGTTGCTTTGTCCCGTAGTTACACTGGCTCACTCACCCTTCAAACCGGAACACAACAAAACAAAATATTGCTGTTTTGCGGTAGAATATTTAATGAGTGGGTGGTACCTACCCAAACGAGCTTGCACAAAGCTCTTCCACCAAGTATTATTTATTAATTAGTTGATGTAAAAAACGCAAACTTCTACTTATTGTAAACAACGTGATGATTTATAGATAAACTATTAGAACTGGATTTGTAAATCCATATACGAATTCATAGAGTATAAATTATAACTTATCAATAAAATAATAAAAATGAGAGCATTTTCAAATAAAAATAATAAAAAGGTTGGGAAATTCTGAATTTATGACATAGCTTATGAGCGGCCTTGCTAATTGCGGCTTAGATATTCATAGGTAGATTTGGCTACAAGAAAATTATAATAAAATTTAACATTTATTGTTTTCGCGGTTTTTTAAATTGACATTTGATTTATATAGTAAGGTTTGAAAGCCGCCGATTAGCGGTATCGGCATGTGTGTATAAATGTTGTTGGACCCGATGAGCGACCTTGGTATTGAATGGGGCAGTAACCTAGGTAGTGTAAAAAAATAGCCTAGCCTAGATAGTAAATATTATAATATTGTCATATAAAGTATGTGTTAAAATATATATACAGATATATATATATCTGTTTAATATGCATCTTTACATTATAACAACCGGCATTCGAGACTTAAGTGTTCGTCAGCTGGAGGAGGTCGTAGCCTACTTATATGAGTGGATCATAAGTTGTACTTTTAATTATTTATTTCTGTAATAAATAGATCTATATAAAGTGCATTAATGTAGATTTGGATGTGAACCGTGATAGCCCAGTGGTTAGAAAACTTAGTTTTGATCGATAATGCCGAGTGTAAACCTATGTAAGCATCACTTAATTTTCATGTGCTTAAATAGTGTATATATATCTATATATCCACCTACACTTATTCTAAACTTGAGTGTTGGGTGATTGAATGAGTGTAATTAGGTACACAATTACTTAGATCTGCACATTGCTCGTCTCAACACTGGTTTGTACTTCTTGTAATGCCAGTATGTATGGTATGTAAGGTGAACACTGAAAAGCGGGTGATTGCTACTTCTGCATTTAGTTATCTTACAAGTCACGCCTCAGCTCAACTAGAAGATTCCATGACGTTGATCCAACCTCTAAAAATTGCCATGAAATCCTATTGTCTTTTAAAAAAAAAATTAAAGTTTTACAATAACTAATAAATACACAATTGAATAATTACTAATATTACATGTCATTAAGTTAACTTAAAATTAACTTAGAATTAATAAAATATGTACGTGACAATAATACTCGTAATATAACATGTAAAAATTATACTTATTTTAAAGAAAGTTATCGGAGAGTGAAATACTATGATCGATGTGATCATCATCTCATTTATATCGTTTTGAATTTTTGTCGAGCCAGCGAGGATAACGTTTATTTTTATTGTCAAATCAACCCCCGGATATTAAAGTAATCGCCGCCACGAGACTAGAGCGACTATCTATTGGAAGGCGTTAACACCGTTCATAACTCTCAAATATTTGTCAGTGTTTATAATTATCGTAGTTATAGTTTTGTTTCTTTTATATTTGTAAGTAATAAAATGGTGAAAATATAAAGTGTGTAGTTAAAATTTTAATTTAACTTTTGAATATATCATTTTGAAGTAATAGCTATACCTATAGCTTCTTCTTAGTCAGTTCCTAGTAATTATGTATATAAATGATAGGATTTGTAGATTTAATAGACTTCGAATAAGAAATAAAACAACAAAACAGGTTTTTTTTTTAAATTACAAATTATATTTCTGAAAAAAATATTAACTTGTAATTTCCATCGTTTCGGTGTAAAAGCGCCCGTCGTAGCGGCGTAGCGCGTGGCGTCGTAGCTGTAGGGCGGGCGACGCAGACGCGCGTGCGTGCGTCAGTGCTAAGCCGGCGGCCGCCGCGTGTCGCCGACTCGCTGATCGTGCTCGGCATGCGACGACAACCAACGCGCTTGCATCCACCGATTGCACACAACCGTGCGCCCCTGTAAGTAAACACACTATTTATATAAAGAGCCGCCTCCCTGTATACATAAATGTAGTTTTTCAATTCATGATTTCCTTTCGGAAGTCTTCATTTCCGCACGTGGATCTATAATCGGCGCTCAGGCTTCTGACGCACTAACAAATGAGCGGTTCGTTCAATAGCCCACTGCCCCTGTGAGAGGTTTCTAAGTGAGTCGATCTGAAGGGTTGTACAAAATTCGGCTCAAAAGCTCTTGGAGATAACCTAAAAAAATATATGTATACACAACTGTAATGCCATTCAAAAATGTTACCGGTAGCAGAATTTTATATATTTTTTAATGTTTACGTACAGGCTAGTGTTGCTAATTACAGAGATACAATATTTAAATTTATCACTTTATTGCTCGTAATATTAAGTAAATTGTCCTAAAATTCATTTAAAATAGTATTTTGTTATTAATTAATGATAGAGATGATTTATACAATTGTAGAAACAGTTTTATATTTACGTGTAAACTTTCATCTAGGTCGCCTCTCGTATTTCAATGCAATTGCCTGAGGCGATCAGCACCTTTCAGTTTTTTGCTTCATTCACAAATCTGTAAGGTGATAATGAGCCGGTCTATGTTGAAAACGTGAGCAATGAGCTCAAGGCGTGCCTTTAGAGATTTACAAGAGTTAAAATGTACGGCTTGTCATATTTTAAATAATCTGTGGTTTTTTTAACAAGTCGGATTTTCTTCAACTTTTTTTTAGATTTTATAGCATTCATAAAAATTAAAAGTAAGCTTTAAATAGTTAATAGACGTCTCATTTGACTAGCGTGTGTAGCTTAGCGCTATCTTTATTTTTTTGTGGCAGAACTGATTAAAACATTCGCACTTAGTTTTAAAAAAAATAACTTTTTATAGCAAATTAAAATTAAAATGAATAATATCAGTTTACCAAAAGCTTTGTAGATATTATATGTATTATAGTTACTTTGTCGAAAATAAAGACAATAATTTTTAATAGCTTATATTATCCAATAGTTAAAATTATATCAAATTTATTCATTTAATCCCAATCAAGTGAAATATAAACTCGATTAGTAATCATCGAATGAAAAGGTAATGTAAGTATTTGTACTTTGGAAAGGATATAATTTTAACCATAACTAACATAATATCGTACAGTTTGAATACTTCATCGATAATATTCTTTAAATTATATAAACCATTGCTTGTTTTTATGTAACGACGTATTTCAGACGAAAATACTTTTTAAATTTTCTTCTTATTTTCCTGCCAAAGGATACGCCTCTGCTTTGCAGTATTGCGATTTCTATAACGAGTACCGAACAATGCTAACGTGGGAGATCCGCAAAATAGCTTGTCTGTATATACTCAAATATCTTATATATCAAAAATAGTTTGAATACAGCAAATAATAAGATCTATGTCTGTGTAGTACGTTCCAATATTACATTAATGTAAAATAACTGTATAATAAAATCGTATAAGTTCGGTATAAATGTATAAGTAAATTTAGTTAAGAGGGCTTTAACCCGGAAATTGAATTCGTCGCCAAAATGTTACATAAGGCGGATAAGGATTCGGTCCGAATGCAAATACTCAACTCATTTCTAAAAGGAGCGCAATGGTTTGCAATTTATAAAATGGATTTGGAATAAAACGTTCCTTTTTAAGTTATTTTATCATAGGCACAGATTACCAATAAACTTCTAGTTCTCTATATAATAATTCTTTTAAATAATGCCTATATATTAAAAAATTGTTTGACTTGATTTTTATCGAACATAATATTAGTTTTTATTTTATACTAGCGACCCGCCCCGGCTTCGCCCGAGTAGCAGAGTAAATATTCCTAAAAAAATCATTCGTAGCGCAGGCTAGGCGGTTGCATCACGCGTTAATATGATCGGTGTGGAACCGCTTGAATTTATTTAGTGCGCGATAGTTTTAAAATTACTTAGTTTTAGAATTTAAATTGGATGGTGTAAAAGGCAATCATAATATGCATGTAATGCTTAAAGTAAATAACGTATTTAATTTGATAAGGATTCGTTATCATATCCGTTTTTATAGCTTTCCAATTATCACATTATTATGTAACCATTTTTTAAACATTAAAGTGGGTATAGTTAGCTTTCCTTAGAAGATAGACATATGCCATCGCGAACTTTTCTGTAGATTTATGAAAGGGGAACAATTTAACCATAGATTATTTTGTAAAATGTTTTCAAAGGGATTTTCCAGCGTGTTCGATGAAAGCTCCCAATCGGCTTGTTTTTATCCGACTTCTTCAATAATTATCGTCATATTTCAACAAATTTACAGAAAACTAATGAATTATACACGTAAACCTTCCTCTTGAATCACTTTGTTCATTGGTGAAAACCGTTAGAAAACCCGTTCAGTAGTTTTTTACATTATCGCGTTCAAACAGACAGACAGGAAACGTGGGGGACTTTGTTTTATAATATGTAGTAATAATGTAGTGATTTAATAAAAACGGAGTTATAACGTTAGCATGATTTTTTCCGAAATCTTCTAAATTTATCGTCATATTTAATTTATTTATCAAAAAAACCTTAATGAATTATACACCTAAACCTTCCTCATAAATCACTCCGTCCATTGGTGAAAACCGTATGAAAATCCGTTTACACTAAAACCTTCTCCGAAATGAGTAATATCTTCCGATAAAAAATAAATCTTTCTTCAATTGGATATTACAATGTCAGCTTAAATCTAATCTATGCATAAAGAAAATATTATAGCAAATAGGTTTTTCTATTACGTCTCAAAACACGTAATTATTATTTTTGCAACATTTGTTTCCGCTTGGATGAGGAGAGGCGGTCTGAATAAATGCATATATGATTTGTTAATTAAAGCTCCATTCCGCTCCGGTGTACGCGCTACGTCATCGTGTTTGTGTTTTCAATATCAAAGGATTTAATAAAAACTATTTTTTATCATATGTTACACATCCTATTAATAAATATAATAAAATTGCGTAAAAATTATCTTTTGTACCTTATCATTGTTATTTGCAACTACGTTTTTAAACTATTTGGATGATAAGCGTAAGACTGCTTAGTAATTGGCCGTAAATGTTCTATTGCTAGGCAAAGGCCTGCACTTACTACTAACTACCACCTATTTTAAATTCAACAATTTGTCCTTTTAATACTTAAATATTTTTATCACAATATAATTTTAGCTAAGCTTAATATTATATACACGACCAACTACCTCTCAGAGAGAGGGTAGAAGCCCTTCTCCATAGGATGATTGCAAAAATGAATTTTCGTAACATAATATCATCATAATATTATTATCTTCATATATTATATGGGATAAGGATATATTTTTTAATATATAAATAGATTGCAAGCTTCTAAAAAAATATTTCTTACGTGAGTACTACGTTGTAAAATGCTTATTATTTTTATAATATGCGTCTAGGCCAGGGGCGGCTTTGAAAAGGCAACTTAACCTACATTTAACCAGACTACAAGTGTTTACGCAACCATATGAGCGCCGGCACTTCAGAATATCATGAATATTCCAAAAAATGAGAAATGTTTTATGCTAAACATTATATTATCGCTGTACATTATAAATCTGTATAACTATATTATGTTTAAACACGAGCAAATGTCTCTAGTTAAATAAAAGATTTGGAAGTTTTCCAAAGAAGCTGCATTGTTTTAAATAATATGGTATCTTTATAAATTAATTGTTTAGATATTTTGTAAGTAAATAAATGTAAAAAGTAGATATATTTTTAAGTAGTGACGACCAGCTAGAGACTGCCGGTTGATAGCGGCGCAATTGTTATGGGGGTGCACTTTGCAGACTCACAGCATGTAGACTACACAGGCACACACAGTTAAAAAAATTTGCAAGTAATTGGTGTCTCAAATAACAAACATTGCTACTAAATTTATGCAGGATTCTAAATTTGTTACGCTCGGATATTAACAATGGGGAAAAAATTTAACTGTCCAGGGTAGCTTATGAGCGTTGACCCGAGCTACGCTGCTGTTTATAAAAAGTAAGCTTATCGCCTTATAAGTTTTTTATTTATGGTTAGTTACTTAGTTAATAATATGGTTTAAATATATTTTTTTCAGTTATAGCAACATAAATAATGCATAACAAAAGCAAAGCGTAACCTTTGTATTTTTTTTTGATCGAAGTCAAATCGACAATATAATACTTTTGTACTTAATTGAACAACCAATAATAAACATACAGAATTATGAATAAATAGTTGTGTTCTAATTTGTTTATTTTCTGCAACGAATTATTGATTTCGTTTTTCATTTTAAAACCAACATCAAACTAAATGAAATCTTACATGACAAAATTTCTAAGCTCAATATTTTACAGACGAATTTTATTGTCCTACACAAATGTTTCTCGTTTAAATGGATTTATTTTACGCAGTCGTGACTGCCATTTCATTTCTCTAATAAAATGTTATTCATCACGGTACAGACTTCTCTATAATATATAAACATTTTACAATGAAATTCACATTTCATTTAATTACGTCACAGACTTTTTTTATATCGTACTAGCTGATACCCGCGACTTCGTCCGCGTTGCTTGATATATTAATAAAGTTTTCTTATGTACGAAGGAAAAATCATCAAAAAGATTGCAAGCAAAAATATACTTTGTTTAAACATACATCACTGAGCACGCAGTGCTTATACAAATCGTTGTTTCTTGAAACTTTAATAACTTTTTATTAAATGAAGATATTGCAATAACTTTTTTTTGATAAGGGAATTTGAGGTCTAAAAAATAAAATTTAGAAAATTTCTTTGAAATATATTATTAAAACAGTAGTTTTTCAGTGATGCGCGCCCAACTGCAGACCTCTATCATTTTATTTATATAGATGAAAGATTATGATATTAATAGTGTTTGGTAATGTCTCTTAAAAATATTAATGAATATGATGGATAAATTTGCATATAAAATAAATTTACAACTCTATTTATTTAAAGTTCTATTTACTTTTAATAATTGTTTGTTTTAATATAAATAAATTATAGTCGAACGAATATTTTGATAGGTTTCATAAATAAGTAATAAAAGTTTACCGTATTTTTTTTGTATTATTTGGTTTTTTTATCGAATAATTCACTGATATATTCATTATACGATTCCCTATCGTAATACCGGGTAATGGATTGCGAATATTAGCCAAATCTCGTAAGTTGTACCCTCGTAAACTCCATCCGTCTTCTCAACAGCTATTCGGTTTATAGAAGGGTGTGAAACAATAACAGTCGCGCTCATTTCTGTTACGATAGTGCTTTTGGTTTTCTGAATTGTTGAGAGTCTTGAAGTCGAGCCATTTTTATAGTTCATTCCTTGAGAAGTGCCTAGGTATAATTTCTTTCTTATTTTTATTGAACATTATAAAACTTTTTTTTTTCGATATATTTACGAGCGCTTGGCTCGCGCCATTGACAAAAATCCAATCCAGATAAAAAGTCGCCTTTTTTAGGCGTGAAATAATAACTAATATTCACAATACACAATCTTTCGTATTTATGATATTAGTGCGATTTTTATTATTCTATAATAGTAATTAGAGATAAATTAAGTAATATATTAGTTGTAAAATTTCTATTTGCTAGAAAAACTATATCTTTGGCATGACTTACACGTGAACATGCTACAAGTTGTCTATGGGTAAAGTAGCACCGAGTATAATATATAATTTATTTCAAATTTCGAGCCTTTTTATCTATAAGTAAAAATTTTTATTATTATTATAACACAATTACAATTTACAATCTACTAAATAATTGCAACCTAAGTCCACAAAAAAAAATAATGTATTTAATCAATCTTAATCGATCTAAACTGTGATGAAAAAATAGATAAAAAAAATCAAAACAATCTAGACGAAAAGACGACGGAAGTTCAACTACGCGTCTTTGAACGAAACTTGATTTTAGTATGGATATGGCACTACACACTACTGCGAAAAATCTAGACATCGCGATTCAGAAATTGAAGTATTTAGCACAACGCCATCTATGGGCTAATGGCCGCAACATATATTATAAAAACAAAAATACGTTTCTACAACGTTTGAAAGACAACCGATTTTGATGCAGGTATAATAACGAAGGTTCCGTTTAACCTTCAAATTATTATAAAATTCAGTTACTTCACTTTGCATTTTTAGCTGTCTCAAAGAGTAGTCCGGAAAAACGCGATATTGAAAAAATATTGTTATAGTAACTTCCAAATAGCCATATTAACTTTAAAAGAGGCAGTTGTTTTGAAATCATACACAGACAGTTCAATTTTATTCATTTAGTATGGATGTAAAGTTCATTTTAGGTTGGCATTAGGATTAGCTATTGGGCTTTCGATGCCATCTAGCGTAATAATACAAATTGGCGTTAAAAAATACAAGACACCTTTACACCATCAACTCATCAACCATGGAACATTTGTGCCTGTAATTACACAAAGTGGTGATATTTAGACCACCCACCCGCATTGAAGTAGACTGATAAAATAACCTCTAAATCTGCTCAAAGAGAGAGGGGGATCTTGGGGCAGCAATGGTACACACAAAGAAAGTTTGCTTGTTAAATAATTCTTTGAGTTTAAATCGGTAGAATAAAGAATATTATTTGAAATATCGAGTTATATGTAATATGTGATTTACGAGTATATCTGTTATAAAATGTTAACTTGGTGTATTGTTAATTCACCATATAGGTATTCTACAGCCAAACAGCAATACTTACTTATATTTAGTATTGTTGTGTTACGGCTTGAAGTGTCAGGCTGTGTCAGCCACCACAAGGATCACAACATTTTAGTTCCCAAGATTAGTGATGAAAGAGATGGTTACTATTTCTGACCATGCCATCAAGTTTCCGATTTGCCTATTTCTATTAAATAAATGAGTATTAATAAAATATAAAGTGGTATTGAAAACGTAAGAAAATACATAAATAAAGTCGTACAATGTATTCATCAACATTGACTGCAAATGAGAATATTGTTCTAAGCGATCCCATTTACTACTAGCGGTTTTTCTTGAAACGCGACACTGCTAGGGGACATTGTGCTTTTATAGATAAAAGACGTATATACACGTTCCATCGCTACGATTCCAGACTTCTATTAAGCTGATGGCTATTATCTTACTCTTGTTTCTGTTTATAAAACAATTTTATCTAAAGAATCATGTTTCAACTTTTACTGTTTATATCAGAGGTCGTTCTGTTTATCGTATATTATAGAAATGCATTAATAAAATCTTCAGATTTTTCTTATCATAAACTATATTTTTATTGTACTTGGTTTTATGGTATTTTAAATTATATAAAAAAAAATCTGTATTATTCTGAGTTTAATTCAGTCTAAGACTGATATGTTGATGCATTTATAACTTTTTTTAAAAAGTTTAAAATATATTTTTATAAGAAAAAAAAATTGCGGATAATTAGACGAATTTGATATGTTTTAAAAGTGGTTTTTGTTAGAGGGAACATTCCACCCTCCGAATAAATAATGCACTAGGGATTCGCCGTTTTAGAAAATTCTGCTCTTATCTTTCGTAGTTATTCATATATAATAATTATTAAGTAAATAAAGATTACGAAAAATATAAATACTTGTCTTTATAATTTCTTACTGAATCTATTCATCGATAAATTTAATTCCATTTTTATTACGTTGCATTAAATAAAATGAGCATCGATTTCAGCGAGGAGAATGACAATAGCTCTAAAGTTGAAGGGTCTCTCTAAATATAACTTTGTGGGCTCGAAACAAACAGTCGCGTGGTCTCATCGAAATGACGAAACGACGATAAAACATTTTATGTCACTACTTTTGTTTACTTCAAAGAGAGGGTTCCGATGGCAGGGAATGATGATGAAATGTAAGAAGGGAAAACAATTGTGGTTGCTCTCTTCTCGTGTTTAACATAACAGTTTTCTGTAAATCCTTTGTTAGATATGAACGCGCACGTTTGTGTGAATATGAAAATAAATTTCCCCTTTTCACGGTTTTAGGCGGCCCGTTACCGTGCCCGTTAGTCTTTTCACAAGAAAATAAACGTTTCTATTTATGTGGGATTTTGAACTAGTATTTTGAAAAGCAATATTAATATACGTTTTTCTGTTGAGTCGTTTTTCTTAATCAATCAAACGGAACGCTGTTAGCTAAATGTGTCTATGTTTGTCGCAATATTCTCTTTCATAGTGGAATTCATTTTCAAAACGAGTTCGAGCAAATAAAATATGTATAACTTCTTTGTTTGTCATGATGTCGTCGTATGCAGGTGCCGGCGGCGGCATGCTGGGCGCGCGGCTCAAGTCATGGATGGAAGCGCAGCTAGGGCGGGCGAAGAAGCGTAAACAGAAGCAGACTAGGCAATCAGTGGCTCCGTCTACCGGACCATTGCCTCCACCTCACCTGTCGTCCCCCGAGAGCGCGTATAGTACGGGCTATTCTACGGATGGCACGTCACCAGGCACGGCACCCGCTCCGCTCTCAGCCCCGCTCGCCGCTCCTCTTGTTGCGCCCCCGCCGCCGCCTGCTCCACCTACCACACACCTTTATCATGAACCGGCAAAGGTAAATTTCAATTATTGTTATGGAATTGTCTATAAAATAATCTATTAGTGATTTAATTTATTTTGTGAAACAGATTTAGAGGACAGTGTATGTTATCGACATTTAAAACATTTATTACTCAGCTTTACACTAACACATAAAACCTATTTACCTCGTTCGTGCATATATCGTCTGAGGTTTATAGATTAACTATCCCGATTCCTAATAATGTCGCGATAATTTTTTTTTAAATTATAATTTTACTAGACATACAGTGGTATTGTGAATCAACGTGCCAGTGAAATTACAATTGAACTAATAACTATGTTCGTGAAATTGTTTGAAATTAAGACTATTGTTTTTGAAGTGCTGTCAAAAGTCCATGAAAATATGTAATTAAGTATTGAAATTATAATTCCTGTAACGTTAATATTAATGTATATAATGTGTATCCAACAAAATGCATAGAATTACCGATTGCTGGGTTCTCGTTAGAGAATTAATTAGTTCTACGTAGTATTATTCAGAAAAGCGTACTCGTAACTATTGAATAGACATACGAGATCCAATGCATAAAAACGTTGGACAATTCAAGAGCAGTTGTGAAATATATTATATTTTATTATGTAGAGAAAATAAAAGAGTTCAAGTTTTATTTCTAAATAGATTTTGCCATTTCAGTAAGAGCTTTTCATTTTATCAATTTCCTTGTACCTGAGGGATAGCATCGCCGTCTTTTGTTGCCTAACCGATGTCTAATCGATTTCCCTAACGACTTTCTATTATACAACTTATGAAATATAAAAATACGTACCTATTGCTTTAAAATGACAGCTCATACATCAATCAGTTTTATATATTATTTAACTATTTTACATAACATTCGTTAAATATTCTATATTTAGGCAAAGTTACACGTTTCTTATGTATAATATAAGATTCGCCATTTTTTTTCCTTTATAATACATCGATTTAGTTTTAAATCAAGATCTCTATTAGAAAATACATAGTATGAAATTAGTGTGCAATTCGATTTACAACTACCTAAATAGATACTTATAGATAAATGATATAACTATCAAATTATTTTTATAAGAAATATGATTTTGTATGATATTTATCAATTGAATGATTTATTTTTTATAATCGAGCGCAAGATAAATTGTTGATAGAAATTGATCACTTGACAAAGTCAGTGTTGCTTGTAAATTCGTAATCATAAATAAATAAGATATATATAATAAATATATATATATCTTAAACTAATAGTACGTTAAAGTAAGGAATACTCAAGGTATGTAAAGTACAATAGGTACAATTATTTGTAATATATAAAATCACGTGAGTGAAAATCAGTTGTCGTGGAAATAAATTCCGTTCTCGAAAATATATTTCTGATCTAAATCGCTGAGTTATTTATTTATTGTGAGAATGTGTGGTCATTGAAATCGTCAAAGCTACGTCTCTACAAAAGGAAAACCACAAGTACATATGGGAGCATGGTACACCCAAAAAAACGTATAACACTAGTGCTAACAGTTATTACTATCGAATTATATATTAAATGAAAGACTAGCATTTGAATGATACTTTTGTAGTAGGTATTTATAGATTTCGGTACGAAATATACCAAAACCGTGGAAAATTATAAGGCAACTCTAGCCTGAGTGTACTATAAATAAATTTATTTAAGACGTATTCCTTGCGTGCCTGCTAACATTGTCTTTAATAGCCATCATGACTTTTAATAGCAGGAAACATAATAATGGTTGATTCTAGCAAGAAAAATCTATCCAGATTTGTCTAATAGCGATTAATTGTTCTGCGGTTTTAAACAAAAGTTCTTAGCGAAGAAACTCGCTTTAAATAATAAAATAATAGTATCGTGAAACACCAACTAATTGTTAAATAAATATTTGCTTTATTATTATTTTTAATTTGACACGCATCTGAACCACATGTATCTAGCGCGCATAAAGCTTTTAATTCACATAAATTTGTAACTTTTGTATCGTCCAAAATTATACTATATTTTGTAGAATTGCAGACTCTTTGTAGAGTTTTAAACATTTTCAGGAATAGAAACTAATTAATTTGGTAATCATAGGTCATTAGTATTCTATTGGATGAGACTTTTAGTAAAATAAAATTTAATTAACACTGGATCATTACATATAACTTATTTTTAATTGGTACATAGTACACTGTTATCAGTCCTCATGATATAATTTATATTCACAATCATATCAATGACTCTATTCTTATGATTGATTTCGATCAAGGCGAACATTTAAAAAGGAGAACTTACCATCGACCACATTCTGTATTTGAATCCAAGGCGTCTCAATCTGTAGCCTTATAAATTAGCTACGAAACGAAAACGCAATAAAATCATCAATTATCTACTAATACTTTAGAACAATTTTGGTTGGTAATGTTATTTCCATAACAGCTTCGACTTTGGTTATCGATTGCTACCGTGGGCTTACACGCGTGTCTGGCTTTACTTTATTAATTAACTAGACTGGATAAATTGATGGGGGAGCGTTTTATCTGAGCTATATAAAGACCGAACGTCCAATAAAGGCCACTCTGACGAGTAGAATAATTTGTCTTAATATAATACGATTATATCACAATTTATATTCTACTTTAAAAGCTTTAGAATGTTTTAGAGCTCCATCTTCTATCTTCCTTCTATTGTCTTTATAATGTTTTTTTTATCTTTATAATTAGCTTATTATATGTAGGCGAAATTTCTATTAATACACGTGATTTTTTTTAACATAATCAATCATAATTCATAATTTTATAGTGTATATTTTGAATTTGCATAAAAAATCATATTATTTAATTGTATGTATTTAAATCAATGAAGAATTTAACATTTTTATAATTCTAGTGCCTGTTATAATAAGAATACAGCTTAGAGAAATATAGTTCTCGATCATGATAATAGATGGCGTTACATGTAACTTAAATCGCGCTAACGTTGACGCGGGGCGAATTTATAAGTACGAGCGTGTAGTTGTCGCGGCACTTCCTTGTCTCGGGGAGCATAGTGCGCAGTGATCGTAAAGTGAGAGCACTGATGCTGACACCCATATGTTATCTTGTATAACTGACCCGCGCCCGGCTGCCGTCAGGTAGTCCGAGCGCAATTTTTGTAAAGCCCTTTTACTTTATAAAGGGCGAAAAAGCTTCGAAGTTAAGACTACATTGTACATTAGTTACTACTACTACTTGTTTACTAATATAGAGGATATTAAGTACTTCTCTATATTAAAATTATATTCCAATTTACATGTATTTTTAGTTTTTACGGTAATTGCTTTTTTAAATGTTGTATGTTATTTGTCTTTAATTTGAAATTGCTAAAATGTAAACAAAATTAAAATGGCGATTTTATCGACTTGCCGTTCTTATAATAATTTGGTACCATCGCAATGATTTGATGAAGGAGCATGGACAGGGGAACACTTTAATGGCTAACAGTTTACATTTGCATTGCATTAATAAGTATGTTTTTCTAAGTATAATATTCATAGTAAATAAATAATTATAGATTACGTACAATATATTGTTGTTTAAAAATCATGTTATTTTTTTATAAATGAGTTTATTACTCTATATTATGTTGGAGCAGTTGTAGCTTGGAGTTTGTATTTGTTGATGTTCATGCATCGAAGTAATATCGGAATCTATGTTCCGAACTGGTAGAACCGTATTAAAATTATAATTGTGATAGACGAAACAAAATTGTTCGTGGGGGGAACCTATTTGAATAAAATATATTTTGCTTCAACTTATTAAGTAGAGCTTAAAATTGTTATCTATTTACTCTACCGGCTGTTACAAAATCAAATATATAAACCAAAATGTATATTTAAAAAAATCGAAAAAAAATATCAATAAATATTAATTTAAAAAATATATATATGTCGAATAAAGTTCGATTTATTCAGTGTAAAGTGTAATAAATATTGGGTCTAGGTTAATTCAATTAATGGAGGATTGAGGACATCGCGAGTGTGCGAGGAGGCATGTTTAATGTTCCTATAATACATAAAGAGTGTTTGAGATTGCTTGACTGATTTTATAGACTGTTAATGATTTCAAGGAATCTATAAACAGTGCAGTTACATTAAACAAGGATCAATAGTTTTTCTGTTTCTTTTTTTTTTTTTTTTATAGCTCGGGAGAGCAAATGACTCTACTCCACCTGATGGTAAGTGGTAGTAGAGTCCAAACGCGACGACGGCTAGTGCAATCACGAAGAATGATCTGCACTAGCCGCCCCCGCCTTGCCGGCCCGCAAGATGCCTCTTCACGCCTCGTTTGAAGGAACCCAGGTCATAAGAGGAGGGGAACACGTGTGCTGGTAAAGAATTCCATGTTTTAGAGGTGCGACAAAGAAAAGAGTTGCCAAATTTCTTCGTGCGCGATGGAATTGATGTCACAGTTAGGCGGTGACATCGGGAGCCAGCACGCGTAGACTTGTAAAGGAATGGGGAAGCAGGAATGAGGGAGAATAATTCCTCTGAGCACTCGCCGTGATACAGCCGATAGAAAGCGCTCAGTGCCGCTATCTCTCGACGCAATTGTAAAGGCTCGAGGGTGTTGGTGACCTTTACGTCGCCAATAATGCGAACCGCACGCCGCTGCAACCGATCCAAGGCCTCCAGTAAGTACTTAGCGGAGCCATCCCAGAGGTGCGAGCAATATTCGACGCAGGACCGCACCTGTGTTTTATACAACAGGAGCAGTTGTTGTGGCGTGAAAAAACGCCGCACCTTGTTCAGGACACCGAGTTTTCTTGAGGCTGTTTTTATAACAGCCTCGATGTGATCCCTTGGATTGAGGTCGCACCGAATGTCAATTCCCAATATGGCGACTTTGCTTTGTATCTCCAGCGTAGTGCCACAGAGAGAAGGAGGAGGGGAAAATGGCGACTTTTTCGCTGTGAGGGCGCATACCTGTGTTTTCTTGGCGTTAAACTCGACAAGATTATCAGAGCCCCATTTGGCAATGAGTCCTAACGTCCTATCGAGTTCAACAACAAGATCCCTCCGTCTCTCCTCAGTTTCCGCCCGCCCAGCTACTGCGCGTCCGTGGTATCCCCCGTGCACTGTACTGTCATCTGCATAGCAATGTATGTTCCCGAGAGAGAGCATATCATTGATATGCAGAAGAAAGAGTGTGGGGGATAGCACGGACCCCTGGGGGACCCCAGCATTCACTACATGGAATTGTGAAGCGCAACCATCAACTAAAACGCGAAGGCTACGCTTGTGTAGGAAGCTGGCAATCCAGGTGCAGAGCTGAGCTGGCAGACCGTATGCCGGCAGCTTGGAGAGAAGACTTCTGTGCCAGACCTTGTCGAAAGCCTTGGAGATATCGAGGCTGACAGCCAACGACTCCCCATGCTTGTCGATAGCTTCACCCCAGAGGTGTGTTACGTACGCTAGAAGATCACCTGTGGACCGTTTTGGCCGAAACCCGTACTGTCGATCATTAATTAGACAGTGATCTTCTAGGTAATGGATCAGTTGGTTGTTTAAGATCCGTTCCATCACCTTACAAAGAACTGAGGTGATAGCTATTGGCCGATAATTTGCCGGGTCTGATCGATCCCCTTTTTTGGGAACCGCTTGCACATTAGCTTCTCTCCAAGAATCCGGCACACATCCTGTAGAGAGAGACAGCTGGAACAGGCGCGTCAACACAGGAGACAGCTCCGCTGCACACTTCTTCAGCACTATGGCTGGTATTCCATCGGGACCACTAGCTTTCCGTACATCGAGTGATTGCAGCTCTGCACGCACATCACGCTGCCTGATTTTGATGTCAGGCATCGTGTGGCCACATGAAGGTATTGAAGGTGGCAGCGCACTGCAATCATCGATCACAGAGTTATCCGCAAAGAGTTTTGCCAGAAGATCGGCTTTCTCCTGCGGACTGTGAGCTAGCGATCCGTCCGGATTCCTGAGCGGTGGCAGCGAAGGTTGGCAGAAATTGTTTTGCACAGATTTGGTCAGACGCCAGAAGCTACGGGAGCCCCTAGGATGCGAAACAAGGTCATGACCAATCTGTGCAATGCGCTGTGCATCCGCTCTTGAGTATGCCTTCCTACAGGACTTGGAGGTTTTATTGTAGGTTGCTTTCAGTGAGTCAATGTTAGATGCCCCGCTAACGCGGCCATTGATCCACGCACGATATGCCGCCTGCTTAGATGACACAGCATCGGCACATTCGCGAGTGAACCAACAGTTACGCGTACCCTTACTGGTGAGGTCTGAGTTAGGAATGTAGTATTCCATCCCCAACAAGATCTCACCAGCAATAGCAGCGGCGCCAGCAGTCGGGTCATTCTCACTGAAGCAACGTTCCTTCCAAGGGACTGACGCATAGTAATCGCGCAAACCGTCCCAATCTGCTGACTTATAGTGCCAAATGCGACGTTAGCATACCGTTGGTGACGGCAGCTTGGCCTGTGGCACTTCGGCAGATATCAGGCAGTGATCCGAAGAACCAAGAGGAGCCCGAACCTCAACCCGATATTCTACCGGGTGGCTAGTCAGCAGAAGGTCCAGTAGAGAAGGGGCTTGCCCGCCAATGTCTGGGATCCTGGTGGGCTGATCAACCAGCTGGGTCAAGTCATGCGTGAGAGCGAAAGCATGAGCAGTCCTACCAGCATGGTCAGTTTTGAGGGACTTCAACCATGATTCATGGTGAGCGTTAAAGTCCCCCAAAAACACCAGTTCCGCGTTAGGAAACTGCTCCTGCGCAGCATCTGCCACCCGACTAAGATGGTCAAATAGTCGGCTTGTCTCCAAGTCACCATTATGGGATACCAATACCAATATGAAACAACATTGCTGGCCGTGCTGTCTCAAGATGGTGGTGGACAGCATTGAGGTTAGCGTGGAGTCCACGGATGTTAGCGAACTCAACCTCAAACAGCGAAGGTATGGTGGGGGTGTGCACCGCTGTACGACCGTTATCTCTTTTATGCGCTGTCATGAATTTGGGGAAAAAAGGGAAGAGACGTGAAGCGAGCGACGCATTGTCACGATAGGGATGGTCAAAGTGTGGAGCTGTGTTTCCCAAAGAAGCTGCCAGAAGGGAAAATAAACTGATCCGCCGGACGGAAGGGCCCCCGAACCCTCCCGGAAGTGGCCGCCGGGACCCCACCGTCCGGTCACCAACCGGCACGACGGTCCACTCCGAGATTATGCGTAGCCTGGTGGGGCAGCCTCGCGAGCTGGTTAAGAACGCTTGGGCCCCTGTACTCTGCCACGGGCGGCCAGCGGAACAACCGTTTCTACGGGTCTCCCTGACCGGCGGGTCAATATAATTTCCCCCGGCATTGGTTCAACAGCAACTTCCACCGGACCACCACATATCGCGGCAATGCGCGCTCGGGCACTGGCTGTACGCTGGCTGATCTCGAAACGCGGCTGCAAGCAGCCACTTCACGAGTTTTTCACCATGCGTACGGTGGTAACAAGCCAGGCGGATGATTGACATCCTACCACCAGATGAGCAGATGGTCGCTCAGCTATCCCTTAGTCGCCTCTTACGACACCCATGGGAGAGAGAGGGGCAGTGAATTGTATTCTGACTCCGTCACTGCACGGAGTAAAAGTTTCGAAACTTATAAGATAGAGTTCTTAAGTTAAATATTACGTAATAGAATATAAACATTAAACATCTTTATCGCTGGAAAAAAAGGTAAAAATATACCAACATTAAAATAAAATAGAAAAAATAACAGTAACAGCCTGTGAATTTCCCACTGCTGGGCTAAGGCCTCTTCTCTTCTTGAGGAGAAGGACTTGGAACTTATTCCACACTGCTCCAGTGCGGGTTGGTGGAATACACATTTTTCAGTGACATTTGATACATGCAGGTTTCCTCACGATGTTCCTTCACCGTCCAGCACGAGTTGAATTATAATCACTGTATATTCTAGCATTATGGATAATATCAGTAAATGATTTTTTACCATAACCATAAATATTAAATTTATTAACAGGTATAGAAACGAATACCTTATCCTAGGAAAGATATATTGACATTAATCAGAAATACCAAGTGAAATAAATATTAATTTTATATAAAGAAGTTCCTGATATAAATTTTAAGCAAGTAATGCAAGTAGCGTTATTGCTATAAATATATAAAATAAAATAAAGAAGCCTTTTATTTCTCACCAATTCAGTAACAGTATTTAACAATGTAATGAAATTAATTAAATTTTATTAATAAATTGTATTAAATTAAATTAATTAAATGAAACTAATTGTATATATATATATTGGTGTTAGAGCTTTGTGCAAGCTCGTCTGGGTAGGTACCACCCACTCCTATCAGATATTCTGCCGCAAAACAGCAGTACTTTGTATTGCTGTGTTCCGGTTTGAAGGGTGAGTGAGCCAGTGTAATTACAGGCACAAGGGACATAACATCTTAGTTCCCAAGGTTGATGGCGCATTGGTGATGTAAGCGATGGTTAACATTTCTTACAATGCCATTGTCTATGGGCGTTGGTGACCACTTACCATCAGGTGGCCCATATGCTCGTCCGACTTCCTATACAATAAAAAAAATATATATATATATATATATATATATATATATATATATATATTCACTATTTTTTTGGCAAGTACCCTCTCAGGTAAAGGCCGTTATTGCTATATTATTTTAAAATTTCAGCGCCGTTCAAGTACAACAGTGCGAAAATGTATACCGGAACCTCCAATCTGTGCGACGCCCTCGCCTCGACCGCGATGTCGAATTCGCACAAACCCGTGGCTAGGAGGCACGTCCCCTAACGGAAAGAAACGAGCTCCACTTCTCTTCCAGCAGCAGTCATTGCAATGTCCGCCACCACCGCAATATCAGTTACAACACGCTCCGTACTCTTTGGATTCACATAAATATGGATCAAGGTAATATTTATATTTAACAAACGAAACGGTCCCAATACTGGACCAAGGCCTTCTCCCCTTTTTTAAGGATGTTTGGTGTTTTTCTACCAAGCTGCTCCAACGTGGGTTGGCAGTTGGTAATAGATTTTCATCCGACACATGTTTCTTCAAGATTTTTTCCTTCGTTCATCTGTTAAGGTTTATGTGTTCTAATAAATAAGTATTACATCTTAGGTTAGTTTTAAAACAGTTACATAACATACGACGTTTTGGTTTCCAGGTCGCCACATTTATCACCGCATCTGTCGCCACATATATCTCCCCACCTATCACCAGAGCCTTACAGATCCTCGTATTACAGAGGTGGGGTGTCAAGTGATGAAGAGTGTAGAGGCGTAAAGACCAGGGGAAGGGAAACAGCTATACTTTCAGACGCTGACGTTGATTCCGACGGAGACACGGGTTTGGATGGAGGAGATGAGGATGAACCGGATAGTGCATCATCACCAAGTAGACGAAGAGCTAGGAGGCGTAGACCGCCACGAAGACCACCACGTTCTGCAGGTTCGTGTAAAAATATTGATTTTACAGGTTACCTAAACAGTTATCTACTTCATTCAATTTGATAAAAAAATATAAAATAAAGCCAAAATGAACGCAAGGAAATCAATAAAATAAAATAATAAATAAAATAAATATTAATTTGTATAATATTATACAAATTAATATTATTAACGTTACAAATGTATATATCAACTTAATTAAACACTTCAGGCGCAACTCCACCTCGAATGCGTCGCCGGTGTCACGCGCCGTCAGCACCCCCAGTACGAGAGCGAGACCCGCTGATGGAAGCCGACAGAGAAGCGGAGAGAAAATACCGAGAATTGATACGAGAGGCGGAGAAATTACTAGTTACCGTATCAAGAGCACCGATAGAACCACCTCATAACCCTAGGATTAGAGAACTGAGAGCTACTGAGGTATACCTGAAGCCTTGGCATTGCTACTAGATTCTATCCTTTCATATAAAAACCACCTAATATAATGCGTCTATGGCACAATTATTTCGTTATCTATTACGTTTCGAGTAAGTTTTAGTAATCTGTAGATTTTTTCTTTTACTTCCGTGTATTATCCGAACCTGAATGATTTAAAGGTGGAAGCGCCCCGACGGAGCCCAGAACGCACTCACGTCACGAATTTCATCCGGGCAAACTCCCCTGAGCCTCCCCGGCGGTTGTCGCCAGTGGCCCGGCGCTCTCCACTCGCTGCCCCACCACCTACTAACCGGCTCCCCGTTCAGCCCCCTTCACCCCATGATAGACCACACTCTGAACCGCCGAAGAGAAAGGCGTATGCACGTGATGAGGTAAAGTGTAAGCTTTTAGTTATACCATAGAATTACCCAAAAATATTGTTTGTTGTGAGAAGCTAATACGTAGTTACTCATAGATACTGTTTTGACTAGATAACAGCTATTTAAGTAGTGCAATTGCTTTGGTTTGTTTTAATATTCAGTGCCGTTTAAGTATGAAAGAAGTAACTTTTATCTGTATGACACCTTCACCTCGACCACGTTGTTGAATTCGCAATAATCTTTTGACACGTATACCGATTTAAAAGCGATTTATAAGTACAACACAGTTTCCGCAAGGGACTATTTCTTTTTCAATCATTATAAATTCGATGATGGCACATTAGGGAATTATCAGTCTTATCTTCTTCATTTATTAAATTTTGTTTTATGTAATATTAATGTCTTTGAAATGTACTTCACATTCTTTAGCTAAAATATAATGTATTTTTGATATGTAGCGATATACATATCAGGAAGAACAATAATCAAATTGATTGCCATATTACCCTCTTAACTCCACAAACTACTTTAGTAATCAAGTTACGATTATCTAAGTAATTTGTTAATTAAAGTCAATGAAGTTGTAGAAACATAATTGGTTAGCTAATTAAAAGAATCCATTGTCACGAACCTTGACACGTAGTACTTATTGTTTAATACTATTGTAACATGAGTTGCTTAATCGTATTTCAATGGCGCCGTTCAGAGGTTAATTTTACTAATTCACAAAGTTCGACGTAAAATTACGATAAGGTTCGATCCTTACTTATTCGACGTAATTTCAAATACATATTCCTTATAGTTAATCTCCTATTTGTAAAACTCATAGCTCGTATCCATCGGGTTAAAAGCAACGACTAAATCCGGTTACAATTGTTTGAACAATATTGTTATCAGAATCCATAGTATTCTGTAAGAACTCACTTAGTATTTGAACGTAAAATTAAACTGTGAGTGTCGGTGATATAAGTTTTATAATAATTTCTGTCAATGCTGAATAAACATATACTTTCTGGCAATAATTGGAAATCGCGATTTTCTGGGTTTTCGATTTTGTGGGTGGATTTTCTGGGTTATTAAATATAATGGAACATATCTCACCAATACCGAAATACATAAGCTGACGAACAATAATATTAAAAAAATACATATAATAGGATATTTTACATATTATATATTGTACTGAATATAGCTGAAAACGACGAGGTATATTTTTTAATTAATACCTTACTTGGTGTGGAATGCTGAAATTTAATGGATAAGTGAATAAACATTAGGGACAAAACGATAATACTAATTATATACGAACATAGTTAATTGATTTGTAAAAGTTTTGATGATACATGATATAATATATACTCTGGTAGCGATGATATTTAAAATAAACAATAATTATCATACAATTTTAGCATTTTCATAAACTACAATTCTTAGAAATTTTAGTTGAATACATATAATTATTATTTTCCAGGTGTTACAGACCCTGGAAAGTCTGCGCAAGAGTCTAAAGCAGCAGTCCGCGCTGCTGGCGGTGCAGCGCACGCGCCTCGACTCGCTTTAACCAACTGTCGTTTATGAATAGAATATAGAATGTTTTGTTTACATATCCTTTGTAGTTCTTTGTTATGTATCGACGTGCTTGTGATTGGGTTAATATTTGGTGCGGAATTATTGTATCCTTAAGCGTTAAAGCTTAAAAAGGTTTTTGTTTTTTTTAGCGTAAGTAGGTACTTCATTAATTGGAACCATTTTGTTATTTGTTCTGTTCTTTTTTTAAAGATGTTACGGTCACTTATCTTAAATTAATTACAACAATAATCGTTGAAAATGTTACCAAAAAATGAAACTAATCCTACACTATGCATATTTTTATATAAGAAACAAGAAAAAATACAAGAATATTTTTACACAGCGAAAGTTATTTTTATGTGAAATGTTAATATTTTGATAAATGAATTCAGTTTTTGCGATCAATCTTAATTTAAGAACTTCATAATGACATAATGATTTAAAAAAAATAATTTTAAAACCGTAATTATGATTATTATACATATATAATTATGTATATATAGGTATCAGCGAAATTAATATCTCTAAGTATGTTTTTAAGTTAAAGTTTAATTTTTGTACCTACTTATTAGTTCTTTGTCTGATTTAAACGCAAGTATAAAATGTATAAAAGCTCATATATATTATGTGAATGATACGCGTAAATGTCATACGCTGCGTTCCGTATTTTTTCCATTTTATTGATATTTAATCCGTTTGAATGATCGCATAATATTAACCCATTGTATGGTAATCTCAAGTACGTCGGGTCTGTAGCTCTTCCATATTTCCTAGATAAATCCCTCCAAAGATCTAGTCTAGTCGCCATAATTAACGTTTTAGTGTAGACTTGTTATCGTTTCGTAAAGGCGAGGCCATTTTTATTATTCCAATAATATTTGTAGGATCAATTTATTCGTAGTTAGTTTGTTTGTATGGATGTAGGTTTTTGTAAAACTGGATTAATCTTTGACATTTATTTAAATATCAAATATTTGTATGAATAATGTATGGTATTCGGGTTAAGTTACGACCTACTTTATCAATTTGGTTTTATAATACCAAAATAATGTTACTTCAAAACTTTACTAGCTATGTCGAAAAGTAAACATTAAATGAGAAACTCCCATCCTATTGACACGAAATATTGGTGGTAATATGGTGGGTGGGTTATTTTAGAATATTCTATTGTAGTTATTGATAGTATAAATGGTTGACCTAATTAATTTCTTCTTGAAAACCTCAGTCGTGACAGCGAGTGTGATTCACTTCACTGACGATGCCAAATTTATACTATTTTTTAATAAGTAGGTATTGAAGTGGGTATTATTTTTTTATATAAACAACAGAAAAATCTTTATGTCACTTGTATCTCAAACAACTACATTTAGAAAAATAATAATAATCATTTTTATTATCAGTTTTGGTATTTTATTAAATGTGTACATTTGAAAATTGTTTTAAATAAATACGTTTCCAACTATATTCACTATTGAGTATATTAACTTAGAAGTAAATTAAAAGTTAAAATAAAAAAATCCATATTACATGTTATAATGTTTTCTGTATCTCTTTTTTGTAATATAACAGATTGACGTGTGAACTTTTTTTTGCGTTCGCTTCATGACAGAAGGCTGTTTCATCTAAATATTATTATATTTTAATTATACATAAAAACATCAACCTTTTGTATACATAATTATGTTATAGATTGGCATACTGTTTTTAATTCCCAGTATTATTATGAAAATAGAAAAATCCAGTTTTACAAAACAGTTATTAAGCTTAGATGTTTCTTAGCAGATGTATCGAATAGCGATGTAGAGTGAAATACATTAGTGTAGTACTAGAGCGGTCACGATAGGGTAAAACCGTGACTACGGTGGAAGACTGCATTTACTCGATAACTAATTATACACAATGTTTACTCGTTATAATCTTTACTCGATTGATGTTTAAAATATATACATATTTAAATTTATTTGAATACAACAATTATTTTACTTATAATTAAAAATTGCAATTGTAAATATATTTAATTTAAAAACAATGACACGATAAATCGTTTAAAAACGCGCATTATTTATAATGAATTAATTTGAAGTATAAAGGTTAAATTGAAATTAATTTGGATAAATAATTCAATGGCTGTATATTTTTTTGTATTGATATTAAAAATGTTTACTGTAATTTTATAAATTATAGTTAAATACATTGTACCTAAAATAATATTGCTTATACTTCCATCTCGACGAATCTGATTCGCGCGCTGCTACCTTCATGAGTCTTTCATTTTACATAGTATATATATAATATATATATACATTGGGTTCGTATCGAGATGGTTGTTATCAATATATAAACGTTTTTATATAATTTTATAAATAGTATTAATTTTTTAAATATCGGTCGAGTGATTTGGATACCCCTGTGTCGGCGTCCCATATTTTTGTTAGTGCAATTTTAAATGAAAGTGTGCAATGTATGCAGCACTCTCACCAGCTATATGTAAATATTAATCCGTTTACTTGTTAAATGTAAGTATAAATAAGATTTATACGTTTAGTTGAATTTTCATTAAAATATTAAACAAAACCTTAGTTTTATTACATTTTCCATTCTGTTACCATAATGTTATTTAAAAAAAAATAGGGTGCCTGTCCACGGAAAAAGACCTAAGGGGTGAACTAAGATAAGACGTCTGTACTTCTTTGTGCTTGTAAGAACGGAGTGTGTAACAAAGTGAGCCACGCTTAATTTTAATCGGAACACAACGATTTTAAGAATTATTTCTTGACGGTAGAACGTCTAACGAGTGGGTGGTCCTTACCCAGATGTTCGGTCCCTGTCATCACCTGTCAATTAAGAACGTTGTCTATTCAATAATAAATGTTGGAATTTGCTTAAGCAAGTTTATGAATATTGTACGAAGGTTTTTACATTTGAAAACTCTAGGCTAGTCTATGAAATTTATCGAACGCTCCATGGTTATGGTGTTGGTATATTTCAAAATGGCGCCAGTGGCCAGTTGTCGATGGTAAAAAGTTAAATACTAAGTAATTTTGTAACTCCTTTATTTCCTCGATACGATATGATCCTAATACATATATGTATTAAAAAATGAGCTTAATGTATGTATTTCATGATAGTAATTCATTTAAATCTTGTAAAATAACAACGGGACTGTTGTTTTACATAGAAAAAGTATAGAAATGAGATCGCGTGTCAATTGCGTGCAAGACGTGCCTCTGAAATCTAAAATTCTACTATGTTAGGTTTTATCCGTGCTAGTTGTTTAAATATAGAAACTTGCTCAATAGATGTCGCTTTTCAACTACGAGCAATCATAATCTTACGATAAGTGTTGAGTAAAAAATAGATGGCGTCACGAGGAGGTATATCAAATGGCAAAGACTTGTCAACGCTTATTGATTTTTAGTCGTTCTGAAGAAAGTTCTTGAAGAACATTTGAAATGAATTCGCAAAAAGACCGATACAATGAAATAATAATATTTTTACAAAATAAACTGGATTTAACTTAACAAAGGGCTGAAACATCCACAGATTGGAGGTGCTGGGATTTGAACCCAGGACTTTCAGCATGCGAAGCAGACACTCTACCACTGAGTTACACCCCCCTTATACTATTAACGTTAAAATGACCTTAAAGTCTGTCTAAATAACTTATTCACTTTTTAACATTTAAAAGTTAAATTTAAAATGCGTAATCTATATCGATACTTATAATATATTACAAGGAGAAATGATTTGATTTTTTGTGTGTATGTTTGCAACGGATAAACACAAAATTTGTACCCGATTTTAAAAATTAAATCTACCACCTATAGAAAGCTAAATTATCAGCGAGTAACATAGGCTGTATGGTATATACATGGTTATTTGTAATGATCCAGCAACCTCGCAAGACTAGATAACTAACATCATAAGCAACAACTTTTGTTCTACGACTTTGGAAACAACTTTATACAAGAAAAAAAAAATGTTTTTACAAGTTTTTGTCGTACTATCGTGACATTTTAGGTCTATATTTCATTCATATTCATATATTTCAAAAGCACGACGCGACGCATCGATATTTGCGTTGCCCGTAGATTTATAAACGTTCAAGCGGGAAATTAAATGAATACTTATTTTTGTATGAAAGTAAAATCTAACAAATTATCAAAAGTCGTCGAACAAAAGTTAAAAAATTGCCATCACTATAAACATTGCAGTAATATTATTACAAGTATCAACTAAATAGTTTCATATTTAAGGTTAATTTATCGGATTTTTTGTGCAGAAGTTACGGCGGCTATAAAAATGCTAAAAGTAAGAAAAAAGCCACCACGGCGTGAATGAACTCTACTAACATCACACATCGGTCACATCATCGCAATCGAATCGAATCGTTGCTGTGAAACCGTTTTCTATTACTAACAAAACAATAATAATAATTATATATTTTTTATAATTGGTGACGACCTTTATTAGTGGGAAGGCAAACTTGTTTTGATAATCAATAAAAAAAACATTATGTAGGAGTAGGTTTTACCCATCCGAGTGTTACTTTTTTATAATATAAAAAGGCAGATGGGCAACTAGGCCACCTGATGTTAAGTGTTGTAAAAATAGTATCCTTACACTGTACACATATATAAATCCTTAAATCGCCAATCGAATCGTTGCTGTGAAACCGTTTTCGGTTCAGTCTAAGTTGGATAGGCAAAGAATCGGGAACATATCGTTACCTTTATAAATTAGTAACTACGATTCAACTGAGGTTTATGTCTACGAAAATAATCGGGAACTTTAAAAAAAAAATAAATTTAAGGCAAACAAGTGCTTACGCAGCTCCCTACTCATTCACGCATTTTATAAACTAAAAACTTTATATTTTGTAAATAGCAAAAATCGATTTTCACTCCTACGTACTAATCGAATCGATAATAATCAAAACGTTACATTGCCGCACCTCACTAGTGCATCAGTCGAAACTTCAATAACCATATTATATTACACTAATGAAAGTAACCACCGAATTTAGTAACTTAAAAAAAAACAGAATAAAAGTGAACTAGTTATTTGAAATCTTTGACAAAGTCAAAGTCAGGCATAAAATAGGCTCTTTGGCATTTGTACACGTCTGATTGATAATCTCAAGTCATAGCCGAACATGACGCAATGACAAAGTATTTAATTTACATAATCGTCTTTATTGCGCGCACGCGATGCACGAGATCTGTTTGAGATTAAACGCATTTATCACTTGTTAATACGGTTACATCAGCCTTTATTGTACGTACATCTATATCTATACTAATATTTTAAGAAGTAAAATTTGGTTTTTGTTTATTTGTTTGTAAGGGATATACTCAAAAGCTATTAAGCTTTTTTCCGCTTTTCTTCCGTCAACTAAATTTAAAAGGGAAACAATTACAGAAAATAAATTCTACCACAAAACAACAGTGCTTGGTATTATTGTATTCAGGTTTAAAAGGTGAGTGAGCCAGTGTAATTACAAGCACAAGGAACATAACATCTTAGTTCTCAGGTTAGTGGCGCATTGGCGATGTTAGAAATGGTTTACATCTCTTACAATGCCATTCTCTATGGGCGTTGGTGACTGGCCATCAGGTGGCCCATATGCTCGTCCGCCTACCTATGCTATAAAATAATAAATAGACAAACAAAGTACCTACTTAAATGATCAATGCATGAAAACTGTTAGTCATGTATACAAGGTTTTATATAATAATTTATCTGGACTTAATAGAGTATTTTATTTTTAAGATAAGAATTTGCATGTTTGAATAGAAATTACATGATTTAACAATCTGTTACATCACAAGACGTACTCAACGAATCAGGTGATTCTGAATGACACACCAATTTGTGCTGGAATGAAAGCGTTCACGGTCAAAACAATTGCTTCTATACTGGCAATTTTGATATGTTCCGTTATACGCAGTCTAAAAAAAATACAAGCAACAGAATCGTGGATATTTTGTCTAGATGATTTTATAGATCCTTCCCTTTCTAGCCTATCGTCGAGTTGAAAACAAACTTTATGCATTCATACATTATATATTTCAAATTCCATATGGAATTTGAAATTATTAATATGATGATTGCAGACCAACATTTTTTCAATAAATTGCCACAAAAATTCCCAGCATTTGAACTATATAAGTGGTAGCTTCAAACTTTAACTATCGTAATGTGAAACTTTTATATAAATCGGATTAGTAAATTTGGGTGAATTCAGAAACACAAACAAACAAAATTAACTCTACATAACAATACTGTGATTAAAATTATTTAATTTAATATTAATAAACATAAATATAAAAAATATCTCGTATCTAATTATTATAGGATGTAACAAGATAATCTTTGCGATCTTTAACATAATCGTATATTTTTAATTAAAATGACGTACGTTACAATGATTACTAACAAAACAATAATAATCATTATATATTTTTTATAATTGGTTACGACCTTTATTTGTGGAAGGCAAACTTGTTTTGATAATCAATAAAAAAACATTATGTAGGAGTAGGTTTTACCCATCCGAGTGTTACTTTTTAAAATATAAAAAGGCAGAAGTGCAGCTAGGCCACCTTATGTTAAGTGTTGTAAAAATAGTATCCTTACACTGTACACATATATAAATCCTTAAATCGCCAATGCGCTACCAACCCTAGGAACTTTGGTGATATGTTCTTTGTGCCTGTATTTACACTCTCACTTACCCTTCCAACTGGAAAACAATTGTTACTTGTTTGGCGGTAGAATATCTGATGAGAGGGTGGCACCTACCCGGACGGGCTTGCACAATTCCCTACTGTCAAGTACTTGGAAATTGGAATTTTCTTTTGAAGCGTGTGACCTATTGTGCCAATTTATTCAACTGTAATATTTATTTATCAGTTTTTTCTTTATAATTAATTCATTGGCCCCGACTTATATCAGCGAAACAATGTTGAAGGCTGGGGCCGCAGCGAAAAATGCTGAATTGTGCGAGCAGTGCAAATATTCGTCTTCAATTCCAAATTCTATATTTGATGGCTCCAAGATCCACGGCCCCAAGGCACTTTGACATTTGAAGCCCTCCCATTTCGAAGCGGTTAGAATAAAATTATATTAATTTTGGATGGGTGGGGCCCCTCGGCAAACGGTGCCTTGTAAGCCTAGGCGTAGATCCGGGACTGTCTACTTGTACTGTTTGCTGTAAACACTTAGACGTTAGAGTAATAATGCAAAAAAAAATCTAAGGCTTATAATACCCAGTGTTATAGCCTCCACTGGTGACGGGTGGCTAGTTAACTGTTGTCCAAGTGAATCATAATTGAGTTTCGACAACCACCATACCACTACGTCATATTTACAGGACTTATTAAAGTCCTCAATATTATTATTTATAGTGTAAATTTATATTTTGTTTGTTACAAAACCCACCAAGGAATTTATACATAGTAATAGTTAGTAAAGAACAGGTCATTAAAGATCATTAAAGATAAGATTATTATTATTATTGAAAAACATGTAATTTAATGTCATTTTTTTAAATTTATGCCATTTGCATATCTCGAACAAATATAATTTAAAACCTTGTTAGTGTAAAGGTTTTAAATTATTTTTCACTCACGATAATGGTATTCTTTAAAAGTCACTTCGTATTTCTCTCTTTATTCGATTGTAATTGTTTGTATTAGGTACTCAAGTCATTAACGCATATCACTTTCTGTCATTTCATGATTGTGTTCTGCGTCGAGTTTTCCGTTAAAGAAAAAGTACAATAATAAATAATATATTTACAATATAATTTTAATTATCAAAGTAACAATTTTAATGGTCTAACACATGTCACTCCACAAAATATAGTTGTAATAGGATACAATGTTAAATTTGTGTTTGGTCTTGAAAAATTTATCGCTCTACATATACGTAGTCTATTCAATAGAAAAAATTAAGTAAGAAGCGAATATATGGACATAGTAACACGAACGAAAAAAATAATTCCGAATTAACAACTGCGAATTAACGTTCTTTTTTTGGTCGGCAAAAAATATAAACCCAAGAGTTAGTAATTAATGACATTTAAATAACTGTATAATAATCTGAAGCAAAAAGAATTAATCACAATAATATTCTTATCAAAGGTGTATGTTTTATTAATTATGAAAGTTATTTATGAAAAACTTGAAATATCGGTTATATTTTATTTTATGATAAGAAATCGGTAGTTTACATGTTTTTTCAATATTCGTTTTGAGTGTAACTGGAAGATAATAATGCTAAGTGTAAGTGTAAAGTGTGAATAATGCTTAGCACAGATAACATATTTATCTGATGTCATACTAGTAATCATATTTCCTATTAAAATTTCTAATATTTATTTATTGGCGTGATAAAAATAAATACTTAATTTACAAAGTTCATTTAGTCACGTTGACAGCCACACACAAAAAACGTTTTTAATGGCATAGCAAACATGAATAATAATAATATCAGCATTGTTTTAACTTTATTTTATATTAGTTCTGCTGGCTCCTCTCAATATTGGAAAGAGAGGCCATATCCCACGCCATGCTAGCCCAGTGCTGGTTGGAGGCAAGACATAACTTTGATATGTCGGAAGTGTGTGCCTTGTGAACGATCTTATTCAATCCTCCATACTTGACAATCGCTGCTTTCAATAAAATAAATATTTTCATATATATTTTTAAATATGCATTATTATTACAAAATAACAATAGGGTAAAGGTTAAACTTTTAAACGATTTCGTGACATGCTGAACTCCACGCGGGCGAAGTCGCGGATTCAGCTAGTATAGTATAATAATTTATATAATTTTTTCATATCATTAATGAAAATCAACGAGTTCTAATTCTAAGATTTTTTATCGTCTTTGTAATTGCACACAATAATGTGCCTTATTAGTAGCATTTTTTTTTAGCATGAGCTTTAAATTTAATTAGTAAATGTGGTTTACCCTACTTTTTGCAGTGCCAGTGTATATAGACAAAGCAACTTACGAGTGGCCAATTTGGTTGTCTGTGGTTTGTAATGCTGTTTGGTTTAAAAAATATCAAAATTCCCCGTCTATCTTAAATCGTAAAATATCAAAATCTATCATTACAGATTATATGGTAATGATAAAAGAATCGTGTAACTTAATTTAAAATCAATGAGGGTAAAATATGTATGTTCCCTTTCGCTATTCTAAGTTAATCCAGACCTTATACGACCCCGCTTTGTTATTGTAATGTGAACTAGTCTGTTATTAATGTTGGACTTCGTGCTACCTATAGTTCAAACATTCAACAATATTTATAATATATTATACTTTTGTAATAGGTGGTTTATTTCTAAATACAAAGAATCGATTGACGATTTCCATCGGAATGTCTGTTAATTTTGTTAATTTAATATTTATGATGTTGAAAATGTCAAATAAAAATTATAGACTATATGCGGTATTGACATTGTACGACTATATTCCTGCCGTGGTCTGTCCTGGATTTTTGTCGAATTCTCAGAAGCTGCTCGGAGTCTGGAAGTTGGAAGTGTGTACACTCACGGACCTCTGAAAGTTCGTAAAGCCGTTGGACCTACGCCTGAACTCTTTTCGGTCGTGTCGGATTGCCTTCCCATTGAATTATGAGAGATCGAGAATAGAGAGTGCACCTGATCGGTCACCAAATCGGCCAGGAGGACATTATTTATTATATTCCCATAAATTTAAATCAATATTGTTATGTATTGATATGTACTTACAGTGACAACTCAATCCAAGAAGGCCGCTTGTGATAAAAAATTGTCGCCATCACAGATGTTAGAAATTAAAGTTGCAATGATCTTGATTGTCTTAACATGACTTTTACGTCGTCTTTTAAAAGATTTGACAATCGCATGCAATTTGTAAATCTATGGTGTGTTTACATTTTTTTCTAACCCCATTGGAATAGGGTAAAAGTATATAACGTCCAAATTGAAACGAGTAGAAAGTGAGTATGAACTGCATCTTACCCAACGTATCATTTTCAAAATAAGATTTTATGTTTGTGTACAATATTTTTAACCGGCTTTAATAAATCAATCAATATGTACATCGTGGGTGATCGCATATCAGTTCGGATTAAAATTTTCCGCCCGTCAAGCCAATATTAATAACATGGATTGTAACAGAATAACTAATCAATTATTATTGCATTTGTTTGTAGTCTCAAAATGAGATCCAATCAACCTGGTAAGTTCATCTAAGTACAAAGAAAAATGAAGCCGTAAAATGAAAATTTATAAAGGCGCCTTACACGACACCGACTGGTGACACCGAAATTGGTGTTAATATGTTTTATATCTTAATAGCTTCATTAATAAGTATTGCTTCACTTCAAAACTAACGATAATTATTGCTGTTTGTGCATATTATAATATAGGCCCCCAAATAACATATATAAAATTTAGCTTTTATACTATGACGAAAGTATAATTATAATTTATTAAGGTATAGGGGTGTCTGGCATGGGGTAGCAAATGTCATAAGTGTCCGGCAATGGATGACGAGATTTCTAGTTATCCCGAAGAAAATATAAAAATTGAGCTTTATACTTTAACGAAAGTAAGGTTCTATTTTATACACCTTTAATACCTGTTACCTGCCAAAGTAACCACAACCCAAAACTCTATAGTCGCTGGTTGTTATTACCTGTATAGGGGATATGCATAGAAAAATTTTCAGCTTTTATAAAATAACGAAGGTCTGGCCGTCGTGGGCTCTTGGGCTAATTCGCATTTATGGTATTAGTAAGAATAATAAATTTATTAAATATGGTTGAGCGCATTTAGTGGTTTTTAGGTGTAAGATAAATAAGAAAAGCTAGCGTGTTATTATCTTGTACTGTAATAAAACAATTCACCGACCCGCAGGTTGTGCAGCCTTGTTTTTTTTTATGTAAGGGGCAAACGAGCAATGATGGGAAACGAGTCTCACCTAATGAAAAGTGACTACCACCGCTCATGGACATCTGTAACGTACGAGGACTTGCAGGTGCGTTGCCGGCCTTAAATGTTGTTGTTGTTGTGTAATCACCTAACATCGGAGAGTATTTTTCAAATGGTCCAGCAGTGGAACATTTGCGTGGAACATACATTAACGTACCTAACGTATTTTATGAACAATTGTAAAAATAAACATATTCTGAATAACCTCGAATATGTATTAAATTAGCAATATCGTTTTACCGGTTTCCGGTTTTTATCAAATATTTAACTAAGCAGACGTCATAAGCCTTAAAAAAACAACTGTATTACCATTGACTGAAGTCTTAACTTACTCATATTCGAAATAAAATATTTTAAATCGATAAACGTATGTAACATTAAATTTTATGACGGACAATTAATATTTCTATGCTATATGAAGTATTTTCTAGGCAAATAATGAATACATATTCATCTGCATACCTAAATCCTTTACAAGTATTATTGATTTAGAAGTAGCTAATTGTCGGCATGTGTAGTAGCGCCTCTTTAATTTATTTTGTCAACATTATAATGAATATCGTGCACCACATATTACGTCGATGGTAATAGTCCAAAAACCATCATGTAACTGACAATTTCCGCCCGCGGCTTCACCCACATGTGAAGAGTGACTTTAGTTGTCACGTACTCTATCATCATGTGTTTTTCTGCACCTCTGGCAAAAGCATTACAAATAAAACTTACCATCGAATTTTAAATATCATTCATTAGGATATAAAATACAATACAATAAAACATTCATAAACAAATGACATATAAACTTATATTAATCTTTATTAAATATCAAAATGTATAATTACAATTATAATATAAGTTTTATTTTAATTGTTATGATGTGAAGTTGGAATTAATTTTTATTTTTATTTTTAATCAAGCTATACAACCTTCATAGACTGAATTATGGTAAAAGTTTCCGTATAAAAAAAAACAAGTTGTCTAGATCGAATTGTTTTTCTACATATTAGGATATTCATTAATTCAATTATGTGGTTTAACCTACATCAATGCGTCATATATGTACAATACGACCTTGTAAAGGCCATATTCATTGATTTGAGACCTAATGTTTATTAGTTGTAAGTTTTGTTTAATCATTTTGTTAAATCAGTGTTTGTTTTTTATTTCAAAAACTCTTTAATTGAATAAGATTAATAAGATTGATAAGAAATGTATACAATTTTTAATCGAAATTATTATTATTTTGTATCTGTGTAAGACAAGGTATTTGGCTGGTTTAAAAAAAAAAAGTATAGAAGTGACCTTTTTCTAATTCAAGCACAGCGATTATTACAATACATAAATTGATTAATTAATTACTTAGTGTGACTTTGTAATGAAAATCAAGATAAAGTAACTCAAATTGTGCTAAAAGTTTTCCTACAGAATCAACATGAAATCAAAATATATACCTAGGTATTACTAGCTTTTTCGCGCGATTTCGTATGTCACCCCTCACATACGAAATCGCGCGAAAAAGCTAGTTTATGGAGGGAGTTTTAAGGTAGGAAAAGTAAAGTAACAGCCTGTGAATATCCCGCTGGTGAAAGGCCTCTTCTCCTTTTTTGGGGAGAAGGTTTTGGAGGTTATTCCACCACGCTGCTCTAATGGGGGTTGGTGGAATACACATGTGGCAGAATTTGAGTGAAATTTGACACATGCAGGTTTCTTCACGATGTTTTCCTTCACTGTCAAGCACGAGATGAATTATAAACACAAATTAAGCACTTGAAAACTCAGTGGTGCCTGCCCGGGTTTGAACCCACGAACATCGGTTAAGATTCATGCGTTGTAGCCACTGGGCCACTCTGCTTTTGGTACCTTATCATATGCTTGTACCCTTGACAACGAATATGCTAGTTTTCATAATTGATTGGTTAAGCAGTGAAGACGCTTGCGTAACAAACAAATAAACAAACAAACTCACTTTCGCTTTCATAATATTACTTAATAAGGACAAGTAGACAAATATGAATCATCATTTTATAAGGTTGTCACATAATATATACATACATATATAAACGAAATATCACTGACTGACTCACCATGAGATGGAAGGGAGAACTTCATGAATTGACGAGCCGGTTGGCGTGATTGGTAGATACTTGCCGTTCGCGCGGCAGGTCGTGGGAGCGATTATCTACATAAGTATGTATTTACAAAAGAAAAGCAGTATATATACACTTGTATTGTTTCCATAGTATGAGCTCTGCTTAGTTTGGGAACAGATAGCCTTGTGTGATTAATGTCCCAGGGTATAATGTCCCAGGATAATTCATCTCGTGCTTGACGTGAAGGGAAACATCGTGAGGAAACCTGCTAGTGTTTAATTTCACTGAAATTCTGCCACATTTGTATTTATAACCACAAAATAAGCACATGAAATTCAGGGGTGCTTGCCCGGGTTTGAACATAATATGATGATCGGCTTAGATTCACGCTAAAACTTTCATTAAAAATATAACACCTCTAAAAATATACCTTGTGAGGTTGGTTCACATTTTTCACTCAGAAGGCCGGGATTGCGATTCAAAGGGGTAATGCTAATAGCATTCTTGCCCCTACGCGGCATGATTTATATAGTAGCTGCTATATTAAATTTTTACTCGCAGTACATAAGCAAAACATTTTTTGAAAACGTAATTCATACAGTACGTACCTACCTCCTGTTTTAGTATCATCACTACCTATGTTAGGTTATGCTCGCACGAAGTAAGGGAAAAATGATTCTATAATTATTTAAGCCTCTATTTCCTTTAATATCATCCAGTATAAAAATCCTAATGCAGTTATACACATAGAAAAATACAGAATACTATGCAATGAGGATAATGTCAATGTAAATATTTACTATATTCATTACGGTTAGTTTGTTAAAGCTAGGCCTAACGTGTTACTGTTACTTTAAAGGTAAATGTAACATACGGTTCCGCAAAAAAACCGTAAAAATGGATTTTTACTCGCGTATCCACACACGTCACTATTCTTGACACCGCGTAAATGTGATTTACGATGCTGCAATTCTTACAATTAATATTGTAATTAACATAACATTGCTTTTATTTATTTTTATATAGTTATTATAGATATAGTTTTAGCATCGTTTACAAATAACGCAAACGCAAACGTTTAACGCAATTTCTCGCTGCGTAGTTTAATCTAGTGGACATTACGCCTGAGAGCTGTGTTAATGTATGCTGCAAACAAATATGATTTGGTTTACAGTTTGACAACTAACTTGTTTGACGTAAATCATTAATGGACGTCAATTTATGACAGTTCTCAGCAATAAATTAGCACTTCGTTCACCGTAGTGCGAATTCACAACATTAAACATTACTTCAGTGCAATTTATATTTATTTAACAGTCATTTTGACTCATTGTTTATTCTGTAATCAAATTTTATTCACATATTTTTTTAGCTCATAGTTTTTTTAGCACATAGTTTGGGCTTTGATGTAAAAAATAACTATTATTTAATTCGGGTAACAAAAACGCGACAACAACCAGCATCAAAAGTGTGTGAAAATCATATTATTATGTCATAGTTGGTGCAAATTAATATATTATATAATATAATATATATAAAAAATTAAATATCTCCTGCGCAGTTGGCTATCCTCTTTTGAGATAGGCCGCCGTGACCGAAATCGGTCTGGTGGACATTATTATGATTATTTATATGTATTACACTTTTTTTTATAGTCAAACTAAAAACTACCACCGAAGAAGTCAAGCCTGTATCCTTGGGCAATTGTGGTACCTACACAAGCTAATTAGAAGAAAAACAAATACATATATTGTAAATTATCTGAAAGGATTGTTATTAAAAATATTTAACCGCCGACATAGATTTAACTTTGAGTTAGTTTAGCTAAACGGATAAGCCGATTTAGTTGTCGCTGCTCCTTTCTCTTCTCGCCCCGCCCGCCGTAAGCGCCGCTTAGGCTAGGGCTAGTTGGGTTCTCTGTATCCCGGAAACCCAACAAAGAACCAAACGTCGGCTCGGGGCGTCACTGTAGCATGCACAAGCGATTCTGTACCGCTCTCCTAAAGAGACGATGAAGGTACGCTGGTTTTGGTAAATGCGTTTTCCCAGCGAAATAAAAAAGGGGTCGAATTCTATGAATCTATAACAATTTTGATACGTACCCGATTCAATTCCGATCCAACTTCGACTAATTAATTGTTAACTATTATGTATATAGATCATAATAAAATAAAATAATAGGAATACCGGCAACGATCACGCTTCGATTCGATTGCGATAAAGTGACAATTTAATAGTAGAATTGGCTCCCTGAGGGATCTGTAAAGTTTTTTATTCACGTTACGATGGAAATTATTGGTTTAAAGATAATATTTGTATTATTATCCTTTGGTGATATCATCTCGGTTTTTATGTTTACGTAAATTATTAACCGTAATTTTAACGTTAAAGGAAAAAAATATGTTTTAAAGCTTAGGCAATATTTTAGGACGCTTAAAATGTATACGTTTTTGAAGAATAACTCTGGAATTACTGAAATCATACTACGATTTCATAATTTTATTTTCTCTTAATTCACATGTATGGGGTTTGCATAGCACATATCGAATTTAATCAATGAGTTCTGGTGTTTTATATTCATGAATATTGGGATTTTGGAATTTGAACACGTCAAAATGTTATCTTGTCGTGACAAGCGTGATTTTTTCTGATATAAAAATAATATGAGCTTTATGAATTTCAGTTCAATTTATTTGTCACACTTTACTTATTCATATCGAGGTTAACATTCACTTAATAAGCATTTTCTTTCAAAAAAAATACTCTTATAATAAAATAGTAGTTTTAAAGATATAATATGTGATCAGTCGCATGAGGATAAAATACATTGCTTGGATCGTTATTGATTTTATAAAAATACTATGCAATTATATTTAATTGAAAACTGTGACCCTAATTTCACCAATAAGAAGTCGGTGCTTATATTCAATATTCGATAGCGTCTATTCGCTTATGATAGTGTGTGAATAGAGTTTCCTGGTGTGGGCCGCTGATACTATAGTGTGTTTTTTTACAGTATAGGTTGGCGGACGAGCATATGGGCCACCTGATGGTATGTGATCACTAACGCCCATATACAGTGGCTTTATGTATTTCTTTAAAAAAAAAATCAATGCTCCACCAAACTAGGTAACTAAGATGTTATGTCCGTTGTTACTGTAATTGTACTGGCTCGCTCACCCTCCAAACCGCAACACAACATTCATTATGTGCAAATTAAATTACAACCTTATTCGTGAAGGTCTATCGAAAAACGACCTATTATCTTGTAATTCAAATTATATTTATCGTAATCGAATTGAAACGTTTTTATATTTCACTAATACAACGATCCAGTAGTTGGATTTTTATTTTGTAGAATTAGTCTCCAGAATTGTAACAAGTCCTTAATTTTGGATACTCACTCACCCTTCAAATCGTAACAATAATACATTCAGTATTTTTGACTGCGTGTATTATATTAACGATTCTGTACTTATGATCACTTAAAAACAGGAAAAACTATGAAAACCGCAAAAACATGACGTTATTAACGGAATTCACATGTTTTCGCATGTGTATTCGATAATCTATAGTCTATACATGAATGAGTTGTTAACCAGTGTCTCCCATTGATCATTATTATATACCGCAGACGGCTTTGCGCCCGCGCACTGAAAATACCAATGACTACTATTGCTACTTTAATTACATAAATAAACCATTCTTTTCATATATTGTGGTTTTCCGTATATTTTGTACATTTATTAATATTGAAAATATTATATTTTGAAAATATAATATTTTATTAATAACAATAATAATGATATATAAACTTCGGCAATAGCCAATGTGATGGGCAAACATATTTACATTTCTTAATCTCTGCCTCTCATAGCATGATAGGGCTGTAATCATATGTGACTCGAAAGAGTTCATGCGCAGAAACCACGACAATACGTATCTCCGAAATACCTAAGTCCAGGCTGCCACTGAAAATAACTTGACAGACAAACTCGATGACTGTGTTTTTTGAAGATGATTTTTTTTTGGCACCATTCAATATTTAAATTCAGGAAATCTCGATAGATCCAGATGCCACCTTATAAGTTAGCCTGTCGAAAACTTGGTATTTATATACTGTTCGATCTAATATATAACTTACAATTAGATTATTATAAGTCTTAAAATTATGTTACCTTAAGTTCCTGTAAGAAAATTTATTTAGGAAATTCTCTTCGTATCAAAATATCCTTGTACCAAATTTGATCGGTTGAGACGGTAGATAGTGGTAATCAAACACGGTGTACGGTAAATTTATTTTTTAAGGTTATTTGTATACACTGCGAGCGTCCTCGATGATAAGAATCGAACCAGCTACATACAGAGGAGAAGAAATAATAAAATATCGTAAAATGCCATATTATGTGAGAAACCATAGACCAAAATGCATTACTAAGTCCAGCATGACAAATGTAAATTGGTGATTTTACGTTGCACGTCAAACCTATGAAACCGCGTAAGTTCTAGTGCTATGCTGTCGAAATCCAGTCTGCCAGATTAAGATTATACGATGCCCACAAGCTCAGTATATGTACATCAGCCAGCTGTTCGTGAATATGTTTCAAGATTTTAGAAATAAATGGAAGTATAGAATTAGGGTGAAAGTGGGATGGAAAGTTAGACCTTGGAAATATCAGACTAAACGAAAATTGTTAATAAGTGTGTTAGTATAGGAATAATTTCTAGTAGGATTATATGATTCTAGAATTGATTCTATCACTCCCAATTCATATCGAATACATATTGGTTCTCTTATATATACTTCATCATACTTTATTTGCTGGAAAAAATAAATGGTACCCTACAATATAACAGTGGTCAATTTCATTGAATTATACAATGAAAAATTATTATTTAATGCATTCATATTTACTGAATTGTCACCAATTGGGGGCTTTGTCAATGCCAAAATATTGCAAAAGCCGTGCAGTAATAAAAGGTCGCGAGTCGCGACCGATATAGATCAGGTTTTATATTTATACAAAATACCATGTTTTATAAATATATAAGGCATAGTTGTTATATAGACGAGCCGGTTAGCTTGGGTGGGCAGATACATGCCTTTCACGCCGCAGGTCGTGGGTTTGATTCCAACCCAGGACGGACATTTGTGTGCATGAACATGTCTGTTTTTCCTGTGTCTGGGTGTAAATATCTATATAAGTATTTATTTACAAAAGAAAAGTAGTATATGTAAGTATATCAGTTGTTTGGTTTCCATAGTACATGCTCTGCTTAGTTTGGGATCAGACACATCCAATCAGTAACATTGAATTGTATTAACCATGTCTTTAAACGTGTAATCTATCTATTGTTATGGATACACGTTTCACCTGGTTTATTACCTTTTTATCATGGTGACATAAACCATTTAGATTATCACTTGTATAAGATGATTTAAAGCAAACAAAGAACCAAATAAAAAAAAAACTATAATTTGTTCTTATCCCACTTAAATTGTTTTTCCGAACTAAGCTATTTCGCGAAACTAAGATAACAACAAAAGTGAGCAGTTATCAAACGAGAACAAAGTGTTTGTCGTCCACCACACATCGGCTATAGTATAAGTGTAGCTCCTCCATTACATTGTTATGTGACTATTATAATTGATTCCGTTATTTAGCAGTTATTCTGTTTAAACTAGACTTTTTGTGAATTATTGTGTTTCAATGTCTGTAATTATTTGAATATTACAGTCAATTTCTCAACCTACTTACTGATATTTTACAATCAAGTTATCGATGCTGAGGAGTTGTAATAAAACAAATCTTTACCGAAATATTTACGTTCGTGATTTGGTTTATTAAGAAAGTTATTTTCGTATTTTTTTGTGTATATGTGCGATAATGTTCAATATACACAAAAATTACCAAATGACATGTGTGTAATACACACGTCATTTGGTGCTCGCGTCAGAACGCAAACATATTTGCTTAGTTAATTAAGTTGCAAATTTAAAAGTTTATAAAAACATGTAACTTTTCACATGTAGATATATAATATTTTGTTTAAGTCAAGTATTTAAAGTAAGGCTGTGAATGGTTCACCGTTTGGCAAAGGCTTCTTTTCATTTTTAGGAGAAGATCTACTACCCTACTCCACCACGCTTCTACAATGGGTTGGAGGATCACGTTTTGAAGATTGAGTGAGCCAGTGTAATTACAGGCACAAGGGACAACAACTTACTTCCCAAGGCTGGTGGTGCATTGGCGATTTAAGCGATGGTTAACATTTCGTACAATGCCATTGTCTATGGGCGTCGGTGACCACTTACCATCAGGTGGCCCATATGCTCGTCCGCCTTCTGCTTCTTCCTGGCACTCTTGTCAGAGTGGACGTGGTCACCATGTAGTGTTAAGAAATTATCGGCAGGGATGTTGTTTGCCTAACGAGCGATCGCCATGCCTACCTTTACAATAAAAAAATAAGAATATTTTGATCTTGAATAACAATATCATTTCAATTCAAGGCCAAAGATTATCTGCGTTCTCGTGTTATGTGTTCTCGTCTGCAGTTAATTTAATGAAAAAAACTTTATATTATGTTCTAGATAATTAATAATTGGAACGTAATTAGTAAATTAATTAAATTAAATGTTAATTCTAAATATTAACATTAATTTATTTCATTACGTCTGATCTACTTCCTACAACATGTCAGAAATGTTTTTCTGTTCTGTGGAAATGTCCTTTAATTTAAATGATTATTATCAAATGAAATACGGTATTACTTTATTAATGAAATATCTTGCATTCTTTTTTAAAAATGATAATAGCAATTTCTGTTTTATACAATTACTAATATTCCTATTACCCCTCCAATTAAGCGTACACTTAAGGGTAGGGACGACAATAGCCCAAGGGACTTATACATCGCAACGTCTAATTAACGATAATAGATTATAGCTCTGTATTTGATGGAGGTATTCCCTTAGTGATGTAACATCAGACATCGTACGATCGTATGATGCGTTTCTAGAAGATTCACTGCAACAATTTGGTGTCGGAGTTATATTGTTGACGGTTAATAGGGATGTGACAAGCCGTGTATTGTGTCCGAAACGTTCTTGGTAATTCGATTTAATGAGTTATTGATGTTTTTATGACACACTTGTGAGCTTCGGAACATTTGTTTTCGATTTGAACTTTATATATTTAAATATCTAAATCATTCATCAATATTGTTCAAATATATTGTGATTATGAAGCTTAATACTGATATAAATAAATATTTGTTCATATCTCATTAAAATTTAACATAAATAAATTTGTAAAATGTCCGGCCAAGTCTCTATTTATTATATTCGCGTGTGACTTCTGGTAATCATATAATACTAATTATTTTAGCACAAATAAAATTTTAAACAATAAGATAATTGACAATTAATCCTTATAAATATGATAACAAATATTTTTATATAAAAATAATTAATAAAAATCATGATCAGTAGCCATGGCCGAGATGGCCATGGGAGATGGAGATGGAGTGGTAAGACCGCGTGAATCTTAACCGATGATCGTGGGTTCAAACCCGGGCAAGCACCGTTGAATTTCATGTGCTTAATTTGTGATTATAACTCATCTCGTGCTTAACGGTGAACGAAAACATCGTGAGGAAACCTGCATGTGTCAAATTTCACTCAAATTCTGCCACATGTGTATTCCACAAATCCGCATTGGAGCTGCGTGGTGGAATAAACTCTAAACCTTCTCCTCAAAAAGAAGAGATGAGGCCTTAGCCTAGCAGTGGGACATTCACAGGCTGATATTATTATTATATTTTATGATCAGTAGGCTCTACATGATGTACCAGCGAGCGAGCCAACGGACAAAAGTTAGTCAATAATAAAGCAACATTAAAACTCCTTTGTTCATATTCTTATTATACAAGGTCGACAATGTCCCCGATTTAAATTATTTTTTTAAACGTAACAACGTATATTGTTTGCGCCACTTACGCTATTATTATACAAAATTCCGTGAATATTAAATCAAACCTTCCGTCATTTAAAAGTAAGATATTTTGTTCCATAAATATTAAGCGCGTTAATTATTGTTGTGATTAAAGTACTTCATTTTACTTAGTTTTTCTTTACGATTATTATCAATAAACTTATTATTCGAGACGAGCTGGTTGGTATGTTTGGTAGACAATAGACATCTGCCTTTCGCACCGCAGGTCGGGGGTTCGATTCCCACCCAGGACATATGTGTGCATGAACATGTCTGTTTGTCCTGAGTCTGGGTGTACAAGTATATATTTACAAAAGAAAAGTAGTATATGTAGTATATCAGTTGTCTGGTTTCCATATTACAAGCTCTGCTTAGTTTGGGATCAGATGGCCATGCGTGAATAATGTCCCAGGATATTATTATTACTATTATTGTTCCATTTAATTATGTATAGCAACTTATGGTATCCTTCTGTATGACCCGCAATCACTATTACTTTTTGGGAACAAATGCAGTGTGAAAAAAAAAGTGTTTGTTTATTATTTAATGTATAGATTTATGACAGGTACCGTACTCGATAATTAGTTTATTAAGATACTAAGAAATTATAATTGTATTTGGCATTTTTTTATGTTCATTCATACTGGCTTATCAGAGATTGTTATATTCTTCCTTTTCCAATGGGTTTCATCATACTATAATTTTTAATTTTTTTTTTGTTTCAATAATGATCATTACTGAGGCCCTAGCCAAGTTGACATTCTACAGTTGTAAACGCTAATAGAAAACTAAACAAATGTATGAGAATGACATCTTTCAACGATAAGTCACGTGGTCATTCTCATACATTTGTCTACTATTGGAACGTGAACATTTGTTTTTATTTACATTAATTGAAATTGTTCTTCTTAAATTGATTAGAAATAAAATAATTTTAAAATTGATAATAATGAGTTCAGCGACATCAGAACGACAACCATTATCAATGGAATGTAACTATTTACGTTATAGTTATAATATACTTTTTTCATCTTCTTTCATAATTTATTTATTTATTTACAAACACTGTATACACCATTACAGGACACGGTCCCAATTCTATAATACAGCACAAGTCTACGTAATATATGAGATAGTCCAGATGGCTATCTTTGTGAGCTCACTCAGACTGCAACAAAACAAATCTACCTTATCGGCTGTAACGTTGAGGGTACGTAAGGCGCGAGTCAGTGGCGCCTCCTTTAGCAACTTGGTTCGCCCGTTGGGCACCGCCAGCAACGACGGTCGATGTCTCCGCCACACGTATCTATCTGGGGCCCTCAGACTCACCTGGCTTAATACATCAGCATTATAAACTATACCTCTCAATACCTTAAACACATAAATAACGAGCGCGAGCTCTCTCCTTACCCTTAGCTCATTGTACCCTACCATGCCCAGAACAAACAATGCTGGGTATGTTAATGGATAGTAAGGATACACCCCATATAGCTTCACGTACAAGTACCTAGCAAATTTATTCTGAACACGCTCCAACATGACACTATATTTAGCTTCACGTGGAGCCCAAATGATTGCATTACCTTCTAAGTGGCTCCTAACCAAAGCGTTATACAAGGCGATTACAGCACTCATATTTGTGAAGCCATGAACTGTACGTAATATAATATAATTTGATTCTACGGTATTCATGAGATCGATCAGACATGCTTTATGTTCGTTCTGAGGCACAGGAGTGGAACAATGAAACTTTCTAAGTACAGGTTGCTTATTTCCGAGAATTCCACGGACAGAAAAACCCAATAACTTTTTCTGTTACCGAACGAATTTAGCATTAATTTGTTACATTACATTAAAGAGCGCACAGTTAGTTAGCTAAGGTCTTAATATAAAAATACAATTCAGTCTATTGTAGTAATAAAACTAAGCATACGGAAGTGTTTGATAACACTGAACAAAAAAGAATAATAGTACGCTATGGTACAATAATTCATAAATAAAAGTGTTTTTTTTTTATTTATTTAAGTATAACAGGCTGTATGTAGCAAGGACTTTAACGAGCTTCCTTCGAACAGGTTTTATTAAATTACGCGGTTGTTAACAATATGCATATAATAATTAAATACAATTACATTTTATTTTTATTTTTAAGGTATATAACAAAAAGTAAATGTTCTACTACTATGTAAATGAATCTCAACTTGAGAAGATGGTTTGGGTCTTATTACACCATGCAGCCCCAATCTGTTATGGTGTTTACACAGGAAAAATATTTGAGTTATAATAAAAATAATTTTGAAGTTGATAAACATGTGGTGCTGAAAACTTACTAGTATTTTTAACCACCGACGTAAATAGAGGGATGTTATAAATTAACGAGGAAAGTATGTTTGTCTGTTACATCGTAGTTACCAAATTAATAGACCGGATTTCATGCAATTTTTTTTTCTGTTTGAAGTCTGACGTGATCGAGATACATGTACACATTATAATGCAGATCAACTCATTTCCTACTTTTTAAAAGGAATTTCACAAGAAACGACACTTTTTTTAAAACATTACTAGATACTTATAATAAAGTTTAAACAAACATTTATTAAATTACATTTTTGTAGAGGTTTTTTTTTGTTTAGTTCTTTTAGTTTAATTTTTGGTCGTTCAAAATCTCAGCGGTGGAATTCGCAATGGTTTGGACTTATTAAATATAAAATTTGATAGATCTATTTTATCTCTAGGTCTAGGTTAAAACCCAATATTTCCAGTCTCAGTAGCAGCCCGTAGTTTGGAAATTAGTAGTGTTCCTATTCCCGTAGGTATCTCGGAGAGCACGTTAATAGTTTTAAGATATTGACTAATATTGTTGTTGTCAGTGTTGTTTTATGTTAAGGATTAACATATAAATTCCTATATACATTAGTTTTCAAAATACAATTGATTCTGCAATCTCAAACGCACCATCCAATCTCCTTCGTGTCGCTTGCATACTACGTGACATTGACGAAATAATATGTGCCCTGTTGGCACAACTAGAAGCCATTAAAGCAAAGACTTGAATTGAATGTAATTGATGGTACAACCTTTTTAAAAATCTTAGTTGGTTAGCAAATTGTCTTAAAAAATACTTCCGTATAAAATGTTTCTGTAGCCATTTATATTGTTCTCAGATAATTTACATTAATTAAAAAATAATTAATTAAAATTAAAAATCTAAATAGATGCTCACGTAGGCTACATGCACAGCATTGAATTAAACGTATACCGGTTCGGAATTTAAACAGGGATCCCCCTGTCATAGAAGTCATGACACCTCTCTCATTGGTACCTCGGCCGACCCTGATATTATTTTCTAGTATCAATGACACATTTTATCGCGTTTCTCCCACTTGAGGTGGGACTCACCGGCGCTAAAGATAAAATATACTCATAAAAGCGATATTGTATTTAATTTCTACAGAAAAATATTTTATGTATTCATAAAATTACTTCTTATATATGGTAAGCGGAAAACGAAATCATTAATATATTTATTGAAGAAAATGAAATATGCAAAAAGATATTATATTAATATTGTACATTTAATTAATAGCAGCTATAAAAATAAATTATTATATCTTAAAACTTTTTGTTCGTTGAATAAAGTCATCATATATTATGTATATATGAAAAAATAGCATCTTCCTAACCTCCATAAAATTGGCGAAATCATCATTGCTTATATTATGTACAGTAATACCGAAAGACATTAGCAAAACACTTATTTAATTTATGGACCGAGTTGTAATTATATTTACATAATTAGTGGTACCAAGTCGTTAAATCTAAGCTTCCTGCCTAACTAAATATATAGAATTTAGCCAGTCCTTACAAACTCTTTATGAATGGAGGGGCGCAGCCTTGTTGGACGGCCGCGCGCGCGCTCACGTCCCCGACGTTGCGACACATGGACCTCGCTTTTGCATGACATGGGCTGGCATGTGTGTTGTATACATATGTTGTGTACACCATAAGGATATTAAAAATAACGCTTAGTTACTCTATATTTTAATCTATGTTAGCAAGTTTATAGTAAGCGGTCCTTGAACTTGTTAGAATCGTATGATATTAGAGATATCAAGATAAATATAATTTTAAAATATTATTTCAGTAATTATAAAGGCATCTTTCCCGCATAAGCGGATTATCTTAGTAGCAATAATGCTACTAAGATAATATTCCCTTATACCCATATACCGTTTATTTGGGGTCAGTTCAGTGCATTTATGTCTTCAAATCAATTTCCAGTTATATCATCAGCTTCCCCTTCTTGGACATATTATTCATAAAAATACATTTTTCCTTTTGCTTTAACGCAATTCACAATTATACGGAATACTCTTGTAATTAATATATTTAATGCCTTCTCATTACCGAGTAACTCGTCTAGAATAAAATAGCTAAGTTCATTAACTTTTATAATTAGATGTTTTTTGTTTATTCACATATCAAGATATCAGTAGCAACTTTGATGAAGTAGTTCTATGTATTTACAAACACGTTAAACTTATATTTAAATTATAAGTAGCTAACGGCCGAATACTGAAACGTCACTTAAAATTAAATGCAACTTAATTATTTGAGATGCCGTTAATTTCAAATTTAGCATACTAATTTAGGAGCATATCAATGTTAAGTAGCATTTAACTTTGAGGGACGTTTCAGTATTCAGTCGTAAGAAAAAAACAATTCAATTCAAATTCAACAAAGTCGTAAGAAAAAGTAAAATAATATTAATATTAATAAGCCGGATATACGATATGAAAATACTAATAACGTCAATTATCATGCAATGTAGATATGTTAAAACATAGATAAAAAATAAACCAGTTATAAAAAACTATCATGTAATATGAAAATAGCAATATTTATACATAAAGTGAATATCAACTATTTTGGTATGTGTTTTTTAAGCGAGGGCAAAGCCTACATAGAAGTTTCGTGAAAAAATCTATTGACGTACGAACGTGTTTTCCGCAACTCAGCACAAATCATTTTATTGTTGTTTATGGAAGACTTTTCATTCACCTGTAATACTAATTAATTATATCTATGTGTATATGCTTTCTAAATACAATTTTTTATTTGCATCTTTATATTTTTTTCGTTTGTTTTTTTTCTGGCCTTGATATAAGTCAAGAAATCAAACTGCGCATTGACCAAAGTCCACAAAATGAACCTTCAACTTAAATCTTCTTTGAGTTTATATATTTAATTAAATACGATTCTTAGAAAGAGGTGTCTAAAGTTTAATTGTAAATATAAATCTTATATCGTGACAATAAATAATGACGTAAAACATAATGAAATAAGTATTCTAATAAATGAACAATAATATATAAACATCGTTTGTATAGTCCAAGAGCAAAATGTCGTATCTGACTTAAATGCTTGTTTAAAATACGGCATTTTTGCTTGTAGTAAGATTGTTGTTAATTGGAAATTTGTATTTAAAAACGTAACGAAAGTATAAATATAGGTAAGTTTGGATTTTTAATGCTTATATCGATTATTTACACAAATTTTCGGTGAAGCTAATGTGGTACGTTGCGATTAAAACAAGAAAGACGGACACATGACCATCAAACAAAGTGCCTGTTTATAATGACTTTTGCTAGCCTCACGGGTTTTTTTATATTCTATCCACGCACGCCTAACATAAGTATTTTGCGCACAAATATACAACAAGCAAATAAGCTACAAATCAATATTTTTAATAGGTATTATTATTACACCAATAACAAACTTATCTGAATACTTAAATTTGAGTTCATACAGCAGGCGACTAGTTTTCTTGGTGAAGGTATTAAAACAAAGATAAATTAAACCAGAACTAGTTTTATAATAATTATACAAATTGAAAATTACGAATGAAATCTTAAAACGAAAACCAATAATGACTAAAAAAATCAGCTGTCCTGGATTTTAATAGACGAACGCAACCTTTTTTTTACGCTGAAACGACAGTCTCAACACATCATTTATTTGTGTACTTGAAGGTTGATATTTTTTTTTATATATTATTTGTACAGTTACACAGTGATACTTATAATATATTTTTATATTAAGAAAACCGTTAATTACTGTTTTTAGAAAGAACTCCGAAGTATAACATCAATGTGTACCTACTTAAAGAAATATAGCTTAAAAATCATCTAAGAAATAACTAAAAATAAGCAATATGTTATACTTTATCCGATTAGTTAAAATAAAATAAAATTTAATATAAATACAATTAAGTTGAACTATAAAATGTTTTACGAATAAAAATTAATACAGAATAATTTTGTTATTTCCATTTCAATGGCAAACGCTTTTTGTTTAAATTATCTACTTACATATTCTCTATAGATATTATGTAAAAATATAATGGTCGACAATTAACAATCATGGGACGTTATTCACACAAGACCATACTGATCCCAAAATAAGCAGAGCCCGTACTATGGAAACCAGACAACTACATATACTATTATTCTTTTGCAAATACATATATTATAGATAATTACACCCAGACTCAGGGCAAACAGATATGTTCATGCACACAAATGCCTGTCCTGGGTGGGATACAAGCCCACGACCTGCGGCGCGTAAGGCGAGTATCTACCAACCACGCCAACCGGCTCGATAAATAAAATAAGAGCGAAGTTTTCATGACGATTTCGTATCAACGCTGTGATAATATCGACGTTATTCTTTAAAACAATCTATATAATTTGTTTTTTAACGATAAAAATTAAGTTATATTATGTTGGAGCCAACTTTGTAATCATTCTAAATAATTAACACTTTTATATTTACAATGTTGATTACAAAACATGCTCCTGACACGCTTCTTAAAGCAAGCAAGTACAACGAACTCTACTTTTCTTTGTTTTCATATTTCATAGATTTAAGAACTTTCACTTACCGTTAAAACATTTATTACTGCATTTATAATAATCAACGGTAAACTTAGGAATTACCGGAAAACTTTTAATGATTTTTCTGAAATATCAAAAATTTATCAGTGAATTATGAAAGACCTAAAATGTTTATTATGTTTTAGAAGGAATGAGAAAACATTCGTAATAGGATATCATGCATTTGCTGAGATGTCAGATGTGATGTCATGTAAATGATACGTCAGAGACAACTATGACTATAGCTGTGCTGTGATGTCATTTTCTATTTTTGATAAAGTTTGATAACATTTTTCAGAGACACGTGCCAAGCACATGTACCGTAGTACAGATAAGAATTGTTTTGTTTTTATATTTAAAGATTAAATTACAAAATTTTAACTCAGAAAATACTAGAAAAGCTTATCAAAGAGTTCTTAAAAAAATATGTAACATAAGCTGTATATGTAAATGATATATTTTATTTTGCAAAGGGAAAAAATACCTTGAAGCCTTATAAGATTGCGGTTTAGGACATTTATTTTTATAAGTTATGGTCAAAAGGTAAGTTCGTAGCAGATCCTTCATTGTTGTTTGAGAAACGAATGACCAAGCTTTTTATATGCGTTACTCATCATCTCATATAATAAACAGTGACTTTGCATGTTTTAAACTAAATTGTATTTTAATAGTAGTAGTATTATCTAAGTAACATAGTGATAGATGTACGTATTAAGTAATTTAATTATAACTTTTTCAATAACTAAAGCTTTTTATTAACTAAGTTATTTAACAAACTTATAATGCTTTTAATTTTGACATTTTACAAAGATACGTTTAATATACTTTCAGCAATATGAATATAGATTCTTATTGTTGAATTTCACACGAAACTATTAATAACTGAATTTTTATTATAGTGATGTGCCACGTATAATAATATATATATTTCAATTTAACAAAAAATATTAGAACATATGAGCATATACATATACACTTCAAAAATGCTTTAATAAGTAATACTCTATACCTACATAACATAATTCATCTATAATGTATATATGTTAACATGTATCCGGTCAAATTTGCGTCAACGCTTCATGACGTCTTTTGGAAGATAACATCATGGCAAATAAATAATATTTACTTTTTACAAAAAGGACAACGCCAGAAACTTTATAGAACTTTGATCCACGCGAAAAGTCGCCTTACAGCCATGTTATTTATTTGTGTTGAAGCAAAAGTTGTCGGTGAATAGTACTTACGTTAATATTAAACAGAAATATTGAAATACTTAGTGCGAATGATTATGAGCAAAAACAGCGCTAATGTGCAGAAATAACAGGCAATAAAATTATACACGTATTAAAATCCGTAAATTTTAGGATTTTAATAAGTAAAACTCTATCTGATCAACTTGTATACAAACAAAGTAACTCATTTGCGTTCGTCCAAAAAACACAAAATATATGTAATTGGGGTCGATTAATTCATTTTTTTTTCAGTAAAGTTTTGCTTTGCAAGTCTTATAGAATAACAATCTGTTACCAAAGGTTCCTTTTTTCATTGGTTGTTGATTACAGAAAGATATCTGACATAATTTGGATTGCTATTTTGACTTTATACGTCATCAAAATAGCATAAAGAATGATCCTTGAAAATATTATATAATTGTTTGAATTATGTAATGTTAAATATTTTGTTTCATTCACTTTGTGCTAACAAGCACAAAGTGAATGAAACAAAATATATTATATTGTTTCGGCTAATACTCGGCCTTTTTGCATAACTATTACATGTTTTCTGTTCCCTGTGACCTCCAAAGCGGATAGCTATGCAATTTGTATCGTCTGTGTGTATGACAAATTTCTCTTCCTTATTAGTTCCGGTAAAATAGAAACATATGTTTACTTTCCTAGTAACAAAGGTTTCAACATTAGATGTTGTTTTGAAAAAATATCATTAACAATGTCAAACTCCACACATACTTAACTACATGTTTATAACATTATTTACTGGTATACTTATATAATAGTTAAAATCAAGCTCACGTCAACTTTAATAAGTCGATTATAAACAATCTTATTTTCTTATTTATATTAAGGAAATTGATCGTAATGTTGTTATGTCTTTTTTTATAAGGAATTCGTATGGTATATTTTTGTATGTTTTATTTTGCGCATATTTATGTAATGGCTTTTTTCTTACGAAATTATAAATAAAATCCGTATTGTGCATACCAATTACTTTTTTAATTTCTTATATGATAAAGTTATTTCAATACTTAAATTTATTTTAGCTGTAATAAATATTTTTTATTTATTTTCTATATAAAAAAAATATCCAATTTTGTGTCTGAAGCAATATTCATTGAAACATTTTTTTAATTATAAACATGACTAATGAGTACGTTAGAGCGCCATTATTTGCATTATTGTTATGATATCGATAACAAAGAACAAAGATGATACGTATACCGCGTCCTCAGTGTATCGGTATTTCAACCTTAATCGAATTCCAAATTCCAATAAAATACATCAGTTTATGATTACTATAATTTGGCATTATTATAGTAAAACTCGTATGTGACTTTATGATCGCATTCTTCATTATAGTCTAGAGATTCTTTTTATAAAATAATTCCACTACATTCCCGAGACCAATGCAAGCGAAGAGACATAAACAATAATTGTCTATGTTTTTTTTTAAATAAAGTTCTTCATTCAAGGTTGATCTGTTTGAAATTAAGTTATTTTTCCTTGAAACAATCGACAAGGTAGGAAAGTATATTTGCGTAGCTTTTGTTAATTAATAAGAAAATATTGAGTATTATTTCCTTGATTGTAAATAAATACGTTTACAGCTGCTGTGGCTTCTGTCACGTAGGAGGCACAAGTAAAAAATATACTTATAATATTTGTTTTTCAAATTTCGTATATACGAATGAAATGTCTACATTTAATAGTAGGTAAACAAACTTTATTGTAAACTAATGAAAGAAGTAAAACGGGCATAGTTTAGAATTTTATATATTAAAGTTTTCATTAAAATAGAAAGAAATGTCTGTTTTATTTGGCTGGTCCTTTATTAATAGATACATTACAATCAATAGTTATATAATACGACAGCTAAGACACGTTGGGAACAAAAGGCACAAATGGCGAGTGCGAAGGAGATTCTGAATTGAAAAACCATTCCTAATTCAAGTATCATTGCGTTTTTTGTACGAGTTTTTGCTGCGATCTGTTCGGGATTAGAGATGTAAGTTGATAATCTCGGTCACACCGATCAATCTTCATGTCGTTTGCATTCTCCATGACAAAGACGAAGTATTCTGTGCTCAATTTTTACAACTAACAAATCGAATGAAATTAAATAAGAAAATAGTTTTGAATACATAGTAATTAAATATAAAATGATAAAATATTGAAAGATCCGGTCATGTATGTATCTAGTATTTGAAGTAATAAAGATACAACCAAGCGACGTAAGCAAAACTTTTCTATTTAATGAAACATACTCATACTTACATATATTATTTTTAATTTATTTTTTATTTTTACCACCAAGACCAACGAGGCAGTCAAGAAATATTAACCATCGCTTATCGCTAATACGCCATTATACATTATACGCCAATAACCGACCTTGTGAACTAAGATGTTATGTCCCTTGTACCTGTAATTACACAGTTATTAAAATTTATCTTACAAACTCACTAAGCTTTACAAATTCGCGTCACTACCGAGGTCGATTGCTCAAGTCACTGTTCAATGGAATGTCGCGGTCAATTTAATTATATAACAGTTTGATAAATTAATAAGATGTCCTAATGATCTCTGTGTTGAACTAGTTATTATATCTTAATTACCCAGCTACTTAATTAGAAAGAAAAAAAACACATCTTTGCTATATTACTAATGAGCTTATGAAATAATTCAAGGATGAAACCTTAGGGTTTTTTTTTATTAAGAAACTGCTAGTTGGGATTCTAGTCACAGTACTTATTCCGGAGTTACTGCGTTGCCTAAACTCTCTGGATTTGTCGATTTACCTTGTCACCGAATTATGAGAGAATAGAGAGAATATTTCAAATCAAATCAAAATACTTTATTCAATATTGAAGTATTACACTTACTTATTGATTGTCAAACTGGAAACTACTACCGGTTCGGAAAGAAACACCCAGCCCTGAGAAGAACCGGCGAAAGAAACTCAGCGGGTTTTTTTTTTTACTTTTTTTTAATGTTTTTTTACAAAAAAAAACGAAAGAAATAGCCATAATTTCACTAATTGTATAATATCCTTTAGCACACAAGCGTTCCTTTACAATTTTTTTAAATTTAGCAACTGAATAATTTTCAATACTTTAATCGCAGCATAGTAATGATTGGATGAAAACATCCGAGAGAGATGAACAGAATGGCTGCCTTATAGCTAAGACAGCGACCTTTTCCAAGCAGATTTAAGGTACAGAATAAAAAAACCAAAGAAACAAAGACAGGAGTGTAAATTACATAAATAAACATAATAATATATATATATATATATACATTATAATAAAATTACTTTAAAAATAAGTTAATACTCATATGTATACGTTTGTATTTAATTAAACTCTGACATAACATACCATGATTTTATTATATCTTTTACTTTTATGTGTATAAGTATGTCTATACATTGAATTATAGTAGATATACATTTGAGTACAGTTTGAGATTAAAAATATGTTATTATCTTTCACTGCTCCAATTTTTTAAAGCGAATTCATAAATGGATGTGTTATTAAGATACTAATTACTAGATCAATATTCAAAACTCAACCTAATTTAAATAGCGATTACTGAATTAACTTGTAACTGAATAACATTAACGTAATTCGCAACTTAACGATAAATTATTTTATCATTAAATGTAAACCGTGCTACATAAGGTTATGCGTGAAAACTCTAAAAGCAGGTCATTTGATAAAACTGGTAAAGAGTTTCATGAAGACAGAAAAACGGAAACTACCAAGGAGATTCAGGACTACAACCTAAAATTACGTTCCATAATAAAGAAGACCCGGTCACGGAAAGTCTAGGTAACCAGAATCACATGGATGAATTAAAACTAGGACACAAGATTTCAGGCTAATGAAGATACAATAGGAAGAGTCCAATTAAAACTTAAACATCGATAATTATAAATTTTAAATTGAGATCCTGCCTGAAAATAAATTTATACAAAAATTGACAAGTTATGATTTTATTAAAGAAATAAAGGCAGATCATTTGAAACATGCACACTGTTGATCTTCTGTTATTAGTATTCATGGTATCGACTGCGAGCTCATTATCATATAGATGTGCGTAATATTTTGTAGGAAGCCACTTTAATGACGGTAAATCAATTTTATTTATTTATTCTTTATAGCACACAATATGCCACAAACAAGTAGACTATAAAGCATGCAAACGCGGCCTTATATATGTTTTTTTTTTTGTTAATAATATCTTATTACCTTCACTGCAAAAATAAAACTAAGCAAATCACTACACAACATGCTAACACACAGCTATATAATTCTGTGATCTGGTGGTAATAGGGCCAAAGTATATTTTTGAATAAAATGAAAACAGCCATTTGCCAAATATAATTTTTTTTAATGCTGAAACGCTTTTTTTATATAATGAGGGGGCAAACGAGCAGGAGGCTCACCTGATGGAAAGTGACTACCACCGCCCATGGACATCTGCAACATCCGAGGACTTGCAGGTGCGTTGCCGGCCTTTGAGGTTTTAAGGTTGCCGGCTATAAGGTTTTCTATTAATAATAGCAATAAAATTGCGAAAAAAGACATATGTTATATGAGACAACTATCTTCTGTTTATTGTTTCTATTCTAATTGCCAAAAGTAACATTTTAGCACTTAAGCAAATAATCTATCTTTGACAATGTTTAATTTTTAAAAGGGTTCGTTATTACTAAAAAATACTGGAATAGAATCTACTATTCATAATTTTAAAAGTGTATATAGACATTCCATTTTGAAATGGAAAATGCGGCAAAAATAAAATATAGACGATAGAAAAGCGAATTTGTGTCGAGAATTTTTATATTAATGAATACATTTATCCAGGTAAAAGAGTTGAGAGTAAAAGCCTTTAGGTATATTTGTTTGAAATTATGTTATTAGTTTAGGTATCTGTTTAAAAATTATTTACGTAGTATAATTATGTACATTTAGAAAACAAAATTGAAACATTAATTATGAGAATTAACCAAGATGGTTTTGGTAGACTAGTTAATGTTTATGATGTATTTTGTAATCAATTCTGTAAGAACTCACTTCACATCCGCGATATATTGACAACAGACTTATGGCGATTTACAATTTTGATGAGTGTATTCTTGAAATGTTAATATTATTATGGCATACAAATGGCATATATCACTTTTTAGTATTTCACGAATGTTTTCTGCAGTCAGTTTCGAGTTTGTTTTTACAGGAAAGAAGGTCCAGTACATTTGTGCGCGAGCTATATTCCCCCCTTTATTAACATATGCGAGAAACCGCAATTACGTAGTTTATGATTAGATGCGCATAACCTTAGGTGCTCGAGGAGCTAATGTAACAGAATTTGTAATTTGAAGACAAAAACAATATATGGGTTTTGCTGTTTCAACTTCACAAAATGTAATTGGCAGCGACTGAAGGTAGACTGAGAACTACATTCAATATAACTTTGAAATTGTATGTCAAAGTGTTTTCATAGAACGCCGAAACATTACTATTTTTATTGATTTTAAAAATAACTACCAACTGTTCAATAAATCACCTCGAAGTAGAAAAGAATTGGTATCTAATTGGAAGTAGGAACTAACAGGAACTAGCATTTCAATATTAATTCCCTATCTATGAACAATAAGAGTAAAATAAAAACTAAATTTAAAAATTCACGCGCTTACCGGTTACCGGGTTTTTTGTAAAAAAAATAATTCATAAAATTAAAATACATAATTAAGATAAAATATTGATTATATAATAACATCTAAGATTAAATATTAATATCTATATTGGAGTTTCAGTTTATTATTACTCTAACTATACATTTAATCTCTTTACAAAGTTATCTATACTTTCATTTTTCAAAAGGTGTCTGACCTATAATAGTTCAATGTAATATCAGTGGAAGTGATTTATATAATTCGTCCCAGGCGTCTTTAAATAGACAGTTAAATTGTGCACACGATAATACACCTAATTATGTAGTTATACGATCTATAATGTTATGTATCTAAGTATCTTCTTTAATTCGACTGTTTCGATTTAGATTAATTAACTAAAAGCTTAACAAGATTAATAACATTTTTAAGTGTTTCACTTTTATTTTTTATATATTTTATATTATAGTCAATATCTAACAAAAAATATTTTGACGTGACGTCTAATAAATCGATGTATCGTCCGTAAACCGACTTTACAGACAACCATTTTTTTTGTTTATTATAAATAAGCGAATATTTTCTACATTTAGTCTTTTTTACATAAAATATATTTAGCATACAGAATGGAAACTGATTTTATAAAAAACCTCGAAATGGCGTTTTTAAAAACAGAACAACAACATATAGATATTGATGTGTATTACTCACTCAATTACCCTTAAAAATCCAAATGACATTTGACCACATTCAACAAATCACAATTCACGCTAATAACGAAGTAATTACTTTACCTTTCTGTCCACCAACAAAATGGAGGGGTTAAGTTAGCGCGCGACTTTTTTTTTTTAATAACACTGTTGTATGGACAAGGAATCTCCTAATAGACATATGCGGATGTTTAATCTGTTGTCATATATCAGTTTAATTAAAAAAAAGTTCAGCTGAAAGAGCTAAATTTTATTACATTTTTTAGAGCAACCTTAGTTTGTATGTCTTTCGCATTTGTAATATTTACATCGACGAAGAGACATGTGAATTGACCGGTTTCTTGCGACTGCGTTGTAATTTATGTAAATTATGCAATGTCTAACTTGATTATATAAGTAAATTGGCTTATGACATTTTTTCTTTGTTGTAATTGTTGTTCTCTGTCATGTTCTCATCAAGTTGTTTTTTAACTACTATTATATGTATTTTCGACTGTAATAATTTTGTAATGTTACATTATGAATGAAGGGATGATTTACAATTTAGCTAAATAGGTACGAAAATAATAAGTAAATAATACTTTTATACTTTAGGTATTTAAATTTAACAAAGAATAAACCAGTATACATACGCTTCAGGAAAGACATTGTTAGTTAATAAATTAAGTATCGTTTTTATACAAATTATACAATAATGATTTCCTGGTTGAATTTCGGCTATGACGTCCAATCTGACGTTATAGTGTGTAACTATACTAACACATACGCACTCTCTATTTGCTCACTCTACTCATACCAACTTGATAAGACCAGACTCCTCAACGCGAGAGTGTAAAACTACTTATTCCAATAGCTTTTATTGGCCTGACCTGGGAATTTAATTGAGAACCTCCGGTCCAACATATTAAAATTGCCGCTAAGGCAACGAGACAAACGAATCTAGACTTACATACACTCACTATAGTAAAAAAAACATTTACAATATAAAAAACTACGGACGATATCAATTTGTCCTTCAAAAATATCTTTATTACTATCAGGTTAAAGTTTAAAAAATTAAACGCATATCATATGAATTAACTATATTTTTTTCGCAGTTATGTAAACGCCTGTACATACGTATTGATGAGGCACTTTGAGGAATACATTAAAACTGGTTAAACCTCTTGGTTTTGAAGTCAGAATTTTATTAAAATTAGTCTGGGACCTCGAAAAGGATAATATGTAGTCATATAAGTAAAATAATGTAGTCATATAAGTTAGCATTATTTTAATGAAATTTGACACGGACGTAAGTAAACATTGAAAGACAGATACAAAAGACATAATTTCTTTGCCCTGTTTATAGATAATGGTACGGAACCCGTGCGCGAGACCGAGTTGGCCGGTTTTATTTCGGAATAGGCGATGGATCTTTTTTAGGGTTCCGTACCCAAAGGAAAAACGGAAATCCTATTACTAAGACTTTGGTGTCCGTCCGTCCGTCTGTCAGTCACCAGGCTGTATCTCATGAACATGCTATCACGCTATAACAACAAACACTAAAAACAGAATAAAATATTTATTTAAGGAAGCCCTCCTTATACCTGCCCATACAACAGACATTACTTTTTGCCGTATTTTTTAGATAATGGTACGAAACCCTTCGTGCGCGAGTCCGACTCCCACTTGGCCGGTCATCGTTTTTGAATTACTTACACAGAGTCACAGAGTATGAGAAAATTATATGTTTTTATCTTAAGAAATATGTACATAAATATTGTGGAGACCCATACCAGCTCATAGGAGAAATAGGAGTACCAGCCAGCCAGCTGCTTTCTTCTCCATTTCCAGCCCTGCTTAATTTGATATCATATTGTATTATCGAAATATTTAAATTAATATTAAACTGTAAATAGCGAACAGTAAGTTCGATAATTAGCCTGTGGAATTTTAACGATATTTCGTTACTTGATAACAAAGTCAATTAATGTATTCTGTCAACATACGTATACAAGACACATATTTTTAACTCCATTATACGATTTTTATGTTTATCACGTTATATAAAAATACATAATGCGTAAAAATAGTTGAAAGATTAGAATCAAAGTATCCGTGGACCAGTTACACAATTAAACTACGTACAAAAATAATAAACAAGTTTTTCTATATTAAGAATAATAATGTTGTTGTCGAAAATATAATTTTTCAATTTATACCGTCATCGTTCACGGTAGTACCGTGGTTTTATAATAAAATCGGAACTTATCATAGAACTACTTTCTTCTTTTCAACTTATATATCTTTAAATAATATAATTTAACAGACTACTTTTTTTATTGTATAGGAAGGCGGACGAGCATATGGGCCACGAGATGGTAAGTAGACAAGGTTATTGTAAGAAATGTTAACTATCGCTTACATCGCCATTGCGCCACCAACCTTGGGAACTAAGATTTTATGTCCCTTGTGCCTGTAATTACACTGGCTCACTCACCCTTCAAACCGGAACACAGCAATACAAAGCGCTGCTGTTTTGCCGAATATCTGATGAGTGGGTGGTACCCACACGAGCTTGCACAAAGCTCTACCACCAAGTAAAACTTTGTACACTCTCTTTTGTTACTTCTAAATTGTATTTTATCTACAGTATCCAATTCTTTATGTTAAATTTGAATCTATATTACAATTTGTACGCATCTATTATTTTCTTTGCTCCGTGGTCGAAATTCGACCGTATATGATTTTTTTTTTATGTAAGAGAGGGCAAACGAGCAAGAGGCTCACCTGATGGAAAGTGACTACCACCGCCCATGAACACCTGCAACATCCGAGGACTTGCAGGTGCGTTGCCTTGAAATAATTTGACGAAAACATATTTGAATTTATCAATTTTTTTCACACATATCAATTTAAGCAGAGAACAAGTTATTGTATCGTTTGACCTTTGCCTATTTATTATAAAAAAGATAAATCCAAAAATAATAATCTTACTTATCGGGTGTTGTAACACAAAGTCCGAACTTATCGACCGGAATTGGTAGAAACGTGATCGAACCGTGCAGTCTGCCGCACTTTGAACCACCGATCAATATTTATAAATTATTATGAGACGAAGGCTTTGGGAATTTACCCATCTGTCTTACTATCAAATATCTAATTACTTTGATTACGTTGCTTATCAATTGTTCTGATATTATTATGCGGTATCCTTATTTTAAATTGTTGTTAGTATATTGTATGTATGTATTTTCTTTTTTCATTAAATAGTTTGATTTAGGTAAATATTGATCTTAAACTAATGTAGGTCAGTTAATTTATTGAATAACGTTGTTTAAAATTGTATTTGGGCAAGATCGTACTAGATTTTATTATTAATTCTAAATAATATGCATACTGATACTATTCATAGAGCAAAAGAACGTTGTCTTTTGAAAGAACCAATAAATTATTATGATGACTGTTAAAAATTCAAAAATATGAATTAATTTATCCAGTTACTTATTACGCCGTGATACTGAACTATTACATACATATATTACTTAGAAATAAGCACCACAGACTATCTAGTGATATAAATATTGTCAAACCCTCGCTATTACTTCACCGTAAAAATACTTCAAATTAAAATATAATTTCTTTAAGTAGTCTTCATAAACATTTGAATCGCCAACAAGATCGCAAAGTTAATTTAAATGTTAAAAATAATCGGCGAGAAACTCACTATATATTTTATTTTTAACTATAAATGCATTTATTTTATACACAATTTAATCACCACGTCTTTGAGAGTAAATTATATTATATGTTATTAATGTTTTTAAAAACTAAACAATGATAACCATTATTTCACAGTTAATTAAATCAAAATTATCTTTATAAGAGAATATACGAATGACACTGAAATAACCGAATCCATCCGATAAGTAGGTTTTAAATCCGGAAACAAACAAACAAAACTGACTTAGTAATTATAATAGTTGTTTATTTATAATTATAATTACATATGTTGTCTCATTATTATGATGTAAGAGTCTACATATAAAGTCCTTGACACTAGACGATTGACCGATAATAGTGTAAGCTGATATTGTCTCGACTTTATTAGGTAATAATTTTAATTATTAAAGTTGCTTGTAAAATACTAGATCAACAAATGAAGACAACGACCTTTTTTAATTGTATATATTTTCCTATAATTATTTTGACACTTTAATATATTAAAATAAGGTAGTCTGTGCGTTACTTTTCTATAGTAAATATATTAATAAATAGTATATGACATTTGCATATCATCTTATTGTTGTTGTGGCAAGATTTAAAGTATTGACAGTATCAAAAATGTACCTACAACTATGCAAATAAAGAATTTTGAATTTTATAGTCCTTATACGGTTAGAATTATTACAGTTTTCTGTTTATTTTATCTTACAAATTACTTATTAGAACTTTCAAATAAATGTATATTAAAAAAATTACATTTGTAACATATATTCAGGCGTGTATAATTATATGAATTACTATATTATATGGCTACATACGTAGCTATTGAAGTTTAAAAGTAGGTAGATTAAGTATGTCATTTTTTTAATCGCAGATAGAATCGTCAAACTTGTTTTTATAAATGATGTATGAGGCCATAGAAGTGCCCCCAATGAATTTATCTGCAATAATGGTTCGCAAATATACCGTTACGCTTTTGGCAGCGCCGAATATCGGGGTCAGGCGACAACGTCATGAGATCGTACCATATTACGGTATAATAATATATGAGTCGTGCACGACTAGTAATAGTAATAACGTAATAGGCAAGTATTTTAGTGACTTTTTAATTTTGTCGATTATTTTGCGTCAATAACATCGGGTCCTTTGTATATTATGTTATATTTATTACACACATAAACTACGTTTACATTACGAATACATAATAATTACGTTACAAAAGTACTAAGCCGTTAAATTTATGTGTGATACTATTTCTATATAAACCGCAAAAATTGTAATAGTAAAATTCTTAAGTCCTTATAAACACAATGTATTAATCATAATATAGAGATGACAATCATAATATGTTGAAGTTATACGGAGCATCGTAGCTAAAAGCTGACAAGGCGGAAGGCTGCCAAGCGCACAATCTTTTGAGGCGCAATTTCCAGACCTTTTTGTGTTTATATTATTATTTTTTTAAAGTTAATGCGTCATTACTCTTCTTATCAAAATCATTATTCAAATCTTACCAGAGGCACTTCAACAGCTGCATGTACGCTTAAGTTATTTAATTTAGTCATACCAACAAGGCTGATTGAAGCGTCCGCGACAAAACTAAGTATTCGTATAAAAATTGATATAATTAATGGAAATATGTATACGTCACATTACCGATGCCTTTAGTTAATTAAATTAACTATAAACAATATTAAACCTTGCAAATTAAAGTCACTTGTCACTCAAGTTGACTTAATCCGTTCAGACCTTTAAAAGCCACGGTGGAATAAAAATCCTCCATAGGTAAATATAATAATCATATATGTTTAGGCACGCCATGTATTACGTCCCCTGAAATTACTCCTTTTGTGGGATCGTGTAATAATTGTTTTAAGACGTTAACTCAGCCTGACTGATGACGTAAGTAAATTATTTCCGCGTCAACGTTTCTTTAAGAGAAACACACCAGAGTTCAAATATAACGAGTTCAATGACCTTTTAAATACATTCGATGCAATGACGTTGTTAATTGAAAATTTGCAAGTGTAAGTTTGTATAGCAAGTACCTGTCCGAAAATGTCCCACTGCTGCTCCGTTTCTAGGCCAGAGGCATCTTCATTTCACCATGCAGCTTGATGATATGAATTACTTACCACCCACGACCCCTTAGGGTAATCTCTCGGTTTTTCCTTATCGAGGATGAGACTAATTATAAAGGCATTAAGTATTATTAATCACATGAAAAATAATACTTGGCCAGATTTGAAAACAAACTTTAATCATTAGATAAGTTCTAAGTTTAATCTACTAGGCCCCGATTCCTTGGTTTCTTTCTAAATAAAATGGAAAAAAAAGTTAAAAAATCAAGATATCAAGTCTCTGAAGATTTAAAAAAAAACTTTTCATAGCGATAATAACTGTAAAATTGAAGTCGAATCGAATTTGAAAAATGGAACACAATAAATTCCAATACGGACTTACACATATCCGCTCAACTGAGGCATGTACAAATTTAGTAATTAGATATAATTAATCGCTTATTTACAATTACAATTCTTAACTTACGTTGTAATTTATGTAAGAAAATTACAATAAAAATGCCATATTACGCGGCTTATAATCTACAAAGGTCTTGACACATAGCAGCGAGGCCAATGCCGCGATCTGTCTTCACTACTCGTTATTAATATATTGGCACGGTTGGCACGAGTAAATGAACCAGGGCATACATTTTGTAGGAAATACAATGTATACAAGTAAGAAAGAATACATAAGGCTTCCTACAAACGCTTTCAAGTTAATTGTAAATCAAGTAAAAATATTTTACTTGATGTTTGGGTTATGACTTATGTACAAGCCCGTCCGGTTTCCACACATATATATTACGTTCCGGTTTGAAGGGGAGTGAGTGGATGTAACTACAGGCACAAGAGACATAACATCTTAGTTGCTGGTGCATTGGCGTATTATTTTGACTGCCTCGTTGGTCTAGTGGCTTGATATAAGGCCGCAGACGCGGTGGTCCTGGGTTCAATTCCCAGGTCGGGCCAATAAATAGTTATTGGGGTTTTCTGTCAGAAAATTCTCAGTAGCAGCCCGGAGTCTGGAAGTTGGAAGTGTGTACACTCCCGTGCCTCGGAAAGCACGTTAAGCCGTTGGTCCTGCGCCTGAACTCTTTCCGGTCGTGTCGGATTGCCGTCCCATCGGATTATGAGAGCTAAGGAAAAGAGAGTGCACCTGTGTTTGCGCACACACTTGTGCACTATAATATCTCCTGCGCAGTTGGCTAGTCTCTCTTGAGATTGGCCGCCGTGGCCGAAATCGGTCTGGAGGACCTTATTTTACAGCACCAGTGTCTTGTCGGTTGTGACCACTTACCATCAGGTGGCCTATTAACTCGTCTTATTTACCTAATTAATAAAATACGGTTTAATATAACGTTATAAGTGTTATATAAAATATTTGAGTTACATATTTATGCGCCTTTACTAAAAAAAACAACACAACTTTTTCCAAAATTAACTTTAATTAAATATCTTCCTAGTAACGAAAGGAAGGAATTTACGAGAGTACATTACTTTTATATATTAATATAATATATAATAAATAAATTTAATGGTACATAAGGCACATACCGGTGCCATTAAACCATTATTTTATATTATAATAATGCATATAATGTCATGTATTAATTATAAACCGGTTTAAAACCGGTCTTACGATTATATATAATATAAAAAAAAACTAAATAATGTTAATATTATTAAATAAAACTTTACATATTTATCGTTTTAATAAAACACGTTGAGCTGCTTGTGGTCATTATCTATGATATTCACTATGGATTCGAGAAAAATGGCGCTTTCAAGGCGAAGTTTTAATCGCAACTTTGTAAGTTAAATTGAAGTAGATATCACTAATTAGGTGGAGTCGTGTTTTATTATAAATAAAGCTACTTAAATTGATCAAGAACTGTTTAGTGCATAATACAACAGACCTATTAGGAAAACGGATGGATTACGTAAGTATAGGGTTCGTTTAGCTTTACACATATACTCCTTCGATTGGGATAAGGTAAACTTATATAATCGCGTCATCGTCTCACTCCGTCCGCTGTGTGAGCAAGGCCTTAACCTAAGGCTATTACTTCAAATCAACAATGCACTAAGTTTAAAGGTTATATTTATTTTTAATCTTGTTCGCGATGAGGAAATTATTATGTGTCGGATCCTGCTACATGTATATATCCACTATAGACAATAGAAGTGTCGTGGAACGAGTCGTAAATAGGAGGCTTTGGCCTTACAAATGAGCCATATACAGACTTTTACTTTGCAGGATTTTCGACTTTACATATTTGCCGTAGAGCTGACATTTAAATATCTAAATATGACCTATCGACCTCACTTAAGTCTCAGAGTGACTTTTACTTCATGTAGGTATTACTAAATGTTTGAAGCACATATAAATGTTGTCGTTAAATTCAACCATGCAATTTTATTCCCATGCGTTATCGCATTCGAGAAATTAATAATATACTGGGATATTATTCACACAAGGCCATCTGATCCCAAACTAAGCAGAGCTTACACTTTGGAAACCAGACAACGGATATACTACTTTTATTTTGTAAATACATACTTATACAGATAATTACACCCAGACTCATTATAAACATACATGTTTATGGACGCAAATGTCTGTCCTGGGTGGGAATCGCACCCACGATCTGCGGCGCGTAAGGCGCCGCCAACTACGCCAACCGGCTCGTCACAATCGTCGGCGTCGTCTGTTTAGCTTCTATTTACCGATAGAACGACGAAGATCCCCTCTTAGCCGATTTTATTTTATTCTGAACCGAGACTAGCAATACACAGAAGATATAATAGTACAAAATTATGTAACAGCCACTAACATATAGATATTATAACACTAACAGACGCCATCTCAAATTTGATCGTTCATAGTACTTTTATAAAGATTACTTCGATCCCTACGGAAAACCTATCAAGGTTAAAACATTAATTAAGCGCCTTGTTTGCTATATTTAAATGTAAAATTGGATCTTTCTTAATTTTTTTATGTTCTACATTCGCGTGCAATCGTGTGCAACAGTTACGTCATCCGTTCGAAATACGAACTTATATTGAAATGTCATAACGATCTAAACAAAGAGAAAAAATGAGCGGTTAGGATTCTTACCGGTAAAATAAAGATAAGCTTATCTGCATACTCGTTTGCGCAGTAACAAATGTTTTATCAACGATTTGTGTTGATAAGAATTCGAAAAATATTATATCCGAAAATTAGAGAGACTTCCTATCATACATCAGTTTTTTTTACAACGATAACTTACAATTCTATTTATAATTATCTTATATGACAACAGATAACGAGGTATCTAAGCAATACCTATGTGAAATGTCACAAACAGTGTAAATAACACAGCCACATCACTATGTTTATTTGTTAATTTAAATTCTCAGCTCATTCTATCACTTTAATAATGAGAAAAATAAATTAATTATAATGTTGATACAGAACATATGAACGCTAGTTTTATAGGGGCTTATAATTAAAAAATAATAAATATTGCAAACGGTAACTGTGTGTGTGTGTTCATTTATTTATAATAATAACATACAATTTATAGGCTGTGGTATGTCTGATGTATTTATGACAGAACATTTCTTATGTTGTCTTGTTGCCAAGATTTGTAATACTCAGTTTCTATTACATTTATGAATGAAATATGCGAGTATGTTATCAAGACACGAACAAGATAGTGAAGGAGGTCGCTTATACACAATTATGTCATTGAACCTACATACCTTGGCCGTTTAATTTTTTTTTAATTTGACTGTTAACCGGCCTGTTATTATCATTTATAATAATTAAAAACACAATTTATTAATGAGACAGGAACAAATGACCTTCATTTAGAATTCAAGATTTTTCTTCTTGTTTATTTATTATGCATGGAGCGTGGCATTTTAAGAAAAAAAAAAACAAAATTATTTTCTTATAATACGTACTATGTTTCTGTTATCTGTTTGTTAAATATTCAAGACAAACTATTTTTACTTTTGTGAATATGTATGTATATGTACATTTTAGTAGTCAAATACGAATCAGTTTCCTGCTTGTGTTTTTTTTAATTAAAAAATATGTATATAAGAGTTAAAAAAAATGTTCAAAACATACTAACTCATAATGGACGAGTTTCGAACACTGGGCGAGCACTAATATAAATAAAATGTAAAATTCAATTTAACCCCACGTGGGACGACATAACACGGCGCATGCGCGTGTCTCGTGTTCGTCTAATAATGATTACATTGGTAGTATCAAGTATCAATATTGGAACCGTTGAAAGCCTAAAACAGTGGCGTTTTAGGTTAAAGTGTTAAATATTATTGATAAGCCAATCAGGTCATGTTAGTTAAAGTTTAGGCGCCTATGATGACCGATTTATAATTTTGCATAACATAATTATGTACACAATATACTTTTTTATATGTATTTATACATGTATACAGATTTTAATATATTTATTTAAGCCAGCTGGATGGCTGGTAGGCTAGACGTTGAAGGAAAACATCATGAGGAAACTTGCACGTGTCTAATTTCACTGAAATCCTGCCACATGTGTAATCCACCAACCCGCATTGGGGCATGCAGCGTGGTGGAATAAGCTCCAAACCTTCTCCACGAAAGAGTCTTTAGCCCAGCAGTGGGACATTCACAGGTTGTTTTGTTTTATAGCATAGGTTAGTGGACGAGCATTAGGGCCACCTGATGTAAGTACATTACTTAAAAAAAAAACAACATCGCCACTGTGCCACCTAACTTGAGAATTAAGATTTTATGTCCCTTGTGCCTGTAATTACACTGGCTCTTATAAATATCACTATAAATAATCTTGTATAACAATTATATAATAAATATTACATATTTCATTTATCGCAGTTTATATGCATTAATATGAGTTATGTTTTTTTTTAATCTTATCCTGAGTAGTGTAAGATAATAAAAAACAAATGATTACTCATATACAGTCATATTTTATATAAGTTCAGTATTGACTCTCTTCAAAATGATTGTTTTATCTTAAAAACATTGATTAGAATAATTATGTACGATCAAAGTGTGGGTTATCTATACTAATATTATAAAATAAGTTTGTTTGTTCGTTCGTCCTAATCTTAGGATCCATCAGTCCGTCACGGTAGCTTGCGCTATCCCGTAGCGCTTGCGCTAAAGGCTGAAGCTTGTTTTATAGTGGGTATTCCGATGTTCGTAGTGGACACGGCGTCTTGGACACCGGCGAGCCATAAATACAACCACTCCCTCCCACTGTTCCCGTGGGGGAAGCGTAATGCGTTATTCCAACGTTAAAAAAAGGATCCAGGGTCTACCAATAAAATTAAATAAACTCTTCAGCAAATAAGTAATATTAACATTATGATCGTCAACCTTATAAAATAAAATAAAAAACATACAGACGAATTGATAACCTCCTCCTTTTTTTGAAGTCAGTTAAAAATATAAATTACTTTTTTGAATAACTATGGTATATTAAAAAAAATTATTTAGGTACCGAAATACTTTAGTTGGTTCAAAAATCGGACTTAATTATACGTTCTTTTTAATTATACGTTCGATCACTAATAAAAACATTTTTATATGTGATCGAAGGAAGACACTCGCGATTTGCAAATGTATCAGATTAAAATAAAACCAAAACAGTCTAAAACTGATAATTTGGCACTTAATATATATAATTAATATATGTACATATAATTATATATATAATGTTTATTCATAAAATACAACTATTTTGTTCTTTTTGTTACTATTCAACACGATCGAAGAGTATTATTTTTTATTAACAGTTATTACAGAGTATCTATGACTAAGTTCGTACAAGTTAAGATAACGATTAATCAGTATTATACTATCAGCCAGCTCGTAGATAATAATTTTATAAATATGACGTAATATTATGATGTATGTACATTTTTCTTTGAATTTAATTTGTTTATGCCACCTTGATAATATACATTATATACTTAACGTACTTATCTAACTTGTAAGAAGTAGGTAAATAATGATTATGTATGATTCAAATTGTCATCAAGGTGGACACGTTGTCCGACTTACAATGAATACTAGACTGAGTTTTATTTCGTTATATACTGTTGATACGTTTGCGTCTGAAGTATCAGCGGGCTGGTCACTTCTGTCTGTCTATGTAACCCAGTCATACTCAAATTTTTTTATTATTTTTTTTATAATTTCTGGCGTTTCAAACACTTTGCAGTGTCCGTGGTCAGTAGTTGTTAAATTCAAATTATATAAGTGTTACTAAAAATCCTTTGAAATTTAAAATAATTGAAAAAAAAGTAACCAGTCCGTCGGACCACATTCGGCCCGCGGGCCGCAGATTGAGTGCCGCTGGTGTAACCGATTGCGTTGATTTGTTCTCTAATGGAGACCGCGCCATGGCAAATGTGAGATACATCCTTATACCCCCGTAAAGCGACGATGTTGGCCAAACGGCTTGGTGCGTTTGGAAAATAAGTCGATTTCAGTGGCGTGCTTTGGTAAAGGTCAACGTGCACATTTGGACAAATAAAAGCTAATGATGATGATGAAGATTGAAATTAAACATCACAATTTATAAACATTTTGAAATGATTTATTCTTTTTTTTTATTAGTTCTTATTTTACTGTATTTGATATACTTATAAGGAAAATATTATCTTGGTTTATTAATAGGTGTTTCGCTAAGAAACGGATATGTATCATATAGTGGTAAGATATTATCGTAAAAAGAACTATGCTCCTGTAAAAATACAAACTATGTATATTAAAAAAAAAATCATTAACTGAACTCTCAAGAAAGAATATACATAATATTTTTTAGAAAATACAAAATAAACATACAAACATTAATCACTTGAGGCATTTTTTAGTAAAATCAGTTATTGATTTATAAGACGACATGGTACGGTACGACTTGGTACTAAAAATATATGCCTTATCAATAAAATGCGAAGCAAATGTAGTTCGGAATGCTCAGTAAATTAATACCCATTACTTGGTTGCTACGATCGTATCAACCTTGAACTTGAGTTTATTTGCTCTAGAGCTCTTACAATGTCGCTATTCATTTAATAAAATTATATAAGATTTTTTATTTTATAAGTATTACAAAGTCTTTAAAGTACGTCAATATTAAGTAAATATCCCACTGCTGGGCAAAGGGTTTCTCTTCCTTCACGGCTTGATGGGTATACATACATGAAGCAGAAATTCGTTCATCATTTGCAGGTATCGTATCAATGATTTTTTTCCACCGAATATAAGACGAAAGAATGAAGCACATGAAAACTCAATTATGCTTACTTGGACTTGAACCCGTGACCTTTGGATAAGATCCATAACAACAGCAAATAATAATTAATTATTTTACAATTGAATATAAACATAGATCTTATTGTGTTTTTTGTCTAATATAGGAACTTTCCATTTACCACCTTAAAAATTATTTTCGATTTCTTTCGATTTTATTCACACTTTTTTGCAGTCTTTTGTAATTGGCTAATATTCGTATTAAAAATAAGAAAACAATTTTTATGAAATGTTTTTTTTTTTCGTATTAAGAATTTATTTTAATGTTGGCAATGAGACTAAATTATAATAACTACGTTTCAAGTTACTTAAATAATACTTTAAATTTTTCTTTTTTTTTAAATATTCAAATTTATTTGTATTCTTATTAGTATGATTTTCTCTAACTCTATCTGAATGAATAAATAAAATAATATATTCTTTCAATCAAACTACAATTTTTCAGATGCCATAAACTAAAATATATTTAAAAATCATCTAAAAAATTTAAATTTCTACTTACGTTTTGTTTACTGAATGTATTTTTTGATTAATATTTATATTAATTTATTACTTTTTTAAATTTATAACCTTATAATCACTTAAACCGTTTTTTATCTGTTGATAAAATGCATGACACATGTGTATATGAGAGAATTGATAACCTGAAGTGTTTGTTGGAAAGTTCAATCAATAATAATTGAAGAATCCTCGTCCAAGAGTATATTATTATTATTATATTAAATATAGGCGAACGGAAAATTGGGCCACCTGATAGTTAGTGGTCAACACCGCCCAGAGACGATGGCGCCGTTAGAAATCTGAACCTTACATGGTAAATACGACGGGAACACATTTGAGAAATAAGATATCCATTGTATGTTGTCACAATGATACCAGGCTCACTTAATTTTCAATCCGGAACACAAAAATATTTACTTAACAAACTTAGTTTTTAAAATAAGAAATTTAAATATATTATTTAAACTCTATATACTTAGTTAGACATACTTTACTTTTACGTTTACTTGGTGGTAGAGCTTTGTGCAAGCTCGTCTGGGTAGGTACCACCCACTCATCAGATATTCTGTCGCAAAACAGCAGTACTTTGTATTGCTATGTTCCGGTTTGAAGGGTGAGTGAGCCAGTGTAATTACAGGCACAAGGGACATAACATCTTAGTTCCCAAGGTTGGTGGCGCATTGTCGATGTAAGCGATCGTTAAAATTTCTTACAATGCCATTGTCTATGGGCGTTGGTGACCACTTACCATCAGGTGGTCCATATGCTCGTCCGCCTTCCTATACAATAAAAAAAAAAAACATATACATGTAACATATATTATTTAGACGTGTAAGTGACGTCGTCAAACGCTTTTTTAATTTTAATTCTTAATCTCAGGTAACAAAATAAAATCATAATATTTGAGTTCAAGATTGGTATTGAAGAAAATGTTATGCTATGCTGTGCTTGGTTTATTGTTGTCAATTGACAACGCGTATACGCGTATTTTTATTCTTAAGTAGGTATATAATGTAGTGTGCGACAAGTCTGCAAAATTATTATTATCTGTATTGGAATTTAAATAGAGTCGCGATGCTCCAATGGATAAGGCACGTGGATCTCGGCAAATAATAGAGTTACTGTTTACTGTTCAAGTTATGTGAAGTGAATATATTATGAATAATAAAAATTCTATTTTGCAAAAAAAATAACAAACAATAATTCTAATCTCGATGGGATTACTGAATAGTTCTGCTATGGACATTCTAGTTTCATCATTAGATCAGCTTGATGGTGCCAGTTTATTGTATTGGCTACCGGTTATACTCGATAGGTTAAAAAATTAACAATTAATTCCTGTGTTTTTTTTTGTTTCTATAAGTGTAGAGCATTAAGCGTACCTTTTTACTAAATTGATTGAAGAATACAAACACATCTTATCTCATCATCTATGTTTAAAGGCCGGCAACGCATCTGCAAGTCCTCGGATGTTGTAGATGTCCATGGGCGGTAGTCACTTTCCATCAGGTGAGCCTCCTGATCGTTTGCCCCATCTTACTTAAACAAAATCTGCCTTGCAACAAGCCTGCTGCTAGCGCGTGTTACCGTGCGACAAGGTTTTAAGTGGTGCGCCAGAGTTTTGTCTATAAATCAGTATAACGAAATTTCAATAAAATCTATATAAATAAAATGATAGAGGTCTGCAGTTGTGCGCGCATCCCGGATAAACTACTATATTTCCATGAAATTTTCTAAATGTTATTTCTTAAAAAAAAAAAAAATATTGCGATATCTTCATTTAATAAAAAGTTATTAAAGTTTCAAGAAACAACGATTTGTATATGCACTGCACTCGCAGTGAACACTCATGTATGTTTAAACAAAGTATATTTTTGCTTGCGATCTTTTTGATGTTTTTTCCTTCGTACATAAGAAAACTTTGTTAATATATCAAGCATCGCGGACGAAGTCGCAGGTATCAGCTAGTAATAAATAAAACAATTCAATCTTTTTATTTGTAATCTTCACAAAACAATTATAATACCTACTATCTCTGACGTCACTGTTAATTATTTTTTGTTTACCGACATTTATCTAGTATATTGAGATTGATAATTTTTTTGTTTTGTTCTGACAATGCAGGTAAATATAAAAAAAAAACTATTTCATTTTACGCTTAGATTCTCATAGTTGTTAATTAATGGATTACACTAATTTGCATAACTCGGTGGTAGGTCATTGTGCAAGACCGTCTGGGTAGGTATCACCCACTTATCAGATATTCTTACGAAAAACGGCAGTAGGTACTTGGTTTTGTTGTGTTCTGGTTTGAATAGTGAGTGAGTAAGTGTCATTACAGGCACCAGGGACATCTTAGTTCCCAAGGGTGGTGGCGCATTAGCGATATAAGCGATGGTTAACATTTCTATAGAGTCTATAGACAATGCCATTGTCTATAGACGTTGGTGACCACTTACCATCAGATGGTCCATATGCTCGTCTTACTACTTATAGAATTTAATTTTTTTTTTAAAAAGCAAGGTTTCATTTTGTTTTAATTTGTTTTATACCTACTTAGTTCATACGTACGTAATAAGATGAGTTGAGATTAGCAAGCAAGTAAGTACGTACGTCAGATTGGCTGACGTTCTTCAGTCCTAAGTGTTGTTTTCTTAATAAACTGGTTGTCTAACACAATATATTTGTGTATTAGGGCATTATGAAAGATTACTGAGCGCGAAGTAAATAATTATAATTTGAACTTTTTTTTTAATTTTTTTTTAATAGACTATAAGATTTTATCGCGTAACCGAGAACAACATAACAAAAAAAAACACTTTCTTATCTCTTAAAATATTCCAGTAAAAGAAATGTGGAAACAGTTTGTCAGTTTGTGTTATAAATATAAAGATAACGTCTCTGTATTACTTTTTTTTATCAAATCAACATTTAATAAAATTATGATCGGATGATTCTAGAAAAAAATTACTTCATTATACACTCTTAATAACGTGAACTATAATTAACATTATTAACAGATGTAGTTAGAGGTTCCTGTTCAAGTGGAAATTTCCTAGTAATATTTATTTGTTTCTTCGTTTCTTAATATTTCTGATGTAGGAATTAATAACGCATGATTTAATTTAGTTTAATATCTTTATTCACTCATAGTTTAATATCTTTATGCACTCATGATTACTATCTGATGAGACACTCTCATCAGATAGTAATCAGGAACAAAAGAGGTTGGTATCGTTAACTTAGGCGAGAGATTCAATAACGTTTATCGTTTTACATGTCATCTCGTAAAAACTAATTTCGGGGCGGCAAACTTAGATTTTGTGTACGCGTAACCAATGACATGTTATGTCTATTCATGTATTTTATAAAATTAATTTAATTTTTTTAAAAAGGTACATATAATCTGAAATTGATACAAAAAAGGAACTCTTGATAAAGTATGGCGAAGGGGGAGTGTCCGAGAATTCTTATTGTTTGATTTGTTATTGTCACTAATGTTTTGCATTACGACTCAGTTCACGTTTTCATTAGTTGTAAACACACAGATAAAAGGATTTTCGCATTTGTAATATTAGTTAAATGACTCTCAATTGAATATAAACGATATAAGTTTCGCATCTAACATCACAAGTCTAGAACCTTCCACAGATACGTTCTCGAATCTTATCTTTAGTGATAAAAATTGCATTGATTTTAATATTATGTACTTTCATAAGTTAATCTTCGATATTATTGATATTGTATGTATATCAGATTATCCACATTAATTAACTTCACATTTATTTAATCTTAAAAAGTCTCAAGATTAATTATTAATGTTACGTCACACGTGCAAACTATAAGTCCTCCCGCCAAATTTGATTTTACCTTTTTTTTATTGTATAGTTAGGGTAGGGACGAGCATATGGGCCACCTGATGGTAAGTGGTCATCAACGCCCAACACTGGCTTTGTGAGAGATGTTAACCATCGCTTACATCGCTAATGCGCCATCAACCTCGGGAACTAAGATGTTACTAGAACTTACTCAATTAATAATACATATTTTGTTTTTTTTTTAATGGCAAAGCCTTCTCATCTTTATTCCATGACGAGTATCATAAATTGAAGTTCTACACTTGTTTTTCGTGGCGTTATGCGTATGTAACGCAAAATAACCGGTCAATAAGATAAATTTAAATAAAAAGTGTTTATTTCGTTGTTAAAAATAACATAGACAAGACTTAATTATTTTTTTATTGACATTCGTGTAACATTCTTGCACATTATGGAATATTTTGGTCACGGAATGTTACTGGTGTATTTTTGTAATCGACGTCTGTATTGTCTCATTTAAATAGAACCAGTTTATTTGCGTTGTTATCGTTGCCATGACTGTGATAAATAATATTAAATGATTAATCGTAACTATTACGGTTTAATAGTTAGCAAGATTTTTTTTTTATTGTAATTTTTTATGTATTCTTATATCTGATGGAAAGTTTTAATGTATTATGTGATCTAAGATGTAAATCGTTTATAAATACTTATTCATTCATGCCTTGAAGATATCCGGACTGTCATGCTATAGAGTATAGATTATATATATATGACTGCCTCGTTGGTCTAGTGGCTTGATATAAGGCCGCAGACGCGGTGGTCCTGGGTTCAATTCCCAGGTCGGGCCAATATATAGTTATTGGGGTTTTCTGTCAGAAAATTCTCAGTGCTACTGCCCGGAGTCTGGAAGTTGGAAGTGTGTACACTCCCGTGCCTCGGAAAGCACGTTAAGCCGTTGGTCCTGCGCCTGAACTCTTTCCGCTCGTGTCGAATGGCCGTCCCATCGGATTATGAGAGCTAAGGAAAAGAGAGTGCACCTGTGTTTGCGCACACACTTGTGCACTATAATATAAGTCCTGCGCAGTTGGCTAATCTCTCTTAAGATTGGCCGCCGTGGCCGAAATCGGTCTGGAGAACCCTTAGATTATATAAAGGACATACGATATTTTGGATGTGGCCATGAAATAAAAATAGATTTTGATATTCTGGTTGACATACAGTTTCGCTAATTATAAAGGAATAGATGCTCCTCTTTAGTCATACTGGAAGAATTCACACACACTCGGACATATCGTTTATCCTATTGAGTGAATCGTTATTGGTCTCGACAATAGGTGGCGCATGAGTCATGTAAAGTAAAAGATTTGTAGTACATGTACGGCAGATTTAGCTAAAAATATAAAAATAAACGCTTAATTAATATTTTGACGTGCCAACGTCTAATAAATCGATGAACGCTGGCTGCATGCACGAAAAATTGTCTCGTTACGCTCATTGTCCCGTTACGCTTATTGTACGCTTGCGCCACATCTATCTCTCTTTCACTCGATTGCAGTCATTTCATCAATGTTTTGTTATGACGTTGTCACGTTAAAATATCGTCCGTAAACCGACTTCACAGACAACCATTTTTTTTTTATAGATAAGTGCGCGAATGGGGAAAGCCTCACCTGATCAAATGTGACTTCCAACGCCCATGGACATTTGCAACACCAGAGCGTTTGCAGGTGCGTCGGGGCCTTAAGGAATTAGAAGACTCTTTTCTTGAAGGTTCCCAAGACATGTTGGTATGGAAAAACCGTCAGCGAGAACTTGTTCTACAGTGGTTGAGCGAGGCAGAAATTGCGTTTAAATTGCACTATTGTGGATTTCCAGATATCGAGGTAACTAATGGTAAATGATTAATCGTTAACTTGATAATAATTTGTTTATATTTTATCATAAAATATATGTATGATTATATTTCTAAAAATAAAGTTTCTAACAGGCACGATTGATCCGCGAAATTGTGATAACGGTGACTGATATTTTTATTTGGCATTATTTAAATTAAAAGATAATAAATATTTTTATTTTTAGACTGTTGCTATAATAAATATTCAATAACAATTACAGTTTGACGTCCATTTGATAAAAATCGGTTCGTTGACTCATTGACGATTAGTATAGATTTTTATCAACATTTTAATTATGAATATCTCACGAATTATATTAAAAGCAAGTTTCCTCTTTTTAGATTTAAGTAATGATTTAGGAATAATTTACTTGACCCCTATCAACTACATTATATTTTTTATTTATAAATGAAGTCCTTAAACCTCATCAGTCATTACTTATTATGTTGTTGTCCGTACTTATTTGTTGACCATTGCTCAAATGGTGTGTAAAATGTAAATATAACAGCCTGTAAATGATCCAGTAGGTGAAGGTCTCCCCTTGAGAAGGGTTAGAACGTATTTATCACACTGTTTTAGTAATCAGCTGATTAAGTTTTTCGGTTAAAGTCCAGTTCGCCATCTTTAAATTGTCTATGCATTCATTAATTGTTCCTAATCTTGTTTTTAACTTATTGCAGACTTGCGACCAAGGACCTCGGGTGCTGCAGGTTTATAAGCTGTTACACCAACGACTCGACGAGACCATGGTTAGATTACTTCACACATTTATATACATATACATACCATATATTTTAATTATCAGAGTACTATTTATGTACAATACAAAGCACATGCAAAATACAAAGCAATTATAAGCCTTACTTTTGTTTAACGGCTATTCAAAAAACTGATTTCGCTCCAGTGATTATTGATTCGAAATTTGAAAGAAGAAGACATTGCAAAACAATCTCACGCTAATATCAAACATAATACTTGTATCTAAGTGATATATATTATCAAATACATAGTATTTGTTATGTAATAACACTTCACGTACGTCTAAACTAATAAAATATTACACCTTATATCAAAAACCTTGTAACCTAGATATCTAATTACATATTTTATACAATCATTGTGTAAGGGCTCTCGTTTGCTCATTCCGTGTATCGTTTCTAAATATACCTAACGGTCATTGAACGCTCGCCTAAATAATATAGATAAAATATGAATGTAAACTTGTTTGTAGCTAAAAAAAAAATGTGGGAATTTTATTTTGCTCCTTTTATATATATTTTCAGCATACTACTAATACTTGTACTAGGCATGTTGAATATTATTGTAAAGGACAAAAGTGAACCACCCGTCATCGTTCATCATATTATATAAAAAAATCATATACAAATTTGGATCTACCTTCGACATTAATTTAAAATGTATAAAAATATATTTTTATAAGTTTACATAACTCTGCTTTTTGTGGAAATAAATATATTATTCGTTTTCGTTTACATTTATCCCTTTATTAACAAATAACGGTACAATATTTTTTATCTGTGTCTGATGCCTTTATTGAACAGATAATATGTAATAGATACAGACTATAATTTATTTGCTTTGTTTTATTTACGCAATTATATTAGATTAAAGTTGCGCATAAAATGAGACGAGCAATGCGCATGTCTGGCGACCGTCAACACTATGGAATGTTCGTGAAGCCTGACCTGACGTCAATTACGTCACAACATCCAAAGCCTGCTATACAACTTAGCTCTGTATACTCTGTGGGACCGCTGTATAAAAAAAACTATGATTAATTTGCATACATTTGTAGACGTCGAGACTCCATGACAAGCTTGTCAGCTTCTTTTGTTTTTTGCGACAGTTGGGCTATCTTTGTAGTTTAGATTTCTTATCGCATCGTCTTATTTGCTTCGACATCTTGCAAAATGCATTCTAAGAAACAGTGGATGATGGTTTGATAGAGCCGTCGTTAGCGTCAACTCGCACCTTTTTCCGCAATGTACGAACTTTCAGATTATGATAAAGCATAACATTGTTCAATAGTATCCAGTTGCTTACGTGAAAGGCAAATATACGTCCGATTGCCAAACATCTGATCTTTATTAATAGAAGAAGCGTAGATGAAAATTTTACGTCAATGACAACGTTGCTAATTATATCTGCCTTATAAAATGTTATACTACTATATACCTTACTGTGTTGCATGGTGCCAGATCCTTTTCTTATAAAATAAATAGATATAAGTACATATCATCGTTGCTGGTACTTCAACTACGCATTTGAACATAATCGACACAGTACACTGTGTTCAAATCAATGAACACAGTGTCTATTCAACTCGTACAGCAGTCGAGGACTCGTATCGCATGCAACGCATTGCGCAAAGAAGCTAACGAAGGCCAGTATACGGAAATTTTGCTGGCACAAATTGTTGCTAATTTTTATAGACGCATTCCACCTAGAGGTTTGAAAGCGAGAATTTTAATAGTAGTTGCCTAATTTTTTCCTCGTACACTTGACATTGGTGCACTTCGTGAGTCGTAACCTATTTCGCAAAGAAACAACTTCAGAATGGACAATAGCGATTGAATAATTGTACCTACTTGTTTGATTGAAACATCCTTGTAAATAAATTACTGAAATAAACTAACTTGTAAGTTATTCGTATGGTATGTTTTGATATTTTTGGGATTACGACCATATTATGAAATGATGATAATGATCTTATATAACTTAGTAAAAATAAACATTCATATACCTACTTATAATGTTTTTTGTCATTACTTTTGATTGATATCAAAGGTTGTATTATGATAAATTTATAACTGGCTTAGAAAGTCAGCAAATATAGATCGTTTGTAGGCTAAGGACGTGCCTACATCGCCTTCTGAGGCATCGCTACACAGTTAGTAATCGGAAACGTGCGAACTAAATTAAAAGGAAATCTCTGTTGGTTCATAATAAATTGTAATAAAAATACTTATATTTTTCTGACAATCTGAGTAAAAAGATTTATGTTTATCTTTTTCTTTTTCAAATTATTCGAACTTGTGGCTATTTTCTTAATGACTGTCATTAAAATGTTATAAATGCTTCCGTAATATGAAGAATAAAAGTAACATTGACAAAGGTTCTTGCAACTACACCTTAGTTACAAGAACTTTAGTCAATGTTACTACTGCATAATTGACTTAAGCAAGTGTTTGAACTTGTACTGTATGAAAGTTAAAAAAACAATTAATTTATATAAGTATTTACTAACTAGCTACCTGGCTTTGCACGGGTAGAATAAGGAATAACATAAAACTTATATATCGTACACGCGGCGCACGTCAGTTTAGTCGGCATGACCTTAATCTTAATCAATTTAACACCGAAACCATCCTAATATTTACTCCATTTGAGAAAACCGTATGAAAACCGTTTTAGTTTTTGGGTATATCGCATATGTAATGATTAAAAATCCAAAAGTAGAAGAATCTAAATTTATAAAGTGAAAATGCCCTTTTTTTAATATTGACGATTAATTCCCATATACTTCGTTTGAATAGATGATTCGCAGAAGCGCAAACAAACTCCTGAGTGAGAACCCAAATATTATGATGTGTCAAACTACGCACGTACAATTTATTGAACTATTGTTTACATTCCTTCTGTATTCTTTGACGTAAACGCTATTTACCAGGACTGGAGGCCAATTCTACTAACATAACTGTCACATTATCGGAATCGAATCGAAATAAAATTATTCCCTATTTCACTAATACAACGATACAAGTGCGATGCGATTTGTCCTTTGATGAAACGTCAAAAGTTGACATTTTGACATGTTTTTTGGCTTTTGTATAGTAACAACATACTGATTTGGTTTTATGAGGAATAGTCGAAGATGGATCGGAATCGAATCGAGAACGTTAATAAACGTCTTACATTTATGTATTAGTGGAATTGGCCTTCTGTGCATCGATATGTACAGCATCGGTTCGTAAATACGTCGAGCCTCCTCGAGCATAACCTTTAAAAACCTTTTGACGCTCGGTGATAACATTGCGTCAGATTTATCGCAAATGCAATGTTTGATTACAATAATATTATTGTTGTTATCGATTGAATCAGCTTGTTGCTATCGCAATTAATATTCTAATATTAAAGTTATGACGTCGATAATTTAATAAAACGATGTTGTTGTTGAGTGAGATTAAAGAAATAAAAATATTAAGTCACATGTAAATTGATCATACCCACGCCATTGCGGTTTGTAAGGATGAATAAGATTCATCCCTTTGGTTTTCCTTTCAGATTATTTCACACAATTATGTATGGCGAGGAAAATATATGATTAATGGACGTGTCAATTATTTTGTGAAAAACCCTATAATGTTTAATGCATTCACGTGTGAATCAACGCGTTAAAGACGCGAGGAAAAATAGCTTTGCACTTGTTCTGATGAGGTTTCATGTCGTAATATTATGACATCAGTTCATTCAACGAGGTTAATGGTGTATTACCTTCATTATGTAGGCTACACGAAGAATATTGCAGACTAGATAAGTTTATATTCAAATAATTGATTTTGCAGTTTGTACATCTTCCAAGTAGGAATATTTTTTCGGTGTTTCGAGTAATATCGTATTTCCGACATTTAATAATATAGACGAAATATGTCGATGTAGGTTAAATGAGTAGTCTTGACCCATTTAGAAATGAGCAGTAAGTTTTTTTCCCGGTAAGACAAAATTGAGCGAATTGTATTGGTAGTTGGTACCGTGCCAATATTGTCTAGTGTCAGATGTGATGAAATATTATTTACTTTTTTTAATTAATATTATCTGTGAAATTTAAGACGATCCAATTTAGTTATAGATTAGGCTAATGCCTACTACTGTATTATTTTATACAGTTTTTAAAGTAATAAATATATTTTTATGTAATTAATAATTATTATTGTATGAGATTATTGTTAATAGAAAATTAGGTATAATTTTGACTAGTCTTAATTATTAATAATAAGTGCTAATTTTTTTATGTAGGTTTCTATATATATATGTGAAATTACCCTACCCTACCTACTACCTAACCTACCTACCTACTTATGTTTTGTAATTATATACAAACAAAGAAAATGTATAAACAAGCAAAACATATTATCATCATATATGAATGATAACCGTTATTTAAATAAATATATTTTCATCTATAAGGACATCATTATAAAGAAAAAAAATTCCATCCAATATTTTCAAGTTATTTTGTGATACTGACATTCATGATTCTTGATATAAACATTTTATTTTAGAGTATCTCAACATCATCATCATCAACCTTTGTCGTCCACTGTTGGATATAGCCTCTCCAATGGCACGCCACTGAGCTCGATCGCTCAATCTCTCAACTTTGCGTATATCGTCACTCCACCTAGCCTGAGGGCGTCCTGAACACGTCTACAGACTACACCAACGGTTGTCGGTTCTGCGACAAAAGTGCCAGCCCACTGCCACTTCAACTTGCTAATCCTTTGAGCTATGTCGATAACTTTGCTTCTATGTCGGATCACCGCATTTGGGATTCGATCCTTCAGAGAAACTCCGAGCATAGCCCTCTCCATAGCTCGCTGAGCGATCTGAAAATGGTGGACCAAACGCACTGTCCGTGTCCACGTTCGTAGGTCATAACTGGTAGGACGCACTCGTTGAAGACTTTTGCCTTCAAACATTGCGGTATCCGTGACGAAAAGACTTGACCAAGTTTCCTATACGCTGCCCAGCCCAGCTGTACTCTTCTGCGTGCCTCTTTCTCGAAGTTGTTTCGACATAACTGCAAAGTTTGCCCTTGGTACACATATTCCTAAACAACTTTGAGAGGAACTCCGTTAAGAACTATTAGTTTCGGATCGACGTGTCCATTGAACAGAGTATCTACCTAATGTTAATTATTATATTATTATACTAGCTGTGCCCCGCGGTTTCACCCACGATTATTAATCAAAATATAATAAATAAAAATCAGCCTAGAACCATCCTTGATAAAAGGCTTGACTATACAACACAAAAATATTTATTAAATTCAACCAGTAGTTCCTGAGTTTAGCCGGATCAAACAAACAAACTCTTAAGCTTTATATATTAGTAGGTATAAATGTTAATTATTATTATATGATTTATACAAAACCTGAAAAACATAAAACTATTCCCTAATCACGAATAATATTCGCGATCAAATTCATTAGTATCCACAAAAGGTGCTTGTCAACTGCTTAGCATCATATTTTATGCTATTTGGGTTTCGCCACCCAGTGTTCGAGGGAGTTATAAGAATCCAACAATCATTACCCAAGGGGAAAAAATTTCGTCCTATGCATTTGTAATTTTCGCTTTTACGTACATAACATATTTAGATGTAAAGTAGATTTTAGTAGAATAGTGCCACTTAACAATATTCTACATATTGAAATTTAAACTATTGTTAGAAAGGTTGAACTATGGGTGTATTAAAAGCCGAATAAGAGTATATTTTTTAAGCGTTTCAATTAATCTTGCAAGAGACGTAAGCACGCAAACGACGTCACTAATGGTTAAGCAGAAAGCATTCCTTAAAAGAGGTTACCGTCAGGGATGTCTGTGTCACCGTTTTGTTTGACACTCTTATCCCGAAATGCGAGCGCAGGCGAATTATGCATTTAAATCTTTCATAAACAATGTTATAATCTCAAGTGTCACTTAACGTTTTATTGCGATTTTATCACACGATATAATGTATAGCTCTTAAAAAGTATCAAAATGTAAATAAGATATGGAAAAGTATTACATGTTATAAAAAATACATGTAATAATCTTCGATCAACGACACTACTAGACAACGCGTCACGAACAAAAACAATACTCAAATGTGGCAGTTGTGGCACCGACCATAAAATGAAGAAAACGATTTAAAGGTTTAATTTTTAACCTAAACTATGCCTTGTTCCCGAGTGCGGTTTAGATTGTATTGGCATTCACTTGCGATCTTACGCCCTGAATGACAGAAAGGCATAGGAAATGTACAATAACGGTTGTTCCACATACAGCCTTATTTCCTTAGCGATAAGTTATGATAGGACCATACTAATTTGAAATAACCTCACAAACATCATTGTGTTCTTACTTTTCGGGCCGTTTTTGAAGCGCTTACCGCTAATCTAGTACATTAAGTATTGATCGAAGGTGTATTCAGTTTATTTTTTCTTTATCTAAGCAGTGAGGTATGTGTACACTTAGGCAACCACGGATTACTGCCTAGACTTACACCGGGCGAGGGGCCTCAGCCTCACCCAGCCAAAACTGATATCATTTTACTCTAATCGCTACTTAACCTGTACCTTGAATCTCTGGGTCGGGATCTAGAATTAGGGTTATTATTGAACCATAGTCAACGTTAGGCTAACCAAGGCCCGTAGCCCATATGATGGCCATTTATTGTTTAGAATTGGATAACAAGTTTTAGTCTGATAATCAATGTATATGCAATGTGATGTATTTTGATATTTGAAAGTTCGAAAGGCGGTCATTTATCGACAATCCTATTGCCGTACACATATTCACATCGCAAAATTGACCAAATCAGGGCTTTAGAAACCCTATAAATGGCCTGATGATTTTGTAGTTGGCAAATGTAAAAAAATGGAAGTACAGTGCATGACAGAATTATTTTTCATAATCGATATAGTCACACTTTAAACTGCGTTTAAAACGGATACTTTAAATTACTTTGTGGGAAAGTTAAATACTTCATTTAAATTGATCGAAAATTTTGATTCAATCATTTTACACAGGGGGAGGAGGCAGACGATAATGCTCAACCCTGTCACATAAACATTGATCTGCATCAATGATCAGTGCAGTGCGCGTATTGTATATTATATCCGATCGGAAAGATATGTTTCGATACTAAGCTATGATAAATTTATGACGGCAGTCATAAGTACAGTAGATTAGACACGTCGTATTATCTCTTAAAAACACGATTATAAAATTTTCAATACATCTACATACAGAAAGAAAAAAATATATAAAGAATTATGCTCAACCTTAAAATAAAGCCGAGATGGCCCAGTGGTAAGAACGCGTGAATCTTAACAGACGATCGTGGGTTCAAACCCGGGCAAGCACCATTAAATTTCATGTGCGTAAATTGTGACGTAGAAGGAAAACATCGTAAGGAAACCTACATGTGTCAAATTTCATTGAAATCCTGTCACATGTGTAATCCACCAACCCGTATTGGAGCAGCGTGGTGGAATAAGCTCCAAACCTTCTCGTTACAAAGAGAAGAGACCTAAGCCCAGCAGTGGGACATTCACAGGCTGTTTCTTGTTACTTTTAAAATAAATACGAATAATATTAATATAATATAATTATGGATGCACTTCCTATTAGCCCATATCTCCGATCGATGCGAGTTTTAGTATTCATATGGTTATCGATGCGCTGATAACGGACAGATTTTGAAATACCCGCAAATTTAATTTTCAAGGTCAAATCTTTTTTTAAATGCTATGTTTATAAATATACCTAATAGTAATTTTGCGTTTATAACTTTAAATATTCCTGTTAGACAAAAATATTTCCAACGAAAGTTGTAATAAAAATATTGACATTTCATCAATTTGATTTTCGTGTAGACAACTTAACTAGAAGAAATAAATAACTCAGAATGTAATGCTCAGCCGCCAAATCCTACAACAGATTACTTAAGAACTTAAAATTCACATAGAACTTGAAAATAGCTAAATGTTTTATATAGATATAAGAATCTGGTAGTTTCATAACGATATATTCTGAGCAGCAATAGTTTTTCTTATGTTTATATTTGATTTACCTTTAATAATTACACTAAGGGATATAGAATCGATAAATAACAAATACTTAGCCAAATAATTAATATAGCCTTCTGCGGAATACCAGTTTGCGAAGGATATCACGCGACGACTTTGCCACGACGTCAATTATTTCGTTCTTTTCACGGTTGACAGGTTTCTTAGAATATATTGGTCTTTAATGAATATAATATGTGATATATTTGTGGCAAAAATATTGTATTGAAAAGATAACATGTATACATATATAATTAAGTTCAATTAGAAGTGATTTCATTTATGCCAAAGTGCAGACCAGTAACAATAAATATTTAATAATATGACTAACAAATTATGCCAATTTCTCAACTAATATATAATGTTTATTTATAAAAACAATTCATGTCCAGAAATTGAACTTTGTTTATATGGTTTGAAATACCAAAAAACATTTATCATGTAAGAATTTTAAGTTTAATAAGAATAATTAGAATAATTATTTCATTGACCCCTAATAATAATAATGTTGTCAGAAATGAAACTAAAGAATAATGAAAATTAAATTTATTTAAATAACCACATAACTTAATAAAGAGATTCACCAGCACGCCCAGCCCTATAACCTATATTTACAGTGCGGGCTACTTATTCTATATGTACAAGCGTGTGGGACAGGCCTTGATCACAGGATTATTGTAACAAATTACACGGGTGCACCAACTTCTTCCTGATAAGATCTCGTGAGATGTGCAGCGGCAGAAGTAAGTTGGCGGAGACACCGACGAAGCCCACGGAGGTGACGTCTGCAAGTCGCAGCAGTGCGAGCTGCAGACTCCCTGTCATCCTCACCGTCGATACCAGAATCTCCAGCAGCACTGGATGCATCGCTTTCAGTGTCGCTCATGTCGGATATGCGTCTCCCGCGTGCTACATGTTCCTCTGCATCGCCTGCCCACAGCAATTCAGTCTTAAGATCATTCAGCATTGCGAATAGGCTGAATGGGTCGTCGTCTCCTTCTTGTGGCAAATTCATAAGCCGACTGGGAACCAGTACAGTCTCATCCATGGTATTGACCATTTTCACGAATTTTTCCATGTCGTTCAATACGCTCTGCTTTGAAAATTCAGTGTTGTCATTTCTAGCTATCTTCCTTAAAGTGTTTCTGTAACAATGAAAATAAAAAAAATCAGCATTTATAAATAAAAGTTAATATTATATAGCACTTAACTATAGATGAACAGTAAGAAATGAAGGTGATGTTAATTTATAAATATACAGTGCATTTCTCACTTTGGATGTCAGCGAATAGCTTACTAATGATTAAAAGTAAAATCGGTATTAGTTAAAACTATTAAACTTAGTAATACAATTTTATACTTATTTGTAAGGCTATGTATTTAGAATAAATTATTATTATCTTATTCATAATCAATATGAAAACACTTAAGTTATGATTATTATATAGTTAAATACCTATATAAAAAAAAATTTGCTAACCATTCAATTGTTACAATGCAAATTGTAAATATTAAGAAATATATCTGCTTCAGGTAGTTATCTATAAGGTATTTGATTATGTCACACAATAATGCCACAAAAGAATTGCAAAAACAGATTATTGTTCTATTATATCATTGTATGTATATTAGTTTCTACCTTATTAGAACAACACATTCGCTTAGAAAACAAATCTAAAGTACATATAATAAGACTAAATATATATATATTGAATGTTAACAATAAGAAACAAAATTTTACTTCCTTTATTATAACAATTAATCTTGACAATGTTTATGTAACCTCAAAAAAGAAAAAAAAAGATTACTTGTCTGTTTTTTTTTTGAGACATCACGTGAACAATGTAACAAAGCTGTATTAGAAGAAAAAACAGAATTTTTATTCAATTATCTAGTTTATATAGAACCTAATATTTACGGTCTCAATTAAGATATTATATTGATATTGACTGATAGTAACCAATTTCAATGCTTCATTTCAAATAGTATTAAGTCATAGTGATGCTGAAGTTATGAATTAGATGCATACCCTCAAACTATTGTTATCAAGTCAAGGTATCTAACACTTCTTTTTATTTATAATTTAAAATTAATTAAATGTAAATCTATGCAAATTGCAGTTAGAATGCATGAGGTGATTTTTAAATAGGAATGCTTTATTTTTAACAGTGTCTTAAGTTTTTATTCATAACTTAGGGGAGAAGGGATGTTATTTGAAATTCGGATTATATGTATATACCTATATAGCTAAAGGTGTTTTATGTTAATTGAATTAACAAATGTTAATTGTTATGTTTTTGGGTCAAGTATAATGGAAATAATGTTTATTTATTAAATTAAGTTACATAAACTAACACCAATCATTTTGTCTCCACTTAATTATTGATTTAAGTTGACTATTGGTTTCCTGTCACCAAATTATGTATGCTACTAAAGTTTACAATATACATGAATACCCATGTTTAATGATTATGCAAGCTATAAAATTCTAATGCAAATAAAAAAATCTATCTCAACTTTGAAATGACTCAGCCACATTGCGCACGCCCACTAGGACCCATAATGCAGGTTAACCTCGTTGTCAAAACTTTTGAAAAAAACTCACGATATACGATTGTTATTCCGTAATATTAAGCTACAAAAACCTTCAAAAATGTATATTCAGCTTAAATTTATGTTTTAACCAAATGTGAAAGGAATGTTAAGATTTCATCACGATCGATTAACCTTTCTTTTCGTTACACCAATTTTTACACATTTATTTACAATATAAATGTTGTATGCAAGTACTATAGCATCATTTTACCACATCAGAAAGCATGGGGAAAGCTTGGAATCAAAATTGTTTGGACAGTTGGCTCAACGGCCACTTAATAATAATTTCTTTTCCGTACCTGCTGTTCTCCAGTTTAGTCGATAAATCTGTGTTGAAAGACATCTTCACGTATTATTTAATGATTTTAAATATCACTGAACACACACGCCCTAGATTTTGTCACTTAAATTGACGTTTGTAATACTAGCTTACGAAACGTCGCGAATATTTCACCGAGCGAGAACGACCGCACACAAGAATGCTGTTTAACGTTTGGCGAGAAGAGGGGAGCGTACTCGGGTTTTTATATGGCTGGATCATACGATGCGGGGGAAACGAACACAGAATTTGTTTTATCACTATGTTGTTGGATGTTTATTGAATTTTATTACCCTATTGGTTGTTAATATATTATACAAAATTATTGTATCGTTGTTTAATTTTGTGGAAGGCTTAAACTGTGACAAAAAAATAGTCAAAACAATGATGTTGATACAGAGGCGCGTCCCACCGGAGTCACACCACATACAGGCCTTGCGATTGGTTGCCTTAAATCGTTGTCTTCCTTCATTGGACAATTTAAAATTCGGATAGCGCGCTTTTATTTAAAAAAATAATATTAATTTTGGATATTATTTATACATAATATGGCGTATGAACATTAATATAATTAAGAATAATATAATTTTATTTAGTAATAAAATGTTTGTTAAGTAAACTTGACATATAGTTCTAATAATTTATTTATAATAAAAATTAAAACAGTAGTGTGTTTTTAAAAAAACAAAAATATATATAGTACATAATTAACTCGCTTAATGATTATATATTGGAATTTTAGTAAAGAGTATTCATATTTAATCTAATTATTAAAGAAATTTACAAAAGTACGCTAAATTTAGGACTTATTAGACAAAGTCCGGTTTAACATTCTAAAAGTTTTCTTTCAGAACGTAAAGGTGAAAGGTCATGAATTAAATTCCTGTGTCCATTGTATGTAAATATTAAATAGGCATTGATTATACGCATTCACGTAAGTATAAATTAATATTTGAATTAGTTTAATGGTAATTAAGTATTTATTGTTTATACTTTCATTTAACAATAAAATGCTTCACAAAATGATTTAATAATAATTAAACTTTATTAAAAAATGTTGAATAATTTATTATTTAACTTCTTTATTATGCTTATGTACAATATTAATATTTGTTTGTTATTTTTGTACCTATTTTTAAGAATCAAGGAAGTAAGTAATCATTTGACTCGATATCAATGCCGAAAATTATACATAGGTGATTAATGATTAATGATGCTGATTAACCTTTGCTTATTGAAGGAATAAAACTTCAAGAAACAACAAGTGTTAAAAAGATATATGTTTGTTTATGTTGCCAACATAAACACATATTTTTGCAATACGAAGCCTTTAAAAAATATATTTTTTTGGGAATTTATAAGATATTAGTTTATCTCTACAAATGTTATATAAATTAATTCGGTCTGTTACGCTTTCACTGTTAAGCCACTGAATTGATTTTTATGATATTAAGTACTAAGCAAACTTGAATTTTAAGAAAGGACATAGTATATATTACCTAATATGTACCTACTTGCCTCCCCCCGCCCCCTGTTCTTAACACGTTGGCGAAATCCAGTTGTATAATATGTCAGAAATCAAAAATCCTAAATAGAATATATTAGAGCTAAACTCTAGGAAGAGGCTTATTTTATTAGTCATATACATTAGGCAATCAACTAAAACAATAACAAAAAACATTATTGACGAACAAAAACTCAGCACGCTCCCCAATGAGCACTTTGGAAAATACGTTATTGGAAACCCCATACAGCTTAGAATGATTTTGCTAGGATTGTGAAGTATTATACTCTTTGGTTGGATTGTAAATAATTTGATGTAAATTAAAAACATACCCCTTGATATGATTTTTGTATCACTAGTGAGTTATTTATATATATTATGTAGATAGATCTTTGATTATTTTTAAATAAAATTAAATTCAGTTACAGCTAGTTGGGTTAAAGTTAAAAAAATAAATAATTAAATGAACAAATTAATTGAAATTATAAACAGTTAATCAGTTGGCACAGGTTAATTTTAAAGTTAATTATTTAAACCACTAATTACGATGGTGTAAACAATGCAGTATCATTGCATTGATACATAATTTACAAGAAGTTGATTTTAAACGTCATATGAACTCATAAGAAAGTGTGTGTTTTTAACCTTATGTAAAACAATATGTTGAGATTATTTTACATTAACTAAATCCAATCTTGTTATTGCCGAACTTGCTGATTAAGTGGTACCATTCCGAGGTAAATGATTCATTCTAATTTGGTCCGTTTATTAAGGAAGATTATAGGTTAATAATGGTAATAAATTTTTTTTTTCTTGTATGTTTGTGCTTTACGCGTTCGTAAGCCCTTCGTCCTCGCATTCCCCAAAGTATCCTGGCACAGGGAACAGGTTTTGTTATGTTAGTCTTTCAATGAAAAAAATATTTTTTTCACGCAGTGGAAATCTTCGGAAACTGAATATGAACACCTAAATTTATCGTTTAAGAAAAAATGACGGTTAAAATGTAAGAGGGGCCTTAAAGTTAAAGGGGATCCAGGTCCAGGGATACTTTAAACATTCCATTCAACCATACAAATCCGGGATGGGAAGTTGCGAAGGTGTGATATAATTTAAAGATCAATAATAAAGTCAATAGCTGTTTGCAGATCATATAAATGTTTTTCAACTGGTCTATAATGATAACGATACGTGTCCGATTCGATTCCGATCCGATGAATATTTTTTCCTTATTCCTAACCTAACCGATAATATATTAACAATATACCGTTGTGTTAAAAAATAAATAAAAATAAGAGCGTACTCTTTCCTCCAAGGCCGGCAACGCACCTGCAAGTCCTCGGATGTTGCAGGTGTCTTTGGGCGGTGGTAGTCACTTTCCATCAGGTGAGCCTCCTGCTCGTTTGCCTTCTCTTACATAAAAAAAAAACTTAATCGTTGACATTTTTGGCAATAGTCGACAATTATAATAAAGATTAGGCTCAAGCTTCGATTCGATTGCGATAAAGTAACAATTTGTTAGTAGAATTGGGCCCCTCTGGGATGCAAAAACGATGCATTGCTTAGCATCAATTACTATCGTTTTATTTACCTCTCATAAGTATTTGTTTATATAAATTTACAGTATAAGTTGTGCCTAACTTGTAAGAATTAATAATAAGTGACGACTAAGTATTTTATAGGATATATTAAGCCGAATTCTTTTTACGATGTCAAAGATGACAGAAATTATTTCCGTGATTCCGTGAGCATTATGTAAATAACATACATATTAACATAATAATGCAAAGATCAAAATCCTAAAATAAATAAAAATCAAATTGCAATACTCATCTACGTACATATTAAAATATTTAGTTGCTAAGAAGACATATGGTTATAATATATTTTTACATACAACTGTTATCTCGTTTAGATAAAGTTCGATTTACTTTATAGTATTTCGTCAGAAAACGACACGCCTACCAACGTCATGCCATACGTGTTTATAGTGATTATTGAATATTTCATTGCCTTCAAAAACATGTTTGTAGCGAGACCCAACGATCGTGAACTTAAACAACAGGAGATTTAAGTAAATACGTGTATGTGCGACATTATTATAATAACAATTACAAAATAATTTATTATCTGTTAAAGGAACTTAAATATTTATTTATGGAGGGTACTCTCCATATATTTATTAATAAAGATTTTAAAGGACTTCATAAATGTTTTCATACTGTATAAATATTTATTTTACATTTACTCTTATTTGTGTTTCTTAGTTACGGTTTAATTATCATAAAATATTTTGATTCTCGAAATAAAATCTAAAACGTCTAACAGCTCCCATGGTAAAATGAGGGAGGAACATATCGTAAGAGGGTTCGTATTTTTATTATAATACGTTGCATTAAAAACTGCAGAAACGGATTTAATGAGCATGTGGTGGTAGAATTTTTGCCACCATTCCACGCGGACACGATTTGTGTTATAGAAATTACTATTGATTACGATTTTGAGTATCTATTTCTTTTTTTTTTAATGTGTATACAATTTAAAAAGTTTTACTTAATCTTGAATGTAGTTAATTTAATATTTCCCTTGCTATTACGTCAATGAACATTACTTACTATTTAAGAGAATAATTTTATAAAATATGTTTATCCTGTTTTTCGAGTGAATAAGGAAATTGTTTAGTTTTACTCTCATCATAGGTATTTAGTATTTATTTTAATATTTTAGATCTATCGTGGCAGTTATTTTTCATTTTAAAAGCGAAATGACTATTGCTTTGGAAAACCATTATTTTAAATAATTGACTATAGAATTTTACCATAAAACATGTTTTAAAAATAATTTAGAGAGTACAATAGTCTTTAAATATATAATTTTTTAATACTACTTCCTTTGGTAACTCGTTTTCCGTTGTTGCCGCTCGCCTATGGAACTCTCTTCCAGATAATATTTTCCATAATAATGTTACAATAAGATCGTTTAAAATCAGAGTTAAGCAACACTTTCTTTCCACTTAAGTTTAATTTATTTTATATATATATATATATTTGTATCTATGTAAGTTGAATGTATATATATATATATTATAGATAATGGTATATATTAATATATTTATTTGTATTTAGTGTGTAATATATTCATTTATCGTTAAGTTTACTTGAATTCTATAATATAAAACTAATTGATATTGTACCTACACCATAAATATGTATTACAAATAATCTCCACTAGATTCAGGGTTTCTGGAAGAGATCTCTTGTTAGAGATAAGTTATCCCTTTGTACACATTTTTCATTTATATAATTTTCTGTATACTCTGTTGGTACATAAATAGATAAATAAATAAATAAATAATTAATATTTATTATATATTTTGTAGCTACGACTTCGTTTATGTGGAAAATGGGCATAAATTTATTTATTATATTTAGTAGGTTTCTTGTGATCCGAGTAACAATGAAAGAAAGATATACATACAGAAAATATAAATATGTAACTTTCAAATTTGTAATTTTGACCCTCGATCGGTAACAATATGACACGGCCTCATTACATGTAAGTATTTATTAGGCAAATATTAATATATTCTATTATTTTATATAACTAAATCGTTTTATTTGATTAAATGACTCGTATTGTTTTAAAAGGTCTTCATATAATTTGACTAATGAAAAATGTTGATATGTACCTACATCGAATTTTCATTATGTTTTATATGGCTTCTTAAGGGTGCGATTATTGTTAACGGAGCACTTATGCAGCTTATTGAAACTTTGTATTCAATTTATATTTATGAGCTGAATATAGTTGTTATTCTGTAATTAAACTTTTGCCAAATTATTTAGTTTATCATTAGAAATCATTGGAACGTAATAATGTGTTTAAAGAAAAATACAAAATAAAGGATAAAAGCTACCTTTGCCTGGTCAAACCAAAACAATGCCTTTTACAGTCAATAAGCGATTAAAGTAAGCAAAACAATAAATAGATTAGAGAATATAATTAGATAGGATTTAACAATTGAAGAAAGTGAACCTCTTGTCTCGCGGTGTATTTACAATGTATGAAACACTTATGTTTTGTTGTGAGTGTTTTTCTTGTGATTTGATTGTGAATCAATAATTCTAAGTAAGTGTAGCAAGTGGGAGTTATCACGATGTTTGCCAAATGAGCTTTCCATATTAGTCAGATTATGACTTTTCGGATTTGTGTCAAATTGTCCTTTAATGTGTCAGAAAGTTATTTTTAGCGTGCAATAATAAATTAAATTTTATAATAATTTATAGTAAATTTTATTAAAATGCAATGTTTATTTATTTTTGTTATTTTCTATTTTGATAATGTATGATTTATGTTCGTCTACATTTGTTTTCGTTCTAGAAACCAATTGTATGATCTTGAACTTATTTTAATTAAACATTTTCAATAAATACTTTAATACTTTATTTAGTTTTTCTGCTACCATAGTAGTGCTGAAATTGCGCTTAAATTATTGGTAAAACCTGTACATCCTGGTACCTGTTCCTTGTACCGGTTTACAGGTTTAAATTCATTTTAAATTTTGAACACCGGATTTTAACCAGTTATTTTTCGGTTATGTTCTCGAAGTGTTAAGACTTCAAAATTGTGAGTGAAAATATGTTTAGGCATATATACATAGTTACATAGAAACCAGGCCAATATGATTATTTTGTTTTTTTTTTAAAGTATTAATTGTTATTTTCTATAATTAGCCAAACTAATTAGTAAATACTTTCTTAGATTTACATACCAATGCTCAATTTACAGAAAATTTCAAATCTTGTAATTTATATAGTTTATATTTTATAAATTTCTGATGAAACACGCTCATAAGAAATTTCAGATAAGAAGAAATTTCTAAAATACAATATCATTGTTTTAAGATATAAGTAGTGCCATCTAGTATTATAATTAAAAAACTACAAATCTTTAGGCTTTATAATTATAATTATACATCTAAGCACCGTGGTTGGTGATTTAAGGGTTTCTTGTGCGTTAATTTTAATGCCATCTGTTGGAAAAATTGTTAAGCACAATGTTCCACGTTAAACAGTTTTATGAATAAGTATTTACATTCATTCATAGGTGGCGCTGTTTTATATGTAATGCTTAAATTAATTATTATGAGATGTCGCTACTAGATACAAAATTAAATTGTGGACCATGTATTATAAACATTAAGCAAGTGTTTATTTCTTTATATTTTTTTATTATTACGAAATGCTGCTAGCTTGCCACCTATTATTCTTGCCACCATTCCACGCGGTCACAATTTGTACAGATAACTATTTGTAGTTATTTAAGGCATAAGTATTTAAAAAGTAGTATTCAAAAGTAGATAAAGCATTAACTAATCATCTGTTAAATATTTAATAGTAAAAAAAAATAATATTGCATCGATTACTGAAAGCATATTATTGTAATCTCAAAAAAAACAAACATCCATTTAACTTTGTAATGTAATGAAACGTATTACAATGATTACTTATTTTTTTAATATAAATGATTAGGAAGACTTATTATAGGTTAGTAAGTTTCATTATTTCGAATTTATTTCCGGGTTTTTCTGATTGTAATTTCGAATTACCTATACAAAAAAATATTGAACAAAAATTTATTTTCAAGCAAACTCCTTTTTTAATCGTTTTGGGTATTTATTAGCTGAAGCAATCAAATTGATTGAGATTAAACAAGTAAAACAGAGCCAAAGTTTGCTGTCCGGCCGTGGAGGCGTGGAGAGCGCTCTCACGGTTTGCGGCCGCTAATCAAATTAAGCTCGGGATACCGCAGATAAAATAGTGCGGAGCAGGCGTTGCTAAATTAAACAATTATTTTTGTTAATTCATTTATTATTAATGATAAAAAAATAAAAAACGATATTTAGGTATATTAAAAAAATGTACCATTAAAATTCATTCTTGTTTATTATTTCTATAAACTAGTGAATGAATAGGATGATAGGACATTTACTTGGTGGTAGAGCTTTGTGCAAGCTCGTCTGGGTAGGTACCACCCACTCATCAGATATTCTACCGCAAAACAGCAGTACTTGTTATTGCTGTGTTCTGGTTTGAAGGGTGAGTGAGCCAGTGTAATTACAGGCACAAGGGACATAACATCTTAGTTCCCAAGGTTGGTGGCGCATTGGCGATGTAAGAGATGGTTTACAGCTCTTACAACGCCAATGTCTATGGGCGTTGGTGACCACTTACCATCAGGTGGCCCATATGCTCGTCCGCCTCCCTATGCAATAAAAAAAAAAAAAAACATTAATTAATGAATATAATTACATTTAAAAGAAGATAGCATTAGCTTCATACAAAAATGTACATTCAATAATTCAAACATTCCTTATATTTCTTTAAGTATGTATGAGAACAGATGTTTCTAATGTGTTCATTTTCTGAAATTGCTTCACTACATTGAAAAACCACTGAATTTTTTTTTGAGAAAATTTAAAACTTATAAAAAGGTATATAAAATATGAAAGTAAATTATAAAAGTAAAGTATTCGTTGATGTGTGCGTGTGTCCTGGAATTTGGATTTAGTTTTAATTAATCTATTTGAAGAAAGTACGAAATTAAGCTCGTTTATGATATTTTCTTAATTATAAGTTTAGTCAACGAACGTTATTTTTCATCCTCAATGAATATACTAAAAGTAATTATAATATAATTTACATCGATTTAAAGGTTTCCATTGATTAATTATATTGAATTTTCGATGTTAAAGATAATTACTTCGAAACGTGTACCTATTTAAGTAACAGCGGGGAAAAAATAAACAATATCAAATATGTAGGTAATCTCAAGAACAACGTCTACAAAATCGAATGAAGTACTATTTTTTAAATAATAGATAGGAGAACGAGCACATGGGCCTACTGATGGTAAGTGGTCACCAACGCCCATAGACTTTGGCAACCATTTCTTACATCACCAATGCGCCACCAACCTTGTCAACTAAGATGTTATGTTCTTTGTACCTGTAGTAACACTGGCTTGCTCATCCTTCAAACCCAAATTGCTGTTTTGCGGTGGAATATCTGATGAATGGGTGGTACCTACCCGGACGAGCTTGCGCAAAGCTCTACTACCAGTATGACTTATATAATATGTGCACATATTACAGATATATAACGTTTTTATTTTGTGTCATTAGTCATATTTTTATGAGATTATCTGTTTTTTTTTTTAAATTATAAATAAAATCGTTTCCATAATAACTTACCCATCGGATATTCAGGCGATTTCACTAGGGCGGGATATGAACGAGTGTGCAAACAGGCGGAACGTTTGCGCGCTTTGATTCGTCACGAGAGCCATCGCCTCAAATATATCACTTTAATTATTCTGAACAAATAATTTGGAAGTATTTGTATATAAATTTTTTTTCATTAATTAATGAATAATTCAAAGTATGCGAAATGAAAATGTATCTCATACGTTATATCTTTAGAACATCGTTTTAATATCAGTCACAAGGTTTATGTACTACATCAAGTATTATGTTACGTATATATGTTAACATACCAAATACAATGTTAAGATACTATTAGTATTCTATATATATATATATATATATATATATATATATATATATATATATATATATATTTTAAATATGTCGGTTTACTGCCATATGCCATTGGCCACCTGATAGTGATCACCGACCATACACATTGGTACTATACTATAAGAAATATTATCGCCACCAACTGTGGGAACAAAGACGCTATGTCCCTTTCCTGTAGTTACTGGCTCACTCACCAATTCAACAAACGAAACACATTAATACTAAGTACTGCTGTTTGGCGCGAGATTATGTGACGAGTGAGTTGGCAATGAGATTTGTTCAATATTCCATGCATGCGTTTCTTGCTAACTCTGCCATATAAATGTGAACAAGTTTGTCAATCATCGATGGGTAATGGATATATTACGGGGGGAAAAGAAAAGGAAAAACTAGAGAGACAGAGAGTCATATGTCCGTCTTTCTTAGTACTAAGGGGTGCCAATGTATCAAATATAGTATAGTTTATGTCAACTTTCATAAAAAATGCAAATTTTAGACAGGTGGCAGGATTTTGTATAGATTCCTCAAGATGAGTTAGATACCTGAATATATTTTCATACAAGCTGTATAATTATATAATTTCGCACAATCACTTAGTGGAACCAGCTTTCGCCGGCGACTTTTCCGAACCGATTTGACATAAAAACCTTCAAGAAGAGAGCGTACTCTTTCCTCCAAGGCCGGCAACGCACCTTCAAGTTCTCGGATGTTGCAGGTGCCCATGGGCGGTGGTAGTCACATTCCATCACGTGAGCCTCCTGCTCGTTTGCCCTTACATAAAAAAAAAGCTGTATAGTATAGAGCCTTAAATATCAATATTATTCATAAACGTACCAATACATAATGATAACACAAATATTATCCAAGCAGTTAACCGAACGAGAGCCAAACCTTTAACACTCCAAGTATTTATCTCCGGCAATATTATCTGAATGGGACGGAATAATAACAGCGTAAATTAATTATAACCGTCGCCGTTCGAGGGCACAATATCGGAGCACCATAATACGGGCCTTAAATTTCCTAAACCTAGCTAAAATGAAATCGCCTTCAAGAAAAAGGGGTTTGTGTTTTAATGCCCATCAGAAAATAAATGCTCGGGGACAATAATGTGGGATTCGTTGGCAGATATAAATTCCGAATAAAAATACTCTCTGTCGAGTTGAATGGGTATTTCCTAGTGTTGTAGCTACTTCTATGACGTTATGTAATAGAAATTGTCGATTGAATATTGTGTACTTATTTAAAAATTTGTAATAATGTATTTATAAAAATACGTTTGTATTTTTAAGTAGGCTTACGATGAATATCATTAAAAATGCTTTTGTTTAGACTACGTTTTATAAACCCGCTTAATGATGATAATTAATATTAGTTATTCAAAATAAGTTCTATTTAATATATCAATCAATCAATATATTAAATATATATATATATAATCTCCTTAGTATATGTATATATATATATATATATTTTCAAAACTCTTGACGTCGTAGAGTCCAGATAACTCACGTTCACTTGGCTGAGGAGATTTTAGTTTTCTTCATGGGATTTTGGATCCATCTGGCCTGGATTATATTTGGCCATTTTTTCTATAATCCGGTCATCTCTATTATGGATCTTCATTTTGGTTGTAGGTTTTAATCCAGAATCTCCTTAATATAAATATATATATAAATATATTATAGAAAAAATGGCCATGGGACTCTACGCCGTCAAGAGTTTTGAATCCTGAAACGTAAATTGTGATGCCGGCAAGAAACACGTAGACACATTAAAATAACGTTAATATAAATGAAGACAAGACACATGTATGTGCAGATAGAAATAAATGAAGAAATAAATAACATCGATATTTTTATGAACACGTCACATCCCTAAGCGACGACCGCCATCGAAAGAGTTGCGAGCAACGTAAACGTTAAGACTGGATGAACAAATAAATGAACCGACCGATCGATACAAAAGATCTTAATGCTAAGAAAAGCGTCCGACATTGTTACTGCGCTTTGTTTTTTACGAGCGAAATGTTGCTTTTTATTTTAATAGACAATTATAAATGTATTGTTTATGTAAATTATAATGCGAAATAAAGCATTGGGATGAATGTGTGCTATGAATATAAGTAACCCCTAAATGTACCACTTCTGGTTACATGAATCACCACGTTTTTCTCATCGAATATCACGATATGAATTATAAGCACAAAATTATGCATAATAAATATATGAAGACATAATAATATTCACTTTATGAAAGTGTTTTTAAATATAGAACAGCTGTATGTGTTGTGAATTGTGTAAATATTCTACATAATACGTTTCAATATGATATAAAATGAAAGGATATATTTAAAAAATGATTTCTTAATATATAATAATCAATAATAAATAAGTATATGTACTTATGTCGGCATTTTTGTACTTTCCTTTGTCATCATTGTACGTGATTAAAGAATAAAAAGGTAAAATTGAAATATGTAACATTATATAAACTAGTAGAGTTACGCTGGCGTCCGTCCGTCTGGGCCCGCTCTGTACATAAGAAGAGCACTGCTATGTACCAATATAATACCTTTGTACCTAATCTTTAAACGAAAGAACAATTTAATTCGAACCAAACAACGTTTGTTGACACAGCTAAGTAACCACGCGACGTCTCGCTTCATTTGCATTTCTCTTAATCTACGTTATGAATAAAGAAAAATCGCTGAGATGTTTTAAAGCGTTCGCTTAAGCGTCCGCCTAATGAAGAGCGCCATAGGGATTACCGGCCACCCGCGCACTTTCGCGACATTACACTTTTAATTTGAACGAATCTTATTATTTTCTTTTGTTGATTTAAGCCCTCGTACCAGGAGACGGGTCGAGACGTGACCTGCAGTGGAAAAATGCGATTGCCATCTAAAGCCAACCGTTTAAATGAACGAGATTGGAGCTTAAAAAGTATAATGGACGAGGGGGTAGGGGGCGGCGATCCCGGGGGCGCAAGATGGCCGATTTGCGATTGAGATGAGACCCCCGCCTTCTCCGCTAAGATCAAGCAATATAATTAAGTCCGCTTATACTTCTATCTACATATTGGCTCAATTATCATTCAAGGAGATAGCTATGCGTATATCGATATCGTAGTCGTTCTATAGCCTATCGATTGATATTAATAATGGCAACGATGCATCTTGATGACGCGTTCGTAAAATTGAAACCAATTGATGAAATAAAAGATAACTGAACCGCACACATTAACCGATCTACGTGTATTCTAGGGGGACCGTGTGGTGTGGTTTGACTATCAATAAGAATGTATAATGCTTCAATGTTGAAAGTATTTTAATTTTGATTTTCTGATATGTGTGAACTAAAATCTGTATATGTAAGCAACTACGAATGATATTTGCAGACGTTTCCTTTGTATCTGGTTCCAATTTAGCAATTGGTTTTTAATCAACAAACATCGAGCTTCAGCTAACACTTGGTATTACAGGTAAACTCAATTTAGTACACAATATTGTATTCCATGTCAGTGTTAAAGTTTCTTTAAACATCCTTTCTTGTATAAATTAAAACATAGTTCAGCTGGGGTCGGGTCTCCTAGTACGTCTGCGCTAGAGAGCTCTGTTCTGACTTGTCTGTGAACGCAGATTCTCTCTCTGCGCCTCTTTTTGCATGTTTGACCACCAGGTTGTGTTCGGTCGGCCTCTTCCCCGCTGTCGGTCTGGGATATTTAAAGCTTTCTTAATGGGATGATCATCGTTACATCTCAGGATGTGGCCGTACTAGCGCAGTCGATACTCCTTCAATCTTTCAACAATTGGTGTTATCTTGAACTATCACCTGACATATAGTTAGTATATTTCTAAACTTGAAATGACGATGCGTCCTTTGCTGACTGATTTCGTCCATTGCGGAGAATTTAAGTGACAATAACTTAAGTGAGCTTAGCCAGCACTGCTATTCTGCAAGAACGGACGTCATTATTCACTCGTGAAATGTTGACAACCCTCTTATGGTGATATACTAATTTGATGCGTCTTCTTGATGTATATATTTATATATACGTAGTTTCTATATGTTTATAATATGTATACTTATTCAAATTTTCACAATCTTCGATTAGGACACACGTCTTCCGACCACTGGGTCATTACGTTTTATTTAATCAATTTTACGTCTACAGTAATAACAATTAATTCGTAAGGTCACCTGTGTAACCTTTACAAATTTAAAATAAATAATTAAATTAATTAAATAATTAATAGGAGAGATAAATTCCTCATAAATTTGCTATTTTAAAACTAATAATTATGCGTTAATTTGTTTTTCAATTTTATAATAATATCAGATGTATTAATGATTTCGACGAATAAAATATAAAGTTAAATATGTTCATTAGTTTAAAATTGAGTGTAAATTTTAAAACATTTCTAATTCATTATTAATAATCATTTGTTGATATTTCTGAAGAAAAGTGAGATTTTATACTGTCACTACTACTTTTGTTGATAATTTAACTTTTTCTGGACTTTGTTACAGGCTCTGGACCACAGCTCATCCTTCAAAAACGTTGAACCCAGTCAATCGTGGAGACGAACTAAACGAAAGCTTTCCTTTGAACAGTCGCAGAATAAGGAAAAGTTGAGAAGTATCCAGGGGGACGCGACCACAACCCCACCTGGTTCTCAAAAAATATCGCATAAACGAGCAGAAGGGCCCGCCTCCTCAGCCGCGAAATTTCAGCCATACTTCCAAACCTATAATCCCTCATAATCACCTTTACAAAGCAAAGATTAAAAACGATTCTCGCCCCACTCTCCCACCACCTCACTGCTTTTATATGCGAGACGGCGAAAAGTAAGATTAAATCATTATTTTTCTTAAGCTCCTCTCCGTTTTTTCTCCGCTCTAGTGGAAGTTTTTTGCTTGGACTTTTGATGCGGACGATCAAAGACTTGTGTTCAAATTTACATAACATTCTTAAATAAATTGCGGGGAGGTTGGGGTGGAGAAATTTAACACGAATCGCCCGGTGTATAAACTTATTAATGCGAATACCGCGATTGATGGTTAATGTACTATTAATTTATTCTGAGGATTACACGAATGTTAGCGCGAAACATCCACGCTTGTAGTCGCGTAGCAAAAATAAACAGGAGAGACGAATAATTTATAATTAAAAAGCTTTTATATTATTCGATCTTAGGATTTATGTCCTAATTATATTTTATACAGAGTAATATTTTATCAATACCTTAATTAATCAAGTTAAGAAACATTGGAGGCGACTGTGTTTATTAATACTGATATAATGACGTTTCTTAATTAATGAACAAATGTTCTTGGGTAATAATTTGTTTGTGAAGTATTGATTAAATGCGATTAGTATTTTTTTAATAATTGAACTTCAACTATTTAAAATTGCCTTTGTCTGTCAATAAATATAAGTCTCATAAATAATAAGGTTTATTACTCGATAATTTATTCTATTATTTATTATATATATAATATATCTGATAATAACATTTTTGAATTGTAATTTACAAAAGTTATAAGAAAATTTTAAAATTCGTATTCGGTTCGGATTTCATATTCTACCGAAAATAACCGACAAGACTCAGTCATCATTATTTACCGACAGTTAAATTACATAGGTATATTATATACAACTAATATTCTACATAGAAGTCTACAAATACCAATACTACAAACCAGACGCTTTTTATCTTTATTATATTTATTAAAAAGTCGTTAATTTTTTTGAAATCGGACATTAACCCGCTTTTAACTTTTACGAGCTTGTTTGTAACTTATCTTAACTTAAGCTGAACTTAGTATTTAGTTAAATCTAAGCCCCGCTAAGTTGTTTGTCTCAAGTGGTTGTTTGATTGTTTTAGGCGCAGGTAGCAAAGCCCGTGTGAAATATGTCGCTACTTACTTAAGCCGAGTTTACACACTTGAGCTTAAGTTTTACTACTTGGAAACGTATGTGTCGTGAACTATTTGGTACAGCGTTGAGCCGATGTCTTTCTCGTAAAATTCAATAAAACTTCATTGATAAGTTTATCGAGTGTATGTCCTCGTCCTTATTGTGTTTGATTAATGCTGTGTGTTTGAAATGTTGGAAAATGGTAACCAAATAGGATCTGGCCAGGTCTTCGATGCGAAGGTGAGATTGTGGTTTGTGTATGAGATTTAAGAAGTGCTTGTAAAAGCTTACTTGAATATAAGTTATTAAATAAAAAAAATTTTTTTTAAATGATTGCTTCAATTTCAAAACACTCGATGTATTTTATCAATTTTAAATGATGTAGTATTTTTTAGTATGTACGTTTTCGGTAGTAATTAGTTTATTATGAATTTGACTCATTGTATAAATCATTTATTAAAATTACACAATTTTAACGTATGATTTACGTAATGACTTTTAAAAATTAATATAATATTTCTTGCGAATTGATAATTGCAATGGTTCTGTGGCTTATGTTAAAAAAAAACGATATAAAAAAAGAACAATTTATTTGTGGCTTTAAGTTATATTTTCTTAATTTACTTCAGCCATTCTTTGTCTTGTATTGACTTAAAAATATTCACTCCAGGAAAGTAGTTATTGTATTATATTTACATTGAGGTACAATTTAATAAAAATCAATGCTCATCAAGTAAGAGAACCGTAGAACTTCTAGGAATACGATCGTTGAGCAAAACGAACCGTATTGATTTACACGGAGACGACACGAAGACAAAAAAAAACCGAGAATTCCTCTCGCATAAAACTTACCCCGTATCAGTCCCAGGGGAGTTTTAATTTACGAAGTTATGATCGTCAATTGCCAATAAGTAAACACTGGCAAAGTCGGAGTATTTAACTTAATTTTTGAGCTTCCAGCCAGGGTTAATTGGGATACCGGAATGTCGTTATAAAAGAAGCACTTAAAACGAACAACGGCACTCGACTGGCTCAAAATAAACTTATCTACGACGGGCAAGGGTTAAAATTATATGAAATGTACGTTCGGTAATACAGGTGGGCGCCACGAGGGTTGATAGATGATTCAATCAGGCGCTACTGTTCCGATAATAATGTTACTTAATACTTAATGAATTTTTGAATGCAGGATGCTGCCGTTTCGCGAGACGCTGACATGAAGGCACGTGACTTGGACTGGTAATAATAACATTAAGGATAATTTATTTATGTATTAAAATCCTGCACGTATTTACTAATAGATTAATTTTAAGCATATGTTAAAAATCATTAATAAATAAGTCATATTATACTATGTATTCAAGACAAGGACTAAATGATAAATGAGCTAGTGTGTGTTGATTTTGATACAGGATAAACAATTTAAATTGTTACATATGATAAAAAAGAGTAGAAATAAAAAACCCTTGTAGACTGAATAAAAAATTGTATATTTAGATTTGTGTATTTATTTTATTGTTATTTTAAAGTATAGTTCAAAATAAAAACATATTTCATAAACGTACATTTAAAACAATTAAAATTGATAAACGTCTTCTGCCGATTAATGAGGTTTTATATTGCCAAATTTTCATATAAAAAAATCTTTCATAACCATTAATAAGTATTATTAAAACTTAAAAAAGACGTTTAGAAATAAAATGAAAATTCACTATTGTTTGCTCAACAATGATTTCTTTTATTCGTTAAATATAATGCAAAATTCATTAAAAGTATACTTAGCGGAGACGTCAAAGAATTAACATAATAAATCTGCGGTCCCATCAATCAAGTGGGTCAGATGACTTCTTTTAAAGGGCTTCGTAAGCCCTCACTTTCATCTGTACTTTTCGAAAGTCGAAATAATTACATTGTCCTCAATATGAGTTAGGTTAGATTAGCTTTTGATATACTTTAAGTTTGCTTTTCATAGATGTTTGTTTCACTCTAACGCCATTGATTCGATTATTTTAAAATCGATTTACATTGAGGATTCTAGTAGATATACACAAAACACGACAGCTTGGAATGGCGGCAAGTATGCTAGCAACATTTTTAAATAAAATAATTTTAATTAAACGAATTAAAAACCTACATATGAAAACGTAATCATTTAATTTTGAAGGATATCATAACTAAACAGACGACTGGCAAAATAAGACAGCTTTCTAACAAGCACTTTTGAATAGTCAATTTAAAACATAGTAACATAACGTTCAATTTGGTCACGACCGGTTCCGATAGTAGATTCTACTGGGCAAGTCTTCGTAGTTATTATTTTTCATCAACATTTAATATCTGTATGAAAATCAATGACTTTTATTGGAAATTCATCCTATTTCATCATCAAAATAATCTTGCATAGTATTTTTATGAATTAAATTTAAATCTTGTTTATTGATAAATGTAGGTATAGTTGAAGGTTTTACTAAATAAGTAGATGATTCTACATATTCTAGCATAACATATTTTTTTGCTCTTATTAATCATATTAAATTTTATAAAGTACATAAGCGAATTTGACCGACTGATGATAACTAGTCACTGGTCATAGGTAATAGACATCGGCGCTGTAGAAAGTATTAAACATTCCTTACATGGCCATGCGCCACCAACTCTGAGACTAAGGTTCTAATTCCCTTATGTCTGTTGTTACACTGGTTCAATCACCCTTGAAACCATTGCAATACCGAGTATTTCTGTTTCGCGGTAGATTATAATATGTGAGGGTGTGGTAACTATCCAGACAGGCTGACACAAAACTCACTAAGTAGACGATAATTAGTTTATTACGATATTCAAAAAATTACATTCCTATCAGACGGTAATTTTTAATAAATAGTCTTTGACAACTTTGGTATTTAAATTTAATTTTTGTTATTCTAAAAGCGATAATCACATTTAAAATTAAGATTTTATTTTTAATATGTGAGTTTTAGAGACCATATCGTATCATAACGACGATCTCGACAACCTTCAAATCCGTTAAGTATCGTTAATTGTTTAAACATAAAAAAATATAGAGCCGCTTTTTGGAATAGAGCTATTAGCCATTAGGCCTAGTGCATAATCAAGTGTCGATGTATTTAAATTTAGGGATCCGCAGCGAAATGAATCAAATGAAAAATTAAAAAAAACAGTCAAATATCATTAATTTAATTTTTTTTTTCTTTTTTATCATTAATTAAAACGACTATTATAAAATCGATTTACATTGAGGATTTAAGTAGATATAATTATACAAGACGTGATTGCCAGGAATGGCGTTAGCAAAATTTTTCGTGTAGGATTATTGATCTCAGCCCTCTGGGCGAAAAATTAAGTTCTCCCTAAAAAACGGTAAACAATTTTAAATAGTACTCGGTGGTAGAGCTTTGTGTCAGCTCGTCTGGGTAGGTACCACCCACTCAATAGATATGCTACCGCAAAATAGTACTTAGTATTGTTGTCTTCTGGTTTGAAGGGTGAGTGACCCAGTGTAATTATAGGCACATAACATCTTAGTTCCCTAGGTTGGTGGCGCATTAACGGCCTTTAGGCGTTGGTGACCACTTACCATCAGGTGGCCCATATGCTCGTCCGCCCATCTTCTATACTATAAAAAACTGACTTACAGTCTTAGTAACAGGTGTTATAATATCATTGAAACTGCGGAATACCAACAATATTTTGTCAAGTGTCTTGTCGTTTTCGTTGTCGTAATGGTGTTATCGTAACGGTCGAGTTCAAAACAAGATTTTTAATGTATTGTGGATATAATCCTAAAGTTTCAAATCGCCTACTTAATCTGTACGGTTTTTAAATTATCATAAATTCGGAGAACGATGGAATATAATGTAAATTTTCTCAAGAGTAAGCATGCCTATGTACACGCGATCGCATGTATGTATATTTGTGTATGTGTGTGTGAGTGTGTGCGTGTGCGTGCGTGTGTGTGTGTGTAATAGAGATTTAAACGCTTTGTGCCCAGCTTATTTAGTTTTTTTTTTTAATTTATTTCTTAACATAACATGGAACAAATATTCTGAAAGAAATTTTGCTTAAAAATAAAATTAATTAAAATTTTGTAGAAGACCACCTGTTTTCTTTCTGTTTGTTTTATAAGGGATGAAATTTCCGCTAATGATTGTATATAAGATAAATATATTCTTTCTTGACTGTAGAATATAGCATTACCTCAATTAATTATTATTCAATTAAAATCTATGTGCACTATTATATTCTTAAAGTTTAGTTTCCTACGTGACTTTTATGACTGCTAACTTTGTTCTGCTGATAACCTATTCCGATGTAGTGATTTTCTTTTAATACTCTTCAACACTAGGGTTTAAAGACCTTCCTTGCTGCTTGAAATTAACCATTAATGCAATAAAAGCGATCACTAAAAAGTCACTTAAGTACAATGTTGGAAGACTTTTTCACGCTGCAACTTACATAACAACCTTCGTGTAGATATTTTTTATCCTAATATAGTTTCACCCTTAATTTGAGAACTTGTTTTATATACATTTTTCTTTTTTTGTTTTAACAACAATTTGTTTTTACTTTTATCGTAATTATATGAGTGGATTTTTTTGATTGGTGGATACGTGACAGCCATTTTAGTAATGACTTGGTGAACTAGATGCTTTTATATAATAGAAGAGTAGATGGAAATTATGATTGAAGAATATGTCTATATCGTTTATCAAAATATGATTTATTCAAGTAGCTATATAAAATTACCTTTTGAAACGTTACAGTACTGGAATAACAGTATAGTTCGGAAGTTGGTGAGATTGTAACGTGAAAAACCGGAAAGAAACACAGTAGGTAAATATTATTATACATTAATTTACATAGGTATGTTAAATATATATAATTACTTTTTATCTCAACGATTTTTGAATCATCCATATAAGGGTAAACTTTTATAGAGTAATAATTACTTCCTATGAATGGTTTTGTGACATGAGATTTTATAAATTAATATGCTAAGTTAAAAATATTACTTCCCAGGCCCTCGAGACAAGACGACTCGAAGCGTCTCGAAACGTAGAACGCGAATGTCAATCTCATACATTGATTATTGTTTTCTATTTTATTCTATTAACGTAAAAGCCACTTGTCTAGGCCTACAAGTTATTATTGTCTTTGGGAAATAGGAAACCTTTTATTATAAACTTAGGAGCAAAATCCTCATGTTAAGAAAATGAATGTCGCTTTTAAAAAAAAAACCTGTAAAATAAAAATAATGTTGTTGTAAATATGACATAATCGTTATTATACTTATTTTGTTAATAGTAACGAAGGTATTGGATTGTGTAGTCCTAAATTCCATTAATAAGAGATCGGGTAGCTCTTTTTTGTGTATCGTTATTTGTTACCCTATAATAATATTGCCATAAAACATAATACGTCATTATTTTTACATAGCTACCTATGTCGGAAGACAGTGCACGACTACATAGTAACGGTATATATTATGATAATCAGTAATAAAAAAATATCAGATAATGGTATTAAGGCCTAAAAAACTCTTGTTATTATTGTTTATTAACAATACTGATAATGATACTGGTTTTTATTAATGATCAAGATACATGATCTCAAATTATCAATGAACAAATGATATCACGACACAACGGCAGCAGAATTTTTAAATAACTAATATTATTTATTTGATTTTTGAGTAACAGATAATAAATTTATTTTGGCGCTACTCGTATAAAACGACAAATTATTATTGATTATGTGTATAAGATAACGAAAATTATAATTATGTTTTCATATTTATTGGTACAAAATGAATTGATATCATTCAGACAAGTCAACTTTTATCAAAAATACATCAAAACACTACTTCTACTTATAAAATAATGCTAAAATAAAATAAACTTATAAATATCAATATGTAATGATATTATAATTTTATAATAAAACGCCTGATAAAACAGATTATCAATTTCCGTTACGTCAATATATACTCTCATATAACTTACAGTTAAAGAGAAATTGATATTAATATGTACATATAATTATGTAGAGTATAATTTGGGTATATAAATGTTCGTGTATTCAATTCCTATATAATAATACAAAAATATTGAATATGAAAAGTGCGTAATTACTTATCTAAAGCATTAAATTCAAATCGGTTGCCTTACTTATAACTATACAATTAATTTTTATTTATCATAAGTCTATATAATAGGCTATGATATCACACATAAGTTCTAAGACAATTCAAGATATCAGTTCGGAAATGTTGCAGAATTATGAACGCCACAAAGACGAAAAGACCGAAGTATCATTTAAGCTTCGGAGTTTTCCGTTTGGCGCGGGTTCGTTTATGTTGTTTTAATTCCACCATTCCTTAGCGAGCTGGGATCTTATTTCATTAGCTGGCCGCGACCGTGCTAGTCATTTAGCTCGAAAGCTAACAGTAGGGATGTAACCACATTAGTTGAAAACGCGACATAAATATATTTTTATAAATGGTTTCGTTACACTGATAAAAAATATCAGCGTGGAAAATATCTTATAATTAGTAATTTATATAATTATATATATGTATGTATTTTATAACTATGTATACATAGTTAATATGCAAAACGCGGATATATAAATGATTGTTTCATAGTTAATACAAATAAGAAACAATACCTTCTGTCGATTTGATTGAATTAAAATTATGCGGCTGAATTTAATAGGTCTGTGCTTCATGTATTTTAAATACCAAGGCTTTTTTTTACGATATTTGTTTAATCTGTATAAATTTAAATTTTTATATGACAACTAATGTGATGTTCTCAGCTTGGCAAGGTAATAATATAGATTTTATTATAAATACCAGCTGTAAAATGGTTAATCTTATAGTCTAAACCGGATCTTAAAACAATTCCGGTTTTTTTTATTGTGAATTGAAACGAATCTCGTTTATCAAATATTTACAAAGTAACGATTACATTAAAACAAATAAAATTTTATTATGTCATTATTTTAAAGTTATCAAAATAAACTTGATATGTATGTAAATTATATTTTCTCTATATACGTCAGCCGGCTCGTTGGTCTAGGGGTATGATTCTCGCTTTGGGTGCGAGAGGTCCCGGGTTCAAATCCCGGACGAGCCCGACTTTTTATTTTAAATAACAATTATATTTAATTCAAACAGAAAAACATGTTTTAAATTGTTTATTATAATACTAAACATTTACATTGTAAGTAATTTTGTAACTCAAGCGCGCAATACTTTTTGCATTGAGCGCGTAAGTTAGAAGAATCTGAGAATGTGTGCGTGCAGCGTGTAGACTGATACGTCATCCGTGCGTGTACTTATGAGTGTTTCTTCGGATAGCGCGCAAGCAAATTATAAAAATAAACTCATTTCAGAACTTTATTAATATATATATAAATCGCAACTATAACTATTGTAAAATTCATTCAAGTATTTTTTTTAATTTAATTACTAAGTATTGCTGTTTTAAAAATACTTTTTGATACAAAATAACGAATCTTTACATTTAAAAACATCTAGCTTACTAAGACAAAACCCTTATTTTGCCGTACCTAACTAAAAATACGATGACGTTGTACGACTGGCGCATGTCTGTCCCGTTCAAGTCGTTCTCCAAAAGTTTTATTATTACAATTATAATAGCTTTACAGTTAGGTACTCCTTTTTCCATATATCGCATAAAGTCCAGGCTTATTACTGGAGGTCATCTAGTGTGGGTGTGTGTGCGTGTGTGTGTGTGTGGGGTGTTCGAATTTCAACTATAGTCATTATTTGAAGTTTGGCGAAAACGTATTTGGATTTATATTATATATTTTCTTTTCTGCTCTTATTTCATATATTTTTATTGATAACAATAAAGCTCTTCAACAGCTACCAAAGAAAATAAAAGAAAATCGTTTGACAAACAGAAGAGAAAAGGCTATTGAACTGTTTTGTCTTTATATAAAGATTGTCACTTTTTTTTGTTAAAATGATATACTTTTTTTTTTTAATTATGTTTACAACCTTGATTAGGTCGGTAATGCGGCTCTACTATAGAACTCTTAATATGAGACAAGAATAAAACCAAATTGTACTAAATACAACAAAAAATTGCATTGGATTTATTGAAATCAATAGCGTATTTATTGAACATAATCAATTTCCTTTTAGAATTATTCCATATTTAGCTTAACCTCAAACAAATATATATTTGTATTAGACTTGACAATGGTTTAGAAAAACGGTTGCAATATATCCAATTAGATTTCTTCAAAGGCATGCAGGTTTCCTCACGTTGCCATTCACCGCAGAGTACGTGATAATTTGTAAACCACTCATTTAAGGTCATAGAAACTTTAGCTTACTTGCTCCGATTTCAATAAAAGACGCCGGTGGTCTAATTAATATTCGCGAATCGAATGTCGACGGTCGAAAATGTTCCTCATTTTCGTTCAGTTTTTAAATATTATTTGTGGTGGTAGGGCTTTGTAGGCCTGAGTAGATGCAACCACTGATCACACATTATACCGCCAAATAAATACTTAGCTTTGTTTTGATTCGATTTGTAGGGTGAGGGATCCACACCTGGCATTAGGGACATAACCAGAACCGAATCTATCATATGGCTTTTTGGGCTTGAGCCCAGGGCCCCGTGTATCCAAAGAGCCTCAGCTGACAAAGTCAAAAATAGACTAATACAAAAGAATCCATCTCATCGTCGTCTCACTGTCTACTTACTGACCCATTTTTTGGTATACTTTGAATAATTAGTGTGAGAGTGGGCCCCTAAGTAGTATTAGCCCACGGCCCCCTTAACTCACGGTCCGGCCCTAGACATAGCGTCGTAGTTCTCAAGGTTGGCGCATTGGCAATGTAAGGAATGATTAATATTTCTTACGGCATCTATGTAATCGGTGGTGACAACATACCATGAGGAGGCTCATTTGCACGTCTGATTATTTGTTTTATAAAAAAAAGCAATTACATTTATTACTATCACATGATATGCGTAATACGATTCCTTTACTATAACGACTCTTTTAAGGAGGAGGCTTAAGGAATTAGACCTCATTCTCTCTTGGTACTACGAAAGTTAAGTTACGCGCTATACATATGGCAAATATTCTTTACCACCAAACACGGCACGTACTATAAATACGATTTAAGCTCGCTACTTTCTCGGTTTTGAAGCCTCGATCTCCGGTTATGTCATCTATTTTTTTATGATTTATTCCAGTCCCGTTAAGCAATTGAGGAATTAATATGTGTAACCTATTCATATTCGTGTAACAAATTATACTTAATCAGTCATTAAGTGGCGCCAGTGCTAATATGACAGAAACCACAGATAAGACATTATAGATATTTAACAATATGCTTCTTATTATTTTACACTAATTAAAATGTAGTGGTTACATTAGCAATTAATACAACGATAACTATGTACTAAGTAGTCCGGACTATATTTTAATACAATTAATATAAATGCAATTGATATTAATGTATAATATCGGTACAGAAATGTGACATCACAAAGTGCTAAACCCAGCTTATAGTATATGTTGCCAGCATAAAAGCCGTTAAATCGGGCTATCGTTCTAACGCTGATTTTTAGTGCCTTGCAACAATTGACGCCTACAAAAGACATGGCCAGGCAAAAATAATTTGTATAAAAAATACGCACGCACTAAGTAATACGTATATTATTATATATGGCCTGTCATAATACTAACAAAACATAAATGTAAAGAGTAACCGCCAAAACCGTTTTTTTATTCTGCGAAAGAAAAATCCTAAGTTCCTTTATCCTTATTCGAAAGACAAAATATACAGTTGAATAAATCAACATTTCTTGGTTTGAATTAAACTAATAAACAATATGTTGTTAAAATGTAACGTATTTACAGAAAATTGTCTTTTTATTATATAATATAACTAATAAACAAACGTGTGCAATTCACAAGTGGTAGAAGTGGATCTTTCAAAATTTTTGGCTTCAATTGTATAATGCTTCCTATCTCATTTTCTCCCACGTTAAATCATATGAATTTATGTGTCTGTCTCTTTTTGCTGTCGCTTTTTCGTTTCATCGACTTTCAAATCACAACGATGCTAAAGTAGTTTTCACTTCAAAAATCAGAATATTTATGAATATTTCTACAAAAACGTAATAAGAATATGTGAAAAATATGTAATTAACCAAAGTTTGATCTATTATGTGATCTAATGAATTTTAAAGGCTGTACTCTACCGAGATGAGAAAATATATTGCAAATATTTCAACACAGTTTAAACATTTCTTTTTATTTTTCTTCCATAAACATACCTTATTTTAATTTCAAGACCATCGTCTTTGTAAAACGGATTCAGAGTTGTATTTAATTAAGAAGATTAACGTTTTAAAATTAGAGGCTTTCGAATGTCAAGTCTATAATGACAGAAAAAAAACTTGGTGGTAGGGCTTTGTGCATGCTCGTCTGAGTAGGTCCCACCCACTCATCAGATATTCTACCGCAAAACTGTATTGTTGTGTTCCGGTTTGAAGGGTGAGTAAGCCAGTGTATTTACAGGCACAAGTGAAATAACATCTTAACATACATCTTGACATAACATTGGCGATGTAAGCGATGGTTAACATCTCTTACAATGCCAATGTCTATGGGCGTTGGTGACCACTTACCATCAGTACACTAAAAAATAAAGGGTGAAATCAGTTGTTATTTATCAGCCGTTAAGCAACATAAGGCCGTAAGATCTTCAGGTAAACAAAAGACACTAGTAAGTATTTAATATTAATATTATAGTATGTAATTGTATTTTCAGTTTCGAAATAAAGAGGGGGAATAGAAAGCCAAGAGCTACGAGTTTCTCGGAGATACGACCGCGAAATTTACGATTGTAAATAGGGCATTTCATTTGTTTACTTATGGCCGAGTAATTCGTTGAATCCGTATAATTACTGGCATTAAGATGATTCTGTTCCCCCGAACAAAAGGCATGCCAACTTAGGTATTTTAAGTAGGTAATGTTAAAACATTCAAATGTCCGAATGCAAAGTCGTGTTTGAAAGTGGCTGTAAATTGTGTTTTGGTCTGTCATTAAGAGGTTTCAAGAGAACTCTGCTCCATATTTTATATACAAACTTTGAGAATAATTTAGTTTTATTTATGTTGTAATTTAATGTCTTTTATGTGATCGAATTTTGTCATGTAAAGCTTTGGTTAAGCCCATCTGGGTAGGTACTACCTAATCATTAGTTATTCTACCGCTAAAGTCTAAACATCCATACCTTAGTGTAAGCTTGATTTGAGGGCAGAGTAAAATTTTAAAGATGCAATATCTTGGTGGTATGGCTTAGTGCAAGCTCGTCTGGGTAGGTACCACCCACTCATCAGATATTCTACAGCTGTACTTGATAGTACTAGAGCCCACGACCAAAACCATGTCTCATAGCAATACGGCAAAAACCCTATAAAATCGTTAGATTGTATGATTCTGAACCCGACTACGTGTGTAGTAACGGTCGAAAGTGTAGCAACTGCGTGGGAGGCCATTTCTGCTGTGTCAAAAAAAAAGACAGTCGGTATTATAGCAATACGTCTGATAGTGAAAATGTACATAGATTTTATAATTGTATTACGAAAAAGTTTGTTTTCAGACATTTCGCGCGTAGCATATAGCCTGAGCGCATTTTTGAAAATGTCAACAAATTTAGCCGACCTGTATCATAGCAATACGGATAATTTTTTTTTTCAACTTTTCGTATTGCTGCCATGATTACCAAAAACCTGTTTTCAGACACTTTAAGTGTAGCATATATATGTCTGATAGAGAAGGTGCTACACCTAATTTGTCTGATATAAATTTTTTGCACATGTGGACAACTTATTTTATCATGTCCAACAATTTTCAGACATATTGCTATGATATCGATCGGTAAAATTTGTTAACATTTTCAAAACGGTCTCAAAATTTAATGCGTTCACATTTCCGTCTGAAAATTGTTTTGTTCGCATCAAATAACCAAAATTTACTAATAAAAAAGATTTTCAGACGTATTGCTATGAGACATTTTTTTTGTCTCATTTTTAATTTTTTTAAGTGATTTTACGGGTTTGCGCTACACCACTAACGTCTGAAAAATATGTTTCCGGTATCTCAGAACTATCATTCAACTACAGTCTGCAAATCAGACATATTGCTATGATGCAGTTCGGTAAAATTCTTTGACAATTTTGAAAATTCGGTCAGATCAAACGCTACGCGGAAAATGTCTGATATTGGTATTTTCGAGTTCAGGATAATCGTATCTATCGATTTGATGCGGTTTTGGCCGTATTGCTATGAGACAAAAATTTTGGTCGTGGGCTCTCGTACTATGATATTGCTGTGTTCCGGTTTGAAGGGTGAGTGAGCCAGTGTAATTACAGGCACAAGGGACATTAAATCTTAGTTCCCAAGGTTGGTGGCGCATTGGCGATGTAAGCGATGGTTAACATCTTTTTCAATGCCAATGTCTATAGGTGCTGTTGACCACTTACCATCAGGTGGCCCATATGCCCGTCCGCCTTCCTATGCAATAAAAAAAAACTGTTTATACCTCATGGCTGGCAGAATAATCGAAATGTGAGGTTTTTGCATATTATAGTTTAATATTCTTAAGTATATATAATATGACTATGGGCTTATATACATATGTTATAGTTTCTGAAATAAATATCGATGTATTCTATAATTATTGCGACAAATCGCTTGTTCTATATTTTTGCTCGTAATAATTTATTTTATTTAAAACATTTTATCGACCAACACCATCAGAACAAACGACGAAAGGCTTTCTTTACCAGACAACCTTTAAGTTAAACATAAATGTATTATAATAAAACGAAAGCTAAGATGGCTCAGTTGTTAGAACGCGTAAATCTTAAGCGATAATCGCGGGTTCAGACCTAGAAATCACTTGAGTTTATATATTTAATTTGTATGCTTTCTTTAAGCCGGCAGTCCACCGGCTCAGATGGTGTCTTGTTCTCCAAGGTTATTTTTCTCCATTTTGTTATCAATCTTTCAAGCATCGTAGCCTATGTACAATACAAAACATATCATAATTCTAAAAGTTCTTTTTTCGAATTACATTATTATTTGAAATTTATGTTCATCATTCATTGCATGAGGAAACATTAATTAAGCGTAGACGATTTGATTAAGCGCCGACATAGCTTAAACCCGACAGGAAGGCTCTTTGGCCTGTGTCAATAGTGGGAAATCGTTAAGCTGTTGCTTTAAGTAGCTTCAATGCAAACGTACCTAATTAAAATTTGAATACAAATATCTGACAAAAAAATAAATCAAGTATATTAATACCAAACAAGCAATCAGCAATAGCATTATTAGTTATAGCCATAAAGATTAGTTCATTAATTATTAAAAAATTAAACAAAATCAAAATGGAAATTAATTCCAACCAGATCATTATATTTAAGACCTTCACCAAGTTACCGACATTAGTTGAACGGAATCGTTTACGATTGATAGGAAGTGAAGCGATCCTTCAGAGGAAAAAATGTACTGGCTAATGATTTGCTAACGACGATGTTTATATTTTAATGCATCGAGGGCACAGATTATTTCCTTTGAGGGTTTTGATCGAGATGTTACAGGATTCGTTCGGGTCGTCGCGTTCCATTTATAAAATACGGACGTCTTTAAATACATTTTAAGGACGTAAATATTTTTTTTTTAAGTATTTGTTTTTATTGATAAAAAAAATTTGTGTGTATAACTTTATAAGTATTATTTAGTGTTTTAAAAAAAATGGCGATACGAAATATCTTGTTAATTTTAAACTAGTTCTGTGTATAATTTATTATAATTTTATCGTGATATTAAATAACTTTATTTAAGGAAAAATAAATACTAATTTCAGAATTGAAATGAGCACTTAAACGAACTTAGAGCATTAGAGCAGCGTGGTCGAATAAGCTATATACTTATTATAATAGATAATAGTCAAGAGAAGAGGATGCTATTGCCCAACAGTGGGCCAATTACGGACTGTCACTGTTACTTCAAGCTGGATTGAGATTAAACTATCTTACACATTTCTTAAAACTAAGCTGATCTTAACCAAACTATGAGTCAATTATACTAGCTACCCGTCCAGGTTTCGCACGGGGTGAATAAGAGTACACATAATTGATATCATAATATTATTCACATTATGACTTTACTGGTTAACGTGGCGCACGCTAGTAAAGCTCCCGGTAATAATTTAGTTCGACATTTCCAACAATTATCGTCATATTTCAGGCAATTCGCGCGAAATAGTAATGAATTATACACCTAGACCTTCTTCAAAAATCACTTCGTGCATTGGTGCAGACCATAATATGAGATTGGTAGTTTTTGAGTTTATGCCATTCATACAGACAGATAGACATTCAGATGCGGTAAAGGCACTTTTTCTATAATATGAAGCACCTTAAATAAATACAAATTAAAAATAATTACTATACAAATTGTGGCGTGGAATGGTAGCAAGAATGCTAGCAGCACTTCCCCTTTGAATCGCAATTCCGATTCTCGGGGCGAAAAATGAACCAAAGCCCCTGTCACCAGTAAGGCAATAAGACGGGGTGTAATATATGGATGATTTTTTTGGCCACTATTACTCCAAGGTCCAAGCGCTTCAATTGCGAACGGAACAAAAATATAATTTACGAAAAATATGTATATATTTTTTTAATTTTCAATAAAGAAATACATTAAGCACTATTCAATCAAAAATGTGGAACCTAATTTAAACCTTATTAATATGTAACGTACATATCAAATTGAAATTAATATGACAATGTTAATGAATTTCATTATTAAGCATTATTTCTTGTATCTAGTCAGTCGGCTCGTTGGTCTAGGGGTATGATTCTCGCTTTGGGTGCGAGAGGTCCCGGGTTCAAATCCCGGACGAGCCCTCTTTTGTAAGTTATACAGTATCGGATTAACTTATTAATTATATGGATTGTTTATTATGTATAATGTAAAAAGAGATATATAACATAATATGAATAAGTTCTTTCTTTTAAAAAAATATTTTTATCGGCCTATGTGTTGTCAGTGCGCGTATATTCTGTGCATGCTTGAAAAGTAAACTTGGCATTGTAAGAGTACATTCGTTAGTATGATCAAATATTTAGCACTTCTATATTAGAGAAAAATAATTCCACATATAAGCATCAAGCGAATGTCGTAGCAGCGTAAATTCATCTGTTCTTATATTTGTGACGTTAAATAGAAACCGCATCTACTCGTATCTGTTACATTTTTAAAACGAACATACCGAAATTTGTTTTCAAATAACTGACACCCTAAGAAGGTGCTGCTTTATATTACATGGGTTTCTTCAAAAATCAATAACTCCATAAAGATTTTTTAAGTAAGTAGTCGGTCAAAGCGTACTAAGCGGGTGTAGGCGTTTTTATGTTGAGGCTCTAGAAACAAAGTTCTTCTTCGTCTATGTAACTTACAAAACAGGGCTCGTCCGGGATTTGAACCCGGGACCTCTCGCACCCAAAGCGAGAATCATACCCCTAGACCAACGAGCCGCTTAACAAGCTTCAAGAAATAAGGCTTAATAACGGTTTTCGAAAGTATACATTCACACATATGTATATAAATTTGACTTTTAAGTTATATATTAATAAGGCTTAAATTAGCTTCAACATATCTGATTTGTAATTTTATTACGTCTGTTTAGACAACCGCTTACTACTATGTAAAATATATGTTCAGATCAGTTCGTGATTAAGAAAAAATAATAGCTATTTAAGCTAGAAATAATAATAATGCTTTCTGGATCGATTTCGGCAACGGCGGTCAATCTCAAGATAGAATGGCGAACTGCGCAGGACATATAACAGTGTACAAGTGTGTGCGCAAACAGAGGTGCACTCTCTATTCCCTAACTGTCATATCCCAATGGGACGACAACCCGGAAACAGGCCATTTTTATTAAGAAGGTAACTTATTCTACCCAAGCTGGTCAAATGGCTCCCAACCCCATAAACATGCGGTCGTACAACGAAATTATAACATAAACACACGTCCTAATTTCAACGTACACATGCATGTTTGCTCATAATGTACTCTTTTCGTCGATTACGACATGTACTATAAGCATAAATTCTCACGGAAATTCTATGCTAACCCGAACTTGTACCCGCGGTCTTAGGTTACATGCGTTCTGCGTACTGACACGTTACGGTACTTAGTTTGGAGCTACATCGCAAAATGTAAGAATTTTTTTAATTTCTTTGATTCATGCCAAGGCAATAGATTCAACTGGAAAGTCTTTTAACCTGTGACATGAGTTCCAGCTGTTCGACATATAGAATCAGTATTTTTTTTTATATTTGCTGGTAAAGGATATGACTCCACTATACCTGATGGTAAGTGGTAGTAGAGTCCAAATACGACAAGGCCAGTACAGTTGGGAAGAATAATCTGGAATACCCGTCCCCTTGCCGGCCCGCGCCTCTTCACGAAGTTTGTATTTAAATTATAATCTTAGGTTTTAGTATACCATGTTGTAATTAATATGGCTACCATTTTCGATCGTAACTTTTATAAACAATCAATGATAATGATTATATAATGTGTAATAAAATGGAAACGTCGTAAAATTTAACATTTTAGACATTTTAAAATCAGAATCAAATATATAGTATAAAAACTGTTTTGTAATACTGTATCAGTGTTAACTGAATAAAAAGTCGGGCTCGTCCGGGATTTGAACCCGGGACCTCTCGCACCCAAAGCGAGAATCATACCCCTAGACCAACGAGCCGGCTGACTAAACGTGATAAAGTAGCAAAGCGGTTATTAGTCAAGTTTATATAAGTTACGATTTTAAATAATGAAATCTAACATGTATTGTAAGAAGATAAGAACTAATTTAGCGTGAATTACTAATTGATTAATAGTGGCTGTTTGAACAGCTTTCTTATAATATATTATTTGTTTTGATAAATCAATTGTTCGATCACGTGATCAGCCAGCGCCAGCAGTCCATTTTGTAACTGAAATTGTAATATCGTTAATATATTTTCCCTTTTTTTTCTAACATCATAATTTATATTTTATTACATTAAATATATAAATAAAAATTAAAAATAGTTACTGTACAAATGGTTGGCCGCGTGGAATGCTAGCAGCATTTCTCCTTTGAGTCGCATTGTCGCATCCTTTTTGTTGCACAAAGTATGTCCGGTACCTACCATCAAGTAAAAGTAATTCATAAGAGTGTACTCATTCAACATTTTATTAATTAATATTAATAAATAAAATATTTTATTATTAACTATTTAAATAGAAACCTTAAGTAAATGCAAATAAAAATTAAAAATAATTACCGTCCCAGTTTCGCATGGGTTAATATAAAACATTTATATAGAAGAAAAGAATAATCTGTTTTTTTAGAACTTAGGAGCTCATATTTTAAACGTTCTTGCGTGTGCGCAGAACAATTCAACAAATACATCACTTTCCTTGGCTATTGATTAGAATTTAGATATCAATAACAATAATAATAATTTATTTATTACTTCTAATTTATAACATAAACACTGGTGGTGGACTATGGACTATTATAAAACAATATAACACTCAATGGCTCAGCATTAGGGACAAACATACAATTTATGTATTTATTTGTATAGATAATATACATTAAGTACGAAGAACAATATTAAAATGTGTAATAAATATATTTCATGGACTTATTTTATGTACATATTTATAAATAACAAAAATTTATAAAACATATTTTTTTATGAACCCATTCTAATTCCTATTATTTGAAAATAAGGTTTAAATTAAATAAGAAGTTTTTAAAATATTGTTTATTAGCAATATTAAACGTTATTTATGTAGCCCAATCAGCCGGCTCGTTGGTCTAGGGGTATGATTCTCGCTTTGGGTGCGAGAGGTCCCGGGTTCAAATCCCGGACGAGCCCGACCTTTTTATTATCTCTAGATCTGTGTCGCTACATTTTACGATGTAGTAATTCATTCTTTATCAATATTTTCTTTTTCAATTTCTTAGTAAATAATAAAATAATTTTGTATTAATCAGTTTTGCATATTAAATCTAAAAAGTAAATTAACAGTCTGATAATATTCTACGATCAGACTAAAGCCTCCTTTTCGGGTTAGTTAGATAAACACGTGACATAAATTCATTCATGCACGTTGTTTTAAGTGTAATGTTATATAGTATATTTTTGTTTATTATAATATTAATTTAAAATTAATTCACATTCAAAAAAAATCATTTCTTATTTTCACCGGACAACGAAATGCTGTGTATAGGACATAGGTACCAGTAATGGATGATTGTAATAGAACTAATTACTAAACCATAATTTAGATTTTAATAAAAAATACATGTATAACGCATCGTTGGTATAACAATATATAAAAAATGTTTTCATTAACTGAACACTTGGTCGATTTTCACCACAAATTACATGAAAATGCAGTGATAATTGCAGGGATTTGAACCCGTCATTGTCGGTTGATATTCACGTGGTCTAACCACTGAGCCATAATCAATGTTCATATATAGATTTAAACGAGCAAATTCTTATTGCGAGTGTATCGGTTCATAGCGTCGTATATGGAAATTATTCAAGGTACACATCTGCGCCCGCTTCGCTTTTGAAAATAATAAAGTCCCGTTTAAACGCAATTCGTATGAGATACAACGAATGAGGCGTAATAAAATGTATTAGGAAACGTATCGCGTATAGAAATATTCGCTCTGACGAATATGTACGTCGTTCGAGATAATTCAAGTATGTAATTTGTAATTTATGTTAAGTTTTATTTATTGAGAGGTAGGATATATTTTTTTTTGTATATAATTGAATATTCAATGATGCTGTATAGTAGGATGTTTAAATTTTAATGTTATTATTATTATATTAGCTATTTACCGTAAAATGGTTATATTGAAATTATGCATGCAGTAGCAGTAGCAGCCTGTGAATGTCCCACTGCTGGGCTAAGGCCTCTTCTCTTTTTGAAGAGAAGGTTTTGGAGCTCATTTCACTACGCTACTCCAATGCGGGTGGTGGGATACACATGTGACAGAATTTCAGCGAAATATGACACATGCAGGTTTCCTCACGATGTTTTCCTTCACCGTCAATCACGAGATGAATTATAAATCACAAGTTAAGCACATGAAATTCAGTGGTGCTTGCCCGGGTTCGAACTCACGATCATCGGTTAAGATTCACGTGTTCTTACCACAGAACCATGTCGGTTTTTTTCCATGCATGCAGCGATTTGCGATTTATAATGTTCTTGTGTAATTGTAAAATATAAAATTGTTGGTGAAGTGCAAAATAACAAAAGAACGTTATTATCTACTATAGATAATGTTCTTTTGTTATTTATCGGTAATTAAATAATTGTATTTACAAATACTAATTATAGTAACGAATACAAAATGAAATCATTTTTACAGTGATTTATAATATCTACGATTAATATTATTAACCTGTAAAGTACTAGCCTTATAAACGTTACTTTTCGGATGTGTAGTTAAAGAGTGATTTCTCCTTTTCTGTCATTATTGATTTGGCATTTGAAAGAAGAAGACGGCGTTGTTAAACTAATCATCCGATAACCAATGTTTAAAAGCTGTTTTTTAATAATAGCGAATTTTTTTGTACTTTGTAAGTATGTACTTACTTAATCATATTCTGCATTTAAATTCTTCGACCCCTAATGTATTTATTTATTAATATAAAATAATAATATTAATTTTTATTGATTAATGTTTTTCAATATGGATGCTGCATCGTTACTTTTATGTCCAGATTCACTATTCCCATCTCCAGCGATATTCTTCAGCGTTTTCATCACGGATGAGACTCCGCCACGTTTTGCCATTTTGATAAATATCTGATTCTAAATCTGATTACTTTTTTACTATTTTCTTATGGTATAGGTAGGCGAATGAGCATATGGGCCATCTGATGGTAAGTTTTCACCAAATATATTGTGAGTGGGTGGTACCTATCCAGGCGAGCTTGGACAAAGCTCTACCATCGAGTAGAAAAAAGCATCTACGTCCTAGAACGCCTCATAGCCACAACCACAAAGAGTTCAAGCTGTGTAAGTCTACATAGTCAGTCAGTTAGTTATTCGCACGCTACTAAACGATTGCTTTTTAACTACAGATCGCATAATCCCTTCTATCTCATAAGTTCGATGTTTTTGTTCGTATTTGGTTAGGATGCGCGTTCCATACACCTGTCTTACATCCCTAAGTTATTAGGGACGTTTAGTATCAAGGGAATGGTTTGCCGTAGTATGGTATTTATTTATTTATTTATTTATTTAATGGAAACAAACAGTACATAATAAATCTAATACATATCAAATATTGACAAATCATTACCAAAAAAAAAGTTTCCAATGATTAATAACTAATACATAACAGGCGTAGACGCATAGTATAACGGATAATATTAACGATCAATTAGAGATTACAGGTACAAAAGAGAGAGTGGGCGAAATGACAAATTCACTCAATGACAATTAGTTCAATCAGTACTACCATTTGATAAAATATTTTTGATATAATGATTAAAGCTATTGAAAGAGACATGAAATATATCACAATCTAAAAACATCTGGTTATATTTAGAACAACTCCTATTAATAAAAGAATTCTTAGCGAATTTAGTTCTGGTTACAGGAACATAGAACGTTTCTTTACGCCTAGAACAAATACGCGGACAATGGAATTGCAGCTTCGAGAGCAGATACGGAGAATCAATATGGTTATTAATAATTTTAAACAGTAGAGTCTGATCACGTTGTACACGCCGGTCTGCGGCCGACATCGGCATAGCAATGTTATTATTTTTTATGTTAAAGATTGATTTTGTGCTAAGGACCCTGACGAAACGCTTATATATACGTTCAATCATATATATATGGTTTTTAAATTGGGGATTCCACACAGAAGACGCGTACTCAACTATAGACCTTACAAACGCATTATATAATAATATAAGCGTAGACGGAAGCTTAAATTCATGAGCGACCCTCAGCACAAAACCAAGCATACGATAAGCCTTATCTGCCACATAACCGACGTGTTCATCGAAAAGCATCTTAGAATCGATTAAAACACCAAGATCTTTAATCATATTGACTCTCGAAACAACTTCGCCATTCAATTTGTATATAAAATCAATCACCAATTTCTTTCTGGTAAATGTTATAACGTTACATTTTTTAATGTTTAAAAATAAAGAATTTTGTGAACAATAGTCACTGAGACGATCAAGGTCTTTCTGGAAATCCAAGCAGTCGTTGGGGTTTTTGATTATTTTGTATATCTTATTGTCATCGGCATACAACAAAAATTTTGAGTGCTTAAAAACTGAACTGATATCGTTTATATAAATGATAAATAATAACGGACCCAAATGCGATCCCTGTGGCACTCCAGACGGCACAGGCATAAAAGATGAGCAGAAACCTTTAATTGTTACTGCTTGGCTTCTGTTAGATAAATATGACTCAATCCAACGCAGAAGGTCACCATGTACACCGATGTATCTTAATTTATCGAGAAGAATGAAATGAGAAATTTTGTCAAATGCTTTAGAAAAATCAGTGTACACGGCGTCCACCTGGTATCCCGCATCCATTGCGTTCATAACAAAGTCGGTAAATTCACATAAATTAGTTTCAGTAGATCTTCTGTTAATAAATCCGTGCTGCTGGTTTATAATTATAGGTCTTATTATAGGCTGTATAATGTCATATATTATCTTCTCAAACAACTTGGGGATGCAACTAAGTTTTGAGATAGGACGATAGTTTTTAACGTCGTGTTTATCCCCGTTCTTAAAGATGGGAACAACATATGATCTTTTCCACTGGGTAGGCATAATACAGGTTTGTAAAGATAAATTAAATAAAATATATAGTGGAAAGCAAAGTGATCCGAAGCAATTTTTTAGGAAAATTGCTGGTATGCCATCTGGGCCACAACCTTTAAATGAGTTTAAAGATTTTAAGTACTTTTCTACAGTCAACAATGAGATATTAACAGAAGACATGTCAACACTATTAATATTGGACACAGTACCTACTTTGCTATTAAAAGAAGATTTAAGTGGGTTTTGCTCAAACGATGAGTAAAAATAACTATTAAAAAGGTTACTTATTTCTTGACCGTCATTAGATGAAAGATCGTCCAAATAAACCATATCAGGCAAGTCCGAACACTGTTTTTTAGATTTAACATACGTCCAAAAGAACCTAGAATTTTTAGCAATTGAATTTTCCGCGTTGTCCAGATACTTATTGTAGCAGTCGTCTTCAACATTTTTTTGCCTTTTACGAAGCATTCTGAAAGTGCAATAGTCACTATAGTTTTCATATATTTTCCATTTCCTATGAAATTTTAACTTTTCTTTAATAATTTTTTTGAGTGAGGGAGAATACCAAATAGGATATTTATTGTCATCAATTACTACTTTTGTGGGAATGAAAGTATCAATGATACTATTTATAATTTTATAAAATTCATCTACTGCACCCTCTATATCCAAACCTTCAAAGCACTTCCACCAATCGATTTCCGATAGTTTCTCATTAATGTCGATATATTTAGCTTTATGAAAAAGCTTAACCAGCCGTGGAATGCTAGATAAATAGTTAGTATGCAAACCAGAAAGGGCAATCTCCAAAGCAGGATGATGAATATCCTCGTAAACTAAAGGAGTTTCACTGTGCTTTACCACTATGTTATTAGAATTGCTAAGGATCAAATCTAAGTATCGATTATTAAAGTTAGGTATACAATTAAATTGGCTTAAGTTGTTGATATGTAAAAATGTTGACAAAATGCCAACTTGATTATTTGAATTTCCTACTGCGTTTACGATCTTAAAAGCATGTCTGTTATCGTCTTGAAGCCAGTTGGCTGCAGGGATATTGAAATCACCTACTAACAAAAATATATCTTTAGGATGTAATATAATAGATTCCGACACACACTCATAAAACTTGATTTGATCTTCATATTGCAACGAACATTGAGGAAAGTAACAACAAAATAAATGACAATCTATAGATTTCTTATACGACTTAAAGCTTATACATATAGAGATAACATCGAAAGAACAAATATTGTTTGACGGCTGGACCACCACATCTTTAACCACAATACCCTTGCGACAAGCAATTAGAACACCACCACCCAATTTATCAGAGCGAGAAACGTAATCCCGGTCACAGCGATAAACAGAGTATCTACTATCAAAAAGTTCCGAATCATAGATCCCAGGTAGCAACCATGTTTCAGTCAGGCAAATAATGTCATAGTCAACTAAAGACAAATTTAAGAAAAAGGTAGAAGTTTTAGTACGCAGTCCACGTACATTTTGATAAAATAAAGTTATTTTAGTATCCATTTCAAAAATATTGAACTAAACCAGATATAAATAAATATTATAAAATAATAAGAATTCATGTTCGAGTAACCAAAACAATAGAAAAATATAAGTTGATATTTCATTAGCTTTTCATCAATAGAACTCTTGTCAACTGTCATCAATTTAATTAAAAATGATAATATATTGTTCAAAATATTTCTAACAAAGACACAATAAAATAACACACAAATACAAAGAAAATCAATAAAAGTAACTCTCTCTCTCGTACCGGAAGAAAACATTTTAAGAATATTATTACAATTAATTAAAATATGCGTAGAAATGATTAAAGGAACATAAGTATACAATATTAAATTCATTAGCACACGATTGAAAAACAAAATTGAATAAAATAATAACTCGATAATAAAATTCAACTCACTATTGCATATGAGTAAAAATCTAAACATAATAATAATAGTTTTTGAATACTGTAAACATTTATATAAGAAAGTATGCATAAGGCTGTAGAAACAAAAAATATAAACAGTTCTTATAATATTTTTTTTAAATCGCTTTCCGTATGAATGTGCATAACAGGACTAGTATCGTTTTTTCTTGCCATAACAGAACAGTTCTTGACCCATACAAATCTATAATTCTTCACGCGAGCCAGATCTTTAGTTTTACGGAGAAGCATTTTGTTGAAACTGGTCAAGTGATCATTAAAGTAAACGCGATTACTATTTCCAATAAAACCTATGTCACAACACTTTAAGTCTTTTTCTCTTAATCTGGCTAAGAAGTCGTCTTTCTTGTATCGAGAAAGAAAACGGATGATAATCGGTCTTGGTTTTTTTGAATTATTCTGTTTTGGAGTAACCCGGGTCACAAAGTCTATATCTGACTTACTATAAGTATTAATGTTGGCAGCACTTGAAAGTTTAGAAACAATATCCAATAAGTTCTCACTTTTCGCTTCTGGGATACCAATTATTTCAATATTAGAGCGTCGAGCCCATTGTTCCTTATTATTGAGGTCTGTCTGAAGCGATGTAACAACTCCCATCATGTCAGTGACATCAGTTTTGACGGAGTTAAATAATTTAATTTTAGATTCGAGAATTTCCACCTTTTTCACAACCTTATCATAATTGTCACTAATAAATTGCAAAGAATTACGCAAAGTCGATATCTCGGCTTTAATATCATCAAAGTTATTTTGGAACATAGTGAATGCCTCTATTATTTCCGCTTTGATGATGGACCGTATCTCATCAATTGATGTTTGTATAACGCCTGAATTGGAGGGCTTTGGTACTGTCCTAGCCGCTTTAACCGTTGTATTAGTTGTTCCTTTATCGCATTTTAGCTTAGAGCGCTTTGTAATGTTACGACAAGGCGTGTCATCATTATTATTACGTGGAGAAGAGCCATAACATGATGGGCACCGCCACGATTGTTTAGTATTCTCGTCCGGTTCCCAGTCTGAAGATTTTGAAGGTAGTGCACAACCAATATGATAATACTGGCCACATGACGAACAGATCATTGGGTCATATGTCTCTGAAGTAGTTTTTTTACAACAGGCAAATTCCATTATAAATAAATATAAAGAACAGAAGGAAAAAGTCTGAAGCCAAGTGCCGGGTTTGAACTCGGTACCCAACGAATATTAAGTCCGTCGGCGGTGCCGCTCGGCCAGCAAGGCTTAATTGGTTGTGGCGAATTTACAGATTATAGTGTGCTTAGAGTTTGTTTGCACTTAATTACCAGTTTCTTCAACGTCAAAGGTTATTGACCTTACACAATGAGACAAACGTTTTCTATGCACGACGATGCACTTAAGATTTATAAAGTCCTTATTTAAATCTTCTTAACATTTAGAATAAATATGAGTTTATGCACTGTCTTCAAATAAAAATTGCACAATTTTATAAGCTAGATATTTATTTAACTATTGGTAAACAAATTGGATGAAACACTACACTTTAAAGTTAATTTATGAATTTTTAAACGGGACAACAACGGAGGTGCGTCTACAGCCGGTTTAACCGCGCAGCGTACAGCGTATGTTGGGAGTAAGTTACGTATAGTGTATTGAAAAGGGGCTTTGATTACCTAATTGGTGTAAACGATATAATCTCAAAAGCTTAGCTTGATTAAACAAAATATACGACAAGCTGTAGTTACAGAAATGTATAATAGTATTAATTTCAAGCGATTGAAGCCGCGCGCTACAGCGCTACTTGTACAAAAACTATAATGACGGATTTAGTTGACGTAAGTATTTTTATTGACGACTATTTGAGGCTTATTTAGATAGATAGATAGATTATCTTTATAAATTAACAAAGTTTGTCAGTCTGTGATTCCAAAATAAGTAAAATAACAGTCTCTTTTTAAAGTTAATATGGCTATTTGCGAGTTACCAAAACCACAACAAGATTCCTTTTTATGTTTCCGCAGTTTTCAGTTCAGTTTGTGACGAGAATCCTGCAAAATTCTAAACTGAATTCCACTGAAGTCGCGAGTGTTACTAGTAATAAAAATATAAATCTTCTTTTCAAATAACAATTTCAAGTTAAGCTTTCATAACGATATCTTCAAAATACTCTCCAGTGCAAACAGTGCGTGGGCTCAGATAGGATGATAGGCGAAGGCTACACTGTTCTGCGAACTCGTAATCCCTCGTCAAACGCAAACATTACGGAGTCGTATTAATTTTATATTCGCGCGGTCATTTCTTATTTGCTTAAGGGTGAGTTGGGTTGGGATCAACAGTGAATGCAACTCGGCCACGGTCAAAAAGCAAGTCATATTTCCATAGACATAAAAATCAATAGAAGTACCAATATTTTTTTTAGTAATAGTTTATTTTTTATTCTTTTTTACGTTTTTACTGATTACATTTTTACTGAACAGTAACTACATTTTAATTTCTTTTGAATATGAATAAAAAGGATGCATAGGTACACGTATGTACACATATTCACGGATATATTAGACGGTTTTGTATGTTAAGACAATTCAATATGCGTTCGGCATTTGATGTATTGAAACTTGTATGAGCCACATAAGTTATGAAAAAATACTTCAAACTTTCAACCTTAAGATGAGAAGAATCCTTCTCACGACATTGGGATATTTACAAGAAATCACATTAATTTTACTAATATTATTATACTTCTTTTTTATACGATTAAAATTTTATTTTACCTCGTAACTATTTGTATTTAATGGAAAGACTTCTCTATATCTTTCTTGACTCGCCATATTTACCTGTCAAGGCAGGTATTCACGCGGGGCGAATTTCCCGGAATCCAGTGATGATCCGAAGTATACAGCCATCACTCTACCGTTTAACTTTTGGAAATCAAACTCGAATTAATATTTTAACACTAAGTAATAAGGCTTCAAATTATTTGGGATTTATTCAGGAGATATAACATTTATATTCTTAGAAAATCATAGTTACCTCGATAAGATTGATCGAGTGGGGTAAGACGACTAGATAATCTGCTATGAAAAAATCAATGACTTGTCAAATTCGTCGCATTCTAAATTTGATTTTTAGTTTAGGCGTCGATCTTCGTTCCAGATTCTTACGCGTAAAGTGACTTACCAATTATAAAATAATCTTGTGTTCGAAATTTTAATATTATTATTGTTTTAAAACTATTGTTTTAAAATAAAACAGTTAAGGTTGTTCCAGAAAAACAAAAGAAAGCGTAAACAACACCAGGTAAATATTGTTGCTGATTATAAAAAGTAGCGACGATTGTTCGGCAAAGCTTCAATTGTAGTTTCATTGGATTTGTATATTTAAAAGTATAATCTTTGTTTACAAACAATATGAAAGGATTAGCCTGTTGAAGATAAGAGCGGCTATCGAATCGTGGCAAGAGCGAAATCTTTTTGATTTTTTTTATAAATTACTTCAAATGATACTTGTTTAATAATATGTAATAAAATAAACAATTGTAATTCTACTTTTTTTTTAATAGTTATTGTGATTGTTGTGCGCTTACCACACTCTTGAGGTTTATTTTATCATGTGTCTATTTTATCTGAAATTCTGCCACATGTGTATTCCACCAACCCGCATTGGAGCAGGGTGGTGGAAAAAGCTCTAAACCTTCTCCCCAAAAAGGGAGAAAAGGCCTTAGCCCATCAGTAGGACATTCACAGGTTGTTACTATTTCTGCCACCGTCTAAAATGTGTATATATTCATAGTTTAAGTAAATTAAGATTTGATTTGATAATAATATACCTACTTACAAATGTTGTAATCAATTACATTATCGGTTAAATACTTCGTTTGAAAATAACAGAACCACCAACACAGGTAAAGATCGAAGTTGAGTGACGTAACATTAATAATAATCCCAAAATCTCACTGTCGATGATCTCCAGTTCACAGCGGGTTGCGATATAGACGAATCTTATCTATTACATCAAAACTTTAAACTCTGTTCACTTGTGATAAGGTCGAATATCTATTGCATAATTGCAGATCAGTATGAATACCAGCGATAGTTATCCGTTTTGGCGTTTTTTGGATTATTGATGATTATACGATTACTTGACGTTATTATTCGTTTTTGCTTGCGTTCTCAATGTAAGCCTTGCTCACATTGTAGAGGATTCATCTTTTTTTTACTCGAATTTCAAAATTGGAATAAGCTGGAAGTATCATGATATCCGTAAATACCAGAGTTAAATAAGTTAATTCTTTTTAAATTTGGAATTATTAATACAAAAATCGCATTTAAAACCAGGCGGTGTTAAGAATACAGTATGAACAAAATTATTTAAAATTTAGATAGTTCTAAATTTGAAATGAGAAAAAAAATATAGAATAATAAAAAAATAAATAAGAAACCGCCGTATTAGTGACGCGCTAGTTTTGTCTACATAGAAGATACACGTTTAAATGCTAAAGAGTTCAAGTCAAATATCAGCTTGTACGTTTCACAGTTCAGCAAAGGCCCTCATCTTAGGAAAGTTTGAAGTTTATTTGGATATAATATACTCACTCGTTAACCGTCCTTGGGAACTAAGATGTTATGTCCCTTGTGCCTGTAATTACACTGGCTCACTCACCCTTTAAACCGGAACACAACAATACAAAGTACTGCTGTTTTAAGATAGAATATCTGATGACTGTGTGGTACCTACCCAAACGAGCTTGCACAAAGCTCTACCACCGAGTGACTTAGTTATACGTAGTACGATTATATAAAACATTCATTATTACCATATATTCAATAAAGTATACAGAAAGTAAGTATATTATAGTTTTGTGCTTTATGATATAAAATACAAGAATGGGTCGTATTTATATTCGTCGTGTTTCATAAATAGTCAATTTTCAGATCAGTTGAGAGCGTCTATCATGTCGTGAGAATTAATCTTCCATCGTATTACTTTGCCAAGATAACAAATTCCTATCGGAGGGAGGCCTCCTGACTCCCACTTCGCCTCCTCATTAAGGCAGAGTCACATTAGAAATCGTTTAAAATATATCTTTGTTTTAAAGAAAAATTACAATATAAAATTAATATTTCGTAAGAATAAACAAATTGTGTACATGATAACCTACATGGAAATAAAAGGACCAGGAAATTTAGTTTTTTTTTAAATTCTTTATATATGTAACATATAACCTATTATTACTTAAGTTATTAAACGGAGAGTCGACATTGATTAACTTCTCACACTTAATATGTCTGTAGTTTGAATTTGACACAAATCGTGTTCCGGTTTGACGGAGTGACAACATAAATACCATGGCTGGTGAATTGACAAAATCTTGTATTTCTATCAAAACACCTCAGCCGATAAACATTGATATAAAATGATTATAATTAAAATGTAGATTAATGTAAATTGTAATGAGCAAGATCGAACCCGCACCTGTTAGCTGTTAATTAATGAATACGGATATATTTAATTGTTATATAAAGAGTACATTACGTTAATTTAGATTCATTTATGAATATTTTAAACACTGAATGTAATTATTAATAGTATATAAGTATATTATGAATTATAATTTAAAGCAAACTGTACCGCGTGGTAGCTTTATATTGGAGGGAGGGTGGTCACCCCCCACTACGTTGTCTCACGGTAAAGCGCTCTCCTTACGTGGAGATTAGAATAAGTCTGTTCAGTAACTAGCTAAGGTAATGTATTTTTCTTTTACATTATTAATAAGTTTATAAGAAAAATTAATGAGATTATTTAATAACTTTGCGTTTAGTAATCTAAAATGTTCTCTTTTGTAAGTCAATACATGGAATAATACTTAAGAAGTTTGGTTTCGTATTTGTTTATTATAAGTATTAATATTTATATACTTACAGTTAAGATGGCTGTTATAATTGAAACCTTACTATATTATTTAGGATTACATTTTAAATAGAATTTTAAGTTAAATTCTAAGTTGTGTGTCAAACATCATTAAGTAGTGTTGGCATTATGCGTCGATTTCGACGGCTGTATGTGGTTCGCATGTCGTGTGACGTCACAAACCAGAGTTACCGGTGCTTATCTGTGACGGCCGGATGAGCGTGCTGCGTCTCTGATAGATAACGGCACAATGAGCCAAGTCTGCCGGTGGTCGCCGCATCGACCGGTGGGCGTGGCGCGACCCCGCCCCCCGCCAGACAGAGAGCACCTAATCTACCGGATAAAGGATAAACCTAACCCGAACACACCCGTATTGGAGGAGGCTTTGCCGAATGCCGACGCCTAGCGATCGCTATTGGTATCTCGGATATAGGCGGATTAGGATATGTAAGAAAATTTTATGTAAAATCCGCTTTCAGCGCTTCAGGAGGTGTGAGGTGGGTTCGTATTCGAGATTTCCAGCGCTTAAGTTTTATAAGGAACTCCAACGTTTATGTTAAACGTATTAGGTGAGGTTATAAATTGATCTTCATTAACTAATTATCGTTAAGATTTCAATTAACAAGATTTCGCCAACTAATTAAAATGATAATACAAATGTAGTGCTTATGTTATTTTTTTTTGTATTTATAACTGCGGTCTATCATGCGTTTGGAACTTGAAACTAAGTAAAAAATCTTATGAGGGTTTATGTGACCTGACCAACCCTGCTTATCAAATAATAAAAAGGTCTCTTTTATTTATTTTATTAAAGAGTGTTGCTACTGGTATCAATGTCAAAATTATAATTTGATGTAATATTTTCATGATTACCTTATCAAATTCGTACATCCTTTTCTATTGTAAATTATAAGGAAAGCTCTTTGGCGATGCTTTTAAACGTCAAGTTAAGCAATAATTGTAATATACATACAAACATGTATACTATGTATGTATTTTTATGTGAATATATGATTTATTTGTTATTTTCATCTTAAATTCATTAACTTTTTACTCACGTACATTTTCTCTACTTTCTTAGGTTGGATTGTAAACTAGGTTGGTATATTAACTCGGAAGTTATGGGTTCGAATCCCAGGTCGGGCCAGTAAAATGTTAAGATTTTCTGTCGAAAATTGTCAGTATCAGCCCGGAGTCGGAAGTTGGAAGTGTGTACACTCCCGTGCCTCGGAAAGCGCGTAAAGCCATTGTTCCTGCGCCTAAACTCTTTCCGGTCGTGTCGGATTGTTGTCACATCAAGTTATGAGAGTTAGGAAATATAGAGTGCATCTGTGTTTGCGCACACACTTGTACACTATAATACCTCCTGCGCAGTTGGCTAATCTCTCTTGAGATTAGTCGCCGTGGCCAAAATCGGTCAGGAGGACCATTATTATTACTATCTACTTAGGTACAATGTTCTTACATTGTACATAGGTCGATGATATGTATTTAAGATGACGACGAGCCGGTTGGCGGGGTTGGTAGATGCCTTTCGCGCCGCAGGACGTGGGTTCGATTCCCACCTACGATTACTACGATTGATAAAATATGTAAGTTATAGATCATATATATAAATAACTTAGTTTGCTTATAACATGTTACAACTTTTAATTACTAGTTTTTGATCAAATTAACATTATTTTTAACTAAGAACGAGTTGCTCATATTACTTATTATCTTACTCTTGTTCACAGCTTTAAAGTTCAAGTTACAATCCACGTGTCGACGAAACTGATTTGCGTATGTAAGTCATTAAACTGCGTGTCAACTATTATCTTCGACCAATAATGTACTAGATTAGCGGTAAGCGCTTCAAAAACGGCCTGAAAAATAAGAACACAAGACGTTTGTGAGGTTATTTCAAATTAGTAGTGTCCAATCATAACTTATTGCTAAGGAAGTAAGCTAAGATCGTAAGTGAATGTCAATACAATCTAAACCGCACTTTATTGCTCGGGAACAGGTTGAAATAATTAAATCGTTTTCTTCATTATGTGGTCGGTGCCATATTTGAGTATTGTTTTTGTTCGTGACGCGTTATCTAGTAGTATTGTTGATCGAAGACTATTATATAAAATCTTTTGTTTCACATACAAAAATTGTCATTGGGAAAACCCGAGGATGCGCGTGAGTTAGCACTGATCTACTGCTTAAGGGAGCTAAGCTATTTTTAGATAGTTCACGAAGCACCTTATATCCATGACATAAGACATAGATTTGCGTGTCCGTTTAAAAATAATAGCAATACTAAGTGGGTAAGTAAATATTATACTAAAATAGAAACCGGGAGTCGCTAAATAGATAAAAGATTTCGTTCAAGTGATAATTGGGTACAGTTATACGAGATGTGTTCATACAATTAGGTGACTTGTGTTTTTCAATTGTGTCAATTGATTTTATATGAAATCATAGTGACTTTTTTTTTCTTTTCGATTTTTACGATTCTTGTTGTTGGACGAAAAATATTCAGCCAATGTCAAGTACGATAGAGAAGTACATACACGTAAAAGATTGTTCGGTACGAATTTTCGTAGTTTTTATTAATTTAAATAGAAATAATGCAATGTATAAATATATAATAACTATGATTATCATAAAACAATAAGATAAATAAAATAAAACTGAATCAAGTAACGATTACGGAAATTATATTATAATGACATAAGTGAATAACTATAATTTTAATTAATTTAATTAATAGAGTGAAACCAATGTGTCACTAGTTTCATGAGAAATAGTCATGTGAAATGGACGAATCTTGGAGGGAAGATATTTGCATACAGATTTGAAGTTTAGCATGATTCAAATTAGAGGCGTTTAAATTGGTGCTGATTATGAACTATCAAAACTTATTTTACAAGACAAAACTATTTGTTATCCTTTTTACTCATAAGGAGATAGTAATTTTGCCCTTCAAATTATAGTTGTGTTCCGGTTTGAAAGATAAGTGAGCCAGTGTAACTATAGGTACAAGGGACATTGTTAATAATTAAGATCCCAAGGTTGGTAACACGTGGTTTATTTGGCAATCTGTGTACCTATTTTAATAAAAAAGGCCGCCTCAAATCTTGCCAATGAATTTTTACTTATTATATAATTTATACCTACGTATAACGTAAATATGTATGAAGTACATACAACATACAACAAAACTTAAACTTGGGTACCTATATAAATACATTTCGTTATATTTTTCAAATAGATAAAGTTAGGAAAATACATAAAGAGCGACTGAATATCAAGTAGATACATTCACTCGTTCATCATTCAATCGGGCCGATACTTTACAGGAGCCAAGTTGTACATTGTTTTATCCACAAAGAATGTCGGTCGATACAAAGCTCGAATGCCCTACTTACTGGACCAACACATAGATGAACCTTAGGTAGTTAGGTACCTACTATATACATTTATTATTTTAAACCTTTAATGATGTATTGTTAACATTATTTTGTTTTTTTTTTGTTTTGTTAATTTTTAAATAGCTTGGAATGATATTTAAAAATGGAATCCTTTAATATCAATGTACTCTTAAAAACGAAACGTGCCTATTTTGGAAAACGTATTCTAATTTTAAAATATTTGGTTTTATGTAGGTAAAGCGAAAAGATATATTTAAATAAAATTCGTTGGAAAGTGTCTAAGTATTAAGTCGAACATTACAATTTGTCAAAGCCGGCAGTTAATATCGTGAAAGCTATAGAAATTAAGATAGAATGCCGCTTGCCGGAAGGTAATTCTGCTTAAACGGCCACGTACAAAATTATAGGAAGCCGTGACAATTTTTTCTTACATCGCAGAGTCTGAAAGCCGTCGTGATTTATTTAATGAATAAAAATGCCTTCTAACATCGGCCATTCGCTAGGATATTGCAATTAGCTACTTTTATAGCTTTTTAAATTGCTGAATTGCGACTATATTCACGAACTAATTAACTGTCGAGAGTACCCGCAGCGTCGCCACCAACGAACACCAATGAGTTTAAGAAAAATTATAATAATCACCGATACGGCGATAATTCGTAACAATGAGCGTATTGTCTCATACGTAACGAGATCCGACGTAAAGACGCCTATCTCGGAGCATAATCACGTAACAAGATAACGCCTAACACCCTCTCGGCACAACAAATTAAATATCAGTGTAGCAATCTCTGAATTACAAGTGTAAATAATCCGAAGGACGCCCAACCACCACCGTGGGCTGGGCTTTGGGTGAAAAAAAAACTCGTTAAAATAGCGGCTTAAAAAGAAAAGCGCTGAAACGGGAGGCTCGGGTGGTATCGGTTTTTCTCGACGCGGGCGGTTCGCTGGGCGGGGCCGAGCGCCAGTAGCGCGCCGCCGGCCGGCTGGAGCGAACGTGTTGAGTTGTTGACTCTGCTCGCCGTGTCGGGCACATGTGTGAATTTTCGGTATGTTGATGTCGTGAATCGTAACAAGATGGACTTTCAGAGTGCTATGGAGACGTTCGCGGAGGCATGGGCAGCGGCCAACACCGCCAAGTCGGAAGCTCCGAGCGATCTTTCACAGGTCAGTTTAAAAAAATCCTTATTATTAATTTCTAATTATATTATCGTCGGTCATTTAATAATTGTAATAACTCCATGTTGAGACAACTAATGAAAATATTCATTAGATATCACCGAAATAAGCTATTAATTAAATTTCATATTTATATTGACTAATTTGATTTGTTCGTAATTAGGAATTATAAACAATGCAGTAATAAGATGTATATTACAGATACAGTTTTTCTAATTGTTCTTCACGGACAATAAGTCCTATTGCCAAGTTCATCTTGATAACCAAAATTTGCATAAATATAATGAAACACTTACATACATAATTGAATTATTAATTTGAATAGTATTGATCGATTTTTGGGCAAGGTCACTTCAATAAATATGATCGGACTAAAATGTGATACTTGAATATTTATAAAAAGTGATGTATAACTTAAGTCACCTTAAATTAACGTTTATTAACATAATAAGGCAAAATCGTTCTATATTCAAATTCAATAAAAAATAATAATAATAAGTACTTAACATTTTATATTTATACAATGTTTTATTAAATTTATTTTGAAATTGGAATCGATTCTTATCTGTTTTAATTTTAATGGTTTTTGTTAACTGAATGACAAAATAACGGATCAGGATTAACTTTTATTATAATAAAAAAAATCATAAAAAAATATTTGATGATTAACTATGATTGTAAGAATAATTATTATTTTCACTGTCAGCCACGTAGATGTGAAATCTTGTTTCATACTTTTAACTAGTTTACCATCGGAAATCGTTAGTTAATCTATTTTAAGAATTTTAGAAGACGACGGAATAGCTAATTATTATTATCTTAATAGCGATAAATTTGAAACGGCACAGTTTTGATTTTTTTAAATCTGCGATACTTAAATTTAAATATTATTCACATATTTAGTTTGGTAATTTAAATTGTCAAAAATGTTAATGAAATGTTTTTTCCCAAAATCAAAGAAGGCTGTGACGCTAATTTTATTATAATATTCGTATTTATTATCTGTATACCTACTTAATTTGAAATTATTTGAGAAGAATGCCATTGATGAGAAGTAGAAAAACTTTAAACTTTTAATGTCAATTTGATAACTGGAGACAAGGCTGTATGGTGCAATACATTAAAACAACATTTACAAGAGAAAACAATAAAATAAAAAAACTTAAAATTCCACAATTCAAAATTCAATTTTTAGCGGTGATGTCTTGAATTATGCGTCGTACGCATATCTTTATCGCTATGTAATTAATAAGAATATATTTTATTGAATTCAGAGATCATCAATTATTTAAAAAATATTGCACTTGGTAATTAAATTCAAATAATTTATTACTTTAATGATAAAATATTTGCAATTAGGCCACATTGTCAGTTTATCTTTATAAGAATGAATGAAATTATAAAAATGAATTAGAGCTAAAAATTAAAATACATCATGTAAATAGTAAATAAAAATTAATTTATGTACCTACGGAGTGAACTTGTTTTTTGGCAAAAGTGCAGCTGATAATTTTTTATATACTTATGTAATCGTTAGCTAATGCTACGATAACTTTTTACCTCGTTGGTCGTATATAGTAGCTACTTTATAAGCCTAAGGTTCCAGATTTAAAAGTTTTTTTTTTTTAAATGAACTTCAGTAGCAGTCCAGTGGTAAGAAGTTGGGTTACAAGTATAGGCATACTATTCGCTCTACGATCGTTTCGATGGTTCCCGTTTCATCAGATTATAATAGTGAGGGAACAGAGAGCTGTTTACGGATACACTTGTCTACTATGTTTTGGACAGTTAGCGTGTTCATGAGATTGGACATATTCTGATCTTATTAAGAGTTAATACAATATCATTTAACAGTAGCAACACTTTTAATACTATTAAGCAATCTTTATGGGACAAGGTTCTATAAAGCCGTGAACAATTTTTATTTGCCTTTTTATTTAATTTATTTATTTAACAGAAGTGTCTTTGTCAAGTTTTGAAATTAACTAAATATATCATTGTCAAAGTATTACATATTATTAACTATACGTCGGTATTATCTAATGACTAGATTTAAGTCGATTCAAAAATGCTTAGAAGGATAGGTATACTTTGCTACTAATATTATCTGTATTTAAGTGGGAAATTGATTTTCAATTTACGTAAAAAAAGAGTTTATTTAGCTATTAATTATGTTATTTTATTATGCATATTTTAATAATAATAGTTAATTAATTTGCAAATGATATATTAAGTACAATGACAAGCAAAATTTATATATAAATTTAAATACGACGCATAATTAGATAATTACATACAACCATTTTTAACAGATAAATACACCTTCAATGAACTTACTTATTTTTTTAATCGATACTTATTACGCTGTTGTTTTGCGTGAAATGAATAAGATATACGTTATCCGCGTCTATTGGAAGCCTTGTCGTATTTATTTTGAAGTTAATAATGACGACGTTTTTTGAAACAATTTATTTTTTATTTTTTATTTCCAGCCAGTCATGATTCTAAGTAATAATATTTTTTGGTGGTTGGTATTTTTTAAGTGGAGCTTTAGAATTCTAATCGAATATTTTTATTTATGTAAGTAGATATTTCTTTTGCGATTTCCGAACGTTATCGCTCTCTCTATATATAAAGGCGATAACGATTCAATATGAAAAATATAGTTTATTTAAAATAAGTAATTATTTTCAGTTGATAATATATTATTAATTTTTTTTACAAAATTTATATTTACCTGTTAGTGCGTGTGTCCTGAACGTTAAGCTAGTTGGACAGAATGGATTGTACTGAAATTTTGCACACACTTATAGTACTGGTAACAAAACAATCCAGTAACTACACTTGATGTAGTTTATTAATTTTAGTACACCGATAGATATATAAATATTATTTTATTTTATTTTATTAATCTCCATTTTAGGTGAATTGTGCTACTAAATTTTCCGCTGCTCTGTACTTTTAAGTCATTTTTCATGACTATAAATATATTATATAATTTTTAATTATTTCTCATTACCGAGTATAAACTTCTTTTATAAAAATTAATTAAATATCGTTAATGAAATACTTTTAATACGCTTATAACAGAGTTGTCTTCGTTTTGAAAATAGAAGTACTTACTTTTTTTCATAAATAGTTAATGGTTCTTAAAGCCACATTCTTCAACCAAAGAAATATGACAATAACATTAATTAGCTTTTATCTGAGAATCGGCGTCGGAAGTAAATGGTTTATGACATTAGTTATATATTTATGTGCAATACAAGTACTAGGAATTATTTGCAAACTCGATCTTTTAATAGTAATGATAATTGTTTTTTTATATTTTGCGCTTAATTAGTTAAGTTGGTTACCTTATCATTAAACAAATGAATATAATTCTGATGCAAGGAATATCGGCATTTCAAAATTCGCGTTTTAATTTAAAAATATGCATATTATTACTTATTCTAGATTTAAAAAAAAAACAAGCTAACCGTAATTCATGTTGTTTTTTTTTTAATAAGGAAGGCGTAGATTTCATCAGACCTTGTCATTGTAATGTTACGTCAAACCATAGACAACAATAGCATTATAGAAAAGGCATAAAAATTGAAGTCTCGCGCAGTTTATTATTGGTTGTCATTGCGGTACATTTTTTTTCTCTTAAATGATGTTTTGATGACGTATCATACCATGCATGCTTTGCTAAATTAATAGATTAATTGTAATAATAAGGACCCTAAGTAGTAATTAGGTGTTAATTTTACAATTACTATAAATAACAAATACCTATGTAAAACTAGAACTCTTTTAAATGGGGTTGTAGGTATCTTATTTTCAGTGTATTTACATTGTAGCTTATACTTTATATGATGTTATGTGTCTACCCTTAAGATAATGTTACAGTATCTATTACTTCAAGATAAGTATGGCTTATATATCTATTTAGTTATTTTTATTTCGGATACGAATAACGAAGTGTTCAATAAATAATTGTGATTATGGTGAGATTGGTGCGAAATTATTATGCAAATGTGAGACGAAGCAAACTTCAGGTGGGTATATATATGTGTGAACATACACACATGCCCAAATAATTTAAAAGAAATACCTATTGATTCTGACCTCAGTTGCTATAAGTTATAATCGAAAAAAAAAACATAACTCCGTTCGACTTCTACCGATTTAGCGATACGTAGTGTTTATAAATATTCACCATTGCGCTAATCCATTATCGCGGATTATGGTTCCGAGCGATAACTCAGAACTACCGATTGCTGATAGTGAGCACCCAGTACGTATAGTTTGAAATAATAAAATGCATTCATATTTAAACCATTTAAACGCTTGAATATCGAAGGATAACAATTTGTTCTGTATTTTATAAAATACCAGATTTGCCCACACATTTGCCCACGTTTATGGGGTTGACGTTGTCGGTAGATACTTGCCTTTCGTGTCGCAAATCGTGAGTTCGATTCCCACCCAGGCATTTGTGTGCATGTATATGTCTGTTTGTACTGAGTTTGAGAGTAATTATCTATGTAAATATATGTTTACAAAAGAAAAATAGTATGTGTAGTATATCAGTTGTCTGGTTAGATATGGATTTAAACACTTAAATTTTCATTTCAAACACTTAAATCATTAAAAATATATATGTATAAATATAGATCGTTTCAACTGAACCATACTTATTGAACACCGTTACGGAAGTTTGACGATGACTCGGATAATTTTAACCGAGAAAAAAAAACCCGTCAAATTACATCTCCAGGTAGTTACATAGAAAGTGGGCGCGTGCCAGACCAGTACAACAAAAACTCGAGTTTACAGTGGATAAATCCGTGCAATTACACACGTACGACACTGTCAGGTGAAATATTGCGTGGTTCAATTTGCCTTGGATTCGGGCACAATGCACGGGTTCAGATCTAATTATGCGCCACGCGCGCCAGTTTCTTTGTGATAATATAATCGATCTATATTTGACGCGGATCATTTTTTCATGGGTTTCAAGTGAAGTATCATATTTTTTGCCCCTCAAACAGCAATAAGATTGTCTTGGTCTTGTTGCTTCGAAGTCGATTGACTTAAAGATATTGTAATATGCTGTTTTTGCAGACATGACCAAAATTATCAGTTTAGACTGGGCATGAATATTTAAATTGAGCTGTGTAATAGACATGAAAAGATTAATCTACATTTTGATTAACAAATCGATTTCATTATAGGTAAGTCTATTTGTCGGTCGCGTAGCCTTGTCGCTAGACACGCGTCGCGCTCAGCGGCTGCGCTGGGCCGGCCTGGCCGCTTGCGTCGCCGCTAATGGGCTCCATCTCGCGGATAAAGCGGCGACACCGTTACCTTTCTCAAATCACGTACACTATTGTAATATCCAATCGGCCAGAAATGAGATTGCGGCTAACAAGTTATTTACATTGACGTTTTAATATGTTGAGTGACTGAAAAAACTATTTAAAAAGGTAATTATAAAGTGGTGTCCGTAATAGCCACCGTACGCGCCGGCATGCCGCCTTTGTGACGCAGCTAAACCCTCGAGATTAATTTTGGCGGTACAATGGACGGTTCATAGTTAAAATACATGCTTCGATAAATATAAGTTGCGATATCGGTTTGTCAATTCTAAAGTTTCGAAAGCGTTCGTGCAGAGGTCCCAGCTGAGCCGATAGGATCTTTATTGCGCCTCGTTTTTTGGGAAAATGATTAATATAAGGGATCGGTGCGGACGGATAAGTAGTCGAGATTGACGAAATGACGCGAGGTCTGTGACCGGGTGAGGCTGTACAGCGGGCGGGGGGCGAAGCGAAAAGCCGCGAGGCTGCATTGCGCGAGCGTGCCCAAAAACTAACCATAATTTACGGACTACTTGCTGGACGGCTGCCGACGACACGCGCGGAACTTTTTTACTGTACCCTGATCCTGTTACAAAGTAAATTTCTCACGAACATCAGAAGCAAATCTTTGAGGAATTGCGCGTTAATGATGTTCGAAAATTAAGAGCAACCACGATTCGTTACTGATAAATTTTCGAGCGAATTTGCCTTAAGTATTGCCGATTTTCCGAACGATCTTGAACTCTGTTACCTCTTGTAAAGTTTATGTTAAATATGAGGAGTATAAGGCTTTTTAAATAATGACCGAAGATAAGGAGTTGGTAAAACTGGATGTGAAATTTCGGTAGCCCACGGCAAACCAGGGTTGGACTAAAAAACAAAATTGTATCAGTTAAATATAAATATCTTGATTATAACGTAAAATTAGAATAACATAAGATATATACGATGAAATAACAAATATTGTCGTACGTAAATTGAAAGCATTTTACCAAAATGAAACCCATAGATGAAACCTCACATATTCATTGAATATATGTATTTTCATTTTCTTCTTTACAGTAATTTAATATCATCGGTTTTATATAGGTATTTTATTGTAACCTGTGGACGATATGTTATCAATCATGCAGAGCTCGTCCCTATGTAATCTGTATTAACGTTAAGGGTGCGTGCAAACGGAATGCGATTGTTCACTTTTAGCATGTTGTCGTGAGAGGATCCCGAGCTTAAGGCGATCATGATATCTTCGTTATTTTAAAAAATACCCACGACGGACTTTCAGTATAACGATAGCACATCACCTTTAAGAGGGTCGATGCCTCGCTATGACAAGAAATAATCACATGTAATCGTCTGGCTTCGCATTAACCTAAAAATAAAATGTGTAACACTTCTTAAAATATTCATCAATATGTAGACAGGTACCTACAGCAGTAATATATTGCCTTTCTCCAGGGGAAGGCGACGTGCAATCTAGCGATTACGTGCCTTTTTTGCCCCCCTCATTATGCAGATTCTGGCGAAAAAGGAATAAATTTAATAACATGCATTCGTGCGCATGCGTTATCGAACGCACTTGCTTCTGATAATCTGCGCGCGCGCCGCCCGCAATTACAGTGGGAGGGAGGGGGGAACGCCTGAACACGGTGCGGCGAACCAAAAGCCAATTCGATTTTTAATTTACCTTTCGCAATTCCTAGCAGTTTTGCAATCTTTGTTCACTTAAATACTTATTACTTAATCCGCTCTATTAAATTCCGTTGTAATAGTAAAACTTATTTGTCAGTCGGTTAGGAAAAATATAGACCGAGCTGTTAATTTGAATGGCACACTTTCAGTTGATATCAACATTGCTTGAATGACATTAAATTATAAAATAATATAAATTATATTTTCTATCGGAACGAAATGATTCAATCTACGTAACATTTACTTAAAAGTTCATAGTAGATGAGAGGCAATGATGAGATGAAGATCGTCTAAGCATACCTAATTTGGGATTTCCTCAATCGGCTTATTTAACTACTGTTCAGATACTTAGTCTACCCTTTCGATAAGTTCCGGATCGTAAGGAGATGCATGTGTCAGCCCTGCGGTACCATAATAAGGATAATCTTCGCACCTGAGAAGTGCAATTAATAATGGACGAGCTTACGTACTCAAGATCTGCGCAAATACTGTTAAGATTATCATAAGGGTGAAGGAATTACAACGTTTGTGGAATCTAATGGGTAGGTACTTGTTCTGGAGCTACCTCGGTTTATTGTTAATGTATTCGTTTAAAACATATTACGTATAATATTTCTTCGATTCAGTATTTAAAATAACTCAATTCATTAAAAAAGTAATTAATGAATCGGAGTTAATTTTACCAACCGCGCTCGAACTCCTTGGGGAGCTGCGAAAGAACGCCATACATTTTCGAAGAGCAAGCGTGGTATGTTACGCAGGTCCGATTGGTTTTGTCAACCACTCTTGAATCTGGGAGACGAACGTGTGAGGCGCGTTGGCACGTCGCGGGCGCAGGGGTGTCGTGGATCAAGTCGACCAAAAACTGGCCCCCGTGTCTTAGCCTTGAATGGCTTAGCCCTCTGGTCACGAGCAAATAGCTGACGTGGCCCGCGGCCAGCCGCGCCCTGCATACATAATGTGTACGCATAAGAACTAGAACGATATGGAGTCGTTTCGAAAAATTTAACTATCGTTATTCATAATAAAATTTATACTGTATTCAGATACAAATTACATGTCAAGGTATATATTTATTATATAAGTGTATTTTATTTAATTGTTAGTGTCGTAATTAACTGTTATTTGTGAAAGGGATATGATTCCTAAGGTGTTACTAATTTCTCAAAATGTTTATATAAAAATCATTACAAGTAATAATTTTTTGAGTAGTTTTGACGTGAAAACATTACAAACAAACAAATAAATACATTTTCGCATTAATAATATTACTAAGGATTTATATGTACTAGTAATATTGTAATTAACATTTGCGTAAAATATTAACTATAAAATTAACTGTTAACTGAAGTAATAAATATGTGTAATTGCTGATAAAATAATTTAGTCTAAGGTCAGTCAATAATAATATAGTGTGCCTCTATATTTATTTTACTAGTTTCCGCCCGTGGTTTTACCCGCTTGTGGGAGGGGGAGATGTGTGGTATGTATATGTCCCTATTTCACTTTATGTACAAACTGACAACGTGTATGCAAAATTCTATGATAGGTTGAGTAGTTTAGACTTCGCAGTTAATCTTACTTGGTATTGTAAAAAAATTTTATTAAATAATCTTTGGTTTCTAACTCAATATTACATACAATGTTCTTCCCTGGTCGGTGGTTATAATTTTTTCGCTGGTGAAGAAAGTGAGTCAAATTAATATGTGTATCATTATCATTTTCACAACGATTTTTGTAATATAGCTCTTGTCTGTACTGCCTAAACTAAACAGCATAATTAATTAGCGAACACGATAAATTAAAGAGACTTACCACAGAGTTTCTCAGACTTTTTGTCGTATCGTATGATACGAGGCTTGAGTCACAAAATTAAGCATCCCACACGTGTCGTTCGGGAGAGGAGGTCCGCGGTCGAGAGCTAGTTTTTGTATGAGCATTTTAATAATAACCGCATTAAAATCTTTTGAATAACATTTCTTGTTTTGCACACATAGCTAAGCAAGCGTTTAATATATTTTTCATTTGTAAATTATATTACACGGTAAGTTTTTCTTGCCCTCCATCAAAATGTGAACCGACCTGACAAACGTCCCTCAATCATCTTCGAACGGCCACTATATCTCGTATCCCAATATATCTCGTTCTGAAACGTCTCCATAGCCGCCCGCGTGCCAGTAATGGAGTATTTCGTATTTGTTTCATTTTTTATTTTTTGCCGGTTCGATTACTCGAACGCGATCTCCACATCATTCTCCGCGAAATTCGGGAGCGTCTGAACAGCCAGCCTTCAGATATTAATTATTGATTGACGATAAAGTATGCGTAAATATTGTATGCTGGCTATGATTATAAACCACTTTTTCCATTACGAGGCAACATGATACGTCGTGTTGGTGAGCGTGAGAGTATTAGAGTTTGGAATTGTTTTTGTTTTAAATTTGGTTTTATGATAGCAATAAGGTACTAATATAGTGTTGTTTTTTTTAATAAATACAAAAGGTTTTGATAAACATCTATAAGAGACACACAATGGCGCGGCAGGGTGGTTAATTGCTAAAAATCGCCTCTCATAAGAGCTCACCGTCAGCTGTCGTCTGCGCCTGCGCAGCCTGAAGAGTGCGTACACCGCTTCAACGCCCTATTTAATCCATATTTAGCGAAAAATTATAAAGTTAACCACAGTTGCTTTGGACTTATTGAATATAATTTTACCCGCGTTAAAGTGTTTCAAGTAGTTGCATATTGCGTAGATATACATTAATAATAAGACCTTAAAACAAATTTTATTTATTTCATTTTTTAGTTTTCTTTTTTATTATGGATATCTGTATTTGCTTATAAATGTTAAATATAATTATGAATATTATAATAATATTAATTTTGAGTTACTATTTTTCGTATTACATTCATGGATTTTCGTGAAATATAATGATTACATAGTATTTATTTCAATCCAAATATATAGCAATAATCTGAATTCTATAATAATAAAGGCACGTTATAGAACGAGGGATCAACATTTGTTTCGTTCATAGTTTTCGCGGTGGCACACCAAGTGTGTATTGTGGCTAAAACAATGGGTCCTCAGTGGTGCTTCAGCTTAATTTTTGAGTGCGAGTTAGTATTTGAATTGGTTTTAATCGTGGGATAAACAATGGGGAGTCGGCGACGCCCAGCCCATGTGCGCCTGCGCCGTTACCGCTCGTTGAATTAATTTGTATTGTAAAATTAAATTTAGAATTTAAGAATAATTGAATACGGGTGTAATGCTTAATTGTCTAGCATCCTTTAATAAATTTTCAATTTCGAATACAAAAATAATTATTTTGACTGTTATTATTTCAATAATAACTTTTAATATTTATTTTAATTTTTAATATTATTAATTAATCAATGATTGAAAAACAGTCAGTAGATACAATGTGAACTGTTAATATAGGAACGTGCATATTTTAATGGCAATAACTATTAATGGATTGCAGGAACTATTTTTATAGATTAACGTTTTAATAAAAAAATATAGTGTGCATGTATAAGTATGTAAATTGTGAGTAAACGAGTTATCCCGAGGGTAGGGGTGAGTGATGCGAAACGCGTGAGCAATCATTGCGATCGACGACTCCTGCGCAGGGAAATGACGGAAACGCACACACGCGCAGACATAGCGTGCACACACATCCGACAGCTAGCGATAAGTTAAAGCCGATATTATTAATCCATTGTTAAAAACATTTCTATGCAAATAAATTTATACATCACTAACGATTCGCATTCAACTCGCTTTTTGAGTTTTTGTTCGACTTCATTAGACGGGAAATATGATGGACTTACTTCGATTACTACTAAGTAAATAATTATATATAGAATATGTAATATATTATAATTGTATTCAGAATATATATTTATTTAATGACATTGCTTGATATCTCAATATTTTAACACCTATGTATTTCTAATATAAATTAAATGCATTTAATATGTTGATGTAAATGTATGTTATTAAGAATTTTCACTGTTTATTTCGTGCATGGCATTTATAATATATATATATATTACATGTACAGAATGTATATTATATTATAATGGAATGTTATAGGTAGTAATAGGTCAATGGATTGTTTATGTTTCATTTTTATTCATATTGTAATAGGATATGATTATTTATCGTTCGTATCGACGTACAGACAGATAATGGTTCCTATGGTTATATCGTTGGACACCATAAAGATAATAACACTACCTTTACACTCACAAATCAAAGATACGTTACTCTAATCTCGAAAAAGTACATAACTTTATTTATTTTGGTGTTCTTAAGATAATGATATTTTTAACTGGTCGGTTGGGTGACGATTCCTTCTTTATTCAAATTTTAGGGTATTCCCCACATATCTAATTGCACAAACTTCTTATCGCATTTAACTTTTTAAAACATAAGTCATATCGAAAATTTCAAGTTTGTTAATTTGTGTTATAGTGTGACCTGAACTGATAGTGAGTCAGTGAGGATCCATCAGTATATAAGAGATAACGATATGTACAATCGCCAACGTAACATTCGTTAATGAAAATACGTAAATCGTACACGTAACACGTTCGAAGAATTTTTCGGTACTCGACTATGAATTATTTTTAATCCCGATAAGATCAACGCGAAAGTGGACGACATGTGCGCTGATAAAAAAATATATATTCTGCGACTGTTATGCGTCTGTAAGCTTGTCACGCACTCATTGTAAAGAATTACTTTCGAACATTAAATAATCGCTTCGTAAAGGAAGTCGTGAATTCATATTCGGCATAACGACTGTTTCGACGCACGCACGTTTTGTATTTACCTAATTTATGTTTTACTTAACCGCCTATATATTTAATATGAGACGGAATCAAAAACAATGTTCCGATACGGTCGTCCGATATCGGTCTTTCAAAGCGTTAATGTAATTTCAAGTGAACGTGTAAATAGCGTCACGAGCCGTGAGCACGGCGCGATAAGCTTTCAAAAAATATTATCTAGTACGTTAAAAAAATACGTAATTGCTGTATTGCGTTAGAAATCGCACACGTTTACGCACGCATCGGTATTAAGTAATTAATGCCGCCCTGGACGTATCGGCCGACGATCTGCGGTGCGCTCTCATCGAATGTATAACAATCAGCAATCAAAACTCCGTTAGCTGTGAAAACAGTAGCCGCGATTATTATAATTTGTGGCCAGATCGTTGTGAAACCCGTCACACTCGCGCCCTTGTTTATCGATCTATCGGCGGATGCGTCCGTGATTACCATCGCCGTGCTGACCGTTACACGGCGTAAGTTTTTCGCGTAAAAAAAGCACAATTATAATAATGGTCGTCCTAGTATGGGATACTGACTTGTTTATGCAAATAATCGCACTAATTAAGAAGGAAATTATTTTCATTGTAGTTTGCATGTTGTTGTGTTGTGGAAAAAACAACGCGGTTGATTCCCGATGGGGGCTCGGTTCGTTGTCATTGGAATACGTAATTGGCAAGGTTGACTGATCTATTGACGGTTGGGAATCGAGAATAGTCTATTATCACCGATTGACTAGCTGATAGAAAAAGGCTGTTATATCGATATCGATGAAATGAATAATATAATTCCTCAGATCTTGATGTGCCTTTATAAAGTTCTTAGTTCGTTACGCATTATAAGTCCCTTGTTTGTCGAACTCCTTTTGAAAGCGGCTTAAAAGAGAATAGGGCAGGGAATTGAAGTAAAGGGTTCAACAGAATGCCATATCGCCAGCTTAATCTTAGCGAGCAAATTAGGATTAATTGAACTTTTTCCTTTTAATTCTGAGAGTCTTTATGCTTCGCGCGTAATTCGTTCAACATGTCACTCGAGGAATTTTATGGAGATGTTACAACGAATTTATTGTTTTTTTAAACAAATGTGTCGCATAATTAGAATCCATAAAGCATATATTAAATGTTAATAACATCGTGGCGCCATCCTTGATAATATCGCTATTCAATTTGGCAACCTCCATTAGCACGATTTGCTTAGCTATTGATTCAACATTAGCATAATATTATAAGTATTCTTTAATTATATAATATTATTTATTTTAAAGTCAAATGAATTGCCTGAATGACTAAATAGATTCACGAGACAACTAGATTCAAGTTTCATTCCCATTAATATTTAAAGACTACAAGGTTGTTTATTTGTATGTTTGTTCATATGTTATTAGGTAAAAGTACAGCTATAACTGTCAAGAGTTCATAATAAATAGATTTCAAACAACGGTTTTTTTATGTGATTTTATATTGACTTTAAGTTTGAATAGTTAAATTTAGACATATATAAGTAAATTTAATTTATGATTACTATTTATGAATGACATTAATATATCAAGTTTGGTCAAATAATGACCGAAAAAATATTTCATACGCGTTTTAATTAAATAAAAAAAAATAAACTAATAACCGCTCTTTATAAATTTAGTACGCAAAGTGCGTTCTGAACTGAATTAAGGGGTGAGGGGTTAGGTATCTATAACCCGATGGCGGTTAGGGGCTCTCAGGTGTGACGGACGGAAACCCACTATCATTAACCTACCCACATGTACGCACCCCCACATGCAAACGCTTTGTTTACGCGAAATGTACTTGTGTGCGTGGGGACGGATTAGGAGCAACTTTTTTTTTCTTTTTTTTTAAACGGTGCGTTAGGGTAGACACTTATCCAGATTATTTTTTTAACAATACAAATAATTTTAAAATATTGCGGAAATATAATTCTATCTGTGTAATTTATTATATAGTAAATATTGTATTCGAATAATTATGTTTCTTTAAATGATTATCATTATAATAGCGATTATTATTGTCAGCCATTCATCAACGTAGTTTTAATGCCTTCTCATTTGCTATAGCCGCGATCAAGGTTGGTTCGATCAAGTGCACTTGTATTTGATGACCGAATTACTTGAATAATGGCTGAGTTTGATTATAAATATATGTACCTTGTATTGTATCTGATATTAGATCTGTAACCACTAGACAACCTAGGCTGTAGTTAAGGTCAATTTTATACGTATTAAATAATAAAATCGTATGCTCTAAAAATATATTTTAATAAAAATAAAAATGTAAGTTCCGCCCTGTACGACGAGTGTCGACACAGACGGATACACACGGTGGACAGCGAGGTAAAGCACTAAAGCTCCCAATAATCGTATGCGGGTTACGAGTTATCATAATTCGTTTTAATGTTTACAAATATCTGGGGATCTTATCGAGAAATAATCAATCAATTAATTTTAAATTAAATAATTGACAATCAAAACTTCTTAAGATATACCATAACAAATAAAAGTATAAGGCAATCATAGTCAAAATGAGCGAAAAGCTATTTCAAAATTGTTCACTATTATTGCTCTGAATAGCAAGATTCAGTCTATGAGCGGAGAATGCGCCAGCTTGGGTCACCAAATGATTTATAAAAATGTAACAAAGGAGTCACGAGGTCATGTTCTTATCGACGAATTTCTTAGAAAAAAGTAATTGTGAGCATATAAATATTAATATACAAGTCGAAACGCTGAATATTACATTGAATATTTTCTCTTGATTATCTATACTTGAATCACGTGGGAATTTTGGCGATATCGTCACATTCTGTGTGAATAGAGGGTCATTATTATCCAAAAAATGTCACGATTAAAGAGTTAACAGGATGTGGTCAACAGCTACAGTTATCAAAGGTAACAACTGCCGAGCTTATATCTGCAAAAATATATGTTTAGTATTTGGTGTTAATCCCTATATTTTGTAGGATCAGTTATTGTCATTTACGACGAAATAAATACATCGTATCATTGCAACTCGACACAGTCTGACATATAATGTTATTAGCAGACCAGCTTGTGTACTGCGCATATAATACGAGACACAAGGGGTTAAATTTATACTGTATAGCAGATTTAATAAATAAGCGGTGATGGTAAAATTTATTCGGTGGTAGAGCTTTGTGCAAGATTGTCTGGGTACCCACTCATCAGATATCCTACCGCAAAACAGCAGTAATTTGTATTGTTCCGGTTTGAAGGACATAACATCTTAGTTCCCAAGGTTGGGGGCGCATTGGCGATGTAAGCGATAGTTAACATTTCTTACAATGCCATTGTCTATGGGCGTTGTTTACCACTTACCATCAGGTGGTCCATATACTCGTCCGACGACCTTAAAAAAAAAAATCACTACTTTTACTACATACTTCGTTAGATTTCAAAATCAAAGTCAAAAGTTATAGTCAAAAATCTTTATTCAATGTACCTATATATCCTAAGTCCTTTTCTTTACCTTTGACAAGATGTATGTAAAAAATTCATGATAATGGGTTGAGTAGTTCAAATTCAAATTCAAAAATCTTTATTCAATGTAGAAGTGTTACAATTGCTTATTGATTGTCATAAATCTACCACCGGTTTCGGAAATAAACACCTCTGACCTGAGAAGAACCGGCGATAGAAACTCAGCGGGATATTTTCACTTCGAAGACATGGTCAATATGAATTTGCGTATAAATTAACCTAATGTTTGAAGAAACAAAATATACGCACAGCAGATAATATATAATTTATTATAATTTGATGCATAAAGTACATTTGCGGTGCTTTACTATTTTTTTGTTTATAAAACTTGGAATTGAATAAATTGAAATTTAGAGTAAAATTTGGATTTATGCATTATTTAATTTGTCAGCAAACATAAATAATCATATACTTATTTTGCTCAAAAATGTAATACATGTGTCATGTAAAATTTGATGACTGGTATTGTTTTTTTTTATTTAATAGATATGCGGATAACCGAGTCATCCTCTTGGTTGGCCGGGCTAAAGTAAGCCCCCAAGATTTTCACATAATATGTAAAAATACATAAGCGTGCTATATGTACATTAATTAGCTTAAGTAACAATCCTCGTCCCTGGAATTTGTTGTTAATAAACTATATTTTGCTATCCGTGACTAATTTCTAAACAGCTAAATACGCTGCATCTATAATAAAATGACAGTTTTTAAATGTCTCACTGCTCGCTGGGCAGAACATTTCTGTTCCTTTATGAATGTCTGAAATAAGTAGGTTACCAAATAAAAATAAAAAGGTGGACAGTTCATCAAAATACGTAACGATATAATTTTTATTAATCGCTACAATGTCTGGTACGCAATATTGTAATAAATAGGTGAAAAAACTCGTATAATATTAAATTTACTCACGGTCAAAGCGACAAGGTGTAATTGTACACGCATCTATGCACTTGCAAGGTGCGCATAATTGGCGGCCGTCATCGATATTAGTATAATTACAGTTTATTCAGAGCTAATTTTCACTTATGAGTACATTATCGTGCAACGTAAGTAGCCTTTTAATTAGATTGTTTGGTTATTATGTAATGTAGAATAATACAGATTAAAAAAAAATGTGATTGAACAAAACATTGTTAATGTATTTCATATTAATATCGATAAAAGTATTTGATAAGTGTGTTTGTGTGTGTGCGCTGGTTGACGTTTATTGAAACTTAGCATGATCACGATTTATATATATCAGTATATGTATTTTGTTATCAAAATAAATGATATGCTTCGAAGATATTATCAAACTATATTACCATATCCAGCATGCACATGAAAGAGCGGTCAAATCAGATCGTAAAAAATGCCTTACTATCTCTATTGACGCTCAATATTATCAACAACTTATTAAGCAATGCTCTGAATAGATTTACAAGCTTTTTTTTTATTATAAAACACGTAATGATCTGTTTTCTTATATCTAAAAAGGAAATAAAACTGAGCCTTCTTGTGAAATCCATTGATGTCTAACCTACTTCATTTATTAGAGATAGTTTTGAGGAAAAAACGGGTCGATGCAAGTATTAACGAAATAAATAATACAAGTAAAAAGTACGTCGTTCGATCTCTTTTACCTATTTGTTGTCGTAGAAGTAATAATGATCATTATTAATGTATTTGAAAATGATACAGAATTAATCACTGATTATTTTTAACATTCAATATTTATACATACATATATATATATTAATTAGTTGAATTCTATTTAATTGTTAATTGCCAATTTTATTGTCTTATTTTATTAATTTATTGTATTTGAAATTTAATTTTAATTTATTTTATCATTTGATTATTGTAAATATAATTTTGAGTTGTTAAATTATTAATAACCTAACTTATTTTTAAAAACATGCCGTGTACACATGTGTTGGAATGTAATTTGCAAATTTTTTAATACTTAATTCTGTAATTCTAAGTCTTGATTACATTCCGTTTTGTGTATCTTAATAAATAAATAAATAAATAAATTTCCTATGTCTTTCAAATTAGTTGGTATTTTATTCAGTTCTCATGCTATAATTTATCAATAAACTCGATGATTCGTAGAAAAATCAATGATTACTTTTAAAATTGTATCATTTGTACGTACAGCTTTTCGTCGAACTAATTAAATTAGCAGGTTTTCCTTGGTAACGATCAAAATATTTTTTTTATTGACCAATGGGCTTGCTCTTGGCGACCATCATACCTAAAAGACAATGACGAAGTCCCGGTTTTTCTGGAGTGCGCCTGCTTAAAAGATGACTATTCACTCTTCACTAATATATAAATTTAAACAGTTTGTTTGTTTGTTCCGGCTAATCTCAGGAACTACTGGTTCGAATTTAAAAAATATTTTTGTGTTGTATAGTCCTTTTATCGAGGAAGGCCTAGGCTTATTTTTATTTATTATATTTTTATTAATTATACGCGGGGTGAAACCGCAGTGCCCAGCTAGTTTTAAATAAATCTCTTAATTTTCTAAATTTTAAAGTAGTCTTATAACAGAACACATTCAAGACAGGACAATTAATTCCTATTAATCCTAAGAGATCACGATATTATCATACTCGTCGTAATCTCAGCCGCGTCTATTGTCCAGCCCTTTGACACACCAATTTAACTGCTAATTCCCTGACATCAGCACCGGTACAGCCGATAGCATAAGTGCCTATATTTAGAATCTCTGCGACTGATTAATGAATGTTTTAGAACTGGCTATGGCTAAGGCGAGCCAATTGACATTGTAACCCAGCCTAGAAATTTATCTCTGGCTGTTATTGTAATGTGTTTTGTCAAGTCATTTGTGTTCCATCAAAATTTTTAAATGTAGCTTTACAAAAGGTATTGTTTTATATATAGTATCGCAGGGTTATGTACGAATGTGTACTGTGTAGGCATTGAGTAGTTATTGTGCATTAATCATTTGTATTATTGCTGTATTATTTTGAAAGGTGAATGAGCTAGTATAATTAAATAAATGGGAGAAAAAATATATATAGTTACCGTAGTGACAGCGCATCAACGGTGTAAGAAGATGACCATATCCTCGTCAACCTTATGAAAAAAATAATACCGTGACCAACAATGTTAGATTCCCTCTTCACACGCGGGTGATGCCTCGAATGAAGTGAAATTAGTTAAGAATATTTCAAGTGAGTTAGGAGCGCTTACCGTAATTTTGTTTTACATTAATAAATTTGAAGTAGGAGTATATGTTGTTAAAAAATTTTTTAGTTGCTCGTTGAGCTTTTGTCAATATTTGATCAAAATTTAGTTTCGCGTCCGATTATTCTATAAAGTCAGGGTTCCAGACGTGCTTTGTGACTTTATGTAACACTATGTAGTGATGAAGCTATCTTTGTCCCTGTCTCGATTAGGACAATAGTTTACGCCGGACAGCTATCGTAGCGGAAGCGATAGCGGTAATAGCGGTGTATCGCAGGATAGATTCTGTTATCGCCTCTACATGGGAATTTATACGTATTGAATACGTTGCGGTCACAGCTTGGCTTGATAGCGCTTGCATTTTTCATAGACATTTCTATTTTATATACATACATATATATTAAAGATCATTGATCAATTTACTTAATTAATAGGATCCGGTTGTGACTGTATCCTTATTATAAAAACTTGAATGCAAAATATATGGTTTTTTAATGTTTGATATATAATGAAGTACTAACTAGATCACATTATTTATTAAAATTTTATTCCTATTTTAAATTAAGTGAGTGTTATTAAGTGTTGGTTTAAACGATAATTTATAGTAAAACCGAAAGACAACAATTCAACTGCGTATCAAAGCTCGTAGTAAAGTTCAACGCTCAAAGTGCATAATCGTAGTAATCGGCCGGAGCCAAATGTCATCGACCCATTTATCTCATCCGCCATCCCTTTTACAATTACAACAACAAATGAGTAAGAGTGCACCGATATGCGTGCGCGCATCGATACGATGCAGAGGAATAAAATCCTGTGTGAACGAACTCTAATCTCTGTTTTGTGGCAGCATCCAGACCCGAGATGCGCACGCACTGATAGATCGTCAATGAATCACGACGATCCTAGTGACAGACGTTATTTAGAAACAATACGATATAACGTACAATATAACAACAATAGACTTAAATATAACACTCAGCTACGTCTGCCACTTGATAGCTGCTATCATACTTCTATTTCTAATTAAAAAAAATATATATTTAAAAAAAATATTCTTAGTTAATTTATGTAGCGCATGAGATTAATAAAGAAAATGTTTAGCGCTAATTACAATGTAAAAGTTATCTTGTATCGTATCGGTATTTTTATGTGCATTTAATTATCTAATACTAATAATATAAGCGTTGAAAATTATTTTATCAATTGAATGGAAAAATCAATGGAATTAATATATATTCGATATTCAAATTGTTTCTCGGAATCGAATGTTAGAGTACGGATTTTTAAAACCTATCTACATGTTTATTTAAAAGTGTTCATTATTTAAATTATTAATTTTCTATTTTTTATTCGTTATATTATAATATATGTTAATTATTATATATTCAAATATTTGGTAACTTGAAACAGACTAGCTACCCGTCGCGACGACTTAAGTTAAAATAAAGGATGTGCTTATAAATTATGAGATAATTTATTTATACTAATATTATAATGTAATCTACGAGTATGTGATGACGTGTATTATCTTATACGACCGACGCCTTATATATATGTAACCGTTGAAAGTACTAACCTGAAAGTTACTAATTCTAAATGGATATGCAATAAATATGTTTTGCATATTATGTAAAGAAATATTATATACAATATTTTGTGTATCCTTTAAAGTATTGATTACGTTCGCATAGGAAACGCCCTGACCGAAAAATCCTCGGCTATGATACTATTTAATATCGACTGTATATAAACATAATATATGGCCTATATATCTTCTGAACTATCACAATATGAAAGACATATATCTGGTTAGTGGGTTTTCAGAAATCCGAAAATCATCAAAGAATCAAACAAAACTTGCATATTTTTATATTAGTATGACATAAACTTTGTGATTTTATTGGAAATGTGCAAATTTTATTTGTAAATAAATATTTTAATTTATTTAAAACTATAAAAACTATTTTATTACCTAGACTATAAATAAAGTAGTCGAGGCTTCATTATTTCTTTTCTTTTATATTAATTAACACGAAAATATCCACTATTAGAATTATTAATTGTGAACATTAACAAAAGATAAATATCTTAAACAAATCATAAAAAAATAATATTTAACTTTCAAAAGTTACAATTATTAATAATACAAATTTTAAATGTTTATATTATAAAGCGTCAGGTTTAACTCGAGCCAATCTACATCTTAAGTTAAGCCATAAATTTAAGATCAGGTAGATTCTTTACAAATTGTCCGGAGATGTTACCGTTAAACTGTTGATCCTGTTTGCTAGTACATTGTCCGCAGATATTTGACGTAATAGGATAAACAATACCGCCCGAAGATTTATCCATTGTTACAGTAATAAAGTCCAGGTATGCGCTACCTCACTTACAGGAAAGATGCCTTTAATTGCCTTAACAGAATACCTCTGTTTTGATTCCCCGACACGTTTGAAGCTTGAAACAAAAACCCTGATTGTATGGTTTCCATCTTAAAACCAGATATTTCGAATTGCTGTACGACAATTACTGTCGGTACGAATTTATGAGTGGTTTTGATTTCATTTTTAAATGACACGATGATTAAAATAAGCAAGGGGAATGATCGATGTTTCTCTATTTTCTCGCTATGAATATTTCATGTCGCGTATTTTTTATCGTTGTAGTGGATTATTTAATCTAATGCAACTTAGTTTCAGACCTAAGCTTGTTACGAATTTCTTTGAACCTAATATTCCGTCATTTGAAGGGCAGACGCACACGTCATTTCAACGCCGTATTCAATCCGTATGCACTTTACTTAGAAACTGAACTGTCGAATAATAAGTGCATTGTGTGACCGTATACGTATCACACGGATTAGTGAGGGGAATACTTAATATCGATAATTTGCACCAATAATATATTTTGTATGTAGTATGTATGTATCGTCAAATTTAAATTTAATTACTTGTCATGATTGTGTCTGTTAAATACAATCGTATATAAATTTATGCCACACGTTATATGCACTATTATACACGTGGTCGTTCTATTGTCTTGTTATTGGTCGTAATTGTTGAGTTGATCATCTCGGCGGCTCCTTAATCTGCCCAATAACGGTCTATGATACCTATTATCGGGGGTCCTGATCGAGGTCAACGACTCCATGTGAGCATATCGACACATCGACAGCGGCGGCGGAGCGCGCGCCACGCACTTCCGACGCGACGGATTTGCCGGAATCGGCGCGGGCGCATCAAAAGAGGTTGCAAAATTCGGACGGAGGCGCGCGCGCGTGAATCCATTTGAATATTATTTTTTCGTGCCGACATGGGAATGGGTACTGTACGAACTGTCTAACGTGATCGCACGCAAAATTTGTCGCAACACTGTTTCGTTTACGATTTAATAATAATGGGATGAAAATCTTGAGTATTTCATACCACGTAATCTCGATTCGCTTTAAGGCAACTTTATGGTTTTGAAAACCGTGCATGACAATATTAATTGCATAACTCGATGCGTTCTGTATAAAAAGTTGCAATTTCGTTACGAAAAAATGTCGTCTTATAATTAAAAATGATATTTTTTTGGCCGGATTCGCTGCATCCAAATTTCGGCAAGCTCGAAGCCCACACGGGCTTTCTTGCTACTTACATCTCACGTTTTTGAGTAGCCGTAATATTTAAATTGCCGACATAGCTCCTGCGGGCATACCTTGCATGGGAATGCGCACTGGCGGTCGTCAAAACTCGCTTTTACCGAATGCGATGTGCGTTGTCCAAACGCATCAGTGCTGACATCTCCTTCTCTGTCTAACCCGGAGCCAATGAACTGCGTGGACAAAGAGGCGCTAATGGAAAGTATGGCTACTTTTACTGGACGCTTCTTACATCAGCAAACGCATCCCGCCTAAAATTTTGCATGGATGTGTCGCGCATGCGAAAATGTAGTCTGCGGCGCTCGGCCGCCGCGGCGGGGCGCAGCGGCGCAGGCGCACGTACGCGACATTACCTGTCGATGCATATTAATTGAGGAGGAAGTTTTGTCAACAATATCTAATGTGTTCAGCGGTTCGCCCGCGGCCCCATTGATAGCTTTTTTGTTCTCGTTGCGTTTCAAAAGTTCCATCGCCGTCATCGAGACGGTCCTTATAAAATATTGCAATATTGCATAATTTATGACATACGTCGTGAAAACAATCAGAATGATTATTCAATGCATCGGTTCGCTCCGTCGTATCTATCGTTAGTCGTTTGTACGGAACGGTTTAACTGGGTTATTTCATTTAATCGCATGCCACTCGAGTGTTAATTGGAGATAATCATCGGGCGCATAAATAATCTTCTCATAGATTATGGACAGTTAATGCTTTGAGTGGAGATATCTAGAGTGGTTCATATCTAGATATCTATAAAATCCATGAATTGATATCATCTTTCCACTATTGATATCCAAGTAGGTAAATTCGAGGTCGAACGTTCCTTGTTTATTTATACGTAAATGGATAATTAATTAATTTGAATTACCTAATATGCAATGGCGTGGTCTATATTTTTTCTATATTTTTTTAATTAGCCTATATGTATAGGCTAATTTATTGCTATCTTTAATAAATACTAGGTCATGTGACGAATGATCCAATTTTTTTTTAGATTCAAATTCCGTTCGTGATAAGGTAAAGCTGTGATTATCATTACGATAATAGATTAATTCTAAATGCATTTGTTAAATATAATGGAATATAATTTTACGTCATTAGATATAAATTTAATGTAAAATATAATCGATGATTGCAAATTGCATTTTAATTGAAAATAAATGTATGCCATTCTTTTTGTTTAAATTTTTTTTAACTTAATTTGTTTTTAATTGAAACATTAAAAATGAAATATTTCTCCAGGTTTTAATTCAATTGTATAGTTACTTTTTTAATTACATGCCATATTTACATTAAAAAATAGCCTGTATTATCACGCAAATGGATAATAATGTTTTTTTTGGTAAGATATATGTATAAGTACATACGTACTTACTACTTATATATTATACTCGAGCTAACTTTGTTTTTTTTTTAAACAATGAAATATATAAAAAAGAATATCAACTTAACTGTTTATTTATGTATGTTTATGATATATAGATGCTAAACTTTAACACTTATAAACATTCATTATGTATGGTCTTAATCATGAATTCACATATATGATGTCTGAAATTATATGTCATAGGATATTGTTAATATATACTATGTGAAATTTTAACTACTATAGATTAAATGGTTTGGTTTGTGTGTTTTATCAATCCATTAATCATCGATTCGTAATTTGAATGAAGTTTTATTAAATATACAATAATAAAACTTCAATTTTATAGTTTGGTAGTTGTGTTTAGCAAATTTAAAGTGGCTTCCGTTTGAAATACATTTTTGTATATTTATGTTCGCGCGACACGCAATATTTTTTTTATCACGTTTTTTCATCTTTACATATATTATTATTTCGCTATACTTACTGGTTCAGCGTTTTAACGTGCCAGCGCTGGGCAAATGCTCAAGTTAGAATGCTTGGAACTTTTTCTAAGTTCTACTGCGATTTAATGGAAATATATTTGAACATGTGGCAAAATTGCATCCGAAGCATAACATCTTAAATCCCAAGGTTGGTGGCGCATTGGCGTTGTAAGCGATGGTTAACATTTCTTACAATGCCATTGTCTATGGGCGTTGGTGATCACTTACCATCAGGTGGCCCCATATGCTCGTCCGCCTCCCTCTACAATAAAAAAAATGTAGAATGCTTCAAAAATTTGATATTTATAATTATAGTTAAATTAGGCGCCTAAAATTTTAAAATACTTGTTCCGGATTCAAAGGTCGTACCTTTGGTCGGTTTGTTTCGTGATTTATCCACAACTCTTTCATACCGATCGGACCATCACGCATTAACAAATATTTAGGCAACCATTTTTTTCTTGTGTATATGATAATAAAATATTTATAAATAAAGTTAAGAAGCTTAGAACCTTAACTAAGCAATACTACTGCTATACATTTAAGTATGTAAAATTTTTAGCTTTACACAACACAAAAACACACAAACTTATTTTATTGTTTTTTCGGCGCTAACTGTTTTACCAAAGATTTATTAAAATCGAAAACAGGCTAATTTATTTCTATAAAATAGCATAACAAAACCTAGACGTTGATAAAAAATTTTGGAAATTTTTGAACTTGGAACAAGTTGGCATTGAATTTAAAATATATTAAAATATTTTTCAAAGTTATATATATAAACACAATACCTACATATTTCAAGCGAATACGTCTTTATTAGATCTTTTAAAATATCGAAATAAGGTTTATGATATTTATATTTTAATTCTAGATTAGATATTTTACATAACTTACGGACGAATACTGAAACGCTCCCTTAAAGTTAAACGCTACTTAACATTGAGTAGCTCCTAAATTAGTATGTGAAATTCGAAATTAACGGCGTCTCAAATAATTAAGTTCCATTTAATATTTAAGTGACGTTTCAGTATTCGGCCGTGAAACTCTCATTGTAATTATCATTATGTTATAAACAATATGATTTGCAAATTATGAACATAAATACGTTTGCAAAGAATAAAAACAGTTTGAATTAGATAAGCTTCTCTTTGTATTTAATAATAAATAAAAAAATAAGCATAATATATATAACCATTTAAATAAACCCTCTGTTAATATTCATCTCAGATTAATAATTATGTTCTTTATCGTAATAAAAACGGCCTCTATGAAAAAGATTTATTATTTTTTATTGATCGCATGTATTATTAATTTTTATGTTAATATTTCGTCTTTAATTCGGCACGTGTAACATATTAAACTATATCACATGAGATTAGAATTACTACTTGAATTTCCTTGAATATATATTATGTTGATGATATTTATATACAATTATGTAGATGAGATTTTGATTTAGCGATATTAAATATATAGTTGACCTCAACTTGCGCCAGAATCATAAGTTGTTTTTTTTTGTAGAGTTTCGTCTATCTTTCTTGATATAGTTAATTGTAACGTAGGAAAGAGACAAAACACGTCCTTTCTCTAATGTTTGACGCCTATTAATTATATTGATAAAAATATATTGATAATAAAAAACATTGATAAATACTTTATAATGTCACAGTCAGTGTGTTTGTTTGGTTGTTACAAATAGTGGTATACTTTCGATATTAATAAGCACAAACAACTTAATTTTGATATAAATAAAATAATTAAACTTGCATTGAAAACATTTAAATACTGAAACTGAGAATAACTGAAATAAATGATAGAAACCTATACAGTTTTTATAGTAATGAGTCTAAATTACATTTTTTTTAAAGTATATGTTCACGGGCGGACCAGTAAGTAGATAAGTCGTCACCAACGCCCATAGACATTGGCGTTGTAAGAGATGTTAACCATCGCTTACATCGCCAATGCGCCACCAATCTTGGGAACTAAGATGTTATGTCCCTTGTGCCTTTAAGAAGTCGGTTAAAAATTTACATTATAGTTGGAAGCGAATAAGCTAATGATGACATATAAGATACGTTCAGAAATGCGATACGTGCAATGCAGCACATTTGTCTAGTTTTGCTAATCCATTGTGAAAAAATTAAAAGAGTCTTAAATTGTCTTATAAATTTCATATGCACAACCAACTGTCCCACTAAGACCAATTTTATAAGTTAATAGTTCAAAAGTATGAATACAGTAAAAATTTTACTTCTTACATAATTATAATTATATATTAACCTATTTTCCATGTATTTTGACGAATCATGTGACCTACGATCAAATTACTATAGGACTTTTGAAAAACAAATGAAGTTACAGGTTTTTTTCAGAAAAAAATATAAACTTATATTATTTATTATATTTAGATATAGATAGATATTTATACAATTTTAATGCCACAATTACATATTCAAAGTAACAGATAACAAATACCAATTTCTAAGTATATATTATTCCTTAGAAACGGTACATGATATATACTGTATTATACTTAATCTAAAATTTCGTATTAAAAACATATGCGATTGAAAGGAAATATGTGATAAGGCACGGTTAGATTATCCGCATTACAGATAAACGGCCGATAATGTCTTAATTAACAGCGCTATCAGCTGAGCCGCGGATTACTTTGATTGCAGCAGAGATTTAACGTTTATTGTCGGTATTCGTGCATTGTTCAAACAGATTATGTGATTAGAGTTTCGTTTTTTTCGTACCGATATACGATTAGATCGCTTCATCGATAACTTATTTGAGTGATGCGCACGCACCTATCGGCAAGTTTTTATATGCAATGTATTTATATATTGTTGCATTATTTCAGTTAATAAATTCGGTTTTTCTAGCGCTCGTTGACATCACTGTCGAACTTATTATTTATTGTTATAGAAAATCGATAGAATATAACTGTTTATAAGTTATTTAACAGGTTATTATTAATATTTTGAAAATACGGATTCGAAAATGTACACGTATTTGTGTGATAAGCAAAACTAAGGGAACGAAATTCTGTCCGATGGCTAATATCTATTGAAGTAGTCGTTCAGAATCAGATGCGTTAGTTCTTTTAAAAAAAAAACGATTTATGATAGATATGTGTAATTATTTTGAATTCAAGAACATTTTTTTTCGTACATTTTGTGGCTTGCCGTCGAGTTCACAATTTAAAAAAAAATAGACAGAAATCGAAGTCAAAATGGTTAATCGTCTAGATTGTATTAGAAACCTGTCGCTAAATCCTGTTAGAACTGATCGCTTAAAAATAAACAATTGTCTACGTTATTTTCCATTCCTCAATCGTTAATCACGTGACGTAAGAAACGCTCATTTCATTTACATATATTTCGGTCATTTTGCTGATCTGATAATAAAAAGTTAAACAATCGTAACAAAGTAACATACACGTCACAGCTAAACACATTAAGTAATTTGGAATACTCCAATGATAACTGTAAACTTGGTCAAATCATACCGAGTGATGCAACGAACCAAGAGATCTAATATTGATTGCTCACACGTTAGCGAAAGCCGAACAAATTGAGTTAGCACTTCCAGGCCTCAACCATTTGTTTCCAATTTAGAGGGCCGTTCGACAATATACCCGCCTGTGTTTATCCCGTCCAAAAAATAGTGCAAATGACACTAATTACGCCTATGTAGCGAGCCCGTGCTAATGTATTGCTCACACCGCTCCGATTTCGAATAGAGCTTAGAGCAAACCTTGAATTGAGTTTAAGGTTTTTAATTATGACAACAGTAGCGGGTAGAAATACTTCATCTATTCATTTAGTATTTATTAATTGCGATCAGTCGATAGTCGGCCTTACGCTGTTTAGCGACGGTTTAGTTAAACATTAATTTGTCTCTTTCTGTCATAATGGTTTTCACATTCGAAAGAAGAGGACACAGTTTAACTAATTACCCTCTAAACAACGTTTATAACTATAAGGTCGTATATACTATATATTGTTCGAAGGAAGCATATCAGGATCATAAGTTAAGGCCACTTGCTCTCTTAATTCAAGATTAACATAACTGGCATAATAAATTACCATTCAGCCGACTATTTTTTATAAACCGGAAATGGTAATACAAAAAATATTTAATAATGAATATTTGGCGAATTATAAAACTTCATTAGTTTAAATTCTTTATAAAATTAAATAAAAAAAATGTTTTATTTTATTAATTGTAATACAAATGAGGACAATAACTATACAAAAATATAGCGATTTAAAATGACGAAATAAGTACCAAAACCGTGATAAGATCATTTCCGTAGTAAATATTTGTTTTAATATATCGAATGTGGGAACTGAGAACAATATCGGCGATAGTAAAACAAATAAAGGTTTCTAATAATTATAATATATGAAGTACTGAGGTATTCATATTATATATTTTTTTATAAAAAAAAACCAACTGATTATCTAATTAATCAGAATCATTTGCGAATAGGTTATCTTGAGTATATTATAATATAAGCACAAGTATATAATATTTGTTTTCTAGTAATTGAAGGTATTATGTATATACAATCATAAATCAACAACAACTTTGTAAATAGGTACACCTTGGGTATGTTGGTTGGCGGCGCATTGGCATCGCCTTGGCGATGTAAAGATTGGCTTGTACTTAGTGTCGTAGTAGGCCAAGAGACACTTACAGTCTTTGATCAACTACAGCATCTGTAGCGTCCTTAAAATTCATAAGGCTGATATGAGATCATGCTATATTATGTCGTTAGCCTGACATAGCGGCATAAGAGAGCATACGAGTCGAAGTTATAACCAAGGTGCGGTAAAAAGGTTTCATATCAAATAAGTGTATTGTTTTGGCTTTTTAATCTGTGACACAGTTTAAAGGCAAAATATACATAGTTATGATATAACCCTTTAAGGCTTTATAACGGAGTGTACTATTATATTACTATATAGTTAAATTAAAAAAACTAAATATTATAATCGATCACAAATTATATAATTAAATTAACAGTCATTCGTTGTACGCGAAATAAAATCTGGCCGTTTGTCGGTTACTTTGTCCCACTGCCTTATAGTATTCTACTCGCTACCTACTCGTACTACTACGGATGTTTGACAAGCCGTTCTAAGTATGCCCTTGGAATAATGAGGGAAGCCCAGAACACGGTACGATTCGCATAGGAATAGACATTCGGAATACGTAACTGTTGTTTTGTGAGAAAGTTTTTAGATGTTTACATTTGATTAGTTTTTTTTTAAATAATGAATTCACAGATAATAATGTGAAATTCTAAATTCAAAATATATTGCTTCTGTTGGTATCTTGAAAAAAATGTTTACAGCCGAGACGGTTCAGGGCCGAATACTGAATCGTCATTCAAATATTGCAAGTGCAACTTAATTATTTGAGACGCCGTTATTTTTTTTTACTTAATATAACGTCATTTAAACGTTTCAGTAATCAATGTAATATATTTACGTGGATCATTTGAATCGAAATTTTAAATCCTGACCATTAAATTTTCATGTGCTTCATTCATTTAATTGCAGTTGAATAAGTTCCTATCTTTCTTCTTAAGTTGAGAGGTATTTACCCAGCAATGTATAACAAACGAAATCTTACTTCATACATATATAAAAAAATACAGTGAAAAGACATTAAACCTACAAAAAACAAAATACCGCAACGCCGACAAGAGCTAGTACGTTATATTAAATCCTTAATTCGACAACGTAAAGTAAATCTTTCTTGGATTAAATAACGTGATCCCGACTACCGCATCAGGAGCCTCTGTAAACAAGACGTTGACTTATACATATGTACTGTGAGACATTCAAAATATTTTATATTAATAAAACATTATGAACTTAAAAATGAAAGGTCGTTAACCTTTGACTGACTCGTTGGTCTAGTGGCTAGAAATAATGCCGCAGATAGCGAGGTTGTGGTTTCAAGTCGGACTGATAAAAAGTTTTTTAGTTTTCTGTCGAAAAATTCTCAGTAACCGGAGTCTCTCTGGTCACAGTTAGACTGAAGGAATAGGAAAACCACTTGTGTTGGCACACACGCTTGTGCACTATAATATGTTCTGCGCAGTCATCGTTGCGCAATAGGCCAGGAGGACATCCATCATTATGTAACTTATAGTTTTATTGTTACTTACAAAAAAACCTAATGAACTTAAATAGGGTGATATGATTAAAACAATTATTGATTATAGATATACACTTGGTGGTAGAGCTTTGTGCAAGCTCGTCTGTGTAGGTACCACCCACTCATCAGATATTCTAACGCAAAACAGGAGTACTTGTTATTGTTGTGTTCCAGTTTGAAGGGTGAGTGAGCCATTGTAATTACAGGCACAAGGGATATAACATCTTAGTCCCCAAAGTTAGTGGCGCATTGGCGATGTAAGCGATGGTGAACATTACTTACACTGCCAATGTCTAAGGGTATCCACTTACCATCAGGTGGCTTATATGCTCGTCCGCCTACCTATTATATAAAAAAATACCAAAATCATTTACCTAAACAATAATGCTTGCTTCCATCAAACAACACAGTTCCGAAATTGATCTGGGCAAGTTGACGAAATCACTTACTAACCTCTTGGTGTTAACATGTTAGTCTATCTTGTTGGGAATTCCAGCACACAAGACAACACACTAACATTGGCTAGCAAATTTTTCCTCAGCGATATTATTGTATGATTAAACATTTTATTGTTTCGGATAAGAATGATTTGTAGTTTCGTTATCTTTGACCAATAAAAAAAATAATAATGAGTAATTAAATATTAAATTTATACTTTAAATACGGCCCCAATTTTAAACGACGTTTAGCGGTGTTTAATTAAACACTGTAACATTATCATCTTTGCTTTTATATTCGAAAGTCGACTAATCATTGGTTAGTTAATCAGCCCCTAAGTAACGAAATTTCCGTATTGCGGACATGGATAACTAATAAATATTTTTAGATAGAGCCGATAATATTTATTTTGTTCGTATTCAAACAAAAAAGCCCTGCAACTGTAACTAAGTTCTTTATATGTAAATAAATATCAACAATTTAAATCGATGGCAGCTTAACATAGAAGTCAAATTAAAAAATAATAAAGCGTAAGTTCAAATTTGCCATCTAATGGTAAGTGGTCGCCATATCTTATGGTAAGTGGTCGCCATATCTTATGATAAGTGGTCGCCATCTCCTATCGATAATGATACAGTGAGATACATATTTGTCATTATCAAAACCAGCTGTTCAGCCTAGAATTCATTTTGTGACAATCCTTCAAAATCTATTATTTTTTACTACATAACGCATATTTGAATAACAAATATAAATAAGTATGTATTTAAATTATTAATCAGCAGTAGTCTATACTGAAATGTTGTAGCGCCATCTTGTATCAAGTTACAGTGAATTCATTAGTATTAAAATCTATAAAGAAATATATATATATTTCAACTTTGATGGCGATCAATCAAAAAGTATATATTATACCTATATTATAAATTACTATATAAGTACATATTTTATCAATCATTTCTAAGATACAACTTCCTTATTTAACATTCAACTTAGTATATAAATAGTATAATATAATAATAGTTTAATAAAGCTCACATAATATATATGTCTAATAATCCATTTCGATTATTATTATAAAATAAACAAAACGTAACTATATCGATTACATTACTTTAATATGTATAATTATGTATATATGTAACTAATATTTAGTTATTGACTCGAAATATTATGCGATTTGACAGGTTATCATTTTTATTTCTATTAGTTCAAGAATTGCGTAATATTTCATAAAAAATATGCTTTTAAATTATAACCATTGAGTTTATCGAATATTATCCGTAAAGCCGCGATCTTTGATGGAAAAAAAAATAGGGTCACGTCCATGGCACTTGTGACGAGAGCTCGATAGAGATAACTCACTTATGTAAACTATTAAATCGTTCACTAATAAAAACATAAATCCTGATTTAGAACTGTTTCGCACACAAACATACATTGCGTTCAGAGCGCCAATGTTCGAATAATATAATATGTCAATTTCTCTAGGACTTGGTAAATATTCTATATATGAACAAAGTAAATAAGTTATCAGGTATAATAGCTTATTATCCGTAATGTTTTTAACTAATCGTATGACGGTACGGTCATTCTGGATTGATCCTTACCATTTGAACAATAACGCCTTTAAATTGTTAGAAATATCATTTTTGTACAATATTTTGACGCTTTTTTTACAAATGATTTTTGAAATTAAATCACTTCTCCATTTTAATAGTGCTATTATTTAAACTATCAAATCAAATGTTTTATAAAAAGGTTGTTAAATGAAATGTTGTCAGTCATTCACCATTCGGCATAATTCTAAGACTATCCAAATATCTTTTATCAGAAACAAATGAGGCTAAGCTTTACGTGCTACCAAATATACAAACAGCAAATTCATTACACTCCTCGACAGCGTCGTCGAGTAAAAACGTGTTCGTTGAAACGATACTTTGTGTGTAGTGGTACAACTGATTTGTTTTTCTTATCGCTATCATAAATATATGAATTCAAATCATGTTGAAAACTTCCATTTGATATCACACCACATTTAGATCACGGATATTAAAATTCACAAACATAAATTTATATTTCAAAAATTAAAAAAAAATTGAATATCGTATGTATATGTTTTTGTTACAATCGAAAATGAATATAATAAAATCAAAACAATAATCAAACACTTTTGAAACGTTATTTTACAAGATTACATTAAATATCAAATTCCATTTAAGAGTGAAAGTTCGAGGGAATCGACCAAAATTCTCAATTTTTTTCTTTTCCGCCAATCACATGACATAGGTATGTTAATAACCAATAACAGAATATTAAGTAGGTATGTTATATCTTAATAAAACCATGATTGGCACATTATAATATAATTCCGAATTTAATATATACATCGAAAGGTCGATAAACGTAAAACCTACTTCACTAATTACGACTACGTTAATGATGTGACTTGATAATAAATTGTTTGACTCAAACCAATACAAAAATCCAATTATAAATGCGAAATTGAAGTTTGTTGGTTACATGTTTTCGTTTTAAGTTTTCGACTGATGATCGGGTGTATTTCAGGAGTACAGAAAATTACATAGACATACGTGCTAGGTATCTAACTGCAAAACTTTACCCAACACGCTGGTAAAGCCGAGAGCGGAAATTATTATACAAGTACAGGAAACAGATACAATATCTCAATGCACACTTTATCTTCTATTATATCTTTCGAAAAATTATATTATCCTGTTGTGTAAACAATTGTAATTTATTTATGGATATGAGATGCGCTTTTACGGATGATGCGATTTCGTTTGCTCGGACTTTGGTTTCAGAGATAAACTGTTTTGACTTCCTCTAAGTCCCTATCCTTCCACATACAATCTGTACATACATATATATATAGATTAAAATCAATAGGCGAAAATTAAAACTATCTCTCTCTTTTGTGAACCGACTACACAAAATATAATGTCTATATATATTACTACTATATTTAGATATAATATATAAATTACTACAATTTAATTTTCATTCATTTTCAATAATGATAATTCGTTATTGAAAATGAATGAAATATATAACACGATGTCTAATTTTATAATAATATATGTATGTACCTAGATTATTTATGAGCGTTTTAAAACGTGGAAAAATCTCAAGTCCCGTACGTTGACAGCTCAAGAATTAAAAGATAAGCTTACATGATATACAAATACGAGGTATTTCTAAACGTTATCTCGTACAAATAAATGGGACATAAATTAATCGCTGCTCACAGATAGACAAAACGACTAATGCCATAGTAAATGTTACTATCGTGTTTTGGTGTCTTGTATGTCACCATTGCGTTGCTTGCGTTCATCAGATAAGCTGGAAATGTTTTGATCTGTATGCATTGAGATTTGCTTCAGTTACTGCGACTGGTATTAATGACAATAAAGTAATTAAGCTACTTAGATGTCATATTATCTCGTTTGTACTTTTTTTTTCTATTTGAATATTAAATACACGACAGAGGAATGAGACAAGAGGAAAACAGATAATTATTGCTGTTACGAATACGTGTTTTTATAATTTGTTAATGATAATTTTAAACTAAAATCTATTAGACTAAAATCTTTGACTTAATTAGCGCTTTTAATAAATAGTGTACACATATAACGCTGGTACTATTAATTAGTTCAGGCTCGTCGGGATCGGCACCATTCCTTCATTACTTATTCTACTGAGAAATACTGTTTTTTTTTCTACTGTGATTCGGTTTAATGAGCCGATGAGTTAGTGTGTCTGCACCTGTAGTTTATAATAAGATATAATGACTAAAATCCTATAAGGAGACATGGTTTATATTTCTTAAGTTGTCTATGGGCGAAGGCAGTTTATTATTTGTCTATAATAAATACATCAAAAATATAATACTTTTAGTCGTAATATAAAAGTTTAAATTAATTATTATAAAGCGATTTATAGTTATTTAAACACAGTGTAAAATTAACTTTATAATATAATAATATCTAAATATAATCATTCGAAGATAAGTTGACAAATAATTAAACATGTATTATTCCTAATGTGATCTTATGTGACATTCATAGATTATGGTAACTGACAGTAGTTGAGCTCTATTTGTCTAGCGACTGTTAGGAAGACTTTGTTTAAATACCTATATACATGTTGCAGTCAGATCTCTTTCCCAGACAGAATTACTTTCGACTACACGGGCAATAATATTTTTGACTTATGTCACAGTTTACGTTCGTTGAGCAGTGAGTATTACATGAGCACACACTCATTCCTATTTCCTTATACGTACTGAGATATAATTTGTATAGATTATAAAAATATTATTAACCTTGTTTTTGGCGTATGCTTTAAATGTCAAAAATAGTTTTGACCGAGATAGACTTCTGACTGTAATGGTGACTTCACGGAGTAAGTGATATTACGGGCTGGAAGATTTTCTTCTCTTAAAGCTCAGACAAGTCCGTAGCCGTCGGATCTGCCGCGAGTCGATTACTTCGACACATTTTGTCATGAACGAAATTCAAGATCACCAGAGACGGGGGATGTCCCCGTTAGAAGGACCTTGGTGCGGTGCGTAGCTGTCCGTGGTCGTCACGCACCGTGGGAAGCCACCTTAATATATATAAAAAAAACATATGTAAGACGGAGTTTTTTGTTCTGGCGGTGAAATAATTGTATACTAAATATTCAAACTGCCATTATTATAGGCACATTAAGACAAATAAATATGGTCATAATATAAAGATTGTGCCAGCGTATCTATGATATTTAAATCTTTTAACAGCGGAGGCGCGACAAATCATGGTATTTAAAATGATTGCTTATCAGCTTTGTAACGAACAAACTGTAATTTTATACATAAATAATCAGTTAAGCATAACTTAAATTTAAAAACTCAAGCGAGTTAAGATAACCCAAACATCACGCGTTTTGGTAACTTAGTAGGTTTATGTTTTGTGTATAAAATAAATACTAGAAATAAAATCAATTGCGGAAAAAAAAAATTAAAAAAATTAATACAAAAAAAGATTATTTTATGTTAATATTTTAACAATTTATATTAAGTTGTACCTACTTACTTGTTATTTGTAGTTTTTTTTTAAATTGTTTTAGGATAAAATGGCGAAAATGAAACAAAATTTAAATCGAAAACAAAATATATATATTTTTTCATATACACTAAAGTAATTTACCTATATGAAATAACGAACTGTCTTAATTTATATGACTAAATAGATATATATATATATATATATAGACTAAAGAGATATAGAAATAATCTCTCTCGGAATGAGAGAGATTATTATATATATTGTTTCATATAACATTACAACAACTCTATTAAGCCATGTCGTAATATATATAACTATATTTATATTATATTTTCGCATCTAATGTCTTCCAAAATTGATGAGATTAAATATTCGCATATATACATATCTCTCAATTCCACCGAACTTAGAATTAATATGAATTAATAGCCCATTATCTTTAAAAAATAGTTTATTTTTGTATGACGAGCTGGTTGGCGTGTTTGGCAGACATCTGCCTTTCGCGCCGCAGGTCGTGGGTTCGATTCCCACCCTGGACAGACATTTGTGTGCATGAACATGTCTGTTTGTCCTTAGTCAGGATGTAATTATCTTTATAAGTATGTATTTACAAAAGAAAACTAGTATATCTAGTATATCAGTTGTCTGGTTTCCATATTACAAGCTCTGCTTAGTTTGGGATCAGATGACCATGTGTGAATGATGTCCCAGGATATTATTATTATTGTATTGTATTATCTTTGTCTTTCATCATTGGTTTGACATTCGAAAAAAGAAGACATAACATGTTTAACTAATCACTCGATAAACAACATTTACAGATAATGCCGTAATTATTTAATTTACTTATTAAGGTAATTGTAATTGTGATCCTTCGTCTCCGTAATAATGATAAATTAAAAATAAATAATATTATGTCAATAATTCCCACGTTACATATTCTAAAATAAACACAGCCGGAAATTTATTATCAACGATTTACATTGTAATATTTATTTCGTTAAATAAAGGATAATTGTAATAACATCGAATGATTAGAAAACTTAGCATAATTTACAATTATCGTGGGAATATAAACATGTTGTAAACATAGAGATAGTTACTGAGAATCGTCGATAATTCTTAATTTGTTTAAAAGTAAATACCCGTGTTGTCTACCCTTACTTGCCAGTTATTATACCGATAAAAGGTTACAATTTTAGTATTTCATTTAACATCAATTCTGCGCCTGAACTTTCTACGGTCATGTTTAACATATCCATCGATTTATGAGAGCGATGGAATAGTTATTGCATATGTATGTGCATTATAAAATGTTCCGCCCAGTTCGCTGGACTTGAATAGCCGCGACAACTATTCGGATAAAAGATTATTTTGTTGTAAACGCCAAGTAAGACCATATAATAATGCACAAGCAATATTACATACTAGCTGTGCCCTGCGGTTTCATCCGCGTTTAATTAATAAAACTAAGCCTAGAGCCTTCCTCGATAAAAGGACTACATAACACAAAAATAATTATTAAATTCGAACCCGTAGTTCCAGAGATTAGCCGGATCAAACAAACAACCTCAAAAGCAACAAAGCTAAAGCTTTATATATTAGTATAGAATATAGATTAGATCCCAAAGATGGCGACGCATTGGTTATATAACATGTGTTTTATACTTTTCACAGTGGATATCTAAAGTCATAATCAAATGTATAAAAAAATTTAATTAAAACAGTTTAGTACTATATAATCTATTTTTATATTGAAATGTGTAAATTATAACCTGTTGCACGTTTTTCTTATCATTAATTAATCAATAGCAGTATACGAATCGCTCGAAATAAATCTTAAGTTCGGCGAGCGTGTCCCCTGTAATTGTGTCCAGCCGTGATTGCAGCAGAGTTAACACATAATACATTACAGTTTGTGTCACAACACAATCAGGCTCGGGGACGAATCAGGCGCCGAGCAGTAATCTGGGTTAACAGGGGTCAAACGGCATCACAAATTCCAATACCATATTAGACAGATCTGTGGCGCGAATCGACAATTCTATGATGCTTATTGGCTTCCTCCTAGCTATACTTGAATGAAGGGTTATTTTTACATGCTATAATCATTTGTTACATTGTAACAGAAATACATTGAAAAAAGTTAAACGTCAAATGAACGATAAAGTCAATAAACAATTATATTTATAGAAATCGTTTTTCAAAAACAAATTTCTATATATATTTTTTAATAAAAATTAAAGTCCTATGTTAAATACCAAAAATTAAAAATTACAATTATATTATGTACATGAAAAAATAACACGTAATACTATTTAATTTAATTACAGAATATATCGACAAAAACAGATTATAGCTACAAAAGTTAATTAAATACAAATTAAACGATATGTTATCTGTATTTTTATTTTTTTAATACGTCATAAAGTTTTTTTATTTATGTCAGTGTTTGCATGTTAACCTTATTAAATGCGAAGATTCGCCATGTAGCGGTCAAGACGTAGGCCAACAAGCGTAATCAGTGCGACTCGTGAACGATTTGCTACACTGACGCAATGAACAAGTGTCCAATTTGAATCTCCATTTGATCTCCATTTGTTTTAAGTGGTTCGACTTTTGCTAGATTAGATCCTGCGAAAGATATTGATCGTCGTCATTTGTTTCATTTATTCTTATGTTTGACGTTATAGATAATTAAGATCATAAATACTATAATATGAGTAACAATCTATATTTAATAATAATTAATTAGCTAGTTGTACTATGCGCCGTGTTTTCTTTCGAATCTTAAATTATTTCAGAAATAGAGAAAACGGTGTTTAACGAATCACAAGCTTAATATTTACACAAGCTAGCCTTCAGTTTGAGGTTAAATATTTAGTTTGGATAATATGTATTAATTTTCGAATTAGATAAAATAAATTGGAAAACGTAGTTTTAATTAAATTAATAAAGTAATTGTTGAATATTCCAAAATTGATATAAATATATTACTTTTACTAGCTTAATATAATATGTGTCTTTTTTTTTCAGACTTTGTCATCAGACTTACGACGTAGTAAGACACCACCGCGGCGATCGCCCGAAGAGCGTGCAGTGCCTCGCCCGCCCTCCGCCCCGGTGCACCACGACCGGCCCTCTCTCACACCACACAATCCTCACCTATCACCTAAAAAAGAAGCCTTCAACAATCTCCTTAATAAAGGAATTTCAGGTAAGCTCAGAATAAATATGACTCTTCTTTAACAACGATTTTCATTCTTTTTTTCTGGTGTAGCTATATGCTTGATGAGCAACAGTTAAACAATGTTGTTTAACGTCAAGTGTTAATTTATTTTGATTTAAATATAAATCAAGGTATTATTTATTTAATCATGCTATTAGTTAAAGAGGTAGATTAAAAACGCCTTATCCGATTGATATAAAACTTTTATATCATAACGGTTTATAGTTTCAGGAGAAATATAAGTATGTATAAAATATATTTATTGGGAAGCTAGTAAGCTAAAAGCTTTGTTCACTCAAGTCTTCTAACGAAACGCTGCTAAAATTATACATACGAAATTTATTGAAGTTTTATATATCTCCATAATAACTAACAAAACAGCATTTATTTATCCAATATAGATAAGTCGATTACCATTTTTATGTTTGTAACACTGGGAAAAAAGAATCGATAAATTTTATAAAATGTATTCGCCACACTATTTTCGAACATATATTTATAAATTTGGATATGTGGTTTCTATTTTACGCATAAATAAAATAAACGCACGAAGAAAGACGTTTAAGTGACGTTTGGCTCAATATTGATTTAATATAATATTTATCTTATTTAAAATAAAAATTAAGGGGAAGAACCTTAAAACCGTAGCTCGTATATACAGAGTGTAACAAAATTCGTGTCCGACCCGTGAAGTGGTTAATGGGTACCGTAAGTCTAACCGACTATTTATGTAAAAAAAATTAAACTATTATGCAAAAAAATTACTAAAAAAAAATATTAATTGTCATTTTCAATTGTAAATGACGAAAATTTCATGGACAACTGAGGTCCTGACCTCGTTTCCGACCTACCCGATAGGTAAGAGCTATGGAACGCTGACGCCTGCGCCTGTTTTGCAATATAATTGTCGTTATTTAGTCAAATGAAATTTTATTCAGGGTAAAATTTTTGCTTAAAATTTTAAAAATTATTACATGAATTGACACGAAATGGAAACGAATTTTGTTACATCCTGTATATAAAGATGTTCACAATATTTTTTAAAAATATATTTAATCAATTTCAATTAAATGATAATAAATTTTATAAGATGTCGGATTTAAAATATTTGCTCTAATGTTTTCCTCAAGTTGTAATTTATACAGTGCGAAAACAAACTCTTTATTTTTAATTTAATTAATGTCTTATTTAAAAATGAGTTAAAAACTAAACATCTTAGGAAAATATTTTATATTGTTTAATTATTGAAATAAATTATAGATAAATAAACGAAGAATCAACACTGACAATGCATACGCCTAATTAGGAAGGAAGATAATATAACAGTCTATATCGGATGAATTTCTGCTATCAACAAATCAAATTGTAGCAATGTTATGGTATAATTAGCAAACTTACCCTTTAAGTAAGAAATAAAGCTTTAAGAGAGGATGTTGATGATGTTGTCGAACGCGTGAACACTCACCGTAGGACTGGTCCACAAGCTTAAGGTCGCTTAGCCAGCTATGGAACGCGCGGTGCTTGCGGTTTCTCTGCCCGAAAGAATCCGCAATGAGGACACTCGCCAGAGAATTGAAGTCACCGACATCGAAATCTCGTATAGAATTAGTACGTTGAAGTGGAAGTGGACTGGTCATGTCTCCAGACGCATTGATGGCCAATGGAGCCGACACGTATTAGAGACGTGTGGAGACCAAGGCAAACGTAGTCTGATGCAGTAAGGTGGACAAACGATTTGGAAAAGGTATAGAGATGGATGTGGGCTGCCCAAGATCGGGATGGTTGGCATTCTATGGGGTAGCATTCGTCCAGCAGTGGACGGCGAAAAGCTGAAAAAAAAGAGGATGTTATTTGGCGGTAATTTACCTTCACAATCGATTTGTGTTCATAAGACCTTAAAAAATGTATAACATGTATTGATTAAAAATAACCTTGCTGTAGATGACTGGAATTCATAACTTGAAGGTGCTGAAATTGATATCACAATCGGCACACGTAACGAGCCACAAAAAGGTATACAGTTCAGTGCCGGTTTTGTAGCTTCCGGTCACTTGTTTTATTCGACTGAATAAAATAAAAACGTTTTTAGATTTAATTATAAGTAGGTATATTTAAACAACTGCTATTGTTAAATTTATATCAATCGTTTTTAGTCGCGACTGTTTTCCGGGGCATTTTTCATGTAAAGTCTGTACACTCTCCAGGACAATTACTATAGAGAAACTAACAAAGTAACAAATTAACTTTTATATGAATATTTTAATTTAACATATTATTAGGAGGATAACTTTGTAGAAAGAAGAAGAAGAATAATAATGATATGTAAAGTATTTTTATAAATGACTAGCTGTGCCCGCGGTTTCACCCGCGTATAAAATTAATAAAAATATAATAAATAAAAATAAAACTAGAGCCTTCCTCGATAAAAAGACTATACAACTCAAAAATATTTTTTATATTCGAACCAGTAGTTCCCGAGATTAGCTGGATCAAACAAACAAACTTTTCATCTTTATATATTAGTACAGATTTAGAAGAATGCTGTATCTGAGTCCAGCGCCAATTTCATTGCGGATTAGTGGATATGTCAGAATGTTCAGATGAGAAGAGAGAGAGAGAGAGAGTGCCTATGTACTTAATAATATAACTGATCAAGGATTTTATGTATAAAAACAAAACTTTTTCTTGAATGTTTTTTTTATTTAAAGAAATATCAATAGTAACTAAATAAATTTTACAGCACGCGATGCGACTAAGAAAGTTATCCGTGAATCAATTACAACGTCAGATTAACGCTGAGATGAGCTCGGGCCCGACAAAGGGGTCCGCGCGTGACTTCGAATAAACGATTTCATTGTACCTACATACAGATGGTACTTGGAATTCGAGAATGTATTTATTTTTTGGCGGGATAGAAATACGTAACGGTTAATCTTGATTTCGATGAAACTATGACCTCTTAATAATATCCAGATATATGTATTTTCATGGATGTCCATATATAAATCTATGTTTGTATATCTGTTTGAGATTGATAGAGTCGACTGCGATATTGTTGGACCGATTTTATGAAAGGTGTCAAGTATGTATCTGGGGACACGGTGTCTGCATTGCCACATTGAATTTTCAGAAACCATTATTTTATTAATATCCACTTATATCGATGTCTACCAATACTTGACAACTGCAAATTCGAGACTCCATGCTTTTACTCCACGCTTGATTGCTTACAACAAAGTTTTATTTTAATATTTATATAAATAAAAATAAATGAATTGCAACGCATATCGGGCATTACCAAACAATTTTATAAAAAGAACTTATCGCTAGATGGCGCTGTAGGGCATTAAGGTCAATATCGTTTAGTTTATTATTATTATCATGAAATGAAAATTAGTATATGAACATACATTATACGTACAACAGCAAAGAGAACGTCGCGGGATTGGCTAGTATACTTACTCGTATATTAAGCAAATGGTTTTCCCGTTTCATTCTCCACGGCGCTTAGTAAATATGTATATGCATATATATCATTGTTATCGACGTGGAGACCGGAAACACGATCAGTCTGTCTTCGAGACGGATTTTTAATGTATTCTAATTTATTATGACTTTACAAAAACACACGATCCGCTACAATTTAGGACAAACGTTAAAATTATTAGAAATTAATTTAATTTATTTGTTGATAGTTGTGGTAACTTGTAATAAAAATGTAAATTAAATATCTCTATTTAGTATGGAGTGAGCAATTGTTATCGCTCAGCAACATATTGAGGATGAAACTTTAAAGCTGGTTTAAAGTTGCAGCCATATGTCTGAACTCTGAAGTAATACTTATAATAAAATGTTGCAATTCTACTAACAAATTGTCACTTTATCGTAATCGAATCGAAGGGTGATCGTTGCCGTTTATCCGATTTCACATGTTTAGAAGTTAACAATTAAGTTCGGTTGTGACACAACAGTATATATTAACATCATATCGGTTCGGTTCCGATGCTAATATATACAGAATAGTCAAAGTTAATATAATATAATATCCTGGGACATTATTCACACACGGCCATCTGATCCCAAACTAAGCAGAGCTTGTACTATGGAAACCAGACAACTGACATACTACATATACTACTTTTTCTTTTGTAAATACATACTTATATAGATAATTACAACCAGACTCAGGACAAACAGACATGTTCATGCACACAAATGTTTGTCCTGGGTGGGAATCGAACCCACGACCTGCGGCGTGAAAAGCAAGTGTCCTACCAACCGCGCCAACGGGCTCGTCATAAAACGGGTAAGTTGGATCGCAATCGTATCGGGAACTGTTACTGCTGACCGATTACGAAAAATAAAATCAGTATTTAATTAAACAATGTTTATGTATGTTATGTATGTATGTGTAAGGCGGCTTATGGCACATTCATATTTCACAACCAGTTTAAGCGTCGCATCGCGCGTGAAATTCAAAATGACATGAATCTATCAACTTCCATAGAACACTGCCCTTTAATTCCCGTTTATCCCCTACGTAATAATTTTCCTTTCATTCTCCTCTCTTTATGAATCATAATCTCTAAATCTCCGTCAATATAGTGTCCTTGTCTTTTAAATGTAAATCCAACTAGTGTTGTCTCGCTCCAGTTCTTTTACCCCTTAAATCTAATCCGGGACATCCCGTCTGCCCGGTAAGGCGCTCAAAGCGTAAGCCGGCAAACACACGCAGTAGGCACTCGTTGCATTATACATCAATTCATTCGCGGTTCACATACCTTTGACAATAACGTTTAGTTTATTTTATAATATATTTAATGAATACTTCTATGTCAAATTGATTTTGACTTATATTCCTATTAATTATAAACGAATGTCAAGGCTTTTTTTTAATTACCTATACATATTTTTGTGACTAAAATATGATCCGTTTAGCACTTAAATAATTAGAAAATAATATAGATATTATAATAATGCGTTCGTAGGTTAATATTAATCGTTATCATTTAATTTTCAATGTGTAATCATTGATTTAATTCTTATCGCAGATAAAAGCGTATATATTAAAGTATTATTTCATAGATTATGATAGCAAAAAATACAATTGCATTTGTTCGAAGTTAAGATTTCAAGAAGATTTTACCGTAGCCTTTCACAGCAAATCCCTTCCATTGGAACATGCTTTTTGTGTTTTATCAAGATCATCATTTCCATTGAGAAAATGCGTATGCAAAAAGTATAGTGTTTTCTCACATAATTATAATTGCATTTAGTCACACGCAATGGTGTTCTTCAGACGCATTCCGATGTAGATTTTTTGATATCATTTTTTTTTCCATTTAAAAATAAAAATAAAAATTCTACGCTTGTCAACTTCTTAGCGCTATGTATAGCCCCATTTGTCCTGAATAACGCGAGTTAATATCATTTAATATATCCTCACACAGGTATTATCATCACCTGGCTAATTGAACACATGATTTTATCTCTTATGCCTTAGGAATAAGGGCTAAAATCGAAGCTTGTCAACAATATTGTGCGTAAAACATCGTGAACGTCAAAGAAACGGTGGCGACTTAATGCCGAACGGCTCTAATCGGGTGTTATAAATCATTATTAATTTCAAGTCTCTGCCCGATCCGCGATTAACTATTGCACAATGCCATCGGATTATACGTCGGAGATATATCTTTTGTCAATTCATATCTGAGTACCGACAGAATAATTAATAAAAAAATCAAAATAAATCCGTGTTCGTCGTATTTCTGGCTATTATTTTTGTGTTATCTATCCAATTAATAATGACCATTGAAGTTAAAGTTTATTATGATATATAATGCAAATTAGATCGATTCTTAATTCAGCCAGGTTATTTGTAACCATAAATATCTACTTAATTGTAATGTTATCGTATTACAGTATAAAATTGATAGCTAAATAAAAATGTGGCATATGTATTAATTGTTATACTGACCTCACGTTTCTGTCTTAACTATGATATAATTAGCATAATAGTCGTGTTATGATAAAACATTCTGTTTTTTTTTAATGTATTATTTTTTTTATATTTTATATTAAGTTTGGATTAACAACTTAGCACGGGCCACGGGCTATTGAATAATGTATTTTAATTCATTGCTAAATTAGTATTATCATATTTCATTCCTCAATGCGACATCCAATAATATATTTTTTTTTAATTTATCCGCTGACTCTACATTATAGAGCCGGTTTTATAAAGATAAGCCGATTTATTTTCTTAACGTTTCGTTTTAGGTAACATAACTATGAATAAGTAAAATATTGCCATTTTTTTTAAGGTTTTTTTTTGTTTAGTTGTTATACATGTTTGAGATTTTACATTCCGCGAATCTCAACTTGAATTATTTAAAAATAGTAACATATTCTAATAGCAAACTCGTTAACACGATTCAGTCACATCAGCACTGAACTTATATATACTACTATATAAATCTATTGGTTCTGTCTGTACATTCGTTTTTTTTCACCTAATTTTGTGATAAATAATCGTTTTATCCGTGATCCACATTTTTTCATTTTTGTCTGTCCGTCTGTATGTTTTCTTATAACTCAAGAACGGCTTGACCAATCTTGATGAAAATTAGTACACACAAAGAACATGTGATGGCGCAAATGATAGGCCATAATTATATAAGATCGGTAAACCCTACGGTATCTTATGAAAATTAATTTCAAATCGTTAATTACGTATTTCTTTACCAGTAAGCCATAGGTGTGTGTGTGTGTGTGTGTGTGTGTGTGTGTGTGTTTGTGTGTGTGTTATTATAGCTATAAAATATTTTTTTATATATTTATTACTTAAACGCGGGTGAAGCCGCGGGGCAGAGCTCGTTTAATACATAAAGGTGTCTTATTTACCAAAATATAATGGAAAGTATTACATACATTTTTTTAAAACGTAAAGCGTTGTTTTTTCTTATTATTTAACTAGGCTTATACATATAGTTTTTAGCCTCATAAATATATATTTTTATTATAATTACTTACGGAATAAATTATTGGAGATTAATAAAATATTTTTGAATTTATTTGTTATTAAATATCAAACATCATGAAAATGTTTTTGATTTTGATATTGTTCCGTGACATTCAGATCGTCTAGAATTAATAATCGATATCATTATACTAATGTTGTTGATCCTGAGCTTAGGAATATTTCTCACACATATATATATATATATTCCGTTGTGCGTGTGTTCGTAACGCTACTATTCTAATATGGTACCCTATATTCGTCATCTGAATATTTCTTAGTTATAGTTACTCTGTTGCTGACTGTTGCCAACATCTATTTTTTTTATTTGGATATCTCAAATACTAGGGTCTTCGCTAGCCTTTCAATTTTTTCTATCAATAAATCTCGGTATAAAATCTTTACCGTACGAAGTCGGGACAGCAGCTAGTGTTGCTACATTATATTAGAAGTATTTTAATTTTTCTTTAGAGATACCAGTTAGTTAGTTTTATTACTTTAATTTTTATAGGTTTTTCTAAACTCCCAACACAGATAATTTTTATTAACACAGATTAAAAAGCGATCTTAGTTTTAATTACTTAAAAAAATCTAAGATTTTTGTTAATATTCATATCATAATGTTAATTTGTCTTGCTTTTTATATTTATTTAATGACAATTTAATACAGATTTCACTGTCTCAAAATATGGAAAAGGTTTTATTTAACGTCGTGAATTGTTAAAAATTATATTTTCAAGGAAAAATAGCGATCTATAATCATAAGGACATTGCAATCAAAGAATAGTCCAAAACCGCGCTAATTTATCATATATTGGGGTGGATTTTGAATGCAGTGAGGTGGGGTGAGGGTAGTTCTGTTTTATCTCCGGGCGACACGAGGTTGATCCGGCCCGGATGATCCGGATAATCGTGCTTCCCGTCCCAGTACGTGTATCGATTTATTCCACACCTCCTCAGGCCCTTTTTCCATTCAATTCAGCATGTGTTTTAAAAATGATGATGTTTCCGTCTCATTACTTGTCAAAAACCTATAATAATATTCTTTACGTACTTTAATTTTTCTTTTAAATAATAATTAAATCATTACTTAATAAGTATAAAACTGAAGCAAATAATATTGGTGAGCACACCCGTTCCATAGCTCGTAGACGATTTTGTGAATTAAGCTTGTAAATTACAAAGTAGCCTTCTAAGTTTATTTTTCTAAGGTTCAAAACCTTACATTTTAATTTACCAGTATTTTTTTATATCTTAAACCGTTGTATGCGAATATCTGTAATATTCTCGACCCCGGGATACAATCCAGATCCGACGGTCGAGTAATCCGACTTAGGCCTGATCCGAGCGATGTATGTGTGCATCACATACTGATCCGCGTTCACTGTGTTCGTGTGCGTGTACTTGTCTGTTCAACAAATGTAGTACGAGTGGTGTGAATGTGTGCATTTATGTTATACGGGTGTTAACAAAGACATCTGTGCATCAAATCTGATATATATTTTTTATTCTTTTTAATTTCTGATTGAAATTTTGTACATTATTAACAATGTTTCGATTCTATTTTTAACTTTCATGTATTTTAGTTCTCTACATTTCGTTGAAATACTGTTAAAAATGTATAAATAAATGTAATTCGTGTTCTTATTTTTTAAATTATTTCCTATAATTGACGATGTAGCACGGCGCACGCTAGGGTTTAAATTTTGTAACGTCGTATATTTTAATTTAATTTTAATCGTTTTTTTTATTTTTCGTTTTCAAAATAATTGGTGTTAAGTCAATTATTGTTTCTTCGTTTAGAGCACTTATGACACAGTTCCACAAGTCGTTTACGTTAATATGGCAGAATCGTTACGTTACGTTAATATTAAAGCAACAACAACGAGGAAGTATGAGCAGAAGCAGTCTCTACCATCGACGTCCTGTGACGAGGATCTCATAGTAGACGAACTCAACGTCATTATATATATAAACTTTCCTCACTGTGACCCATAGGAATGACTATTAATATTTACATCGGACTAATTTAATTACTTCCTACAAGAATAATGAGTTCGGTGTGACGTATAATTAATGTCTATGGAATCTGATCATAAAAAAAATTAAGATTAAAATCGAGGTCATGCTGCTTCGACAAATAAACGATATGATATTCGGGATTCTATTATCTAGAAAGACGATTACGATAAATCCAAGGGAAGTTATTCAACTAAATCCGGATTCGAGTAATCCCGTCGGAGATGTATCCCCGGCCGGTGGGCAGCGGTTGGCGTCTAATCCTCTGATCCGGATCAAGAGCTCTACTTAGCTCGTGTGTTCTATCCTTTTCTCGGCCGTGCCCACATGTGTGCTCTATGCTTTACTTAGTTTATGTCGAGCTCTCCTTTGTTAGATATGAGGTTTTATTTCGCGGCCAGTTCTAGAAATAAGCGGTTATTTCCAGAATTATCAAGAATTTTGTATTTTATTTTTAAAATGTTATTTATGTTCACTGTTTTTCATAACTTAATTGATATAAATATGAAAACCTTATACCGTCTCGTTGCTCCAAATAACATGCATATTATATTTACTTAAATATGTTTTGCTCTAAAACTACTTATAAAAAAAACAAAATACATTACTAGTACGCTGGGCCATTATACGCTCTATTGAATTACGTTAAAGTCTTAAATCGTATGTATATCCTGTCCTTCCTATACGGACAGTGTTAGTCAAATAAAGGATAATCCCCATGGATCAACCCTTCGGTAATGCCAGAAGGATAAGCAGGCTTACCGCATTAAAAATGCGAATCATATTTTGTTTTTCACGCATAAAAAGTTGCGCAATATATTTTTTAATTCATTCATATATTGTTATATGATTGTGTTTGAGAGGAGAAGATGCCTTAGCCCAGTGGGACATTCCTAGATTGCTATTTTGTAGTAGGTACGGCTGCAGATCGTACGGTCCGGAATATGAATCCCTAGTCGTTAAAATAAGGGATAGCGTTAATAACTGTTCTGATCCGATTCAGCAGCAATTTGGCATTGTTCCTCACGTGCCTCAAAAAACACTTAAAGCCGTTGGCACTGCGTCTCAAGGCCCAACTCCTGATCGTCTTCTTACCCTAATATCTCATTGTTATGGTCTATTATTATCATTGAGCGATAGCAAACTTGATAATTAACATTTTCAATATTAAAGATACTATAACCATTGGTCAGATTTTTCGGATGAATTTTATGGAAAATAATATTTAAATCTAATTTAAGTGGTGAAATAAAGTGAAATAATGTCATATATATATATCTATCTCTCTCGTTTAAAATATCATTATGTATATTAAATTAACCGTGATATTGCGAAATTAATGTCAAACGCCACATCTACGATAAGATAAATACTGTATGAAAATATTGTTTAAGTTAAAATATTATACAATAAACCGTCGTACCAATAATAATCCAAGAGTTTATTAGACGAATTCATTAAACCTGGTGTCGGTTCCAATTGCTTTTATTTCAATGGCATGATTCCTAAAAGTCATATAAAATAATGCAATTTAATTTAATGATTATTTTTGTATTAACTCAATTGAAATGAAGATAAAGTTTAAGAATAATATCTTAAAAGGCATGGAGGGAAGCTCCTTCATCAATCATTGTGAGATTATCTCTTGCACAGCCCAATTTGAGGCATGCATTCAGCTTAACGCACACACTCTCAAAGGATTATACCACGTGCCACAGCCTATAAGCAGTATCTTCACGAGTAACAAATGCCCAATACAAATGACTACGATATTTATATTATCAACGATGTCCCGTTTGGTTACAGAAGCAGCTAATGCTTGATTTATTTAAGTTGTGTTTGCCGTGATACTCATGGATATTAAAAGAATAATAAACATTACATTACTTCATTGCAAATACTATTTTTTTTATATTTCAGGCTATACTTTTTTTTGAAATTAAAATCTTGTTGTTTATTTGTGTTAATAATTCAACTCGTGCTTAACGGTGAAGGAAAACATCGTAAAGAGACCTGCATGTGTCAATTTTTACTCAAATTCTGCCACATGTGTATTCCACCAACCCGCATTGGAGCAACGTGGTGGAATAAGATCCAAAACCTTCTCCTCAAAAAAGGAAAAGAAGCCTTAGCTCAGCATTGGGACATTCTTACTTTCACTTTTATTTATTTCCTGAAAAAAAAACTTCATACGTAACGACATAAACATAACGACCGTCTAGTGTTTTGTTAGCGCATGATCCCTACTATCGTAACTCGAAGTTTGAAAATTCTTTTGCGAGTTATGATTACGATTAATGATAATTCCAATAGAAGGTATTTGATTATCGTCTTTATGGTTATAATTTTAAGGTTTAAATTATGATCGATGATATACCGGAATATATCAGTTTAAAGCAGCGGCAACAACACAGACGCAATCAGTTGAGCTTCTGATCAATCGATAAAAAATAAAGAGTCATGTGGACGCTTAACCGAGACCGCTCGTACGGATCATCCAAACCATTTGTCAAGATCAGGCTTATACGGTGAGGTGCTCTGGGAATTAAATGAAAACTTGTTTTGATTCGAACGTATTCGATTTTTGAGGAAATGTATTCGTTTGCAAAATATATTTTGTGATATCAATTTTGTATGGTGAGTTGATAGATTATTTTTACATGGTTTTATTATTTAGTACATTAAATTATTTCATATATGTATTGAAACTGTCGCCTGTGGGAGGCATCAATTATACTCAAACATTCATAATTTACACGTAATTATTTTAAAACCCATGATTACATAAAAGATAAAATCTAATTCGATTAATTATTTTTATGTATAATAAACTTTTGAAGACATAAAAATACCATAGAAGTAAACGAAGGGGCGATTGACGGCAACCCGTCTGGCTCGAGACGCTTAAAAGCCGCCCTTAACAAAATCTTAATCCCTACAAAGGGTTAGGAATATTATCTTATTATACTCACAAGAAATACATAAACCTTTAATTCGCGTCCTAAAATATTACCGTCCGTTTAAATCACTGCCGGGTAAAGACGCTAGAGTACAAAAAACAAATTAAATGTATATTATGTATGTATTTTTTATTTATTTATATATTATTGCACAGCAAAAAACAAACAAACATATAATGTTTATCATGATTGTGTGCAGTACAGTAACAGCTTGTGAATGTCCCACTGCTGGGCTAAGGCCTCCTCTCCACTTTTGAGGAGAAAGCTTTGGAGCTAATTCCACCACGCGGCTGCTGGTTGGTGGAATACACATATGGCATAATTTCAATGAAAGTAAACACATGCCGGTTTCCTCACGATGTTTTGCTTCACCGTCAAGCACAAGATGAAATATAATTACAAATTTAGCACATGAAAATTCTGTGGTGCTTGCCCGGGCTTGAACCCACGATCATCAGTTAAGATTCACGAATTCTTACCACTGGGCCATCTCGGCTTCGTGATTGTGAAGTGATTCGTAGAAAGTGGCAATGTACAAGTCTTACCAATACATTAAAATTATATAATTCGGTAAATCGATGGATTTATGCTAAGAACTATATTTTCTACACGGTAAATAAACTTATAAATAAATAGTAGTATAGTGTGATAATATAAAAGATAAACTTTTAATAAATCCGCGAACACGTACTGAGTCGTCAATTATTTCTGAATGTTACCAATTATTCGTATCCCTATGTGAAAAATCAAGTATATTTTGATTTGATTTGATACAATGAGAACGCACTATGACGTCAGACATCGGCCCTACCACAAAATTTTCTACGCTGTCGCTAATATCTGTGGAAAGCTAGTGTATCTATCTACGATAGATAAGCCTACAGTTAGTAACGAATCTGGTGTAATTTGTTTAAATTTCGAATGATAGGCATTGAGAAGATATATGAATTAATTTGACACTTCGACGCAATTAATATTGGACAGGTGTAACCGATATCTCACATGGACACAGAGATGGTTCAGTAGCAGATTAGCGCAGCTGCTTATGTCCCTCCGTCAGTGTAATCCGGTGACATGCAGAAACATAAATTTAGCTTCAATCGCGCCATCCAAAGCCCATTAATCGCGGATTCGGTGTGGACGCACCTTAAATGTATTCCTGAACGACAGGGCTGTACAGTTTAAGCTTTAGAAATTAATAGATAACATCAATATGAAAAACTAACAGCTTATTCCATCACGCTGTTAAACTTGCGAACTTGCAATTTGACGAGCCGGTTGGCGTGATTGGTAGAGACCTGGCAGGTCGTGGGTTCGATTCCCACCCAGGACAGACATTTGTGTGCATGAACATGTCTGTTTGTCCTGAGTCTGGTTGTAATTATCTATATAAGTATGTATTTACTAAAGAAAAAGTAGTATATGTAGTATATCAGTAGTCTGGTTTCCATAGTACGAGCTCTGCTTAGTTTGGGATCAGATGACCGTGTGTGAAAATTGTCCTGAGATATAATTATTATTAATTTCTTCCAACAAATGCAGGTTTCTTTACTACTTAACTTACATCTTCGAATTCACAATCTTCAATGAATATTCACGTACATTAACCGCTGAGCCATCTCGGGTAATACATCATAATATATAATTAATTATATCATATAAAATTTAACATAGATCATCTTAAGATCATAATATTTGATTGATAGAATCTTCCGTCTAAATTAACTGAACATAATTGAAAAGATTGATATCGATATAAATTATTTGAACGTTATTACGTAAAAGGAAATCGTATTAGCTGAGATATGAAACGTGCCGATTAAAGTTTTACTATCTTTTCAATTCATGTCGATATATATTATTTCTAATCAAATGCACATAAAATGACAAAATGTTTTAACGAGCCTATAAAAATACGGTCGTAAAAATAAATCCATATGTTTCGGCACTTGTGTCTTATGTATGCATATAATTATTTATTAATGGATACGATATGAGCCACAGATAAATATTTAATGGACGTAAAATATTAATCAAATTAAAACGATTCATAAGTATCAACCCTGCGAGATAAACCCACAAGTAACATGCACACATCGGAGTACGACCACTACCGGTGTATCTCCTGAGATCTGATAAGATTCAAATAAGGGATTAGAGAGGGACGGGGATAGGATTTGCGGACAACACCTGCGTGTGTGAGTGAGATGCACGATGGGATTATCTCCCTACACACCGCGCCAAGTTGCCGTTACATATATGTACGTGTGTTTATAAATAACGTACTTTTTGAATGTCCAGAGAATTCGTTTTAAGGTACGTTTCCAAGGAGTATTTTAATATTTAAATCTGATAAAACAAAATGTATTTTATAAAACGTGTTTTTTTTTTTAAATGACGTCATATTTTATTTCTATACATAGAAGGATGTAACAAGGTTTATTATTAAATAATTTGTTGATGGTTTTAATAAAAATTCAAATTTACCCATTTAGATTTAGGACGAAGTCCACAAAATAAGAATATTAATTTCGCATTAAATACATATAAAGTTATTTTATTACATACAAACAAGTACGCGATTTAAATATATAATATAACGATAAGTAGTCAATAAAGAGCAATATGTAACTAAATAATCAAAATGAACTGAAAAAAAACACGTTATTTTTATCAATGACAAATTCGGTTTTAAGATCTTAATCTTAATAAAAACATGTTAACAAGATAATAACAAATGAATAAGATTTAAAAAGTTATAAATAACAATGCGTATAATACGTAGATATATCAGATGCAATAAAATACATTTATCGCTCCAATTCTTATGTAAAATAGTATTAATAATCAAATTCTAGATGTAATCTAGATCTATGCCAGAGAAACAAATTTATTATTATTATAAATTAATTATTAATATGAACTGTTCTGTAAGAGCGATATCGAAATTCGTTGGTGAATTCAAAATGTCAAATCCGAAATAATAATATATTAAAACAAATCCCTAATTAATTGCCGTGATTATAAAGTTTAATTTCTCCTATCAAATGTGTTTCTTATTATCGAAATAATTAATCGTTAATTTTGAAAATTCTAATATTATAATAACATAGTTTTTCAATAAAAAAAATGACAATCGATAATTTAAATATGGAAGCGCGTGCTTGATTGTAAAAATTTAAACTCAATCCGGGCTAATTCTTTTTATGCTTTTTTACGTTCCACCGAACTAATCCAGCGGCTTATCTTCGGTTTCCAGTTGTAAACCAAAAAAAATGTTGCACATATAAAATGTATTCTATTTCAATGAGTATAAGGTATGTATTACGGTGTATGGATTATTCGGGGGTGCGAATAGTCAATGAACCTCGCAATGGGTTACCCTAACCGCGACCTACCGTAGGGTTAGACGTATTGTCGAGTGTACAAATGTTTTCCTTTTACTACTGTGTAAATATTGAAGTTTCTCGTGTTTTTACCTAATCATGCAAATTATAAGTACATTATTTACCATTACTTAAATTAATATAAAAAATTATACAGTAAGTAAAGATTTTCAAAAAACAGTTTTTTCTGATACTGATAATGTAGAATTTCATTGAAGAAATGTCCTGACTGACTGACTTGTTTTAATTTTATCTGTTGATAAATCCAGACATAGAATATAATCGTCAATAACTACAAAAAAGATAAGCTCATAGTCCGATAAAATCTCAGATTTAATATATGGATTATGAAATGTTTAATTTACTTTAAAACCTATTTAAGAAATTGCTAAGATTCACAAACTTATAAATTGTTGAATTGTATTAGTAGCGTTGTTGGGTCGGGATAAAAATTACTGCTACTGTATATCCACTATCCAACATGTATATCCCCAATTAACCTCCTACATTTACCAAATTATATATTCAGCTTAACAACTAAGGGCGTACGTATTATATATTTATAAATAATGTGCAACGTTGATTTCTGACGAAATGACGTCACGCTACACGATATCACAACGTACCACCCCACGATGCCGTAACTGGTGACGTACCGAAGTACCGAGCAATAAAACAAATAGACACATGTATTATAATGTATAAATATTGTGACGTAAACATGTGAAGGGGACAAGATAACACAAACAAACTATGCAAATGTGTAGGAGATATTGTAGTGCACAATTGAGTGGGAGCATAGGTACTCCGATGGGACGGTATTCCCAACATGACTAGAGAATGTTCAGGCCTGGGAGTAATGGTTTTACGTGCTTTCCGAAGCATAGGAGTGTAAGTCAACATCAACATACAAACAAGCTTAAGTACTAACTTTTTCTTGGTCCGAATCGTGATTTCAACCCAGTTCATGAGAGGTAGTCATAGGCACGACGTAAGTGTATCGTATAGGTACCTATACAATTATATGAATACGAGGTATACAAATATCAAAGATTAATGCTCAAATATTTCTTATACCAAAGCGGTATAGAGTTGACTTATCAAGGTAATTACACGGCCTTTTCATCGGTGAAATGTTTGCGTTTTGTTTACATTTTTGCTCGAAATCGTTTGATGTATCTCACATCGACTTATCCAATAACTTAATGCCACCATTGATTTTCTCTACCTTCGGCTTCTTTCAAGGTATTAGTCGAACGCCAATATTATCATATGTGATAAATTGGCTTTAGCTATTTTTGGGGTTCGTGTGTTACTTATAATGTATACAAGGAAAATACGAGACAATTTTTGCCTTTGATGTAGCTTTTATTTGTAATAAAATTAGTTGTTAATTTAGAATACTATTCTACAAATGTAAATAGATCAATCCAATGATCAAGCACCAAATTATTGGATTGATCTTTACTAGCATCATCGTCATAATCTTCCCAATATACTTGAGGTCGGCGCATTCTGCCCTTATCCTTGTACACCTTCAAACTCACACGTATACATATTTATTTATTTATTTATTTATTACGGATCACCAACAGAAGATTCATTATTACAAGACAACACACACATTATTAAAAATTATTTCTAAATGATCTTCCAATTACTGGTAATCACATCATGCATAATTAGACAGTAATATTATACAGTTTTGATTTTAATTTAAGTTAAACAAGAAAAAATCAAAGTAGTAATTAAACATTGAAATCAAGTACAATTATTCATTAAAATTAGGTGTTAGTTTCCCAAAAATATACAGTATTACATAATTATAAAATCATAATAAATATAGATTAAGATTGAATTCAGATTTATTGAAAATTAATAATATGGAGCGTGTAAAAAAGTACCTCAGCGGCCAAGCAAGTAGTCATATATTTTTTTCTTAAATACTTTGATGGAATCATTTGCTATATCCAAATCGTCTATGTCCTGAGCTAGGTCGTTATAGAACCGCATTAGTCTGGTGAGAGGTGAATTTTTACCGAGGTTAGTTCTGAACGTTAAAAGTACATATGCATAATTTTAAAATATATCCAACTTTTGTATGGTCTTCCTCCCACCCTCGCTTACTCTCATTTTTCAGTGCTCATTTTCATCACTCTTTTAGTCTCTTGCTATTCATTCTTCTCAGCTCAAACCCAAATCCCAAATCACGAATAATTTTCTCTCAACTTGTTTGTTATTGATGGCATTTCAATCTCCTTCTAACGTACTCATACTTCATCTTGACTATTCTCGTCGCGTCGAACACCCATCCGAATATTTTTACTTCGGCTGCATATTGTATTTGTCATATATTTGGTAACTTCCATCTAAAATTTGAATTTTTTGTTTAAAATTTGATAGTTTTTAATTAATTAGAAGTCCAGCAAATAATTGTCATTACAAAACTAAACTTTGAAGTCATTCATGTGCAAGTCGCTCAGAACGTATTACGTGTTTAAATAAAATAATCATTGTGCCCCCTTCGCCCTCCATCCCCGCGCGCTTAAGCCAGATTTCAATAGAGTATAATCTCGCCCTAATGAATCTCCAATCCGGATTAGTGTACCCCTATAATGGCTGAACGTCGGCCGCTGCAAACGAGCGGATAAAGCTTAGAAAAACTCCAATTATTCTGATGCATCAGAGGGCAAACGATTTATTATCTCCTAAAGGGCTCTCGTGTACGAGATGAAAACTGGAATGGATGCAGTAACAGTTTTGTTACAACAATAAAACTTTCCTATAAGACTTTTCACATATCCTGAAATTTTACAATTTCAAATTGATTGATTAATAATTTATTTACAATTTTAAAAACACCATATATATATAGTTCCTTTATATACGAAGCGTAGTTCGTTCTTAGAAATCGATAAACAATGAGCAACTATTTAGTTGTAATCGGAGGCCTATCTTAATTTGAACATTTGATTCGATCTAATAAATTATTAGGGCTGGACGACAGTAGGCTAATCCCATTGGCGGGCATTAGAACGGCTTTGTGCAGACAGATCGCGCTCGCACGCCGAAATTACCTAGCAATTGGTAACCGAGTTGAATTGCCTACGGGCTCAGTCTAAATCGGCTGCAGACACTTTTATTGCTCGAGCGAAATCCCGATGACCCGGACTCCGGTCGGACCCGGCTCCGTTTTATCCCGGTCCTGTTTAATCCCGGATTTGACGTCGCTTAATCCGAACCCATGTCGGATATCGCGTCGACACAGGCGCTCTCCACACTCGTGTTATATATCGATTCTGGATTTTATTTCCACCTACGCTGTACTCACATATAACTGTGTAAACAAACGGATCGCTTTTTCGTTTTCAATTTCGGTATCATAAAGTAATAATGCAGTTTTATTATGATGAAATAATTCAATCTCGTCGCAAGTAATCCGTAAGTATCATTGTGTCACGGGATTACGCGTCGTGAAATGCATCGCTTTCGGATATTTGGGCTCAATGATAATAAAATTGTATGCAAAAAATGAGCAGATTAATTTGTGTTTTCATTGGGTGGTGCGTTATGCGAAAAATTGAGTGCCCGGCGTACAAATGAAAATGATCGTTTCGTTACTTTATATCGTTGGATTGTCATTCATAAATTAAATAATTCTTTTCAATATCAACGTTTAAAATTTAATTTATTATTTTATAACACGGTAAGTTTAACAGGGAGTTAAATATTTTAACGATGACCATCACAATTATATATAAACTAACGGGCTTTGAGTAGATCTATATCACCATACTTGGTGGTAGAGCTTTGTGCAAGCTCGTCTGGGTAGGTACCACCCACTCATCAGATATTCTGCCGCAAAACAGCAGTAATTTGTATTGCTGTGTTCCGGTTTGAAGGGTGAGTGAGCCAGTGTAATTGCAGGCACAAGGGACATAACATCTTAGTTCCCAAGGTTGGTGGCGCATTGGCAATATAAGCGATGGTTAACATTTCTTACAATGCCACTGTCTATGGGCGTTGGTGACCACTTACCATCAGGTGGCCCATATGCTCGTCCGCCTTCCTATACAATAAATAAAAAAATAAAAATAAAATCACCTACTAATTTATAATTTTTACTTCTTACATAGCCAATGCCTGGGTTATTATAATCACTTACTTCCAAGGTTAAGGACCTTGATCCGCCTTCTAATAGTAATTTGAAACACTAAACAAACGTAACAACCGCGCGATCATTATTCAATTTAATTCCTTACTTCATAACTTTTAGGTAACAAAATAGAAAATCATTACTTCAATTACGGTGCTTCTATAGACAAATGAATTATTGAAAAGATGTACGGGTTGAATGGTTGATATTAAATGATAGGTACATTTACGAGGCGAGCCGCGCACACACGAGATTCGGGAAATTCATAATAATATTCCGTGTTTAGAAGCCAAAATTATATTTGATGGTAAAGTGAATAGTCGCCTATTCCCATTTTAATGAGGATTATAGTTTCTAGTGCATTTAGAGCACTTCGCGCGGTAAAATTAATTACTAAATCGAGTCTGTCTGCGTCGCGCCGCCCGCCCGCGTCTAAATACAGCGCGATTCAAAGCTCCACTCTCACATTTGCACGCAATTTGCCTGTTCGCTAATCTAATCCTCTATTCCTCTCATAATGCTTATATCCTATTAATGTTTCAAATTACTATTATTTTTCAGTACATCTTTTTAGCTATCACTATCAACTTAATAGGTAGTCCGATGTCTTCGATAATTAAATAGTTGGACCTCTATCAAGATTACAATTGCATAATTCGTATATTTGACATAGATGTTTTTTTTATTGTATAGGTAGGCGGACGAGCATATGGGCCACCTGATGTTAAGTGGTCACTAACGCCTAGACAATGGCATTGTAAGAAATGTTAACCATCGCTTACAACGCCACTGCGCCAACAACCTTGGGAACTAAGATGTTATATCCCTTGTGCCTATAATTACATTGGCTTGCTCACCCTTCATACCGGACCACAACAGTACAAAGTACTGCTGGTTTGCGGTAGAATATCTGATGAGTGGGTGATACCTACCCAGACGAGCTTGCACAAAGCTCTACCACCAAGTAACATGTACTTCTTAATTTGGATTTATAATCATTCGAAAGTAGTTGAAAAACCGAGTAAATGTATGTATGTTTTTTTTAAAAGCAGAAATAATATATCAATGCGTCATACTGCATACGGTAATACAGCAACATAATTATCGGCCGTATATTATAATCTGCCAATTATCGAACCGTTCATTGGTTCGCACCGAGATCAAAGTATACATTCAAATTTGTATCCAAAATCACTAATGACCTGCGCTCGCAACTAAACATTAGGACAATTTGGGCGATAATGCCGCTAAGTCCGCTTCTACACTGGGCGGTATTACCGCGCGATGTTAATTAGTCGCTCTGCGTGCCCGCGACCTAACAGGCTTTTAACTTTTCAAATGCGTTCATTAAGTGCATAGAGATTATTTGGTTGCCATTTCAACCGATATCGATTTAGAATTGTGTGGTTTTAGTGATGTGCCAGTCTATACGTTTATCAAGTGAATTATTAAATGTTTCGACAGCAACGAGTGGAGAATGCTAATCCGTGTTGATGGGTGCTATTTAATGTGTTTTGGTCGGCCATTACGCAACTTTGTTCTTTTTTATGTAAATTGAAATTTTAGGATTAATTCGTTAATATGCTAATTTCGACATATTCATGTATTATCATACTATATCGTACGAAGATTTTCTTTGGTATTTCATTTTAAATATAATATCCAGAATAGTTGATGACTTTAATGCTTATTCTATCATAAATATTAATTTTCTGTAAGCTTATTTATTATTTATAACAACTTTTTTTTATAATTATTTGTATTGTCACTGGCGTTGTCTGCCGGATCTTTGTCTGTGGAAAATAAAAAAAAAAGCAACTGACAAACACCAATACAAATTATATAGCTGATCGAGTTTGAAAGATGTTTTTTTACAGTTCTGATGTATATGTATGTTTATGTGCGCTATAGGTTTAACCGACACCAAGGTAATTTTAATTGATTGATTTTGACTATTTCACCGGTTCCTTCAGATGAGGTAAAGTGTTACCAATCAACATTTCGCACAATTTCAAGAAATCCAAGAATTAGTTCTTAAAATTACTCCAAATTTTAAGTAAAACTATTTCAAGTCAAACTATGCATTTGTTATACATTTTTTTATATACATTTATGTATACTCGTAATGTGTTAAAATACATGTATGTAATTTTGTAAGTAATTCATTGTCAAGTATATTATAGTATAAACTATTGTATGCAGTACGCGAAGACAAAGTTCGACTCAAAATTGTTTCTAATCCAATATCCAGTCGTAAGCTTGCCTCGCAATCGAGTTACCTCTCGATTACAGAGTTGACTCAACTTTTTGCTAAAAGCCCCTATGGTTGTATTTAACTAACACAACTTGCATGAATATTTAACTTGATAAAATCGATTATATATATATATATTAAAATTGGTACTTTTATATTTATATTTTTTTATTATATATATTTGGTATACTTTTTTACAGTATGTTTTTTTGTTTTTGGATTAGATTTATTATTTCGATTATCAAAAGAAAAATTTTAATTATTTTATATTTTCTATTGAAATAAAAGTAAGAAAACGTTGACTGAGTGAATGCATTTTGTCTTACGTCATGAATTTTAATTAAAAAAACAGGGTCATTGCTAACAACGAACCATTTAAACTATGAAGACATGATAAGTATTGTTGATTCCAATCAATATTATCATAAATTTAGTCTCTACGAAGAGCTAAGATAGAATACGTCTTAATCGAATACAACGAGTTTACACTGTTGATTGTATTCTTGTGTTTGTAATTCATCGGGTGCTCATTATGACAGAAGTATAACACCTGTATCCAAGAATACGTAATGCACAGCGTGATGTACTAACCTCCGAACATGCTCCTTATCAAGGCCTCTGCCCAGCAGTGGGACATTTATGTTACTAATACTCATAAGTCATTTTTGTAAACAATATATGAATTCCATTTACAATGGTAATTCAATTTGTATGGAATTCCGATCATTGTCACTAGATGGCGCTGTTTGTATTCCATAAAATCGCGGTAAACGTTGATTTTAAAATAAAATACCCCCACTAGATGCACAGTAAACTATTACTAACATAAAACAATGTAAACGACGAAGACATGGCCGGTATTATGGATAGGTGTAGTTATCTAACAGTGTCTTGTGGGTAAAGCCGGCCTAATCCATGTCCGATCCGCAGAGCCGTAAGACGCCGCTTGTTGCTCGCCAGTGGGGCTTCACGAACTGTAAACCTTGCAATGTAGAAAAATTGTCGTACAATGATGTATTAGGACCTCCTTACTTTTACTGGCTATTAATACTACGATATAGTATCAATTATACTCTATTAATTTGTTATAATAATTTGGTATTAAAAAAATAAATCGTGATTGTATTCCTAAAAGCATAAATTGAAAACTGAGAGTATCAAATAATTGTATTGCTAAAAAAAATTACGTATAAAGTGTAATATTAATTCAGTGATTCTTGTTTATATTGATATATAATTGCTTTGTATCGGAAACGGCTCTAATGATTTAGTTCAAGTTTTGTATTTAGATAATGTGTTGCTATTTAAATTTATTTATATGAAAAAAATTATAACCAAGGTAAATTATAAAGTATACGTACAAAGATTAAAAAAAAATACTTTTTTTAATGTTTTCACATTGTCATATTTATCTATCTGAGGTACAAAGAGACACGTACATCAAATGCAATTAATTTATATTTTTTTAGTTAATTCTATTATTTGTATATAAATTACAAATGGTACAATTGTGATTCTAAAATTTGTAGATTAAAAATTTTGCGTTGATTCCTCCTCCCCAAAGGCCTAACCACCGTAGGATTTAGTAAACCGCCCGACGCACATCGTTCCAGATTAATTATTTATGGCAGGCCCCCCACTGCCCGCAGGGTAGATTTAGCTCCCAGACGTTCTACGATTTCTCTCATGCAAAGTACTCGTCTTAAACCAAAATTGACGGACAAAGTTAAGTATTTGCGAATAGTATTTATGTATGGGTAATTAAAGTCGCTTTTCCTTTATCTGAATAATTTAAACGTCCTTTGTCTTCATTGTCCGGCGTAAAGGTCCCAGGGTTTGCGATGACCACCTTGTCATGGCGAGCTTCGCTTTAAATCTACGTTGCATCTTTGCCTTAGGTAATCGCTTAAGCCCGGCTCGCCGGGGCTGCCGAATAATGAAAATCTATTCATAGTAGCGTTGATTAAATATTGTCTTGGTTCTACTTATGTTACCGGAAAATCGATGAGAGGTTTACGCAGCCCTCCGTTAGGTATCGAGTTATGTGACGTTTATAATCCTTAAGGCGTAGCAAAGCACGTAATATGTAGAAACCTTCTTAACCTAACAGGATTATCGTGCAGAGGCACGCATTTCAGGGCCGGATCACTCGTCACCATGGGCTCGGCTAAGACACAGATTTTATTACACAAATGAGATTAATATACGAACGAACACGACGTCACGTAAATATACTCTTAAACAATATGTTCGCTTCGTTCGTTAAACAAGGACAAGTCAAAGTCGAATACATTTGTGTCGAAGTCTCGTTCGCGGATACGGCGGCGCATTGTAAGATTTTCCTTCGCTCCAAGGAGCGTACGATACTTTTGCCATGTCAATTAAAATGGAAACGGTTTCCTCTCGAAAAGGTTATTTCCAAAACGAAGACAATCACCGCTCCGGGTGAAAACTGACAAACGATGTTACGATAGCGAGCGTCTAAACCGAGCTTTTGAACTTCTTTGACGGGTAGAAGTCGATAAGCGTACCGTGGCGTATTGTGACTGTAGCGATTTTAACAATAGCGTTCGTTTCGCGAGTTTTCACCCAGTCGTAAGTGGGTAAATGTGTTACCGATTGACGAGGGACGGGACAAAAGGCTGAACGACACGACGCGTGTATTCACTGTAACTTACCGCAAGAGCAGCTAAGATAATGATGACGTTTCCTTCTTCCAACCCCTGTTCATTGCTACCCATAAATTAATTAGGCCGCTTGCAACTCATCATATTAGATAGGAATAGCGTTTTATTTTTTTGAATTCCGATCTCATACTTCTTTGTTCGTCGCTAATAAATTAATTAAAGACGACGTATAATAAATTTATTTAATCTTGCATAGCAGGTTTTCGAAATGATGAATCAAAATGAAACTACAATCTAACCAGGTCGGCGAAGGCATAATGAATTAAGTATGTTTCGATTTTAGATAAATTATTTTGTAAAGCCGAGTTGGACAATATGATAGGCGTCTTAATCGCTGTTTGAGGTTGCGAACCCGACCAAACACAGCTTAATTTTTGTTTATCAACGATCACGTCCTAGAAAACATCATGAAACCTGTATGTGTCGATCGAAATCTGCCAAATGGGTATTCACTAAACCACACTGGAGCAACGTGGTGGAATAAGCACTAAACACTTCACCTCAAAACGAGATGAAATCTTAACCCAGCAAAAAACATTTTCGGAATCATTTCCAAAAATATCAGTTTCAATAGATCAGATGTTGAGCGCAATTTTTTCAGTTACACACCAAAACGTTTAATAATATGTATTATAAAAGTCATCACATTAACCTAATGTAAGTACACGCACACATACAATTGTAAATATACACGGAACGATGATTAAGTTATACGCAAATAGGTCATTCAACAAAAGATGAAATGTTACTTAATTAAAACCACAAACGCTTGACAGCTTGTAACGCCTCCGTAATAATTGTTACGGTTATCTCGGGGGGTGACACAAGATCCAGTTGTCATGGCATCAGATAAATTGATAGGCGACTTTTGTAACTGAGATGAATTATTTTCATCCCCCTGATGTTTTGATTTTGAATATTCCCAATATGACAATGTTATTTAATATACTTATATTAATGTAAGTAAATATCGTAGCTGTTGTCATGATTCCGATCGTGATGTTTTTTTTTATTTTATTTCATTAATAATCTGTTTGTCACGTATCTGTGTAATTATAATTTTATGTTACTTGATATGTTAATTTATTTCTAAATAATTATTATTATTGCCGAGACTGCACAGATGCTTAACCTTAAAGCACGTGAATTTAACCAAAAATTGGGGATTCATTGTTAATTTGCTTAATTTGTTTTTATTATAAAACATCTACCGTATGCTTCTCCTTTAAGACTCCCTTACTTCTGTAGGAGAAGGATTCGAGCCTAGCCCAGCGATGAGAAGTCAACATCTTATTACTACTACTAATGTTAATGAGATGTATTTTTTTTTAATTTGACAGCATATAGTCAAATTCTTGAAAATTTTATTTTCTTGAAAAAAACTGGTTATAACGACTAGATTTTTAAATATCTTTCGTAGTAGACTCCAATATATATTATCTAGTTTAGACGCGAACCGCCCACGCGACAAACTGCGTTAATTTCTTATCAATTATTTATTAATATTTGTCTTTGGTATTTTTAAAATATATACAGCGTGGGTGGTGTTTTTTAATAAGTACTAGTAATAAAATATGTGTAAATTATTTTATTGTTTCGAAACATTAAAATAATTTACACATATTCGAATTCGAATACTGTCGAATAATTCGAATTCGAAAGTATTCGAATACTGTCGCAATTTACGGTTGGTGAAAGGATCTAAGACTGCTGAGGCGGGCTGACTGCATGACACCAGCCATCCTCGGGAATTCTTTTCTCATCGATTATAATAGTGAATGAATTGCCCACACATTTGTGCACTATTATATTACGGCATATATGTATCTTTTTAATTTTTTTGTGTTACCAACTATAGAGAACATATTATAAACTGACCATCTAACTTATTGTTTATTGTATTAAATAGGAATCAATTTAAAAATAAACGTATTAAAAATATACGTAAAACGTTCATAAAATAAAATTGGATTCCTAAAGCTTTTTAATATAAATAAATGTTTTTTGAAATGGAATACTAATTAGCAATTAAAACGCCTACACGAAAAAGTATATCTTGGTTATTATATGTTTATTGAAATAAAAAATTAAACTTATATAACGAAACGAATTAAATTATTCCATCGATTATGTCTACGTCAAATAGGAAAAGATTAACGCCTTAAGGTATGTGTATAAAAAATAGATATCTAAATAATATTAACATTATAAATTTTATAACACAACACGTTTCTTTAAAAAGCATTCGTTGTATGACGTCAGCGACGAAATCATGTCATTGATTAAACAAATATCAAGTCAATGTGTCCACTTCTTAATAATGTATAATGTTTATTCATGTAACGGCACGTGGCCGCTATTAATATTTGAATATAAATTATTCCGTCACATACTAAATAGTCGTTTTAAATAAATAAAAATATAAAAAAAACATTCCAAAATGTTGAAGGACTATTCGCATATACATATGTTAATAATACGATCTATGTCCCAGTCATTAAAGGTCTGTTAAGCCTGTTGATTGTTGAATTTAATTTATTCAGTACTAATTTAAAAAATAAAGTGCTTTACATGCGCTTTATTACCTGTTTATAAGTTTCACTCACGAGTACGTACGTCTTAAAAGTCATTGAAAAAAATATATAGAAATTAGATTAATGAACATAATATTCGTAAACAGCTTTTCTTTTCTTTTTCTAATCGAGGCCCTAGCCAAGTTGACATTCTACAATCGTAAACGCTAATAGAAAACTAAACAAATGTATGAGAATGACATCTCTCAACGATAAGTCACGTGGTCATTCTCATACAATTTTTAGTTTTCTACTAGCGTTTACGATTGTAGAATGTCAACTTGGCTAGGGCCTCTGTTAAAGATTAATAGACGACTCTGATCTATCACCATGAATGTTGCCACTAACCTATGTGGTAACAACCAGTCATGTATTTTTGCATGGAGAAGATGTATTCACTTTATTGTACATAGTTAGGTATTAGATATCGCCGTAATATAATAACTTTTATGCCGTCCAAACTATTGATGTGATGAATTGTAAATATTTAAGTCAAGTCGTATAAAAATTTACAAACAAATTTCGTAAGACCTTGCAAAGAATTCCGGGCATGATAGCCAATCACACCTTGAAACTATAGTGATTTAAAATTCAGAGCTTCAATTAATATTGGGCACTGATAAATTTTGAGGCTCTGCATCCCTTCAATGTTCGACTTAATCTAATCGATCCATTCACTGTCTTCCTCTTTAACACGTAAGAGTACCTAATTATTAATATAGTATATTTTTAGGTACAACTAGACACAACGATTTTTTTTTCTGTGGCCAAAACCTCGTATAATAGTGCTGTTGTTTTATGTTCCACCGTTACAAATCGTAAGGTGTATTATTAACATTTTAAGGGTATTTAAATTTCAAATCAAGTGTTTATTGGTGAATTAGTTTTTTTTTAATATGTATATATGCACATAAGATATTACATTATACAGCCAATTGCGAGGACACATTGTTATTATTATTAAAACTAGCTATACCCCGCGGTTTCGCCCGCCAATAATTAATAAAAATATAATGAATAAAAATCAGCCTAGAACCTTCCTCGATAAAAGGACTATAGAACACAAAAATATTGTTTTAAATTCGAACCAGTCGTTCCTGAGATTAGCAGGATGACGGATCAAACAAACAAACTCTTTAGCTTTATATATTAGTATAGATTGTATTATATTTCGTAAGATACGTAACGATCGTGCAAATATATAACATACAAGTATATTATATATGTATATTGCATTGTTTAGTTGAGAGTTAGTCCGTCTGAGGGTCAGGTGAAAGTTTGGGGCTCTGAAAGGGGATTATTGGACGAGCTTAGACATTAGCCATACGTCACTCTGTGCTTCCTTACTGAATTTAATAACGAAATTTGTTCTTGCACTATGAAAGCTTAACGCTACACAATTTCTATAGTAAATTATATATTATCCATCTACGATATCATTTCTTTATCTCAATTGTGATATGTTGAAAATTCGAATGACGCAATTTTAATTCATGTATCATTCAAAAGTTATAATTATTATTGTCAATATCGCATATCAACTTTTTTCATTTCTCTATGTTCTGGGGTGTTTCTAATTTGTTCTTACAGAAGAAGTAGTTGAGAACACTTAGTAACTTCATCAATAGTGTTTCCAGTTTTTAAAACATTCTTCATAATGTAATTTAAATAAAACAAACGCGGTTTGATCACTAGTCTCGCGTCTAGACGTACAATAGCATTTCAGTACCGGATTCAAATTATCGACCATCGACTAATATATATTTTTTTTTTTATTTATAACGTAAATTATTTAAACGTCGTAATTTTATCATAGTCCGACTTTTATAATAGCGTTATAATAGTGACATTCCTATAATGCTTGTATAACACATAATTTACACGAACAACACGTTCAGTTAGACACGAACGCACGCGATTACTCGTATTTGCTAGGTTTCAGCATCCGGCACGCCACGATTTATCCGCTAAGTAGATCATCGCTCACGAAAGCGACTCACGCGAATCGTATTGAATCCCTTGCCGTGTCATACACCCATATCTATTTTTTTTAATCTCGTTAACGTTACATGTATGGTGTTGTATGATTTCGTTAATAACTTAGTTGTTATGTGTATGTAATATATACGTTAAAAAAATATTATAAAATTTGTGAAACGGTAGTAAATCTTTTGATCGTTCGAGAGTATTTGAATACAACATAAAAATGGATTCTAGTATAATAATAATACCCTGGGGCAATATTCACACAATGCCATCCGATCCCAAACTAAGCAGAGCTTATGCTATTGAAACCAGTCAACTGATATACTTACATTTACTACTTTTCTTTTAAATACATACCTATATTCAGAAAAAAATAAAATAAGTAACAGCCTATGATATCACACTGCTGGGCTAAGGCGTCCTCTATTTTTTTGAGAAGGTTATCCACTTATTTTAGGATAATTATAATTTAACATTTATCGTTAATTAACAGACGCGCAATCAATTGCGGATTGACGTGACGGTGATTAAGAAGTTAGTATTCTTTATTTGTACAATTTATCTATTTAGATTTATTGCTTAAGTTGAAATATAGTATTCTACTATCGTAATTTATACGCACAATAAAAAATGAATTTATATTCTTATTTATGCATCAATTTATAAATATATATAAACAGTATTAATATATTGAATATATTTAATAATGAAATCTATTTCATTATTTTTATTATTATCTATCAGACGATTTGGTTTTAGAATTACGAGTCAATTTTGACTTATAATAGGTATGTATAACAATTTGTATCAAAAACTCGATTTAAATATAATATACGTATTATTATATAAATAATAGTTTGTGCGCTATATAACCATTATTTACTTAAGACTATCTCCCCGTCAAGCCGTCAACGTACTTAGCAAACTTAATTCCTAAAGTCTACAGTTAAAATTCACACTACTCGTACGCTTCTTGACATCGTACCCTTTGTTAACTGAACTCTTTTCAAGTGCGCTTAGATCGGCTAAGCTTTCGCCCCCTCTCCCTCACTCGAGAGGAGCTAAGTATCTACCGTTCTCCCTCTATCAACCTAATTGCTATTTTATGTTAGCTAATGAACATCGTACTCGGCTTCGCAATTTACAGAACAAGTTCTTCAGGCGATTAGCGTCCTAGTTAGAAGTGTCTAATCTTGTCTATTAGAAGATGACTGAAAGTATCGAGCAAGATGATTTTTCATTTGTAAAGTTTACTTATGTACCTAGAATAATATTAAACTAACCTAATAATGCACGTATCACTGCATATTATAAAGGTCATATATAATATACAAAGTTCCTCTGCCGCGTCTGTCCGTTTGTCTGAATGCGTAGTCCTTACGGATTTTCATACGGTTTTCACGAATGGAGTGAATCATGATCAAGGTTTTAGTGTAAACTAATAGAAATATATATATCAACTCATTCTATCCGTGCGTACCCAGGATACATTTAAATACGACCAACAGCTAACAGCTTTCCGAGGAACGGGAGTGTTAACTCTGAGCACTTCCAAACGAATGGTTTCTGAGAATTTCTAAGTAAAACATTTAATAACTTTTTATTGGCCTGACCCGGGCATGAAGCTAGGACCTCGGGATTCGCAGCCTTTTATATCAATTGAATATGTACATAATTTATGCATTAACATATTATATATAAATTAATGTATTCATTGTATAAATTAATATATGTATACACACACATATGTAGATTTATAAAGAAACATTAAAGAATAATTATGTTGAAAATTAATAGTCACAAATCCGTTATAATGACGAAATATTATATTTAATTATTTAGCCTCTAAGTCCGTCTTGTGAATATTATAATCTGCAAATATTTTATAAACATGATTAATTCAAATACAAATCAAGCACGAGATAAAATGTTATGTTAATTCGCTAAACCAGTTAAAATATATGTATTTAATTAATACTGAATTCAAGTTCGAAATAGTTGCTAAAGTTTTTATGAGACTTAAATTTAATATTTTTTTTTCAAATCTATCTATTCAAATAAATCTATATATTTTATCAATCGATTCAAAAATCTATCCGAAAATATAAAAATCCTAAATATAAACAAGACCGACATTTAAAATTATTTTTATTAACTTCTATTAAATTTTCACATTTCTCATTAAAATGAAATTTCATTAAGCTCAAACTATTATACGCCTTTGTCCGATTCGATATGTATCTCCGGTTATTAATAAAGTCCAGAGCACCAAAGCCTGGGCTTAAAGTGACCACGGACCGCGTCGGAGAGTATACGACAAAATCTCTTACTAATCCGTGCGCAAAATTAAAGCATAGGTGCTAACCTCGTACAACCCTTGAAATCTCGCCTAAACAACTTTCCGACTAAAACTATTGAAAGTTACATTACACGATTACCGGGCTACAGAAATTTAGACTATTTAAAAGGGTTACAACTTTCCCGACTGAGCGCGCTTAGTTAAGAGATTAATGCGACAGAAATATATAATATTCCAAAGCCAACGTTTTACTGTACAGCCCGCGGATAGTCTCATGCAGATTCGATACTCGAATAACTATTGTTGATTATTTATTGTTTAGAACGTTAGGGTTGTTTCGGGTTTCATTGTTTTAGTTAATTGTCTAGAATGAACGTAATAATAATTCCTTTAACAGCATTGTAAAAAGAAAAAATAATCAAAGGGTTTCTCTTTAATTTTATAGTACACTTTAACTCCAGTGAGTAAAAAAGAGCAGTGAGGCAAAAACTATTTAATATCGTGTTAAAGAAGCGCCTCACAAAGACGGATGGTAAAAGCATCGACACAAAGCAATCTCGGGACGGCCGCGCCGGCATAGAACAAGGATTAATTATTATTTTAACATTTCTCTCGGTTTTTTGCCGCGCTCGCAAGCAAGTCAAAAGCATTGCTTTTTCGCTTGAAAAGTTGCTAAATAATTAAGACGCCTTCTTAACGACAACGTTTCGACGTCTACCTCTTAATTTTCTGATTTTTCAGTCAGCTACTAAGCGAGGAAGTTTTTACTTCATATTATTTTTAAACTCAACAGAAAAGGCCTTTTAAAATACAATCAATTTACTTTAAAAGACATTTAAAAATGTGAAGGTTTCTTTTTATAAACGTCGGCTTACCGGAGAGCAGAAACCGTCAGTTCGACTTGGATCTATACAGTTTATAAGTATATTTCAATAGGAAACGTCGTGTTTGCGTAGGATCATTAAAAGCTGATAAAATAGGAAAAAAGATAACGATCAAAAAACTTCCAGCATATTTATCGAACAAATATATGTATAGTATATTATTATATAAATAGCAAAGTTATATTTGATATAACAATAACAAATTTTAGGAGAAATTAGTTATGAATCAAAACTATATTTATTATTTTGCTTCAGGTAAAACCCTGCCAGTTCACTGTGTGGTGGAAGCTGTAGCGTCTCTCGAAGAGGGCGCCTGGAGACGGCGTGCTGTTGTGGAGACGGACAGCTATGTGATCATCCCTGCTGCCACAGCCTTTCACGAACTCGTACCAGCTGCTATGATGAGGTTGGGATATCCTCATGAACTGGCTGCCTCTGCCAAAGGTATACAAAAGCTTAAGAATTATTAATAATTTTAAAAATCGTATATCATAACTTAGTACAAATAACTTGATAAGCTCATAAAAGCACTTTTAAATTGTCATTTTTTAAAGATAAGTTATTGTAAATCTATAACATTTATTATATGTGTCGATTTATATATCCTCATTTCATTGTTATCAGGATCAGTGGTAATAAACAACTGGAAGCCGCTCCCATTCGAGCGTATATCAGATGGACCACTAGCGACCGTCGGCGAAGTACTGGGAGAGCTGACAACGGTAGCAACTCTTCGAATCCAGTTGCTAAGACCCAGACCGACTCCGCTACAGGACATCAAAGACAAGCTTCTCAGACTGCTGCTGGTACAGAGTAGACCTCTGTTAATGTCAACGGGGTGCCCCTTAGATGAGGTAATTCATTTCAAAATTTGTTAACAATGAATGCCACATAATCGTAAGAATAGTAGTACCAGAATTTAACTCCTAATTAAGGGTGCAAAGCAAAAAAACTTTAGCAGTAATTTTGTACAAACTCGGTATACTCCAAAAGTGTAATAACAGCGTGTGTAATTCTTACTTCAATTCGTCTCAATTTTAGTCGAGTCACTTACAAGATTTGACCCACACATACCATTACGAGCAATTAAATAAAATCTCATACACATATTTACCACAAGCATTGGTCCAAAACATATTATCTTATATGCCATACCTAATTTAACTTTGAATAAATTTACGCAGTCGTAATACAAATATTTGCGAATAACGCGGTGTGAATCGTTAAAACTAAATTCTTGGCGACAAAGCGCGTTCGGTACACTGAGCTGAGCCAGATTCCCACTGTCCCGGCAATGTTACGTTCTTTAATACCTGAATGTAACCCCGACCCGTACACAATACACCCCTACTAAACCTCCCCCCTTATTACCGGGGAACTCATTGTTTTCAATATTTAAGCTCCTGAACTGCTAACTGAATGTACCAATTGAAATATTTACAGTGGCTATAGGATTACTATTATTGCTATGTTATTTAATAATAACTGTTTAATTGTCCTTATTATTATTATTAAAAATATTTTATCTAATCTAAAATAATTGACCATCCATAAGTATGTTCAATATTATATACGATAAAAAGCAGTTTACTTCTAGTCCATATTATTTTGAATTCAAATAGATTTTTTATATGATGTTTGATGACGCCTACGAATTAAAAATAAAAATGTATGTAATATTATTTGTATTTCATAAGCGCTTTGCCTTTAAGATGAGGAATTATTTATACGTTTCCATTCATTAGCCAAACATCTTATAAGCTTCATTTCGACTTTTAAGTATTTCTCAAAACATCACATAAACGTGCTCATCAGGTCGGATTTGAAGAACTCGCGATGAAGACAGATTATCAAACTCCCACTAAGTAGACATACAATTTAGGAGGTCGTTATAATTTGCGAGGTTACGTCTAAGTCCCTGCTAATAAGGATCATCAAACGAGGGAAGAATTAAGGAAGCATTTGTTTTGATGTTTAGGTATTTGCGTCTTTACGTAATTATGTTTAATAGAAATTGACAATGATGTGATTCATTCTCATTTCTATGCTTCTATGTCTTGTTATTTTGATAAAAGTGTTCTTTTAATAATATTCAGTTACTAAGCGGACATTTAGAGAGTTTATCTATTATTGCGTTTATTGTATCAAATGTTTGCGTCTAGAAATATGTTGAATATCTTACCAATGCTAAAGATTGTGTTTGAATACTTAAGTACTGTTATAAGTACAAAAAAAAGATGCTTTTTTTGTACACGTGTCGTGATTGCAATGTTACAGGTTATTGTTTTTTTTACATCACCTTTCGTGTTATTTATTTATTTTTATATATATTTTACACTAAATACTACAATGATAGTATTTCCACGTCCCTATCAGTATCGTAAGAAAGAGCAATTTGTCGACGCGATGAGCACCATCCTCACACGCGGGATCTTCATACATAATAAATTTAATTGAATCTCAGACTCATCCGCGCTCGAGAATCTTATTATATTTTCTAAATATCCACCTTGTTGGAAAGGGTTGGTACGGAATCATATTAAGTGCGGAGGCGTATAGAATGCCAGATAAGCATAAATTATATAAATAATCTGAAAGTATACAAAAATTTGTTTCTTTGATCAACAGTTTTTTAATTAGAATAATTTACTCGTCCGTTCTTAGGAAAAAAATAGGATTTTTTACAAATTATATTTAATATTTTATCACTTTTCACATATTTTAAAATATTATTAGTTTATTACACATTAATCAAATATATTTTTAACGTAATATTGTAAATCGCTACCGCCATTAAATAAAAGCGCTTCGTTGTGTTGCCCCCGTCTTACTAACTTGAGTTAAAACGAAAGAGGGTTAAAAGGAGTTTTAGATGTACGAACTGCTTTTGATCTTATTATTGCTATAAAATAATGCCGTATAATCTTATTAAACGCGAGGTTAGCGCTCAATGGGCGTTATATATTTTAATTCCTCTTAGGTTATCTCTTAACAACCTTCAAAACATATTACAATATTTAAAAAGATATTGTGCAATAAATAAATTACAAAACTTATCAATTGTACTCAATTTAAAAGATATAAATGAAGTTACAGTTAGTAAAGTTTTGAGTAAATGATCAAAAGGACTCCCAGTGGGACTAGATAATCAAACACCTCGAACATCGAAGTTAGGTTAAACGTCAGATGAACTCGTTTCTATGATATTATGATAATTTATTGCGCTTCAAGTTGCGCCACTTCGATTTTAATTCCGAATAAACTTTTAAGACGTTCGAGAAATACTTCAGGGAAGGGTTATAAAGACGCCAATGAGAGATCACTTTTGAACCATAAATCTACTTATGGACTTTTAACATTTCTACTAAAGTGTATTTAAGAAAAATAAAAGCGTTTCATTGCTTCAAGAACAGCGTAGCGTCGAAATAGCGTAAACAAATACTATTATGTTAATATCAGATAACACTAAGTATATTGTCTTTTCATTCGTCCTTAGTAACTATATATATAACGAGCTATGTTCGCAATGATATACCGAATTACGCAGGCAGATTACACGTGACAAACTTATCACACAGATGCCAGCTCTCGTAAATCGTGCGCGCAGCTGAAGCAGACAATATCTGAAAACAAATATGACCGCACTATTTAAAAAAATAAAACAAAGAACTGGATTAACGTATCACACGGGCTAGGCGCTAATGCCTCTGCGTTGACATGATTTATAAGCACAAACTGGATGTGTAATACTTACAGTTTACTTGCTTTTGATTTGGCAATGGCTGGAGCTGACAACTCGCTTGACGATGTAATCACTGGCATTGTTCTGTGTAATCTCATGATATGAGCAGTCACTTGCATAACTGCAGTATAAACAAACCACGCGATAGTTATAATCTGACATCTGATTTCTTAATTTAATTATTTTCCAATAACTTAGTTACTAATAGTTATATTTTATTGCTATTTACAATTTTTCTCTGATCAGTTAAATTGAAGATATAATTAAATAAAAACAAGTTCAAACATCATTTCTTTGAAAAGAAAAGATTTCTTCTCATCAAGCGTCTGTCGAAACATTTTAGTACAACCACTTAGCCCATATTGGTGTGCCGGCTCTTTGTTAAGGCTTGTGGGTGGATGCTAATTGCAAAGACGCCCTTCCCGCTCATTGTTTTAGAGCAAGCCATGATTGAAGTTTCGGCGGCGGCGAAGGAGTGATGTGCACTAACCACCGTGTAAACACCTTCTCGCATCAGAATCGCGTCGGTCGCTCGCGCATGACACATACATTAACAACCTTACCGGTCTAATATTTTCATAATCTAATGGCGATGTTCTGTGAAACAATGCTCCGTTCGTTTATTCAAACAATTATCTCTGTATCTGTTACTGGTTAGACTGACCTCTTTAAAATCGTCTAAAGTTGTTTATTTTTGTTTTGTTCGATACATTATTTTATGTTATTCAATATTGTCTGAAGTTTAATATTATTATGTTTTGTTGCAGGTGACACTTGCCCAGATTTGTCGTGGACAAGACAGATCCTCTGGTCCGCATAATTTCCATGAACCGAGCGAAGAAACTCGCCGTAAATTTGAGTCCTGGTGGAGCGCACAAGTTTCACCACGTCCTCCACCATTTAGTCCCAGACGTTATCCATCTCCTGGTCCTAAGAACCGTTCACCTACCTTAAATCCTCTCCCTGACCATTTACACCCAGCATTACAAACTGTTCAAAATCAGTATCCAACTCAAAAAACGAGGATGAGGACTAGTTTTGACCCGGAACTAGAACTACCAAAGCTACAACGCTGGTTTTCCGACAACCAGCATCCAAGCAGACAGCAAATTCAGCAATATGTACGAGAATTAAATAATTTAGAGTCGAGACGAGGGCGAAAACCCTTAGATGTTAATAATGTTGTTTATTGGTTTAAGAATGCTAGAGCAGCTCAAAAACGGGCAGAACTGCGCAATATTGGTGGTCTAGGACATCTTGGAGTGAATGGCTTTAACAGCAGAAGTCACAGTCCAACTAATGGATCAATAATGGTTGGCAACGACAATTACAGTTCTCATGATCATAATTCTATGAAGAGTCCAATGCAACTGACAGGAAGTCCTGGAAGGTATCCAATGTCAGTAATGTCAGAGGATAATTTGTCCAATGCCGGCTCGGACTTAGAAGACGATGGTGGTGATATAAATCCAGATGATAGGCCTGAGAGTCCGGATGCACCACTTTCTCTCATTACCACTAGGAAGAACAATCATCACGACAGGGAGGAAAATACTAAGGAATCCCCCAAGCCACCGGATATAATAAAGGTATTAATGCAAATTTGCTTAATTATACTGTAATCCTATGTTACAAAATATTTCGTAAATCAATATTCTATATTTGTTTTCGTCTTGCAGGTTCATGATATTAAACAAGAACCGAGGGATCTGAGCAAATCTGATCATATGTCTTCTCCACAACGATCTCCAACTAAAAATAGTGATAGTTCACACAATAACAATAATAACAATACCGAAGAAGAAAATGGCGGTGGTGATGATCCAGATATCGCCTCTGATGATGAAGTTGTACAAGAACGTCACTACAGACCCTCTTCACCTCACCTCGATCGCTTACCTTTTCCCATGGTGCCAAATCATCCAATGTTTGGTCATGGCATAATGTACATGAGTCAATATATGAGCGGTTTTCCTGGCGTTGCGGGTGTTCCTGGAGAAGGCGCCAGCGGCTTAAACTTGGCATTAGCCGGAGCATCCGATGAGCGTCGCAAACGCAACCGTACGTTTATCGACCCAGTATCTGAGGTTCCGGTCCTGGAACAGTGGTTCTCAATGAACACACATCCTTCGCACAACTTAATACTCAAATATACCGAAGAATTAAACAGGATGCCCTATAGGCAGAAATTTCCAAGACTCGAGTCGAAAAATGTTCAGTTCTGGTTTAAAAATCGTCGAGCAAAGTGTAAGCGACTGAAGATGTCGTTATATGAACCAACGTCTCCGGGACATTATGCGCATCCCGGCCATCCCCATGCTATTGCCGAAAGGAAATTGGTTTGAACAATTAATTATATCTTAAGCAGATACTAAATGAAATTCGAACCATATGTCATCGTTTGGGTTCAAATTGTGTTTGTGTTTCTGGAAGCAAATATTAAGACGAAAGACTGAATATGAATCGTTTATGGTATAAAAAGTGCCATTCTAGTGTATATTGTGGCGGTAAGAGTGCGTCAGAGCCTTATAGAGAGGTTCTAAAAAGGCTATAAGAATAATTCTTCCAAGACGTAATAAAAATAGATTCGCTTTATAAATAAGTCGATAAATACATTATATATATTATTCTTAGCTTCGAATAGTTTAACAATGTAGTAGTTGAATCTCAAATGTACTTTTAGTACAGTTGTTTTGTACATTAATAATGTAATCATTAAGTTTTATTTATTATATATTACGATATTATTACGTATGAGCTGTAAATTTTAGCAAACAATAAAATGGAGATACCAAAGTTTCCATTGGTTATTACATAACATGTAAAAATTAAATTAGAAAAAAAAAGCAATGTTCTTATAGATTGATATGAGTCATTAAGTTATATAGATAATAAAATATTGCACATATACATTACTATGAGAATAATCTAACTCTTTTTTGCTCGTAGGGGCTCTAAAGGTTTATTGTATGTATTTCCGTAGATGTTATTATAATGTAAGTGATATTACAATGTATAATGATAACGCACATTCCTCTATCACATGTTTATGTAGTACTCAATCCAAAGATTGATTATATAAAATAATAATAGGATATTACCAAAATTACAATAGTCTGATAAGTTGTTTAACAAAGCGATGCAAGAATAACTACCGATATTTTAATTAGAATAATTGTTATTAATAACTGATTATGATGATGTCCAAAAATATAAAAAAAAACGACTTTCTGTCTAAAAACTGACTAAAGATGTATAAACTCAGTCAGTGTCGCACCGGATGATGTAAGGATTCTAACGAATCTCATTTCATTCAAATCTGATTGAAAAAAAAAAACATACATTACACTCCTTTAACGGGCATTCGTGTAAAAACACAACGAATTGTTATTATTTGCATTAACAATTTATGACTGATTTGTAAACATACGGTTTGTTCTTGCGTAACCGCTTTCTCTGACTAGTTTATCTTATAAAGAAATTAATGCGTATTTTTATTCGTATTGCAAACGTTCGCGTTTCATTTATCGAATTGAGTTGGAACTCTGTACATTGTTGGTAAATGTTTCACGCCTAGTACTATCAACGTACAATAGATGGCGCGATTCGTATCGTATAATTGTTTAAAGAAACATTAACAGAGGCAACGCATGCCGGGAATTAGTTAGATACCTATGTATAAAAATGCAATGTTACAGTATTTACGCATTTACATATTGAGGCTGTTTTTCTTACGGTTTCTAATTTGTATTGTTTTATAGTTTTTAAACACATCACTAGTGGTAACCGCTATAAAAATATGTTTTGTTGTTTCGATGTTATGCTTGTTTTGTGAAGCTGTGATGATATATCCAAATAATGTAAATATTTTATTAATGTTAAATTAAGGTTTCTATCATAAAGCTACGTCACTAGGCTCACATGAAAATTAAGCATTTACTGCTTAGATATTGAGAGTAATTGGCTAAATGTTTATTCCATTCAATTATATAAACAAAAATTTAATGAATATAGTATCTAAGATATTTAATATATGTCTTTTATTACGAATCTATCCCATATCATAAGAAAAATATTCCTACGACACAGTTATGTCGTTATATATTATCTTGGTTAACGTAACTTATAAACACTAATGCAAAAACGAAATTAAACTAAATTTTCGTCTATAGTGACGCTATTTCACATCTTTCTTGTATCATTAAATAAATATTTTTCATTACGTTACAAGTTTTTTTTAATCTATATTAGATATCTAAATATTAAAACATTAAACAAAGTTCCTGAGAAATCTGAATGAACACTACAGTGCATGCTGTTGTATTATGAACGAAGATTAAATCTATTTACACGTTTCTTGCTTTTTGTTGTGACTTATTTGTAATAATCATTAACTATGTCACATTTTTTTGTGGTGGTCAGTAAAGACGACTAACTTATTTGTTTAATTTGAATTATAATTTTAATAAACGATAATGATATAAAAATCATAAATTATACTAAAAAGATACTATAAGAATGGTCACAGTCATTGTTGTTATATATTTGATGTGGGGCTTCGATGACACAGATCGGTAGAGACCTATCCTCACCTTGTACCATCAGTTTTATAAAAAATATTGCATCTGAAAAATATAATAACAAAACATGGAAAAGCAAAGTACCAACCCTAAATATTGACTAGTTGCCAACGGCTCTTCTGTTTCGTAGTGGTTTTTCCGCTACGCCTGTAGCAGTGTTGCTGGAAAAATATATGCCAAAATCTGTTACCTGTTAACATCTGCGACTTACAGTTTATCTCACGATATTTTTCTTCGACGAACACAAGATATATTACTATCTACTGAGTCATCTTTGAACATATTTTCTTCTGACATTATGTTATCACAAAACATGAAAAAATAGGAAGGAAAGAGGAAGGATAATTATAAAATTGCTTTCTCGATTACTTTAAGTATTGTATATTTTACATTATAATATATAAATATTATAGGAGATATCGATGTACAAATAACATAACATGTGCCAATAGTTATCGAACCTGCAACAGCAGACAGCGGAAGAGGCGACGGGAACCCAAATCACCTGTCAAACTGCAAGTATTCGTAATCGCAACCGATATCTGCAGACGTCTTTGTCGCCAGTGAATGACCGCCTTTATCACGTCTCGGTATTTCGGTTTAAGTTTGGATTGAGATGTCTTACTTCGGCAGGAATAGACCAAAATTAGGTGATGGCTCCCAAGTATCGTAAGGGAAATTTAATCAATCGATTATTCACAATGAACTTACTTTTGACGTCAATAATAATTATTATTAATAATCTCGCATATAGTCTTTTAAGGAGTGTTTTTATGGAAATGAAGAACCTTATTGTTAAATTAAACAAAAGAAATATAAAGTTCCGTATTAATTATTGAGTAGAATAAGGAGACTGCGTATGCAACGTAGATATTTCATTTGTGGATTCTTGAAAATCGATAACCTATACGGTATTGTGATGTCCATTAAATATGTTTTTTTTTTATTGTGTAGGAAGGCGGACGAGTATATGGGCCACCTGATGGTAAGTGGTCACCAACGCCCATAGACAATGGCACTGCAAGAAATGTCAACCATCGCTTACATCGCCAATGCGCCACCAACCTTGGGGAACTAAGATGTTATGTCCCTTGTGCCTGTAATTACACTGGCTCACTCACCCTTCAAACCGGAACACAGCAATACAAAGTACTGCTGTTTTGCGGCAGAATATCTGATGAGTGGGTGGTACCTACCCAGACGAGCTTGCACAAAGCTCTACCACCAAGAATGATAAATTATTGAAGTAAATGTCGCATATCAACTTCACACATTGTACGATCGTGTCCTGCGCTGAGTTACGATGAATACTTATTAAACTAGATAATATACTTTTTTATTTGTAATCGTAACACTTACCATGTACCAACAAAATTATTAATACGTACAAGAAGAGGAAAAAATTCATAATACCGTATTTAACGACACCTGCAGGCCAATTCCACCAATGTTTATTAAAGTTCTCAATTAGATTCCGTTCCAGCTACAGCAGCAGCGATTATTTCATATAAAACCGAATCAGTATGATGTTACCATATTAAAGAGCCAAAAAACCATTACAAAGTCAAACTTAATTTATAATTTTAACGTTCCAACAAGAAGAAATCGAATCGTAACTGGATCGTTGTATAGTAGAATAGAGAAAAAACTAATCGTCAACGATTATGTATCGATTCGATCCCGATAATGTGAATATTATTTTAGTAGAATTGGTCTCTTGTACAAATCAATACAAAGTCGGAGCTGTTTCTAAACATCACATACCAATATTTAGCAATAGTAGCATTTTAGCTTCAGATATATATTTCACGTGTTGTTATTACTAATTGTTAAAATATAGAGTACTTATTATTATTATTAAACGCCTCACATATTTTCTTTTCAATTGATTACCTTTTAAACTCTTGGTATTAAATTACAACAGGCGTTTTCTAAATTTCCAACAAAAAGTGTTAGTGCTATTTTATTCTAAAAGGATGCATCATTTTATTAAAATTTTGTTTCTTTCTTCTTACTGGGTACTGGGCAAAACGTATTGAAATACCAATCAAGATAAAATACTTATATTTTATTACGTAGTAGGTACTTATTACATTACAATACTTATACATTATCGGTGAGCACGAGTGAAAAATATTTTGTTATTCATCCTTAAATCTATTCTAATCACAAAATAACGTTATAGTGTTATTTAGTAATGACACTTAGAGAAACTCCAAAACAATGTACGTATTAATTAAATTAGCACCATTTTCTTACCGATCAAGGAATATTACAAATAAAGTATTGATTTTAAAATACGTTATTAATTCGATTCCAAATTATCTTGATTACTTGTTATGTAATTTATATGACATATTATATGTATACATTGGAGGTACAGATTGCTGTTACCATATTAATATTGTGGAGGTATTAAGTTTTAATCTAAACAAACTGCCGCGGCGAGAGGAGCCGCGTATTTATGTTAGTTAACCAAGGATTATGATGTTCCGTAATGAAGTAATTTATTATACGCTAAGTAATATAAATACTAACGTCTTCATAGATACTATAGCCCGGACGAAATACTGTATTCATTATTTAAACTTTGTTCATTGGAATAACTGAAAATATTTATAATTTATTTATTTATTTGTTTTTTTGTGCATATCTTAGAACTAGCCGTGCAACTCGGTTTCACCCGCGTATAATTTATAAAAATAAGCCTAGAGCCTTCCTCGATAAAAGGACTATAGTTAATGATATAAAAGGACTGTAGTTAATGAGATTAGCCGGATCAAACAAACAAACTCTTAAGCTTTATATATTAGTATAGGTAAAATAAAAACCCTATTTTTTTCTTTTTTGTTTATCTAAGAGTAAAAAGTGAAATTTAGTAATATTGTGTTTAGCCTGTGTTTATAATTCATCTCGTGGTAATCAATAACGGAAAACACGAATGCTTATGCAGTTCTGTAACCGTAACCATTGCATATCAATACATATATGTATTAAAAATGTAACTGAACTGATGAGTATAACATATATGAGTGGAAGATATATAAGTCTCAACTATTATTGGAGGGTCTTTATCAACGCAGTAGAACCCAAAATAATATTTTGTAGATTTTTTCTCTTTTTATATGTTTGCCTGTGCTGTTGTGCGCGCTAATATTAGGAACAGCTTAACTGATTTAGGTGTGTTTTTCACTAATGTATTGTGGCAAACTTTACTTAGAATTAAGTGTTTGTTTTATTTCAATCAGTTATAAATAAAAAAAAAATTGTGCGGTCGGGGGACCCCCGTCAGGAACGAAGTTCTTTGCGATATTTTTTCGACTCAAACGTGTTTTAAAATGTAGATTTTGATTGATTATAGTCATTACTGTATTTTTGTTGCAAGGTTGAGTTGCGTTTAGGTGTGACAAAAATACACCTTTGTGCAACTCTCTCTAATCAAAGATTATGAAACAATTTCAATTTTTAAATAAAATTAATACATTTTTTAATAATAATAGCAATTCCTCATTTTAAGAAATTTATTAATATTTTTATATTATTTTAATAATTTAACCCCCCCCCCATAAACAAAGTTAATTATGATGGGAATTGTGACAATAGTCCAAGGTTCGAACCTGGGATGTGCGTGCCACTCGTAAGCCGTAGCGCTATTAATGCTTATGCGGTTTTTTGTTACATGCAAATTTTTGTTTTTGTATTTTTTAGAACGTTAGGTAAGTATATTCAATAAAATTAATTAAATATATTTAAAAAAAACTTATTAGTAAAGCCTATAACATTCTGAACATCAGTCTTGGACAATGCGAGGATTGGTTGATTGCTGGATCTCGTGCAGGGATTAAGTGTATGTTTTTTTATACTTTGTATTTTTGTTAAAAATAAGTAACTACCGAGTTTCTTGCCGGTTCTTCTCAGTAGAATCCACATTACCACCCGCTTGACGGTTTATAAGTAAAAGTAAAAGTCTATTTGAATAACAATATTTCGATTTTGGTTTAATTGAATTAATTTTCATTGATTTAAAATTTACTCTTATCAAGTTCAAACGCAAGTTACTAAAACTATTTAAAGTATTAAATGGTTAACATTTAAACAGAGTTATTAACCAAAGTGTCATCTAGCCAGCGGACGTCCAAGTGGTCGGTGCTCCGTACATTGCACAATAAAACTCTTAAGCCCGCCTGCTTGGGAGATTTACTCAAGCGACTTAATACACCGTCGTATCGCGTAAAGCAAATGTCTCACTATACTGCTAGCATGTTAAAGATATATTTTTAAAAGCAAAATATATTATATAACGTTATTTTTATTATAATATTTTATTTTCATTAAATGGTAATGACATGTTATGTTATATTTAATGGTGTGTAAAGACCCAGATTCACTAAATAGCTCTATTGTCATCGATGGGCAGCAAGTTGCGAAATGTGATGAATATAAATATCTGGGGACTATGTTGCATAATACAGGAAAATTGGACACCAACATTCAACATCGAATTGGGGCAGCTTGGCTAAAGTGGCGAGAAGTGACCAGTGTAACCTGCGACCAAAGAATGCCAGTGAAACTTAAGGGACTTATATATAAAAGTATTATCAGACCAGTTCTCACTTATGGTAGCGAAACGTGGGCCTTGACTCAGCCCCATGTCCAGTCCATGCAAGTGGCCGAAATGAAGATGCTTCGGTGGATGTGCGGAGTGACCAGACGCGATAAAATTCGCAACGAGTACATTCGCGGTAGTCTGGGAGTACGTGACATCGCCGATAAGCTCCAAGAAAGCAGGCTGCGCTGGTTTGGGCACATCAGAAGAAGACCACCCGAGTATATAGGAAATGTAGCGACCACTCTCAACATTACAGGGTCAAGACCCAGAGGGCGACCTAAAAACAAATGGACAGATGTGGTCAGAAAAGATCTTAGTCACTGCAATGTTTCTGAAAACGATACGTCGAATAGAGCGAAGTGGAAGCAAAATACTAGGAAGGCAGACCCCACCATCAGATGGGAATAATAAATGCACAGGAAAGAGAGAGAGAGAGAGAGGTAATGACATGTTAATAATTATTATAATAACTGGGCCACCGCCTTTACGATGTCTCTTACCTACAGTTGCAAAAGGCTCGCTCACCTTTCAAACCGGAACATAATGAGTGGCTGAAACACACAGACGGGCTCAAACAAACTCCTAATAATAATAGCTCTGCGTTAATAATATTAGGTTTGTGTATATAAATAAAAAATAACATGTGTAAGTCCAAATCAAGAGAATAAATAGTGTTAGAGTGTAGTGTTAGAGTTATTTAGTATATCGAGTTCGAGTTACGGAGTTTTAATGTTACATTCAATAAATCGAGAATATTTTTTCTGTTTGTATTATTAAGTATTATGCATGTGTTTTTGTTTTATAAACGATACGTATGGGTTTCCATTATTACAGATTACCCCGTAATCTGTTTACACAAGAGTTTTATAAAATAAGCCATCAGAAATGAAGATATGTCAAAAAATTAAGTATAAATTCATATGAACTTGCATGGCTATATTATCTACAATAATGATAATGTTAGAGAACTCATTTATATTACAAAACAATATCTATTAAAGACGGTGTATGGCAAATAATACATAGGTCAATTTCTCGATGGTTTTCGTACAGGACGGGTGTTGGCGAAGCAATTTATGGTTGAAATTATAACTTCAATTGATGAAAGTGATTATAAAAACTTTTAATACATTAAATTTTTGTTTGTATAAGTGATTGGTTATTTAAAAGTTTAATAATGTCTGCTGTATTTAACATATATTACTTATAAATATATATATGATATCTTACAATATTATGAAATCGCTTGTGACACGTGAAGGTAAAGCTTTGCGCTATCTGTCGGCCGGCCCAAACCTTAGTTATGATATAACAAGGAATCGGCTAAGCCGAGTCTTACAGGAGACTTTATTAATTGACATGACATTTTTACCCTCGGTTTAAAGCAACAAGGGATGTTTACACAAAATTATAAGAAAATGAGAGAATGAAAATAAGAGAATATTTTTTTATGAAAATAAATAAAAAAAACCGTCAACGTTTAAATAGGTAGACGTGAAATAATTGGTGGTATTGAATATTTATTTAAAAAAAATAATTACAACGTATTTAACAGCAGCTGTTTCGGTCACCCCCCTACCTCACGTGGGGGAAACGCGTAAATGCGTTTTTCCAGCGATAAAAAAAAGCTGTTTCGGTCACGGCGGTCAATCACAAGAGAGATTAGCCAACTGCGCAGGAGATATTATAGTGCACAAGTGTGTGCGCAAACACAGGTGCACTCTCTTTTCCTTAACTCATAATCCGATGGACAGTAATCCGACACGGTCTTATATCTAGCCACTAGACCAACGAGGCAGTCATTAATTTCACAATAATGTATATCATCTATATATCACAATAATAATATATCAGTAGTAATATATAAACATATAAGGAATTATGTAAATAGATACTAATATAAAATTCATCATTCGTATTTCACCTGTCTTATCACATTATACCGCATACTGTGTTTTATGACGGTGCATATCAAAATGTTTATTGAATACTAGCGGCTTTCGCAATACCCACGGATTGAGATGCGTTATTCTAAACTTTCTAAACACACACGACACCAAATATCTATAAAAATAATCTCATAAAACACTTGTTACCATCCTAGCTACCGCCACCCGTTTTTATGATGATCAGTTAAGTAGTTAAGACGAGAAAGCGTAACAAGCAAACATATTAACAAACTAACTTTCGCATTTATAAAATTACTTAAGATATTCGTAACTATGTAAGCATAGCTCTTACATATCCGAATTCAATCCCCAGTCCTAGTTATAAATCTTAATCTACCACCCGCTTAACTAGATATAAATACATATGTTCTGACGATATTATTTTGTAACAATTAGGCACAAGACTTTATAAAGAACTTATATACAGGTTGTATATAAGTTTTCTAAAAAATGTAATAATAATTAACAATATATTTATAGTCTAACACATATCATTTTGGTATGTATAACTGAAGAGATAATTATATAAATTGTATATCATATAAGAACAGAGCTTCCTTTAATAAGGCAATGCAGGCGGCCATAACTCAGACTTGATCTCACATTGACTTAAGAAGATAAACCGACGAGAATGAGTGGAGCTCATATTCCTACCCTGTAATAACGGCGTGTGCCTATTTGTTAAAAAAAGTCAAAATAAAAAAAAATAGAACATAGGCTTAGATAGTGATTTTTAAATTTGAATTTAGATTCGAAATGATGATATTCTATATTTTTTAAATTAAAGTATAGTAAGTGCGCGATGCAATGATTATTAAGTATAATAAGAACTAATTGTATTAATAATATTCCAAACATTAAAAGGATGAAAGACCTTAATACATATTTACCTTAGCTTCTTTTACCTTACCTTCATGAAAAATGTGGTTTTCTATTACGAAATCTGCATTAGAGACATTACTCATATTGCTTATAAATGTGAAGCTCACACTCAAAACAACCAACCTATATGTATGTATGCTTATCTATGTGTGCATATCTTAAATATAAAACATTACACGATAAATCTAATATTAATTATCTATTGTTTTTATAACATCACCATAATCATGATTTTTCTATTTTAAATGAAATAGATATATAATAGAATTGCGACATCACTAATTTATTTATATAGGTACTGGTACATATGTATACATTTTATAGTTATACAATAAATTACTTAAATGTCATGAGCATACGTAGATCGCGAAGCGAATTCAGCGGCTGTTACGTACAAAATTTTAACCGTCTACGCAGTTTTTATATTTTATATTATCAACTTATTACAAATGTGTACCGAATCAAAATTGAATTTACCATCGATATTAAATTAATTTTAGTCACAGTCACATAAATTAAATAAAAAATAAATCACGCTTATTTTGCAATTTTTAATAATATAAACATTAAAAAAAATATGTTGATAAACTGTGAATTACAATTACTGTTTGTAAAAAAAACCTTTCAATTAAAAAAAAAACGCAAACCCATTAATTTGACATGTCTTCTTTTTTAATTTTTTATTTCAAAATTTTATGTCAGATTAAAAAAAAAATTAAACATCTACGTGAGACCTTCTTCTAAAATACTTTTCTATTTACGAAAAAAAAAACTTTCATTTCAAGTTGAGCCGCAAGCTTCTTTCCTCAGTGCCCGTAGTACGTACGTTGTTTGTCGCGGGTCGTTCGGTGCTCAGCCGCCGGTCGGTGTAATCTCAAATCTCCCGCCGCCAATTTATTTTCATTAGCGATCATCCTCGGTTAATTTTATTCCCTACTTACCCGGAGGATCGGGAGATTTCGGGTTACGTTACGATGGAAATGGCTGCCGTTTCGGTAGTTAATTTATCATATGTTTGCTTCATTTTTATAATTAACTATAAATATGTATTTTATGACAATATACATGATTATTTAAGTATGACTTTATATAGTTAATTTTCAAATAGCATTTTGCACAAAAACAAACAATGTTTACAGTGTGATTAACATAATCAGTCGTAAAGCAAATGGCGGCCAACCTTTAAAAATAATAACGAACAAAACAAACTTATTAATAAAGACAAAAATATTTACACAGTTAAGTAAAAAACCAGTAAATGTGGCATGCGAGATGAATAGATACTTACTCATTGAAAAATTAGTTAAATTAAAAAAAAAAAAAACAAAAAAAGAGAAATCCTCGACAGAAGCCATCTCCATGCTCTCATTCTCTCCTCACCTCATCTGAACCGCAGTATCTGCGAGATGCTTAATTCATTTCCATGGGATAATATTATTTTTTTACTCCCCCTCTTTTTGTGAGGTTCAACCTCGGCTTATTTTTTATTCATTGCGTTCGGAGCCAATCGGGGATATTCAATTATCCGTCTTTATCATTTATTCGAGAGTGATCGGAGCTTAATCAAGATGAAATTCGGTTTGTCGTTTTTACCGCTACGATAAACAAAAATAAAACATCACGTCGACTGAAGAAACTTGGAAATTATTTCATACTTCTTATTACGAAGCTTTGTGAGAGAAAATAGGAAGAGAAAATAATATTTATAAAATGTGAAACATCGAAATTGGTGTTAGTCTAGAGAAATAAGTATGAAGTAAAATACTGAAAATCAAAGTTTCGTTAGTAAAATTAATTCTCTTATAACTCAATGTCCTTATGAAGCAATGTCGAAGCGAGTCGATGTTTTTTTATGTATACTAAATAATGTTGTTGTATGTTTGTAATGAACAAACTCAACAACTACGAAACCGATTTTAAAAATTGTTTGACCTACAAAAAGATTCATTATCAGCGAGTAACTTGACTACACTTTATTTTCAAAAGAAATGGAGATTCATACAAAAAATTGCAATAGTTGAACAATGTAACAAAAACGTTCCCATGAAATATCTACTAACACGATAAATAATCGTTCCAACCGGACAGAGTATGGGTAGGCTGCTAGCTTTCAAATTTCAATATATCTCCTCAGACATTCTATCCGTGCCTTTTATTACAGTACATTATTTTATGTTTGCAAATAGAAAACAAGTAACAATTAAGACTAAAGAAATGATATTAATTTATGCAGATAACATTTATTACATTAAATACAAAATATCAAAACTATTTTGCATTCAAAGCAATTGTTGAACATGTGACGTTATCGCGAACGGGACAAAGGCACGTGCATTTTATTCTCATCTAAATCTGTGTTCAAATTAATTTGTTGCGACGCGAAATTAACGCATGAGTAACGCCGCACACCCTGACATCTCGCTAAATCACACTTATGCATTCACGTGTTTATATAGAGATGATATTACCACAACGTTACTATATATATTTCTCAAGTTGTAATTTTTGAAAATAATTTATATATTTTCGGTCGTTTAATATAAAAGTGTTCGTGTAATATTTGAAGTATAATAAAAAAAATATCAAAATTTTCTTAAGAAAATATATGTTCTCAAATATTCTTTCATAAATAACCCAATCCTTGCAGGCTGTCATATCTTTTGTAATTCATTATTTTTAACCTAAAATGAAGATGTTAACTTGATATGTATATAAAGTACAATATATTACGAAATATAATAATATGTATTAATAAATAATAATATACACAGTCTTATAAACGTCCTAGAAGAGAAAGTTTCAAATATTAAAATAAAAAACATGTATTCACAGCTCTAGATATATATAAATAATTTCCTCACATGGTGCTCACCGCGGCCTCAGGTGAAAAGATCCCACGCTCACCCACCGTCTGCGCCGCTGGCTTAGCAGTTTACTCTTCCTACCTTTGACATGTATACAGTATTGTCTGAGCTGACGGGATCACCGGGCATCAAATGTAAAGATAGTTTTCGTAACGCAAGAAAATTTATAAAACAAGAAATTAATATAAAAAGAAATTTAAAAATAAATATAAGGCAGCCAAAAATATGCAATAAGGTTTTATACTCTTGACAATTGCTCCGTTAAAATTTAAAACTCAAATGACATTCATATGAGAATAGATTAAATATGATGCCTTTACTGTGTTAGAAAGACATTCGACTTTTTTATAATATTTTTTTTAATTATACGATTATATAATAATAGATATTTCAAAGTTCTAGGAAACTCATGAAATGTTGAGATCGTGACCGGGTCGCCGATTTCGGTGATTGGGTTACATAAATACTTCATACACTGTTTCGACTTTATAAATTTGAGGTCCACATCGTTCATTATGTTAATAAACTGAATCATTATAATAATTAATTAAAGTTCTCGATTATATCCTGATATTTGTTACTGTTACTGAATTTAATTTCTTAATAAAATCCTATATATCACATGATCTTTACCTATTGATATAAACTGCATAATAACTTAAACACAAGTAATTATCTAACATTTAATTTTACCATTAAAAATACACGTAATAATAAAAATAATTAATTAATCTGAATGAACAATGAAATGAAAATTAAAACACCCATTGTTATAACGCTTGAGCGGTCCCTTTAGACACAAACAAGTTAATACTTAACGAGCACTCGTCAAAATTGTTTAATTACATCCCCCAGGACGGCTAAGCGTGGAGGGCTAATCAACTGTGTCAGAATGGACGCTTCCACAGATAACAGCTAGGAGCATTAATAGGAAACGACCACGTCAGGGAATTACTTCTTTAAAAAAATTGCCAAGTGCGAATCGGACGTTGTTTTTAAAAGGATTTCATTTGTCATTTTTTATATCATATTATAAATTGTTATTGTATTATAATATTATATGTCGATTGTGTATTTTATGTATGACGGTGTAATGACGATTATCTGACAATTTTCTGAACATATATTTCCATTGTGCTGGAATAAATGTCTTCAAGACTTTTAATATTTAGCTCTCTTTTGACATACTTGTATTTGTATATTGTTTTTGACGTATATAAAAAATAACATAAGTATTAATAAATGTATAGATAGATATATGTAAAAAGTAAACGATTACTAAAATATGACTTAGAAAAATATACCAAATAGTACTGTATTATACTAGGTGGTACGGCTTTGTGCAAGATCGTTTGAGTAGACAATACGTCACTCGTCAGATATTCTATCGCTAAACAGCAATATTCAGAATGTTGCATTCCGGTTTCAAGGGTGAGTTAGTCTACAGGCACAAGGGATATACCATCGTAGTTCCCAAGGTTGGTGGTACATTGGCAATGTTAATGTTTCTTACATCACCAATGTCTAAGGGCGGTAGCGATTACTTACCATCAGATGGCCCATTAGTCCGCCTACCGAAAACATAAAAGTAAAATTGAAAAATGAAGTTATGGATGCTTAGACTGTTACATTTATGTATATATCTAATTTGTAAAGTTTTAAAAGTTTATATGACAAATGAGAAGCAAAGGACAATGATTTCAATGCATCACCATTCCATTTGCATAACTTGCATAATATGTCAACTCTATCCCACAATAATTCTGCGATAATAGCAAAAAGTTGTTTTTTTTTTTCGTTTGTAAAACAGTATTTACGGAACCCCAATTCCATCCCCTCACCATTTTAACAGTGAGGTGTCAACTGTAACACGATTATCGTTTCTAATTCGACGTCTCTCACCGCATTGAACAATGAAAAGATAATTTTTAGGAACTTTTTCTAAATTAAAACATCTGTCTCGAATTCGATTGTTCCAAGATTCAGAAGACGGATAGGGGGCCCTCTTTTGTTATATAAATTTTGTTATTTATCCTTAATTAAATATACAATTTCATATATTTTATCATTTAAATATAATTATTACTTAAATATAGCGCGTAGTTCTCTTGTTTGAAGCTTATTCCACGACTATATTAACCTGCGATTTGGTGAATATACAACATTCATAAGAATGTTTACATTCACTATCTGTATATTTAAGCACATATCTCACTAATCCTTCGAAAATTAAACCCACACTGTAGACCAGGTTAATATATTCTAGCCATCTTCTATTTTTAATATAATATAATTAATAAATAATATTGTATTTCTTTAAACATACAAATTTAAATGTAACATGTGACCGGTAGTAAGAAGTCTTTAAAGCCGATTTTAATATTATTTAATAACAATTGAAAGAGATAAGTATATTAAAATGCACTATGTACAGTAAATAGTACTTAGAATATAAGAATATCCATCAAAGATCATTAAATTCAAGATAAAAGTGCAACGGAAAAAAGCGTTATCATGTCAAATACGAAAATACAGTCTACGGAAATGTAGAGTCGTAGCTAAGACGGTTTATGCGACAGATAACGTAAATATATTCGGCATTATTTTTCTCGTACACAGATAAAAAATCTCTATAAAATTTATTATCACTATTATATTGTTAAAAAAAAACTAATTAATTAAATTCAATTGTTAAATCATGTTTTTAATTGATCATTTGTCTGTTGATTAAAGTGAGTTTACTTAAAATTACAACGGTGTGGTCTAGTACTAACAGCAAGACTAGTGTAGAATAATCTATCCTCACCAATCGTTATTTTGATAATGTAAACATTTCAGCAGCCATGTTGCTCCGATGTTCCGTCTCAACCGTTGCCCACATAAGTGACTTAACTGCCCGCTTGGGGGTGAGCAATCAATCCACAAGAAAAAACATATTATAAATACAGCAATAAGATACAAGGCTTATTAAAAAAAGGTTCATGATAATAAATACAACTTTCTAGAGCTTAGAAGGAGTATTTTAATCTATAGGTTTAAATATAAATCATAATAATACTGCGATTCAAAATTAATTATAAATACTCTCATATACACTCTCTGTAAATAATTTAAGTGAAAAACTTCTGTCGTCTATCTGTTAATAAATAAGTGCCGCTTCGAAGTGAGTTGTAAAGTCTTCCTATAACATAGAAAATTCAATAAAAAGCTAAAAGCCAATCTTATCTCGGCGAAAGGAAATTAAGAAACAGCGACGGGCATCTGACACGGTCGCTCTCTACAGATCTGTGTATAGTTACAGGACTCTTTTTGTTGAAAATGTGTCGATAGAATTTATTTTTCATTACGAATGTAAAAATAAAAATATTTTGTAGGCCATTCATAAGTACCTAGCAATATTTTAGAACAAACGCGACGAGTGACCGCAATTGTACATCAGTCGGACCTGTAGAAGTTATTAGGAAATAAGCTGATGATCTTCAAATGCTTGAACAAATTTATAGCTAAGAACCATCTTGATCACATCGGATTTAAAAAAAACACTTCAAAATCGGTCCAAACGTTAAGGAGCTACGATGCCGTAGACAGCCACACATCTTAAAATTTTAACACCCTTTTTTACGTCGGGTGTTATTGTACTTCTACACTCGATACTATCGGTTTTAACTAAAGCTATAAAGTATTAGAGAAAATTTAGAATTTTAACAAAATATTACGGACTCACTGTTTTTACGTATTTATATTTATAATTTAGTGCTCAACATATGTCGGATCCATATATGTCATCCTTCCACACTCACCGATCCGCATTGGAACAGCGTGGTGGAATAGGTTCCATACTTTCTCAAGGAGAGAGAGACAGAGAAACATAGTAGTGGGTCGATAACTGGTAATTACTTTACTTTTGTCTTTGAAATATTCAGATTTAGTAATTTATAAAATTATTGCAATCAATTGTTTATTTTTGAGTTCAAAGAAATTTTGAGTTCAAAAAGCCGAACGTGACTTACATGAGAATAACAATACATACAGTTTAATATAATAAAGGTCGCCATATTAGTGGGTACTCAGTCAACGATATCAAGTATGTTTCTTATTTATTTCATTATTATTTATCTTATCTTTATTTTTACTTATTTCTATTGCATTGTATCGTCATAATATCAGCCGATATTGATTAAAGAATCAATATAAGCATCCTTTGGATGATTACAGAAGAAATATTCTTAAATTTGAGTAATTTAAAAAGAGAACACATTCAAGCATCGAGCACATCACTAAACATTTTTAAAGATAGAGTGTTGAATGCGAGAGAGACACGACGTCGTGTTTCGTCGAATCGTTGAAATAATTCCGTGACGGGGAAGACGCCGGAAACGCAGCCTTATCTCTGTGAATACTCGCTTGTTATATTTTTTAAACAACTCCTTTTTATTTGTATCTACCCCCACCACCCTCGAGTTACCACATGAATAGAGACGCGCTTAATGGGACTTTCAGTTCCTAAGTCATCACGCTCTTTAACAATACATACTGCGAGATAAGTAAGGTCGGCGTGGATAATAAACGATGAAAATATGTGTTTTTTTTAAAGGAAACGTCAAAGATCTTCCGTCATAAACACAAAAACTTTATGAGCCTTTATTTTTTTTACATTTTTGTATAATAAAATATAATATTTTCATTGAATTAATTTATTTCTTTCTACCATCGATATATATTTTAGGATTTATTTATGAATAGACCAATTTGAGGTTTTTTTCAGTTTTCACTTCTGGATGCTAAATATATAATAATTGGCGGTAGAATAGCTGATAAGTGAATGATATCAATAATGTTATAAAATTATATTTTTTTATTTCATTATATTTCATAATCTGTGGCATATCCAAAAATATTTCAAGATAAAACCGCCATAATTTAAGCAAAGAGATAGTATATAGTCTTCTGGGTACAGTTTATCCGTTATCACGGACAATGCATTGCCAGTAACAATATCATTACGGGGGCTATTCAACATTTTTATTATTGCGTTACTATTGTCTTATGGCGCGACGGTGGCAGATAACGGCGGCGACACACAGTCATTTAAAATGGCAAGACAATTTTATTATTAAATATATCTCAGTACATAATATATTTAAGATAATATAATTATATTTATCATTTACATATAAATAATAGTAACGTACAGCATCTTCAACTTATAAATCAACTAATATAACTTTGATACTCTTTGATTTTATTTTGTAGTGTGATAAATGCCTGTTTTACATAGAATACTCTTTTATATAGTTGATGTTTAATGTTACAGCTCCGCTTATTACAGTAGCAGCGTGAGCTAAAGACCTGACGGATGCGAAAATACTGACTGGATAGCGGTTGGTCCTTAATAGGGCGCAGGAAGCCGACGCCCGCTGTTGATAGAACCGCGGTCGTGACATCACGATAAGTCCTGGAGCTGCTTTGGGACAGGAGGACTATTCCTCATAAAACGAAATCAGTATGATGCTACCATATAAAAAGCTAAAAAACCATACAAAGTCAAACGTAATTGTTAACGTTTGTTCGTAACGTTTGTTTATCGTTGACGTTAAGTTTTTCCCTATACGATTCCGATAATGCCTTATAAAAACTCCAAAAGTAAATTAGATTTATCACGAGACATTATTAAAAAATAGAATACAAATATTGTTTATCATTCTAATGTAACGTGTGTAAACCGCATTACTCTCGACTGAGATACGTTGCAGATTTATACCGGTAATGTTTGTTGTTTCACCTTCGGAATAATGCCGCGAGATTTATGAATAACCGCCTCTGTTTGGATGATTGTTGTGATAAAGCATTCTATGACAAATTTCATGGTACACTTAATTTGTGTAGGCCCGTTCTTAATCTGTATTTGTGTTACCAAATGTTCTACATCTTGATCATGAAATATTTGACATAATATTATAATATTTCTACTTATTAGTTTCAATCATATTTGGTAGTAATATCTTAAGTTTGTATCTAAAGAGTTTATATTATAGCCGAATATTTTTTTTAATAAAGTTAATTTATTTGGTCGTTTACATTTTATAAAAGGTTGTATATGAACGAGAAATGTGACTAATATCAAAATTGGTTTCAATCGTAAATTTAGTGTGAAACATAGATCAAACTTTGTCTACGGCTTATAGATTGGGGGTAATATTAACTGTCAACGTTAAAATTTAATCCGTATTGCTGCAAACGTTTTTTTTCGCGCCACGAAATGTATTTGTTTTTTTTCTTAATTATTTATTTGAGTTATATAGAGTAAAATACAAATTTTAATCTATATTTATTGCCCAAGGTAACTAACATATTATCTTAATACGGATTAACAATGAATTGGATTACTATTCTGTAAAACAACATATTGTAAGTGTTCCATTGAAGATATATAAATTCACGCTTCCGTACTTTTCTTTAGGCCTTTTTAAGATCGACAATTGTTTAGTAAATTGATTCGATGTACTTCTTTTCATAAGGCGTTTTGTACAAAATATTAACAAAGCATTATATTATACAAAAACATTGCTTAGCGCTGCATTCTGTTAGTGAAAACTGTATCACAATCCGTTGCGTGGTTTATAAGAAGTAATCGGATATACAGATTACAGACAGAGGAAGATAGAGATAGTCTTTTTTATACTATTAAAATATTCAAACATCTTTCAAAATAAGCCAATTGAGTTATTTTTCACGACTTAGTATATTTCTATACCATATATTTTTTAACTGTAGTAAATAATTTTCAACACGATAAATATATAGTTACAATTATGCAAATACCGGGACCCACGGGAGCTTCACGCTTACAGAAGATACCATTAATCATTATCTAAATTAATTTCGAACGTTTAACAAAATCTCCTCTTAGTTTCTTAAAGTCACAATAAAGAGGATCGCGGTGCGACGGCCATAACTCATCTGAACGTAAGATTACTGATCTTTAATCCCCCCTGGTTTCTCTAAAAGTTAAGATTTACGACCGAAGGAATTACCGCGCCCTCGGTATAAGCTGGAGTCAATGAAAAAACTTCGCATGCATATATAGTTAGGATGAAGTTAGGGGGAATTGTTTTAATGTGTTTTTTTTAATATTCATGAAGGTAACAGCTCTTTAATGTCCCACTTCTGGCCACATTCTCTTTCTGTTCTTAATGACACATTGGTGCTGTACACTATCACGCTGTTCCAGTGCTAAACCTTTTTATTATCAGTAGGCTTCCTCACAATGTTTCCTTCATAGTCGACCACGAGCACGATACATGAAGCAAAGAAAATTTAGTGATATAAGTTCTGATTAACCCATCATTGCTCACGATCCAATTTTTATACTGATCTATCTCAGCTGTAATTTTTCTCCATTGTTTAATGTATACTTAACATTATAAAAGCGAAGGTTACTCTGTCTGTCTGTCTGTTACACTTTTACGGCCACACCATTGATATAATTTGTTAAGAAAAAAAATATTATTTTTAACTAACACTAGCTCCCCCACCCCTACTAAAACGCAGGCGAAACCGTGTGCGAAAACCATTATTTTATCATATTATATACGTTCTTATTCATTTCAAAGTATAATTTAAGTAGATGATTTTACTTACCATCAGGTGGCCTATAAGCTCGTCCACCGCCCTATGCAATAAAAAAAATATAGTTTAATAACATCGAGCCTAATTTGCTAGCAAAAACATGTAGGTTTATCACTTTTGAAAACACAATTCCCAGTGGAATTACTTATAAATGGGTTTCAGAGTTAATTAATAATTCTGTCTTTTTCTTTCAAACATCAAGTCAACACATCTAACATCTATAAGTACGAGAGTATTTTAGTTTTGCAAAAACAATTTATTGTAACCATAAAACTGAGGTTATTATAGATATTCTTACATTCGAATGTATTTTGTTTCAGACTGAACTGAAGCAATATTTATAGCCGTAACTTTATTTAATATCGGGTTCGCGCCTCGCGTACAAAACTTTTAAGCTACGCAGAGCCTTAGCCGTGTAATATCCATATTGATGGGAAGCCTTGATAAACTTAATAAAAATATTTATACGTTATATTTTCTAAGAAATCATAATCACACACACACACACACACACACACACGTGTAATATACACCCACTTACATTTAAATGTTTTAATGTTTCGTTATTTTCATTAATAGGCTTTTGGACCGCTGATTAACACAAGCAATATTATATGAACTATATAAACTACAGATTAAGGTCTTATTTAAAACGAATATGCTCAGATAGTTACGCCTTTTTGGTTTTACTAATTATCAATAAATTATAATAATTATTAAAACTGTACCTAAAGTATCACAAAGTCAAATCAAATCATTACAAAATTGGTTATGATTTCGTTGTAATTAGTCAATATATAGACTATATTCATATATCAGTATGTAGTTAAATTTATAATAGAATAGGAATCATATCAGGGCATTCTTCGAAACGTCTTAAATTTTATTAAAACGATTTTATCGCTGCTGCAACAACTTTCAAAATATCTCAACGAAACTCCAACAAAGGTGTAATTGAAAGATCGGAAATTCTCAAGCAAGCACATATTTCAAAAAGGCGCTCTTCTTGCCCGGATAATATAAGAAGATAGAGGACAGAGTCGGATATAAAATATGGGGTCCTTTCATGAATCTTATTAAGATATCCTCCGAAAAATGAGTGGGTGAGAGCTATTGTGTTTAATGGGAGTGGAATAAGGACAGCATACAATACTTGGTTTACGTATATTAAAATAATACGGTTAAAGAGGTGTGCGTTGCTCGGATGGGAATTTATCGTCTCTATGAATATGATTTTCTTCAAGGAGTGGATGTAGTTCCCATAAGAGGTATTTAGTGTCAAAGGGCTATTATTCTTGCATGCTTGTGAGTAAATATTCAACGTTTTAGCATAATGCCGGGTCCCGTCTATAGTTATACATAATTTATGTAAACCCAAATCACTTTCATATATTTTAACTTAAAAATATTATATTTAAATTAATTAACATTGTGTATTCAATTGAATACAATTCAATTAATTAAATTTTCATTAAAAAAATCAATAAATACATTTAATTAAAAAAATTTTTTATATTGTAGAATATACATTTAAAGATTAAACTGAACTCATTTTTTTTTAAATATTTATCTATCTATAATCTTACGATAACAATTATCTGGTCACTTTTTGACGTTGAAAAATAATTATTAAGACTTTTTGAATTAATAATAATTATTAAGAGTCGTTTCCAGTTCTCTATATCCCAGGTACGAAGGCAGATATGTAGGCAGGGCGCCATAATTCATGACTTTCTTTCAGAACTGCAACACACGCTATCTCGGCTACATGCAAAATAACTTCGGATACGTTTAGCGAAAACCGATAATAAACTTTCACATGCTGCCAGAAATATGAATTTTAATTTTAGTGACGGCTCGAAAGGTGCGGCTCTTGTGTTATCGTAATTATTCGATACTTGTATATTAATCGATTTGATTACTAGTTTTAATCGATTATGTCGCACTTTGACATTTCAGGAAAGCCAGTACAATTATATCTTTTTTGGCTACTCGCCAACTGGCAGATCGCTAGGCCTGTGTCTTGTAGGTCTAGGCCTATGTCTTGTAGGCCTAGGCATGAATAGCTATTCACATTACCAGAACCTTTTAATATCTAGGATTAACGATATGATAATGCTGATGATTGTATGATTTTGGACCGCTGATCACGAGAAGAGTTTACAAAGAGAAGATTGAAATCGTTGATCATCAGTTAAAATTCATATGCTTTATATTTTACATTGTCTTATAATGAATATTTATCAATTAAATAAACCAGAGTGTAACATGTTTTTCGGTACAATATTTTTAAAATATTAAAAGTCATATAACAGTAAATTTCAATGAGCGCTGCAGACCAGACGCCGAAATCTCATAGCTAATGTTTCCCAAGACAAATCTATCATCATTTCCTTAACCTTATTCCGTATAATGTGTTCTTCAAGACGTTCTTATCATTCAATTTCTGCGATATGATGGGGGATGGGGGATGGGGGACGATATGCAAAAATTACCCATCGCCGTTTATCCCCGCATAAATAACATTAGCGATAGCGCGCGTGAGAGTGTTTTTGTAATAACCTTATAAATAATAATTCACTGTGCCGTAGATTACTGTTAGGATGAAAGGCGCCGGAACTCATGTGGATTGAATACATAGGCATCAGAGACACGGGTTCACACCAATCAATTGTATTCCGTGACATCATGTTACATAAGTGATGTTGTTAGCTATCACAAACTTAACCTTAGTGTCGCTTACAGCTGATTCTGACGTCACTGAAACGCAAATGGCGTATCAGAGTTCTGAACCGGCTATTCCTTTAAATGAAATTAAAAAGGTTGACAGTCAAATAGGCTACTCGATAGGAAGGTTGACCATTGCAACTACAACTCATTTGCAAACTGGAATTTTTAGTTGATCACTAATTACCTAGCTATGAAATATAAAATATTTTACCAAAGTAAATATGTTTATGTGGTTAAAGTAAATTGCGCAACAACATGTTTTTTTATAGCATAGGTAGGTGGACGACCATATGGGCCACCTGATGGTAAGTGGTCACCAACGCCCATAGACATTGGCATTGTAAGAGATGTTAACCACCGCTAACATCTCCAATGCGCCACCAACCTTGGGAACTAAGATGTTATGTCCCTTGTGCCTGTAATTACACTGGCTCACTCACCCTTCAAACTTCGAAATACAACAGTACAAAGTACTGCTATTTTGCGGTACAATATCTGATGAGTGGGTGGTACCTACCCAGACGAGCTTGCACAAAGCTCTACCACCATACAAAAATACGAATCCTTGATTACTTTGCCGTGTCGTACTTAGAAGAGGAGAAGTGCTCTCAATATTGTAAGCGAAGGCAATAATATCAATAAAAACAACATTAGACCGAAAACTATTCCTTTTTTAAAATTTAAACTCAATAAATGTCTATTTACTTCAACTTTTATTTGATTGAAAGTTAATAAAGATTTGCTCTTAACTGTCACGCCATCCAATTTAAACTTTATGTTACTTACACACACGTTAACGTTCTTATACAGTTTTCATCTCGAGTTAAAGTAAATGCACAAACAATATAAATATTCATTAAAATTATCGCATAAAGCGGTCGGAAAGCGTAAGCTCAAAGGAAGCGTATAAAGCAAAATTTCTATGTCTTTAACTTAGAAAAAAAAGTTTATCGAAAATGGTAAAAGGCATTTATTTCTAATGGATGCCCAGCTTGTGTTGGTACAATGGGTATAATCTAAAAATTGGGCGGATAAATTAAGTTATTGAAGTTAATCAGTCAGAGAAAGTCAATGAAGTCAGAGAAGTTAGAAATTCTCAATAACAGACCGAAGTTTTGTTACACCCCCGTTGCATCCAAATTCACGTCAAACTTTTGTACTTTCCCTGATCTTCGTCAGATTGCTGATCCGTCTTATTAATAGAGAGTGCACTTGTGCTTGAACACCTACTTAAATACAATAATCTCACCTTTACAATTGGCTATTCTACTTTTAGTATGGCCGTCTTGTTCGTTATCGACCTCAAGATCATTACCATCTCATAAACATAATATACATATCACTTTTTTAATATATACAGTTACTGTACATAAAATGTATGTGTTTATTCCAAAAATTCTGAACCGATTCAAATGTAACATAACATTATTACAATGGATATTTTTTCTTTTTTTCTGTTATATAGAAAACTAGTTGACAATATAGCACTTCTAGTCTAGTCACTGTTCTAAGCATTTATCCCCTTTGGCAATAACAAGAGATACGGCAAAATATGAGAGCCATTATTCAACGGTGCTTTGTCAATGTTGTATGATGAATTCATATAGGTCGGGTTATACTGATTGAGTTATTTTTAAGAACGATTCGTTAGGACAACAGCGCATTATTCTCGGGTTACCGACAAATAAACGACATATGCGTCGTATTTTTTTATTAGTTGTTTCAGTACATTAGTAACGAACTACATTTTTCGTTTGTCAAGTTGTCTTTTTTGAGAATAATGGACCAATTAAAAGAAATTACTCTTAAATGTTAGTACTGGCAGGCGATAAATAAATGATGATAAGGGAATACAAATTATGTCTTGAATTTTAAATAGCTCGTAAAAGCAATGCCAGGAAAAAGTTAAGGTTTTTAATTGCAACGGATTAGCTTACAATATGTCACTCTGATTTAATATAGCTTATTACTTAATTTAATAAAATATTATTATTAATTATAACATTTATTTTTAAATATAGAACCTTAAGAACATAAAACATCAGCTTACATTTATCACAGGTAAAGCAGCAGTAATTAAAAATTTTAGCGGCGCGAGCGCTTCGCTTCTGCCTCACAGTTAATCGTTACCCCATTTGATAGATGGCGTATATCTCATATGTTAGAACCTTCTCGAATTACCCAGCAACAAATATACTTTAGAGACGTCGAGGAAAGTTATTGCGCATTAAAGAGACAAGGTTCCAAGATGGTAGCGTAGATTGGTGTATTAGGAAGCGTTTACACGGGCGGCACGTAACGTAATAAATAATATAGTAATCAGTGCGATTCCTTACATCCCGTCTCTTATTAGGCGAGAACCAACATTCAACATTCGCTAATACCGAGGCTTAGTAGCACATGTGGGACGGAAAGATTCCTCGAGAATTTATTGTTCATTGGCTTATGAATCATAAATAAGGAAGGGCTAATTAGAATTGCCATGCAGTATTACTCGCACGTGGTATACTTTAGTGGTAGACGTCAGACGAGACGGTAGCTATAATTTCCTATAAAGACGTTATTCGTGTTTGTTGCGTTTTTTTTAAGTCACCTGTTTAGTCTGATAAAGGCTTTTAAAGATTTTACGACTTACGACGAAAGAACTATTACGACTTGTAATGGTAAAGGCTTATAGTGATTTCGAGTAGTGCGAGTCCACAATGTTTAATGATATTAAAGCTATACTAAATGATATAATTAAAATTTTACTATATTCATGAAGAATTTGAATTAACATTTTAGAAGATTATATGAATTGTAAAACTACTACTATTTATGGTTTTCGTTAGATGTTTAAGTAATAATAATATCCTAACTAATATTATAAATGCGAATATGAGTTTGTTTGTTTGTTAAGCTTTCAAGCGCAAACGACTCAATCAATAATAATTCTTTCACCAATGGAAAGCTATTTATCAGCGAGTAACATCCCACGGGAATGGGAACTACTGGGATGAAACTGCGAGTAAAACGCTAATTAAGTAATAAATGCTTATCATATTAAAACATTTCAGATATGTTGTGACTAAAGACGGTATACACTCTATGCTGATAATAAGGGAAAATTATGAAGTTCTAACAAGTTCGCCAAATAAATCTCGCGTGTGTGGTTATCGTAGCGTCGCATGGATGATGTGTGTTGCCCGATATATTTTATTAACATGAATAATAAAAAAAAAACTATGCATTAATTAGTTATCTGCCCAGTGTCTTAGTGATTTAATTTCTATGAAAGCAAGGCTTTCAAGTCTCTTTGTCTAGGTCACACCACCTCATCAATTATTCTATATTAATTAAAAGGTTTTAATTATCGCCGCTTTTTTAATTTAAAGATTAGTGAGCCTGTGTAATTATCAGAGCACTTTTGAAGCGTCATGTTAAACTTTTAAAATGCCCGGTTTGAAATGACGATTCCGTGAAAATACGGCAAAATACTCAACAGTTATTTTAAAAATGTTTAATAATAATAATATACAATTGTATTTACATCGATGAACATCGACGAGTACCTTCTAACTCCAAGTTCTTCCATAATTTGTATCATGTACTGTGTAATAACCATCAGCATAGGAACCTCCTAGATCCCAGTGAGGTCTATGAGATACCAGAGGTTAAGCCCAATATCCATTTGCACCATTGGTTGCCTGTCTGCTATGAGAAAAAAAAATACTGCTATAAAATATTGTATAGCGTTATATTAAACAATTTTTTTTCCGAATTTAAGGTTATTCATATGAAACTGGCAACATTATATAACGTATAAATGTTTGTATAAAGAACGGAAAGTAAAGTTCGCGCAATAAATTAATTGGCGTCTAAGTTGCGAGTAAGGCGTGCGGGATTCACGAAGTTTGGACTATTAATTTGGTTCTTATGCCGACAAATAACGGGGATACGTGTGTTATATTGATTTTGAATATAATTAAATGTTGCCTGAATATTATCTTTACATTGCATACATATACATCATTGAATCGTATTAGTAAAGTTTGCTGATCTTTTTGAATTAAAAAGTTTATTAGATTATCATCTTGTATGAATATTAAGATAAATGAAACGTTTATACGAAGAACTATGCGTGATGATTATAAAATAACTAATATAAGATACAGATCAGAAGATCATAAAGAAATCTTAATTCGTTGAAATACCATTTGAAATCGTGGAATGGGTGCAATAATGCTAGCAGCATTTCCCCTTTCGAAAAAACATTATATAAGTATTTATTAAATGATGTATATTTTTAAGTGTCGACTTATAGTGTGGGCCACACCACAGCTCTGCAAAAGAGCGAGTTTGAAAGCAATCACGCTACTCCGCTGAAAATAATATAAATAATAGATAAGTAAGCCTTCATTCGGACACATTGTTGCTACATTTTACATATTAATAAAATTATTATCACTGGTGAGTTGACATCGTCATCTAAGTCTATTGTACTTATTGATAGTCAACGTAAGAATTACCTCCAACAACATGTAATCCAGTCCAGTAAAATATACACAGTCACAAGCATAGCATTTTATTTCCCAAGGTTGGTGGCGCATTGGTGATGTAAGCGATGGTTAACATTTCTTACAATGCCATTGTTTATGGGCGTTTGTGATCAATTACCATCAGTTGGCCCTGCTATATATGCTCGTCCGTCTACCTATACAATAAAAAAATACATACGGGAGGTATCACTTATCAAATTTTGTAATTACTTACTATGCTCTTTAGAATACAGTAATAACCAGAAGATGTTTCTCTTCTACAATATTTTTAAACAACAACAAAAAAAACTTCAGCCATAAATTCAACTATATTTAAAACTGAAACATCTTATTAATAAAATGAAGGTCCATAGCTCGTATTCAAGTGATTACCATAAAATAAATATATTACTATGTCACAGTAATACCTGCCCTACCCGGGTATTAAAACTACATTATTTCGTAACAGATTGATTCATTATTAATGACAGAAGAAACTTTCTAAGCGAAATGTTTTCATCAATTTAACCATTAAATTGTAAATTAGTGTAATAAATTCACATTAGTGATTAAATCGGCTCATAATTTCCCTATCTTTTAGCAATATCGGAGGAGCCGTTTGTTTTATATTTTACTGAAAACCCTTAATAAATTATAAGTAACTTTAGTTATTCGAGGCTTAAAGAAAATTATGTTTAGTATTTGTTGTAATTTTAATAATTATATATTAATAGAAGCTGTAATGTAGTAGCCTCAAAGCTACCATTTAATATATATACAGCTCATCAAACTATTTTTGAATATTTATATACAATTTAAATATATATGCAATTAATAAAACATAATTGTGTCGTTAAAACTGCAAATAAGATTTGAAAATGGAACATAATTATCTCTGTTACCTTGGTAACCAAAGTGTTTGATTTCGGATGTGGTTATACAAAAGGGTTTTAACAATAAAAGTCAGTGTTTAGCACGTGGCATTCAGTGGGCGGTTCTACGTCGGCTCATCCCCCACCTGTTGGTGATCCGGCTGATCCGCCCCCGCGCGGATATGCCCGGATATAGCTATATGCGGATATACGGATTCGCCGCTTATATCCGATCGCCACGCCTACACTGTACACTGTTACGAAAAAAAATCAGAACTTTCTTAGAACGAGAGAAATGATAATTCGACTTACAGAAACGACTTTTGTGTTTCATTTGTCACGTGTATTTTAATATACAAAAAAAATTGTAAAGGTGCGTTCCTTCCTATGTGCTTAAAAGGTCTTGTGATATATGTGGGTAGTTCGATAAATGAAAACTCACCTTAAAATAAGAGATCACGTTTATCGTATTGAAAATTGTTATTAATTACAGAGTCCGAAAAAAAACGCTAATTTTAATTTAATTTCGCCAGTTCTTCTTGATCTTCATACTTTGTTATCCATAGTGGTGGTTACTTTGATTTATAGGTGTAATTCTTCAATATTGAATAAATAAATTAGAATTTTAATATGTAATATGGGACAGGCTCATTGCGGATGATAAAAATTAGTACATTTGTATGCTATGTCATTATGGTGTGTAAGTTAGTTATTGTAATGTTTACTTTGAATCGAAAAATTGCATATTTATATTACCATACTTGGTAATGATTTTGCTCTGAACGAAGTGATATTCATAAAAACTTTTTTTTTTTTCTTTGACCTACTTAATTTTACCGGTTTGTAGCACACGACTTTACAACAGGGCGGAATAATATAGCCTTAGCACTAATCAAACGAACATACCAATATATTTTATAGGTATCCTTAAATTCGCACAAAGGGTCGAAATGGAATCTAAGTAACCCCCGCACCTTTAAGACGAAGTTCAACCGAGGACAACTAAACTGCTAATTGGCAAATCGAATTACAACGGGGAATCGAACCCCCGATCCAGCACTTAACAGTAACAGATCCTTTTAACGGTTTAGTTGAGATCCCTTGTGAGACGATATTCACCAATTAAGATATGAGAACGGGTAAGATTCGACCTTTTGTTTCGATGTATAATTTTGTTCAAGCTATATGATATCTTAATGATGTTAACTGTAAATGTCGTATTTGTTGAAGTTCAATTTATTGTATTACTATTAGTGTTCATGGATATGAAATATTTTTAATTATTTATTAAATGTAGTGTGAATTAAGGTCCCAAATGAGTGTCAAGCGTATAGATACTCTATAAGGATAAATATAAAACGTATCTATCTCAATTCTTATAAATTTCGTTTTTATATTACTTTTTTTGTACCATGTGAGCATACATTATTTTGCACATGTCCATTCGAACCATATGTATTTATACGAGACTTAGTTTTTTTTTTCAATACAAAGGCAGACGGCTCACGGATTGTAATTTGTAACTTTTTTCCATAAGCTATAGGAAATAATATGTTACACTAAATGATCGTAGAGACCGTAACAACAAACATGATTGCTGAATAAAATTATAATAATAGATCAGCGATGGTGTTAAAGGACATATAGCCAAGTAAAAAAAAATCGTCAAATAAGGTCAATAACCGTCAGTTGAAAAAACTCATCATCGTCTAAAACCGATAAAATTTTCACAAGATTTTTATTATTACAGTTACTCGACCATTCCATTACTTATCAGTCGTTTAATGCCACAAGTAACTTCATCAAAGGATCACATATTGATATTAAGTTTTGGTTTGAGTGGCGACCAAAACTCCGGCAAGTTCGCTCTGAAGCACGCGGTCCGCTTCGGACACAAGACGGAGCACTTTGCTTGCCGATGGTTCTAAATTAGCCGAGGGACCAGTCTCACTGAAACTAAACTTAGATTAAGATGTAACTAAACGAAGGTTTCGAAGTATGTACATCATTTTAAATCAATTCCCAATAAAAAAAATAAGTATTGTACGCGCTAATAATACAAATTAAATTCAACATAGCTACTGAAAAAAATATGACCACAAAGGAACGAAAGTTAGCAGCATTTTCTTGTTAAATCGCAATTCCAATGTCTGGGCGACGTGTTAGCTATTTTTTTCATTTTTTTTATTTATCATTACATCAATAAATTAAATAAGATTTAAGTTATTTTTTTTTTATTTTCCTCCTTAATCCTTTAATCAAATATAAAGACTTATTTTATACAATCTGATAAAGTTTTAAGATATTGAAAAAGTACAATATTATTTAAACATCAAATATAATAAACATAATTTATATTTTAAAGAAATACGGTGTTACCGAGCGGTTTCCTTGGTCATCGTGCACCAACCGTCTTTAGAAGCATTACTGGGAAATGCACTAATGCCCCTCCGATACTGTGGAAAACTGTTAAGGGGCTGGTTAGGGGCTTTCTAAGATACTGATATAATTAGTGCATTGTGCCTCTAACGTCCTACATAAATCGGCAACACTGCTTTTGCTTATAGAAAACTGTATCTTCAATCGATTTTCATCCTTAATTATATAGACATAAAGAACTAAAATTGATTAATGTAATGTGTTATGAGTTACGCAGTGAAGATTGTTCGTGTTATTGGTCAGGTATACAGTCATTACTATCCGAAAGACTAAAGATGCTTTGAGTAATGTTTGAAGCTAATTAATTATATGTAAAACATGTTTCTTAATTGCTTCGTTTTGTGACAGTCAGTCACCCTGTTATTTAATGTTATGCATATTATTTTAAAGACATTTAATTATGTTTTAGGTAGGCGGACGGTCAAATAAACCATCGCCATCTGATGGTAGTCACCACTGCCCATCGACATTGGGATTGTAAGAAATATAAACTAACCTTATACATCGACAATTTGCCACCAAACAATGGCCCATTCATCCCTCAAACTAGAACGCAAAAGTACTAAGTATAGCTGTTTTGTAGTAGAATATCTGATGAGTGGGTGGTACGGACGGGCGGATCGATCATGCAACATAACATTTATTGTGTAATTACACTATTAAAACCGGAATGAACCGGTACACCCAGATATAAAAAGCTGTAAAAGTAAAATCAGAGTAACGTCAACAAAACTGGACTAATTAGATGATATAGATAGATATAGTTCAAATCGTTCACGTTATTTTAGGCTGCATATACATATAGGCATAAATATGAATGTTTGAAGTCGTCTTGCCTCCCTAATTGCCAGAAGATGGACCGTCGCCAATGCGCGACACTTAGCTCTAGCGATAAACATTTTTGATACAGTCGTATCGTCGTTACTTCAAATGACTAATGACTGCTATATTATTCAAAATGCTGTACTTGTACTACATTTACAAAGATATTCAATATGGAGATGAGACAAAATGTTCTGATAACAAACCCATTCTTTTAATGGATTAAGTAATATTTATATATTTGATATTATATTTGATAATTAGGTCGATGTGGTCGGAGAAAAACAGTTCTGATCTGGAGAAAGGTATCTAAATAATTATAAAATTATTTTATAATTAGTCAATAGCAATATACTTTTTATAACAAGTTTTTTTTAGTTGTCGAAATTATTTTTTAATTACTTTTTAAATAATAAAATGAATAGAAAATTTTAGATTATTTTGATAAGAAAAATTGTGGTATTAAATCTAGATACGCACTGATAATAAAAGTGAATAATCTTTATTATTTTACCTTTTTTGAGATTGAAATTAACGGATAAACCAACTTTTGTTATTTATATAATATATAAAATAGATTATAATATTCCAAAAATTTTAAGGCTATATATTACAAATAAATTTCAACAGATCGATTCTAATCTCTCGGTCTTTTGTTTCCAGAAACAACATAATACCTTTTAATTAGGGATTAATATCTTAAGATTTTACTATTTATAGTATAAGTAACAGATATTAATAAATGTTACAAATAATAATTCATAATTTATTTGGTGGTAGGGCTATGTGCAAGCTCGTCTGGGTAGGTACCACCATCTGATATTCTACCGCAAAACAGCAGCACTTGCTATTTTTGTGTTCCGGTTTGAAGAGTGTTTGAGCAAGTGTAATTACAGGCAGAAGGGACATAACATCTTAGTTCCCAAGGTTAGTGGTGGGCGTTGGTGACCACTTACCTTCAGGTGGCCTATATGCTCCGTCTTTTTATGCCATAAAAAAGCGTAAATTCATAGATTTTTTAATAGTTAAAATGTATGTAATATCTACGTATTGTCAGGGTTCGTTTTTATATACGTACGTTTAACCGAAGCTGAATCACGTAAAGAATAACTTAAGTTTTTAATATATACGATTATTTATATATGTACTTATGATTTAAATGTATATAATAATTCCATATACATTAAATGAATATCATCTGTAAGGACGTAAATTGAAAAAAATATGAAGTAAATTTTATTAAGATTATAGAAAGAGTGAAAATGTTCGTTAACTTAAAAGGAAAATATAATTAGGAATATTATCAATGTATTAATCTATTCAAAAACGTTCTTGCTATGTTCTTAGTTTGTTTCTGTTGGTCGGTAGAAACATTCTGGTAGCTCTATCAAAAGTGTTTGTTGGATTGATTATTTTATGCTGTATAGGATGATAACCGACTCGCCATTACTCTTTCGCTTCTTTTTAAATAACATTAATGTAGAACTAAAATGTATTATCCGACATTCTGAATCGATCGATTCGCGCAGTCTCATAAGTCGTAGCTGAAATTTGACCTAAATAAATATAACGGCAATGTTATAGAATGGTATAAAGTATTTCAGGGAAGTTTATAAGCTACGAGGCAGCGATCATGGAACATTAGCCTTATGATAGTGTGGTCTTGATGGCGGTTTTACACACAGACGTCAATTAATAAATTAAAAAAGTTTTTTTTATGAAATATTTGTTACATAGTTTACAACTATCAATGGGTCGAAATGGCACAGTGGTAAGAACGCGTGAATCTTTACCGATATTCGTAGGTTCAAACCCGGACAAGCAACACTGAATTCGTTTAATTTGTGATTATAATTCATCATGTGCTTGACGGTAAAGGAAAACATCGTGAGTAAGCCACCATGTGTCAACATTTACTGAAATTCTGTCACATGTGTATTCCACCAATCTGTTTTGGAGCAGCGTGGTGGAATAAGCTCCAAACATTCTCCTCAAAAGTGAAGAAGAGTCACAGGATGTTACTGTACTGTACAACTATTAAAGTAGAAGTTAGTATTTATTTTAATTTTCGTTTTATTAGTTTTGCCTTTTAAAAAATTGCTTGAGATACGCAGACGGTCACTTAATGGTAGGTGGTCAGTGGTCACCACCGCTCATAGACATTGGCGCTGTAAGAAGAAAAATTACCGTTCCTTATATCGCCAATGCGCTACTAACATTAGGAAGTGGGTACTAAGTTTCTGGTTCACTCACCTTTCAAACCTGTTTGGCAGAATATCTGATGAGTGGACGGTACTAACTTGATATTAATATTTAGTCAATAACTTAATACTTCGTGCACCAGTTATTTCTACTAATTGATAGTTTTAAGTTAATATAACAAAACCCGCGATAAAAATCCTTCAAGATCTGCAATTTTGACGTACGTTTCTATTTGAATTATAGATATAATGTTTGAATTATTAGGTAGTAGCGGTAGACAAAGATAAAACAAGATACTTTTTTAGTTTTAGTTACTCGCGTAATAGTCATACAGACTTAAAAAGATCGTTTTGAAATTACATTCAGACACTACAATTTATTTGTTACGTTTAAATATATAATATAATATATATTACATAAATATTTATTAAATAAGTCCAGTATATTTCATAGGACCGTGTGTACAGTCTGGTAATGTGGGGGTAGTTTATGTCGCACGCGATAGTCGCCCGACAGAGGTTATTCGTTGTGCTAATGTGCAGTTGCATCTCGTTTGCATTCCGCCTCCTTTGGCAAACGGCTTGCTGGTTTAAACTATCTATATATACATACGAATAACGAAAATAGACACTAACAACTAATAGGTTTTAAGTTTTAACAAGATACGATGGCCCAGTTAGTGGTTGGAAAACTACGAGTTCAAACCCGAGCAAGCACAATTGTATTTTCATGAGCTTAATTTTTGTTAATAACCCCTCTCGTGCTCAGAGGTGAAGTAAAATACCGTGGTGAAATCTGCATAATTTGGCCGAAAATCTGTTAAATATTTATCGACCAACATGCATCGGAACAGCGCAGATGAAATAAGCTCCAAAACTTTTTTTCAAATGAAGAATGCGCCAATAGCAGTGGAATATTAGCTGCTATTTTAGTTTATTATAAAATAACGTTTTTAATTAATAATTTAATTATTCCATATTAAAAATTATATTGGTTTGTGTCGAGATTTTCTTTTTAAATTTATTTAAAGTCAGCAAGGCAGACACTTTTACTTTATGAATTTTACACCATTTCCTTCGTCGCCATCAGTATCGTGATTTAAATAATTTAGTTTGTGCCTGTAATTACTCCGGCTCACTAGTAATTCAAACAGGAATCCAACAATATAACAATGTATTGTTGATTTGAAGGTTTTGATGTGACATTCAAGTCAAGTCAACAAACGATCCTGCCAAGTCCTACCACCGGTAATTATTACTAGGAACACCTCTGTATGACGAATGTATTCTCAATAGTTTTACGATGTCAGTCTACATACGTCAATAAACTAAAGAAATATATTTTCCACTAGCTAGCTAGGTCGGCAACAACCGCCTATAAGGGGAGAAGTATAAATGTTAGCTAGCCTGGGTATAAGCTATCTGTATTTCAAATTACATCCAAATCCGTTTAGTAGTTTTTGCGTGAAAGATTAACAAAGATCCATTCACCCACACAAAGTTTCGCGTTCATAATATTAGTATATTAGGATATTCGATACAAAATTATATAATAAGTCCATTCAATTAAAATCAATTTGTTTCAGTGCCATTTCAATGAGCTGTCCAACAGAGATGTTCAAATAGTATATGAAAATTCTCAACAAAAATAGGACGGGCGAGGGGGGTTGGTGCGGGCGCCGAGGTACTCGTAGAGGCGAAGGTGGCCCACACTATTTTCATTTCATGTAGTGCCACATTTAATTTTGTTGAAATTCTAACGTAGCTTTGCAAAAATGTCAACTTTATTCCGCCTCAGCCGGCGCCTTCGTTTCACTCGGATGCTTTACTTCTTCATTTTCTGGAATGTTCCGCAGTTTCGCGACGGGCTTTGAGAAACTATAACTTCACGGAAACTTACCGCAACTCCGAAGTAAGATGTGGCTTCTGACAAAAATTTATCAAAGCGTATTTCATTTTCGTTATGACTTCACGTTCTTTGTTTTACATACCGATTATAAAAAATGACTTTTATTTTTAAATACAGCAAAATTATTATCAACAACTCGACTCACTACCACCACTATACGCTAGGGAGCTTAAATGTTGTCTCTTGTACCTGTAGTTACTCTAGCTCACTCACCCAGAAAAACACAACAATACCAAATATTGCTTTGCAATTGAATAAGTATATGCTGCGTGGGTGGTACCTATCCAGACGGGCTGCACAAAAGCCTTTTTATATTATACCAAATATAATTTATAATACAGAATGTTGTGTCGGATGAAATTAGCTTGAAGACAATACAATCATTGTATTTTACATTTCCATTACACACTTTTTAAAATTATAAAATAAGAAAGAAGAGTAGCACTTTAGAAATTAATAAAAACAACCGGCAGTGCTTTCAGTAAAAACTCACTTACCTGTGAAATATTCACAACCGACTTTTTGTAATTTACAATTTTGATCCGTGTATTCTTGAACTGCTATAATCATAATGGTCAATATTGCATATCAATTTCTGATACTTCACGACCGTTTACTTGCGATGAGTTTCAAGTTTGTCGTTATAGAATAGCCCTAATGTTCAATTTATTAATCGAAAACAAATAAAAAATGTCGTACAATATTCCGCATTCGATCAGAAGCCTATTTGTCAAACTCGGAACACCGGCTTACCGATCTTATAACCCATCTGAAATTCATATTGAATGTCGATTCTATAAAGCCACGTACACACTGTAAAAGGCTGAGCTCCCGCGGGGGTTGGTCTAAAAGGCCACGAACGATAGCACTCATCGAAAGAATAAGCCTGTTTCCCGACGACGAGGTTTAGGGATGCGACATCGACTCAATGCTGTTTTATTCTGTTGCCATCAATACTTAAAATTGAATAGTGATGAGTGTTATATCGATAAATTTGGTTTATGTTTTTCTGTTATCTTTTTTGTGTTTTCTTTTTGGTCAGCAAACCGTTACTGTAAATTATTTGAACGAAATTGTATATTTAAATATTATATATAATGCTGTTCCAATTTAAAATATACCCTGTGGTTAATAAGGTATGTCTTTCAGAATATTCAATGTGACCTATGAAGTTAATTAACTTTTTTTATTGGTAACAGTCTAAATAATTACTAGAGAAAATAATAGTATTGTCTAAAACACAAGTAAGCGCTATATTATTTTATCAATTCTACCCTAACAGGATTGAGGATGAATATGCCTTATAATTATTATATAAGATTTCTTATATAGTTTTGCATGCTGAGCACGAGATAAATAGCACTCCAATTGTTTATCATGAACAAAGTTCTTTAATTGAGTTATATATTATATTTCTATTATATATTATACAGTAGAAAAGCCTTAAAATATTGTTGCTGTAAAATTACTGTAGTCTAAAAATAAAAATATATTTATCGATATGCATTTCAACGCATCACTAGCGTAAAAGGATTGACATTTGAAGCCAGAAACGATCGAAGTAGCGGATTGAGACGGAGACTGTCTACGAATAGATTCAATATGTCTGTACTTAAAATGTTTAATATCCGGTATACTTAAAAGCGATTATTTATTTGATAAACAGTTTCCTTATAGTGGGTTGCAACAATGTGTTTTTTGTTAGTTCGATTTTCGTTTGGCAATAAATTGACGTATATAATGTGCTTACCGCGATGGCCCAGTGGTTATACCTAAGCCCAGCGATAGTAGCAGGTTCAAACCTGTGCTTGATATGTGTTTACATTTTTTAGCCACGATGATGATGATGAAGAATTCTTCTCGCGTTGGCAGAGAAGAAAAAAAGTCGTGACGAACTTAACAATACTTGGTATTGTTGTGTTCCGGTTTGGCGGGTGAGTGAGTCAGGCACAAGGGATATAATATCTTAGTACTCAAGGTTGGTGGTGCATTGGCGATGTAAGCGAATTCTTACACTTCTTACACTGCCAATGTCTAAAGGCGTTCGTGACCACTTACCATCAGGTGGCCCATATGCTCGTCCGCCTACCTATTCTATAAATTAAAAAAAAACTGCGTGGTAAAATAACCTTCCATTTAATATTGTAGTAAAATAATTAAGATATTTAATAAATTCTCAATTCGTGTAGATCCTCTTTCTTACTAATTGAACACAGATAATAATATTTAACAAACATGCATATAGAAATAGCGAAAAGGATATCAAAATCGCAAATTACCCTGATCTCGTTTCAAGGGTCAAACATCTTAACATATGAAGGGCAAATCCTTAGTGGGCACAAATAAATACGGTACCATTGAGTATTATATTCCCTTGATCTGGGTATTAAGATATGGTAGGGTCAGCAATTGATCCTCGGACATAATTTTCTTCCCTAAATTGATGTAAGAGGCATGTTTTATTGTTTCGAAACTAAATTTGATACGTCATAGTTTTTTTTATTATCTTTTGAGCTCCTGTTTATATTCTTCATATTATCATATAATAATAATTTGTTTGGTTCAGTTTGTGAGTACACAGAGTATCCTGGCTGGTCCAGTGACTAGATATAAGGCCGCAGACCCGGTGGTCCTGGGTTCAATTACCAGGTCGGGCTAATAAATAGTTATTGGGTTTTTCTGTCAGAAAATTCTCAGTAGCAGCCGTGCCTGGTTGACAAAGATTCCAAAAATAACATTAATTGTAACTACATTATCAACCACACAACACAATCGTACCTATATATATTGATATATATTGATGAGTAGAAAATACTAAGTTAATTATCAAAGTATAGAAGAATACGCAATTATTTTTTTACTTTTAAGTGGATTTTCATTTGTTTTTCCCTTGAAGTCGGTTTTTGTTTTGTAAAAAATTTTGTTTATATCACATTTCTTTTGTAAATTTATTACATAATTTCCGATCAAATATCACAACAAACAGCAACAAGGAACTTATCTTGTTCACACCGACGCGAATATCTCAAAATGTCGGTTAAAATCCCAAATCTCTTACCAAATAGCTCTACGGAACAGTTTAAGTCTAAGTAAGTGGCGTTCGGCGGCCAAAGATTTGCTGGACCGTCTCTAATGGGCTGTATCCTTATTTATTGAGTTCGCTGCAACCGAATTTAAGGCGTGAAAATTTTCACATTTTTCAGCAACTCTTGAAGATTATTATTGTAAAAATATACTGCCCATATCGACTTCGTATGGGTAAAATAAGGATTTTTATATCGTACGTTATATTGTTAAATCAATCATAGTTTTTTTTTATGGTAGTGGTCACCAACGCCCATAGACAATGACATTGTAAGTAATGTTAACAATCGCTTACATCGCCAATGCGCCACCGACCTTTGGAACTAAGATGGTATGTCCCTTATGCCTGTAATTACACTGGCTCACTCACCCTTCATAATCACAATACAAAGTACTGCTGTTGCGCGGTAGAATATCAAATAAGTGGGTGGTACCTACCCAGACGAGCTTGCACAAAGCTCTACCACCAAGTAAATATTAGTATAAATTATTTTTTTCTGGGTTGACGCTTATTGAATACTTATTCAATTAATATGTAACTTTCATATTATTTTAGTTTATAGTTTCTGGTCAGACATAGGTAATAGTATGTGGATGTTTCGCCATAATCTATGTGAAAATCGGCGGTCCAGGTGCTTTCAAATCGAAGTCTAACCAAGCTCTTATATATATACACAGATTTATATCAGAGATTTGTAAATCTCAAAATGTCTAAACAACAGTATATACTTTTATAGATAACTCAACAGTAACCATAGAATGTCTAAAATAAAGAAAAAAATTACGACACCCTCAGTATAATTGATTTTAATATGGTATTCATCCTTATCAAAATAAATAACAATTTTTTAAAAAATGTAGTTAATCTGCCCGAGCCCCATACGTGAAAAAAAAAGATAAAAATATACCACAGATAAACATATCGCATGGCTTAATATATTCTCATAACGAAGAAAAATATTTCAAAACACAATCTTAAAAAATATATTTCAAGGAAAATATAAGTTTATCTCTACGTTAAGTAAACTTCTATAATCAACGAGCTCCCCTATTAAGTTCAGGGTAGCAAATAAGTTACAAACGAGTTCAGACAGGCGTGATTTAAACATGTCGCGTTTTTGCACTCGACACCTGATTTTAATCCTCAGGCACTTAGGATTTGAGTTCAGATGGAACACGTCACCGTAGATTTGTTATAACATATTGAGCTTCGTGTAAAACTTTATTCAACATTTTTTTAAGCCATACGAGCAAATGGGCCATCATATGATAAGGTCTCGCTATAGACATTGATATTGTTAGAAATAATTATTGAACCATTAATTGCTGGATCTGAGACGTTATGTCCTTCCCCAAGTGTCTGCGCAAATACAGGTGCACTCTCTATTCCCTTACCCTCATAATGGGACGACAATCCGACGTGGCCGAAAATCGTTCAAGCGTTTTACATTCCAAGGCACGGGAGTGGGCGCTGTAGTTAGCCTCTCAGTGCGATCGATGATCCATCTCATTTCTATACTTTTACTAACTACAACGATCGGCTATATTTCTTGTTGACCATATTTCACAAGTTAGTTTGTTATGGAATTATTATTGTGACAGTTCTTTTAATCATAATATGTAATGAATAAATAATGTAATGTATTTGGTTGTTATGTTATATGTATATTAATTTACGCCTAGGAACTTGGGGGGCTAACAGCTTGCTAAAAATCGCTTATCATTTTTATCTTGTTTACAATTTATATATATAAAAAAATCACAAGGTATGTTCCTATGCTAAATACGTCACTGATATGAAATCAACTATTTATTTCAATTAATTAATCATTGTTAAGCTGCGTTTGTTTAATCTATATTTAATTATATATTTTAATTATACTGTCCCATATATCTTATGTGTCATATATATTTCGAGTAAAAACTATTTCTTTGGGTACGATGATAAGTCAATACGTGCCTAATCAGTGATAAGAAAGTTTAGATAAGACTAAATGTATACAGGTTGTTGTTAAATTTAAACTCTAAATAAATACATTATTTATTTTACGATTTACTTTTTATTATATTATTAAGAACAGTTACATATATTTTTATCGCGCTATTGAAGAAAATACTTTATTTCAACTAACTGTCATAGCTTATATAATATATTCGTATTTACCTTATATATTAAGAATACTATATTTAGCTTCATTATATATTTTTAATAATATGATAGGGTCTAATGTCACACATAATTAAAAATAAAATAAACTAATTGTCCAATAAAAACAATTTATTCAAATTTTTAGCATGACAGTAAAATCTGTAGGTAGGTAATGTATGTAGGTAGTTAATTATCTCGAAAGGGTCTATCCATTTTTTACCCTAAGTTGGTAATGTTACGTCAGCCGTTAGTAAAGAAGAGGTTGTTTTGAATATATTTTAACTCTTGCTACCTTTTTTCTTGATGGAACGCGGCCTCTCCTGTGCTGTGCTCCGCTCGTTGCTCCGCGGAGTTCTTCTCAGCGGGCGAAGGTAATCTCGCCTACCACACCCCCCCCCCCCCCCGTACTCTTGCGACCTGAATTTTTTCGATATAATCATTTTATCGCTTACATAATCATAATATAACAGCAAACACATTTTAAATTTTATTTAATTCAACTTAACATTCAAAACATTTAATACGTAATACAATAATTTGTTCCTGTCTGGCACTGTTGAAGAACTATAATAATAATTACAATACGATATATAATTATAATATTTTTAAATAAATATTCAAATGTAGAGAAACGTGTACAGTAGTGTGCGAGTGAAAAGACACGAGATCGAACTACATACAAACCATCTCTATTTGCACGGTTTATAATGTCAAAAACATATATGATAAGAAATACTTGATTTCAATTTAATATCGATGTTATCAATGCGACGGAATCGAAACACCCTATATAACTTAGTTGCTTTACGCGGTGGTGCCCATCCGTTGACGTTTGTAGATATGTATTCCAATGACGAATTAGTCAGGCACCATTATACATGAAAAATATTGAAAATTAACGTTCGAAACATTAATACAAAGACTATAAATAGGAGAGTAGTGTGTGATTTGTTTTACGGTGATTCGTGTGATATGTAAAGTATGGGATGACATAATATGAAATAACAACGCTAATGGGTAAGTACTAAGTGTTCGATATTTGAAAAATCGATTAATCGTTACGCGTTAATTGAATCGATTATCCACAATCCTAAATCGGTGTGTGTTCTATTAAATGATGTTATGTTTATGTAATGTTAATAACTACTTGGATTAGAAAAATGTTTTCGTGATTTTCATTATCTTATCGTGTTTTATGCATGTTTAAACAATTTTAATTCAATTTTTTGTATAAATATGATTAGGTTTTTTTTTAAGAATATTCTTATTTTTATCTTATAATTTATGGTTAATTAATTTTTAATTATCATGTACGTATTGTACGTACAAGACAATAAAGTCTTCATTTCATAACTATGTAATAATAACATTTGAAATGGTTTAAATATCTTTCTGTAAATGTATTTCAAGGATCGCTTACATTCCTTGCTTGGTTTGTTTTATTTTAAAGTTTTAATACATGTATATATATATATATATATATATATATATATATATATATATATATTTAGTATAGTTTCTGGTATATATATATATATATATATATATTTAGTATAGTATAAAAGCCGTGTCATAGTTCCTAAATGTTTCACTGTTGTTGCTTGTGTTTCTTCCACCACAATTCCACCAAAATTTGAACAGTTGTGGTCTGATTTGAACCTGCATATTCGTTAAACATTAATGTAGCCACCACGGTACCCTTCTCGTCTTAAGTGGAGCGCCACGGGATCGCTTGCGCATGCTACCGTGACGCTCCGACGTTCGGCCCGCCTATGCGGGCCTCCATTCTCTAGGGAGGAGTCCCAGGGTACTGGGAACCCCCCTAGCCCCGGCGGCGCCTATTGTGGCGGGGGGAGAAGGTGCGCAAAACGGCGCTTCCTTCCCCCCGGTCTTCTACGGCGGAGCGGGTCTGCAGCGGCATTCTCCTCCCGCTCCCGCTCCGCGGCCTCCTTCTGCGACAAAACACTTTCACAGAAGGAGGCCATCTCCGACCAGCACCTCTCACTACCGAGCATCGCGTTGATGATGCTCGGCAAGGAGAGGTCTCCGCCTAAGACCGCCGCCAGGGAATGCCTCTGGGGCCCCCACGCGGCACACTCTCTCAGGGTGTGATGCGCCGTGTCGATTGGCGCACCACACTCGTGGCAGGAGGGGGAAACCTCCCGCCGCGCAATCTCGTGCAGGTACTTACCGAAACAACCGTGTCCGGTAAGCACCTGCGTCAGCCTGTAAGAGAGCGTGCCTCGCTTTCTGTTGACCCAGCGACTCAAGTGGGGACGTACCGCCTCCACTGTCGCCAGGCCCGCCGTGGGGGACCCGAGGTCCTCCTCCCATCGGGTGATCAGGGCCTGCTGGGCTAGAGCCCTGATCCGCCCGACCTCCGCCGTCCCTGGACGGTCGCCGCGCTCCCTCGCCTCGGCTCGGAAGCGGTACACCTCCGCGAGCACCTCCGCCTGGAGTTCCCAGGGCGGATCGCCCGCGAGGAGGGTCGCCGCTGTCCACGACACCGTACGATAACCCCTTATCGCCCTCACCGCTATGACCCTCTGCGGTTTTCGCAGGAGGGCCCGGTTGGAAGCGGTGAGTGCGTCCACCCAAATAGGGGCAAACATTAATGTAGCCACTCAACCTTAGCTCTTTCCGTTTTACATTAGAAGCCAGATATCATAAAAATCTTATCCTAATGTGTTGTTTTACAACACAATAGGAAATATATTAAAGTTACAAAATTACTATATAAGGCACATTTTAGGCACACTTTCGTAACATTGCATAACACTTTTTACAGTTTATACGATAAAATATTTAGACATAAACAATAAAATAAAACAACAAATGTTTATTTTTCGTCTGTATGTTTATCAAATTGTTTTAAGAATATCGGTCAAACTATTATAGTGAGAATATGATTAAATCATGGAACCCTGGTTACAGGTCTACTAACATTGTCGCTGTGGTTATGGCTGCTGCCAGCGATGGTATTATCAGGAGTATCACGGGAGATGGATGAAGAAACAGAAGATTCTTGCAGTAGCTACGTCCACGAGGATCTACTCCACATAGACTGTTCTGACAGAGGTCTCAATGACCTGCCCGAAGGACTTGACATCAACGTAAGCCTATATAATTGTACATTCAATTGAAAATAACATCTTACAGAATACAGTTAAAACTTGATACTTAGATACATTATTATTTACATATTTACATTTACATATAAGTACTCGTTATTTACAACCTGTAAAAATAGACTAGGATACCCTTAATATTGCAAGAAAAATAATAAAAATTGCCAATTATATATTAACCCTATAACTGTGAAAGAGTTCGTTCTGGTCCAACTAAAAAAAAATGTAACAAATGAAATTTACAAATGACTGAAACAGTTGAATGGCTAAAATAAAAATATTAATAGTGTTCGCGTGGTGGTTGAAATTCAAATGTAATTATAACATACATATATTGCATGTTACATTTTTTGGCCAAAAGGCTTCAAAAAGGCTAGTCTTTGAATATAGATGACATAGATACATAGATAACGTCGTACTTAATTGAATAGAATAATATAGTGGGACTTCTAGCAGACAAAAAATCAGGTATAAACATGATATAATGAACATATTATCTACACGGAACATAGAGCGATTTAACCATTAATAGTATGGTTTAGGGGCCCCCTAGCGATATAAAAGTGAAGCGTTCGATCCTGTCCTCTTGGGCTGTTGTCGTCTCCATACGTAACAAAAGCAGTACGCTTAATTCCCCTCAAATTAGTAGTAAGTAATTTTTTCGTAAAATGGACATTGCTAGAATTATTTTCATTTTTAATAAGATATTATACCATCACACAACTCCAATGCGGGTTGCTCCAGATTTCAGAATTAAAAAGATCAATTAAGCACGTAAAACCAAGTGGTATTGTACAGAGTTCGAACACGCATCATCGCTTAAGAGCCACGATTTCTTACCACGGGGCTATCTCGGCTAACTTCAACACCCCTATCATAAGTGAATTATTGAAAAATTATGATTATCCTTAATATTATCCTTATACTAAGTGGATAACTTAATATCCCATGTTTATTTCAATTAATAGTAGTTTAGTACATATTTCCACCATTTAAATTAGTTATGTTAATGATAAATTTTTTAATGCGTATTTATTTGTTTCAGGCTCAAGTACTGCTTCTGGCGAACAATAATTTTATAACGTTTCCATCTCAGCTTGAAAAATTTACGAAAGTTGAAGTTATGGATCTTTCTGGAAACCGTTTAACCGGTTCCTTGCCTGTCTATTACGAAAACTTTAAGGAATTGAAGATTCTTAATCTTTCAAATAATAACTATGATTCTTGGTTAAGCAGCGATTACACGCTCAGTATTAAGAAATTAGATCTATCCAAAAATAAAATAAATGGTATTGATGTTGACGCTTTTTCAAAATTTCCGCGATTATCGATACTAGATTTATCTGAAAATCGTATATACGATCTTCCTCCTGGAATATTTGAAAAGGCGACTAGTTTAGAAGTATTAATTTTGTCTAGGAACTACTTTTCTGAAGTGCCCCACTTTCAGTCATCATCATTAAAAAATTTACGCCTAAGCAATTGTCAAATAACAAGCTTCGAGGTGAATTCTCTAAGTAGAATGCAGTCTTTGCTTGAAATTGACTTATCTATAAACCAGATCGAATCGATTCCAGATAATTTAGCTTCAAACTCTTTACAAGAATTAGATTTGAGCTACAACGAAATCGAGACACTCACAGACTTGACGTTCTCGTCTCTACCGCATTTAGCGGTATTAGATTTGAGGTGTAACGAATTCAAGGAAGTATGGTCTACGTCACACTTCGCCTCAAATCCATTTTTGAGAGAAGTTCATGTGAAGGGAAACCGATGGAGCTGTGAGGGCTTTAACGTGAATCTGCTCTTGACATATGAATTTCTTACGAAAGAACCACCAAAGGTATTTGATAAAGGTTCGTTGATTTGCTATTCGCCGTCAAACGTAACGCAAATGAGTTGGCAACAAGCTTACATAAGAACATGGCATGCAGATGAAAAGACAATGTCGTCGTATACTTTTATGGCTGTTGTTATAGGTATGATTATTGGTATTATACTAACCTCGTTCGTTTGTAGATTTCTTATATCTTCAAACAGATCTAATCCAGCACGGCCTACCCCTGAAACGACAGTTTTGAACGGTAATGCAACACAGGCTAGCACGGAATCTGTGGTCATGAGAGTTCCCCTAATAGAAGATTTACCCCCCACGTACGATGAAGCTCTTTTGATGCCGAGACTGAATTCTTCCTTCCATTCACTACCCGATTTCGTTGATGAAGAGGAAAATCCTGATAGAGGAAATCGAAGATCTAGATCAATTGGAGATTTAACGGAGAGTAGACCAAGAGTTGGTGATAGACGATCAGTAAGGCGAACAGTTGAAGTTCGTATACACTGATTTTTGTTTTACTTCTTATATTTATTGTAAATTTTATTCGTAAATGTATTTAGCATATAATTGGCTTGGTTGATTGGTTGAGTTAAATGATAGTGATAGTATTTCGTTTAATTAAGGCACTTACAATAAGTATATGACCAAAATAAAATAATAATATTCTAAAGTATATTATTTCTTAATTACCTACCTAAGCAATTGTTTTAGCAAGAAATTCTGAAAACGTTTAAAATGTTAAATACTGCTAGAGCCATCTAGTGAGTTATAGCGAACATACTTTGTAGACACATAATATTATATAAAATGTATTAAGCGCTTGGGCGCGTATTTTAGTTTACGTAACTGTTGATAGATGTCACTCCTCAATTTATTTAAAAAAAAAAAATTTTAATTACTTGTAACGTACGTACGTACGTACGATGTAAGCGATGGTTAACATTTCTTACAATGCCATTGTCTATGGGCGTTGGTGACCACTAACCATCAGGTGGCCCATATGCTCGTCCGCCTTCCTATATAATAAAAAAAAAAAACCTAATAGAATTTACCTATTAGGTACTTAGTTAAGTAACTTGTTGCATGTTAAGTAAACACGCTAAATTTAAATGATAATTAATGTATACAATACAATACATATTACTCTAATTGCAATATAATGGTCAATAGCACTAGGCACACCACACCTCACGGCACAGACTCATATACTTATCATTATCAATGATAACACGTCATGTGTTTAATTCGGCTCATACAAACTTATCTAACGGCCGAAGACACACGTACAATATTATATTTGTTTTATTTATAAAAAAAGCAAGTTACGTATTTAGATTAATTTGTTTATATAATAGATTGCAAAGTGATAGATTGAAGTGGCTCTTTATTTAAAAATAAAATAAAATAAATTGAAAACATTCTCAAAGTTTAGATTTAAGTTGCTCAAAGTTTAATTATGACAGTGTATTAGCAATTGTAATAAGTTTTTTAACTTTTAAAAAACATGTGACGTGCCAGAAGGTAAGGTCTTTATCATTAATTTCTATATTTTCTTTCATACGCCTATTTCATTTTGTTGATACTATAGTCAAAATATTGATATCTTTAGGTAGGATTTTTGTTTGAATTGCTATTTACGTAACTGTGTACCAAAATATGTCTTGCAAATATAATGATTATCACATCTTTAAAGGTATACGATAGTAGCCAAGGGAACATACCGACCTATTACAAAATCGTTTACAACATCTTAAAATGCTAAAGAAATCGATGTACAAACGAATATTCAGTACTTTTCAACGCGAAACAAAAGCTTACTTAAATATTTATTACTAGAAAATAATTTGAATCATTTAAAATCGATAAACTATTATCAGCATCTCTTATTATAATGACTCATACTTCGTTATTTATTGCAGTAAAGATTTTCAATATGAATGGCCGGTGAGCGGCCAATTCTTAAATTTGCAGTTTCAACAGCAGGTACGTTAGATCGACCTAAATTAAAGTGTTCCAGCACCTTTATCATGTAGATAACGATGATAAAATTGTTATATGTGTATACAGTACTATAACTGTTGATATTTATTCTATGAAACTAGATTCACTAAACCAAAGGACGACCCATTTTGGGTAAAGCGCGGTACGTGAGGGGAAATTTCAAGTGATATGGCTGACGAAATTAGTGCAGGTGTTTGAAGCTGATTCGTCATTAGTAGGAGTAGGATTTATTATAAGTAAATATTTATGTTAGACTTCCTCTTTGTAACGATTTTTTCAAGAAATACCATTTAGAAATTTAACGCCAGTTATCAAGTCAGCATTCAACAAAATTTGTTGGAATGACTCAATTGATATAACACTCGGATGTAAACTGAAGTTCCAGACAAACAACTTATTTGCTTTTTCATCTAGCATTCGATGGTGATGAAAATCGTCGTGAAGAAATTCCAATATAGTGTCAATAATATGTACATGTATTTGCACCATAAGTGAAGTAGTATGTTTTACAAACTTAGTATTGAGAAGTGAAAAACAGGTGATAACGTTTTTTGTCTTACTATAACACAAGCCTAAAATAAACCCCAAGCCTTTATAAGAACATAAGACATTCGTAATTTTGATAATCGTTATGAATACTCGTGGTAAAGTGTCTGCTTTCAAGGTGATTGCTAAACGATTGGCTGTGCCTTTCCTATTTTAAGTTTTTATTATTATAATTCAACGAAAAAAATACGAATTTGTTTCAGGCAGTTATGATAAGAAGTGATGATTCTGTCACGGATTTGGAGTCTGCTCCTGCTGTTCTTAATAACAGAAGCTGAAATATTGGATTTTGATGACCATACAAACGACGCATGTTACACTTGCTACTGCAGTCCGGATTTAACAAGCGTGGATTGTTCACATAGAGGTCTTACCAATATTCCCAATGGAATCAGTGTGAAGGTTTGTCAATAACCGTAAATTTCTAACTATATTATTTATTTTATCGTTTGTGATATTGGCGTTAGTTACAATTAGTAAACATCCTGATAATTCAATATACTAGGATAAGCGTTATTGAATAGCATATATATATTTTTATATCATCTAGTTGACGATAAAAAAGATAAAAATTGTTTGAATACTTTCTTTAAATGTCATGAAATACAAAATTCAATTTGTAAAACTCTTAGTAGCAATTAAAGAACTGCTAAACTAATTAAACTTTTAGTAGCAATAATTAAAGAACTACTGTACTACTAAAGTTAAAATCGACTTGCTTGATTTGTTATATACTACATTCGTTAAATAAAATTTACATTTCTTTACCTTTTATTGTAAAAAGGAATATTTTGTTTGTAAAAAATATTCTTATCCTGCATTTACTTACTTACTTACTTTCCTTTCGTTATTTTACAGGTGACAAAACTCAACGTTTCAAACAACGAAATTTCAACGTTTCCAAGCAACCTTAGTAACCTCTACAATTTAATATCTTTGGATCTAAGTGGGAACCAGTTAAATGGCCTACCAGAAAATGCATTACAGAACCTCACTGCATTGGAAGTATTAAATTTGTCAAGAAATTACTTTGAATCATGGCTAAGCATAAATCCCAACGAAGTACTAAAACCAGCGAGTAGCCTTAAAATATTAGATTTATCTAAGAATAAATTCACAACTTTGGCAAATCTTGCAAATCAAGAGCTTCTTATCAGCCCCTCGTTAGAAACATTGATATTGAACAGCTGTGAAATAAACTCTATTCATGGAAGATCGCCTCTTAGCGGACTAATTAATTTAAGAGTTCTGAAATTAAATAATAACCCTTTATTAAGAATTCAAAATTTAATATCATCTACGCTTAAGAGTCTCTATGTAAGCAATTGTCAATTGAGTTATATAAGTCACAATGAATTTGCTTATTTGCCTTCATTGGTGTATTTACAAATGTCATATAACTACCGGTTAGAGCTCTCTTCAACATCGAATGCATTATTTTCTAATTCTCTGAGATTTTTAGATATTTCATATTGTAATGTATTTAGACCTAACTTATTTGGATTTCCAAATTTAAGAAAAGTTATAATGAAAAACAACATGATAAGGTTCTTGAAGAGTAATGAATTTATAAATAACACGAAACTGGAATATTTAGATCTATCGTACAATAATATAGGATCATTCAAAAGTGATACTTTCAAAGGACTTAGTATGCTTAGATACTTGGATTTGTCTTGGAATGAAATAGCACAATTACCTGAAGAAAGTTTTACAGAGACGCCATCACTGACACAACTTAAGCTTGCTAGAAATTACCTTAATAGAGTGGGTCACCTAAAATCTACCTCATTATCAATACTTGATATGAGTTCTTGCGAGATCAGTACAATCGGTAAAGATTCCTTAGAAGGACTTCCATCACTTATAGACATAAATTTATCACACAATCTTTTATCACATATTCCGGATAGTATTTCATCGAATACATTAAAATATTTAAATTTGAATTACAACAGAATTAGTTCTATTAACAATGTAACCTTTTTCATGCTACCTCGGCTAAGTGGATTAAGTGTAATTGGAAATAGGTTTACAAATGTTTGGAGCAGAACTTATTTCAACTCGAATCTTTATTTGGAAAGACTCGATCTTAGCGACAATATGTGGAGATGCGATTGTGTCGACGACAATATGTATGACTTTTATGAATTCATTACTTTAGAACCAAATAAAAAAGAGGAATCGTTTAATTTAATATGCAACAGCCCGATAAATGTTATAGGTCAAACATGGTTAGAAGCGTGTTATTTTAATTGGAATCCTACAGAAAAAGCTAGAAACGTCGATAACTTAATTTGGTTCTTAATTGTTATGATTGTTGGTTTAGCTCTGTGTATCTTACTAGTCAATACTATCAGAAGATCAATGAAACGACGTTTAGGAGCAATTCAAGCAGAAAGGGAAAGACAAGTTGAAGAGGCTAGAGACAGACTAAGACAGTTAAGAATACGAGCTGAACAAGAAGCGTTATGCAACACGCCTGATCCAAGAGATTTGATTGCACCACCATCTTATGACGAAGCTCTCTCTATGCCGAAGCTAAATGCTTCTTGTCATTCTCTAAACGAAACTGGAACAGGAAAGACCAAACGTAGAAGAGGTAGAAGGAAAACGAAATCAAGTGGAGATTTACTAGAGGAAACAGAAAGAAATGGCGATGCACGTGTCTACGATGATATAGAGCTTACTGAAACTTCTAATGATAGTAATAGAAACAGGCGGCGCCGAAGCAGAAGATATGGTAGCCATGAAATAGATGAACTAGAGCAAAGTCCAGGCGCCAGACGTAGAAGAATGTCCGAATATAATACCTTAGATGATAGTGTAATAGTTGAAGTTGAAACTGAAGTAGAAAGACCGCTGCGTCCAAGAAATCGACGATATTCAGACGAAAATCGCCCTAGAGAAAGTGATTTTTAGGTTATATAGTTCATGTTAAGGATATGTTTAATGCACTTATGTATGTCAAGAAAAATATATTGTATAGTAATTATTTTTAATTTTTATTTATTTAAGGTTTTATATCAAATGTATTTTCTATTTACAATATTTTTATTTAAGATTTTTCTTGTTCTCTACGAGTCTTATTTTAGTGATTTACTTTACAACTCAGATATAATATTTTGTAAATAAGGTTTTTATGTACAAACGTGGTTAATATTAACTGTTTAGTACAAATATTAATGACAAAGAAATAACTTGTTCTGTGTTTTAATAATTTAATTTATCTCGGCTTTATTTTCATTTACACCTATTCTACAATTATTTATAATTGAAAGAAGGTTTAACTAGAACACAGAAACGAAAATTATCCTTGATTAATCATTTATTATCTCTACAAATAAACAATCTTTTATATTTGATATTTAGTAAGTTTAGTATTAAATTTTCTTTTTAGAATTATAAATACCAAAAATGATTATTGATATAAATTATGACATTTTTCTTAATTTAAAAATATTTATTATTCTTAATTTTCTATGAAATTTGGGTAATGAAGGTTAAAAAGAAATAAAACAAGTTCAAACAAGACTTTATATCGTTCGAAATAAAAATACATGAATTATAAATCTCTTTACATTGAAATACTTTATTGTTCTATATTTTGATTCATAATAGTATTTGACGAATGTTCGGTACTAAAAAAATATATAAGTCGATAAATTATGGAAACATGAATTACAAGTCAGCAAAAGCAGTGATACAGCAATTAAAACATCTAATGTAAAATAATTTCAAATAAAACTAACTAAACAAATATACAATGAATTAATTATTTTTCTGCATACATATTACCTTAATAGCATGGTTACTTAACATAAATGGTATCACAATCTTAGATAACTAATAATTTAATAAAATTACTCATAAGGAACTTATGCATAGACCAAGAATGTATCTCTCTAAAGTAGGATGTTATAATATGATGGACTACAACCAGTAAAACCATTCGTTGTTCAACATTTCCGTTCGCATGCAATATTCAGAGTGATAAAGGTAAGTACACAACCATTGACAACTCAAGAATTGTACCCAAAGTAACCAAAAACCTAGCAAAGAATACAATACAAGATTGTACAATTTGTGTTACCATAAACAGTTTTAAACGAGACGATTTTTGTAACCATTTTAACAAATTTTATATCTATAATGAACATGGCAACATTTTTACACGTATAAAAATATTTTTACTTATCGCACAATATGCTCTCATAAATATATTTATACCACTAACAAAATTACAATAAAGGCACTGTCGACTACAAACACACTTTGGCAGTACTTAATACAGTCAAAATCTTCAGACCCTCAAAAACAAGAGTTCCCTCACTTACGCACACGGAATAATCACAGAAATTTGCCAATAGTGAAAACTTTGCTAATTGACACCGATATCTACAAATAGTTCTTATCCTGTTCAATGAGGCAAAATTTCAAGTAGTTGATTTTGGCGCGTTTCCGTCCTGTGAAGGTGTAATGATTATGTCTCCGGCATTTGACCTACTTCTGGTGACTAACACTGGTGTTTTAGGCTTGGGAGTTTCTGTAATTTTTATACGAACTCGTCCCATGTCGGGAGAATATACCGGGACATATTCACGAGATGGTGACAAATAATCACAGTCGACTGTAGGATCTCCATTAATAAGTGGCTGGGATACGTCTGAATCTCGATTACGATTCATCCTCGGATTATCATCATCATTTATAGGTACAAAAATATCTTCACTGGACAAAGAATTAGTATCTTTTCTAGAATTCGCTCCTATGTCAGATTCAAATGACGTTTCTTGTAGTGGTAATTGATGTTCATGAGCCAAATTATTATCGATTGAGCTGCTCTTGTTTTGATTTGTATCTCGAGGACTATCAGTCCTAACATCCTCGTTTTCATTGCGTTTTATACCGTTTGCGACATCGCCATTTTCGCTTTTTTTCTGATGTGTTTCGTGTGTAGGTACAAGCTCATATTTTCCATTAACTTTTTTCTCCACAGGATTTTCTATTGCAGCAGGTTTTCCTAGTAAGGATTTATTCATGTCTACCATTTCTTTAGAAGCCTTTTCTACGTCTCTCTTTTGCTGCCTTAAAAGTCTCCTGTCTCTTCGTTTTCTCATTTGCCCTTTAGTTATTGCAAAGCCAATTAAACCGACAAGTAAAACGATAATCAGTGCAATACAAACATAAGTTCCAGTCTTGTGTGGAATAACATTATCCTCATTAGCTGGTGCTTGACCTAGAACTTCTGACGCTTGAGTTACTCGAATTTGTTCAGATACTGTCGTATCCCTTGTAGCTTCCGGGGTAGCCGATTTCACTGTAACTACTTCAGGATCAGTTTTGCTATGCCAGTCTGGACCACCTTGATATATAGTTGGTGGTACGTGCATTGGAAAATCTAATTCAGTAGAATTTTCATCATCTTTAAATATTCTTTCAACTGGATCAGGACTTAAATCGCTTATTATGGGAGTAGTTGTTTCCACACTTTTTTCAGTTATTTCTTCATAATCGGGTATAAAGAAACCTGATCCTTCCCCAGATCCCTCCATAGGGTCATCTGTAGTATGTCCATTCTCCGCAGGTAAAATTTCCTCATTTGCGAATAAGTTTCCAAGCATTTTCCGTTCTTGCATAGGCTCTATTATATCACTTATTGTGGTGCTTTCAGCTTCACCTGATCCTTCGATCTCATCAATAGGTGATGGTGTTGAAAAACGACCGACTTTCATAAACTGTAAACTATCATCATCTTCAACTAAATCCGCACCATGGATAATTTTTCCATCATCGAGATCACTACTAGCTACTAAAGACATAGATTTCAAAGCCGTCGTTTCTTCACCAACACGAACAGCATCAATAGGCTGGTCACCCATCATCATATCCATGAAATCTGTTTTAGCAATTTTGCAAATGTCTTTTGTTTTTAATTCCAGCCAAGAACGGTCTTTTAAGTGTACTGGTGTGTGACATTTCACGTTATCAATATATACATTCGCAGCCAGTAAATGATTTCGAGCAATTATATTATCGCAAGAACATTCCAAAGGATTACCATTTAATTCCAAATGTTCTAAGCTAGGTAAATGAGGTAAGTCTGAGGGCACATCTTTTAAAAGATTTCCTGATAAATCCAAAGAACTAACACTTGTGGGTAGATGCGTCAATGAGAGTTTTTGTATCCTGTTGTGAGCTAGATTTAGGTGAACTAATTTTTTTGCATTATGCAAAAATTTGTTAAGTTCAGTAAGACCGTTAGTAGACAAATCAAGTGTCACCACTTCAGTCAGCCTGTCTAGCTCATGAGTGATTTTCGTGATGTTGTTATGTGACAGATCAAGAATATTTATATTATGATGTTTCTGCCGAAGAGAATATTTGTAGAGCTCGGCGAGGTTACTGCAAGTGACACGGTGAAGCCCATCCCGCGTTGTACTGCAAACACAGCCATCAGGACAGACAGCCGCCAATGTTGGCGATAGAAGCAAGGATGCCGCAAGAAGGTAGACATAAATAGTGAGCCACGCCATCTTAGTCACTGAGACGCCACCTGAAATTAAAAAAAAATATAAATATTATAACCATACATATTTAATAAAAGTTAAAGATCTTGCAAGAAGTATGTCGTGTGTAAATTATATTATTTACGTTATAGTATTATAGTACGGGAATTTGTGGAGCTTAAACAAATTATAATTCGTATCTAAATCCTTCTAAGGATAAGGTTAATAGAGATATGGTCGTGTCTCCAATGATAGATATTAGTAGTGACATTGGGAATTTAGTTTAATGAATGCCGATTGAAAAATCTATTTTAACATACATTGTTCAATTTTTAGCACTCGTCTATCAGCCTTATATTAAAAATGTGAAAGTAACCCTGTCTGTATCTGTGTTTCGTTATCATGACTAAGCCACTTAACAAAACGTAATGTTTTTCAAAGACGATATGGGTGAGTACAAAGATATATGACGAAGCGACTATAAATACAAAATATATGGGAAAGAAAATGGAAGTGTTCACGGCTACTATATGTACTTTTTTACGAATAAATACGTCCCCGATTATACTTAAAGTAAACTCTACAATTTTATTCATTTTGTTATTTTTTTCAGGCATTAATAAAATGCTATTACGTTCATCAACCTAGATTACAAAAAGGCACTAATATCGAGGGAAAAAAATAAATTGAAATCTTCCAAGTTATATTGATGCTGCATTTCATATAAAGGCCAATTACATACGAAAAAAAAAACAGTTTAAAATTAGTGTTACAATATTTTTCTAAAGTATGGCATTATCGTAAAACATTTTCGAACAAAATAATAATAACCAGCTGGTATGAGATCGCACAATACGTAGGAGTACAATTTGAAATCCAGTATCTATTTGTAGCAATGTAATAACATCCTCGGTGCACTTGGCCGGCGCTCGACCAGAAGTAGTTCAATGTTAGACAGGAAGAGAATTGTTAACCGTTTGTGCAAATGTCGTCACACCGTCTTCGAGGGAGGCATACGTTTGGGCGTCAAAAATATTGCGCAACACTACAATATAACTCTTTTGCAATCACACTAATAAGCACTGATCATCTTGTTGAATTGCATATAGTGTCTTCTGACGCGTTTCAACGTAGTTTTATCAAACGATATGAATGTCGATGCCATATTGACGCTTGGGTTTTGTAAAACAGTCGTCTTTTCTATCAATAATAGCACTCTAAGTTGTTATGGCAAGATATTTCATTATTTACATGATTGTAAATTGACTTGAATTGAGTGTGACTGTTTAGCTCTGCATTTGTCCCCGGTATTAAATTCAAGCATTTTATAAAAAAATATGCGTAATAAGATTTATTGATAAATTGAGACCTACTCGTAATATATTTATGTTTGTTAAATTGTTAATAAAATATATTTTTCGGTATTTTATCACAGAACTACCTTGAACAACCCTTCAACAGTTAAGATTACCTTAACATATGGGCTTAAAACATACATTCAAGCTTTTATAAAATAAACAATGTCTGGGAAACTGGGTTATTAAGTAATTAAATGGGAATTTGTGTTAAAGTAATTAAACATATTAACAAAACAAGCTGACTTGATTTTGGAATTGTAACGACTATTACGTTTTACTACGTTTTGGCTGTAATTACTAAAACGGTTAATTTTACAAGTTTGTGTTTATCTAGCTGTTAGAATGCGTGCCATTCGTCTCTGAATTGTAACCTAGTTCCGTTCAACCGATTGAGCTGAAGTGTATCTATATTCTTTTATTTCTTTTATTTTCATACAGTCTTGTATTAATATTTTGATTCGTTTTAGAGCAATAAAAATATATGAGCTTGTTTATGCTTTTATAAACCTATTTTTATTCATCTTTGGGTTAGTGTTACAAGATTAAATTGTTTACTTATTATAATGTTAATAAGTAGATTTGTAAGTTTTTACAAGAATGATGGATAAACACTGTATATTTAATAATTCAGACAATTAAAAAAACATGTGTGCAATTCACACGTGGAAGAAGTGAAAACTTCAAAAAAATTGGCTTCAACTGTATTATGCTTCCTATCTCATTTTCGCCCACGTGAAATCTTATGAATTTGTGTGTCTATCTCTTTTTACTGTCGCTTTTTCGTTTCATCGACTGTCAATTCACAGCGATGCTAAAGATTTCACTTCAAAAATTAGTTGTAATATAATTGTTTTAAGTCAGACATAATATTTATACTATATTATTTTTGTTTTACCAGAAAATTAAATTTTGACGTTTCCTCAAACAATTCTCGTAAAATTAGGATATTAGCTGGAAAACGGTTTTGTTTATCGTAAGGCACGTGCTATAAACAGATTGGGCATTGTAAGAGCTTACGTCATTCTACTAATGCTGTAAAGCCATGGTATTACAATTAGAAGCTGTTGTCAAATACGAGAGACGTTATTAAATGTCTAAATCTTGATAGAGCAGCTCGTAAATGTTTATATCCTGGATATAAGATACCTCTTCCATGCACCACAAATTAACCTATTGCTACACAAATCGATTTGTAATATTATAAAAATAAATGATTCGAAAATTTAAACTTCTTGTAACTGTTGCCTTGGCTGTAGTTTTCAAGGTATATTTTGACTGACTGTATATAAACATTGTTTATTATTACATTCCTTAAAACGATTTAATGAGGAAAATAAACAAGGTTATAATGTATTTTTACTTAAAGGTAAAACCGTTGAAATCAAAAAACGATATTTTAAACAGACACATAAGGTAATTAAAATAAAGTGTGCAAAAAAAATGCTTGCATGCATAATTTATTTATTGAATCAATTTGTTTTGACTAATGTATTAATACTATAAATATATCCCAATATAGATACATTTATAATGTGATGCATATTATGAGGGGAATTTATAGTCCCATATCGCAGGCTATCTCATCAAGTGGTCGGTATTAGACTCTTCCGCGTGTGGATTATCGTATAAACCACTTTCGACCTTGGTACTACGTTTAGCCGGAAAATATACATTATGTAACACATCTAACTATTAGTTCGAAAGATTAAATATGTTTTTTCTATGACAACCTTGGCGGTAATTATATAAATAATGATAATTTAGAGAAATTATTATAATTACTGTTTGAATATACAAGACAAAACTAAAAACACTGAACAACAGACATTACTATAATTAAATATCAATATTATTTAGATATAAGGATTGTATATATATATATGATTGCAAAAATTAAACGTACGTACGAAGTACGAACTACGTACAAACGCGTAGTTCGGGACTACGTTTATTTCCGGTACTTCTCCGGATATACTTCATAGCACTGTCACTGTCTATCATTAATCATTATAGTGAAATGTTACATCAAATTTATTATAATAACCTCAATTCACTTTTTCTCTTTAAGTACATCCCAATAACTTGTTTGATTTACATGGAAAATTTGAGTTTTTTAACATTAAAGTAGCTATGTAAATATGTTGTATATATAATTGGATATAAGTACTTTTGTAAAAGTAATTGCAGATACTATAATAGTCAAACTTACGACTTTTCTAGCAAACACAACTATAATACATAAATATGATATGTATATATATGTACGTTATTTAAGACTCTTACAAGGATTTTTCATTCGTTATTCTAAAATAACATTTTGGAACCTCGGTTCCACCGAAAAGGTATGAAAGTTAGCAGTTACCTACTCTTCTCACATATACATTGAATTATTATGGCGCCGTCAAATGATTATTACTAATTAATATACTATGTGCATTAATATAATTGCATGGCTGCAAAAATATTTAACAATTATATTAATAACTAATAAACGTTTGCGTCTTTATAAGTATAAAGTCGGGTCCACCAACGATGCTAAGATTAAAAAAAGTAATTAAATTGTTATAAATGTTGTGTAAATGTAACCAATAAAGGCTGCCCTGATAATGATGAAATATTATGACTCACTAAGGTCGATGCAACGGATATGCAAAATATTACCGGACGACCGTGGGGTCTGAAACGACCATACCTTATTATGAAACGTTAAAATAATAAAGTCCCTTGAAAGTTGTTATCGTAATGTAATATAAAATACATTAAAATACTACAATAAATAATGCTTATTAACTGTTAAATAGCGCTCAGTTAAATTTCGATAATATTTTGACATTGGTTACAGATATATAAATGTTTTTAATAGATATCAATTTATTGATATCGATTTTGAACTGAAATAAAGACGTTACAGCTAATACATACAAAATGTGTTTTCTTTTTCGTATTCACTTCTAGCGCAATATCAAATTTTTTTATTTTGAGTAGTCGTAATAACACAGTTTATTGATTTTTTTTTATTTGAAATTATCTTCACTATATATTTTCAGTTCTTAGAATTGTTTGAAAACAGGCATTTTTGTTTTCGTCACATGTAACTTTGGATATTTTTTGCAAGTAAATAAAATAAATACTCAATTTATCTTGATATATGTTAGGTATTCTATCTACGTCATGTTTTGGAATCTAATTCGACACTGTTTAGAAGAGCTAAGAACTACGCCAATCGCTCGTCAATATAATATGAATGTGCAAACTACATGTAAATATATTGTTTTATTCAGTCACCTGTTACTTAATCAACACTTAACTTGTTGCAATGAAACAAGTATCCACAAGTAAAGGTCATGAGCCCAGACAATCAGACGCCTTAATGTCACATCTTAAAATAAAAACCTGTTGTTTTATGAATTCACAATCACTTAATTTGATATTTATGGTATAGCATCGAGCGTCAAGCACCGGTTTTTATAATATTGTGTCGGTTTAATCTGTGCGTCAGAGCTTAGTGGTAATACCAACAGGATTGGAATGCTCCGCGCGCATATCATCCGATTTTAATTTAAATATAATAGAGCATGTGCTGGTATCGTTGGTAAGAACAAACTCGAAATTTAGAGCGGAAAATGGTCGAAAGTATCGGAAAGTGATATGCGATATTGATCATAATAATTATAATTTCATGAATATACCCAACAAAATAGAATATCACCACGTCGGTTGTTAACATTTCACGGGTTAGTAATGAAGTAAGTTTTTACAAAATAGCACTATACAATTTGGTCAAATCAATCAATAAGCTGTGGATGAATACGCTACATTATGTTATCTAGGGAACTACCATTTCAATTTGATTAATTATCTTGCTTTGATATCATGTTTAACTCTAACGTTAATCACAGCTACGTTGCATAAAATTCTACTTTTGTTAACATTTAAAATGTTAAAATTAACAAATCATTCAAAGAAATTTCAAAGTAAGTAAGAGAATACCATAAAAAAAAGTAATATGGTTTGTTTTAATTAAACACACATAATTATAATTAGTTTAATTAGAGCATTCATTTATTGAGGGTGTATGTGACATCACACTACGTCCCTAAAGAGCATAGCAGTCATTGCCAACGAATATAACGTACTGTTTGGATATCCGTAAGTACCTATAATACAAATTCAGCGCAATATATATGAACTCTATTAATTGTATTTAAGGCAAGTAGTAGCAAAATTTTGAACAACCAATAGTGCAAAGGACAATATAACGAGTATTATTCCTTAGATAAACACACACACAAATATATAAATACACAAATATACAATAATGATATATAATAAGTACCTATCATTGGTTTATCTGGTAATATTAATTCCTTTTTTAACGCAATATAATAATCTCTCTATACTCTATTTCAATGAGAATAGAAATAAATGTAAACAAACAACTTTGACCTTGAATTGAAATGTCATTTGAATAAGTTTAGTGAGGAGAAAATAATTGAGTGAATGGATATTGAATAATTGATAAAGTATGAAATGATATATTTAATTCCTTTTAAACGTAATTTTATATTAATTTTAATAGGCATATGTTATATGGATTACAGGTAAAATAAAAAAAAACAATTATTAAAACAAAAATCTATTCAAATTCAGTTTCAGAAACTGAAATCGTAAATTTTGTAGGGTCCGAAGTCGTGGTATCTAAGGTGCCATCCAATTTTTCAGCTTTTAAAATATGGTCAATGCAACGCACCCTCTTATGATTGTCAATACAGTTATAAAGAGGTAGTTATTTTAAGGAGTAAAAATCTATTTCTCAGAATAAAAATAAAAACATTGAATGTTTTAATAATAAAGTGGCCTTTTCAAGAAATTATGTGACGAATATTATAATACTAAGGTTTCGATAAAATCAAATTTTGAATATCTTTCAAAGGAAACTATTTTTTTCTCAAATCAAAAACACTATGAATTTTAAATAAACAAAATTGAAATATATTTCTTAGTTTTCAAATTTAAAAAAAAAAAATATATATATATATATAATTAAAACTAACAAGTTAACTTAATCTTCAAATTAAAATAATAATATTCAATTAACTTAGTCCGTGTTGAAGGCAAATCAAAAGTCAGCAGGCAAAAGCAAAAGGTCGAAAATACAAAATCGGGTTCAATCACAGTCCGTTTAAACAAAGCCAGGTCGTAATAAAAAACTTTTGATAATTCCGAATAAGCACCCGTGCACATGATACGAAAGATAAGAGACGAATTCTCGTCTTAATTAATTCTCTTCTTACTCTTGTATTATTTTCAAAACTATAAATTGAGTGTTTCTATGCATAAAACTGATCTATATTTTGAGATTTTAATTTTTTTATTGTTTAAAAATTAAATAATTATAAATTTATAACATATTAATTATGATGACTTATTAATTATTATTTTTTACCTTACTATAAAAAATAATAACATTTTTATTTACGTTAGGTAATTTTCTATATTTTTTACAAATATTTCATATTCCATATTATATACAGGTAAATAAATATCTATTTAAAAAATCTAAAACGAACTAAAATAATATATTTTTTATCTGTATAAATTCGCTCATTTTCCATTCGTTTAGCGAACATCCTTATTCGCTCCGTCAAAATGGCGGTTCGTGAATCGAAAAAATGGCGTCTTGAATGTCAACAAAACTGTTGTCGTAACTTTGGAAGTAAAATTTAAGTGGATTTAATTAGTTAAGTGAAATATTATTGCGTTAGAAATGAAGATATATTAATCAAGAACTGTTTGTAGTGCATGATATAGTGGAGTTATAAGCAAATCACTTGGAATATTGAAAAATACGGTTTGTTTACATTTATTTCTATTCTCATTGAAATAGACTATATATGTATAAATAGATTATATTAAATAAATTCAAAACGCCAATACCTTTAACATGATATATATAGTTTTCTTGTAAAGTGAAATCCGTTACAACGCTCTATTTGACGTTTCCATTTGCAATGTAACTAGATCCAGGAATGTTCGATGCACAAATTCACTCAACTGCAAACTTGGGAACTAGATATCGAGTTCATTTTGTACACACACACACACACACACACACACACATGTGATAGTCTTGAACCAAAATCATACACACAATCCAAAATTAGGTTCAGCTCGAATACGTGGCCATAAAACTTGTTAATTGTATGTTTTCGATTTGGCAGCCACAATGGAGTTTATTAAATTGATGAAGGCTATGAAATGAAATTAGTGTAAATAACACTGAAATCAGAATAAAATAACTTGCAACTTAAATGTTCAAGTTCGTTTAGTTAAATGACAGCATGACAGCACCCCTATTTAATAGAAATCTTGTGAGCTTATTTCACCGCGCTGATTCATAATGGATTGATAGATGCACATGTGTCCTACATTAAGTTCCTACGAGTTTCCACGAAGGTTTGGGATCATAAGGCCTTTTGTGGATAATGTCCCTGGGCATTATTTTTTATTTATTTTATAACGTAAACACGTGATAACTCATTGCCGACCCAGATTAATTAATTAAACCATGGAATCATCTTGATTCTTTTTGGAGCCATCACGGCATTGACAAGTTAAAATTAACCAGAATCAATGAGTGTAAAAACTTTGTTATTATTTATCAACTGTTAACGGAAACCTTAACCTACTCCTGAATTGGCAGTATGAGTTGACCGTTAAGACTGATATGTTGAGAACATTAATAAATCTCTTCAGAACCATTAACTGTCAGTCTTCAGACAGACATTCTGTATACGTAAAACCTTGACGAGAAGTCGTTTTAAGAGCTGATGTCTTATCTCTTAATATACTTGATAATTGCATCTTATTAACATTAATGGAAAATATTTTATATTAACGTTTTTAATTTATAAAATGAGGTTTATGGATCATTATTTCGTTTTATCGTTGCTGATTTACGAATAGTTTCGAAATGCGTTAATTTATTTGTACTTTTTTCACTCATTTAAAATTATATATTACAATAAGTAATGTTAATTGTAAAGTCGTTTGCATATCGAAGGACTTATTGTAAATACATTTATAATATCTTTAAATACTTTGTTATTGAAATAACTTAATAGTCGGGACAGTAGTAAACCATTTTGTGCAATATGGCACTCGATTCATTCAATTCAAACGATGGCAACGACAACGTTGAATCAAATTCTACCCCAAAATTTTTGCTCACGAATAAACAAAAGAAATTTCAAATAAGTTAAATAACCTATCCTAACATTTCCCACAAATGCAGCACTTATAATTATTAAAAATTACCAAAAAAAATCCATACAATTGAAAAAACTATACAGGAAAATAATTACTGCTTTCGTCAAAAAAATTCCACTGAAGGTGACGCTTTACATAATATACAAACGTTGCGGCCAATGAATGTTTTACTTGGTGGTAGAGCATTGTGCAAGCTCGTTTGGGTAGGTACCACCCACTCATCAGATATTCTACCACAAAACAGCAGTACTTGTTATTGTTGTGTTCCGGTTTGAAGGGTGAGTGAGCCAGTGTAATTACAGGCACAAGGGACATAACATCTTAGTTCCCAAGGTTGGTGGCGCATTGGCGATGTAAGAGATGCTTAACAGCTCTAACAACGCCAATGTCTATGGGCGTTGGTGACCACTTACCATCAGGTGGCCCATATGCTCGTTCACCTTCTATGCGATAAAAAAAAAATAAAAAAAAAATGAAAATCCAAAAGTTCAATAACCTATAAAGGATATTCGAAGAAAGTGAATTCGATTTAAAATATTAACTGTTGCTTCTCAATACATACTATGTAATGTTATGTATGTACGGAAACACATTAATGATTTTCTGAGAAAATGTGATACTCATAACATTGGTACAAGGAACAAACACAAATTAATTACTCCCGTTACTCGACTTCATAGAGTCAGTAACTCTTTTGTGGGGCAATGTGTACGTTTATACAACAGGATCCCAGAAAGCGTTCAAAATGTTTCAGTTACTAAATTTAAAAAAATTGTAAAGGAACGCTTGTGTGCTAAAGGTTATTATACAATTAATGAATTTATGGATGATAGCACACCTTGGGAATGAGACGATCGCCGCATGGCTATTTCCTTTTGTTTTTTTTTGTAAAAGACAAAAAACAGACAAAAAAAAAAAACAAAAACATCAACCCGCTGAGTTTCTTTCGCCGGTTCTTCTCAGGGCTGGGTGTTTCTTTTCCGAACCGGTAGTAGTTTCTAGTTTGACAATCAATAAGTAAGTGTAATACTTCAATATTGAATAAAGTATTTGAATTTGAATTTGAATTTGATTAATATATATTAAACAAACATTATAATAACAAGTTAACCTTTAGCAAAAATCTATTTATCGCTTGCACTTGAACTTCATTATTAAATAGATATTCACTCCACAAAAGCGTAGGCGTGATGGACTATAAATTCTGAATCGTAACATCGTTTCCTACTTCCTGGTCCATTAAGTGTATATTTAGACCAAAATATTTTTTTCTTAGACTTGCAATCATCATATACAATATTACATTAAATTTCTCTTTCATGTCAGAAAAAGCTGTTTAGACGAATATTTTGTTGGCAGCAATGTGAAAGCATCGAATGATCAAGGCAATTCAAACTTCAATATTATTTCGTTTCTTTGAAGCTATAACAAACACCCCGCTTTCGTTCTCGAGTTAATATTGGTTGCTGTATGCGCGTGCACATCGCGTCGTAATCCTGAGTATTATAAAGGTTTAAGCGAAACCTTTCTAAAGCCATAACAGACTATACACTTCATATTAAATGTGTGACTTAAAATTTAAATTGTTTATTTAATATATTTTGTTTTATCTGAAGGGATATAAGTTAATAAGATATTAAATTACAATAAACTAATAACTATTTTGCATAATTCGTCAGCTGGTTAGGACACGTGAACATTAACGGGATTTGGAGATCAAATACGGACAAGCACAACTGAATTTTCATGTGCGTAATGCCGGGTGGTGAAGGACATCATGGTGAGGGACAGCTTCGGATTTATCCTACAAAATTAGGGATCGTTATCCGACGGGCTATAAACAGCAGAAATCATTATAATTTTACCCTAGTTTCGGAATGGGGGTCAAATGTCAAAGTACCTAAGGAAGTTGGATCTTTAAATCCGAGTCACATGTTTACCAAACTGCAAAGGAACAGCGTGGTGGAAGAAACTCTGAAATCTGTCTCAATAGTGCAATCAGTGGGACATACAAGCTGTTCCTATTTTTATCTATATGACCTAGTAATAATTCAAATGAAATGAGTGCATAACTCTGTCTGTCCATATATGTAAATGTTTATCATGTAAGTATAGATTCATCTCGATATGGTTGCGGATATATTCATCTAGGGCATTCGATTAATGTCATCCGTAAAAGCATAAGAAATGAATCAAAAAACAAAATAACGTGACTCATTAACATCAAACTTCTAAAGATACTCATATTTCAAATTAAATATAAAATATGCAACAAAAAACAAAATTATAAAGCTATCGGTGCTAGAGCTTTGTGCAAATTAGTCTGGGTTGGTACTCGTACCACCCAATCATCAGATATTCTACTGCAAAAAGCAGTAATTTGTAACAATAACAAGGACTGTTTTGCTGTGGAATATCTGAAACATTTTTTTCAGCTCTAAATCTAATTTGATACTAATACTAAAGCTGGAAGTATTTCCTAACTGATAATATATATTTCCTAACAATAATTATATTAGATAATCATAGGATTATCTTTATAATTATATAAAGAGACCAAATGAAGCATTGTGAAGACCCACAGGTAATATGACCTATTACCTGAACTGAAAACGAACTCTTAAAAGTCAGCGTTATTAGAAGACTGTTGATCATCTAAATTTGTTTTGTTGTTCAGGTTAGATGTTTGTCGTTTTCTAAGAAGAAAATGTATCTTGAAATAAAACCAAACAACAACAAAAAAATTACAACAATATAGTTCAATAAAACAACATTCGATCACTTCCTGCAGCTAACAAAGAGATTACTTTTTAATACAAACACATTTCTTGTAACAAGCCGTTATTACAAAGAATACGGTTTTTTTTCAATAATAAAGGGATTTTGTAAGGAAAATAATATTTCAAAAGGTTACATATTTTTTTTATTTAATGATTGTTACTATGTCTTAGTTTAGTTTGAATTTGGTTATAACTAGTTAATTGGAATAGTAATTAATGAAGAACTGTTTATAGTTCATAATACGGCAGAACGATTAGAAAATCGCATGATATTTGTAAATCTACGGTGTGTTTACCTTTATTCCTACTCCGATTGGAATGGTTATTAGTTTTTATGCATTAGCTACCAGGCCCGACTTGGCACGGGTAAATTGCATACAACGCTCAAATTCAAGGACCACAACAAACATACAAAGAAAAGAATCTTGACGTTTTTTACAATCAAATGAATGGTTTACATTACAATCATTGATTTTATTTAAAAAAAATACATAAACCATGATTGATTTTATTATTGACGTGTAATCCATTTCAAACAACTATATGTACGTAATTATTATATATTTTTATATTTGAATTATCGTTTTGTCGAAATTTAAACGAGTACTTGTATGTAATTCACGGTCTCCTTCAAGGTGAGGACACTATCGTCGCTGGACTGTTTCCAAGTACAACGCTTTTGAATTCTAGACGTTACAGTTATTCAGACTTTTATATTAAAAAAAGTCTGTCATTGCACAACAATGCCAAAAAATTTAAAACAATTATAGAATTAATCATTTTGTTGTTGTTGTTATAGTCTTATATAAAATAAGAAATATATATTATTAATAAAAAATAAATATGATTACAACATAAAAATCTAATAATCTATCTAGGTAATGATGGATCTACAGTCGAATAGCAATGCAAGCTTTCAGAGCAACAAACAGAGAGTTAGAGTGACTGTGATAAAAGGTTACAAGATGTAATCCTCACACACTAACATATACCTACAATAATCAAAATTTAAAAAGCCATCCCAGTGGACAATCTTTTCTCTATAACATAATTTATTGAAAAAAATATTTCAAGATTTATGTAAACTATTAATGAATACAAAAAAACTCACTTTAATTTGGTACTACAATACTACTATTTAAAACATAATAACCTGATAGGCATACGTCAATCGACTTCAGTATGTATTTTTTATATTATGTAGTTTAAAAGACTAAATTAAAAAATAACGTCACAAAAAATATTTATAGTTATTATGTTTTTGTAACTAAAACTATTCGAAATTAAGTATTACTATTCTATAATAGTTTGTCTATACACAATAAGATTATTTTATATTGTTTAAGATTTTAATAATCAGCCGTAGGACCAGTGGATCACTGCCAGCGTCCCAACATGGTCCTGCCTTTTAAAATTTCCAAACAGAAAACGGTCCAGGACTCGAACCCGTGACTAACAATCTGCAGTCGTACAAACTAGCGCTACACCAACGAGGCGTTTTAAGACATACGTATATAACAAGCGTATGTAAGTAATATGAGTTCGCGAAGTCACAAACAAACTGCTCACATTATTATAATTCATACCTAATAACAGTTGGCGCACAAACGTCAATTTACGTCATAGTTTTTTTGCGAGAGCAATTTTTGTTTAATCTGTACATACATATAAGATTTAAAAAATTATTTTGTTTTTTATAAACATAATACCCCGTGATTAACATCACGCGATATCACATTGTCAGCGTACGTATTAAACAATACACGGACAACTACATAGTAATTTTCTATAATCATTTGTAATAGATATCAAAAATATTAAAAAAAAAAAACATATACACAACGTCATCGTGACTGTTAACGGATCAACTTAATTCAGATTTATACATCAAATCAATCTCGTCCTATCCACATTGTTAATATTTATTAGGAGTTTTATGCGATTTATCAGTGATTTGATGCATGCATTATTAATACATAAAGGTCAGATTACAATTTATAATCTTTGCATAATGCATGTTAAAGTTATTTTCGTATATATATTTAACGTCAACAGTGAAATGTTTTGCGTTATTTATACGGTAACACGTCAACACACATTACACTTCCCTGAAGCCGAACAAAACACACTATTTAATCTAATATCATTCAATCTAATTTATCTCATTGCTGAAGTTAAAAATAAACCTTATATTCTGTGACGCAACATTTCACCTAATAATTAGAACAAAATCCCGTCTGAATAATTAAACGGACTCGCGTTACTAGAGCTAATTATAAAACGGATTACATTTCTACAAAAATTTCGATACACACAATTGATAAAATTAAATAGTTTGCGTTTTGAATTGTTGCCAAAACTTCTGGCAGGTTGAGAGACTCGGCGTCGCCCGAATAATTACAGGCAAGTCAAATATTTCACGGCGATTATTATTATTCAATAATTCGATAAAATCTATTCGTATTCGTAGACTTTTTTCATTTATGTTACATGTATTTAATACCAATTGTTATTTTCTTTTAAGAACACGTCTCCCGGTAATATAAAGACGGTGAAAATCGATACATTCGATTAAAGTAATTGGATTAGCAGTGTAAAGTACATTCCTATGACGATGTTGCCAAACGCGTTCATGAAACGACACACTTATTACCATTTTGCTTTGTGTACATTGCCCTAATTATTTAAATCCAATAATAGTTCATATACATGTTAAAGAAATACTTTTATGAGTACTTCTCGTACTTATATACGTACCACTAGTGACCGATACGTCTGTTTAATTTTAAATATTTTAATAATGTATACATTAATAGCCGAGATTGCCTAGTGGTAAGACCGCGTGAATCTTAACCGATGATCGTGGGTTCAAACCCGGGCAAGCATCGATGAATTTCATGTGCTTATAATTCGTTCATTTGTGATTATAATTCATCTCGTGCTTAACGATGAAGGAATACGTCGTGAGGAAACCTGCATGTGTCAAATTTCACTGAAATTCTGTCACATGTGTATTCCACCAACCCGCATTGGAGCAGCGTGGTGGAATAAGCTCCAAACATTCCCATCAAAAAGAGGAGAAGATGCCTTAGCCCAGCAGTGGGACATTCACAGGCTGTTATTACTTTACTATTACTATACATTAAGTATCCATAACTTATGGGTATTACAATTACTTATACAATGGGGACAATGCGCCTGAACTAGGCCGAGCCTTCGTCTCATGCGCAAGGGATATAACGCCTTAGTCCAAGGTTAGCTGCACAATTACGGAATGATTATAATTTCGAATAGCGCCAATGTGTCTGTGCAGTAATCACTTACTAACAGGTATTTGCCCGCCCATATTTCTATTACACACTCGATAATACGTCACAATACCTATCATTTATTTATGGGACTGACTGGTAGTCAAAAAAAAAGCGTCACACAAACGAGAACAATAGCTCCACACATTTTGACTATCGCAAGAACGCAAACGTCATAAAGAGACATTCATTTTTATACAAACAGATATTACAGTTTGCTGAATTGGATGTGTTTTTGTTAGATATGTTTTGTTTATAATAAAACACAATAGGTAGTTATGAGTGTGTCATACAAAACTATTTAACAGATCTCAATAAAACTCGACATGTTGATTGATGATAACTCCGCTCGCCATATGGCATTTATGTCTTGAAATTAATGGTTTCCCAGGAGAAAGCTGTATCAGCTTATATATTTTATATGTATAACTGTTAGTAGTTAGTAAGTAACCGTCTAACTATTGATCTTATTTTGATATATTCATAATTATTATTAACAAAAAATTGTTAAATAATAGTTCGTAGTGTTGCCGATTTATTATTTTTATGCCAATTCCTGTTTTAAAAAAATGTTTAAGCTAAGTAAAAATCTTTTAACAAACAGTTCTCGCATTATATGTTAAAGTGTATGTTATATCAGAATTTGATTTCAATTCATTACATATATACACTTTGATCTTATTTTATCTCGGCTTTGGAAGAAGGTGAAGCACTCCGTTATCTCGATATAATTAATTGAATGCATGAACAGATCTTTATGATTTAATTAATCTCCAGTGTCGTTTGAAATATCCGCCAATAAATTATGATAAAACATAGCTACGGGTGAACATATCTCTCTGAGATTGCAAGTGCAAAATCAGATTGAATTACAACAAATTCATTGAATAACTTAAAATATATTAAAGGAATTTTACACGTTAGTTTTTATGTTATGAAAAAGTTCAACTTGGTATAATATTTGTTATATTTATTACGTACATAACTTACAAAACATTGATTATCGTTTTTTAATCTGATATATTTTCTATGTATGTTATCATAGCGAATCGGTGTTGAAAGTGTATGTGTTATTATAGAGATGATATTTAATATTAAATTCTGCATTGAAAAACTTTTTTTTAATGGTACACAACTTTGGAATGATAGTTACAAGATAATCACATGCTGTATATGGCAACATCGATATTAAAACTGTTGCTGGCTGGTAAAACAACAGCAGCTGTTAAGATACATAAAATTAAGAAAAAAACTATTCATACAACAATGTGTGTATAATCAACAGCTTACTTAATTTTTTATTTATGTTTATAATTTATTACGTACTAATAGGGTTTTACGTAGATAGTCACATAAGGTCAAGATTACAAATATTCATTGACATTATTATTTATACAGGCGTTCAAACAAGTTTGTAAGCTACGCACTAGCGTACACGTTTTTGTATGTGTCTCACTAGAGACACATACAAAAAATACTCTGACACGCTTCATATAATTATGTACGTAAATAATAATGTCAGTAAGTTATTAAACCTAACAATTTTACGTACGAAACCTTGCAATTGAATGATGAATATTTTTATATCATCGAGTTTAGAGATGATAAAGATAGCGGATTCTTTAATATAACCAAGCCCCTCTTTTTTGTTATTTTGGTTCGATTTAATGAATTCAATAGAACAAATTTATTATTAAACTACCATAAATTACGTAATCAATCTATATAAATAGGATACTATACTATACCTACATGTTTATTAAATAATTAAAAACAATTTAAAATATTTTTTGTTCTAAAACAAAAAATATTACATGCTATATGTAAATATGATACTATACTATACCTACATGTTTATTAAATAATTAAAAACAATTTAAAACACTTTTTGTTCAAAACAAAAAATATTACATCGCCTCAACTGGTGACAGGAGGGCTGGTTCATTTTTCGTCCAGAGAAACGGAATTGCGATTCAGAGAAGAAATGCTGCCAGAATTCTTGCCACCATTCCACATGGTCACGATTCGTACGGTAACTATTTTTATTTTTTATTTATTTTTAAGGCTTTAATGTAAATAAATATTTTACTAGATAATATTATCACGTAATCATGATACTCAATTAAAAGTTTTGTAATTGTCCTTTTTAATAACTGTGTTAATTTATGGCTTAGATTTTACACACCTATTACATAATTGGCATGGTGTATCGATAATTAAAACACGCGTGTAATTCTCATATGACAATTCAGTTACTTTTATAGAAGTGTTAATTACTAACGTATTATATAAACTCCCAAATACTACACAAAATCGATAGTAGTGAATCATATTTATGTTTGTTTATTATGCATGTAATTTTTAATAATTTTGTGACAAAAACGATTTATATGAAAATAAAAATCTTGGAAATGGCTGTCATTAGGAAAGTATCACTAAATTGAAGTGATATCATTTGATTTCATTCATCCATAGTTAAAAAGAATAACTTTAATCCTTAAACTGTGAACTCGATATATATTAATAAGTATATATATCATATAAATGTAATTATATTTACGTATCAGATACCTTATCGATTTATTTACTTGAACGTGCGACCTCGACTGATAAATTTATTAATAACCTTTATCTGTCAGATGTAAAAAGCGGAGCGTTTGATTGAGCGCTGAATAAATCTGACTCGTAAGACCTTTTTACAGAATTTATTGTGTTAAGGTCCTTTTTAAAACGGCCAGTGCGTAAAGTAGATATACATTGTTTCTAATAATCATAAACAAGCGGCTGTACATGATAACATCTTAGCCGTTCCAATTGTTTTTTTTTTGACGTGACAACGTCAAATTGTACGCTTGCGCCGCATCTATCTCTCTTTCACTGAATTGCAGTCATTTCATCAATGTTTTGTTGTGACGTTGTCGAGTTAAACTATCGTAAACCGACTTTACAGACAACCATTTTTTTTTAAAATAAATCGAAATATAAATACTATTCTAATAATGCATAATGAATAATTATTTTATTTAAATTATATTATAATTTTGTTAAAGCTATTTTTTAAGTACGATCATGTATGAACACGTGTTTACTTTTAGCCTATGACCTAAACCGGTTTTACAGATTGTCATTGACAAATTAATGATGTTACATTTTTAATAATAGCACAATGTTTCGTTTATAATAAATACACTTATATAAAACGTCAAAAAATTTAATCGAATACAAGTTTAAATCTAAAGTTTAATTGAGGAACGAAATTGATCTTCTATTTATTTATCAATATTTTAAATGCATAAAAAGTTAAATAATAAGTATCTTAAATATTTTCGCATTTTGAACGAAATGTTTTAACAACCAAATGTTTGGTTATCATAAAAATATGATACTTTTCAATGTTTTTCTCAACGTTTACACAAATCATTGGTTCACAAGGAAAAACTTACACGACACAGATGCAAATTATCAACTTTGACCCAAACATTTCCAAGTAGCGTCAAAATGTTTTTGCATCACTTAAAAACGTAGTTCTATTGGTAGTCTGATAAAATTTGACAGTTTAGCGAGTGGCACAAAAAATATAGAAACTGTTTTGTGAAAAGCATTTTTTTTCTATAAAATTAAAAACATGTGTGGTTTGTGGAACTTCGATTTTTGAAAAAAATAATGGTTTTTATTTCGTTTAGTTGCTTAACGTTATCTGTAGATAACATATTATAATCTGTATGACGTCAAACTTACGAATATCCTGTTTTGCGAGGTTAAATGAACTCACTATTTATTCCCCGAAATATTTCAAAATATGTACATATATATGAATATAAGACTACGTAATACCTTTTTATACCAAATGTAACGGAATTTTGTATTATAGAGTCAAATTTCTTTGATGTTAGTAATATTTCGAGGTCCAATTTGAATGCAACTTTTGAGTTTTTTTCGACACAAATAGGTTCAAGGAACTTCTCTGCCCCCTCTTCTTTCAATTTTTTTTAATAAATTATTTCCAAACTAAAAGATAGTAATAATAATTTCAAAATATTGTATGACCAACAAAAAGCACTTATAATCTGGGATCTATACTTATTATATTTTATTTAACATTTATAAATTTATTTCATGACATAATTAGGAATTACATTTTTGATCTGAGATTATTTTTAGAAAAAAAAAGAAAGAACATCGCCAATTTAGCGTAACAGATAATAATTGGTCGTCGTTTGATGTGATGCAGTTTAATTAAAACCAATTGCTTTATCCCCCATCGAACTGTCTTCGACATTTCATTGGACATAAATGTTAACGACTATACACCGATATTAAAAAGACATATAGTTATTAAATTGTATGTACCTTAAAATGCATGCTGGGGCCGTCTTAAAGAGCCGCACACTTTATATTAAGTCGGAATATGTTTATAATATTACATGTGTAAGTGTAGTGACTGCTGATGGTCCTTAATAAATAAATAAATATGTTAGAAATACAAAAACACTATTAATTAATTAATCAATGGTCTTTATTTAAAATTATTTTGAAAATGCAGGCCTCAATTTCGCGATGTCATATCTATTAAATAACTTCCATCTTTTTTATCCCTCCTAAATTTTTACATATGTCACTGGATTGGACTGGATAAATTCTAGGTAGGTGAAATTTCAAGGGAAGTCTAGTATTCACCCTCGCAACCGACGATGGTGCTTCATTTACAATATGATAAAACATCTTAATTTATCGTAATTATAAAAAATAAATGTATTTCTTACTTACTTAGAGCAACATTGATACGATATAAAAAATATCCTAATTATATGGTAACAAAGTCGCTGACTTGTATGTCGCTTTAAAGCGCTTGCTATGAATAATTAAAAAATCTATACACGACGATAACATGAAGAAGAACATTCTTAAATCTCTGAAATTGATATACAATCATTTTCTACATTTATAATATGACGTATATTATATAATCACTGATATATATAAACAATTACTGCACGACGTAAACGAATGTTAGTCACATTCATACAATATTGTGAACTTTAGAATTGAACTGTGGACCTATTGAATCATTTGAAATATCATTCAACTGAACATTTTTAGCATATCGCTGTCAAGTCGTAAACATAAAAAAAGCGGATTTTACGTTAAATAAAAATAGAACATATTGTTATGATATTTGATAATGCGCTTGCCCTTTTTTTATTCGATCGCTATGTTTTTTTATTCCACTTTAAGCCTTATCATAAATTCAGTTACTCTCATCTCGGCAGCTTTATAAGCTTAAGCACTGGAGTTCGGTTTCTTACTTCAGTTATGTCAAATTGCCATGCCATAAGAATATACGCGTGTTGGAATGTAGTGTCCCTGTGTTTAATCACACACACACACACAGCCACTACTATACGAGTATATGTATGTTACGTTGTTCGCTAGGGAGTACATCCACAACAACATAATCCCTCCGTACACACCGTCATCACTCACACACTATCTCATAATATATAATAACAGTCTTGTGATATATAAAGTATAGGTTGAAATTACGTCAAATATAATCAAGATAATTGATTAATGAATGCATTAATTCAACGAAAATGTTTTGATTACGTAACGATGATGTGATAAACATTTTAATTAAATTACAAAACATACGAGTCTAACGTGCGTTTATTGGATATGTATGACAAATACGAACTCGTATTGAGTAGTTACACGTTAATGCAAACATTTTTTTATTTTACTTATTATTAGGTAGGAAGACTGGCCAGTGTAGTGTTGAAGTTTATGGTCCCCACCTATGGCTATAGACATTGGCATTGTGAGAAATTTTAACCATCCCCTATATTGCTAATAAATAAATGGCCAATTAATAAGTTATTGGGATTTTCTATCAGAAAATTCTCAGTAGCAGCCCGGTGTCTGGAAGTTGGAAGTGTGTACACTCCCGTGCCTCGGAAAGCACGTTAAGCCGTTGGTCCTGCGCCTGAACTCTTTCCGGTCGTGTCGGATTGCCGTCCCATCGGATTATGAGAGCTAAGAAAAAGAGAGTGCACCTGTGTTTGCGCACACACTTGTGCACTATAATATTTCCTGCGCAGTTGGCTTATATCTCTTGGGATTGGCCGCCGTGGCCGAAATCGGTCTGGAGGACCTTACAATAAGCCTTGGGAACTAAGATGTTATGTCCCTTATGCCTGTAGTTACACTAGCTGTCACCCATTAAGCTGGAACACAACAATACTTAATCGTAATCATTGCTGCTTTGCGTTAGTATAGTTATATGATACCTATGGTACCTATATATAGGTACCATATACTAACCCCAAAACTAAGTAATTACATAATTATCTATCATAAAATATAACCGCGACTTCACTATCGTATTGACTATCCTGTATATCGCTATCCAGGTCCCAGGATAGTTGTGTCAAATTTAATTAAGATCGTTTTGGTTAGTCATGTAGACAGAATAACAAATTAATAATATTAATCTGATGATAGCATTTCAAAATTGTACTGAAATAATTTAAAAAAATATCTTACTCACCATACAATATTAGCTCCAACAATCAAGACATCCCACGTCTTGCACTTCTGTAACAAGAAAAATAAGACTTGAATAAAATATTAATTCAAGAAAAAAAAACAAGGTATCGTGTCGTCTGCCATAACCGTTAAAACGTCTTGCAGCTGCACATATTCCCGTAATGTTGAATACAATAAAAAAAGTACGCATCAACGATCGTTTTGGAAGAATCCCAATTGTAAACAACAATTATTAGACCCGAGCAGATGTAACGAAGGTATTATTAAAGCAGGTAAAACATATGATATAAATATAGCACCCTCACAATAGAATGAATTAACTGCTACATTTTTACTGTTACCTTATAAATGTAGCAAATTCCGATGCCCTTTAATCGCGGTCATCAGGCAAAAAAGAAATGTTTTCTGTCGAGAAATTCCAGAAGCTTTTTTGCTAAAGCACAGGTAGGCAGACTGGCAAATGGACCTGATGGTAAGTGGTCACCACTCCTCGTGAGTCCTAATCTTGTAAGCTAACGTTGTATTATTGGCGCACACATTCTTAAACTATAATTTCTGCTGCGCAGTTGGCTTGTGTCTCCTTGTAAATGGGAGCGTGGCCTAAAATGTTCAGGACATCAAAATAATCATCGATCCTACCTTTGTAATAAAGAATGCTATATAGCTTTACATATGTGTTAAATATATAGTCAAGTTTTCATTACCTATTATAAAAACTATTCCAATATGTAAACTATACTAAAAGCCATGATTTATTAAATCCAGTTTCGTCATCCCTAAGGAGGAATAAATGAGATAAAAGTTGGTATGAAAACCCTGGTAAGAAAGAGCTATGGAAATGGCTATTTAGAGATATTGAATCATGACGGTTTATACGGTAAGTTTGGTGAATAACAAAAGACCATTAAAAAAATTTATTCTAATGTATTTTTTTCCAATTTAATCTATATTGCAAAGAAGTATACACATTTCTTTTATATAATAAATAAATAGAATTTAAATCGATCAATAAACAAATGCTTTTATAAAAAATATATTTATAAAAAAAAATGTTCGTGTTATAAAAATTTTGCGCAACCTTAGTTGCTATCATTTTAATAATTCAAACCTGGTGAATCCTAAAGAATTTCAGAATGTTCCAGAAAGTACTTAAGGTACTTATAAATACATGGCAATGTATTTTATCATGAATACTTACAATTCATATAAGTAATCTAGAAATATCGCAGAACATTGAAAGATAAATTACAGTTGTGATCATTTCGGCCTCATTATTGGAGCATAGGTTATCGGAGAGATTGCGGAATTCTGCTACATATGTATTGTAATTTTATGCATATTGACTCGGTGGTACAGCTCTGTGCAAGCTCGTTTGGGTAGGTACCACCCATCTGATATTCTACCGCAAAACATCAGCACTTTGTACGTTGTGTTCTGGTTTGAAAGGTGACTAGGTCAGTGTAATTTCAGGCACAAAGGGCATAACATCTTAGTTCCCAAGGTTGGTGGCGCATTAGTGATGTAAGTGATAGTTAACATCTCTTACAATGCCAATGTCTATGGGCGTTGCTAACCACTTACCATCAGGTGGCCCATACGCTCGTCCGCCTTCCTATGCAATAAAAAAAGGTCGCGGTAAACCACAGCGGACAGATAAACAATAAATTAAATAATTGTTTTTTTTATTGAGATTCGAGCAAAGAGGTTCTAATTACCTTTTTTATTTATAAAAAAATAGCGTAAAAGAACTCTATTCTTGTCATGGTTTTCAAGCATTTACTATTGCGAAAATAAGCACCATTACTCCGAGTCCGGTTTTAGTTACCGGTTTTTTGAGTGTGGCGTAAATTTGAGCTAACTTGTATGACGTACTTATTATTCACAGATAACACAAGGTTAGTGGAATTTGTAATGACAAATTCTAAATGATTGTATAACGTATATCATATTAATCAATTAGAATAAGTCACTGATAATGTTATCAGATATTCATATTTCTTCTGATTGACTGCATTTAAGGACGTTACTTTTATGAACAATTTTTATCATAGTTAATTTTAATTGTCAATCGATTTGCTCTACAATTATGAACATGCCTTCATCAGTGACATTCGCCTAGTTTTATTGATTGATTACCTAAGCTAGTCATTACATATTAGGTACGCTTTGGTTTGCTTGTTATTTTAAATATTTGATAATTAATATATAAAAATATTTATAATCAATAAACGATAGAGGATAACAAATTTGCAATATACTGAGATTATGAGAGTATGGAAGAAATACAACGCCCAAACTATATATTATGTGGCAATGGCTTTTCTACAAAGATATATCTAACGCATGGAAGCAGACCAAAATTTGCATTAAATATGTGAATATTGTATTTCATTGTTTTATTTTGGTCCTGTTATACTTACTATATAAGTGCCAACACTGACCGGCCAACGTATTTTGCACTTATTGTAACACTTTGTCAGGTTATATGTGTTTGATGCATTAATTTAAGATATCCTTGTCAAATCGAATAACTAATTATTAAGCTCATGTGTGTTACAAATTCGTAAAAATAACAGACTATACACGTACACCAAGGTATAAAAGAGTTAAATTATAATGATTACATAATACATACGTCATCGTATCATCACTTGTATTTCAAAGACGCTGACTTCACTCATGTGACATTATTATGCGACACTGCTTTATTTAAACTATGAGTTTATTGTATCAACTGATACGAACGGAATTAAATTATTATGATATTGCATTTATACAAATATGTAGATAACGATATACATTACATATTATGCAATTATATTCGTTTCTTATTCCAAAATATATCTTTATTCCGTTAACAGTTAAACCCTTAACTTTGAGTAATAGTGTAAATAACTTTAATTAAAAATGTAACACCCTGTCTTGTTGCCTCCACTGGAGACAGAAGAGCTTTTTTAGCGCACAGAGGATCAAAATTACGCGTCAAAGGAATTGTCAGCATTTTTGCCACCTTCCATGCTGTCACTATTCGTACAGCTTTTGGTTAAGATTTAGGGTGTTTTAGGACTACCTCGGCTCCTTAATTAACTTTTTCTATTTTGTAATAACGTCAATTGATTTGTTACAAAGTTTAACGCAATTTGACCCACGACGATACTCTTAATTGTCTAATGATCTTAATTACCGTCGTAACTAATTGTAAGCTTTCTAATCATAGTTCAAATATAATAGTAATTAAGTTTCTTTCTGGTTTATTTAGGTGGAATCTAGAATCTGAACCGACAGTATTTTTAATTCTGACCAATTGTAAATTACGATTAAAATAACCCTACTTAAATTAAATATATAATTATTATTTAATATATAAAAATATTTATATATCAATAAACGATAGAGGATAACAAATTTGTACTTAATTAATAGTCTTGTAAACACATGTAAATCTTGTTGAGCATACATGAACGTAAATAAATATCAAAAAGGAATGATTGGTTCAGAAAAAATCAGTGTTGCTAGTCCGTAATTGTATCTGCGATTATCTCCTATCCAATTGTCCATTCAGCGTTAATAAATTAATTGAATTTAAATTGTATCTAAATCTTTACAATGTAATTCAATTGAAGGGATGAATTCGTATATTATATGATGTTGTGAATATAGTATAATCAAATCATGAAAATATTTGTAACATCTGACTGCGCGGTAGTTAAAGTAACGGTTCACATAAACCGCTGCAAATACCGTAAGATTAAACCAAAAATGGCTTGAAACTACACCGGTCTTTTATTACCAATTTCGGACTTATTAGATTAACTTACATATAAACAGACGTACTTATAAATGTTGCTTAACGAGCGTTTAGTGTAACGATATATCTCTTTCTGTCATCATTGATTTAACATTGGGAAGAAGAAGACATTCTTAAAACAAAAGCCGAAAATAACTGTTTAATTAAAGTCTTAATGTACATATAAAATTTTATTAAATATTTTCGCAACGAAAACTACCCGATTTATATATTTTTTCGGATTTTAACTGAGATAAGTATTGTTTTTCCAGAAGTTTAAACATGGTTGCATCTGTCGCAGTCGCTATCAGATTGTTTGTCAGCTGTCAAAAAAAATTAAAAATATATCGCCTTTATAACCAATATTTTTTTTATAATATTTTTTTCTACGTTTTGTGATTAATATAAAACATTAATAATATAAGTGTTTGTTTTTAAGTAGTCACGTTATAATTTTTTTCTTTTTTGAGTACAAGGAAAAATAAAAACGGTCACAATTTCATGTCATCGAGCTTTTTGTGCTTATCTTGAATATGAAATCAAAACTGCACTCTCGTTACCATAGTAGGTTTAGATAATAATCACGCTCGCCTTGACTAAAGTCATGTAACCTCAAAAACGACGATGATTCACTCACGGACTTTAATATGCGAATAAGTAAGAACTATATAAATAATTCGAAAATGTGTCATTCCAATTTCGAATTTGAATTATGAAATTTGACAAAAATAAATTGAGTAAAAAAGATTTTCAATAGATTTCAACTGTCTGCCATAAATCTTATAAATAAGGGACAAAACACACATAAGTTCACATGTACCTATTTGATTCTGTTAATGATGCCTAAAGATTGAAAAGATTAGAATGATTGTATTTAATTCAGCGTCGAATAGGTTATGTGATAATTTTTAACCGACTTCAAAAAAAGGAAGAGGTTATCAATTCGTCTGTATTTTTTTTTTTTTTATACTCAATGACTAATTCAAAGATAATCGAATAGGGCTTCTTCTAGTCTTCCAATAAACTAGTTTGAGTCTGTCAAGATTTATAGGTTTTGTTATTATTTTTTTTTAAATTAAATTATTATTTTAATTATTTTTAGTTAAGAAAATTTGAAGCAGTATAAAGAGTATAATCAAAACGAATCATTTTTGTCACGTCGCGTCAAGTAAAAACTGAAAACGGCGAATACAACTTGAACTGCTAACTGATCTGTGTGCGTAGTTCGGTTTATTTATTTTTTTTAATTTATTCAACAGCGTTTACGTTAACTTGATATTTGAATGGAATTCCGATTGTCACTAGATGGCGTTGTTTTCATTCCATACAAATCGTAGTTAACATCAACGCTATCGAATAAGTAGGAAAAAACTCGCACTAAGCACACTGACAATCAAGTTTAGTCAACCATTGTGCACAAGTGAAAGTCTAGTCAACTAGTACAACTAGAACATAGTGGGTGTCCACGCAAATCGTTTGTGCAAAACAGATCATACGACTGACATTTTTACGATGCATTAATTATTTCACAATCAAAATATACTTGAAATACGTATTGTGAAATAATAAATGCTACTTAAAGAATGTCAGTTGTTTTCTTGCTCTTCAATAGTCAACCTATAAATTAAATTAAATCAAAAAATATCATCGGTTTGCAGTGTAGATTCCACTAGCAAGAATCTCAGTAGTTACTGTTTTCTAATAAATAATTATTAAATAGTTATCAGGTTTCTAAGTATTAGTTACAATTTTAATATTTTATTTGAAAATCAACGAAAGTTAATACCACATTTTTCCCATGTAACCATAAATCAAGTTTCAATGGTATTTCAATATACTAATAAGGAATATACCTACTGAATGACGAAATTTATAAGAATGAAGTGTTGCAGTTTAAAAATAATAAAAATAAAAATATTGTGCATCGATTACCATATTAACCTATATTAGTCACGAAAAAACACATCTCTATTATTTTATGTTTTACAAAAATAAGAAGTACCTACACTATTGTAAAACACCCGAGATCACCGTATTAGGGAAGATTTATTACATTTAAGACAACATTTACGATCCTTTAAAGTTTACATGTAACGTTGATAAATAAAGTATTATAACTTATTTCAGATTACGTAATACGTAAATCAATATTTAATAAATAAAACAATAACGTATCTCTTGATTTTTTCCGAAAATAGCAGTTAATTTAGACCGATTTAAAAAAATGTTTTAAGAAATCCAATGCCGTCTAATTTTTTTACTAATAAGTTAATCAACAAGTATTTGAATAAATGTATATAATTTGTAATTACTAACCATCAAAAACCATTGGTAAACGTCTTATCAAAGTTAAATTTATAATGTTAGTTAATACTGCATTCTTATTGGTTGCTTATTGTGTCATCTGACATCGACCAATAACTATTCAGATTAAATTTAAATTCATCCCTTGATCGGCGTTTTATTTTAAAGTTTCTAATTTTGTAATTTATTTTCAATATTATGCATATTTTATGTATCATATTAGATTTTCCCCGTGTTATCACTCGCCTAGTTCCCTTTCCCATTGAAATAAGGGGGTTAAATATAGCCTAAGTTTCTAGCTGATAATGTACTTTTCCATTAGTAAAAGACTTTTTTAAAATTGGTTTATTAATTTAGGCGTGAAAGCGTAACAAACAAACAAACTCACATCTGCATTTATAATATTAGTTAGGTTGTGTATTTACCTCGATAACAAATAAAAGCATATAGGGTAAATGCAAGTCCTCATCTGCGTCATAGTCGGGTAATAAATAATTAATGTTATGTAAATAAGCCATCCGACATAAAACACGTAATAAAATATTACAACACTTCGTTCCGGGAGATACGAATCTTGCAAATAAGAAACATTTGCGGTTGGTTGTTGTTACGCATTAGTGCGTAAATTGCATGCGAGGAGAAGTAATCTCATCTTGTGATTATTCATTAGCAATATATGTTTAACTGCAAACTATCGTGGGAACATAAAACATTTGCGACTAATTTCAAAAAAGGAATCTCGATTTTATTTAAAGAATTAGTACGAAATCATTTCATATATCCGATTTTAAAAATATCTGTTTGGTATTGCTAATATGTAAACAAGATTAGAAGATTACTCAAATTAACCAGTCGCCTCAAGAAACAACGTTCAGGTTTTCGCCTTGACACATTTATTTAATTCAAATTTGAATTTAAAAAAAATGGATGTATCCTGGATGGATGGATAGGTCCTGCGCCTGAACTTCTTTCGAATGTCTTTGCTGCCCATTCTCATATAAGAGAATGGAAATAGAGAGAGTATTGGTGCACAATAATATATCGTGATCAGTGAGCTTGCCTCTCTTGACAATGACCGCAATGCTCAGGCGGTCAGAACAACAATGCCTTCTTAAAATTTTATCTTATTTAAAAAAAAAAACAATTAAATACTATTAATAAACAAAAATTAACGACGGCTGAAGAAGGTGGTGAAAAGAGTCAAATTACGTGAGTTAATCTTTTTATTAATACTAACATTATTAAATTAATAATCGTCTAATAATTAGCTCGGTTAACGTATTAATAGCGTTATAACATTAATGTTTTAAACCGAATGAAAGTTCTTACTAGCTGATAATTATGTTTGCATCAGCAAGGTCAGTATGAACGTCTTGTTGACATATTGGACAGATTACATAGTTAATATTGCTTCTATGAATATCCGTTATCACTTGGGAACTACATATTAATACTACAATTTTTATTTATATTTACAATACAAGGGCAATGAAATTTTTATCATCAGGCACTATGTCACAGATGAAAAAAATTGACCGAAATTCGATAAGCTTAAACATATCAAATACAATTCACACGAAAATATTTTAGAATTGAAAGAACAACTAAACTCAAGCTACATGTGATAAAGAAAACCAAAAATACTCCGTCTAAAAATATTCAGCGAATATTGTTAAAGTAGAATAGCGTACAAGAGACACCTTTCAAATGCTTGTGGGTGTGATTGATTCATCGTATTTGTAACAACCTACCTACTGACATTGGTGACAATATATATATATTTCTCATATACATTAGTTTCCTTGGAAAACGTGATACGCTGACGAAAGGTTTACTATGTGAATTATCCGAGTAAAAAAGTGATATCATTTATGCAAATAGGCGTGGCGCTGATGACTATCCTGTGTTGCGTAACAACATTTAAATAGCGATTCGGAGCAAAATGTAAAATATATATTCAATATCAATTTAAATTGAATTAAATTATTTGCAAAAAACATGGAGGATAGAGCAAAAAGTTTACAGCCATTAAAATTCCTAATGCTGTAACGGGGATTATCTCTAATTAGCTTCAAACGCGCAAACCGAAAACGATTTTTGACAAACACGCGGACAAAAAAAGGTCGTTAGGCCACATTGGACGGAAGAGAGTACAAAGGGCCCTCGGTGTCGGAGGTCTTGTAAACAGAATGTAAGGGAAACGATTTTTTGTAGACGATTTAGAATCGGGCGTCAGCTAGACGGGTTCAGGTAAGAATTTCTAGCGGTTAGTTCACATTACTTCCATTCGATATTATCTCGGTATTCGTGGTTACATTTAAGTGCAAACGTTCCTATCTCGGAGTCGACTGTTTGCACAAATAAGGACGACCTTACAGCTAGCATACGTGACTCTTATTGTATAAAACATTGCCTTTGTAAAACGACGTTCTATCTCTATATTCTTAATAAATAAACATGAACTAAATCTATATTAAAACATTTTTTTTAAGAGAAGTTGAATTATTTCAACATTCTTATGGATTGATCATATACGAATACCTATTACGAGTATAACCTTGCAATTTGTACCTTTCTTTTTGTAGTGGTTTATCGTAAAGGATTTAGCGAAATTTTAATTGAAGAGTATTGCACCAACTTTCCCCAATCAACCTATTTAAAGTGTCATAATTTTTAGTCTTATAAGATAAATAGATATAGTTCATAATTTTTTGAGAGAAAACAAACACGTTCACTATTAAAACGGGCCAATTACGGGTTACTATCCTTAGCACATAAGATGTTTTTAAATAACAATAAGATAATATATATTAAAGAAATTTAAATAAGATTGTATCTTGAATCTACGTTCATTATGTCACGTTGTCCATAGCAATATTAGAATCTTATTACTGATGTTCAATTCGTACCATCGAAAGAAGTACCTATTCTTATCTTATTCTATAGAGAATATATAGATATTTAACAGGAAAAATCATAACACATGAATCTTCTCACGTTTTGCGAATTCAAATAAAAATATATTATGTTACGGAGAATTAGATACAATATTGTATGCAAAAAGTCATTGACACTAATACATATGTTTCTTTCTAGTTTCTTTGAAATATTCGCTTTAAGATTAAAGGACTTCTACGAGTCAGATTATATTTGAATAAACCGTTATAAAACACGAAAACATTCAAGTTCTCTAATCTATAGTAATTAATAAAATATTAATGAAAACGTTTTTTGATGGAACCGATGTTTTTATATATCTATAATCTCTAAAGATAAATTAATATGGACTAGTGAAGTCTAAAAGAAAATATTAACATCAGCACAATGTAAATCAGATACGCGTCTAAACAATATTCAACTGTACGCGAGGGTTACCTTTGGAACCTTGAATTTGAATATGCTTAGATCCAGACGGGTCAAAACCATTCATATTCCACCTCCTAAATATTTATCACGTCTGACGAATAATACGTTTTTTCTATTTCCGTTTGTTATATTTTACAATTTTATGTTACATTCAGAAGTCGACTATTTTATAGAAATAGAATAGAAGATACTGCAGATGCTGCTTTTTAAATAATGTCAAAATGTACTTTATTGCAACACATACCAGATGTTTAAGTTGGTAAATTATAAAAGATTATACTGCTGGTCGAAAAATCGAATTGAAACTATCCACTACTAGTACTATCCAATTTTTGACTTCATCAGACTAAGTGGATAATATCAAAGTATATTAATATCATCTAAAAACAATACGGAATAGTTTTTACTTGGTGGTAGGGCTTTGTGCGAGCTCGTCTGGGTAGGTACCACCGACTCATCAGATATTCTACCGCAAAACAGCAGTACTTGCTATTGTTGTGTTCCGGTTTGAATGGTGAGTGAGCCAGTGTAATTACAAGCACAATTAGGCTCAAGGGACGTAACATCTTAGTTCCCAAGGTTGGTGGTCTATGGGCGTCGGTGACCACTTACCATCAGGTGGCCCATATGCTCGTCCGCCTTCCTATGCAAAAACAAAAATCGACTATGTTTATTCAATCGGTGTGAACAAAAAATTATCAATACAAGTTTTGGTAATCAAAAATGACAAAGAGTTTTGAATTGTAATTAAGCAGTCCGTATTTATCACTGACATCAGCTATCTGCGTAAGTAGCCCAAGTTGAGCTCCAGTAGTCAATTAAGACGAAGTCATATTTGTATTAGTATACAATAATGGCGATCACGCACGAAAATAAAGCAATGCGAATCATTATGATCGATTCAATGCAACCGAGTGTTATATTGTAATTGTATCGCGAAATGCAATTGATATTCAATAGACAATAACAACAGATGTTGTTAATTCTAGCGTCACGTGTGTTCTACATTATTACATTTGAGAATACCAAATAATAGTAAGGTACTTTTGAAAATATGATTGAGTCATTATGTAATTTGTAATGTTTATACGTTAATGCTTTTTTTAAACTAATTATATGACACAAAGTTGTCTGTTAACGATCGTCTCCAGACTTTCTCAATTACAAATTTAAATATAAATATTGGAAATAACAATTGATAAAAAACAAAACACGTTGAATTTTTTCGCCTAATGGGTTCGCGGTAAAAGAATTTCTACAAACAAAAAAAGTGTATATCTATGTTTAAGAAAATATGAGCACTGAATTGTGTAAAAATAAGTTAAATTATTAATAGTATATAATTTATGAATTTAATAAATATATGTTTATATGTAACTTTATCAAACAGTGAGTTGTTTATACGATTTAGATATATGATGGCAATGGTTTTTAATAAACATCTATTGTTAGTAAATAATATCTACTTGTTCTGCGATACAAAACAATATTAATGCGCTATAATGCACTAAATATATTCATGTAATATTTTGATAGGAATATACAAAAAATTGTTTTTGTGTACAGGATAAAAAAAGTGCATGTGTTACACATCGTTACCGATAGATGGCATTATTAAAATAATACATATTTATGAATCACTCAAGCAACATGTTTGTTTGCGTAAACAAAAATATATTATTTAATTACCTGTGTGAAATCGTGATTAACTATAACATCACCTTAATAATAAGAGATAAAAAAGACAGATTCGTGCGCTGACTCGTAAATACATTTATTTATTGTTTTTTTTTAAGTATATACTCTATCAATATCCTGTGATGGCCACAACTTTTTTTAATAGAAATAAAAGTTATTTGTATTGCAGTACAACCTTAGTAATCTGTATTATCAGATTAAATTCTAAATCCCAGCATTCGCACTAATCTAGACTCACCAACAGAACTTGTTGTCATTACAACTGCCTACGTCGTAACGGCATTCCTTCGCCGTACATAAAACATATCCTACCATTTGCGGAGACGAGTAATCTAGTCTACATTAATGGCTGTTTTATGGTCTTGGAAGCGAAGAATCGCTGAGAAAACTGAGGTAATTCGAACCGTTGGTGTGATGAAGCCAATACGTTTTCGCCGCGGCTCGTTTGACTGCCTAATTAGTTAAGGCAAACATTTTAAGTGGACTTTTTCTCGCATTTATCTTGATTAGGGGAAATCTGTTGCGCGCCTTAGTTGAGTTGCTGCAAACACCCTTAATTTCTCTTTTTTCTATACTAATTAGTAGTATCACTTATATTTTTATGCGCTGCGTGTATTATTATTATTTAATTTTCTACATCATCAGCAACAACAGCAACCTGTATCTTGAACAGAGTGCTCCAAACCTTACCCTTCAGGAGAAGTCTTTGCCCAGCAGTGGGCAAGTTATAGTCTGCTTACTTTACGCTCTAATCTCACCTTTGATCGAGCATATAAACTTAATAGAGTTTATTAATTTTGTGAATGCCTTTCCAATGTGTTAATTCGATACCAGGTTCAGTGGTTCAGGTTAAGAATAAAGCCAATAAAAAAATCCAGTTAGCTCTTAGACACCTACAGATTCAGATGGAGAAGTAATTCCACTGCTAGAAGCACACGGCAGCAATAAACGACTATGGCAATGAAATAGGATAACATTATCTTGTAATATACGTTTAAAGTGCATTCGTACTATAAAAGGCGTTGAATTTTGCGTTATCATTTTCTAATACAAGGAAGTGCCTATATAATATATAAGCTATAAATAAGGATAGTAAATTTACGTGTAAAATATCGAAGTCGCAAAATCCATTACTGGATGTTTTACAATCTGATCGATTTATTATTCTTGGACTTCCTTGAGATGGAAAATCGAAACGTGGGTGGATGACTATTACCCTGAGGTGGTATAAACAATATTTTATTGAACTTGATTTATTTGTAATACGGTGTTTTTATATAAATCTAGGGACTAACGGCCGAATACTGAAACGTCATTCAAATCGAAGTGGGACTTAATTATTTGGAACGTCATACATTTCAAAATTTAGTATGCGAAATTTGAAATTAATGGCGTTCCAAATAATTAAGTCCCACTTCATATTTGAAAGACGTTTCAGTATTCGGCCATAATTCTACTAACAAATCGTCACTATCGCAATCGAATCGAAGCCTGATCGTTGTCGTTTTCCTATTTACCTATTTTTCTAATGTAATTATCGACTTTTGAGATTAACAATTAAGTTTGGTTTTGACAACGATATATGTTATCATAATATCGGTTCGATCGATATCGGGTTTCGATCCGAATAAATATAGAATATAATCAAAGTTGAATTGAATCGAGAACGTATTGTAATCGTTATAGGTTAGTTGAATTGAACTCCAATACAGAAACTGTTACTAGTACCAGTGTTACGGTATCTACTTGATTATATTATATCTTTCAAACGTACAATATATAATGAATTTACAATATAGAAGAAAACTTAAATATCTTAAATATTCATACCCACCCAGACGAGCTTGCACAAAGCTCTATCACTTGGTGGTAGAGCTTTGTGCAAGTACCACCCACTCATCAGATATTCTGCCGCAAAACAGCAGTACTTTGTATTGCTGTGTTCCGGTTTGAAGGGTGAGTGAGCCAGTGTAATAGGCACAAGGGACATAACATCTTAGTTCCCAAGGTTGGTGGCGCAATGGCGATGTAAGCGATGGTTAACATTTCTTACAATGCCAATGTCTATGGGCGTTGGTGACCACTTACCATCAGGTGGCCCATATGCTCGTCCGCCTTTCTATACAATAAAAAAATCACACTGAATTAGCTTACTTTTGTTTTAATACTTATTTTTTAATATGACAATGGTGATGTCATATCAAAAAATAAAACTTTATTTCAACTAACGAAAAATATTTACATAAATCATGTACAAATTTAACCGAGACAGCCCTTTTAAACCATAATTGATTTATATATTCATAATGTTCCCGTCAAATATTTCCAAACATTTCATTCAAAGGGGCCGTATCTTTTTTTTGCAGTAATTGAATGAATTTGAATAAAATTATAATAGAGATAGTATATGACTAACTAGCGTGTTCGATTACATTTGATAATTATAATATTAGCATGAAAACAACGCTTTATATAACTTGCGGTATTTCGTACGAATTACAAAAATAACACATTTACATATAATAAACTACGAAACAACAGTTCGTTACAAATAAATAACGTCTGTTTAATCATCGTTTAATTTAATAAAACTATGATCATGGTTTTTAAATGTTTGCGTGGTATACATACAGATGTTTGTGTTATTTGATAAACTTGCTAAGATCGTACAAAGATATTACAAGAACTTATTTTAAATCTTACCATTTTTAAAATTGAATAATATCAAATAAGGTTAAATTCTGCATCGTTTTTATTTAACGTACTAGCTGCCCGTCCCGACTTCGTACGGGTAAAATAAGGATTTTATTCCGTGCATTTTTTAAATCAATAACGTTTAAATGTTCACTTATCGATCTATTCGCCCGTACATTATCGTGTATATTCAGTATAGGGCATTGTAATAAAGAACTACTAAAGAAAATGTTAAGGAATCGATGATATCTTCTAAAGTCTTCTTTTTCCTGCCCTTATCCCACTACGTAGGGTCGGTGCAATATGTATTTTTCTTTCACTTCTTTCTGTCACTCGTCCTTACATCTTTCTTACACAATCTACCCACACTTTCTTCGGCTTCCCTTATATCCATCAACTTTCATACTGATCATCGTTCTAGTAATATGTTTTTCATCCTTTCTCATGCCCATACCACGCTAATCTATTACTCTTTAACTTTTCAGCTGTCGGTGTTACTTCCAAACTTTCTTTGATATACTCGTTTCTTATATTGTCTATTCTAGTTAAAACGCACATCCCTCTTAATATTCGCAACTCTGACATGCATTCTTTTTACATCATCTTCTTTGGCTGCCCAACATTCAGAACCATACATCATGACAGGTATTTTAACGGTCTTATAAATCTTACCTTTGATCTTCAAGGGCATTCACAAATCGTCCACCTGTCGCCATTTCATCCACCCTGTCAATGTTACCATCGATTCTGGTTTCATGAACATATCTTCTAAAGTATTCATTCAAATAAGTGTAAGACAATTTTAATCTATATTAAGTGGCCAAGGCATTAATATTTATAGTAACAATTATTAACATATTTATCTAAATGAGGATTATAAAAAAACACGAAAGCTATTTGAGATACTAAAAATATCGTACCACATGTTTATATTACTTATCTTTAACAAAAAAATAGATCGGGAGGCTATATATCTATATAACTAAGGCTATTATAATTAGGTCACAGTTATTGCTTTTTTGTTCCAATTTGTAAAAACAGAATAGAAACGAACGATGATGATATTCTTATTATGACATGAATCCCTATGCAATTTAATAGTTTCGAATTTGAGCTTTCGTTTAGAAGGACTGGTACATAAAATCATGCATAAATTGAGCAAAAAGCTCAACATAGATATCGGGAGCGAACAGCAGGTACTACGCTTAGTCTAGTTTATCTACCAAAAACGTGTCTTAATATGTAATTTTTAATTGATTATATTTCTGTACTTTTTACACCCCCATGCGTCGGTCTTGCGTCTGAAGTTTTTCCGTTCGTGTCGGTTTACTGTCCCATTGGATTGAGAGTTAGGGAATAAAGAGTGCACCTGTGTTTGCGCACACACTTGTGCATTATAATATCCTGCGCAGTTGGCACACCTTTCTTAAGGTTTTCTGAAGATGTGGTCGTAATTGTTCCGGAGGGCATTATTATTATTTTTATTGTCATACTAAACAGCGTTGTCCTCCTTTATTCGACTTCATTCTTATTATTTTGTATATTTATATGGTTTTCAATGCAAAAAATGTTAAATTAGGACACAAACAAACATACAAAATGAATAATTTTACCTCTTTTTTAATTGAAAAATAATAATTTTATTTCAAAAGCATTATAATTATCAGATCATTAACAAAACGTGAACAAAATACTTGCTATAGTACAAAACTGTGGTGCCGTCTGTTATTAACGCGCGCCAAAAAAGCGACATTTCTCTATTTTTTAAAACGTTTGAGTTGTACAAAATAAAATAAGAATAAGAAAAAGACACGATATCATTAAAATTGATAGATAACAAAACTGAAACATTTTAAACGAAATTTGTTTGGTGGCGCATTGGTGATATAAGCGTTAGTTTTATCCAGTAAAATAAACATTTCTTATAATGCCATTGTCTATGGGCATCGGTCACCACTTACCATTAGGTGGCCCATTTGCTCGTCCGCCTAACTATACTAAACAAAATTACAAACAAACAAAAAAAAACAAATTTTACCTCTTTAAAATATGTATTAGTATAGTTAAAGAACGAAGCCGCGGGCAACAGCTAGTTTATCAATAAAGCATCATGAAATCGATTACTATGACAACTGTTAATGATGTTTCACATAATATATCTTATCATATATTATGTGAAAAATCTGTTTTGGATGAGAGTTGAACAAAATCAGCTTTCTTATCTGACCTCTACTCGCCGAAAAGAATACTCCTACCAAAATTCGAGTCTCTACGCTTTATGGTTCCACAGATATGGTGATGAGATATGGTGATGAGTCAATATATTGGTGGAAATCTCATATACAATTATATATATATATATAGACTATCTATTTCTAATCAGAGGCTTGTATAATAAATTTCATGCTTCTAACATCAAAAATGACGGAGCCGCTATACAAACTTTCAACCCCGATTTTACCCTCTTGGGTAGATTTTCGAATACCCATAAATACCTATTTATCTATTTCTCACCAGAAGCTTGTATATAAAATTTCATGCTTCTTGCATCAAAAATGACGGACCCGCTATACAAACTTTCAACCCCTATTTCACCCTGTTGGAGGGTAAATTTACAAAAATAATGTATTACATATTTATTTATTTCTAACCAAAAGCTTGTATATAAAATTTCATACTTCTTACATTAAAAATGACGACCTCCCCATATAAACTTTCAACCCCTATTTCACCCTCTTAGGTAGTGAATTTGGGAAAACTCTGATTTGTGTACTTATTTATTTCTAACCTGTAAATTGTGTATAAAATATCATTGCTCTAACTTTGAAAATGACGGATTTACATACTACGGTTCATCCCTTGTTTCGCCCCTTTAGGGGTGGAATTTCCAAAAATCCGTTCTTAGCTGACCTCTACTCGGCGAAAGGAATATTTCTACCAAATTTCAAGTCTTTACGCCTTTTGGTTCCAGAGATATCGTGATGAGTGAGTATATACGTGGAAATCTCCTTTATATATATAGATTTGGATATTAAAAATAATAAAACACTATTGGTAACGCGATTTTTGTTTGACTGATGTAATGACGTGGAAACTGATGCATTTTATTTCGCGTGCCGAAACTAATACAAAAGAAAAGCGAGTTTCGGAACGCGACATTAAACTCCTCCAACTATGTATTCTGTGCTCCAACGCACACACGCACATTGTTTTGATAAATATGATCTTTGACGTTAGGAACACACCTACATTGCTTAGACAACAGTGAGTGCTTGTAATTTAATATGAACTTTATACCATAGCAATAAAGCTCAAATTGACTACGTTTTAGTTACAAATCATTTGTATGGGAAAAAGAAGGGCTATTTTTAGGGTTTTTCCAGCAATAATTCTAATTTTTCTCACCGTAAAAACCATCCTTGAACTTCAACGAACATTTTAAAAAAAGATTTGGCCAAATTGGTCCAGGCGTTGTTGAGTTATGCGCTTACCAACACATTTTGCGATTCATTTTTATATTATAGATTAACAATTTCGCAATAAAGGTTTGCTTCAAATATTTTTTTCTCAGTATTCGTAACTGCATTTCATATAAGCAATTTTACGTAACGATTAATGTAAGACAAACAAAACGAACGCATTGCATTAACTTTTATAAATGAACGCTCCCATTTTAGCAACAGTTTATTTACATTTTACCCACTACTACAGTTTGTGCATTGTAGTTTGAAGAGTTCTGTGCACCTATACAGTTGGCCGTTGGGTTCATTCGTTTGGAGCCAATCCTTCCAACTCACCGACATGCAAAATTTCAACTCCGTAACAAGAAGTGATTCTAATTGAACTTGCAAGATTTGACCTTTGACCAACTACCAAACAAACTTTGCTAGTTAAAAAAAACTATCTAATATACACTATCACATTCGACAAACTTACACAAACAATAATAATATACAACATACAAATGTCCCACACTAACATTAAATAAAATATATGTGTAGGTGATAACCATAAATACTAAAACCTTTTTAAACATTGACAAGGGCGCAACCCTTCTATAGATGTTACCATAAATAGAGATAAAATAAAATTGTACCATTAAATACCGTCCCTTATGTCATCTATTAACGATTTCCTTTTTAAAAATGTCAGAATATTAATTGAATTCGCCCGTATTCCAAGATGGCATCCTGTTTTGCCAATTCGAGTTACAAATGGAACCAAATTACTTATTCTATTTAAGGAAAAGAAAATAGTAGTAACGACCTTGCTCAACACCCATTAAAGGAATATATATACATAAATGGATTATACTATTACATAAAAAATGCATAATAACTATTACGCACGTCATAACTTAATGCGGAAACTATTTGACTAAATAAATTATTACACTTTTATATGGTAATTAATATTAGTATGAGTTAATTATTATGTTAGTAGATTGTTGCGTTAAATTTAATAAAGATTTTTTTTAAATTGTTTCATTATTTCTAAATGGTAATAATCGTCGCGTCTTAGACCGCAGAAAATTAAAAAAAAAAATTATAGTGTTATTCGCACAATGCATTTGTCTACCAAGGAGCACTAAACTGTAAACCAATTCTGAAACAAACACGAATCCCACCACAGGACATGATCGAGAAAAACCACAACGTGCGCCATTGACTATGTCAATTTGATTGATTTCTCTCTTTCTGTCATGATTGATTTGATATTCGAAAGAAGAAGACGGCACTAATCATCCGATAAATTTTTATAAGTAGAGCCATAAATTATAAACGCTTCAAAATATCACTTCAATCTAAGTTCCAATACTTCACGTGTTAATTACGTCACAATCACTCAATACTTGAGTTACGAAGTGAGGTCCAGAACAAACCTGCAGATCTATTGAATAAAGTTAAAAAAAGGATGAAAAGCATCGCCCGCAAAAAACTATTTTTTTAACATAACATTTCAATATTTCAGTTCACGATACCACGTGGTAAATTATTAATTGAAATAGTTATATCTTTGTCAATAACATATAATTATATTTTATTTATAACCGACATGACTCAGACCGGTAAACCACCTGTAGGAAAGTAATCACATTCGTAACTAGTTTATGCTAATTAAATATAATTATTCTGGCAACACCGTACAACAAAACGCGGTGCTTTTTGGCAGTAATAATGAAACCTAAAATAAATATTCCTAATAAATAAATAAGCAATCCGAGATTGTTGATTGAAAATCAATAATGTCTATTTAATATATAATTACGTAAAACATATATATTCTTAAAGGTTAAAAATCTAGTTGCAACGGAAATATTAAAATAGTTCCAAGCATATTTAGCAATAAATGGTAAATTAATGTTATAAATTAGACCTAAGTACACTTTTATAATTCTACAATAAATATTAACATTTTATTTAATATGATTTTCAATAAGAGCTAACGTTGATAATATATTTAGTTGATAGAAATTCAACCGATATATTAATAGTAGTCATGGTCTAGTAGGACGTGGCTATTAGCTAGAGACAGCGGGTGCAAATCCAAGCAAGCATCGTTGAAATTTCATTGGATTAATTTGTATTTATATTAAAGGGAAATGTCGTGAAAACCCAACACGTGATAAAATTCTGCTACTTATATATCATTTCTATAAATTCTTAGGAACATATAACACATTCGAAACCTTTCCTCAGGCATTAAATAAAAAAAACACAAAAAAGTATTTAACAATTTAAAAAAAAAATGTAATGAATACTATCAGATAGTTTTCATTATTCAGACTCTGTGGGAATTTTTATTAAACTATATTGTAAACGCTATCGCAATCACTCAATCCCGATAAGTTATCTGTAAAGTATTAGTGGCGCCGATATTTTCTAACACATAACGTAACTATAATAATTACCTATCGACCGAATTCAGTTAAATGAATCATACCCAATTAGAGTTAATGCAAGGAAAGCAGCAACCAAGAGCTAATAACATATTAATTATAATGTCATGATGAAACCTTTTCATTTGTTACCCAACACGGATTTTTTTTTTTCAATACAGTATTTTGGGTCCTCCATGTTAAGTTATGCTAACGCCACATAGCCATAGATTGCTTATTACAGCGCACGATTAAGGCGCTTCAAAATTTACTTCATTTGAGAAATTTTGATAGGTAGTTTAGGAATTATGCACATACTGATGAACATACATACATAGCCTGCTGAAATCATAGTCATTCGGATTCCAAGGTAGATGAAAACAAATTTTGTTAGTTGATTTTGCTATATACATAAATAATAGCTTATTTAAATAAATATAAAAATAAATGATGACGAAATTATTAGTAATAATATATAATCTTGTATGAGGTATTGTTCAACAATAGGTCGAAAAGTTAAGAGTTGAATGCACAATAAATAATGACTTTAGTTTGTTGTTAAATAATCAATTATGTATACAGAGTGTAACAAAATTCGTGTCCGACCCGTGAAGTGGTTATTAGGTATCGTGAGTAGGTTCTATTTATGTAAAAAAAAATAAAATATTATGCAAAAAAATGACTCATAAAAAAATTTTTTTTTTTCATTTTCAATTGTAAATGACGAAAATTTCATGGATAACTGAGGTAATGACCTCGTCTCCGACCTATCCGATAGGTAAAAACTATCGAGCGCTGACGCCCGCGCCTGTGTTGCAATATAATTGTTGTTATTTAGTCAATTTTTTTTTTTTGGGGTTAAAATTTTGCTTAAAATTTTATAATTTATTACAAAAATAGAACCTTAGTCGGTTCTATTTTTGTTGTTTCGATACCTAATAACCACTTCACGGGTCCGACACGAATTTTGTTACACCCTGTATACCTATAACGTGATATCTTCGTATACATAATTGTTGTAATATTTAATTATTTAGAGTTATTCAAAATTATAATTAAGTAAAAATTTTATGTACAAATTAATTGTAAAATATTATAAATGTACTCATTAACTTTTTTGACAACTGCGTCACTAAATAATTTAGTGGTAGTAAATGAGGTTTTATGTAAAGTCTTCTGGATATCACACACTAACCAAATATTCAATAGCCAAACAGCAATATTACATATTGCTTTATCGGATTTTAATGGTGAGTGAGCTACTGTAGATACAAACAAAATTGAATATCGTAGATCCCATGATCGGTGGTATATTTAACATACCGTGATTGCCCCACCCCTTAAATATATTTGTTACACTGTTCATTTAAGAATATTTTAGTCAAAAGTATAATTAAAATATGTAATTTTTTTCAATAACCCGATATTATGTTTATAACCACACACAAGACAGTAACCAAGACAGTAAACAAGACTAAAACCACATTAATGAAACGACAAAAATTTAGCTACTACGATGAATTTTATAACCGACAGGCATATAATAAAACAGATATAATATAAAGAATAGTGTGTGGTCCGGAGCCGAAAAACCAAAGACAAAACCTGAATGCTTAAACACACCTCCCTGTGTCTATTACCAAACAATAGAATGTATTTGTTCTATGCGACAGGACACGCGGTGCATTTGGACTCATTTAGCATAGTCGTATGGTAATATTGTTTATTGTTACTGTGACACAATAGACAATTACAATAGCTTCTGGCGCTGCTCAATCAGCTCATAATGGCCTCTGACCTATTTGCTACACACCTAGTCAAGTGACCTGATTATACACCTCACTATATGAGTATGAGCATCTAAGTTTATAGTTAATCATTTCGTTATTTTATAAATTTCTTTTGGCTTTCCTTACATAATTTTTATCAATAAATCTTTTAATTTTTCAAAGATAAGACAACTTAATTTGAAAAGGTTACATTTTTTATTGACAAAATTAAAAAAATATGATGATGGAATTAATCCATCCATCGCGAAACTGGTAAGTATGCACGAAAGAGATCGAATTGCAAAAACAGTAGTGTGTTATAATATTTTAAACGATTATATTTTCATTAATGTCATTATTCTAAGAATTTAATTAAAGAAATAGTCATCAATTAGTATAATTGTATAATAAATAACAATTCAATCGTGAGAAAATTAACAGAACCCGTATAGACGTAAAAATTGACAACATCTTAGCGCTTTAGCTAATTAGCTTGGATGTTCGCATCAGATAAGAGAATACTCTGAGAGAAAGCAACTGAAAGCTAGAACCGCAATGACCCGAGGTTGATACGATTGTAACCTAAAACTTCCTTGTATAAGACAATATATTGGTTGCATGATTAGTGATTACACACATACACATTGCAACGTCAATATTACGTAAAGTGTGCAATAGATATTATGACTTTTCTTTGCATGGAAAATCAAAGCATAAGTAAGTAAGTATAGATCCTGTATGAATATCTCTTTAAATTTGTACTTAATACTTTGTTAGACCATTTGAAATCACGGAACATTTTTTGCAGTACATCATTGAAGTATAATCATACATATATATATACATATATTATATTAAAAATAGCTGCTACTACTACTGTACTGTGCAAATCATGTGCGTAGAATGGTAGAAAAAACGTAATCGTTGAGTCAAATATTCTAATTATGAGGATAAATAGGTATTGAAATTAAATATTTATCATAATGATATGTGGACTTAATGCATTTATAAGAAAAGAGATCAAACTAGTCGTTATAATTCTTCATGCATATTAAGATAAGATCTTTTTAAGACGTCAGTATAAAATGCTTTTTTAAATTGCATGTATGACGATATTCATCGGGAAAGACCCAATAGCACACTTTTTTTTTGCACGCGCAAAACTTGATACAGTTCAACGTGCTAATTATTTACAGACTTTCACTTTGAATGATCAACGAACATGTTTAATATCTCAGTATTTTTCAGCACGATTTCATATTCTTTTCATATTTGTGACGTGAATTTTAGGGTTTTTTAAAAGACATGTACTATATTTAATTTTGTTGCGAAGTAAAAAAAACTTAGTCATATATCAGATATATGTAATGTTTCATCATATGTAACAGTTTTCTTACATTATAACATAATTTATGTAAATTTTAATTTAAATATAATTATTATTAAAACAATATAATTATTACGTAATATTGTCGTTGCCAAGACATGAAAAAAAACACCTGCTTTTTATATTATATAACTTTATTTAATGCTACATTTTATTCAATATTCTTATCCTTTATTTGCATACAATTATCGTTAACATTTAAAAGATTTTTACAATATATACAGGATGTAAAAAAAAACATACGGTGCTCATTAACGTGTTTTTAGATAAAAAATATTAATATATTACATTACTGTGACTTAAGTCCTACTTTTTTGCAAGATTGATCATCCTGTTGCTAACGATCAATAATTAATTATTGTAAATTATTTGTATTTTAAATAGTCTTAAGATTTTAAAAATCAATAACTATTGTTAAACTAATTGACTAAGTAATTAGGCGTATTGGCACTTCACAGAAATTACTAATTATATAATATATAATCACCTTATTATATATTTATATAATATAAATAATAAAGATAATTTAATATAATATAAATATATATTCATATAGGTATAATATTTTTATACGTATAAAAAATAAACGATAAATTATTAGGCAAAAGTTTAGTTTGGTATATAATATATTATTTGGTAGTTAAACTGCCTCGTTTATGTATTATTATAATGTAATACTACATACTGATTAGACCGTTAAATCCTCGGCGCTTGAACCGTCCCGGGAATGTGGCACTACACTCTCGCCTTTCGTCCTGCGCGTTATATTCTCCATAACAAATCATATCCGTCCCACCTTATTATGAGAATGCGTTCGATTCCTAGGCAGTTTGAATGTCATTGAAATGAATTAATATAAGAAATTAAGAAATAACTTCATAAGGAATACAGTAATAAATAGTACAATATTTACTTCAGCAATGAAATGTTTTAGTTAAATCCTTGTAACGACCGGGTCTAATTATTGTTATTATCAAACGAATACATACAAATACATTGAATGTTTACTGAACGTAAATTTACTATTTAATGTTTTGTTTAAATAGCGCCAACTCTCACGCGCCAGTTTCTCTATATCTTCGTTATCAACTCGTGTGGAGTGTTTAATGCACGTTCGTGGTTATGTATTTGCATTATATATTTTAAGGTTTTTTTTATATTAACAACTATATCTATATTTGATCAAATTCGGTTCAGCAATAAGTGTAAAATGCTAAAAAATATACATTTCATTGAATAAAGGTTTATGATTTTAAGTTGTTTTTTTTGTAAGTGAAAGACGTTGCGATATTACTTCTTTTTTTCTATGAAAGTTTATCTGTGGTTTGTTACAACGTATTCTCTGTATTTACATGTCATTAAGATCACTATTTAGATAAAACAATCACTACGTTCTCGTGCGATGTAAATTATTTTTATACATCATATTTTTGCAACCTCAAAACAACTTGATATCATTTTTCGTTTAAAGAAACTCAAATGCTTAAAACCGTTACACGATAATTGAAGACTATTTTATTTCAAATCCATTCGTAATTATTCTAATTAAATATTAATAAAGAAATATTACTTATGTTCCTATAAAATTCTAATATAAGTACCTATAATTTTTTTACTTATTAGCGCATACAAATAATTATCTAATTCGACATTTAGATTTCATTTGAATTACTTTAAGTTAATTTATTTATTTCTCAATCTGTAAACAAGCCGCGTGGCGATGCTGTGCGAAAAAGCGAGTCTTATGAATATTACTTACTAGTTTTCCCCCGCTTGTTAAGGGAGGGGGGGACGTGATATGTATCAGAAGATGTACATTTCTATACCTCTAACAACGTGTCTAGAAAACTTTATGACGATCAGTTGAGTAGTTAAGACGTAAGTGTAACAAACAAACAAACCCACAATCGCACTTAGAATATTAGTAGTAGTTTATAATATACAAATCTTATTTAATTTTCATAGTTCACAAAAACTAAATGATACGGAATCCTCTCAATACGAGTCTGAGTCGGGCTTAACGTATAATTTTTAATAATTAGCTTAACGCTAAGTATAAATACTAAACGTCAACGTGTTCGCAAGGTCAATGTCAATAGGATCGAGGTTTAATACACAGACTTATTCAATTTTAATACATGATATATTTTTTTTAATTTAAAATAGGTAAGCAGACAAATAGACCACCTTATGGTAAGTGGTCCACTTCCTATGGACACGTAAGAAATATTAAACATTCCTTCGTCAACGTATCGTCAACGCGTCACCCTAGGTAGATGATTTGAATGTTCAAACCAAAACACAAAACTAATTATTGCTGTTTGGTTGATTTAGTTATGAATCGGTTAATTTAAATTCGGTTAATTTCGGTTAATTCGGTAAATACGGTTGCAGATCCCTTTTTTTTTTTTTCGCTGGAAAAACGCATTACGCGTTTCCCCCACTTGAGGTGGGGGGGTATGTGGGGCTCGCCGGTGCTGAAGGCTCCGGAATACCCACTAAAAAACCAGCGTACCTGCATCGTCTCGGTGGAACGGCACGGGATCGCTTGCGCATACTACCGCGACACGGTTGCAGATCCCTATCAACGTCCACGTTAAATAAAAGTTACATGTTTTTGTCACTCGTACAATGGTTATGAAAGTATTGAGTGGGTAATTGTATAAATTATCTTTGACATGGCAATACCCTTTTATCGGTTGTTTACGGTTTTTAAATTGTTGTGAAACATAAAATTTATCAGAACGATTGACAGTTGCAATTAAAATGAATAATTTTTTCATGTGTGCGTGTTTGTATGATTTTTATTAAGGCTATAATTGCGTCTTCGCTATATTATTTAATAAGTAAGCAATTATATGTACTTTATGGGCCATCTGTGTATAATAATTATACACAGTAATTATCATGGATTATTTGTATGTAATAAAAAATTTAAAAAGCAAACAAATTAATTCAGCCTAAGATGTTAATAAGCTGAACAATAACTGGGGACTATTTAGATTTGAACCTAACACTAATGTGGGGTAAAGAAAAATATGGTCATCATTTTTTTTTGACACCTTTCGTTACTTGATTAGTACAACTAATATTATTCGTAATTAATGTAAATTATTAATCAGATTAATAGTAAGTGAGAATAAATTCATATTTCACTAAAATCACACGATAAATGTGTCAGTCACGACTCGACTGTGGCAAATTACACAAAACGAACTAACGAAGAATATGCATAGATCACATGTCGTCTAGTGTGGCGTGATCCAAGCTCACGACAACGATTCGAACATTATAGAAATTCACATATTATTATTACAAAAAGTAGAATATGTATATTTCTGGTAATTTTTTAAAATCCAAATCCACACATATTATAAATAAAAAAAGTCACTCTGTTACACTTTCGAAGTTAAAACTCTGAACTGAATTTGAAATAAAATTGTTTGAAGCATGCTTGAATCCCAAGGACCGATATCGTCTACTTTTTTTGTCCAATACCCGCCTAACCAACTAGTATAATATAATCGCTATATAAATGTACACTGGGCTAAGACGTTATTTGCATTTAGTTCTCTGAGGTGGATTACTTCCTAAGCAATACTCAAATACGTGTAGGTGGAAACTGAATACACCTACAGCTGTTTCCTCACGATTACTTCTCCGTCATGAACGAAATAAATTCAAAATGTAAACGTGTTCTAACTCTCGGCTGAAGTATAAAATAAATAACATGTATAATTTTAAAGTGTATAATTAATTAATTGTAATACTGTATAAAAATGTCATGTTTAAAAAATAATAAAGAATCATGGAAGTGTTCTTATTAATCTTTTTTTTTAAAAACCTATTAAATCTACCGCTTGATAATTTATTAAAATAAATTTGCAAGAAGCAGCCCGGTATTTCTTTTTAAGCTTCCGTTAGAATTTAATTAATTAATAGCTCTATTAAGCTAAATAAATAAGTTCTTTATAATTTACATAAAGTATCCATAAATTAATCGTAATTAATGAAGATTTCAATTTTTTTTTAGCTTTTAAATTAGTGGCGAATCGAACTAACATTTCATTTTCAAAATTAATTAATTTTAAAGTTTTAAAATTAACGATTTTGCAAAACCATTTATTTATTAAAAATTAATACGTTTCTTTTCAATCAGTGCCATTGAAGTAATAAAAAAAGTAACGATTTAAAAAAACAAAAAAAACAAACGTTAGTTTAAACGGCAGCGCATCGGCGATCGACGCGTTAATCGGAAACATTCACTAATCGCTCGACTATTACGGTAATAGCGTTGCAGCTTGCAGACTCCAAGCCGTCTCGGTAATACCGGCCAATGCCTTGCAAGTCTAGCCTTGAATCAAGAAAATAAGTAAAATAAGAGTACCACAAGGGCGTAGACCTCATGGTAATATAGTTTTTACAATATTCATTCTTGTGAATGTATGCAAAGCAATTATAGATAGATAATTCGTTTTTTATTACCTTCTCTCAACGTCATTAGCCAAACAACTGAAGTTTATTTTTTAATTTTCTAATACCGAAAATGTACGCAAAAATATTTTTATTATTAGTAGTTGTAACGTCAGCAAAATAATATTTCATTTCCTATTTTGTTACTTAATAATTAATTTTCAAATGGAAGACTTAAACAATTATAGTAGGTACGTATTTAACTTTTAATTTATTAATTTTATAGTTCGACATAACCCTCATTCCTTAACGATATTCAGTAACTTTTATTGTATAATATAGTACATAGTAAGTAGGTATCTGATGTTGAACGATATAATTATGTTTAAATCCGTTCGTTTTATAATAAATACTTTAAAAAAAATTGTTATTTTTGCATGTTTACATGTATTACCTATACATGTATTATTTATATTTACGTACTCGGTCAGTAAAAAAATCTCTTGCACCTAATATCTAAAAACGTATCTCAATGTCAAATGTGACTTGCGAGAATTAGTACTTTGACAAAAATAGTAAGAATTACGTTTGAATATTACAATTATTCATTTAAATGTTAATTTTATTTTTAATATAAAAATAACTTTACTTTTAATTGGTAATGTTAAATTGTGTTATCGAAGCAAGCGTGTAAATTGATTAAATATGTGTAATTGCGAATTTTTAATTGAATTATTACTAAATATTCGTGTGGGTACTTTTTAATGCGTGATTATAATCTTCACTTCATTTCAAATATTTCTCATTCATACAAATATTCACGTCACAAGTATAAAAACTATAGGTACATAAATATTAATTAACCAACGTTTAATAGGTAATTTAAATTTATTACTAACTGAACATCATATTGTAAAACCTTGAAAACTCGTTTCGAAGTCGAATCCGTACTTAGCTTTTGACAGTTTAAATTTTTGTGGAAATATTAAAAAATATTTAAATTAAGAACACGGGAAATAGTGTACACAATAACAATTAAAAAATATTGATACTTAATAAAAATAAATTAACGATTACATTAAAAAAAACTTACCGTAATAATGTTGTGCAAACTGAAAAAAAAATTGAATACGTCGATATCGTTTTCGTAATAGCGGAAAAAAGTTACGAAGTCCTATTTAAAAATTCCGTCACAAAATCTTCTCACTGACGCACTGTCACTTTTCAATAGGTGCACGGCCGGCTTTTTTTATTCTGTGGACATCACGCCACGTCGGTGCGGCTCCTGCACGTGGTGGCGTGTTAGCTTGTCGGTAGTTCGGTGCGGACTGGCGGCTAAAGTCTAACTAAACGCACGTTACCCGCTTCGGGTCGTCTGACTGCACTGCTCGATTGCGTCCCTACTAGATAGACACGATTCAGAATGCGTATTGTGCCTTCACAGTTCACATCTACTGGCCCCTATCATCAAAAGGACCCTAAATGTATGGCATTCTTTTCGACATACGAAATGTGCAAAATATAACAAAGAGACATGACCGTATCGCATTTTTTTGTCCATTCTAACATATAAAGATAAAAATCCTTTTAGTCGGTAATAGAATGTTAAGCATTTCTTTTATTGCTAAGGATATCTCTATAGTTTTTTTTATAATTTTTAAATTTTCAACGTGGAAGTTCCAAAAACTTATTTTACCCACATGATACAATTACATAAATTAGCAAATCGCGTCATGAGAAATATGAAAGTAACTCGTTCTGGTTTTAAGTAGGATATCTACGAAAACCAGTTACCGCCCCTGAACACTGTGGTCTGTTGTGACCCCAAAAGGTGTACAGATACAACTAACTGAGAACACTGTGTCTCTAACTGAAATACCGGTCCAGACACGGCGGATCAGCATCGTACGACAATCGCACCACCTGAGCTATTCGTATTATTATCTGTTTTTTTTTCTCTCTCAATAATTCAATTCTCAGCAGTTACGGCTTGCGTGACTTGAACAGATTTTCAATAAATATTATTATTCTCGCATTCGTTTCTGCTATCATTGTGTAATAATATGTTTTGTGTATTTATATATAAGATAAAGAATTAATTATTTAATATTTATCTTCTGTATATGTATGTAACGTGTGCTTGACAACAGTGACATTTTCGATTATGTAGTTTTTAACCGACTTCAAAAAAAGGAGGAGGTTATCAATTCGTCTGTATGTTTTTTTTCTGTTATACAATGTTAACAAAATTTAAAACATAAAATCTATTCATTAACAGTTAATAAAAACTAAGATTAATGTAGGTAATAGCCTCAGACATATTTTATAATTTGAGTTAACGCCATAAAAATGCGAAACGTAATAAATTATATTTAATAAGAATATAATAGTTACACGATTTACTTCATTTATGCGTAACTAAAAACACACAAAAGTTTTGAAATAGTGTGAATAGTGTTTGCAATAGCAAATGCGTTTGTTCCAATTTTTGAATAAACCAAATAGATCCTCTACTAAGTAATTTATTATTTTAGACTTTTAATGAAAATTCTCGAACGCATAATGCATTATTAATTTAAAATATCAAGCAAATATCTAATAAATAATCGGTGAACTCAGAACAAGACAGTTGGAAGTTTATTTTTGTATGTTGACAACCAAGCACGTCCGTCATACAAACTGTGTACCTTCAAATTTAATCGGTGCCTGTACTGTATCTGATGTATCACCGACCTTGACCAACTCAGATATTGTAAATAAATAAGGTTTGCCTTGATTTTTTTTGTTATTTTTATATACATATGCTTAATTAAATATCAACATAAGCTACTTAGCAGAATACCTTGGAAAGGTTCAGGTCGATTCCTGCTGAGCTTAAACTTTTTGTTTGACATTTTTTAATTCCTTATTTAAATTGCGTTTAATCATTACTTTTGTTTAAATAATTAAATAAAGTAACTGCCTTCTGCTTTTGGGATCGTGGTTATAATAAATCCGGCTCGTATTCTACAACAATTGCCTAGATAACTCAGATTTGATGAAATTTACGGCCGGATTAACTTAAATATTATTGAGTATTATTTTGGTTATATGTTCCAGCAATCATAAAGTTGGTTGAGGTAGTTAATGAGCTCGATTGTGGCATACGCTTACTAAAATTTCGGCTCATACACTTGAGACGAGGTGTCTCCGTCTGATAAACTCAAATATCAGATAATAATCAACACATTTTCACGCGAAGCCGCTAATTTTTATTTATTATTATATCCATACATGTTCATGAATGTCATATTTGTGTAAAATCCGACCAAGGTGTTAAAAAGTGATGACCTTGAACAAGGATAAAACGGATAAATACTTGACGCAAAAAAAAAACAAATTATGCATTGGACTAAAAAAATCCGCCATTTTAACATGTTCTGGAAATAAAATAAATCATTGTCATTAAATTTGATCGAAATTGACTCTGAAATGTTAAATGAGATAGAAAGTGAAATAACAATGCTGAAAGTAAATAGAGACTTCCAACTATTATATATAAGTAGCAAAACGCTAATACGATCAAGAAACTAAGTACTCATAGTACATGACACCTCATGAACTAATTACTTTTAATGAATGTCACTGGAGGAAAGTTAACATAACCTGAGTAATCGCGTAAGATACAATGAGTGCTTGAACAGTGTCGTCGTACGATAACGAAGACAATTGCCGCATTTGCAAGATAATGGAAGTGGATGGAAACGGTTAATCTATTAGATGCTCTGTTACCGTAGAAAATGCCGGCCTAGTTCACTAATTGAGAATATATGGACAAAAGATCCGCTAATTGGAGTTTTAATGTCTATATACAAAATGCATTTGTTTAATTTGGTTCGGCTTATAATGTGAGATGAGTAATATACAAGCGAAGATATTACTGAACTAAAATCGTGATAAATAATAATGATGAGACTAATCGACTAACGAATTATATTTCTTGTAGATTTTTAGGTGTTAATTTACTAAATGAAAATTTTGAATCAAAAACGAACTACGCTCAACTTAAATCGACTACTAGATGTTTAGGATTTTAACATACAGTCTATCTAGAAGAGTTAAGAAGAAAGTTAGCAGTTACTATTTTCGACTAGATAAATTGTTTAAGTTTAATTTAATTTTAATGAAAATGTGTTTTAATGATAACAAAAAATAAAACAAAATGCATTTCGATCATAATAGTTTTTAATTATATTAATAGTTTTTTTTTTCAAATACTATTTGGTTTGTTTTTGTTATATTTATTTAAATTCATATTGAACAGATTCCAATGAGACTATGAATTTTATTAGAAAAAATATAAATGTTATGTATCGAATGAAATACTTCGCTTGCATACATTAGATAACAATATAATATATGTACATATAATACGGTTGTTGTTGACCTACACTTGACCGGAAATTTTCGTTAATTTCAAATTTAATAGTATTTTTTTATAGCAATGTTATTCGTTGAAGAATTGACCTAAGTGTACCATATGTGTACCTATAATGTTGCTTACAAGAAAATCAATAAAATCAAAGGCCAGCCGGCAATTATATTAATTTTATTTGATGTTATAAAGTTCATATAAGCTAACCAACTGGTATCAATGCGTACCCAACTATACTTATCCGGTTTCATAACCATTAAATAGAAAATATCGTCAATAAACAGAATATAATTACTATTGCGAAGCGAAAATAATAAACGTCTGTTTTACTCTTGCAACGGCAATGGTAGTTACTAGTATCGAGATCTTGAGATTGTGTTACGGGAGATTTCGAAAATTATTTATAGTATTGGTAAAGTAATTACCAGTTGTCAATACAAACGTTTAAGCAAGAAGTCCCTAAACAAAAGCAATTGGTAAAAACAGCTTACCAATTGTTTTACTACTTGATTGTATCTTCTGTAGCATCAAATTTACTAATGTGACTAACTTCACTGCTATGGTCTGTACTACTATGTTCCTGTATCACTACATACTAAAACAAAAACCTTCGCCTCATCAATCTTTCTGGGTGGATGCGATAAACTCAAAACCGAATAAAATGTAAATGTTTCCCAAGGAAGTGTGTGTTGTGAAGTGAAGAAAAGTGGTACTTGAGGTCATGATCAAATCTATGACTTTCCTATATGAATGTTTAATGAGTAAATAACCTTTTACTATTTAACAGAATAGATGAGGCCTACTATTAACAAAGTATTTTATTTTCATCTCTAATTAAGAAGATAACAAGTGGGACAAAGAGAGGTCGTGATCACACTTATGGCTTTCACATTACTAACAATATACAATAAGTAAATTATTGATGCTTAATTGCAGGCAATGATTCTATATTTTGAATGAAGTTTGAGTTACGACCCTTGTGTCTGTAATAACACCTCATACTTTACCAATATTTATGGGTAGAAGACTACTTATCACCAAGTCAACCAATTGCTCGTCTGACGTCCTACTGCAATAAAAAACAGGTTTTACTACAAACAATTATCACCCGCCATATTGGATTCCTAGTGACGTCACATAGCAGCACGCTTCTAATAATAATAATAAAATATGATCATAGTTGAAAATAATAAACAAATACTTACAAATATTAGATTACTTAATTGACTTTCCTTAATTTACCTTTCTTTGATGTAGTTACATTTACATAATTTTATATGAATACTAACAAAATCTACAGTTGCACCGCCATATAATTCAGTTCACAGCGAAAACCCTGCAAATTTGCCTCACAACGTCTAATGAATTACACGTAAAATATTGAAATTATTAAAATGGCTGGTAATTCGTAAATTTCCATATTAACTCAAGAACAAGCTATAAACGCCCTCCTCGTCTCATTTGTATTATTTACAATATATTTGCGATAACATCCAATGCATTGAGTGAGGTTATAAAGTACACAACGTCACGCTAGCTATCTTTGCTTAAAATATATATTTTTTAATAAACAGTGACAAAGCATGTTACCGGTAAATTGTACACCTCGTCTCTATTACAAGCGTCAGCAGTAAGGGAAATGAACCATTTTTGTGCTCGTGTTCAACTCAAGGATGTATCTCAAATTTTACCTTGATAAACGGTTAAAATTACGCTGACATTCAAAAGGACGTCGTTACGTTACATAAGTGTGAACGTGCATGCGATCAGAACTACATTTTAGTATCAAAACTGAATCATCAAAGTTACATTCTGAATTCTTTTACTTTTAGCTAATGCATTCTTCCTAAGAAAATATATTATACCCTATTTGCGAACTTTAATTTAATTATGACCCCTTACATTTTTATGTATTATTGAATTATCGCATTTATTGTTAACGAATCAAGACCTAAAATCCAATGTATATATATAACAGCAATAAATTATCTTCTCCCTTAAAGTTGTACCCAATCAACTGTAAATGCGTTAATAAAATAAGTAATTCTCTTCTATCTGTATTGCCTTTAACTGTCTGCATTCTCTAATGTATCCCCTTTAATAATAATAATAAAACCTACCAGTTTAATTAATTTTCAGAGTGGTTTCATATTTTCTAAGACAAGTACATAATTAACAGTTCGTCAATGCCCCAATGTTGGGCAAGCCAAGCCAAGTTTTAGGTTATTCTACCAACCTGCATTAATTTTACCTTGCAATGTTTCTGTCGTTGCGAACATAAGATGGAATATAAAGTTGGATTTACCATGTCTAACTAAAAATATATTTCTTCATTGATAACTCCAAGCTTTTAAGAACACACAAAAGGATTCTTAATTTTCTAATAGCACTTCTGGTCTGTTCTGATCTTTCATCCAACCTCGTGACAAACTCGATTGCCCTTAACACACATATCGGAGAATACTTGACCCATCAGTTCTTCAAGGTTATTTGATGTCTCAAGACTGACAATTTATATTTCTTTTCTATACATTCTTCTCCACAAATTATATAAACTTATTTATTAATAAAGATATCAGTTTGGATAAAATGATTCCGAAATCTTATACTGATTCATTAATCCTCATTTTAGTATAAATCTATCAACAAATATTTAAAAAAAGGGACAGTATCAAATCAAAGGTTTTCCTTAAATAAAACAGTCTATTATCTGGTCTCAAGAGCCGTTACGGCCACACCGGCCGCAAAGCCATGTAAATTGTTCGTACCGTATCAAAGCTAGACAAGATATACTGCCGCTGTAAGCCGCAAGAGGCGAACCTAGTTGCAATTATTACCTGACTTGTTTTAAACCTTTGAAAGGTTCTTGTATCAAACGAAACAATCATGTATAAAACATACTACAAAAATAGTTGTTTAATACATCGTTTAATTGTAAAAAAAAATCATTCAGATGCGTTTTTAATTTTAGATTTGATAATAGACTTCAAGTAGGAAATGCGTAATTAATTACTCTATCATATTTTATTCAGATTCAGGTTTCAACTGTCATATCTCTTATTTATTTTGCCTTAAATCGTAAATTATATTTTGCCCCTGGATCCGTTGGACTGAATGACCAAGAGAAGTCAATTGAAAATCAACATTCGGAATGACTGTGTATGATCTTGAAAGGCTAATGGCTTTTTTTTTTGACAATTGCACCAAATTTGTATCACCGTTCAAGTGTTAAGTGGTCACCGATATGGTGGGTTTTAAATGTCTACATTAAATACATATACAGAGTGTAACAAAATTCGTGTCCGACCCGTGAAGTGGTTATTAGGTATCCTTAGTCGATTCTATTTATGTAATAAATTTTAAAATTTTAAGCAAAATTTTACCCCGAAAAAAAATTAATTTGACTAAATAACGACAATTATATTGCCACACAGGCGCGGGCGTCAGCGCTCGATAGCTCTTACCTATCGGGTAAGTCGGAGACGAGGTCAAGAACTCAGTTCTCCATGAAATTTCCTCATTTACAATTGAAAATGAAAAAAAATAAAATTATTTTGAGTAATTTTTTTGCATAATATTTTTTTTTTTTACATAAATAGAACCGACTCACGATACCTAATAACCACTTCACGGGTCGGACACGAATTTTGTTACACTCTGTATACTGTCAAAAAGACGACCAATCAAAATGTATGAGACCTCTTGTCAAATCCTTGTGTTTCTGCTATTGATAGTTTAATTGGGGTTGTAATGTTACCGACAGCTATGAATGCCTTGGTATGGAATGGGGACAATTGAAATTCTGCGAAATTATATAATAATAACAATAATAATTTGCCTTCATGCAATTTACAGTTCACTCACGTAAAATTTATAATTACTTTATTTCAAACAAACGTGTGTAAAGTAACTTCAAATACATTCTAAAATATTTATAGAGGTACACTACTCTAGGTAGGTACTCTTGACGTCTGTAGGAGGATTATTTTCATTTTATGTATTTTTTTTAATTCAATACTTTATTATATCTAACGAGCCAAGGCCTGAGTATCGCTTAGATATATCCCAGCACACCCATGAAAGGAAAAATATTTTAGACTTATATATGTATATCTAAATTACAATACACAGAAAACCGCGATATATCTTGGGTTATATACTTTTATAATGTGTATATATGTATATATGAATCAAAAGTAAAAATCATTATTATCCTTAATAATATTATAAATACGAAGGTGAGTTTGTTTGTAACGCTTTCACGCCTTCTACACAACTGAGTATCTTGAAAATATGCTGCTAACAGAAAAGGATATGTCCTTTTGCATTGGATACACCTGCCTGCACCCTTAAAACGCGGGCGAAGCCACGGGCAGAAATGAAGTCGATAATAACGCCATGTTTGATACTTAGACTAACATTCACATTAATTATTAAACTATTTTCACAAGTCGGAGTATAACCATTTATATGCATTATTGATGAATCGACAAGTTCAGTTCAGACAAGTTTCACTAGAATAAGTGAAAGGCACAAAGGGCATTTACTTCGAAGATTAATTAATACCAGTTGTATTCATTATTTTTGCTTCGTTCCACGGAGAAAGTATTTTTGTAATAGTTTTAGATACATAATGTTTTTTTTTATTGCTAGGAAGGCAAATGAGTAAATGATACGGCACGTTTCGTCACAAATGTCGTTTCATTAGCGACATATACCTATCGGCTCTGAAAAATATAAAAAATATTTCTTTTATGATATTTGGCTATAATACGTGTCAGTGCAGATATAAGCCAGTGCAGGCAATACGCAATGGTCTAAGTCATTAACCATTTAATTACACAAGTTGACTTGGTCTGTACACCGATGTTATTTTTTATTATCTCTACATTGCCAGACTTAGGAAATCTACACATCTAAAATAACTTAATTTATAATTTTAATTGCATCGCAATATATTATTTTATTTTTGCAATTAAAATTAATATTTATGTAACAAACAACTTGGACAGCAATGATATAATAATGTAATATATGTGAAATTCAAAAATTGCTAAATTTTCTTATCTATCTAAAAATTAATACGAAATAAATTTTAAACGTCTAATTAGATAGGTGGTCGTAAAAGTATATAGATATATAGCTTGCAGTTTGCAGTCTTTTTTTCGTTTATAGTACTGTACACATGTAGTAAATCCAGAATAAACCTGTTTGGGCTAGTTACTACGTGTCTCGAACTCTCGCATAAGTAACCTAAGTACCTATAGCGAGGAGGATGGTGACTATGAAAGGTTTGAAGTTGAAGAAATTATTGATTAAAAAGTTTGAAGTGTATGTTTATTTGTCTGCTGACGTTGCACTCCTACAAACGCAAAAACGTCTTGGAACTGATTTGGCTGTACGAAGTCCTTTCCATGTATATATCCTGCGCCGACTCCGAACATGATTAAAGAAAAATACATATGTATATATAATTATTATATTTTTATATTAGATCTTATCTATTATTTATCATTTAATAATAATTTTAAAACAAAAAAACAACGCCATTCATTTGCCGATATTCTCATTTAAAATTATGCGTAGATCATTTGATTTTCAAGTACACCGGTAACTAGCATACCTAATGTAGGCTGCATGGTTTCCTAAAGTGCCAGTTCGCCCACAGCAGCTACAATAATTTACAGCCTGCTTTTGTAAGTTATAGGATTCTTGTGAATTGTTCTCGCATCAGGTTCGACGGACGAGGTGAGTTAGGGTCTTTACGCGAAGTAAATTACATATATATAAATAATTCTGTAATGATATCTAAGTAAAATTCATACACCTAAAAGGTAGGTAGGTATTTAGTTAGAGATTTGTAGTTTGCGGTTCGAATATGACACTTTATCTATTGTAGGTCCAGTTTAATACTAAATTGAAATCATTGATAAATAAATATTGCCTTTTGTTGCGTACTAATTTTCGCCAGCATATAAAAGTAAACGTAAAAGAAATATGACCTTACTTGGGGTACAAGCTTGCTTTCTTATCAAAATCGGTTCAAAGGCTTAGCCGTTATTCGTATTAATAATTTTAGTATAGATGTAAGTTTAATAACACACTAATTATTATAGTATATATCTAAAAACTTTAGGAAACCAGTCGATAGCGCTGTAATATAGGATGTGCCACAGCTTAACAAAGCATTGCTTAGGAAATAGCAAGTTAAATCTCAAACACCCTCGCAATACTTTGATATTTTATATTATATAAGAGGGGGGCAAACGAGCAAGAGGATCACCTGATGGAAAGCGAATACCACTGGCCATGGAGATCTGCAGTATCCGAGGACTTGCTGGTGCGTTGCCGGCCTTTGATAATATGATTTTCATTGTGTATGTATACACAATAATATATATGGATATTAAATGAAGGCAGACAAATCAACCTGATGATAAACCTTTGCCTATGTACATTTGCACTGCAGGATATATAAACGAATTTAAGTACCGTAAATGCGCGGCGCATTCTACCAATCTAAGATTCTTATATCGCTTGTTCTTGTAATAATACTCACTGGATCACCCACGTTCAACTCAGAGCACATATATTCTAAGTATTGCTGTTTGGTGAACACTGCTGTGTTTCGACTTGAAAGTGACAGAATACTGATATTTGGATAAAATAATAATTATGTAATTCATATGTGGTTCATCACCCCAAACGGGTGAAATGGACATAAATCAGAAAGAATATTAAGATAAAGCATACTCGTACAAATATTCGTAGCAATTAATTTTCTGGATTAACAAGTATTTTATATATTTATTTAAATTCAAGTACGAAATTATATTATGCTGTTTTAATTAAAGAAGACTGCTTTTTGCGTTTAATTATGCGACTTACATTAATTTTATAGATTAAAACGAGTCGAACAACTTTTCATCACTTCTTATTTTATATGTTATTTAAAGTAATTCAAGTAAATATACAGAATATCAGATAATATCATCGTTAACTGTAAAAAAAGTTGCGCTCCGCCCCTCCTATTTAGCAGATTAAGATGTTTGGAGAAAGATATAAATTGAGAATATAAATCTTCATGAACCGTTGATTGTATTCAGATGAATTTATTCGTTAGGTTTTTTTAAAGTGCGAATACGACCTTATAAGTTACTAGCTACCGTCTCAAATTCGTACAAGTAAAATACATACAAAAGCACTTCTCCTAGTTCCCTCCCTAAATTACCATTATCTTTTTCTTCAAAGATGCATACGTTATATAACTGTTTCTAATTTCAGATTTCTAAACTTGGTGGTAGAGCTTTGTGCAAGCTCGTCTGGGCAGGTACCGCCCACTCATCAGATATTCTACCGCAAAACAGCAGTACTTGGTCATGTTGTGTTCCGGTTTGAAGGGTGAGTGAGCCAGTGTAATTACAGGCACAAGGGACATAACATCGTAGTTCCCAAGGTTGGTGGCACATTTTTGATGTAAGTGATGGATAACATCTCTTACAATGCCAATGTCTATGGGTGTTGGTGACAACTTATCATCAGGTAGCCCATACGCTCATCCGCCTACCTATGCTATAAAAAGAAAAAAGTAATTTGACTGCGCGTTGATAGTCAGTCACGACAAATATTGGTACTGTAAAAAATATTAACGATCCGTCACGTCGTCAATGCGCCACCAAGCTTGGGCTTATGTCTCCGATGTGCGTAGTTACAATGGTTCCCTCACTCGCCTTTCAAACCGAAACACAACAAAGTATTGCTGTTTGGCGGTACAATTTTTGATGAGTAAGAGGTGCCTAGTCAGACAAGCTTGCACCAAGCTTTATCATCAAATGAGTTTATAATAAGCATATATAAATAAGTATAGGAAATACTACTAAGTTTTTGTTACGCACCAATATTAACACATGCCATAGACATTGAAAAGAAGTGTTGCCGGCGTCGTTCCTGACGTCACATAAATTATGTCAGAGAAACCTTATTTACTGTTAATATGTTTTTCTACAATATACTACTTTTGATTGTAAATGTATCACATATAAAATCAAAGTATCACATATATATGTATTATCATATGTACGCATTTATGTATTTATGAGTACATTTATTTATTAACCGACTTCAAAAAAAGGAGGAGGTTATCAATTCGTCTGTATGTTTTTTTTTTTTGGTGTTGTTACCTCATAACTTTCGACTGGGTGAATCGATTTTGATGTTTTTTTTTATTTGAAAGGGGTTGCTCCCCCATTGGTCCCATTTTTTTTTAGTCCAGTTTTGACACAGGCATCCATGACAAAACCATATAAGTCGTAAATTTGCATAAATATGTGCGCGACAAATGGACGAATAACTCGATATCTATTCAACCGATTTCGATTTTTATTGGAAAGAGTAGACTTCAAGGCTTGTTTGATGACAGTTTGGTTAGATTCTGATTATAGGATCCATGACAAAGTAACGGAAATCTTCAATTCTTAGTAGCAAATTAACGATACACGGCCGAATCTTTTATAGGAATCGTATAAGTACTCTTATATACATGTTATATTTATGTTTATTTATATATTGATTACTAGTGCTTTTCCCGCGGTTACACCCGCGTAGTTCCCGTTCCCGTGGGAATATGGGGCCTATATGAAAAATATAGCCTATATTACTCCCTGATAATGTAGCTTTCCATTGGTGAAATAATTTTTTAAATCGGCTTAGTGGCCTAAACCACTGTGAAAGCGTCACAAACAAACTTACTTTCGCATTTATAATATTAGTTAGGACATTCCGTCATATTTTATGGTGAAGAATGGTATAACACAACATCTATAAACATACAGTTTATTTAATTATTACTAGAAATAACTATTTGATTAGGTATGTTATGGCTGCCCAACTAAATTACCCCACCAACTAAATCTATTTAATCAAAACATGTTAATTTATATTCGAACATTTAACCATATTAACTAATATTTATTAATTAAGTACCAAAATGCATTTTTCTTTTCGTTTCACTGTTTTAGATTAATATATTTAAATAATAATATAAATGGCGCTGTCTCATATGAGCTGCACGTTTAGTAGGTCTACCCATATTCTACAAATTAGTGAGTGCACTGTGTGAGTGTGAGTGTTTTTAAAATATTCCCGTATTATTATTGCTCGGTATATTATAGTGTTTCCTTAGCTGACATCGACTCCAAAAGTAACCATAATTGTAAATAAATTATCAACCACACAACACATTCGTACCTACATATTGATGAGTAGAAAATAGTAAGTTAATTATGAAATTATAGAAGAATACGCAATTATTTGTTTTACTTTTTAGTGCATATTAATTTGTTTTTCCTATGAAGTCGGTATTTGTTTTGTTAAATTTTTTATTTATTTTCTCTTAAATGTTTAGCTACACGCGTTCTACCTGGGGTTGTTGTCAGAAAATAACACAATTAAGCCCTTAATATATGATACCTATTACAAAAATATTTTTTACCGCTTATTTCGCGTATTAGTGTCTTATCTTGATTAACAGTCATCTGACTTAATTGACTATTCTATTACATAACTGCTATTACATAATCTACACATTTTTTAATATGAAATGTACTTTATGAGTTATGAATATATATTAAAAGCATTAAAGACGTAACCGAGCACCAAACTTTCGCCGTTATAATATTAATAACTATCCGACTGTCTCGTTGGCTAGGATTCAGGTAAAACCCAGGTCGGGCCAGTAAACGTAATTGCGGTTTTCTGTTGAAAACTCTCAATAGCAGTTCAGACTTCAGTCTGAAATATTGATATATATACACTCCCTTTGTCTCGGAAAGCACATAAAGTCTCTCACTGCGCCTGAACTCTTAATGAATATTCGGATTAGCCGTCCCATGGATTATGAGAGTGTGACTTTGTTACGCATACGCCTGTGCACTCTGTACTGCGTGATTGGCTAGTTTTCTATTTCAATAGATTCGCTTATTAAGAAGAGATCGTCATCATCATCATTAATAACTAATTTAAAGAGCCTCACTCAGCGTCTCACTTAAAAAAATCGTTTTAGATCCGAAGCTACATTCAAGACACCGGGAACGTGACAAACACCCGTACAGAATTAATCTCGTTAACGGAAATGCGAATTGATGCTTCAATGAGCCAATGATTGCACATTTTATTTAAAATATATTTAAGATTATGTTTAACATTTATACTTTATTCAGGTGGGCTCATTATAAGCCCTTTAGAATCGCATTATACAAAATGATATTAAATGTAAAGTCACCAATTCAACAAATGATACAAAATTTACATAGGTATTTATTTACATTACATATTCTTAATTCAAATGGATGGAACAATTCAGTCCTCAACCAAAACCAATAATAGTTTTATACAGAGTGTAAGAAAACTCGTGTCCGACCCGTGAAGTGGTTAGTAGCGTATCGTGAGTCGGTTCTATTTATGTAATCATTTATAAAATTGTAAGCACAATTTTTCCCCAAATAAAATTTAATTGAACTAAATAACGACAATTACATTGCAACACAGGCGCGGGCTTCAGCGCTCGATAGCTCTTACCTATTGGGTAGCTTGGACATGAGGTCATGAATTGTCCATGAAATTTTCGTCATTTACAATTGAAAATAACAATTAATATTTTTTTTATATAATATATTTTATATGTAGTTTTTTTTTTGCATAATATATATTTTCTTTTACATAAATAGAACCGACTCACGATACCTAATAACCACTTCACGGGTCGGACACTTATTTTGTTACCTGTATAGTGTATATGTACTCAATATAAATGCAATTAAAACCAGTTGTCCATAAAAGAAACGGTTGATCAATGTATTACAATACAATTCTTGATAATGTGAGCTAGTAATTCGCTAGCAGCCCTACGAGGACGTCACAACTCACACCCACGGTCACTACGTGTAGGTATCGTATTTGTTGTCGCCGACATCCGTTGATTTACTACTTGCATCCTATACGATTTCCCTTTACGGAATCCCTCCAGCATTTTTAATTGTATTAAGCAACTATTACCTGACAAATTTAAGACGGAAGCTCATGTCGTGAGAAATAAATAATAGTTATAAAAACAGGTAAGGGATTTAGTTGTATGTAATTTATAGCTATCTCTTTCTAATACCAATATCTTCTTGTATACGGATTGCATTGCATAGCTATAATAAACACACCAATATTTTATTTTAAACTAGTTTTTCGCGTTTTAGGTAATAGGGATAATTGGTAGGTATTAAAAATTTGTATCTATATGTCGTTCCTTAGTGTTCTATTTAAATTAATTAAATTTCATCATAAGCGGTTTAGTGGTTTACCCGTGTTAGTACTAAAACGTATTTACTTTTGTATTTATAACATACAATATATTATATAAATCAATCCTAACTAATATGATAAAAGCGAATGTCAGTTTGTTTGTTTGTTGCGCTATCACGCTTAAACTCTTAAACCGATTTTAAAAATTCTTTCACCAATCGATAGCTACATTATCAGAGAGTAAAATAGGTTATATTTTGTCCCCGTATTTCCACGGGAGCGGGAACTACACGGGTAAAACCGCGGGCAAAACCCAAGGACTTTAGATATGTATAATGGGTTATAATGAGTTCAATACTAGTTAACATTTATAATAATAAAAGCAATAATAATGTTATTATATTTCAATTCTATGAATGCAAAACAGTGTTAATGCATATTAATAGCTAATCCTAGCTACTTAATATTGTAGTGGAGAAGTGTGCGCAACACAGGTGCACTCTCTGTTCCCTCAATCTCACCTGATAGGTTCGTATTTCAAGATGACCGGCGAACTATCATGCCTAGGCGCTTGACGTGTATTTCTACGAGTGACGTATGAGACATGAAAATGTAACCACTGTCAACTTCCTAACTACATGCTGCTATTGAGGATTTCTTAACGGAAAATTGTCAATAACTTTTATGCATCTGACCCGTGAACTCAGAATTTATCAGGATTTGCAGCAATACCAACTAGCAGTTATTAACAGGAAGTAGTTATTATAAATAACTATTAATTCAAGCAAATGGCCCTTTTATTCAATTTTTGTAAGACCATGCGAGTATTATAAATGTAATACCATATTATATATATTATCGTTTAAGTAGATAACATAATGGCTCTTTAAAATATGCAAATATAAGTAAGCATTGTTACTAACCTGAGATTATGTTAACATTTTATTACTAGCCGTGACCCGTGGTTCCTGTCGTATTACGTTTTAATTAAACAGAATATAAACGGTTCAATGGTTAGGATAAATGAAAATTAAGTGATGATCACGGGTTCAAATCCGGGTAAATATCATTGAGTTTTCATGTCGGATATTATACTTTATCACGTGCTTAGCAATGGAAATTAAAGTGAGAAAAATTGCATGTATTGGATAAACATTCAAAATCAATTGGTAGGAAGCAAGCTTGTACCCCAAAAACTTTTATTTAACTAATACGCGCCCCTCTCCTTCTAAAATGCGGGTGAAGCCGCTCTATAACGTTAGTTAATACATACATATGTAAAGTCAAAACGTCTTTTAGTTGACCTGCAGCCAAGTTGGAGAGAGGGCGGTTCGATTGTCTATCCATATTTGGTTTTGGTGTACCGTTTCGCTATTATTCAGTTTCACTTGAATTGAACATTAGAAAGTTGAGAAGCTACTCGATCGTGTATCGAGGCACCTTATTAAATATATCCTTTTAAAACACACATTGTTCATATTCATGGCTAATATTGTTTCTATTAATAGATGAGCTAACTCGAAAAGGTCGTTCTTGGTGGTAAGTTGTGCAAGCCCAGTGGTATCTAACCATTCACCACGAAACAGCAATATGAGTCAAATTTTAATTTACAAAGTAAAAATATGTTTATATCGCTCATCTAATGATTTAATCAGTATCGAACCAAGCGATCTATCACGTGTAATAACATCTTACCACACGCGTCATGTCTATACACCGTTGTGACGTCACAAACAGGATAGCCACAATGACAAATTAAAAGCCACACAGGGTTCTCGAGTTTCAACGCTTTTCAGTGACCACGTTACATAATTTGAAACTTATGAACACCGGTGACAACATAAAATAAGTTATTAATATTTCAGGCATTTATCCAAAAATATCTGACAGTTTATAAATTAAAAAAAAATCAACGAAATATTGATGAACGTCACACATTATTCATTTACTTAAGAAACCGTTATGTCTTAAATTATAAACATCAATTTGTTATTTAACAGACATTTTTCATTTAAATAAGAAACCGGACATTCGTTTCGTACGATTATACATTCATTTGTATCACCAGATAATTTAACGTTATATATCTCGAATGGTAAGTGGTGACCATTCAACAGTCAATTCCGATAGCTTCTACTGATGTATAATAGAATAAAATATTATTTATTTTTTTAGTTTTAATCAATCGTAATTTATCCGAGTTTTGTGATTAGTGAGCTAGAAGTTAACCATTTGCTTTAAAGATTTCAATTGTTAAAAAAAAAAGATCATTGTCACTAAAATAATAATTGTCTGTAATAATATTAAACCTCATTGGTTCAGAAGGCTACAGGGGGTGTAACCTACTAATCTATAACGATTAGAATAAATTAGATACCGATTCAATTACAATCAAACTTTGACTATATTTTTTTTTAATAGGTAATAATCTTTAATAGGTAATCGTTTGACCGTTATCTTGCCTGATGGTAAGCAACGACACGGTCTAGGGTGTAGCACGCTTGCCTAGAAGAAACCTGTTTACTCTGGATTTGAAGACACCAACGTTGTTCCTGTCGGGAAATACAGACTCCGGCAAAGTATTCCACAGTTTTGCGGTGCGAATGAGGAAGGTGGATTCGAAGCGCTTCGTACGTAGGCGGGGTATTTCTACGGTGTACCTATGGCACTAGTTCGCGCTTAATTAAGATCTTTATTCGGATCGGAACCGAATCGATTTGATGTTAACATAATATATCGTTATGTCAAAATCAAACTGAATAAACGATTATATAGTATATAAATAATAATGATCGATAATTAAATTAAAATACAGGAAAACGGATAAAGGGTAACGATCACACTTCGATTCGATTGCGATGAAGTGACAATTTGTTAGTAGAATTCGCCCCCCAGGCGTTTGACATTGATAACGCATTATCAACCGTGTGAGTTACGATGTCACGTCTATTGTGTTCACTCGAGTAAGTGGCTTGTGGCATGTCACCGCCTGTGTACTCACGAGAATGTGGTTCCACCAAACCTAATCGCTTGTGTTAAGCTCTGGACAGCAAACATTTAAATATAGACCATTTATAAGACTTTTTAAACAAATAAATGTCACGCATGATAATTAAAAAAATGAATGAAAAATTTAAGTAACAGTAAATGTCCCACTGCTGGGCTAAGGCCTCTCCATTTTAGTGACAAGGTTTAGAACTCACCACACCTCTCCAATTCGGATTGGTGGATACACGTTTAAAATATTATTGCTCACGATGCTTTTATGAGCACGAGATAAATTATAAACAAAAACTAAGCACTCGGTATCATCGCTTAAGATTGTCGTCTCTCCGGCTCGGCACATCTCTTCATAGTTTTAGCAATACATTTATACATCATGATGATGATGATGATGATGATGATGATTTATACATTCATAAATTTTGTATTTATTACTCGATATAAAAGCACTGAGCCGATGAAATTCGATATGAATCATTGTTTTTTTTAAACCCAGTCCTTGATCGACACCCACCAAACACGCGGACGAATTTATATTTACCTGCTTACCCAATACCGATCAACGGCTGTCGACGACCTAGGGCTGGATTTACCTATGTAACTTAATTGACCGAAAAGAGTCTCTAGTTTCATAAATGTTCTTCTCGGTAGAATCTGGAAAAGAGAGTTTATAGTCATTTCAAATGACGTAAATCGTCAGACAAGAATGTTTTAATTTAAAATTTTTGCGGGAAATTGTTTACAATTTTTTTTTGAAATACGGTCAGTATTCTCTGACACAGTCTTGTGTTTTGCATCGTTTACACACGAAACCATTTTTAAGTTACTTAAACTTTTTACCTATGTACATAAGTATATGCATTACAATAAAACCAACGGTATATTTATTTAAATCAATTGTAATCACTTAGTAACAAACGTTTGATACCAAAGAATATAATCGCAATATATCTCAAGGCGAGGCTGAACTGTTTCGACCACCGTTTTAATAATTGGCGGGAAGTCCTTACCGAATTGTTTGATTAAATAATCGTGGGAATCATTTCTGCAAGGAGTCTCTGTCCTTTATATCAAATAGATGATCATATTTATAACAAAAGTAAAGGAACCATTTACTCAGTACGAACATTGCCTATTTTTATCTTAAAAAAGTGAAATTTTGCCTCTAGGACATTCAAAAGGAAGTTGATAGTAGATTAAACACAACAACAAAAGGCATATATTAAACCAAATCAAATTATAATTACCATTGAAACTAGATCGGTTACCTACAAACTATTATTATCGGCTGTTTCATTCACGAAACTTAAATATTCCGAGGTATGAATAACGAAGGAGGTCTCTTATCGCAGACATAGAAGTTATACAAAGAGTTTGTACTAACTTTAATTCACAAAGTTGGTGTTTATATAATACAAACGCGGAGTCGTTATTATTATACTTACTTTTCGGATGAAGTAAAAGCTGTTTTGATGATGAAGCCCGGTAGCAGGGTGGAACTTTAATAAATCGAATACAACATCTTACTTAATTATAGGTACACCTAAACCCTCATGAATGAGGTATTCATGAGGTATTCATATGTTTATTGATGAACCGAATAAAAATCTATTCGGCATTTTTTAAATTTATCGCTTATAAACAGACAAACAAACAGACGCGGCGATCTAGAGTAATATGTGGTGATGCAAATTTATAATCTCAGACCAGAGATGTAATTGCGTAAAATATCACGTTGCTAAGGTACTTTTATCGTGTTAAATTACAATTTAAACAACTTTCGTATTGTTTTTTTTTATTTTTATCAACTGTAAATATAATTCTGAGATAATTATAAAATCGACTGTTTATTTAATAACAAACTGCGTTAATGTTTTTATTATGCGATAATTGTGACCTTATACAAACTAAGAATTTTGTAAAGGTTAGGTTGTATATTTATACATTATACATATTTATAACTATTTACTGTTTTTCACGCTTAAAGTGTGATAGTAAAAACTATAACCTTTTAATATTTATCACTTTATATTGGTGTCCGTAAAACTTAAAATTAGAATATACAAGTCTTTTCTAGTTTAGTCTATGCCTTTGGTAGAAATGTCACATAAATTTAAAATGTACTTTTTTTTTATTTATTCAACGGGGATATTTATATTTTTTACTGTCTATGAAATTAACAAAATGTAAAGTAATGTGATTGCAGTTTAGTTTTTTTATCTAGTAAAAAAAGAATAACATATGTATTTGGTTTTAAATTCAATTAAAAAAAACATATTCGACCGCATTTCAACATTTTTTTTTCTAGTTTAACTAGAAGTACTAACAGTCATGATACTTAAGTTAATTGTGAAAAACATAATTGGGGGAAAGGACTTGTTGATCATTTGTTTCAATAAACAATAAATAAACAGAAATAACTCTTCAATTCTCAAATGCTCAATTATATAATTAGCTGTTGTTATAGAGATAACTTACACTTCAATTAAGTAATCACCGTCTATTGTAACAGAAATTACGTTTTTAAAAACAAACATATCAGCTTAATTTTACTTGGTTGTAGGGTTATTTGTAAGTCATCCAAGTAGGTACCAAGTAACGCCCATTAATCACGTATTAATCATAAGAGCAATACTTTTATTGTTGTCGGTTTGAAGGCTTAAGGAGCCAGAGTAAGTATAAGTCAAGCCAAGCACAAGGGACATAACATCTTAGTTCCCAATTTTTCAATGCACTTCTTCCATGCGGGGCGACCGCTTACAATCAGATGGCCTGACGGATGATTCAGTATACCTATCGATTTTAATTTAAAAAAAAAACTTGAAATTAAAAAACAAGCAAAATAGTTTTGGTTTGCATTTCACTGTGCTAAAGACTCTTAATTAAATTTTTATTAAGATAAAACATTAATTAAGCTATTATCAACACTCAGCTTAGTTCCTAATGAAAGCTTATGTCTCAATATAGGACATTATAACTTTGATTTATGACACTTAATTAGATAAAGCTAATTATGTCTATTGAGTTGGAGAGAAAACTGCCAGTCCGGGCGCTTTCGTAACGCTATTAAAACTATTAACTACAAACACATTAACACCTTAACGTTCTATGGAGAAATTCAATACTTTAAAAATATTTTAATGAGAATTAACGGCAACCTCGTCGTTATATAAACACAATTTTAAAAAAAAGATATTTTTATATTACTAGCAAAACCCACGACTTCATCTACGAAGGATTCAATTTGTGAGGAAAATCCTTCAAACTGCAATTTTTACGTAAATAATGACAATTTGTATTATGTAATTCAAAATATTTATGTTAAGCATATGTATTATTAAATAGCAGCGGTAGTCAAAAACAAAAAATAAGGTGATGGGAGTTATAATGATGGTGACTTCAAAACAATTACATTGTTATAGTATCTAGTGTACCAACCTCTCAGTGTTATGTTTAATTTATAGTAACAGCCTGTAAATGTTCCACTGCTGGGCTTTTTTGAGGAGAAGGTTTGGTGCTTATTCCACCACGCTGCTCCAATTCGGATTGGTGGAATGTGGCAGAATTTTGAGTGAAATTTGACACATGCAGGTTTCCTCACGATGTTTTCCTTCACCGTCAAGCACGAGATGAATTATAAACACAAATTAAGCACTTGAAAATTCAGTGGTGCCTGCCTGGGTTTGAACCCACGATCATCGGTTAAGATTCACGCGTTGTAGCCACTGGGCCATCTCGGCTTTTAATTTAAAAGATACATTAAATCCTTACGGATGAAATCACTATTATCTTTACTCCCATTGAAATAGATTGGCTTTTGATGAGTGCAAAGGGGTAAGAAACAGAGAAAAGAAAAAAAAGAAGAAATGTAATGAAAAGATAGATTAATTATGGTAAAATAAAGAATATTTTTAAGTTTTTTTTTATTACTTTATTTTTAGCTTTTCAAATTTTATTTCTTAATTTAAGTTTAACATAAAACGTTTTGTTTTTTGTTTAAGTTGTATAAGTCATATCATTTTAACTTTGTTAAATCCTTAATTTTAATTTTACTATACTAGCTGTCATTTAAATATGATGGAAGCTATGGTTTCCTGTAACTGAGGAAACACATTGTCTTATAACTCGAATATTGTATTTAAAGCTTGTCATGTGTATTCCTTATTGGAATTCGTATTAAAATAAAATAATTAATTGAAATATTATACTATTATATATTAATTTATCATTTTTAAGCAAAACAACGAAAGTTAATAGGTAAACATAATAATCAATGTTTATTTAATAAACGAACGCAGATTAATTGAAATCAACAAAACAATGTTGCTTTATTAATAATATTTAACACATTCACTTATAAAATCGATCAAAGAATCGTTGACTCGAACGCTTAAGGTCAAAGTTAATGACCTTAAAAGCGAAAACGACACGTTTGCTCGTAAACACTGGCAGACCAGTCACACGAATTCGGGAAGTAATGAATCTCTTCGATATGTGTAATGCGCGTCCTTTATTGGTGCATATGACGAATATATGTAGCCATATTGTCATATGTGCATGTGGTAAGAATATGACAAATGTATTTCGAATTGTGGTCACAGCATACATAATATGTGAAATTGCAATATCGCTGTTCTCTCAATGTTGTAATTCGAAAGAACGGCAATCCGAATAGAAATGAAATCAGGACTATCTGGACTCAGGCATGTTCGGACTTGCTTTGTTCTTTGTTCGGTTTGCTTAGTTACTTGGTTTACTATAATATTACAAGATAAACCTAAAAAAAATTATCGCTCCAAACTCAGAATCAAGCCCTAGGCATATGCAGCCTATTAATTAGATTACTAGACCAACGATGTAAAAAAATATACACATATAGATATATAATTTATATTCACTAATAGTGCGTTGCATTTATGTTAATTTATGTCATACCTTATTGGTAAATTTTGTTATAGACTGTTCAAAATAAACATAAAAAAAAACAAAGTGGAATCCGAAAAAATATATTATAGATATTGATAAATATAATTTATATACAATATGTGAAAACTATTTTTATTGTTTATTTAAAAAAAGTGATTACTTATAGTAATATCTACTTAAGCCCATGCGATATATTCTTATTCGTGGAAAAAAATAATAGGGCTGATCATTGTAATATATGTATCTATAGTAATCAGATTAAAAACCAGCCAGAAAACTCTAATATTTTTAAATAACACATTTAAATATTCTAATCACCATCACCATATCTTTTAAGTTTTAATACATCCCATAACCTAAGACATCTTAAAGCACGTGTTACAATACTTGTCTAATTATTTTAAATTAGCCTTTACATAATTAATTACTAAATGTTTTGCACTGGCATTGACGTACTCGTACATCTGAATGACGTGTATAAAAACGAGGTACAGTGAAGAAAACAGTGTTATTAGTGGTTTTTTTTCTGTAAAAGCCTTGACTGGTGAATGACACTGCTAATAATCAGAATAAGGAAGTTCAGACAACAATGAAACGTCATCAACTCGCTAGGCAGTTTGTTGTGAAGACAAAATAACCTGAGACGCGATCAATCTTCATTCGCGAACCGAAATAAATCCTTTCTATTAGTGTAGAGTTGACATAAACCGAAATGTTAATGCATTAAATTAAATTTAACAAAATATATTAACGCCAACTAAGTGTCAATTTTAAAGTTTTATTATTATTACTTTAATCGAATTTAGCTTTAATTATCAAAAGATACGTAATCGAACTTATTTCTTATTGACATTTCCGTTGAGAATTATACGTGGTAATAAAATTAATTAATCGGTAAAAAATATCTAAACAGAGAATCTGTCTTTAATATGTTTTAAATAAATATAAAAATTTGAATTTATTTATAGTTACTAAGCACGTGCACTAAACTTTGTCGTTTCCTGTAAATAAACATTAATAATTCTTACACTTTTTCTGCAAACCCCTCAAAGAGCCCGCATTTTAATAACCTTTGCCTTGTACCGTTATTGACATGATGAAATCAAATCAGATCTGCAAGTATATCAAAGGAAAAAGCACCTTAACAACTAAAGAAAAATGTATATTTTACGTCATAAGTTTGCGTGTATGATCGTATAAAAAGTTGTTTATATACTTTTTTTTCAGACAGTGCTCTTGCAGCCCGCATCACGACAATCTTCACATTATACACTTAGCGATCGCGTCCTTGCCACAGGAGCCAGGACACAATTAGTGTTCCGCCGAGACTGATCCTTAAGTGCATCCTTACACTAGACACGCTCGAAATAGACCCACCATATCAATATCCCAATGTCAATATTCGTTAATGTATACCAGTTTTCACTTATCTAAGTAATTCGCTCTCATTAAATTGACGCAAAAATATATATTAAGTAGCTTTATACTATTTATTAACATTTTATAGTAATAAAGAAAGCAAGTTTAAGAAATTTTGGATAATTTGACCAATTATTTATTATTTTAAATGTATTGGCAGATAAAACTGAAAACGTAACTGTTTCATCGATACACTTTGATCATTTAAATTATAATAATATATGATTTAAATCAACTACTACGGATATTATTATCGTGTGGTATGTTACCAATAATGAGCAAATAAAGGATGCTATACTCTGCGCGAAAAATTAAACAGCTGTACTATAAGGCGGTTGGAAGCAATAAAACTCAGGTAATATTATAGTGCACAGGTGCACTCTTTATTCTCTCGCTCTAAAAATCCGATGGAACTGCAATTAGACAAGACTGGAGCACTGGAGGATTTACACATTTTCAAGATATAGGACAAGATATAATGTCTAGAAAGGGCTTTTTTTCACGAAGGCCAAAGAAAATTAAAAAAAATATAAAGGGTGTCACACCGGAAGTCTGGGAACCTCTGCTCTTGAATATGTAAGTTTGCTGCATTGTAAATGAACAATTACAAGTAAGATTTTTGTCACTCTTTCTCCCTTCTCTCTCAAAGTCCCCCACAAAAGTTGCCGCTCCACAAAATCTGCCACCCTAGGCTGAAGTCTACTCAGCCTGCTGGTAAATCCACTACTGGACTAAAGAATCTTCACTGTTAACTTTCAAAGTCCGAGCTGATGGATTTGCACAGAAAAATCCAATATTACTTGATTAGCACGACACGGAGTGTGAACTCGGTACCGTGGAATTTCCAGTTTATATGCTAGTTACTAGACCAAGGAAGCTGTGTTTACATCGTAATAATAAGCCCTAGAGCGCATGCCAGTTTCGTTGTTTGACACGTACCGTAAATATGAAAAAGTACACAGTCATTCCAATTATCTATATCTATACTTGTAATTATTAAATTTGAAGTTTGATTGTTCCTAACTTTTGAAATGGCAAAAAGTGAATATTTTTTGTTCAATGTAATAATTTCATAAAATTATTTTATAAAATAAATAAATAAGTTATTCGTGGACAGCTGCGAGCGACAAGATACGAGTGAATCATAATTAAATTAACTGTGCATGGAAAGCATTAAAAATTCCAAACAAGTACCCATCAAAGGGTAGTCGATTTAATTCGATTGAGTACTGGATTGATTGTGAACATCGCCATTACCATATCATTTAAGAACAAAAAATTTGCATAATGGCTATCTCCCATCACCCCGATCTTCGTTTAACTAAACCGAGTCTCAAGAACGACTGCGGGCGAAAAGGAAATTGCCTCACGATTGTAAACAGTAATTACTGTTATCAAGTAAACCAACTCGAAGCCTGGTTTCTAAAGCATATCCTGTGTTCTTTTAATGGTTACAAATTAGTTCACTATGACCCATTGGCCTAAGAAAAATTAACCTCGACACGGGTCGTGATAATATCGTTATGATAATTATTCTAATAGGCATAAAAAATATTAAATTATGGCAATGAGTAATAACTTGCTGATTTAATGAATGGTGGTCCCATTATTTAAGCAATGTTACTTGTAGAGATAATTATGCAAATTTATCTTCTAAACATATTTAGAATGCTGTCGTGTTTAACTGTATATTGAAGAATAGATTTATTTAGGGTTTTATGTACACTTTAATCGACTACAAAAAATAGTAGGTTCTCTTTTCGTCTCATTATTTTTTTTATGTATGTTCCGCTGTTCGCGTTTAATTTTTTTTGTGAACTAATTTTGATGATTACTTTTGCATTGGATTCTGTATGCCTTCAAGGTGGTCCGGAATCCGGATTACATTGGTAGTAGATTGTTAAGTGTAAACACTTGAAGCGTACTTACAGTTTCGTTTTTAAATGATACTTAAATTAAATTTATAAAATTACAATAAAATATGATAAATTAACCAATTTGTTGTTAATTGGAAATACAATAAACTTGTAATTACGTAAAATTATTTCTAATTTTGAGAGTAGAGGGAGAGAACGAGCGGATGTTATGGTTGGTAGAAATCCTTGAGTTTTCATGTATTTGATTTGTGATTATGTTTGATCTCGTGCTCGGCAAGAAAGGAAAATGTCGTAAAGAAACCTACAGTGATATAATTTTGCCACATGTATCAACACTTAGAGAACTAAGTGTGAATATGGTCCAAGATTTATCCTTAAGATGAAGCCTTTCCCAAAAGTGGGACACTTACGGGCAGTTACTAAAATACTTTTACAGTTTATCATGTACGTATTTAATTTTTAGTGTAAAACACATTATAAGAAATTTTGTATGGAGTGTCGTCCACTTTTTGTACTAATTAAGATTATTCGCGGTGGACGCGCCACGCAATACGCGTTATCGTACTTAAATTTCAGGTTTATTTTTCTTTTAACAATATTTAACTGACCTTCTATAAATGCACGCAATATTAAGTATTAATAATGATTGTTATGTTTCTATATAAACGGAAGTTAAAACATTCAAGTATTTTGCAATGCCCGAAGCAATGCACTTTAATAATAAAATTATTTACATTTAAATGGACAAAAAGTTAGTATAAAAAAACTGAAAAATATAAGAATTACTTAAAAAGAAACACAAAAACTAATCAAGCTGAGGTAGGAGGAGAGAGTTAAAGATCAATGACTTGCACCGGGAGAGTCCTATGTCCACCAGTGGACTGAAACGGGGTGATGAAGATGATGATGAGTTTTGATAAGGTATTGATTATATTTTGATAGAAGTGTAGGTAGACGTAGGATTTCTTTTATTCATACATGTAGGCCTGTAGTTTATTTAAAACTACAGGCCAATAGTACATTATAAATACATAAAAGGCTTATATTACAATAAATGAACGTAAAATGATTTTAAGGCTACTTTTCTAAACGAACACATCGCAACATTATGCCTAAGCGGCGCCCTCGAGGTTTCTATGACGTAAGAATAGGCCGATTATGACAGCACTAGTCTCATTAGCTCGCGGGATTAAGTTTTTAGTCTGTATTGAAGCCGCGATGGTAATTACTATCGTCTTTTTTTCGACATTTATATTTAGCCACATATTACTGCTAAATAAATTACGATATAAATGAAATTTTATGGGCGATCTATGTAGGACCTGATATGACGTGGCAAACATAGTGACGTTTTAATATGCTAGTATGAAAACTTCGCAATTTGGTAACGAAATCTACATCGTGATTTGTAACCAAATTGTAATCTTGTAATTAAACTTAAAAAAAAACGTTATGATGAAACATTGACAATTAAATTAATTAAAGTAAATAAACAAAATTATGAGCTTACTTTGGCATATATACACATAATGAAGGGAAAATGAGTATTGTCTTGCATCTTAGAATAAAATAAAAGAGCGACAACGCTAATATTTCAAAGACACATCATATTTTTTTTTTAATTTTATCATAACGGCATTACAACAATAAAGCCTTTATTGTTTAATTTAATTCGTAATTTTTTTTTTTTATATAACTTTAAACGATATAATAAGCGGAAATGAATAATATTAAACATTACCTTGAATCAACGTTACCCGGTATTAAACTGGGATTTTAATCTGACCTCAGAAAATATTAAACGCCGACTATAAGTATGTTATTTAGTCAATAGATTAAAAATTACGAAATGCCTGTGATAAGTGTCATTATTATCTCTTATAACAGATCCAATTAAACATACAATTTTTTTTTACAAACGATACGATTTTTTTTTATAGGAAGCCAACACAATGTACAATATTTACATCTGTCTTAAAAATTAATCATTTGAAATAATGACACTTACTAACACTATTATAGGCCAACTCATCATGCAATTATACAAATCTAGTTTCGCTCACTTTATTTATTTGCACCTATATTACCGTGTTAGGGTTTTGTGTCTTTCATTTTGTTTTGAAATGTAAATATGTGTGTAACTCTCACAATCATAATAATCTTTGCCCTTATGTTACTAATTTGGTATCCGATAAGTTTATTATGTTTTAATACTGTATTAAAACCAACTTTTAACGACCAAAACCGAACTGACATGATTTTAACACATACCATTTTGCCAAAACCAAACTTAATTGTTAACTTTTATGCGATAACTCAATAAAATAATAAGAAAACGGATAAACGGGAACGATCACGCCTCGATTCGATTGCGATAAAGAGGCAATTTTTTAGTAGAATTGACCCCTTGATTAGTATACGAAACTTCGAAAAGCGTTTCAGAAACTGGTGGTATACAATGGACGAATAAAAATTTATGGTGGTTTTTATAAAGCATACCTAAAAGCCAATCAGATTATAAGTTGGGGATACGAAGGCTGGGGATTGATTAATAGTTGAGCTGATTATCATCAAAACATAACTTCTAAATTAAATAAGTAACCTCTTTTCAAGTAAAAAAAAAATGTGAATCGATCCAAATGTTCGGGGTTACGATACCAAATACAGGCAGACAAAGCCCTTAAACCTATAACACCAGTCTTTTAGCGCCGAGTTAAAAATACATGTCATTAATCGATACAGATTTTCTTTCCATAAACTTATTTTATAACAATGTACTTATTATAATCGTATTACAAGAAGAAGCAAATAATAAGTACAATAATACATTTAAAAATACGTTTACATATTAGTATGTCGGTAAACGATTGTTATTTATTATCTTAATTTTCTTCGAGAACTGCCTCATCACTGTAGTGGCTAGGTCAAAAGTCAGGAGATATGAGATCCTTTGTTAAAAACTCAGATCTTCGATTAAATAGATTTTTCAAACGTCAAACCTTGTCTTTCAATTTCTCCTAAGTTGTCTAGCCTTTGAGATTTGCCGACGTGACCGCAATTCGGTGAAAAGGAAATTATTAATATCCTAGAAATGTTGCGAAAGCAAAATCGCCACGTTACCAAACAGCTGGACTATTAAATATGTATATGAAATAGCAAAGATATATGGATGTAATATAATGTACATGAATAGGTATTCATATAAAAATAAGTAATCATATAAAAGTTCTATATTAATCAGATCAATATAATACATGAATCAGTAAATAAGACAAACACTTACCCCCTTTTATCATTAGCATGACAGTGATAATAAGAAGAAAGTATGCCAGTAAAATAATACGCAATAGAAAATAACAATGTGGAATTGATTTATATCAGCATCATGCAAAACAAAACACCTCAAGCGGTAACATTGATTCTAAGATAAATTACAACAGTCCAAATAATTGAAGTGTCGGTTCCCTATAATCACAATGGCTGTCCAGTTATTGTAACGGCCAAAAAAAAATTACACGACGTCTGAGAAAGTAGAACTGACTCCGACTAGACTGCCACTAGACGGCGGATTGAAGTCATTGTAAAATGATTACTGTAACGCATTGATTGCTGTTTCATTGCTGATTTTGTTGCTTTATTATTTTATCTATCAGTACGCGACCAGCAATGGATTGTATGCAATTATTTCAATACGCCATTGAATTTACCGTTAAATGATCCAATAGACAATTTTTTATTTATGCAAAATGTACTTTTAATACACGGGTTTTAGTACATTTTATTTACCAAAGACACCGAACTTTCGTATGTACTCCTTGAAACCTAATATTTATCGAAATGACGAACAATTTTTAGTGAGTAGTAAAATGGCATGTTAGTATTTTATTTGATATTAGCTGATACCCGTGACTTCGACCGCGTTGCTTGATATATTAACAAAGTTTTCTTATGTACGACGGAAAAAACATCAAAAAGATCGCAAGCAAAATTATACTTTGTTTAAACATACATCACTGAATACGCAGTGCTTATACAAATCGTTGTTTCTTAAAACTTTAATAACTTTTTATTAAATGAAGATATCGCAATCATTTTTTTTTTGATAAGAGCCAAGTGTCTAAGAAATAATTAAATGTATCCAGTAGTTTTTCCGTGATGCTCATATAACTGCAGACCTCTATCGTTTTATTTATATAGATTTTAATATGTCTTAAATATTTATCAACTCAATAATATATAATTATATATAATATATACTATATTATTTAGATACCTGAACTAATAGACAGTAGTTTTGTTTAAGAGATACTTTTTCCAATTGAAATCTGAGGAAATGAAATATACGGATAACTGTTGTACATTAACAGTGTCGGAGGTACTTGGGACAACACAGTTCAAAGGAAAAAGATAAACCGTTTTGATTATTTTTTGTTTGTTTTAGTAGAAATTAAACGTTAACAAAAACTATATAGAATTAAGATTTAATATGTATTCTGCTAAGAAAGTACTAGAAATAGAGAGATAAGAGAATACTGTTGGTTATGGTTACGTTATTTTTTATTTATGACCGCCCATTTATTGCAGTCACTAGTGCAAAGAAATAAAATAACCCATAACAGAAACTGCATTTGTTTATTCTCATTAACCCTCAGCAAGTCCAAAGTATAACTGGTACGGTCCAAGTTACATCAAGTCTATGGTATCCTGTAAAATTTTCCTTTAGAAAAGCCACTAGAAAAACTAGTGGCTTTCCTTGTTCTCAGATTAATCGATTGTCCCCAGATTTTATAAATGCATTATGTATATATTTATATAGCTCCAATTTCTTTTTCACATGTTTGACAAATCTTATTTTTTTAAACGAAAATGTTAAAATCTGTCCTGTGCATATCCTGTTGTTGGCTGCGCATTTAGAAAAACTTTATATATTTTACAGAGCCAATGCTTATGAACGAAGACATCTATCTCTTTCAAAAATTAATTAAAAATATACATATTTTATCTCATTATTCAAAAAATCATTCGAACTATAGAAAAATATTTTCAATAAAAGCTCTTTATAATGAAGTAAAGCCACAAACGAAAGCTAGTTACGTAATATAATAGATTATATCGTATCAACGCTCAGGTGTTCGCTGCTAACGAGTGTGGTGACCCCGCAACAACTTGTAATTTCTTATTCAATTTAAATCCACTTCAGTTTGGTTTTCATTTTATCGTTAAATATATTACGCGACAGCAAAGTCAAGTAACCGGAAATACACACACAATCAAATATTTATAGTACTTCCGCCCGCGGCTTATGGTAAGGTAACTTCAGTAACTTTGAATAAATCTTACCACAATAAATAGCATATAAACTGTAGTCGATTTAGACCATCTATTAGGTTTTTTTTTATTTATTTTTTTATTGCATAGGAAGGCGGACGAGCATATGGGCCACCTGATGGTAAGTGGTCACCAACGCCCATAGACATTAGCATTGTAAGAGATGATAACTATCACATACATCACCAATGCGCCACCAACCTTGGAAACTAAGATGTTATGTCCCTTGTGCCTAGAATTACTCTGGCTCACTCACCCCTCAAACCGGAACACAACAATAGCTAGTACTGCTGTTTTGCTGTAGAATATCTGATGAGTAGGTGCTACTAGACGAGCTTGCACAAAGCTCTACCACCAAGTAAATATGATATTTGAATGAAAAAAGACTTGGTGGTAGAGCTTTGTGCAAGTGTATAATATAAACGTATATATTTTTTTAATCTAGTATCTTTTTTTTTGTAACTAGATGAACCTCTATTTGCGGGTTTAAATCGGGGTAATAAAAATAAATATTAAATTTTTCTGTACTCAAATTATGTTTATCGTACCATGCTTGAATGAATGAATCCATGAAGTAAAACGTCGTGAGGAAACCTTCATGTGTCAGATAAAATTCTGCCTCAGAAAAGGAGGCCTTCAGTGGAACGTACATATACCGTCACGTTACATTACATTCCAATTATTTACAATAATATCTCTTCCGTAGTAAGTGAATATTGTAAGTTTAAAATTTCCTTTTAACGTTAATATGTAAACGCCACCGTATAAACGAGTACAAAGGTATAAGTCAGCGTTTCGTAATATTTTTGCAAAAGAAATCGCAAATGTTGGAGATATGCTAACGTATCAAGCCAATTATTCGGAACACTTGAACGGCTGCACTAAAAATTCATTTACACGAATTATGTCCTTTATAATACTTTATAATTGAATAATGTGTTTCGTAATATAACAAACCAGGCTTCGACAGTTGCTCGTGCGGGGCATTTATCACTTTGGCGTGTGTGAATGTGAAATGGAGCAAAATGTTATTATCACATTAAGAACTGGTTTCAATGCGATGCGATAGTTTATCTTCATATATCTCGATCATTACCTTACTGATTTAAGAATAGTTCTTTCAGAATGAACTTGAAACTCGCAAAACAAGTCAGAATATCAATATGCGATATTGGGATAATAAATTAAATAAATAATAAAAATTAAATATCCTGAGACATTACTCACACACGGCCATCTGATCCCAAACTAAATAATGCTCGTACTATGGAAACCAGACAACTGATATACTACATATACTACTTTTCTTTTGTAAATACAAACATACATATATAGATAATTACACCCCAGACTCAGGAGAAACAGACATGTCTGTTCTGGGTGGGAATTGAACCCACGTCCTGCGAAAGGCAGGTTACCAACCACGCCAACGTGCTCGTCGAACACCTATAACATAAAAAAGTAGTGTATTACCGTTACTCGGGTTCAGAAGTCAGGCGAAGTGTGTACTTATACCTAGAATAAAACTATTGGAGCTTTTTCCACGATGCTGCTTCACTGCGTTTTGATGTTATTATTTTTTTTTAATCGACCACTTATCAAAATAAATAATATTTTTTCGATAATCTGGATATAAAAATAGCTATGTACTTGTATTAGCTGTGCCTCGTGGTTTTTCATGTAAACGATACATAGTTGTCTACAGTTAGACCACTATATTGACGTTTTTTAGTACTGCGTGTATACAACAATAATAAAATTTACAATAAACGTCTTACCAAAGCTTTGCATTTCAAAAAATAATGTATGACATTTCAAAGGTACTTGTTTTTTTTTATTGCATAGGAAGGCGGACGAGCATATGGGCTACCTGATGGTAAGTTACCAATACCATTGGCATAGACATTGGCAATGTAAGAGATGTTAACCATCGCTTAAATTGCCAATGTGCCACCAACCTTGGGAACTAAGATGTCCCTAAACACACACATTCTCTAGCAGTATTATATAAATTTAGATTTGCTGAATATAATGTTTATAGTTTATGCTAATAGTTTTCAATAGCATGATATGTGGAAGCAATAACCTTACGTCTTATTGCGTCATGCGAGGAAAAGTGTTCGTTTTCGACCGCTTATCATACGATCGCTGATTGTATTGATATAATTTTTTATTTATCACGAAAACTGTCGTTGTTATTTATATCGATATATTCTTAACCTTTTTTTTTGTGATTCAATATTTTTAATGACTTTTCGAGTATCGGTAAATAACTTTAAAACATTAAAAATAACAATACTTCACATACCTAAATCATACAATTTACTCGTAACTTTCCAGAAAACTTAACACATACGAATAATTTAAAGCCCGAACTACTAATAGCTAGAGAAATGAGGCAGAATGTACCTAGGTTTAATAATATAAAATGCTTTGCCTATACAGAAAACTTCAATAGATTCCTATATGACGCATGTTGCAATACAAGTATTATATGATAACAATATTGCAGTGTATTAAGTATACTTTCGCACGGTGTTCCAAACCACCAAACCGCGCACGCATTGGGCTATTTTAGATTGTAAATTGTAATGTAACATATATACACTCACATTGCAATTTCTTTATAATAAAATTCCGCAAATCGTTTTTACATTAGCTTTACGTCTTGTAAATGTTGTTTGGGTGATCGTTAATCCTGTGTCTTCTTCATTCAAATGTCAAATCAGTGATGTCAGAAAGAGATAAATCAGTTTTTAACGAAACATATATATTATAACATAACTATTTATGTAACTGCATGTGTATCAAATTTATATGTCTATACGATTCGGAGAAAATAGCTTGTAACAGACAGACCCAAAATATTTTATTTCATATTTTGTACCTCACCTTATAATATCTTGGGACATTACTAACACACGGCCATCTGATCCCAAACTAAGCAGAGCTTGTACTATGGAAACCAGACAACTGATATACTACATATACTACTTTTTCTTTTGTAAATACATACTTATATAGATAATTACACCCAGACTCAGGACAAACAGACATGTTCATGCACACAAATGTCTGTCCTGGGTGGGAATCGAACCCACGACCTGCGGCGTGAAAAGCAAGTGTCTTACCAACCACGCCAACGGGCTCGTCAAAACCTTAGCAACATACTTAGCCTAGAACCTTTCTCGGTAAAAGGACTATACAACACAAAAATATTTTTTAAATTCGAACCAGTAGTTCCTGAGATTAGCCGGATCAAACAAACAAACCCTTCAGCTTTATATATGAGTATAGATATAGATTAGTTATCAAGTTAAAGACTATAAAAGTAATACAAATTTTCGTTTTTGTTTTTCAATATCAAAATCCCTGTCGGCGATATTCGTACGTAACGGTTTCAACTTTCACGGCTTAAATCGATTCGGATTGCTAACGTTAATTAGTACACTGGTTTTAAAACGATTTTTTAATCGAAGCTTAAGGCTCATATTACCTTTTAACCGTCATTTCTTCATTAAACGGTATATTTCGCCGTTCCTATTCTGGGAAACTAAACGACTTTGAAATATTGAACTTATTGAAAAATGAAGAGCAGTTATTGGTATAAACCATAGCGGCTCATTTTTTTGTATTTAGGCTTTGCTTTTTTATACAAAATAACAATTCCCAAGGCAGGTTTGACGAAAAATGCGCGAATGCACTTTTTTGAGTAAGAAGATTGAACTACAGTGCTGACCAATTTGAATGGAAAAATTACATAATATACTTTAAACAGTGATTTATTCCGTAGAGGCTACAAAATTTCGATATTTGTATAAATAAACTATGAAAAAAAGCTACATTAAAAGGCATAAAACTACTAAAAACGCTCCGAAAAAGTCTCGAATTTCTCCTTAATAAATAATTATTATTAGGAAAATAATATACCAAAATTAACGTTATTTCATAAAGAATTTAAATTTCTAAATCATTTAAAAAAATAACGAATTAAAATACTTTAAAAATAACATAATTACAACTCCTAAATTGCTACAAAATGCGATGCTTTGAACATTCGAATTCAGTACTGCGCGAGCGCTTATAGAGGTAGGACCTATGTCGATTTTGTGCGCGCCGCACGATACGTACGTAAAGAGTATAGTGCGACGACTACCTATTGTAGATCATATTAATATCATGAAGTAATTTTCTAATTTTTTATATATTAAATAATTTTGTTTTCTTTATACGAAACTGGCTAATTGCTTTATTATCCAACTAAGGTAGAATGTAGGTTGCGTATTTCTAGAGTATGTATGTATGTCTTTGTGACGAAACTGTCTAATAGTTTTATTATCCGACTAAGCTAGAATGTTGGTTGTGTGTTTCAAGAGTATGTATGTATGTACGTCTTTTTGACGAAACTGACTAATTGTTTTATTATCCGACTAAGCTTGAATGATGGTTGTGTGTTTCATGACTATGTTTGTATGTACGTCTTTTTGACGAAACTGACTAATTGTTTTATTAACCGACTACGCTAGAATGCTGGTTGTGTGTTTCAAGAGTATGTATGTATGTACGTCTTTTTGACGAAACTGACTAATTGTTTTATTAACCGACTAAGCTTGAATGTTGGTTGTGTGTTTCAAGAGTATGTATGTATGTACGTCTTTTTGACGAAACTGACTAATTGTTTTATTATCCGACTAAGCTTGAATGATGGTTGTGTGTTTCATGACTATGTTTGTATGTACGTCTTTTTGACGAAACTGACTAATTGTTTTATTAACCGACTACGCTAGAATGCTGGTTGTGTGTTTCAAGAGTATGTATGTATGTACGTCTTTTTGACGAAACTGACTAATTGTTTTATTAACCGACTAAGCTTGAATGTTGGTTGTGTGTTTCAAGAGTATGTATGTATGTACGTCTTTTTGACGAAACTGACTAATTGTTTTATTATCCGACTAAGCTAGAATGCTGGTTGTGTATTTGAAGAGTATGTATGTAAGTATGCCTTTTTGACGAAACTGACTAATTGTTTTATTAACCGACTACGCTAGAATGCTGGTTGTGTGTTTCAAGAGTATGTATGTATGTACGTCTTTTTGACGAAACTGACTAATTGTTTTATTAACCGACTACGCTAGAATGCTGGTTGTGTGTTTCAAGAGTATGTATGTATGTACGTCTTTTTGACGAAACTGACTAATTGTTTTATTATCCGACTAAGCTTGAATGTTGGTTGTGTGTTTCAAGACTATGTTTGTATGTACGTCTTTTTGACAAAACTGACTAATTGTTTTATTAACCGACTACGCTAGAATGCTGGTTGTGTGTTTCAAGAGTATGTATGTATGTACGTCTTTTTGACGAAACTGACTAATTGTTTTATTAACCGACTAAGCTTGAATGTTGGTTGTGTGTTTCAAGAGTATGTATGTATGTACGTCTTTTTGACGAAACTGACTAATTGTTTTATTATCCGACTAAGCTAGAATGCTGGTTGTGTATTTGAAGAGTATGTATGTAAGTATGCCTTTTTGACGAAACTGACTAATTGTTTTATTAACCGACTACGCTAGAATGCTGGTTGTGTGTTTCAAGAGTATGTATGTATGTACGTCTTTTTGACGAAACTGACTAATTGTTTTATTAACCGACTACGCTAGAATGCTGGTTGTGTGTTTCAAGACTATGTATGTATGTACGTCTTTTTGACGAAACTGACTAATTGTTTTATTATCCGACTAAGCTAGAATGCTGGTTTTGTATTTTAAGAGTATGTATGTATGTTTGTATGTATGTATGTATATATGTATGTATGTATGCCTTTTTGACGAAACTGACTAATTGTTTTATTACCCGACTACGCTAGAATGCTGGTTGTGTGTTTCAAGAGTATGTATGTATGTACGTCTTTTTGACGAAACTGACTAATTGTTTTATTAACCGACTACGCTAGAATGCTGGTTGTGTGTTTCAAGAGTATGTATGTATGTACGTCTTTTTGACGAAACTGACTAATTGTTTTATTAACCGACTAAGCTTGAATGTTGGTTGTGTGTTTCAAGAGTATGTATGTATGTACGTCTTTTTGAGGAAACTGACTAATTGTTTTATTAACCGACTACGCTAGAATGCTGGTTGTGTGTTTCAAGAGTATGTATGTATGTACGTCTTTTTGACGAAACTGACTAATTGTTTTATTAACCGACTACGCTAGAATGCTGGTTGTTTGTTTCAAGAGTATGTATGTATGTACGTCTTTTTGAGGAATCTGACTAATTGTTTTATTAACCGACTACGCTAGAATGCTGGTTGTGTGTTTCAAGAGTATGTATGTATGTACGTCTTTTTGACGAAACTGACTAATTGTTTTATTATCCGACTAAGCTTGAATGCTGGTTGTGTGTTTCAAGAGTATGTATGTATGTACGTCTTTTTGACGAAACTGACTAATTGTTTTATTAACCGACTAAGCTTGAATGTTGGTTGTGTGTTTCAAGAGTATGTATGTATGTACGTCTTTTTGACGAAACTGACTAATTGTTTTATTATCCGACTAAGCTAGAATGCTGGTTGTGTATTTGAAGAGTATGTATGTAAGTATGCCTTTTTGACGAAACTGACTAATTGTTTTATTAACCGACTACGCTAGAATGCTGGTTGTGTGTTTCAAGAGTATGTATGTATGTACGTCTTTTTGACGAAACTGACTAATTGTTTTATTAACCGACTACGCTAGAATGCTGGTTGTGTGTTTCAAGAGTATGTATGTATGTACGTCTTTTTGACGAAACTGACTAATTGTTTTATTATCCGACTAAGCTTGAATGCTGGTTGTGTGTTTCAAGAGTATGTATGTATGTACGTCTTTTTGACGAAACTGACTAATTGTTTTATTAACCGACTAAGCTTGAATGTTGGTTGTGTGTTTCAAGAGTATGTATGTATGTACGTCTTTTTGACGAAACTGACTAATTGTTTTATTAACCGACTACGCTAGAATGCTGGTTGTGTGTTTCAAGAGTATGTATGTATGTACGTCTTTTTGACGAAACTGACTAATTGTTTTATTAACCGACTAAGCTTGAATGTTGGTTGTGTGTTTCAAGAGTATGTATGTATGTACGTCTTTTTGAGGAAACTGACTAATTGTTTTATTAACCGACTACGCTAGAATGCTGGTTGTGTGTTTCAAGAGTATGTATGTATGTACGTCTTTTTGACGAAACTGACTAATTGTTTTATTAACCGACTACGCTAGAATGCTGGTTGTTTGTTTCAAGAGTATGTATGTATGTACGTCTTTTTGACGAAACTGACTAATTGTTTTATTATCCGACTAAGCTTGAATGTTGGTTGTGTGTTTCAAGACTATGTTTGTATGTACGTCTTTTTGACAAAACTGACTAATTGTTTTATTATCCGACTAAGCTAGAATGTTGCTTCAGATAGCAGATAGAAATATATGCTTATTTGCGGTGTGGACCGGCTCGGATCATCGTTTAAAAATAGTGAGGGTACACAAGGACGAGAATTTCATAGTTCGCCTTTGGAATTCCTTACCGCTTCACTTAAAACAATGTCAATTGATCAATACGTTTAAAATCCGACTCAAGGCGTACTATTTAACTTTATAATTATCTGTTTCGGTGTGGTTTTATTTGTTTTCGCGCATTATTGCTTATTATTAGAACTGTCGTAGCTATTTTTATTATCTTACTTACATATTTATTTATTTATTATTATTATTTTATTCTATTTATATATAGTTTATGTAATGATGTACATGTATATAGTTTATTGTATGTGTGTAGCTACTTATATGTATATATATATATATATATATATATATATATATATATAAATATATATAGTATAATAGTAGTATGTATAGTACTAAAATAAAACAATATTTTATTTATTTGATTTGTACACCTTCACCGCTTTATTAAGCTCATGTCCTTCTCCCAAAGGTTGTCTGGAAGAAATCGCTCTTTTAGCGATAAGACCGCCTTTTGTGCTACAGGAATATATTATATTATTTTATTTCCATTACTGTATGTTTCTGTATCTCTGAGTGTACAATAAAGCATATATAAATTAATAAATAAATAAGGACGATAATTTTTGGAAAACCGAAATATTACCTAAATTAACGCGTTTTTATAATGAGTGTATGCTTCCTGAAATAATCGTCTCTCTAAAAGCCAGATCTATGCCATTAATAGATGTTTTTATTTTTTTTTAATAAAAATATATAAATTAATGTATAATACCAATAAAAAAAATTATTTAAAATACTTTAGGTACTACCTAATGATTTTAAAAAATACATAAAGCAAAGTTAATAGCTAATGCATAATCATTCTAAAAATAGTATACACGAGCGAAGCCGCGGTCGAATAGCTAGGGGCATCAACGTGAAGGAATAACAACTCAATTACACAACAACCCACTCAACTCACAAAATGAAAAAAACATACACAAACACTGAAATAAAATAAATATAGCTTATTAAAATGAACAATATTACAAAATATAAGTAAAAAAATATATAATAGAAAATGTATCAAGATTGCTTAGTCTCAGCGACAGTACAGTGTCGTAAACTCAAGAGCCCGATCGAATCGTCGTCGTGCGTAAATACCTAATTTTGAGAAACGAAATTTGGTAATATGCCTCTTAAGACTTCCGATATTGAAATTTCATAATTAACAATGAATTGTAATACATACGAAAGTTTTATTTACATTAAAACCTTTACTAAATACAAATAACATTTAAAAATAATTATTACACAAGTCGTGACCGCGTGGAATGGTGGCAAGACTGCTAGAATGAATTGTTAATATTATTATCCTTATTTACATAATTAAGTTAATTAATTAATACAATGTTCCTCTTATTTGTTGGTATCAAAACAGAGACTATGTTGTTTTTATATGTATGACATGATAGATAAATTCAATGGTAAGTTTGGTGGTCACCATGGATATTGTTTAGAAAATAAGGTCAGAGGAATTACAATTATTGTGTCTCTATATATTACGTGTTTTATTAGGACAGTATGAGGATAATTTAAGCAAATACAGGAAAAGCCCAACTGCGCAATGATCATTGAAAATATATTTTATATTTATTTTTAATTAGAATCAAAACTACATACCTTATCATGTTTTGGAAGACGAAAAACAGACGGGACTTATTCAAACATAATATGTAGAAGCAAAATTTTTAGTTGTTTGATGTGTATAGGCAAATCCAGGTCAAAGTTAAAAATGAAATATTCTATGTAAATATCATAAAATAATAATAAACAAAATGGCAATTGTAGATATAAAAGGTATAAAAATTAAGACCAACTCATGTGAATCTCATCAAGCAGGTAAGGGGCTCGTGGGTGTATCTGAAATTTTGCTCGCTTTGAACTCACAGTAGCACATACATTCATTAGTGCTAATCCGGATTTGAACCGGCAATATTCGTTTGCATTTCACCTAGCCACTGAGCATCGTGGCCCACATTTTCAGTTAATTAAAATTCAAATTTATGTATAGGTGTAGAAGGTTGAAAATGCTTTGAAAAGCTCAAGTTTATTTTAACAAAGTGACAAATTAGGTTTAGTGCTGCCACTGCGGGTGGTCTTATTAACAATTTCACGTGACTATTAATCACATAGATTTTACTTAAAGACAATACGTAATGCATATTTAGACTTAATACTATCGACAAACCAAAATGAACATTATTGTTAATTAATAAGATTGAAAATCGTTTTACAAATACGTATGCTTATATCCAGTGACTATAGTTAACAGATGTAAGTTTAATCTTTCTAATTCGTGACCGTGTCGTATCGTATTACATCCTTATAGCAAGGCCTTTATAACCTTTCTCGCTCTTTATAAATGTACAAAGAGCAAGTTAATCGTTTATTATTAGTAACGTGTTAAATTCAATACCTTATTTCATATGCATGCACTGTTATATCGGTGGTGTGCTCCATTGTTAGAATTATATATTTTATATACTTAATTTTATTTAGTATATAGATCGTGACATTTATTTATGTTATGTCAGATTTTTCAATTTCAAATGTCAAAACATTCTAACTTTCAGTTTTGAGGCTAAGAAAGATTGGCACGTTTCCTATGCACTTTTCAAAAATAACCTTTTTAATATTATACTGGATTTTATTTTTGTTCATGAGTTAAAAAAATTGTAATTGGACTGGTGAAAATTAACTCATTCAAAGTAACAGATAAACTTCACCTATGTATTAATAGTTAGGTATATTTGTCCGCGTGACATATCAAACCATATCATTATATTAAATTTATTAACTACCCATCCTGACTTCGCTTGTCTAGAATAAGAGCCTACCTACCAAACATACATATGACAAATCTTGTTATGGTTATATCAAGGCATTCGACGACGTCCGCACAATATCTCAAAAATGTCAAAATCGGATAATTAGCTTACAAAAACATAGTGGACAAACATTAATTCATATTTATTAAGACAAGCAGACATAATAATGAACATCTAAATTTCAAATTCTCGCACGCGGTGGTCCCGTTGCATTTTGATTTGTATTCCAAACAAAACAAGAACGAACACGCGTTTCCCATTACACGTGTTTAGTTCCATCACTTCCAAGAACCGTACAAGCGTGCCAACGAACCGCAGTAGATTTTAAAGATATGTTACAACTTCCCGATATTCAATTCATAGTTTGCATAGGTAATAATTTTATACGATTGTTGTTACCGTTGTATAACTTAAACGGCGAACATTACATCGGCTACGTTTAAGACTAACTCTTGCATAATAGTACTCAAAAAAAATTGATTGCTAACTATTCTATCTAGACCTCGAGATGTTGTAACAATGCTCCGTGAGAGGAACAAATGTAATCACAATGACGTCACTGTATTACAATCTAACTATGACATTTGACCTTTGAATTTTTTTATTACCAATTGCTGACATAATAATAAAAATGTGCAACGTTATTGAAATAAGAAAATCCTTTAAGAATTTAATATTCTAAATGCGAAAGTAAGTTTGTTTGTTTGTTACGCTTTCAAGCATAAACCATTAATCCGATTTATAAAATTTCAGCAAAGCTACGTTATCAGTGAGTAACATATTACGCTACATTTCGTCCCCGTATTCCAATGGGAACCAAAACTACTATAAAATATATAATATTAAAAATATTTTTACAAAGCCAGACGACAGAGAAATGATGACGATTGATGAGGTCACATCGCAGACGGAGTGTTAGACAAAAACAGAATCAATCGAAGGCTTCCAACGCATCACTGGTTCCGACACAGCAATTAACTTCAGAGAAGACAAAATTGAATTTGTACAAATTACGTAGAACGGCGAAAAATTCTTTGGCATCAATGCAAAATATTCAGACATTGACCACCGGTTTAGATAATGCAACAAAATTTACATGTGATATCAATTGTAAAATACTCTATCGAACGATTTTGAATTTTATTGTATTGTAATAAAGATGAAATTATTCGATTATTGGTTTTTCGAGTGTAAAATAATTTAAGTGTAATGGTATCTTGGTGTCAGAGCGATCGACTGTCGTTACGGTCCGGCGCGGGATTCGTCTCTTGTCGCCGTGAACACTTCACGGTTTGTACCCAGAATGATTAGGCGTGGTTATACGTAAGCACGACTTGGCATAATCTGTTAGGAAATCCACTAAAAATACCTAAGTACTCAATTAATTGTGAGCTGGAAACAGTCTAAGAGTCACGACATAAATAAAAATTGAAGTTAACTACAATGGGTTATCGCATACGAGAGTATATGTATATACTACATATTATTTAGTTTTTATAGGTGGTAGAGCTTTGTGCAAACTCGTCTGGGTAGATGCCAACACTTATCAGATATTCTACCGCAAAACAGCAGTTCATGGTATTGTTGTGTTCTGATTTTAAGGGTGAGTGAGCCAGCGTAATTACAAGCACAAGGGACATAATATCTAAGTTCCCAAGGTTGGTTTAATAAATTATCTAAACTTGTAAACGCAATTGCAAATAAAATTGACGTGAAAGGAAGGTTGATCAGAAAAACCAATAACTTTTATTATTAGTAATTTCAAACCGCAAATAAGTGCGTTTATATTTTTCAAAGCACTTATTACTTTAACCTTTATATAATTATGTGAAGTATAAATAAATGCAATATTATATAAAAAAATTAACAAAATAAAAACCGACTTCACAAGAAATTCAAATTAAGATGCACTAAAAAGTAAAAAAATAATTGCGTATTCTTCTATAATTTGATAATAATTAACTTACTATTTTCTACTCATCAATATGTAGGTACGATTGTGTTGTGTGGTTGATAATGTAGTTACAACTATTGTTATTTTTGGAGTCGGTTAAAAACTGTCTCATGTCTTGGGTTATTCCTTGATTAGTCCTTCTTATATACTGTGTAATATTTATGTAGTAATTTCAATATCATGTGATTTTTAGTATATTTATTTATTTATTTATTACAGATCACCAACGGAAGATTCATTATTACAAGACAACACACACATTATTAAAAATGATTTCTAAATGATCTTCCAATTACTGGTAATCACATCATGCATAATTAAACAGTAATATTATACAGTTTTGATTTTAATTTAAGTTAAACAAGAAAAAATCAAAATAGTAATTAAACATTGAAATCAAATACAATTATTCATTAAAATTAGGTGTTAGTTTCACAAAAATATACAGAATTATAAAATCATAATAAATCTAGATTAAGATTGAATTAAGATCTGAATAAAAATTTATTCAAAATTAATAATATTTATATCACATATAAATCGAGTGTGTGGATAAGTAAATTGTTCTTCTCATCAATTAATTGGTATTTTATTTGCATCCTTACAAACGTTACCGGCAGTTCCTAATTTAATCTTCAATAGAGAATATATTAGCATTAGGAGCCTCTTACAAAATATGTAATTATGTTCTGCAGTAAACTATTGCATAACGTCGTATCCAAAATTAATACCTGAGTTCAAATATATCCCAGTTACGTTAACTGTTCATAAGGTGTAAGATAATGCATTGTATAACAAAGCTTACATCACTAGAACGAGCAACGGGAACATGTGCTTAATATCTGAATGCATTGAGATGGAGAGTTAGTATAAAAAACAAACAATGCGAAGACGCATGTGCGAAACACACGTGCGCTCCACGTTCCGAAGACTGCCAGGAGAGGGTAAGACTTCCTTTTGTTTTGTTCTTTAGACCTTTGGCACATTCAACGCGATAAAAATATGTGTAAGCTTCGTCAAATATCAACATGGTTTTTGTTGCAGTTTGCAGCCGATTTGGCTCCTATGGTAAGATGGTTGAATATCGCGTTTTTTGGACAAGAACTAGCATTGTATTGACATCAGCTTAATTAGTGTTTATAATTCATATCGTGGTAGTTAATTATCGTAATACTACAAGTAAACTTCTTATCAAGAGGAAATTAATAAGCCACAACTTACTTACTTCTTAAAATATTGGAGTTGTTTTATTGTGTTAAGATTTAAAAATCCATAATATGACAATGTTCCATGTTTTGAGAAATCCTGATTTTGTATTTTTAGATGGTTTCTTCTTTTTGCCTAAGATAGCTTGTTTATTGAGGAAGTTATAGGCTATATACCTTCACGCTATAACTCTAAGAAGGGGTGCTATAAATGTCAGCCAATCTTGCAACTGTAAACATAAGCCTAAGCGGAGCCTAAGTCATATTGAAACAAGCTTGTACTCATAATCCTTATACATTTAACGTGAACGAAATTGTGTTAAAATAATTATGTAATATGAAATGATAATAAAGTGTAGTACCTTTTTTCTCTTAATAAATAAAAATGAATGTTTGTCTTTTCAACGTTCCTAAACGGTTCATCCAAGTGTGATGCTATTTTGGTGGTGTTTTTCTGCGTACGTCTGCGAAGGTTCTTGACCCAAAAGGATCGTTTTTTTTTTCTTTATACGATTGTGCTTCAATATTGATAAACGTTGAATATAGACCCTTCTACCCCTGCAAAAACAGAACGGGTAGCTAGTTTATAATATAAATTAAAGCGATGATTACTTTATTACTTGTCCTTCTCACACATTTATACGTTTCTTATCCTGTAATGATAACATACATCTCCGTAACTGATCTTGGACATTATCCAATTATAAATGTACCTATTATAATATCCCAAATATAAGTTGTTATTCAACATAATTTGTAGCAATGAATGTCTACTTTTAGGTATTTCCCATCAATCCGGTTTGGAGTAAAGTAGTGGAAAGAGCTCCTTCTCCTCGAAATTAAAGGAAGACCTCAGCCTAGCAGAGGAACATTAACAGAGGCTGTACTTTTCGCTTTCATTTTGGTATTATTTTAATGAACGTATCAACTTTACGTGCAATCAAGTCAAGAATATTCAAGCTGATTAGTTTTATTAGCTTAGAACCATTATCTATTTCATTAAATGTATATTAGCAAATTGCTATACAAGTTATACTGATGCCGAGTGAAATTAGTCGCTTGAGATAAGTGTAGAAAATGAAGATACGCTAACTAGTTAAACACAGTTTCACATTACGAAAATTAACTAGAGAGAATAGCCTGCGGCACAAGAAAGACATATTTAGTTGGCAACATTACACACCGTCACATTATCGCAATGATGATGAAAACAGATAATTGCAAGGCTTGGATTATTTTAAGAACACATGTACATGTCAATGTACTGCCTTGTTGATCTAGTGGCTTGATTAAGGTCGCAGACTCGGTGGTCCTGGGTTCAATTCCCAGGTCGGGCCAATAAATAGTTATTGGGGTTTTCTGTCAGAAAATTCTCAGTAGCAGCCCGGAGTCTGGAAGTTGGAAGTGTGTACACTCCCGTGCCTCGGAAAGCACGTTAAGCCGTTGGTCCTGCGCCTGAATTATTGCCGGTCGTGTCGGATTCCCGTCCCATTGGGTTATGAGAGCTAAGGAAAGGAGAGTGCACCTGTGTTCGCGCATACACTTGTGCACTATAATATCTCCTGCGCAGTTGGCTAATCTCTCTTGAGATTGGCCGCCGTGGCCGAAATTGGTCTGGAGGACCTTATTACATGTTCATTGTACATATTAAGTCGTATGCTTAATAACAGTAGTTATACTATAGTTGACCAGAATTTCGATCAATGTTGATTTGGTCAATATTACTAAATAAGCATCACCGATCGATTATGCACTGGTTACTGATTGGTCCGCTATTATGTCACTGTCAAAATCAATCAAACAAAACACGCGAGTATTTGCAGCACGTCATTTTATTGTGATTATAATGGTTAAAATTATTATTATTATTGTTTTATAATGATAACTGAATATCATAATATTTAATGGAATTACAAGTAAGGAAATTGATAATATTCCATCACATTATAACTCGACTAATTAAATTAGAATATCGTAAATGCGACAATGCTCCTGCGACATAAATAAAAAATTAAATTAAGGAAAATGACTGCTTACTATCAGCGACACACATATGCATCGTATAAGTACACACACACACACACATAATACATGTGTTTGTCTCAACACTATCATCTACCAAAATACAATTGTATTTTTAATTAAAATATTAAAAACGTCTATTTCAACATTTTGTCAACTAATTAGTGTAATTTTTTGTCTTACTAAGTGTTAAATATATGTTGTTAACTGATGTTTTTAATGATGGAATGTCGTTTTATTCTTAACAGTCAAAAAATTTACGACCTGCTGGCTATTTCGCGCTTTCGATCATTACAGATTTGTCATTTGAAAGAAGAAGAGCCAGGACACATTGTTTGACTAATCGCCTGAGCAATTATTGTGAGTAAGGCGTTAAAAAACTTCTAAATATGTATCCACTAATCTGCATTAGAGCGGCGTGGCGGAAGAATCTCCAAGACTTTTTAAAAAGAAACACCATTGGCTAGCAGAGGGACTGACAGTTACTTTTTTAACTAAACAATAAAGTAAATTTAAACATATTATGAACAAACAAAAAATATAACGTGATTATTAAGTCATTAATATATTTTACGGCAATATTGAGTACGAAAGTATCTCTTTTTGAGTTATAGATAGGCGGGCAAACGCACCACCTGATGGTAAGTAGTCACTGACCGCACATAGACATTGGCGGTGTTTTTTTTTTTTTTTATTGCATAGGAAGGCGGACGAGCATATGGGCCACCTGATGGTAAGTGGTCACCAACGCCCATAGACATTGGCGTTGTAAGAGCTGTTAGCCATCTCTTACATCGCCAATGCGCCACCAACCTTGGGAACTAAGATGTTATGTCCCTTGTGCCTGTAATTACACTGGCTCACTCACCCTTCAAACCGGAACACAGCAATAACAAGTACTGCTGTTTTGCGGTAGAATATCTGATGAGTGGGTGGTACCTACCCAGACGAGCTTGCACAAAGCTCTACCACCAAGTAAAAGGTGTAATAAATATTAACCATTCCTTACATCGCCAACGTGCCACTAAATAAGATATCATGTCCCAAGTGCCTGTAGTAACATTGGCTCTCTCACCCTTCAAAAAGAAACATCAATACAACGTATTGCTGCTTAGCGCCAGAATATCTGATGCGTGGGTAGCAATAGTACAATCTAAACATTAGATTTTATTCATAAGATACGTTAAACAACACATTATGCTAATAGCTATACATATATATTATACATATGCAATTCCTTACTCTAATCTAAAAGGCAACGACTCATAAATTACACAACTATTTTTTCATCCGAACGAGTTAAACTCGTATCTAGATTTTACACCTTTACGTTAGTCGACCCTCGCATTAACTATTTCATTATAAAATCACTTTCATTGCCTTTCTCTGATGGAACTATGGCGGGATTCATATTAATCAGTTATATATATTTATTACTAGCGATGTGCCCGCGGCTCTGAACGTTGAAACTTCTAAATCAATTTTGATTAGGCTATAACAGAGAATACAATCTGATAGAAGTATTTGTTACGTGATTTTGCCCTATGGCAATACTTTGTTCAATTTCATCAAATACGTGTTATTTCCTATAGTTTCCTATCCTAACAAACCGTGTTTAACTTGAACACTGTAAAACGTTATAATTATGAACATTAAATTTAATTTGGATTAGTTTAAACTGTTTAGAAAATACAGAAACTATTAAGCATCGGACAAACCTACGCGCTGAGGCAACTCGACTCAACGATGTGGAATCCACTATAATGTCACAGGCACACATCTGCGACATAAGAACTAATATAAATTTCGCGCTAAGACACTAGTATGGCGATCTATCGTGCTTACATACAAGATATCTCGATTCGTGATTGGTTTATTATCCCTCATGCGTAAATGTTCTTGAAATATGCCTTGTTTATGAAAATTTCTTATTGATTTTTAAATTTATCTTACGCCAAATTCCGGCCTATCATAAGATGAACAAAATTTGTGTTAAATGGCTTAAAAATAATATAAGATTCCGCTATACAACTAGACAACTACTACAAATACTTTAAAAGTATTTAAAAAAATATATATCCATAGCTACTATTCAAAAATTGAAACGGACAAACTTTGCAATTTATAATAAGTATAAAGAGAATTAATTACGAAAAAGTATCAAGTTATTGAATGGCAACTTTCTCATCGCTCATAATCGCCATAGCGAATTGTCAGTGTTGCACTAACATGGCTGATCACTTTCTGTGTAAAGCCGCTCCTACATACATATATATATAATATATTCTAAAGACTAGTAGTTTTATACACACACTGAGTTCAAAATACAACAAAAAATATAATTATAGCTCACGGGATCAATAAATTAGTCACTTGTGTCAATTTAGTGCAGCAACAGGATACTGCTATCATGCAAACTTAAATTAAAACAATCAGATATATAAAAATGACATAAGTTTTATGATTATAAAGATTTTATTTTATTTAAGTGTTCGAGAAAAAAATGGACAGGAATTTATAGTGATAAAAGAGAAATTATCAAAAATTGTAATTAAAACCTGAATTCTTATACATTTCTCACTAAAAAATATCAAAATAAATTGAAAATAAAACTACGCCGTATCCGGGAGCAGTTATTTTACAGATAATATAGTGATTTGGTTGTTAAAGGTAAACAATATCTCAGAATAACATATGGGCCACCTGATGGTAAGTGGTCACCAAGCCCATAGACAATGGTATTGTAAGAGATGTTAACCATCGCTTACATCGCCAATGCCTGTAATTAAACTGGCTCACTCACCCTTCAAACAGGAACACAACAGTACCAAGTACTGCTGATTTGCGGTAGACTATCTGATGAGAGGGTGGTACCTAACCAGACGAGCCTGCATGAAGCTCTACCACCAAGTGGTAGATGTTTTTCAGTGGAATCGCATTTTTATCCATTCGTTTAGGTTGTATTATTGAATCCTTTTCAACACTCACGATTGCAGTGTCGTTTTATAAGAACTGACTTCATTACTCACCAGGAAAATTTTGACAACCAACTTATGGTGACACACCACTTTGATGCGTGTATTCTTGAAATTTTATAATTATTAAGGTCAATGTCGCATATCACTTTCCTATATTTCACAACTATTTTCTGCTGTGAGTTTCGAGTTTGTTCTTACAGAACAGCCTATTGATTTAAATGTCATAGGTTCCTTGTCTCTTTGAGCTGCAACCAGAATCCATTTCTAGCCTATACGTATAGTAATAGCCGACTAACTTGTTTGTTAAAGACTTTATTTGAGCTTGAAATTATATTTACATATGTAAGACACACATACAGAATTATATTTGAAATTCAACTATTACAGTGAAATATAACGAAGATTGAAGAACGAGTGAGTTTTCAAAGATGATATACTTCGTTCATCCATTAACCCGCATTGGAGCAATGTGGAATAAGCCCCTAACACCTTCTCCTCCGCTTAAGGTATAGTTAGAATTGCAGTTGAACACGTCCAACCATTTTATAATGCATTCCATACTTTAGAATCGATTTATTACAGTATATCTGTTTCATTACGAAACGTTACTTACAATGCCATTGTTTATGGGCGTTGGTGACCACTTACTATCAGGTGGCCCATACGTCCGTCAACCAATACAATAAAAAAGAACCTTAGAGCGTTCATACCGTTTTATATTGGGCTTAAAATATTACAATTTCAAGAAGCATTAAAATGCACAACTGCGTTCTAAAAAATATTAGGTATAAATAATAGTTTGAGCTCCGAGAGTAAAAAAAACGACCAATTACGAGTCAACTGGTGCACTAACGGTTCCGTACCACAATAATATCTAGGAAATACTGACGCATCACGTCTGTCCACCACAACTAAATATTTGTATTGCAAACGACTGTTTCTCATTGTGATGTTAATATTTATTAGGTACTCTTGATAGTTTACATTTACGTATCTTTTAAGGTTTTTTGTATGGATCTCCTTGGTTTTGGACTTTTCATTGTACTTTTTTACAAAATCGAACATAATTACACGTATTACGTGAAAATCACACTATACTTGACTGGTTGGTTCTAAAGAAACAATCATGACATAGACATTATTAAAGGAATCCGCTTCTTGGTTACAGAACCCTAAAATGATATATCTTCAATACGTCCATTCTTAAATATCATAATCTAGCACGTACGTACCGAAACCGTTAATTATAATATATATAAAAACGTTATTTATTTATTCATAAATAACGGCAACACTATCTTAAGTGTATACCAAGTTTTGAAATCCGTACTAAAATTCTTTTGACATATTTAAGGAAAGCATGCTTTTAACCATTTATAACACAAACTAAATAAATCAACCATTGAAAAAGTATTCCTATTTACATACATATAACAATATATGTAAAATACTAATATTATAAATGCAAACATAACTTCATCTGTCTGTTTGGCGATTACGTCTAAACGGATTTTGATGAAATTCTGTATAAAGCAAGCTTTAAACTTCTTTGCTTGAAGCTTGAACCTTATTTGTACACATACTAATGTCCGCAAAGGGAACGGACCTGACACGTCCATGATGGAATGGTTGATCCATGAAACGGGGAAAGATTCGCGATAAAAATATAAGAATTGTAATCAACTTACTTTATCATTATATCAAGCCGAGATGGATCCCAATGACACGTGAATCTAAACCGATGATAGCGGGTCCAAGCACCACAAGCTCATGTGCTTTGTTTGTGTTTATAATTAAATACGTGCTCGGACAAAGAAAAGATCGTTAGGAGCATTTGACTAACTTCAATAAAATTATCTATATATTCAGTAACCTGCACGGCAAGTAAAGGCAGAGTAGGCCAGCAGTGGGATACTCACCGGCTATTACTTTACTAGTTATCATTATTTTATTTACAACAAAAAATAATTAAATTAAGAATAACAATTAATAAGGAAACAATATTATACTTTTATAATATAGGTACAAAGCTATGGTGTTTAAGTTTCTTTAGTCTACTCATGACAAAATTACATACGTCAAGAACGGCTTTCTCACAATGGCTGCTCTTTAGCAAAGAATATTACTAAAGGGTTCACGACCAGACTCATAACTTACCCATCACTACCATCCCTGAAACTATTTATAAACACATCATTCAATAAAAACATGTAAGTAATAAAATTGCGAAAGTAAAAATTCGAGTGAAATCGTTCGCGTAGTTATTAAATGGCGGCAAACGTTTGCAATTCTGTGTTAACACTTACGTTTTACGATTCTACGAAATGCAGCGTTACAAGCGGCTAAGTGCTTGGAAAGCAAGAGAATTGAATTATTTGAAAGCATTATGGGACTAGGGTACCGAGTTTACGAAAAATAGTGACTGTTAATATTTTTTATTTTTTTTCCTCATTAGAACTAAAGGCCAAACACTCTCTAGTTTAATTGAAAAAAAAAAAAACAAACAAGGATTTTTGTAAAACGAACTATGAACGAACTTTAATAACTACAAAAGTAATAATTTGATTTGAATTTTATATCACATATTTTATTAAGATTATTAATTATAATATCTTATCAATTTATAATTTTAATGCAACGTAAAAAGTTGTTACGTACTATAAGAAGTAATTAATATTATATAAATATTGTTGCATAACTACAAATAAATATAATTCTTAAACTTACATAGCAACAGCGCACTTTACATATTTTAATATCTATTTAATAGGTAAGTGACAAATGACGCCGGTAAAAATTTTAACAAAACAAAAACTTTTATAATTTGATAATTAACTTACATCAATATGTAGGTACGAATGTGTTGTGTGGTTGATAATGTAGTTACAATTATTATTATTTTTGGAGTCGGTGTCAGCCAAGGTGGGTTTATAACTACATACATAGTTATAGGTGAGATGCGCTTGTGTCGCATGAGCAACTTAAAGAGGCGAATAAAAGTCAATTTGTTATGTGTTAAGTTTTTGTTTGTTTTTAAAGGATTCCCATATTATTATTGCTAGGTATATTAAAGTGTTTCCCTCGTACTTATTGAGGATCAAGCTTGATTCATACCAAATTTCATCAAGATCGGTCTAGCGTTATAGCTATGATAGCGTTACAGACGGACACGAGTTACTTTCGCATTTATAATATTAATATAGATGTAATCTTAATTAGACAAAATGTAGTGATAAAGCGTCGGTCTAACAGTGTAGCTATAATTATAATTAAGACTTATCAATTAATTAAAATATACACCCCAACGACTTGTAATTATTAAAATTGATAAGCATTATCAGTTCTACCATTTGATGACCATATTACGTCTATCCATTTGTAAAAATATATAAACAAAAAATATGCAATTCATGACATAAGTAGTTGTTAAATATTATATAAATGAAAATAATTATGCTCCATATTTCATTAGAATGAGACGTATGTATAATAAGTCTCGTATGTATAATACGTCTCGTATGTATAATACGTCTCGTATGTATAATACGTCTCTTATCTACTTAAAATTAAAATTAAAAGAAATATTTTCGTTCGATTTTAAGTCCGCAGAGCTCGTCTGGGTAGGTACCACCCACTCATCAGATATTCTGCCGCAAAACAGCAGTACTTGATATTTGCTGTGTTCCGGTTTGAAGGGTGAGTGAGCCAGTGTAATTACAGGCACAAGGGACATAACATCTTAGTTCCCAAGGTTGGTGGCGCATTGGCGATGTAAGCGATGGTTAACATTCTTTCAATGCCATTGTCTATGGGCGTTTGTGACCACTTACCATCAGGTGGCCCATATGCTCTTCCGCCTTCCTATACGATAAAAAAAATATACATATATATATAAAAAATATAAAAAGTGTAATAACTTATTTCATTACTCACCCGTGATATCTTGACAACCGACTTATTATGGTTGTGCAAAGTAATGCGTAGAAATACGTTTGCGTAATACGTAAATTGATTGAATACTCAAACTAATATGAATTTACGCCTCCACCTATCTACGCGCCTCTAATAATCTGGATAAGCAACTTTTCAGTCTTTTGGTAGTCTGTTGGTAATTAATTAATTAACGGTTAGAATGACTTTGTGTCGCCGCATTTTCGATAGCCATTAAGATAATAAACATTGGCTAAAATAAAAATTTATAAAAAGGTAAAAATTCATCTCCTTTCATATTTTTTTTTGACTGATGTTCGTCATTTGAATTCTTTTGATATTTCTAGTTTAGAACAAACAATAAAATCGTATACTAAATCCAGAGTTTGATCGTTTATATGAACTTGACTAAATCTACCGCATCAACAAATGTTCTTAACTTTTTATGGCACATCCATCTTCCTAACCACCCGTGGTAGCTTCAAATAGTTTGGTTTTTATGCCACTACAGTAAAAACTTTCTACGAACATTCAAGGAAAATATTAAATTACCTTTTTACGAAATTAATAGTATCACATAAATCACCATTGAACCGAAAACACAATTATATGAATAACTGTATATCTTTCAAAAAATATTGTACCATAAAAAGTATATTGTATAATGAAAATGAATGATTAGTTAGTAAAATAAATAAAGGGACGTCAACCAAAGTCGAAGGCAATTTTTTTTATTACATATAGAAGCTTTACACTTACTTATTGATTGTCATAAATCTACCATATTGCAATTCCGACAAAACCAGCGTAAGAAGGTAAAGCGTGTACTGTGTTTCTATTGAGAATATCGCGATAGAAAACATAACTTATTAGCCCGACCATGGGGACCATGGCTTTGATCCCAGGACTTAATGATATGGTCTTACGAGCTTTTCATTAGCTTATAACTAGCATAAATATAAAATGCATAAAATATGGAGACTAACTAATAAATAGGACTCGGTTTAGTTACAAATATATATATATATATATATATATATATATATTTGTAACTAAACCGATATATATATATATATATATATATATACAGTAAATAAGGTTCCATAAAACGTTCCACTTTTAGCTAAATAAAATATCAATGCGGTGTTGAGCACAATATTTAAACTGATATCCTTCTGACATAACTAAAAACTTATGTCCCTTTCAACCCCACACATATGAATGAGATAGCAATATTCTTAGTCCTGCCAAATCAATCAATAGAGTCAACACCACTACCATTTTTTGTCACGATTACCACATATGCGCGTTTATCTGTTTATTGACTTTACTTTTGTTAAATATTTTACGTCTATCCCTTAATGTGAGGCTTAAGTAAACTATCACGTTTGGTTAATGTGATTTTTTTTTTTAAATTCATTTTCTGATCAATTGGGAAACATTATAAAAGTACAGTACATAATAAAGCAAGCTCAATACATATAAAATTAAAACCAATGAAACGGAGATGTGCTACAACAAGAGGAAAGTTGGGATGATGGGTCTAATTGACGGTAGCTGGCCGTGGCCGCACTCTTCTCCAGAATTCCACAATAGCCTTGCTATTCGCCAAGTCCGCCAAACCCCGCAAATAATTTACCAGATGGCCGATAAGTACTTATATTTTAAAAAGATAACTTAAGTTAGTTCCATTTTATTTTTTCGCACACAAACTTACTTTTTTTACAAAAAGGGTAGGCGCGTATGGGTAAAAATATAGGTAGGGGATAAAATCCCGTGAGATGTGAAAACGGGTCTCTATATATCTATCTATCTATAAATATCTGTTTAGAAAATTTAAATTCTTCTTTAAATCCGTATTAGAAAGGATCGCGATCTCAATACCGAGTCGAGGAATGTTAATGGTACATTAAAACTTTAAATACTTTTAAATATCTTAATAAAACTATCTACAATAACATTGTTACATGAATTTGACTTGTAAGTTGTAAGACGTAAGAAGTATTTTATCTTAAACACACAGCTTATAACATTTGTTTTACAATTTTGAACGCTACAGTGCAGTGTGACATTTTGATACTTGAAATTAATTTGATTTATGGATTCTTTGATGTTACTTTTTTAAGCTATGACAATGGTGGGATTTAAGTTGTTTGCTTTCTTCTCAGAAGATTTATAGATTTTAGGAGAAAACATTATCCATGGGTAGTTAGTTTTTAAACATATTTTTTAAATATAGCTTAAATACATTCAATGCAATGTATACATACAAAATATGGAATTATTGATATTTGCTGATATCAATTTATTAGTTCATATATTGAAGTATAAAGCTCGCAAACGAGTTCAGCAATCGTTATATCTTACTAACCGAACAAGCACAGCGACTATTTGGCTTTGATGACTAACCTGCACAAGAGGATATAGTGCACAAGTATATTCGCAGAGGTGCTGTCACTATTCTCATGAATTTCATAACCTGATTGCATCCTTCCTGAGTGTATCCGTCGCCGCGGTGGTTCAGGATAAAGATTTTTACGTTCTTTCCGAAGTACTAAAGTACAAACATACCTTCCTTCCTTACTTCCAGCATACTACTAAGAATTTATACACATTCTAATTTTTGGATTTTTGGATAAAAAATACTAATTTTTGGCTCAAACCTGGATTTGAACCTAAAGCAAAGAGGCAGTTGAGGCAGCAGTTACACTAAACGTACATACTGCTAAAATATAGGAGCAAGATGTGTCAATTTTTTCATAAATGTCATATAACCATTCTATAGTTTCCCCCCACGTAAGGTGGGGGGGGTATGTGGGGCCCGCCGGTGCTGAAGGTTCAGGAATACCCACCAAAAAACCAGCGTACCTGCATCGTCTCAGTGGAGCGGCACGGGATCGCTTGCGCATACTACCGCGAAAGTTGAAAGTAGCCTGATAAATGCACTAATATTTTCAATGTATTGATAAAGAACATATTTCTTACATCATAAATATTACTCAAAATACTCGCATTTATATACTAATTACAAAGAAACATAATATATTTTAGTACTCGTAATATAAATTTTTATCTGGCTTTAATTATAATTTACATAAATCAGAATTTCTCTGAAAGTATATAATCATTGTCGTTAAAGTACATAATTATAAATTTCTCAATGTTATACAACGAAAGCTAATAAAATAACAAGAACATTTGAAAAACTAACTGCCGTCCAACTTCGTACGGGTGGAATTCATACAAAGTTACCTTGAATGTTTATGTATCCGATTCTTAATTGATTACATTTTGAAATAACGTCTGCTGAATTTAATCTAATTTGTTTATAAAATCGAATGCCGCTAAATGAAAGAGAGACTAACCTTCTCACCTCGTGTATATCTAGAAAGGTTAGGAGACACAAAAGTGAAGAATTAGGTACACCTGGCAGATTTTTGTTTTCCGCCAATCCACACATCGTGAATTTAATTATAAAACAATTTTAAGTTCCACTAGACCAACTTGGCTCCCCCTCGTCGTATTTTATGTGCTCTACAAACAAATTAACGATACTTTACTTATACTTTCAAAAGGTCGTCTCTGCTCAATTACTTTACAGAATTTATATTGAATGAATACATTTCTTTATAATCAAGAAGGTGTTAGATAAATTAGTATTAAAAAAAACTTCCTGCCGTCGACAAAGAAATAGAAATGAAATGCAGACTCATGCGTGTTAATGGATTGTTTACTAGTAACACTTCCACCTTATTAACGACATATTTCTAAACGAATCATATTAAAATAACATTATATAATTTACAATACATATAATATAAATATAATTTAAAAATATATTTAATCATTTCATTATATAATGTGAATATTTTTTTTATATTTGTCAAGGCATATTCGTAATATAGTAAACTTACGATTTTTTTTCTGTATAAATTAAAATATAACGTTAAATATGATTAGCAAAATTAGGAAGGAATAAAGTATAAATCTACTTATTTATATTTACTTAATATATACTTAAATTATCTATATTAGTTGATCAAAAATCAAAGAATAAATTAAACTAATATTATCTCTGCATTGCCTTACACATCCAAATTGTCAACATTTAACGGCGGGTAGTATGACCGATATTCTCAAGGATTCTTTTGTAACAGTTCATCGAGTGACTGACATTTAGTTGTTCCAAGACAAGGTTTGATCTTTTGAAAGACTTACGGGGTACAAAGCTTGAAACACTTTATTTATTACTCCACTAGAAAACACTATTACTTGGTGGCAGAGCTTTGTGCAAGCTCGTCTGTGTAGGTACCACCCACTCATCAGATATTCTACCGCAAAACAGCAGTACTTGGTATTGTTGTGTTCCGGTTTGAAGGGTGAGTGAGCCAGTGTAATTACAGGCACAAGGGACGTAATATCTTAGTTCCCAAGGTTGGTGGCGCATTGGCGAGCTCGTCTGGGTAGGTACCACCCACTCATCAGATATTCTACCGCAAAACAGCAGTACTTGGTATTGTTGTGTTCCGGTTTGAAGGGTGAGTGAGCCAGTGTAATTACAGGCACAAGGGACGTAATATCTTAGTTCCCAAGGTTGGTGGCGCATTGGCGATGTTAACATATCTTATAATGCCTTTGTCTATGGGCGTTGGATATCACTTACCATCAGGTGAGCCATACGCTCGTCCGCCTTCCTATGCAATAAAAAAAAAACATCTTGAACCAAATATTTGTTTACGAGTTTTAAAAAGTCAGTCTATCGAAGTGTTATATACATATGTAGCTAGAGGTAGACAAAAAGTCCTTCCAATAAATTTATCGAGTACTTCCGAATGTTATATAATCTAGCTAACAAAGGCATTTCATTGCATTTATGACAGCATTGTGTTTTTTATTGTTACCGTGCTGAAGGTGTCGTATTGTTTCGATTGCTTTATTAAAAATGTCTGTTTTGGCTTTGTCCGGCTGATTGGATTTCGTTTATTAAATTGGCAAAATGGCCATAATACCTGGCATGAATTGCTATAAACTATCATATATAATTTTAAACTATTATGTACCTAATACAAATAAATCTCCTCGTAGATATAAAAAAATAGAATATCAATTTTTTTCTAAATCTTAACGCGATCGAGCGAACGAATAAATATAAACGCAGTTGACGGACAAGAAACAACATAATATATAAACTTGGGACCTAATTGAACACTTTTGCTCAATACAAGCTGGCAGACTCTAACGCTAAATAATAGTCCATAAATATATATTTTATAATTCAATATATAAAAAAAACTATTCTAAAACATAATTAATGATATTAGTTTACCCTTCGTAATCAGTCTCCTATCTAAGCTGGCAGCCCCTATAATTCAACGTGTCCATTTCATAGTTCATACAAAGCACATATTATATTGTAGCAATTATTCGTCGATGTATGTCTAAACATGTTGAGACTTGTTCAAGGCATACTAGATTGTCGTTTATCGGACTACAGTGTACTCATTCTCAAAATAAGTTCCGGAATACTGCCACGTATTCCATAGTCCGACAATTTCGAACATACGACGCCGCCTTGCAAAACGTTTGTTAGATTACCGCTATAAAACATATAAGATCTCTTTTGTATAAATTTAAAAAAAATCTTTGTGAAGATAAAATAATTTATATGTAAGCTATGTCAATAGTCATATATAGTGGTTTATTAAACATTATCATGTTTTCTTGACCGAATTTCGGTCACGGCGATGGCGGTCGATTTCAAAGGGCAGCAAACTGCGCAGGAAATATTAATAAGCACAAGTGTCTTCGCATAGCATAGTACTCTTTTTCTTCTCACTTGCATCCGCCAGCTCCATGAGACGAAGTCTGCGCTCCTAAAAAATGTTTAGCACTATTACAATCGATTCTTGTTATTTAAACTTTTTATCGACTTCTATTTAATTATGTTTTTTATTTTCCAACAAAGTAATTGTTATTCAAGTATGTGTCAGTTTGCGTCAAAACAATATTATCAAAGAGCCACATGCCCACATAATGTGAATCATTCTCTGCGATGCGGCGCGTCGGTGTCCATCACAGGAAAGCCGGTGTCAATGCGATCACTGTCATTTTCATTGACCAGCCATCTTAATAGGGTTGCCACTATTTTAACAGGTAAGTTTCATATTATAATAGACGGACGAGGACCTGATGATAATTGGTCACATATGCCCAAAGACATTGGTATTGTAAGAAATTTAAACCATAGCTTACATTGCCAATGTGCCATCCTTGGGAATTTAGGTGTTATGTCCCTTGAGCCTGTAGGTAATTACTAACTCACCCTTCAATCCGGAACGCAACAATACAAAGTACTGCTGTTTTGCGGTAGAATATCTGATGAAGGGGTGATACCAACCCAGACGATCTAGTGTAAAGCTCTACCACCAAGTAAATTGTTGTTGTAATATATCTTATCGTTCTTTGTTATACATATTATGCGACAACCCTAATGAGGTCATTCAATCGTTCCACGCTCGATGACCATTATCCCGCGTTGACTACCGTGACCATCGATGACCTCGGTCATGTCATAACCAAATAATTATATAATTCTACATAATACAGGTATAAATTTGCGTTATCTATTATATCACAATAGAACTAGTAATATAAGGGACAATTTGAACGAACCCACGACTATTACTATTAACGTTATTATTATATTGTTGGATTACCTAATAAATATTTTATTTTTTATAATATTTACCTAACAATATGAAATACTGCTATGGATGTCAAATTATTTTTTTTAATAATCACGAATTAAATTATCTGACGCGATTTTTTAGATTAAAGAACTTTAATTTCCATACTTACCCATCTATTTTCTTCTACGGACAACCAAGAGTCAGTAGAAGATGGTTTTAATGGCAATAACGTAAGAAATTGATCTTAAATATAAATGTTTAAGTTTCGAATATGGAACACATTCTATTTTCGATTACATATAAAAAAAACTACAGATAACATTATAAGAATTGACAAAAAATAATACAAACTATTTATTGTTTAAGAAGAACCATTTACTTTAAACATTTGGGAACTTGAATGAATTGCGACATTATTTGCCTTAAAAAAACGTCAAATAAACCGCAAATATTTCTCGGTACGCTGAAGGAAAATAAATATATATTATTACAACGTGAGTCAATATTTAAAGCTGCAATTGTTCTGTAAATTATAAAGAACGACCATAAGTTGAAGCGGATATTAGTCAGACGATAACGTTATCAGAAGCGACTTTCCCGAATTGAAATTTTTTTAGACGAATAAAAACGTCTGTGTAGTCTTGATAACAAAAATGAAAGGGTCATAATATGATAGGGCCGTTATATCTTTTAATATTGAAACTACCTGTTTTCTGGCTTTATTCAACATTGCATTTTTGTAATAATTTATTTTCATTACTATTAAGATATAGGTGTAGCGACATCTATCTCGCCACATACGAACTATGAACAGACGTATCCTACATCGCGATATTAAAATTATCAGAGCGATTGAACATAAATACAAGAACCCGACAACAATCGTCGGGGGCAGTAGCCCACCAGACACAACACCCGTCTGGTCGGAGGATTCTCCCTTTTCAATGGTGGTCCCCCCCCAAACTGGTGACCCCGAGCATGAACGTCAGCGCAGCCTTCACTAAACTACGTCATCGTGACATCATCATCACTTCCTCAAGCTTTCGAGCAGCGAGTCATACGAGCCCCCCCCAAATAGGAAATAATACATAGGAAACTTTATAAATGCGAAAGTATCTGTCTGTGTGTTGCTCTTACGCGACTAAGCCACTGAACCGATTTTGCTGATACTCAGTATGAAACAGTTGATAGCTGTAAACCTATGGTAGGATATAAGGTACTTTTTTATATCTAACATATTATGTCCCTCTCTCTTAAAACGCGAGCAAAACTATTTCATAATATTAATATCCATTGTGAAAAAAGAGACAAATCATTCATTCTGTTTTTGAAATTTAACAAAGAAATATAAAACAACATGACATTCAAAGATAACATAATATTCTAAACTAAATATTCTGTATGTGGGACCATTTGTTCTCTCATATCAAATAAAACAAAAGAAAAAACTCTCTACAGGAAGCCGTCTAACGATGATTGTTAATGAATACTAACAGTCGTGTTCATACAATTTAAATGACTGCACAACACCACTTATGAAACTTCCTGAAAACGTACAAATTAAACGCGTTTAAGACTAAATAATACCTAGTTTATGTTTACAGGAAACTATTAACATTTAATGTTGGTTTTGGTTGACATTGATAAATAAAAGTCGAGAACAACCAACAACCGATTCTATTATTATATCTTTAATAAGTGCTTTTATATTCACAATGTGACTGTAAATTGAAATTACAATCAACAAAAATATTTAAACAATTATCATTATAGCTAAATTATCATTATTTATTTTATTATAATTTTTGTTATTATTTTTGTATTGTTTGTTTGTGGTTTTGTGTACATATTTTTATTCTTCCTTTTTTTTTGTTTTGTAATAAATTTTTTTTGTATTGAATTGTTCTAGTCGCTATTGATATTGTAATTAAATTCATTCATTTTCAATTAATCAATTAAAGTCACTCATTTTATTAATTTTTGATTTAGATTATTTTGTAATTTACACTTCTTTTTTCTTTTGCTCGCATTATTATGTATTATTTACTTTTGGAAACTGTATTGGTCAATGTTTTATCTTTGTATTTTATTTAAATGTGTTTCTTTGTACTATTTGTTTCCTTAACGAAATAAAATAATTTATAATAATAATAGTATATAATTAAGGCTTCCATGTTAAAAAAATGTTGGCGTTCAAATAATGTGTTTAAATATTAACCATTCCTTACATTACTGGTAACAGAATTAAAAACTTAACTAAACAGTAATGTTCGTATGAATAATGAAATAATAAAATCAATAAATTAATATATGTTTGTTTTATATTTTTAAATGATTATATAGATAGAATTAATCATATTAAAACGAAACGTTAACAACCATTTTTTATTTTCAATTCTGTTTGAACAAGCTGTAAGGTAAAACCTAAAAAAATCTTTTTACAAAGCATTATGCAAAGAACGCCGAGTAATACGATCGGTTGTTTTCTGTGAATTCGAAATCGAGACTATCGAATCGTATTCATTGACGTAATGTTTTCTTAAAAACGAATCGAGTGTCGCGTTCGGTAGTTAATAATCGAATAAACGATGTGCCTGTGTGTGGTCTGCGTCTACGTCAAGACTGTCCCTATGTATCAAACATGGGGCCAATATTTAACGCATAATCATTAGTTCAATCAAATGTGTAATTCATTCGAAATTTAAATTAAATAACTTAGTGACGTTCTGTAATACGGTTGTAATTAGTTTCAGACAACTGTCAATTATTTGTTTTTTTTTTTAAATAAGTTATTATATATTCTATATAATCATGTCATATCATCATCAATTTAATTTTTGTTTCGTTTTAATAAAACTTAAAATATTTTTTATCATAATATATTTTGTGTATTTTATTCGGGTAACAACGATCATAAGATTTTATTTTACAACAATATAACATAAAAAAGGGCAAACCCGCTATTTAAATATTATGAACTACTGAAAACTAAAAAAAATATATATGACTACAATCAAATTCGTCTAAATAAACAATGTATAGCATTCGTTTTGACCCGTCTAACCCTCGGGTGGTCCATACGAGCTGATAACCGCCATTGTTATAACAAACCCACTAATCAGATTAATGAAAAAAACTTTAGAATTTAATAGCGACGTGGCCTTTGTTTGTATATTTACGATTAAACTTGGACACAAAAAATGTGAGATTGGTTCAAATAGCGTTGTATTAACTTATTATCGAACACAGAACATAATTATAGTCTATTATAGAACTGTTTTTTTTTTAAGTAGCTGCTGGTCCGATATGTAAACGTCAACACATTTACCTCCTGTTCTCGATTATACAAATATTATACTTATATAAGTATTTAAAATATGAACATTTTATATTTAAAATTGTGATAGTTACAAAATTTATTCTATTATAGTATTTTACATAACTGCCTTTTTTATGAAGTCATTGATTTTTTAAATGTGATCGAAATATTACACTACCTCGCGTCTTTGTCCGCGTTAGTCTTTAATTTGTTGTAACCAGCATGCCACCTATTGTATAATGGTTGTTAACGCAGTAGCGTTCACCGACTTACGTTCTAGAAAGCGACGAATCAAAGTATCATTGTAAAATGATGTATGGTACAGGATAATATATGGGACTAACAAAGAGACATTCATAGAACTACCTACCCATCCCGGCTGCGCAGGTTTCAATAAAGGCTTAAAACGTTTAAAACGTAATATGATATGGTCGGATTTTTTTTCGACATTTCCAACAATCATTGTAATGTTTCAGCCAATTTACTCAAAACCCTAATGAATTATATACCTAAACATTTATGAGTCACTCCGTCCATTGGAGAAGAATATCTGAAAATCCGAGACTTTATATAGGTATACAGAGTGTAAGAAAATAAGTGTCCGACTCGTAAAAATTATTAGATAAATAGAACCGACTCACGATACCCAATAACCACTTCACGGGTTGGACACTTGTTTTCTTACACCTGTATAGTGTTATTTGTACCGCGGTTATAATGGAAGATTTTAATTCGTATTTCACATTTTTTACTGTTGATTACCATCTAACGGCCGCTTTCAATATTTGATCGTGATTTTGAGATTACTAGTGATCCGGATTTTATTTGATCTCTCGATTGATATTGAATCTGCATTTCAATAAACCGATCTCGTCTCCTAATCCATTGAATAAAAGAGATTGGTCGTAAATTTGCGCCCTCCTTAACGTTTTGTTTTATGCATTGGCAGTAAAAGTGCCTCAGCGATTATTAATGAGTAAAATGGAGGTTGTTTTCTTAAAGCTAATCTATTCTATGTATAATCACAAGAAATTGCATACGCAGTAACAATAATAATTGATTGCGAAGTCGCAGCGGTAAAATACTTTAACTGTACGTCGAGATTAGTAAAACATAAATGTTTTCTTGAAGAGGAACGGAACGTCAGTCAATCGAAAAGTAGCTTCAGTGTGTTTGACATTGACAAAATCAAAATTCAAAATAAACATTCGTATCGCAGAATCAAGATAAGACTCCATAATTTACGGCCACTTTCAATATTCAAAGCCGTCTATTAGCAGTTGTCGAAAACGTCAAGTAGTACGCTTGAGTAAGGTCGATACAGGAAATTATAAGTGCCGAGTTGAAAGAGTAATGATTTGAAACCTGGGAACGATGTTTTTGGGAACGTTCTCGTGCACTTCAGTTTTGAAAGAGGAGAGGACTCGGTGGCGAACGGTCGTCTTCCTGTATCAAACTTGCTGCGTTTCCATCCATTTTTATTCGGCGTGCTTAATTGTTATTTCTATTCAAGTTTGTTGTTTGATTCTTATAAGAAGAAAAGTGAAAAATGGAGCCAGAAACTGTAAGTAAATATTTATGCAATAAACATTCACGTCCACAAATGTATTATTTTTTCATGTAAAATATAAATGCATGCATTTCGCGCCATTTCGTACAAAATTTACTAAGCTTGTTTTTATTTGTTTGTAGAGTAAAACCAAACCTCTTTCAAAGGAAGAGACGAAAGGGCTGCTCTCCTTAATTGAGGGGAGCAAAATAATTAACAATAAAAAGACGAATGCCGCCAACAATAAAATTAAGGTGGAAGAATGGGCTCGAATTGTAGACGTTTTTAACGCAAGAATGGGCACCTGTCGCCGTACACCACAACAACTGCGTCTTAAGTGGGAAAACCTAAAAAATAACTCACGAAAGCGCAGTACTTTAATACGAATGGAAAGGATCGAGGTAAATTAAGTTTAAAATTGAAAATATAGAAAACTTGGCCTTGCCTGCTCGCTGGTAATTACTAGACTAGTAACTAGAGTCTGCTTGTTCAAGTGACTGATGATCTGTATATATGATATATATTTAATCATTAATCATTTATTTAAGCATCATATTGTAACATTAACAAGAAAGAAGTGAAGTGAAGAGATAATAACTGCTATAGTGTAAAACTGGTGCAGTTATTAACGCCCGCTAACAAAGCGACATTGCTCTATTTTTTAAAAAATAAGTTGCACAAATTAATTTAAATTAACAAAATATATATATAAAAAGTTAAATACAAAATATAATTAAAATTAACAGATTACAGATTAATAATATTTCAAATAAATTCAACAAATAATATCTGATTTAGGTAAAAAACATTGTAAGGATGAAATTGTATTACTATTTGTGTATGTACTTAATTTAATAAGTTACATTATTAATGAAATAAAATAGTATTTATTGTAAAAAATAAATAATAATCTTAAAAGAATAATAATAATAATTATGAAGAAAATTGACTTCAAATTCAAAACATATTTAATTATTTTATTGTAATATATTTGTTATAGGAAAAGGATAAGGGAAGGTAGGGGGTATATATGTAGATGGCAATAGGATTGACCCTGATATGCTACTTAAAACATTACTGGCAAAATCACATTAGTAAATATAAAAAAAATGTGGCTATTATTTGAATCTTAATTACAAAAAAAAAGTTAGCATGTTATTTTAAAATATTAATAAACAATGTGTTGAAAGTTGTTATTATTATTCAATTGATTATTCAATCTAAATTATTATTCAATTCATTTTCAATTTAATTTTTTAATTCATTATTTACTATATTTTGTTGTTTGAATTATTTTAATATATGTTATGTGATAAATTTGATTATATTAGTTCACTCGCTAATTATAACATTTCTTCCTTTATTCTCAAAACGGAAAGTTTATGTTGTAATCTATTATTATAAGTAATATAAAAAACATTTATTTTGTATTGTACCTGAAATTGCATGTGGCCATCTTAAAGAGTTGCACACTATATAATAAGTACACATATTATGTTTTCGTCATTACATTGGGTAGTGTCTGCTGATGGTCCTTAATAAATAAATAAAATGTTGATCACCGGTAGTACTCCCATACTACTGCTGCTCAACCTGTTGGGTAATACAGGGCATGATGTTATGTTTATGTTTTACTTATAGTTAAGTACAGTAAATCTAGTCCAGAACGTGTTGAAATTTGTCATATTATGTTCCAGACTGGAGGTGGGCCACCAGGGTACTTTCCTCAAGATGACATCCTAGATAGGGTGGCAGCATTACTGGGCAGTACTGGAGAGGGCCTCACAGAGAGATTTGGTGGTGATGCTGAGCCCCAAATTATTGGTGATGGGAGTGTTGAGACTGCATATATTTTGCCAGTTGTTAATAACGTCTCGCCAATGTTATTGGTTGACAGTCCATTGCCTTCCACATCCATGGATTATACATCTGTGTCCGTGGGCAGTGAAGTGCCAGCCAATAGCATTGGTGATGAGTTGGTACCGCTGGCAAATATTTATACTCCCATTGTACCACAAGAAAAAAGGAGCTTTCGAAGTAGTAGTATATCCTACTAATACATAATATGTGAAACTTTGTGTTTGTTATTATGAATGTTTGTTACTCAGTAATGGCTAATGCTTTTATGGCTAAGCCAATATGGATGAAATTTTAAGCATTTTTATTTCCTATATTTAATGATATATATAATATTTTTTGTTTTTCAGGTGGTATTAAACGGATGCTACTGAAACCAGATAACGGGTGTAAAGCTTGAAATATAGCTATAGCTGAATACTATAATGTTAAAAAAAATTGCTAACTAAATTTGAAAACACTATTTTAGAAAATGCACAATTAAAATTAGAAAATGAAAAATTAAGATTAGAGTTAAGGAAGCTGAAGGGAGAGGAATAATTAAACAATTTAAAAAATATATATTTTGCATTTTATTTCCTGAAATTATCATTGTTTAATAATTTGAAGCTAAAAGTAGGTATAATAATAAATACTATGTATCAAATCAATTAACAAGTATTAAAAATAATTTAAAATTAATCCTTGTCTATGACTGATATCATCTTGAATATTGTCTGAATTCTCTGATGTCACAGTAATATCACTTTCTTCTGGCATCTGTACTTCGGGGGGTACTTCTTCAATATTATAAGTTCTGCAGATGTTGTGAAGAACAGCTGTAGCAATTATAACTGTTTGTATGTTTTCTAATGATAATTGCATGGTCAATGATATTACTGGGAACCGACGTGTCCAGACTCCAAATGTCCTATACAAACAAATACAGTTTTTCTTGAACTTGGTTAATTAAAAAAAAAGGGTCCCATGAATAGGTACTTAATATTAATAATCTCTAATATAGTGAAAGCTTTAATGGTGATTTTACCTTTCAATTGTGTTTCTCGTTTTTATGTGTGCCTCATTGTATCTTATTTCCTGGCTAGTTGATGGGTTTATCAAAGGTGTGAGCAAGTAAGGTAACCAACAATTTCCTAGAATACCATCTTCACACTGGGCTGTAATGATACATCATTAATTCATATTATTTGAAATCTTATTAGAAAGGACAATAAACAGGCCACCGAGCAACAACATTCAATAATTTAAGGTCTGCATCACAAACAGCTTGGACATTGATTGAAAAGTATCCTTTCCTATTTCTATATTCCTCTAGTTCTTTTAGGTTATGTTTATCTTTTGAAGTAATTTGAGCAAACAAACAAATTTCTTACCGTCTTGATTTCACTTTGATAAAGGGCATTATTTCATTCAACACAGATTCAACTGATGATTTGTTCATTCTGAATCTGAATGTGAACTCTGCATCCGTTAAACTTGCCATGAAGTTTATTCGTTGAAAAGTTTTTGAGGACACAGCACTCTTATGTTCGCCGTCGCTACTATCCCAATCCGATAACTGAGCTAATACTTCAATATCATTATCACTATCACTTGCAAATATTTCCATTTTCACGCCTTTATCAGTACAATCGGTCAACATTTGAGGATCGCAACTATAGGTCAATAACTTTCAAAAATCAGTTTGTCAAAATCAGAGATCGGTTATAGAAAACGCTTAACTGTCACTTTCATACAAAAAACCAATCTAAAATTCGATGTGCCCTCCCAAAGATAGATTGAAAAAAAAGATCGGGATAACGATCCATCGATCAATTATTGAAATACTGAAAGTAGGAAATGGATTCAAATATCAATCTCGATCAGCAAATTAGGGATTGGGATTGAATATAGAAAGCGGCCGTAAGGCTACTTATCCTTGATAGCAACTAAAGCATATCGAGAGCAACTAAAATGCTTGAAAACAAACAATGTCTTCCTGACCGATTTCGGCAACAGCGGACATTCTCAAACGAAGCTAGCGCATGTCATATAATAGTGCCAAAAAAACACAAGAGAATTCATCGTATTATTCCCTTATAATACAATGGTAATACGACACTATAGGAAGGATCAACGGTTAACATGCTTTGGAACAACCCAATATTTTTTTACTAATCAACAAATAGCGCAAATAAAAAAGTAATGTAATACAGACACCTATTCGTTTAGTCATGTGTCAATAATTAATTAGGTATTTATAACTATCGCCTAGTAAGGCACAATGATTTCTCTCAGTTCTCTCACACACTAAAGCAACTCGGCACTTTTACACCTCTCGAACTATGCCAAGCAAATGTTAATAGAAAGAACATCAAATAAACTGATTCAGCAATCATACGGATAATAATTTGAGTCGTCGAGTCAAGTTTAATTGTGAGTATTCAGCTAACAAAAATATTTTTAAATTTAGAATTAATACGATGCAGACATAACTGCTATTTATTTACAATCGGACATAGGCAATTTATTATTTAATCATTAAGTAGTAGTAACTAACGTAAAGAATTATTAATTTTCTAAATAATATATCTGTTCCGCTTGCGGTTTATATAGTCGGACCTTCGAGTAATAGTTTAAAAACATTTTTTTACAAGTGTAACTACACTAGTTTTAACACTAGTGAAGTTGCCCTGGTTGGGTTGGTTTTTTTTAACAGTAATCGTAATTGCGTTTCAACAGAGATATGCTGCTGAATTCTCGCCTCCATTCCGTGCTATCATGATTTGTGTGTATTTTTAATTTTATTTAGCATATATATATTTGTTTAATTAATTTAAATAATTCTTGTGTAAATAAAAAAAGACGATCACGACGACAGATCTAATGACGCAGTAGTATGGATAAAGTATGAAATATAATTCCCGTCACAAAAAAAAAAACAAAGCAAGAGAGATGGAAGAAAGGTGGGTATAGAAATATTAGAAATGTGTAAGGAATGTCATTTGCAAGGAAGTTAATGAGGATATAACGAATGAGACAGAGATAATTGAAATAAATAACACACTACGATAGGTATTATAAAAGGTACAAAGACGGTAGTTAATAATTTATATTTAGAGTCACTTCTTTTTTAATGGGATTCAATTTGTAAAAATATAGAATATCGTACAGGAAATAATATATTATACTGATAATTTTATAACTCCCAGTTTCATATTTCATATATCGGAAACCATAAATATCAAAAACAATAAACCAACATAAATGTTTAATGAAAACAAATAATTAGTGCCTAACGGCATACGAGTCTTTAGTTTAGTTGTTATGTAAACTAAACATTTATGTTAAAAGTACATTCGAGAACAAAGATCGGGAGTGCAGCACGTGGCATTCGCCAGGGTCACCGAGTTCATTTGATATTTACCAAACTGCAGGATGCATGCGCCTTCCGCGACCGTAACCTCCCGCACGAAAGTCCTTAACAATCACATTTATATTCAGCATCCGTAATTTAAAAACAAAAATACTAGCAAAGTCGAACATTATTATAGTCCCTTGAAAATCGTCCAGTTTTTACTCGACCTGATAAAAGACAGCAATTTTATATCCTTATTTTCAAAATATAAGATTTTTATTAGACTAAGCTAAGTTCTAATTTTTAAACAAGGTAGTTCTTTTTCCACATTTTCGGGGATAAGAGGGGTAAGGAATATAAAAACTTCTTAGCGTAGACAGTGATAAAGAGACTTTCGCATTTATCATTTTAGTATAGATAGATAATAGAAAGTTCTCGATTTTTATTCCTGAGGCTATATTTTTATGCATTTATATAGGCGAAAGTACTGGCACAGAGCATTGTATAACGTTGTGATTAGCGGACTACATTTACTGTTTTTACGAGTAAATAATAACGATTCGGTATTTCTAATATTTAACTGCTTCTAATTCGCTAGATGAGTCTCATTTTTCAAAACAGAATTTTAAAATAAACATTTAAAAAATTTCCTCTCATTTAAGTACATTTAAAAAGAAAATTTAAAGACCGTTACTAGTGTTCGGTTAAAACTCAGATTAAAAAAATAATCTTACCAAAGAGTATTTAATCAAAAAAATCTCGTTCGAAATTAAACGAAATATCTTCGTTACATTTCTTAAAAGAAATATTTATACAGAGAATGCTGGATGTATTTGACTCATGCTTACATAATCTCGTTCCTTTCTAGAGTCTGTTTTGCGTGGTGTTCGAGTATACCCTCAAGCTGTATACCCATGCCATTCAAGCCTCTTCCGTATGCCTAGTGTACTCGACCATGACAGGTAATCTTAGTACACGGCCCCAGGCACTACTATTGTATACTAAAATGAAATATTATACAAGATAAAATACTTAGAGAAATCGAAAACGCACAATCCCCTTGATTTATCATGCAACGGAAATCGTCATAAATCTCTTTGGAGTTCAAACAACATGATAACAATATTCATCAATATAATATATTGCTATCGTAAATCGATAAAACATATTATTAACGCTGCGAATATATTTTTGTGAAGATATGTTTTGTAAATAAAGAAAAAAGATTTAAATGTTATGAATTAATCCATCATTTTAGATAATCTAAATTTCGACAAATGTTCACGATGATTCCGTGAATTTTAAAGTTTTTTCTTATACTTGATGTACCTATTCATTCATACATACACACGTATTATAAATTTTTGACGTGACAACGTCTAATAAATCGATGAACGCTGGCTGCATGCACGAAAAAGGATGACTCATTGTCCCGTTACGCTTATTGTCCCGTTACGCTGGTTGTACGCTTGCATCGCATCTATCTATCTTTCACTCGATTGCAGTCATTTCATCAATGTTTTGTTATGACGTTGTCACGTTAAACTATCGTCCGTAAACCGACTTTACAGACAACCATTTTTTATAAGTAATTTTATCAAGTAACTGAAATCAATCTCTAACAGACGTTTAATCGTTTAATTGAATTAATAAATTTTATAAAAAAAAAAACTAGCTTTTCCCCGCGGTTTCACCTGCGTATAATTAATAAAAATATAATGAATAAAAATCAGCCTTGAAACTTCCTCGATAAAAGGACTATACAACACAAAAATATTTCTTAAAATCGAATCAGTAGTTCCTGAGATTAGCCGGATCCAATAAACAAACTCTTCAGCTTTATATATTAGTATGGATATAGACGAATAAATTTTCGTATGTTCTTACATTTATATCACACACACATACACGTTATAATAATAAACTGCATCAATCGAATGAATAATGTAACATGTGCGTCAAGTGAGAATTTGATAGTATAATAAAACTATTTTACTAGCGGTAGTGCCATGTTGCATACCTTCAGGTTAAATGGGCCGATACGCCCGGGGAAGTACCACTCTCTCACATAAAATCGGCGTAAAGTGGTAGCCATGCTACCGCGTTTCGTTCGGTATGTGAGAGTCTCGGAGGCCTAATTCACAACCGCCCCCCCCCCCCCAACAAAATGAATGCGCAGAATTTAATAAAACTACCCCAGACGGGTACCATCTGCGACCGCAGTGGACAATCTCTCTCTGGACATCCATGCTCAGGACATACATCACCTGAGCAGTGATGCCCAGGCTGCCATTCGAATTCTGGGGGGGGGGGGCAAAAACCTTCAAGAAGAAAGCGTCCTCTTTCCTCAAAGGCCGGTAGCGCACCTGCATATCCTCGGATGTTTCAGATGTCCATGGGCGGTGGTAGTCACTTTCCATCAGGTGAGCCTACTGCTCGTTTGCCTCCTTATTTAAAAAAAATACACTTGGAAACATAGAAGCATATTTTTTTTATTTATTTAAAAAAAATCAAACATTTTCAATATTCACGTAAATACTTACATCGATTTATCTTTTACAAAAGAAAAGTAGTATAATTATGTAGTATATCTGTAGTTGTCTGATTTCCATAGTACAAGCTCTGCTTAGATTGGGATCAGATGGCCGTGTGTGAATAATGTCCCAGTATATAAAATTATAATATAGATTTTTAATAAGATCGTATCGTAAAACGGCGATTGTCCAAAAGAGGCCCACGAATGATTCCAAATAACGGTACATAATTATACACTTATAAGAACACATAATATCAAAAACCAAATGATACCATGTTTAAATATATATATATATATATATATATATATATATAATGATAAAAGCAAAAAAAAACATATTATATGTGTCTTTTTATATTTGCCTCATAGTGCAACCTGATTATGGGAAGTTATGGTCCAATTTGAGTATATTATATGTTTTAATAAGACAGGACTTAAACCTACATCCCCTCCACCTTCGACCTTGGACGCGTAACCACTGGATTGGTCCGAATGAAACGTAACACGAATGAATGAATGGATGCTTATGCTGTAAATTAAAATTTTAGCGGTACAGTCAAAACATCGAATCGCCTTACACATCCTGACGGACGAAGTAACAGGCTTAGTTAGTTAATAATTATAGTTGACGTGTAGCCCCCTAGACGTGATTGATATACATTCACATCGAGGCTAATCGCTGTTAACGGATTGATAACGACCGGTAATAATGCGAAATTGACGGACCTGGTATTTAAACGTGAAGCGAATATTTTTTTTTTTTTACATTTAAAAAGTTAGATAATGTATTCATAGATAATACTAAAGTTCCTTAATATTTTTAATGTCAAAGATATAGTTTGCTCTACTTATTTTAGCTTTACACTATTTGATATGTATCTATTATCTTCTGAATGTATGTTCAAAATATAAAAAAAAGAAACAAATTATTATTTCTAAGCTTTCAAAAATAACCCACCGCTTAAAATTAATAAACGTCTCTATAAGCACGTACACGATGAACAAACAAATGAAAACTAGGCCGATCTTTATAGAATAGGTCATTTGAAACATATAGCGAGAAAAATTGCGATGCGAACAATGTTTAAGTAACGGTTGTCTGCCGAATATTAATAACTGTTCGGAATCCGAAATGGGCATGCAGAGCTAATTAAAATCTCCCAGTAGAGATATTGTGACAGCAGATAGAATAGAGTAATGAGAGCCCAACGCGAGAGAAAGCGGTTCTAAGCAAACCTTAGGAGCTTAAAACATTGAGTACGGACTAACAGATAAGGCATTAATACGAATACTTTCCTCATAATTAAATCTCAATTAATTTAATTTAGAATTGACGAGACGTTTTTATAATAAGCATCATATTTGAAATCGATTATTAATCCAATTAAATTTAATCGAATATAAAATAATCGAATTACGATAAATCAAATTCATTCGTTATTTATTACTATTACTGAAACGTAGATATTGAATCATTCATACGTATACCGAACATACAACTCATACAAGATCTAAACACATGTCAATGTTGTGAACAGTGACCGGCCTTCTCGCGGTTATTAACCCATGATTAGGACTTGCACAATTGCAACCAGGCTAGCGGCCACCGCATTCCTTGTTCCCACGAAATAATATTCGTTGTTTGACCATTGTGGTTTATGATTTACTTTCATTTAAAGCTAAATGTAATAATAATTTTAACATTGAATTGCTAAATAATGGTAATAATTTTAATTAATTTCGTACATTCCTTTACTTGGCTGTTCTCTTTTTAATCTACATCAGATAAAATTAAAAATGTTTAATTAGTAAACTTTAATAATTATATAGTCGAGTTTAAATTAACAAAAATCGGAATTGATATTTCGATCAGATTATTAAACACCACTTACAGCTATTTACTTTAATATATATGTATAATGCTCTATTTATATTATTATAATGCCACCTCTACACATTATATTTAACTGTTAACCCGTATAGCATCTGAACCATAAAATAGCAACTGTGATATATGAGATCGCGAGTTTAATATCAATTTATTGGCAGTAAATGGATAAACTAGTGGTCATTGGAAAGTGGTCAGCGCTTCAGACTTACTGTTAATTAATCTTTACTCGTATTAATCGATGTCCCGTTTTACTTGTATATCAAAAAGCGCCGACAATTCTAGAATGATTAAAATTTAAATTACACATATTTATAAAATAAAACACATTTTAAAGTTTTAGTTGTTTTTATATCGTTATTATATCGTCGTCGGTTATAACGTTCTAAAATATGTATTCGTATTTTTTTGCATGAATTTTTCAGTCTCATTAAGAAATTTCTGCGATACTGTTGTAAGCTCTTCTATTGTATGCATCTCATCTCTATTGTGAATTTTAACAAAGACCTATTTTTACCTTATAAAATATTTTAACTAAGCCTAAAATCTAGGTACTAATATACATAAAAACAAATCATGTATTAGTCTACAAATAAAAGCGAATACTTTTTTTACGAACGTTTGATCAAAAGTCTAATCGATTTTGACTTTCACAAGTGCTTAACATCAGTCAGTTTGATATATTGTTGCCAGCTTGAATAATAGATCCAGTGTCGGCACTTCAAAGAAATCCTAATGTTATACCTATTGCAATTCATATAATCTTTATACTGTCCTCTTTTTTTAAATCGAGTTATAAGAGATAAGCAAATGCTAAAATTATTCAATGCGATAGAAATAGGTGTTAACTTTTTTTATATATATAGCTGCCCGTTTCGACTTCGTACAGGTAAAATAAGATTTTATCCCGTGCATTTCTTTCGTCGCCGTAGCGTGATGTCATAAAGCCTACAAATAATTACAGTATAGTCTGCATCAAGTCAAGGGGATCTAGCTGCCTGCACTGTAATACATTAAGGTTAAAATAACATACATACATATGGCAAAATTTAATTCGTAATAAATACAACGTTCACTACTCGATCCGATCTGATCAATGTATCATTTTTAATAAGGTCTGTCAATTAAATTAAAATTAAATAATGTTGTACGCTTACTAACCTAACTGTAATAGATTCAGTAACGTAGGTATATAAAGTAAAGTAACAGCCTGTGAATATCCCACAACTGAGCTAAGCCTCTTCTCCTTTTTTGAGGAGAAGGTTAAGAGCTTATTCCACCACGCTGCTCCAATGCGGGTTGGCAGAATACACATGTGGCAGAATTTGAGTGAAATTTGACACATGCAGGTTTCCTCACGATGTTTTCCTTCACCGTCAAGCACGAGATGAATTATAAACTCAAATGAAGCACTTGAAAATTCAGTGGTGCCTGCCCGGGGTTGAACCCACGTTCATCGGTTAAGATTCACGCGTTCTAGCCATATATTGAAATTATTACATATTTTGAAAAATAATTGTATATATTACATATTTTGAAAAAAACTGACCAAGTGCGAGTCGGACTCGCGCACGAAGGCTTCCGTACCATTATTCATAAAAACGTCAAAAAATCATGACTGTTGCATGGGAGCCCCACTTAAATATTTATTTTATTTTGCTTTTAGTATTTGTAGTTATAGCGGCAACAGAAAAACATAATCTGAAAATTTCAACTATTTAACTATCAACCCTAAAAAGCAACAAAATTATTATTTGTCGCGCCATCTATCTGTGTAAAGTCGAAACATTTCGTTCCTATCCGCTACAAAAAATGCAATGTCAAAAGGAGAGTGGCAACAGTTAGTTCATCGGTTATAAGTATAAAGTATTTTTTCAACGTTATCAGAGATGGCGCCACTCGTATCATTTGAGTTTAAAATAATTATAATTTCAATGTAATTATTGATTTATTTTATTACAACCCTACTCAATAAGTAGTAAAACAAAATCAAACGTATTAACGTCAATTGTTTTTCCACTCATTCATTGGATGTTGAAGTATTTTCCATATTTATTTTTCGTTTAGAAACTTCTAAAGTTTTCTTAGTTTTTTTTTTAATCAACAGAACATTATACATTTTTGTTTTAATATTTCGCATGATTTTTAAGACATTCAAACATGAGACATGACATTGTTGAGCGCACCGGTGATGTAGGTTGCTGCACCTCAGGTATAAAATACGACACTGACTCAATATATCTGTCTCTTTTTATCGCCTACACAGAAGGCGATGCGTGAAAAAGAGAACGGCATAAGGTACCGCGTCACCGAGCAAACAAGGTTTAGCCTTCCGAGTCTGTGCTGTGAGTAACACTCGACGGCTTGGAAGTTGGAACGAACCGGCGCCATTACTCTCGACGTATTCGTACGGACGAGATCTGTGTGTGTACTTTTCGCTTGTTTTTACTCCATCGATCGTGTTAGAACATCATTACTGCGCAGTGCAAGGTAAGGAACATGAATTTATAAATTATTTTGGAAGCAGTGCGTCGAATTTTTTGAAGTGAGTGCGAAATAATTTTTATTTGTGGGACAGAGGAGCTTTCTCGCTTATTTATGCAAAGAATTTAACCGAAGGCGGTGTGTGCATATATAAGAGGAGGCTCGCAGGCGAGGCGCGGCGAGCGGCGCTGCCTTCGTCGCCTGCGCACCCCGTAGGCACCCATAAAAGTGACAAATTTAGTAATTTACGTGTTAATTTTGTTCCGTTTTGTGTTTTCGTGACTTTGTGCCTTACTGTGACGCGTTGTGTTTTGTTTCTTGTAACAACAATGGTCGTAGCGTTACAGTTCGCTTTTGACTTTGGTCCTTTGTGCGTTGTTGAGAACATTTCGTATGAATTCCTTGCGTCGGCGCACAGTATTGACATCTTAGGTAATCCTCGTCGAGGCTGAGTGCCTTATCTTGCTCTACGAGTTTCTTATTAATGTTAACTTATGCTTACTATGCATACTCGTATATTTTACTTTGTTGTCACGTCCTGTACATTAACATTCGGATACATTTTGCAAATTAAATATTGAAAATTGAGTAAACGAAATTATGTTTATAATTTTACTACACAAATAAATAAAATAAGAGCACTATAGCAGTTAGTTTTGATCTGTGTCAATATTTATTAATTACAAATTGCTCAATATATTAAATATGAATCATGATTCAATGTTTAATTCGAGTTTTAGTTTGTATAATAAAAACTGGCACTTGGGCGTAGACTTACAGATTACGAAATAAAGAAACACCGTTATGTTACTATTCTCCGATATGACTCATGATTATAGTCCAAATGTGGTCAATATGTTGCTTTGTATATCGAAACGTGAGGATCTTTCAGTATAAAAAGTTTCAACTAATACTAGTCTGTTGCGTATGTAAATGAAACAACTAGATAATATATATAGTTCTAACTTATGTACAATTTGTAACGCAAACATTGAATTCACACCTATATGGATTTATCGACGATTTCAAATTTATCTAATCATTGTCATTCACTTTAAATGAGTGCTAGCTTTTATCTATTCTATTGATTCGACATTTGATGTCCTTTATAATATAAACATATTATTTTAATATATAATATTTATTATAACGTATAACAATAATTAGATGAAGAATAGAGAGAATGTTTTTTATGTGCCGTTTCTTTAGACTGATGTTTTAAGTATGAAATTTATTCGAATATTACGATAATAGAATGCATTCGTAACACTGAAAGATCGACCTTCGTTAAGGTATACGTGACGGTTGGTCAGCTGATGTTAACACTTCACTGACCATTATCAAAACCTTGATTGACAGATCGAAGCTTCTTTGTATCCTTCTACATGATCGATTTAAACGCTCCGATTGTCCTTTTCACGTTGATATTTCATTTCATTCCCCTCACAAAAGCACATACAAATACACACACATGCACGCTCAATAGCGCATATGCTCATATTTTACTCAAAAGTATTTTTTATTTATGAATTAGCTATACTTCTAACTTTCGCTAACGATAATAAGCTAAGGGGCGTTAATAGCTGTAACATAGTTTTCCTAGTAATGGATATCGTACCTCATTAACGTGAGGCCGAGTTTATAAAATAATATTTCAAGTTTTAATCATACTGTAAAATCTGTTATTATTTTTTGTAGGTCTAAGCTGATTCAAATGCTCCAGTTTTTATTATCCCCAATGCATATTTATCGAATGACCTCCATAATTGAGTCGGGTATTACAAGTTCTGTGTTGAATTGATCCCATTCATGTATAGAATTCTATTCGTTTCGCTCTCACATAAATACCGATTGTTTTACAACTTCCTGTATCGAAGTCACCCCATCTGTCTGCTTCGGATATATTAGGGAGGTAATTTTGCCGTTATTGCTGTCCCAAATTCAAATTTCATGTAAATTGTGTGCTTGGCCAACTATTTCGGAGAAACGAAACGAAAATATTAAAATGTTTCTGATTACTTATTGAACGAATATTATTTTGTTACTAATGTATTTATAATGTTTTTGGTTTAGACGCCTTATATATTATACTGTTTTGTTCAATACTAAGTACTCGTAGTATGAACAGTGAACGCATTATGCCGTCATTGAAATATGAACGTTCAAAATTACGTGTGTATTCATAATCACTTCGTTCAGAAGTTAATATATGTAAGAGTATTTTTCATAACAATTTAATATTTCACTGAATATTTCAAATTAATTAATTTACATTCTCTAATTGTATGCAACATTATGAAGCAAGGCAAGGCATGGAATCTAGAAATTAAATAATAAATAATAATAAATAATTGGCTTCAGACTGAAATAAACAGATAAAAAATAATGAATTAATATGACCAATGGGTTTAATTGATCCTGTTTTTTTTTACACAAAAGGACGATGACGTCACATCAGACTAAGACGTTAGCTGATCATAGCAATCAATCGGCACAATTGAGACGGTCTAGTGAACGATGCGCAAAAACAAGTATTAATTCCACTCGAGGTCTTTGTATCTCATATTTCATTGAAATACTCATCTTTATTAAAGAACTCAATTCTATCTGTGGTATGTGTCCATCAAAACTTGGTATATCCATCTCTTAGGACTAAGACTTTAATTTTACATAATACGTAACGATTTAATTGACGCTCAATTATTATCTTTCAATTCAGTCATATGTATATTTATCAATCAGATAATTTAATTGTTTATTAAAAACGATACACAATCAATTGCTTAGAACGCAATTTCGGGATTGAAAAAGTTACACCAAGTAAACTAAGTTCGCCTAAGTTTTGTATATTTATTTTTTTGACGATCGGTTGAAGTACAAACGGTAGAAGTTTAAGAACTGCAAAGCCATCAGCAGCGAGTTACAAAAGTATATTACAACAACTGAAAAAATGGTTAATATAAAACTCTTTTCATTGGAAAAAGACATCTACGAACAACACCCAATATACATATAATATATTCTTAACAAGGATTTTTTATTATAAAGCCATAATATAAGGCTGATGATTTAGGGGCAGATAACAAATATTATTGGGGCAACAATTGGGGTTTTACTGTCGAGTAAGTTTTAGCTGCTCCGAAGCACGTAACGCCGTTAGTTCAGCGCCTGAACTCTCTCCGATCGTTTCGGATTGACGTCCCAACAAAATATTAATGTGCAGCTGTACTTACGCATACTATTATCTGTTGCACAGTTAGCTAGTGACAGTTGAGTTGCGCTGCCCAAAATCGAAATTGGTTATAAGAAAAACAACATTGTATAAAGGCAGCTTTTTTTCTGTTCTTCCATTCGATTGGGTTGAAACATAAAGTTATTGGCACTTGTGTAAACGTTTTTGGCATACTACCATCAAACTAGATGGCGAGCGAGACGTAATTAAAAGACAAAAACAGACAAAGACAGTTGTTAAAAAATGGACAAGCATGATTTGCCTGATTTGTTAAAATAAATCTGAAAGCAACAAAACGAACTGGGAATCTTTAAACGCGGAGATTTATAATTCATAGTTATCATTCATATTTATAGTTCAAAAAGAACAAAGAAATCAAGTTAATGATTTCTTTGTTCTTTTTGAACACATAAGAAAATTTCATTCCTACAAATCATTAGGTTGAATGGCAGATACTGGACAGTATATTTTGTGTTGTGGCAACGTATTAAATATAAGCAATTAAAAAAAAACAATATAAGTTCCAATAGGAACAATTGATGTTCATCAATGCGAATCATTAATGTAATGAAAAGGCAACCTTGTACGTACATGGCGAACGTTTAGTATATAGAGGAAGTCGTCTTATCAGGAAATTGAAGCAGAATAGTTCTACAATAAGAATGACAGAAATTTAATTGGCTTTGTTCAAAAAGTTAAGGATTTACGTCTAACTTACGTGAATCTAAACCGAAGACTCTGTGTACAAACCTGGACAATTACTGCAGAGTTTGTTGTAAGAAAAACAACATGACCAAATCTGCATGATTTCGAAAAATTCTGCCACATGTATCAACCAATTGGAGCAATTTTGGAATAAGCTTCACCTAAAGAGGTTGAGAGGCCTTACCTATCTATAATAGTGGAATATTTACAGGCCGTTTTTTCATTTTATAGTTAAATGTTTATTAGTGATTTTTCTTATAATATACACCAATTATAGATTTCTTTTAAAATATTCCACCTTAGATTACCTACTTAGATTTACCGCTAAGGTATTCGAAACATCTCCGTCTTCGTTCAGCTAGGAATCCGATTTAAGTTTCAAGACAGATAACATCTCTCTTGGCAACCCCTTATTAGGAAATAACTGTTTTTCTCAATCAATATAAATTGTTATTGTTTAACCATATATTTGGGTAAAAACTTGCTTGGTTGCTTAAAACTCATACAAAAGTTCTCTGAGCTCATAACTTTCTTGACATAATTATTCTACTATAATCTTCTCTATGGCCCGCGGGAACTAAAATCGTCCGCAAATATCAAACTGTACATGAAGGTATATGCGTATAGCTTTGTGTAAAAATATTATCCCAAGAATTCAAGAAATAGAACAGAAGGTGTAAGCTCAAAAATCTCATTAATAAAGTCTGAGTATCTCCAAAAAATGATATGTCTTCTGTTCATTAATGTAATTTTTACATTTTATTGTTTTTTTACCATAATAATAGTTATTATTAGAGAGTATTGATTGATTTATACAGCTTATTTTTTAACCTTGCGGTCCCTGCTAATAATAAGGAAATCAAAGTGGTTCCTGGACTAAAAACGGAACCTCCGATCTGATCTATGGATTATAGCCACAAGACAAATCATTAATAAACAATTGTAAGCTAAATATGGAGACAGATTCTTATGCTTGATATGTAATTAAGTGCAAATATCACAATCAACTTTAATTATTTAAAAAAAAAGGCATTTCAAACACACCATTCCCTGTTGTAAAAACAAGCTGTTCTTAGAATCTGGAGAACATTCCCGACATTTTGCAAAATGCACGCACGTCGGCGAACCTTTATTGTTCGAGCCGCTCGAAATAGTTTTGTTTGCATTTTGAGGAAGTCATCTGATGATAGCTAATAGCTTACGATTTCCGCCTGAACGAACTGTAAACAGAGGATCGTCTTGCAATCGGCATTACTGACGGCTAATCTAACGTGCCTTAATAATTAATTCATCTCTTATTTAAAACTTCCTTGAAGTAGAAGTCATTGTTCATTATGTTTGTCTTGTCACAGTAACCTTTTTTTTTTTTTTTTAACGTGGGGAAACCCTCATGGGTACCCTCTGAAGGAGGGTTATGTCGGACTCCTACCGACTAAAACCACCACGGTACCCTTCTCGTCTTAAGTGGAGCGCCACGGGATCGCTTGCGCATGCTACCGTGACGCTCCGTTGTCACAGTAACCTAACTAAACCTACATAGAACATATTTAATTAACTTTTATACGTTTTCCTTTTTAAAGTATAGTATTAAATGATACATGAGATGCAGTAATGTTTTCAATATAATTAAAACAAAATTTAACCGTTTCTTAATAAATAAAATAAAAATAGCCTTGTCGTTTATAAGGAGTGTAACTTAAAAAGATAAAAGTACAATTCTCATTTAACTCGTTTAAAATTTGTACATACATACATCTATATTTAAAATAGTTGGCAAGCCGTAATTCATTCAGATTTTGCGTTGGATGAGATTGATTTAGATCCAATTGAATTGTTCCTAAGATAGACGTGATGAAAAACTAGATTTCACACTAGCGAACGTAGTTATTTATATTGTCTTAGGGCCGGTTTTTTGATCGGTAGTTAACTCAACAAATGGTTGAAAATAGTTACAAATGGTTAAATTTTGCCAAAATGTGTTTTTTCATCAATAGTTAGTATAACAAATGTTCAAATAGTGAACTATTAGTTATAAAATTTAACCACCCAACATTGGAGGGTTAGCATTCCGACTAATAGTTAACTCTGAACCATGACAGCTGTCTACAGTTTTCTTGTTGTCAACGTCGTATTTTTCAAATATTATTTGTATTATTATAAATTTAAATATAGTTCGATAATATAATATGTCGGAAAGTGTATCAGGCGATGATATTTTTGCGGATTACATGTTTATGAGAAGGCCGAAATTTTCCGTATATAGATGGCCATATCGGTGGTCCAAGGAAAAACGGTTATGTGTTTAGTCTTTATTAACACTGAAGGAGCAATGTTATGTGTTGACCATTTGAACCACGCAAACCAAAAACCTACCACAGTGGCACCGAGGAAACCTCCATCTCAGCAAGCTTTGTTCCATTGTATGATCGAACCATACCGATACATTATTATTAATTCTGTGATATTATAAATCAATTATGTAACAAACATTGTACAATTAAAATATTTCAAGCAAATTTAAGGCGATCTCATTGCACCCTCGACGTACTTATTTGCTCAGTGAATATTATTATATTAACAATAATGCTACGCCTTGTTTTCCTATAGATCAGCACATACTTAACTAAAATATAATTAAGTTTTATTTAAGAACTAGTTGCATAAAATCTAGTTTGCCTTTCATATTTACATTTTTCTAATAATCATACATTTTTTTAGAAAAGCTTGTTTGTTGAATCTCGTGTTATTTTATTTGACTTTTAATGGCAGTTCAAAATCTGTCAAAAAAGACGTTTTATTCACTCATTATGCTTGTGTTGTCACATAGAAAAATATTACCCCCAAAAAACCATAGATATTTTAAGGAAATCTTTTCCGATTTCACTGGCAATATAATAGCCAAAGGTTAAGATTGACTTTAGTTAAAACATACATTGAAAAACGAAATAGCCGTTTGACCATTAGTTAACAATTTAACTATGGTTAATATAACAAATTGTCATACGGCATTTGACTACGGATCAAAAAACCGGCCCTTACACACATATTAAATTTCGAATTCGAAAATAAAACTCTTTCACTTGGTGGTAGAGCTTCGTGCAAGCTCGTCAAGGTAGGTACCACCCACTCATCAGATATTCTAAAACAGCAGTACTTGGTATTGTTTGCAGGGTGAGTGAGCCAGTGTAATTACAGGCACAAGGGACATCTTAGTTCCCAAGGTTGGTGGCGCATTGGCGATGTAAGCGATGGTTAAAATTTCTTACAATACCAATGTCTCCATCAGGTGGCCCATATGCTCGTCCGCTTACCTATGCTATCAAATAAAAAAAAACAGTTGAAAGAAATTTCCGAACAAGGACACGAAACGTATGAAATGATCTCGACGAGACACTTCTTGTTTCACAACAACACAATGTTTCACAACGTGTATGGATTTCAAATGACACACTTGACACGTAGGTGACTCCATTGTCGATAAAATTATTAGGTATTTTGACATATTATTGCATGTTACTTAAGCTATAATACTAATATATAAAACTGAAAAGTTTGTTTGTTTGATCCGGCTAATCTCAGGAACTACTGGTTCGAATTTTAAAAATATTTTTGTGTTGTATAGCCCTTTTATCGAGGAATGCTCTAGAGTCTAGGCTATAGTTTTTATTCATTGTATTTTTATTAGCTAGTCTAACAGAAAAATACATATATTATATTCTTCAAAATACGTGGCAGTCGCCTAATCAACATAACTTTCTGTTTTAAACCATTTTAAATTTAATAATAAAAATCGCGGTAATGCTTTACTGTAAGAACTTACTCCATATTGTGAAATGTTATAGAACCGATTCTTGGTGAATTTGGTTGGCGCGCATCACGGAAAAACTACTGGATATATTCCAATGAAATTTTCTAAATTTTATTTCTTTGACAATTGGCCCTTTATAAAAAAAATAATTATTGCGATATCCTTATTTAATAAAAAGTTATTAAAGTTTCAAGAAACAATGATTTGTATATACACTGCTTGTAGTGGTGTATACACAGAGTATATTTTTGCTTGCGATCTTTTTGATGTTTTTTCCTTCGTACGTAAGAAAACTTTGTTAATATATCAAGCAACGCGGACGAAGTCGCGGGTATCAGCTAGTCAATAATAAAAATAAATTAATAATATTCAGTCAATTGTCAAAGTTGTTTATGTCTTTACTCATCATGAGTAATTTATTAATAAATAAGAGTATAGTGTTAATGGTTATGGTTATTCCCGAAATTGATAATTAAAGTAAATGTGCATAACTGCCTTAAGCTGAATCATCGATTGCTGGGCAAGAGAGAAAACATAATATTGAATTCTTTTACTGGCCATAAAACTCGACACTCGATCATTTAAACATACGAATGATATATAAGAATTCGCATATAAGTATTAACTTAATACTTATATGCGAACAGCTTAGTGTAGTTTTCCTTTAATTCTTCAAGGTGTTAACAATATTGTCAAATCTCAACCAATATTTACGTTTCTTATTAGGGTCAAATATAGTATGAATACATCAGGTCGTGAATAAGATAAAACGTTACATAAAAATAAAAAAAACATACAGACGAATTGATAACCTCCTCCTTTTTTTGAAGTCGGATAATGAAATATACCTAGATTAGAAATGTATAAAGACATATTTCTATTGTAATATTGGCATCGCGTTTTTTAGGCTCTCGTCATTTATGAACCAATCATGTTCTAAGGAATATTTAACGAAAAAGTAAAATATATATATAAAGAGAAGAAAGGGCAAGACAATCAGTAATTTTGAAATGCATATGAATACATACGTGCTGAATCAGTTGTATGAATCAGAAATTTGTAATAATTTAGAGAAAAAGCAAAATATATCTCGTGACTTAATAAAATAGGAATGTTTTAGTGTACACATGTATAATTAAGGTTTACACCTGAACCTAGTCTGCAATGCGCGTTATCTTACAATTTTCCTGATAACCTCAATCGCTCTATTTATCATAGAAAGCCATAATGAAAACAAGTCAACAACCTCATGGCTATACTAAACAGCGGTGTAATCGAAGTTAAAAAAATACCGTCACATTAGTTACCATATGAATATTATTGAATATTAAATAAATACATGTATATCAACGGTTAAAGAAAAATATAGTGGGTCAAGTGAAATTTTAATGTGACTTATTGTTTTAAATAAAAGCGATTCCATTTATTTATATAACAAAAAAAACATGGCTGACATTTTATAATTACATTTATGGCAATCTCAATATCATTTCTTCGTAGTCTTATCATTTAAGAATGTGACATGCAAACATTAAAGTTCTAGAACAATAAAGTATTTTTATCCTGCCTCACTAATGTCTGAGATAAGATTGAGTTACTTATAAACATATTTAAGACATCAACCCTTGTAAATATATAATAATGAACGTAACTAGACACACAAAATTCGCGCGAACTTATCTAATGACAAAATTTCGAAAATGATGTAAAAAAAAATGTAAAAGTTATACACACTAAGGGGAAAAACCGTTGGCAATATTGCAATTGATTACTTATTCTACGCATTCAAGGTTTAATAAATATAACTAGCATTCGCTAATAAAGACGTATATCTTCTGTTGACTTATCTGTCATATCACCTACTCTCAATTTTGTGGTTATAAAATTTCTGTAGTAAACACAAAAACATTACCATCCTTTTTGAGCGTCGTGTAAAAGCTACAGATGCTATAGTACTAAATATAATTCATTCAGTAATGTCATCCAATTTGATTATTTGCCATAAGGTCATAATCACATTCGATTTTTAGCGAGAATCGTTCTAAGATTTCCTAAAGCGTACGTTTATATGCATCGTTCATTAGTATGAGAAGAGCTTCTTTCACTGCGGAACGAATGAAACCGCTGCATCTGATTTAAATTGTAAACAGATACGCAACCAATCTCATGTTGTTCATTCACCGCACATTTTTCAAGATTTTAAAAAGTAATTTCTCTTGCATTCACATTTGGTGAAATGCATTACTGTTTTTCTGATTCATATTATTAATTGCAGAATTTCAAACGAATCAATTTTAGTTTTAATTCAGCTAGTTGTAAGTCACGCGAAGCTCCTTTCATCGTTAAAATCAGCCAATGCCCGCCTCGCTGAACCGCAGTTGAACACTTCAAGGAATCTGACAATCATAAAACCTGCTCGTCGATTCGTTGAAAAACATTGCGTTTCAATAACTCGGTTACACGAAAATGAGCTCAGGTAATAGTCGCTCCGTTTCCCACTTTTATTGTTGGTACCTTGTTTGTTTTCTCTACTTTCTCAATCGTAAAGATAATAAAAATGCCCTATTTCTTTGTTCACGTAATCGAGCGTCCATACGAAATCTGTATGCATCTCGTTCGATTCAATATGTTAGAACGAGATAGATGATCAGTCATTCATACACAAACTGGTATGCATCACTAAGTACATCGTTTCACCTTCTGATGCAGTCCTATTATGCGACCAATTCAAAAAGACCTTACTTTGTACCATTACTCGTACGAACCGATTTTCATTTTACTGGAGGTATACTAGTGGGCGTGTTTTTATTTCTGTTCGCGTCGGCGGCAATAAGTATTAAGGTAAACATTAAGTATCTAATGGAGGCAGTTTGACCAGTTTTATAAGTCAAGTTATATCTCAAAAATAACAAATAAAAGTTTAAGCTGTATAGTGAAAAAATATGTGGAATCAAACAAATATATTGACTAAGTAAGTTCCATTATTAATTTTATATCAAAATAAAAAAAAAAATAATCGTGAATCAGCATTGCGCAAAAACAAGATAACATGGGGAGATATTTAGAAATCGCAATTGCTTATTTATATTCCTCGTATACGAACAAAGACAGCTTTCGCAGCAACATTTGTTAAATAATGAACGTGTTGTTGATAAGTTCGAAGCTAAAATACTTAAGATAAGAGGCGAAATAACGGTAACTCGTAGGCTTCACAAGAACCCTAACAAACGGTAATTTTGTTACATGTTTCTTTTGAACTTTGTTTGAATATTGAGTTTAGGCTGTTAATAAACTTCAAAAATACACGGCTCGTGTGAAATTTACCTGCTCTAAAGACTCACAAAAACGCTGTGTATTAATTAGCTGGTATTTGTCTTTCTTAATATTATGTTGATGTAGGTATATAAATAAAAAACAATAGAAATTGTGTGTTGCTCAAATTTAAATTCAATTCAATATTTAAGCATTACTCTTGTATGTTATACATAAGTGAAAGACGATATTGCCTAATGGCTAATCTTAACTTAAGGCTCAAATCCAGTGCTCGTTGGTGACGAAAAACATTTGAGGAAATTTGTATACAGTGTAATTCTATCATATTAACCTTAAAAAAAAAGAAACCTTCGGTCGGCTCAGCCGTCTAACAATACAAAAATAAAACTAAACAAACCTTTTTTGTTTCAATATCGTCAATAGTACAGCAGGTAGTTACAACTTTTAAACAATCATGCCTGAGCCCATATACTCTGGGCAGCGTTATTTCCTGCGTACTTAGCCGTAACATTGTTAACGTGCGTTCAGACAATTATTATTGTCGATGACACCGATTGTTGACAATTGTATGAGTTTTTAATAGTAGCGTTATCGTTACAATAGGTATAAAATATTATTAGTTTTCCTTATCTAATCGATGGAATATTCGCTCCACTTAACTAATTTTTGCTGTAATTATTTTTAAATAGGTGGCAACCCTAGCATATCTAATTGGTTTCATTGCTCTAGTCACTAATTTATATAGCTGCTGGTTCCGAGATCCTCATTCTAATCAAAACTGTCGAAGCTAAAAAAAAGTTTTTTTATTAAAAAATTCTGTGCATCCCGAAGTTCAAAAGTTTCCGCCTCAACTCTCTCCGATTGTGTCGGGCTGCCATCCCATCCAGTGATGTTAGAGAGACCACCCTTGTTACTGCACTTGCACTACAATACGTCCTGCGCAATTGGCTAGCCTCTCATAAAAACTTCAAAATATTTCATATTACGTAATGTGTATTAGAATACCAAATTACATACATGATATTGTATTGCCTGTATTTGTGTGTAGGAGCTGTGTCGTGTCGTTTCCACCAAGACAATCTTTATCTGTTGACACAGGGGAGCAAACATGTTGGTTGCATCAAAGAATTTGCATTAAATTACTTTGTTTACAAGGTTCTCTGAATTGACACAAGATATTTACAAGGATTATCGTCGTAGAAACTTATCATAAACTAACAAACAATTAGGGTTGTCACTTTTGTTACGTGAAACTATTTAGCGCATTTTCATGAGAAAATAAATATTTTTTATATCGTTTTCTACTGATGACCCTTTTTAAACTCATGACTAATGGTTCTTAAAGTCTGTTAGTGAAGATATCCACTTCTAAAGGTGTTCCAAATTCCCAATTTAAATCTTAAATAAATCGGACTATCTAATGTTCAACTTTTATTCTTAGAATACTTCGAAAGTTACATTATACATATACACTAAATATGTATACAATACTATTATAACATAAGTGGCTTTATGTATAAATGTTTAGCGTGTGATTAGTTTGCTGCGTCTTCTTCACGAATGTCAAATCAATAATGACACAAACAGCGAAATCAATATTGTTAACAAGAATTCGCTATACAATGTATATAAGTAAGGCTGAAGGAATTAACACTTTTTTTTGAACACCTATTGATTTTATTTCAAACGACCTTTACACTAACAGTAGGTTATATATGAATACATAAATAACAGACCCGTAGCAACTGAGCCCAATCGTTAGTTGGTAACGAATGACAATAAATTGTTTGTCTCGTATTTGAGGAGAACTACATTTCAAATTTGAAACTGTTGGTAATTTGAATTTAATCTGACAGCATTTAGTTGGTACATGACAGGGATATTAACACCGTCTCATTGAAATTAAAATTGTGAGCGCAAATTTAGCGCCTCATAACCTTTGCCAGCTAATAAATTAATGTAGTTCCCTATTCGTCTCATGTCCCAAGATTTACGATTTGTCTTCGAGGTTGATATAAGTGTTTTGTTTTTAAACTGTCATAGAGTTGAATTTCAATATAAAATCGAGTCCTTGCTTTTACGGACTTTGCATATTCAATTAAAAATATTGTTTTTTTTTTACGTTTAATAATAATTATTTCATAGATTAATATGTATATAAATGTACGTATATATTAATCATATAAATATTTTAAATACCGTACATGCTGACATAATCTATGTGACTTATGAGGAAAATATTTGTCGTTCTTTCTGCAAATAGACTTCCTGTATTAAAAATATTGTACGAATTGGTTTTCTCGAAGACGTCTATGAACAGGATAATTCGGATTAATCTTATATCAAGAATTATGTACAACGACGCCAATTGAATTAACATTAAATTATCAACTGATCGATTCACTGCTTCGGGGGTCGTGCCGTATATGAACTGCGTGACATCCACATAGCAATAAATTCCACCTGTCGTGTGTCGACTCCATACAGCCTTATGAAATCCATTCAACTTCAAGCTGAGCCAAAAATGGCTTCGAGTTCTTCCTTTTACATGTCAGTATAAATTTAAGTAGATATATGTATAAAAAAATGTCTTTATAATTTTATTGATAAATAACTATTATATTCATAATGTTTAAGTACATACCTATCAGGATTGTTTTAGTATTATTTCTATTTCAATTCAAATTTCTTGTATAAAATAATTACAGGATATATTAAAAAATGATTAATTACTATAAAAATTAATAATGTTAACATATAAGATTAACTGATTACAATTTATATCGTTTATTTCGTGTCAAGAATTATCGGTTTGATTTGCTTAACATTGTATTCTTCTTATGAATGTCATTTCTTTCTCTCATTATAATGAGAGAAGGAGAGAAAATAATTGATAAATAGAACATATGTATACGTAAAGTAACGGCCGAATACTGAAACTTCATTCAAATATTAAGTGCTACTTAATTATTTGAGACGCCGTTGATTTAAATTTTAGTATGCGAAGTTTTAAATTAAACGCCGTGTTTCAAATAATTACTTTCAGTATTCGGCCGTTAGTGTATCAAATTAAAATAAAAGTAATATTTACATTTTAATGATTAAAAAGTCAATGGAAAATTTTCAATTGAATCTTTTACCTTTTTATCCACAACACTAAACGTTTATTAAACAATGAAAATCGCTATACCTTGAAAAAAGTTTAATTTCCTTAATATTTTTTTAAATCGAACAATTGAAAATGTAATCTATTTAAAGTGAATAAGCTTCAATTTACAAGAACGAATTATAGGTATTGTTACAAAGAACAAGGTCTTACTGTTTTAAGTAAAACGTCAATACCTACTCAATTTATTTTAATTCCTTTATTGTGTTTTGAAGGCCGTTTCAATAATGTTAGGGGTTGTAAAATATTATGAAATTAAAAAAAAGTTAAAATTGTAATAAAAAAATTGAACACATTGGAAGTAAGAGCTTTATATTTTCCTGTTACAATTTACGTTCTAAGTATCATATGATTTCATGAATTTGGCTGGCCATAATATCGCCACCCACCACGATCAACCAACCCAAACGATTCTCAGTACAAAGCATACATACATAGTCACATACGTCATTCTGCCTGATCGGCATCCTTCACACCTCGCCACAGACAATGACATAATCGTGATGAGATTATCAAAAGTAAAACATTTAATATGTATTACATTGTAATTACATATATATAAATAATAGCATTATTTAACACAATTATCTTTATTGCCTTGTCGTATCTTCTGCTGCATTGCCAGAGACAATAAAAATAAAAGCCTTTTCAAGTTTAATTTCATTGATGTTAAAAGTTTAAAGCTTATAATGGTCCACTACTGGGCTAAGGCCTCCCAGTTTTGAGAAGTTTTTGGAGCTCTTTCCACCACGCTGCTTCAATGCGAATACACATATGATTGTACAAATTCGACATATTAATATGCAGGTTTCCTCCACATTTTTTTTATTGCATAGGTAGGCGGACGAGCATATGGGCCACCCGATGGTAAGTGGTCACCAAAGCCCATAGACATTGGAATCGTAAGAGATGTTAACCATCGCTTACATCGCCAATGCGCCACCAACTTTGGGAACTAAGATGTTGTGGGACTCTTGGGCCTGTAATTACACTAGCTCACTCACCACACAACATTAGCAAGTACTGCTGTTTTGCGATAGAATATCTGATGAGCGGGTGGTACCTACCCAGACGAGCTTGCACGTCCGCATCGTAGCCCTACCACAAAGTAGCACATGCATCTTCAGTGATGCCTAAGTATAAACCCACGATTATCGGTTAAGATCTAGATCGATCGAGAAACTTCGGTTCTTTATTTGTTAATTTCCATCAGTTAATTAGTCTAGTCTAATGAATTCACTGCCGATAAAAAAAATCTTAAGATATGGTATTACATAAACCCGATCTTCAAGATTACAGAGCAAAATGTGTAACAATGGCTCCGATATGAGCGTGAGTAACTTAGTCCTTGGCATAATTAAAGAATCAATAAAAATATTAATTTATAACTTATAACACAATACAAAGTGATGATTTTTATTACCTAGTGGCTTTATTTAAGCTGTTATATTTTTCACAATAATTACAATGAGGTTAACTTAAAATCAATAAATTTTAGATTCCAAAGTTCAGTCAGTCCAATACTAAACTCTCATAATAATAAAAATAAAAAATAATTAAAAACAAACTAAACTTGAAAACTCGATTAAACAATATTTATTTGATTTTTATGTTTATACGCCATTTAAAATAATAAAACTACTACATTAGCTGATGTCAAATTAGCGTTTTATCTTTTATATAGGGCCGCGTCGTAAAGTCTAATTCAACATTTGCCTCACAATTAACCTATTAGAATTAGGTCAATGTCCCGTTCGCCTTTAACAAAGATCTATAGGTGCCATGGTGTACAATGTGCTTCATGGCCCGCGGTTTATGGTGTCACGCCATTTATAGCCATAATATAACATTGTATGGTTACAGCCATTTATAGCAAATTGCCGGAAATATGTCGGTGACGGTTTCAACCAGGTAAACCAGTATTTTTATATCGTATGTGATAATTCTTAAAAAAAAACCCACATTGCTATTGATAGCGGGGAAATCTTCGATATACATAAAACGGCGCTGACGTAAGGACATCGTGTGCGTAAGCAGATTTCATAATAAAAAAAAACTACCCATGTTACTTGTTAATGACTGTTATTTTCTCTCGACATTTGAATATGGAATTTTAATTCATTTCCACCTCTACCCAATTAGGGTCTTGTTGTAATATCCTTGTATTACAATTCTAGTATTTGCATGTCTGCGTTTGTATGTAAAATATTCCAATTTGTTGCAACTTTCAATTCAATCGCCAAAGTTCAATTGTTTAACTCCTGGGCCAGAACAAATTGTATAGCCCATATTATGTGACCGAATTCCATACAGGTTTCCTCACGATGTTTTGTTTTATCACATAAAATAAATTAAAAACACATTAAGTAATTCAACGATACTAGGCCGGATTTGAACCCGTAATCTTCGCTTAATATACACGCGTTCCAGCCTATATATTTAGCTAACTATTTAATAATTAATTGATAATTATATTTTAAGTATGACGTGCTCAAAAATATTTTAAAAGACGACCTTGTTATACTTGCATATATACATATAAATAGTATGTGACAAATTAAAAGTATTTCAACTTGATGTAGTGTAAAAAACTTATCTATTTGTCAGTTTTTGTGTCTAGTTATACTTATTATAATTTATGGCCACACGTAATTAATTAATCAGTAACTTTTTAATGATAATGTTAGTTCAGGAATATACATTCTAATGTCGACATATCGATGTAATTAAATAAATAGATTTAACAAAAAAATATAATTAAAATATAAGCCTTTCAAATACATATAAGCTATATACAGTTCATCTAAAATCATAACGGAGTAGTGAACGTATTAATGTATTTGTATATACCATGAGACAGGGTTGATAAAAATCGTGATTTTTTGTTAAATCTTTCCAGTTGGATTTATTTCAATGTATTATACCAAGTTTATATGATAAAAATGTGTTGGTGACTAAATCCTCAAATGAGTCATTGCCTTTAAAAGAAATCGAGTGACTAATTCCTAATTTTTCACCCTTAGCAGTTGATTTTTTTCTGTCAACTCAAATGTTACCCTGTAGTCAGTCAGTCAGTAGTTACATCTGATTATTATGTGAACCTTGTTAAGTTTAAAATCCGTTCTCAAATAAAAAAAAACCAAGCTTGCAATCCGTTTCATTTGAAATCATTACAAATACTGCAAGTAATGTAAGCGATTCCAGATTCGTCAATCGAATATAGGTTACGAGTTTCAGACCTAATCCGTTTTTAGCTAATAATAATATAAACATTGGAAAATCTAGATCTTAGTTATTAAATCTCACACGTTTCGCGTATGTTTTGCAATTCGCTACTGTTGATGTAAAAGGTCGTATGTGAAGAGATTGTGTAGTTTAGAGGGGGGAATTAAAAGTGATTATTTCGTATTAGTTATATTGTTTTTTTCGTTGCTATGGTAACACACCTATATGTTTTTTTTTTAAAGGAGATTAATTCTCCCGTTATATCTATTTAAAGATTGAGGGTATAGGCCTGAGCGAATTCACGTTGCAGAATATTATATTTATTATTTCTGTAACTATATTGGGGATTTTTCTAATGTTTTTCCATTTCTATAAATTGTTTTTTTTTTGTTAAAAAATTGTAAGTTTCTAAACGAGTTTTTTCACGTTTAACATATTATCTATAACGTAATATTAACCCAATTGAGTACGGAATTGTGAATGTGTGTTTCTACCGCGTTTATCGCTACCAACTAACAAAATGAATAACTTAAAGACATACTAAGTATTTTATCTACGATTCAATGACATCCATGCGTTATTGGAACCTCAATTTACAACGATAATTATAGAACATTAATAAAATAACTATATGAAATAAAATTAATTACTATTTAATTATATTCCTTTATGTATTTCAAGTGTAACGATTTTTTTTTAAATACATATTTTACACTGTTACTTAGCGATAGGGGCTTGTGCAAGCTCAGTGCTATACGCATATACAGGGTGTAACAAAATATGTGTCCGACCCGTGAAGTGGTTATTAGGTATCGTGAGTCGGTTCTATTTCGAATTAGTAACGTTTCATAAACTACCAATGTTTATGGTGATGACCATCAAATGGCCTGTCTGCTTTCCTAAATTGAATTTAAAAAAATTAGTGCCAAGATCCGATCCTGCAACTTTTGCCTCCTTAAACGACTCTTGGGCAACGCACCTGCATGCCCTCGGGTGTTGCAGGTGTCCATGGGCATCAGTAGTCACTTTCTATCAGGTGAGCCTGCTGCTCGTTTGCCCTTTCTTACATAAAAAAACCGTTGAGGTTTTGAAGCTAGATATCTGACTTGTTATATTTTCATTTACAATTTTACGTATATGCTGTTGTACGCTGTTAAGCGCTGTTTATGCTTAAAATCTAATTTCGTTCATATAAACGTGTCATTAATTTCATTGACGCAAGTTGTAATAAAGTTTCAGAATTAATAAGTCCCAATTACACGTACATGTGTATGTGTGCGTGTTAAGTTATCACGGAACTGGTTTTTCCTGCGCAGACGCAGCCACCTGAACTACTGCATGTCGTTTTTAGCAATATTTTCTCTAAATATTTTAATTATATATACCTACGTTTTTCATGGAAATTTAGAACAAGGTGGCGATAAGTGTGTCGCCGCTTAAGTACACAGATGCGCTTATTATCTTAAATGTTACAGATAATATTTTTTAAATATCTCGCTTGAGTCATATCTACATAACTATAGTCACAAACGAGCAAGCAATTTTCTAGGTAACTTTTTTATTAATGCGAACTTTAAATTGAATTTGTCTTGTAAAATTATTCTTTAGTATCTAACATATACTTAAGAGCATTTCTTTGATTTGCACGATGTTCACGGAAAAATACCAATATTTACTTATATATATGCGTGACGGTTAGGTTAATATGCTTTTATTTAATTTGAAATGGTATTAACAACATAAATATTTACTAGAAAAGTGTTACGTATGATATTAACCTTTACCTGCCCGTGGGGTCGTTATCGTCTACCGAAAAGAAACACTTTCAGAATTAAAAATAATCTATTACAGAACTATACTAATTGGTCTGAAAATTATAAAAAAATCGGTAATAACTGCGCCATCCCAAGGATAAGTCAACGTCTAATAAATGAATGATGTATGTATGTATTTTGATTTTAGAATATAATTTGCATGAATAGGATTTATTTTAAATGATTATCAAAATGTACTCCCAATAAATTATTCAGAGCAAAAACAAAGCCGACTTACCGACCCAACTTAATAAAATTCATAGGTAATTAATAATATCGTTTGACATCGCCAGGTGGTTCTTGTAATACGATAACGCCGAAAAACTACATTTTTATATTTCAAGACGCAAAAAATACAAATAACAGGCCACAAACAGGTGTTCAAGAAAGCATTTAATATGAATTTTATTATTAGTCATTGCATACTTAGTATTAACATATAAATATAATTAAAATATATCGAACGCCATGTGTTGAATTTGATTTGACGCAACATAGAAGTTACTGTATAAGGTTCATTGACCTTTTATAAAAAAAAAAAAACTTCTAATAGCCAATATTAACGCTATCCAATTATTTTTTAAATTCGTAATTTATAACAGAACATGTAAAGATCAGATCACATTGAATAACAAAAAACTAGATGCTCCTCAAGGGCCTTTCTTATCGCTTATCTCATATAGACAACCTTTAGTAAAGTTTTTAAGAGAACAGGTTCAAATTAAGCGAAAAGAAACCATAACATAAATTAATTCATATTTATATTTTATATAAAAATAAACGACACAGCTGTTCAATCCAATAATACACAAGTAACAATATATATTTTTACAAATTATGTACTATTTCAATTTATATAGTATGGAACTTCATATAGGTCGATCAGTCTAGACAAGTCTAGTGTGCATTGACAGTTTTCATTTCCGCGACCTCAAACAATGTGGCGCTGAGACCGATCGAACCGGTCACTGCGAGTACCATCGACCAGACGACCGTACGAATTAAATATATGAATCACATATCGAATACATTAACATGCGAAACTGAACTCGTTTGGGGATCGCTAAAATATTAAATAGATCTAAAAACGAACCCACAAGACATAAACATGTTATATACTAGCTAACTGACTTCGTACTTTATTATTTCTTATATATTTTTATTCATATATACAGTCCAGTAGCCTATCATGCTACTCCACGACGTGTTGTCCTTTACAATTTTTATTATATTTGAAGGTTTCCTTATGTATCACCACAAAGAAAGAGCACGTCAAAAAATAGTATTCTCACAATTTAATTCGTCTAGCTACAGAGCTATACTTGGTGGTAGAGCTTTGTGCAAGCTCGTCTGGGTAGGTACCACCCACTCATCAGATATTCTACCGCAAAACAGCAATACTTGATATTGTTGTGTTCCGGTTTGAAGGATGAGTGAGCCAGTGTAACTACAGGCACAAGGGATATAAGATATTAGTTCCCAAGGTTGGTGGCGCATTGGCGATGTAAGCGATGGTTAACATCTTTTACAAAGCCAATGTCTATGGGCGTTGGAGACCACTTACCATCAGGTGGCCCATATGCTCGTACGCCTTTAAATGCAATAAAAAATGCTACTCCACGACGTGTTGTCCTTTACAATTGTTATTATATTTGAAGGTTTCCTTACGCCTCACCACAAAAAAAGAGCACGGCAAAATATAGCATTCTCACAATTTAATTCGTCTAGCTACAGAGTCGTCTCAACTAAAAATATTATGTACATATGTAATGTGTTTACAAAATACAAATACAATACCAGTTACATGAAAAGGTTAAATTTTTTGTAAACAATATTCTCAAAATAGAAAATCTTTCAATGTAACTGAATGTATTGTAATGTTCATACTTAGCGATATTGTATTTGTAATGGTCGTGTTTATTCATAACAAAGGGATTTCGCTTAACATTTCAAAGTAGAACGAGCGACTAGTAAGTACTGCTGTTCGAATTTCACAAACTACAGAGAAAACAATCTCCAAGAGTGCACCTAATAAAATGTAATACATATTTATTTAAATTATTCTCTCTCTCTCTCTCTCTCAATATGAATCATTAATTTATATACTTTTATAATATTATATACTTTTATTTATATATTTTATATTTAGAAATAACAATATAATAGATATATGAATATTAACATAGAAATATTTTTCCTCACATTTTACATATCATGTTTGTATTCATAATGATTTTATTTATATTGTATAAACAGAATAAGAACAATAAATATACGCAAACTGAGTTTCCACAAATCAACAATGATTTAACAAATTAAAAATATATTAAAAAAGTACAACCAAGTAATGTATATACATCTTATAAAACTGACAAAAACAACAATGTGTCTCGATCATTTTAAAATAAATGAATAAATTGATTAATTATTTATGTTATTAAGTATTAAGAAATTCGAAACAGCGGGCAATGCCACGGCCATAATGGTATTTATTATTAAAACCATTTTTTTTAAATACAATCATTACTATCAGAATGATAACAGTATAAAGCTGCGCCTTCTTAATCGATAAAAAAAATCTGTTAATACAATTTACTACTTATTCATATAATTTATCCAATATAAAAAAAAATGTCTATAATTTAGTTTAGTTTCCGAGAACATTGGGGTCATTAAACTTGACGTACCACTTTAAAATAAGAAGTGTAGTCCTATAATAGGTGTATTTAAGTATTTAGTGAAACAATTCATATAAAAAACCAGTAAAATACACATTATATTCCTTATATAGTTATAGGTTATCTTATCAACTGCTTGAAGAAACTCCCTTTTGAGTTGTGACAAGTAATTAATAATCTCAATATGTGTTTATCTTGAAATATCTCAAGTCTCGTCTAGGAAGTCACCTTGTGTTATTGAAGTGTTCCAAGTACATGTTTCAACTTTCAACTCTTTTTGATGTCTGAAAAGATATAATTTTATTACCAGTAGAGTAACAGCCTGTGAGGTCCTTTTTTTGAGGAAAAAATTTTGGAGCTCATTCCACCACGCTGCTCCAATGCGGGTTGGTGGAATACACATGTGACAGTTTCATTTGACACATATGCACAAATTCAGTGGTGATTGCCCGGGTTTGAACCCAAGATCATCGTTTAAGATTCACGCGTTCTTACCACTGGACCTTACAAAACCATTTTTTTAAATGCAGATGAAGTATATTTAAAAAATGTATTTGTTACAAAGGACTAAAACCTATTTTTAGACTTGAAACACAAATCCTAGAACAATTACTAATGTATTCAAAACTTAATGCAAACAAAGCTTGGTCTTATCTTGAAGTAATTGATAACAAATTATTCATTTGAAGTTTCCTATTAACAACTGAAGGGTGCTTAATGACGTAATTGCACATTCTTCAATCTTAACTCACACAAATGTAGAGCATGTGCCATAGAACGTAGAGATCGATTAAAAAAAAATTGGCGATGTAAGCTTTATATGACATTGGTTTTCTTTCAAAAATGTATAAAATTTGACCGATTATTTACCTTTCCGGTAAATATTTAAGTTGAATATGATTTCTTTCTTCTCAATATAAGTGTTATCTCGTGAAGATGATAAGAAGTCTTTGTCTCTCAATAATCTAATCGTTCTCGATCAATATTTGACATCGCTACATATATCTTTATGTTCGTGTCATTTATCAGTAGAATGTTCCATTGGTTTATTACATTCACCTTTGACTGACATGAAAATATCACTTGCAATTTAAAATACCACCTCACAAAGCCCCTTGATTATACTATTGAACTTGTATATGTTTGTTAAAGGATTAGTTTTTTATGAATAAAAGCGGGTATTCATAACGATAAAACGAATCAAAAACAGAATAACTAATAATGCTAATAACAATATGTAACACTAAGATATAAATAAAGTAATTAAAATACCTACCAAATAAGTGGATGCTGAATAATTATATTTTTAAGCTTCTTTTTTCGAAAAAAATGTCTAAATGCACTTACATAGGGCAATGTCCTGACTAGCCTATAGAATATTACATGGAGATAAGGATTTTGGAGAATACCTTCGTTTTCTGATGTAAGAAAAGCATTAATATAATATTTTGTGAACTGTTTAATGTACTCATATTCAGCACTGCTCTCATGGTTTCATTCAATCGATTGTCAATTTGTCATCGACGTTTTAGTATTATATAGACGTATAGTATTAATCTACTAGCTGTGCCCCGCGGTTTCACAGTTTTTTTTCTTTAGCCCAGAGCCTTCCTCGATAAAAGAACTATACAACACAAAAATAATTTTTAAATTCGAACCAGTAGTTCCTGATATTAGTCGGATCAAACAAACAAACTCTTCAGCTTTATATATTAGTATAGATTACAAGCACAAATACTTAACTCTAGCGTTTTTTTAATTTATATTTCCGGGAGCAAAGCCTCAACGGATAATGTTAAATTAATATATAATAACACTGCAATATTGATTTTTGAAGATTACCTAAACCGTAGCAGATCTTTTCTATATACAAAACACATATATACATGTACAGTTATTTTGATGTATTAAACTAGTCTCAAATAAAACCTCGTCCAAAATATTGCAACCTCGTTTTCTTCAGCATTTTTTGAATAAAGAATCTTTTATCTTTTGTAACGTCAAAAGATAGTCACTATAGAATTTAAGTAATTTAGTACTTGCATCCATGTTCTAGTGCCGCACCTTTTGTGCTCACAACTATTGTTGTCAGTACAAAGGAGGCGCAAAGCGAGACGAAAAAGATTACCAAGCGTCAGGTACATATAAAGCACAAGGCCGTCATGGTTTTTCTTATGGAACGCATCTTTGAGTTCATCTCATCGTAACTGAAGAGAATTTGACACTAATTTGTTTTCTGGCTAATTAAAAGCAACGCCTTTATACCTCTAAAATACCGATGATCGGCGACAAAATAAAAATAATCGGGCACGATCCGATTATATACAAATTAATAGATTTTCGTATAATGTGTTAACCAATTATCCCATTGAAATTACGTCACTCGATTCACGATTAATGGAAATATACGTCTAATAATAAAACTATTATATATAGACAAGTGATATATTAAAGATTCGATTCAGTGCTAACTAACGCGTTGACGCCAGGAGACGTCAGTCCTCAAAACGTCTGCCGCATTATTATTCGAATCACGGATAATATTAACGACCTTCTTTTACATTCAAGGCGATCCTAGTTTAACGCTTATAATAATCGCTGATGTCATATATGCTGTTATAGCGCATGGTTGTTAAAATAACTACCCACAGGGACTCTTTCGAAAAAAAAAAAAAATTTCAGGGCAACTACTAATAACTATTAAAGTCCTACGAAATTTCTTCTATAAATACTAAATGAAGCTTTAGACATATACATTATACATATATGTGGGTTTATATGTTAAACTAATGTGTAAATTGTATACGTTTTCCCAACAAGTAGTACATATGATGTAAATATCCGCAATGAATATTATTTACTTACAATCACAATTTTCCACCGCTACACGAGGCGGCTCGACCAAAACCAGTCTTGATACTAGCAACTAACCACGCCTTCATTGCACGGCGTATTGGTGCATCGGCTTACGATAAATCCGAGATCATGATCGAACATTTAACGATAGAACATTTAACAGAACATTTAACATTTTGCAGAATACATAGAACATTTAACGGTCACATCGATCGGTTGGCCACTGACCCAGGCGTCTGTTCGACCACAACGAAGTCAATCGTTTCACTTTTATTTCAAACTGCCTCTAGATTTGCAACTGTTTTTATTAAAATAGTCTCTGACGTAATACGCTCGCTTTTATCGAACTCGAATGTGTAGTTTTGAGTGTCGAATTTATGAAATGTTTAAAATGATATCGTGTACGCCATAACTACATTAAATACCAGACGGTATTTATACGATACACCGTTATCGGAGCACTCGAGTCAAATCGTTTTGCGCTGCAAGCTGAATGCACCGTGACCCACGACGGCTTTCATCTAGAAGACATTTAAATGTTCGCGAAATATTTGTGTTTAAATATAAAGTGAAATCACAGTACAATATTTTCATATATATATTTCTTTATATAGTTTTTAATCCTCAATATGATAGCATTTATTAATAATGTGTTGTTTTTTGCAGGTCTCATCTAACAAAGTAAACGAGTGGCTGAACAAGGACAGTGGTATGTATATTTTTATTAACATTTCTCTAGTAGAGTGCTATTAACTATATAAATAATACATTTGTATCACATTAGCTATATATATAGTTCGAAACGGGTATCTTCTTAAAATAATTTATTGGTACATGGAGTACAAAAATAAAGTAACGTAAAATGACCTTTAACGTGTGGATCTATGGCAATAATTCATTTGTACACATAAAGCCGTTATTCATTTGGCTTTTAGCAGAAAGCACCGTAATTTAAATCTCTTAACACACGATACACCATTACATGACTAAAGTTACGAAATGGTCGCCGTTAACGCACCCGATATTGTGGCCAACCACACGTATTACACATGTACGTACTACGTACACAGGTATGTATCCCCGAGCCTTTTAAACCTTCAACGATACGAATAAAGGTTAATATCACGTGACAAGACACGCTCAAATTCCTACGCTCTTCTCTGCAAACATTGTCAGTATCGCGTTGTATCACATCATCGCATCACTTCGTAATAACCGAATATGCACCTTATTGTACAATTTTAAGGATAATTTTATATAATTCTCGAATATTGTTAAGAATCATTACGACCCACATGGCGAGCAAAGCTAAGAAATGACGTGATGCGGTCCTAAGTCAACAAATTACTTTGTTATAAGTGTATTATATTCGAATTAAATGCAATGTTATATACTTTTCATATGTGCAATGCCAGATGTAACATACGTCATAATAACAAGTTGCTAAATAGAGGCTAACATGTCACTTATTGGCGAGGACAAATATTGAATTGTATGTTTAAATATAAGCACATTAGATTTGGTTCTCCCTTATATTATTGAATTCCATTTAATAATATTTATTATTACTTAATCAAAATGTAATTATCAACAAGAACAAACGTGTATGTAGAAATAATGCGTTCGTATTTATTTATTATTTATCTGTTAACAATGACGTCACTGACCTTTAAATAAAAGAATATAACAAAATTAGGGTGTTTATTTAAGTATTGTTGAAATTGGGCACTTTATCATAATGCCTGAAAAACTGCAGCATAAACTTGTGTAGTTTTTAAGTAGTTTTGGAAATAACAAAGAAATAATTTAAATAAAAACCGCCTCAGATATAAGAAATACCTCTTGACAGGATATATAAAATCGTCGAAAATATCACTTTGCACTATATTATTTTGTAATATGCTTTTATATCATAATAAATAACCATTGCGAAACGGCTGGTAGCTGGTGAAACATTCTGCAGCAACATGCTGTAGAGGGGATATAAAAATTGCTAATTTTTTATTTGATTGTAAGGGTAAATCCAGTTCTAACTTAAAAATAAAATTTCGTATGTAAATTACATTATATTTCAAAGGGTTATGTTCGATCAAAATAAAAAAAAAAAACAATAAATTCACGGAAAAAAATCACGAATGTCCTCTTCTTTATATATTTTTAATTTATTGTCGTAATGCTATAGGACATTGCAGCAACAATTTTTTATAACAATAAAATACTTGGCGCTTACTACATTTTCTTTCCGCGAAAAAACAACTCTATCGCATGTCACCGATACTTGAAACATACACGTACATCGATCAAGTACATTATTGATTGAAGCGTACCTATCTCTATTTGTTTTTAAAATCAGTTGCTTAGGAGCTATTAAGCCAAGAAGACTACGAATAGAAAACATTTAGTATAAATTGTTACATTATAGTTGAAAGAATTATACGATATCCTTCAGAAAAAATTGTGGGCAATACGAATCAATAAAATATTGAAAAATCAAAAGAATATTGCCGATCGTTGTAGAAAAAACATAAAAATGACATAGTAGATACACCGAGGCGAGGGGGTGTAGGCGACTAGTGGGTGAAATATGTTATTTTGCTGACTTTAACAAATACTAAGCTAGTGTAATTTTACAAGCACAAATAACATAACAGTATATCCCATGGCTGATGCCGAGTTGGTGATATAAGAAATCGTTACTATTTTTCGGAGCTCCAATATATCTGTAGTAACCATTTACCAATAACCATTTGTAAATCATACGTCTGCCTTCTTATTTAAAAAGGATTTACATAATACTTAGTTGTTTAGCATCAAATAGTCAAAAGTCGCGAGTCAGATTACTGTTTGTGATAAATATAAGTATGTATTGCAGTCGAAATGTTGTTCTCGTAGGTGTCACACCCACTGCCGGAGAACAACTTAGAAGGTTCTACTTGTAACTGAAAACTGATAATAGTTGCTAAATGTTGCGTTATTATATACAGATTATTGTCATGCAATATATTAGCATAGCGATAAAACGATTGTGGGCTTCGACATTACTTATTTCGAAGAAAAAAATGTATATTTAGTGGCAGTGGGCTGGTCACACATGTCGCAAAACTGACAATCGTTGGAGTAGACGTGTTGTGCAGTACAGACCACACCTTGGTAAATGTAGCGTAGGACGCCCTCCTGCTGGGTGATGACGATATACGCAACGTGGCTGGCAGCGGATGTCAATCGAGAGCTTAAGATCGAACTCAGTGTCGTGCCATTGGAGAGACCATGTCCAACAGTGGACGAAAAATGGTTGATAATGTATATATAGTTACTGTTATTTGAAACTTAGACTTCAATAAGGCTAGGTGGTGCGTTTACAGAATATGAAGAGGATATGTATATTAAAATATGCGCCACTGGTCTACTTTGAATATAGTTTAACGCTGGTTCTAGAAGGTTCTTCATGACATTGCACATTGCAATTATGCTCTTTCGGGACAGCCTATATAGCTATATAAATAACGCTTAATAACTGGTCTGACCAGTGAGTATAGATTTTTTTTGCGTTCATCGTATACTCTGCCGCCAAGCAGCAATACTACAGTATTGTTATATTACTATTTGAAGAACGATACAGTGGATTTACATGTACAATTGGATATGTAAAGAATAGTTAATATTACAACGCTGTCTCCAAGCGATGGTGACCACTCACCACCAGACAGTCCACTTGAGGGCGGTCTAGTCAAATTAAAAATCGCGTAACATTCGCACACAACCAATAATAAGGTCGCTACGATTATAAACAGCATAATATCGGTCATCTATCCGGTAACAGTAATCGCGATATGCATTTTTGCACGCTCTTTCAATGTAGGTCCGCGTATTGTATGCAAAGTTAATCACTTATTTTATCGGTGGATTAGTATTCCACACGGTTTGATGCTATTATTGCATATAATTTCACTTGCAATTAAAACTTTTTTTTTCAAATGCATTATTGTAGCATTCCATTTTTAAAACTAAGTTTTTTTTTAATATTTCGATGTTCAAACTATTTGACATATAGAAGTTTAATATCTCCTTTGTTTTGTCTTTCGTACATATTTTATAACACAAAAAAATGTTTGATAAACAACTATAGGAAAGTTAATGCGATATATTCCCGATTTGGTTATTTCGCCCACCTTGCATTCATCAGCTGGTTTACAAAGTATGTTACCATCCAGATGCGAACGCTTCTGCTCGCCACATTTCGGTCACACCTGCTCGTAATTTATACACATATATTATTTACAGACAACCCGTATCGTTTATTTAATAAAATTAAAACATTTGCAAGTCATCGCAGTGTAAAATAAAACGACATGTAGGTATTTATATATATATTATTACCTCTTAAGAAAAACTATAAACCGTGTGGTAAAATATATTAAATTTGTACTACAATATCTCATGATATGGTATTTTGTTCTGTTTGTTTGTTTTGTGAGTTTTCATGTTGTTTGTTCAATTATTTATTATTTTTTCTAAGGCAGACTGGCAAATGACTGAATGACTGATGAATTATAGTAAAACCTCAATGGGTCGCCAAATATAGGCTCTAAAATGTTATATCCACGGTTTGTACTTAAAACATATGAGATAAATTATTCTAAAAATAAAATTTTATTCGATCGAACTCGTTTTTGAATCACACAATAATTTATATAAGTATTAAAGAATTCAGAAGAAAGAGCTCGTAGAATTGAACAAAATGTATTTAGGAATATGTAGATATCAAAATAATATTTATTTATGAATATAAGGTAACTGAAATTAAAAAAATATCTTCAACAAAAAACCATTTTGTACATTCTAGTATACTCGCTTATAGCTTATGTATAGTTGAGAGTACATGGCTGAGTATCGGTTATCTAATCTTATCTTACGAGCTCTATGATATTACTGGCACGAAGAGATCGTTATGTTATTGTATGTTTTTCACTTATATTCAATAAAAATATACGTATAAAGTATATATGTACCCATATTCTAGATACATATAATGTTACTTTAAATTATTTGTCTATCTGTATAAATCAAAATGAAGGATTGAATCTTCGTTGTCTATACTTTCTAAATGCACAAAAAAACTAGATTTTTTTGTATGTTTGGTCCTTTAAATTAAGCATTTTAGTCTATCACTGCGAAACCGAGATGTCAGATAGTATAATATAAAAATTTTGTATAAAATATAAAAGTTAAAAGTGTCGTTATAATTCTTCGAACTGTAAAAATATACGTTCGATCAAACTGAATAATTTATTCGCAAAATTACCCGAAGCGCTCGCGTTATCACGTACAAACTTGGTAGTTTTTACGAAGCATATCAAATTAGTAGGTACTAACGTATTATTAAACCTAATAACAAGTCACAACTCCCCCTAGATCTCAACTTCAAAATTAAATTTAGCCTTTGGCAAGGTTTTCGACTCTATAAAAACACTGTCATACATATTTATTATTTCTTATGTACATTACATTCATATGAATAAATCACTTAGATCAGACTTATAATATCTCGATGTATATAACATTTTTAATTTTATTTTCGTGTGATATTAGTATTTATTAGTTGGCCATACAAGACACAGCATTTCCTTTAATCTATTCCGGACATAAATGAATTTCTTTCCCCGTGAGAAAATAGTGTCCTTTTAAAACTGGTAGGTAAATCTAAGAGACACTCCAATGCAAGAGTGAAGACCTACTTTAAAATCGAACTTACGCGCGAGTGAAGCCACGGGCTACGTTTAACCAACGTATGACCAGTAAAGCTAAACTCTATTTAATATAATTGATAATATAGATCTGAGGTCAACTTACATTGGAAGAATGTAAATATCTGAAACTGTCCTTTTTTTTACTTTGTTTTGTTCCTATAAGCTTAAATTAAATCCAATTCAACTGAAAATCAGCAGTTATTTTTTAGCATTTTCTTTAATTTGACATTACTTTTTTATTTATTAACTGATTAAAATAAAACATTCACTAAATTTTAAGTAAATTTTGCCGCAACACATTAGTGAAAACATCACCCAAATTAGTTAATCTTTTCTTAAGATTAGCGCGCACAAACGCAAAGACAAAAAATCTAACAATCATTATTTTGGCTTTTATTGCGTCGATCAAGACTTCCGATAATAGTTTTACTCATACGCGATAAGCGATCAGTTTTATTTATATGGATAATATTTTGTAGAGATGTAATTTTTTTTAGGACACATACGGATCCGGTCATATATTGACGTTTAACTAACAATATATTTGTATAATAACGTTTCAAAAGTGTTTTTAAATAAATGTATCTATATCGAATATTGGATGAGAACTTATTTCGAAAGTGAACATTGAAAACATTAAACGTTATTTACTACAAACAAATTATACCAACGAATTCGATACTTCGAGCGGTGACAAATTAACTGTTTCGTAGTTCTGCATTATGACCGACCCGATGTGAAAGTATTACGACTTTCTATGATACCGGACAGTTGTACCTAATCAGATATATTAGATTACAATCTGTTGCAGAGAGTTTTATCATTTAACCTTTCCAAATTAAAAAAAAATACATAAAAAGAAGTACTGATATTCCAAAATCAAATCTCATCCAAGTTATCTGTTAAATAAAGTTAAATAAGGTTTTATATGCGTGTACTAGTAGTTTTCTTTGTGATTTATTAAAAAAAAATATTCATATTAAAATATAGCACACAATATCATGTAAAACTTGAACATTTTGACTGGCAGCGATCTCTCTTCTGGAGGATACCGACTTTTGTAACATCTATTCATTTGTTTAAATTTTAATTGTTTATTAAATTACGCCTTTTTGGTCATAGTACATTTAATCAAATAGAATAAGTAACCATTGTTTATGATTTTACATAATAATTAATTCTTAGGTTTTTTTAAAAGATATAACCGGTTGAGGTTCGACATAAACACTTATGTGACGCATTTGTTTGTGTAAAATATGATGTTGTAAAACCACCTACTTGTCTACATCAACTAACGACATATATTTATATATATTCATTAAATAATACTTATTTACGTCCTCAATATAAATATTTGATATTTAATTAAGGTTTTGTTTAAAAAACAATTAAAACATTGATATGTAATTGTTTCTATATCTCTTATTGGATAAATGTTTTTTTCATATTGCGTGAATGTTGTGTAATAACTAATAATTGGTTGATTTTAATCTAATAACCTGAGTCTAGAGTTCATTTTTCCAGGTTATTCAATTGTTAAGGTTTTATGGACACATATTTCCTTTTTAAGAAAATACTACTACTACACTTAATAGTACTTAGTACTACACAACGTTTAGGCGTGTTGAGATGAATCATCATAACAATATTTGTTTGGTAAAAGATATTTTAAATATATATAGACTTTTTTTGACGAAACTTGGAAATTAAATGATCGCCTGCCGAACCGAACTGGTGACGATTATTGAGTATTAATTAAAAGCAAGCGTTATTTAAGGAATAATAATTTTTACTTTGACTTACAAATATCATAACATTATTTTACATTGGAAACAAATTGGACGATAACCATAAAAAAAATCCTTCCATAAAAAATACTGGAATATTTGCAGATGATGATGCGCATATACGATTTCGCGTGAACAGTCGAGCGACATCTGTTTTAAGTCATGTTTTTGTATATTACTACAAAATGAAAAGTACGTAATGATTCTTTACAAGATATTACGTTAAAATCTATTTAAATGTCAATCATGTGAATGTCTTTGTTAGAAGTTCTTCAACATAAATTGCGCACACAGCGTTACTGAGTTTTGGCTCACATGTGATTATAATTATAGGTTTATCCATATATATGTATATATCTATATACAATCACCCATATATTTAGTTATTCATGTTACGTGTCGACATCTGTTTATACATATTGATAGTCTGTTTGTGCAAAAATACCTACATTGTCGTATAATTGCGCGTTAAGGTTTAATTGATTATTTTTTTGTAATGTAATTAAAAATACAAAACAAATAACGTTTAATTTTTTCTAAGCAACAAGCGCCATTGTTTCGTAATAGCTATTTCGTAATTTGCCAATAAACGCCTTGTAATCTGTTACCTGTGTTTTGTAATTCATGTAGCATTGATCGTGACTATAACAGTTATGTTTTCTTTTCAGAGTTCGCTACGACATGGGGGCTAGGTCCCAGGAGTTAATACTGCTCCTGGCAGTGTGTGCACTTGCAATCTCAGAGTCCGTTAACAAAACTGCAAAGAAAGACAACAAAGACTCTGAAAATTTCCTATTCCAATATGAAGATTATGACTCCGCAGATGATCAGGAAGTGCTCTTCAATGAAGACAGGCCGTGCCCCAGAGATTGCATATGTACTGTATCCCAAGGATACAGAACAGCGAAGTGCAACCGTCTAGAAATAGGCACGCAGAAGTTTGGAGACGACATCACTGACCTTGTAATTGACAATTCCGAAACACCCATCCGACTGGATGACTTTATATTCAAAAAACTAGGTCTTCACCAAATTGCCACAATCAAAATCGTAAACAGCACTATTGTTTCTGTTGGAGCCAATGCCTTCCATGGATTGCATGAACTGTACGCTGTGAACTTGTCGAACAACAAACTCTCTAGCTTACACCCGGAGACGTTCGCTACTAATAAGAAACTGTTACTGCTAACTCTTTCAAACAACCCCCTTAAGTTTCCCGCGCCTGGTTCTGATGAATACTTTTTAAATGCTTCTTCAGTTCAAGAATTTGATGTTTCTTATTGTAACATGCAATATATCACCGCTAATACTGTCAAGAATATGCCTGGTGTAATGTACTTAAACCTAGCCGGAAATAATCTGTCTGATATGGAAGCCGACACATTTAAATCTCTACTTGACTTAGAAGAATTAGACCTAAGCGATAATAACCTTCGATCACTACCTGATGACATTTTCTCTGAAAATACGGAACTTGCGACGCTTCACATTCAAAGAAACCCGATCGACTCAGTTTACGGACTACAAATCTCGGACTTACTAACTTTGAATGCTGGACAAACCCAGATCAAATTCGTTGGACCCTCAATGTTTAATGGCATGACTTACATAGCCAATCTTAATCTTAGCGGAAACAGTATTGAAAAAATTCACAATCAAGCTTTCCACAAATTGGTTGAGTTAAACTATCTGGATCTTTCCTACAATAATTTGGACTTCATTTCCAGTATTCTGATCAAAGAGAATATTGAATTAGATATTTTCAAAATTTCCAATAACGTAAATCTTAAGCATTTACCCGTCGAAGGATTCAACTGCTCTGCTGAACAATTCAATATTTATTTGTTCGACGCATCCAACTGTGGACTAGAAGAGATATACGACGACTCGCTTAAAACATTTACAGCGCTTTCACAAATAAACCTATCTGGGAACAAAATAAAATCAATTAGCAACCGTGTTTTCTCTCGAAGCCCTAAATTAATTGAAATTAATTTGTCGTATAATTACTTGAGCACACTTGATACTAAAGTATTTGAGAAAAACAAGGATCTTGGAAAGTTGAATCTGCAAGGAAACCCTCTTAAAGTACTTTCCGCCGAAGTATTCGTTCATACACCGATGCTCACATGGTTAGACATGAGTCATGCGGAACTAACTAGTCTCTGGAAAGTAGAAAAGAACCAACCATCAACCCTTCTCAATAATTTGAGTTTCTTAAATGTATCACATAACAGAATTGTAGAAATTAAACAAACAGAAATGGATACTTTGAAGAAACTACGTACTCTTGATGTAAGTAACAACTTATTAGCTTGTAGCCGTGAATTTGAGAACCTTATGACTTGGCTCAGTAACCACAAAGTTTCACCCAATGCTAACACTGCCAGTATTGCAAACTTAGCTGAAGACGCTAAAGAAGAGGATGGCACCTATAGTTGGGAATTCCTTACACACAAAACTTGTGGTACTCCAATGCCACATCCCGTTGAACCCTTGCCATCAGTATCAGATGAAGAGATATGGGAAAGAATCGATAAAGATGCTGATGGAAACTTTGACCTTAAAGATACTCTCGACGACGGTAAGATCGCCGACGATACAAAAATGGTTAATGATGACGAAAATACTGACGCCGACGACGAAGAAGAAGATGGCGAAGAAGAGGAAGATGAAGATGAATCCGGTGAAGATTATGACGAAGACGATGATAACGTTGATCTCAAAGTAAAACTAATCGAAAAACCGACATCCACTACTCCTAAACCGACAGAAAAATCAATAAATGACAGAATAAAGATCGACATTAAGCTTCTAGAAAACGATAACATGTACGATGATCTTGAACCAGAAGTATATGTTCAATCGTCCGTGAAAGACGAGGACCATGGCCACTACGACTATCTATGGCCAATGTTAATTGCCATTTTGGGAGCAATGCTACTTTTGATCGTAATCGGTAAAGTTGTAATGCTCGTATGCAGTAAAAGGAACAAGCAAATAAGATACAACAGTGCCATAATTGCAGCCATGAGCCATCAAGGCCGTACAAAGAAGGACTGCGGATTAGTGTACCAACAGCTTTCGGAGGACCTCACTGGTCCAGCTACGCCGAAACTGAACCGCTACGCGCCCCTACACAACGTTGCCGTCAAGGCATCCAACATGTCGTACGAAAGTAGTCCATTCCACCACAGCAATATTGTTCCTGAGGCGGTGTAAACGGTACAAATTAACATCTTTCTAAGCAATTAAATTAACAACTGCGTTAACTTTTATTTAAGCAGTAAGTGATACACATAAGCGCTAGTCAAAACTATCTACATATCTCAAAAATTAATGCATGCATTATGTGCCTTTAAGATTTTTCTGAACAATAAAACTTCCGAATCTTTAAATCTAGCGCTTGTCTTATGATTATAGAGAAGAAAGTAACACTTTGAAATGAAATTACAACAAATTAATGTAAGATATACATAATTATATATTATACAAATTAGTTGATAGGTATTATTTTATGTACTTATAATTAATAAAAATTAAACCTTAATTGTTATATTCTTTTATTGATAACATTGAATAAATTGGTAACAGTAACAACAGCTATTATTTTAATTGTTTTATTAATAACAATCAGTATATAGTCAAGGAGTCCTCCAGGAGTTTCGTTAAATCTTCTTCAGATTGTGGTACAGGAGCTATTTTCAGCAAACGATGCTAAAACAATAAATTGCAATAATTATTCATTCATTTAGAATAAACACTGGTATATATGAAGACATATTGGTTAATTGAGTCAAATTAGTTTTCCCCTTAGTTTCAAATGTAGTTAGTAGGTTTTCAACTAAACAATACTAAACCTACCTAGTTTAATTATTGCTTACAACAAATAAGCATTGCACGATTCCGTATAATAATTTAATAAGCAGCAAAAAAGTACTTTAAATGATTTTATATTCCAAAGACACGTCACAAAATCATCAAAGCATAGACATTGAATAAACATTATTGAAAAAGTAGCAAAAAAACTTCTTCTATTAAATTTACCATGACGAAATTGAAATTAATCAATATTTGTAAAATGCTTAAGAGATTATATAAGGTCATTCCATTTTGGTTCTGAGAAGTGACATTTTTTTTTACCTGTGGTAAGGCTCCTTTGACTAGCTTCGGAATATCCTCTACATTGTACCCCAAACTTGACAAACCATTCCCAATGCTCAGTTTATCCATATATCCTAAGATAGAATCAGCGAGGACGTTGCCGGCATCCGCCTGTTTCTTCCCAGTTATATCCGTGCCGAGGAGCTGTGCTGCTTCGAGATGCTTGTCAGGATCGCTGGCAGCAGTGAAACGGAATACAGCTGGCGCTGTCACGGTGACCGCCAACCCGTGGGGTATGATCGGGTCAGATCTGAGAATTAAATTAATAATATTATTATTCATTCAAGTATACAAATTTTGTTTAAATAAAATAAACCCTATTGAAATCAAAGGAGTAAAGATAAAACAAAACTTAGATCTAAATAATCCATGCATCTTGCTCTGCTAGATTATGCACTACAAACAGTTCTTGATTAATATACCTTTTTTTAAAACCCACCACTTATCCACCTTAATTTTACTCCAAATTATACCATATCGATGTCGCCGACATTTAAGAGGACATTTTGTTGTTAACTGTTCACCCTATTCAAAATTTAGAGCTAAATCAAATGTTACGTAATACATAATTAGAGTTAATGAAACTATTTTAACGGCTGATGGAGTAATATAATAATATTATATTAATAAAATAGATGGAGAAAACATTTTCCATGCTCTACTGTAAATTATGCATAATTTTACATAATACCTTATGAAATTAATTACATAATCTATGTGATCAAATATGCTATATATTTTATTATTTACTTTATCAGAAATGTCTATTTATTGCCATAATAATCTTATTAAACCCCATATTGGGTTTTAGAGATTTAATAAACTATGTATGAAGATGGAAAATCTTAAATCATGTACCAAAAGGCTTCGGATTGTTATAAAAATACTTTAAACAGCAAAAATGCAAAAAATGTTTTGTATTTAAAATATTTACCCATCTTTACAAATTAACTAATTAATTATTATTATATATGCTAACCGTCACGATTATTTTTAATGACCCATCAAAAATAATGTATTAACGAAAGAAACTATTTTACATAGAAGTCAATTATAATAATATTATAAATTAGTGTGAATGAATAATATTAATAATGACTGTCGAATATCAAACAAATATAAATACTAATGTAAAACTACACACCCATAGTCTTCAGGCACATAGGTTTTAACATTTCCGGCGATGGGATAAGCTAAGCCATGGCAAAGGTGGACACCAGCATTCCCAATGCCCACTCCAGCCATCGTCGCTGCAAGATGCATGCTCGAACGAGCTTCTATGTCGTCCGGGTTGTTCACTGAACGTGTAAAGTATTTTTGAAGCGCCTATAAAATAATAATAGCAATCTATTATTATACACTAAAATTATAAAGCACCATGCACAAATTATTTAGGACAAACTGCATATATTTATATATCTGCTAATTAGGTACATAATTATGTTCTGTATTTTACACTACAATTATGTTGCTAACAAAAAATAAGCAATTAGGTGTAGTTTAACAAATAATTAATGTCATACCTACTTAATTATTTTAATTCATTTAAAGATCAAAACATAAATAGGAATCCCATAATCTACGAAAATGATCAGGGCGAGAATCGACACTGCCAGTCGAAGCAAATATAGCATTTGACATTGGCAACCTCAATAGTTTCATATTTTATGTAGTCAGTCTAACAATTGGACAATATATTCGAATTTATCATACCTGCAAACAAAATCGAGACCAAACATCTGATATCGGATTGCTTCCTTGATACACTGGTCGGAGTGCCGGATTCTCTGGAGCAGGTCCCCTTTCCGTATAGGGTATGGCTGTGAAACTCTCGAGAGCGTGGCAAAATATATCGAATCCTGAGTAAATTGCCACATTCCGGGGTACTGTAAGTGTGTGCAAGGGATCTATAAGGGCTAACATTGGACGTAATGCTGAATGTGCAATGCCTGTCTTGGCATTTATTTCCTCATAATCGAAAACGCTCATGCCTGTTGTCTCACTGCCTGTTCCACTTGTTGTTGGTACTAAAAAAAAAGATTTTCATATCATTTCATAAATTATATTAAAAAATACAAAAATAAAATAAAATGTCAGGAATGAACAGTATGTTTAAATTAAATTTACAATAAGTGATCACTCTTAGAAAAAGAAAAATAAATTAAAAAGAATTATGTAAACTGTAATAAATGGGGATAAGGATAATAATGTCTTAATATTATTTTTAAAATTACAAGTTACATGCACAATTATGTATGTGATTTATCTTTGGCAAGCTTCACCGCAATTATGATAATTATTTCTCAGTAAATTAAACCATCATTTGTTCATGAGGTACATCTATATATCTGTGGTGTGTCAAGTTGGTCACTCCTGGTAACATAAGATATGATTGTAACGACACTTTGATATGAGCAAGGATGACGATTTTCAGTGTGGCACATTCATTCCTCTGTCATACTACACTTAATTACAAAAAATAAAAATAAAACTACACACTCGCAATTAATGGCTTCAGCTGAACAGTAACCGATTTTCCTTTACCCACTGGTTGATTGACATAGTCAAGAAATTCAGCATTAGGGTCACAATAGTAGAGATTTGCTGCTTTACAAGTATCCATTACTGAGCCACCACCAATTGCCACAAAACTATCAAATTCACCTTCTTTTGCAAATTTGATAGCATCTTTGAAGCTAAAATGGTATAAATTTTAATAACATTATAAGTCCACGACTCGTTTGCTAATATATTTTATCAGAACCATAAATTTCGATATTATATATTCATGTTCAATAAAATAAAAAGATAACAAAATTTTGAAACTTTTAAAACATTTACAAAATGGAAAACAAAAATTTAATGTAACTAAAACAGTACTTCATATATGAATTTATATAATTTAAATATACATTAAAATGTTAGAATATTACAGTCAACATCAAATCTTGTGTACCAAAGACACACCCATATACTGCCACTATGTTTTAACAGTTGAACAAAGACCACAGAGTTAAGCTAAAATTTTATGAAAGTCCATAATGGTAAACTACAGTTATGGAATAAAAAAATATTATTTACCTTGAATCAGATGGTTCTACTTTGACTTTATCATACACTTTATAATTAACTCCATTATTCGTCAAGGAATCTAGAACTGCCTTCATAGGACTTAAAGATACAACATTGGGATCAGTCATGACACAGACATTTTTTGCACCCAGATTGACTAGGTCCTGACCAACTTCTTTTGTAACACCCAGTCCATATCTCACTGTCGAACATTTTATCTGGAATTAAAAGGACATTTTATATTTAAAAATAAATTTAAGTCATTCACAATTTTTCTTAGTTAGACTTTGATCAAAAATGCAAATTATTGATCGAAGCAGTTATGTTAGGTTTATTGTGTCTTATTTGATACATGACAAAATTGGTGTTTTCTCTAATCTTTCTAAGGCAAATATTGTACGACACAAACACCAATTTTCTAGTAGCATAGCAATATGTTGAAAGTAAATCTTTTAATTTCACTACTAGTTATGATTATTTTCCACCACTGTCTGCATTTGTTTTACTGGACACCATGAAAAATAGGAAAACTTATACATAGTGACTTTTTTCACATTTTTAATGCCTGGTTAACAATATTTATATATTTATTTTTATATATAGCATTGTCAGATTACAAGGACTCTGTGAGGTGGAAGAAAATGTGCACTTGATTTGAATTTGAATATATTGAGAAATTTCCTACAAATTTCATTTAACAATAATTTTACCTCAAATGCATAATCTTTTGATGATGTTGAATGTGTAACTTGAAAGTTTCCTGTATGGCTGTGAGCAGGACATTGACACCTAGAACACAAACTATTTATTACTTTATAAAAAATGTTATTTTTCCATGTAAAGTTCTAACTGACATTTCCCTTTATTTTGAATAAAGCTGATGCCCTTTAAAGTTGCTTTTGTTCTTGTGTGACTTAGCTATAAATAGAAAAGAATAATCGAAATACTTACGTAGCAACATTAATAGTTCGTAATAATTCAAATACTCTTTTACGTGCAGCCATGACGAAAAAACGTAAGCGTTAAGTATTTAGACACCAAAATTCACAATGTACTCTTATCTTAAGACATTCCACAGTCACTTATTATATAAAAGATTTCTTTTTTAATTGCTTACTATTATATACCTACTTATATCAAAGGTACCTACTGATAATAATATGACATAAAATTCGATAACGGTGACTCGAAAACATGTTTTAAGCTATCTACTTATTAACATTAAACAATAATATTAGTTTCAATGACAATTATATTAAAACATTTATGCAACAAAATATGCAATACGAATAAAACATATTTAAATAGGTATAATCTAAAATTAATATTTATTATTTATATTTTTGACATTTGACATCACATTATTGACCTGTCAATTGTCAATTTTTCCAAAATATAATTGCCATGAAAGGCTATTTGGTTTTATACATTTAGCGCTATTTGTGTATTTCTATTTAATAAATTCTTGGAATAAAATAAAAAAAACTGTTCCTAGTGACATGCCCAAATATAGATAAAGTGCAGATGCGACATTGTAAAAAGAAAATTTATACAAAATCATTTGTTTTTATTTCTACCACGTTTTATTTTTGTTTTTGCCGCCACCTTGTTTTAAAAGCAGCACGTGCAATTGACAACTACCCACCACTACAACCCTAAAAAAAGCAGCGCTCGACTAAGCGAGCATTCATTCTTTCGACAGCAGTTGCCCGGTGCACATCTTGCATTATAATTATAAAGTGTATGTGTGTTATATAAGAATAATGTCTGTCTGCTGTGTCGACATGTATAATATCTTATTCCCATACTTGCTTACCTCTTATCTATTTTTCTATGAAAAATATATCTATAGTATGTCTATAGTTTTGACATCATTGGTAATAAATAAATATAAGAAGGCAGAAAATATTTGTACGTTTTTTCCATTACCTCTTTCCATAAGAGATCATTTTTTCAACGTCGCCATATTCATACGAGGACTTGCAACACTGTCCTTCTGCATAGCATCACAAGTTTTATGTATTTTTCTTTAATTTCACAGAAGGTATTTGTTAACGGAACGTGCTATTTTTTTTAATGATATATAATCATAATAACCATTATAAGTCGAACATAATACTACGCCAGCCTGGAAATGGACAATGACAATCAATATGGTTCTAGGGGCTGTACAGAGTTCTATTTATGTAAAAAAAAATTAAAATATTATGCAAAAATTATTTTTTTTTCATTTTCAATTGTAAATGACGAAAATTTCAAGGATAACTGAGGTCATGACCTCGTCTCCGACCTACCCGATAGATAAGAGCTATCGAGCGCTAACGCCCGCGCCTGTGTTGCAATATAATTGTCGTTATTAGTCAATTTTTTTTTCGGGTTAAAATTTTGCTTAAAATTTTAAAATTTATTACATAAATAGAACCGACTAACGATACCTAATAACCACTTCACGGATCGGACACGAATTTTGTTACACCCTGTATATTTTTTTAAATAGACAATATATTATAATTTAGCCATTTAATGACAAATGGGCTACCGATGACTAATCGTCTCCACCGCCACCATAGATACTGTAAGATATTATATGAACCTACTCTTGCATAGTTCATAGGAGCTAATAATAATAAGGTCCTCCAGGCCGATTTCGGCCACGGCGGCCAATCTCAAAATAGATTAGCCCACTGCGCAGGAGATATTATAGTGCACAAGTGTGTGCGAACACAGGTGCACTCTCTTTTCCTTAGCTCTCATAATCCGATGGGACGGCAATCGGACACAACCGGAAAGAGCTCAGGCGCAGGACCAACGGCTTAACGTGCTTTCTGAGGCACGGGAGTGTACACACTTCCAACTTCCAGACTACGGGCTGCTACTGAGAATTTTCTGACAGGAAACCCAATAACTATTTATTGGCCCAACCTGGGAATTGAACCCAGAACCGCCGAGTCTGCGGCCTTATATTAAGCCACTAGACCAACGAGGCAGTCATAGGAGCTAAAATGGTATGTCTGTAATGCCTGTAGTAATACTGGGACACTCAACTTTTAAACAGGAACACAACAATACTAGGTTAAAATATTGTACATAGAGAATGTATGATGAGAAAAAGTCAAGACAGGCATACACAAAACCCTGGTAGGGTTAACTTTCTAGAAACTTCCAATCAGAACTTCAAATATTTCATACAAACGTAATTCACTCCGTAAAATTCAAATAGCAAATAATACTTTGATGGGTTTTGCAAAATAAATACAAAAGTGACATCGAAATGATGTATTGATAAATTCATACAGATAATTTCATTCAGGTAATACACAATAGAAAAAACTATATCAACTACAACTCCATTTAATATACTACATTATAGAATAAAACATCTTACGCGCTATAGCATCATTTGGTTACATAACTTTTTAAATAAGTAACATACTAAACCTTACTATGAATTACCTCTTCAGAAATAAAGCTAAATATGACAGGGTTTTATATCTTAAAACCGTCTCCGTTCTCCTAAGTTGATCATTATTTATTAGAACTCTTGTCACATTTAGCCTAACTTCTGAGGAAGTTATATATAATTCAAGACAGGCTGAAATGGCATTAAAATATTCAATCACAATAATATTTGTGGTATAATAAATACGGTTTAAGAAATTAATATCGAAACAAAACGCGTAAATTTAATTAAAATCAATGTAATACAATAAATTAAGTGATATTGTTAAAAGGAAATAATTTTTTCACTAAAACACTATTTACAAGAAATTACGATATTATTAAATAGAATAAAATCTATTGAATTAACAGAAACACTGGATGACTATAAAATAAACCGATAGGATGTGTTTTATAAATAAAAAAAATCGCATCGTCTAGATTTTATAATACTAGTTATATGGCAACGCGTGCGTTAATCAAGGTAACTATACAAGTATACGTATCTTAATGCTATGAATACGATAGGATATTCCAACTTAATATACAAAAAATAAAACAATTAAATTAATAATTACAAGGGAATGTGTGGTACGCAGAAAAATGTATCACAATAATATATTACTTTATGTAAATTATTATTAATAGCGATGCTAATTTTTTTTACAACTATCAAATTTGCGTGAATTAATATCGCCCTTTATTTATTCTTTGTGAATTCATAAAATTTAACATTTATAACAAGATTCAAAAGTTAGCGTCTTAATGGATACTATAAGCTACGTCAATACTGTTATATTGTCTTAGTAAAAACTCCTTTGACACAATCTATTCGCTTAAGCACAAAAAAAAACCATACAGACGAATTGATAACCTCCTTTTTTGAAGTTGCTTAAAAAAGTGACATTGTTAGGTTTTTTTTATTGTAAGTTTCAAAACGTTTCATTCTGTCAACACATGTACACATGAAGCAGCCTACAGTATCCTTAAGAACACAATCTCTAGGCAACATGTAGCAACAATCTAAGATATTAACTACGAGAACAACTACACAACGAACGGTCACTGGTCCAAAGTTTGTCGTTGAATATATATATAATATACATATAATATATAACTCCAACTACAAGATCACATTTATTATATATTTTTTGGCAAATCACTATATGAGCTGTACAAAGTCTTTAGACATATGTATATATAACAGACTTTCTACGTAAAACATCAAATCAAATTTTATACATATTGACAAATTTCTTCTCCATTTAAAACAGCAATTGCTATTTTATTGCTTATTTGAGCGGTTTTAAGCATTCAATGATATCAAACGAAATTATTAAAAAGACATTGTTGTAAAAGAAAATATTAATAAAGTATTGAAATCAATATCCGTATCAGGACGGAGCTTGTGGCAAAACTTATTTATATATATTATATTGGTGTTACAATTTGATGACAATAATACTAAAAGCAGTCATTATAATGATAATCTAAATTTGTAGCAAATATGAGCGCTTGAATTATTTATTTTTTTAAATTACTATGAAAACATTTTAAAATTGTGTAAATAGATGAATAAAATATTCCAAAATGTCATATTAAAAAATTGTACGAAGTATTAAAACTCTTGTATAAAAACAATGTTTGTGCAGATGTGTAACACATCGAGGCCCTGTGTACCAGAGAAGCGTCTTGCATTATATAACAACCGAACAATGTGCATTATTTAAACAGATGTCCATATTCATATACTGAATACATAATGCTAGACTAAATAAGCTCATAGCTCTCCGACTGAACGTTGAACGCTGAAGCTTTAGGCCAAATATATTCAACTGTTTTATTTATTTTAAAAATTAAATTTTTCTCACTTTATTATATGGCCGAATCCACATGTTTTATTAACTAGTTATCTTTTTCGAAAAACGATATGAATTCAAAGCTTCACTCATGTATAAATCTTTTAAAAGACTGTATACTAAAAGACTATGGAAATACTAATGTTGAATCAAAACTCTATACAGATTTTGTAAGATAATTTTCGTAATAGTCAAGACTCGCCCATAAAGCGATAGCTACATATATAGCTAAACACCAAGGTAGTTGTTATGAACACGTCGTTACTGACTGATATAGGATATGAAATATCTGATCATATATCCGTCTCTTTCTGATTAGTCGGGTAACATGTGTACGAAAGAGACGGGGAACATTCCTCGTCGACTAGTCCCCTCCACTTGACCCTCCATCCAGTTGTCGTCCTCGGTGCGCTCGTTAATAACGACGATCACTTCTCCCTCCCGGAACGAGAGCTCATCTTCGTTGTCTGCAGAACAATCGTATAACGCTCGACACCGCCTCATGCCGCCGCCCATCTGAGGAACATAATACAGTGATAAAATTAATAAAAATCCAATACAGAAGATTTTCAAATTAATGTAAAGCTTCGTCTGGGTAGGTAAGTGTTGTGACTTCATGTCAATAACAATTAACTTGGCGACCAACGTTGTATTTCTATAAACGACGATTGCGGACAGACTTAAAGGAAATATTTGAAAGAAACAAAAATGACTGCAACACAAATTCTACCAAAATATCTTCAGAGTACCTTTTCTTCGTTTGGAAAAAGATTTTTCTATGGCAGTTTGTATATGCATTTTAGGGCTTTGTTCAACGTAAGCCATTCTAGACGTGTATCACCATATTCTACAGGCAAACAGCAGTATTTAGTATTGTCGTGTTTCAGTTTGCGCCAGTGTAACTAAAGGTACAAGGGACATTTACTTGGTGGTAGAGCTTTGTGCAAGCTCGTCTGGGTAGGTACCACCCACTCATCAGATATTCTGCCGCAAAACAGCAGTACTTTGTATTGCTGTGTCCCGGTTTGAAGGGTGAGTGAGCCAGTGTAATTACAGGCACAAGGGACATAACATCTTAGTTCCCAAGGTTGGTGGCGCATTGGCGATGTAAGTGATGGTTAACATTTCTTACAATGCCATTGTCTATGGGCGTTGGTGACCACTTACCATCAGGTGGCCCATTTGCTCGTCCGCCTTCCTATACAATAAAAAAAAAAATCTCAATTCCCAAGCTCAGTAACGCATTGCCGATGTACGGAATGATTAATATTTCTTACATCGCCAATGTCTATGGTGAACGCTGATCGTGTCTGACACTGATCACTCACACTTTATCTTTTTAGAGTATTATTAATATTGTTATAGCAGCATCGAAAAGTTGTAAGACTTACCATTGTAATAGATGTCGATGGAGATCTCGAATGTACGCTCGAAGTGTCGGAGACGTCGAGCGAACGACTGTCGCTGCGTCTCGTACGCTCCCTTGACCTTGAACTGTCGCACGACAACGCAGACTGCAAACGACTATCGTCCAGACCGTCCGATATATCGCACAGCTCTAACGACGAATCTTGACTAGAACATTCCTATAAACAAATATTTATATATGATAATTCTACTCAAATATTTGAGTCGCGTCAACACATCTGTATGTACATGTACACGATCTGTCTATCTGTGCGTTGTAAAGAAAAAGCAGTCTTAGGCAGCTTTTAATAAGGTCGTTGATTTATTAAAAGACGCTTATTTATTAAGCATTCTAATAATAAAAAAAAATCATATATTATAAAACTACCTTCGTTTAAGGTCATATTTAAAAAAATAATATAAACTGTTTTTTTTAGTCATGCAATACACACGATTTAAATGTGTTGTTAGTATTAAAAAAAAATCACCAGAGTTAAACGATGTGCAGATTAATAATCAAATTAAGTTTAACTTCAGCTAATTGTTCACTAATTTATACATTGAAAACTAAATGCTATTAAAAAAAAGTAAAAGAAATACCTATATTTTATTCTACTCTAACATCATCAGAGTTTCAAGGACTAAATCTAAAAAAAGCTCTCTGTTAAAAATTCATGCAAATTGTCGAATTATTACTGAATGAAACCGTACATTTAAATGTATACAGCAGGAATTAGAGAAAACTATTGCCAAGAGAGTTCATCGATGTTATAAATAATAATATTCATTTATATATATTTTTTTGTTTTTATTGCAAAGGAAGGCGGACGAGCATATGGGCCACCTGATGGTAAGTGGTCACCAACGCCCATGGACATTAGCGTTGTAAGAGCTGTTAACCATCTCTTACATCGCCAATGCGCCACCGACCTTGGGAACTAAGATGTTATGTCCCTTGTGCCTGTAATTACACTGGCTCACTCACCCTTCAAACCGGAACACAGCAATAACAAGTACTGCTGTTTTGCGGTAGAATATCTGATGAGTGGGTGGTACCTACCCAGACGAGCTTGCACAAAGCTCTACCACCAAGTGAAATGGTTCATATATCTAAGTTTTAACTAGGAGCGGTAAAAATAAAATAAAAAAATCCACGCCAACAAGAAACCTTGACTTTTACAATAAACAGGAACATTATCTTATAAAGTTTCATAGGAACTTCTAGATTGACAAAGGTGCGAAGAAAAATATGTATGGAAATAAAACTTTGTCGACATTCTCTTGACAATAAAAACGAGGGATCACAAAAACAAAATGACGTATAGGACGTAAACGGTAAGCGATTAAGTACACAAAGCTCTCTCATTCATTTGTTACCCTTTTCAGTTTTCCTTTAACAGCATTTTCCAGGTGCAATCTATTTTTCTTCTGAAGCAAAAACAAATACACCTGTATGTACTTAATGGCAGCTTTTATAATATTTATTTGATTTTTTTTTTAAAGTATCTTTTCATACTGAATATTTTACTTTACAATCGTCATAATTGGCGCACTTAAAGTATGGCTTAGATATTGGCAATAGAGACACTTAAACACTTTAAAGAATAAAATATTCCAATATATTAATGCTCAATTGAAACTACATAGAGTATTGAAGAAACATGGAATTTTTACACATAAAAAGAAAGTTAAAAAACCATTTTTTTAATGATAATATACTTTAAAAAATTTCTACATAATATATATGTATTAGTGTAATTTTTTACATAGTATTGTAAAAATGATAAATTAAATCTACTCATGATACCTAATAACCAACTTCAGAGGTCGGACAGGGTTTTTGTTACACACTGTATAACTATACAATTTAACATTTTTAGATAGTTATCATTCTAACATTAATGTACTTCTATTATTGCAACCACTGATTTATGATAGATGATTATGATAGATAGAGAGAGATGATCAATAAGTAAGTGTAAAAGCTTTTATATTGAACCAGCTGTTACCTGCGCGCGTTGCTACGCTACTTATAAATTATCAAAAGATTGGTCGTACCAACTCAGAAACCTTTGTGGTCTCATGCACAACACTTTGCTGAAGATCACGACATGATCAAATGCATAGTTTACGATTCTATAAAGGACATACAGACAAACATTCATTTTTATATAATAATATAGGTAAAGATTTTTGATTTTTATAGAAAATCTCGTAAATTTTTTTCGTTAACTTTAAAATTATATTCAATTTGAATTTCCTTAATGAGTGGAGAGTACAAATATTATAAATTAACATGAAAGTGACTACAAATCTATTAAATTGTATGATTTTAATCTAAAAAATAGTTTGATATAAACATGTAAATCGAACCGCTACTGGTAAGTGATCACATCTGCCCATCTGCTGGCAGACATGTATGAGTGTAATTTCACTTTAGATGTGTATGGTATGGAGTTTGGGATGCCATGAACTACGTCTACCTGAACTATTCAACGTTCAGCCTATTTCATTAAAACACGCAAATATTAGTCTATTCTATAAATTTAATATTTAAAATCTACTAATTATATCGTAAGACTTATGGTGAAGGCTGTATTTCACTATTTATTTTAATAAAGGTGTATCACACGGATAATTGAGCTATCAGACGGTATGTGGTCACTTACACTCATACGCACTGGGTAAGAAATGTAAATCATCTTTTATACGTCAATGCACCGTCAACCATGGGTATTAAGATGTTATGTACCATGTGCTTGTAATTCTAATCCTGGCTAATTATTACTATTAATCATTCAAACTGGAACCCAGAATGATTTCGATTTGTTGTTCGGCAATAGAATAAACGATGAGTACGCCCTCTAATACTGATGAATGAAAATGAATCTATACAAAATGTTATTATCAATGTTAATATATAATAGTATACCTGCTTATGAATTCTCATAGCGATCAGTTGAACATTATGAATTACTTAAGCAATTTGTAGTTGCATCAATATGGAACATTTTGAAAAAAATAGTTACACGCGTCAACTTTCTTGGTGATCGGGTAAACGGTGTCGAAGTCTTATTAACTCATTTTTATTTGTTACGAGTAACTTGCACACATCTTTCGTCTAATATTCGAAGCTGCTATCGAGAGCACGGCCGTGACGTCAGTACGTGTGCGTTGCGTGTGCCTGTGCGTGTGTGTGTACGTGTCCGTGTGTGCACTGACCTTGCGCGGCGGCGGGGTGGGCTCGTCTCCGTTGTGCAGCGCGGCCGGCGGCGGCGTGGGTGGCGGCTGCTGCGGGCGGTGCTTCACCACCGCTCCCGCGCACACCGGTAAGCCTAATTAGTACAAAAGTCGATTAAAAATACACACTCGACGTCATATACCAAATAAGCATTTGGATTTTAGCAAAGTATAAGAGAGAGCATGTCTCGACTGAGTGTAATAGGATGCAATTTGTGTTAACCATCCATGAATGCTTAATTAGAATGCTATTTTATTAAGAGTTTTAGAACCGATTCTATTAAAGTATGTAAACTTAGAATAAAGTGCGGTGTATAGAGAATTGTTGCTGTGTGATACTTGAAACTCTCATTGAGAAGTCACTGAGCCAACCGATAAATATGTGTGTGAGTATACGACAGCGGTAAAGTCAGTGGTGTGGTAATGTGGTGGTGTGGTGATGTGGTGGTGCAGTACCGTGCAGCGCGCGCGCGGCGTCGGCGGAGGGCGAGGGCGTGGAGCGCGCGTGCGCGCCGGGCGGCAGCGGCGCCGCGCGCTTTTTGAGGCTGCCAATGTTGTCTGCGGACAAAGCGACGGACATTGACTTCGTTTCCAAATATTTAATGTCAGCTCGGATAAATCCTTTTGCATATGACGAGTCATTGTTATAATGTTAAAATCATGCTCAAAACTAGCATGCTCCTCGGTTGTACGCATTTGTCATTGTATTTTTAAGATACTCGAAATAAACACTTGTTTTAGTGGCAATGTCTTATATATTATGCTGCAACGTAGTTAGTTACACGTCCCTTTTTATGATAAATCTAAGACAGAATAAGCAACAAACAAACTCAATGTACGCACGCTCTCTTGCCAGTAATGAGCTGCCTTATTTTATAATAACAAGCTTATTATGTATGTTTCTATACAATACACTCAATATGTGTATGAGTAATATTTACAAGCGTCAATAACTAAGTTAAAAAACGTATAATCTGGCCATGTTTATAATGTCATTTACTCCAACACCACTGTAACATGTACTATATACTTTATATACTTATCTTTATGTAGTGCACTATATTTAATATAAAATTGAAAAGGTAATTAAAATTGAAAACAGTATATTACCACTTAGACAAATATATCTAGCGTTATAATCATACTCACAAACATTTGGCTTTCTCGGCAGTGTCGTCGGCGTGGGTGGAGCATGATGCAATGAGTCACACGTAGACGACCTGGAGCGAAGCACTGGGGAATCACCACCACCACCACCACCACTACCACCACCAACCCCACTCCCTCCGCACGTACCCGCGTATGACGGAGGCCGTGACCTTGGACATTTCTTCTCTGGCGTGACGCTACCGTTTTGCTGAAAATTAAGGAACTGCTTGACTCATTTAATTGTCTTATTTGAAGTAATAAATAGATCAACAAATAATAATATAGTACTTATTTTACGAATACATAGATATTTACCCTTTCGTCGATAACCGTGTCGTCGTCAGAGAAATCCGTCGAACCATCGTCGTGCGATAAGTTCCAATCGATGTTTATATTTTCATATATGCTCTTCTCCCTTTTATCCACACTTTCGAGCTAAAAAATAATTATAACACTTCAACACATCTGGCGGAGTGTTCCATAGTTATGCTACATCTTATGTCCATTCAATGCATTTGTGCCAAATAAATAATTGGTGTGTGTAGACTAATAAATGCCGACATAGACTCTCCACGCAACAAAAAGGTTTTATCTTAGAGCAGTTAGCAATATTAATTTACTTATATATCATCAAATCATACTACACATTGTCAAAACGCCTGATCTAGACATCTGTCTGTATGTTAAAGTTCGTCGAGGCTTGAAAACTGTGTGAATGTACCATTACAAAAGTTAACTTAAAATAGCCTACCATAGCCAAAAAAAACTTTTTTTAAAATGATATGAATGATGTATAATAATGATATACCTTTCGTAGCCAATTAAAAGTGATTTTGAATAATAATCGAATACAGGATTATTATTTTCTTTACATAAATTCCGAACCGACTCACGACTCCCAATAACCGGACAGGGTTTTTGCTACACACTGTACAAGTAAATGTTGTATCTCACCAGTTCCTGACACGCGAGGTGACCGAGTTGCCTCGCAATCTGTAACGCGGTCCTCCCGTTCGCATCCTTCAGCGCCGAGTCCGCGCCGGCCTTGAGCAACAGTTTCATCGGTTCCGTCCTATCGATCGCCGCGCACAGATGCAGAGCCGTCATACCGGACAACGTCGCCTTGTCTAGGACTTGGGAACCACCGTTTTGGACTAGAAAATCGACTATGTGCAAACATGAACCGTCGCCGAGTTCACGCGATATGGCTAAATGGAGCGCTGTCTCGCCACAATCCTGGAAAAGCGAAACATTTTTTAAATTATATTAAGAGGTCACTGCCGCCCAAAGACAATTGCTCTGTATGAAATAACAACAGCGCCACCAATCTTGAGAATTAAGAGCTTAAAACCGGTGTGCCTAGTTTCTTTGGCTCACTCAACCTCCAAATCAGAAAACAACAATACTAGGTATTGCCCTTATGTGGTAGAATAAAATTACAATACATATAAATATTTACCAATACATGCTCTTCTTATATTAACAATTAGTTGATTGACTATACTTGATTATAATACTTGATTGATTAACAATTTATCCAATAAGTGTTACTTAATTCCATAACGATATTCATTAAATTGTAGTAGACAGTCGGCCGACAGCAGACACAAATTTAAAATGATTATTTACTACGAGTATGACATTGTTACGACATCACTGTCATTGGTTAAGTGTGATTGGTATATAAAACCCAAATGTCATTTTTCGCAATGCCTTAGAACCACTCATTTTTAAATTCATGGACTGCTTATATGTTGATAAGTCATACTAATTTTCTTTGTAGACGAATATAATAAGCAAACATATATCCAGGACAAACCCATCAAAAACATAATTACAAACGCCCTATTTTTTCTATAAATTATATAAATGGCAGACGTTATGCCAAAAAACGTTCTCTAATGTCATCAGATTAAGAGTAAATATATATAAAAAAAAATCAAAAAACCACATAACGTCTCGGTAGGTAACACCCACTCATCAGATATTCTACCACAAAACAGCAGTACTTGGTATTGTTGTGTTGTGGTTTGAAGGGTGAGTGAGGCAGTGTAATTACAGGCACAAGGGACATAACATTTTAGTTCCCAAGGTTGGTGGCGCATTGGCGATGTAAGCGATGGTTAACATTTCTTACAATGCCATTGTCTATGGGCGTTGGTGACTACTTACCATCAGGTGGCCCATATGCTCGTCCGTCTACCTATACAATAAAACAAAAAAATAACGATATGTCATTCAAGCTTCAGTCGTTTCAAATAGCATAAAGTCGATTTACGGACGATAATTTTACGTGATAATGTCATATGAAAACATTGATGAATACTCGGACGCATCGGCCGATGGAGTGGAAGGGAGATAGATGAGTCACATGCGTTCGGCTTGTTGCGCGCTCTAGCTTGCGCGCTCGGCTCAGGCGGAACGAGACAATGAGTCATGCTTTTTCGTGCGCGCAGCCGGCGTCCATCGATTTATAAGACGATATCACGTCAAAAACTTCATATATAACTCACCGAACTAGGTAAAGCGGAACCAAAATCCGCACCCTCTGCGTACGCCTGCAACAAGTTCTGAAGGTGCCCGTTGTTGACTGCGTGCTCGACTTCCGAGAGCCGTTCAGCTGCATCCCTACAAGTCCTCGCGGCCCACGTTCTGTACACGTACTTCTCACGTATGAACCTTAATCGTTCCTCCCTGGTAACAAATAGTTTATTAAGCATATATATATATTGAAAAGACGGAATCGTCACTCGTGGTGTAGCTCATAAGGGTTATTTTGGCTTGTCATTGCCGTTTTTAATTCAATTAAACGGTGGTATACAAGCCTTCATACCGACATACCGTCAAACATTGTGGGCGTATCCACAAGCCAATTCAAGCTTTATCCTAAGTGTGTTAGGCAGACAACAACCGTATAAATCTAGCAATATTTTCTAACATACAATTATATTCTATACCGCGATATACATGGAATATAGTATGGAATAACTTCATTCGTAGCGTTGACTCTTAGTTCCAGAAATTCCATTCCATTTCGCTACAATTTGGAATGTAAACTTCGACACTATAAAATAAAGTCTATACGTAATATTTGCTTATGGAAATTACAAAATATACATTAGGAAGGAATTAAGTTTGAAAATTATAATAGAAAAAAGTGCACTTCAAATATTAGCATTATTATCAGTTTTTTTATGTGTCAATTCATTTTATTACAATCAATGTATCTCACCTAACAAGTGACATTAATTTGATATCGACGACCAATGATATCGCATTAATTCGGTGTCCAAGTTGTTTATTTGGGTTTATTCCTGTTGTGGTTGAAATAGGCTATACATATTAATATTGTAATACGAGTAACTTTAAAGTGTATTGATGTACAACCGGAAAAAATATCCAATAAAATTGTATCGCTAATTAAATTATTACATATTTCGTTGACGTAACTAAAATAATACGATACGGTAAACTAAAATACGGTTTACAAATTCAATATAAATTCTAAAATCGTGTTCCGTCTCTGTAAGAACAAAATCGAAACTAATTCTAATAATTCGATCGTAAAATGTCGGTAAGTGATATACGACATTGACTCCTACAATCATAAAATTTCAAGAATACACGTATCAAAATACTATATCATCTTAAGTCGGTACTCGGTTGTCATCATTTCACGGGTAAGTAATGAAGTGAGGTCTTACAAAAAAGCACGTTTACTAAGTCTTAACGTACGAAAGGTTTTGTTTCATATTAACGTATTCATTATTTATTAGTATTGAGTACACTACTATAAGACAAAACTTGACGTTTCTTTGTAGTATTGTTTACCAAAAGTTGATAAATATGTTGCCTGATATAGTCGACTTTTATTCCAAAAGTCACTGTAAAACCAAAACAAATACTCACATTGTACTCTCTGGCGTCAACTTGTCCCTTTCGTCCAGAGTATTCTCCATGACCTCATTGAACAGCTGGTTTCCCATATGCCTGGCAAGTAACAATTGGGACGTGCTCAACCTATCCAATGTCAATGATTGAATCCTTGATATATGAACACCCAATTCCCTGTGACTTCCAGAACACTCTATACACACAATCACACCGAAGTTCGTTGACAGCCATGTAGGATCTGTAATGAATATTATTGATTTGATTATTCTCAACAATCATATCTTCCACTATTTAGCATATGCTTCTATATAACTTATATACAAACGCTTTGTCCAAACATAAGCTGTAAAATTTCTATTTTAATAAAGTTTATTAAATTATGAATAATTTTTTACTTTATTTTTATTAAAGAAAACGTAGCCTTCAAGTGCCGCGTTATGTTCTTTTACGAATTAGTATTAATTCTTATTGAATTAGTGAAAATTTTATTTTATTAAACTTATATATGTTTGCCAAAAATAAACCGATTTTGATGAAATTTCGTATGAAACAAGTTTCAACATCGAGGTAGGAAAATAGCTAACTATTGTATAACAAAACCGCAGGCGAACACCGTAGTGATTATACAATTTTATTAGTAACCGTAGTTACTAAGCACTTTGTACATAATTTTTTTCTGTGAATTGAGAATCTGATTAATGTACAGAAACATCTTGTCCCCGTAACGTCTTATAGGTCATGAATAGAATTCGCAAAAACTTTGCGTTAAGCGAAAACAATGGAAATAAATTATGCAACAACGACACAGTATCGTGTTCATTGAAACAATATACATTTATCGAGCAATTAACACCATTGCCAATTAACACTACAACAATGACTAGAGAAATTATGCATCATTAAAATTTACAAGAAAAATTTATTTACAAATAAATAACTTTTTTTTTGACGTGACAACGTCTTATAAATTGGTTTGCCGGGTGACACTTCAAGAAACTGCGTTACGCTCCGCTCACGTTATGCGCTCACAATGAGAGCGAGTGAGAGGCACGCGTCCCTTCCACTCGGGCATGGTTAGCCCGCCTAAGAGCGAGAGAGACAGACATAAAAAGCGAGATTCTTTGTATAAATTAATGTTTTAAATATAATTCTTTGTATAAATAAATGTTTTAAATTGTTACTATTATTTCATCCTTCTTCCTACTATACGAATGAATATTCACATTAAAATTATTTTACCACTCAAAGTCGTTGTCACGTAAAACTTTCGCCCGTATACCGACTTTACAGGCAACCAATTTTTTTTTTTATTGCATAGGAAGGCGGACGAGCATATGGGCCACCTGATGGTAAGTGGTCACCAACGCCCATAGACATTGGCGTTGTAAGAGCTGTTAACCATCTCTTACATCGCCAATGCGCCACCAACCTTGGGAACTAAGATGTTATGTCCCTTGTGCTTGTAATTACACTGGCTCACTCACCCTTCAAACCGGAACACAGCAATATTAAGTACTGCTGTTTTGCGGTAGAATATCTGATGAGTGAGTGGTACCTACCCAGACGAGCTTGCACAAAGCTCTACCACCAAGTAAATTACAATTACATTATTTTTAAGTATTAAAAAAGAATATAAAATACAATCCCTATTTAACATTTCGTATATAATAATCGCCAGTTCGAATTCGGGTCGACTATTTTTTATTGTTATTGTACAACATTCGCTAAGGAGGTTATGATGTTGGTAATATGATGGATGGCCAATTAGCATTGGATGGACGACAATAGACCAACGTGTAATGGATAGGAAAAAACCAAACATTTCAGGAACTAGCCCCCGGTAAATAGAATGCCCTCATGATCCACGTCCGTAATTTCTTTTTTTAATAATCTCGTGCTCGGCGTAGAAGGTAAACACCTCGAGGAATCTTGTAAACGTCAGATATATCCAAAAAACCCGCAACCGAGCAAAGTGGTGGGAATAAGCATTTTACATATTCCTCATGAAGGTTAGAGTTTTCTCAGAAGTGGAATTATTACAGACTGTAACTGTTGATATATTTTTACGGATACTATAAAAAAAAAAACAAGTATTTCTTACTTATTTATTATTATTGAATGAATTCATATATTTTTTAAAGCCTAGCTTTCATGTTGAACATTTTATACAAAACGGCGCATAGCTCATACGAGCACTAAGCTCTAATATCCTCCCATTCAATTGTACGAAGCTTTAGTTGCTCATTGTACTTAATTATCTTTTATCCATAAAACTTCACGCTTCTTATGTTACTAATAACACGTTTGTTAAGGAACGTCAACTTAAGTAAGAACAACGAAAATTAAAATTAATTTAAAACATAAATTTTCATACAAGACGTAAAATTTAATAGTCATGCCTATAAAAACTAAAACAAAACGCCTCTACGAGCATAGCTTTATGAATGTTGTAATTAGTAATTACTGTTATCGATATATGGGAGGAAGTCAACTTCCTCTTGGTACTGAAATTCCGATCAGCTGTCAAGGTCTGCGGTCAAGTATCGTAGTCGTGTTCTATATATAAATAGGCGAAGACGAAACAGTTCAGTACCCTTTTCTCTTCTGTTTATCAGATTATCAGATTTTCTTTTTTTTATTTAGTATTGACAAACTTTAGTGTTAACAATGAAAACATAAAAGTTAAAAATAAGAGTAGAAAAAATATTCGACAACACAGATGTTTGCATGAAATTGTTATTATTATGATTTGTTGATATTTATAAATTGAAATGTAATATTTTAATTACTATAGCAAATCAAATTCACGACTCGAGGTTTTTTCAAACTAGACTACAGAGTAGACTTGACTTAAACATGACATAGAGATGTACCGCCATATTAGTGAAGTAACAATCGATAAAAGGAAGGCTATTTACAAATAAATATATAATATAAATTATAGTTCAACATGATTATCGAACACTTGTTTTCATAAATGTTATATACAATATCGTTGTTTGTAAGTTAAACACGTCACAAGAGTTTTAGTATAAAACGTTGCAGACAATTATAAATAATATAATCTTCAAATATTACATTCGTCGGAACGCAGAGCACAAAAATATATTAAATTCTGTAAGTTATCTAGAAACAGATAAAATCACATTAACGAAACCAGACTCAATATCGTGTTGTTTCATTATTACACTATATACTATTTTTACAAATTTATACGAATATCATATACGCAAAAGTAACTCTGTCCGTATATTACCTATAAGTGCTTTTCCGATTAAGCCACTGAACCAAATTTGATGAAATTTGGTATGAAGCTAGCTTGAAAGAACATAGGCTATGTTTATGTTTTTTATACATAATACCTGCTCGCCCCCTCTGACATGCGAGCGAATACTAGTACTAAATAAAGATGTTTAACATATCACTAATATAGTTCATAATTAAAATACAGACAATTAATAGTACATCATTGTAGAGGACGGAACAAAGGCAATTAATTGCTGGATGGGTAGAGTTTAGTCTATACCGGAGGCGAGGACTCCTGGAATTACTGTTGAGCCTTATATAGTGATTCGTCAAAAATATAGGCAAGGAAAAAAATTATTATATAAAATTTTATTGTAAGAATAAATGAGCGTATTTATCCAGGCAAAGACAAGAAATTAATCATAAAAGAGCCAAGTCGAAGCTTGTTTCTTAAGAAAAGTTTATAACGTCCTGGTTATGAAGCTGACAGATCCGGAAGCTGAATTGCGGATACGTGGCCTACATATAGAAATTACTTTTATATAACTACTTATATACTTTGTGTATATTTCCTTTAGGTATTGGATGATGTATTGTCACTAAGCGATATTTTCAGCATGTTCAATTTCATCAAGTCTATCGTACAAAACTAATATTGCAAATTATAGTATGAAAACTTTAGTTATTTACCTATTGCTCATCTTGTCAAGGATCACATTACGAGGAAAATAGTGTACGCAAAGCCCAAGGTATCGCTTATAAAGATCTCTCAAAGTCTATATAAGCAAGTTATCTATATAAGTAAGTACCTATTTACAAAAAAAAAGAAGTAGTATAATTATGTAGTATATCAGTTGTCTGGTTTCCATAGGACAAGCTCTGCTTAGTTTGCGATCAGATGGCCGTGTGTGAATAATGTCCCAGGATATATATATATATATATATATATATATATTTTAAAGTTATATATTTTAAAGTTATTTATTAAACATGCTTTACGGTTCTTAAAAATAATTCGAAATCTCATACGAAATCTATTTACTTTTAACTAGAATAAACCGCGGCTTCGACAGTGTGGATTGTAGCGAATGTCCTAAATAAAATAAAACGTATACAATATTTAAATTATTAGGTAGCAGCAGTAGTCTAAAATAAAGAAATAAGATCATTTTATGCTATCAAATATCTATGAAATAATAAGTCAATAATAACACAACAAATTTATTTATTTATTTAAAATGTTTTATTATCTACATTTATTATCTATCCGTCAAAATAGAGAATGTAAACAAAGAATCGTTTATGTAATCGACAAAGAAAAATAATTCACATATAACAACCATGATTGCCATAATTACGTGTAAGTATATCATCAGCATTTTAAGCACAATTTAAATACTCATAATAGCTCTTGTATTTAGCGTAATAGAGGACGATAAGCCCGTTTCCTTTGTAGTAAACTTTGATTGTTATTTTTATAGTTGCAATATAATAGATATTTTATTATGTATTATAATCATAAATATTATGATTATCTACAATTACACAAGTTGATTTGATTTGAATGATAGGAATAAGATTCTAAGGAAGATTTATTAATAAAAATCACTTTTTTATTGCATGTGTCGCGTTAAATTCTAACACATCTCGGCAGAATTAAGCAACGTAGATTGTTTAAGCTCCATTCCTCCGCAAGGGATGGTCATTGCCAATTAGACATTTATTTACTGTTACTGAACCTTTGATTTCGCTTAATTTATAAACAAAACAATATATATGTATATTAGGTAAAAGTTAGGTTAATATGATTTTCTGAAGAACTGCAGAGGAGAACTTTTTTTCAGTGAATGAATACCAAACAATTAGGGCTGTATCGGGCTCATATCTGGCATAAGGTCACAAGTTCGAGAAGAAAAGAGAAATATAAGAGAAATATTGTTGGCATTGTTAAAAGTTAGTATGAGTATTGAGATATTAACTTACCATTCGTTGAACCACAGTCGGCACACACTTGATTCCCAGGCAACGACCGCACCGCTCGTATTATCGAACGCTGCAAGTCCATCAATGAATGACCATTGTCGTTGCTCTCCCCAGCTTGCTGATGGAACGCCCTCATCAACGCTCCTTCTTTACAATTGACGAGCACTGACGTCCACGCCCTCTGTTCGTTTTCATCTTCAGCTTGGAAATGGTATGTTCGGTTGTCTGAAAGACATTTAGCGGTGTATCAAAAAACAAGTACTTTTTAACTGAACCTATCACATGACGTGATCATACGTCATGTAATATGTGTGTCATGGTTATTCATTTCTGAAGTGTATTCACATAGACTCAGGCTAATGTTATAAATACAGTCACTCAGTCAGTCAGTATATGTAGCCTGGGACTTAAATAAGAACAGAAAGTCGCAAATAAATTACGTAATTGAAAAGAAAGACAAATATGATGCGTTTATAGTCTGATCGACCAGCTGGTAATGTCATAAATGTTATTTTACGTCTATATCTTCAAGGGATTTGCCGAAAGTTTATGTGTATTCAACATAGTCAGCAGAATTACCGAATTGAATTAATCATATTTAATCAGACATAAAGTAGCTTTGATCGTTAGCTTAAAACTAAATCAGTAAAATTTTCACCCCATTTCATTTCAGTTTTATCTTGAAAGCTTACTTCGACTCTCTTTCTTTTATTACAATAAAATAAATTTAATAATAAAAGAACATATTGAGACCTGATGTCAATACACTTATTTAAAAAAAAAGAATTCCTCGAATGTAAATTTACATCAAGAAGAAGCTATACCTAATAATAAATAAAGTTATATTTGATATTTTGAAGTTAATTAAAGAACGTTTTAATAGTTTTTTATAAATTACATTCTATTTAATTATATTAGGAGCCATAACTCAATCATTATTAAACTCTAATTTAGGCCCAACGAAGCGGACGAGTAACTGCTATCGGTTTATAATTTTAGCCGCAATATCGCTCATCATAATCATGTCAGTTGCAAACGTATTCGAAATTGTCAGCAAAATTACAATCATCAGCATGAATATTATTATCTTCAAAACATCAGGAAATTTCACAATGTAATAATATTACGTTATTAAAAAAGATACCTGCATGCCTTATCTCTAACACCGAGTGGAAATGGCAAAAATCATATATATTTTTTATCTGTTACAGAACGGTTATCGGTGACATTGTACCAGTCGCACCAATGAAATAAATAAAGATAAAATATTATTTAACAATTCTATGTAAAACTGCGCAAATGATAAACTTATTACAAGTGCAATGCACTTATTCGAACCAGAAATATAATTATATTTCTCTTTCATTTGTTTCAATCCGAAAGGTCAACGTAATATAAATGGTGTCTAGAAGATCCCACGTGTAAACTGTAAATTTAAAGCGTGAGCAATATGACTTTTTGCTTTTCACTACTTTTAGTCGCCCATTAATTTTATTATATTTAAAAGCTTATACGGGTGCAGATCTTAAGGTATATTGGGTCTGACCAATGAAATTATTAAGTTTCTCGATTGTGAAATTATTAGTAGCAACGCGAGCTCAGAAAACTCACATGCCTCGAAAAGCACGTAAAGGCTTTGTTTCTATATCTGATCCTTCTCCGGTCGCGTGATTGTCTTCCCAATGGATTAATAGGATGAGAAGGGATTGCACCCGCGTTTTTTTTTATGCCATAGGATAAACAACGACATTTGAAATAATCGTATCGCGATATATGTCAGACTAGGTCAATGACTCCTAGTCAAGTTCTCAACCAAATAACCAAACGACTTATGACATGATTAATAAGACAAAGACTAAAGATCCTAATCGATGAAGTTGTTAAACTGGGATATCTTCGTTCAATAATACGATGCGGGCATAAGCTTGTAATAATGTAGAATCTAGTTTAATATTTTTACTTTATGAGATAACTTTAATCCCAGTGCATGACGGCATGTCCGAGTTAGCTCATTTCGCGTTCGTACATTTTAATATTTGCGACCTAAACATTTCGTAAAGCTGAGTGAATTTAAGAAACAAGTTAAATTAAAACGAAAAACATATTTAAATAGTTTAAGCAAATGAATACTTAATTAATAAAATATTTATATATGTTTAGTGTTTACTTAGCGGTTTCATACAAAGTTGTTCACTTAGGCTACTAACTAAAATTATACATTTTGTTTATGGCATATTTCCTAGTAGATTATTTATGTTGATGATGATAATAATAATTATCAATTATTATCGATTGAGATTCCAAAAGCATATTTTATACTATAAATCTTCTCATTCATATCTTAGATAACTACAAGATTATAATAAATATCATTCTAGGACTATTTATAAAATAGACTTTCACCATAGTCAAAAATTTCTGCACGTAATTTTATATTCAGACCAAAGAAGTCATGATCACATTTCATACGAAAAAAGTATCAAATAATATCCCAATAGACATACAAATACTCACATGAGACTAGATCAAACGCTCTCTTATCCTCTGCAGCTACTTTTATCTGGCACGTCAACAAGTTAACCCTAGCCGGTGTTTTGTTCTCGTCAGCGTGGAAGATGTCCAAGAAACCTTCCGCGGCAACTCTACATCTTCTCTTCTGCCACACCCTGCGGACTTTGCCTTCTGATTTCTTCAGAAGATATCCACTTCGAGTAACACCGTGCTGTTTGTCACCTTGTAATTGGTGAAGCGAATAGCCGCCCACCGCTGCTGCGGCCTGTTAAAATATTATATCTAAATGAAATGAAAGCTCCAATAAATCTAGAATGAAGCACTAATGTCATCATAGAAAATGTTTTTTTTGTAACTCGCAAAGCACCTAATACTATTACTACTAATGCTCGTTGCTAAGTTAGCTTAGACTTAAAAATGATTAGTAAATAATCTGCTTTATAACGTAGTTTAGTTTCTTTAAATGCTAGTTCCATTATTATTAAAAGATTTAAGTTACCGTTAAAAATGGTTTCATCTTATCGTATTACCACACAACATATTTGCTCTAATCTTACCTCTCTGTCTTGCGGCGTCGCTGCCCGTAACATATTTCTCAGTTCTAAAAGACGCCGTCGCTCGTCGTCTTGTTGCTGCCTAATTTTCTGCAACTGTACACTGAGATCCGCAACGTAAACGCCAAAGTGCTCAATAGTCTTTAAGCCATCTTGAAAGTAATTTGTTTGTGCGTGATAGTACTCCACCAGGTGCTGCAGAAGTTCGATGCCCTTCTTTGTTTTTATTTCATTGAACTTAATCAGGTACTGGAACAATTTTTGAGACCACTATATGATTAAACATGGAACGTAGCCAGCGCTGTACCTACTACAGACAGGGAGACGCCGTAAGCTGCGCGTGGGCCTATTACCGCATCAGGGTATCATCACGCGTCGGGATCAACACGAGCAGGAATCGCACTGTGGAAACACGCAAATTATTCGCCCTTCCGCGGCTAAAATTATATCTGATGACGCACGCGTACGCGCATCGTACCATAGTAGATCCCGATTTGTATTTCGAAGTTGTGCAATAATAACACACGACCTTGCACAACTGTCTTGGCGTCTCGCCTGCTATTTATACTATATCATTACATTCATTTTGCCGCCATTTATATAAATAGTTTACTCATGTAATTTTACTTGAATCTAATAATGATTTATATAGCCGAGTTTATAAATTTATAAATGCAAAAGCTATGAAGACAAGGCAGACGCGTGGGTTGGGTATGGTTTATCGAAGCCAGGAGTGCGTTCAGTGTGGAACACAGAACAAAGCTAGGGTCAAGACAGCTCGGCAGCGGCCCTGCGCGGCGCAAGGCCGGTCGATGACCTGACGCTACAGTACCGCACTGGCTAAAGCACCTCTACCTTTCTTTTATTATTTACTGCACTAACCGCATTGTTCGATTGAATTAATTATGTAACCGAAGACAAATTCAATAACATTTTTTACTCTTGACAAGCTGCTACAATTTTTTTCTCTTTGTTTTCATTTCATATAATAAATCCGAACAATTTGATAGGTTTTTTGTTTCTCTTAAATTTTCAATATTTTATTGAAATTCCGGAACGGTTGCGAGAGCGTGTGCAGCAAATGATCAAACCTCATCAGGAAGTGTAGTCAACGGAGCACATCAGCGTCACACCAGGTTCGTTCAAAAGGCAACCGTTAACTGTCCGCAGTGAATGACTCCCTTTCAATATCAAATACAAACATAAGTGCAGCTTAATTTAATATTACATCAATAGCTTAAGAAATGACAGCTTAGAATATTTTAAGACGTTATACTCAAATACATGTTATTGTTTAGAATATAAAAAAGTTAAAGAAATTAGTGTATCTTGATGTAAAAAATGAGACAAATTTAGATTGTTATCTAAACAAAATAATTTTATGATTAATAAGAAAAATGGTAGCGTAGAAATCTGATATGGACAATGTTTTTTTTATTTCAATAAATCCACCACAAACTGCAAATCAAAAACTCATACGAATGTTCAATAGCATTCAGCTCTTCTCGAACTTCAGCTGCAATCAAACAGCAATCAATTTCGTGCTTCAGTTTTCGAGTGAAACAAAAAAAAACCGTGCTTTTCCAATTTTCCAATCTCACATTTGCTTTTGCGCATAAAGTGGATTGTTATCAGCATAAAATTCGAACTGCATTAATGAAATAGCGTGGGGGCAATCAATTTAACGCTGACAGTAGTGCAATAATATGCCCACGAACGTTTTACATATATGCATACTTTAACGACCATAGATAAGCTACGACCAGACGTTTGGCATTCCAGAGCGACATGGTGTTTCGAAAGTGCCAACGGATTGCAGCCCCGATAAAACTGTTCATTGTTTCGATTATACAACATTTGAAAAGTTCTAAAGCTAATGGCCAGCTATTGGCACGATATTAGCATTCTTTTATGCTGTCTTTGAGTAATCTAAAAACACTTAATATTATTGAAATCGATGAATTAATTAAATACTTATAGCCCGTTGATTGCTTTTGTGATTAATTAGAGACGTTTAAAATTATCTTACAAATCAAAATTACATCACATAAATCATTATTTGTACAAAGTTGAACAAAACACCGTTCATTGTATCGCGTAAAGCATCGGTATAATTTGTTTTGCAGTGTGACAAAGTTTTATGTGACTAACGGCATTCGCGACCACAATGACCCGTCCGGTTGATGACAACGACAGACTACAATCACGGGCTACTATCAAGCAATTTTAATCACTAAAACATTATAAATTCATAATTCGATTATACGACAAAAATTGTTAATAAAATTAATAAAGACATTTTAATACAAATTTAATAGATATATATTTTTATAGAGTTTGAGTATATGTTATAATCTTTATTTATTTAAGGCAAATTCCGGCTGACAACATACAACGCACAATTAACACTCTTATAGTGTTAATTGTGAATTAGTAAATTTCGATAAGACTTTTGATATGTTTGGACGTTTTTTAATCTACAGGGAGAACGATCTTCTATTGAGACTTCTCAACCTTCACTTTCATCAAATTGAAAAACTTCATCTGTTTAATCAATAATTATTTTAAGCACATCACAAAAAAAAATAGACACCCACGTCGCACACTAAACAAGATCGAATATAATATGTATATATTTAGATTTTTCGCGGTTAGTGTTATGTTTACATATATTACATTTATACATAATATATCGTTTGAAGTTTGAGGACCATTTTTGGGCTACTTAATATTAATCCCGGGTAGTCACTGTTTTTATAAAATCTTCAAGAATCAGTTAATGCCAGACACTTCAAGCCGGCTGTCTGTCAAACACGATAACCATCCCTAGGAAGGCCTCTGCCCTACTGCTAGTGTGTCGGTGTTTTGATGCTGACGGTATTGGCTTCCTATATAACACTCTCATTTAGACGTAAGATACGAAATCTCGATCACTATATAAAGTTGAAGGATAAATATAAATTAGCCTTTTAAATTAGTTAATTTAGATTCTTAGTTATTAACTCGTTTTTATTATAAAAAGGACAATGTTATATGAAGGACAACCGACCCGTGTTGCGTCGGTCATTACACTCACGGACCACGATATACTCAAACTAAACAATAACTTATGTTTGAATTGATTATCAAACACAATAAAATAATATTAACCTAGATATATTTTCAATGAAAGAGGATTATATCGAAGTTAGTAAACTATAGCCGATAGCTTGTATTGAAGAGTGTATAATAATGCTATCCAATGATTTTCGAACAATAGAGGCGAAATCAAAAGAGGCTTTGAAGCAGTATGAAAAGAAAATCATGATGCATGAGCGAATGAAAATAAATAAACATATCGGATAAGAGATCTGTGAAAAAATATTTATGATATCAACTGTATTTCTTTCAATATAGACGCAATTAAAGCTGTGTGTGTATTCGTATGAGAGAGAGAACTTTAGTTGTGTGTTGTGTGTGTGTGTGTGTGTGTTGTTGATTGTGAATGCTGCGTCGCTAAATTTTGTAAATTTTTGGTATACAACACTCCTCAGTGTTGTATAAGTGTAATTTTACATTTATATAATTTATAAATACAACCAAAATTATACATGCAATTTACGATCCTAGAATATTTTGCAATAAAAATATCACGGATGCTTTTTTTTATATTACGAAGTGTACCCTACTTGAAGTCTTTTGAATAAATAGAAACTTCCACGTAATAAAGTGCTCGAAAACAAAAAGCGCTTTGTGTGGCATAACCTATTTCTCAGTGAAAACTGCTAAAAACACGACGACTTTAAGAAACTACTGCTTTAATAAAGTTTAATTGCCGAAGAAATAAAGCAAGAACATTTATTCTCCCTTTGAAACAAAACGGTTGTACGAATTAGTTATTTGCTTAAAGGATTTGTTACATCGGCATCTACGAGTATGAAGTAATAAAATCAATGCTCGACCGTAATAAACTGTATTATTGGCGTGACAACGTCTAATAAATCGATAAACGTTGGCTGCATGCAAAAGGATGACTCATTGTCCCGTTACGCGATTGTCCCGTTACGCGATTGTCCCGTTACGCTGATTGTAAGCTTGCGCCGCATCTATCACTCGATTGCAGTCATTTCATCAATGTTTTGTTATGACGTTGTCACGTTAAACCACGGACAACCATTTTTTTTTAAAAGGTTTACTGTTTAAATTCCAAATATTAACTATTTTTATTTGTAATACAATTTCGAACTACCACAAGTCACACTTACAAGGAATTTTATTTTATCAACAGAATGCCCTTTAAATATAGATATTTACTTTGAGCAAGTTATAAACGAAAATCGATCATAGGTACTTGTTTCATCACCATAATATACTTTTTAGTATAATATATTTTTTTTATACAGGATATATTAAAACCATTTATGTGTTCCTATTTTGGCTTTGTTTACGAGTAATATAATATGTAATGTGTAATAAGTTTGTATAATCTATATATATAATATATATTCGATTCGATTACGTATATAATCTATAGTTTCACCTAATAAATAGATCACACATACACATACAGTCACTCACCTCACACATTTGCAACTGAAACAATCTTCGTTCCTTTTCCATTTCATCGGCAATTTCCGCTGAAGTAACTTCACTCCGGATGAGACCAGCTTCCTTCGCTTGTGATTTCTTCTCTTTCTCTATCTTCAGGTACTTCGACTCATAGTCTTTGGATGCCTTATCGAAAGGCCTCTTAAGATCACCTTTAACACCCCGCAAATCTCCTTTCAGAAGACTGTCCACGGGAAACATCACAATATTGTTTATATTTTGCATCTGTGGAAAAAAACATAAAATATTATAAACGTGAATACTAAATCTAAAAAAACATTTAGGTCAATAATTTTGATAGCTAATAAATTCAATCACCAGAATGCAGTGGCAATTTAATCAAACTTTTGTATACAATTATACTTAAATGGGGTTTCCTACTTATAATAACCAGTTTTCGTATAAAATGAATACACATTCTTTTGAACTATGAAACATGTAAAATAATGTGTATTATATATACGTTTCATAGTAGAAAGTTTTTGTAGATTTAATGAAATGTGAGTCAATCGAAAGTTTTAAGAGTTTATACGATTACTAGTAGTAGGTACGTTTCAATCTCAAAAAGTTCCTTATAAAACCTTTTTTTTAAAACAACCAGTCAATAAAAAGCTAGTTATAGTTGGATCAACTAAATTGGTTTTATTCTGGATCGTCATTGGTCGGTCGCAGCCGATGACGCGATGAACGACCAATGGGTGTTTAGATTATGCCCACACTTGCTAATCAGACATTGATCAGCGTTTTAGAAATTGGAAGTTATTATTCTAGATTGTATTATCACTGGCACTAAAATTGAGCGTAATATTTCAGACGCAAGATTTGACAAATGTATACGGACGGATAAAGTTAAATAAAAGCTTATTTTAATTCGATTTTACTAAACATCTTGCACGCCTCGAACGTCGGCGTGAATTCGAACTACAACGATACACCCAATTGCTTCACATTTTGTTAGAATGTTCCACCTGGTTGCAAATGCACCGGCCGAATAGGCGTCGAACTCGGTGTGCTGAATAGCGATGGCTGTTGAGCAACGCTAATGTAGTCATACATATTATGGCGCCTTGGTACACGATGTGGAGCCATATAGATGTGACCCCAAAATATTCGCTGATCATGCTCATAAAACCATTTTTACTTAGATTTGGTTCGCATGCAATTCGTCAATTATATTTTTACAAAATGTTACATACATAAGTTTACAATTAAAACTGCAATTTAAATAAAAAGTATTTTTAATTAGACTTTTTGATATCAAATTTCTTAAAACTCAAAATATTTATTTTGGTTGTAAGGCTATTTGCAAGACCGTCTGAGTAGGTGTACTACCAAATCATGACTTTACTCTTTCGCTAAACAGAAATATTTAGATATATTACTGTGATCAACCAGTGTAATTATACGAAGAAGATAAGTACTATCTTACATGGTTGACGGCGGTTATACGATTCATTATCCTATAATGATTAGCACTTCTTACAGTGCCAATGTCAATGTACGTGGCGTCATCACTAACAATCAAGTGGCATATAGCCAATTTGCTTTCTGAATACAAAGGAAAAAAAGATTAAAAGTATTGTATAATGAACACAGTAACAAATAGATATTCGACTTCAATTGCATTAAAAACGTTAAAAAAATATATATATTACACGTTAAAATAAAAAGGTATATAAGTTAAAGCCATTGTAGTGAGGGTTAATTGTGTAATCAATGGAGCGAACGCGCCACTCGCAGACAATGAGAGATCCAACGGGGCGAAGGGGTTGTCACTCGTCACATTGAAACCCTTCCTGAACAATGTCGTAGACCATTGAACACGATACTAATTAATAAGCTATGAGGACATTGTTAACGGCAACCCCCTAGTACTCTTTATCGCTTAATTTATTGAAAAAAATGAATACCGAAGGGACTTTGGATCTTTGGGTTTTCCAAATCCAAACATTTTTGTTTATAATTCATCTGGTGCGCTGTGGTACCGAGTAGATAGACATAATCGTGCGTTTTACTGAATTATTTCGGATGAAATTCTACTACATACATAATCACCGAACCGCATTAGACAAACGTAGGGGAAATATCTCCAAAGACTTCTAATTTAAAGAAGATAATATGTCTCAAACTCAGCGGGATAGTCACGAACTGTTACTTTACTTTTAATTCAATCACACTAACATTTTTAATAGCATTTTAAATTATAAGTCATCTCAAGAATATAACCAGCATTCTTAATGAACTTGCATTACTTTTAGTATGACAATGGAAGGTTTAAATATTCATAATTCAATTTTAAACATAACTTTTATTAGCTATACTTGTATGTCAATCAAAACCCTATCTATATATTTACCGAATTATTATTGTAAATAGGTTAGCGATCGTTTTTGTTACGGAGTTACGAATATAACGAACAAATTGTCATAGTTAGAATCTCATAAGATTTTACTTAATACAACATACATACGATTTCGAATCTTAAGTATCTAATTAATATAATTTCGCCTCGTAGACAATTCGATTCATAGTCATCGGAAGAAGTATACAAATCTTCTTCTAAATGGCGTATACATTTAAAACTTTGAAATATCAGTAACTTTAATGACGTATTGTCATTAGTAACATCGTATTTTAGTATCACCGTTGATCTGATAACGGACCCGGAAGGTGGATAGTAGGCACTTCAACGGCTAAGAGTCCATGCGAGACAGTTAATGACACTGACAACCGCATTCCTAAAAAATATTTAAAACGTTACAGTTTAAATATATGAATTGGACGAAAAAATAAAAAAAATAGGTTGACCCTTTTTAACGAGGATCATGAATGAGGTATGTTTGAAAGCTTATTCAAAGTAAAAAGCAGTAAGTATTAATATTTTAATAAATGAACGTGGCCTATAAAATGAGTACGTGAGTTTCATAGACGCGTATGAAGGCTGAATGAATGTTTTAAACGTAATAGAAAATGTTACGAGCAATAAGGTTTATAGAGGATAAGACTGTACACAGTCAAAGGAAACACGATATATTCGAAATGAAAACATCGTAAATTAATATGTTTCTCTTACGATTTTACAACGTCTAATACGTTTTTTACTCGCGGATAAAAAGGTAGCCTTTATTACTCTCGTGCTCATAAACTATATCTATGGTAAAAATCGCTTCGATCGATTGCTCCGTCGTTGCGTGATATATGGATAATTCATGTCAATCAGTGGGTATGCAGGAAACTTAACCTTAACCGCTATAATATCTCCTATTTCGTTTCCTCTTTTCCGAAAAGAATGAGCGCCACGACTAATATTGATCAGAAGGGCATCATCATCATAATTCCGTCATAACACTACTAAACTGATCCGCAAAGAGAAAGTCCCTCGTAATTCTAATGTATATGATTATGTACCTATAAGCTTACGAGTAAAATGTGTAATCATACGAAGTAACATTTTTAAATGACACAAATACTTATACTAGATAACAATAGCAAAATACATAATTTTCTATAAAAAAATAAAGAACAAAGAAACTGAGATAATAAATTCAACTTAAGCACTTGTGATAGAAAAAATAAAAGCGAACGAGAAAATATGTGTCAAGTGGTCGCTCTTACGAGCGGAAAAACTTAAATTGCAAAAAAATGCTTTCAAACAACGGTTTAACGGTAAACGCGTTACAAAATTATTACTACACAAAAAACATTGCGATACATACACACTACAATATGTTCTAAAGCGTGACATTATGACAAGGAAACCGTTAAAATACTTCATCTTAAATGAAATTTGCATTTTAAAAAATATTAAAAAAAAATGAAGATTACTGCGACTGCTAAGTGCTTGGCCACTGTCCAAAGTGGTTTAAGAAATAATTATTTAAATTTTCTTTCAGAGAAAAAGTTTTTACTTAACTCGGAAACTCGAATCGTAAAGAATATAAAAATCTATATACATATTTTCTAGTGTTCTTTTTAACGAATTATTCTCGACTCTTTCTATAAATCTCGGCGCACTTAAGTTTTCGTATTAAGTTAAGCCTTGAAAGTTACATCTTAGAAACGCTTGGCAATAGTTGAATTTTATCGTTTAATTCTTGATAATACTGATTAGTCTGGTTCGAACAACGATCAGTGTAACGTGATTGAAACGCTGGATTTTTTTAATAACTTATAATTACTTTACGGTAACCATTATTTTTTACATCATTACGTTATCGATTTCAAAACTACTCTAAAACGATAAAATAATATCTTAAATACAATGATGCTTCCCGCGTGCTCTACTTACACAAGACATCATAAACACGCTCGATTATATTGAATTTCATTGAACATAAACGTAATCTTTGATATTATTTAATGCTTAATTAATCTGCCGGCTGTTTATACTCATTATCTTCTATCTTAAAAAAACTGGATAGGAAAATGAAATCTTAATCTTTCTCCATAAGAAGAATAGGAACTTATTTAATAGACCTTTTTTTTTCATTGACTTATGCAGGTTTTCTGACGATGTTTTCATCCACAGCTGACACAAATTATGTACTCAGTGGCACTAATATTTGAACCCGCGATCTTCAGTTAAGGTCTAACTACTGGACCATTTCGAATAATAAAGCCATTACACGGAAGACTTAAGATTAATCAGATACACATAACGCAATTACGCGTTGAATGAAATTAATTCGGAATGAATATATTCATCTCATGCTTAAGATAAGTGAGATGAAATGAACATTCACATACACATACACAGTTCTTAAACACGTACGCATTTGTATTTAATAATCACACACACATACATATTAATAAAAAACAAATTCAGGGAATCTTATATCTCAATAGATTGGAAATGAATTTCCAAGTTTATCTATCGGTTATATTATAGTTACGTACGACATCCGATCTGTGTTTCATTATTCATATGAATGTTCAGAATAATAATCGCTTATGTAAGAAACTGTAACACTAGAATGTAGTGTCTGCTTGATGTGAATGTATACCACATAATAAAATGATAATGAAACAATGAACGTTGCTCTAATTGAGAGCACGCGCGTGCTTTATTCTTGACTATTGTATGCAAATTGCTTGTCATGAGATCGTTGTTAGTTCTTTACTTGAACGATGTAGAAACAAAACGTATATTCCCGTTGTACATTGAATTAAAACTCGCTTTTCATCAGACAAACCATGAGAGACGATAAAAACAGATTCATCGTCCGCGAATGCTGCGCCTCGTTTTTTATCCATTTCGATTTTACACACTTTTAATTCAACTTCTCTAGCTAATTTTGTATTTGAATTTCGAACAAATTTCATCCAATCCATTAAATTCATTTTCCAGGACTTAAAAAATTACAAGCATTATAACTTTAAATAATAATTTACCTATCACATTTTATTAATTTACTATTATACATACCTATATGGACATATATTTATTAAGAATATTGGAAGTACTAATGTGAATGTGGTGTTATGACTAAACGGATCTTTAGTAATTCTAGCATCGCTATCAAACACACAACAACAGCTAATCCTTAATTACTTATACTTGGTTCAATATTTTACAAATGGCTGATGGGTCGAAAAATTTTTTGCTCAATCATGTTATACAAGTTAAGTAATCAAACAGGCATAGAGTACACTACATATTTACATATACCGCGTTTCCATAAACGTAACACTTACATATTTGCAATACGCGAAATGTTTTACAATTCCTGTATTAACTAGACCATACAATGAAATGTAATTTTAATGTTAATATAAAAAAAGACAATAAAATTTATGTAAATACGGTACATTTGAGAACACAAACAGTTAGATAATTTTGATATACGATTAGCGTGACTCCACAACTTGTGACCTAGACATGCAACATGAAATACTAACGACGATTTGCGATAACAAAATCATATTAAACGAGGACAACTTACTAAGTACGCGACGTAAGTAAAGATAAAAGAAAAAGCAATGATGGAATAACGAATAGAGTAATTAAAAAAAAAGCAAGCAACGTCCCAACAAATATTATAAATGCGAATGCGAATGTTAGTTTGTTTGTTGTTTGTCAGCTAGTAACATTGGCGACATTTTGTTCCCGTATTCCCACTGGAACGAGAAGTAAGCGGGTGAAACCGCGAGCAAATGGCTTGTAATTAATAAAACTTATTAAAATTTTAGCTTCCAGTTAATAATGAAAAGCACTAAAAACTTTTTTATAACATCATTATGAGCAATGAAAAAAAATATAGCAATTCAATTAAAGAAGGACGCTTGGACCGTGGAGATAAAAATAAAAATGTATCCCGTGATTTGAGAGATACCTATTAGTTACCAGCGCTTTTACCGTGTAAGGAGTGGTTTATACTTCTTGCCTGTCTGACATCACAAAATAATTAATGTATGTAAATAAATACTTAAGAATCATAGTTTTTTTTTAAATCTTGTCGACATAGAATGGAAGAGGAAACGGAGCGTAAAACGCAGGGATCTCTCATGCGAAACGTGACATACCGTGAAGTCATTGAGTAATACGCAACGACAAGTTTAAGTTACCCTCTCAACTCTCAGATCAATTCATACTTTCAGTATTATAATATTTATATAATTATATACATTTTTTTTAAATATATATAAGATTTATAAATAAAATTTATATGAAAATCAAACTAAATATAGAAATAAATAAGTAGTAAATAAATGTATGACTATATTTTTATTCCGAAAAGAAATGTTTATCAATTTAACGCAGTGACTATGCGGTACGTATTATGTCCCGATTCTTTTAAAAAGCTATACGAAGTCAACGGTGCACGATAAAGATGTTAAAGAATGAACAGCCAGAAGGACAAAGGATTGTGTCGTGTCAAGGGCAGGGCGAGGATTCTGCGCAGTTCCCCGGGTGACTAGGAGAGCCGAAATGGAACGAGGTTGTTCAGTAATTCGATCAAAAGGAATACACACAAATAAACTAATAACATTACATTTATCAACATTGTTTCAAAAATCTACTATATCAAAATTTAATACTTTATTTACAAAATCATTAGTTCTGACTGAGTATGAATGAATCCACAGCCAAATTATTTTGAGCTAAGAAAAGATTTTTGGTAATTTCAATTAAGGGGAAACGGAAGCAAATTCATCCGTAGAGCGAACGAAGTCAACGAATATGTCTGGGCTGATTTCATTATATACATAAATCATTAAAGGAATTTGTACTTGTCTACAAAGTACCTATTATATCACGTATTAAGGAATGCAGACGAACAGACGTAAGTAATACTTAAACCGCGTCTGTTCAGATTTTGTGTAGTTGTCAGGTGAAACAGCCTTATCAGATAAGGATGATTACGAATCATATAAAACAATGTTATGTTATTAGATAATAAACCTGATAATGCATTTTTGCAGTTTCCTATGTAATCATTTATAATTTCATTCTCAATAACAGCAAGTAATTCTTTTATATTAATCTCTCTAGTAGACCGTGTATTTAGTCCGTATAATAAACGAACTCTTCACATTAATAGCATTCGTAAAAGTAAAAGAAAATAGTACCTATGTATAATATATTCCTTATTATTCATGGTATACACAAAAGGCGGTCTTATCGCTAAGAGAGCGATCTCTTACAGACAATCTGAGTAAAGAACATGAGATTAATAAAGCGGTCAGGAGGTGTACAGATCAAATGATTAAAAGATAATATTGTTTTATTTTACTATATTTTCTATTGAGTATGTAAGTGTAATAAGATTTCTCATTGCGCCGAGGAAAACGAAGATATAAATCTGCGATGATCTAATGGATACCTTAATACGCCCGACAACAGCACAGGGTCGGCCGATCGTTACCCTGACCTATTTGTTAACACAATCTGTGTGCGCCCACGCACCTCGTCTGCGTCAAGTCGATCACTGTTTAACTTGCTATATCGTTTCGTTTTATATCTCAGGTCTTCTAAAGTTAACGTAAACTTATAAAGATTTTAGTACTTTTTAGATTATTCTAAATTATATTATGTTTCTACGAACAATAAATAATCGTTAGTAGTGTACAATGTAGGTTAAATACAGCTATTAATATTAAAATTGTTTCTGATTTAATATAAAAAATACGCGTAAAAAAATTTCAATAACAAATTTTAATAATGAAATAAAATTTATATTTGAAAGCGAAGTAAAGCAGTTTTCTACTTTCCTTTGAAGTTATAGTACATTTCGCGTTCCCTTAGAGACTTCGGAAGCCCGCAAGAGATTCAGCGAAACTCAATAACATAATTTCCGCTTGCAATAGACATTATATTACCTAATAAAATTGTAGATGGACGAGGGTTGCTTGATACTACTATTAAACTTTGTATATTTTTTTCAATTTGAATGTACTTTTTATTTATTTTAAGAAACCAGATAAACAAATAGACTACCTAAACTCACCATTGGCATTTCAAGAATTAAAAACGACTACTGATGAAGTATATATCTGCAAAACTGGATCTGAGACCATATGTCAGTTTAATTACTCCTTTTTTTACAAAATAGGAAGCTGAACGGGAAGATAGGCTACTTGATGTGAAATGGTAACCATCGCCCTGTACCCACCGTACATATGATACCACCGGACATAGTCACACTGGCTGATTCACTCTTTAAACCGGAACTCAGAAACACCAAGGATTGCTGTTTAGCAGTTGAATATAATATGTCTGACGAGTGGGTGGTACCTACCCCGACGGGCCTCCACAGGCTGTCTATAACACTCTCCCTTTAAATTGGAACGTAGCCAAGTATTGGTGTTCAGCGATAGAATAAATGATGAGTGAATGGTACCGACTCAGACGGGTCTGCACAAAGGCGATATGAAAAGTCTTGATCCTATTATTATTACGATTTACACGAACATAATAATAACAGTTATCACATCTAATAAACGTTTCAGGTAAGTGTTCATTAACAATTATTATAAAAGCGACTTCACACGTATCGATTTTTTTTTAAAATATTTAATGATCGATAAAAAACGAAAACGCAGTTGAATGAACACTATATAGTTGTTCCACTGGTGACAGGAGGGCTGGTTCATTTTTCGCCCAGAGAATCGGAATTGCGATTCAAAGGGGAAATGCTGCTAGCATTCTTGCCACCATTCCACGCGGTCACGACTTGTATAATAATTATTTTTAAATGTTATCAATTAAATTGGTATAACATTTGTATGTAATCAAGATAGCAGAGAACTATGAATTAATAATATTAATATTCAGACAATCAATCACTTTTAATTTAGCAGTTCTTCGACTAAAATCGAATCATCGAACTTTGTCTGATAATTAAATCATTTAAGCACGAAAGATTTTAGGATAAAGGATTTTGAAACATAGTATAATAAAAACCTTGTTTCTAATGTTCAAACCTTAATATAAAATAATAATTTTTATATCCATCGCTTTCTTTATTATAAAATAATTTAATTCTTCCTTAAAAGAAGTTTCCGACAAAAATAGTTTTAGAGTTATATCTGGTTTGGTATCGTTCAATAAATTCTAAAATAGATATCGATTTAAAACTTGACACAGTTCTAGAACTCCTTTGTCTGCGTCTACTTTCGGTGGAATAAAAATAATTTGCTATTTATATATAAATAAATAATACGTGTTATATCAATCGAGTTATAAAAGTCAACGAACTTAACAACTTAAATTTGTTGCATATGTAATGAGCATTTTATTTATTACTGTTCTTTTTTAAATATAAAATGTGTATTCATTAAAATTAGCACAATCATGAAAACATTGCGATATTTTACTATTGAAACGAAGCATCCTAGCTTAACTCGAGAAGGATTTAGCTCTATTGACTATAGAATCGGAGATTTGACGTTTACCTACATTTGTCATGTTAATACGTTGATTTTAAATAGACCGAAATAGATAAAAACAATTTCGCGTAAAACGTAAATGTACCGTTAACCCAAAATGATGCCGCACCACACGTTACTATGAAAATAGTCTTAGCTGTTAGAAAAGTTTCAATAGGAGTTATTTAACAAATCTTTAATTTTCTCTTATCTTACTCAACTATACTCGGTGGTAGAGCTTTGTGCAAGGTCGTTTGGGTAGGTACCACCCACTCATCAGATATTCTACCGCAAAACAGCAGTAGTTGGTACTTGGTTGGTTGTGTTCCAGTTTGAAGGGCGAGTGAGCCAGTGTCATTAAAGACTCAAGGGAAATAACATCTGAGTTAGAGTTGGTGGCGCATTGACGATGTAAGCTATGGTTAACATTTTTGACAATGCCATTGTCTATGGGCGTTGGTGACCACTTACCATCAGGTGGCCCAAATGCTCGTCCCCCAACCTATACAATAAAAAAATGTCAAACTATGTATTCTATATTTCTAAACTATGTATTGTATATCTAACAACAAACAGAATATTTTGCACCTTTATAGTGAGCCTATTCTTTATTATTTATTTGTAAATGTGTAGTATACATGTATCAAATTATAGTAATGGTATTTTTGATGTTCCACTTCGAGCTCCACTTTACTTTCTATAACAACATAATCGGGGTCAATCGTGAGCTTACACACACACACAAACACACATTCACATTATTATCTTTTTTCTAACACTAAACAATTTTAAAAACAAATCAAACGAATTTCCTTTTTTAAATTAGATATGGAAATAAAGTCAGCATTTCGTTATCGCATAACGATCGTTATTACATAAAACTTGAGCTGATATCAATTTTCCCATTACTGAGCTCCTCATCGCAACATCTTCGCAAACGACCTCACTCGATCGGTCTAGCACTTTTTCTAAGTATTAAATGTCAGACTGTTTTATACAAGAGTGCTTACCTACTCAAGTTTTACTTGGAAGTTCTAATATTATATACCTATTTTGATTGTTATAAACTTATAACTTGGTGGTAGAGCTTTGTGCAAGCTCGTCTGGGTAGGTACCACCCCACTCATCAGATATTCTACCGCAAAACAGCAGTACTTGCTATTGTGGTGTGTTCCGGTTTAAAGGGCGAGTGAGCCAGCGTAATTACAGGCACAATGGACATAACATCTTAGTTCTCAAGGTTGGTGGCGCATTGGTGATGGAAGTGATAGTTAACATCTCTTACAATGCCAATGTCTATGGGCGTTGGTGACCACTTACCAGCAGGTGGCCCATACGGTCGTCCGCCTTCCTATGCAATAAAAAAATGTTTTATAAATTTAAATAACGAGCGACTGCAGTAATCGTAAACGTTTCGTGCAAACGAGACCGAACTGCGCCATGTTTATATCACATGTGCATTATGCATATCATAAATCATAATATGCAAATTTGAAAGCAAAACTAAATTACACGAACACGAACAGAGATGTGTCGCACAAAAATAGGTTACCACGTAAATTTATTCAAGGCTTTACATAAAGCTAGAACTAAATAAAATTTGATATTATACTTTGGCACAAACTGAACTAAAAAGTGTAACAACACATGTTATGTATTTCAATGATTGTTTCAACAGCTTAAAATTAAAACTAGCTTAAATATAATTACCTTTATTATTTATCTATGTACTGTCTCACTGACTGCACGTTTAAAAATTTAAAAAATAAACCAGCACTATATGTTTTTAAAAATGGTGTGTTCAAGTTATTACTAAGTTGATGATGTTCGTATAAATAATAATTAATAATTGTAAAATTTGTTAGAAAATAATCCTTTAAAACTTCATGTTTAATCTTACGATATAGAGTAGGTACATAATGTACGGATGGGACATAATTTAAAACAATAATAAACTAACCAAGGTCTTCATGAGCGCCGACAGTTCCTTAGTGACAACGGCAAACTTGAAGAAAGCTGCACCAATGTCCGGCTCCGAGTATTTGCTGAGCGCGTTCTCTCCCAACCGCTCCAACGCCCGCGACAGGTACATTTCATTATCCACGTGTGCTATACAGATAAAAAATATATATTAATATAACATAAAAAAAATATTAAATATATATAATTAATAATTATATATGTGTCAGTAATTATTAATTATATACAACACTGACGAGATATATTTGAAACGTTGACATTACGATTACATAACCGATTCGAATTATGAAATAAAGGAATGTAAGTTTAAAAAAAAAAAATTAAAAACAATGTGCCCTGTCCCAAAAGTGTTTGCTACTTCAGACCAATCGATTGTGTGAAACTGGTTTAAAATTCAGCTGAAATAATCGATCGATACACACTAACGTGTTAAGTTAGATAAAAAGTTTATCAACATTCATATTACCATACTGTTTCAATAATTACTCTTTAACAATACACTTTATTGCACACAAAGACAAAACATATACATTAAAACCAATAAATCAAAGTTGTCGTAGAAATTATTACAATGCGACCAAATCTCTTCACATCAAACTCTTCCAGACAACCCCTTACGAAAGAGCAAATTGTCAAGTCGTACGATGCACGAGTTTTATAATGTGACAGAACTACATAGACAGAACAAAACAGAAACTGATCCTACGTAAAGAATGAAACTCAACACCACGAGAGACAGTAACTTAATTCCACCATTTGTAGGCGTGTTTATTTTATCATAGTGTAAAGCGAATTTAACTTAAGCCAGGGATTTCGTTACAATGGCTACCGGCTTTGTTTCGTTTTACAAGGAAACTTGCGCAACTTGATAAAGTGCCGATCTCTGTGATCGCCGGCGCTATATTTAATTAGCTGGGAGGATTAACTTGGTGTGCTATGTAGTTTCACAAACAAATTGAATTCTAAATAGACATGATTTTAAAACATTATGTTTCACTAACTTAATCAATTTTTTATCATAAATAGCGGGATATTGGTTCATCCGATGGCAAGCGGTCAACAATGCCAATACACATATGTGCCATAAGTAAATACTAATAAATAATAATACCTTATAATATATCCAATGCGCAACCAACCCTTGGAAACTAAGATGTTATGTCCCTTGTGCCTGTAGTTTCAATGGTCAGCCACTCTTCACAAGAATACATCTTACATCTTGGCGGCGGATTGGCGGATTATGTAAATTGAATATTGTAATGGTAAATATATGGGCTGGTGAACAGTTGGCCCAATTGCAAGTCCACCACATTTTCGAAAGTTTCGAAGTTTCCATATTTTCGAAAACACAATCGATCTGTTTAAGTACATACTTAAATAATAGATTTAAAAACACCCAAAACTACTATCACTGAACATTACCTTAACTGGAACGCGAGTTAGCCATTTAATGCATAAGATTGTTAGTCGCGTTGGCGTTAAGGAGATACGAAGACGGTGATCCGTGTCGAGGCCCACATTTGCTAGCTCTATCTTATCTACGCTTTCTGAATATTAAATGACGATACTTGAGCCTTACGCCTTTCAATTTCTCCGCTGGGCTCGTATAATCATTTCACCACCACTTTGTATGGACAAAACGAATACTTGACAAGCTTTCATAAACATGGAATGGCATTAATGAAAAAAGAACGCTATAAAAATACTTCAAATATATTTGGACTAGCTGTGCCCCGCGGTTTCACCCGCGTATAAGTAATAAATATATAATTTAAAAAATCCGCCTAGAACCTTCCTCTATAAAAGGACTATACAAAACAAAAATATTTTTTAAATTCGAACCAGAAGTTCCTGAGATTAGCCGGATTAAACAAACAAACTCTTCAGCTTTATATATTAGTATAGATAACAGCTGAAAAAACTAATAACGTTTCATCCTCAACTTCATTCAACAGAAATTATTTTATTCAACGAATTATGTATAAATATTTAGACAGTAATTTATTATTGGTAATTTATGTATTTCCAACACGAATAAAATAGCAATGTTCTCATCGATAAACAAATAACAGATCTATTATAATCGTGTTTGTTATTGTATACCGAACGATAATAAAAGTGAAGGAAATTCTTCTTGGAGTGATTCCAACAGCGATCTATAAACGATGCCGTACTGGCGCCATAACATGTATAGGAAGTTGAGGTTGAGGTTATTTTTTTACATTAACGTAATAGTCATTCTACTCAATATACCACATAAGAATGTCCGTCTTGTTTGGTTGTTTTTGCAGGCGCGTGCGCACGACCTTGCCGTCTGCGGCTAAGCGCAATCAAAACCCGTACGACCAGTTTGCAGCTCAGCTCGGAGGCTGTAAACAAACCCTAGCACGCGATGGAATTGTGAAGTCAATAAACTCTAACACTGTAACCAAACGCTCTGGATCGGTAAAAGCGAAAGCTATGGTTTTTGTTCTCTAACGTCAGTTTATCTGATATGGATCTGTAACACTGATAAAGCTATATCCATCAAAGATTATATCACACAGTATAATTATAAAGTTATCAAGTCATAGTTGAGAAAACAGGAGAAACTCTACAAAGATATATTGAACTGGCGCAGGACAGAAGCAAGTCGAGACCAATTGTATATGGTCACTATCCTCGAAGACGAACGACGAAGAAGATAATTATTAAAATATCTTATATACTTCAAGTCGTGTCTTATATATTACGGTTCAAATAAATATGTATCATTTACCTCAAACAATATTTCATGAGAATCATATTATAAATAAATATCGTATTCGAAGAGTGTTAACAATTCAAGTCAACAAACAACATGTTTAAAAGTTAAACTAGAACTGATATTATTTTAAACGATTTACGGCCGAATACTGAAACGTCATTCAAAATGAAGTGGGACTTGATTATTTGGAACGTCATTAATTTCAAAATTTAGTATGCGAAATTTGAAATTAATGGCGTTCCAAATAATTAAGTCCCACTTCATATTTGAAAGACGTTTCAGTATTCGGTCATAAATTTTATAAAACACGTAAATTACATTGTTTATATATGAACTTATAGTTAATGCTTGTTACTGTTACTGTGCGATGCGAGTTAATAGATGTGACCAATGAAAAAAAAAATAGGAATGAAATCAAACACGTACGCTTATTTAGTGAAGATTAAATTAAAAAAGACGTAAGTTAAAGTCATTTTACGGAGTTAAATGAGTAGAAAATGTTTTATATTTAAGAACTACATAATACGACGAGTAAATATGAATCTACTTTAGTTGAATTACAAATGTGGGATGATTCCCATACAGTAAACTTATAATTACAAATGTTTTACACCTCCGTTCTTCTTAATAATCTGACCTACTACAAGTTAGTGGATTTCTTTGGGAGTACTTTAATACTGTTAATAATGCTAATCTATAACAAAATCTAGAACACAAGCTACTTCAAGACTAGGTACACAACTAATAATATGAACTTTATCTCTTAAATTTCATCATTCTTTCAGCATCATTGAACTTTCAGCAATCCCATATTATAGGTTACTTAGGTATTCGTTATAAAATAATCTACTATAACAATAATGTAATGAAAGTTAAAACTTTTCACCTTTCCACTACGAAGACACGAATTCCTTGATTATATTTAGATTCTGTCTATTCATAACACATCCTCTGCGTCTATTTTCGTTAGTAGCGTGTCGTCAAATGGAACACGTACCTAAAATTTATATCTAAAAGTGTTTCGTCGAGAGTTCTGTTTTTATCCCACTGGCATTTGAACACTGCGACGACGAAGTGCCGTACCTAATAACTTAGTTCGACATACCATTCAAGACTAAAATAAACCGTAAAACGTTGTCTTACACACTTTAGACACGGCCTTACTTAAGATCATCTCCGGTTGATTTCAATCTTACGCGTGAGTACTATTTAGACATGTTATAATCGTCCATCCTACAGCCTTAATGTTACGTATCAATTTAAAACTTTTTTATATCAATTCCTGATATCGCATTTAGTAGAAATTGAGCTATTTTTATTTCGTTTTGTTTGTGACGAAGATCAAGTTTTAGTTGGAGATGTTTAAAACACGTACTTTAATCAATTAATATGGGTAAATAACACAAAACAAATTTTTTAAGTCTCTAATATGTACTTATAATTCATGTCATGGTCTGCGCTTTGCAACTGTTACAACAACACATTGCTTCCAATAGGAAAGAAGACCTGGATTACCATTCGAAAAAATTTACTCCCCTCCTTTTCAATAAACATAAAAACTAAAAACGACAATTCGAATTTATGTTCACCCATTAATATCCATAGCGATATATCATTCAGGTAGAGATTACTTAAATAATTCAGTCGAATGCATTTAACGCACGTTTTTCTATGAATACCGATAAGGCAATGATTGGTCGGAGCAGATGCTCGACACCTGATAGTTGCCTATCTCAATTCAAATTAAAAATACTTTATTCAATATTGATGTATTACACTTGGATCGTAGTTTCAATAGCTCAACAGTTACTAAAACGCGTCTGCGGTTTAAAATCGTTGGTTCGACTTCGAAAACTTCGATAACTTCGAAAACCAACTTCTAGAAATAAGAATTAATAGTTAAGCTTTTAAAACTCAAACCTGGCAGATAATCTTTTAAATTAACTAACGCTTGCAAAATTAGGAACATAGTGATAGGTTGCAAAAAATATATAGTTTGTTCGCTCTATACAAGTATTTTATTTTTCTAACGTAAAATCCGTATAAAATATATAATAATCAGATTATAATAGTGAAACATAATTCAATGCGTTATAGTATATCGTCGTCGTTAGTTAGTGGACGGAAACTGTAGAATCCTACCAAAAATTACCTTCTTTCTAATCTAATAAGACTCTTTTAAAACTAAATAAAAACAACTAACATACCATTTCCTGAATTATGAATAGCTTTTATCGCCTTCTTGAGTTTCGTTAGGCCATCGCGATCGAAATCCAGAGTCTGTAACAAAAAATAATATATAGGTAAATACATATTATATAAAGCAGATATTTTGTTTATAATAATATTAAATATAATTAATATTAAATATAAATAAAGTTAATTTTAAAACTAAAATTGTCTAAGTATTTAATTTTATTTAACATACGAAAATGCAAATGGACGTTTCTTAAAAGTAATAATATCACTGTGAATTTAAAACTTGCATATAATTGCAACAACATTATATTCAATCCGATTAAAAGCTGCTTCTAAAAGCGAGTCCCTGACCCCATTCTTTAGCGACAGGGTCATTCTCTGTGTACAGTTTTCAATAGGATCCACGGCGCAACGCAAGCTCCAAACATCTGTCGCACAAACAACGATTTATCAACGCCCCTATAATACCAACTTTAAAAAACAAAACTGGTACCTACTATATCGCGATCAACATTAATAGATTAATCAAATCAGCTGTATTAATCAAATTACACATAACATGAATGAATATTACGATTACAAAATATAACTTCAGATTAGTCAAGCTTGTATCAAATTAACAGTATAATAGATACCTAACGTGTACAGTTACGTAACATAAATATATCCGCCTACGAAATGAATCACAAGACAAATCTTAACAAATATTATAAATGCCAGTGAGTTCGTTTATTTGTTTTTACGCTTTCAAGTCTCAACTACCCGTTAAGTGGTCATCATAAAATTGCATATAATATGTTTTCAGTGGTACAAATAGGACATAGAGCATCTAACTCCTGGCCTCCACCCACTCACTAACATACGGAGAAAGCCCCGAAAAAAAAACGAATCTATGAAAATTATATTGAGGTCGATATAGATTGTAATAAAAATTGCAATTAAAAACAATTTCGCGGACGACGAATAAATCGTATACGCTGGTTACCCGTCGCCATACGGGTAGTTGATGCCGATACGCGCTCGATTGATGGGCGCTTCAAAAAATTCCCTTAGTCGACTCTTACGACATCCACGAGTTTATAATCGTTTAAAAAGGGTGGCTCTTTTATATCTTGCCGGAAGCGCACGACCAGTCGTAAAATACATTATAAAAAAATATTAACCAATTAAATACGTGTTGCAATAAACGTTATGAAACGCTTTTATTAATAGAATCGACGAATATATTTCGTGTAATGAACAATTAAAAAAAAACACTATTCTAAGTTGAAGGTAATATAACTTGGCTTTATTTCTGGACTATCTATAAAAATTATCACAGGCTTACTAACCGATTAGCGCATTTATTAATGCAACTGCATTTTTTTTCATATGTTTATACACTGTTCAGAAACCCCAGTTTTTGAAGAGTTCTGCGTCTTTGTCCTGTTTTTGAGCCCCCGTGTAAGTCAAATGGGTTTGAAATTTGTATAGTAAATAAAATATAGCATCGCATTTAGACCTGAATAAACCCAAACGAAAACTATATGAAAATTAAATATAATAATTTATACGTCTACTGTTTTTAACAAGATAATATTACGATAGATTATATATACGTAAACCTGATGAATCACAATATACCTGAACTCTTATGAACTTACTACTTTGAGTATCACATCATAAATACCTCTCTTTCAAACTTTATAAACGTTTGAACTTACTGATTCATCATTACACACATACATATTATATACATATTTCCGGTCAAGTCACCTTGTGGTCTTGCTTTGTTTTTTGTTTATTGACACCATATTAATCGCTACATTCAATCGCCTTCTTACTCTTTATTTATTGGTAATCATTAACAATATATAAATTAAAGATTATCGTTCGCAATTTTGTTGTCTTTGTATTTTTATACAAAGGTTTTATTTTATATTTTAGGTTACAATATATTTTATATATTGGTGTGGCTTTAAATCCTTAAATAACAAATTAGTAAAATATCCTACGATAGTCTAGACAAAGAACTATTATTTTAAAGCTTGACTTATTTAAAAGACTTTAGTCAATAAACGTTTAAAGTGTTGTTTGTTGTTGTTGTGTTCGTAAAGTTCCTTATTCATTTTCTATGAAAGACTGCGGCCCCTCTTATACAAGACCTACACATGCACATGGGTCACATCAAAGACGCTTAGTTTTTAGTTACAACATCGAATCATCGAATTGATGTCATTCACACCTTACCACATATTTTATACTAAATGTATTTAAATGTATTTCCTTTATATTTTTGTATATTTTTTTCAAAATATTGTAGAAACTGGTACATTATAACTACTGCAAAAACTTTCAATTAAAACATTTTAGAATTAATTAAGACATTAAACTAGTTTAACTCAATCACAACTTTCAACAAAAAGCTTGCAATCTTGTTAAATGCAAGCGGTATACTTGGGTCTTCCATCTAAATACCTGAGTCGTAATCTGCAGCGCTTAATTGTTTCTCAGAGTCACTTCGCTCCGAATTCCTTTATGCTACCAGTTCCAGGGAATACAGCCGCCTTTTACGGTAACCGTCTCAGACAATGAGGTCATTTGGATTTCACTCAATATCAGTTCATATTTTCCTGGATTTTTAAACTATGATGAGCACTCGAGACATCCGTATGTCTACTTAATTATTATCTTTTTTTTTAAAACGTAATACATATATAAATTTAACGTAGGTAGAGAGTTTCGTATCCACGTTTGAGCGCTTTAAACTCAGGATCTAGTAAACTGATTGGAAATTTTATTTCTGCATTATATGTCCATTTATAACATCATGTTTCACCATCATATTCTTTTGATAATAATAACATTAGGTAAGTACTACTACTTACAATAATTAAGAATATACATATTACCACTATGATTTACATAATGATTGAGCTTTGTCGAGCCAGATGGGGTTGGTAGCACACACTCATTAGATATCCTACCACTGAACAGCATTGTATAGTATATTTGACGGTTTGGATGGTAAGTTTACTTGGTGGTAGAGCTTTGTGCAAGCTCGTCTGGGTAGGTACCACCCACTCATCAGATATTCTACCGCAAAATAGCAGTACTTGCTATTGTTGTGTTCCGGTTTGAAGGGTGAGTGAGCCAGTGTAATTCCAGGCACAAGAGACATAACATCTTAGTTCCCAAGGTTGGTGGCGCATTGGTAATATCTATGTCTATGTTCTTATCGCACTTAAAGTAGAATGTGAAACTTCTACATTACGTAACCGTTTTAGTTTATGAACGCTAGACTAAAATTAATATATTAATATGTATACCTATATGCATGTTAAAAAAACTTATTTCCAAGTTCACAGAAGATTTTCGCTGTTCATAATTTCATATAGCCAATTTATGTTTAATCGATTTTTTTAAGCCAATTGGTATATATATAAAGACATCATAATTTAAGTGAAATCATAAAACGAAAAAAATATGTTTCTCGAAGAATAGCATCCATATAATTTTAAAGAGTTGGAAAACACTTTTGTTAACGCGAACATTGTTTGTTTGTTTGTTTGTTTATGAATACAATATAAACAAAAAGTCATCTTTTGATTGTATTCGTTTAATAGTTATTACCTTTTAATAATACGTAATAGTTTAACCGACTGTATAGTTGTTGGCTAATCGTATGTTTTAAATGAGTACCCTATATTTCATGATAAGCGGACCTTTAAATAGACGTTTTTATTGATACAAGAAACAGCTGGCGAAGAACACGGTTCGTTTAACAGATGTTCCTAAGTACCTACGTATTTATTTTGATAGTTTAATAATTGTTTAGTGTAAACTGCTTACATATCAAATCTATTTTAAACGAATACATATTATTATGTCCATTTTAATTTGCATTAATTTCAGTTGTATCTTCATTTAGTTCTGTCTAATATTGATTTTAAAAAAGCCTATATATAAATAATTAATTGAATGCAGTCTTATGCTAGTGATATAATAATTTCTCTGTATTATGTTATAGACTTCCACCAAGCCGCATTGGAGCAGCGTGATGGAATAAGCTCCAAACCTTCTCCTCAAAAAAAAGCAGAAGAGGCTTTAGCTCAGTATTCACAGGCTCTTACTTTTACTTTATATGCAAATTATATATCATTCAAATGGCAAATGAAGAAATGTTAGATTTACATACATCGTGATATTTTTAATAGCTCTGTTCAGGTATGTTGACATATTTTTACTTATAACGCAACATTTCCACTTTACTAACTAATTATATCCACATTAATTTTACTACCACCAACATTCCGATAACAACGTCGCCGACATTTTAAACAGCATTTTTTCGCGATACCAAAATGAATAGCATAGATTATTTAAGATGACGACCAATGATGTTAGGTCGTTTCAAGGTCAAAGTCGTTTATTTATCATAATCCTGCCACTGCAATAGGACTATATAATCAAATTGGTCTAGACTGAGAGTCAATATCATAATTTGTCCTCAAGATATGCAAGACGAAAGACATCGAAGGAACATAAAAACACAAACTCATTATCAAACAAGTAATTACAGCGAAACTGAAAAATGTTAATAAACGTGACAGGTTGAAAACAACACGTTGATTAATATTAATTAAAAATTGATTACTTCGTTAGTTGCTTTATTTTTTAATTTAATATATGAGCTGTGATGTTCGAACGGATAGAACCCGACGATCGTAACAGGTGATCGCGGCTACAAATCCGAGCAAGCACTATGCAGCAAGCAGTTTTGAATTGCGATCTCCGCTATGAATATCGTGAATAACCCTTGACTTCTAATTCTTCAAAGAGAAAAGCAGCAATCCATCTGTGAGTCTGTTACCTGGTTACTGATCAAATGTGTTATATATATAAAAAAGTAAGAGTGTGTGTACTTATGTACACGCGTTAGAAGTTATACTTCTTTGGCGTATGGAAAAAAAAATAACTAAAATGCAGTAGTGATTAACGATAAATATTAAAATTGATAAAAAAGATTTTATTTAAATAAAAAAGGTTTTATTAACGTAATAAAAATACTAGAATATACAACTTGAACATAGTTATCGATTTTCATGCCAGCTAGAACTAACTTCACGTTGTAGAATTCAGGTGTTTAATGAGCGGTTAAGCAGACAGCTTCATACTGTTAATTTTGTGTCACAGATGCGCGCGCATCTTAAAATTTCACTCTCATCATTTTTTCATAACGCGCCTAAAGAAGTATAACTTCAAAAAATGTTATCGAACACCTACAAAACATTATTTCGATAAACATCGCCTTAACCGAGCAACTAATGACTTCGTTTATTTTAATTACACATGATTCACGTCTCGTGCATTTGAAATTAACAACGAGGATAAAAATATTAAAAACAAACATTATTATCAAAGATCGTTGATGTTAAACAATGCAGGAATGAATCATAAACATATAAGCTTTCGTTCACGCGAGTTAATAAATCTAGAATCGGTGACCTTTATAGTTGAAACGAGGTGTTTTTTAGAGCTCACAATTTTTTTTTTAAGTGAAATGAATTCGAGACTATAAAATCGATAGCGAAAGCGGTTGACCTTGTAACCCCAGTCATTGAACGTTTGAAGGAAACCACAAGAGACTATCTATGTAAGTACGATATATGTACGTAAAATATATTCAAGATATTTTTACTTTCAGACGTTTCTTTGCTTTCCAATTAAGGCGTACGTGGATATATGAAGTGCTTTTTTGGGTTGGATTGAAATCTTTTTTCTCGGTAATTGTTGTCGAAAAATCTCTTCGTTTCTTTTTTATTTTAACTATTTGAAATAATCTATACAAATATTATAAAGAGGAAAGGTTTGATTTTTTATTTGGTACGATTTAACTGAAAAACTACTCGACCGATTTAAAAAAATCTTTTAGCATTCGAAAGCTACATTTTAAATGAGTAACAAGGGCTACATTATGTTTAAAAATTGATGTCCCTACCTAAAATTGTAACCCAAGGCACCAGGGGTGTGAGGAAAAAGAGTACACAGTTTTTATCAGAAACAGCTGAGATAGTTAGGTAATTAAATTGAACAAACTAATCACTTTAAATGCCATTAAATAAATTTACTTTCAAAGTGGCTGAGTAAAAGTTTTTTATACAGAGTCCAAATAAAGTAAACAATGTATTATAATGTTTACTGTGTACAATATTATGTATATTGGAGTACTACATATGATTAATTATTTATTTGTTTGATTATAATCAAGTTTGTAATCCCTTATCAAACCATAGATATAGATGGAATAAAAGATCTGTCCAAGTCCAAAGAAAGATTTTGTGTTGTCAAGTTCATTATAAAAATAACGTGAGATACTGAGATTACGTGCTTAATGCACAAAGTGCAGATATATATATATGTATATAAGTAAATAATGATTAAGTGTCTATCTGTCTGATTACAAAATAATTTATCTTTTTAAGTTTGTAGTTTACGAGTTAACAAAACAAAAATGGTTTGTCCGGGTTAATCTTTAAAGATTATATAGTATTTTAGTCACAAACTGATGAAATAGCCGAGGGTTTCGCTAGTCATTAATAATAAGTAAATCGGAAGTAACATCAATAATCAAATAATCAACCTAAGAAACAAAAAACTAATCAGCGTGCTATCTATGACATTATGGTTTGTTTATATGTTTCGTGTCATTAATATGTGCGGAAACTATATAAGTCGTTATCAAAATCATACTATACCTATAATATAATTAATTGAACACCGAATTGAAAGTGTATATTTTTTTATTTTCAGAGAAACGTTGTTAGAAAGTAATGGAAAACTCGAAACGAGATATCAATCTGGGTCGATGTGGTCCCAATAAGACCAAGCCGGCACATAAACACTAAGAGCCCTTTCACATGTGTTCTATAAAATATCGTTTTTAAATACAATAATAAATCATATAAACTTACAAGAGCGTCGATATTATGATATATGAATGTATATGATATATATATATGAAATACGGAAATATATTAGTTTATTTATTTATTTGAGGGGGCAAACGAGCAGGAGGCTCACCTGATGGAAAGTGTCTACCACCGCCCATGGACATATATAATAACATCTAAATAAAACCATGACCATGAGATTTTGCATAAATAAAAGTATACAAACGGTGTATTCAAACGGACGAAAAATTAAGAAGAAGCTTTACAAAAAAAAGAATACAAACAATGTACTATTACTATTGCTATTGTCGTATTTTAAATTATAAGTGGTCATTTCGATTCTGCAATATTGGGCTAGACGGACCAGTTAGCCGTTAAGCTACTGAAACGCTCAAAATATTTAAATGGGTCGAAAAGATCAAATCAATAGATTCAAACTCTTAGTGAATAAACAGAATAGTACATTATGAATCGTATTTTTAATTGTTTGTAAACAAATCTTTGTTGTACGATACGTTGAAACAAAAACAAGTTGAACTACTTTGTTATAATTGTGTTCGTATCTGTAGTAGGTAATTGAATTGTATATAATCAAACTAGTACGTATTTTTCTCTATGGAAAAAATAAGAATCATAAAATACGCACACATAAATTATTTTGTTATAAATTTAAACATAGCTGTCTATATGTATATACATATTATATTGAAAATACTGAAATAAGACGAGATAATGAAACCAGCCATAGTAAACACTGTAAAAAAAAAGCATATTAATATTGCTATTTAGTCGTAGAATATAAATATGTGGTACACGGATGAGCTTGCACATACCCCTATAACCAGTGAATCGATAAAAGCAGGAACACTGCATTCTCGATCATTAAATTTAAAGAGGCAGACGTGATGCGCGCGTCATCAATTTATTGCACGAATCATTTCATCCATGCATGTAATCCATAACGTATGGTATATTACAGACTTTATTGTTTACAAGGCTTGGTACATTACCGACGTTATGTATACTAATATTATAAATACGAAATTAACTATTTATATGACTGTTTCTCTGTTACGCTTTCACAGCTGTTACTGAAACCGAATTTAATGAAATTTGATCTAAAGCAATATTGAACTCCAATGCAGAGACATATTATGACTTTTTAATATTCCCACAAAAAAAACCAGGGCGAAAAACAGTTCTTTATATTTTTTACTCGCTTACACGTGGTGCACAAGACTTTATAATACATGCATAATATTTATAACAAGACTTCATTGAAAACAACAACATGTTTTTATAAAAACCCCTTCATGTCATCATTCCGTTTATTCAATCGAGATTTAAAATTAGTACACGTAGCATAATATGTATATTTAATCGATGGTTTTGTTTTTATATAAGTATGTATTATAATTAATCGATTTCGAAAATGACATATTAATAAAAATTATAGTAAACATTTATTATCTAATAAATGTTTTTACATTTTGTTTTATCGAAACAATAAATAGGTATATAACAGGATTTATTCTTAAGTTTATTTTTTTTAATATTAATTCAATATACTTGGTGGTAGAGCTTTGTGCAAGCTCGTCTGGGTAGGTACCACCCACTCATCAGATATTCTGCCGCAAAACAGCAGTACTTTGTATTGCTGTGTTCCGGTTTGAAGGGTGAGTGAGCCAGTGTAATTACAGGCACAAGAGACATAATATCTAAGTTCCCAAGGCTGGTGGCGCATTGGCGATGTAAGCGATGTATAATATCTCTTACAATGCCAATGTCTATGGGCGTTGGTGACCACTTACCATCAGGTGGCCCATATGCTCGTCCGCCTTCCAATGCAATAAAAAAAATACGGGTTTGTAGATTTTCACGCGCCACGTGCAAGTTTCCTTGCGATGCATTCCTTCACCGCGGAGCGGATTATTATTAAGCATATTGTAAAGCATGCAGTATTGCTTGTCTGGAAACCGGCAGACAGCTCACAGGATTCGGCTTGCCGGTTGAATATTAACACCGAGCTGGCCCCAAACTGGGTTAAAGACAAGCGAATGATGATTTTCATATACATATATATTGATGCTAAATAAATAAAACAGATATTATTTAAGTAGACCAATTTACCAAATTAAACTTAATTAAATTATTATTTGTTCAATAGATATAATAGGTACCTAGGTACTTACAGTTTGTTTGTGTTATTGACGTGAGATTATTTTAATTAGCTGTCTTTTATCGTAGATCTATAGTACACATGTGTATAGTAAATTTTTTTTTTCGATAAAAATATAAAGTTTGTATATAAAAAGTTACGTACTTATATTTTTATTGAATATAGCTCATATAACTGTGAACTAATTTCAAATTACGGTAAATTGTCGATTATAATTAATATTTATTTTATTCACACAAAAAATCAATTTGCCGAATCAAGCTGCAGTGTCTACATACTCAGTATTGACTAATTAAAAGAGAAAGTTCATACAAACACGACTCTTGTACATATCGTTGTCGACTAAAGCCCGAAAAAAACTTTCGCCGAAAACTTACTTACTTGTTACTTTTAAACCTGACTATGCTGAAAATATTCATATCGTCACAAGTATTATTATTTTATTGGTATTCGGTTTGTTCCTTGGCGATTGTTTTCGATAGAGTAGAATAAACAAATGAAGGTCTTAAGCACGTAAGCGCTTCAATCGCCATATTATAAAGTAAAAGGAAAATCAGCATTAGAGACTTCTCAAGGGTTGGTGTTGGAAAGTAGCCGGCGGTAAGTCAAACAAATTCAAGGAGTACACGAACTGCACCGCTACCAAATAAATGGGGTCATTACATCAAGTGTATGCCATGATATGGCTATTGGGATATGATATGATATGGATATTGGGATCAATTAATGATGAATATTCTCAAGAAGGTCTATTCTATATAGATACTAATAAATCTAAACTCATTTCGTCCGATACATAATCGCATTATAAACACACAGCTAACATTGAATGGCAAGTAAATTAAACGATAAATGAATGAATGAAAGATTCATCGTTTATTATTGCTTCTAAGAGTCAAGTGGGAAGTTGTTAGTGTGGGCTGACTAAAATCGTACTTTCATGTGCGTTTGCCAATAAATTTGTTTATACCAGATAAAAATCTAAAGTTCTTAATTCAAGTATTAAAACTGAATAATGAAAATTATAATATTTTGATATACATACAGCTTAATCCTTAGGTGTTTTGCTTTTCGAGGTGCATTCTTTTGTTGTTTTTATTATCGATAATTTCGATTACTGATTTACGTAATTTTATTATATGTTTTTATTTTATTCTAGAAATAAAAATGCATATAACATTTTATGAACAGGTACACAAAACTCTTTTAACATATCAACAAATGTAATATAACTTCTATAAAAAGTCATTACAATAAATACCTACTTCTATTATTATTAATGAAAACAATCTTTGCATGAATGACATGGCATATTTTATGTCAACTAAGGAGAAATTCTGTTTCGAAGCATACTTGAGTCAGAGATCAAATTATGTCGAGGTCCATTTCTCTTGGTATTTGTGTTTCCTTGTGTCATAAAATTCCGAAAAAATTCCCATAATTTTCTTTTATTGTTATCTACATTTTCTTCTTGAAAGGCATTGCGGTAGCTCCCGTCTTTGTCCGTGTTTTTAAGTATTTTTTTAGTTTTTATTTGTTTTTCGTGTTATTTTTTAATTTTACGTTCTTCTCTTGTTCGGCAAAGTTGTAGGGCCCTCTGCCCTGCATCCGTCGACACCTCAAGCTCCCGGATCGGACTCTCCGTTCGGGAGTTATCTGCAAAAAACTTAAAATTTTAGCCCGCCCACCCGCCCTATATTTATATATATAAAATTGAGGGCAAAAATTGAGCGAAATTTTTTTATCGCGATATCTTATAGCCCCGGCTCTGAGGATCATATATGATGCCTTAGAGCCATCCTAGCCCCAGGACCTCGGCGGTTAGCGCTATTTTTCTGCTAGGCCATGACCGACACAAGCATGGCGACGGCGTCGGACACGTCTATCAGGCCCTCCTTGGCCTCGGACGACTCCGACTCGGACGGAGAGGTGACGGCGAGACCCACTGCCGACCGCCGCGGCAAGAAAGTAACGAGCGGGCTCGCCAAGGCGAAGGCCCAGCTCAGAAAGAAAGAAGAGGAGGAAAGGGAGGTCGCCTTTGAGAAGGCCCTCCGGAGCAGGGCCTTCAGGAAGGCGCCTGCTATGACGGCCCCCGAGGCGCAGACCACCTCGGCGAACGTCACGACGGAGGACCCAGCCAGCATGGGCCCGGAGGAGTTGCGCGCGCTGGCTGGCCGCAACATAGCCACCATACTCGAGGTGGCTAAAAAGTCCTCCAATCTGAAGGGAGGCTTCATTAAAATGCTCAAGGAGTCATCAGCCTCCCTTGAGAGCATCGTGGACGTCCTGACGTCGCGGTCGGAGGCCGATGAGACGCGCCGGCTCCGCACCGACAACGCCCGTCTGCGGAAGGAGACAGACGGGCTAAAGGAGGAAAATAAGGCCCGCCGTCGCGACGTCGCGGAGATGCGAGCCACGGCGGCGGCGGCGGCCAAAGAGATGCCGTCCGGCACGGCACTCGAGCCCCAGGCCCTGGAGGCACTTCAAGCCTCCATAACATCGGCAGTCGCGATGTTCAACTCGCGGCTGTCGGGCATTGAGGGGCGCCTCCCGCCTGCGGGGCAGCACCGTCCTGCCCCTGAGGCACATTTAGGACACGAGGCGGTGCAACGAATTGCACCGTCCTCACGAGCGCGGACCGCACCCGCTCCCAAGAGGACAGGAAAGGCAGCAGCGCCGGCCGCGATCCCCGGCCCGTCCAACGCCCCCGCCCCCGCGCCGCCTGCTACTGGCGAGCCACCGTCGGCACAGGAGCTGTCCTGGTCCACGGTGGTGCGGAGGGGAAAGAGAGGGAAGAAGACCTCCCCCCCGACGGGCACCATCGTGGCTCCGGCGAAGCCCAAGCCGCAGCAAGCGGCGAGGCCGAAGCTGACCGCGCCGCGCACGGCTGCAGTGGTGATATCGCTGCAGCCGGAGGCGGAGAAGGAGGGCGTTACATACGCCCAGGTCTTGGAGCGGGCGGAGCAAGGGGTGAAGCTCCAAGACCTAGGGATAAGCGGCGGTCTCCGGATCCGCCGCTCGGCGACCGGGGCCAGGGTCCTCGAACTGCCGCGGTCCCAAAAGGACAAGGCGGCGAAGCTTGCTGACGAGCTGCGCACAGTCCTCGACGGGGTTGCTACTGTTGCGCAGCCGGTCAGCAAGGCGGACCTTAGGGTGACGGGGCTCGATGACTCTGTCACCCCGGAACGACTGGTCGCAGCGATCGCTCGCGCGGGGTCTTGCTCCCCTGAGGCGGTCAGGTGCGGAGCGGTGCATCGCGGACCGGGCCTTATGGGGATGGCCCGCGTCACCTGCCCCCTTGCTGCGGCCAAAAGGCTTGCCAACTCCGGCCGCCTTCTCGTCGGGTGGAGTGCGGCCAAAGTCGCGCTCCAGGAGCAGCGCCCTATGCGCTGTTTCAGGTGTATGGGCCTCGGACACACGAGGGCCCTCTGCCCGGCGAATAGGAACCTTGGCAGCCTGTGCTACCGCTGCGGCTCCGACGGTCACAAATCGTCGGACTGCTCGGGGAAACTTCGGTGTGCGGTCTGCGCGGAGGCCGGTAAGCCCTCGGGGCACATGATGGGGGCGAGGGAGTGTAACCCCCCCATCACGAAGGGAAGAGTGATCATCGGCACCCGGATCACTTCAACATCGGAAGGAGGAAGCCGCCAGGCAAGCCAGGAAGCCAATACCAACTCAAAATGAGCGCACAGAGTATTGGCTTACTACAGGCGAACTTGAACCACTCCGCCGGAGCGCAGGACCTCTTGCTGCAGTCCATGGCGGAGTGGGAGATAGATCTGGCGGTGGCCTGCGAGCCCTACTTCGTCCCTCCCCTAGCTCATTGGGTGGGGGATGTGGACGGAACGGTGGCGGTCCTCTCGAGGAGCGGAACGGGCCCCCCCCTCTCACTCATAGAGAGGGGCTCGGGCTACGTTGTGGCGGGGTGGGGGGAGTACGCGGTCATCGGAACGTACTTCTCCCCCAACCGCAGCCTTGCTGAGTTCGAGACGTATCTCGGCTCGGTCAGAGCTGCGGTAGCCAGGCAGTCGCCGAAACCTACCTTGGTTCTCGGCGACCTAAACGCGAAGTCGCGTGCCTGGGGCAACCCTGCCACGAATCCGCGAGGGAGGGCCGTCCAAGTGTGGGCGCTACTCTCCAGCCTGTCCCTACTCAACAGGGGGCAGGTCCACACATGCGTGCGCCACAACGGGGGGTCCGTGGTCGACGTCTCGTTCGCCACCCCGGTGGTAGCACGCAAAGTGTTAAACTGGAGAGTAGAGGAAGAGGTGGAGACTCTGTCGGATCACCGCTATATCCGATTTGAGATCTCCACCTCTCGCAGGCCGGCGGAACCCCAGAGGGTGCCGACCACGCTGCCGAGGTGGTCTCTTGGCCAGTTAGACCGCGAACTGGTCAAGGAGGCTGCCATCGTGCAGCGGTGGGGTTCCGCGGGACGGGAGGAGGAGGGTGCCAGCGTCGAGGAGCTGGCGGGCCGCATGCGCAGTGCCCTCAAGGAGGTCTGCGATGCGGCAATGCCGAGGACCCGGCGAAGAGTTCCGCGCCGGCATGTATACTGGTGGTCGCCCGAAATAGCCGAACTTCGGGCGACGTGCAGCCGGGCGCGGAGGGCCTACGTCCGCTGTCGTAGGCGCGTCGGCCTCGACGCGGACCTTGAGGGACAGCTCTTGGCCACTTACCGCCAGCTGAAAAAAGATCTGCAGCTGGCGATAAGTCAGGCCAAGGAGAAGGCGAGGGAGGAGTTGCTGGCGGGTCTCAATCGAGACCCGTGGGGGCGGCCGTATCGTGGTGTTCGCGGAAAATTCCGCACCCAAGCCGCCCCCGTGACGGAAACGTTACCGCCGGAGCTCCTCCTGCGCCTGGTGGGGGAACTGTTTCCCCACCCAGGTGAGTTTGTCCCTCCGCCTATGGCCCCCCGCTCCGTGATAGAGGACGCAGTGGATCCGCCACTGATCACGGAGCGGGAAATGGAGATGGCCCTCGATCGCTTGAGGGCCAAGAAGACGGCGCCGGGTCCGGACGGGGTTCCAGGGCGAGTTCTGTGCGTCGCCCTGGAATACCTAGGTGCAAGGCTTCGGGGGCTGTTCGACGCATGTCTGAGCAGCGGGCAGTTTCCGAAGCCTTGGAAAGAAGGGAAGTTGGTGCTGTTGCCGAAGGAGGGTCGACCACCTGGCTCCTCCTCGGCATACAGGCCGATTGTGCTGCTGAGCGAGACGGGCAAGTTGTTTGAAAAGATTCTTGCGGCCCGTCTCGTTCAGCACCTCGATGAGGTTGGTCCGGGTCTGTCAGAGGCTCAATTCGGGTTCAGGGCGGGTCGTTCGACTGTCGACGCCCTGAACGCCCTGAAGACTCGGACCACGGAAGCGGTGGCCCAGGGGCAGGTGGTCCTGGCGGTTTCGCTGGACGTAGCGAACGCCTTCAACAGTCTCCCATTCGGCACGATCAGGGAGGCACTCCGATACCATGGGGTGCCGACCTATCTGCGGAGGCTGTTGGAGGCGTACCTCCAGGACCGAGAGGTCGTCTGGGCGGGGGGCGACGGCAAATTGGTCCGGCGTCGGGTAGGCTGCGGCGTTCCACAAGGGTCGGTTCTCGGCCCAATTCTGTGGAACGTCGGCTTTGATTGGCTCCTGAGAGCCCCCGTCCTTCCCGGTATGGGGGTGTTGTGTTACGCAGACGACACCCTCGTCACCGCGACGGGGCGGGACTTTCGGGAGGCGGCCCGCCTGGCCGAGGTCGGAACGACGCTGACCGTGGACCGCATGGAAATGCTGGGCTTGAGGGTCTCCATATCCAAAACGGAGGCCCTCCTTTTCCACGGTCCACGGAGGGGCCCCCCACGAGGGGCGAGTATCACCGTCCACGGGACGGTGATCGCTGTGCAGGCCCAGATGAAGTACCTGGGCCTGACCCTGGACGGACGATGGAGCTTCGGGCAGCATTTCGTGCAGCTCGGCCCGAGGCTCATCAACGCCGCCGCCGCCTTAGGCCGCCTCCTACCCAACGTGGGAGGACCGGACTCGCTATGCCGGCGCCTCTATGCCGGCGTGGTGAGGTCGATGGCACTGTACGGTGCCCCTATTTGGGTGGACGCACTCACCGCTTCCAACCGGGCCCTCCTGCGAAAACCGCAGAGGGTCATAGCGGTGAGGGCGATAAGGGGTTATCGTACGGTGTCGTGGACAGCGGCGACCCTCCTCGCGGGCGATCCGCCCTGGGAACTCCAGGCGGAGGTGCTCGCGGAGGTGTACCGCTTCCGAGCCGAGGCGAGGGAGCGCGGCGACCGTCCAGGGACGGCGGAGGTCGGGCGGATCAGGGCTCTAGCCCAGCAGGCCCTGATCACCCGATGGGAGGAGGACCTCGGGTCCCCCACGGCGGGCCTGGCGACAGTGGAGGCGGTACGTCCCCACTTGAGTCGCTGGGTCAACAGAAAGCGAGGCACGCTCTCTTACAGGCTGACGCAGGTGCTTACCGGACACGGTTGTTTCGGTAAGTACCTGCACGAGATTGCGCGGCGGGAGGTTTCCCCCTCCTGCCACGAGTGTGGTGCGCCAATCGACACGGCGCATCACACCCTGGGAGAGTGTGCCGCGTGGGGGCCCCAGAGGCATTCCCTGGCGGCGGTCTTAGGCGGAGACCTCTCCTTGCCGAGCATCATCAACGCGATGCTCGGTAGTGAGAGGTGCTGGTCGGAGATGGCCTCCTTCTGTGAAAGTGTTTTGTCGCAGAAGGAGGCCGCGGAGCGGGAGCGGGAGGAGAATGCCGCTGCAGACCCGCTCCGCCGTAGAAGACCGGGGGGAAGGAAGCGCCGTTTTGCGCACCTTCTCCCCCCGCCACAATAGGCGCCGCCGGGGCTAGGGGGGTTCCCAGTACCCTGGGACTCCTCCCTAGAGAATGGAGGCCCGCATAGGCGGGCCGAACGTCGGAGCGTCACGGTAGCATGCGCAAGCGATCCCGTGGCGCTCCACTTAAGACGAGAAGGGTACCGTGGTGGTTTTAGTCGGTAAGAGTCCGACATAACCCTCCTTCAGAGGGTACCCATGAGGGTTTCCCCACGTAAAAAAAAAAAAAAAAAAAAAAAAAAAAAAAAAAAAAAAAAAAAAAAAAAAAAAAAAAAGAGATCAAATTATGTAAGTTGAGTACCAACAACAGTGTTATCACAGGTTGATGCAACAATCGAAATATTCATTATTCTCATTTACATGCAATAGCTATGAAGATTGGTATTATTTAAATATTCTTATATAGTTGACTCCTTGTAAATTAATAACCTTAGTTGAATATTATTTTGGTTTATAAAATAACCATAACATAAATATAATCTTTATCATTTATTGATAAAAATTTCAATAATGAATTGATTAATACAATAAATGTATAACCTTCTATTGATATGAGTCAGTATTTTTTTATTTCTGATATTTTAATCATTACAACAATACAATTATTGACAACACCCTCTGCTTTACTGTGTTGTATTTTGTAGAGAATACAATGCTACAGCAATGAAATCTTGCTGATTGATTATCAAATACAAATTGTTTAATCACAGATATAAAAAGTTTATTTAGTTAACCAAAAGTTTTAGATAACCAAAGGTTATTACAGAATTTGAAATTGAGACTAATATTTCATTATTTTAAATAATAGTTTCTAGTACAAGTCAATAAATACTTTTGCTAATGTAAAAATGTCTTCCAAAACCTTTATAATTCCTTAATCATCTGGGGTTATGTTGGCTGTATAAGATAAAAAGAAAATCATAATAGACATACGTTTTTATAGAACTAAAAAGTAAGTACTTAATTTAGTATACTAAAATTGAAATAGATACCACCAATTATATTTTTTTGTATAACATTTAACATTACTTAATTTATACAAAAATAAATTCGGTTGACACTAGTAAGTTCAAAAATTTATCAATAGAGGAAAATCAGAAAAATATTATAAAATAATTTAATTACATAATATATGATATTTCGTCATATCGAAAGCATGTTAAAATATATACATACAACAATAATGAAAATTTATAAAATAACTTTTTAATTTCAAAATAAACAAATTTTATTTTATAAAATATAATAATAGAATTACTAAAGATCTTCTTTATTACAAAAATTGGTATTTTTACTTTGTCACATACTATTTTGGAAATACTTTAAAACAGATTTTACACAACCCTGCAATTTAATTTTGTTAATTTGTCATAAAAGAGCTTAACAATTATTACAATGAAATATTTATTTGTTATAAAAATAAATTGACTATGGTTTGATTTACTTAGTGTACTTATTGTTTATACGTACATATTTATATAATAACTATTTACTATATATATATATTGCATATTTGAGAGTGATTTGAGTAAAAACATATGCCAATAATAATAAGGAAATGAGGTAATTCTAGCAATTTTTTTATCAGAATGTGCTATTTATGTATTATTTTTATTACTACTCATAATTAATAATAATGTAAAAACAATACTCACCTCTTCCAAAGCGTTTATTGTTTGTCGGCATTGTGGCATACGCGAAACAAATGTCGATGTAGTTGGTGAACTGTAATCCTCTCGAGTTTCGTCAATAAATTCACCAATACCTATAAGACCCGGCATGATGACCACAATACATAAACTGCACTTAAACTGAGTCTTGTATCACATTCGTTTGATACAATATTCACGATCTATTGACTATATTAATCGAAGAGAAACACGCAGTAATCCGAACGCATATTGTTAAGCACAAATCACTTCTGCGCAAATAAAAACAATTTGCGTTGATTTTAGCAAACGAACACATCCATCTCTGTGATCATGAATGAACAAACTAAATTGAAATTGAATTGAATGTATGGTTTTAGATTTATAGAATGAATGATAAAATAAAATTGACAGAAATAGTACCTCTACCCTCCATAGACAGAAAGAACGAATATTGGCACAGACAAAGCAAATCCTAATACCCAATCTTTGCATAGCCATTCATTGATTAATATTAATTATCAATAAAATATTCTATTGAATTAACAATGTGACAAAAAATAAAAAAAATATAATGATATATCCTAAAATCCCAACTAAAAAAATACATCAAATTTTTTAGTTCATACAAATAAAATATTAGGAAAGATATTATAAAAATAAAAAAAAAACTGAAGATGAGAAATTTTACAAAAAAATATGTTGAAAAAATTTTTTTTATTGGTATTTGCTTTCATTGCTTTTGATAAAATGACAAAAATCTTTAAACTTTTTAATTTGACTAGCAACAATTGGAGACTGAAATCATTCGGTAAACCATAGAGTATAGAGTTATAGACCAAAATTTAAACAATTGATAATGACGGAGCTGTCACGAGGTACGATATTCATTCCTATTTTATGTATTCAGTTTCAGTAATTATTTTAAAATAATAAGATATTTATTCCCAGGAAACTTAATCATTTCAACAATCAGACAAATAATATTTAAATATCTGATTATTGTTTTAATTTTATTAAAATGTAGGTCGCAGGAATGCAACCGTGTCTTTCTTTTTGTTAGGAAATATATGAGAAAATAAAGTTATTTTATTTATTTTAAAAATATATTTATTTTTTAGAAATCAGTGAGGTTTGGTCAAGATTGTTTGACCATCGCCCGTTTCTCAATGGTGAAATAAAGTTTATGTTAAAAGAATTTGAGGTACATAATTTTATTTAAAAAAAAAACAATTACATAATTTCTGGAGTAATATTTTTTATCGTTCTAAAAATCAGTAGTTGTAATTATATATTTTTAATAATCATGTATGTATTAATATTTTAAAACAGGAAAATATCTTACAATTTGTTTTTAAGGAAAAACGAGGGGACAGAGAAGTTGAAAACTTATTTGTCATACTTGAAAATCTAACAGATATAAAAGACACACAAGCTGAAAAAATCATCAAGAGCTCAAGTGCAGCACTACCTGTACTAGGAGAAAAATTAGCACAAGCATTAAAGCTTTCTGAGGATATTGAAAAAGATTACCTTGAATTGCAAAAGGTAATATATGTACAATTTATACCTAAGTATGCTCATAGATATCATTTGAATTAAATTTTACATGTTATTACTAATAAATATTAACCCCTAGATTACCAAGAAGAAGCTGTTAGAGAATCGTGAGAAAAGACAGAAGGAATGGGATCAGTTTATTGATGACATGAACTTTAAATGTCAAAGAATTGACAACACATTTGAAGAAAAAGAAGAAGAATTAAGAGACTTGTATGCAGACTTGAATCATAAGCTCAATATAACAAATAAATAGACAATGGATCTAAAAGGGTCACTAGTTGATACTTATGTTAAGATTTACCCAACAGAGACACTAATTAAGTTCTTGAAAACAATAGCACCCACCAATGAGCTACCTCATAATATAAGTGAAATTGTAACTGGAAATAATACTCTATTCAAAACTTACAGTAATGATAAAATAAAACCTATTCATCTATCCAGTTCTGACATAGACAATATAAAAAAGATTAGAGAAACTTATCGGGATATTGTTCCTGAAGAAACGGTTTTAAGTGAACCAGTTACTGAAACCAATACGAATCTTAAGGAAAATAAGGATGAAAAAGATGAAAAAATTAAATCAGAAAAAGATAAACCTAGTGCAGGCACTGATAAAACAAACACTGTTGTATTCTTAGTAACAGCTGATATTGATTGGTTATATAATCATTTAAAAAGTAGAAGAAATAATGGAGAAGATGTTCCTTACCTTCACACACTTTTAGAAGGAGCTCGTATTGATGCGCCAGAAAACAAAACAATTAAGAGAAATCCAGTCCTAGAAGCGAGATGTGTAAAATTAAGAGCTCAGCAAGAAGCTCGTGAATATAGAAAAATGACAAAAGGTGTTGACAATGTTAGAATGAGATTTCCTGAAGATAACATTTCATACCAATGTAAGTTTTTTTTTTATCAACCATTTTCCGATACCATAGTTAAAACTAAATAATATATTCAAATATTTTTTTTACCATTGTTCATTTGTAATATTACAATGCACTAATGTCAAGACATTGTCATGTGTAAGATCCAATAACAAAAGCATTCTGGCTATGAACAGTTTGTTTGATTCAAATGATGTACAACAGAATCAGTATCACTATCCTATTTAAAGTTGATAGTATATAAATTGTATTATAGTTTTGTAAAGTTTTACAAAAACCTTTCACCACCACAATCAACCCCCATGACTTTTCTAACTTGGTTTCACTGTAATTAAGATATATTACTGATATAACACACTATTATTTAATGATAAATTAAAATTTATTGCTTATTACATTATATGCATTGTCATAACAGTATGCCTTTTTTACAATAAAGTATTATTGTCACTAATATGTGCAATGAGGCATTAGTGATGTTAATTAATAAAGGTCAAATTCTATGAAGACATCATTTATCTATTACATTGCTTATACATATGTCTAATCTTGACTTTTATTTGCAGTGAAACAACTAAATCGACAACTCATAGCAATTGGACAGTTCATTATTTCAATATTTGCTGGTTTCCTTTTTGGATTCAGAGGTGTTGAATGGATGGTGGGCAATTTAGACTTTGGATTCAGACTATTATTAGGTGTCATGTGTGCTTTAGTTATTGCTCTTGCGGAAATATACTTCCTAGCAAAGAAATTAAATGAAGAACTTAACATTCCTGAAACAACTCAACTGGGAGGCCCCCTGAAATTTGCTGATCAACAGAATTACTATTCTGAAAACACAAAATCAGCACTTGAAAAACAACATCAAGATTAATTTTTATAAACAATAATATTATATTGTATTACTTATTGATTATATAATTAATATAACCCACAATAGTGTAAGTTACAATATCTTTAAGTTTTGTTAAATTATAAGTCAAGGTATATAAATTAATACAATAATAAATCAAAAATCTTTTTAATATGATACAATCGAACATTGATTATGTCATTCTTCTGATGAACTTCTTTAGTTGGTTGTCTTCATTGCTTTACTCTGCTAAGTTATTTAATTTATGACATAAACAAATTTGCACCAACTTTAATTGCATATCAAACTTCTATATCTTGCAATTTCTTGTCAGTGTCAAATAAATAAAGTTACAATTTATACAAATAATTTAACCTCTGACTTTCAGTACAAGAATAATAGCACAAAAAATATCTCTGTTAATACAACTACATAAACAATATATTTTTTTTATTTAAGAAAGAAGCCACTCTAGAAGCCGAAAACTATAGGCTTTTTGGAGATTTTTTTTCAGAAATGTTACATAATAAATCAGGATAAGAAAAACAGTTTGTTTAAATATAAATCATTGACTGCTTAAATTTTTCTAAGAAATTTATTTCGAAATGGTGGCTGTGAAGTGATCTCGCGATGACGTCTCCAGTCTTCAGGGTCCACGACTGGACTATCTCCTGTAATTTATTAATCATAATGAGCCAATTTTTTTTAAGATTATATATAATAACTGCATTAGAAGTATGTAGGCTTTTTCCGATATATTGATATATTGAACACACAAACTCCGTAGCTACATCCAAAACTGTTTTACCTCTCGAATTGGATTTCGGGGTCAATACCCACATAGTCGAATTGAAGCGTTCGTTATTGTTTTGTGTGTAACCGCCGATGCATCTTGTTAGAAGATTTTCACTGGTCAGTTCTTCATAGACGGGTTTGATAGGTTCAATTGCGATTGATCTTCCGATTGCTTCAGTTTGTTTTCCGATGTACTGGCATTCAAGTCGTCTAGTACTTTTAACTCATGGCGATTCAATGGTCTTCTTCGAGAGATGACAATTTTGTTCCTTTTTTCTCACTGTATACCACTTTGCCACTCATTGTAAAAAAAATCAATAATTATACAGGGAAAAAGAAATGAAAGTTCATAGAAGTATCAAGAAATACAAGGCTTAGTCGACTACTGCCTAACTGAAGCAGAGCAGACTTCTAACGTCTAATTTCAGCTGTTAATATAATATTATATATACATATTATATGGTTATTTTTAATGTCCCAGCAACCTCGCAGGACTAGATAACTAACATCATAAGCAACAACTTTCATGAAAAGAAAATGATTTTAAATGTTTTTGTCGTACTGTCGTGACATTTGTAGGTCTATATTTCATTCTTACACGAAAGGATGACGCGACGCGTCGATCTTTGCGATGCGCGTAGATTTATAAACGGTGTTAGCTATCTAGTCCTGCGAGGTAGCTGGGTCATTACAAATAACCCTGTGGGTATATATATATAAATATAAATATAATATCAATTTTAGCTCCGTGAAAAGTTTGATACCGCAATTGAATTAATATAATTTCGAACAAAGGCCGGCTTGCTGAGGAGTGAGGACGCTTGAGTATTCTTGAGTACTCATATTCAAATTAATCTTAGGCAACACGCCCACGAGTGACTTTTGTCACGGTGACAATAAGTTTTTGTCAAGTTAAAAAATAAATCTAATATTTATTTTATTTTTGTTTGTAGATACTCTACCGCAAAACAGCAGTACTTGGTATTGTTGTGTTCCAGTTTGAAGGGTGAGTGAGCCAGTGTAATTACAGGCACAAGGGACATAACATCTTAGTTTCCAAGGTTGGTGGCGCATTGGCGATGATAGCGATGGTTTACATGGTTTCATTTCTTACAATGCCATTGTCTATGGCATTGTAAGTTTAGTAGCAAAGTTGGTGACTACTTACCATCAGGTGGTCCATATGCTCGTTCGCCTACCTATACAATAAAAAAAAATGTGTTTGTATTTACCTTTTTTTAGATTGACCCATATCACCCTACTGATTCGTCGCCACGTGAGCGCATCTCCATACAAATCCATGGACGTAATGAAAGTGATGAAACTATCAATGTGACAAAACTCACTCGTGAGTGCGTTGCCTTACTTATTAAATTGGATATCTATAGTCTGTGGTGGAATGACTGCCTATTTCATTTCTGAACTATGGAGGGGACAGCCCAGTTCTGCTGACAAATTGACAATGACAAACAAATCTGACATTGCATCATAATATTTTGTTTTTCTCCAATGTTCGACAAGTGATGATTCATTTCATTTTCTCACCCATATATAAACGGTGTTTAGTGGAACGCTACGCAATAACAATATTTACATCGACGCACTAGGAGTGTTCTGTTGAACCAAGAGCAGTATTTTTTTCGATCAAGTTAAACTAGCAAGCAAAGCTTCTCAGGTAATATTTAATACTTTATATAATTATTAAAAATTGTAACTATGTAAAAAACTGTTTTATTAGGAAACTATATGTAAAACAATACATATCTAATATAATGTAAATTGAAATAAATTATTTTTGCGCAGAATACAAGCACACGGTTTTGTGTACTTTTAGAAAACAAAATGGCCACCATGAGATATAATTGTCTATAAACTTTGAGCTAAATGTTAATAAGTAAAATCGTTTACAGTAATGGAGGACCAAGTCCCATTTAAAGTGTATACATTTTGGAATGAAAATGATAAGCCAGAGGTAAGAAGATTTGGGATAGAAAAGAGCGTTGTGACCAGTTATCACTACTTGAATGCTAAACTTCAAGATGTCTTCCCTGGACTGAAAAATAAGCATTACATGGTGTCATGGAAAGGTGATGATTTCTTTAAATGAAAATAATTGTAAAACATTTTTAAATTTCAATTGCAATTATATGTTATGTGTAATCATAATTTTTTTTAGATGAAGATGGAGATGATGTAGCTATATCGTCTGATGATGAAATCATGATTGCCTTGTCAGCCATGGAGGATCTGGATCTTGTTAAGTTGTATATTAGTTGCAAAGACAAGGTGACAAACGACAATGATGAGTGTGACATTGTCGTTACTGCTGTTGCTGACAATAATGCTGGTAATTTCTAAATAAAATCATTTATAAACTTTCTCAAAATTAAATTTCGTCATTTGTGTAACCAAGAATTAAGTCATTATAAATATACCAGATAAATTATATATACCTACTAATATAAAATAATAAAAGATTTTTTTTCAGATTTCAGTACTATGCCACATTATGGTGTAATTTGTGATGGGTGTGAGTCTTCAGTAATTGGTTTCCGCTACAAGTGCACTTCATGTGATGATTTTGATCTGTGCTCCAAATGTGAAGGAGCTGGCTTGCATCCAGAACATTGTATGATGCGAGTTCCCATGCCCAACATGCCTGTATGTATATTCATGTCAATATATATTCATTAGTCAACCTGATGTTTATCATATCATACTTATAATTATTATCCAAAATTACTGAGAAAACTGGTTCTTAAAATGAAATAATTTTTTTTTTAAAGTTTTACTTTAGACTGTTCTTGTGGGTATTGATTGTACTGTATTGTTCATTATTTTATAAATAGTTCTGCTTGTTTATAGCGCACTGTCATCAGGACCGCAATAAAAAGGTCCCGTAATTTCTTGAAAAATGTCACTTTTCATCTCGAAGAGGAAAATATCAAGAAGCAGTGCCGTGAAAAGAGCAATGAAAAGAAACGCCGTGGCGAGCATGGGCATGGTCACCATGGACATGGTCATCGCCACAGTGGTGATCGTGAGCAACATCACCATCGTCGTCCACGTACCAGCTGGCTAGAGACCTTTGCAAGTTATATGAATGAATTTGCAAACCTTGCTGGAGATGTGAACATTGATATAGAGAAAAAGCCACCACAAGATAAAACCAAAGAAAATACTTCACAAGCTTCTAAAGAGGAGGCTTCAACTTCAACAGAGAGGGAGCAAGCTCAATGCCCATTTTCAGTGCAAAATTTGGATGTTGAGAACATTCAGAAGCTTTTGAATTTGTATTTAAGTGGTTTAAACCCATCTAAACCGTCTACTTCAAACAATGACGAAAATCCTCAAAATCAGTCACAGGAAACTTCTGTCAATAATAATGATGCAGAGATGGGTCAAGGTGATCGTAAATCACCAGAAGTTGATAAGGAAAGTGTAAGGTCTGATGTATCTTCGACTACTACCATTGATTCTAAAAGGGAGGAAACTCCAGAAACAGAAAAAGAAGACAAGGTTGATGACTGGACTGTCATTAATAATGAAAAAGGTAATTTTTTGTCTCCATTAAAAATAAATTTTCATTCTTTTCTTTTATTCTACAAGACAATTTTATAGATATTTATTATAACATTGAATCATAATATTGGTCTTCAATATGATTGAGATGGAACTCAAATAAATTATTGACAATATTGTTTAGATCTTATGGATACATATGTCAAGAGCGGCACTTCTCAGCCACCAATTGGTTTCAACCTTCCAGAAGAATTTCAAGAACGTGTGAAAATATCTGACGGACAAAACCTATATCCTCCACTCAATTTAGCGACTGCTGGTAAATATTATATTTATTTCTAAATAATCATCCCAGTAATAACATTCATTTTCATCATTACTTTATCCATAATAATGTCTTGTTTCTAAATTCAACTAATAAATTGTTTGCTTATTGGTATATCTGATATTGTCTGTAAATCCACAATTATATGCCAAACTTATAGAACAGGATCATTTCCGGTACTTAGATAGATAGTCAGTTACTGATGCACTATTAAATGTTAAATAAAGAAACAGGACATCAATGTACTATATGATGTACAGATGTTTGTGTTGTTGTACATTTAACTTCCACTCTTTTGTAAGGCTTTACATTATTATTACATAATAATAATTGTTTTAGAAGTTAATTGATTATTTTTATACCTGTATAAAATTCATGTAACAAAATTCGTGTCCGACCCGTGAAGTGGTTGTTAGGTATCGTGAGTTGGTTTTATTTATGTAATAATTTTTAAAATTTTAAGCAAAAATTTTCTCCAAATAAAACTTAATTTAACTAAATTACCACAATTACAATGCAAAACTGGCGCGGGCGTCAGCGCTCAATAGCTCTTGCCTATTGGGTAGCTCGGACACGAGGTCATGATCTTAGTTTTCTATGAAATTTTCGTCATTTACAATTGAAAATGTCAATAAACATTTTTTATGGGTAATATTTTTGCATAATATTTAAAATTTTTTACATAAATAGAACCGACTCACAATACCTAATAACAACTTCACGGGTCTGACACGAATTTTGTTACACTCTGTATATAAATACATATATGTATCTTTAATTTGTTATTTATAGAGGTCATTTAAATATCATTGTTTCTGTGATCATTTCATTTCCCATTATCATTAATCAAATGTTTAACATATAGCCTTGAATCCTAAAGAACAACCAGCTCCAGCTGACCCTCCTCAGTCAGTTTCGAGTCAGGCCCCAAGTTCAGCTGACAAACAGCCGCCATCCGCTCCAGTTGCAGACAAGAAAGAAACTCAACCTAAAGAGCAACCGCGGCAACGTCACCCATGTAATATACATATAATTTTACAATATTAAGATATGACATAATTATAATAACAAGATTTTTTTTCTTTACTATCATATCAAACACTTAATAGAACTTTAAATTTAAAAATATTTATTTGTTTTATGCAAATTTAAATAAATTTTAACAAAACAATGATTCATAAGCTTATCAATAAGTATGCTTCATGTTTATAAGTTTATTAGTCACAGTGATATGTTATTGTTCTAATCAATTTTAAAGTATTTAGGTACACATTGTTTACAATAGAAAACTATTAAAACATTTCTAGAATATTATTTATTGTTATACAATTATGATTGTGTAATATTTTTAATAATAAATGTACATTATCAATTCATAATTAATTATCATTTTCAGTGGCTCATATTGATGCAGCTATTGAGCAGATGATGGCAATGGGTTTCACTAATGATGGTGGATGGCTGACTCAACTCCTAGAGAGCAAGGATGGCAATATTGCTGCTGTGCTTGATCTACTTACTCCGGTTAATACTAGAAAGTAAACATACATAGAATTTCACATCAAAAAGTTATACATAAAAATATGACTACTTGATGTTAGTTCTTGCCATTTGATTATGTTATCTTTACTAGTATATAGGCTTTAAGAAAAAAAAGGTATACTTGGTATTTGTGGTGTAGGGATCACTATAGATGATTCGTTGAAGACATCACTTTTTTATTTTTAATGTTTTCCATCTTTATTTCTTAATTTGCTTATACTACTTGTGCTAATAGCTCTAGAGTTGTTGGAAGATTATTGATTTCAATCTTTTTTTAATACATTAATTAGTACATACTGTACAATCAGTTTACTGAAAGTGTTTGTTAAAAACACTACAGATTATATTACTTAGGATTCTCACAAAGACTCCTTTGTATTTATTGTAATGAATTCTGTTTTAGTTTGTAAAATCATTCCATTGTCTTTGCTTTTTAGAAGTAGTTTTAGTTACACTATACAATTTGCTATATTTCAATAGTTGTGGTGATGTTTTCATACCTTGATTATTATTCTTTATTGGAAAAAAAATAGTAGCCAGTATATAGGGCAAAATTAGAATTTGGATGCTAGGTAACTATGTCTTTCTATTGTGATACTTTAATTGTGATATAAGCAACATTGGCATTGTATTAAATTAGCCATAATATGTAATCTCTTTAATAAAGGTGTAATGGTTCAATTATTGGTTTTATTTAGTTAAACTCATTTATTCATAGATTTTATTTCAGGAATCCATAAGAATTTTTCTTGCGACTTCCACTTTCTTGCCTTTCGCGCAAAAGGGCACTGCCCAAAGCTTCATCTAAGCATTTAGCTGCAACCCTAAAACAAATGAAAAATATTCATAAATTATGTATAACTTATAATCATAATATAATTTATTTTAAGATATTTAAAATAAATAAACAATTATGACATTTCTTGTAAAAATATATTAATGGGTAACACAGCTCTACAAAAAAAAACTTTTTTTTGTTGCCCTGGATATAATCACAAATTTTTACGTTTTCAAGTGCCTAGATTACGAATATATTCATGAAAGTTCTCAATGTGCTCGTATTTTCATGATTTTTGTATATCTTATATTTTGAACAATTATCGGTTTCTTCAAAATACAATTTAATTTTCCAGTCATGATTAGGCTTCTGCGCAACTTTTTCGCGCATACAAACATCACGTGATCCCCACTATCGGACCCTTGCTCCACAGGACAGCTGAGATCTCAGTTATTTGCCAATATTGAAATATGTATGTACACGTGAATAATAAGTTGTCATGGATCAATATTTTGTTTCAATAAAAAATAAAGATTTAAAATAAAATCTGAGCAAATCTAACAAAATCATTTATAGTTTCATGAATTGTGAGCATAAATGGACCCAAAATCATTTTCATATCTAGGGCAACAAAACCACAGTAGACCAGTGTAATCTATTTATTGAATAGTATATACAGGTATCTCACCAAAAATATGTAATTAATTGTAATAGTTACAAATGGTCAATTTATACGAAATACACAAGAATTTTTAAAAAATATTGTTTTTACAACTAAATAGTGCTTAGAACCTACTTCAAAGAAAAATCAAGAAAAATCTGATATAATAATATGTACTATAGGCATGTATTAAAGATATGTGTTATACTTATATAGACTTATTTACTTACATTCCCTGGGTAACAGCTGTTTTAAAAGTCTCAGAGGTAACACTTCCTGGACCATTCATTCCAATTGTGCTGCATTTACACTCAAGATTAGGTAAATCCGAATCTTTGCTATAGTACTTTGGGTTTCCAGTAATGCCGATTATCAAAGACGTAACACTACAGCTTTCTTCTTCAGCTGATGGGTCTACCACACATTTATTACCAATTTTACAAAGAGTCACCTAGAAGGCAAGAAGATATAACTGATAAGATTTTTAATAATTAAGTGTAAAATTGATATATCGGTATATAAATATTTACCGTTTCAATTTAATTGTAAAAATTAGATAAATGTGAAATAAGATAATTGAGTCATGTCTTATTCAAAAATATTCTTGGTAATTAGTAATAGCCCGGTCAATTTAGACAATTGAAATAACAAAAATTCCGACACCCAAATTTTTGTAGACCTTGGGCCATCTACAACTTTGGACTGAGGTACTTTTTCGATAAAACTTACCGTTTTCGAGAAAAATCTAAAAACCTAAAATTTTGACCTTTGACCTGAATAACTTTTTTAGCACACATGGAATAGATGGGGACTTTTGGCACTTTATTCGTAATGGTAAGCCTAAGGTCTCTACAAAAATTTGGCTGTCGGAAGTATTGTTATTTCAATTGTCTAAATTAACCGGACTATTATGTGTCAAATCGATGATACACATGTACCTATATAATTATCTTACCAAAAGTGGTGCATTGCCGACTTCTAACAATTTAGAATCATATGGGTCATCTGAGAGCTGAAAGTCAACACTGCCTCCATCCATGAGTGCTGCTTTTACAAATGGCAATCTTGTGTTGAACAATGCAGCTTTAACAGCAAGGGAAACCGCATCACATAAATTGCCTCCACATTCTAAAATCTTAAGACAATATGATAGTGTAAAATTTAATCATGTTATAATTGTATGACAAAAATAAATTAAAATTAAATACCAAGATATCAACATAAAGTTTCCAGCACTGTTTCCCTTCTAAAATACACAATTGTTTCAAGTCAAATGCTTGAGATGAGTGGTAAGCACGTTGCATCAAGTTTGATATCATATTGGCAAGCTGTTCTCCACCGCGACCTTCAAATTCTGGAGTTGCATTTGCTGAACTGAAAGCAAGTGTTTATTTATTATTAGATCACTAGTGGACCCACTCAACAGACAATTTTTCACTTATGAAAAATAAATTAATACGAAAATAAAAGTCATATCACCTTTTCACAAATTTCCTAACTTTACAGGCTAACTATGCTTCTATTCTATTCATTCTATTATGATAATCTAAAACCAGACAATTATACAAACCGGTTCATCTGTTTGCTTACTAATATCTTTGTTTTTATTTACTTGGTTTTGCAGTGTGTTTGCAATATGAAGGTGAACTTAGGAGAAGTAGAAGTGTATGTTTTTATTTTATTAATATAACGTATCTCCTATTTGCACTTCTCCCTATAAACTTTAAACACAATAAATCTCACAATCCTCCATGTACAAAGTTATCTCTTCACATATTAATATATAGATTTTTATAGTATGTATACTAAAACTTGTAACTACAATTTTATTTTAAAGACACTTTCTGTTACCCTATGTGGAGTAAAATGATTATTATAATTTTATCATATTGAAACTCACCAATCAACAAAAAATTCAATTTTCCCCGACCCTGGATTGTCAGGTTTAGGTTCATCTATCTCTGTCTTCACACCTACGAGGATGTCTGTGTTAGCAAGGCGGAGTCTCGCTGATCCACTAGCATGGCTAACCACATCAGTTTCAAGTTCCATATGTCTATAATCAATATTGGATCTGCCATCTGAACGGTAGTCATCCTTAAATTATTAATACGCTAATTTATTCACAGTTTCTTTTGGAGACGATTTCATTTAAATAGTTTTTAAGTATGTATTTACCTGAACGCCATGTAATATATACATTTTTTCTGTCGGACTCAGCAGAAGTCCTGCCATTTTTTAATAAGCCTGAGCTTTTAGAGTATTTAATAACAACGTAAAGCACGTGCACGGTATGTTTGCTTACACTATCACAGCAAACTGTCACTGTCAAAAGTCAATTGTTTTTATTTTTATAATTTTTTGTTTCTGTTTAGAAATCTTAGATGTCATATTACTCTACCGTATATAACAATTAAATGAATTTTGTTTTATTTCGTAATGTTACATCATCTTTTTTTAAATATATATTGGCGCGTCTGAGGGATAAGACCGACTCGTATGCTGTGATGGCATGACGGCATAACTCCTATGCAGTGACGGCATGATGGCACAGCATATGAGTTTAAGAGTACAACATTTTAAGAATTTTGCTCAAACAACTAAATAAACTGAATTCTGGTAACGTATTTGCTTGCGTCTGGATACTTATTTAATAAAAATTGCTTATATTGTTGATATCGGGGGAGAACATGACTTAATAACTCGTTTAGCTTGGGGGAAACAGAAGGAGGCCAGATCTATAGAATTTCTTGACCATGGACGTCCTGCAGCAGGTAAAAATCATGATGCAGAATCGCAGACTGTACTCTCGTATATGATGGTCTCTCTCTCTCTGGTCGCTCCCTCATGGTTGAGGATCGTGGTCATTGATGGAAGTGGATGGTATACACCTTGTTTGGATTATCGTCTTTCACCAGTGCTTGTTCATCGCGTCTCCGGCGCCTGAGCAAAATTTAATTGAAGATGGGCCTCTCACTTGATGATGTACTGTGTAGTAATAAATCCAAGATATTTTAGCCTATTTACTTCATAGCTTAAATAGCTTAAAAAATTTAGTACACACAGATTAAGAATTATAATAATAAAAATAAAGTTTATTGTATTTACGATAGATCTTACAGAGTAGGATGTAAAACTATATTTATTCTATATTTATACGTATTTAAGCTTAATATTTATACATAATATGCAAATAAAAATCTTTTAGCTTTAAGGTTACCGATAACGGCCATGACTTCTGCTTTCTCGACACTCTTATTATGTGATTGTGTGAATCAGAAACATATATAATATATTATATATATTACTGATTGTCTGTTTGTCGTACTGAAGTTGTACAATTAGGTTATATCTATCTTGTAGCTTTAAATGGACATTAGAGAACGTGAGAGAAAAACAACATTCCTTATTTTTGTTAAAATATTGTCAACCAAATCACTTTTTAGGGTAATTCCCTTACCCTAAAAAGTTATCGTACTTATATATATGTTATATATATGTATAGTCCATTTGAAAATAAAAATGTTTGCCTTGAAATTTAAATATGGATTAGTCAGTCCCCGATTCGGTCCTGGTGGTTATTGGAGGGGTACTCGCAACATCCTCTTTTAAATTGCGAGTTATCGTAATTGTTTCATTGTAACAGATTGAACTTGTATCTCTACTTCACGTGCGTACTTGTATATCTACTAACGTGCCATTTGCGCGTAGGAAACCTAATGTTAGAACCTATGATACCTTAACATTTAAAAAAATGAGTGGATCCGAAAATGTCTCAAGCGCGATGTATCAGATGCAAAGGTTTTCTTGGGTTGATTATGTTGTATTCGTGTTCATGTTAGCGATAAGTGCATTCGTTGGCGTTTATTGGGGATTCTTTAAAAAACAAACGACACAGAATGATTACCTACTTGGAGGTAGGAACATGAAGGTTGTTCCAGTTTCCATGTCGTTGGTAGCAAGGTAAGTTGATAAGTTTTCCTATATTCTTAAAAAAAATACAGTCAGTGTCAATAGACACCCTTTGAAACGTTGGCTCGATGTCATGAATGAATGGCTACCTGAGAGAGAACGATCTCACTAGGAAGGATGCTGTAGATCGGGCAAAATGAAGAATAGATGTAGGAAAGCGGACCCTGGCGATAATAGGTCGGGAAAATGCAAAGCAGAAGAAGAAGAGCCTTTGACTGACCCTCATTAAATACACAAATATATGTATATTTTCAAGTGTTCATTATGTCGCCGCTAGTTGGCGCTGCACTATTGCTAGACTTTATATGTTTGTACTAATTGATTAATCAAGTAATTGTATTTCAGTTTCGTCTCAGGTATTACGTTGCTTGGATCACCAACGGAAGTGTATATGTATGGGACGCAATATGCCTACATCATGGGTGGAATATTACTCATGTCACTCATTATGACCCAGGTTTATTTACCAGTATTTCATGACCTCAAAATCACGTCTAATTATGAGGTAAAAAAACAATATTGAATTCTTATCAATCATTATTTAATTTTAATTTATACTTATCCAATTTTACGTTGACAGTTGTTGTCTTGTTGTTATTTCAATTAATATTTAGAACATTTACAAGCATTATTTATCTGTATATAATAATTGATTGAAACTTTAGATACATAACTATAATATGACATTAATATATTTTTTAATAAATTAATAGTTTAAAAAAACTAGAAAACACGCTTCGTGGCCTTTCTCACGATATTCCATCATGGAATGCCAGTGCCTATCTTCCGGTTTCATCATCAGACCTTCAAACCTAATCGTGGTCAAAGTTCATTACAAGAATTTTCTAAGAAATCCAAAAACAGCTATGATACGATGTTCCATCATGAAGTTCCAGTTCATATCTTCCGGCTCCATCATCAGATCAGTTCGACAGTACCATATTATTGTATTGTCATCAGAACTACATACAGCTGCCAATTTTCATTATGCTACGATCCTTGAAAGATGGTTAAATTAATTACCTTAGATTCCATTACATAGTTAGTTACAAGCATGTCGACCTAATAAAAGCGTGTTAAAATATAAAGTATTTCATAAATTTGGTCCTATATTTACCTACAGTTTTGAGATACAATGCTATATATTTACAAAAAGGGAGTTATATCGTTTTTTTCACCTGGGGCTGCTTTATTGTCTGAGAATGATAGCTTAATTCTAAAATACGTAAACTACTAAATATATAACATGAAAGGAATTTTGGGAGTGTAGAAAACAAGCTGTACTCAGAAATTTGCTAAAGGTTTTATTTGCGTCCATTCATTTATTATGACTATATGTGAGTAGGACAAAAAATGCCAAAAGTTTTTAAGTGTTAATACTGATTTGTAGCATTTTTCTGTTATATGTACATGTAGAGAATGCGGATTAGATTACTTAAATTTAATTACCTATCTATCCATATATCTTAAGGGTGAAATATGAATTTTAATTATCTTATTTTCTTTGTTAAATAGCCTTCTGGAACCCGATCGCACATACAGAATAGGAATGGATTGTTTATCATTACAAGTGACTTTGATTATGTGTAATAATATAAAGCTTATCAACTTACTTTTTTACAGTACTTATCGATGAGGTTTGACAATAGAGTTCGATTGTTTGGCTCAATCCTGTTCACCTTTACATTGGTGAGATCAATATTTCAATTTCTGTTATTAATTATAAATATATTTTATAAGTGTTAATAATAAGTCTTAACACGTATAAAAATATTTTTAATAGCACTGTCATTGTTACATGATTTTTCCGGGTGAATTAAGAATGGCAACAATTTGATAAATGTATCCACTGCCAGGTTAAGGCCACCTTTTTAAAGAAAAAAATTGAGTATTTCACCATGCTGATTCAATTTCGGTTGGTGGATATACATTCAGGTTTCCTCACGATATTTACCTCCATAATTAGCTATATTATAATTATAAGTTACAAAATAAGCAAACGATAATTTAGTAGCACTCATCCATATTTGAAATCGTAATCGTCACTTGACTGTCACGTGTCTTTCCATAGGACGATTTTGTCTTTTACCGATTGAATATATTTTTTTTATTGCATAGGAAGGCGTACGAGCATATGGGCCACCTGATGGTAAGTGGTCACCAACGCCCATAGATATTGGCATTGGATGTTACATCGCTTACATCGCCAATGCGCCACCAAACTTGGGAACTCAGATGTTATGTCCCTCGTGCCTGTAATTGTTAGCCAACAATAGCGAGTACTGCTGTTATGCGGTAGAATATTTGATGAGTGGGTGGTACCTACCCAGACGAGCTTGCACAAAGCCCTACCATCAAGTAAATTAAATTAAATTGAAATTGAAAAGAAAGAAAGCATTTCCACTAACGCTTATATCATTAAAACATTGTGCCTGTTTATTACGATATCATGACGCTTTCTAATATTTTTCAGATAGGTTGGCTTCCGATTGTCATTTACGTTCCGGCATTGGCTTTCAATCAAGGTGATCATAGTTATATGAACAAATAAAAATTAATGATGATTTGCAAGCTATGACGTTCCAATTTAAAAAACAATTGTTTCAGTTACGGGTGTCGACATCCACGTGATCACGCCAATAGTTTGCTTAGTTTGCATTTTTTACACAAGTGCTGTAAGTATCTTGGCACCTGAACTTGCTTTTTATTTCTGTATAGCGATCACAATATATATATTTATATCGTTTTAGGGTGGACTGCAAGCTGTTGTATGGACAGATGTTATTCAAATTACAACTATGGTGGGAGCTATGGCTTTAGTAGCTATTAAAGGAACGATAGATGTTGGTGGTATAGGAACAGTATGGCAGAGAAATATGGAAAGTGGACGGATTGAAGCGCCTAAGTACGTTTTTTTTAATGATAAATGAGTAGAATTTATTTTGTATCAATGAAAACAGTGTTCGTATTGTTCAAATTGACGTCCGCTTGAAATCGTTCTTTATCTTTACAGCTGGGACCCTCGCCCTACCGCTCGTCACACCATCTGGAATTTGATATTTGGTGGTCTGATATATTGGCTTCAAGCGAATTCTGTAAATCAAACAATGGTGCAGCGTTACTTGGCCCTACCAACATTGCGAGGCGCCAAATGGTAATGGTTGCGAACATTATTTAAATATTTTATTTGTATATTTACTTCATAAAAAAAAACTGCCAATAAAATGAAGTTTGAATTGCTTAAGCTCCTTTCAAGGCTTAATAGCTTAACGTTGCATGGGCTGCAAAATGATAGCAAGGTAATGGCTATTTTATATCTACGCTTTATTGGAGTCAAAAATGGAATTATACCACGAAAACAACTTTATATCTACTTACCAATTATTAACATAACACAAATTCAAGATGAAATTGCTTCCCGCTTAAATTGAGATGTGTCCTACTAACTTGCGCAATTCTTTATTAGATAATGGCGTAGATAACATTGTTTACAGGGCAGTCGTACTCTTCTGCATTGGTATATCAATACTGTACTGTTTCTGCTTGTATTGTGGATTACTGATATATGCTCGGTTTTATGATTGCGATCCTCTACAAACAAGGGTATGTTAATGGTATTAAGCTAATTGAATTGTTTAATCATTGAAATGACTTATTTTTATTACTAACAAATGTGGAAATCTGTTTGTGACCAAAATCCTGCAATGACTGACATTTTAACGTACGTAATTTATTCATTCGTCACAAGAAAGGGTAATTTAAAAAAAAAAGTTGTTTTGTCTTTGGTATTTCGTAAATAATTAAAAAACGTTTCATGTGCATATTTGTATAGTTATACGGTCTAATTCATAATATGTTATCGGCGGCTTATAACCTCGCTACAAGTATTAAGTCTTAAAATGTCATTCATAATAGGTCAAAAATTCTTACAAGTTCTATAGCGCAACGATAAAGTTATACAAGCTAGGACCCTACTATAACGCTTCGATATTAGTAAAAAACATTGGTCAACTGACGTTTGCAATTGACATTTGATTTCTATCTGTATTTTCAAAAACAAAACAGAAGTACATTTATTATTATTTTATTGTGTAAATCAACTATAATTTTTTTGATTTAATACTTATTTTATTTACATTAAAATTACATATATATGGGTGTTCGACTGTGCTGCCATCTGGTTTCAATGTAAGTAACATATTAAATTAAATCTTTATATCTGTAAAGTGCCATCTATTAGCTAATTTGGGACTTAAATAACAAATATTATTAGCAACTTTTTGTTCTAAACAAAATGTAGAATAATAAGTTGTAATTAATAATTTAGAATCAATTCTAGATAATACCAAGGTTAATTTTCTTATTTAAATCATTTTGGTATGTAGAACGCATTAAGCTGGTCACTAACATAATACAAAATAGTAAATGCTTATAAAAAAAATAGCGTCTTGAATGTCGGCAAAACTATTTCGTAAGTTTGGAAGTAAAATTAAAGTGGATTTAAGTAGTTAAGTGTAATATTGTTGTGTTACAAATGAAGATATATTAATCAACAACTGTTTGTAGTGCATTATATAGCGGAGTTATCAGCAAAACTCTTGGAATATTGAAAAGTATGGTTTGTTTACATTTATTTCTATTTTCATTGGAATAGAGTATATAACGTTAATACTTGTTCTCCGGACAGATTACTATGATAAGTAACGAATTAAAAATCATTTTAATATTAATTATGTTTGTAATAAAGCAAACATGGTATTTTTATTGATAAAAATACAATTTCCGTAGTAAGTCTCACAGTAAAGGTTTAAAAATATCTTATTTCTTTAGACGATCGTTGTTAAGTAATGTTGTTAAAGAGAACATATAATTCAGTTTATTCCTATCGAGTGTCTCGTGGATTTTCTTAGGATTCTGGAGATAATTCTGATGAGGCGCCGACATATACTACTTTTTATTTGTAAATATATACTTATAAAGATAAATAAGTAAGTGTAAATGATTAAATAAAACAAAATAAGATTTAATTTTATAATATATTTTTGTAATATTAAATTTTCTGTTTTAAGAGTACTGCCTTTAATATCAAGTTTTTACTTCTAATATTTCATTTTCCATTTGAATTGCATGCAGTTCCCTCTTGTATTCAAGTTCAAATGGAGCAATTTGTTCTGCAGGTGATTTTAGTCAATTGATTAGTGGATCTGAAACACCGCAAATTGAAATATTTTAGTATTAAAAGAACATACACATTGTAACCTGGGTTTAAATTACATCTTTTTATTGATATTAATATACTTTTTTCTTAATTTTTCTAGGTTTTGGACCCATTTAAGAATTTGCAAGCATGGCAGGCGGTGATGGATCCAACAATAATAAGAAGGTATTGGAGGAGGTGGTGCCGCTACTGTGTCCACAAGTACTGAAATAATAAAAATGTATTGATAAATAAAGTGATTTCTGTGTGTATTAAAATTTATACAATAACATACTGCTTTAACATAGTTTGTTTTGTTTTCTTTTCCACACTCATTCTAAAAAAGATGATTAAATCAATTGATTCCATTATTACACTACATCCATAATAAAAATATTTGAATTAAACTTACCATATCATTTGAGTTACCGCTGATGTTCTTTCGCCGGTTCTTCTCAGGGCTGGGTGTTTCTTTTACCAACCGATAATAGTACCCAGTTTGACAATTAATAAGAGAGTGTAATATTGTATAAAGTATTTTGAGTTTGAATTAAATTTTCCACAAGTGGAGAGATGTAACATTTCCTGTAAAGATGAATTTTCATATAACAACACAATAATATTTCTTAAATAACTAATTGCAGAAACCATGAGTGATTTGTATCTCATTATCAAGATAGAAATTCCTACCATGTAAAAACAATGGGATGCAATATAAATTACCTGATTTATATTATCAGAGTCAAATGCATTCTAGTCAATAATGAACTCGTTAGGTCTTCAGATCCTTTATCAAATCTATTAAGAAAATTTTAGAAAGCAAAAACAGTTAATTTTACAAATGCATGCATGAAAACGAGTGAAAAATTATTGACTTGCGAATATAACAAAATTGTAACACTAACCTTATCTTCCTCTAGCCAATTTTCACTTCTCTGCCTTTTTTGTATTCGTTTTCATTTTAAAACTTTCCTCGACAATATAATTATTATAATTTGTTGATACGATTAAAAATCATAATAATGACACAAGATGTTTGATATTTTTTAAATTGTACCTGTCCACAGATAAAAACTCGGTGAAACCATTCTCTATCATTCTATTCATTCATTCCATTTTACCATTTTTTTACGAAATGGCAATCTTGTGTACGATAATAGCATTTTACTTATCGGAGGTTGTTCAAATGATTTTGAATTGAAAATGTTATCGAACGTTTGATAGGCTATAATGACGTTTTAACAAATATCGGCTTACACCTTCGATAGGGGTTTTATTATGAATTAGACCGATAGATTATATTTTTATCTTGATGGTTGTTTAAATAAATAAATAATTTATATTTTCAGTTAGCGAAGGCTAAAGATCAATTGCTGCCTTTACTAGTCATGGATGTTCTTGGTGATATACCTGGGCTGCCTGGTGTTTTTATAGCGGGAATATTTAGCGCTGCACTTAGGTACATATTGCATTAGTTGTGTTTAGGTTAAAAGATTCACAAAACTTATATAAGGCATATTTTCAGGCAAGCACCTATTTAGTTTACAATTTTATAAATAATATATACAATAATAAAACCACAAAAAGTTGTATAACGCTACGAACTATGTTCCAAATCCTTCTTCAATACATATGCTGTGGCATTGGTATATTAGAAATCTATAACATTTTTTGTTTGCCGTTATTTGTAACTAGCTTTACCCACCGGTTTTACCCGAGTAGTTCCCGTTCCCGTGCGGGAGTACAGGGATAAAATATACCGATGTTACTCTCTGATAATGTAGCTTTCAATTGGTGAAATATTTTTTAAAATCGGTTTAAATAAATTAATTAAAGTCGTGAAAGCGTAACAAACAAACAATCAAACAAACAAACTCACAGTCGCATTTATAATACTAGTTAGGATGTTGCATTAAAGAGTCCAATTGTTTTAGCTCTTTATCGACAAGTTTGAATTCAATGTCAGCGGTGGTGTTGGAAGATTTTTACAAGCCATTTTACAAGAAGCAACTGTCAGATAGGCAAACCAACTGGCTTTTAAAAGGAGTCGTTATAATGCTGGGAATACTTTGCTTAGGTAAATATTGCGTATTATTTAATACTTTTTAATTACTTAATAAATATTTTAATAATAGATAACTCACAAAACAATAATCTAAGTTTTAAAAAAAAATATATTCAATCATATTATTGAATCGAATTTGATGAAGTTTGATTTGGTGCAAGCTTGAGCCTTAGGGAGGACATATTATCTACTTTTTTCATTCTAAAACCCACCCTTTAACACGCGGACAAAACTAATATAAACTATAACAGAGTGCTTATAATTTATTAACGACTGCCGGCTTCGTATAAATGATATTTAAGTACTTTAGTGTAGAGTTTGTAATAGTGCCTGTGCAATTGTATTAATTCTAAACATTGCTATTATAATTTAAATTTGTTAAAAAATAATCTTATAATTTCAGACGGGTCGGGACGGGATGTTTTTCAAAAACTGCATGTAAATGTAACATATCTATGAGATGAGATGATTATTAACTATTTTAGCTTCACTTATGTTATTAATGAAGGTCGATCTTTCTGTAAAGTTACAATTCTTATACTCCCGCAATAGCAGAGCTAATTTGTCGAAGTCCTACGAGATTAGTATATATTACAAATATTGATTATTAGACTTTTATAAGAAATAGTTTATCAACAAGATTACTACATAAATAATATTCTTTATACGGTAAAGCTATGATTTATCTTTAGAGAAAGAAATAATTCATAAGACAGATTTATTTTTGCAAGGTTTTTTTAATGTTTACAGGATTGGTATTCATTGTTGAAAAGATGGGAACAATCTTGCAGCTCACGATGACGTTAGAAGCTATGACAATGGGACCACAGCTCGGTGTTTTTACAATGGGAATTTTAATGCCATGGGTGGATGCTTTGGTAATATTAACATTAATAGCAAAATTTATTCTCAATAAAAACAACTTAGTATAATAGTTAAGCTATTAAAGCTTAATAGTGCGTGAATGTATGTGACGTAGAGTAAATGATATTGTTCTACAAATGTATCTATTTTGTCTGATGGACAAGTAATCGATAAATTTAAAGAAATAAAAATAATTTCTTATGTTATTGCTATTTAATTGCGCACTTATCCATCTATATTTGGTCTTTAATCATTAATATTATTTGTCTAAGGGAGCATTAGTGGGTGGCGTGACTGGACTTGCTGTGATGGCGTGGTGGTGTTTGTCAGCACAATTGGCAATTGCAAATGGTCTTATCTATCACCCTCACAAACCTCTCACAACAGAGGGATGCCAGTATAATTATACTCTTGTCGAAACAGTGTTTCACCACGGGTATGTATCTTTTGATAAAATTTATCAGCATTGTCACTAAATGTATCATCCTTTTTATTAGGTTTAATAATCACGTCTTCTGTAAACCTTATTGGAACCGTAAGAAATGTCCATTATTACGACGTCAATGGTCCCTTATCATTGGATCATCACCAAACCGGTCGCTGCCGCCTTTTTGATTGTATAATAATAACTGATGAATGGGTAGCTTTTACGCGGCATTCTTTTAATTGGAAAATGCTAATATGCATCTTTCACTTGGGACACATGGATGTTTGCCAAATTTTCAATAAAGACCAGAAGTATTTTAGGACATCATGTGAGCACTGGGTGCTATAGGGGCTCATACAAAATAATACTAGATATTAGTTAAAAAAATACCCTTTCTGAAATACAATCAATATTATGTGTGTATATTTAAATAAATTGAACGCTATGTTTTCATCAAAACAATGATTTATAAGTAAATTGCGTTAAACTTTATAAAGTTTTAATCAAAAATATTTTTCAGTCCAGAAGTTAGTCCCATATTACATGTGTCCTACATGTGGTATACCCTGGTTGGAGCTGTGATGACAATCGTCGTCGGTGTGACAGTGTCTCAGATAAACAGATGGCGAGGTCAAGCCTATGTTCCTCCAGCTCCGAAACTTCTCACACCAATAATACGGAAGCTCTACCGGGATCCACCGCATCCAACTGACGATCCATTTATTAGCGCATATGGCTGTAATAAGGTAGATTGGTTTTGTTGACTTAAATTTTATTTAGTGTTTGAATGGATTTCTTGAAGTTTCTTTAGAGCGGGGACAGGCTTTGAGCCTTTTTCTGTACGTCTTATACATGCATTTCTGGCGTCACATAAGCCTATCTTGCCAAATAAAAGGTAAGACAAGTAGCGGAAATTGATAAATCTAAATGAAGCGTTTTGATTGGTGACTAAATTTTTTGATAATGATGAAATAAGCATATCGAATGAGAACTTAACCGATTAACAATAGTTTAAATACGGGCAAGTACTATTGACTGTTCGTGTGCTAATTTACATTTATAATTCATCTCAAGTTTTGCCGTGAAGGAAAATTGTTAAGAAACCTGCGTGCCAATTAAATTTCTGCCTACCTGTACGTATCTCCCATATTAAAGGATATTTAAACCATCCTTCTAAATGCAGAGTATACCTAGTAGTGTAATATTACGAGATTATTACATAGTTTACTCAGTTAAATTATGTAGCTAAAGACATAATTAGAAAATAATTTTTATTTCAGAATGAAGTTATTTCGACGAATATAAATATGAAACCTATTACTGAGTGCGAGGAAATGAGCTAAGGGCAATCAAATTTGTAAAAAATGATGAAAATATTTAATAAATAGTTCGTAATATTTTTGCCTTTTATTTTACTCGACTAAATTATGCCATACATATTAAATAATCAATGTATTATTTAAGTTAATTCCATATCATGTTAATTTATTAATAAAAATAATATAGGCATAAAAATGTAATTTATTCAGTCCGCCCCGAGTAACACGGTACAGCCGGATAAATAATAAAGAGCAATAATAATGTCTTCCTGACCGAATTTCGGTCAAGGCGGCCAATCTCAATGACTAGTCAACTTCGTAGAGGACATGTGCAAACACATACCATACACACATACATATATACATTTACAATATACATAGACCAGAGTCAGACTATTATGCGAACTACTTTCTGACCGCTATGGATAACTTCATGGCAGAAAAAGAAATATTTGTTCAAAAATAAAAAAAACAGTTTACAGTTTACTTAAAAAACAGCTACAGTTTAATTAATTACCCTGATCTTTCGAAACAAAGGACTGTCCTGTGACTTTTGGGTTCAGAAACGCAGTAACATATACTTAGCAACAAGACATAAGCAGTTATGGGTAATTTATCTTTAACAATGCGATTCAACGGAACGTAATAGTAAACGTCTAACATCCTTTCACAATAAGAACTTCTGTCATCACGAGTGTAGGATCTATTTTAATCCAACAGGATGCATTAATAAAGAAACGGACTAAAATAGCTCTAGAGGAAAATCGTGGGAGGCAATTGTTAAATTGCCTTCTGCATCAACACTTACGAATTCGCCAGACGTTAGGGTAAACGTGGACTTTTGAGTAGACATGTCTGGTATGGAAAGTGATGTGTCCAAAGTTAGGTTATCCTTCCAACATTTCTCATGGATAGATTATTCAATATTCGTGATCATGTTAGGTGTGTGTGCTGGAATTGGAATTTATTTCGGGTTCGTTAAGAAGCAGACATCCACGAAGGATTACTTGATGGGGGGGAGGAATATGAAACTGGTTCCAATTTGTTTTTCACTGGTAGCTAGGTAAGTTTAATAAAAATATTTTATCGATCAAATTCGACATAAGCGACATATCAACTTTTCTTAAACTCAATTTACCAACAGTTGTATACACTAAAAACAACACACAAAACAAAAACAATTAATTACAGGTAAAAACCGCTTGTGATCAGTTAGTTAGATAAATTATTACTGATTTATGTACATAATAACTTATTTGTTTTATTTATTCAATCGCGTGTTTTTAGAATTCAATCGTATTTGTTCGAAATTCTATAATTTTTTGTGTACAGTACGGTACATTTGTTGTATACAGTACTTTTCAAGTGGTATAAATTTCCGTGCTATTACTACCCTAATTAATAACTTATATTTTTATCAGCAATAAAAATATTTGTTTAAAAAGTTTTTGCAAAATAACGATAGGTTTTATCTTTACTTAATATATAGATTAAAAGTATATACTATAAAACATAACAGTATAGCCGTGATTGGGTAGAATCCATATCAAACTTTGGATACAAATTACTTGATGGGGGGAAGCACCATTGTTTTCATGCGATTAACTTTCGCTTAAAATTTATTTCGGGTTCGACAAAGGAAACATCTTGAGGACATGTGTTTGAAGAAGCTCTGTTAACTCGCATTGGGGTAGCTTGATGGACTAATTTTCAAACATTCCTCTCAAAAGAAGGGGAGTAGTATGGTCAGTGGCAGGTCTTTATTGAATAGGAAGGCGGACGAGCGTTTGCGCCACCTGATGGCAAATGGTCACCAACGCCCATAGACATTGGCATTGTAAGAGACGTTAACCATCACTTACATCACCAATGCGCCACCAACCTTGGGAACTAAGATAGTATGTCCCTTGTGCAGGGAATTACACTGGCTTCACCTTTCAAACCGGAACACAACAATAGCAAGTACTGCTGTTTTGCGGTAGAATATCTGATGAATGGGTGGTACCTACCCAGACGAGCTTGCACAAAGCTCTACCACCAAGTAAATTTTCAGGATGTTACTTTTTTACATGAAATCGTTTCAGTAATCAAAAAATATTCTTTCTAGCTTTATTTCAGGTATATCTTTATTGGGGATACCAACAGAGATTTATTTATATGGTAGTTCATATGTTTTCACTATGATCGGAGCCTTGATGATGTCATTTGTTGTGACAAGCACATTTATTCCGGTGTTACACGAATTACAATTGACATCGGCGTATGAGGTAATTTTAGTTAAATATCAAGTTTTTTTAAATTCTGTTTCAAAGTATGTATTAAATATATAGTAATTTTTTTTTTAGTACTTAGAACTTCGCTACGATAAAAGGACAAGAGTGTTCGGGTCGATCATATTCAGTGTTTATTTGGTAATTTGATTTATTTGAGTATATAAAAATATAAATAACATATCCCGACTTTACTAAAGTTGTGTCTTATAAGCAAATAATCGTCATATTGCAAGAATATAAAGCTATTATTGATCTGGAATGTATATTCTACCGAGAAGAAAAGTAGTGCTATTCTGTAAGATCTTATTACTCACCCGCACAATGTTGACAACCGACTTAAGACGATATACTATTTTGATACATTTATTCTTAAAATATTATGATTATTATGGTCAATATCGCAAATCGCTTTCTGAGATTTTACGACCGTTTTCTGCGGTGAGTTTTGAATATGATCTGACATGATAGCCCCACAGATAAGTAATTTAGTACTGACTGACATGGACGTCAATGCTATTTATCAGTCTTGAAAAATAATTACAAGATGTTATCATTATCTTTTTAGGTAGGAAACAATAATAATAATTATGTTAATAATTCTTTATCACTGATACGGAATTGGCTTGAAGCGAATAATTTGTTTATGATGGTCAATAAAAACGGATACTTAATCTGGCGCGTTTTTATGACATAGGAAGGCGGACCACAGGATGGTAAGTGGTTACCAGCGCTTACAGAGATTGGCATTGTAAGAGATGTTAACCATCGCTTATATCGGCAATGCGCCACCAACCTTGAGAACTAAGATGTTCTGTCCCTTGTGACTGTATGAACACATCCTCGCAAACTCTTCAAACTGAAACACAACAATAGAATGTACTGCTGTTTTGCAATATAATATCTGATGAATGGGTGGTACCTACCCAGACGAGCTTGCACAAATCCCTACCACCAAGTAATAAAAGCTTCGGCCTTTTTAAAAACAAAAAGTTTTTATTATTACATAATAAAGAGAAAGAATATATAGAGAAGAAATAAAAAGAATTTTTTATTTCAACCACAGCTTCCATTGACTTTTATTTTTTTCCCTTACAGAACAAATGACTCCTCGATACTTATTGTGTAATTCCTTAGACAAAATTGTATTTATTTTTCAAAAATTACTCGATCGGGTTATTTATGATCTCGAAGCTCGGGTGGGGGGATATTTCTCATAAAGTAGGAATTGTTATATAGCTTCCCAATATACATATTAAAAAAATGGCAAAATATTTACAACAATGCCAGACATACATTTTGGATGGCGTATTTTTTCTATAATAAATTTAAAATGAAAGTATAATTTAAAAAAAAATATGAACATTCGAAATAATACATATTTATTGTTATGATAGAAAGTAAGTAACATAATATCACGTTTATAATCATGAAAAGTAAAGAGAATCTTATCTTAAGTCGATATAACCTTCTTACGGCATTTTAATCCACAGCAATTTATTGCAAATCAATAGTTTTAATAGTAACCTAATAATTGTTAATGTTACTTAAATTAGACGAGAGTAAATGTGATATATAACATTGGTACAAGGAACAGACATAAATTAATTACTCCTGTTACTCGTCTGCATAGAGTTAGGAACTCTTTTGTAGGGCAATGTATTCGGTTCTACACCAGGATCGCAGAAAGCGTTCAAAATGTTTCAGTTGCTAAATTTAAAAAAAATGTAAATGAAAGCTTGTGTGCTAAAGATTAATATACAATTAATGAATTTAAGCATGATAGCGCACTTGGGAATGAGACGATCGCCGCATGGCTATTTCTATTTATCTTTTTTTGTAAACAATACATGAAAAAGAGAAACCGGTAGTTGTTTCCAGCTTGAAAATCAAAAAGAAAGTGTAATATTTCAATATTGAATAAAGTATTTTGAATTTGAATTAATTAAACGTTAGTAAATAAGTCGAATTATCATTTGCAAGATTATATACGACATAAATAAGCACGGAGTTCTTTGTCGGTTTTCATGAATAAAAAAAATATGATTATTGTGATTAAAGAAAATTATTATTAATAATAATAAAATCATTAAAATATCTAAGTTTTATCCGCAGAGATTCCAAATCGGTTGAAGTTTAACATTTAAATCATCTTCTAAAATGACTATTGAAAAGTGCTTTAAGATCATACTTGAGTAATGTAAAATTTGATTTTTACAAGCTTTTATTTAACTTTAAATGCTAGTGTGTGGGTAGGTTAAATATAATGAAAAATTTTATCCATCGATTAATCTTAAATTTGGAGAACACCTATGTTGTTCTTAATGATAATTAAATTGAGTACATTTAAATATATTTTTTTCTATTGGATAGAATAAAAGCTTGTCTTTAAAAGGGTTTATTAGCTATTCACAAAACTGCTATTTTTTATTAAATATGCACAGGTTTAAATAGTAATATTTATTTTATTTATAGATGGCTTGGCTTCCTATAGTGATATACGTTCCGGCTCTAGCGTTTAATCAAGGTACCACATACCGTAATTAAATTTATATATACTATATAACAATCATATTTAATTAATATTTTTTTATTTGTAGTTACTGGTGTCAATATACACATCGTGTCTCCAATCGTGTGTCTTGTTTGTATATTTTATACATGCGTGGTAAGTTTTATTAATTCACTATATTAAAAAAAAATACAATTTGAGTTGTATCATAGAATTGAAGATTGTTAATTTAAAAGCGGGTAGGAATATTCTGAGTTTTCATGTTTTTTATAATAAAGGAAAACTTCGGTGAGAAAACAGAATGTGAAGCATCCGAAATCTGACATAATCTTCCACATCTCATTCCACTCTGCCATACATACATCATACATATATATTTAACAATGCGAGATGCAAAGAAACCTGGTGCCCAATTTACTGTTACTTTTTTTCTTTTTTTATATTCAGGGAGGTCTTAAAGCAGTCGTTTGGACCGATGTTATCCAGACAATTGTTATGATCGGAGCTATGCTGTTAGTTATTATCAAAGGAACTGTTATCGTTGGTGGGGTTGATGAAGTTTTCGCGAAGAATTGGGCTACGAATAGATTAGAATTCCCGAGGTAGGTTAAAAGATTTACTAACGATCATTTAAATATAATATATTTTATACAAATAATTATATAATTTTTGAATAAAATTTTAGTTGCAATGTAGATTTCACAGAACGGCACTCGATTTGGTCAGTAACAATAGGCTCTACATTTTACTGGATCGGCAACATAGCAGTAAATCAATCGATGATGCAGCGATTTCTAGCTTTGTCGAATGTTCAAATGTCAAAAAGGTAAGTTTAAAGTTTATAATAAAAAAATCTCATTTTACCTTTACCTTTCATCCTTTTTTCCGATATATGTAGAAAAAAAGGGATGAATAAAATAGTATGAAGAAAATTTTACCATTTTCAATATTGTAATAATTTTCATAACACACAAAATAACAAAAAATAAAAATATATATATTTTTACTTTTTAGTATATAGTAATATACTATAGCCTCTAGTAACACGATTAGGAAAGCATTATCAATATATGTATGTAATAATAATATAATATTGTACTGTCTTCATTTGTTATTTTTTTATTTCAGAGCAGTATGGGGATTTTTTTCTGGAGTGATTTTAATCGTTTCTATTTGTAGTTATAGCGGTCTTTTAGCTTATGCAAGGTTTTATGATTGCGATCCTTTAAATTCAAAATTAGTATTGGCGAAGGACCAGCTACTGCCATTGTTGGTGATGGACGTGTTAGCCGAGTGGAAGGGTATGCCAGGAATATTTGTAGCTGGAGTTTTTAGCGCTGCTCTGAGGTTTGTATTCGAATTCTCTTGTAATTCAATCTCTATAATTTCAAACTTTAATATTTGTTAATACTCTCATT